>JAPQWV010000013.1:5321666-7982500 GCA_027422505.1 Craterostigma plantagineum | reverse complement strand
CACATTGCTTCTGGCGCTGATATCCATCTTGCACGTTGAAAGGCTTTTATTTCATCAACTACGGGTTCGTCATCGTTTGCATTTAAAGTATATAAGATTTTATCATGACCTTTATAAATATATTTGTAGATATACTTAATGGCCTGAATTGTTGAGCATATTTCTACATTGATGTGGCAATTAAATTTTGACAGTAAATATGAATTGTATGGTACGACCCAACGGTTATCAAGATGCGACCCTCGTAAGTTAACGCAACGACCATCATCTCTTCGACGATATATTGGGTAAGAGTTCTCTCCATACCTCGTTATTTCTGAATAATCTTTAGGATATTTAAACTTGCACCCAAAATTTTCATGCATGGACACTTAGGATTCAAAGTTCCACATGGTCCGTGCATCATATGTTTCTTTACTAATTGATATAAGTAGGAATTCGTATCTGGATCAGGCAATTCGGCGCAAACTATTGTATCAAATGCTTCTGGATATCTTCGATGATTGACTTAGAATTAATAAGAAATGAGCGTGAGGTAAACCTCGTTTTTGAAATTCAACTACGTAAGCATAAGCAACAATAGTACCAAAAATTTTATTTTTAAATAACTCATTTTTTAAGACTTCGAGTTTTGCACGAAATATTCTTGCTACAGCATCGGGTCTATTTTGTATTTCATCAGAAGACAAACATAGTGCTTTTATTTCAGGCCAACTTGGATTTGTAGTAATGGTTAAGAAGATATCTGGTTTTCCATATCGCTGAACCAAAGACAATGCATCCATGTATCTTTTACGCATGTCTCTAGGTCCTCCAATGAAGGAAGTAGGTAATATTACACGCTTTCCAACTTCAGAACCCCTCTGATAACCCTGAGATACACTATCTAGCAAACCTTGATATACCTCTTTACGCAAGCGACTTTGCATTTCTTCATTTCTATAAAAATCTAACCTTGAAGTCTCTATTTTAATGTACATGTCTATCACATATTGCTGCAGAAGCCTACCAACATGCAGCAAATACGAAAAATCATTCTCCCTTACCTGCAACTTATAGCAATAGTATTCACGACATGATACTGTTGTCTTCCCAACAACCTTCTCGGTAGAACCTAAAAACCATATCAAATTATGCAGTTGCCAAAAAAATAAATCATAAAGGTGTAACACAAACTTGTCAATCAAAAATACCTTGAAGTTCACTCGCTAGAATATCATCAACACCTTGTCTCAATTCTACTCTCGACATAACTTCATTACTTGGTACTTCGTTCAAACATTGTTTATTTCGTTGATTTGATCTTTCCACTTTCCGATGCCACCCAGGTTTCATCCATGTTCTTCAACCCCGTAGCACTAAAACCGGGAAAAAGCTACAGGAATTTGTAATCGTCAACGAGGAGTAAGCCTCTTTACTATTTATTATTTTTACGTTTTACTTCGTTGTACGGTGGCGATGAGGCCTATGTCGTTCGTAGGTGTAACCCTTTGTTGCTGACACTATGGGAAGATTTTCTTCAAGCAGAAGCACCTAAATTAACAAATGAAGTGCATACTACGCCGATCGTCTTGGCCACAAGGTTATCTGTTAACATATTCCATGGTAAGTGTAACCTACGCTTTCGGATCAATACGATGACTTTTTAATTCATATCGACGTCTTACGAGGACAAATGAAATAAGTTTCGATGTGAGAGAAGATGTATATGTCGTCTATATGATATCCTTTACACTATGACTAACTTAGTGGTTTTGAAGGCCTCTCGCTCAGTACGACATTGAACGGCTGCATCTTATTTGATCCGCCGATACCCGCAGCAAGGCACTTACGCTTGTGGTACTGGAATATTTTTTCCTATTTTTATCATGACATCTATAGATTTCTGGAGTTACATAGCAAAAATTCATCTGTAACATTTCAATTCAGGCTAGAAGACCATAAAGATACTGTGGAAAGTATCGTCTCAGACAAGCTTTATGAGAACTCTCGGCGTGTTACTGCGTACCCGTTGGGATCTCAGATCAGGAAATTAAGCCAGATTGTGAGTTCAAGTGAAGTGGTATGTCGTTTGTTGTCTTGTGCTTCAATGTTGGTTGTCTGCCGAATTTGTAACGTAACTTATATCTTCCATTACAGGTCAAAACATTTTGGATCAAGGCTCATATTCGCATTACAAAGATGGATCAACAATTGTACGTGATGACATGCCCAAATTGCGCCAAGATTTGTGGAGCAGACTATATGAATGAGTTCACTTGCTTACACTGTAATAATGATTTTCCGAAACCTCGCCCAATGTAAGAACTCTTAAACGATAAATCTTCCGCCATTTCTGTTTTTTAACCGTAACCAATTACGCACTTGAAAAATATGTGTCATTATTTTTATCGTGCCCTCGCAATACAAGTCGTAAATTATGCTTCCTTGCAGATTACGTTTCGAGGCCGAGTTAAGCGATGGAACTGAAAGCATTGATGTGATTATTGATAAGAGGGAGGCTGAGAGTTTGTTGGGAACTACTGCTGAGGCGATAATTGCAAGTGAACAGGAGGTACAATTATCTTACGACATTTTGTCCTTTTATAATTCTTAACATTAGTTCTTCCTTAATCTTTGCAGGGCGACTCGGTGGACATGTATCTTGCGAACGAGATGTTGAAGAACAATCAATCCTTCTACCACGTTAGGGGGTACAACTACGTGTTTAGGGGAAATATGTTGGTTCGATATACAGTTATGGCGTGTCTCCCAATGGAATCATTAGCTGCTACTAATCTACAACAATCCTCCCCCCGACATCGGCCCATCGAATCCATTGTCGACCAACCATGCTCATCTTCCACTAACAAGAAGGCCAAGCACAACTAGGAACCACTACGTAAATATGTTCTAAATATTTTGTAAAATCTGTCGCCTTCTTACTCCGTCACTTATCGCATAATGCTTTTGGCTCTCCGACATTTGGCTTTTTCTGCTATGTTCTCGCTTTTGCTTGCTTGATCGGTGGGTGTATTTTGCTATGTACATAACTTTGAAATACATATGTTGTATTTCATGGAATCTCAGTCACAAGTTCCAGTGCATCAGATGAGCTTTTCCATTTAAAAATAATTATAACCCCATAAAAGCGGGTCTAACATTTACTTATAAGTTATAACTAGGTGCTACATATGTCCGCCTGTTATAAGAAAGCAGACTTCACAACGAACTCGACTACTCAGGTAATTAAACTAGGTATGGTTAGTTATATCTTGTACAGAAATACATGCATCTGTTAGCCAATGCTCCTCCTTTGGACGTCGTAATAGAGTTACATAAGTGGTTAAGCCATGACACGGCATACAATGAAATATACAGATAAATCAATAAACAGCAAGGTTTCCAAAGTCATGGTCTCTTGTATGCGCACTCAATGCTCAGTGGAAGAAACAAGTTATTGCAACTACATTCGCTCAACCATTGTGTTTGCCTACGAGATTCATTCGACGTACTTGAGAGTTTCAAGATATCGGCGATGGGAAGTTAATCACACGAGCTTCTATACGGAAAAGAGGTCAACACACAACTATAACGGGCTGCGAATACATGGAAAGCCAATACAAGTTCCATTGCATTAACTATATCTTGAGACTTGCACTGTAAAGCTTGACAAAGGACATCTGTGATCTCCATTACATCTTTCATAAGATGTAAGATAAATACAAAATCAAAAGAAGTAATTTCATCATAAACCGATGTAGCCTCTGCTCGTTGGGAAGGAAGTCCGTCATCCATAATCTTAAGCAATACTGTACACGCTGCACTAAACATCTTAATTAGGCCGATCACAGATCTCAAATGAGAACTCCAACGTGTATCAGCAGCTCGCTATAAAGTACAAATCTGGTTAAGTCCACTCCCTGTCTCTAGTTCACCGATGGCAATCAAATGTGCAATATCATCTGCATGAGCTCGCTTTAATTCATCGTTACGCTTGCACGAAGAACCAACAAGATTAACAACATTAGTTAATCTATCAAAAAACTGATGAATAGGTGTGACATGTTTTGCTGCTGAAACTAAAGCCAACTGCAATCGGTGGGCAAAGCAATGAATATAATAAGCACTTCTGCAATCTTTTGCAATCAAAGCTTGCAATCCATTAAACTCACCCCTCATGTTACTAGCTCCATCGTATCCTTGGCCTCTAATATTTTGAACGTCCAAGTTATAGTGAGCTAAAGCAGAATATATAACACCTTTTAAGGTCAAAGAAGTTGTATCAGATACATGAGGCCCAAACAAACGTCAAGTTAGTGTGAGATAAAAAAAAATAAAGAATATTTATATAACGGCTTTAAGAGTCCTATCAAATACCTGAAAAAGCCCAAAGAAACGTTCCTGAATGAGCCCTTTAGCATCCACAAACCTTAATACAATAGACATTTGCTCTCTTTTTGACTCATCACGGGCTTCATCAACAATTATGCAATATTTTGCAACTCCAAGTTCTTCACGAATTGCATTCTTAACTCTCACAGAAAGCACATGAAGTATCTGCTTCTGAATATCGTGACTCGTATACTTGGCATTTTTTGGAGCTTTCGCAATCGCCTTCGCAAGCTCGTCATTATATCCAGTTACGAAATCCAATAACTCAAGAAAATTACCGCGATTGGATGAGCAAGATCTCTCATCATGACCTCTAAATGCAATACCTTGAAGTGCGAGAAATCGTACAACATCTATATGAGCCTTTAATCGGAGACGATTAATTGCAATTTGTTGAGCATCAAAGTTATCAAACCTCCTTGCTATATGTTGTGGTTGATTCATCAAATCCTCGCACGCTTTTTCAGCATTACGATGTGGTGAAGAAACATTCTCCTTTCCTATATGGTTTAGAAAAGCACAAGCTTTTCCATTTTTAACTTTCTTCCAATTATCAAACCCATCAACGGTAAAAGCCGTCTGATTTGAGCACGCCGATGGCTTGTTAAAGATAAAACATGGAAAGCAATACGCTTTATCTGTAGCCGGCGAGTACTCCAACCAAGGATATTGTTTGTACCAGGTGGATTGAAATCTCCGTGGGTGCTTATTTTTATTAAGCGGAAACTCCTGAAGAATTGGTTGATATGCCTTTAGATTTATATAAGCTCGGCGTACCTCTTCTTGCTGGTTAGGATTATATTCCCAAATTTGCCGACGTATCCCGGGATCACGCTCCAAAGAATTGAGATCAACATCTTCGATTTCTGTAGTTTTGAATTTTTTAAGAGGAACTTGGGATGAAACATCATTGTCATTGGATATTGGCGTCGGCGCCGGCGAAGCGATCATCGGGGAAGATATATCTTCATTTGCCCTCTTCCTTTGAAAAAATCTATCAATAGTGATCGCTTTCCCCATTGATGTGAAATCTACAATCATAAAACAATTTTAAATTCAGTACCGAACAATAAACTATCAATTGTAAAAAGACAATGAATAATCGAAGATTAAAGGAAATTCGATATAACCTTGAAATATCTAAGCGAGTTTGTTCCGTGTTCGGATGAATATGATAAAAAAAAGTTAAGGTGAAGGAATTGTCTTGTTTGATGTTAAAGAGACGAAGAGGTTTATAAGAATTTGTAGTTGTTCAAAGAGCAAAAGAATATTTAGCCGCGAATTCCGTTCAAGAGCTGCTCACGTTTTTATTTTTTTTTATTTGTTTTTAATACAATTTCGGCCTTTTTACCCAAGCAGCAGCCCAGATTTCCAGCAAGCCCAAGTTCGCAGCTGCCCATCAAGCCCAGTTTTTTAATAACTTTTAAAAATTCAGAAAAAGCTAGTATAAGGATTCGAACTTGGGTCTACTTGAGATGGACTCAAGACCCCTGCCGCTGGACCACATGCATATATTTATCTAATAACAAAAACAAAGTTACTTATACATTTTATGATATATTTAACTACGATATAGTACTAAAAATTTCGAAAATTTTCGGGGGGCCGTGGCTCCCCCCGGTCCTACAGTAAATCCGCCCCTGGCGGCATTCATAAAATCATAGCCCGGACACCAATGACTTAAATAAGGCTGATATGAAGGAAAAACATTATTAAGTATACATTTTGATTATAGTAGCTATAGATACAGTAATAAATTAATCAAAGATACGATAATAAGTTTTTTACCGCACGAAGATATGTACTCGTATACAAAAAATTATGTAAAAGTAAAATATAACCGAAACGTTTAATTTAACAATTTATAAGCAAACTACTACCCGAGCATGAAAGCACATATGAAGTAATACCATCATCCTACACTATTTGCAAAAAATATGGAAAAACGTCCCATTAATCCATGTTTGGAAAATTCGTTTTTTAAGTTTACAGACAAAATAACTTCGCGCTTCAATGTCGCCTTTTCATCAGACATGTTGCATGGATGCTTATAGAAGATTGTTTGATTAACTTCTCCGTCGAAAAGCCACCATGAACATCGTTTTCAAATTTCTCAGTCGTCAAGCCAGTTTAGCTGGTGAAGACGATTGCTTTACAGACGTTTCAGTTCATGTTTACCTTGTAGTCTTGTACGACTCGTCGGTTGTAGTTTTTTTGGTCGATGTAAGTCAACGACATAAGGGTCGTGCTGAGCATGAAATTCGGTTTGTTAATACCACAACAAGTGTTGGCTAAAAGATAAAAGTATTTCCGTACAAGATCTAACTTAATTATACCAAGTGTAGTTACGTAATTAGCCGAATTATGCATATTTGACAGTCTTTTTGCAAAAATTTATATAATTTTAGAATACATACGTAGATTTGAAAAGTGGTAAACAGTGTAATTTGTATGCAATATATATATATATATATATATATATATATATGGTAATTTCTCATTTTATATAACAACCAAGTTATATATTAATTATGCGCTAGTTGTTATAGGGTTGCTAGCCTATTTACGTGATCATAATTAACTTAAGTAACGACATTATTTGATGAAGTGCAAGTTTTGACTGAAAGTGCTTAAATTAAACATCATCAAACACATGCATAAGAGATAGGTACTGCGTAGTCATGTACATAGCAAAATATAACAACAGGCCAAACACCCAAAAGCGAGAACGTGACAAGAGGAAGCCATATGCCCGAACGGCAAGCCAAAAGCAAGCAAAAAAAAGCAACCAACAAGGGTAAAATGAGAAGGCCACTAACTTTACAAAATATTTAGTGATGCCTAGTTGCGCTTGGCCTTCTTGTTGGTGGAAGAGGAGCATGCTTGGTCTACAGTGGAGTCAAGGGGACGATGCTTGTCGGAGGATTGTTGTAGATTACAATTAGCAGTCAATGAGTCTGTTGGAAGGCACGCCATGACAGTGTAGCGAACCACGGGCTTCCCCTTAAAGAAACAGTTGAACCCTCTAACATGATAAAGGGATTGGGTGCACTTCAACATCTCATTTGCACGATAGATGTCCACCGAGTCAGCCTGGAAAGATGAAGGAAGAACTATTGTTGGGCAAAATATAGAAGAAGGAAAATATTCGTAAAAATAATTGTACCCCCCGTTCACTTTCAATTATCGCATCGGCTGTCATTCCTAACAGACTCTCAGCCTCTCGCTTCTCAATAATTACGTCAATGCCTCCAGTTCCATCACTTAACTCAGCCTCAAAACGCAATCTGCAAATAAACACAATTTACGACTTGTAATGCAATAGGTTCAATAGAGTAAATAAAAACACATGTTTTACATGGGACAAAGCATCTTTTGAGTGCATAGCGAGGAGGGTATAAAATAAATCGGACTAAATGCCGGGGCTTTCGTTTAGAAGCTCTTACACTGGGCGAGGTTTCGGGAAATCTTTACTACAGTGCAAGCAAGTGAACTCGTTCATGTAGTCTGCCCCACAAATCTTGTCGCAATTTGGACATGTCATTACGTACAGTTGTTGATCTGTTTTTGCAATGCGAATCTCAGCCTTGATCCAAAATGTTTTGACCTTAAATGACAAATAAAGTTAAGTATGTATTTTAGGAGACAACTATGCAAAACAGGAGACAATAAAGAAACATACCACTTCAGGTGAACACATAATCTGGCTCAATTTCCTAATTTGGGATCCCAACGGGTATGCAGTAATACGCCTATCATTCTCATAAAGCTTCTCGGAGACGATACTTTCTACAATTTGTTTATGGTCTTCTAACCTGATATGGAAGGTTACAAATGTTGATTTATTGCATATAAATGCAACAACCACAGATATATCATATAAATAGAAAAAAATTCTCGTACCACAAGCGTAAGTGCGTCGCTTCGGGTATCGGCGGATCGAACGAGATGCAGCCGGTTAGAGTCGTGTTCAATGAAAGTCCTTAAATCAATAAGTTAGTCATTGTGTAAAACCAAACACATGTAATCACATATCTGGACACACATCAAAGTATATTACTGATCTGGATACCACATTTGACACTTACCATGGAAAATGTTAACGGCCAATCTTGTTGCCAAGACAATCGGCATAGTATGTACTGCATTTGTCAGTTTAGGTGCTTCCATTTGGAGGAAATCTTCCCACAGTGTGAGGAGCATCGACTTACACCTATGAGCAACATAGACTCGATAACCAATGTAGAACGACCAAAATGTAAAATACGAAATATAAAAATATGCATACTCTTCATTGACAATCACAAATTCCTGCAGCCTTTTCCCGCTTTTAGTGCTACGAGGTTGAAGAACATGGACGACTGCGCATAAGACATCTACAAGAGTAAAAGACAATATATTCATGGTAAGTAATGTCATAATATGTGAAGATGCCAAGACAATATGAACAAGTTTAAATCACTATACTCTTATGCAGATATTATAAATTATAATAATGCAACTTAAGAACTTACTTTTGCGACTCGTAGAATCGTCCGAAAAGTCCGCAAATCTTTCAAACGGTGTGAGATCGTATGCGGTTTCCAAAGACACTTGATATGGATCAGGGACTGCTCGTATGTAGCAACTTTTGTTGAGAATTAACTCATAACACGACTCTGGCACCAACGCGAAACTTTTGTTAACAGCCCTTAGCTTACAATGGCCGATATAATACGTGCAATAGAGTTGAAGGATGCTATCTAGTTGGTCAACATCTGATTCAAATATAATGCACTGCATCCTCGTATTCTGCAATTAACGATGGTTTTAGGATGAAGTAGATATGGATAAAATTAGCTCAGAGGATGTTGTTTTGGTTCGTTCATACCTCTTTATCGACGATGACGACCCTTTGTTGCCTTGACCCAAAGCGTGTGAAGCGAATCGGCGTTTTCTCGACAACGAGAACTCTTGCATACCAAATTCTCCGCGTCAGGGATATGTCTTTTAGTAGGTTGCACTTTTCCTCCATGGTCTTTCACAAAAGAAGAACAAGGGTGAATTACTCAAACTTCGTCAAGGAAAAAATTAATAAATAAATTGAGTAACTTACCCTTTGAAAGTAGAAAGGAAGCATAACTTATCTGTTTAGGGAGGAGACATATCTCACATAAAACTCAAATAAAACTAACCTCACATAAAAATCAAACAAAGCTAAGCTAAGGCGTAGGCTATACAATAAAAAAAAAAAATGAGAACCAAGGATTGGTCAAACCAAGGATTTTATTTGGTGAAGGCAATTTTTCCACCTCCAGTGCATGCAATCTAAACTCCCTAACATCCCGGGAAAACCACGCTGTTTACCAATATAAAGAAGTCTAGAAATATCATTAGACGTAGGCCTCCTCAAATAACGCTCACTAAATACCTCAACTACCGCCCGACAGAACTTTTTCATGCTTTCAGTTGCAGTAGACTCTCCGATTCTAACATATTCGTCCGTAGCATCTGCTGGAACACCATATGCTAACATACGAAAAACAGCAGTTATTTTTTGTATTGGAGATAATCCAAGTCTTCCGGCACGATCCGCTCGCTGTTGAAAGTAGTTATCATGATTTTTGACTGCCTCGACAATTCGAAGGAACAAAGAGCGTGACATTCGATATTGTCTACGAAACATGACCTCATTGTACAATGGGTTATCTGAAAAATAATCATTGTACAACCTACGATCGGCAGCCTCTCGATCACGGTTGATAAATATATGCCCAGGAATAGAACCTCCATGAGGGGCTTGGTGGTTTTGTTGATGGATAAGTTGTTGAATGATCATGTCATTGTTATCGATAACACGACCTATCACTTCTTGTTTTTTACGAAGAGTATTTATAATTTGCATGTTATCATCATCAGAAGAGGAAGATGACGAATTGCCGAAATTGAAATTCATTAGTGATAGAGTATATGTAGGGTGAGAAAATTATGTTAAGTGTCTAATGGATTGATTGTTCCCACATGAGCATAAGTTATATGTATTTATAGTAGTGTATTTCAAAGGTGTAAGAACAATCATAATGAGTTGTCTCTTGCGGGCCATAGCATTGGAAGAAGTGAGCATCTTTGCATGGAGTGATCACTTCGGGGCCATAGCATTGGAAGGTGTGAGAACCTTTGCAGAGAGTTGTCACTTCGAGCCATAGCATTGGAAGAAGTGAGATCTTTGCATAGATTGATCACTCCGGGCCCATTTCATTGGAAGGTGTGAGAACCTTTGCAGAGATTTGTCACTTCGGGGCCATAGCATTGGAAGGTGTGAGAACCTTTGCAGAGAGTTGTCACTTCGGGGCCATAGCATTGGAAGGTGTGAGAACCTTTGCAGAGAGTTGTCACTTTGGGGCCATAAGATTGAGAGGTGTGAGATTCCTTGCAGGGAGTTGTCATTTTCGAGTGGATCATTCAATGATGTGAGAACCTTTGCAGAGAGTTGTCACTTCCGAGCCATAAGATTGAGAGGTGTGAGAATCCTTGCAGAGTATTGTCACTTTCGGGGCTATAACATAGTGATGTGTGGGAATCTTTGTAGTGAGTTGTTATTTTCATGTTGTTTCATTATGAAAAGAACTCTTGGCATTTTAGTAGGATTCACTACTTCCCAACATCAAACAGAACATCTATTACATTTAACTTTGTGTAAGAATGTCGATCCGATCATCATCCTATAACCACGATGAAGATATCCTCTTATGCCGGGTTTACATGGAAATTTCTCAAGACCCTATTGTTGGGGTATCATCTGATCGATTCTGGTCTCGTATAGAACAAGCTTTCAACGAAGATCAGATCATTATGAGGTTCGTTCCAAGAGGTCTATGCAAGCACGGATCCAAACAATCGAGAGAGCTGTCAAGAGACTTCATGCATGCATAAAATCCGTAAATGAGATGCACCAAAGTGGTGCTTCGAATGAAGATACAGTGAGCATTAAAATTTTATTGAATTTCTAATATCTAATTTATTATATTTATTAACTATGAGTAATTATTTTGAACAACTTGTAGATGCGTCGAGCAAAAGTGTTGTTCGCACAAGATCCTAAATTCAAATCAGGATGGAAATACGATCATGTTTGGGATATTATAAAAGGGTTTGAAAAATTTAAAGATGGTGCAACAAGGAGCAAAAAAAAAAAACAATCCGGCCATTATCCCTCTTCTGAGTCAGACTCCAACTCCTGAGTTTGTCGGACAATCATCTCATGGTATTTCTTCATTTTCTCTAAACTTAGACGACTCAGATAACTTTGTTGCTAATTCTCCTTCGGAAAGACCTATTGGGGTGAAGAAAGCCAAACTAAAAAGAAAGATAAATGATGATACATCATCAATCATTAACACTATGCAGGAAGCAAACAATAAACTCCTTGATGAGTTGAAAAAAACAAATGAACAATTGCAACACCAACTAGAAATGCAAAACAGATCCCACGCACTGAAAGAAATGAGGGAAGAAAATAAAATTTTGTTTCAAGATGTCAGCTCCATAAGTGATCCAAAGGTTCGAGCATAAGTTGAAGCTGAAAAGACACGCATTTTGCAAAAAAGAGCTCAACAAACTCAACAAGATTCGTTCCAACCCGATGCATTTGGTCATATTTTCAATGATATTGGAGGAAGTGATGTTGGTCTGCCTGACTATTGAATATATGTTGTTGTTTTAATAATTTATGTATTGTTTATTATTTTCTGTGTGTGTGTTATTTTCTACGGCATGTAATGTATTGTTATTTTCGTACTAGTATGTTATTTTATCGTTTTCTTTTAGTGACAGTATTTTAAATTTTATAATTGTGTTATTGTACAACTCATAATTAAAATTAAATAAATTTAATGATTGCTTTGATAATAATAATAATAATATTATGAAAAACAACCATAATAATAATAATAACAATATAATAATAATAGTAATGATAATAATAATAAAACAACCCATAATAATAAGGCTGAAAATGATTAATTTTTGGTTAAAAATGTAATTTACCAAATAGGACTTTAACCTAATTAAGTAACATTATGGGTCAAAAGTCTAATTCTATCAAACTTTTTGGTTTGTGAATAGTAGAAACTCAAAAATGCGTTCAAAAAGAAAAAAAAAAACAATCAACGCATTATGCGTTGTTATTTCAAGTTCGGTTGGACCTTTTATTGTACCCATTTTGGGTTTTGCGTGTCGGGTGGAGAAGCCCTTATGGTGTAAATGTGTCTTTTTCTAAGATGTAATGAAATTTTTGACATTATTAAATAAATTTAATTTTCTTAGTTTATTTAAGTAAATCTTTCTTGGTTTCTTTTTTAAAATAAAATTCAAAAAAGAAATATTTTAAATCGTAAACCGGCGGTCAAATCGTAAAATAAACCGCAACCGCAGTTACCACGGTTCGGTTATGGTTAGAGAATTTTACTAATCGTAAACCGGCGGTTTATAATCGTGAATCGTAACCGTTTGAACACGTCTACTCACACTCAGCCGTCACTTATAAAATCGTCTCTACCAACAACAGTTCAATACGAGCCTTCAGATTATACGTCACAATAGATCAAACGCCCCACATTAAGTCTGAATCTTTGAATATCATCCATCGGATGGTGCGTACAGCTTCATCTGACGGTCCTCATTAAATATGGTCACTTAAGCATTTCTTGAGCAGAATTTGTTCTTCCTTGAGCTGTGATCGTCCGGCCAACTTTCTGGCCGTCTCCCGCCCTAACTCCGACGAGTTTAGGCTCACAATTCCCAACACAAATAATAAATAGCATAAATAATAAATGAAGGACCAAACATGCTTATAGCTATTGTTCAATTCGTATTTATAAAAGTAAAGATAAGTGGATGAGTCAACTCGTTAATCGACCGTCAATTGTTTGACTTTATCGACTATCGCATTATGTTTGGATATGGGACGGTCCACACAATTAAATGTTGAAAGTCGAGTTGTCTCAAACAAACAATGTGGTTCAGATTTGATTTTGATTGAATCGAAGTATCTATATGGGATATATTTCATGCCAACAAAAATAAGTAATCCGAGATCATTGCTTGCCTGAAAAATCATTTTTGACGTTTTGCCCATTGACTTCGAAAATTACGTAAATAACTAACTTTCGGAGCGACACAAACATGCACGTGCGGCTAGAAAACATAGTATTCAAAATGGTTGATTGCATGTTATGTAATAACGAGAATCACTGATCAAAGCAACGAACCAGAAGCAACAACGATTATGAATCATCAGAATTCCTATCAAGAGTCGTCCGTAAGTCAACAGAACATATTCATTCTATGAGCAAATCTCCATATTAAATACAACTCAACGAGCACTATTATAACAAACCCTTTTACTATTTTTTTTTAATTAAGATTTAATAGTTTCCTTTTAGGGCCCCGAACAAATATCCTAATGGCTGGTGTTCATAGACAAATAAGTCAACCTTTGATCATGACGACATCATCAATGTCATCATGCCTTGTGTTGGGCATTGTATGTCTTGTAATGATAGCGATGATCAACGGTGGAGAATGCAAGCCTTTGTTCGGTGCTCCTCGGAGACTACTCGGTGAAGAGACGATTTTCGACGTTAAGACATACGGTGGTGCTAAAGGCGATGGAAGAACAGACGATTCAACGGTGAGATTACTAATACAAGTAAAACAAAATTAAAAGACAACGAAAAAGCTTTTTATCTTAACTACACAATTGGACATAACCCAACTCTAATAAAAACTGGACATGTGGAATTCTTACACACTATCAATTGACCTTATTGTGCTGTATATAGGCAATTATAAAGACATGGAAAGCGGCGTGCGGTTCGGGTCAACAACCCGCGAAGATGGTGATCCCTGGCGGATCCGAGTTTATGGCAGGAGAAATAGTGCTTACGGGCCCGTGCAATTCCACGGCCCAATCGCCCGTCACCGTAGAAATCAAGGGAAATCTCGCAGCGAATCCCGATCCAACGGTCTACGCGCGAGGAGCATGGATCTTGATCGAACACGTGGATCACATTGTAGTCACGGGCGGTGGGACCATCAACGGTAAGGGAAAGGCCGTATGGGAGTACGCTGACGGTGAAACTCCTCTTCCTGTGGTAAGTGTTTACGATGCATCTCTTTATATGATGTCGTGAAACCGAGCCCCATAAGCGGAGGCAGAATATTTTATTAGGGAGGTACAGATAAATATCATTACAGAAATATCCATTGATATAACTTATTGGGATCCGCAAAATAATCCTATATATAATTATAATAAATAAACTTCAACATTGCAAAATGGACCCCATTGGACCTAGCGTACCTCCGCCATTGACCAAACCCCAAGACGAGGAGGGCTCTAGCCTCTGTCTGCCTGGGGTTTTTGCCAGTCCCCTAAGGGATAATCCGGTTGGCCGGAAGTGCGATGGACCCTCCAAATCCAAGTTTGCACTCGCCTTTTTTTAGTAACTCGGTAAACCTTGACCTTTGAACCAAGTAAACTCGAGAACTGACATGATACTCTGCAAACCACGCCAACCATGTTAGCTACACTAGGACATGGCCATGCCTGACAGGCTCAACTTTTTTGTAGCCAGAGCGAATTGAACCTATGACCTACCGCCTAATTTTATACGAATGCTTATGTCGCTTTTTCGGCCTACCAATAATTCGTTCATGCATGCATGCGTAGTCTATGGTCTTCCACACGGTGGGCAATGGCCAACTGCGCAACCTTAAGTTCGTCGACAGCATGGGATTCCACGCAAAATTGACGGACAGCCACGACATTGTGGTTGCAAACCTCTCCATCACGGCGCCGGGAGATAGCCCCAACACAGACGGAATCCACCTGAGCAACGCCACGAATGTCAACGTCACCGATTCGATCATCGGGACTGGTGACGACTGCGTGTCGATCGGTCAGGGAAGCGAAGACGTTCTTGTCCAGAGGGTTTTTTGTGGGCCCGGACATGGAATCAGGTACCTAAACATTGCATAGAAATCAATTTTTTTGGACCCGAGGAATCCTCACACCATCGAACTATGGGCTTATACCAGGATTACAAACTCCCAAATGTGAAACTATCCTCCACGGTTAGGTGACTACATTCCAAACTCAACCAACATCGATGATCGTGTAGTTTAAATCCATGACCAAATGGGTTATATTATCGCCCTTAACCATTAGGCAACTACATGGGGAAATCAATTGATCGATCATCCAAAGAGTATTTTTTCTCTTTTCTTTTTTAAATCCGATGAAATATAAATACATAATCTTTAATATCGTATGAAGCATCGGGAGCCTGGGCAAGCGCGTGAACGAAGAGAGCGTGAAAGGGATAACCGTGGTTAACTGCACCCTCAACGGCACGACAAACGGCGCCAGAATCAAGACCTTCCACGACTCCCCTCAATTAACCGCCGTTGGAATCACCTACAGAGACATCCACATGCTCGGCGTCCAAAATCCAATCATCATCGACCAACACTATGAATCCAAGAAAAGAAAACAGGTTTTTTTTTTGCGCACTCCGCATCAGATTAACAAGTTATTGAAGCTTCCATCTACGAGTCCCAATTACTATTATTTTTTTCCATCAGCAATCGAACGTGAAGATAAGCGACGTCCACTTCATAAACATCGCGGGCACGACGACTTCGCCCGTCGCTGTGTCGCTGAACTGCAGTTCAACGCACCCATGCGAAAACATCGAGCTGAAAGATATCAACTTGGTGCCTTTCGGGCAGACTAATAAGACTCTTGAGTCGGCGTGTTCGAACGCTAAGCTGCTCTCGGTGAAAGGGACGGTCCAACCAGCTTTTAACACCACTTGCGTAAAGAACTAATTGTGTTTACCTGTTAATAAATTTGATGTACAGAGGTTGTGTATAGTTCTCACAGTTCCATGTTCCTTTTTGTAATAAGATATGGGCAAATTGCTTGCCATATTTTTCATGTAAAAGCTGTTCGAATTTGGAAGATCAAAGAAAGAGGTAGTAAACTCCACAAAGGTCTTACAGTTCGGCAGATTGTGCAGGCAGTTAAATTTATGATGCTAAACTGATGAAATCAATCGACGGATGCAAGTTTCTCCTCATCAACCTCGAAAGCCTTTCTAGCCTGCTTTAGTTCTTCGTTCATTGACAGCAACTCTGTGCATCGATTGAGCTTGGGAAGATCCTGCGGTACAAATCCATGAAAAAAATTCATACATTGCCAGCATTTTCCGACACACAAACACATTACAGAATTTGTACGATGAATACTCAATCGATTTGCAATTAATTTATTAAGTTATAGTACACGTTGTGTAGGAAGCCACAAACTGAAAGCGATCTACACAGGATAATGTATCTACCTTTCGAATAAGAAAGAGAAAATCTTCAGTCAGCAGTTTTCCTCTTTTAGATGCAACATCTTGAGCTTTATGTACCTTAACAAGTCACGATTAGAGTTTTCTTCAAATGGAAAATTACGAGCATACAGCGAAGTTTAAGAGGAAAAAAGAAAAAGACATACCATATCAGTGACATAATCTACCACTATATCCTCAACAAGTGCTACAGTCTCTGGAAGGGGCTGCATTTCGTAAACTTTGGTGAATATAAAATATAGTCATGATGATAACAACACAAACAATAATCCACCTTTCATGCATTCCACATACCGAACAGACTACGTACAATTCAACAACTTCCGCTTAAAAGGTCAGTAGTCGCTCTAAATTACAGTTTTGAATGAGGCAAGTCGAATGACTCTATATGAAAAGATGAACATGGATGTCTAATACAAAGGACTGTTTGGTAGCTTTATTGAAATTGCACAGCCATAGATGCAAAGTATATGGCATGTTAAAGCACTGCAGGCTGTAATAGCATAATTAAAAAAAAAAACTGTAATTGGGAAAACAATTCATACATTTGCATCGTCGCCAAAGCCATACATCATATGTTGCACTGCAACACGACAAAAAATATATTCCAGTGAATCACGATTTACTTATTCAACATTATACTCTACCCATAAGGTTACTACAGCATAAGTGGTAGAAAATCTTACAATCCTTATGAAACATTCCACGTTTGCGCTTAAAAGACGTCTCCGAAGGCTGTGAAGAACCTGGCTTTGTTTTTGATGGTCCTGAAGCAGTATTGTTCATCTTCTACAGTCTATTTTTCCTTTTCAAAGAATAATCAGCACCCTATAACGGCAAATGATCTGAGGAAAGCATAAACTTTGTAAACGTAAATTCTTACTT
The DNA here is from genome assembly GCA_027422505.1 of Craterostigma plantagineum. Taxonomy (NCBI): domain Eukaryota; kingdom Viridiplantae; phylum Streptophyta; class Magnoliopsida; order Lamiales; family Linderniaceae; genus Craterostigma; species Craterostigma plantagineum. The sequence continues at coordinate 7,964,843 of JAPQWV010000013.1, read as the reverse complement.
ACAAGTTACAACTGAAAAAGTTTGATGACAATAGAAACACAGCATTGTAAGATGAAAAGGAAATGAAACAAAACTATGTAGAAGCACTTGAGATAGGCTAAGCCTGATGCGCTAAGCATCAAATCTCGCTCTAGTATCAATACACGAAGAAATCAAAGTATCCCAACCGCCTAATATCCTTAATAATCCTCGTCCAAATTGTACCCTTGGAAGAAGCAATTCAAAAAAAAAAAAGATGAAAAGTTAAAAGAAAACCAGAATATCATATTAATCAAACGTGGAGGAAAGCCTATAAAAACGCCGCAAAACCAGCCGAGGAGAACATTCAGTATTAGATATGGAAATAAAAACAAATACCCAAAATCGCATCGAGTATGACGATTAATAAGAAAGAAAGATAACAAGCAAAGAGTTTTAACCACAATTCGCAGACTACAATCGCTGAAATCGATACCAAGAATAGAAAATCTTCGCTCGACGCTTACCAAGGCGAATGGCGGGACGGGGGGAAGACTACGACGAGTGCAATGTCGCCGGTGACCAGAAAATTCCAAATTAAGAAATAAATAATGACTTAAGAGAAAATGGGCCCATTTAACCAAATAGTCCAACTAAATAGAGGCCCATATCATTAGCCCAACAATAACCCTAGAGGCAAATTCGTGAGCCGTATAAAGAAGCTCAGCTCTATAGCAATTCCATCTGCTCGTATCTTAGCAGACATCTGACGGAGAGGAGAGAGATGGTGTCGTTGAAGCTTCAGAAGCGGCTCGCCGCGAGTGTGTTGAAGTGTGGAAAGGGAAAGGTGTGGATTGATCCCAATGAAGTGAGCGAAATCTCAATGGCCAATTCCAGTACGTTCAGCTCAAATCTCTTGAGTTACTTTTTGTTCACCTCTAATTAACTGGTCTGTATAGCATGTAAAGTTATGTATCTCTATACCAATTTTACGATTTCACGTTTTATCTCGCTGTTATGTGGTGGAGATCCTTTGTTTTTCGTGGATTATGATTTCGTCGTTTGTTCTGATCTGTTTTTAATTGTATCTTTTTACTACCGATAAATCGCCAAATTTCGATTCTTTTGTTGTGTAAGTGTTTGCGAGTTTTGACGGGTTAATTAATGGCTGAGTTCGTTTTAAAAAGTACGTTAATGTTTTGGGGTTATTGTTTGTCCTGTGAACTCAACAAGCTGAAGTTTGTTATCATGGTTGTGCTGCCTGGGCTTTGCTACTCCTGACCATGTTATCATTTTATTTGTGATTAATTTAGGGCAAAACATCAGAAAGTTGGTGAAGGATGGTTTCATTATCAGGAAGCCAACAAAGATTCATTCAAGATCACGAGCACGCCGTATGAAGGAGGCTAAGAGAAAGGGTCGCCACTCTGGTTATGGTTAGTGGTCTATTAGCCTGACTTTATTACGAATTATTAATGTGTGTGTTTATGTGCAAGTATATTCTTCTGAAATTGGATGGAGTTGATTAAATGCTGCAGTTCTTGGGTATGACATGTTGATGTTGGTGATTTTTTTTTATCCGAAGGTAAACGTAAGGGTACTAGAGAGGCGAGACTGCCCACTAAGATCCTTTGGATGAGGAGAATGAGGGTTCTCAGGCGCTTGCTTCGCAAGTACAGAGAGGCTAAGAAGATTGACAAGCACATGTACCATGACATGTACATGAAGGTGAAGGGTAATGTGTTCAAGAACAAGCGTGTGCTGATGGAGAGCATACACAAGTCTAAGGCTGAGAAGGCTAGGGAAAAGACACTCTCTGATCAGTTTGAAGCCAAGAGGGCAAAGAACAAGGCTAGCAGGGAAAGAAAGTTTGCTAGGAGAGAAGAACGACTAGCCAAGGTGAATTTTTTCATCCGATTATAATCTAATCTAATTAGATAACTTATGAACTCCAATCTTTTCATTCATTTTGGACTTCGATGGTGATATTCGAGCTAATATTTTTTTGATGAATTTATGATTATTGCAGGGACCAGGAGCTGCACCACAACCTGAAGCAGCAGCTGCTCCTGCACCAGCACAGCCAGCTCAGTAAGTGAACTCTTTAAGTATCATACGCAGCAAACAGCTTTGATGAACATTCAATATGACTTAGGATTAAGAGACGAGCATTTTTTTCTTATGAAATTGAGCAATAAAATTATATAAGCTATAGATACTGAATATATAAATTAGATTTGTAATCCTAAACATCATCTCCTTTTGATGCAGGGTATCTAAGAAAGCCAAGAAGTGAATCGAATGAACTATTTCAAAGAAGACGGGAGACTCTCTGTCACTTAAGTCTTTGCACTTCAGGTTTTCTTATTGTGGTTAAGACTTAGTTTTCCTATCTGCTTGAACTTTCCAGTTTCGTTTTGGTTAATGATACTTAAACATAACTTGTTTTGGCAATGCTATTGCTACGCTATCTGTATTACTACTTTGGTTTTCGATTGGTTAATATACCTGGTCTTTGGAAGTAAAATATATCTTAATTGTTTGTAATAACCTTGAAATTCCTGACAACGTAAGAAATGTTAAAAATATCTCAATTGTTTGTAATAACCTTGAAATTCCTGCCAACATATGAAATGTTAAAAGCAGTTGACATCAAATAAGAGTATTATGGAACCTCAATATGTGTTTCATCTACAGCTGCGAATGAATCATGAAGGATTAACAATAGAAATGGGGCATGTATGATGTATTACAACCTAGTGTACCAAAAACGTACTATTCCATATGTTCCCTGACCTTAGGACCAGTAAAATATTGAGGGTATGATCATCAAGATACACCCGCGAGAGTTCGTTGAAAGAGTTGACTAACAAAATTCGGATATCTCATCTCACACAGTAGGGATATTGGAAACCAGAAAGCTAAATTGTGTTTGGGAGCAACTTACTGGATTTAAAGACGTCACAAGCATGAGCGACGGCAAATATCAATAAATGTATTGATTAGGAAAAGATTATAATATCATAACGAGATAAGGCGAAATGATTTGTGGAAGTTGTAACAAAACTAACCTCATGTAACAATTTTGAGATCCTATCTCTGTTATAGCTTGAATTCCCCTGGCACAGTTCTTCTCAAATGAAACAGAAGCATCGTTCAGCAATCTCAACGACTGATATCTAACATATTTAACCGTATGAATTCTTCTTATCCAGTCCAGTTATATAAACACATAACCTTACTGATGTAATATTAAAACCATAAGCAGAATATGTGACAACCTAGAAAGAGAAGAAAACCTCACTTGCCTGTAAATTCTAGACAGATCAGGGATGACTAAGTAAGATCTTAGGAAAACATACATGCAACAGATTACTTGCAATCACGGGCGGCAATTGGAACCCCCCAACCCACCGTAATTGTTACGTGATTACCCATGACCTGAAAAGTATGAATTTTATCAGAAAGGAATTACATTGTTAAGGATAGTATAATTTACAGTGACCAACTTGTAAAAGCAAAAAACAGAAGTTGAAACTCGGGAAACAAAACGAACTTATTCAGGGAGAATGAGACCAGACCGTGGCCCACCGTGTATTGATGAAAAATGGTGATGAATTCTGAAATGAAGCATCTTTGTAAGCTAACACAGAAAACCAGCTAACTATTACTCACCTTCCCAAGAAGCGAATGTCGTTTGCTATCTTCATGAGACAAGTAGCAATGGAGTTCAACGAACCGCTAGTTTCAACAAAAGCATCATGTGCAGCCTATAGTAACACAAAAATAGCAAACACAAATAAATGAATTAGTTACTAGTTTTTTGCCCGTGCATTGCACGGGTATTAATATCATAATTAATTTAATTTAATATTATAATTAGTTATGTGTTAATAAAAAAAATGGCAATATTATAATACTTGTCGATTATAAACTATATAATCGTAAACTGCATAAGAAAACGTTATTTAAATCACTATGATATATCTAATCAGAGAAAATAACAAAAAATAGCTAATGACATCGTACTCTTTGCTTGAAGAATAAATAATTATACTCCTCCTCCCAATCGACTCTAAATACATGTGAAACCTTTACTTCATCATCGACTGATTTTGGCGCCCTCAGTATAAACACAAATTTCGACATCAGGCGATTATTCACGTAATCTTCAAGTAAGAATGGCCCATCATCTCCACCCTTTAATATAGTCCAAAAAATAAATTTAAGACCCGTGAAAAAATTGAATCATGACAACATTTGTACCTCAATGAAAATCTGCTCTAATTCCGCTGCTGGTATGCCTAATATGACCTTCGCATGATCATTCCAGCATGTAATCTGTTTGGAACCAGATTTGTCACTAATTGTTGTCTTTAATCTATATCTGCAGGCCAGACAATAAAGTAAGAATTAAAATTACGAAAATATAATTTTCATTTAATCACATAAATGCATTGTATTTCGATCGAAGTGATTACCTCGGGATAGTGTGTGTAACAAACCTATTGCAAGTTATGCAATAACCATCCGTGACCTTGTTTACCTTACAGAGCGGACACGATTCGTACCAAATTGTCGCCATTTCTATGTGAGCTATACATGCACATACACGGAAGCACCGAATCTGCATAAAAATAATATATTATATCTTTAACATGGTATAACCAATACTTCATTTGCGGGAAAAGTAAGGGAGTACAACGTTCTCATCGACACGGTAGTCAGTTAAGTTGATTGGAACAGCATCAAGCAAGCTGTGTACTTGATGTAGAGTGTTTCCCCGTTTTTGACTCAATAAAATATGGTTTCGTGCAATATTATCCCAATCATACCTGACAAACAATGATGTTTGAGTGATATGCAAAGGGAAAAAATAAGAAATGTTAACAAAATTATAGGAAATAACATACCACAAACGTGTCTTTCGAGTCTCGTCAATGTCTGGGTCAACAAACACTCTGCTAAATCTAGTGGTGTTTAGATACGCACCTACAGCGTTCCTCAAATTAAAAACATACGTATCAGAACGAAAATTAAGTTGTGGTCATTAAAATGCCAAAAAATATAATAAACTATATAAATTTGTACTAACCATCAAAATGCTTTACTTCAACTCTCGACACTGCCAGAATCTGAATCTTTGTTGCATCAAATAAAAGTTTATAATCTTCAGATGTGGCAAAGTTTCCCCATAGTGAAATTTTCATTACATTCGTGCTGAAAAAGCAATTAGCAAGAAATTTTATAGATGGTAACATATTATTTAGGGATATTCGACATATTATAGGAATACCTCGTGTCACAAATTAGGACGTTTCGAACATGAGTTTCATTGGAGTTCAACGAACCGCTAGTTTCAACAAAAGCATCATGTGCAGCCTATAGTAACACAAAAATAGCAAACACAAATAAATGAATTAGTTATTTCATTGGTTAACTGCACTCTTTTGAATTGATTAACTGCTCGGACGAGAAAAAGAATTACCAGGGCTTCAAATTTGTTTTCGGCAGTCACAAATGGCAGATTTGTTTCCTCAGCTACTGCTGCCGCAATCTTAGCATCAAACCACAAATTTTCATTGTTCATAGAAAATTGAACTGCAACCCGAAAAAGTTATCATGTTAATACTAATAATAGAATGATTGAAGAGGGGCTAAATCAGTGCAATGCTGATCAATGAAAACAATAATTGAAGAAACCATGATAAGTAATTAACCTGTACCCTTTCTTAGTATTCAAACCAGTTCCTACAGTAGTACCACCCTGTGCAAGCTGTAGACATATTTCGCAAACTTAGTGGTGTGAAAAGAGAGCGTTGAGAATAATTTTTGACAATATTACACATAGAAATAGATCAGCCTGATACATTCGTGGTAGCGTGCGTAGGACTCTATCAATGCCATATTTAACCTGCGGATAAGATTCTGGAAGTTAATATACGAATTCTTCATACCCTTCTTCTGGCCGCTAAAACAAGTTCGATATAGACTAATAAATTCGTAAGTATGAATTCTTACTTGTGTAGTGTAGCCGCTAAATTTTCTTGGCCAAGGGTCAATGGGGTAGCATCTTGAGTGTGAGTACGACCAATTTTTACAATAACTTTGAATTCAATATACTAGAACAGATAACAAAAGCATCTTGTTGGAAACAAAAAATATATATGAATGTTACTCATCTCTAATGCCCTAAGCATTTAGAACAGGTCGTCATTCAATGTCTCTACAGGTCATAGGTAGCAATAGCGAAACCAAGAAACTGTGATGCTAAATTATATAACTCAAAGAATGTGGAAAAATTATGGAGTGGAAAACAGTAGGAACTTATAAATATCACGCTGGAAAAGAAAAAAAAAGAAACAATTAGCTGCAGGGTTGGTGCGAACCTTTGTATTAAGTGTGGAGTGTAACTGTTTCAGTTTTGGCACCAAACCAGAATTTCTCTCTATCTATAGCAAGCAGCTCCTATGTCCATCACCAATGACAAGAAAAGTAACAAATAAACTGATGTACTTCAACTAATAAAGATTGCATTATCATTAACCTGTCCCCAGAAAGAGACTTACAGTTGGAAAAGAGTCATTTGAAGATTGTGATCTATTAACATGATCGTTCGGATAAACAAATTTTCCTCCACGCATGTGGCTGAGGATTTCAGATGCTCTATTTGCAATAACCTGACAATCAAGCAGACTTGAATTAGTTCACTCAGAAAATTTATGTGGGTACTCATAAATTTTATAGAGTTTGTTGTACATTTAGAGAAAATCCATACAACATAAAGTCTCAAATGAGCTTACTCATGCAACTCCAGGCCAAAACAAAAGGAGAAATGATAATAAGGTATGAATGTAACCACGAAAAGTGTTCCTTCTTAAACATTGAATAGAGTCGATCAATAGAAAACAAAACAATATAGAGGCAAAATGGTAATGTTATTGTTGATATGTTGTCCTTCTTATACAGAAATTTTGAACCAACATTACAAGGAAAACATACGGGAAAATATGCACAAATCTCTTCAAAGTGACATAACTAAAACTAATCGAAACTTGATGCTTCTACATATATACTAAGCGTAAAATCTCTAACAAGAGCTAGACGAAAATCCCGAGGATGTTAAAAGGTAAATCACCTCATTGACATTTATATTACTCTGCGTACCACTCCCAGTGCCAGACTACTAAAGGGAAATGTTCATTTAGTTTTCCTGTTATAATATGTGTGGACACGATTTGGCTAAGTGGACGGTTACGATTCGTCCACGTAATATAACTATACGGCTGATTCTTATTCGTCCAAGTAATATTGCTACGCGGCTCATTCTGGTTCGTCCACGTGTATAGCTACGCGGCTCATTTTGGTTCGTCCACGTGTCTAGCTACGCGGCTAATTCTGATTCGCTCGAGCCTAAAACCTTCAGCTATAAATAGGCTAGCTATAAGTCATTATAAATTATCGAAAACAATAACTTCTTCTTGTATTAGCAAACGAAGTACAGATATACAAGTGCTGTGAGGAAAATATTTAGAGAGTTTGTGAGTCTCCTATTGTAAAAGAGAGAGAGTTAGTTTTCTCCTTACGGTAGAGAGTTGTAACTCCTAAAATTACCCACAGTAAAATATCTTTACCTTGCCCGTGGTTTTTTCCCCCGAGTTTGGGGTTTTCTACGTAAAATCCTGGTGTCTCTTTTATTTTTATGCTGTCCATTTTACAACAAGTGGTATTAGAGCCAGGTTGGGTGTCTATAAAATCTACTTACCGTATGCTCTGTGGTTGCAATAATATTGGATCCTTCACATCAGAAGGTTTGTTAGATTATTATAATTCATCCATTGAAGTTATTGGGGAGAAAAGAAAAAAGAGGAGAAAGAAAAAAAAATGGCAGCTAAGCATGAAATTGAGAAATTTAAAGGGAAAGATACTCCATGTGGAAGGTTAAGGCAATATTAGTGAAAGAAAATTGTCTGGAGGGCAAGATCACGAGCACGTGGTCCAAACGTGAGCCGAAAGCGGACAAGAGCCGGAGAGCCTGGTCCAAGTGGGAGGTGTTAGTCGATACATGTCCAATCTTGGCCGGGAGCACTAATAGTGCTGTTAAGAGGATTCTCAGATATATTAAGGGAATCTCTGATCCCGCGTTATGTTACGGATATATTAATTTTACTGTCCATGGGTTTTGCTGACGCAGATTATGCAGGTGAACTTGATAAAAGCAGATCCACAACCGGATATGTGTTTATTCTTGCTGACGTTGCTGTAAGCTGGGTTTCAAAACTACAGTTGATTGTTGTTACGACAACGACGGAAGCAGAATATGTAGAAGCTACGCAAGCCAGTAAAGAGGCGATATGGTTGAAGATATTGCTCGAAGAACTCGGCCACAAATAAGGGAATATTGTTCTCTATTGTGATAGCCGGAGTGTGTAGCATCTTGCAACGAATCTAGCATATCATTCAAGAACCAAACACATCCGGTCCAAAATCACTTTGTTCGTGAACAAGTGAAAGAGGGGACAATGGACATGCATAAATCTGGCAGAATACATGACCAAGACAATTAGTGTGGACAGGTTTATGTGGTGTCATTCCTCTTGGGGATTGACCAACATAAGTAACATACAGCGGCGAGTTAGGAAGAATGGTGTGAAGATCTGATTGAGTTTCAATCAAATCTTCAAGTGGGAGAAATGTTATAATATGTGTGGACACGATTTGGCTAAGTGGACGGTTATGATTCGTCCACGTAATATAACTATACGGCTGATTCTTATTCGTCCAAGTAATATTGCTACGCGGCTCATTCTGGTTCGTCCACGTGTCTAGCTACGCGGCTCATTCTGGTTCGTCCACGTGTATAGCTACGCGGCTCATTCTGGTTCGTCCACGTGTCTAGCTACGCGGCTAATTCTGATTCGCTCGAGCCTAAAACCTTCAGCTATAAATAGGCTAGCTATAAGTCATTATAGATCATCGAAAACAATAACTTCTTCTTGTATTAGCAAACGAAGTACAGATATACAAGTGCTGTGAGGAAAATATTTAGAGAGTTTGTGAGTCTCCTATTGTAAGAGAGATAGAGTTAGTTTTCTCCTTACGGTAGAGAGTTGTAACTCCTAAAATTACCCACAGTAAAATATCTTTACCTTGCCCGTGGTTTTTCCCCGAGTTTGGGGTTTTCCACGTAAGATCATGGTGTCTCTTTTATTTTTATGCTGTCCATTTTACAACATTTCCTTCAGCAACTTCTTGTGCAGGTTGAATTATTGCTTGACCTATTGAAGGTTCAAGGCCATACTCCATGTTCACCTGCAAAATTAAGAAGACACTTATTCGCATATCACAAAAGAATTGATGCAAACACAGCCTTTCAGAACACAATGCTTTTCAAAGGGTGGATTTGACTGTAAGTCCGTTGTTTTTAATAAGGATTAATAAATTATCTCAACAATGGAAATAATTCATGGCACTGGAAAAGATCAACCAGTCAAGTTCTTTTAGCAAATTGGAAACGACGAAACTATGGTTTAAGGCTCAAGTGTTTTATCGATAAAAAAAAAAGATATGCAGCCATTTCACCTTTGTGGCACACACTTCTCAAGAATCCCAAAATGCACGTATAATCGGCTCAGGCATCCTATCACGATCACCCCCAATTTCAAAGTTCTGCAACGATCTTTGTGTTTGAGCACCCCATAGTCTGAGTGATGTTGAAAATGTTAAAACATAATATGTATTTTCCATATTTGAATAATAAAATTAAAAAGGGAGTTACTATTCATAGCCCCCTTTTTACTTGTCACCGCCCCCTAAAGGGCTGAAAAAGACGTTTTTGCCCTTATGATATTTAAATTAATTTAAAAAGAAAAAACTAACTAAATATATAATTCTGGTACGAAATACTGAAAACTACATACACAAATAAATTCGAACGATCGATCGATACGGAAAAAAATTCGATTTAACATTTTAATTTTAGGACCGATCGATCGATATTTTCGGCCCTGCAGTGTCCGGGCCGAAAATTTCGATCGGTCCGTGCACAGCCCGGCCGAAATTTCGTTCGATCTTATTTTTATTTTTTTTCTAAGGAATTTAAAAGGAATAAAAGTTAAAAACCGGAGCAAAATGGGGTTGGTCAGGCCCACTGTTTTTGGTCCGGCATTCGTGTCCGCGGGTCGCGCGCTCGCACACAAGTCGGCCTGATTTGCACCCCCCTGCGCGCGCAAGCGATTTACATGTGGCATAATATTATCTATTTAATTTAAACTAATAAAATCTACATCTATATAAAAGGTGGGTGAAACCATGTTGTTTTTCCAATGTGGGACAACAACTCTTCACTTTAAATTCCCTCCAATTAATTCACATTTACAAGCCCAAAATAAAGCCCATTGCTTTATTAGTTGAGAGACATGGGCTTTATTTTGGGCTTGTGAATGTGAATTAATTGGAGGGAATTTAAAGTGAAGAGTTGTTGTTCCACATTGGAAAAACAACATGGTTTCACCCACCTTATATATAGATGTGGATTTTATTAGTTTTAATTAAATAGATAATATTATGCCACATGTAAATCACTCGCGTGCGCGCCCAAGGGGGTGCAAATCAGGCCGACTTGTGTGCGAGCGCGCGATCCGCGCACACGAATGCTGGACCGAAAACAGTGGGCCTGACCAACCACCGTTTTGCTCCGGTTTTTAACTTTTATTCCTTTTAAATTCCTTCGAAAGAAATAAAAATATCCGGTTTTTAACTTTTATTCCTTTTAAATTCCTTCGAAAAAAATAAAAATACGGTCGAACGAAATTTTCGGCGGGCTGTGCACGGGCCGATCGAAATTTTCGGCCCGACCTGTGCGGGCCGATCGAATTTTTCGGCCAGACCTGTGAGGGCCGAAAATATCGTTAGGCCGTACACTGCAGGGCCGAACGAAATTTTCGGCCAGGCAGTGTCCGGGCCGAAAATATCGATTGGCCCGCACACTCCCCGACCGAAAATTTCGTTCGGCTCGTGCACTGCAGGGCCGAAAATATCGATCGATCGGTCCTAAAATGTTAAATCGAATTTTTTTTCCGTATTGATCGATCGTTCGAATTTATTTGTGTATGTAGTTTTCAGTATTTCGTACCGGAATTATATATTTAGTTAGTTTTTTCTTTTTAAATTAATTTAAATATCATAAGCGCAAAAACGTCTTTTTCCAGCCCTTTAGGGGGCGTGACAAGTAAAAAGGGGGCGGTGAATAGTAATTCAGAAAATGAATACTTTGAATAACATAGATCACCAAATATGAATATTGAATTTCCAGATGGTTTTAATATTGAATATCTAGATGACTTGAATGTTGAATATATCTAGATGATTTGAATGTTGAATATCTAGATGTTTATGAGATCTATAATAGACTATCATGTAATTTATTTGAGTATGAGCAATAAAAATCAAAAACCTTGCCTCTTATATCTCTAATATTTTTTCTAATATCTTCTCTTAATATATTTCCATAATATATATAAAATAATATATCTATATTATTCTCCTAATTAATAAATATTCCCACCATATTAAAAAACTTACCAACAAATTTGGTATCAGAGCCACTCGGTTCTCGAAGCCTCGTTTACCCGAAAAACAAAATGGCCTCAGATTCAACGTATACCATGTTCGCCTATTCTCCAGTCAAGTACCGAATTTCGCGGGAGAACATTACGACTATTGGAGTAGTCAAATGGAGACGTTGTTCATTTACGTAGATCTATGGGATGTTGTCGAAAGCACATATCCCGAGCCACCAAAGAAGGAACAAGCGAAGCGTGGACCAATGCGCAACAGAAGAAATACAAGGAGGATGTTCGAAAAGATGCAAGCGCTTTGAGATATCTCCAACAAGGCGTTAGTAAATAATATTTTCGAGAATCTTCGGAGCTAAGAAGGCGAAAGAAGCATGAGATATTCTCAATCAAGGATTCCAAGGTGATCAAAATGTAGTTTCTTTGAAGTTACAAAATCTTTGGAGAGACATCGACAACATCGAGATGAAAAACGGCGAAGTATGCGCAATCTTTCCTATCAAGACTTTCAGAAATCGTCAATAAATAGGAAGTCCCGCTGACGTCATTGACGAAAGAAAATTGTTCAAAAGGTTCTCCGAAGTTTACCCGTAAAATTCGATCAAGTGGTTGCGGCGATGGAAGAATCGAAGGATCTCGACAAATACACCTTTCATGAACTTTCGAGCTCTCTTCAAGTGCATGAAGTCAGACTAAGCCGATCGTCTCATCAATCCATGGAGCAGGCCGTCCAGCCTATGTTGGAAAACTCACGCGAACACAGTGACCACGATCTTGTTTTGGTGCTGCTGAAATCTGCAGCGTTTTCTGTAGTCTTTGCATACTTAAATAGTAGTTTACATGGACGCTAATAAATGCCTACAATCAGGCAATTAATTTAGCCTAAACTAATAAGGAAAACACAATCTCTTCATAAGGAAAATACAATCATCTCGTCCTAAGCCTTGTGTCCACCGTTGATGTCGATTAGGCCGATCTTACCACATAGATAGGCTTGGCAATGGGGAGGGGATTCTCCGCTCCCCGCGGGGATCCGCCCCGAACGGGGCGGGGATTCCCCGCTTTCTATCCCCCTGGGGGGACGATGGGGAAAGTTTTCTCCCCGTTGGCGGGGATGGGGCGGGACGGGGACCATGCTCCCCGCCTCGTTTCCCGTGGGGATCCGCTATATATAATTACTAAATTACCATTACTTATATCTAAAATACCCTAATTACAATATCCCAAAACCTAGCCGCCGAGAGTGAAACTTAGGACGGGGTGATCGATCGTTGAACTTCTTAACCCCTTAAGCAAAAGCAACAGTGCAATACAAACAACACAAGCAACTTGGAGTTTACAGTAACGGAGGATTAATATGAGCAAACTTATTGTTGAGGTTAAATTCCAATATTATATAAGTTGTGATTTACTCAAAAGCATTTCTTTTTTGTTAGTACTTTAATTATGTATATAAAAAAATTATATATTAGAAGTAGTGCGGGGTGGGGATTCTCTGTGGGGAAAGAAACCCCGAAAATCCCCGCGGGGATGGGGATGGGGAGAAAATTTTCCCCGTTCGCTAGTGGGGATGGGGACGAGGATTCCCCGATAAGTGTTGGGGTGGGGATGGGGATTAGCCCCCCGCCCCGCCCCATTGCCAAGCCTACCTGTAGCTCATGAAACTTGGTCCTTCCAAGAGGCTTCGTCAGAACATCGCCCAGCTGATCCTCGCTACTGATGAACTCTACACCAATCAAGCCTTCTTCTGCAGCCTCCCGGACGAAGTGGTATTTCACTCGAATGTGCTTACTCTGTCCGTGGAGTACTGTATTCTTGCTCAAAGCAATGGGGGACTTATTGTCCACCCTCAGCACTGGCGCTCTTGCTGTTGTTCCCTGCACCTTAGACAACACACAAGCGAGCCACAATGCTTGACAAGCAGCATTAAGCTGCTATATACTCTGCCTCACAGCTGGACTGAGCCACCACCTTCTGCTTCATGGATTGCCAGGTGATTGGGCTGCCGCTGAAGAAGAAAATCACGCCAGTTGTGCTTTTACTTGCATTAACATCCCCGGCGTAATCACTGTCACTGAAGCCTGTCAGATGAGGCTCCTCCTTCTCCCTCCTGCCGAACCAGAGTCCCCAATCTTGGGTCCCAGCCATATAGCGCAGGATGCACTTCACAGCTGCGAGGTGATCCTCGCGTGGATCCTCCATGAACCGACTCACATAGCCAACCGCAAACGCTAGGTCGGGGCGAGTGTTGACCAAGTACCTCAAGCTCCCAAAGATGCTCCTGTATGCCGTCGCATCGACCGGCGGCTCTGTGCTGAGCTCACTCAACTTCAGGCGCGGTTCCATTGGCACGTGACATGGGTTACACCCTGCCATGCCGCTCTTCTCCAGGATCTTGCCGGCGTAGGCGCCCTGGCTCAGCGAGATCCCCCTCGTGCCCTGCTTCACTTCAATGCCGAGGTAGTAGTGAAGCAGGCCGAGGTCACTCATCTTGAATGCGGCCGCCATCTCCTCCTTGAATGACTCGATGTTGCCTCCGTTCAAGCCGGTGATCACGAGGTCATCGATATAGACCCTGATCACCAGCTGTTTACCGTCGTTCTGCCTGATGTAGATGCGTGTTCCGACGGGCTCTACCTGAAGCCGAACGACAACAGTGTGCTGTTCAGCTTCGCGTTTCACGCGCGTGGCGCTTTATGCAGCCCGTACAATGCCTTTCGGAGCTTGAGCACCTTGTGCTCCTTGCCGGTGATGACAAACCCCGGCGGCTGGTCGACGTAGACCTCCTCCTCCAGGTATCCGTTCAAGAACGTCGACTTGACGTCCATGTGGTGCACCTCCCGTCCTTCGTGTGCCGTGAGAGCGATGATCAGGCGCACCGAGTCCAGCCGCGCCACCGGCGCGAACACTTCGTCGTAGTCGATGCCGTGCCGCTGTGCGTAACCCTTCACCACGAGGCGTGCTTATGCTTGGACACTGCCCCGTGCTCGTCCCTCTTCACCTTGAAGATCCACTTCAAGCCGAAATCGGAGGGGAGCGTCATCATCGTGGTCGGCGTGTAGGTGCTCTCGGGTTTCGCTCGGCGGTGAGCCGAACTCCACCTCCTTTGCCCCGCCGGATCGCGCAGGTACAGTGCCTCCACCACCATGAGGCGATGTTGGCGGCGTCAGCTTGCCCTCCTGAGTTGCAGTTCCAGGTGCCTCCTCAGTGTCCCCGGCCACCGGAGGTCCCTGGTTCGCGATGGAGTACTCCACCGTGAACACGTAGTCGCCGGTCGGCTTACCATCGACCTCTATAGAGCCCGGTCCCACTGGGCTCCCTCGTCGAATACCACGTCGGGCATCACGTGGACACGCTTCGTGACAGGGTCGTAAGCGCGGTATGCTTTGGAGCCACGCTCGTAACCGATGAAGATCATCTTGCAGCCACGACCCTCTAGCTTCTTCAGATACGGCGTCGTGTTCCGGACGTAGACGATGCAGCCTAACGTTCTCAGGTGATGCAATGCCGACTTCTTCCCATGCTTCGGCCAACAAATCTCGGGCCCAATGGCCCAGCTTCCCGCACCGGCGGCATTCGTCGCCCGTGGGCTTGTTCGTGTCAGGAACCGAAACTTCATATTATAATTTCATGCATTTATATAAATTCATGCATTTACACGAATTCATGCATACATATAAATAATTTTGTGATATATATATATATAGATGATAAAAATATTTGACTAAGAAGTTATAAGTCTTATAAGTTGTTGGTATGAAAATAAATAGGTTGGAATAAATAAATAGATAATTGTTAGGAATGAAGAATTATATTTCTCGATAGATAGGTTTTCATAAATTAAAGTTTTTGTGGCCTACTTAGATGTGATATGTCTATACTAACACATGTATATAAATGTAATAATAATAATAATAGTTACTAACCTATCAAAGGATATAAGTATACGTGGAGGCCTTTGAAAATATTAATAAGTATGACTAAATCATTTTAACCCTATTACATGTTTCCTAAATGAAACCACGAGAACTTCATAGGAAGGGAAACGAATATTATTGGCTAGGAAGCCTACGTGTTACTCTAAGAAATATTATAGTGGTACAATAGATACAAGTACAATGATTGATGAAAATAACTCTTAACACATAGAAGTTGTCGTGGGGACCAATTTACTATGAACATATATAAACATACAAACTAGGAAGTCTAGCATTATAGGGATTAAAGTTCTCACATTGAATATAATAATATTAAGAATTAAAGTTTGCGGTACACCTTTACATCAAGGTCGCGAATTGAATTCGCAAAGTGAGGTTTTTACGGGTCAGTGGAAATTTCAAAACTCTCATAGCTCGAAGACTTAATTGTGAGGGAAGGTAAAATAATAACAAAATAACAAGTGTCCCTTACAATTTATGATAAGCATCGATAAAGTCTAGATCGACGTCATTTTCTTATTTCAACACGCAAATAATAAGATAAGTAATGAGGGAATAGTTTAGGTTACCTTCCTCACTTTCGAAAGCTCAGGATTGAAAAGAGACAGGAACTCAATTTCAACTTAAAGCTAAGGAAGGGTTAGGAGTCCGATAAGGGCAAGGACAAGGTTGCTTAAGCGAGCGGAGAAAATAGGCGAAACTTGTGAGTATGATTGCGACATGTACCTTATGTGCCTTATATGTTTACATGCTTTCTATGGATTAAGTGATTAGTACGTGATATATGTGCTATTTATGAATCGACGTGAACTATGTGATCGTAACGTGCTCTCATATGATTTATGTGTAATATAAGGTATTTCATATAGTACTGCATACATATAAAATAAAGGGAGAAACCGTTATGACTGCTACGACTACAGATGGTATGATACGAATGCTACGGCATATATCCCTACAAATGGGAGAATTATTACAGAGTCCTGTACAGGCAACACGTATCCCTACAAATAGGGGGATTACGACATGGTTACAGAGTCCCATGCATGGGCGCCGACTGGGCGTACAGTACAGTCTAGCTAGTCTATAACGGGAGTATCAAAATAAATGGACATATAGAAATGGCATGTGATCTACGGATCGTGTGAATGATCGTTATATGAATGATGATTATATGATTTGCAATGGCATGGTTACGATATCGATGGAAAGGAATTGACTATTGTTTATTTTATTATAACTTGTATTAATTAACATGTTGCGATCATACTCTGAATCGGTGTCTTCACAGTTGTTGTAGATAATTAGCAGGCTGCGTAGAAAGCATATCATAACACATGGATTCAAGGTTGGCCAGCTACGCTCTCCTCCTACCCCCTCTGGTTCATCGTTAGCATATAGAATAGAAACGGATGTAGACTATTGCATTTTGTGACTTATATGATAGGTACATATATGTACATTATTGTGAAAGGGATTAGACCAGATGTACGCACCCGTTTTTGTTAAAGGAAATGGTTATGGGAATCGCGAAAATTTTATATGAATATTTTATAGCTGTGTAAAAAGGTAATAGGAAACGGGGCGCTATAGTTCGAGTTCGCCGGCCCACTCGACGACCCGCCAGCACGCCCACGACCGTCCGCGTCAGCTGCCTCCCCTGTTCATGCTGCCGCTGCGAGAGTGGTTCTCCACCTCCCGCTTCTTCCGTCCTGCGTCCCACTCATCCTCAGTGAGATACAGCTTGCCCTCATGCTTTAGTGATGCCGGCGGTCCATCCAGCTCTTCCTCCGCCTCTTTCAATCGCCCGGTGAGATCGGCGATCGTCATGGTGGATGGATCAAACAGCATCTTGATCGCAGTCGCGATCTGCTTGAAGCGGGGAGGGAGACTCCGTAGCATCTTAACTACGATTTCCTCATCCTTTACCTCATCCCCCAATGTGGTGAGGTGTGCCGCCATGCCATTAAGTCGCAACGCGAACTCCTCGATGGTCTCGCCGTTGTTGAACGTAGAAAGGTCAAATTTGCGATGCAGTTGTTGCGCCGTTGCCTTCTTCACACGATCGTCTCCCATCTGCATCGTCGCGATCGCGTCCCAGGCCTCCTTGGCTGTCTCCTTGGAGCCGATCATCGACACCATTTCAGGCGGGACCACGCCCACCAGCGCATCGGGCGCCATCACGTTTTCCTGCTCATCGGCAATGCCCTTCTCGATGGCGTTCCTCATCTTTAGCTTCACCTTCATCATGAGCACCCAGTCAAAGTAATTGATCTTGATGAGAACGGGGTAGCTATTCCCGCCGCCCACCTCACGTATCACTTGTTGGATCACGGTGCCGGAGGCATCGGCTTTCTTGCTCCCATCGCCCACGATCACGGCGCCGGAGGCATCGACTTTCTTGCTCTCATCGCCCATGGTCCCTGGATGAAACTCGCTCTGATACCAGTTGTTGGAAAACTCACGCGAACACAGTGAACACGATCTTGTTTTGGTGCTGCTGAAATCTGCAGCGTTTTCTGTAGTCTTTGCACTGCTTAAATAGTATGGACGCTAATAATTGCCTACAATCAGGCCACTAATTTAGTCTAAACTAATAAGGAAAACACAATCTCTTCCTAAGGAAAATACAATAATCTCCTAAGCTATGCCTAAGCTAATTAAGGAAGGTAAATCACAAAAATTATTCCGAACTTCATCTCTCGGATGGAAAAACTTATAAACAAAACAATGGAGGCAAGAAAGGAAAATGGAAAGGCAAGAACAAATTTCAGCAAAAAGGAGATTTCGATACACAATGCTGCATTTGCAAAAAGAACAATCGTGAGATGAAAGATTGTTTCTTTTGATGCAAAAGCTGCAAAAATCCGGACCACTCGTACGCCAACTGTCCAAAGAATAAGAATGACAGAGAAATCGTCAACTTTATGAAGGATGAAGAAGAGCAAGTATTCTCTTGCATGAACGCAAACGTAGAAAGTGAAGACCTATGATACGTTGATAGCGGCTGTAGCAATCATATGACTGGTAACAAGAAGTTGTGGAGATGGATACTAACTAAACTTCCTACGTCAAACTTGGCGACGGAAAGATCCAAGACGCAAAAGGCAAAGGAGTCGTTGCGGTGCAAAGCAAAGGAGGTAATAAGAAATTCATCAGCGACGTTCTTTACGTACTCAAACTCAAGCAAAATTTATTAAGTATCGGGCAGCTGATGAGGAAAGAACATTCGATTTCCTTTGATGAAGACGAGTGTTCGACAAGAAAAATAATACACTGGTAGCATCCGTTGTTATGTCTTCAAATAAAGTTTTTTCCTTTTTCATGCCTTAGGGAGGAAAAGTGGTCTTTGCAGGAGAAAATGTTGATCCATTTCAGCTGTGGCATTTGAGGTACGGTCATCTTCATAGCAAAGGATTGCAGCTTCTTAAAATAAAGAACATGGTCCTGGGTATTCCATCCATCGAGCAAAAGGATCAAATTTGTGAAGGATGTATATATGGAAGATGCATCGTCTTCCGTTCCCAAAGACGTCTTGGAGAGCAAAAACCCCTCTCGCGCTGGTATACACTGACATATGTGGTCCTACGAGAACACCTTAGCTCGGTAACAAGCGATATTTCATTCTTTTTGTCGATGATTTTACAAGAATGATATGGCTATATTTTTTGCACAAGAAGTCGGAAGCTTTTGCAGCTTTTCTACATTTTCAAGCGCTCGTGGAAAAAAAAAGTGGTCGACAAATAAAATCATTAAGAACTGATCGTGGCGGAGAATTTCTTTATACTCCATTCTTGGAGTATTGCAAGAAGAATGGCATCGAATGACAGGTAAGTAGAACTCCACAGCAAAACGGAGTTGCCGAGAGAAAAAAACGAACAATAGTTGAGATGGCAAGGAGTATGCTCAAAGGAAAAGAACTAGAGAAGATTTTCGGGTAGAAGCTGTTCACACGGCAGCTTATATCCTCAACCGCTCACCCACACAGGTGGTTCTCAACAAAACTCCATTCGAAACTTGGCACAACAGAAAACCAATTGTAAGTCACTTGAAAATTTTTGGATGGATCGCATACTCGCACATACCAATCCCAAACTGGGATAAGTATGATACGAAAGGTGAGAAACTCAGCTTTGTTGGCTACAACGATGAGTCTAAGGGATATAGACTTTTAAATCCGAAGACTAACAAACTTGTGGTGTCAAGAGACGTTATCTTTGATGAGCATGCAGCTTGGAAATGGGATGAAAACACTTCTCAAGAACCATTTCTACTGTCAGAGTTATCACAACCGGTACCACGACAACAACAAGAACCACCACGAATCAAGCTACACCACCAACGCCAGAAATTTCACCAAGATCTACCTATATATCTGAAGATAATTCTGATCCGGAATCACCTCCAATAAAGGTACGATCACTACAAGACATTTATGAGAATTGTGATATTGCCTTTTTTGATTGTGAGCCTCAGAAGTTTGAAGAAGCGTCTAAGGAAAAAGTTTAGAGAAACGCGATGCAAGAAGAAATAAACGCCATCGAGAAAATTGGCACTTGGGAGCTCGTTGACTTGCCACGTGGAAAAGATGTCATCAGTCTAAAATGGGTGTTCAAAACAGAGCTCGACGAAGATGGTTCCATTAAAAAACATAAGGCGAGATTGGTTGCAAAAGGCTATTCTCAGCAGCCGGAATCGACTTCAACGAGATATTCGCCCCAGTTGCTCGCATGGAGACCATTCGAATAGTCCTTGCGCTCGCAGCCCAATTGGAGCTTAGCGTGTACCAGTTGGACGTAAAATTAGCGTTTCTCAACGGCAATCTCGATGAAGAAGTTTATGTTCAACAGCCACAAGGATTTGAGATCAGCGAAAACCCGAGAAAGGTATGTCGGTTAAAAAAAGCTCTTTATGGCTTAAAGCAAGCACCTAGAGCATGGAACAACAAAATCGACCGATATTTATTTCGAGAAGGATTTCGACGAAGCCCCTGTGAGCCATCTCTCTATATTAAAAATTCCGATAGACAGATTTTTTGATCATGTGCCTTTACGTTGATGATATTATTTATCTTGGCACTACCCTGGCGTTGACTAGGGGTGGTAAACAGGTCGGGTTGGGTCACATTCGGGTTCAACCCGTTTAATAAACTGGTTGAAAACTTCAACCCAAACCTGACCTGTTTACTTAAACAGGTTGAAAAATCAAACCCAAACCCAACCTGCTTTAACCCTAACCCAACCCGCCAACCCGTTTATAATTAAAAAAGAACAAAGAAAAAACAAAATTGACAGAATTATAAATCCAAATTAAACAAAAAAAGAGGAGAACTAATGCAGTTTTTTTCTAAAAACATTGCGTGAGAGTGGATAGAGAATTAGGGTTAACCCTATTATTATATTTATATTAATAATAAGATATATTATTCGGGTTAAATGGGTTGATTTCGGGTTGATTCCGGGTTGATTTCGGGTTGAAAATCGGAACCCTAACCTAACCCACTTAATAATTGGGTTGGGTTCGGATTTACCCATTTACGTAAACAGGTCAAAAATGCTAACCCGAACCTGCTATTTTCGGGTGCGGTTCGTGTCGGGTTGGCGGATCGGGTCAATTTTTAACAGCCCTAGCGTTGACTGAAGAATTTTAGAAGCATATGATGCAAGAATTCGAGATGACAGATTTGGGACTTCTAAAATATTTTTCCGGAATCCAAGTAAAACAATTGAAAGGGAAGTTATTTCTTTCTCAAGAAAATATGCTGACAATTTGTTGAAAAATTTAATATGCAGAATAGCAAACCGGTGAACACTCCTATGGCCTCGAACGAGAAGTTGCAGCATAATGATGGTGCGGAAAAAATCGATGCAGGAATGTATCGAAGTCTTGTAGGATCACTGATCTACCTTACCAACACGAGACCAGATATTGTTCACTCGGTAAGTTATGTTTCTCGATACATGAGTGAACCGAGCAAACTTCATCTTACCTCGGCAAAACGAATCTTTGAGATACGTCAAAGGTACTAAAAAGCACGGGATTCTCTATGAAAAAGAAGAAGGCAATCTGCTAATCGGTTTCACTGATAGCGATTGGGCCGGTTCATTAGACGACCGTAAGAGCACTTCCGGATATGTATACTGTCTCGGAACAAAACTGGTTGCTTGGTGTTCTAAAAAGCAGAAAACGGTTGCATTATCATCAAGTGAAGCCGAATATATTGCAACCACAGATGCAACGTGTGAAGCTGTCTGGATAAGAAGAATTCTCGAAGATCTACAACAAAAACAGAAGCCGACTACACTCTTCTGTGATAATATGTCAACTATTGCTATGACTAAAAATCAGATTTTTCATGCAAGGTCGAAACATATCGAACTCCGACATCATTACATCCGTGAACTTGTGACCAACGAAGAAGTTCACATGGAGTTCATCAACACAAATGATCAAGTCGTAGACTTTCTCACGAAGGCGGTATCGATCGAGAAACTTGAGAAGTTCAAGAGGACTTTGAAAATCACATATTAAGAGGGGGTTTTAAACATAATATGTGTTTTCCATATTTGAATAATAACATTAAAAATGAATACTGTGAATAACATAGATCACCAAATTTGAATATTGAATTTCGAAATGGTTTGAATATTGAATATCTAGATGATTTGAATGTTGAATATATCTAATGATTTTAATGTTCAATATCTAGATGTTTATGAGATCTATAAATAGACTATGATGTAATAATATTTGAGTATGAGCAATAAAAATTAAAAACCTTGTCTCTTATATCTCTAATATTTTTCGAGTATCTTCTCTTAATATATTTCCATAATATATATATATAATTATATTTATATTATTCTCATAGTTAATAAATATTCCCACCATATTAAAAAATTACCAACAGAAAATGCAAAAAATCAATAGTCATTGTACATCACTTCATATGACATATACACTTAAATTAAATCCCCAATACTGGTTATTGTGCCTCTGCATGGTGCAGGCATTTGCCTCCAAACTATAAATAATATAAAGAGAAAACGACGCAAAGCCTGTCTAAATTCTTTTCAAAACAAAAAACAAAAAAAGCGAACAAACAAAACGTGGCCACCCCCAGGGGACCCTTTATGTTAACAGAATTTAGCTTGCAGCAAATAAAACATCTCATAAAAAAAAAAAAAAGAACAAAAATGAGTACGGACTTATCCGAAGGCACTTGGATTGGGCCAAATGATAAACACGACGTTTTTAAATAATCATAAACCGTCACATTAATGACCAATTTGTTTTTTAGCATATAGATGAATGAAGAGGAATTTTGGATTGAAAGGCAAGGTTGCGATGTTTCCTTATCATTAACCTAAGTAATCGGCGGCATTTAAGAAAAGTGTTGCATCTTTGATGTGATGTATCCCAACCTACTACATAAGCTTTTAATTTGGAACTTTTCCTAATTTAGCAAATTTTGTTCTATCCAGACAATGTGTCCATCATCAGCATCAACAAAAACTGAGAGGTGTAAATATCATATCAATCAAAGGTCCCGAGAGATATGTGTCATCGAATCTTAATTTATCAAATTCACTCTACGTGAATTAGGACTGTTCACATAGGTAGTAGTCTTGTTATAAATAGATGGTAGATAATTTAAGGACTATAGTAACATCTGAATGGTCGAAATGAGATTCATACTCGCTTTTTAGACCGAAATTAGCCGGAGAGCGAGGATTATGATGGTATTGTAGGTGGAAGAAAAAATATCAATGTGCTCAAGAAACTTCGATAAAATTTTATGTAATCCAATGTAGCTGAATTAGAATGTTGACACTTGTCCAATAATAATTAATTATTATAAATTTAAACAATATAAAAAAATTAAAACCGCCCACTATCCCATGTTAATACTACAATAACTACACACTATCAAACATAAAATTTAATATTTTATTACCATAAAATTATTATATATAATTATTAATTATAGTTAAGACCAATGCACGGATAAAAAACTAGTTTAAATTAAGGTAATATATCCCGGTGTATGGATCCAGATGATATGCTATCATTGTGTTTGTTTTGATGTCATAATTTAATTTTGTATATACAATATTATTGAAGCATTGTTTGTTTCACATGATATGGTTAAATAATGTGGGTTATATAATTTTAAGAAGGTATTTGACGTGACAACGAACAATATTTTAATCACGAATTAAGTCTTTAATATAATTATTTTTAGCAATAAAATATATATTTTTATGTTTTAAATATATTAGTCATGTAATTAAAATAGAGATAAGGATATGTACGTGATAAAGAGTGTTAAAATAAAATGAGTAATTTATCCAAAATAGTTGGAAACATCACCCCATAATGGTGATGAAGGATCACCAAGGCTTTTTTGGCTGATCCTCAACTATCATCCCAATTTGATCACCTAGATGATCATTTATCGTGATAATTGCTCGTCACCTATGCTAAACCAACAGATTGATGAGGAGGTGATGTGACGATCACCGTGATATTTTAGAGGATCACTCCAAAGCTACTAATGTTTAATTGATGATAAATTGATAACGGGTAATTTCAATTACTCTAAGACCGTCATGGCTCAATAGATAAAGCAAATCAATTTGTAATGTTAAACTCATCATTTTATTTATTATTTCTCAAATTATATGCATATATTATTCATTACACACAGCCACACCATGTTATACTCTTACATAAAGAGAGTATGTGGTCTAAAACTGTAAATTATGTCTAAGTGTTTTTATCATTTTATCTTTAATATTTTATTTTATTATAATTCTATCATTACTTTAAAATTTCAACTTTTAAATAACTTACAAAAGGATGTGATTGAATGTAGGATAAGTTCTTATTTTTAGTGATTCAATATGAAAAATAATTGAAATGTTGCGCATTATTAACAACTATTGATTACTATTAAATTAAGGTGAATCTATAGAAAAATACCTAATTGGATAAAATTTTTACACATAGGTACCCATGTCAGAAAATTTTACAGATAGGTACCCAATTTAATTTTTACCAGTTTCTTTAGTCATGTCGTACCTTTCTGTGTGTATATTGCGTACCATAACACGTTGATATAGGGTACCTAAATATAGCATACTCGTACCTAAGGCAAACCTGTGTGTTACATAGAGCGTACCTAAATTAAGCATACGTCGTATCATTTTCTGTTATATAGGGTACCCAAATGTGTTGATATAGGGTACCCAAATGTGTTGTATGGTGTACTTTCGGGGATCGGGTACCTATGTATAAAAAATTTATTCTGTTAGGTACCTATATATAAAAAAATCCTGACAAGATACTAAATTACAAGTTTTTATCCAATTAGGTACTTACGTGTAAAGATCCTTAAATTAAACTTTCCACGGTGAACATCATGACTCATGACGTCACATGACATGCATTCATTACATAGTTACTAAATAATAAACCTGCATAGGATGATTAACTCGCCATCGTCATCATCTTCTTCGGAGAGCAGCAAGCGGTGATTTCCGACCCGACCCACTTCTCATCTCGGGGCTCGAATTGCCCATGGGCCACAACGATCGATTTGTAGATCTCAACAATCACCTTCTCATCGTACTCCTTGGCCGGCCTCACGCCGAAACCCGCGAAATTACCGCCGCCGACCGCCACCGCGCGCGAGCTGGCGAGCCTCATCACCGTGTTCACGTAGGCGTCGCGGAGACCCAGCAAGAATCTCTTGGGAGAGAGCAGCAATCGCCTGAGCTTCAGCCTCGGACCGAACCTTATCCTCCAGAAACGGCGCCGCCGCCTGGATCCACCGTCGTGGCCTTCGCCGGAAACTAGTCGAACCACCGGCGGCTTCTTCCTCAGCCTCTTATAGCCCTTTCGCCGCCAGTAGCCTTTGATTCCTCTGTAGGCGTTCAAAGAGATGCCTTCCATTTATATGTTTTCTGAAAGACTGGGGGTGTGTGATCCGTTGGTTTGAGACGTACGGACTAAGGAAGGAAAAAGACTATGGAATTAAATTAAATGGGGGAGTTTTATGTCATGCCTTAGTAAATTTTTAATTTTTTGTTCAGGCCCTAGCACAAAATGAATAAGTTTAAAGGACCTACTTTATGTAAAAATTCGACTGAAGGACCAAAAAATATGATTTGACGAAAATACCCTTACTAAAATGCTCTTTTTTATGTTTCTCAGTTACAGTATATTGTTACTTTAGGAAACGGACATGTTATTTTTCAATAATATTGTGTTACTCAGTTACAAAATATTTTTCTTACACTGAATCGAGCACAAAAAAATCCGACTGCCCCATCCAACCGATTTCGACATGTCATGTTGGATTCATTATGATATTGACGACGCACGAGATTGGATTTGCTTGTATAATTAGGGTGTAAATTCGACAATATAATGGTAAATCGAATGAATCTAGATTTCGACATAAATTGCAAGTAATCGGTATAAACTCGAGGTACCCATGAGAAATCGAGGTCTATTTTACATTATTGAATCAATAACGCCGAGATTTATGCAGTTTTCATCTGTTTTTTGTGTCGTTTGTGATTTTCGTTCTTTTCTCCCGATCCATTGGTTGTATACACATGTGTTATTTACGACGCACAAGGCGTTATTACTTTTAAGTCAACATTTGTTATTAACCATAAGACATTTGTTATTTTTTGCTATGTTATAAGTATTTCTTTTTTACGCGATTTAGGAAAAATATAATATTTGTTTCTTGCAACTAATCGGTATAAATTCGAGGTACCCATGAGAAATTGAGGTCTATTTTACATTATTGAGTCAATAACGACGTGATTTATGCAGTTTTCATCTGTTTTTTAGTGTTGTTTGTAATTTTCGTTCTTTTTCTCCCGATCCATTGATTGTATACAGAATGTGTTATTGACGACAGACAATGCGTTATTACCTTTCAGTGATATGTTATTTCTCTGCCAACATTTGTTATTATCCTTAAGACATTTGTTATTTTTGCGAAACTTATCAACATTCATATCAAATTGACGATAATTTCAACGTATCCGGTCATAGCAACTGCAATCTTAGCAATTTCTTGATATGGGTTTATCACAAGTAATAATATCGATAGTTGCCTTGGTTAAACCCATTTACAAATTAATATTGATTTTTCTGTTGCGGATCTCACGAGCGCGACGGTGTCAGGACGAAATCTGTGCGGCTTCTTGAAACCGCCGGTTGTCGGAGCCGACTTCCTCACGGCCTTGCTGGCAAGCTGCTTCCTCCAGGCAATTTGCAAGCGGTTTACTTCGTGCGAGCCATGAAAATACATCGTAGAAGAGATTTGAGTTTCGTTGCTTGTAGAAGATGATGGCATAATAGAGTAATTTCGATAGATTATAAAGGATAAATGCGTCTTATCGCATGAATTAGGTCTTTTTCTCTAATGTTTTCAAAATGTAGGTCCTTGTCACTAAAGTAAACTTGAATAGGGTCTGAACCTCAATAAAAATAGAAAATAGAGCCTGAATAATAATTAATCCTTAAATTGAAGTAATTTATGTATTTATGTAAGGAAAAATTAAAGGAAGTTCAGTTGTTGAGAGAAAGTGTTGTTCGGTTGAGGTGTATTAATAGAGAGGAGAGGTGGCGGTGTTAGATGACAACATATAAATAATTGAATTAATATATAGTAATATATATAGGGGTGGGGAAAAATAACGAATACCGAAATACCGTCCTTATCGTATCGAATCGTATCGAAAATATCGAGAATTTTGGTATACCGAAGTTTTTGGTAAGGTACGATACCGTACCTAAAATTTTCGGTACGGTAATGGTATGAAAGTTTTTAAAATTAGGTATACCGATTATATCGAATACCGAAATTCTAAAATTTTTAATATATTTTATATATATACACACCTATATATATTATATTATTTCAAAAAATATAAAATGAAAAATTAAGGATCTTCATAAACTTATTTAGCCAATAAATTATTAACTTATACACAACTTTCTAATATTAGGCCCACCATATTTTACTTATGTAACTCAAGTAACGTTTATTTTTTGCCTTTTTAATGTTTTTTTTTCATGATTTTGAAACGTGAAGATGCAATGCAATTACTTTTTGTTAATCTTCACTAATTTTTAAAATATAGTCGCTTCGTTCTAATTACTCTGTATATAAAGTTGTATTTTGTGGTCATGTAAAGTTTTTTGTCTTACTAAGGAGACTAGCTAAACTATGTAATAAGGTTAAAACATCTTTTTATTTCGAAAATTTTGTATTAATAATCTATCTTATTGGGGCCTAAGGAGTTTGAATTGATTAAAAATTCCAAAACAACGAGTTAACGAGTTACGAGACATGCATGGTAAAAAACTCTCCGTGTGAATGGTATAGAAGGTATGATACCGATACCATACCGAAATTTCGTATGATACCGTATCGAAATTTAAGGTATACCGAAAATTTGGTATGGTATTGGTATGATTTTTTTGGATACCGAAATTTCGGTACGGTATACGGTATTACGATTTACGGTATACCGTATCGAACCACCCCTAAATATATAAATGTGTTATCTTGAAGTCGCTGTAGAATTAAATTTCATTCCGCGGAAAATAAAAGAATAATATCTAAAACAATGGTTCAATTTGTGAAAAAGTCTACATAAAAACTAATACGAACACGGTCATATGTATTATCAAATATCGAAGTATTTGTGAGAATGAGGAAATTAAAGATAATAAGAACGATTAAGGGAGAATCGATAGCCTATTAACGAGTCGTCATTAGCTTTGTTCTTCTTTGTCTTACTAAAATATTATTGAGACGTTACTAATTAGTATTTTTAATATATATTGTCTTATTAGAGCATCTCTAATGGGTACTCTATTTTTGTGTAAAACACAAAGAAAAGAGTACATTTCAATTCCAGTGAGACTCTCTATTTTACTATATTATAGCGTTGGTGGAGAGTGAAACTCTATTTTTAAAGTATGCACAATTTTCAAGATTAATAATGTTAAATTTATTTTTTTTATTTCAAACTTATCGTACTTATATCAAAACTAAAGTATCATATATTAAATATAAAATAAAATAATGTTAATTATCTTTTATTTATATATATTATATTCAAATTTTGAGAAAATGTAAATATAATAATATATTATTATAAAGTATTTATAATTTTTATATTATTTTTTAATAATTATAATAAGTTCATTAATTTGGTTATCATATTTAATAGAAATATTAATTTAAGTGTAAAAATACGGTTAATGGATTGGAGTAAAACTCTATCGCAACTGCATTTTTTTCTAGTCGTGGCCCTATGGTTTGGAGATGCTCTTGTGGTTAAGACATGCATGATATTTTATTTCATTGCATATAGGTTTTCTTTATAATGACGTTGCATGTAATACATAAACGATTGTTTTGGAATTACTTTCTTTTTCGAGAAGGAGAAATATTTTCAATAAGATCATGAATAAGTGTTGTAGAAAAATCAATAAGAGCCATCAACTTGAAGAAGAATGAATCACATATCGTCTGTATCTCACTCACCACAATCCACGGACCAATAAGAGCTTCCTGTGATTTTACTCACTCATAAGCGTTTCTTAGGTAGGGCTGGATATTATATAAGTTACAAATGGCTTTTCTCCTCAAACTTGTATTGATTTTTCCCGATTTTTCTTTCTATGGAAGAAAAACTAAACATGTACGTACGTACATACAAGGCTCGCTCGATCGACTACTTGTTAATGATACACCTAATAACCTAAGAAACCCAGCGCAAGCTTAGCTAGCTTCGCAGCCTTTTCCTTTGGTGACTTTCTTCTTCTGCTAATTCCTGCGCATAAGAAACTCAAGTAAATATTACATCAACCATTGTCAATCTAACATCATCAACATGACTAAGTTCTACAGTTTATGTCCAAGAAACACTGCTATTCAAGTTTATGTTGAAATTGGCAGGCAAGCCAAAACTAGTCATACAAAGGTGCATAGTCAGCATAGTAAAGAAGCTAACATGATCCATATCACATATATTTCATAACCCATGAAATTTAACACTAGTATTGGACAAATAAAATAAAAGAATAGCATACCCATTCGTTCTTTCTCGATTCTTCAGTAGGACCACCGTGGGAGTCTGACCTACACTTTGCGTGTACTATAGGACCTAACTGTGACCTGTCCATCCCCAATGTTGACCCTATGGGAGCATACATATACACAGCTCCTTTATACATCCATTCCTCCATCTCATCACTGTAAAAATCATCAAAGGGGTCCCCACACAGTGCACAAGTACTCTGTTCTTCATCAGCGGGGACAGCTAATTCTTCATCATCCCTTTTCTCCACAATATCCTCAGTAGGCTGAAGAAACCCAGGGACTGATTCATTTCCCGAGGCTTCAGCACCGCTGAGCCACATGCTTACGTTCACAAAAAACTTGGGAGAAGGCTTTGTTTTGCGGTTTTTCAGGGCACGGTTTTTGTTGACGTGCCAATCCATGTGCTTACTGTGATCTTCCTGGCTTATGAAACGAAGCCCGCAAGAGGTGCATTGTCTGGGAAGACCGTATAGCGAAGTTTTGTAGGTTCGTGACGCACCTTAAGAAGTTCTTGATCAAACTCCACCCCTATAGAGTCCTAAACATAGATATGGATACAATGTGAAGTTATACGAACTAGCTAATTGAAGGGAAATAATTACGGACCTTATGCTTACCTTCTGTGAGTTTGATATTAAACCTTGAGACAATAAGCGAACCAAGCAACCCGGACAGAGCACCACCAGGAGGTCTCGGGCCCACTTGACCAATGTTTTGACCGAAGGATGGCCCAGGAAAGGAGGTCCCGGGTATAGATTGCCAAGCTGCTTCGTTCATAGAATATGATATATTTGGGGACCAATGACAGCAAAAATGACCGTTAAGACGAAAGATTGGGTGAATTACCTGGTAACCCATGCCCTGGTGCAACATATCCTTGGCCCATGGGGACCAAAGTTGGCTCGGAAGACAGCATAGGGAAGTTTGGTGGTCTAACACCATGCAGATTCGAGGGACGCAGATTGTTGGGATATGTTGGCAAGTCTACAGTGCCGTTTATACCAAATTGACCACTAGTTTGCATAAGTGACGGACCAGAAATGGGCGTGTGAAGATTGTGAGTGCCTCCTGCTTGCAAATTGCTTAGAGAATGCTGATGATGAGAAATCAATTCTCTGGGGAAAACGGAGGGAACTAGGCTGGTCGAATCATGACCAGGCTGTTTGGAGAAAAAAAATGCATCAGTGAAATAAGTATAAATGATTCAATAACTGCTCCGTTCATCTAACTAACTATATGATTCTGGGACATAGAAGTTAGCGAAACAGAATATCTTCTTAGTATCAGCTTTTGCAAAAAAAAAAAAAAGGCATTGCAGGATTTCTGCTGGGATACCATAAATCATTCGCACACCATGTAAATAAATCAGCTAACTGTGAGACATGACACAACACTGAGAAAACAGACTTAAAAACCTGAGCAGATATTGATAAAATGTGATACTAATGCTGAAAGGCTAGTAACCACAAAAAAGTTGAGTACTAGGCATTAGTATCTGTAACTACTCACCTTAGAAGAAATAAGGTTTGTACTATGCCTCAGTGTTGATTTACCAAGTGGGCCCATGTCTTTCCAATCAAATTCTTCCTCTTCAGTATTCTGCCATGTCCTTGTACCTGCTACCCTTTCATCAGTACCAATCGAGTCCATGTGCTCAGGTTTTTGATAGTGCAAATGTTTTTCTCTTTCATCTACCCCATAAGCGCTAATTAAAGCCCTTGGTCCCTGAAGATTAACGTAGTTATCATACTTCTTATCCACAGATGTATTCGGAGGTTGTTTGGAGCTGCTTTTCCAGTTCTTGATTGCCATTCAGGCATATCCTCCTCTCCGCCCATCACCATAGTCTGTCGAAGGTCAATGCCTGAGCCAGATAGCGAGTCCCTGAAAGAAATTTTGTTAGGAGAAACATCAGAATTGAACTCCTCAAGAGAATTCGATAATGACCTAGTGTCCCTGTTCCATAAGGGGTAGACTTTGGGATCCTAGCAGCAAGATGCAAAGGTCTCTTTAGATCTTCACTTTTAACCTGAAATAGGGTAGGGTAGATTTATGGGAACATACTCAAACATCACCAATCAAATTCTCAATAAGAAGGTCCATCAGGCAAACGGCTTCAAAGTCCCGTCACTTATCAGTTGTATACTTTAGTAAAATGAAATTAACATGATTAAGAATCCCATAGTTGAGAAAGGAAAAACAAATCCTCAGATCACCAGTACAAGCCCCACGCCATCAAGTCATGAAAAAATAATTGGTAAAGAAACTCCAAGTTTTGAAAACCACAATATATAAGTGTAAGTGACGATGAGCATCAGAAATAAGATATCAAATTCTATCATCCTCTATATTTGGAAGTTGATATACCCCAATTTATCCTTTAAGAGGGGAAAAAAGAATCCAACATTCTAGGAAAGATCAATGATACAGTCAAATAACCAAGAGAAAATAACGAATGCGGAAGGCGGTGAATATCACTGTGTTCGTGTAGGTGAAAGAGAGAGAGAGAGAGAGTGCGTGCTCATGTACATTGCAAAAAAAGAAAAACCGACAATCGACATAGGCAAAATAGATTGCGATCTTGATGCTGACTCACAGTGTCTGCTGGTGAGATTCCAGAATGATGCTGTGCTCCAAAATACTTCGGGTTTACATGTATTCCGTGTGCGCCTATGGGAGATTCAGAAGCTCTCGACGAACTCAACCCAGAGGGTTGACCATTCACAGATGGAGAAAACTGCAACTCTGCCTCAATCTTGCGAAGCACCGAGGATGGGAACACTGTTGACCATGTACCAAAGATATGGCGCATCGCACGGTGCATATTCGGATGGACTTGTAGATAGGCCTCATAGAAGACCTTTGGCCATTAAGCAACGTAAAACATAACGAGATCGTCAAATCACATTTTTCTTAACTAACACACAATAATGTCAAAATACCGATACAAGTGCAAAAATCATTCTTACCTCAGGCAAGCGAGCAGAGAAGTACTTGATATAATCTTTGCCAATGTTCTTCACAATACTGTCCAAAAGATACAAAGATGGTATCTTCTGATCAACCGAAACCTGGAAAAGACAAATAATAAAACATGAAGCCTGAAACATAGATATTAACAGCATTTGGCTCTCAGATTGTGTATCATGTAAGAGTGGTACACATCAAAAAGCTAAACAGCACATGAGATCCAAAATATGCATGATATAAGTAAAGATACGACATGAAACTGAGATACTCTGGAAAAAAGTCATGAGATATCACAATCACACTGGAGCGTGAGATCTCACATTTCCATTCATCAATTGAAGGGCATGTATATCGACTCAAGTAATGCTCCACTTGGAGAACCAAACCGCAACCACCCAAGAAAGATTACTATCAACATTGTACGTTGTATCCAGCAAGAGAAATGTAACATTCAATTGTCCAATGAAAAATATTCTTATAAACTCCATTAATCTCTATAATACTGAAGTATGGAACAGATGAGAAAAACATAAACTACATATGAACAAGATTTTCGAAAGTATGAAAGACACGGCGTCAAGAGATCTCTGTTGTAGAGAAAATCATAAGAATGCGGTGAGGAACTCATTATGCAATAAGAAACTCCAGGTTAAACAAAACAAATACAATGCCCACGGGAGGTATAAATAAATTATTTCCAATATAATATTCGAACATATCCATATCAAATGCGTAAACTATGGCTCATTTTAACAGCAACACAGTCACTGTTCTCAACGAATGTTTTGCTTACTCGGAAAAAAGCAACAAAGCCAACATAAGAAGTCCTTACATCCAGTATAACTAAAGATAACTGCAATTGTCTAAACAATTTCATAATTCTATTGGAATAAAGATTCTGGTAGTTTAGCTTCCATGACATCTCAAAATAATCTATAATCGACAGGACTGTCTTTAGTTTCTTTAGATTGCAATTATTCTTTAGCATTCATACGTTTGATGTTAAAATGTGATAGATGTCCACACGAAAATAGAAGAGGAAAATGGAGGCCAATTCAAAAAACTTTAAACAAGCTGATAAATGGCGAAAAAGAAATACTACACTACATCGATACATTGAAGATCATTTTAATTACAACAACAACAACTGCCTACAGTATGAACAAATTAAAACCCCAGTGGCTTCCAAGAACAGAACCCTCGGCAAGACGCTATACCTCAATAATCCGAGAACATATCGCATATGCAATACCGTTGGCGTGCGCCCTCTGCTCTCCGGCGATTACAGTGAGATCCGTTATAGTCGGCTTCGAATTAATGGTTAGCTCCGACAAGAAAAGCTCATAAATTCTGACAATTTCATCAGAGGGCAAACCCGCCCGACCACCGGCGAAAACCCTAATCTCATCCTCCCTCTCCTTCACCAAGGCCCTGAATCTATCGACGAGCAGCGGCGTCAGGGGTTTGGCCGGAACGACAACGTTTTGGACGGGCTTGTTGAAGCTTAGAGGAATACGGTTCTGAAATCTCGAGGCACGGTCCATCCTGCGTACGCTAACTAGGTGCTCTTTGAGGGAATCGCCGTTGCCAAGCAAAAACGCCAACTCTTATAGCGGAAATCCTCTCAATTAGAATCAGAGAGGAAATTCGCCGCGGAGGTGATCGATTTGAAATCGCGAAATCCTCTCGAGTAGAGCGAAGTAAAAAAGGTGTCGACCAAAGAGGAAGGAATCACAGGCTTGAAACAATCTGAAATTTTAAAAAAGAGGAACTTCTTCGTTTTAAAAAAAGAGGAACGAGTTCTCAAATGACTGAAATACCCTTACTAAAAAACTGGTTAAGGAGGCTAATCCGACTCATTAACAGTGAAAAGTTATTCGAATTTTATTCGAGTGACATAACACTCGAATAATCGACTCGAATAAATGCTTTTCCGACTTATTAACAGCGAAAAATTATTCGAATTTATTCGAGTAAAAGCAAGACTCGAATGACGTACTCTAATAATAAATCGAAGAGATAAGGTGACTCGAATAATGTGCAGAAAATTTAAACGAATAAGCAACATTATTCGAGTAGCTTATCGAGAGTTTTTTTCGAGTCAAAACTCGAATACAGAACTCGAATAACATACTCGAATAAGCAGTGTTTTAAAAAGCTCGGAAAGAAAATTAGACACAAATCACTCGAAAACCTTAAATCTCTCGCGCTCTCTCTTCGAAACCAAATCACTTACTCGAAAAATCGTACACAAACCCTCGCATAACCATCAATGGCGAAACGAAAAACGAGATCATCGGAGCCTTCCGCGCCTGTGCGTAACCGGGTGGATGAGCAAATCGACGGCGGTAGAGCCACGGTGAGTTTTTGGTCGCATTTTGGGTTTTTGTTAAATCGAATTGGTTGAACGAATTTCTTGGTTAGATCTTTCGTTTCTAGCGTTAAATCGATCGATTTTGATGTTAAATCGTTGCCTAAACGTCGTAATCGGTCGGATTTTTGTAAAAATCGTTTTCATCGCCTTTTCGAGTATTTATTCGAATAATTTGGGTTCGAATAACTGCTTGACTCATTCGAGTGATGTTTTACTCGAATAAATAACTCGAATAACAACGAATTTTGATTTTTTTTTGCGTTTTCAGATCTATCTTCCGCGAAGTTGCCGGCGGACAATTTCTACCATGCCACCCTCACTCTGAACTCGCAGTACATGTCGGTATGCAAACGCATCCGTACGCTTTTGAACGAGGAGGAAATGGAGGAGATGGTTAGACGGACTCAGTTCGGGAACCTGATAAAGGTGGCCCGAAACCACTACAACTCGAACATGATCATGTGGTATTTGATGAGCCGGCAGGTGTAGTACATGCCGGACTCGAAGGAGTTCTGGATGGTCGTTCGTGGGCGACCATTAAGATTTTCATTGGTCGAGTATTGCCTACTCACGGGCCTCGACTGCGGCGCTAACGAGCCGGAGATACCGTCATCGAACGAGTTTGCGACGAGGCATTGGCCTGGTATTAATTCTATTTTTTTTATCTTTTTGATTCGTTTTTTTACTTCGATTTCAAAAACTAACGTTTGTTTTATGGCTCGCAGGCAAGCCCGTTATATATTTACTCGATTTGGAGAAGAAAATCACGAAAATGATCCGTGACGCCGGTGGAGCCTCGGGCGTGAATCCCGAGAAATTGAAGATCGCGGCCCTTTATTTTGCCGTCGGGGTGCTAGGGGAGCGGAGGGTAAAGAAGGACTTGAAGGTCAAGGAGGAGTGGCTCCGTCTGGTGGAGGACTTCGACCGCTTCAACGAATATCCTTGGGGAAGGATATCGTTCGAGGAGGTCATTTATGGTCTGAACAAAGACCTCTTGGGGAGGGCGATGGAGATGACATCGAATGGAAAAACCCAAACAACCTTCGATATCAGCGGCTTCGTAATGCCGCTTCAGGTAATTAGTTTTGTAATATTATTTAAGACATATTATATTTATTTTAACTTACTTCTACTCTCTTTTATCAGGTTCTGGCGTACGAGTGCTGGCCGACCGTCGGGCAAGAATTCACTGTGAGAAGAGCCGGCGAAGGGCTCCCGCTACCCCGTATGTGCCATTGGAAGACCACATTTTACGGCAAGAGCTCTGCTCCGGGATGGCAAGCGGTCGAGCGTGCATTCGGTGCCGTGGCGATGGATGTAAGTATATTTATTTATTTATAATATGGATTTATTTGGATTGCGTTTTCTAAATTGTACAAATACACAGGACGTGCGGTGTTGCCTTACACCGACCGATGCTGAAGCCGATTCAAGGCACTTCCGCACGGTCACCGGCTTTTGTGGCAGCCGAAATGATGCCGTAGCCAGAGGATAGTGGAACATCTTCTGAATGGGCTGCCGGTCTACTGCACCGAGCATCGGCTTGCTCCGTCTCCTCCTCGGCCGTCTCCTCCTCGGCCGTCTCCTCCTCCGAGGCCGTCTCATCCGAGGTCTTCTCCTCCGAGGCCGTCTCCTCCTCCTTCCGGCTCAATAATCGCCCATTTCGATAGAAGAATGGACAGGCTGGAAGGCGATGTACGGGATATGCGGACGGAGATTAGGGAGATGCGCTCGATCGTGGTCCAAGGTATATCTTACTTAATGTTTATTTTATAAGATTATATTGATATTACGTAAATCTAACGTAATACTCTAATTTTGTAGCCCTTGAGAGCCTGACGCCGAGAATGGTGTGGGATATTACGAGAAGCTACGATCAGGACATGCCGCCTCCTTCGCCTCCTCATTCGCCGCCGAGAGGGAGTCGGGACATGCCGCCGCCTTCGCCTCCTCCTTCGCCTCCTCATTCGCAGAACGTGACGGGGAGTCGGGAGCAGGGGCGAGAATGTGGAGATGGAGGCCGAGATGGATATAGATATGATGGAGGCCGCGGCCGTGGCGGCGGAGAGGGCCGCGGCGGAAGCGGCGGCAGCAGCAGCGGCGGAGAAGGCGGCGGCGAAGAAGGCGGCGGCGAAGAAGGCCGCGGCGGAGAGGGCCGCGGCGGATAGGGCGGCGGCGGAGCAGGCGGCGGCGGAGAGGGCCGCGGCGGAGATGGCGGCGGCGGATAGGGCCGCGGCGGAGGCGGAAGTGGAGAGGGCGGCGGCGGAGGCGGCGGCAGAAAGGGCCGCCGCGGCGTCGAAGGCAAAGAAGGCGGCGTGGGCGGAGGCGCAGAGGGCCGCCGCGGCGTCGAAGGCAAAGAAGGCGGCGGAAGCGGAGGAGAGGCGGCCACGGACGGAACGTGCGAAGAAGAAGTCGAGGTTGCTTTCGAGTCCGTATACGCCGACGCCCGATTCGACCCCTCGCGTTGCAATACAACGCCGCGCGGACATAGAGCAGATCATCGGCGAGAGGGTGAAGAATTGGGATGCCGTCGCGGCGGAGGTGGCAAGAATGGGCGCAAAGGAGGAACGGCAAGGAATGCTCCAAGCGTACGACAAGAAATTCTCTGCCGACCTGTCCACTCCGAAAGTGTGGCTTTCGGATGAGGTATGTGTGTTTTTTGCTAAATATGTTCTAATTATTTCGTTTAATAACATTATATGCTATTATTGCAGCACGTCAACGAGGCATTCAGCGGGTTCACGGCGATGCAAGAAAACTGCGTGCATGCGGAGCGAATCGCGTACGTGAACGCCAACTTCACACATGCAGTCAGGATGGAGTCCGCCAAACCGCGACCGTGGAACGTGTCCTCGTTCGAGCTATTCGCCACGGGAGAGATCAATGCGATATACGGCGGCAAGCCGTCACTTCACTGGAGCCAAGCGGATGTGGCCGTCATCCCATTGGCGTTTAACTCGCATTGGGTGCTCCTCGTCGCTCGGTTCAAGGAGAGGAACATCCTCGTTTTGGATTCCGATCGCAGCAGCGATTCGGACTTGAGGTTCATGAAGCCGTTCCTCGATCCTTTGGCCGAAGTGATACCGCTGATGCTTCAACACGTAGGTGTGGAGCAAGAATCCGTGGAGAAGTTTGCTTGGGTGCGGTGCCCCAATTTCCCTCAACAAGTCCTCAGGTAATTTTCTGATTTTCTCACTTTCTTATTTTCTTATTTTCTTAAACCTGAAATTGTTATATTTCTCGAACAGCGGAGAGTGCGGTATGTACATGCTTAGGGCGGCGATGTCTCTGTTGATCGGTAACAGAGATGATCTCTACGCTTTGGACGATTCTAAAGTTTTGTCGTTTAGAAAGTTTTTGACTATATGTATTTATTTTAACAATTGGGATATTGTATGAACCGTTTTAGATATATTTGTATAGATTTTTTGATTTGGAATTGTTCTGTGTTATGGTTGGTTGAGTTGCTGTTGAGGTTGTTCAGAGTGTTCAAGGTTCAGTGTTGTTTTTTCCAAATTTCACTGTTATTCGAGTGAAAGAGCTTGTTCGAATAATGATAATTATTCGAGTAAGCTAATCGAGCTTAATCCGAGTACCTCATATCACTGGATCAGTTGATTTTATCGGACTTCACTGTTATCCGAGTCAAAGATCTTGTTCGAATAATGGGAATTAAACGAGTAAGCTATTCGAGCTCAATCCGAGTATCATATAGCACTCGAATAAACTTCACTGGATCAGTTGTTTCTGTCGAACTTCACTGTTATTCGAGTGAAAGAGCTTGTTCGAATAATGCTACTTTTATCGAGTTGCGTATTCGAGCATAATACATAACTCGAATAATTTAAAAATCGAAAATATTGTTTTTATATCATGAGCAGGAAATGTTAAGTAACATTTCATGTTAAATATCATTTCATGTTAAATAACATTTTCTTTCTAAGTAATAAGATATTATAGAGATTCTTGAAAAAAAAGAAAATCAAGTTGATATTTCTATACATGTTATATATATTGTTGATGGGAATGTATATACTAAAGTCCTATCTACCAATGTATTTCATTGTATGTCATGCAACGACTTTTATTAAACATTGTTAATCTTCATAAAGCGACTTATTAACATCATGAAGGCCCTAAAACATCGAAATATTGATATTTATACATCTATGTATCGAGATAATTAAAATTCAAAAATTCTGAAAAGAACACTCGAATTACAAGATATTATTCGAGTTCGGTATTCGATTTTTTTGTAAATTATTCGAGTTATTCGGGTACTCGAATAAGTTCAGGTTTTCGTTTTCGACTTTTTATTGTTACGTTATTCGAGTGACCTATTCTAATAATATTCGAGTTGTGCAGTTTACTCGAATAACAGTGATAAAAGCTACAATCAAGCCAAACTCACAATAATCCATCAATCTCATACAACCTCATACATCAAACTCATACAACCTCATACATCAAACTCATACAAACTCATACATCAAGATTTACTTAATGTCTACGACCAAACTCACCGACGGACGGAAACCTCTTTTCTTTTCTCCGACCACGCCTTGCTACGAACGGAGGCGGCAACACCAATTGATCCGAGGTATCCCACTCGGCTTGATCCGGAACCGGCGAAACTCGTCCGTGATAAGCAGACTGCCACGTTAGGACAGAATAATATTCCGAACACAACGGGTAGAAACTCATGTTCGCTCGTAGACTCGCCGCGATTGCATGTGGACAAGGAATCCTGTCGATGTCGAATTGGCGGCACGTACAAGTCTTCGACCGCAAGTTAACAATGGCACGACCCCCCGGAGATCGGACATCGTACTCATGCGGAGCGATTTCATGTACTTCATACCCTTGACTTAGCTCATACATCTCACGGAGCTTCATTTCCACCGTCGGGGTAAACCGCATGGTTGCTTGTCCAGATTGCTGTCTGTATCTAGCAAACCAATCCGCCGTCAGCCTCTGTATCGATTCCAGAAGCGCAATGATCGGCAGCTTTCTTTCTTCGCGGAGTCTTGCATTAATCGATTCCACCCCATTCGTAGTCATGATGTTATAGCGAGACGTCGGAGAATAGGCTCGACTCCATCGTTCCTTAGTATCAGTCTGTTGCAAATACGCGTATGCGGTGGGAAACCTATTCTCAAAATCACCATATTGTGAATCAAAGTCGCATTGCTTGTATATTTTAGCAATGTGTATGAACGTCTCGGTCGCACCCTGCTTCTTACACCTGCCTTTCATATTTTGTGACAGGTGCCAAATACAATGACCGTGGTGCGCACGACCGTAGACGGCTGCAACGGCGGCTTTGATAGAAGGAGATCTGTCGGATACGATGACAAGATCGTCCTCGTTGGGCACGACTTGCAAGAGCTCGTTCAAGAACCACGACCAAGCTTCTATGCACTCGTTATTGTCGATTATGCCCCAAGCTAAAGGAAACTGATGGCGGTCGCCATCCTCCGCTGATGCAATGAGCAATGTACCCCCATACTTTCCTTTCAACCAAGTACCGTCTATGCAAACAACCTTCCTCATGTGACGATATCCCGCAATACAAGCACCAAGGGATAGGAATGCGTGCTTAAATCTCCGCTCGTCGTCCAGATATACACTTGCTATGGTTCCCGGATTCACTCTTCTCAACGTCGACAGGTACGACGGCAACAGCTTGTAACTCTCATCGGGGTCACCCTTCATTGGATTTTGTGCTAAAATGCCTCCTTTCCATGCTTTGAAGTACGAAACTTCAATCCCACGATTTCTCATCATTGTTTGAATGAGTTTAGGGGCCGGTGTACTTGTTGAACCCTGAAAAGATTCAAGCAGCATATCACTCACGGAGGTTGACGATGCTTGAGTGAGTCTTGCGTTCCGATTTGCAAGGTCGCACGTATGTGTGTTGCAATACGTACGAATCGAGAATACGGATGTATCCTTAATCTTCGCCGTCCATATCCTCCAAGTACATCCATCCTCTTTGCATCTCACGCCAAAGTACGATCGGGAAGATTTTATAATCTTGACCTCGAAGCATGCCTCTATAGCAACTCTTTGGATCCTATTCTTGACGGCCTTCTTATCCTCGAATTCATCACCGACCTTCATGGTGGAACCGTCGGTAAAAGAATACCGATCGCTAGGAATAGTTGCATTTTCCTCTTCCTCCCCCTCCTCATCATTCCCGTCCGCATTTTCTCCGTCTACACCATCAAAATTGACGTGCACGTTCTGCCGTGATGCAACATTCTCATCACGGTCGTTCGCCTCATTGTGACCTTCACCCCCATAATTCACATCTTCGCATCCGCCAAAGTCGATGATACGGTCAAAATAATCATCGATGTAACCACCTCCATCGCTACGAACCTCAATTGGAACGGGACCAACTTCATCATCCGCGAGAGTTTGACGGTGGAGGGTCGTAGGGAGTCCAATCTCCACACGGAGAATCGGTCTATCCATTGGACCCCCTAAGTATATATAACCCCTCAACTCTCGATCATTCTTTATATACAACGGAGCACACCCTTCCATACCTCTCATAGATGGCTGATAACTTAGCTTTAACTCCGGCCTCCCGCTTACGCCAATAGTCTCATATATTTCGTTCCGCAGATCGTCCAGCAAACAACAATCGACATCGAACCCAATGGGCTTCATATTTGTTCCCATCCTTGGAACCCATGTCCATTTATTATCATTCCCAATTATCCATTCTCCATCGTAATCAATCATGATGTTGGTCGGCATAACCTGCATATGAAACAAATCATTGTTAATAAAATTTAATTGCAATATGCATTATTCGAATAATTACAATATTCGAAAAATAGAAATTAATCGAGTAAACAATTCGAGTAGTAAAACAACTCGAATAGAGTCTTCGAGTATTAAGATTTGGAAGACACTCGATAAGTTGTTATCGAAGAAATAAATGGAATAAATCAACTTTTATTGCAAACGAGTTATTCGAGTAAATAAAATATTCGGAAACAAAAATTATTCGAGTAAGACATTCGAGTTTACGTTTAACTCGAATAATATATTCGAGTATTATAATATCGAATAATATGTAAGTGTAAAATTTCATAAACAATAGTATTAATCGAGTAAAGTTTCCGAGTTTATTCGAGTTTGATGTCCGAATTGTATGTTGCCAAAACAACTTATCCGAGTGACTTTTCGAGTCTAAGTAAACTCGAATAACAGACTCGAATAATCGGAAAACGAAAATTTTCTGCAAATTCGCACAGATCTAAGGTTAAAATGCTACCCATAACTACCCAAACCTTCGAAATCTAATACCCGATGCTCGAAATGTAAATGTCATTAACATGAACGGAAATTACAATGCCCGATAATATATACTTGTAACCGGCGTTAAC
Source organism: Craterostigma plantagineum (assembly GCA_027422505.1). Lineage (NCBI taxonomy): Eukaryota > Viridiplantae > Streptophyta > Magnoliopsida > Lamiales > Linderniaceae > Craterostigma > Craterostigma plantagineum. Next base: position 7,922,481 of record JAPQWV010000013.1, on the reverse strand, counting down.
ATGAACGGAACTTACTGTATATGCGTTCAAGAACGAATTTGGGATTCTTGGAGCTTGGGTGTTTCGATTTCGGCGGATGCTTCAGCTCGTTTTTCCTTCAAGATCTCGTTTTGGTGCTTCGTGGGTGCATTAATCAATGAGGTTGGTGCGTTTTTTTTTATTTTATATATATTTCTTTTTTTATTTATTTAGGTATTACTTAGGGGTTTAGTTAATTAAGGAAACATGTTCCTCTTTTTTTAATTGACTCGGTCAAGTTCCCTTTTTTAAAAAAGAAACCAAAAGTAATCTTATTTTTTAAAATAGCCCTGAAACAATCGCCAATCGTCAGACAACAAAATTGGCAAAATTCGGAATCAGGATAAAAGCTTCAAGGATGGAATGCGTGTGAGACAGTAGTTTTTTATGTCGGAATTCTAATCAAGCCCAATATGTTGGGCCCAGCACAATCACTTGTATGCGTGTGCCCTCAAATAAGGTTACAATACAACAATAAATAAATAAAAAAAAGTGTTCGAATCGCGCGAAAGATTTTTAATAAATGAGCAAACAAAGTGAGAACTCAAATGTATAATGGAGTAACTTAAAAAAAAATCTCCCTAACTAAACTATCAATCACCGCACATGGGTAGCCCAGTGGTTGGGAGGACGGAATTCCATCCTTCATGGGTTCAAACCCTGTCAGTCTCATTTGTTTATGAGATCCTGGGGTGGGTCTCATGGACCAGGGAGGATTAGTCTTGTCGGAAGCCGTGGCGTTCCATAGCCGACATTGAGATTCATATTCGATTCAGACTGAACTTAGTCGGAGGTGGGGACTACGGTAGCGTTGTCTGAGGATACCTACCCGACCGAAAAACAAAAACTAAACTATCAATCAACTAACACCTCATTTCCATATATTTATCATCAAACTCCCTATTTCCAAACAATCTTACACCTCACTACCCAATTGATGAAAATGATAAATTTGCGCCTCATTTATTATTTTAAAATATTTTATTCTCCAACTTTCAATTGAAAACACATGCGATCGATGCCTTCCAATTTCAGACTTTATTTCGCAATTCTTTCCTTTCGTCTTCATCTCCTGCCGTATCGGAAAAGCTCCGAGCTTACTCAATCCAACGAGTTTCTCGGTCCAAGTAAGTTGAGATAAGTTTTCAGTAGTTTTTTTTCACCGTGGATTACCTGTCGAGCTTCTTGAATTCGAGCGAATGGAATTGAGCTAGCGAGCGGAGTTCTAGAGAACACTCTGGTGGGGTGTATTGTTAACGTCTGTGGCAGTGGCACTAACCTAATTTGGTGTCGAGCTGTGGGTGTCTCGTTTTGGGTGTTGAGCTGTAAAAAGTTGAATCCTCCACTTTTCTACCGTTTGCATATTGATGGTGTCGAGGGAGGTTACTATTTCGTTACAATTTGACTATTTGTTGGTTAAAGTAATTTCTTATATGCAGTACCAAAATATGTTGATTTGCAATACCTACATTTCTTATATGAGCTTCTTTTTAAAGCTTTCTAGCATAACCATATGGTAATCGTTTGTCGTTATAATTTGAGCAGGTCCTGTTATACGAAAGTATCTTGTGGGGCAGAGATGTGGGGTACAAAAAGGCATACAGAGGCAAAAAAGCTGTTATTCGTGATTTTTATGGCTTGGAAAATGACACGTTTGAACAGTTGCGGTGGTATTGTTGCTGATAGGTAATGGCACATTCTTTTGTCGTTATGTTGACGATAGGTTATGACACATTTTTTTGTCTGGTGGATGAATGATGTTAATATTGTCGATATGTTTGATAGGTAGATGAATGATATTACTACGTTTATGTTATTAATGCTAAAAGTTATTTTTTTGTTCAAGTTTTTTACCATGGTACCACAAGACAGTAACATCTGGTACTCCAACGACTCAAAATCATGTTTTCTGATAACCGTTCAAGCGTTAAAACATGTAATTATTTGGTACTACAATGTAACAAACTTATGTACTATATAAATACATCTAGAGGCACTACATGCATCTATATATTGGTGGTACAGTTTACTTTAAGCTCTCACGCTTTATTGCACAAGAACCTGCGTGTCGATAATGCAACACATGGTACGACAGGATATTACAAGTAAATTATGCATGGTACTACACCGGAATACTTTTGGTAATACAAATATCTATATATTGGTATGACAAATTAGGGTTAAGCAGTTTTTATGATTTAGTGGGTTTAAGGTAGTTAATTGCATGATATCTATCATTTGACATCAATATCGGTGAGTTAATATTTAGAATTAAGGATTATTACATTGGAACACCAACTTTTTTTCTACTTATATGATATTAGTAACAACATCTTACTATATAGTCAAGATTATTTATCTATTGGAAGGTAGTGTTTATATTTTATGTTACCATATGTCTAATTTTTATCATGTACCATATTTTGTAGCTCTCAGGCCTTATTTGATCAAGAATCTACGTGTTTTCGATAGTTAATCTTAATCACACGGTCCGACAATGACATTACTCGTAGCCTACGAAGGGTACTAGTTACTACACTAGCATATGTCATCGTACTAGAAATATCTAAATATTAGTACTACAAACATTTATATATTGGTATTACAAATTAGCGTAAGCGTTGTTCGACGTCGTTCGAATTATTTTTTGGTCCGTGACTATGTTGTCATTGTTATATGTCTTATATTGATTATTTGGTATCAATATTGATGGGTTAACCACCTTTAAACAAAATAATTATCACTTTCAAACATTAACATTCTTTCTTCTTAATATGATATTAGTAAGAACATCTAACTAAGTCAAGATTTTTTATCTATTGGAAGTTAGTATTTTATGTTTTACGTTACCGTGTACCGTATTTTGGAAGTTCTCATGCCTTATTTGCACAAGCATCTACATGTTTTCGATAATTAAAAACAAGGTACAAAAAAGATACTACAAGTAGCATAGCATGATACTACACTAGTATATGTTATGGTACTATGAACATCTATGTATTCCTGGTACTACAAGTTAGGGTAAGCGGTTTTCGACGCCATTCGAATTTTTTGGTCGTGACTATGATACCATAGTTATAGGTACTATATTGATCATTTTGGTAATTATATGTACCGTATTTGGAAGTTCTCAGGCCTTTTTCACAACAATCTACGTATTTTCGATAATAAAAAACGTGGTACGAAAAAGTACAAGTAATCTACGCAGGGTACTACACTAGCATATGTTATGGTACTATAAACATCTATATATTGGTACTACAAATATATATACTGGTACTACCTGTCTAAAATCTTACAAACATAGATAATATCATTCAATCAAGTGGAGCATACAACTAAGAGGATCTCTAAGTATTGTGGCCCATGAAGCCACACTATACTTCGACTTCAACATCGTCAAGGTACCTCCCACGAGCTGTAGATTTGACGATGTATCTATCCATGGAGCATCATGTATGCCGCAATTCACGCCTTTTGGATTCTGCTCCCTCGTGTACTCAAATAATGAATTTACATATGGTGTCAAGTCACAATTAAATTATGTTTGCAGTACGACTAACCAGACACAATTGACACTAATATACATAATATAACAAAAAACATACACTAATGGCAGCATGGAAACTGGTAGTACCCATAAACAAACAAGCCTAGTACAAAGACAGTCGCAGATGAGTGACCTTTATGAGGTTTTATGCAAAGCATAATATTTGAAAGATATCAAAACCCCAAATTGAAAAACGAAAAATAAACCCTTAGCCCTAAACCCAAATTTGAGCACTAATCAAAGAATAAACATATCCGGCATGCAATCCCTGAAGAGATACATCGATCGAACCCCTAAGCTCTACATTAACCCACATGGCAAAAAAAAAATAACTTCAAGATTTAGACGAGTACTCCACGAACTTCAAGGGAAACAAATGTCTCGATCCTAAGAATTGTCGAGAAGTTGTTTGAAGATCATGATAATGCCTCAGTGGTACTGCCCAAGGTATTTGAATTAAAGATAAGAATAGAAATCGAATTTTCCTCAAGAAACGTAGAAAATTTCCAGATTCGCAGTAGCTACTTCAAATATTCACAAAACAATCGTAGAATTGTCCGATCAAGATGTTTTCAGTGGCTGCAAACAACTTAGGAAATCAGCTTTCAACAGATACCAATGTTGAATAAATCGGAGTAATATGGATGGGTTAAAACTAAGAAATACAGGAGCTTCACCATCAAGTTTTTCCAAAAGCAACAAATAGAAATTCATGTTTCTAATATCAATTTAAAAAATTCATAGTAAATCGCAAGAATATCAGATCGAGTGGATTCAAAAGGATATGAAAAACTAAAGACCTTAACTTTCAACAGAAATAAATTTCAAAACAATAGGAGCAGATAACTTGGTAAAATTCGCTGAAAACATAAGCTGCGCAAACCTGAGGTATTATTTCAAAGAAAGGAACTTGCTTAATGATAAACGCACTTCAATGCGCTTATCGTAGTATTTATTTGGGTACAATAGAACTTTAGCAATCAATTATGCATTTATTCGATATATTTACGCTCATTTTGTTATTGAAGGAGCTCACGAGTTCCGGGCGAAAAGGAGCTAAAACGAAGCAAAACGGCGCGAAAACCTCTACACTGCCACAGGTCACGGCCGTGACGCATAATGCGTCTGGCCGTGACGTAGGACAGAACGCGAAGACGAAGTCACTGCCAACGGTCACGGCTGTGACTCGCAGTGCTCCAAACCGTGACACGCGGCAGAGAGTTAAGCTGATGATGGTCACGGCCGTGACGTTCAATGCACTTGGCCGTGACCTATGACAGAAACTTACGCGCGTCGAGTCGATGGTGGTCACGGCCGTGACGGCCCATGTCCCAGGCCGTGACCTGTACGAAAATTCTTATAAAAGCCCGAATTCGACTCAGAAAGAGGACGACTTGTCAGAGATTAACCCTAATCACTCTAGAGACGAAAATTAGCACAGAAGAACGCAGAACCGCGTCCCGGAGCGCTAGAGACGGATCATCGACGTAATCACGCCCGATTTAACGAAGAACGAAGAATCTCCCGCTATCATCGCAGATCATCCGTATATCTAGACTATGAATTCTTCGCCTTTATTCCTTATTTCTTTCGTTGTTTTCCCGTCTCTTATGCGTAGCTAATTCCCCTTTATGTTTGGGATTAGATGAACGCTAGGTCTACTCGTGCTTAAGACATATTTATCGTGACTATGTGTTTTGACTATTTATCGTTCTATGAATTTGTTTCGTTGCTTTAATATGTCTATGTGTTAAAGTAATCGTATGGAAAAACGTTTAGGGCGACAGCTAAATAACGTTTAGGCCGTTCATAGAAGTTAGGATTCGGGTATAGGGCGAAAGCAAATACCCGATCCTCGCCATTAGTAATTATCAAACTTAGATCCCCGCGAGCGTTTAGGGCGACAGCAAACTCGCGAGCGGGTAGGACAATTACTGCGATTTAGTCAGAATCACGTAGGAACGATTTCGTTGTCTTAGCTGATAGTACCTAGCGGGATTCGAATTCCGAGCACATATATCTGAAGCTTCGTATCAGTTTTTAAACGTGTTCTTTGAATTTCTAGTTGATTTAGGAGTAATCTGTTAGGCTGAGTCATAAAACAATCTGCGTATTTTGTTTAGGCTAAATATCGAGTCGATAGGTCACTACTAGTACTTGATTTATTCCTTGTGTTCGATACTCGTTTACTCAATTTACTACGCTACAAACGATAGGTCCACTGCCTATCGCACGTCGGTGATAGTAATTAGGTATTCGTTTTAATTATTACTTGTCGCACTTTTCATTCACACACCACGTGTCGATCACTTAACGAATTCCATCGAGATTTTACAACATACCTTGTACTGTCAACAAAACTCAATTCAAAGAAGAAGCCATGCAACCGTAGCTTGTAAATTTTTTATCTCACTTTCTCATTTTCTATAATAAGCAACGAGTGGAGGAAAAAAAATAGAAAAATTGAAAATTAGTGAGAGAAAGGGTGGTGTTGAGCATTGTCAATTGGTTTTTTGATAATATTTATGTGTAACAAAGGTAAAACTGTTCGTTTAATAAGTATTGATTTAAATGTTTGAAATTGAGAGTTTGATGATAAATAAATGGGAGTCAGAGTAGTTGATTGATAGTTTGAGCGGAGGGATTTAGGTATAAATTTGGCCATATTAAAACGCTCAATGTGATGACATTGAAGATTCTTCAAGATGAGAAGATCAAGATTGACGAATAAGAAGATCGGAACATAATTGTCAATAATTTAATAAGAGCTGATTTGGTAAAATTAGAAAAGTTTAGGGGCTGAATTACGTTATTCAGAGGGTGCATGTTTGGGATGCAATTTTCATCCTTCAATCAAGATATGTTAATGCTAGGACCAAGCTTAAGCTTGTTATTTTATTTACTTGCTGTAATTTCACTTCAAAAAGAGCAGTTGACTCGTACGCTTAGCTTAGGAGATTCAATTCGTCGAAGACTTGTTTGGAGTCTTTCTTACTCTTTTTGTTTTTTACCCTTGTATTTTTGATTGAATAAATTGGTCTTCAGTGCGTCATGACTTGTGTTAGAAGAGAGCAAGTATCAAAACTAAATCTACATCTACCTACGAAGGAGCTGAAATGCAACTGACGACAAATTTCATCGTAGAAGAATGTTCCGTAGTAATATTAGGTTTGTACTGTCAAACGAAATACAAACACTAGCTTCAACATTGCCTCCCCAAACATATTGTACATCTTCTTACATACTGACAACTCCTTATGCTCTTTCACTCATAGGCAAGATGGTGAAAAGGTCGCTAACTCCAGTAATATGGCAAATTACCCGTGACACAAATACATCGCTTTCTTATGCTTCGGCTGAAAGTGGTTGTAGGGCTTTTAGAGGGTTCAAGATGACACCATCTATAAGCCCATACTCCTTTGCTTCTTTAGCGCTCATGAAAAAGTCGCGATCAGTGTCTTGGTTGATCTTCTCTAGGCTTTGACCCGTGTGATAGGCCAAGTAACCGTTTAAATTTGCTTTGTGATGCAGCATTTCATTTGCCTAATCACCAAGATTTAAAGAAAAAAAAACCAAGTCAATAAGTACGAAGAAGGGTATTTTTAAGCAAGAGGTCAACTTTCGCCCCAATAAGTACAAACCTGAATATCAATGTCTGTCTGTCCACCTTGTGCTCCACCAAGAGGTTGATGGATCATTATCCTTGAGTTGGGTAGACTGTATCGTTTTCCTTGAGTGGTCATCAAAAGTAAGCAATCAAGACAAGCGAAATCAGAAACAAACTTGCAAAAGAGTAACGGATGTATATACCTTTAGTTCCAGCACTTAATAGGAAGGCTCCCATGCTTGATTTGAACAAGGAGACTGTTGTTTTATTTTTATATGTAGATCGAACGAAGAGAAGAACTAGTGGAGGGAGAAGTATTTTCTTGAGCAAATGATTTTTTCTCTTTACTTAACTTATTGCTCACGTACTAAGAAGAGCTTGTGAAGAGAATAAAATTTCGGCCAACTCATTCTTTTGTTTCTATTTCTCTTCCTTTCAATCACGTATGATGCATGCATATAAATAGATACAAATCACACACAAAGACAACTAAGCATTCAAAATCATATCATGCTTGTAGATTTCTTTTTGACTTGTATGGCAATCATATCATATCTTTATTTCGGCTTATATTGACTAAGTTGGCTGCCATATCACGCTTGTCCCTTGGGCTCTTTTCATGCTTCATATTTCTTTGTCTTTTCTGCTTCCACAATTGAGCTTATCCAACAAATTCCCCCCTTAAGCTCAATCTTCTTCGGTCTTTCAATCCTCCTTAAACTTAACTCTTTTTCGTGTATCATACGTTGCGGCTCGCCACTTGCCGTCAACAAACGTTTTCGAGCACTTCGCTTCAATGCTCGGCATGTGCTTTCCAAACCAGATATTTCCATAAATTCGTTTTTCCTTAGTCCTAGCACTTTTCCAATATTCGTCTGACACCTTCCTCTGGTCGTACTCTTTCAATTTTCCGACTGTGTATTCACTGGTTGCATCAGCCATATACACAACCTCGTATCTCTTTTTTTTCGGGTTTTTATTTAAAAACGAAAAATTATCTTCAGCGTTTTTGCTTTCATCGGTGACATAAATATCCTTCACGGCGTCGGCTTTGTACTGCTCTGCATCATTTTTCACGAATATATTTTTGAATTTATATTTTACCTCCTCCGCGATTTTACTGTGGATTTTGTCGTACTCAATGTTCTTCGGTGTAGCAACCAGATATTTCGCCTCCGGTGGCTTGGCCTTCGTCAGCATCTCGAAGGTCTCCTTCATGTCAGTCGCCTCTTTTTTCATATTTTGTTTATCGCCGATCCGCTTGAGGGCCTCCTTGGTCGTCATCTTGACTTCGTCCTTCTCGTCCGCTTCTAATTTTCCGGCTAGCTTGTACTTCTCGTTGCTTCGATTTTTCAAGTTGTTCATGTAGGCTTCAAGGCTGTCTCTCGCCTTGATCCACTCCTTCACTTCTTTGTCTTTCTCGCGTAGTTTTTCTTCGTCAACGCGTTGTTTCTCGTTAAGACTGGCCTCCGTAGGTTCTCCAGTCTTTTGTGTCGTGACTTTATCGACAACAGGTCGCATGGCCTCCGTCGTGGCTGCGCAGGTCGTCTCTTTCACGCCGCGCTCCTGATTCTCTCTTTGCATGGCTTCTTCAGCTTGCTGGGGAGTTGGCTTATTTCTCGTCTCTTCTCCGGCATCAACACCGTTCTCGGCTATCGTGTTGTATTTCTCCGTGGCTTTCTTATTCGCCTCGTGAATTTTATCTTTAGCTTCATCCGACGATGCATGCATGGCGTTGTCGACCTCGTTCTTCATCTCCCAGGCATTCACCGATGCCCTCATGCCGATTTTCTCGACTTTCTCAGGAGGTTGTCGTGGCGGCGTTTCTTTGACCGCCTCCTTTTTTTCGAGCTCTTCTTCTTTTGGAGCTTCTCTTTTCTTTTCTTCTTCCACGGGCTCCTCGGCCTTTGGGTATATTTCCTCCTCTTCATCACCATCGGCTTTCATCTTTGATGATTCGCCTTATTCTTTTCCCATCTCGGGTTTTTGTGGTGGTTCGACTTTTTTCTTTTCCACCACCGGCTCAGCTTGATCTTTATCAAGCTTACTCTCCACGTCACGAGCTACCTCTTCTCGTACGGGTTCGCTCTCAACGTTGTTCTCGTCCTCCTTCGTCATTGCAAGTTCGCCCTGTTTTTATGGCTGAACTTGGTTGGTGTAATCGGCGTCTTTATACGCTTTCTCCAACAGATCCCAGGCTTCCTTGGCTTTTTTCGTTGCGCCTATCGCTCCGAAACCGATAAAATCTAACGCTTCGTCGATGAGAAGGACCGCGAGACCATTTTCTCTGACGGCAGCCCCAACGTCTTCCGTTGCGATTTTGTATACTTCGTCACATCTAGTGAATATCCATCTTCGACTATTTCCCATACGCCTTGCGATTTGAGTAAAGCTTTCATTTCGACGCTCCACCTTACGTAGTTATTCTCAGTGAGTTGCGGGATTAACATGTGGGTAAATAATATCTGCTTCGACACCATCGGCACCATCGGCTCTGTCGGCGCTTTCGGCTCCGTTGATACCTTCGGCTCTTTTGACACCATCGACGCTGGCGACACCATCGGCTCTGATACCATTTTGTTGTTTTATTTTTATATGTAGATCGAACGAAGAGAAGAACTAGTGGAGGGAGAAGTATTTTCTTGAGCAAATGATTTTTTCTCTTTACTTAACTTATTGCTCACGTACTAAGAAGAGCTTGTGAAGAGAATAAAATTTCGGCCAACTCATTCTTTTGTTTCTATTTCTCTTCCTTTCAATCACGTATGATGCATGCATATAAGTAGATACAAATCACACACAAAGACAACTAAACATTCAAAATCATATCATGCTTGTAGATTTCTTTTTGACTTGTATGGCAATCATATCATATCTTTATTTCGGCTTATATTGACTAAGTTGGATGCCATATCACGCTTGTCCCTTGGGCTCTTTTCGTGCTTCATATTTCTTTGTCTTTTCTGCTTCCACAATTGAGCTTATCCAACAGAGACAAGGTGAGTTATCACAGAATAACAGCACCACATTAACAGACTGTACAAGTAGAGAAATATACCAGAAGAATCAATCAAGAATAAATTGATAAAGTTTGTAGTTTAACTATTCTCACCTAGCTGCCAGTCCGATGCACACAGTTGAAACGTCGGGCCTAATATGCCTCATGGTATCAAATATAGCCATGCCTATCGAAAGGATACGATTGGATACAAAATAATCAGCAAAAAATATTTCATTAATAAATAAAGTGCAACTAGATGAATTACCAGCTGTGACTGATCCACCAGGAGAATTCACATACATAACTATATCCTGTACCGTTCAGAGATAATATTCATGCAATAATTAGTACAGCAAATTGCTATAGAATAGAGAAGTACCAGAATAAGAAAGCCACAAGCTATCAAATAAAGATTGTCTTGGAGAAAAGTGTGGAATAGACAATGGCATTTCCAAAGGGGGAAGACATCGACCTAGGAATACTGCAGCGAAGATATAATCATACCTTAGTTGGATCCACAGTGATGCCGGTATGACCCCGGTCAACGATATTTGGTTCGGGAAAGACGGTGATGGGTGAAACGGACCAGGCCTTGATTTCTTGATGTGTTTTAGGGTTTGATTTTAGTGCTAAAGAAGAAGGAAAACGCAAGAGACAAGGATTTTACGTGGTTCGGACAGATGTCCTACGTCCACGGGCCGCCGGAAATAGTGTTCACTATTGACAGTCGGGATTTACACACTCGACCTTACTTCGCTCATTACAGTGCTTTTTTCATGATGAAGACGAAGAAGATGAATATCATAAAATATCTAAGTGTTTTGTGTGTTGTATTGAATCTCTGCTTGATCTCGTCTCTTTCTGTTCCCATATACCCAAATTCCCTTTGTTTTCCTAGCTGGCACACTTCCGGGACCACTTGATAGCGACGTGCGGTACAACCTAGGAGAGACAGCACATGCGGTCGTACTGTTGTCAGACTGGCGCGCCTCCTCTCTGTTCACAATGTCGACCACTCCTAGAATGCCACGTGTTTCCTGGTCGACCTTATCCAACGTTTCCCGCTCAAGTTGCTTTGCTGTCATGACCCACCTTACTTTTTCCGTACAGGGTTGCAGGTCCCCAAGTGTACTACCCATCTGGCCATATGTCCTAAAAGTCGCTATCTTCAGGTGTCCGAGTAAAGAGGAATGCTGGGCTGAAGGTCACCCCTATCACACATCATCAAGATAGAGTAACTGAGCAACTATTATGTTGGCCATATCATCATCCACAGCTCCACCACATCTTATAATTCTCTACCAAAAAACAAAACTTTAATGACATAAAACCAGAAAAAGAAAGATCACTAGTATGGCGTATTGCGGGTCATGGCGGAAAGCCAAAAAACAGCCATATATGTATGGCGGATAGCGTTGCGGAAAATGGCGGAAGCCATGGCGGACCAATAATACATATATATTTTATATAGCTATTGTCGACATAATTATTCAAAAGGCACATGGGCCTTTGAATGGTCAGAGCACAAAAGGAAAACGAATTCGACGCTGTTCATCGTTGGTGTGCTGATGACCTTTTGGTTATTGGTTCACATCTAATCGTATGCCTATAAAAGGGCATCGAAGGATCAGTTCAAAGATCATCCCACACAGATAGAGAGAAACATGAGAGATAGAGAGAAATAAATAATAGAGAGTTTGTCGGGTATTTTCTCCGATTATAAAGAGAGATATTGAGGGTTTTCTCCTTTATAGATTGAGAGGTGTAACTCCTATATTTTTTTCTCTAGAGTGGATTCTTCTTCCTTGCCCGTGGTTTTTACCGATTTGTTTGGGGGGTTTCCACGTTAAATCTCGGTGTCCACATTTTATCTTTAATTACCCAAATATTAGCCGCAATATTATTCGACCGGGTCCGCTGCCACGCCAACAATTGGTACCAGAGCCTAGCTTGGGTTTTATATATCTATTTATCGTATGCTCTGTGGTTGCCACTAACGTGGACCCTCCACATCAGAAAATAATAGATATTATACTGCCCTTGTTACGGTGACGAAAAAGCCGGTACGAGTTCAATAATTATCTGCTGCAACCCCGTCGGAGGTATCGCTCACGACTGAGCCGAAATTATGGCGGCCAAATGTGATATCGAAAAGTTCAACGGGAGAAATTTCTCACTGTGGAAATTAAAGATAAAAGCTATCTTGCGAAAGGACGGCTGTCTGGAGGCCATCGATGGAAAACCAGCTACAGTGACAGACGACAAAAAATGGAACGAGATGGATGGGAGCGCTGTCGCAAATCTGCATCTGGCATTAGCAGATGAGATATTGTCCAACATCGAAGAAAAGAAAACGGCAAAGGAGATTTGGGAATACCTAACCATTCTGTACGAGCCGACGTCGTTACACAACAAAATTTTCTTGAAGAGAAAATTATTCACCTTGAGAATGTCTGAATCTACTTCGGTGACGGAGCATCTCAACGTCTTGAATACTCTATTTTCCCAGCTAACATCGTTGGGGTATAAAACGGAGGATAAAGAACGTGCGGAAATTCTACTTCAAAGTCTGCCTGATTCGTATGATCAACTCATCATCAACTTGACGAACAACGCGAAAGTTCTGGTCTTCAATAACCTCGCGGCTGCTATTCTCGAAGAAGAAAATCGGCGAAAGAACAAGGAGGACCAGCAAGTAGGCTCGCAACAGGTCGAAGCTTTGACGGTGATGAGAGGGAGATCAACGGAACGTGGTTCAAGTGGGAGTCACATTCAAGGCAGGGGAAAATCAAGAAGTAAGAAAAAAGATATGAAATGCTACTATTGTGGAAAGAAGAGTCACTTGAAGAAGGATTGTTGGAGCCTGAAGAATTCCAATCCTCAAGGAAATCTGGCGAACGCGTCAGGTGGAGACGTATTGTGTAGCGAAGCAGCTATCTCAACGGAGAGCAGGAAGGCCTATGATGAGATATGGTTTCTTGACTCAGGCGCAACTTATCATATGACCTCTCGAAGAGACTGGTTCAACCACTACGAACCTATCTTAGGAGGATCTGTGTACAGTTGCGAAGATAATGCCTTAAAAATCGTAGGCGTTGGAACCGTGAGGTTGAAGTTGCACGACGGTACAGTTCGCACTATTCAAGGAGTGCGGCACGTGGAAGGTCTAAAGAAGAATTTATTGTCAGTGGGACAGCTCGATGATCTTGGCTGTGAAATCAAAGGTCGGGAAGGAATAATGAAAATATTCCGTGGAGCACTTGTAGTCATGAAAGGTGAAAAGGTTGCTGCAAATTTGTATATGCTATTGGGAGAGACGGTGCAAGAAGGGAAGCGTCTGTAGCTTCGGGAAATTCAACCGAAAGATCTACTATGCTGTGGCATCAAAAGCTCGGGCATATGTCGGAACAAGGTATGAAAATTCTTGCGAGCCAAAATCTACTTCCGGGTCTCACGAAGGTGTCACTACCATTCTGTGAGCATTGCGTAGCAAACAAGCAGCATCGGCTACAGTTCAACACATCAAATTCTAGAAGCAACAATATTCTAGAATTGGTTCACTCTGATGTATGGCAATCACCGGTTTCATCCCGTGGAGGAGGGAAGTACTTCGTGTCTTTCATCGACGATTACTCCCGGAGATGTTGGGTGTATATCATCAAGAGTAAGGGAGATGTGTTCGTTACCTTCAAGAATTTCAAGGCTCGGGTCGAACTTGATACAGGAAAGAAAATCAAATGTTTGAGACTAATAATGGAGGAGAATATACTGGCAAGGATTTTGATAGCTTTTGCAAAAAGGAAGGTATCAAAAGGCACTTCACTACGGCGTACACTCCACAACAAAATGGAGTGGCGGAGCGGATGAACAGGACTCTGTTGGAAAGAACAAGAGCCATGTTGGGAGCTGCAGGTCTGGATAAATCATACTGGGCAGAAGTAGTCAACACCGCCTGTTACGTGATCAACCGGTCGCCTTCAACGGCAATTGATCAGAAGACGCCGATGGATATTTGGACTGGGAAGCCAGCGGATTATTCCAAACTCCATGTATTTGGAAGTCCTGTGTACGTGATGTACAATGCCCAAGAAACTACGAAGCTGGATCCGAAGTCCAGAAAGTGTTTGTTCTTGGGGTATGCTGATGGTGTGAAGGGGTATCGCCTGTGGGATCCCACTGCCCACAAGGTTGTCATCAGCAGGGAAGTTATCTTCTTAGAAGATAAACTAATCAGAGAAAATGATAGCACTACGAAGGAAAGCTCAGAGACTACGGCGATTCAGGTGAAAGGGAAGTCTATCGAACAAGATTCTTCTGAAGCATCACCGAAGCACGAGGAAGAGTCAAGCAAATCTTCAGAGCCAGAAGTTAGAAGGGGCACACGCAAAAGAGCCGCACCATACTGGCATGAAGATTACGATATGGAAAGTAACGTTGCATATTCTCTTCTAACTGATGACGGAGAGCCATCAACTCTTCAAGAAGCACTGAACAGTTCAGATGCAGATCAGTGGTTGGCGGCAATGCAAGAAGAAATGGAAGCTCTACGAAAAAATAAGACTTGGGAGCTGGTGCCACTACCGCAAGGAAGGAATGCAATCGGCAATAAATGGGTCTTTAAGATCAAGCGGAACAGCGATGATCAAGTAGAGAGGTTTCGTGCACGACTGGTGGTTAAAGGCTACGCTCAGAAAGAAGGCATTGACTTCAATGAAATATTCTCACCTGTGGTTCGACTGACGACTGTTCGGGTACTCCTGGCGATGTGTGCTACATTCGACCTACATCTAGAGCAACTAGATGTGAAGACGGCTTTTCTTCATGGAGATCTTGAAGAAGAGATTTATATGCTCCAGCCGGAAGGTTTTGAAGATAAAGAAAAATGGAACTTGGTTTGCAGGTTGAACAAATCTCTATACGGTCTCAAACAGGCGCCGAGGTGTTGGTATAAGAGATTTGATTCCTTCATCATGAGCCTTGGATACAACAGATTGAATGCAGACCCTTGTGCATATTTCAAGAGGTTTGGTGAAAATGATTTTATCATATTACTGTTGTATGTTGACGACATGTTGGTAGCAGGCCCCAACAAAGATCGTGTTGAGGAACTCAAGGCACAGTTGGCTAGGGAATTTGAAATGAAGGACTTGGGACCAGCAAACAAGATTCTAGGGATGGAAATTTACCGAGACAGAAATAACAAGAAGATTTGGCTTTCGCAGAATAATTATCTGAGGAAGGTCTTGCGACGCTTCAATATGCAAGATTGTAAGCCAATTTCTACCCCACTTCTTGTTAATTTCAAATTATCCTCAAGTATGAGTCCTAGCAGTGAAGAAGGGAGGATGGAGATGTCTCGAGTACCGTATGCATCAGCGGTGGGAAGTCTTATGTTCGCGATGATTTGTACACGACCAGACATTGCACATGCAGTGGGAGTAGTAAGTCGGTACATGGCGAATCCGGGTAAAGAGCATTGGAGCTCGGTGAAGAGGATCCTACGATATATCAGAGGAACCTCAGATGTTGCATTATGTTACGGGGGAGCAGACTTTACTATCAGAGGGTACGTTGACTCTGATTATGCAGGTGATCTTGACAAGAGCAAATCTACCACGGGATATGTGTTCACTCTTACTGGCGGAGCCGTAAGCTGGGTATCGAAGCTTCAGTCCGTTGTCGCCACGTCAACAACTGAAGCTGAATATGTTGCAGCTACGCAGGCAAGTAAAGAGGCGGTATGGTTAAAAATGATCATGGAGGAACTCGGGCACGAACAAGAAAATATTCCTCTGTTCTGTGACAGTCAGAGTGCCTTGCATCTCGCAAGGAATCCAGCTTTTCATTCCAGGTCTAAGCACATACGAGTCCAGTATCACTTCGTTCGTGAGAAAGTGGAAGAGGGCACGGTTGATACGTTGAAAATTCATACTAAAGACAACCTAGCAGATTTTTTGACGAAGGCGGTCAACACTGACAAGTTCATTTGGTGTCGTTCCTCGAGTGGCCTAGCAGAGACGTAAGCAACATGAATGGCAAGGGAGAAAGAATGGTGCGAAGATCCGATTAATCCTCAATCAAATCTTCAAGTGGGAGATTGTCGACATAATTATTCAAAAGGCACATGGGCCTTTGAATGGTCAGAGCACAAAAGGAAAACGTATTCGACGCTGTTCATCGTTGGTGTGCTGATGACCTTTTGGTTATTGGTTCACATCTAATCGTATGCCTATAAAAGGGCATCGAAGGATCAGTTCAAAGATCATCCCACACAGATAGAGAGAAACATGAGAGATAGAGAGAAATAAATAATAGAGAGTTTGTCGGGTATTTTCTCCGATTATAAAGAGAGATATTGAGGGTTTTCTCCTTTATAGATTGAGAGGTGTAACTCCTATATTTTTTTCTCTATAGTGGATTCTTCTTCCTTGCCCGTGGTTTTTACCCCGATTTGTTTGGGGGTTTTCCACGTTAAATCTCGGTGTCCACATTTTATCTTTAATTACCCAAATATTAGCCGCAATATTATTCGACCGGGTCCGCTGCCACGCCGACAGCTATACATATTACGTAATATATAATTATGTTATAGAGACAAGGATGGGGCTTTAATGAAGTAACCCGGACCAAAATAGTATTCATAGTCCTACTTATCAGAGCCACTACTCCGGCGATCAACATCGCAGCGACTTCCAAGACAAGGAACGAGAAGTGGAACAATGCTTTGCAAGAGGTCGAACAATCTTGCAAGTTCTACAAAGCTACATTTCCAGCCAGAGAGTGCAGAGTTGTTTACCCCAGCCTTTGTTTACCCCATCATTTAGCTGAGGGAGGATCGCGGTCGGAGGGCCGCCGTCGGGCCGTGACTTCACGCCGGCCTTTGTTTACCCCAAATTGACCGTGACTTCACGCCGTGGCCGCCATCCCGCCATGGTTATGGTGGCCGCCATTGCGCCGCCACGTCATCCCCGCCACAAGGCGGCCTCGGCATGGTGGATTTGTCAATATCCGCCACGCCATACAGCCATGGCGCCGCCATGGCGGATTTTTAACAACACTTCCCTAACTCAAACTCTTCCAAAAAGTATCTCACGTATTGGAAACGTTGGCTGATGACACTCATGAAGCGCTCTTGCATCATGGGTGGACCCTGTCCCCCTTGTGCAGATGCAGGAATATACGGGGATGAAGGAATTAGCTGATCATCTCTGTAGTTCAATAAATGTTACTTCAACAAGATCAGAAGACAAGCCCAAGAACATATCATCCACTAAAAGGCCGACAAAAATTCAAGATAACAAAATCATCTAGTTTCAATTTATTGTAAACTTTTGCAGAGTTCTACAGGCAGAAACCAAGTACTTTCGCCACTTCAAACACCCGAAATACACAACCTAACATAATTTTAGGCAACAACACCCAATGCTAGCTGATGTAGCAGAAAAAAGAGTGTCCAAACCACGATCATTAGAAACGAAATCACCAACGAAAAAACTGTTGGGTTTAAGTTAATTAAAGTTTGGACTTTAATTAATTGGGCTTGTGAATGTGAATTTTGGAGGTAAATTAATGAGTGCTTTGTAGTAATTGGGCCTACCGACAAAATCCTTCTAGAATGATTCCATATGGTGGATGGAAAAGAACAAAGCAGTCCAACTGCTCTCTTTTCATCGTCACTCATTTTGTAATTATTTTAATTAAATATAAGGATGAATAGTTGCTTCAATAGTAACTTGTCGGGAGCCATGTGGGTAGAATTTCTTATTTAATAAGAGTTCTTCCCAGAAACAAAGAGAGAGAAGAGACGAGAGGAAAAAAAAAACATTTTATACAACTTATTTCACAGTTCACATAACTCATTCATAGTAGTTCATCATCACTTCTAATGTTCATTGTTCGCCGTGTGATTAAGGTTTCAGTGCAGCCTATAATCACGTTTTCGTTGTACCCTGGGAAATAGACGCTCACCAAAATCTCTTGCACTTACGTAGAGAGAGCGAATCTGTTTTAAGGAAATTGTGTTGAACACAAGCCTCGAAAAATCAATACAGATATTCGGTAGTACAATTCCGGTCGGTAGTGCAATTCTGGTCGGTTGTGCAATTTTCTTCAGTCGTGCAATTCTGATCGGTAGTGCAGTTCACTTCGGTAGTGCAATTCTTGTCAGTGGTGCAGTTCACGTCAGTAGTGCAATTCTCCTCAGTGGTGCAGTTCACTTCGGTAGTGCAATCCTGTGGTCAAACCAGCAGTAGTGCAATCATGTGGTCAAACCAGCAGTAGTGCAATCCTGTGGTCAAACCAGCAGTAGTGCAATCTTTTGATAACAATCTTAAATCAGACTCGCGAATATGGCAGACAACGTGGACTTCCCCAACAACCAAGGATCTACGAGGAACGAAGAAAACACTGCTGTTCTCCCTACTGCCGTTGTTATCCCCACTGCCATACCTGCGGTTACGAAGCCAAACGTACCGGTCAACCACCTGGAGAAGCCGGAGAAATTTACGGGGACAGCCTTAACATTCAAAAGATGGCACAGAAGATGCTCTTCTACCTCACCACGCTGAACCTGGCAACATACCTGAAAGAGGTCGAGCCTAAGGTGAACGACGGCGAGACGAACGCTGAGGTCGTGAACACTGTTGACGCATGGAAACACTCTGATTTCCTGTGTCATAATTATATTCGGAATGCCCTAAGCGATACTCTGTACAACGTGTATGGTGCGGTCGCTACGGCAAAAGAATTGTGGGAATCGTTGGACCGAATAAGATGGTCAATTTCAAGACTGTGATCAGTCAGGTGCAGGAGATCCAGTTGATCTTGCACGAGATCCATGCAGAACGAATGGTTCTAAGTGAATCTTTCCAAGTTGCGGCTATCATTGAAAAGCTACCGCCGAGCTGGAAAGACTTCAAAAACTATCTCAAGCATAAGCGCAAGGAGATGTCTTTGGAGGATTTGATTGTCAGACTTCGAATTGAAGAAGACAACAAAAGGTCGGAAAAGAGAGTCTCGAGCTCATCTGAACCGAAAGTAAACGTGATGGAGTATGGCTCTAAAAAGGGCAAAGATGCGGTGAAACCTAAAGCAAAACTTGGGGCGACCGGAGGCGTCTCAAAGCCGAACTATAAGTTCAAGGGAAAGTGCTTCAATTGTGGCAAACTAGGCCACAAGTCGTCGGACTGTCGACTTCCAAAGAAGCGCCACGAGGCCAATATGGTGAAAGACATCACCAAAGACGTTGAGGACTTGAGCCTTGTCGCGGTGGTCTCGGAAGTAAATATGATCAGAACCAATCCAAAAGAGTGGTGGATCGATACTGGTGCGACGAGACATGTGTGCACCAATCGAAGTCTTTTCACGAATTTCGAGTCAACTGATGGAGAAAAGATTTATATGGGCAATTCGGCGACTGAGACCGTCGAAGGAAAAGGCAGCATGCTGCTCAAGATGACGTCCGGAAAAATACTAACGCTGAAAGACGTGTTGTATGTACCTGAAATAGGCAAGAACCTTATATCGGGGTTCTTGTTGAACAAGCACGGTTTTCGTATTGTTATTGAATCTGACAAATTGATATTGTCAAAGTCGGGAGTTTTGTAGGAAAGGGCTATGCTACAGACGGTTTATTCAAGTTGAATGTAATGACTGAGGTCAATCAGATGAATAAAAATAATTCTTCTGTTTACTTGCTTGAATCTTCCAATTTATGGCATGGAAGACTTGGTCACGTTAATTTTGATTCGATACGTCGTTTAATTAACATGAACCATATTCCTAAATTCGATATTGATTCGAAACATAAATGTGAAGTTTGCGTTGAAGCAAAATTGACGAGATCGTCATTCCCCACGGTAATACGAATTACTGAACCACTTGAATTAATTCATAGCGATGTGTGTGATTTGAAATACGTTCAATCACGGGGTGGAAATAAATATTTTATAACATTTATTGATGATAGCACGGAATATTGCTATGTGTATTTGCTAAAGAGCAAAGACGAAGCGTTAGAAAAATTTATTCTATATAAAACCGAAGTTGAAAATCAACTCGGTAAGAAAATGAAACGATTTAGAAGTGATCGAGGTGGCGAATATGAAGCGCCAATCGGTAACTTTTGTGCGGAGCATGGTATTATTCATGAAGTGACCGCTCCATATTTCACCTCAATCGAATGGGGTCGCTGAACGGAAAAATTGCACATTGAAAGAAATGATGAATGCGATGTTATTAAGTTCAGGCTTGCCACCCAACATGTGGGGGGGAAGCAATCTTGTCGAGTAATTACCTTTTGAATAGGATACCTCGAAAGAAAGAAAATAAAACTCCTTATGAGTTATGGAAAGGAAAGACGTCATCCTATCAACATTTGTGAATGCGGGGGTGTCTGGCGAAGGTAGCCGTACCTACGCCTAAGGTAATTAAAATTGGTCCCAAAACGGTGGGCTGTGTTTTTATTGGATATGCGCATAATAGTATGGCATATCGGTTTCTTGTATATGATTCGAAAATATCGGATATAAACAAGAACTCTATAATAGAATCGAGGAATGCAAGTTTCTTTGAAAATATATTTCCGTATAAGTCCAACGATGGACCGAGTTCGTCTAAACGAACTAATGAGGAAACTGAAGAGCCTAGTCCGGTTCTAAACGTTGAACCGAGGCGGAGCAAACGAGCGAGAATAGAGAAATCATTTGGTGATGATTTCGTAACATATTTGCTCGGAAAGGAACCAGAGACTTATGATGAAGCGGTGAGTCCACGGAAGGACTTTTATGGAAAGATGCCATTAAAAGTGAAATTGATTCTATTTTACAGAATCATACTTGGAAACTAGTTGATCTCCCAGAAGGATGTAAACCTTTGGAACAAATGGATGTTAAAAGGAAAATGAAACCTGATGGTTCTATTGATAAGTATAAAGCCAGACTTGTTATCAAGGGATACAAGCAACGTGAGGGCTTAGATTACTTTGATACGTATTCTCCTGTGACAAGAATAAATTCGATAAGGATGATACTTGCTATCGCGTCCTTAAGAAATTTGGAAGTACATCAAATGAATGTCAAAACAGCTTTCTTAAATGGTGATCTAGATGAAGAGATCTATATGGAGCAACCTGATGGTTTTCGTGCTCCTGGAACAGGAAAGAAAGTGTGTAGATTAATTAAGTCATTGTATGGTTTGAAACAAGCCCCTAAGAAGTGGCACGAGAAGTTTGACCATGCAATGATAACGAGTGGTTTTTAGAATCAATTAGTGCGATAAATGCGTCTATTGTAAGGAAACAGACGATGACTATGTCATGTTGTGTCTGTATACTCATTGTTGGTAGTAGTGACAAAATTGTCAAATCTACCAAGAATATATTGAATTCAAAATTTGACATGAAAGATATGGGACTTGCGGATGTAATTTTATGGATTAAAATCACGACAACGAGTAACGGTCTTGTTTTGAGTCAAGCTCATTATGTAGACAAAATTCTTGAAAAATTCGGCAACAATGATACTGGCATCGCCAGAACACCGTTAGATAAAAGCGTGCAATTGTCGAAAAATCGCGGTGAGGGTGTTTCTCAAGTAGAATACTCACGGATTATTGGAAGCCTTATGTATCTAATGAGTTGCACTAGGCCAGATCTTGATTATGCTATAAGCAAACTGAGTTCATATACGAGCAATCCAATTGCGGAACATTGGACCGCTATTATAAGAGTTATGCGATACTTAAGGTATACTCGAAATTACGGATTGCATTATGGTCGATATCCTGCTGTGATAGAAGGTTACACATACGCGAATTGGATATCTGATACAAAGGACTCGAAAAGCACCAGCGGTTACGTATTTACACTAGCTGGGGCTGCTGTGTCGTGGAAATCCTCGAAACAAACTGTTATAGCGAGATCCACTATGGAATCCGAGTTCATTGCCTTGGATAAATGTGGAGAAGAAGCTGAATGACTACGCCTTTTCGTGGAGGATATTCCTAAGTGGGAAAACATTGCGGATCCGCTAACCAAAGGGTTAAATAGAGATGCGGTTGAACGATTGACGAAAGAAATGGGCTTAAAGCCTTAATGTATAAAAGTGCTAAGAAGGAAAACCCTACCTATGTGACTGGAGATCCCAAGATCTAGGTTCAAAGGGACAACCTAATCTTAGAACTTGGTATCACTGTGGGGGATAACCCCGCTCATTCCTGTCACGAAACAGTGATGACGGAAAAGGCTAGCATTATGATGCTTTAATGTCTATCATAGAGTATTAATAGAAAATACTCACGATGTGAGAAGTCACCTATGTTAAGGAGAAGTGGGGCCGCTTCAAAGGAGAACTGAAAGGCTTAGCTCTTTAGAAACCCTCGCAGAATCAGAAAGGTGTCCATGGCCAAAACGGACAAAACTATGAGAACGAACAAACAGAAATGTTTTCTGTGTAGTGTACGTGGGCTCGTTTACACAAGAAAGCGGGACAGTTCAAAGACATCGCGTTCTACTGGACTGCTAGTAGACTAAGCGTACTCTACAAGGAGAAAGTTCAAATGGGAAACCCATACTTATCTCTATGCAGAAATCAGATGATGAACACTAATTGTGAATCCAAACAATTCTCATTCATGTGGGGGGATTGTTGGGTTTAAGTTAATTAAAGTTTGGACTTTAATTAATTGGGCTTGTGAATGTGAATTTTTGGAGGTTAATTAATGAGGGCTTTGTAGTAATTGGGCCTACCGACAAAATCCTTCTAAATGATTCCATATGGTGGATGGAAAAGAACAAAGCAGTTCAACTGCTCTCTTTTCATCGTCACTCATTTTGTAATTATTTTAATTAAATATAAGGATGAATCTTCAATAGTAACTTGTCGGGAGCCATGTGGGTAGAATTTCTTATTTAATAAGAGTTCTTCCCAGAAACAAAGAGAGAGAAGAGACGAGAGGAAAAAAAAAATATTTTATACAACTTATTTCACAGTTCACATAACCCATTCACAGTAGTTCATCATCACTTCTAATGTTCATTGTTCGCCGTGTGATTAAGGTTTCAGTGCAGCCTATAATCACGTTTTCGTTGTATCCTGGGAAATAGACGCTCACGAAAATCTCTTGCACTTACATAGAGAGCGAATCTGTTTTAAGGAAATTGTGTTGAACAGAAGCCTCGTAAAATCAATACAGATATTCAGTAGTACAGTTCCGGTCGGTAGTGCAATTCTGGTCGGTCGTGCAATTTTCTTCAGTCGTGCAATTCTGATCGGTAGTGCAGTTCACTTCGGTAGTGCAATTCTGGTCAGTGGTGCAGTTCACTTCAGTAGTGCAATTCTCCTCAGTGATGCAGTTCACTTCGGTAGTGCAATCCTGTGGTCAAACCAGCAGTAGTGCAATCCTGTGGTCAAACCAGCAGTAGTGCAATCTTTTGATAACAAAAACATAACCCCAAATACGCTCCAAGATGAATATGAGAACCAACCGTGAATCCCATAGTGCAGGTGTTAAGATGAGGTTCCCAATTTAAACAAAAAAGAAACAGAAAAGAGGCAATGCATACCTAATTGACCAAATACCCTGACGCGAGCTGCTGCTGTTAGGTGCATAAACCGCCTTGATCGACACACTTCTGAGTTTTTTTTATCAGATTTGGGGAACGGAAATTCGATGAGGACTTCGTAGGGTTTGCGAAAAGAAGAGATGAACTGTTGAATCTGAGGTGCGAAGAAGAAGAAGAAAGACACGAGTGAGTGTGCGCCATCTTATCCAATCAACGCCCGAAATCTCCTCAGTAAGGCCGGCGAAGGAAGGTCAAGTGAAAGCTGAGAACAGTCTCGCCGTGGCGTGTGATAAGACCATCCCAATCAAAAAACTAATTCTCAAAATCAAAATGCAGTAAAGGTCACGTCAGTCAGTAATTCTTCTCCAACCATTAAACTATTATCAAACTCAAAAGAATATTCTTATAATATTCTTTTCCACACTAACTTTTGCAACTTTTTAGTTATACCCATATATTTTTACAACTTCATATATTATACCAAAAGACAAATAAAAGTAATATTTAAGCATTTAGAAATTATTTAACTAACTTTTATTACAATAAATAATCATTTTTTCAGTATTATATAAATATAAAACACTTAAATAAATATAAGTATAGCAGGAAAATTAAAACAATTTGTGAGAAAGATAAATTATTAATAAAATTGAGATCAATTTATAAAAGTTGAAAAATTATAGGTTGATGAACCGTTTCAACGCATATATGCGTTTCCTAGGTGGGAGAATTTAAGTATTACGCATTTTTGGTTTGGGTTTTCGTATTGGGTGGACTGATTTATTGGTTTGCATTTTAGTTTACAGGTCGATTGGAGATTGCCTAAGGGAATATTTAAAAAAATGGTCTTTGACATAGTCAACGTTAAAGAAATAACCCCGTTGATTTTTCCTTTAAAAAAACATTCGATTTAAGGGTATTTTCGTCATTTGACAGGGTATCTTTTTAACAAATAGCAGGGGTCCCCTGCTATACAGGGAACCCGTGCTATATAGCTGGGGACAACCCCATGCTGTGCAACAGATCCTGCTGGGGTCCCCTGTTGTGTGGCGGGTCCCCTGCTGTGTATGCGGGGGACCCCTGCTGCCCTACTGTGTGGACGGGTCCCCTACTGTGTGCGCGGGTCCCCTGCTGTAGGTGTGCGGGTCCCCTGTCGCGTGTGTCAGTCCCTTACTACGTGTGCGGGGTCCCTACGTCTGGCCACTTATATAAAAAAATATACGTGTTTCGGATTTGACCCCAAAAAGGGCGGATTGGGTTGCGATATTTTAGGCCCGCCAAGGGGCCGCGGGCTTGGAGGGGCGGGGCGGGGCGGGCTAGCCCGCAGGCCGGCCCCCCAGTTTTATTAAATTATATATATATATTATATATTATATTTAAAATATATTAATTTAATAGTTAATGATTCATTAATTATATAATATATATATATTTATAAATATATAACTAATACGTTGCTATCCATAATTTATTAATAAATACCTTAATTAACTAAAACTAATTTATAAATTAAATTATAAAATAAAGTCAACAAAATTTAAGAAATTTTCTAGGCAGACGGGCGTGGCCTGCCGCGGGCCGGTCCACATTTTTTTAGGCCCGCCATTTTGACAGTATACCCAAAACCTACTACTTGAACGTCTGTCTACACAACCACTGGACTACACCCCACTCGGCCGTCCTAATGTGACCTCGATAACAATATCGATTTTGAATAGTGGGACCCAATTAGTAAGGATATAATTGTCATTTTATACTTGAGGCTATTTTTTTAACTCTGACAATGTCAAAGGCTATTTTTTTAAAGACATGATAAGTTTACTTATTTTTATTGTTTTTTCTCCAATATATGTTCAAATGTCAAAAGACTACTCTCACTCTCAAGATCAACGCCATCTCAAACCCAAAAAAAAAAACACAAATCTTTTAAGTGGAGGTGAACGATTATCATCCTAGGACATGGAATAAAATCCTCACACAACAATTGCACATAATGGCTTCTTAATAATAATAATAAAAAAAAAGCAGTTCCACAAGAAAAAAATAAATCTGCGTTCCAATCCAACACGGATATACGATGCAGATGATACCTCTCAACTCTCTCATTAAACCAAAAAGCACTAAAACTGTGTACACTTACTCATTCACATCTCTGCAACAATAACAGCGTATAGCAATTAATTGCCATAGAAAGATCACCTCTTCTATGCTCTGTTTCCCACCTGCAATATAAGAACGAAAAGCGTAAGGATTGCCAAGGGAGGACAGATCGAACCATCATCTCAATATCATAACATTACCTGCGAAAGTGTGCCATGCAACTAAACTGCGTGCAATGTTTTTAGGAAGAAGACTGTGCTGTTTGCATCTTTTCACTGATCGCCTTGTAGCATTGGAGGCTGCACAGAGGTAGCTTCGATGTCGAGTCACGGTACTTGTAAGGATGGGGACATGAGGGCCCAACACACTTCTCACGTGGAGGAGGATAACTGAAGTTTTGTAAACTCAAGTCATTATACAAACAGAGAAAAAGCTTGTGTAGAATCAATATCACAAGCAAAATGGTGTCTGATCTGAAAGATATGCATAAATCTTCTGACATAGCTAACACGAGCCTCGATATAATATGTATCTAATGAAATGAACGTATCATAACAAGTCAAAAGTTAGACAGGGAGGAAATAAAAAATGTAATACCTGAAAGAGTTGTATTCAAAAATTTTAGGGAAGCCCATTTCTTGAGGGAATGTGACCGTCGTACCACTTGGGCCCATCACTGTTCTAATTATGTTCGATGAGAGCATTTCAGCAGTCACAGCCTTTTCCTGTTTCATTTCGTTTTAAGAAAAACAACCAGCAATGAAATTAACAAATAACTCTTTAAAAAAGCATCAAAAAAACCTGTGCCAACTCTTCTTGGCGCTTCCTCATCTTCTCTTCTCTCTTTTTCCTGCTAGAGTCTTGACCCAGTATCTTTCTAATTGCTTCAGCCTGAAAATATAATGTAAAAGTTCGCGTTCTTACTTTCGATACTGACAACCAACTAGATGGAGCAACGAAAATGTCTAAACGAATAGGGCACCTCTGATTCACGAGCTGCCTTCTCATTCTGCAGCCTACGCCTCTGAGCAGCCTCTACCTTCTTTAGTTGTTGCTCTACTTCTGAGAGTTTTTCTTTTTGCTCTGTGTCACATGAAAAGGAATATCGAAATAGCGTCAAAATCAATCTAGAAGCTAAAACCACGGAAGTCGATAAACATATAAAATATACTGACTTCGAGACGGTGCTGGTGGAAAACCATTGGGAACTCAATTTGATTGGCAGAGGATGCAGATGCATCCTTGTTTAAAAGGGCTCGCTGGCGAGTTGTTAGAGATATTTCGCTTTTATTCTCCACTGGTAATGCTGACAACAACAAACCCTTCTTTTGTTTTTTCTTGACAGTCCCTTCGGGCTCACCATCAGAAGATAGCTCTTCATCATCTTCTTCGTAATCAACATCTCCAGATCTTGGCCTTTTTCCATCTCTATGGACCTTTCCAGCATGTTCAGTGTTAACCTTCAGAGATTTTCTAGTGGATTCTGCATCAGATTCGTTTAATGCCGTAACTTTTGAAGTCTTAAGTTTCTCCAGGTAACGGATCTCATCATCCCCATCATCCTCATCAAAGTCGACATCTAAAACTCGTTTTTAGGCACTCTTTTGCTCTTACGAACAGAATCAGATTTATCATCTGGGTTCTTCGGAACGTTTATTGATGATGATGGTGCGCTGCCCATATCCTCTCTCCCTATACTGACATTTCCTTTTGAGAAATCTTTCCATGGGATCCCTTGCAAGCTGCTGCTTTCCTTATCCAACTGTGGAAGAGGAAATGATATTCAATCAAATCTGTCCACGAATAAAACACAGCCAATACTGGGAAAGAAAAATCATAAAAACATAATTGAATGAGAACAAAAACGAAAGCTACGTGTTAGAAGCATTCACCTGCATTGATTTAGATGCCAAGAAAAAATTTAGTCAATCAATTCACTTATTAAAATAAAATTCAAGTGCCAGTACGTTTCATCAATAGGCCACGATTCACTTCATCAATATTGACTAATTAACACGTAGGTTTCTCTCCACAACCAATCACTATAAGATCAGCATGAAATATAGAAGAAATGTGCTTTCAGCATGAATTAGTTGATTACATCAACTTTCTTATTACAAGATGAAATTTTGTTTCAACTCGATCAACCAAAAATGAGAATAGCTGATGGAAACATATTACACACTGGTGAGCCCCCTTAACCTCAAGGTTTTGCACAATCATATATTCGGTAAGACTCCTTTCATCAAAAGCAGCCAACCTTCTTAAGGGCACAAGAAATTCTACAAATACCAGAACATGGATTTTTATGTCCAACGAACTATATTCAGCAATTCCAAACAAGAAAAGAAAATGATTAAAAAACCTGATGATGCAGATGTTGTTGAGCATTCTCTGAGGATTGGGTAGCCTTCACCAGGGACCCGCTCCCCAATTTAGCATTAGAATTAGACTTGGTTTGTATTGTGCGTGTAACACCACCAACTTTAAGTTTAAACCTTTTCAATTTGTTCTCTGGTCCCATACTCACATCATTGCTATGGACAACATTGGCCCCGCTGTGAGACCCTGCAACTTGTAAAGACCTTGAAACGCATTGATTCAGATTAAACATCTTCCCTCCAGCGATTGAATCACCAATGTCTTCTTCACTTGAACCCTTACTTGCGTCATTGGAGAGTGGGGTAGATATAGGCGATTGATCAGTAAGTGACTCCCCCTCGGGTTTAGGTCGCCTGTAAAGTTGACTTCTCCTCTTTCTTGTTTTGACTTCACAACCATCCAACAAAGGCTCCCTACTATGATCCATTTTAACTTTAACGATTGCTTCAACCAATATCACCAACTGCAAAGCATGCCAACACGTTTTAGTCAGGACGGTTGGTATCATACTATACTATTTTCAGTTCAAGTACTCAGTTGAAATTATAGTCGGATTTCAGAAGTAACACAGATAACACACCAGCAGCGCTAGCAGAATCATCAAATCCCTCCCATTTGAGGGCAAGGTAACTGTTCTATGTAAATAACTTAACAAAGAATCATACTAAAAGCGAAAAGCCACAGAGATCATCAAGGTTGAAATGAGAGGCAAAACGAGAATGATAAAAAGGATAGTGAACAGTGATAAACAACAAGGCCCATCACAGACTAGGAAATCGCAAAGACTGACAGTAGATAATTCGCCACAGAGAAAATAAAAGGACACCAAAACATGAACAATACAAGTGCACGTGGCACAGAAAGAAACACAGGAACCAATAATTACCCATTTAAACATACAAAAGTATCGAACTCATAATATCGACGCAGAGCCATGAGTGGAAATACATAGACAGCCACGCAATAACAATTCACCACGAAACATACAACATCGGACCCTGACACATAACAATCCTAAAAAAAACCCGTATTCGAAAGTCTCTTCGTAAATCAACCCAAAGCATCCAAATCCCATCACTCGATCCACCATGTACCAAAAAAATCAGCAATAGAAAAGCGGGAAATTATAAGGTTAAACAAACCTCCCAGTCCCAACGCACCAGAAACAGCACGCGAGCAGCGTAGGTAAAAATAAGAAGGAAAGAAGCTACACTTCGAGGAGCGCAAAGAATAAGAAGAGAGAAAGAAGATCAATTAAGGAAGAAGAAAAGGAGAAGGTGCGATTTTGGAGGGCTTGTTTGGGTGTTGGCGTTAGGGTTAAAGAAAATAGAAAGAGTAGTACGGTATCTGATAGAGCAGTGATAGTGGTAAAGAAGTTGTTCCTCTCAAAGATCTCTTCTCCATTTTTCACACACTTGGCGTGTATGTGTGTCTTTGAATATTATTTTTTCCTATTTTTTTCTTTTACATTTTTTCCCTTTCATGTCTATTGGACAATCTCGTTCTTTCCCTCCATGATTATGATGCAGCAGTGAAAACATCTTACCATCTCCAACCCGAAACATGAAAATACGGTTAATTCTGCCCAATATTACTGCTGCTAAGTGCTTTTACTCCAACCCATAAACTCTATTTTAATTTTATACACTAATTTTCACTCTAACCCATTAACTCTATTTTCTACTCTAAAAATCAAATTTCTATATTAAACTTTATATTATAATAATTAAAAGTCATATAAATTAGGGGCTTTTAAGAATCGGCCCCTCTTTAAGTTTCAAAATATGAATCAGCCCCTGTCAGTATAAATCTCGGTTTTAAGGACCTAATATCTTTTAAGTTTAGAGAAAAGGACCAACTACATGATCTGACCAAAATACCCCTACAAAGTTGTATAAGAAGTGGTATCCAGAACCAGTTTTCTGTTATCATCGTTACCATATTAATAAGTAAATAAAATATTCTTTTGACGATCAAAAATACTCGCAGATCTTTCGAACGATCATCGAAAACGAAACGGAATCTATCCCCGAGGATTTATTTTGATATTCAGGTCTCGAAATGTTTGGTTTTACAGGCATATTTTTCGAACTCTTTTGACGCAAATAATAAAAACTCGATGAAATCGAATCTCGATTCCGTCGAAATTGAAGATATTTTGTACAAATTCGAGAGACCCATAACCTAAACAAATCTCTGAAACACAGTATTGGCTCTATTGTTCGTCGCGCGTGGTTAGCCGAAATTTAAAATCGTCGTATTGTTGGCTAAACATCTGTTCCCGAAACGTGGTATGAATCGTCATGCATCCGTCACCCTGAAACAGTTAACTGGTATTTGTGAGCTGGCATATGGTATATATACTGATTTAAAAGCTGGATTTGGTACCGTATGTCAATTATCTGGTATCATTACAACAGTAAAAATTCGATCAAAACAATCGATCGTATATATTATTTCCATCTGCACGACCTGCACCAAACCAAGTTGGGTGTGTCCTAGACGGTTTATCATGTTATTCAGGTCTCGAATGTTCGATTTTTATTGGTAAATTTTCGAATTCTTTTGACGCAAATAATTAAAACACGGTGAAAATCAAATCCTGATTCGGTCGAAATTGAAGATATTTTGTACAAATTCGAGAGACCCATATCCTGAACAAATCGCTGAAGCACAATACTGGCTCTATCGTTCGTCGCTCATGGTTTGTCGAAATTTAAAATCGTCGGATTGTTGCTAAACAACTGTTCCCAAATGTGGTATGGATTGTCAGACATCAGTCACCGTAATAAAGTTAACTGGTATTGGTAAGCTGATATATGGTGTATATACTAATTAAAAGGTTCGAGTAACCTGGATTTGGTACCATTTGCCAAATATCAGGTATCACCGTAACAGTGGAAACTCGATCGAAACAATCGATCATATATATTATTCCTTCTGCACGACCTGCACCAAACCAAGTTGGGTGTGTCCTAGACGGTTTATCATGTTATTCAGGTCTCGAATGTTCGATTTTACGGATAAATTTCTCAAATTCTTTTGACGGAAATAATTAAAACACGGTGAAAATCAAATCCCGATTCGATCGAAATTGAAGATATTTCGCACAAATTCGAGAGACCCATATCCTGACAAGTCGTTGAAGCGCAATACTGGCCTATTATTCGTCGCTCATGGTTGCCGAAATTTAAATATAATCGCCAGATTTGCCTAATTTTTCGAAATAAAAAAGTGGTACCAGTAAGTTATCAATTGTTATTCTCTGTGTAACTTGTGTTGTCCACTTTAGGCGAGATTTCAATAATTT
Source organism: Craterostigma plantagineum (assembly GCA_027422505.1). NCBI lineage: Eukaryota > Viridiplantae > Streptophyta > Magnoliopsida > Lamiales > Linderniaceae > Craterostigma > Craterostigma plantagineum. Next base: position 7,890,952 of record JAPQWV010000013.1, on the reverse strand, counting down.
AGGCGGGATCTCAATAATTTAGGCGGAAATTGCATTATCTGGAATGTTCTATATTGTCAAGGGATATTACCACATAATACCGAATCTTCGATATAAAAGAACAATACAAATCCAATTTTTAACACTATTGTAGATATTGATACTGCATAATAGGTTTTTCATACCACACTACTAATATCATTAATTTCGCTCACAAATCCATTTTTGTTCGATTGTTTAGGGTTTGAGGTCTCGAATTTTGAGTTTATGGTCTATTAAATGTTGTCCGTGCTTTAATGTTGAACTTTGAATACGTTGTGATGGAATTCATAACGTTATTTCTCATCAAAAGAGATACTAGTATATTTTGTGAAAGAAGATCTATGTTTACATGACTTTTGACCTCAACTTTCACATATTGATATCAACATTCGCATAACATGTCTTTAAGGGAATTTGGTTTGTTAACTTAGTAAAATCACATACCTACATGAACACAAATCTTATACATTCGGGAAAAAGTGAATTTACGTACAAAATAAGTCTAATTAATGATGTTATACTGAAAAGCGTATTATGTGGTATCTATACCAAACAATGTGTCATAAATTCGGTTGATATTGTTTCTTTATATCAGACATCTGGTATTATTTGCAGGTAATGTGGTAATATTCTAAAACATTTCATTAATTACGCTCACAAATCCATTTTTCTTCGATTGTTTAGTTTGACGTCTCGAATTTTGAGCTTATGGTCTATTAAATGTTGTTCATACTTTAATGTTGAACTTTGAATACGTTTGGGATGTAATTCATAGCGTTATGTCTCATCAAAAGAGATACTAGTATATTTTGTGAAAGAAGAGCTATGTGTTTACATGACTTTTGATCTCAACTTTCACATATTGATATCAAATTCGCAAAACGTGTCTTTTAATGAAATTTTGTGATTTAGCTTCATCATATCACCTATTTCCATGAGTTTCAATCTTATACATCCCAACGAAATGAATTTACGAACGAAATTAATCAAAAATAGTAATTTGGTATTGATTAGCTATTTTGTAGTTCTCGTAGCTACAAATGTGGTATAATCATTGTTTATATTGTTATTGTTTATCAAACATGTGGTATTATTTGCAGGCAATGTGGTAATATTAAGTTATTGTACTGTTAAAATCTCTGACAATCTAGAACCTTCTAGAATGTTCTTAGTTATGTGTTACCCAGAATGCGTGAATCGTTACTCAAAATAAATGAAGTGTTACCAACCAACTTTTTAATTGACAAACGTTCCAATACTTCGCATCATCATTATTCCGTGACTAGCATCGATAATTATTGTCGATTCTAAGACCCACGCCCGAATTGGTGTGAATCCACGAGCATAAAATTTGAGATACTAGTTTTTTTTACCAAATTTTCGAATTGGGTTTGTTGCACTATTCCAACATAACATCGAAAATTTTCCTTGTTTATGAGAACCCATGAGAAATTGAGATCAGTTTTACCTTTTCTGATTACTAACGTTGAAGATTTCTTCAATTTAGGGGAGTTTTGGGTAGCATACGAATTTTTTATCTTTCTCTTGACACCTTAGTTCGTACCAGTTGCATGTAGTAATTATAGGAAACAAACCGTTATTGCTTTTTTATTATTTGTTATAGGTGAGGCAAGACTTGTTACCATTTATTAGTAATCTGTTACGATTTTTGAAGGTAGAGTTTTGGAACTTGCAGAAAATGGTATCCAGATAAAGTGATGTGTTACTGAAATTGAAAACGTTTCGATCTTAGTTCGTAGCAAAATTTGTTGTTATTTCATGTCGATTACAAAGACCCACACCCAAATTGCTGTGAATACTCATTATTTGAGCATTAAAGTCGAGATTTCACTCGTTTTTTACCAAATTTTTTAATTGTGTTTGAAGCATTATTCCAACTTAACATCGAAAATTCTCCTTGTTTATGAGGACCCATGAGAAATTGAGATCGGTTTTAGCTTTTCCGATTACTAACGTTGAAGATTTGTGTGATTTCAGAGAGTTTTGGGTGTCGTACGATTTTTTGATCTTCCTCTTGACGCCCTATTTTGTACTAGTTGCATGTAGTTATTATAAGAAACATATCGTTATTGTCTTCTCGTTATATGTTATAAATGATGCAACTTTTATTCCCTAATGTTAGGAATCTGTTATTTTTTTTAGGGTAGGGTTTCCAAAATAGTAAAAAGTGGTACCTAGATAAAGTGACGTGCTAACTGAACTGATTTGTTATTAGTGAGGCAACATTTATTCGCCAATGTTAAGAATCTGGTATAGTTTTTCATGGTAGTGTTTCCAAACGAGCATAAAGTGGTACCCAGATCAGGTGATTTGTTACTGAAATAGAAAATGTTCGGATCTTAGGTCGCGGCTAGATTCGTTGTAATTTCGTGTCGATTACTAAGACCTACATCCGAATTGGTGTGAATCCACATTATTCGAGCACAAACGTCAAGATTTCGCTCGTGTTTGTACCAAAAATTTCGAATTGAGTTTGAAGCATTATTCCAAAATAACATCGAAATTTTCCTTGGTTAAGAGAACCCATGAGAAATTGAGCTCGATTTTACCTTTTCCGCTCAATAACGTTGGAGATTTCGGAGATTTCAAGGCTTTTGGGTGTTGAAATAAATCAACAGATGGCAATTGGGGCTAATGGTTCGCAGGAGAGGGATGGTGGCATTCTTTGTAAATTTTCGCAACAGATGAGGACAGATGAGTCTTTTTAGCACATTTGGGTCCTTAACTCTAAGGCAAGATGGGTGTTTTAAACTGAAATTTAAAGCAATTGGGGCTGAATCCAAATGAAAGTTGCATATGTGGTGCTGAAACGAAATTAACTCTATAAATTATAACAACTAATATTTAAAATTAACTAAATTGTAAACTTAGCATATTATTTAATTATAATATTATTTAAATTTAAACGTAAATATAAATAAAATAATCGGAAATTAATATTATTTTTACTTTTATTATTATAAGAATACAAATATTTAAATATAATTAAAATATTTTTTATTAAATAAATTATAAATGAATAGAAAGTACAACACAATTTTTGTGTTGAAAATTGTGTGTACTCTACATCTAGAGTATCTCTGCTAATCAACACAATATCAGTGTTATATATAGAGTCCCATTGGAGTAAAGACGTACTTTATTTTTGTGTTTACACAAAAATGAAGTACCCGATGGAGATGTTCTTACAAGGACGGGTAGTCACGTGCGCACCACGTGCTTAATTGGAATTGTCATAGGCAGATTAAATGGGGAAAAGCCCAATTTGCAAGATGTGACCGAGTCTCAAACCGGGTTTTCGAACCGCACCAGAAATTGTAGTGGTTTAACCGGTATAAAACCGGAATCAAACCGGAGTAAAACCGATATCTTAAAGATTATAAATATATATTTTATATATGAATCAATATGGAAAATATACATACTTTTATGAACTTTTTTCAAACTATAATTTTATAAATTAAGGAGTAAAATTAAATTAAAGTAAATTGTGTGGATTGCTATAAATTAATCGAATTATTAAATCTATTAATTTTGGGCAAATTTGAATAAAAATAAAATAGTGAGCTAATAAGTTAATTATAAAATAAAAATATGGTGTTAGGTGCATTCGAACCCAAGCTCATTAAGTAAAAATAGTATATTTAGCACATCTTATGTATGTGCAAATAATTTTATATTGTTATATTATTAATAAGTTGTTTAAAAATAAAATTTTAAATCAAAGGATTAAATTTAGTAAATCAAAATATTAAGGGTATAATTGCAAAAAAACTAACTATTTTTAAAGACCAAATAGAAGTTTATACTCATCCATCACCATTAAATAATAGAATAAATACCCACAACTTAACCATTACACCAAACTAATTTATTGGTATTTTTATTGGTATAATTTATTTAAAACCAAAATTTTTATTTATTTTTTAAATTAGAAAAATAAAAGACCGTACTGGGACCAGACCGGATTTTTTACCGGTCCGATCGGAACCGTCCGGTCCGGTCCGGTCGTCAAAACATGGATGTCAGCTATCAGCTGACTTAGGCCCATGACTTGTGTGCATATAAAACTTATATTGAATGACTACAAAAAATATACCGGTGCTTGCTTGTTGGTGTTGGTAGTGTATGTGTATTTGTCGATGGTTAATAATTAAACGGACTCAAACAGGGTAAAGTCGAGGCACGCAGTACATACACTTTTCGTAAGACCAAATTGCACCGAATTACAGTGCTTCTCGGTATACGGCAATCGTTCCCAAGATATAACGACTTTCGATTTTGTTGTCGTACTACAGCGGAACAAATTCCTGGCGAATTACTCGATAGTCGGGCCTTTCTTGCACTTTTTGGGAAAACGAGATGTTGCAGCCAATTGAAATTAAAAATTCAATCTGCAAGGGACCTATTGTAGCTTCTGAAAAACTACCCGGGGTCATTTCGCGAGAAGTCATAACTTTTCAGTTGGCATTCGTTGCCTTGGCCGATTTTGGAAATCGTTATAACTATTGGCTAGAGTTTATCTACGAATAGTCATAACTCTTGCACAATTCGGTAGTAACCTTTCATAAAGCCACATCAATACCTCCAGTCAGCGCCACATCATCCTCACTAGCCTACGTGTTAGTGACACGTCATCAACCCGGACAGTAATCAATTATTATTTATTATTATTATACGTAGGCTGGCTTTACTAATTAATTTCTCATTTATCCGAAATCAGTTTTGACCAAATTAATAGTCTATAAACTCGTCTCGAAACGTATATTTTTTATATTTAATCATTTTCGAGTTTCTCTGGATGACAACTTCTAGATTTCTAAAAAACCGATTAAATTGGAATTTGGCCCAGCCCTTTTAATCCAAAACCCAACATTTACTATTCACACAAACCACACCCCCCTCACATCTACTCTTAAGGCTGCGTTTACCTTGAGATATTGGAAAAGGTGGGATAAAATTACTGTTGCATTATTTAATCATACGGCTATAGGGATTACTTGTTTACTTTCTAAGATAACTGATGAGTTAAGTTCAGTATAATTTGTAAATTACAAAAGTAACCGCTATCTATCAATACATAGTTTTTTTTAAAAAAGATATTCTTATGAATATAAAAAAAAATATAAGATATGCATGTCATTTTGATCACCATAAAACAAAGAATAAATTGGTGTTGTTTGTTTATTTTTATCACATAAATCATATTAAATAAAGATGATTTTTATGATATGGTGGAATAAGGATATTATAGTCATTTCTTAATAACAAAGATGAGATTAATTGTATTGGCCCAACCCACATGATAAATTAGTACGGGCTCGCATGACCATAAGAGCGGGCCGATATTTTATTGCGGGCTTTAATATGTGGAGTTTATTTATAGTGAACGGTATTACGTTAGATATCTTGGTCTAATTCTACCTTATCCATCATAGTAAAAGCAGCATAACTAGAGATGTCAAAACGGGCCGGCCCGTAGCCCGCCTGCGGGCGGGTAGCGGGCCTGGCGGGCTTAGCCCGCCATTTTTTTTAAAAAATAAAAATAAAGAAAATTAATTAAAATAGGAAAAAAGCAGAAAAAAATAAAAAAAAAATAGATAAAAATAGGAAAAAATAAAAAATTAAAGAATTCAACTTGGAGAATATATCTAATTTAATCAACTTTTTAATATTAATTATTTATGTTATTAAAAAACTCAAAAAATAGCAAAATCAATATAATATATTTATAAATCTTATTATTTAATATAATTATAAAATATATTATTTTTGGTGGGCCTGCCCGCGGCCCGCCGGGCCCACCCTCTGGCGGGCCGAAACATTAACAGCCCGCCCTGCCACTTTGGCGGGGCGGGGCGGGTGGTGGGCCCGCAGGCATGTTTGACAGCTCTACTCTTAACTAATATAGAAAAAATTCCAAAAATCACGTAGTTTTCATCTTTCTCTCATCATGAAATAAACGAGTATATTCAAAACTCGTGCTAATCTAAAAAACATCGGATGCTGGTTTTAGAGTTTGTTGTGCTCATATTACAAAACGTTTGTCCTTGTGTCTTGAAAAGCGACTATCGTATTACGTAAGAACCAGAACGAGAGAATTTAAATCACGCGTATATGATCGTTATCTTATTATTTTTTATTATTTTATGGTGAATCTATAGAAAAATACCCAATTGGATAAAAATTTTACACATAGGTACCCATGTCAGAAAATTTTACAAATAGGTACCCAATTTAATTTCTACCAGTTTCTTTAGTATGTCGTACCTTCCTGTGTGTATATTGCGTACCATAACACGTTGATATAGGGTACCTAAATATAGCATACGTCGTACCTACGGCATACCTGTGTGTTACATAAGGCGTACCTAAATATAGCATACGTCGTACCATTTTCTGTTATATAGGGTACCCAAATGTGTTGATATAGGGTACACAAATGTGTTGTATGATGTACTTTCGGGGATCGGGTACCTATGTGTAAAAAAATTTATTCTGTTAGGTACCTACATATAAAAATATCCTGACAGGTACTAAATTATAAGTTTTTATCCAAATAGGTACTTATGTGTAAAGATCCCTTATTTTATTCTATTAATATATGTATTTACATGTCTTTAAAAAAAAATTAACCGACAACCTATAGTTAGTTAAAATCAAGATGATTAGGATCTTGTGAATATATTATTTTAACTATATAAATATGCAAACATTTGTTGAATATCACGTGTGAAAAGACAGTTGTCCCACACCGAAAATGATGAGATAATTAAAATGGTTTATAAGATGATCGCCACTCCTCTTAAACACCAATCGGTTTTAAGAAGGAACCCCATCAAGCTTATACCGGACACCGATCCTCCGTGTGACGTGTGCGCGCGGGCCTCGATGATGCAGAGGCCCGGCCCGAATTTCTACAGATAATTTCTACATGGTATCAGAGCGGGAAGATCCGACTCAAGTTAAAAATATATGGCGGGTTCGAAAAGAATGGCGTTCCCGTCCGATTAAAAAGAAATGGGCTCACACGTGAGGGGGAGTGTTGAATATCACGTGTGAAAGGACAGTTGTCCCACACCGACAATGATGAGATAATTAAAATGGTTTATAAGATGATCGCCACTCCTCTTAAACACCAATTGGTTTTAAGAAGGAACCCCATCAAGCTTATACCGGACACCGATCCTCCGTGTGACGTGTGCGCGCGGGCCTCGATGATGCAGAGGCCCGCCCCGAATTTCTACAGATAATTTCTACAACATTGAATCTTATAACACGAAATAATCTAATTATCTAAGACTTAGCAACATCGATTATCTATATATTGTTATATAAAGAAGAGTTAGTATTGTAGACAACCTATAGTTAGTTAAAATCAAGATGATTAGGATCTAGTGAATATATTATTTTAACTAGATAAATATGCAAACATTGAATCTTATAACACGAAATAATCTAATTATCTAAGACCTAGCAACGTCGATTATCTATATACTGTTATATAAAGAAGAGTTACAGTATTAACTGTAGACAACCTATAGTTGGTTAAAATCAAGATGATTAGGATCTAGTGAATATATTATTTTAACTATATAAATATGCAAACATTGAATCTTATAACACGAAATAATCTAATTATCTAAGACTAAGCAACATCGATTATCTATATACTGTTATATAAAGAAGAGTTACAGTATTAACTGTAATTGGTCTGTCAAATAGGTTAGTATTTTTTTACAATTTTATCGTTAATATTTTAGTTTATTACAATTTTATCCTTAGTTTTGAAATTTTTATTTTTTAAATATTTTAAGTAATACTATGAAATATTCAAATTTTAAAATAAGTTGATATATCTGCACATATATCGGATGTATTAAACATACGAATACATAGCTAGGTAATTGTCGAGCATCTCCAAACCCACAAAAAAAAATATAGTTAATTTTGCACAATAATACAGTTGCTCAGGTGCTTTTACTCCAACCCATAAACTCTATTTTCAACACTAATTTTTACTCCAACCCATTAACTCAAATTTTACACTAAAGGTCACATTCCTAATTATATTATAATGATTAAAAAGTCGATATATTACAATCATTAATATTTAAAAATGAAATAAATTGTAAAATTAAAAAAAAATCAATAAATAAAGAAAACTAATATTTACTTTATTATAAGAATATCAAATATTTTAAATATAATTAAATACATATTTTATTAAATAAAATATAAATAAATAGAAACTAAAACTCTATTTTAATGTTGAAATTTTTGTGTACTCTAGAAATAAAGTATCTCAACACAATAGTAGTGTTAAATATAGCGCCTTATTGGAGTAGAGATGTTTACACAAAAAATAAAGTACCCGTTTAACATGTTCTTATCCTAAAACACAAGTAATCCGACACAAACGTGACGTAAATTAACTCTAATTAAAAAAAGAGGTTTTTGAACTTAAATACCTAAAGAGGAAAAAAGAAAACGGATCAGTACCTTGTCAGGTACACTTTATATACAAGTACCTAATGGGAAAAAAATTCAACACATTGATACCCAATTCAATGAAAGTACCATATTACCCTCCTTTCATCTTTAACAATCGATATTTTCTACACTTCTCTTTCACAGAAAATTGCGCTCGACACAAAAAAATTCAGCAATTGTCACCGGCCGTTCTCATCCCTTGCCGGTGCCGGCGATTGTCATTGTCCGTTCTCATCCGTTGTCGGTGTCGGGAAGCTCCGTCATTACCCCTTCAGGTAAGATGTAGCTTTGTTACAGTCCATGTGAGTTTTTGATTTTATTTATATTCGGTTATTCGAGCTGTACGTGTTGAGACTGAGTTGGAGCCGACTCCGGCTAGTAGAACATGGAACTACAAGGAGTCTGTGAGAATACACGGCGAAAGGCTTAGTCGAGCTCGTTTCTTCTCTGTAAAAGTGATTTTTCCTCATTTTCACTATTGTAGCTTACTTTGGGGGGTCGAGTTGTAAGTGGGGAAGTAAGCACTTGATTGTAATGACGTTAATTTGTTGGCGTCCCAATTTTATTGACATTTGGTACAAATATATTATGTTGTATCTATTTACATATATTACGTACCACACCACATGTTTATTTGGTACCTAGATAGTTTATATGACGTACCATTTATAACTATTTGTCGTACTATTTGTGACAGGATCCTATTGTCTAAAGCTATGTTATCTACAAGTGCAGTAGGTGGGGGAACGTTGTTGATAAATGAAGCGACAACGCTTATTGATATTTACATATGCCTCCAACGAAGATGGCCAGATATTGATTCGCGACGTGACTCAATAAAGTATCAATTTCCGTTTTAAGGTTTATACTCATCTCTGAAAGAAAATTCTGATGTTTGGCATATGTTTATGCTGAAAGCGTTGATGGAGATTTTATTCGTGATCCGGATATTCGTGTTCGTCCCGGTCGCCGAAAGACGCTAAGGTTTCCTTCTCAGGATGACAAAAAATCTAACAAGTGCAAAATATGTGGAAAATATGGGCATAATCGGCGTAGTGTTGGGAAGCCGTGTTCACATAGGGGCATATATTTTGCATATATTTTGCCGATCTTCTTTTGGTTTTGCTGTCAATATGGGCATATATTTTGTTACTCTTTTTTATGGTTATGGCATATTTTTGTAGTAGGTTATTACTTATTTTTGAACTAGAATTTTGTTGCTTCTTCAGCATTACTTGTTGGTACGATGTATAGTTTGTTGCTTGCATAATTATGGAGTGATGTTCATTACAGGTTTATTTTAGTTACTGATGGATGTATGATGCTGATAGTCTACTTATGATATGGTACGACAACATAGCTAAAATTGGTACTGTATTATACCAAGATTAGTTACTTCAAATACGATGATAAGATACTATAACCAGACACAAATAGTACTGCCAATAATATCATTATGAAAAAAGTCAACCATGGAAAAGAGTTCTGACATGTTGGAGTTTATGACAATAGGAGACTGAATTTTCTGACACTAGAAGACTGAAATATCTGACATTTCGAAGTTTGTGATATGTCAGACATTGGAGAATGTATCTGACCCGAGATTTCATACAAATTGCTTGATTACATATGTAAAATATTTGGTACTGTACACAACTTATAAATGATACGGTAACATAACATTAAATGGTACGTCCAAATACTAATATAAGTACGTTAACTAGTTTCTGTGGGTACGACGTATTAAGGCAGTCTTTTTTCGTCACCACTCGCCTTAACTTTTTATTGAAAACTATCTTACAATAGTTTACACATAATTGATGTCAAAATTGGTGCCTTAAACCTTAAAGCGCATAGAATAACCCATTCAAACCCCAAGTTTCATACAAAGATAATGAAACTAGCATGAACATCTTAGTACATAGTTTGGAAATTTGGTCAAATACAAATGTGTATTCAACTTTAGTTAGTGTTATTTATCATACATTTATTATTACTGTGCATTATAATACTACGTCATCCAAAACAAAATTTGTTCAATATATCAAATTATTTACGAGTTTACAAATGATACAACAACCATGTGTTATAAGATACGTTAACTACTCTTAGAAGATACCTTGAATAGAAGTTTAATGATACGCCTTATATACGTGTGAAGGTACCGTATTTCTCATAAACATATTTTGTGGCATACTGTAAGTTGCCTTATTATGATACGATAACTACTCTTTATAAGATACCTTAAGTAGATTTCCAATAATACGCCTTATATACGTGTGAAGGTACCCTATTTCTCATAAATTGCATACTGTAAGTTGCCTTATTATGGTACTCATAACGAGTAGTTATGGTTCGTGATACCTATCTCATGTGGTACTGTATTAAAACTTTGCTGGGTACTACAAGTTTCCAAGATATAGTACGCCATATATTAGATACAGTATTGAAACAAAATAACTAAATGTCGAACAAAGCAAAAATAAATCCGGTCTAACAGACAAATGACAACACCATTCGCCAACAAAAACTAGTCTAACTTCAAAAACAGAACACTGGTCTAAAACACGAAATACTATCCCACAACATTCAAAACACAAACACCACAAACACCATGTCTGAGGTTAACCAAAACACAAAACAATTCTATCAGTCACTAAAACAAGTCAAGCATACAGCTATGCTTGTCACGTAAAATGCGGGCAGTTATGGAAGCACGATAAATATCGATGTCGACTTCTTTCTGGTAGATCTGGAACTCTGGTGTGTCGACGAAGTACATTTCCATCGACAAGGCCGCATGCGCACCTAGAAGAAAGCTCACATCCGTTCTGCTGAGTCTTTTTCTTTGTCTTCGATGCCATATCTGTAGAAACAAACATAAAAATAAAATTACAGTACCAGTTTATTCATGCATAGAGTATCAATGACCTAGCAGAGTGTACCAATAAACCTAAACAGGGAATATCAACGAAACCAAGAAGAGAGTACCAAAAAACCTAGACAGAGACTACTAATAAAAGATATACATTACCAACTGAACAAGCTCATATCGTACCAAACAAAGCCAATTTCACAACCTAATCAAATCATGATCTCCTACTCGAAACCCACCGTTTCAAACATCAAAATGCCCACAATTCCAAACATAAACACCCATCCCCTAACTCCAGAAAATCTCCAAAAGAAAATACCTAAACCTAATCGAAATCTACTGGAAACAGCAATGGACAACGAAATCGAAATAAAAATCGAAATACCTAACTAATCGAAACCTAAACCCTGAGGAGTAACAAAAATGCGACTGAAAAATTAGAACAAAAAACAAAAAAATACCTTCGATTATGGACTGTAATACCTCGTTCAGAAGAAGGAAATGCTCTAAATATTGCGACAATTGCTGTTTTTGCGAGGATCCTTTCTTAAACTCTTCCGTGGAAAGTATTACACCGCTTCGGTTCGAGCTCAAAGGATGAACGAGTTCATCAACCTCCGCCAGGGAGCTATGACGGTAGCGGAGTACATTAGGAAATTTGAGCAACTCTCCCGATTCGCTGCTCATATGGTGAGCACCGACTCGTTGAAAATCGAGCGCTTCATGGAGGGCCTAAAGCCCGAGCTCTACCGCGACGTTAGTATGGCGGGATTCCAAGGGGCTACATATGCCCAGGTAGCGGAGCGCGCTCTGGTGGCCGAACAAGCCGAGATGAGAATTTCGCGAGCCCAAGAGAGCAAGAGAAAGCTGGAACAAGGACCTAAAGGGGACGGAAACAATCCAAAGAGACAGCTCGTCCTTAAGAACGGGAAACCCAACTTCCAAAACCGCCCCGGTCCACCCCGGCAACCTAACCAAAATCAGGGTAGACCCCAACCGAACACACCAGTGTGCCCAAAATGTGCACGTCGCCATTTGGGCGTTTGTTTCTCCGAACACGCCAACTGCTTTAAATGTGGCAAGCCAGGCCACTACTCCGTAGCCTGCCCAGAGAACACAAATAGAGGCCAGGGAGCAAATCAGGCCAAGCCGCCGACGGCACCTGCTCGAGTATACACGCTCACAGCAGAAGAAGCAGAAGAGAACCCGCATATGGCGGCAGGTACCCAATCCATTTAGCGAACCTCGACTTGCTTTCTAGTGAATATAGAAACCACGTATCGTTTGCATTCACTCTCTACGTGGCGAGGCTCAGGATTATTCCTAGCCGACCTAATCGATACCAGGTCGATATTCGATGCGAATGGTAACCGAAGCAAATAAGCTTTCAAAAATGACAAACAATATTTAAATCCCCTAGGAAGGGACCTAAGACTCAATAGGTCCAATATCAGAGCGACGCAATGGAAGCGTGATGGATGCTAGTGATTCTGACCTTTGCTTGAGTTAGAATTTTAGTTATTCCCCTTAGCTCCTCGAGATGATATAGGATTCGACTACCTTGAGCAATCTTCCTACCTACGTTATTAGGAAATCAGCCCATTAAATCCAAGGCAATCGGAAAGACCTTACTTTAACCCTTATAAGAATTTGCTTTTCTTCCTTTTACTCCAGATAGAATATTTTATTTCTCGTCGCTACGCGAAGATTACTTTTCACCCTAAGGAATGAGAATTTGGCGTGTTTCCTAGAAAGAGAGGGATACGTTGCAAGTTCGTCGTAGTTTTCCTTCTCACGCTGGAACCTAACCGCTTAGAGAAAATACTTATGTCTCCTACCACGAGATCGTAGTCATCATCATGATCGGTAGACCAAGGAGGAAGGCCACGATAAGTTGTAGGCACGAGGAAACCAAAGACGGAATCCTATTCCCTGTTGTCTTCACCCCTTATCTAATTTCTAATGTTAGATCGAGATGACCGTCGGGCTAAGATCAACTTTCCTTCTTAGAAGTGCAAAGTTCGGGAAACTCATTCCGCTTTTGCGAGATTTCACTCCTTTTATCTTTCCTAGTAAGGAAATACCTTTGCAAGCAATCAGGGGATGTTCTACCACCTAACTAATGAGCTAGCTCAACTCCCTACCCATCTTCGCCCCGACTTATCCCAGCTAACGGAATTTCGGGGGCGAAATTCTTTTAAGGGGGGGGGGGGGAGGATGTAAGACCCGTAAAATTTAATTACGGGATTTACGGCATAATTAAGAGCAGAGAAAATTAATTAGAGACATAGTTGAGTAATTACGTTAGGGAGAATAGGATTTTGGGTAAAATATTTTACTTAGGACACGTAATTAATCCATGCCCAATGTGCGATATATGATTACATGCTCTTACATGACTTATGTGTCTATATGATTTCATGTGATGTGATTTATAATCCCTATATGTGTTACGAATTATGATTATGTGATCTATGTGAATTCATGAAGTATGTGTACCATATTGTATGTGTATATGAGTTATGAGGACTTAAGGAATTTTAAGCCACTAGTACACGTGGCATGCACGTAAGAAATCGCCGAGCTCAAATTGAGCAAGTTAGAATCGGCCGATTCGCATACACGTGAAATTAGAATTATGGGGTAAATCGACTAGGAATCGGGCGATTTAACGAAACCGCATTTCGGGCGACTTGTTACATAGGAGACGTTGATCGAAAATGAATTAGGACATTTAATCGGGCAGCACTTCAAGAGTATAAGTTTCGATCAAGTTAGAAATCGGGCGATTTCGCTAAGTTCCACTAAGCCTCATTTCGGCCGATTAAGATAGCAAGTACACGTGGCGTGCGTACGAGAAATCGCCGAGTTTTGGAAGGAGTAACTAATAATCGATCGATTTTTTTTATAAACGATTACTAAAATCACCGAGTGAATGAGGACAGGAAATCGGACGATTATTCTTTACGCAATAATTGCAGATGCTCCAATTAAATCGATCGATTTCCAAGGTTCAGAAATAATTTTGATCGAATCATGTTATTAGTTTTCGCCTAGGGATAGAAATTGAGAAATATAGCTGAATAATTTCTAAATAGAATCGGTCGATTTGTGACCATAAAGTGAAGAACTTGACCAATCACCATCCAGATAAATATGGACAACAAAAAGGCATGTAGAAATTCCTTAAAATAAGGGATAGGGGTATGGGTGTAGTCTTGGCCACCTACTAGTCCCATCATTTACCATCCCCTAAGTTCTAAGACTTATAAAAACACGTTAATGATTAAAGAGGGGAGAGAAAACGTATTGCAAGAGACCAAAATCAAAGAAAACTCTCAAAAACCCAAGAAAGCCAAAGAACGGCCGGGAAAAGCTTGGCAACTAAGGGTCTCCAACAACATAGCTTACGGGTCTTTGGTAAGGAAATCTAGAACCCTTTGTAATTTTCATAGCCTAGGTTAGGTACTAGTATGCTTACATAAATTAATGAAGCTCATGAAATCCCTATGTATCATAGACGGCAGATTGGGTGCGAAGTTACGATTGAGAATTTCCTTGAGTTAACTAGGTATTTAATACACTAACTAGATCTTAAGACTTATAACCTTAGCATGAGAGTTTTCGGGGAGATGACTGAACGCATTAAGTAGAATAAACGTTTAGGGCTTGAGAGTGTTAGAATGCTTTGCTGATAATTCGGGCGATTCGAGTTTTAGAACATCTTAGGGACATTTCGGGCGATTTGGAGTATGTAGAATTTTAGAAGGTTACAAGCGCTGCTTTCGGGCGATTTTGCGAAGACTAGAAAATAGACCGAATTACCAACTAGTCGAACTACTCTAGCAAATCTAACAGGTATCAAAATCGGACAGTAGATACATAACAAAGTAGAATCATTAAATCAGCTGTAATTCCAACCAATCGGGTAAATTAGAAGTCCCTACACACTGTTACCCCTAAACTCGGATGAAATTTAGCTGCAAATCGGGCGAAACAAGAGAAAACAATCGGGCGATTTCATTTGCTGCAACACGTGTCGAGTAGCCACAAAATCGCCGAGTTCCTAATCCAAATCGGGTAGAACCAAGTCTCTTGCGGAAATTGGGCGAAATCATAAACTCAAGCTGCATCCAAATCGTCGAACGACCTTTAAAAGAAATCGGACGATTTCGTGAGCTGACCCACCCAGAATTCGAACCAAATCGGGCGATCTCCCATTCAATTCGAGCGATTCCAGTAAGCCCTAAAATCGGACGATTCCAGTGAGCCCAGAAATCGGGCGATTTCCGTCGGACACCAAATCGGACGAATTCCCTGCAATTTCGAGCGATTCCCGTCAACCTCAAATCGGGCAATTTCAGTATTCCCACCAATCAGGCGAATTTCTCACCAATCCCAAATCGAGCGAACCCGATAAGCCTCAACCTGGGCGATTTTCCCATCACGCTACCAAGTCGGACGAAGTCTTGGATGGCGAAGGATTTCATTGACGACGAAATGCTAGACATCGAGAGTTGACCCCTGGGATGAGTTGACCTAGGCTTAGGATTAGTTGGGCTTAGGAAATGTTTGGCCCATTCCTTTGGTTAGCTCATAATTTATTCTAGAGTGGGCTTTAGCTTAAATTAGGCCCAACTCAAAAATTGAGTAGCTGTAGCGATTTAGGGTCTATTTAATTTTAGAAGGTTAAATTTATGGATTCTTGGGCGATTTGATAAGAATGATATCGCTTTCGGCCGATTAATAGAATTAACAAGTGTTTTTACCAAAATCGGGCAAATTTAATTTCCTTGATCAAAATTTGGCATGTTAACTTAGATTTAAGAACTTAGTTGGGCCTTAGTTCGAATCTCGGCCCATTTCTATACTTAAGCCTATTCTGAACAATAGGAATTAGAAGGTTCTCGATGCTTGGGGTAGATACGAAATGTAATTATTATTACTAAATAAGTTTCGGGAAATTAGCCTAGACTCAAAGCTAGCGATTTATATCCTAGCGGAATTAATGAAGTTCGACAGTGTCGTTCGACCTACTTAATTAATTAATAAAGGCAAAATACTAATACGATAATATATATGTTTAAAGGTCGTACGTTAGGAGCTAACGCGGAGGATACTAATTACGCTCGGACGACAGGTAAGTGAAAATCAACTACGACACATAACTTATGTGCGCATGAATTATGTGATTTCGTGCTTATGTGACTACGTGAACCTTGAATGTTGATTTATTTGTTACGCATGAGATTATATGACTTGGTTTACTGTTATGCATGATGTCATGATATGCATATACATACGAATCACGACATGAGCATCTGCACGCATAAGTAGTACGAAAGGCATGAGATACTAGTGTGCATAAGATCGCCTGTGAGCGATAGATATTCGCCGATATTGGCATTTGTGTCGACTCAATGAAGAGTCACGGCTCTTCTATGCGACCATGGCGATACGATGCCGGGTTACCTGTTATGATAGGTAGGGGTGTACACCGTGGCGATTATGATGCCGAATATGCCTGATTCACGATAGACAGGTGGAACCCCATTGCGGAAGATGCAACCTGGAGGATGCGACACGAGGGAACCGTGACATAGAGGGATCCTCTGGTGTTGGCGACCTCGGAGTTGGCTACCAGTGGGAAGCGTCCGCGTGACAGGCCTCACTGGGATTGAAAGGTGCCCTCGGGTAACCTCCCAGTGCGCGAGCCATCACATATGTATGAATCCCTTGTGGATTAAGAGCTCTATGAAATGGCGCATAGTAAGATTGAAAGCCGAGGGCCCATATGACGTACGAGTCCAAAAGAGTATGAGCGTCAGAAAGCATCGACGTGAATTGTCGTTGTGATGTTAGGTCATATGTGAGAATTAGAAAGCATAGACGCGGATTGTCTTTGCAAATTAGGGCACGTGCATTCATGCATATTTTCACTTACTGAGCCACGGCGGCTCACCCTTACATTATGTGTTGTAGGTACGAGCGAACATGATATGTGATCGCCTAGCCGGCAAGGCATACTTTTGAAGCTTCCGAGCGTCTTTTGGGGGTGGTGTGTACGTGGACGACGACCTGTGAGGCCGGGCGCATAGGAGATTCTTTTGCTGCAAATATATACACATCCCATGTATTTAGGACTTGAATGTAGTTAGGAATACGGAAGCACCCTTTTGACATGTAAAGAAACAATGTTCCTTCACGAAAAGGAAAAATTTACTCCGCATTTTCGCGTCTAATATAATTAATTACGTAGTTAAACACTTAGAAGTACGCTAGAAATGGTAGCGATGGCTAGGGTCGCTACAGTTAGGAGCCAAAATCGACAGACGAAAATGACATGGTTGCGTTTTCTGTCGTTTGTTTGGGTAGGGTTGGTTTCTTCTATGGTTGTCTTATTATTTCTTATTTAAATTAAAACCTTAGTTAAAGTGTAATAAACAATACCTATAAGGGGCAAATTTGTCATAAAGGTACCTATTACTAAAAACGATTTCAGACCGTTACCTATATATAACATTTTACTGACAAGTACTGAGACGTTTTTATTTTATAGCAATGGGTATTTAAGTGTTCATCCCCCTTAAAAAAATAATCACACCCTAATTTATTAAATTAATAAAACGGTGTTTCTTGTTTACTAGACATCAAAGTCCCACTCCCAACCAACGCCGTCCGCCATCACATAATAGGAAAACTGCAACTCATTGAGCTGGAAAATATAACATTATCCAATAAATTCAGAGTATTCAATAAAGTACATCATTAATCCAAATTTCTGGACTTGTATCCCTACTCTATCATTAGTTGTTCCATGTTGAAAAAATTTTGTATTAAATTGAATAATTGCTTATGATTCTATAATAGTGATTATGGTGCGGCGGCGTTTATTATCTATGTCCGGCGTTTTCTATAATATTGTGCGGTGTTTATCAATACGCATTAAATTTTGAAAATTAAAAACGAATAATCCAGGGTGGAAATGTCTGTCTAAATGTGCTATATATATATATATATATATATATATATATATATATCTTGAGGTTTGCTATGGTGCACAACCACGGTGAGCAACCACCGTGAGCACCATAGCTGATTTCGCAATTATATTTCTTTTTCTTCCACTCTAGCACCGCCATCACCTCCGTTGATCATCTCAGCTCTCCCGTAACCTTCGTTTTCCATCTTCCACGCACTTATTTATAGAACTTCATAGTATATTGCAATTTTCTCGTAGATAGTTGGGATGGTGAATTTCTGATAAATGAGTGCGTGGAAGATGAACGACGAATGTTACGAGGGAGCAGAGATGATCAACGGAGGTGATGGCAGTGCTAGAGTGGAAGAAGAAGAAATATAATTGCGAACTCAGCTATGGTGCTCACGGTGGTTGCTCACCGTGGTTGTGCACCATAGCAAACCTCTATATATCTTATCTTATATCTTATATATAATTATATAAATGTAAGTGTTTTCATATGTTGCCACGTGTCCACTTAAAAAATAAATTAAATAATAAAAACTCCAAAAAATTCCACTACTACACGTTACTTCCACAATAACTACCCATGATCATACATAAATTTTATAACATATAATAGTTACAAATAGTTAATATTGTGCTTTGCACGGGTAAGAAACTAGTATATATATGGATATAATATATATAGAGGAATTTTATGGTGCTCACATTGTGAGCACCTTATGTGGGCACCTGTTGATTTGGCACCGATTCGTGCCATGTCCACATCCCACATCGACATTTAAGGTTATGTCGTCTTAATTAACACTTTCTAGGTGCCATTAATCGGCATTTCGGATGCTAATGTTGCATATTGACGCGATATATTTATTGACACGTAAATGTTATGTAAGACGGCAATATGCCAATCAGCATCCGAAATGTCAATTAATGGCACCTAGAAGGTGCTAATTAAGTCGGCATAACCTTAGATGTCGATGTGGGATGTTGACATGGCACGAATCGGTGCCAAATCAATAGGTGCCCACATAAGGTGCTCACATAAGGTGAGCACCACAAAGAGACGAAGATTGAAGGTAGCTAGGGTTAGTATAGCGAAAGGACAATCATAACATAAATAAAAATCATGTGTTTGCATGTGCAAAGCGTTGAGTTGAGAACATGCTCGAATTAATTAAGCCACAAAACAACTTTCCACAGCTCAGCTTCGCTATATATCTCACACATGGCCTTCTTACATTGATTGATTGATCCCCACACTTGGGACCTCTCAACTCTTAACTTTGAGTAAAACCTAATCCATTACATTAGGTTATAAAACGATTACGCGGAATTATATAGCTGGCCTAGAAATAATCCATCACCATGGCTTCTGCATGCTGCTGATAGACATATCGATTTATATATTATCCTTAAAAATTTTATACATCAAGCTTTATCCTCCAACGACGCGTATATAAAACCTCCACATTTCCCATATTGCTAGACTAGATAATGCATCAAATAAGATTAGTATTATTACGTACATAAATATCTTTTCTTACATTATGGGTATTGTAAACTGCAGAAGACGAGCGTCCCCGATGAGAAGGGTGCGTTTGGATCGTCACTATAGTCGTCGTCCAAAGGACTATAATAATGCGATCCAAAGAAAGGTGAAAGCCCTAAAAAAGTTGATACCAAACTGTGAATATTCAATGGGAGAAGAAATGGTTCTAAGAGAGACTGCGGAGTACATTGTGGATTTGCAGTTGAAGGTTAAACTAATGCAATCTATGATCCATTTGCTGTCTGCTTCAAGTAATAGTTCTGATGGCCATGAACAGAAGTGTAATTAAAATTTGATCAATTCTTTATTTTTATCGATCTCATTTGTAATATGTATGTACTGCTATTAAAGAAAAATAAAGCATCTCCTGATGAAATTGAATTCTTTTACGATGAGTCTTCAAGGCAAAACTCCATTACTAGATTAGATTACAAAACAAAAACTATCAACGATAATAAAACTAGCCTAGAAGATAATCAAACGACTCTCCTAAACTTCACCCAGAAAGTCTATGATCTATGTAAAGAAAATACTAGGCAAAAAGTGTTGGGTTGGGCTCCCGTCCTATGTCGAGAAGGCCCAAAAACGTAAGCCCACTTGTCTACTTGTAAATATTAGTAGTGAGATCATTATTTGGTGCTGGGAGAGAGGTTAAAAGAGAGAGAATCAACAAACTTCATAGAGAGAGAAAGAGATAAAAGCAATCCCGGCACCGTTTGCGCAGCGTTAGAGATCTGGTCATTGCGGGTTCATCCACCGTCGGATCGGGCTGAAATTAGGTCAGCAGGTTCCTAACTCGTGGCTCTTCAAATCCACTGGTCAGATTTTGATTTCGTTGTCAGAGGCTTAAGTATCGGGCTCGTACCATGGCTGTTCTTTGTGACGATGTTTTTGATTTTTTCTCTCATGTTAAAGCTTGTCACTTCGGGGTTGATTCGTTGATTCGTGCTTGTGCTAGAACTCGATTGTAACACTCATTGTACCTTATTGATCATAGTGGAGCTTGCTTTAGTGGTCGGAAAGACCCGTGGTTTTTGCCCTTGATTGGAGGGATTTTCCACATTAAAATCGGTGTCTCTCGTGTGATTGATATCCGTGCTTTGCTATATACCAAATATTGCTGTTTCAGCTTCTTGCGAGTGGGGAAAGCTTATTCCGATGTTCTTATAATCGTGCGACAAATTATTGTTTGGTATTTCTTTTCCCATCAAGTGGTATCGGATCCAAGGGATTGGTTCGACTGTTATTGGCTTGCTTGAGTGATGGAGGCAATTACGAGTAGAATGGAGTTACTGAATGGCACAAATTATCATATTTGGAAGTGCAAGATGAAGGATTTGCTGTTTGTGAAGAATCTGCACCTTTGCGTCTGAGAAGCCAGAATCTAAAACTGATGAAGATTGGGCTTTACATCATCAACAAGTTTGCGGGTTTATTCGAAAATTCGTCGAGGATAATGTTTACAATCACATTACTGGTGAGACACATGCGAAGAACGCTATGGCAAAAGATTGCGTGCTGTATGCCGTGAAGTCGGGTAACAATCAACTTTATTTGTTGAATTGTTGATTTGTCTGAGATACAAGAACACTCCTCCATATCAGATCACTTGAATGAATTTCAAGGGCTCCTGGACCAGTTGTCAGGAGTGGGTATTAAATTTGACGATGTGGTTTTGGGACTATGGCTGTTGAATACTCTACCTGAATCTTGGGAGACTTTTCGAGTTTCAATCATAAACTCAACCCCTAATGGTGGTATTTCATTGCAAATGGCAAATGGTGCAGTGCTTAATGAGGAGATGAGAAGGAATGCACAAAATACTTCATCTCAATCTGATGTATTGTTTACACACAATAGGGGGATAGATCAGAGAAAATAATTAAATGGTGGTAGAGACAAGAATAGATACAAAAATACCGTTTGTCATTTCTGTGGAAAGAAGGAACATATTAGGAAGAACTATTGGAAGGACAAGGAAAGAAAGGGAAAGCAGATTGTGAGTCAGGAGGAGGATTCCCGAGTTAATACTGCTACCGTAGACGATCTTGTTGCTCTTCGACATGTTGAATCGATAAATCTTGTATCTGATGACAGCTTATGGATAATCGACAGTGGTGCCACATTGCATGTTACACCGAGGAAGGATTTCTTTACATCTTATTCATCTGGTGATTTTGGCGTATTGAAGATGGGTAATGACGGTGTATCTAAGGTGATTGGTATTGGTGACATTTGCCTGCAGACCAACACGGGATCTAAGTTGCTGCTGAGAGGAGTTCGACATGCTCCTGAGTTCGCTTTAATTTGATTTCTATTCATATGCTTGATACTGATGGATAAGAGAACGAGTTTTTTCAGGTATCTGGACGCTTACTAAAGGTAACATGGTCGTGGCTAATGGAAGGAAGACTTCGAGATTATATTTTACGAAAGCTTCGATTGCTCGAGACAGTGTCAATGTCGTCGATACGAGAGATTCTAATATGTGGCATCGAAGGCTTCGGCATATCAGTGAGAAGGGATTGAATTGCTTAGCAGGGAAGAATTTGTTGTCGGGTTTACGCAATGCAGAGTTGGACAATTGTTCTCATTGCATGGTAGGGAAGCAGACTCGAAGCTCATTCAAGAAGCGATATCCATCAATAAAACCATATTTACTTGATTTGGTGCTATGACGTTTGTGGCCCGTTGAAGGTACGATCTTTTAGTGGTGCACTTTATTTTGTTACCTTTATTGATGATTGTTCCAGAAAGTTGTGGGTATATTGATAAACGTATTTCAATACGTTTATCGTAGTATATAATTGGGTTATAATAGAGCTCTAGCAATCATTTTATGCGTTTATTCGCCCTATTTACACATATTCTGATATTGAAGGAGCTTAGGACGACTTTCCGGCGAAAAGGAGCGAAAACGAGGCAAAACGGAGCAAAAACGAAGGAAACAGTCATGTGTCACGACCATGACACCCAGTGCATCAGGCCGTGACAGGAGACATGAGACTATACTGCCGGAAGTCACGGCCGTGACATTTCTTGAGACAGGTCGTGACCCATAGCAGCAGCAATATTAGAAAATTCGTATCTCTCAATCCAGATCTCGGGTTGAGAATCCCTTTGGTCTGAATCAAGATTGGCAAGTCTTCTATCTATGGTTAAAATTTCAGGTCAATCGGACATCGTTTACCCCTCCATCTGAGAGAAATACGAAACTGTCGCAAGGCTGGAAAGTGTCACGGCCGTGACACTTCTGCACGAGGCTGTGACGCGCGGCAGTGAGCTCCATTTTGTGTCCTGACAGTGTCACGGCCGTGACGGGCCATGTCCTAGGTCGTGATAGTAGCGAAAGTCATTATAAAATCCCAAATTCGACCCAAAAAGAGGGGAACCCTTTCCAGATATCAACCCTAATTCCTGAGAGACGAATTACAGACGCCAGAAACGGAGAAATATCCCCAGAAGCGCAAGAGACGGATTAACAACGTTTCACGCCGAATTGAACAAGAAAAGAGAATCTTCCCCCGAGACAATCCCAGATCAATCAGAAGGGAAGATTATGAGTCGTCTGCCCTTGTTCTCTATTTCTTTCGTCGTGTTTCATCTGCAATCACACCAAATTGAACGCAGAACGAAGATTCATCCGCGCTACCACCCCAGATCATCAGTATTCAAGATCATGAATCCTTCTTCTTCGTTTCTTATTTCTTTCCTTATTTTCCCGTCTATTATGCGTAGCTAAATACCCTCTGTGTTCGGGAGTAGATGAACTCTAGGTCGATTCGTGCTTAAGACATATATTTATCGTGACTCGTGTATTCTGACTATTTATCTATCTATGAAAGTGTTTCTTCGCTTTAATATGTCTATGTGTTAAAGTGAAGGTGTGGAAAATCTTTTAGGGCGACAGCTAAACAACGATTAGGCCGTTCGTAGATGATAGGATTCGAGTATAGGGCGAAAGCAAATACTCGATCCTCACCGTTAGTAATTTTTGCGTTTTAGATCCCCGCGAGCATCTAGGGCGACAACAAATTCGTGAGTGGGTAGGAAATTACTTCGATTTAGTAGTAGTCACGTAGGAGCGATAATTCATTGTCTTAGTCGACGGTACCTAGCGGGATTCGAGTCCCGAGCACACTATTTTATCAGAAAGCACTCTTATCAGTTTAGTCGTGTTCTCTTAATCTCTTATTACTTTAGGATCGTTTTGTTAGGATAATCCGTAGTATAAACAATCTGCGTATTTTATTTAGGCTAGATATCGAGTCGATAGGTCACTATTAGTACTCAGCTTATTCCTTGTGTTCGATACTTTACTCACTTTACATCACTACAAACGATAGGTCCACTGCCTATCGCACGTTGGTGATAGTAATTAGGTATTCGTTTTATATTATCACTTGTCGCACCTGCAGTTTACATTAGCACACCACGTGTCGATCAAGTTTTTGGCGCCGTTGCCGGGGAATAGATTTATGTTAGGAACACCGTAGTTCGGTACTTTAGCCACCTTATTTGACGTTTTTCTTAGTTTTTCGTTATTTGCATTATCTATAATATTATTACTTTCATTGTTTCTTCGACGTGTTTATCTGTTTCTTCGCTAGTTTTTGTTTTGCTTATTGAAGGTACGATTCAGATACAGAAGTAGATATGGCGGACCACAGGGTACCTGTCCATAACGTTCCAGATGAGGAGCAGTCACTACAAGATCTGCTCAAGAATGCTGCACTAGGCGGTATGGAGTCGGTGATCGTTATTCCGCCGATCGAGAACAATAACTTCGAACTGAAGCACTCTTGGCTTCAGATGATTTTTCAGACGGCCCAGTTTGAGGGAAATCTAGATGATGACCCTTACTCGCATCTGAAGGCCTTCCTGACGGTGACCGACACCATTAAGATCAATGGGGTCCCGGGCGATGCAATCAAATTGATGTTGTTCCCATTCTCACTGAAGTTCAGAGCGAAGGATTGGCTTGAGATGTTACCACCCCGAACGATCACTACATGGGAGGAGCTGCGAGCCGAATTCATTGGCCACTACTTCCCACTGTCAAAGGTTCTAAGGTTGAATACGGAGATCTCCCTTTTCCACCAGAAGGATTCAGAAAATCTCTATGAGGTATGGGAGCGATACGAGGCGCTACTGAAGAAGTGCCCCCAGCACGGAATGTTGAAGGCAGCCCAGATCAATCGATTCCACGAGGGGCTCAATGATCAGACAGTTCATATGTTAGACGGAGCCGCAGGAGGAGGACTCGTGAAGCTCAGTGCAACCGACGCTTGGAATCTGATTGAGGACTACTCGAGGAACAGCTTCATGAGGGCAATACGTGGATGAAGAAACCAGGCTTGTTTGGAGTTAGCGAGGAGACGGCCACTAATGCAAAATTTGAGGCGCTCCAGCAACAAATTGCTGCGACGAACTCTCAGTTGCAGACAGTGATCGGCGCATTACTTCCAAAATCAGGGCAGACACAGCCTGTGAATGCCGTCATGACCACCGCACCGACGCAGCATACGCCGTACATACCGCTGTGCGGGATTTGTAGCGCAGACCACGAGACCTCAGAATGCCAACTTGGGCAGTCGCTGGACCACGTAGATTACATGGGGAATTACCAAGGTGACCAGCGAAGCTTCCAACCTCGAGCACACCCCAACTTGGCGTATGGAAATAAGAACCACCAGGGGCAAGGTCCGCCGGGATTTCAGCCTAGGCCGTCCAGTTTCCAAAGCGGCGCACCACTCCAATATCATAACGCACCCGCAGGAAGATGTGATGATACGAGGGTGATGAAGGACATGATGAAGGCGCTCCTCACGAACTTCAGTGGCACCACCGCAGCTCATGAGAGTCGAATGATAAGATGGAGGAGTACATGGAAGCAAACGATTATGTGCCCCGAACACAGACACCTCGATTAAGAACTGGAGCAACAAGTGGGCCAATTAGCAAAACAACTGGCGCGGCAAAATCAAGGATCACTCCCGAGCTACACCGAGACAAACCCTAAGGAGTACTGCAATGTGGTAACTCAGAGGAGCGGGAGGGGATTGCAAGAAGTTTCTGCCAAGCGAATTCAAGGGAGAAAGTCGATTTCGAAGGCCACGACGAGCCAGAAGTGGAGGAAAACAAGGGCGATAGAGTCGAGAAGGTCAACGATGACAAGGGAAAGGCGCGACTATTCGTGAAGCCGTACCAACTGAAGATTCCGTACCCAGCTCGGTTGAGGGAAGCCGAACCTGAAAAAGAGAACGTCGAATCTAAAAAGGAGGAAGCCGCGCCTGAAAAAGAAAAGACGGGGGAGAATGCGCGACCACTAGTGAAGCCGCACCAGCCAAAGATTCCCTACCCAGCACGTTTGAAGAAGGACAAAGACGAGGCACTATTTAGCAGATTTATGGGTATGTGCAAAGAACTACATATTAACTTACCATTTGTTGAAGCTATAACGCAGATGCCCAGTTTCGCGACGTTCCTGAAGGACTTGCTGACGAATCGACGGAAGCTCGAACATGTCTCCACGGTATACTTACGCGGAGAGTGCTCGGCGATACTCCAAAGCAAGATACCGAAAAAGCTCAAGGACCCAAGGAGTTTTACTATTCCTTGTCGTATAGGTGACTTAGTAGTTGAGCATGCTTTAGCTGATCTAGGCGCTAGTATAAATTTGATGTCGTACTCCATGTTTAAGCGCTTAGGATTAGGTGAACCATGACCCACTAGGATGAGAATTCAATTAGCTGATAGATCGTTAAAATACACCCTAGGTGTTATCGAGGATGTTCTAGTTAAGGTCGATAAGTTCATTATCCCTGCTGATTTTGTGATCTTAGAGATGGACGAGGATGAAAATGTTCCATTAATTCTAGGTAGACCATTCTTAGCTACAGGCGAGACCATCATAGATGTTAGGAATGGGACGTTAACTTTGATGGTAGACGGCGAGAAAGTTACGTTTAATATGACTGACTCGATGAAAAAGAGTAGCGAGCATGATAATAAGTGTCGTTACTTGGATGCTTTTGAGCACGGTTTCTCGTCTTCTATGCAAGGTTTATCACAGGTTTTGAGCAAGGAGGAAGTCGACGAGCCCACGGTAACCATCGTCCAAAACAACAAAGAAATTAAGGACAAGAACCCAGTCGAGAAGCGACCGCCACTAGAGCTGAAATCGCTGCCCGGCAAAAAGCGACAACTCCAAGGTATGGATGTAGGCGAGGGAGACATAAGCAGAAAAGAGGTGTTGTACCTCGACTTCCAGCCACCCTAAGCGAACGAAAGCACGTTCGGCTAAAGACGGTAAAGGAAGCGCTTCTTGGGAGGCAATCCAGGTTTTATCTATCTTATACTTTCTTTTATTTGCCCATGACTATGATGCATATGAATATATCTACTATTATTATCTATGTCTAGTTCCTATTTAAGTTTTATTTTCTTTTTAGTTATGTCAGGATATCACGAGTCACGATCCACGACCTTCACGCATCCAGTCACGACCACGTCAGTTATTCATCAGGAGAGTCCCGTTCTTTTTAACCTTCTTTTCCCTTTATTTATTCATTTTTACGTTGAGGACAACGTAGGTCTTAAGTGTGGGGAGGGGAATTTAGGTTGAGAACTTACGTAAAATTTTTTATGACGCGTCCGTGAGTCATTAATTTCGTTGGAAAGACATGATTTATTGAACTCAAACATGATTACTTGCGCTTATCTCGAGTTGGTTTGCATGACATGAAATTCTGTGAGCAATTAGGATATGCATGATTGATTGAATCGTGTCTGCTTGAATAGAATTGAGACTATACTGCCGGAAGTCACGGCCGTGACATTTCTTGAGACAGGCCGTGACCCATAGCAGCAGCAATATTAGAAAATTCGTATCTCTCAATCCAGATCTCGGGTTGAGAATCCCTTTGGTCTGAATCAAGATTGGCAAGTCTTCTATCTATGGTTAAAATTTCAGGTCAATCGGACATCGTTTACCCCTCCATCTGAGAGAAATACGAAACTGTCGCAAGGCTGGAAAGTGTCACGGCCGTGACACTTCTGCACGAGGCTGGGACGCGCGGCAGCGAGCTCCATTTTGTGTCCTGACAGTGTCACGGCCGTGACGGGCCATGTCCTAGGTCGTGATAGTAGCGAAAGTCATTATAAAATCCCAAATTCGACCCAAAAAGAGGGGAGCCCTTTCCAGATATCAACCCTAATTCCTGAGAGACGAATTACAGACGCCAGAAACGGAGAAATATCCCCAGAAGCGCAAGAGACGGATTAACAACATTTCACGCCGAATTGAACAAGAAAAGATAATCTTCCCCCGAGACAATCCCAGATCAATCAGAAGGGAAGATTATGAGTCCTCTGCCCTTGTTCTCTATTTCGTCGTGTTTCATTCGCAATCACACCAAATTGAATGCAGAACGAAGATTCATCCACGCTACCACCCCAGACCATCAGTATTCAAGATCATGAGTCCTTCTTCTTCGTTTCTTATTTCTTTCCTTATTTTCCCGTCTATTATGCGTAGCTAAATTCCCTCTGTGTTCGGGAGTAGATGAACGCTAGGTCGATTCGTGCTTAAGACATATATTTATCGTGACTCGTGTATTATGACTATTTATCTATCTATGAAAGTGTTTCTTCGCTTTAATATGTCTATGTGTTAAAGTGAAGGTGTGGAAAATCGTTTAGGGCGACAGCTAAACAACGATTAGGCCGTTCGTAGATGATAGAATTCGAGTATAGGGCGAAAGCAAATACTCGATCATCGCCGTTAGTAATTTTTGCGTTTTAGATCCCTGCGAGCGTCTAGGGCTACAGCAAATTCGTGAGTGGGTAGGAAATTACTGCGATTTAGTCTTAATCACGTAGGAGCGATAATTCATTATCTTAGTCGACAGTACCTAGCGGGATTCGAGTCCCGAGCACACTATTTTATCAGAAAGCACTCTTATTAGTTTAGTCGTGTTCTCTTAATCTCTTATTACTGTAGGATCGTTTTGTTAGGATAATCCGTAGTATAAACAATCTGCATATTTTATTTAGGCTAGATATCGAGTCGATAGGTCACTACTAGTACTCAGCTTCTTCCTTGTGTTCAATACTCGTGTACTCACTTTACTGCACTACAAACGATAGGTCCACTGCCTATCGCACGTTGGTGATAGTAATAAGGTATTCATTTTATATTATCACTTGTCGCACCTGACTTTACATTAGCACACCACGTGTCGATCATATATTCCTTGAAGACTAAGGACCAGGTCCTTGAGAAATTCAAGGAGTTTCAAGCTTTGTTTGAGAGACAATCTAGGAAGAAGTTGAAATGTATCCATTCTGATAACGGTGGAGAGTATTGCGGACCGTTTGATTTGTATTGCAAGCAACAAGGAATCAGACATGAGAAAACTCCACCAAAGACTCCTGAGCTTAACAGTAGCAGAGAGGATGAATAGGAAGCTGATGGAACGAGTTAGGTGTATGCTTTGTGAAGCAACCTAAGCAATTTTGGGGCGAAGCACTCTACACGGCGGTGCACGTCATTAACCTCAGCCTTATTACAGTCTTGAATGGTGGTGTGCCAGACATGGTTTGGTTTGGCAAGGATGTGAATTATGATAACTTGCGCGTGTTTGGTTGCAAGGTGTTTGCTCATATTCCAAAAGATGAAAGATCCAAGCTGGATATGAAGACGCGTCAATGCATTTTTATTGGTTATGGTCTTGGTGAATTCGGGTACAGGTTGTATGATCCTGTTGATAAAAAGCTCGTTCGAAGCCGTGATGTGGAATTCATAGAAGACCAAACGATTGATAACATTGATACGGGGAAGACGACTGAAGCTTCGTATAAGAGATGTCTTACTGATGTTGAACCAGTGAGGTTGCCAGAAGATAATCTGGATGTTATTCATGAAGATCAAAGTCATGGTGCGTTGGATGTTCAACAGATGATGTAGAAGAACACAGTGAGGCTGCGGATGTTCCTGAGTCATCTCAAGTTCAAATTAGGAGGTCGGGCAGACAGAGGCGGCCTTTGGGGAGATATCCGTCTGATGAGTTCGTGATCTTGACTAGGGAAGAACATGGGACGAGTTCTACATCTTCGACAGATGAGAATAGATCAGTTGAAGCGTACTGCTTGATCGCCAGCTTGGCGATGATCTCCACATAGTCGTGAGGGGGAGATTTGTTGGGTTGGGCTCCCGTCCTATGTGGAGAAAGGCCCAAAAATATAAGCCCACTTGTCTACTTGTAAATATTAGTAATGGGATCATTATTGGGGGTTGGGAGAGAGGTTAAAAGAGAGAGAGAATCAACAAAATTCATAGAGAGAAAAGAGATAAAAGCAATCCCGTCACTGTTTGCGTAGCGCTAAAGATTTGGTCATTGCGGGTTCATCCACCGTCGGATCAGGCTGAAATTTGGTCAGCAGGTTCCTAACTCGTGGCTCTTCAAATCTACCAGTCAGATTCTTATTTCGTTGTCCGAGGCTTAAGATATCGGGCTCGTACCATGGCTGTTCTTTGTGAGAGTTTTTTCGATTTTGTCTCTCATGTTAAAGCTTGTCGCTTTGGGGTTGATTTGTTGATTCGTGCTTGTGTTAGAACTCAATTGTAACTCTCAATGTACCTTATTTGGTGGTTGGAAAGACCCGTGGTTTTCGCCCTTGATTTGAGGGATTTTCCACGTTAAAATCGGTGTCTCTAGTGTAATTGATATTTGTGCTTTGCTATTTACCAAATATTGCTATTTCAGATTCTTGCGAGTGGGGAAAGATTATTCCGCTGTTCTTATAAACGTGCGATAAATTATTGTTTGGCGTTTCTTTTCCCATCAAAAAGCAAATTTGTTGGTCCGAGATTTCACCAACAATACGAACAACTTCGAACGGATTAAACACGCCAAATGATCGAGATTTAGGTTAGGTGGGGGCTTGGTGGTGTTCTTGAGGAGACTCTCTCACTCTAACATATGTTTATTTGATCGACACACACAAGCACACCTAACTATGTGTTAGGGTTTTCCTATTTATACCACAAGTTGGTATATAATAGGTGGGCCTCTTGTGAAGGCCCATTACATGAATAACTA
Organism: Craterostigma plantagineum; assembly: GCA_027422505.1. Lineage (NCBI taxonomy): Eukaryota > Viridiplantae > Streptophyta > Magnoliopsida > Lamiales > Linderniaceae > Craterostigma > Craterostigma plantagineum. The sequence continues at coordinate 7,859,903 of JAPQWV010000013.1, read as the reverse complement.
AGAACTAACCCAACTAAGAATTAGCCCAAAGTTTAATAAAGCTAACCAACAAAGATAATATAATGAAATTGAACACTACAAGATATTTCCTATCAATCTCCCCCTTAGTGTTCAATCTTCAATTCAGCGCGGGATATCTTTGTTGGGCATATTGGAGATCTCGATTCCTAGCAAACTCCCCCTACAAGGGATATCTCCTCTTCTTGCGGTGGCATTGACGGCTCGGCTGTGACTCACTTGTTAAGATTCTCCAATCTTCTTCTTCTTGGCGCCGGATTTGTCGTCTTCGAATGGAAGTTGTCTGGTTCGGCCTCGAAGATGACTCGTCTGGCTCCAGAAGAAGGTAGGCGTGGGGCGTAAAAAATGTGCCAAGGCTCCATTGAAATGTGACTTTCAAGAGCAGGGAGCCCGGTCTTCAGAGTGGTCAGCGCAGTAGTGGCGGAATGTGGTGGGTGAGATGTGCCATGACTCCTTCGAGTGTTCCATTATGAACATAATAGCCTGACACATAAGAGTGTGCGCGGAGGTAGTGGAAGCCTCCGGCGGTGCGTAGTTGGTGGAGGTGGCGTGGATGATGGTTGTTGCTGATGCTGCTGTACGATCTTCAACTCATTTCTTCTCCTTTACTCCCCCTTGAGACGATCTCCGTCTTCGGGATCGTCACGTCGTCCGTGGGACGAGTCTGCCTCTGGTGTTGATGGTGGTGATGATGGTGTGGTGTGGTGTTGAGTGAGGCAATCAAGTGGGATTCTCGGGAGTAGCAGCAATTGGTGTTCCTCCGGGTTCAGTTTTGAACACTGGAGAGACGGAGCAGCATGTTTTGGCGTAGGCGTAGGCGTGGTGGAGTGGTGTCGGTGATGGGACCTTTTCCTTCATAGATCCTCGTTGAGCGCGGCATGGAATGTGTAAGTTCCTCGCTGATTGCTATGAGTCGGGGCTCCATCACGAACGGGGTAACTAACCAGACGGGGGTCACAAAGACGCTCCATCGTCACAACATCGAAACACGTGTCCGATGTGCCGCCTGTTTGCACAGGACAGAAAGAACCGGAGAGCCACAAAGGCTTTCCGTTCGCACGGACGATGAGACAAGCTCGTATCCGTGGCCCATCGACAGTTGTGGTGAGGGTGGCTGTCGTGGGTCTTCCGCTCTCGGTCACAAGGACGTCATCAAGCGTTCGGGCAAGTTCACGAAGAACCTGCGGTGCGTAAAGAGTGTTTGTGTCCTAGAAATTGGAAAATTTCGGTGGGTGAGGACACTAGACTCGACGTGGGTGGAAGAGGTGCAGTGAGAGGCGGGGCACTGCATGTTCAACATCAACCGTCTCCAAGTGGGGCGGTGATGGCTAACGTGGTTCCTCTTGTGCGAATGAAACAGCTATCTGCGAAAGGATAGCTGAGTGGTTGGGAGGGGTTAATTGCGCGGTTGGACCAGATTCCGCGACTTCTACTCGGGAAACGAACGAGTCGTCTCCTGTACCTATGGGCGAGGTCCGGGTTATGGTGAGATATGATAGAGGAGTGCGATCATGTAGTTGTTGGTTCGCAACTCCTGCAAGCGACTTACGTCATCCTCCCGAGATCGTTGATTGGATCTTTGCGTGGAGGAGGATGTCGCGCGACCTAGACCTAGACTAGAGAGGCTAGGGTAGGCTCGTTCCTGGGTTAGGATCAGGGGGGTTTCACTAATCCATGGGAACTATGGTGGCGTGGCGTGATCGCGTTGAAAGGCGACCACGAGTGATGTCGACGAGGGTGGCCCAAAACTGTTGATCAGACACTTCTGAGACTCGTCAGGTGGTGGCGGTGGTGAGGGCGTAAAGAGGATCACGGTGGCTTAGGACGTCTCCATGTAGCGCACCATGGTGGAATGGATGGCAGTGGGTGGACGGTGGAGTTTGGTACATGAGATCCACATCGCCTAAGCATCGAGATTAGATGGCGCGCCCACTGATGGTTGGTTGAACTCTTGTCAACCCTTCTTTATGGGTCCGGGTTCTGCACGGATTTGTACAGAAGTCATGATGATTGCTCGCTTCTCTGACATCCCTTCATGCACGTGGAGCAACCCGTGTAACGTGCATGATGGGGTTGGTTGCTCGCAGTGCATACCGGTCATGAATGTGGAGCAACCCATGTACCATTCATGCCGGGGGTGTGAAATTGGCATTTGGAAATTCCGCTCCGAAAAGTTTGGGGGTGACCTAAACTTTTTCTGTAATGTGCCAATACCGTCCTAGGTCGATCGTTGGGTACGGTGATCGTTGCCGCGTTTTGGATTTGCCTTCAAAAATTTCACAAAAACTTCGTCTATACCGAAAATTTTGGCCCAGAAAAATTTATTTCGAAAAATTTTAAAAGTGTAAAATAGACAAAGTCCAAAGGCCTTAGAAAATTTTTCTCTATCCAATGATATAAATTTTCCTTGGGCTTAGAAAAAAATTTCCTTCCTTTTTTATTTTTATTTTTTATTTTTAAACCTTATTTAATCCGAGGGGGGGCCAGAAATTTGGTGGTCAAAAAAGTTCAAGTGTAATTTTAAAGAGTGATTTTTGCAAGATTTGAAGCTAAAAGGTGTGTTTGGATCAAGTTTAAAGGTTGGGTGCAAATTTCTCGGAGGGTGCGAAAAATGGTGTGTGAAAATGTGCGAAAAATGTTATCCCGAGAAATTTCGTTGTGAGAGTGAGTCGCGAAAATAAGGAAATTTCGCATTCACAGTGAATTTTCGCATATAGCACGGAAATTTCGCATTCAGAGGAAATTTTCGCATGTACTGAAAATTTTCGCATGTCGAGAGAAAATTCACATTTGAAGTAAAATTTCGCATGTACAAAAGTTTCGCATGTATAGAAATTTTCGCATGTATAAAAATTTCGCATGTCGAGAGAAAATTCACATTTAAAGTAAAATTTCGCATGTATAAAAATTTTCTCAGGTATGAAGCTTTCGCGGTTTGGAAATTTCTCAGGTTGAAAAACTTTCTCAGGTGGAAGTTAGTTCAGATGAAATTTTCTCAGGTTGAGAATTTTCGAAGTGTAAATTTTCTCAGTTGAAAATTTCTCGGATTTGAGAAATTTTTCAGTTTTGAATATTTTCGCAGTTTTGAAAATTTAATCAGTTTAAGAAAATTTCTCGGATTAAAAAATTTCTCAGTTTTGCAAAATTTCTCGGATTTAAAAAAAAATTCTCAGTTTTACAAAATTTTCTCGGGCAGTGAAAGTTTCTCGGGTTGATAAAATTTCTCGGGCAGTGAAAGTTTCTCGGCCAGCGAAATTTTCTCGGCTAAGAATTTTCTCGGGTAAGAAAATTTCTCGGCCAGTGAAAGTTTCTCGGCCAGCGAAATTTTTTCTTGGCTAAGAATTTTCTCGGGTAAGAAAATTTCTCGGCCAAGAACAAAGCATGGGCAGCGCGACTTTTACCAGAAAAATGGCTCGTTTTCGCTCAAATCTCACTCAAAATCGACGAAACTTGTTCCAAAACTTCAGAAAAACATTCCTAAACACATAATCAACCTTTGGGATGTCTAGAAACAACAAATCGAGGTCGAAATCGCCCAAAAACTGAAAGTGACGAAAATAATTTTTCAAGCAATTTTCACTCAAATCTTGCTTAAAACACGCAAATCCGGTCGCGTTGGGCTCTGATACCACTTGTTGGTCCGAGATTTCACCAACAATACGAACAACTTCGGACGGATTAAACACGTCAAATGATCGAGATTTAGGTTAGGGCGTGGGGGCTTGGTGGTGTTCTTGAGGAGACTCTCTCACTCTAACATATGTTTATTTGATCGACACACACAAGCACACCTAACTATGTGTTAGGGTTTTCCTATTTATACCACAAGTTGGTATATAATAGGTGGGCCTCTTGTGAAGGCCCATTACATGAATAACTAAGAACTAACCCAACTAAGAATTAGCCCAAAGTTTAATAAAGCTAACCAACAAAGATAATATAATGAAATTGAACACTACAAGATATTTCCTAACAAAATTGACACAAAATATTTCGGTGAGAGCTCTCTCGTCTTTTTTCTTCTCATTCGCGTATAGTGTTGTGTAAATCAATCAGGATTGGAGTCTTCCTATTATATTCTCGATTTCTTCAACTCCAGTCATCTCCATGTTTCTCCATGATGTCCACGACTCCACTATGCTAATTATGGACGTTTGTAGTTATTTTTGGAAGACTTGTTCCACCTTGTTCTCCATCTTCTCTATTTTTCGTAAGTGCACATCCTAGCTCCACTTAACTCCACTCTTCTTTGAACAATTTCAGCTCGTGAATAACTCCTGCACACACATAAATAAATTTATAATAATAGGATAAACGGTTTTATGGTATGAAAGACAAAATCGAGAACGGACCAAGTCTGAGTCACACGATGTTGACTCAAGTACTGGTTCCACATTGTCAACGTCAAGTCAACATTAACATAGTAGACCAATTTTATTATTGTTGTTTCTATTAGGACTCACTTGAGATTTATTAGGACTCTCAAGATTTATTTTAGCCCCTATTTATAGGCATTAACTCATGATCCTCCTCAACATTCTCTGAAGTGTGCTATTGGGTTTTTTAGTGAGATGTTTTGTCCAATTTCCATAGACATACGAATGGAGAAGGAAATAATAAAAAACACATAGTCGCGGAGAAAATCTATAAATTAATACTTGGAATCACGAAAGAGTTATAAATTAATTGATAAACTAATAATACATCGATTAATTACTATTTAATTAATTTATAGTGAAATATTTAATTTACAAACACATGCCAATCTTCCACTTAGGGGCAAAAGATCGAACCGGTTCGACTCGAGCTCGCGTGCTTCTTATTTTTTAGTTGTTTTTAAATTATTTTTTATTTATTTAATTTAATTATTTTTAAAAAGCTCGAGTTCAATACATTGTCTCTAGCCGAGCTCGGAGTTCAAATATAAGGGCCCGAGTTCAATCCTAGAAAATGAGTTGAGTGGCTCATTTACACCCCTTATCCCCTACATTATTGTATCATATATGTATAAATGAAAACTTAACTTTTAAAGATGGTTAAAAAGCATAAAATCCCCTTGTGGTTTACCGAAAATGCATAACAATAACTTATGGTTTTTTTATTACGTGAAACCCACTTGTGATATTTAAAACATAACAGATTACCCCGGGGCGGCACTTCCTGTCCGTGATTGCATTACACGCGCTGTTAATGCGGCTTTGATTAGGAGTGGCCATGTCTTGCGGTCTGAAATGACCAATTTAACCTCAAATATCGACCATATTCTCATAGTCTAATTTAACAGTCGATAGGAGATTGGTGAAGAAAATTAGGGCTAGCGACATGTGAGAGAAGATGCTGCAACTGTGCCTTTGAAGCGAGATTTAGCTTAGGTCAAGACAATTAAACTGCATATCATAAGTTGGGCGGAGATTTGCCTCTATTATTTTTTGGGTATTCTATCTTGATTTTTTATACTGCATATTTGTTCGATTTTGAGCTAGTTTTCTGCATTTTTATGTAAGTACATTGGATCGACAGATTCATCTCTTAATTTTCAATACCGATTAAGAACTAGTCGCGCTGCCTGCATTTCCTTTGGGAGTTAGTTGCCTTCATATCTTATAATGCTCAATATCTGTTATTTTGGACACTTTCTGCAATGTTACGGCATGATGTCATCTACTTCAACGAATACTGCAAAAATGGAGTTGAGATACAAAAATCACAGGTGCAAATATGGTCGAGTGGCCACGGTTAGAGTTGTTGGTCATAAGAAACCACCGAAAGACAAATTACTTTGTAATTGTAGAAGTGGAGATTGTGATTTCTTTATGTGGTTGACTCCGGTAGATAGTAACACTGCAGATGATGTGTCTGATACTGAAGAAGTGCAATCAAAACTGAGGCGTAAACAATAATCAGAGGAGTATACAACCAGCCCCCATCAATCATACGCTTCAAATAGTAATCGAATCTCTTTAAAACATGTGGATTTTCTTCCATGTTGACATGGAATATACAAGAACTACCATTGTGTACTTGACCATAGTAGCACAATAGTCGTATAGTCTTCTTGTATGTTGCACCCTTACATCTCCCTTAATCGTCTCAATAGCATGTTTTTTGACCTGTAAACTTTGAATAAACTCACATCCACCTTCGCATCCCTTCTAATCTTCCTTTTCAGTGGCATTAAGTCTTCACTGGAATTGTCCCTAACATAGTTCACAATTCTCTTTGCAAGATACTTGTAATCAACCATAGAATTAATGGTATGGTGTGAACAGTTATGTGCCTCTTTGTGTGACTTAATCATCCACTCAGTGCCCCTCATTATTGGTGAAGCATGCAACCTCCAGTCACATCCATACTTATAGATTACAATGACCTTCATCTTTTCATTCTTAACAAATGTCAAGTCCAGTCCTTTTCAAATTGTCCAATCCTTCAAGGCTGCCTTAAAGGATTCTCTATTTGGAAAATGAAGCCCCACAGTTAAGTCGTTCTCAGGCATATCTGTGGTTTCATCCCATTCTGGATGAGTTCGAGCAGCTCACCATCGGATTCTAACTTGTCCTTCTCTAACCCTTCCTTCATAAGCATCTTCATCTAAGTCAGTGTACCATTCTTCTTGTATGTTACTAGTTCCTGCCTTATTTCTACTTCCTTGTTGTCCTTTTAACCTATCTGGACTTCATGTTTACTCTCATCTTCATCTAGCCCATCCTCAAATATAAACTCTTCATCATCAGAATCGGTTGCAGAAGACATTAAAACCATCTGCCTCTGCCTCTGACTCGGTATCACATTCATCTATCTCATCTTCAGCTTCTGTCTCAACCAGATTATCATCCATTGCATCCTCATCAACCTGAGCTTCACAGTAAACCTCCGCTTCTTGATTTTCCTCTACAGCCTCGGCCTCACACCAACCTCTGCATCTTGATTTTCCTTTACATCCTTGGCCTCAACACCAACATCTGCATCTTGATTCTTGATGTTCCTCCTCAGCCCCAATATCCATGTCATTATGCCCAAAAATGTTTGAATGACCCTTATTCGCACTTGCTTGACCCTTATCCACAACCTCATCTACTGCCCTACCCTCCACACCTTATGACCAAAACTGTTTGAATGACCCTTATTCGCATTTGTTTGAATGGATAAGTAATGAGGGGCACATAAGTACTCGGATCAGAAATCATCCTACCATCACTATCAGTAGCTTCAATAAACCCAGGCAACCCTTCAACAAAATATGAATGATGTGCTCATTCCTATGTTCATTGATAACATTCCTAACATCACTATCACTTTTTATCGCCCTAAGACCAGTATCCATAGACGCACCAGGCAAGTTATGATAGAATTGGACATTAGGACATTTACCCCAGAATGTACGTAAAAATCATACAATGTATCCAGGAAAAACCTATCCTTATCGACCCCTCCAAATAGCACCTTCAATCCTCCAAAATACATCAGTGTTGGAATCCACTCGATCCTCTCATCGACCCATATGTTGCTGTTCGAGTCATACATTTTCTGCTGAAAAGCAATGCAAATGCAAAATTAACAAAACTACAATTAATAAAACTACGATTAGCGAGTTTGGGTCAAGATTGAGAGTTAGGTTAAGCTTTCTTTCTGTGAGATGCGAAATGAGAGGGAGATGCACAATTTTGTCCAAGTAAGATTAGCCTATGTTATATTATCAAGGGTATAACGGGAATTCCATATTTAAATTGACCGTTAGATTTAAATGAACTGGAGAGGGAGGAGCGTGTGCAAATTTAACAAAATTACGAGGGTAATTTATGCAATTTATAAACCATAAGGTACTACTATGAATTTTCTATAATCTACAAAGGAAATTTATGCTTTTTGGCCTTTTAATCGTTCAATTTATTATGATTCTTATGTTCAACATATCACCTTTTGAACACAAAAACTTTCTTAGAGATAAGAATGATTGAAATATGTATGCAAGCAAATACATGCACAACTCATACCTACGAAAAACCTTTATAAATCATTCATTTAACATGAATTATTAATTTATGTTTTAATTGAGTACTATAGAAATGATAAAGAAAAAAGTATTATCTTATAATTTTAACGAACTATTAAATTATCCCCAAGTCGGGACCGGTAAACAATACTGTCTAAGAGAGTTCATTAAATAATCGAGTTAGTTTGTAATACGACGTGATGATAATTTTTTACTATTTGGTAGTTCCACGCATCAAGAAGGTGGGAGAGCAGAGTGAAAAATGTTTGACAATCAATGGCTATGAAGACTTGACATGTTCAAAAAATACATCTTTATTAATCCCAACAACAAATTGGGCTTATTATTTGCCTGAGGCGTACAAACTTTTTTTCAAGAAAATTATCTTATCGCACCCCGAGAGTTAAACCTAGTACACTTTAAACTACATGAAAACGTTGGGAGATATCCCTTCGACATTATTCACCTTACATAACAGTAATTAGAAAAGTTCAGTTGAAGTTCAAACCAAAGCGAAAAAAAATCACAGATTGATAAGATCACCCATTCCATGGCTATTATTATCCTCCTCAAAAGAGTCTCACACTCAAAATCAAAGCAAAAGATTCCCAGCAAACTACCCACAAAGAAGCTTCGAAAAACAACCTTGTGCACTATTAGCCAATTCTTCGACGTCCCAAAGCTTCCTCTCCAAAGAAGCAATATCTTCGCCCGCCTTCGAATAAGACAATTCAGCAAGCTCAACTTCTCCATCTGTTTCTTCATCTCATCGATCCTTTCGTCCTCTCATCCCTACGCAAGAAAATCTCTGTCTTGATCATTCCAATCTCCTCTGCGTAGCTCTGATGCTTCTCCTTCGCTGCAATGAGTTCGTTCACTCTGTTTCTGACAACCCTTACGTCAAAACCGGGGCTTTCCAGCTCAGAAAGCGTTTTCAACACGTCCATCATTGCGCTCTTAGGATCTTCCATTCGCAGGGCAGAGAGCTTTTGCACGACCCTCGTGAAAGTTACCATCAGCCCAATGGCTATGCCTTCGCGGGAAACTCTGGGAATTTCTCCAATGGCATGAAATGAGGCCTCTGTGGTATTCTCTTGAAAGCTTCCATTGATTCGATTGGTTCCCATAAACAAGGCGTTTTAGCGAAGGGCAGGCGTGGGTAGACTTGATGGTTTTCGGGACCTTCTTGCAGCAGATCGCCGACTGTAGGAGATTTATGCCTCACGATGCTGATATCTTCAGGGTTTCCAAGATTCATCATGCCTTAGGAAGAATATATAATCACAGATCAGAGAGATCAAAGATAGACAGTTTGAAATCGAGGGATTCTTTTTCACTTTGGACAGCCATTGTAGGATGAGGTTGAATCTCCAGATTCTCAGTCGACTTTGAGTGCCGAGCTTCGGTGGCGATTTCCTCTGTTTCGGCGTTGCAGATTTTCTCTCCATCGACCAAGAATTGTAGCGAAAGCAAATCAAGAAAGAAATAGCAGACCATCCATAGGAGACTGAAGAAAATTGAGCGAGTTTTTTCGTGGCCTGCCCCTCCCCTTTTTGGCTGATGATTTTTGACCCTTCAAGACACATGTCGAAATAAGTATTATGATGCATATACACATGTTAGCTAATTCAGAAGCGTCTAAAAAACATGCAGAGGACAACGATATTGATATATATATATATATTAATTGATGCGCCGTTTCGCTCAAAATATGAACACAAACCAAAGTGGGATGAACAGCATCTTCAGATGGAGAGGTCTCGTGTGGCGTCAAAAACATGATGAGACCATTATCAGAATCTTGGGATGGACGCTTCGTACCTGCAAATAATAACCTCTCTACTTTTCAAGGTTGTGCTTTTTCAAAATGATGAAAAATAGATTTCATACCTCCAATCGCAGCATCCGTACTCTGAGGCTGCGGTAATCTCTCACTTTCTTTGCTCGTCGAATGAGCAGATAATGAATTTACCTTGTCCTTAGCTTCTCTCGCGCCAACGCTGCTTCTTCTCCTCTGCGCCAATGGTTCGAAAACGTATTAATAAAATGATTGACAAGCAAGCGTAGAGAAGAAACAAGACTCAGAGATGCCATTCAATAGTGTCTTTATTTGCCCATCTTCCTTGAGCGCAAAAGACCAGACAAAAGCGTCATTGGAGGCAAGTCTATAAAAACGAAAACTCCACCTATTAAGGAATGATACTAAATAAAGTTCACAAGCAAACCATTAAAAGACTTGTCAGGTGTAAGCAGTGCGCACGACTTCAACAAATCTGAAATTGTTACTTACAGTTGGCACAGTCTGCAAAGGGTCCTCGTCAGGTGTCGGAGCCACTGATGACGACAAATAAGACACTACGCCTTCCATCGTTTTGCGCCTTCTGAGAGGTGGATGAGAATCTCGTGACTCAGGCGAACGATTTCTTTTCGTCGCTTCTTGGGAACATTTTGTAAGAGTTAACTCGCCAGCCCCATTGTTCGTCAAGCTTTGTTTTGACGTATATGGAGATTGTACTCCACTATCAACAGGGAAATGAACACACATATAGTTTTTAGTTTATTACATGGAGAAATATCGCACTTCGAGCTATAATTTCGAGCCATGGGACTAAGCAATACTATAAATAACACTGGAAGAATCCATGATTGGCAACTTAACCACACTTTCCTCTTATCCACTTTTCGAATCATTTCCTTCCACAATAGCAATTATCAAAAACGAAATTGAAGAAGACAATCTTAACGTGGTTCGGATTTTAAATATCCTACATCCACAAGAGAAACTCTCTTATTGATCTTCCTTTACAGGTGGGCAATGCTACCACACTTCTTGATTACACACACAAGCTTACATCGAGCAAAAATGGAAAAATGAAGTTACAGAAATCAAATGCACGCAAGCTGCCTTCTATATGTATTGGCGCCAAAAATTCAACAGATAAGCTGCCTAAAGCGCCACTGGCAGGAGCGTCTTTATTAGTTGATCTGTTTAAAACCAATCCCGCGCGTATATGAATTGCTACATCGCCTCTTACATTTCTTACTTAAGTATCAGCTCGTAAGCTGTTCTTCATTCATCAAGCTGCTAATTCCTTGACTTGATTTCAACATCCCCCCACAAGATGGACGGCACAAATTTGGGACTGACATCTTGTCCAAGAGGAGCTGCAGGCGTAGTCCAGTAAGCGCCTTGGTGAACATGTCTGCTAATTGGAAATCAGTTCTAACAGGAAGTAGCTTGATTGATGAATTGAGATCATACAATAACTGTCCTAGCTCTACCATATCTTTTTTTTCATTTCTTATCGAGAATCACAAACACTTTTTTGATTCGATACCCCGGATCCCACGAGTGAATCGAAAGTTGGATCTACATTGGATCTCACCCGAATCGCCCCATCTATCCTCCTGAGGATAGGTTTCAAACCCCGGTTCGAACAGGTACGCGCAAGAAATAGGCCAATTCTGCGGCTTTTTGTTCAATTTCTCGTGGAGTCAAATTCTCATCAGTACGGGTCAATGGAATAGTTGATGCCGTATGAAGTGGCAGTCAATCTCTATGTGCTTCGATCTCTCATGAAACTTAGGATTCGAAGCTAACCTTAGTGCTGAAAGGTTGTCACAATATATGACTGGTGCTTGAGAGTTTTCCAGATTAAGCTCTGCCAACAGATGTTTCATCCAAAGAACTTCAGACACCAGTGCTCCCATTGCTCTGTATTCAGCCTCGGTGGATCTGGACATTGTTGCCTGCTTTTTTCTTTCCAAGTGACAAGAGAATTCCCCAAAAGGTACAATACCCGGTCACAGACTTACTTGTATCACGACATGCTGCCTAGCGTCAGAAAAGGCCTTTAATGACAAGTTTTGATCTGAGGACATTAGCAGCCCCTGCCCCGGAGTACCCTTTAAATAGCGTAGTAAATGATGTGCAACCATCAGATGATTGGTTCTAGGAGCTGCCATGAACTGGCTGAGTTTGTGCACTGAATAAGCAATATCAGGTCTCGTGAATGTAAGGTACAACAATCGACCCACTAGTCTTCCGTATTGGAATGGGTCTGAAAGTAAATCACCATCTGCTGCTGCAATCTATGTACTTGCATTCATTGGTGTAGACAATGGTCTTGCATTTATATACCTGTGTCTTCGAGTAATTGCAAGGTATACTGCCTTTGGCTGAGGTATATTCCAGCTTTGCTCCGTGCCACCTCTATTCCAAGGAAAAACTCAGCTCACCCAAATCCTTCACCTTGAAACACTGCTTCAAGAAGTCTTTGGCTAGCTGTATCTGCTTGTCTGAGGGACCTGCTAGGATGATATCATCAACATATACCAGTAGAACAACCAACTGATCCCCTTTGCCTTTCAAGAACATGGTATGATCAGAGTGAGTCTGAATGAATCCATAGCCTTTAACTGCCTCAGTGAACTTCTTGTTCCACTGTCTTGAGGCCTGCTTGAGTCCATACAATGATTTGTGCAGTCTGCAAACCAATCTGCCTGGTTCTGCTTTCTGATGCTGCTTAAAGAAGCCTTGAGGTGATTCTGCCTTCTGATGCTGCTTGAAGAAGCCTTGAGTTAATTCTGCCTTCTGATACTTCTTAGAGAAACCTTGCGGCAAATACATGTAGACTTCTTCAGATAGTTCCCCATTTAGGAAAGCATTGTTGACATCTAGTTGCTCAAGACTCCATCTCAACTTAGCAGCTAGAGCATCTTGATGGTATTTGGTTTTGCTACGGGTGCGAAAGTGTCAATGTAGTCGACCCTCTCGCTGATCATACCCTTTAGCTACCAATCTTGTTTTGTGTTTCTCAATCTTTCCATCTACATTTAGCTTCAGCTTGTAGACCCATCGATTACCAATTGTTGTCTTCCTGAAAGTATAAAGTTGAATTATTCCTTGATAATTAATACACTCACAACATATATATATAAACAAATAATTAATGTGATTAATGAGTAAATCCCACTAACCATGCTACACTATCAATCAATATATTTAATATGATTAATGAGTAAATCCCACTAATCATGCTACACTATCATCGCCCCGCAAGCAAGACGTGGGATGTGGTCCAACGCGAAGCTTGTCTCGAAAGAACTCAAATAGTGAACGATGTAAAGCCTTTGTAAAAATATCTACCACTTGGAGATCTGACAAAACAAACTTAGTCTGTAGTCGACCTGCAGAAACGAGCTCACGAACAAAATGATAGTCAATGTCGATGTGTTTAGCTCTTTTATGCGCACTTGGATTTTGACTAAGAAAGATAGCACTATTATTGTCCGAATAAAGAGTCGGACACGAAGGAAGCTCGAAACAGAGTTCTCGAAGCATGTGAAGAACGGAAATAATTTCCGAAGCTGCATTTGCTAAAGCACGATACTCTGACTCGCAACCAGAACGAGAAACAGTGGGTTGCTTCTTTGCGCTCCAAGACACGATGTTTCCCCCAATATAAATAGAATAGCCATATGTGGAACGTCTAGTTTCAACACATAGAGCCCAATCAACATCCGAATAAGCAATTAGAGATCGTGAGTTGCTACGAGTAAAAGAAAGTCCGAAAGCCGGTGTACTTTTCACGTAGCGAAGTATCCGTTTCACTGCTTTAAAGTGATCAACCGTAGGACTTTGAAGGTGTTGACTTACAAGATTTACGGCAAACGATAAATCTGGGCGAGTGATAGTGAGATACTGTAGCACACCAACCAAAGAGCGATAGAGAGTAGGATTATCAAAAAGCGGACCTGATGAAGAAAGCTGGCATCCGGCTGCTAATGGTGTGGAAACGGGTTTGGAGCCCTCGAGAGCTGCTCGTTGAAGAATATCACGTGCATACTTAGCCTGATTTAGAAAAATACCGGAAGAGTAACTTCAAGGCCCAAAAAATAACTTAGCTTACCCATGTCTTTAATTGCAAACTCCTGACCCAAGCGAGCAATAAAAGCTTGTAAACTGTCGCGAGAATTGCCTGTGAGGATGAATTCATCAACGTACACTAAAAGATATAACGAAGTCGTGCCAGAAGTATATAAAAATAACGATGAGTCCGAGCGACTACATGTGAAGCCAACACTCAAGAGAAAATTGCTAAGCCTTTGGAACCAGGCACGAGGAGCCTGTTTCAGCCCGTAGAGTGCTTTCTTAAGTCGACAAACATGATGTGGAAATCGAGCATCTATGAATCCGGGCTGTTGTTCCATGAACACACGTTTTGTCAAAACCCCATTTAAAAAGGCATTTTTCACATCTAATTGATGAAGAGGCCAATTGTGAAGAGCTGCAATAGTGAGTACAATTCGAACAGTGGATGCTCAAACGACCGGACTGAAGGTATGAGAATAGTGCAACCCTGGAACCTGACTAAACCCTGTGCAACAAGTCTCGCCTTATGTTTGTCAATGGAGCCGTCAGCCTGAAATTTAGTACGAAATACCCATTTAGATCCAACAACATTTGTGTTCGGAGGGCGTGGAACCAAATCCCATGTTTGATTTGAGTGAAGAGCAGAAAGTTCTTCGTTCATAGCAGCAACCCAGATAGGGTTCTTTAGTGCAGATTTGACCCCTCGGGGTTCATTCAATGCTATGAGTGTATTAAATAATCGAGTATGGGCATAATTAGTCACGTACTTTGGCTTGGAAATTCCTGACTTACTCTAGTCTGCATAGGATGAGAAGGAACTGCAGCATTAGAAGAGGAATCTGGTACTTCCAATGATGTGGTAGAAGGATCCGCAAGCAACTCAGGTGAGGAATGGTCGAGATTATCTGAACCAGAATCTAATATAGGTATGTTTGGAGAAGACTCATCACACATAACACAAGGAATCGAGCTTGAAGACACATCAGATTGGGTGTTGGGCTGAATCTGAGTCTCGACCAAGTTAGCAGGCTCCAAAAATTTTGAAATTGGCAAGGATGAAGTGTTGGACCTGTTCATAAGGCTTGAGAATGGAAATGAAACCTCATCAAATTTAGCGTGACGAGAAATATAAATGCGAGTACATATAGGATCATAACATCGAAACCCTTTGTGCGAGCTACTATAGCCAAGAAACACACACGCTACGCTTCGTGGCTGAAACTTATTTGCTGTATAATCTCGAAGGCATGGATAGACCCGACAACCGAACGGATGAAAATTGTTGAAGTTTGGAGCATTAGAGAAAACCAATTCAAAGGGCGATTGTCCGTCAAGAACTTTTGATGGAAGTCGATTGATGATATAAACAGATGTACTGAAGGCGTCAACCCAATATTTTAATGGAGCGTGAGAATGAAACAACATTGACAAACCTGTTTCGGTTACATGTCGATGTTTACGTTCGGCCCTACCATTCTGAGCAGGTGTATATGGACACGATAAAATGTGGCGAATACCCTTCTCTCGAAAAAAATATTCTAGTTCATTGTTGGTGAATTCGGTGCCCCCATCGCTGCAAAAGGTTTTGAGACTAGTCGAAAACTGATTCTCAACAAAAACAGTAAACTGTCGCATCACATCATAAAAGTCAGACTTCTGCCGCAACGGATAAAACCATGTGAATCTTGAATAATCATCGACAAAAATGACATAATAACGAAATCCAGAGACAGAAGTCACGGGTGCAGGCCCCCATAAATCACAATGTACAATGTCTAAAACCGACGATGAACGTTTGATATCCAAATCAAAGGGTAAACGCTTACTTTTAGCCTTTTCACAGGAATCGCAGATAACATGTTTAGGCAATAAAGCAGTAATAGATAAGCTTCATTTTTTATTCAAAAACGAAATAACATCAACAGGAACATGACCAAGGCGAGAGTGCCACAACTCAAAGGAAGCTTTTGGCCTACGGTCTGCAAGTAAAGCAGATTGAGCACTATCCAATATATAAAGGCCATTCTTACATCTGCCTCGAGCCAGAATCTTCGGAGTTACCCGATGCTGAATCGCAAAAGAACCATCAGTAAACCACACATCAACGAGTGAATCTGAAGTCAATTTACTTAAGCAGGTTCTTAGTCAAATTCGGAACAACCAAAATATCTGATAATTTAATTAACGTATTTAACTGATGCGATCCAATTTGAGAAATAGATAAAGAATCACCATTGCCGACTATTACGGAGTCCGAACCTGAGTAGGGCTTAGATGAATCTAAGTGACTTGAAGACGAGACCATGTGCGCCGAAGCTCGATTATCGATGTACCAGTCAGAAACTTGAGGATCTGATATTTTGCATGTAGTATTGAAAGCCTCGACTAAGTTTGCTGATGGAGCCATAGACTGGTTGAAGCGATCAGAGCAAACATTAGCATAATGTCCGTTTGTCCTACAGATTTGACAATGAGGGGCTCGTTTTTGCCAAGCATCCCGGCCACCAGATTTCTGTCCACGTCCTCCATAAGGTTTCTGAACACCGCGACCACCAAATTTTGGATGTGAATGAGGTTGAGGATGAGTGTTTACGGCATAAGCTGCTTGAGATATGGGCTGAGGATCAAGTGTTTGTTGAAACATATCCCAAGCTTCAGCATGGTTCAAGAGATCGGAAAAAGATGTTGATGTCGCCATCTGAGTCGCCGAGAAGCTTGAGAAACCAGAGCCCAAGCCTTTGAGAAATAGATGGATCTTGTCAGTTTCATCAACAGAGACACCAATAGACGATAATTTGTCGCAAATCAGTTTGAATTCACGCCCAAATTCAATAACTGATTTATCCCCTTTACGTAGCATCTGCAGCTCTCCTTTGAGATGAAATTCCCGCGCCTTTGATTGGTGGCGGAACGTATTTTCCAGCGCGAGCCAGACATCCCGTGCGGTGGTGCAACCAACTGCAACAGCCATTGACTCCTCTGTTAAAGAAGAAAATATGAGGGAGATGAGACGTTTATCTTCAACACGCCAAGAAAGATATTCTAGATTTGGGGATTCTTTTCCATTAATAACCACATCAAGGGGAGGTGCCGGACGAGATCCGTCAATCAAGTCAATAAGGCCATAGCAAATAATTTGTTGACGTAAGCTTAACAGTAAGCATATGGATCAAGGTCGCATAAGGAAGAGTATCAGAAGAGGTTGAAGAAGCCATGAGAATGAGTCGTGGAACAAGAAGAATATGAGGCAAACTAGGATTTCGATATAGCAGGCTCTGATACCATGAAAGTGTAAAGTTGAATTATTCCTTGATAATTAATACACTATACACTCACAACATATATATACAAATCAATAATTAATGTGATTAATGAGTAAATCCCACTAATCATGCTACACTATCAATCAATATATTTAATGTGATTAATGAGTAAATCCCACTAATCATGCTACACTATCACTTCCCAACAGGTAGACGGACTACGGACCAAGTGGCATTATCTTCAAGGGCTTGAAGCTCATCATTCATGGCCTGCAACCACTTGTCTGACTTGGAGGCCTGGTAAAAATTCTTAGGTTCTTCTGCTAGGCTGAGGGCATTAATCAATGCCTGGAAATGAGGGGATAAATTCTGATAGGTAAGCACACTTTCAATGGGATACAACACCTTGCCTTCTCTGAAACTGTTGCAGTGATAGTCTTGTAGGTATTGGGGCTTCCTTGAGTGCCTCTCAGATCTTCTAGGGGGATCATGTCCCTGCTGTTGGTGTTCCCCTTCACATGAGTTCTGCATAGAAGAGCCCTGTTGTGACTCACTCCCTGCCTGATCAGACTGAGATAGTTCTTCAAGTTGGAAGTCTGCTTCTCCTTGGCTCTGTGCTGGTGATGCATCAATATGCGGGCCTTCTGAGATGGGTGGTTGTGGGGAAGCTGCTACCTCCCCAACATCAGGGTCCATGTAGTAAGGCCTGGGCAGGACATGTGAAGGAAAAGGATCCATAGAATCTTGAGAGAATACCAGTCTTTTAAAGGGAAATTCAGTCTCCAGAAATTTGACATCCCTCGAGATGATGATCTCTCTTTTTGACGACCCTCGCTTTCTAATTAGGATTAGTGGCGGATTTCCGCAACGTAAGCCGCGGAAGGCCCGTCTAATAAAAATTTTATTTATAATATATTACGACAAAAGAATATTTACAGAGTCAACTCTATACAACGGCCGAAGCCACCAAAACGCCAAAAGTCAAAACCTCTAAAGTCGCTCCTACAGGTGTTCATCCATGTAAACACGTGGAGCATCGCCACCAGCCGCCTCAGTCTTGACGCGCGTTCGCGTCAGACTCAGTACCTACAACACGTAAACACTGAGCGATTCGCCCAGTAGGTGAATAAAATGCATGTATGCACGTGAACGCTCATTCCCAGTCCCAATGTCTCGCATGCAATGTACACTCTTTCTTTTCCCACAATCCTATCTCAAATCGCACAACACAGGGCCCTAGGTCAGACTCAACACCTCGCGCGCCTATAACATAACGGAAGCTTACACTAGCAGCGTTTTGACGTTCACGCAACTGCCCTGCTAGGTCGCTCTTCCGTAAGCGGTTGCCGACATTGACAGCGTTTTGACGTTCACGCAACTGCCCTATCAATGTCCCTTCGCTAAAAATCAAATTACGACGGTTTTGCACCTCGGGACGTTCACGCCCGAGTAGACAGATCGATCACGCCTGTCTACCGTCAAGTGTCATATGAGTACCAACCTCGACTCCTCAACGAGTCAATAATCAAAAATCACAATTATCTCCTTCTACCCCGTTCGTCAATATCTCGAAACATCGTCGTTTCAATACGGTGTAAATACCTCTCAACCCTGTGATACGATATGCATATGCTATGCATATAAACATGGTACTACATGAAACGTGCGTAAAACACATAAATCAGGTAAATCGTTGCAGCACATAAAAGCACGTAATTCAAATAAGTGTTTACGCATTGTAGACGAATAATTCACCTACCTGTCCTCCTGATAAAATCGGTCGACAATCCTGGTGAATTCCCTACAGTTCGAATCTCTGAGCACAAAATATTATTATATCAGTATATTTACTAAGTCACCTAACTTCGAAATTTCCAAACTTCAAGTCTCGAAACCCTAAAATTATCAAAACCCTAAAAATTACGAAAACCCTAAAATGATGAGAACCCTAATTTGCTGAGAACTACTTAGTGCCGAAAATTTTGTTGGGGAGATTAAATGTCGAGACTTTAAGTAACACCCAAAATGTCGAGATCTTATAACATGCTAACAAAATGTCGAGATCTTTATACATGATAATAGAATGTGTCGAAATCTTTACAAGCTTGTCGAGATTGGTTAGGAAGGTTAAATGTCGAAATGTGTCATGGAGGATGTCGAGACATTCTATACGTTGAAAAAGGTAAATCTCGAGAAACTTAGAGGTTAAATGTCGAAATCTTTTCATGATTATATCTCGAAATCCTTCCATGCTATATCTCGACATTTTGCATTATTATGTCTTGAAATCCTACCTGTAAAGCATCTCGAAATCTACTTAGGAGAAGGGGCGAAAACATTTATAACCATATCGAAATTTTCAAGTGCCGAGATCTTAGTTATCAATTATCGAGGTCATGGTTCACAAATTTCAAATTCTTATAAGAACTTAATACTTCAGACATTATCAAAACTTTATTGAGGGATTTTATGAAGACACCAAGAACGTTATTGGTTGCTGTACTACTTATGAGAGAAAACCCTAATTATCAACTCGTCTACTCCCATAATCACCTTAGAAATTCATTTTAGTTCAAAAAAAGCAGCACTCCCTTGAAATAGTAACTTCTAAAGAACATAGTAACCTATAAAGGGCATGGATTTCATTAGAATTCATATTATATAAGTACTCATGAGTCTAAACCATAACTTAAAGATTTAGGTTTTTTCTAAACCTGTGAGATTTCGACTCTTATGGACTCCTATTACATAAATATTCATGAGTCTAAGCCAAATTCAAAGATTCGAATCCCCTCTGATTAGCATAAGCTTCATGTACATAATACACATACCTATATATATATATATCGAAAGAATATTACACTAGGATTGCTAATCACGAAAATCCACGTATACCTTCTCCAAAATATGTGACTTGAATCTTCAGCTTTTCGATTCCCTTATTCTGATATGTTGTTGAATTCCTACTTTATTTTTCCACACTTTTTGCTCGATGTCTTGTTGTCTTGCTAAGGTTTTTCTTTCTTTAACTAGTTCTTCCAAGATTCTATTACTTACATTTTGATTAGATAAATATGAATGCTTGGGAATTGGTGAGCGATTAGACATGTTGAGTTTTTCCCTTGGAGTGAAGTAATCTTATTCTTAGTTGTATTTAATCAAACTTGGGCCTATGTGTCGAATTTTCCAATATAGCCCAACTAGGTTGTCCCAAAATTATATAGTTTGTATTTGATATTTTTGTGTTAATTTCGAATTAAATCTAAAATTATTAAAATTTATATTTCCATTGCATAATTTAAATTTCGTTGGTAAATTTCCTAATCTGAAAAACAACGTACAGATAATTACAGCAAAATCTCGTATTAAAATTAACGGGTATTACACTCTTGTGTTCAGATCAAGCAGCTTGTATCCCTTAACTTCATTGGGGTATCCAATAAAAACACACGCTGTTGCTCGTGGATCAAACTTTCTTTTACCTGCACAGCAGAAACACAAGCAACACACGAAGAGAGCATACTCAACAGGTTTTTGGAACAATAACTGATAGGGGCTCTGATTTCCTAAAGAAGCAGAAGGTGTCCTATTGATCTAAGTAAGCTGCTGTCAATACACACTCGGACCAATACTCCGTTGGAATGTTAGATTGAAATACAAGCTTCGAGCCACACTCAATAGGTGTTAGTGCTTTCTCTCCACCACATAATTCTGTTGTGGAGTTTGCGCACAAGAAAGATGGTGTATGATGCCCTTGGTTTTGTATAGATCGGACAGATTAAGTTATCTTGCATTATCAGTTCTTATGATCTTGACCTTGCACTCAAACTGTGTTTCAACTAGAGCTAAGAAGAATGGAATGACTGAGCTAACCTCATATTTGTGCTTGATCATCAAAATCCAGGTAAACCTTGAAAAGTCATCCACAATGGTTACAAAAAATCTATGATTTTAAGTGAGAGGGTGTGTTGAAAGGTCCCCATATATCACAATGGATAAGATCAAACATTGTACACGAAGTTTTTTTGTTGCTAGGAAAGGCATTTTTCTTCTGCTTAGCCAAAGGACATATCTTGCAGAATGCATGAGGTTCATGGTCAGAATGTTTCAAAGACAGTTTCAATACATTCAACACCTTATTCGAGAGGTGGCCATATCTTTTGTGCCACAAGTCACTTAGACAGATTATTCAGAAAAACAGCAGACTCAGAACTAAAAACAGACTTAGAGCTAGGAGCAGAATGTGACTGGAACAGGTATAAACCAGCTATCTGATCACCCCTGCCAATCACTTGGGCCAAATGATCCTGTATAGAGAATCCATTAGACTCAAAGACAAACTTGTAAGCATTAATCTTTGCCAAGGAACTCACTGAAATTAGATTGAAGTAAAACTGGGGCACATATAATACTTCTGTTAATTCTAACTGATTTAGCCTCATTCTGCCTGCCTGATTTACTTCAATGATTGAATTATCTGGCAAGGTAACTTTGGTTCCCTTAATCCTATGTAAATCATGCAATATGCTCACATTACCACAAACATGCCTAGTCGCACCTGAGTCCACCAACCAATATCTAGTATCTGTTATCTCAGGCAAATTGAAAGCAAAACATGTACCTGCTGTTTTGTCATTTGACTGTACCAAATCTGGATCGGCTGGCTGCATGTTTGGTCCTTGCTGGTTCAGCCGCTCTCTTAGGTTGTGCAGCTGAAATGGTGTGAGTTGAAGATGAACCATGGAATCCTCTGCTGCTGTGGATGGAACCTGAGGAATATTCTGGGGCACAAGACTGTACTGCCCTCCCTTCTGCAAGGCTTCTGCTGATATTTGATTAACCCTGGAGCCCTTGAACCTTGTATTCTGTTTAAAACCGGGAGGATGACCATGCACTTGGTAACAGGACTCAATTGTGAGCCCTTTCTTCCCACAGTGAGTATAGAGTACCCTTTTCAAGTCCTTTCTTGAGGGTCCATAAGCCTTCAGCCTCTTGTTCCCCTTTCACTGCAAGCATAGCCATTCCACCTGTAAGATCTTCCCCAGCTCGAAGATGGCCAGACACCATGACCTTTGCCTTTCTTCTTGCACCAGCAATGCAAAAACTTTGTTTATTGAGGGTAAGGGTTCCATCAGAAGTATATGCCCCCTTAGTTGTGCATAGGACTCATTCAAACCCATTAAGAATGTCAGGACATACTCTTCATTCTGGTGAGCCCTCAAGACAGCTTGGCCAACCACAGGTGCAGAGACTAACTGGTCTGTAGCTCACCAATTCATCCCAGAGAGTCTTAAGCCTAGTGAAGTAAGCAGCTATGCTATACGTTCCTTGAGCCAGATTCGTTAAGTCTTTCTTGATTTGAAATATTCTGGGCTTGTTAGTTTGCCCAAACCGCTCCTGCAAATCCACACATACCTCTCTTGCAAATCCACCCATACCTCTCTTGCTGTGGAGTTATAGAGAATACTAGCTGATATCTCTATTGACACCGAATTCAGAATCCAAGAAATTACGACGTTATGGTTTCTTTTCCACGCATTGATCGTGTCTTGATCTGCTGTAGCTGACAACAGAAGTTCTCCATTTACGAACCCCTCCTTGTTTCTTCATGTCAAAGCAATCAACATTGATCGACTCCACGTGGCATAATTGTCTTTTCGCAGCTGCTCATGGACCAACTGTTGCCCTGATATGTCACCAGCGTTCAAGAAATAAGGATTGCTGAGAAAGGAGGGAATCACATAACTATTGATCGCTGATGCTGATGAAGATGATGATGGTGGAGGCGGCGGCGGTGCTATACTTTATTCCATGAAGAATTGACCTAATTTGATTAACAGATCGCAACTTCTTGTAATGATGTATGCTTTGATACCATATCAAAAACGAAATTGAAGAAGACAATCTTAACGTGGTTCGGCTTTTAAATATCCTACATCCACGGGAGAAACTCTCTTATTGATCTTCATTTACACGTGGGCAATGATAAAAAATGAAGTTACAGAAATGAAATGCACGCAAGCTGCCTTCTATATGTATTGGCGCCAAAAATTCAACGGATAATCTGCTTAAAGCGCCACTGGCAGGAGCGTTTTTATTAATTCCTTACTTCAGTATCAGCTCATAAGTTGTTCTTCATTCATCAAGCTGCTAATTCCTTGACTTGATTTCAACAGCAATGGATAAGCTAATAGTTAGCCAATGGTAAAAGCAAATTGCAGTTCTACAAATTAACGCTACGATACGCTCCACTCCATAGCCATGGAATTCTAGTTTCTTCCCACAGAAGAAGAAAGTGAGACATGGAATCAAAATTAAGAAAATCAATTCCCACCTCTTTAAGAAGCATCATCATTTTCACACAGATTGGTAAAAGGAAAAATTAGCCAAACACCTTGTAAGCTTTGCAAGATGACAAAACAAAAAAAGTAAAAAATAATACAAAAACTTAGCAAAACCTGCTTATCTGGTTGACCCACGACCCGTCAACCCAATCCATGTGAGGCCTCAGATCGAGGCCTCAAACTCACGTACGTCCGGCGGGTGTAAGATTCACCACGAACCTCCGCCGGCCGCCCTTCTCACCGCCTCCGACTACCTTGGTCACGACGCCGATCCACCACCGGCCTTCGTGTAAGCCGTCCACCATCTGGCCGATGAAGAAATCGTCCCTTTCTTCAGACGATGGCGGCTTTGAGGTTGTTGTTGAAATTAAGATCAAGAAAAGAAGCAATGTCTGAAGTAGAAGAAGAAGACCAGAGCTGATCAGAAGTTGTTCAGCATGCTTCAAACAAGAAAAAGCGCGGGAAATTTTCTACAAGAACGTTTTATTGAGAGAACGTGTTTCTTATTAAAACCCGAGAGATATGAGCGTTTTACTCTGTGGGAAATTAGCGCGCGAACTCTCACATATAAAAACTGAGAGTTGAGTTGAAATCTGTTTTTTAGATCGAGTCATCATCTTTGACAGTGAGTCTGTAATTTTGATCAGCTGATTTCTTGAGGGTTTCTCCTAGAGTGGTGTCTTGTAAACAGTGATCATTAATAAAATTTATCGACAGTGTTCGATCGTGGATGTAGGATTTTCATATTCGAACCACGTTAAAAGATTTGCTTTCAATTTCTCAAAATTCTTATGGTATCAGAGACTCCCATTAAGCTGCGATTTACGCTTAGAATTGCGATGGCGGAGGTAAATACTCAAGATTCACAAGTTCCTCCAGAGAATTCACTAGCGGCGAATGTGCTTTCTTTGATCAACGGTCCTTATTTTTTGAGTGGAAATGATACTTCGGGGAAATTGCTTGTTCACGAACGGCTCAATGGCAATAATTATGCCACATGGAGCAGGGCAATTATGATTACGTTGATTGGCAGAAACAAGGAAGGTTCGTTAATGGAGATCTTATTCCACCGGTGACAACTGATCGGAATAAAATTGCTGCTTGGAAGAGAAATAACAATGTTGTTATTTCCTGGATCATCAATTCAGTCTCTAGGCAAATCTCAGCCAGCATCTTATATAGTTCTTGGGGTCTAGATGTCTGGGTTGATCTGCAAGAAAGGTTCGGGCAAACGAACAAGCCTAGGATCTTTCAGCTCAAGAAGGAATTGATGAATCTTGCTCAAGGCACAAACACCGTGGCTAACACCGTGGCTGTGTATTTTACAAAGTTGAAAACCATCTGGGAAGAATTGTCCAGTTATAGGCCACCATGCCCCTGCACCTGTGGAGGTCTGAAGGGAATGAAGAGCCATCTGGAAGAAGAATACATATTGGCCTTCTTGATGGGATTGAATGAATCATTTTCTCAAATTCGGGGACAAATTCTGCTCATGTATCCCACGCCTTCCAGTTCAGGAAGAAAAGTAGGGGACTATGGTTTCAGGACAGTGGGGAGCACAAGAAGAGCAACACAGCACCATGGCTATGATGGCAGCTAAGAATGACACAACATCCAGCAAGAAGAACTTTTACAAGGACAAAAAGTAGTCCACCAAGCCTGTGTGTACCCATTGTAACAAGAAGGGTCACACGGTTGAAACCTGCTATCAAATCCATGGGTTTCCACTAGGTTTTAGACAGAACGCACGTTTTAAGGGGGCAAGAATGAATCAGACAATGGTTGAGACATGGGCAACTAAATCTGCACCAGTCTGCCTTCAGGGAAATCTTGGTTCTGTCACTAATAAGGATGCTCTAGTTCAGCTACAAATAACATCCATCCAATTCCAGAGCTTGAAGGCTTTAATCAACCAGTCAACTCCAGCATTGTTACAAGACAATGGAGACCAAATGGACCATGATGAGAAGGGTACAGGTACCCGTTTTCATTCAATTTGCCATGCTTGACAGATTCTAGGTATTGGTTACTAGATTCAGGAGCAACAAGACATGTTTGTAGTTATAGGAATCTTCTATTTGATCTACATAGGAAAGAATCAAGAGTTATTTTACCTGATAACAGGGTAATTGATGTGAGCATGGCAGGATCTTTTATGCTCAATAAGTTCATCACCCTTACTGATGTGCTTTATGTCCCAGAATTCCTTTTTAACCTTCTGTCTGTGAGCTCTTTGACCTGTGATATGAATTGTAGCTTTGTCTTTCAAGCTAATAACTTCATGATACATGACAGTTCAATGCAAATGATTGGCAGGGGTAGACAGGAAGCAGGTCTATACTTCATGCGAGCAGATCTTTTAAATTTTAGCAGTGATTTAACTTTCTTGAATAATGTTTCTTCTATTGATATTTGGTAGCAGATTGGGTCACCCATCTGATAAAGCCTTAGATGTTTTGAATTAATCTTTAAGACATGATGTTAGACCTTCAAGTAGTTCTCTTTGCAAATATGTCCCATTGCAAAACAGAAAAGAATCCTTTTTCCAAATGACAATAAAACAGTTTGCTCAATCTTTGATCTAGTTCACTGTGATGTGTGGGGACCATTTCATGTTCCTTCTCATCTAGGCCATTAATATTTTGTCACTATCATATATGATCATTCGAGGTTCACTTGGTTATTCATGATAAAACATAAATCTGAGGTAAAATCTGTGATCAGCTATTTTTTGGTCTTAGAAGAGACACAGTTTGGTAGCAAAATTAAAACTTTGAGATCAGATAATGCTAAGGAGTTCAATTTAGATAGTTTGTTTAAAGAAAAGGGTATCACCACTTGTCTTGCGTGCAAACACCTCAACAAAACTCACTAGTTGAGAGAAAGTACCAACATTTGCTAAATGTGGCTAGGTCTCTATATTTCCAGTCTGGAATTCCCATTGAATTTTGGCCTGAATGTGTCCTCACGGCTGCCTTCCTCATTAATAGAACACCTTCAGTAATCCTAGGAAATGCATGCCCCTATGAGCTCATTTTTGAGAGGCCTGTTGACTATCATTCCTTGCGTGTGTTTGGATGTCTTGCCTTTTCTTCTACACTTGCTGCACGTAGGAAAAGTTTTGACCCGAGAGCTAGGGAATGTGTGTTCCTAGGATATCCTAATTGCATGAAAGGCTACAAGATGCTGGTCCTGACAACAAGGGAAGTGTTCATCTCTAGAGACGTAAAGTTCAGAGAGAAGGAATTCCCTTTCCAGAATCAGCATGCTGCTGTTGAGGATCTTTTCCCAGATCATGTGTTGCCAAGGCCCTGCACTCCAGCACCTGTAATGACTGATCCTTGTAATCCTCCTATAACTACAATGAACTCCCAGAACAGCCAGTTGCACATATGCAAGGAAATGCAGAATATCAGGAACATGCAGGAGATCCGGGAGTCCCATTTGAAGCGAACTCAGAGATTCATGATCTAGTTCTAGAGAATCAGAGAAGACCACAGAGGGAATCAATGAGGAATCTATATTTGAAAGATTACCACTGTTAGGGGTGAGCAAAAATATCCGAAAACCGGATTCCGATCCGATATCCGGTTTTCAAAATCCGGAAAACCGGATAACCGGTTTAAAAAACCGGATCGGATATCCGATCCGCATTTCTGTTAAGTGAACCGGATCGGATTTGGATATGCCCAAGGGTAAAATTCGGATATCCGGTATCCGATTTTAATTTTTTTGTAAAAATATAAATTAAAAAATATAGCCCAACAAAAAAGCCCAACGCCCAAATAAACAAAAAAAATTCGATATCCGAAAAAATTCGGATATCCGATTCAAAAATGGGAATCATTTTATTGATAATATAAAAAAATTCACCTAAAATCGTATTCGGATATCCGAAAGCGGATATCCGAATTGAATCGGAGCGGATGCGGTTTATAGTTTGAGGTATCCGAAAATTCGAATGTCCGGAATTCGGATAACTGAAATTCCGGATATCCGAATTTGCTCACCCCTAACCACTGTAATGGTGTACAAGAAAGGAATGTCTTGTATCCAATATCAAAGGTTCTATCTCGAGGGGACTATCCACAAAAATCACAAGCATTCTTCAACCAAATTGTTATGGCAGAGGAGCCAAGGAGTTTTACTCAGGCTTCAAGGTCTAAAGAATGGGTAGCTGCCATGAATGAGGAGCTCAAGGCACTGGAAGAAAACAAGACATGGTCCATTGTTCCTTTGCCAAATGGGAAGAAACCAGTTGGGAGCAAATGGGTATATAAAACCAAGTTCAACTCTGAGGGTGAAGTGGAAAAGCACAAACCTAGACTAGTTGCAAAAGGCTATGACCAAAAGGAAGTGGTAGATTACATAGATACCTTCGTACCAGTTGCCAAGCCCAACACCATCAAAATAATCCTCACATTAGCTGCTAAACTCGGATGGAAACTTACTCAAATGGATGTAAGCAATGCTTTCCTAAATGGGAAATTGACTGAAGAAGTTTATAGGAATTGCCTCAGGGACTGCGCATAGCATATGGCAGCATGTCTGAAGGAAGAATGGTTTGCAAGCTTCACAAATCAATCTATGGTTTAAAGCAGGCATCTCGACAATGGAATAAAAGGTTTTCTGATGCAGTAAAGCACTTTGGCTTCATCCAACAGTCAGATCACACCTTATTTTTTAAAGTTCATCTCTAGAGATGTAAAGTTCAGAGAGAAGGAATTCCCTTTCCAGAATCAGCATGCTGCTGTGGAGGATCTTTTCCCAGATCATGTGTTGCCAAGGCCCTGCACTCCAGCACCTGTAATGACTGATCCTTGTAATCCTCATATAACTACAATGAACTCCCAGAACAGCCAGTTGCACATATGCAAGGAAATGCAGAAGATCAAGAACATGCAGGAGATCCGGGAGTCCCATTTGAAGCGAACTCAGAGATTCATGATCTAGTTCCAGAGAATCAGAGAAGACCACAGAGGGAATCAATGAGGAATCTATATTTGAAAGATTACCACTGTTAGGGGTGAGCAAAAATATCCGAAAACCGGATTCCGATCCGATATCCGGTTTTCAAAATCCGGAAAACCGGATAACCGGTTTAAAAAACCGGATCGGATATCCGATCCGCATTTCTGTTAAGTGAACCGGATCGGATTTGGATATGCCCAAGGGTAAAATTCGGATATCCGGTATCCGATTTTAATTTTTTTGTAAAAATATAAATTAAAAAATATAGCCCAACAAAAAAGCCCAACGCCCAAATAAACAAAAAAAATTCGGATATCCGAAAAAATTCGGATATCCGATTCAAAAATGGGAATCATTTTATTGATAATATAAAAAAAATTCACCTAAAATCGTATTCGGATATCCGAAAGCGGATATCCGAATTGAATCGGAGCGGTGGCGGTTTATAGTTTGAGGTATCCGAAAATTCGAATGTCCGGAATTCGGATATCTGAAATTCCGGATATCCGAATTTGCTCACCCCTAACCGTAATGGTGTACAAGAAAGGAATGTCTTGTATCCAATATCAAAGGTTCTATCTCGAGGGGACTATCCACAAAAATCACAAGCATTCTTCAACCAAATTGTTATGGCAGAGGAGCCAAGGAGTTTTACTCAGGCTTCAAGGTCTAAAGAATGGGTAGCTGCCATGAATGAGGAGCTCAAGGCACTGGAAGAAAACAAGACATGGTCCATTATTCCTTTGCCAAATGGGAAAAAACCAGTTGGGAGCAAATGGGTATATAAAACCAAGTTCAACTCTGAGGGTGAAGTGGAAAAGCACAAACCTAGACTAGTTGCAAAAGGCTATGACCAAAAGGAAGTGGTAGATTACATAGATACCTTCGTACATGTTGCCAAGCCCAACACCATCAAAATAATCCTCACATTAGCTGCTAAACTCGGATGGAAACTTACTCAAATGGATGTAAGCAATGCTTTCCTAAATGGGAAATTGACTGAAGAAGTTTATAAGGAATTGCCTCAGGGACTGCGCATAGCATATGGCAGCATGTCTGAAGGAAGAATGGTTTGCAAGCTTCACAAATCAATCTATGGTTTAAAGCAGGCATCTCGACAGTGGAATAAAAGGTTTTCTGATGAAGTAAAGCACTTTGGCTTCATCCAAACACAGTCAGATCACACCTTATTTTTTAAGGGAAAGGGTGATTAGTTAGTTCTTTTGCTGGTGTATGTGGATGATATAATAATAGCAAGTCCTTCCACAGAAGCAATAAAGCAGACCAAGTCCTTTCTCCACACCTGTTTTAAGATCAGTGGGGGATCTCAGGTACTTCCTACGTATTGAAGTTACAAGAAATGAAGATGGGATCTTTATTTTACAAAAGCAGTACACACTGTAACTGCTAGAAGATACTGGTTACATAAATGCTAAACCTTTGTCCACACCAATGAGTCCAGCTGTGAAAGTTGTTGCTGAAGAAGGGGACCTGTTAACAAATCCTTTCCAATATAGAAGGATGATTCGGAGACTACTTTACCTAACATTCACGAGGACTGATATTGCCTTTTCAGTTCACAAACTTAGTCAATATATAGCTGCCCCAAGAACCAGTCACCTTGTAGCAGCTCATCATCTCCTCAGATACCTTAAAAGCTCGCCAGGCCAAGGTATTCTTTTGAGCACAGAACAGTCATTTGACCTCAAGACCTTTTCAGATGCAGACTGGGCCGGGTTTAAGGATTCTAGATGATCAGTTATTGGATACTGTACATTCTTGGGGGATTCCTTAGTGACATGGAAAGCAAAGAAGCAGTCTACTGTGTCTAGATCATCTACTGAAGCAGAATATCGAGCCCTGGGATCAGTGGTGGTAGAAGTGCTTTGGATAAAACAGCTATTACAAGAATTAAGTCTTGCTGACAAGAAGGTACCAGTGATATACTGTGATAATCAGTCAGCCCTCAAGTTAGCTTCTAATCCTAAGTTCCATGAGAGGTCCAAACATATAGAGATTGACTGTCATTTCATTCGGCATCAAATCTCAATTGGAACGATTAAACTCTTGCCTGTAAGATCCGAGCATCAACTCGCAGATGTCTTTACAAAACCATTAACTTGTCCAGTGTTAACACAGCTCTAGGAGAAACCCTCAAAAAATCAGCTAATCAAAATTACAGACTCACTGTCAAAGATGATGACTCAATCTAAAAAGCAGATTTCAACGCTGCTATCTCTCGTGTTTTAATAAGTAAGAAACACGTTCTCTCAATAAAACGTTGTTGTAGAAAATTGCCCGCGCTTTTTCTTGTTTGAAGCATGCTGAACAACTTCTGATCAGCTCTGATCTTCTTCTTCTACTTCAGAAATTGCTTCTTTTCTTGATCTTAATTTCAACATCTCCCCGCAAGATAGATGATGTGGATTCACAACAGACATCTTGTCAAGAAGCTGTGTTAACACTGGACAAGTTAATGGTTTTGTAAAGACATCAATAAAATTTATCGACAGTGTTCGATCGTGGATAGGATTTTCATATCCGAACCACGTAAAAGACTTGCTTTCAATTTCTCAAATTTCTTAGCTGTGGTGCTTAACATGCATCTTTTTATTGGTTTGCTTTTGGGAGGACGCCGACGGTTTGATGACCGTTGCGGCGAAGAAGACGCCTCCATATCCCCATTCCTCGGCGAGGACTTCGACGGAGGAGCCTACGACGAATATGTGAGGGTTTTGCTTTGAGGGAAAGGAATCAACAATACCACTGCGGCCCATTTCACCGATGGTCGATAGGGATAATGAGAGATGGTTCACTTCTTCAGTCATCTTTTATATATAGGACAACGCGGGATTACAGTGTCCCTATCCAAAAAGTGAGGAAAGATTGCACAGTATTTGGGCTATTGCCGGCAAAGGAAAGACAATTGCAGTTTAGTTTAGTTTAGTTTTTTTATGTTCAAGAGTAATCACTGGATGTGAAAGAATTGCAACTCTTTTATACTAAGATGGTGCTGATGGACTGCGCAGAAGGGGGGAGAGTACTGTGATTTTCTCTTTTCTTTTCTTTTATGTTTTTCGATATTATCCATATATCCGTCGATGTTACGTTTATTAGGGGTGAGCAAAAATATCCGGAAACCGAATTCCGATCCGGTATCCGGTTTTCAAAACCCGAAAAAACGGATATCCGGTTTTAAAAACCGGATCGGATATCCGATCCGATTTATTTTAAACTAAACCGGATCGGATACGGATAGTGGTTTGTCTAAAATCCGGATATCCGATATCCGGTTTTATATTTTAAAAAAAATAAAAAAAATAGTCCAAAAAGAAAAATGAAGGTCCAAAAAGGAAAAAAATCATCAAGTAGAATATTCAAATTTATATTATTTTTATTATTGCAAAAAACTTTGTTAGAGAATTGAGATAAAAAAAACATAAAAACATCGAGACGCGAGTTAAAAAATTAATGTGAATTTGTGGTATTGTATTTATTCTTTATTATGTAATTTTGAATCATAAATTTACATATTGTCTGGATTAATATGTGTAGAAATTCTTATATTAAAAAATATATATTTTTTTATTGTGATAAGAAATAAAAAATATGATTTTCAAAAGAAAATAATAAAAAATATAAGAAAAATAAATTTAAAAATCGGATGCGGATATCCGGTGTAAATATCCGAATAAACCGGATATCCGATTTCCGGATATCCGATTAAAACCGGAGCGGATACGGATACCATTTTTCGATATCCGAAAATCCGGATATCCGAATTTCGGATATCCGAAAAACCGGATATCCGGTTTTGCTCACCCCTAACGTTTATTACTTCACTACTTTGCGTGTTTTGAATTAAAGAGAGATTTCGTCGATTAGATAATAGGTGAATACATTTATGAATACTTTCGTGTTTTGAGTTAAACGTTTCGTCGGTATCACCAAACACGTTTATTAGTACTTCGTGTTTTGAATTTTCAAATTAGATTTTTTGAGTTTTGTAGGTAGCAAATAGATACATTATGAATATATTCGGAGATTGAAATTCGCCATTAAAAATCAGTTTGGTTGATTCGACATTACTGAGATACATTTATTAATATTCTCGTATTTTTGAATTCTCCGAATGTTTGTTCAAGCGATAATTTTATAAAACTCATATATATAATACTTTTCACTGTCTTTTGTCGTTCGTCTCAACGTGAAAATAGTTCTTCGAAAATAACACTCTCACAAAGGACAAAAACTACTTCTACAAGACGTGACGCAACCCTCCAAGCGGGAGAGATAGAAGGAGAAAGCGAAGATTACAAAATAAAAAAGAGATTATGTGATGCTTTCCTCTGTCCTCTTGCTCGGAAAGAAGAAAAAGAGTGTTTGAATTTTTGTGTTTAGAGCTATTGGTTTATTAGACATAAAATCGAAGATTTAAGTTTAGAGAGATGGTGGCTGACCAGTGACCTATCCATGCATTTTGAGTTATTCTAAAATTATAATTTCTTTCAATTTGATATTACCGATCTCTCGTTAAACCCTAGCATTCTATTACCGATTTGTAATCTTCACACAAGTACTACCTCATCCAAATGTTTAATCTTTAACAATTTTTTTTATGAGTATCATCTAGTCCCTCGCTGTAGGGTGGGTGTTTGTCCTCCAATGAGGAATTGAGATGAGGATTGATTAGCATGAAAATATTTTTCATTTGGATTAATAGTCATCAAGAGATTATGGAGTTTTAATCTGGATTGAATCTCGTTTTCATATGTTTTTTCTTATCAACATTATATATGTTGGTTCCCGTTTTGGGCGTCGGTCGGTGGCGCTCGTAAAACTTGGACAGAATTTCGGCTTTTATGTCGAAGTCGAGGCACGTACGTCGTACGCTTTCCGTAAGACGTTATTGGCCCTTATTTCAATGCCTCAGGTTGTTGCAATATCTCCCGATGATACACGACTTCAGAAATTTTGCAATGTCGCACAACGTAACGAAATTATCAGTCGAATCTACTTAAGACTCGAGCATTTCTTGCTTTATTATTAACTTGGACTAGTATGCACTACCTCTGGTGTGATTAAATGATTTCCAAACTCGTCAGGGGTCTATTTATAGCTTTTCAAAGGTTACTAGGATCAATATGAGAATAGCTGCAACTATTGGGCTATTCTGACACCTTTTCACCTTTTGATCAGATGTCATTTCTCGAATAGGCACAACTTTCGGACCCTTTTGGAACAGGTACCCTTTCAGCCAATGCGGTTCGACCCTGAGCCGAACCGGCACGACCCACCGCACCCCACGGACCTGCCACGTCACTTGGCTTAGGCACTGCCCAGTTAGCGCCACATTGCCCTCTTACACTTACGTGTCATTGCCACGTCATCAATCCCGCCACGTCAGAAAGACGCTCGTGTCACCGCCACGTGGAGCTCTATCCAGCCGCATGTCATCGCCGATGCCACATCATCATCGGTGCCACGTCATCCGGGCGTAAATTAAGTTCGGGTTCGGACTTGCAGGCTCGCGCGCTTACGGGTCGGGCGTATGGCCTTGGGTCACGCGTGTGGGCCATTCGTGGGCACACGTGTGGGCCGTGCATGGGCGCCTCTTGAGCCCATCTCCTTGGGTTCACCTCTTGTTTGATAAACAAAAAGGTGTAATCATATGTAAAGTGGTAAAACTTTTCTTGTCTAACTAATGTGAGATATCTTATCCCCTCTTTGCCTTGCTAAATATGGCGGAAAAGAACGAGGAATATGTTGTATTTTGTGTTTAGGGCTTTTGGTTGTCACAAAGGACATAGAAAGATAATATCTAAGAGCAACTTCAATCGTACCTGAAAACCAAAAAATGGAGTAAATGTGGTCCAATCGTACTTCAAAGCATGACGCATTATGGGTCACTTGGTTTCTCTCTCATCCATATGACGCATCTATGCTTTTGCATCCCACAGAGGCGTTTGTACTTTTCTATTTGCAAATAAAGCCTTTTATATATTTTATTTGTTATAAGTCATATAAAATATATAGATATATTTTTATTTCTACAGTATTGCATATAATTTTTTAATGTTTTGTTTTTAAATTTGTAATACAATAGTACAAATTTATTTTGAAAAATTGTAAAGTATGTTGGTAGTATTGGTAATCAATGAAAGTTGGTATAGAAGAGAATATTTTAAAAAATACTTTTTAGTTTGAGAATGAGTTCTTCGTTTGGAGATGAATTAATGCATTTTGAGTTTGAGAATGAGTTTGCATTTGAGAATTTCTCGAGTGGAGATGGTCTAAGTCTAGAGAGAGAATGAGTTAACCAATCCATGCATTTGAATCCTCCAACCAATCCATGCATTTGAATCCTCCATTGAAATATTCGATTTCTTTCGGTTGGATATCACCTGAGAAACATTTGTGAATATTTTCACAAACTCAATATTCAATTTCTTCTGATAGCACACAACATAAACAAATACAATATCTGAAGCTCAAATATAGAGTCCCTCAAAGTCAAAGCAAACAAGACGATGACCGCAGCTTTAAGCCTTACTTCGGTTAGTAGAGCACAGCTACATAGCTAAAAATTAGACAAAAAAAAAGATAAAACAGCACATAGCATCAACACTCATCGGAAGAGAAGTTACACAGAGCAGAGATGTCTTCACCTCAAGAAGACGAGGATCCCCCAGCAGAGAACATATCAGCACGCCCGCCCATCATCCTCTCTGCCTTTTCTCCTCTCTCCCCTAACCATAATGTTCAACAAACTAGGATCCATCAAACTTACTGTTAAAGTAAAAATAGAACAAATGCGCTTTTTTTTTTTTTGCTTATAATCCCTTACCTGTACGGACCCTTATAACATCTGCCACGGGCGTCACTGCACAATCGATGGAAAAGAAGATGAGGGAAAGAACAATTTAAACAAAAAATGGCAACTAAAGCATATCGATCATCCTAAAGACAGAAAGGGACAGGTAATATATCCTAAAGAGTATATGATATTTTAGTAAGCTTACAGAAAATCTTTCCATCGCCAATCTCTCCAGTTCTGGCCTCCTCTATTATCTTTGCGATGACTTCTTCAACCTATGTTGGTGAAAAATGGGGAAAAGGATTCAGCAACCTCGACGTAGTCAATTAACTGAGAGGGTATATCAATAGCGGGACGCTTCTATTTCGTTATATATGAGGTAAATGCTTGGGGGGAGTCATAGTCACATACCTGATCCTTGCTTACAACGATCTCCATCTTGACTTTCTGAACAAATTTGTCTTCCGAAAATTCAGATCCTGAAGACAGAAAACTGAAAGCTTCGAATCTGAACTGGAAAACTCAAAACGAAGCATTCATATACAGTTTTCTGCTATACAAAGAGCCAAATGTACAAAGTGCTAGGATTTCGAACAAATTAACTGGGAATGAAACAAGGCAAAGCCAAAAATATATAAATCACAGAAGCAAGAACACGAAATGTACCAGCGTGTCTTTCTGTTGAGCCACCTTGAGCACCAAACCCCCGAACATCGGAAACCGTAACACCTCGAATTCCCATCTTCAACAATGCCTAGAACAGTCAGACAGAATCCATATGTTCAAAAGAATGGGGACAAACTGAAAAAGGCACACAAGATGAAAAAAATAGAAGGAATTAAGAAAAAGAAAACAGGAAGAAAAAAAGGCTCCCATGGTAGGCAAATTTTAATTGGGCAATGAGAAAGCAATGTATAAGAACCAGTATCAATTTAGTAGCGTCAACAATCTGGTAGAATGACAACTATAGCAGAAAATGCTCAAAATCTTCTCAGTAAAGGACATTGGAATTTGACTATATTGTTGGTGTGATAAACTGGAAACTAGCGAAACATGCAGTTAAAGAACCAAAGAACATTCAAATTCAACAGCATTCTGGAAACTAGACTTACCGAAGAAACCTGAGGAATCCTCCAAGGTCTAAATGCTCGGCAAATAAAAAGTCAGTAAAGCGTTAGTGTATGAGTCAGAATTTAGAAATGCACCGATATAAACTTGAATTAAGAACCAGACCAGACGCGAAGATTACTATACCTGAGAATTGCTTCGACTTTATAGAAACTGGCATCAGGTAAGTAGCCTAGACGGTAGAAACCATTCGGAAAACAGTTAGTGAGCTTCAAAACTGGACTCAGCCTAACAATACAGAGCAGCTAATCAACTGAATTAACAACTAAAAACCAGCTAATTTATCAGAAAGCTATACGAATCTACCTGGAGAATTTTGAGCTCTGATGATGGGGATTGAAGTAGACTTTGCAGAGCGCTGCAACGTGAGAGCTGGAAGGAAATGGCTGAATTGATTGAGGGAATGAGAGATGGAAGCTGATGCAGATCTCTTCCGAAAATGGCCGAGTCGAGGGTGAAGGATCGCATTGGAGTTGGTTAAAGATGTCGACGCCATGGCTCAGTCGCGAGTTACGGTGATCAAGCAATTGGGAAGAGAAGAGAGAGGATGGCCGCTGCTTACTTTGAAACCTTTCCTTCGGAGTTTTCGAGGCGATGCTGAGGACGTGGAGCTTCAACGAGTGTATTGGCGAGAGAATTACATAAATAATGTTATTGTGGGAATGGAATTACAAAACTAGTTGAGTTTTAACACTATTACAAAACTAATCAACTTTTTTATTTTAACTAATCTTATTTTCAACCACGAAAATACTTAATGTTACAAATTTTACTATTGTTATCTTCAAATAGCACAACACTTGTTAATAATTAAATTTCTACCCAACTTATTTTAACTCAAACATATTAAAAATATTACTTAAGGAAATAATTAAAAGCAAAATAAAATTACTTGGCGTGACCATGACCTACACTTCCCATGTGAGATAAATATCTAGAGCTGTGAAAACGAGCCGACAGAGCGGGCCGGCCCGTAGCTCGCCAAAGCCCGCCATGGCCGGGGCGGGCGAGGGTAAGCCCGCCGTTTGGCAGGCCTAGAAATTGAAGTCGGCCATAGGTATGTTTTTTAGCTCTTATTTTTAATTTACTCATTGATAAAATAAATAAATTATTACAAGATTAGACTTAATTAGAATTAATTCTGAGTTTAAATATTTAATTTTTATTGTTTTTAATTTTTCCTTTTTTTGATTTTTTTATTAGGGAGGGGCGGACCTTCAATTTGTAGGCCTGCCAAACGGCGGGCTTACCCGCGCCCGCCAAGGTGGGCTTTGGCGGGCTACGGCCCGGACCGGCGGCCCGTTTTGACAGCTCCCGATATTGAACTCACGTGGTAGGAGTATGTCACGGTCACGCCAAGTAATTTTATTTTTCTTTTGATTAATTCTTTAAGTAATATATTTTTAATATATTTGAGTTAAAAGTTGGGGTAAAATTTTAAATATTAACAAGTGTTGTGCTATTTGAAGATAACAATAGTAAAATTTATAATTTTAAGTACTTTCGTGGTTAAAATGAAAATATAAATAGTTAGAATTAAAAAAGTTGATTAGTTTTGTAATAAGTTAAAAAACTTAACTAATTTTGTAATTCCATTCTCAAAATAACATCATTTATGTAATTCTCTCGTGTATTGGCGAGGGAGCGGAGTGGATCTAAACCCGGATTTTCGAACCAATCGAACATTTTAGTGGTTAGGGCTCGTTTGATATCAGTGTTTAGGAATTACATGGTATAAGTTATTTGTGTATAGCTATACAAGGATTTTGTTGATGTTGTGTTTTAACATGTTTGATATGTGTGTATTAATTATTTGTGTAATGATAAAATTGTGTTTGATAGATGTGTTTGAGATGTGTATGGTGTGTATGGATTAGTGATACACACCCCATAACTACCTTAGAGGTGGCTATAGATATACAAGGCCTATAACCAAAAATCTTGTAATAGACGTGTATAGTCATATAAGGCATGTATAGCTATACACAGATATCAAACACGACACAACTTATTCATACA
The DNA here is from genome assembly GCA_027422505.1 of Craterostigma plantagineum. NCBI lineage: Eukaryota > Viridiplantae > Streptophyta > Magnoliopsida > Lamiales > Linderniaceae > Craterostigma > Craterostigma plantagineum. The sequence continues at coordinate 7,821,475 of JAPQWV010000013.1, read as the reverse complement.
CATCCTATACACACCCATACACACGTATCAAACCAGGGGTAATTGTAAATAAATCCGACGGGATAAAATCGGTATATTTTATAAATAAATAAATCAAATAAAATGTTAGATATCTAGAAAGTAATTGTAAAATGAGATGTCTAAGATTAAAATTGTAAATTAGGGGTAAAAAAGGAAATTAAAGCAAAATATATTGGGATGAGTTTAAAAACTAATTATAATGAGATACTAAAAGATAATTTAAAATAAAATTTTATTAGTAGTAGAAAGTATTGTATTAGGATATAAGACCCATGTGTCATAATCAAAACTAATTATAATGAGATACTAAAAGATAATTTAAAATAAAATTTACTAGTAGAAAGTATTTGTACTAGGATATAAGGCCCCTGTGTCATAATCAAAACCATAGGGCCCAACCAATCATTTGACTATGAATATATTTATATATATATATATATATTTACTAATTTATTATATTTTTAATATTATTTTTATATTTTTTAATTAAAATTTGAACGGGACCGGATTTCCGGCCGGTTCGCCAGTTTCCAGCTTGAAGTGGTCGGTCTAGTTTTCAAAATCCTGGGGATTGGTAGATAATCCAAAATAGTCCCCGTTGTTTACCCCATAAATCAATTTAGTATCTGATGTTTCGTGTAGACCAATTTAGTCCAAAATATTGTTAATTTTTTTGAACCAATTTGGTTCCTCTGTTACGTTGACCGTTAAATTTGACGAAAATGCCACCTGTCACCGTGTGATTAGCCATACTTAAAAAAATGGAAAAAAAAAAAACATTAACAAATTAAGATAAAATAAAAAATAAAGAGGGAATAAAAAAATTAAAAAATACTACTAAAAAACACAAAATTAGAGAAAGTTTAAAAAAATAAAAAATAAAAACTTAAATAAAATAAAAAAATAAAGGAAAAATATAAATACACTTAAAAGTAAAATAAATTAAATAAAAAAGAAATGCAAAAAGACAGAAGATGCTAACAATAAAAATAATATATATATTAAAACAAAAAAGGTAAATAAAAAAATAAGATAAAAAACTCCAATGAAAGTTTAGGAGAATTTCCGTTCCTTTTCATGCCAAGGTAACGGGGATGCAATCCTCCCAGTTCTCGACAATATCTTTTGTTAAAAGAATACTTTGTATATATAAATTAAGTTAAAGTATCGTAATCCTTTTAAAATTAGATACTTTCATATAAAATTTTGAGATTAACTAATTTATATATTCTAATATAAAAAATATTTTGAAAAAGAAAATTCGAGATCTGGGAGTTCGAAGATTCTCGTAAACTTCCAGTGGCATTGTTATCTTTATTTAGTTTTTACTTTTTAATTTTTAATAAATTATTTTTATTTATTTTTTCTTATATTTATTTTTATTTATAAATTGCTTATTTTTAACCTCTTCAGTCTTTTTATTTTCATTTGTTTAATATATCATATTTTCTATATTAATTTAATTGAATATTTTCATTTTAATTGAATTTAATATATTTTAAAATATTTTTATTCTCCCTTTATTTTCTATTTTGATTTTTTATTATTGTTTCATTTCATCTTTCTCATTATTGTTTATTTTGTTTTAATATATAGGTATTCTTTGAATTGTTTTCCCTTTTTTAATAGCAATTTATGATATTTTTAAGTTTCGTCAATCGCATGCTGACACATGCATTCTTCGTCAATATTAAAGGTCAAGGGACTAAATTGATTCAAAATTAACAACATCAGAGACGAAATTGATCAATGTGAAACATTTGGGACTAATTTGGTTCATGGGATAAACAACGGGAACAATTTTTAATTTTCTCCCGCGACCCGCGACGGAGCCTATGGGTCTCAATTTTGTTGAATTAAAGCAGCGATGAAAGAATGAAAAAAATAATATAGTACATAGAAACTAAGTTTTTTTCGTTGAACTAAAAACAATGTACTTGCATTTTGAGGGGATGTTTGTTTTGGGGTGATCTTCCAAAACATCACCGTGATCATCTCGTTTATCACTTATCACTTTGTTTGTTTAGTCTAGGTGATGAGACATCACCGGAATGATGGATCACCTAGGTGATGAAAATGGGGTGATATTTCATATTTCAGATCACCCTAAAAAACCTAGGTGATCCAACATCACGGTGATCAGGGGATCTATCTAACTTTTTAATGGACAAGAATACCCCTCATATTTTAACATTATTACTTTATATGTCATTATAAATATAATTACATGATTAACATAATTAAATCTTAAAAATATTTAAGTTATTTTAAAATATTAAAACTTATATTTAGAAAAAGTATAATATAAATAATACTTATAAATTAAATGTATATTTTTTAATATATTAATGATTATCACATAAAATATCACCTTAAAAAAATTTAACAATTATTTAAGTAATATGTATAGGGTCAAATATGACATTTATACAGTCACCCTACACATCACAGTGATTAAACAAACAGAATACTCCAATATCACGTTGATCTGGAAAATGAAATATCACCTTAAAACAAACACACTGATGACATATCACATTAATCCACATTCCGGTGATACCCACATCACCGTGATGTGCGTATCACCGTAATGTTGGATCACATGAAACAAACACCCCCTGAAAGTAATCCTCAAAATAAAAAATCATGATGTGGTATGAAATATGAATTAACATTTTTTATATCACCTGTGAATTTAAACATCTTCCTATTATTTATGAAATACTAAAGTAAATATGCAGATATGTATTATATAAAATGCTAGTTGAATAAAATATGATGAGATACTCCCGAGAGCTTGACCTGGTGGGTCGATTCCTAATTTTCAAGCAAGAGATCAAGGGTTTGTTTTATACCAGAAACATTAACTCTCGTAGTTTGTGGAAGGATTAATCTCCTTCAAAGTCGTGGTCATCTCGTAGCCGATAATGAGGTTCAGATTCGATTCCGACTAAGTTTAATCAGGACAACGATGGCGTTTGTGAGCATACCTATCTGACAGGAAATAATAAAATAAAGTAAAATATGAACAACTAGTACTGCCAAAATGGGCCGGCGGGGCGGGCCCGTAGCCCGCCAAAGACCGCCAGTGGCGGGGCGGGCCTGGATATTTAAGGCCCGCCCCGCCTGCGGGCGGGTAGCGGGCCTGGCGGGCTTAGCCCGCCAATTCAAAAAAAAATAAAATAAGAAAAAAAATACTACCTCCGTCCCATTTGAATATTCCCGAAGATTAGTGGGCACGGAGATTAAGAAATCACATTATTTTAATATTATAGTACACCTTTTGAGGTATGAAGAGAGAAAAGTTATTCGTAGACACGCAAATCGAGAAGACTTTTTTAATATTAATGGTGTAGTTAGTTTAATTAGTGGGATAATTTTTTACCAAAAATGAAAATGGGAAGAATTATGTGGGACGCCCAAAATAGAAAGATGGGAAGAAATAAGTGGGACGGAGGAAGTAAAAAATAAGAAAAAGTAGGAGAAAATAATAAAAAAATAGGGAAAATAATATAAAAATAGTAAAAAAATAAACAAAAATAGAATTTAAGTTGGAAAAAATATCTAATTTTATAAACTTTTAATATTAATTTATTTATGTTATTAATTACCAATTATAGTTAAAAAATATAAAAATAATCATAATTTATTTATAAATCTTGTATTTTAAAAAAATAATATAATATTTATTTTTCTGGCGGTGCAGTTTGAGAATAAAATATAGTATTTCTTTAACAATACATAAAATCGTAATTTACTCTCCTTATATTTCATTATCTCAAACACAAACCAAACATGCTCAACAAAGTTGTCTCATTTGCTTTTGCATAATCATTTTCGTTAGTATATATACGCTTTTAATAAGCATAGAACTTTGTTTAATGGTCAAAATTTATCTGTCAATATATATTAAAATTGAACGAAAACCGCCCACTATCATTGTATATTCTCAGCTTTATCCCTCTATTAATAGAATATACATTTATATATTATATAGCAAACACATTTGAGTTTGCATAAACACTAATTACCATTGCGTCTTTCATTCGGACATAGCAGGCACACCCAGACCGTAAGGAAACCGCCGATACTCTACATAGGCATTCAAACTCGGAGATGGGCAGTTTAAGTTTTCCCGCTGCTCTTGGGTCTTCACTGGCGGGTTCGACTATGCAACGATCATCAATTTCCCATATAAGCTCTCTAATAATACTTAATCACCTAACCTACCTCCCATGGCACATAATCTCGTATTGTTTCTTCGGCTTACCTAGAAATCACTGAACCACATTTCACGAATGAGCATGTTCGCAATAGTCGGCCGACAATATCTCCCAAGATACATTCATTGACGTCCACGCCTATAATCATTCTTAGCGAGCTGCAATCCATTGGTAAACACATTTGAGCCCAGCTGAGAAGTTCTATTGGAAGCTATTTGCACGACCAACAAGAAGACTTGCCAAGTGCATTTCGCTTCATTTCATATGCTTTAAGTTATGGGGAAAAATCCTTCCTTCATCTATTTAACTCCCATAATGTGTATCATTCAACACTCACCCGAACACACTTGTCCAAGAGCCTAAGATCACATACGGGAAATTCGACAATCGTATATAGGATGGCCTGCCATAAGGCTAAAACTTACTAAGTGTCACGCCCCTCCCAAGTGACTTAGAATTTTTCTAAGTGTTCCGAGGTTCGTGCGGCCTAACTCCTCACAAGTTAGTCAGCCCTTCCGTTGATCCGTCCACTCGAATCCTTTCCCACAGAATTCTCGTGTTTGTGCAAAGTGTGACTGTGTTGCTTACTTAGTTTGAACGGACAAAGTAAACACAACGAGTTACGGGCAACGCCCAACCTTTTCTCTTTTATTCCCCAAAAAGATACAAGGACTCTCACAAAGAACACTTTACAGCACTTTCCGGATGCCTAAATACAAGGCAACATTGCTACTTATAACGACATCATCAAGCACACAATTGGATGAGTACAAATGGGCTGAAACCGCTCCGGGGAAGTTTCCTTGCGGACTGTAACTGGCTAACCGCGAGGCAGTTTTCTTGCTTGCCAGCTCAGGGGAGTTTTTCTGCCAGGCCACCTGGAACTGCTCGCCAGGCCAGGTCTAACTGCCCTGGTAACTTCTCACCAGGCCAGGCCGAAAACCGCCCTAACCGCCACAACTGCTTGCCGCGCCAACCCGGCCGAGCCACGTTGGGACTTGGCCAAGAAGATCGCCCGCATGGATCAGGCGCTGCACCAAGCCAGCGCCAATGTCCGCACACCATGGCCTAATGCCGCGCGCGTACCGCCCAAGGCCCGCGCGCGACGCACACCAGTGTCGCACATTTTTCGCCCCGATTCGCGCACGCCATGCCCCTCTGTCGTGCGCGTTCTGCCCAAGTGTCGCGCCCCCTGCGCGCACACCATGCCAACTTGTGCCTGAGAGCCGCGCGCATCCCCTCGCGCGCCGCATACCTCGCCCACCGAGATTGTGTCAACGCGCCTTGCCGTGCGCACCGCTCCGCCCGCACGCCGCATGCGACGCGGACTGTGTTCTTCGCAAGGTCTGGCCAGACCCTGGCCAGACAGGGCATTCCACCAAGCAAATGCCCGGGCATCCCACCAAGCAGATGCCCCAATGTGCGCGCCCGTTCGCCTAAAGCCGATGGCCAGGCGGGACATTCCACCAAGCAAATGCCCCCATGTGCGCGCCCGTTCGCCTTAAACCGATGGCCAGGCGGGACATTCCACCAAGCAAATGCCCCCATGTGCGCGATCCTCTCGCACACTGCATACCTCGCCCACCGAGGTTGAGTCAGCGCGCCTCGCACGCACTGCTCGATCCTTGCCCGCGCGCCGCATGCGACGCGGGCCTTATGCTTCGCAAAGCTCTGGCCAGACCCTAGCGAGACAGGACATTCCACCAAACAAATGCCCCATGTACGTGGCCCGTGCGTTCTTCGACCAAGATGACGCAAGGCCACGTCATCCCCCAAGTTAGGGGTGAAACCACCCCCACTCAGAGCGCTCGACGCCCTCGTCGAGGTAGTGGGACGGACCTTCTCGCCAAGACAAAGGCCCTCAATCGGATCTGCCGCCTCCAATTGCAACGAACTGACTCTTGAGGGTTCCGCCTCCTCATCGCTTGATTGCTCCGCAGCAACCATAGCAGCCAACTTCGTACGCTTTGGGCAGTTCCGCATTAGGTGATCACCATCGCAGATGAAGCATCCCTTGTTGGTCCTATCCATCGTCAGAGGTTGCTTCTCTTTCGATTTAGTAACCATCACTTCCCTAGTTTTGGTGATTTCACCAGACCTGTCCTTCCCCTCGGACATGTCTTTCTTCTTCCAACGATCACGCCTTGCCTCAGGTTCGGTAACCGTCTGGAAGTCCACCAAGCGTTCTGTCGCGCCCGTCGCAGCATTCACGTCCTGGACACCTTGCCGACGCAGCTCCGCCTGCGCCCATGGCTGTAATCCCGACATGAAATTGAACAGCTTGTCCTCTTAGGACATCTCCCGTATGTCCAACAAGAGCGAGTGAAACTCCGTCACATACGCCCTTATGGTCCCTGTGTGCCTCAATTTACGCAGGGACTCCCTTGCAATCCACGACGTGTTGCCAGGGAGGAATTGACCCTTCAATTCCTTTTTCAAGTCCTCCCATGTACCGATCTCCTCTCGGTTTGCCGCCGCATCGCCCGAGAGTTTTGCCCGCCACCAGAGTTTCGCATCTCCCTCAAGATACGAACTTGCGACCGTCACCTTTTCGGCGTCTGGAACCCGACCAGCCCGAAAGTAGGTTTTCATATCCCAAAGGAAATTTTCCAGCAACTTGGCGTCCCTCGTCCCAGGGAAACACCTAGCCTCCCTAGCCTTTGTCTGGTTCGTCCCTCCTGGAATATTCGCAACTGCCCGCCTTAGAACCCGCAGTTTCTCACGCATCCTTTCCACTTGGGTGCTTGAGGCTTGCGACCCCTCTTCTAAAGCCAGCATTCTGTGTAATATCCCCTCCACAGTTTCGCCTGGTGGTGGCGAAATCAGATCGTACACCATAACAAGTTTCCGTTCCAACTCGGAAACCCGACTTCGGAGCGTCGTGTATTGATTATCCGTCATTTCCAGGCTGAGATCAAAGCAAACCTGACGCTCTGATACCAAATGTCACGCCCCTCCCAAGTGACTTAGAATTTTTCTAAGTGTTCCGAGGTTCGTGCGGCCTAACTCCTCACAAGTTAGTCAACCCTTCCGTTGATCCGTCCACTCGAATCCTTTCCCACAGAATTCTCGTGTTTGTGCAAAGTGTGACTGTGTTGCTTACTTAGTTTGAACGGACAAAGTAAACACAACGAGTTACGGGCAACGCCCAACCTTTTCTCTTTATTCCCCAAAAAGATACAAGGACTCTCACAAAGAACACTTTACAGCACTTTTCGGATGCCTAAATACAAGGCAACATTGCTACTTATAACGACATCATCAAGCACACAATTGGATGAGTACAAATGGGCTGAAACCGCTCCGGGGAAGTTTCCTTGCGGACTGTAACTGGCTAACCGCGAGGCAGTTTTCTTGCTTGCCAGCTCAGGGGAGTTTTTCTGCCAGGCCACCTGGAACTGCTCGCCAGGCCAGGTCTAACTGCCCTGGTAACTTCTCACCAGGCCAGGCCAAAAACCGCCCTAACCGCCACAACTGCTTGCCGCGCCAAGCCGGCCGAGCCACGTTGGGACTTGGCCAAGAAGATCGCCCGCATGGATCAGGCGCTGCACCAAGCCAGCGCCAATGTCCGCACACCATGGCCTAATGCCGCGCGCGTTCCGCCCAAGCCCCGCGCGCGACGCACACCAGTGTCGCACATTTTCCGCCCCGATTCGCGCACGCCATGCCCCTCTGTCGTGCGCGTTCTGCCCAAGTGTCGCGCCCCCTGCGCGCACACCATGCCAACTTGTGCCTGAGAGCCGCGCGCAGTTCCCGTCCTGCGCGCGCGCTGTTGCCGAGTGCCGCGCGCGTCCCCTCGCGCGCCGCATACCTCGCCCACCGAGATTGTGTCAACGCGCCTTGCCGTGCGCACCGCTCCGCCCGCACGCCGCATGCGACGCGGACTGTGTTCTTCGCAAGGTCTGGCCAGACCCTGGCCAGACAGGGCATTCCACCAAGCAAATGCCCGGGCATCCCACCAAGCAGATGCCCCAATGTGCGCGCCCGTTCGCCTCAAGCCGATGGCCAGGCGGGACATTCCACCAAGCAAAAGCCCCCATGTGCGCGCCCGTTCGCCTTAAGCCGATGGCCAGGCGGGACATTCCACCAAGCAAATGCCCCCATGTGCGCGATCCTCTCGCGCACTGCATACCTCGCCCACCGAGGTTGAGTCAGCGCGCCTCGCACGCACTGCTCGGTCCTTGCCCGCGCGCCGCATGCGACGCGGGCCTTATGCTTCGCAAAGCTCTGGCCAGACCCTAGCCAGACAGGGCATTCCACCAAGCAAATGCCCCATGTACGTGGCCCGTGCGTTCTTCGACCAAGATGACGCAAGGCCACGTCATCCCCCAAGTTAGGGGTGTAACACTAAGCTACTCAAGTATCGTCTACAAACAGATCAATAACAAAAAAAAACTGAAAAATTATTACGCAGCAGTAAAACGGAACAGTTGAATACGGGCTAGTAGATGCTACAAAGATCAAGACTTTTCCAGCATTTATGCCCTTTCGCAACTTAGGTATCATATCGTAACTCATAAATATCCAGACTGAGGGAAAGAGCACAGCAAAACGTCATCAATCACAATGTCTAAAACGATACATGATAAACTCACTAATTGCATATCAGATTCAATCAATCAATCACCACCTGCCTTGTTGTAGACGTAGGTGAGCCCACACTTACCACAGTAGTGGCGGTCGAAGTGGTTGGCCATGAATGTTCCCGCGCCGCACTCCGCGTTGGGGCACTCCTTCCTCAGCCTCTGCACCTTGCCGGAATCGTCCACCTTGTAGAACTGCAGCACGGCGAGCTTCACCTTCTTCTTCTTGTGCTTGATCTTCTTGGGCTTCGTGTACGTCTTCTTCTTGCGCTTCTTCGCGCCGCCGCGGAGCCTTAAGACAAGGTGGAGCGTCGATTCCTTCTGTATGTTGTAGTCCGCCAGGGTGCGACCGTCCTCGAGCTGTTTCCCGGCGAAGATCAGCCGCTGCTGATCCGGCGGGATTCCTTCCTTGTCCTGGATCTTCGCCTTCACATTGTCGATCGTATCCGACGACTCGACCTCGAGGGTGATGGTCTTGCCCGTTAGGGTCTTCACGAAGATCTGCATCGTTTCTTCTCCGCCCCCAAAATAACCTAATTTCTCTGATTTGAGGGTTTGCGCGAGAAAACGGAAGAGAGATGATATAGTGTAGGGTTTAGATGGGCTTTCAGTGGGCTGGTTGGTTTTGGGCCTAACAGAATAGCCCATTTATATTGTTTATATTGATTACACTCACGAAACGAAAGCTAAGGAAGCTGCGTGGACAAGATGAATCGGGGGAACTGAATAGTCTTGCGTTCCTTCCAGGAATATATACAGACATCATCAATCCTTTTATAAGTTCTTTCCCAAATCACAAACCCTAAGTACACCGACGAATCAATAACGATTAATTTAAGCTAATAGATATATTTTATCTGCTTGGTATCCAATCGTATCGGTTAATTGCGGTGATGGATGATAGCTGCGCGGTGTGTGCGGAGAGTTTGGAGTGGGTGGCGTACGGCGGTTGTGGTCACAAGGATGTGTGCTCTACCTGCGTTGCACGCCTCCGTTTCATCTGCGACGATCGTCGCTGCTGCATCTGCAAGACGGATTGCAACGTCGTTTTCGTCACCAAGGTTTCGTTTAAAGAGATTTTTCGACTCCTTGTGTTTCGGATTGAATGTTTGATCGTTTGATTGCGTGCCACGTTGATTTATTATAAGTCGTGTTATGGAGGTTCTGTGCTAGAACTTGATCACGATTGAGGGCAAGATTCTTTTTTGGTTTTGTTCTTCAGGCATTAGGAGATTACACAAAGACGATCAGTGACTTCAGTGTATTGCCTTCGGAAGTGAAAGAGGGAAGGGTTGGCCATTATTGGTATCATGAAGATACTCAGGCGTTCTTTGATGATTTGGACCACTACAAGATGATCAAAGCCATGTGTAGGCTTTCTTGCAGCGTATGTGATAATGAGGACCAGCCTGATGATGGATCTAGGAGGAGGGCAAAGTTTAGGAACATTGAGCAGTTAAAGGGTCATTTGTTTCACAGGCATAAGCTGGTCATGTGTAGCTTGTGTTTGGAAGGCAGGAAGGTGTGTTTCTCTCTGATACATTCAGACATTCTCCCTAACTCTGTTAATAATTCCATTAAGATTTGTTAGTATGTACGCTTATTTCTCTACAATGTCTGCTTTAGAGCCTTCTTAGTAATGTATTAAATTTCATACGTACATTTAGGGGATATATGTTGGACTTTGAAGTGAAACCAATTGAAGCTGGTTATTCTGGTGCACACTATTTGTGATTATACATATCAACTGCTCGCGCCTGTTAGTAGGACATTGAATTGATTTCTTAGGGATATGCAGAACTGATGGCAATAAATTATTTTCCTCTGGCTGTTTTGAGTACGAGGAGCCATTTTACGTTAAGGCTGATTATTATGTAGATGAAGATAAATATAATTTGACTGAACCGCACCTCAAATAACTAATGTCAAATTCTTTTTTGAAGTTTTCCCATGATTGTTGTGATGGTTGATAGTGGATACAAACTCAGAGACCTGATGATATACATTGATATTCAGGTTTTCATCTGCGAGCAAAAGCTGTATACAAGATCACAGCTAACTCAGCATATAAACACCGGTGATTCGGAAGTGGATGGTAATGAAAGTGAAAGAGGTGGGTTTGCTGGGCATCCGCTGTGTGAATTTTGCCACACGCCTTTTTATGGGGACAATGAGCTTTATATGCATATGTCAACTGAACATTATACATGTCACATATGCCAAAGGTAATCCATCTTACTTCTGTTTGAAGCTACTTGTTGATTTTTCCACATGCTGAGTCGGGGATGAATTGAATCTTTATGGCAGGCAACACCCAGGACAGTATGAATACTACAGCAACTATAATGATCTTGAGGTTAGCTTTTGTCGGGATGATTCCAACTTATCCATCTGTTTCTTTGTTTTCTCTAAAAAAGAATCACCTTATTCAGATGCACTTCCGTCGTGATCATTTCTTGTGTGAGGATGATGGTTGTCTTGCGAAGAAGTTTGTTGTCTTTCCATCTGAAGCAGAATTAAAGGTTAGCCTTCTTAGCTACACTAGAGGAAACTTGTTTATCTGTTTCACGTTTCAACTGACTCATTGAGTTGTCTTCTGTCTATCCGCCCGGGAACAGAGGCACAATACTTTAGAGCATGGAGGGCGCATGTCCCGTGCACAGCGTAGTGCTGCACTTCAAGTAGGTTCTCCATCTCCAACCGAACTAATCATTGGTTTGATTTCCCCACTAAATGACCATGTGAATGTCTTCTAAAATTTGCACTATGTCTACAGATACCAACAAGTTTCAGGTACAGACGTAGTAATGAACAGGATAATCATCGTGGTAGAGGACGCTCATTTCGTCGTGATACGGTGGATAGTGAAATCTCTCTGGCCATCCAAGCAAGTCTTGAAACAGCCACTGCCTCAGCTTCTAGTGATCAAGCCAACACAAGCGATGTTGAAACTCTTCCCACTCCATTGGAATCTGTCGGGACGGCAGATTCTTCAAGATATCGGCAAGCAGTTTCCACAAGTTCAAGAAGTGGAACATTGGGAGAATCTTCTTTTCCACCTTTGTCAGTGGTGTCTGGCAGTAATCAACCAAATCCAAATTCAGATGTCCCCCCGAAGAACACGATGGCAGCACGTCTTCGTGGGCAGGGAAACCGAAAGGTCAATGTCTTGAATTCAGCTTCTGCTTGGCCTGCTGCTAGTAGTACGCTTGTACCACCAGTCAACGCTTCTCGTGCTGCTTGGCCTCCAATAAATGGTGTTTCTGCATCGTCATCTAGCTCTGCACAAGCAAGACCCGTCGCTTCTTCTTCTACTTATTCTGCTTCGGCTCAGACTCGTCCTCAGTTGGGTGGTGAATCACGGAGTTCGATTTCTGGGAGAACAAGTGGTATTACTCATTCTTCTTCAGCACCCAATCTTTCGGCCCGTGGATCTGTTCTCTCATCAGAAGCAGAGTTTCCTCCTATGTCAGCTGTACATACACAACCAAAGGCATCCTCCACTGACCAAACTGTTGTCAAGGCGGATGATGTCCATTCAGCCAACAAATTTCTGGTGGAAAAGATGCGTGTTGCCCTTGGGTCTGATGAAGATAAATTTACTTCTTTTAAAGCTATATCTGGCGAGTATCGTCAAGGGTCAATGGACGTGGAGACATACCTAGCTCATGTCGAGCAGTTTGGTCTGAACCATCTGGTCCTGGACTTGGCCAGGCTCTTACCTAATTATGAGAAACAGAAAGAGTTGATCGACGCGCACAACAGAAACACTTTGTCGAAGAATGCTCTTAGAGATGATCGAAAATCAGTGAAAGGTGGCAACGGCGGTGCGAAGAAGGGAAAAGGCAAGTCAATAGAATCTGGGAGCAGTTCTGTCGGAACCAACTTAGCTGATAACGTCATAAACACTATGAAAGAATTGCAATTGAGCTATCACAACACTACTGATGAAGAGGTCGAAGTGTTGTCCAAAGATGGATATCGATCGAAAGCTGTGGCCCATAATCCCCCGCCAGGACCGAGAGAATCCTCAATGCTGAAAAATGAAGTTGAAGCTTCTTCCACAGTCAATGGATCTGCTAATCAAAGTTCGGCCGGTGGGGATGGAAAAGGTAAGCAACGAAAGAAAACATCAAAGTTCCACAGAGTACGCCTCGGCGATGGTTCCACCGAAGCAAACTTGGATGTCAACTCTGAAGCAGCTGGTCGGGAAAAGGAGGAGAATGCAACGGATGTTGGGAATAATCCTCATGGAAGTGTACCTCCCCGCGGGGTGTGGGGAAGAGGTGGTGGTCAAAAGCTGTTGGCAATGTCTTCGAGAGAGCCTAGAGGTAGGGTCTGATTTCGAATCGTTTCTTTTGTGAAGGAGAAGATTAACTCTATAGTTCCGTTTTGCATCCTTCTCTGCTCTACATATGGTGACGAAACATCATTTTCGTATCCCTTTTTTCCTTTGTGATTCATGAATATTTTGGTTGACCCCAAGAATCATGCGGTTAGTTGGCTTTTGAGGCTTGCTGCATCCCATTGCTTAAACCCCGAGTTTTTTTGTGTACTCCGTAAGCTTGCCAAGGAATTGTGTTGATTGCTGTTGCTATGCTATGGTCAAACTGGGGTGCAAAGTTTGGTTCTTATTGCTTCAAAATTACATTATGTACTGTCGTGTGTTGGGCAGAATTGGAACTGTCCTGCCTGTTTAGGATTCTGTTTGGTTTGGTTATCAGAAAAAGCAAGCTTTTACTTCAGGGTATTGTTTTTTTTTAAAAAAATCTTGGAGATGAGATTGTTCTAAATTGAGCTGTTTAAGTGTGATGGACAAATATTACTGCTCGAATCAAGTGCAACGAGGTTTATATGTTCGAGTTTCCAGAGTAAAGCTCGAAAAGAAATAGGACTTCAAAGATAATGACGAGCTTGCAAAAGATTTCGACGAAGCTCGAATTAGAGCAATTTTAATCGATCGGCTGTCATCGTTCACCTTTGTTTATCAAGCTCTTGAAAGAACTTAATTATTGTTCATGTTATCTTTGCGGTTAGAGCTTTAACTAGACACGTTTGATTTAAAGCTAAATGCCTATATTATCCATATCCAATGACAAAGGTAGTAAACCACAATGCTATGGATATTAGCACACAGTACAAGTATACTAGAACACAGCACACAGAATTTTCACTAGAATTTGCACAGTATTCATGTATTATTTACAAATTTTTGCTGATAACGGAATTTTAATGGCACAAGCGAATGCTATGTCCAAGAGTTTTCTCGCTACTGTAGCAAAGGTAGAGAAACCCATCTTCATCCCTGTAAGAATAGTACACAGTCTCGACCAAGCAAGCTGCAAAAAACAAGAACAGTTTTCAAACTAGACATTAAGACGAAAGTCATACACCAAGAAGTCGAGTTTTCAAAGCAATAGAGGTGAGAGGAAGACTCTTGCATGTTTTCGGCAAGGTATTCTCCACAAACACAAAGATAGCTTTTCCAGGAGGAAGATGGAGCCTGCCACTTATTATGTGGATAAATTGGCCAATTGACATGTCGCGAGGAACCAGAAATCAGCCGATATATCCAATCCAATGGAAAAGAAAAAAGTAAATCAAATTGTGTCCTTGATTATTCAAGCCAGAAAATCACATAATTGGCTAATGAAATTAACGGGTTAAAGTAGCTTTACATGCTGGGATAAACACAGGTGATGATTGAGAATTAGAGAGAAATTACTTCTTCTTCTCCATCTCAGGAAGGTCAGTTTTGGTGTACCCTTCCACAACAACCTGCAAAGAGAGCTTCAATTGAGAGACGTACCAAAACAAATACGTGGCAGAAAGAAACTGCCTTCCTATCCTGAACCAGATGAGATGTTGCCCAAAGTTTGAACTGAAAACTGTAAGTCCGTATCGTGGTTATTCCAACAATGATGAATTGAAAACTTTAAACCAAAAACATTTGATTGACACAAGCAAGAGTTCACACTAAATAGTTCAGATGGACCGATCCCAAGTGAAAAGATCCTAAGTTCGATTAGGAACAGTCTCCGATCCTATTTTATGCTTGCTCAACAACTGGAGAAATGATCACTCACAAATTTGCGAGAAAAAGAACGGAATCTTAAGAGTTTCCAAACAATTTCTCATCCTTGTTCCCAAATCACCCTTTGCACATGTACTAGAAGGTTAAAGTTTCGTATCATCATAGGCAAACAGAAATTTGAAGACAACGTGAAAATACCGAAAATTCAACGAAATAAGCTGATGAAACGTGGTAGCTGCTATCAAGTAAAAACAAAGAATCAAAGAGACTGAAATAGAAAACATAGAATTACAGGAACACGATCGGGATACTTGGCGATGATATCCTTCGATTCTAGCAGCCTTTCGTCTGCAATTAATAATACAAGAAACAACAGAGAACAGAAACGTCTTAGCAATAAATCAGCAGGTGGGTATACAGTGATGATCGCGGAAGAGAAAAGGCGCGCACCAAATGAGAACTGACCGAACTGATCCTTGAAAGGTTGGAATTTCGCCTTCCCCATTGCTGTTGATGAAGAATGCACGCTATCGATGGGTTTGAACGTTTTGAATCCCCTTATTGTCAGTGATGAATATATAACTACTATATTGCCTAAATAAATTGGGGGATAGCTCAGTTGGGAGAGCGTCTGACTGAAGATCTGAAGGTCGCGTGTTCGATCCACGCTCACCGCATTGTTATTTTCTTTTTCGTAATTTATTTATTATTATCATTTCGAGAATCTATAATCTTTATTTATTTTATATGGTCAATTTTAGGTGAAGTTGATGGCATGCAATAGAAGACGAAAGCCGCCTTATTTCTCTCTCTTTCTTTGTCTCTCAATGAGGCTGCGCGGCGCTCCGCGTCTCAACTAGCCAATCCTCCAAATTGCAAGTGTAAGAGCAGCTTTTGAGCTCCTTTTCATTCTCTGTTTGTCGTTCCATGAAAATGTGGAAGCTTTTGTTTAGACGGATCTGGTAATCCTCGTTTCTTTTGGCTCCCATTGCTTCAGTTGAATGCGTTATGATTGTCTTTTGCAGCTTTCTTTCTTTGTGTTTTCGATTGAGTTTTAGTTTTCCAGCTTCCTCCGATCATTTTTTTGGTCGGACGCGCACATACGTATTTATTTTTATTTTTTTTTTGTGTACGACGTATGATGTTTCTAATTTGGTCAGAATCATTGGTTCTGAATTTTTTTGATGAGTTGTATTGGGCCTGCTCCGTTACCATGTTGGAAAGTTGGAATAGAGCATATGAGTATATGTTTGCTGATTTTTTAGCTTAACTTAGCTATTATAGCCATTGGACATAACCATTGACTCTTGCCTTTGATGCTATTATAGCTAGTGAGGAGTGAAGCATGGATAAGTTTATTTTGTCATAACTTCATTTGTTTGCCTAATAGTTATAATGCCTGAGGAAGGTAATGTTGCTGTTTATGTTGGCTGAGATTTTCATTTTTTCGTTGTGGTTTTGCGTGAGATGAATCTCCGTTCCTTTTTCTGTTCTTCACAACTACTTACTATGGGATGTATATGAATTTTCATTAATGTAACAGTTCTTGTTGCTACCTGTTTATTTCCCTTTGGGAGCTGAGGATATTTGGTGGGCTTTTATATGTATTCTGAATATAATTGTCAGGTTGTTGTCCATGCATCACAACTTGGGCAAGTGGAGAGAGTTGTGAAATAAGTTCTGTGCTGATTCCAAACATATCTCTTAGCCCTACTTGTCGATTTCTCTTCCATGGTGTCAACATTGCACTTTGGGGTCAAAACTCCTCATGTTGGTTACTCCAAGAGGACATCAATTTTTGTGCATAATATGTGGAGGCCTTATTATAATATTCGTTTTGGTCTTCCCCTGAGCACTCGTGGCATAGTAGCAGCTTTCCGAGTTAGCAGTGCAGCGGGCAAGGTTGATGTACTTGAGTATCAGCAAGATTCTCAACAAATTGCCAACGACTTGACATGTGTGATGAAGTTTGGTGGCTCCTCTGTTGCTTCTGCTGAAAGAATGAGAGAAGTGGCTCAACTTATTATCGGCTTTCCCGAAGAGAGGCCCGTCATTGTTCTTTCTACTATGGGGAAAACAACCAACAAGCTCTTGCAGGTACTTTTAACTTCTTCTGTCTAATCGACTTCCTGTGTAAGGATTTTCCTGAGAAGATTCTGAGGGGGAATTATTGATCTATTAAAGGCTGGAGAAAAGGCTATCTCTTGTGGTGTCTCAAATGTGTCCTCTCTTGAAGAGATGCATTTCATCAAAGATTTACATCTCAGGTTACCATTTTTGCTATGAATCTCACAGTCTTTAACTCTTTATAGAATCCTCATGAGGGTATTTATTTGAAAACATTCTATTTTCTTTCATACAGGACTGCTGAAGAACTTGGGGTGGAGTCCTCTATTATTTCAAGTGAGTCACTCTCCCACTTTGAAATACCTATATGTGAGCAGTGTCCAACCAAGTCTCCTGAATTTTGTCAGTCTACCAGTTAAATACAATCTTGTACCTAAAGTGAAGTTCTGTTTTATATCCTTTATTTTCGTTCAAGCATTTACTGCTGCAGTTTGTCGTACATCTGCCACTTGAATTTTTTAAATCTGCTAGTGACGTATGTTGTATAAGAACTTTTGGGTGGGAGTTTCTGCAATTTACTGATTTCTGTACTTGGTTCTTTGCTCTGTTACCATCATTCCATCCATTATTGGTGTTGAAGTCTGCTCTTCCACTATTGATCACTCCTTTATACGTTTGACAAAATCTTTTGCAGAACATCTCTCTGAGTTGGAACAACTTCTGAATGGAATTGCTATGATGAATGAGATGACTACAAGAACAAAGGATTACTTGGTCTCCTTTGGGGAGTGCATGTCGACGAGGATTTTCACTGCATATTTGAACAAAATTGGTGTCAAAGCTCAGCAAGTATGTGTTTCATCTTCCACTAACTAATGATAGTTTGTTAACACTTTATGCCATGTGATATTTTTGGAGAAGGATGATTGGTGGGCTTGAAACTATCCACGTAACACATTATTCTCATAATTTGTTTGGCATTTGAAGTTGTTCCAAGAAATGCAGCCCTGTTTTCTCTGGTTCTTAAGTTAACTGATTCTCGTCTATACATTTTTTGCGGCACAAAATATTCCTGCATTGATATTTCATCTGAACTTGTTGATAGACTAAATTGTAATAAATGATTATATGTTTTTTGGGCTTCAACAGTGATATGGATTTCATGTGTTCCATGAAAAGATTATTTTAAGTTATATTAAAATGTATGTCTGTTGCGATTGTTGAGCAAAAAAATATATTTCTGATGCATTGTTCAACAGATTCTGTATCTCCTGCTTGTCTCGGATTTCTATGTGACTTAGTTTCTTCAGAGGATATCTGGCTTTTTCCAGAATCCATATTATCTCTTTTGCTCACTACTTCTGTTGCAGATATGCAAGTGCATGTAAAATATATGTTGTTGAGTAATCCGTAAGTTGCCTCTTCTCTTTTGGCAGTATGATGCTTTTGATATAGGATTTATAACTACTGATGATCATACAAATGCGGATATCTTGGAAGCAACTTATCCTGCCACTGCTAAGAGATTGCATGGAGATTGGATTAATGATCCTGCAATTCCAGTTGTCACTGGATTCCTTGGGAAGGTTTGCTCTAATTATTCATTTTCTTGCCATGTCTATTACATGCAAATTTATATATGTACTTTAAGAGTTGCGGCGCGATGGTTTTTTTCTTTATTTTAGGGTTGAAGAAGTGGTGCAATAACTACTCTGGGAAGAGGTGGTAGTGATTTGACTGCTACAACGATTGGTAAAGCATTGGGGTTGAGGGAAATTCAGGTTTGTCCCATTTTCCCACGATCTGTTATCTTATATGTCCATTAATAGTATATATTTGATGGTGTATCAAGAATATAAATGTATTGCTGATGAGAAAAGATGAATCGGGCATCGCGTGTGGCGATTTAGTGGATTAAAACGAAGAACGAACAATAAACCACACTCCAAAATGAGTGAAATCTAAATCGATATAACTGACTCATATAATAATGTGACTGACGGATGATTCAACGCGAATAGGCATGCAGGACCAACCCAAATAAATTAAATAATTATAATTGTTTGATGTCATCCTCGTCATGACAACATTGCCATGCTCGTCCCATACGGAGTCTCGGCATCTGTTTGCCACCTCCAAGCCCATAAAGTTGTATCCCAAATATGAACATATGTACGTCATATAACACATTTAGGTACCATAGAGAAACGCATTGCTTGCACCCCAAATATGAACATATATTCTGCTCTGTATACCTCTTCATAAATGTATTATTCTGAGATGTGAAATTTACGAATTTTACTCATCAAATGTAGGTGTGGAAAGACGTGGATGGTGTTTTGACATGTGATCCTCATATATATCCCGGTGCATTGCCAGTTCCCTATCTGACTTTCGATGAGGCAGCTGAACTTGCTTACTTTGGTGCTCAGGTATCAGTGACATGTTTTTTAACTTCCTTTCACATCATGCATTACGATTTCTTCCTTGCTATCCTTTCGGGTTTTCGGTATTAATTTGATGCGTTTCATGGCTCGCATTTTTTAAGTATTCTTAACAAATCGCCGGATCAATATAGTCGGTTATATTAACGAGCTACAAATATATTTAATCCGTCTTTTGGTGTTGTAAAGGTACTGCATCCACAGTCCATGAGACCTGCTCGTGAGGGTGACATTCCTGTGAGGGTGAAGAACTCATATAACCCAAAAGCTCCAGGAACTCTTATTTCTCGAGCAAGGGATATGAGTGAGGTTAGCATTGTTTAAATCTGACACTAGTTTCCAGAGATACCACTACCACCATTCATATTTCATGGTTTCAATTCCAGGCAGTACTTACGAGCATTGTGTTAAAACGGAATGTCACGATGTTGGATATCGTTAGCACTCGTATGCTTGGCCAATATGGATTTCTTGCTAAGGTAACCTTTTGATTGGTGACACGTGGAATGCACTGTGCAACTCGGTTTGTTCAATGTCTTTACTGTTTGTTTTTTTTGGTACCCTGTCTTTGCATGCAGGTTTTTTCGATCTTTGAGGATTTAGGCATATCTGTAGACGTTGTTGCAACTAGTGAAGTCAGTTTATCCTTAACACTTGATCCTTCTAAGCTCTGGACAAGAGATCTGATCCAGCAGGCAAGCGTATGATACTAACCTCCTTTTGTCTTTCTGGCAAAATGATTTAACTTTTCATCTACCATTGTCCCTCACCTTCAACTTTTCTTTCTCCGTCTCCCCTCTTTCAGCTTTTCCCTCGGTTCTTTTGAACAGGAATTGGATCATGTGGTGGAAGAACTCGAGAAAATTGCAGTTGTAAACCTTCTTCAGAAGAGATCCATCATCTCTCTCATTGGAAACGTGCAAAGATCATCACTGATACTAGAGAAGGTGATTTGATCGAAGTTTATCATCTGTTGCACTAAATTCTTGCGAAACTGATTTGTTTGTGATTGCGCGTGATGATGTGGTAGGCTTTCCATGTGCTTCGTAAGAATGGAGTAAACGTTCAAATGATATCGCAAGGCGCTTCGAAGGTCAACATCATTGATAGTAAACGACAGTGAGTCAGAACAGTGTGTTAGGGCCCTCCACCCGACCTTCTTTGAGAGCGGTTTAGCAGAATTTGTGTCTGCTTCAGGTAATGGTTTGGCTTGAGAAACCATTAACTTTATATTACTATTAATGGTTTGGCTTGAGAAACCATTAACTTTATATTACTATTATCGTCTACATCTAATTAGAAGATTCATTGAATTATATTGAGGCCAACTAGCTCCAATGTTACAGCTCTCATTCCATTTTACAAGAACAAAATCTTTTCTGAGCTTTAGGAAGAATACTGGTTTCTCTGTTAGTTCCCAGCTTAGTTATTCCTTTCCTACCGTACATGTTTTGACTGATTTGGCTTATAATTGCAAAATTTTAACATCTGGATTGCTATTCACCACCCCTTTTTTCCTAGTCACCGCCCCCTAAAGGGCTAAAAAAGACGTTTTTGCCCTTATGATATTTAAATTAATTAAAAAGAAAAAACTAACTAAATATATAATTTCGGTACGAAATATTGAAAACTACATACACAAATAAATTCGAACGATCGATCGATACGGAAAAAAAAAATTGATTTAACATTTTAGGACCGATCGATCGATATTTTCGAACCGATCGATCGATATTTTCGGACCGATCGATCGATTTTAGGACCGATCGATCGATATTGTCGTAAAAATCATTCGTACGTAGATGAATTAGCGAACACGGATCGAAATAGTTTGAAAAAAGTCCCGACCGAAAAAAAAAATTCCGGCCGGCGCCGGCACAACCGAACAATAATTTCGGTCGCCACAAGGCACGACCGAAACACAATTTCGGTTGTGACATGTGGCGACCGAAATTGTTGTTCGGCTGTGCCACCTCCGACCGAAATTCCAGTTCGGCCCGCACCGGCCCGGCCGAAATTCCAGTTCGGCCCGCATCGGCCCGGTCGAAATCTCAGTTCGACCCGCACAGGTCCGGCCGAAATTTCAGTTCGGCCCACCAGACCCGATTAATTTTCACTTTTTCGTTTTCTTTTTAATTTTTATTGTAATTTATAAAAACTCAACATATATTGTAGTATTTAGGAATTGAACCCATGACCTCTACTTGATAAAGAAAGTACTTACCCATTGGGCTACATAGCTTTTTGTTAACAATTATGACATATATATAAATATATTTGAAAAAATAACCGGGACGGGTTTCGGGTCGGGGATCGGGCCTGGGTTGGCCGGACCTGAGACCCGACCCCGACCCGGCCGGGTTGTAATTTCCCTCCAATTTGGGCACATTCACAAGCCCAAAAAAAAAAATATTACAAAATAATTACAACAAAAAAAAGTTAATAACAAAAAAATTAATAATACAAAATAATAACAAAAAATAATTAATAATACAAACTAATAACAACAAAAATAATTATAAAAAAATTAATAACTATAAATTAATAACAAAAATAATAACACAAAATATTAATATTACAAAATAATAATAAAAAAAATAATAATTTGTTGTTATTATTTTGTATTATTAATTTTTTTTGTTATTAATTTTTTTGTTATAATTAATTTTGTAATATTGGGTCCTAAAAGACTCAACCCGTTCGGGTCCGGGTCGGGTCTCGGGTCCAGCCAACCCCGGCCCGATCCCCGACCCGAAACCCATTCCGGTTATTTTTTCGTTATATATTTATATATATGTCATAATTGTTAATAAGCTATGTAGCTCAATGGATAAGTACTTTATTTATCACGTAGAGGTCATGGGTTCAATTCCTAAATACTACAATATATGTTGAGTTTTTATAAATTACAACAAAAAAAACGAAAAAGTGAAAATTAATCGGGTCTGGTTGGCCGAACTGAAATTTCGGCCGGGCCTGTGCGGGCCGAACTGGAATTTTGACCGGGCCGGTGCGGGCCGAACTGGAATTTCGGCCGGGCCTGTGCGGGCCGGACAATAATTTCGGCCAAGCCTGTGCGGGCCGAAAATGTCGATCGACCTGCACACAGCCCGACCGAAATTTCAGTTCGGCCCGTGCACAGGTCGAAAATTTCGTTCGAATTTCCTTATCGATCGATCGTTCGAATTTATTTGTGTATGTAGTTTTCAGTATTTCGTATCAGAATTATATATTTAGTTAGTTTTTCTTTTTAAATTAATTTAAATATCATAAGGGCAAAAAGGTCATTTTCAAGCTCTTTAGGGGGCGGTAACTAGGAAAAAGGGGGCGGTGAACATTTATCTTTTCTAGCCTTCAAAGTCTAATTGCAAAAACTCGGAAAACTGGAAAAATATTAAGGACCAATAAAAAGGATGTATCAAGTAAATAGCCTTAGCCCAAATTTAGAAAAAAAAAATAGCTTCGTTGACAAAGCTTTTTGGGTCAATGACCTCGATTTTAAGGATATAAATCCCAAACTATAGGATCCCTGGCCAACTGAAGAGCGAACTAAAAGGAAGGGAACATCTAGGGGTGTTCAAATGTCGGTTAACCGACTGAACCGAAACCATACCGAATACCGAATCGAAAAACTTCGGTTCGGTTTTATTTTGATAGTCGGAAATAATTCGGTTCGGTTTCGGTTTATTACTTCGATAAATCGAACTGAACCGAACCGAAAACTTAATTCCTACTTTTTTTTATATTATTTATATACAAATATATTATTATATAAAATATATAATGATATATTTTTATATGTCTTCTTTAGTAATATATCCACCATATTTAATAAATATAGAAAATATTAGGTAAATCGAAATTTTTTACAAATACATATATATGTGATAATATAAATTTATAATATAAATCAAATTAATATATTTATTAAAATATGGAAAATATGAGGTAAATAAAAATTTTATATAAATATATATATACTTTAAATTATATTAATACTATATATTTATTTTTTTTATTAAAATTCGGTTTTTTGGTCGGTTAACCGAATCGAACCGAAAAAAATTCGGTATAAACCGAAACCGAACCGAAACATTTCGGTTCGGTTTTCGGTTAATAAAATTCTTGAACCGGACTTTCGGTTCGGTAATTACCGAATGAACACCCCTAGGAACATCTATTGCTACAACTACAAATTACTTTTAAAAATTGACCACTTCATCCTAAAAGTAAATAGTAATAGGTGTGATTGTTCTTTTAATATAGGGGTAATTCCTTATAGGTCCCATTTGAGGTTTAAAATTCCTCTCTAATACTCCTCAAAATATTTCTTCCTGTTTAATACTTATTTGAGAATTTCTTCATGTTTAGTACCTAAAATTGTATTTTCACGTTGAAAAGACGAAAATACCCATGTCTCGCACATTCGAAAAAGCTGAACAATTTTTCACATGAATTATACCAACAAAATTCGTTATTATACTGAAAATTGAAAGTATACCAGAACTTGTAGAAATTATAACAAATGTTTTCGTTATTATACCAATAAATAACACCATTTAAATTTATAACGCGAAATTGGACATATACCAACTGATTTTGCTATTATACCAGAAATTATTTACCACATGTTTCCGTTATTATACCGATAAATAACATATTACATTTTTTATACCAAAATATTGGACATTATATCAACTGATTACTCTATTATACCAGAAACTGTTGAAATTATACCATCTGTTTTCGTTATTATATCATTAAATAATGATAGCAAACTGATTTTTGTTATTATACCAGAAATTATAAAAATTGTATCATCTGTTTTCGTATACCAATAAATAAATTTATTAATTTTATACCAATAAATTAGGCATTATTACCGCTGGTTTTGCTATTATACCATAATTGATGAAATTATACCATCTATTTTTGTTATTATACCAGTAAATAATGTTATTCTAATTTTTATACAGCGAAATTGGATATCGTACCAACTGTTTTGATTACTATACAAACTGTTATTGCTAATTTTACCAACAAGATAATATCATTATAATTGTATATAAATAAAATTGTAAATTATACTAAGTGTTGTCGCAATTATACTAGAATTTAAGCTTTATAATAACTGTTATCGTTATTATACCAACAGTGGTATAGTGTTCAATTTGTCGGTATAATAACGCTAATAGTTGATATAATTAGTGATTATAATTGGTATAGTTGGTACAATTCGCAGTTTTGATTTGAAAAGGGGTAACTTCATCAGTTCGCTGTTTTGAGGTATTAAACACACAATTTCTCGCAGATGAATACCGAATAGGAAGAAATTTTCGTCGGGTACTAAACAGGAAGTTTAAACTTTCATGGGGAATGATAAGGAATTACCCCTTCAATATATTTTATTGAGTGGAGTGGACTAAACTTTTCAGATATGTGATTCAATTCTCAAGAATTAGAGGACCTAAACTCAAAGCAGGAAACCATCTCTTGCCAAGGATGAAACTAAAAGCAGGGAACTCTGCTACTAGAACTAGAGGAAGGATCAAACAAGGATCCACCCATAAAAAAGATAACCATAATAAAGATTTGAACACCGATTATTAATGGGCACAACTAAAATAACACCAAGACCAGAAAAGGAAATGACGTCCGTCGCCATTTAGTTTATTCAGCAACTGGTAAGAATCACATACATACATCAACATAAAACTTAACGTAATAACAACTGCCATAGACTCTCAAGGCTACACAAACCACAACTTATTATTCAACATCACAGCAAAGGAGTCAACAAACAACACACACATTCTTCTCAGACACTGTAGTTAAAAAAGTAAAACATGTAATACTATTTTAGCTTAGCTGGCACCATACTCCAACATATCCCAAGTAAACGGTTCGATCATGCACATAACATGCGGCATAGTCTTGAAGTATAAAGCCACACACACACAAACCGCAGCCACGGCTAACATGGAAAGCATCGCTGGCCGATAAGCCAAAGACCTTCCATAGGCCGATGCAGCACTATGAGCACGGCATATACTGCAATAAGGCTTTCCTGTCTTGGACAACCCTCCCATGATTTCGAAGTTACCTTTTAATGCATCTGCCTTGGGTTTTTTAGACACTGTATCGAAGATATCAACTGCCACGTGCCCCGACGAAGGTGTTTTCTTGTTGATTTTTCTCTGGACAAGGTGAATGTAAGAGTAGTGCCCTCTCAGTCTAGCATAGTCTTCGGGCGTGAATCCTGCGCTGTCGAGTGCGCTTTTCCATGCGCCTATTCCAGCCTAGAAACAGAGAATGCCATGTTATGCGAAATAGAGGAAAAAAGAACGCTTTTTTTTTTTTGCATACACGGGTGAAAGCAGTGAATATACCTTGCTGGAATCTTCGGTTAGAGCATCCAAAGTTTCTTCGGAGCCATCTCTCGCCGCTGCTATGTGGAGAGGAGTAAGGCCCTCGGGTCCCACAACATCGGGTCTGAACAAGTAGTAGGTTTGGCCAGCTATAACCAAGGAATTGTATTCTTGGCTTAGTTCGTTGGATACTTCTGTTGGGACGTATCTCAGCAGCATTTCCACCATAGACCTTGAATTTCGACGAACTGCTCTGTGCAGAAGGCTTAGTTCGGATAAAACAGAAGTCAACTGAGGTTTCTGCTGCTCTCTGCCACTCACAACTCCGTTTAACAGAATATCGAGGAGTTGATTCACAACAGCACACCATTCGCGGTCCATTGCGAACTCCACGAGATACTTGAACCGTTCGAATTGGAAAAAGCACTCTGAATTAGGATCTTCGTGTCTGAGTCTTGATTTCGATTGGAACTTGTGTAGAATCCATCCCATTTCGTGTATGAACTCCAAAGCTTTGTTTCGCGTCGCAAAACTTATGTAGTCTTTCTCGGTCTTTTCTAGTTCCTCCTCTAGCGTTCGAATTTCAGTGCAAACGCTATCCTCCGCGACTATAAAGGGGAAAAAGCTGCTGCCTACGCCATGATCTTCAATCTGTGAGAGTGACACGAAAAATTTCAAGTCAACAGTGGATTTGCAATGATTTATGATAAGAGGTAATGGAGTATCACATCACCACGTAGCATGTTTAAGTTAACAATATTTTCAGATGCTTTCAACGCTATACACGTGAGAAGACATCCCAATCTCGTCAGAAACCAATTTTTTAATAAAGTAGCAGGCCCCTCTATGTAGAAGTGAGCCACGTTTGTGCGTGGAAAATATAAAAAACGTGAAGAATTGAAATTTCTAATAACCGGCACGTAAGCGTCAAAAAGAGATGAGGTATGCCTCCATTTGTGAAAAGATAAGGTAGTCTTATACGATGCAATGCAGAGTCTTATGAGAGGTTAGATGAAATGACACTGATAAGCTGAAAACATAGCCACCTCCATAAAACCTCTTCCTGTAAGTCCCGGGACAGAATAGGAAATCTTGAGACACTCAAGGCCATCCACATGTTCCACGGATTGGTTATTACCTTGCAGATAAGTTCCTTCCAGGGCGCAGAGTAATCTGTAAGCATGAGTGTGCAGTGTTGGTTTATAATTTGAGTTTGACAAAATTTGAGCCAATGAAAATGCTACAAATTCAAGGATTTTCCAGGGAAAGTAATCTGTAAGCATGACTGTGTACAGTTGGTTTATGGTTTTAATTTAACAAAATTCGAGCAAATGAAAATGCGACAAACTCGAGGATTTGAGGAAGTATGAGAGAGCTAACAAAAGTAATGAAAACGTGTACCTTGCTGAAGGTCGTGACAGATTCAAGCCTTTGACCAAAAATTGTGTTTGAGTTGATGAAGTCACAGCTATAGGTCTGACATTGAGGATAGTACTGTAAGTTCCAGTCTCAAAAGGCAAATATGCGTCAGCAACTACTTGTCCTGCGTTGAGTACATTATCAAAGTACAGCATACTCAAACTGAGTGTAATACTAAGATTACAATATGTGTGAACACATAACAACAAATTATAGTTGGGGGCAAAAGGAGCAAACCGTCATGAATAAATGCCATTTGGTTCTGAACCATAACATAGATCCACCCAGTACTCCAAAAACCATCATCGGAGAAATCGAGAAGCCTACTAAGACTGGAGCGCAGATCAAAGCAAACCTAAAAAATAAAAGATTTTGGACCACTAAAGAAGGCAAAGGAATATTTTCTATAATAGCTATCGAATTAAAAAGTCAGGCTCGCAAGAAGATATACCTCCTCCCATGCAGACTCTGCTTGACGAAGGTAAATAGTCAACACGATGCAGCCAGGTCTAATGTAGCTCTCAATGTCAGAAGGACTTTGTGATAACCAATCAAAAATCTGAATGCAAGTTACATGACAATAGTAAGTTTAATAGCAGAATGAGAACAAAGAGAAATCATTTGAAGAAAATCAAGGACTTGGATGGAAAATTTGTAACATCAAGCAAAGGGAGAGAAGAGCACCTGAGACCGTAAAACAAGAGGAAGCTCATTTGGCTCTTTCCCAAATAATTTGAACACAATGCGGTCTGTGTAGTTCTGCAGTATATTAAACGAAAATAAGACAACGAAATGAAGTTCCAACAATAACAAATGTAATTGGTATGCAGTAACTGGGAAAAGAAAAAGAAAGATGAGTGCCTCACGTTGAACTGGAAACACAATCAGTGCAGTCAATCACGTTCATTTGGCATTTTGATGGACCAACTATGATATCAACAAGAACTTAAAAGTTAAAGCAATACTTGCATACCCGAACAATTTCGGTAGAACTGGATGGTGATTGTGCAGATGCTGAATCTGAATTTCTGCTGGTGTGAGGAGGACTTGACTGATGAGAATCTTGTTGGATCCATGGAGGATATTCGACAGAAACAGTCTCCAGTGCGGTGGGAAGGGGTGATTTTTCAACATCGTCCGTACCATCATTGGTATCAACATATTCGTCATTTAAATCGAAATCATTAACTCTCCTACCAGATGTATCCAAATCTTGAGCATAAGTTTGAGGGCTTGGTTGAGAGGGAAAGACCACACCAGTACTTTGAGATGTCATGGCTTGGACATCCCTGTCTTGTCCAGTCTGTTCATGGATAGGAGCTACACAATGCTTATCGCTAGATGTTTGTCCCAAAGATCCGTTCAAGAGTAACTTAGAAACTAATTCAGAGTTTCCCAAAGAAGACAACTTATTGAGCAAGTTCAGCGAATCAGGTATATGTAACAAGGATCCCTGGTTTGCAAGGCTTTGTAGAAGATGAGACAAGAGGGCCTGATCCTCTGTGTGATTCGATCCAGCCGCTACAATTAACCAGAATCGAAATTTTTACTCATTTGAGTTTTCATATGCATAAATGACAAACAACGCACAGTATCAAACAGAATAGGGTGCGTCACATAAATGGGATGCTACTTTCTTACAGTGCATGTTGGCAAGTATCTTGAGTATCACCATCACGAGATATCCACTAGCTTGGTTATCAATGGCTGGAGCAGGATTAGTATTACTGTCACCAAGATTGCCTGGTTGTGTTTTCCTCCTCCTTTTATTGTGTCCCGCCAGACGCCTACGACAGCTTCTCTTACCTTCATCGAATTCGTGAAGAAGATGGAACCTGCAGCACAAACATGACCACATTGCTACACTCAGGCATCAACTTAATTCACCAGAACTAATGATAAAGGCTAACAGGAAAAGTGGAAACTATTTGATGATAGATGATACCTGCTGCACTGTTGGCAGAAACGCTGCAGCTGATTTGCTACGAGGGCCTTAGTTACCTTTGAATGTGCCTCACAAACCTTATGGCGTCTGTGATAGTCCTTAGCCTTACTGAGATCAGATCCACAATTCTGAACTTGGCACACAGCAACTCCCACCTTGGTTTTCTTGCCACTGCTGTTATTACTGGTATTGTTATTGTTTGTCTGGCCTCCTCGTCCGCCAAGGTTTAGAGCTGTCAGATCACGGCCAGAAGCTGCCTCATCGGAATCTTCATCATCTTCTTCAACCGTAAGAAACGGCCTCTTCTTTTCCACCAGCTGATCGGCCCTATCACTGTTTCTGTTGTCCTTTTCATCGCCGGAAGAGGAAGAAGATATATTGCCGAATGAATTGGTGAACAGTAACTGTGTGTGAGCGGTGGTGGATGCTTGGTTCAGACTTAGGGTAGGCGTGGCTATGAAGAGATCTCCATCCCACTTCCAGTGCTTTGGATCCCATTCCTCTTCTGCTCTACTCCTCAAATACAGCTCACCACCCATTCTTCCTTGTTCCATAACTCATACACTCTAATAACATTAATCGTGGAGCATCATAAAACAACAACTACATATGGGGGATAAAGGAATAAAAGGACGAAGAATCTAGTAAATCAAAAGAAAAGAAACAAAGAGATTGTCCTCTATGATGATCTGAGCTCAAAACAAACAAAAGAGGGGGGTTTGCCATGATAACCCTCCCATCTTATTCATTCATCAGACAAACAAACAATAGAAAACCAGATAAAATTACAGCCTCACAGCTCCACAAGGTCGTTTCTTTACTATGGAAAAACTCAATCAGAAGGAAAAAGATCGCAATTATAGTACTCCAGGCAGAGAAGATTCCGTCGGCAACAAAAAAATAGTAGAAAGAAAAGAAGAGGACGAAAAGAAAGTGGGTATGGGCTGGTGGGATGGGAAATGAGATGATAAAAGTAAAATAATGATAAAATTGTACCAACGAGATGAACAGTGAAAGAATCGTGTACGATGAAAGTAAAAAGCATCATTATGAGGTAACATCTGGTTAATTGAGGGGTGGGCATCATCGCTATCACTCTATCCTCTTCAACTTTCCCTTCCCAATCAATCCCATTGTCGATTTCCTAATCGGATTCTACAAGCATCCAATGAGTAATTCGAAGACGATTACTGATATTGACCCACTGATTCATCGAATTACTCATCTCAACTCAACCAAAAAAGAAGAATTTAACGTATAAAAAGGAGAGTTGAACTTTGCGTACCTTTAGATCATTATAAGATTCCTCCGAGAAAAAACCCGCCTGCAAACGATGCTCCCTTCCCTTTGTTAGCTACTTCATCGATGATTTTTGAGTATTTGTTTAAAATTTAGTAGTTTTCTCAAGTTACTGTTTTTTCACTTTAATACTTATTTGAAAATAAATAAATAAGGGGCAACTTCGATTAAATCTCCCTCCCTTATTTTCTATAACTAACTCCCCATTCCATATTATTTATTAGCAAACTCCCCAAATCAAAACAATCTTACGCATAACTCCCCATGGACGATTTTGCCCCTCTATTATTGTATTACCAATATACGTATGTTTGTAATACCTCATGAACGATTTTTCCCCCACCCTTACTCAATACCAATATACGTATGTTTGTAGTATCAATGTATAGATGTTCGCGGTACCATTCCGTGAGACCATGGACGATTTTGCCCCTCTACTAATTTCCTGTCTTTCTCTTTCCTTACCCAAAAACTTGCAGTACCAATATACGTATGTTTGTAGTACGAATGTATGGATGTTCGTGGTACCATTCTGTGAGCTAGTGTAGTACCATACATAGGTTACTTGTAGTATCTTTTTTCCGTACCATGTGCTTAACTATCACAACTCCTACCCTAGAGCACCAATGTACATATATTTGTAGTACAAATATATAGATGTTCGTGATACTGTATCGTATGCTAGTGACGTACCATGAGTAGGTTACTTGTAGTACCAATATCTATGGGGTCACAAAAATAATTCAGATGGCGTCGAAAAAATCCTTACCCAAACTTGAAGTACCAATATACGTATGTTTGTAGTACCAGTGTATAGATGTTTGTGGTACCATAACGTGAGCTAGTGTGGTACCATACGTAGGCTGCTTGTGGTGAACACATGGTACGGAAAAAGATACCACAATTAACCTACGTTTGATACCACACCAGCTCACGGTATGGTACCACGGACATCTATACATTGGTACTACAACCATACGTATATTGGTACTTCAAGTTTGGTAAGGAATTCTCGACGCCACCTGAATTATTTTTTCTATGTGACCGTTACCATAGATATTGGTACTACAAGTAACCTACTCATAGTACCACACTAGCTTACAATACGGTACCATGAACATCTATATATTGGTACTACAAAAATCGTTCATGGGCTCACGGGATGGTACGACGACTCATGGTACCACACTAGCTTACAATACGGTACCACGAACATCTGTATATTGATACTACAAAAATCGTCCATGGGCTCACGGGATGGTACGACGAACATCTATATATTGGTACTACAAACATACGTATATTGCTGCTACAATTTTGGGTAATGGGTGGTCCGTGGGTGTTGACAGGTTTTTTTGGTACCACGAACATCTGTATATTGGTACTACAAAAATCGTCCATGGGCTCACGGGATGGTACGACGAACATCTATATATTGGTACTACAAACATACGTATATTGGTACTACAATTTTGGGTAAGGGTGGTCCGTGGGTGTTGACAGGTTTTTTGGTACCACGAACATCTGTATATTGATACTACAAAAATCGTCCATGGGCTCACGGGATGGTACGACGAACATCTATATTTTTGTACTACAAACATACGTATATTGGTACTACAATTTTGGGTAAGGGGTGGTCCGTGGGTGTTGATAGGTTTTTTGGTAATATTGTTTTTTTTATAAGGCTAAAATTGTCCATTAGGTAGCTATGTGATATAAAAGTTTGAAATGGGGAGTTTGATGATAAATGAATTGGAAGGGGGAATTAGTTGATTAATAGTTTGAGAGTATGGAGTTATGTGTAAATTTGTCAATAAATAAATCATTTGTAATTGGCAGAGGACATCGTCCAAAATCACATGCTTTTGTTGCCTCGGTGGACCCACAATCTATTTTCCTTTTCCTTTTTTCCTTCTTTTGTTGACAGAAATTTTAGTACATGACTACGTTATATTCATACTTCGATTAAGTTTTGATTTCGAGATATTATAACATTGTCGACTATAATATAATTCAAAACAAGTCAACAAAACTCAATAGTTCAAGTATATTCTAACCCACAAATTTCTTCTGAACATGTAATGACTCAACCATTTGGAACTCTTTTCTTTCCACAGTCCAATACTAAATTTACATCACCACATCTACCCTAAAATAAATATATATTTTAAGTTATATGTGAAATTTAATATCTATACTCTTATATTAATGGCGAGATGAGTTAAAAACTGCTTTTTGATGTATCTATTAACCAATCAGAATTTTTCTCCAATTAATAATTGACATAAAATAAAAAATAGACTCACGTTATTAATTAGCTTTTACAATTAAAAGAAACCACCTACTACATTGCATTTATATATTGTCACATTTACCCTTCTATTTTTAGTAATTATTGTTAATAAATGATTTATATAGTATATAGCACAAGCGTATGAGTATGCAATTTAGACTTGTGTAATGAAATTGTTAATAACAGTATGGGGGTGAGCTTATTTAGTACGAATTAGGCAACATGGTTATCTATTCTATTTATAAAGAGCTTATCCCACATAAAATCGGCAATTTCTAATTTTAATTTAATCTGTCAATTTCAAGTTTCAATTAATCATGTTTTATCTGTAGTTAAAAATCGATTTAAGAAAATAATTACTAACACACATTGTAGATAAGAAAACTGTCATTTAATTTCACTTCATTTATCTACAATTAATAATTATAAAAAAATTCCAAACTGATCAATTATAAAACCACCCACTACATTTACTTACTACTTTTAGTTAATTATAATTATGCCTTTAATTTCATAATAATAAACTTTTCTTTTTAAATTGTAATATGATATTATAGCATACAGCATTTGGGCGTGTCGGAATATTATTGAGGAATAATAAGCCATTTATTGGGCAATTGGGTTGGGTTCTCCACTCATTCGAGGACCACAAGCCATGTGAGGTAACACATGGAAACAAGATATGGAACAATATAATATTATATATTATATATAATATTTCCTGGCAACATGATGATTTTGTCATTTCATCAAACAAAAAGTTCATCTCAGAAATATAAGAACAATTAAATGCTAGCTACTATGTTATCGTTCCCCAACCTTGTGTAATTCTTTTCCACATAAAACAATTGTTTTTGAAAGAAATTAGGTAGTCCAATGAATAGTTTCTTTAAGTTGTAACGTTAACATGATTTCGACTCAAGAATTAATTAGGGATAAAGAATGATTTCTTTATGAAACACCGACTTTATCCTCCAATGCGACATGCATTATAATTCAATGCCAAATATATCATGTAATCAATTGTATTAAATAATAATTTTTTGCCACTTTCTTAAGTAACGTGAAAATATATAAATATCAACTATCTAAAAGCCGTATCCATTGGATTCACACTTTTTATTACTTCTCTTATATGGCAAAAATGATTGGTTCTACTTCTATCATGCTATTTTATTACTTTTTTAGGCTACTCTTGCTGCTTACCTATGTATTTTTGTTGATATAGTAAGATATCGTTTCAAGAGAAAAAAAAAAAAAAAAAACCATAAGGTCATACTTGAGATATTAAAAATGGGTCAGGCGTGTGTGATTTGGGACATGTAATGAGAATTGTTGTAACGGCTTCTTTATCATTTAGAAACAGAATAATTAATTTCTTTTTGTTTTATCGGGATTCAACACTTAAATACCTAGATGAATAAAAAAACGAATCAGTCCCTTGTCAGACATTTTTATAACCTAGGTACCCACTTGAATTTTATTTTACTGATAAGTACCTAACTGACGGATTTACCCCTGCTAAAACTGGTTTATTACAACCTTACCTGGGGTTTCATTTCAGCGATGGTTCGTTCATAAAAAAAACTCATACACCATCCCAAACCTAAATCGCGCGACCTTCTTCCCGAAATCGACTCGTGGTTGTTTTGCTTCAGATTCATCGTCGTGGGTTCTCGCTTCCTCGTGGTATTCCTCTTCTGAAATCGATTGGTAAGTCATTCGCATCACTACAGTACGTCGTGGCATTTCGTCGTGGTATTACCATTATCAATAGGCTTGTATCTAGTTTATTTTGCCGTTATCCGTTGGGTTTAAGCATTTTTGTCAATGTTCATAACATAGCTGCGTGTTTTTCGAATGACATCGATTTGTTGTTCGATTAGGGTTGTTTTGGAATGGTTCAATTTACTGTGGTAGCTTTGTGCGTGTATTTTTGAATGGGTGGATTGATTGTTGTCGATTTGGGGGTTTTGGAATGGGTCGATTTGGGGTTTTTTGAATGGGTCAGTTTATTTTGGTACTACATTACCACTGTATTTGGTACAATTTGTTTGGGCAAATTGGTACCCCGTGTGTGAAAAAAATGGCACTGCTTGTTAGCAGTGGATTTTTTTGCAGAAATGACTCCGCGGAACAGATCTGAGCTGTCTTTCAGGTGCCATCCTGCGCTCTTTCAATCTACCATAAGCAATTTGCAGGGTAGCATGACCCCTGATAAAAAGAAGCTATAAGAAAGTCCCCGTTTCATTGGTAGAATTTTCTTTTTTCTAACTGTTGCATGAATTATGTGTGGTTAAGGTTGATGGAGGAGTTGACGGATCTCATTTAGAGTGGAGAGCTCGTGTGGAGAGGTTGGAAGCCGAGTTGAGATTGAAGGACGAGTTATAAGAGATCTAAGGTCAAATGTTCCGACGTGGAAGGATGATGTGTCCAAGGAGGATGCGATGGAAGAGGAAGATGTTGAGGCTAATGAAGTCAACATGGGGATGAGACTGTTTGGAAACTTCGTTGTTTATGTTCATTAAGTTGTTCTTTGACTTGGGGATGAGACTGTTTGGAGACTCAGTGATGTCGTTTGTTGTGTAGTTCAATGAGACTGTCCGTATTTTTGATCTGTTTGGTTAAGTTACTTGAATATGCTGTGAGACTGTTTGGAGACTTTGTTTATGTAGGTTGACTTCTTTTGAGTTGGGAATGAGACCGTTTGAGACTGTTTGGAGTTTGTTCATGACTCAGTGATGTTCGCTTGTTGTGTAGTTCTGTAAATCTGTCCGTATATTATGCAGTACCATAGGTTTTTTTGCCGTACCTTTTCTTTTACATACAGAGTACCATAATATGCAGTTTAACAGTACTATTATGTACAAATATACCGTACCAAAACAGAAGATATGAAGAACATTGTCTTGTATATTACCGTACCACATCGTTTACATACGGAGTACCAAAATATGCAGCTTAATCGTACCATTATGTAAATATATGGCGTACCATACACAGAAGATATGAAGTACCTTGTCTTTGATATTACCGTACTAGAACTTTTACATACAGAGTACCTTAATATGCAGGTTAACATACCACTGGGTATATATATATCGTACCATAAACATAATATATGAAGTACCTTGTCTGTGGTAGGGTTGCAAAAGAATCAAATATTTTCGATTCGATTCTTGATTCGATTCGGAATATTCGTATTCGAATTCGAATATTCGAATATCGAATTCGAATACGAATTTATTTTTCGATTCGTATAATTATCGAATACGAATACGAATATACGGTTATTCGATTCGTATACTTATCGAATAATTCGATTCGATTGAATTAAATATATTATATATACTTAAATAAGTTAGGCCCACTAAGAATTTCTTAGTTATTTAGTTATTAGCCCAACCCAATCCAATTTCCACCACCATTCTAGTGACGTGAGGAGATTCACTTCAAGCTAACCCTAAGGACCTTCTCGGCTCATTCTGTCTGCTCAACCAGGGTAATGAATTGGGTCGGGCCGGTTCCGGGCCGGTTACACCGGTTCCGGTTCTACCGGTTCCGGTTCTATCGGTCCCGGAACAGTACCGGTTCCGGTTCCGGTTTCGGTTCCAGGACCATTTTCCCCGGACCGGACCAGAACCATTATTCAGAACCCCGAGTCTGTAATGGGCCGGTTCCGGTTCCCATTTAATTTTTTTTATATTTTTCAGTATTTTCAAATTAAAAAAAAAAATTTAACGTTGGCCCAACGGGCCGGTTCCGGCCCGGAACCGGAACCATTGGGCGGAACCGGGAACCGGAACCGGTAATCCACGGTTCCGGATTCCCAGAACCGGCCCAATCCACGACTATTGGGCCGGTTACCGGTTCCAGAACCGGTTGTAGCGGTTCCGGTTCTGGACCGGTTTCGTGGGCCGGTTTTGGGCCGGGTCTGGGTTGACCCGGCCCATTACCCAGGTTTACTGTCTGCTCTCTTTCTCCCAGCCACCACGACAGTACAGACCACCGGCAGCCACCAGCGGTCTCTCTCACCACCGCGTCGTCCACCGGTAGCCACCACGACTTTCCACCACGCTCGGCTCTCTCCGTCGGTCGCAATCGCAGGTCTTTCTCTTTTAAAAAAATAACTGCGAAAGGGATGGTGCGATGGTGATTCTTTTATTTTAATTGATTTATTCATCTAAATCTGATGATGGTGATGGATATAAGATAATACTTGGTGATAATACTAAGGAAATGTCGTTGCCTTGGTTTGTTCTGCTTTGATCGATTGCTAATTTATTTTATTTTCATGTTATGCTTATTGCTTTGCTAGTGTTTTGTTCAAAGTGTTGATCGAATTGTGAAATCTATGGATTCCCCTAATGCAACTGAAGGAGATTGCAGCTTCACCGTATTACTATGTATACATATAAAGTACCCTATCACTATGTACTTTAAGGTACCTTATCTTGTACTTTAAGGTACCTTATCATTTACATATACCGTACCATAATCTGCAGCTTCATCGTATCACTATGTATACATATAAAGTACCCTAATATGCATGTGTACCGTACCATGTGTGATGTGTTGCACAATCGAAAATAAATCGATTCCTAAGCGAGTTGCGTTGTTCTGCGTGATTTTGACAATACCTAACAATAATAAAATGACAAAAAAATAAATAAAATTTCGCACATGTAGGACTCACCTAATTTAAGATCAAATAGATCATATTAAGTTGTAAGATGTTCTTGCTTCTATCCTTATATTCTAATGAATGTTGGAGTTGGAGGTTTAATTCATGCTTGTAAGGCCTAATGCACCTAATTTGATCTGAAACGTAACTAATACTATATATTAGTGTTTTAAGGTGGTTCCAGATGAAAAACTATTTCGTACAAACTCGAAAAATACTAACCCTAGTGTACCGTACCATATATTTAAGGGAGGACGTACCTTACATTGCTTTGTTCGAGTATCTATTTTTTTCTTTTAAGCGTACCATTTCGAACACGGTTGTAGTATCCAAAATTACACCAGACTTCAAACATTTGCTAAAGTCAACGACATGTCAGATGAGTTGTCTTATTTGATTTAATACATCGTATGTCAGAAGAGCTGTCCACTCATGACAGAAAAATGTCATAAGTGATGACAGAAAACGTCAGAAATTGTCTCTTTCTTTTTCCACATCAACATCTTTTGAAATGCTTCATTTCTGACGAAATTACCCAAGTCTTAAATGGAACTTACTTTAATTTATACGGTAGCTATTTCTGGAACGATACAGTACCCCCCATGGCATGTTTAGTGTACCTTATTTGCCTACATTACAGTACCATTTATGCATATATTACGGTACCAAACTTGCATATATTACTGTACCATGTTGGCATATATTACGGATCATGTGTGCATATATTACGATACCAAACTATGCATATATTACAGTACCATGTTGGCATGTATTACGATACTCAACTGGCATATGTTACAGTACCAAATGAGCATATATTACAGTAGCAAATTTGCATACATTACGGTACCATGTTCGCATATATTACGGTACTAAACTGCCATATATTATAGTGCTAAATTTGCATACATTACGGTACCACGTTCGCATATATTACGGTACCAAATTTACATATATTACAGTACCAAATTGGCATATACTCCCTCTATCCCAAATGGTTTTGTACGTTTGGGATATGGTGCGGTTTTTAAGAAACTGAATATTTTAATAATATAGTACAATTAAAAGGTAAAAAGGTGTATATTTTGACACGTCTTTTAAGAATATTTAATATTATTATATTGATTGTTCGTGATAATTTTTTACTATAAAAGGAAATGTACGAAAGGGAATGGGACGCCCGATATAGTAAAATATATAAAATGGTTTGGGACGGAGGGACTATTAGGGTACCATGTTCGCATATATTACGAAATTTGCATATATTACAGTAGCAAATTGACATATATTAAGGTACCATGTTCGCATATATGACGGTACCAAACTGGCATATATTACAGTACCATTTGTGCATATATTAGGTACCATGTTCGCATATGTTACGGTACCAAATTTGCATATGTTACAGTACCAAATTTGCATATATTACAGTACCATGTTGGCATATATTACAGTAACAAATTGGCATATATTACGGTACCAAATTTGCATATGTTACAGTACCAAATTTGCCTATATTACAGTACCAAATTGGCATATATTAGGGTACCGTATTGGCATATATTAGGGTACCATGTTCGCATACATTCAGTACCAAACTGGCATGCCGGGAATCGATATTCGACCACCTTCTTTGGAGGGATACGTATATATCGATAACCGTCGTTGCTTCATTGATTAATAGTAAGGAAGACTCCCTTTTATACTCACACATTGCAAATAACGTCCCGCCACCAACCGAATTTGCAGACGCCATATTTTCAGATAATATGGCAACATGTATAAATGGTACGCTGTATAGTTTAGATCGGTACTGCATAACAGGACATTTTGGTACCGTATAGACAGGTTACTTGGTATGTAATATAAATACACAAAGATACTGTATAACATAAATGTCCAATCTGACTGTATCGCAAAATATATTTAGGTACGGTAAAACAACAAACAATGGTACGTAATATACATAACAAATGGTACGTCGTAACAGTTCTAAAAAAAATCCGAAATCTCGATGGATTAGCCTCAATAACTAGCAAATCCTAACATTCCACCCTTATATCGAGCTCTTGGAGCGCATTGAGCTCCCATATTTGGGCTAAACCTTGAACAAACGCGTGAAATCGATTACCGAACCCTTTGCAAAAGAAAAGCTTACCTGACAAATCAAGACCTAAAATCGAGAACCCAACTTTCTAGAGGTTCGTCGATCGTTGTCCGGCGCCGGAACGAGCGGAAGGAGGTGGTCGGCAAGATGAAAATTCGTCGACGGGGATGGAGCTCGAATTTTGCAGGTAAAAAAACTGAAAAGAGAAAAGAAATAAGGGTATTTTGGTAATCTTAGGTGATTAGGTACTTAAGTGTAAATTTTTTATCCAAATGGGTACCTAGCTATAAAATATATCTGACAAGGGACTGAAGTGGATGTTTAGTTTTCTATTAGGTATTTATGTGTAGATTCTCGTTGTTTTATCGCATTCAGTTTCTCATTTCCAAAGTAAAAATTAAATTGGTTTTTAAATAGAGTATTTTTAATTGTTATTTGATCAGAACACAGATTTCACGTCACAATAAATTTAGATATCCGATTATTTTTTTTGGAAAATAAGTGAATGAACCATCTCATTTTACAATCTATTTTTTTACTACCTATGTAATCGGAAAAAAGATCAAATCTTTCTATTTTATTAAAAGAGAGCACATCTATCTATTTTATTAAGTGAAAGGCCCTTAGAGTAACTGTCCTCAAATTGATTGGTGTGTCAATAATTAAATTACTTTACTCTTAATTTTATATCCAAATCCTCTAAAGTCAAAGTGCCCAGAGGCGGGAGCCGAAGAAAATAAACTGAGAGCTGGGAAGAAAGAGCAAGATCAGGATCAAACCATTGGTAGTCTCAAACCAATGCCTTGGATTTCAGGTTTTTATATACTTAAAGTAATATAAAATTGAATTAATATTATAATTTTATCTATTAAAAGTAAATTAATATATAAGTTAATATATATCTTCCTATTTTATTAAGTGGGAGATGCTTATAGTTACAGTAACCACCACTTAATCATTTTGGCGTGTCAAGTTTAATTACAATTTTACCCATAATGTTCTTAATAAATACAATTATATCCTCAAATAATTTTTCTTATACATATAAAATAAGAATTTAACCTTACAATTTAATTTAAAATAACTTAAAATATCAAATAATATATTTGTATATTGCACATGCATAGAATGTGCCTTTATACTAGTTATATTTATGGATTGTGCAAAAGTACAAGTTAGAGTAAATGCTCTAAAATTAATTGGTATGTCAATCATCATAATTACTATTTTACCATAATTTTAGGTTCAATTATCTCCTCTAAAGTCAATTTTTTTATATACTTAAAAATATTATAAAGTTAAACTTAATATTTTATTTTCACCTATTAAAAGTAATTTAAAATATGAATTAATAGAATATACAGTAAAACCTCTATATATTAATAATCTATAATATTAATATACTCTCTAAAATAGTAAAATCTTTTGGTCCCGACTTGGGCCTTTGTACAAAAAAATCATCAATTTCGATAAGATAATAATCTTTCGAAAAATCCCTTTACAAGTATTAGGTCCCATCAAAACCCTAAATTAATATTCATAAAATTTTACTAGTAAATATAATGATAATTTGCTAAAAATAGTACAATTATAGAATATTCATATGCTTTGCCACGAAAACCATGTCACATATCATTACAACAAATAAAATGAGCAATATTATTATTGATAAATTATTGAATATAATATAATTGTATGTAATATGAAGATAGAATACTTGCACATGTTCTCATATAATTCAGTCCGACATTGACATGGACTAAGAGATAGTTGAATTCAATTTTTTTTTTAAAAAATTAATAAATATTAATTTATCGATATATTTATATCTCTCTAAATTAATAAAATTTAATGGTCCCAATGTTATTAATTTATAGAGGTTATAATGTATTTATGTAGGCTCACACCGGTAGAGCTGTCAAAACGGGCTAGCAGCCGGCATGTAGCCCGCCAAAGCCCGCCTATTGGCAGGCCTGGTGGGCTTAATCCGTGTATTATAAAAATAAATAAACTTAAGAAGAATAATAAAAAATAGAAAAATAATAAAAATATAAAAAATTAAAAAAATGAAGAATTCAAGTTGGAAAATATATCTAATTTACTCAACTTATTTTATATTAATTTATATATTTTATAAAGTACAAATCATAACTCAAAAATAATAAAAATCAATATAATCGATCTATAAATCTTATTATTTAATATAAATATATATTATTTTATTTTTTGGTGGGACTGCCAGCGGCCCGCCGGGGCATGCCTGTTCAGGCCCGCTCCCTGGCGGGCCTAAATATTTACAGGCTGCCCCGCCAAATGGCGGGCCCGCATGCCACGGCTCCTTTTTGACACCTCTACCCACCGGGTGGGCAAAACAAAATAGTTCCTGTTATAAAATATTATAATGATTACGTATTTTATTAATTACGATTATAGTAATGTTAGAGAGATAACTAGAGAGATAATAACTTCTTTATTAATACTTTTCTTACAATTTACACAACCCCAAATAACATATTTATACTACTACAAATTCACTATTACACCTAAAATTTACAACATTTATTATAATTATACACATCATCTATCAATTAATACACATCTAATTTTTACAACATTCAATACAATACCTCCGAATATCAATAATTCAATAACAATACAAAAACATCCACATCTTAATATTATTTCTTAATATTCATAATACCCCCCTTGGATGTTTTTCAAAGAATATGCCTCGTTAAAACCTTATTAGGAAAAACCCAGTGGGATAAAAACCTAATGAAGGAAAAAGAGTACATCATTCTTTAGATACGCTTTTTAGTTGTTGCCTCATTAAAAACCTTACTAGGAAAACCCAGTGGGAAAAACCATAGTGAAGGAAAAAGAGTGCAACGCGTATTTACTCCCCCTGATGAGAATATCCTTTAAGATCTCTAAGTTTTCGGACTCCAATTGAATATACCAAATTTTCAAAAATTCTTGGAGGAAGTGCCTTAGTAAATAGGTCAGCAAGATTTTCACTTGATCGAACTTGTTGTACATCAATATTACCATTTTTCTGAAGTTCATGCGTAAAGAAAAATTTTGGTGATATGTGTTTTGTTCTATCACCTTTGATGTAACCTTCTTTTAATTGAGCTATACATGCTGTATTATCTTCAAATAATGTTGTAGAAGGTAATTTCTCAATAGATAGTCCACAAGTATCTTGAATGTGTTGAATAATAGATCTTAACCAAACACATTCTCGACTAGCCTCGTGAATCGCTAATATTTCAGCATGATTTGAAGAAGTAGCAATTAAGGTTTGTTTAACCGATCGCCATGGAATAGCTGTACCTCCATGTGTAAATAAGTAACCTGTTTGCGATCGTCCATTATGCGGATCAGATAGAAATCCCGCATCTGCATAGCCAACTAAACTTGATTGTGAATCATTCGAATAAAATAGTCCCGCATCCGTAGTTCCTTGAAGATAACGGAATATTTGTTTGATCCCATTCCAATGTCGTCTAGTTGGTGAAGAACTATATCTTGCCAATAAATTTACAGCAAATGCTATATCTGGTCTAGTATGACTTGTAAGATACATTAATGCTCCAATAGCACTAAGATATGGAACTTCAGCACCAAGTATTTCTTCATTATCATCGCATGGTCTGAATGGATCTTTATTCACATCAAGAGATCGTACTATCATTGGGGTAGTTAATGGATGTGCTTTGTCCATATAAAATCTTTTCAAG
Source organism: Craterostigma plantagineum (assembly GCA_027422505.1). NCBI lineage: Eukaryota > Viridiplantae > Streptophyta > Magnoliopsida > Lamiales > Linderniaceae > Craterostigma > Craterostigma plantagineum. The sequence continues at coordinate 7,778,242 of JAPQWV010000013.1, read as the reverse complement.
ATCTTCTTTGTATACGTCTCTTGATGGACAAATATGCCATTGCTTAAATATTCAATTTGTAGTCCGAGACAAAATTTCGTTCTTCCGAGATCTTTCATTTCGAATTCTCGTTTCAAACATGTAATAGCTTTAGTTAACTCTTGATGAGTTCCAATAATATTTAAATCATCAACATAAACAGCAATGATGACAAATTCATTTCCACTTCTTCTCATGAGATACAAGGGCATGTTTGATCATTTTTATAGCCCTCTTTTAGTAAATAATCACTTAAACGATTATACTACATACGCCCTGATTGTTTTAAACCGTATAGCGATTTATTCAACTTTATTGAATACTCATTTCGAGATCCTGAATTTTCAGGTAAATGAAATCCCTCAGGGAGTTTTATGTATATGTCACTATCGAGTGTTCCATACAAGTACGCAGTGACAACATCCATAAGATGCATATCGAGCCTTTCACGTACTGCCAGACTAATTAGATAACGAAAAGTTGTTGCATCCACCACAGGAGAATAAGTTTCTTCATAATCAATGCCAGGTCTTTGTGAGAAGCCTTGAGCAACAAGCCGTGCTTTGTATCTCACAATTTCACCGTTTTCATTTTTCTTTCTAATGAAAACCCATCTATATCCAACTGGCTTTACATTTTCTGGAATAGGACCACGGATCCGAATACTTTTCGTTTCTCAAGTGAGTTTAATTCTGTCTCAATTGCATCTTTCCATTTTGGCCAATCACTTCTTTGTCGACATTCATTTATAGATTTTGGTTCATGATCCTCATTTTCATTAATCTCATGTAGCGCTACATTAAATGAGAAAACCGTCAACGTTGACTTCACCTCGGTTCCAACTTATTCCATTATGGGCATAATTTATTGAGATCTCTTCATTTTCAATATTTTCACAACTTTCAGGTACCTGATCAGATTTATTTATGCCCATGGACTCTCTTATAGTTGACGTGTCCTCGATTTGACCATCTATTTTATTTGCTCCTTTTTCTTTTACGAGGATTCTGGTCTTTGGATCCCGAGGGCCTACCACGTTTCAACTGTGGTTTCGGCTCAATTTTATTATTAGAAATATCAATAGAAGTATCAATTCTGACAGGAGCATTAACAGCTGGTATATGCGATTTAGTCACCTTTTTCTGGTCAGTAAAACTGTCTGGCAATTGATTTGCTAAATTTTGTAAATGAATTATCTTTTGAACTTCAAGTTCACATTCTTTTGTACGAGGATCAAAATGAGCCAATGATAATTCATTCCAACTAATATTTTATTTTCTTTATCTCCCCCTAATGTTGGAAATTTTGATTCATCAAAATGACAGTCGGCAAATCGAGCCGTAAATAAATCTCCTGTCAATGGTTCTAAATATTTTAGTATTGACTTAGATTCAAATCCAACATATATTCCCAATCGTCTTTGAGGTCCCATTTTAGTGCGTTCTGGTGGAGCAATTGGGACATATACTGCACATCCAAAAATTCTCAGATGGAAAATATCTGGTTCCTGACCGAAAACCATTTGTAATGGGGAAACATTATGATAACTTGTGGGTCGAATACGAATAAGTGATGTTGCATGCAAAATAGCATATCCCCAACATGATAAGGGAAGCTTCGACTTCATTAGTAATGGTCTTGCTATTAATTGTAATCTTTTTATTAATGATTCCGTAAGTCCATTTTGAGTATGCACATGAGCTACGGGAGGTTCAACATCAATCCCAATAGACAAACAATATTCATTAAACGCTTTAGAGGTGAATTCACCAGCATTGTCAAGACGTATTTTCTTAATTGGATAATCAGGAAAGTGTGCTCGTAATCGAATTAACTGAGCAAGCAGTCTAGCAAACGCAACATTGCGTGTTGATAATAATGATACATGTGACCATTTAGTTGATGCATCAATTAAAACCATGAAGTATCTAAATGGACCACATGATGGATGAATTGGTCCACAAATATCACCTTGAATACGTTCTAGAAACGTAATAGATTCATTCTTCAATTTTACCGGTGATGGTCTAACGATTAATTTTTCTTTCGAGCAAGCATCACATGATAACTCATTGGATTGAATAATCTTCTTATTTTTTAAAGTGTGTCCGCATGAGTTCTCAATTATTCTTCGCATCATAGTTGAACTGGGATGGCCTAACCGGTCATGCCACACCACAAATAAATCATTGTTTATAAAATTCGACTCAATCGTATTAATATACGCATAGTATAACCCGGAAGATAATGCGGACAATTTTTCCATAACGCATTTTTTATTTAAAATCACATTTGTGATTTGAAGGTATTCATTATCACCTTCTTTTGAAGTCTCAATATGATATCCGTTTTTACGGATGTCTTTAAAACTCAATAAGTTTCTATGAGACTTCGAAGAATATAATGCATTTTCAATATGCAATTTTGTTCCTTCGGATAATAAGATATTTGCTCTTCCAGAGCCTTCAATCAATTTTGTAATACCCGAAATAGTATTAACATTTGCTTCTTGAGTAATCAATCGGATGAAATATTTCTTATCCGTGAGTATTGTGTGAGTTGTTGCGCTGTCCACAAGACATATATCTCCACGTGTGTTCATCCCTCAAGAAAATAATAAAACACATTAATTATTAATTATAAAATTCATGATAATACAGCACACATGCGTACATAATATTCAGGATAATACATAAACAGCACACGTTCATAAAGTATCAATACGATACACAATATTAGGTCTTTTATTCATTATGATCGACGAGAAAATCTTCAAGATTCATGTGGGGAATATCGTCGAGGTTGAGATTAGAACCTCCCTCATCTTGGACAAAGTTTGTCTCAACTTTCTTCCCTTTTTCAAGCGATTTTTTATATAGCTCAACAAGATGTTTTACCACACGACAAGTACGAGCATAATGACCTTTCATACCACAACGAGAACATGGTTCATCGAATCGCCTTTTTGATTGTTCGCCGATTTCCTCTTTGTTTTCATTTTTCCTTTTCTGATGAAAATTATCATAATTACCATAATGCTGTCGGCTACGGCCACGATCTCGGCCACGACCACGACCACCTCCACGACCTCGATTATTATACCTGCCACGACCGCTAAAGCTATTGCCTCGTTCACTTTGATAAGTGTTCATATTGACTTCCGGAATGGGAGCAGAGTCCGTTGGTCGTGACTGATGGTTCTTCAATAATAACTCATTATTTTGTTCAGCAACGAGGAGACAAGAAATTAATTCTGAATATTTCTTAAAACCCTTTTCACGATATTGTTGTTGTAACAACAAATTCGTTGCATGGAATGTGGTGAACGTTTTCTCCATCATACTTGCTTCTGTAACTTCCTGTCCACACAATCTTAATTGAGAAGTAATTCTGAACATAGCAGAATTATAATCACTTACAGATTTATAATCTTGGAACCGTACGTTTGTCCATTCATATTGGACATTTGGTAGGATCACAGTCCTCTGATGGTCGTACCTTTCTTTTAGATTTGTCCACAAAACAAGTGGATCTTTCACAGTGAGATATTCCACCTTTAGACTTTCATGAAGGTGGTGACGGAGAAATATCATGGCCTTGGCCTTGTCTTGGCTCGATGCCGTATTACCAGCTTGTATAGTATTTCCAAGGCCTTTCGATTCAAGGTGGATATCGGCATCCAAAATCCATGACAAATAGTTCTTGCCCGTGATATCCAGAGCAACAATATCAAGCTTTTGAAGATTCGACATTTTACTCTCACAGAATAAACAATTGGTTAAGAAAAATAGTTCGAAGCGTAAATAAAATTAACCTTATTGTGATAAAGTAAAAAGTCAAAAAAATAAAATGGCATATATTAAAAGTCAACGGCCCAGCTAGGATTCGAAATCTGGTGCTCACGCCACAAGTTTGTGGGGGTTACCGCGAGAGCTAGCGGGCTTTTTGTGTTGTAAGATATGAAAATAAAATGTTTATATTATACCGTGGCGTGATGACGTCGGCGAAATTCAAATGGTCGGAACACGTGCTCGAGTGATGAAGTCGGCGAACCTCGGTTGGTTAGAGCCTCGTGCTGATAACGTGTTATAAAATATTACAATGATTACGTATTTTATTAATTACGATTATAGTAATATTAGAGAGATAACTAGAGAGATATTAACTTCTTTATTAATACTTTTTCTTACAATTTACACAACCCCAAATCACATATTTATACTACTACAAATTCATTATTACACCTAAACTTTACAACATTTATTATAATTATACACATCATCTATCAATTAATACACATCTAATTTTTACAACATTCAATACAATACCTCCAAATATCAATAATTCAATAACAATACAAAAACATCCACATCTTAATATTATTTCTTAATATTAATAATAGTTCCAAATTAATACCCCATAAAATCGACATATTTCTATCGTTATCAAAACCCAAACGGAGCAACCAAAACAAAGAAAGTCCCAACATCGAACATATATTCAACAATCCAAATTTTACAATATCCTCATCTCATTTCAACAGCAATAATAATAATAATAATAAGTGCATAGACTAAACAGTCGATCAACAAAAGATTGGTCAAGGTTCTTGAACATGCTTTTGGTATCAAATGTCAATCATGCAATAGAATAATACATATCTCGGCTGAATATTGAATGGCTTATTCGAAGCAATATCATGTTAGATTTTTATTTTCCTTTTTACGTGTGAATGCATTTGCGTACAAAATATTCTAAAAAGCATGTAATAACGTCGATGACAGTGCAATTGTTTTTTTGTTTTTTTTTTTTTTCCAAAAAAGCGACTTCTATAATGACAGTGCAATTGTAAACTGCTAACTTTATTGCCGAATTCTAAATCACGGAAGGTTTTCGTTCGTATTTATTTATCTATTTAATTAAATTTATATGAAGAAGAAAAAGTCCAATTGATCAATTCCGTATTCGCCGCCTGGATCGAATGCGTAACTCCGGCCAATCGCTCTGACCACTTCTTCCGAGGACAATCCTCCATTACCATCTCCATCCATCTTCGTTGCTTTGGCTTATCACTGAGCTTTGGAAGAGAATTTCATATTCAATCTCGACTTTCGATCCGCGCGAGGTTCTCAGGTTTGTCCGTTTCTGCACAATTGTTTGTTTTTAGCTATCTTGAGTGTAACTGACGATTGAGATGCTCATCTATTGTCTTCGGATTTGTAATTGCTGTAGCCCGTCAGGCATTCATTATCACTTCTAACAGCTGAGTAGTTGTGTGCTCTCCCTAATCCGAGCAATGTTACCTTCCTCCGCTTAGTTAATTGAGAGATCTGAGGTGTTGGTTTGGTTTTATGCGACTCTTTGTCCCTAGCGAGTGATCGGATTCTTGCACTGAGTAACTGATTGTGTTGCATGAGCATGATACACTTGATTGTAGGATCGTTCGTAGTCTTTATTTAGGGAAGACAAATGGGACTCCCTTGGGGATGATGGTGGAATGATATGGGTTGGAGAATGGAGAGTCAGCAGCTAAAGCATGGTCCGAAAATGGAAAATTAAATCTTTGGTTGTAGTCATTAGATATGTATTACGAGGACCATGCCTGTATAATTAATGAGCCTAGTTGCTGTTAGACCAAACCCTTCATCTTTGCAATTTCCCGGCGACAATCTCTTAACTGGAGAAGTCAATGCCAATGCCATGTGGTGTGATGGTCCATCATCCATGTTAGATTATCATACCTCTTTCAATTATGGACTAAGTATTAATGTCTTATCTAATTTTTGTTAAATGGTTTGAGGCGGTGTTTCTTATGCTACTTCAGTGGAGCTGGTTATCTTATCGGTTGTTTTCTTATTAATGCAGCAGAAGTTTTGATTTTATTTTTCGCAGAAAGAGTTATGGGCTGTTTTGGATGTTGCGGAGAACACGAGATCTGTAATCATGCAGATGGAGGAGGCCAGTATGCTGTAAAGAATTCAACAGGTAAATTTTGCTGTCATTGCATGAACTCTGTTTGTTAATGAAGACTTGTCACTCCACCTGATTTTTCTAGTGCATACGATCAACTCCCCGAGTAAATCAATGGCTAAATCTTCTTATCTTTGCTGGTGTATTTTCATTCCCTGGCACAGGGAATGATGGACATGGAGGTTATCATGCTACTGAATCTGCATCAAAATCTCAAGCTGTGAAAATCCGACCTATCGAAGTTCCTTCAATTCCAGTTGATGAACTAAAGGAAATTACCGGCAACTTCAGCAATGATTCGTTAATAGGAGAAGGCTCATACGGAAGAGTGTACTATGGTGTTCTTAAGAATGGTACGGCTGCAGCCATAAAGAAGTTGGATGCTAGCAAGCAGCCAGATGATGAATTCTTAGCTCAGGTAATCATTTCTGGTCTTCAGTTTGAGGTTAAGAGATTGGAAACGAATTGCCTTTCATGTTCAGGTGTCTATGGTATCGAGGCTAAAACATGAGAACTGTGTGGAACTGCTTGGCTATTGTGTAGATGGAAGTCAACGGGTTCTGACCTATGAATTTGCATCAAATGGATCTCTTCACGATATCCTTCATGGTATGCAATGTTAAGTTTAAGCCATAGCAGCTTTATCGCCCATGGAGCTTCATCATGCACTAGTGCGACATAGCTATACCATAATTTCTGAATTTGTTGGGTTTTAGAGAAATTTGTCGCCCTCTGACATCATGTATAAAAATAGAACTAGCAAGAAACATAATCTGACTACGAGATAGACTTTTTCGGAGATGGCTTAACAATTTTTTCCGATGCTTATAGACCAATCCCAAACTTTATCATAGTATTTTCGACCTTATAGACCAATGCTCACGCCACACTCTGGTCCGATTTTGTGCCGAATTGTTGGGACTTTAAACTCGTAATTTTAATGGATGAGATGTATGATGTGGTGAAAAGAATTTGACTTTTCTTTTCAAATTTGTGATACACTTCACTGGCAATGGCTTCTCATAGCAGAAATGTATCAACAACAAGTCATTCGTCCATCTATTACGATTCCTCTTTCATCTATCCCCACCCAACCACGAAAAAAAATTATTAACAAGCTGAAACTCCATTGTTTTGTAGAAGTCTATGATCTAATTTCGGTCTGTGATGCATTTCAGGACGAAAAGGTGTTAAAGGAGCACAACCTGGCCCTGTCCTTTCCTGGGCACAACGCGTCAAAATCGCAGTTGGTGCCGCTAAGGGCCTCGAGTATCTCCACGAGAAAGCAGAGCCTCATATCATCCACCGTGATATTAAGTCCAGCAACGTATTGATATTCGACGACGATGTTGCTAAGATTGCTGACTTCGATCTATCAAATCAAGCTCCTGATATGGCAGCAAGACTTCACTCTACCCGCGTCCTTGGCACGTTTGGATATCACGCCCCAGAGTATGCTTCTTCGTTTGTATAAATGCGCATGCATAGGACATTGAGGATATACAGAATTTGCTTGTCCAAACATCTCCGCTGAAACGTGTGGTTTCACACTTTTCTTATTCTTTCTTGGGCAGATATGCAATGACTGGTCAGTTAAACTCGAAGAGCGATGTGTACAGTTTTGGTGTAGTCCTTCTAGAGCTTCTTACAGGCCGGAAACCTGTCGACCACACATTACCCCGAGGCCAGCAAAGCCTGGTGACATGGGTACGTACCGTACTGTATGATGTTTATATCTCATGCGTTCTTACGAATGTCGTATGATGTAAAATTTCTTGCAAATGTTTTTGACGATTACTATCTACTATTATTATTCTGATGTGTTGCCAGGCTACTCCAAAACTGAGTGAGGACAAGGTTAAGCAATGCATAGACAGCAGACTAGGTGGAGATTATCCCCCAAAAGCCGTAGCTAAGGTAATTTGTATTATATATATACGTGTGATTTTTCACGTGTAAGAAACGAAAGAAGCTTATATAACATCATTATTACGAATGCAGATGGCTGCAGTTGCTGCATTGTGTGTTCAGTATGAAGCAGATTTTCGCCCGAACATGAGCATCGTAGTCAAGGCACTACAGCCTCTCTTAAATACTCGCCCAGGCCATGGCGGCGAACAAGCCTAACTTAATCCCAAGATTCATTGGAATATTTCGTTTTCTTTATTTCTATATCACAACTTGAAATTCATACAGATTTAAGACTGATTACTCAATCCCCCCCCCCCCCCCCCCCATATTCTATAAATTAAACTATATAAGACGTGATAATGATGGTTCGAAATGAATCTTGCAACTCAACATGGGGGTGGATGGCTTGTTTCCATCCTTGATCAGTCTTATTTCGGTTTAAAATGAAAGTGCGAAAGATAACGCACGAGTGCTTTTGGATTTGCGTACTTTAACGGAATCGGATGGTACAAAATTATGGATTTCGAAATCTTAATTTCAAATATTCATTGTTTGGCAAACGTTAGGATTTCGAGATTCGGATTTCAAAATGAAGCTCGGGAACCTTGTCGAACTTGACTTTTAACTTTTTCTTAAAAAAATAGTACCAAAAAAATAATAAATAAATAAAACAAGCTCGGGAGTCGATTTGCGAGCTTTCGAGCACCCACCAGTGACCTCGAGCTCGAGCCGACTCATTCGAGCAGGCTCATCGAGCTCGCGAGTCAGCTCGACGCTTCGTTCACCCTGTAATTATTATTATTATTATTTTTATTATTATTATTACTATTATTATTAAGAATATTAATTTTATTATTATTACTATATTACGACCTAATTTAAGAAACGGACCATTTGACATGTAATTTCAAATCCACAAATAACAAGCGTTTGGATTACGGATTTGGACGAAATCCAAATCCGCTCGATTGCCACACTGAATATTGGTGGGAAATCAGGATTTCAAATCGAAATCTTGAATCCAAACGGACGATAAGTTAATTGTTTGGTTTCTAAATCATAATTTTCTCAAATCATAATTTTCTCAAACGAAGTATAAAAATGGACTTCTCTTACCGTTTTTTGGTTGTTGCTTATTTGCAGACAGAAAATTTGTGACTCAAATTGGCTTTCACTTGGGGGCATAGGGTCGAGAGTGAGACACTTTCAATGTTGTGTAGAAATGAGACATTCTAACTCGAGAATTAGTTCAACCTACGGTGTGTAGTGTACTTCTCAGTAAAATTTCGCTTTTACTTGCATTGCATGTCACAACAGTAGACTTTCCAATGCACACGAGTAATACGTTGGTCTTTAGTGTTATTTTTAAATCCATAATTAAGGTTCAATTTTAGTAAATGAGTTCCGATGATGATATCCATTCCATGCAAATCAATAGAATACCTACCATCCATTTCATGAGACTTCAACTCAATAATTTTCTCTCAACAACATGACAATAAAATCAAGAAAAAGGAAAGACAATCCTCAACTTAAGGAGAGGCCAAAAGCCTTACCCTGACCATCACTTTCCCCCTCAAATACCGATCATCCGTCAACTCACCCTCCATGGTAAAATAATGCAATACGAGAAAAAAAAAAGGCCAACCAAAGCCATGCATGCATATAAATACACCATCCATACTCACATCCAAAAACACGCACACACAAATTCTCTCCTTCACCTTTCCCATCTCGTCCTGAAAACCCGAAGACGCAGGGCGGGCAACCAAAAAAAAAACCCGCAAAGAGAAAAAAAAAAGCGCGAAGCCATGGTAGGAAAAGTAGGCGTTTCCGTCGTCTCCCTCCTCATGGTGGTCGGCGTAATCGTCGGAGTGGTCGCCATCGTAAAATCCAACAACGGCCAATCTCCGGCGACCACCACCGCCGCCGCCTCCGGCGACTCCACCAACTCCGCCGTGAAGATGATAACCACCGTCTGCGAGCCCACGTCCTACAAAGACGTGTGCGCAAAAACCCTCCAATCAGTGGCCAAGAACGCCTCCGCCACCCCTCAAGACTACATACTGGCGATCATGAACGCCGCCCACGAAGAGCTTCGAAAATCTTTAAACACAACACAACAAGTCTCCGTCGACAAGGAGAAGGACGGGCTCAACTACATGGGAGTCGAGGACTGCAAGGAGCTTCTCGACGACGCGATCTCCACGCTGCAGGCGTCGATTTCGTTCGTCGGGGACAGCGATCTGCATACCGTGGACGATCGGGCCCACGAGCTGCTGAGTTGGGTTACGTCGGTACATGCACTGCAGAGCAGCTGTCTGGACCAGATAGACAACCCGGGATATAAGTCAGCCGTCGAGCAAGGGATGGTCAACGCCACGCAGCTCACGCACAATGCCATCAACATCGTGGCCGAGACCGACCAGCTATTGAAGCTCTTCAACTTCGAGTCCCTCGTCGGTAATAACAATAATCTTAAAAGATTTTCGGAAGTGGCATCGTTCCTTATAAATACAAAGCGTTCTTTCTTTCTGTTGAATGGCCACTCCACCTGAAAGCTTAAGCTTGTAAAGAGTATATCAGTTTTTTATTTTTACCAATTATATATCCAACTTGACCCTCATTCTATGCTGAGTTCTTTAGTACTTAGCAAGATCTCTTTGGTCCCTAAGTTTGTAGATAGTATATCATGTTTTAAATTTATATATTATATTTGACAAAATTTTGTTTAACTCCTTGAATATATAGGTAACTTTAGCAGCTCCAAGCGCCGCCTCATGTCTGAGGATGGCTACCCCACGTGGTTCGGCGCCGCAGAGAGGAAGCTCATGTCAGGCGGTGCCAGGCCCAACGTTGTGGTGGCAAAGGACGGCAGCGGAAACTTCAAGACCATAAACGAGGCCGTAAAGTCGTACCCAAAGAACTTCAAGGGCCGTTACGTCATCTACGTGAAGGCCGGCGTCTATCGCGAGCAGGTCAACATCGATAAGTCGAAGCCCAACATAGTCATGTATGGAGACGGCATCGGTAGGACCATCGTCGTCGAGAGCAAAAACTTCGCCATCCAGCACATCGGCACCATGCAGACCGCCACTTTCTGTAAGAAAAATTGATAATCACTTCACCTAAAAGCTTAAAACAAGTTTTAGGGAGTGCATCATTTTTTATATTTATATATTATATTCCCAGCATGCCCCTTCCCCCGCGCTAGGCTAGTTTCTTTATTATCAAGCATTCGATGTGCAATTTTTAAATTGGTGGTCGTGCTGACTCATATTCAATACCCCTTTGATCCCCGCGCTATACCATTTTGGATTACCACTTCGCGGGACTACGTCATTCTTTTACTTCAATAAATTTGCATTACGCCCGTTCAGGTCTAAGTTGATTTCTTCATTACCTTTAAATGGGTGGTTGTCAAAATTCCTTCTCAATACTTCATTGGTCCCTAAGCTCCAAAACCATACTGCATGACCATTTCATCATTTTTCAATTCTACATATTATATTTCCAGCACGACCCCTCACGTCTATGTTGATTTCTTTATTGTCCATCATGAGATGTGTAATTCTGTATCATTCTGCCATCCATACGCACGCACGTATGATGAAAAATGTGATATTCTAAACTAATCTGTTCTTTTTTCACAGCGACCGATGCCCCCGGGTTCATCGGGCGGTCCATTACGTTCAGGAACGACATCGGTCCCGAGGGCCACCAGGCGGTGGCCTTCCGTTCCAACGGCGACATGACGGCCCTCTTCGACTGCAGCTTCGAGGCTAGCCAGGACACGCTCTACTACCAGTCCAAGCGCCAGTTCTACAAGAACTGCGCAATCTACGGAACCATCGACTTCATCTTCGGGAGGGGGGACTGCGTCATACAGGACTCCCTCATCGTGGCGAGGTACCCCCTCCCCAACCAGTTCAACACTGTCACCGCCGACGGGAAGGAGGTCCAAAAGGGGAGCAACGGGCTCGTCCTTCAGAACTGCAGGATCGTCCCCGACAAGTTCTTGTTTCCCGATAGGTTCAAGATTCCCAACTACCTCGGGCGACCATGGGGCCAGTACGCGCTCACGGTGACCATGCAGAGCGAGATAGGTGACTTCATTAGGCCCGAGGGGTACAAGTTGTGGGACGGGAAGAGCAACCATCAGAGTTGCGAGATGTACGAGTATGCCAACCGTGGGCCCGGGGCAGTTACTGGTCGGAGAGACAGACAGTTCAAACGATTCAGAGTTCTTAGCCAGAACAAAGCTGCGAGGTACACGACGGGCTCGTTCTTGGACGGCGGGAGGTGGATTCCCCAGACTGGAGTACCTTATAGGCTCGGATTCTAGACATTAATAATAATATCATATAATGAGAAGTATGTTTTTGTTTGTATAAATAAACAATACATTATTATGCATACAGTCGATAACTCTTACGAATGTATGAACACACATTGTAATTTGATATTTCTCGGTGAGATTCAGTCAGTCGTATATTATCTATTTGATGATCAGCTTAGGCTTTTCGTTCTCTGCTACCTAATCCTATTTTATGACGTTCACAAAACCAATGGTTAATTTAGGGTCAGACCCCAAAACATATTTTCATTTAAAAATAAGGACCTATGTAAGTTACATTTAGAGATAAAGACCTAATTTAACTTTCATTTAGAGATAGGGACCCATGTGGTACCACAGACCCACGAAGTGGCAGACCCATGAAGTGGTACCACAGACCCATGAACTGTTATTGCAGACCAATGAACTGTTAATGCAGAGTAATGAAGTGGTATGGGGGAGCCATGAAGCGTTTCTGAAGAAAATGGGTCCTTAAAACTAATGCATTTTCTGACATGGGTCTGAACTGTGACTGAAACACAAAATGGGTCCTGAAATGAAAAAGACCCATAATATAAATAGCATCATCGGATGAAAAGATTAAGACTGATTTCTGCTAGTTGCAGATATGACTGGTTTGCTTATATGAACTATCATTTATGTCAAATTTATATAACTAACACGTTTCTCTGCCTTTTTTTTTCTTTTTTAAAAAAAAGGGAAAGATACTATGACATCGAATCGAATCATGTCATGTACAGAAAAAGAGAGACTTGCATTGCTGAGTAAAAATCATGAATTAAGAAGAAAAAGAAAGAAAACACAACTGATTTGTTAGCTCACGGGGCATACAAGCTTGAAGAGAAGCTTGATAAAAGCAAAGAATGCTTACATAGATGACAAAATGGAACTTGTCAAGTTGTCAGGCAAAGTGGAGCTTATCATGGCTTCATCATAACAGAAAGTTGAAGTAGGTTTGATTTAGAACTTCTCGAATGGAGGTTCGAGATAGATCATTTATCACATATATGCTTGATGGTAATGAAAGACCAAGTCGAGTTTGAGATGATGAAAAATGGACGGCTGAAATGTTAACGTAATGTACACAGAGCAGTGATACATAAATGATAGATCACCCCGCCCTCCATTTCATTCCTCAACGGTCTCTTGACATCACAAAGAAACCCTAAAACTTGTTATTGAAACGATCATCCATAGAGGTCGAAGTAGTAAAGTGCTTGGTTTACATTCAATTCAGAAAAAGGATAAGCTTCCAATCTCCATATCGAACATATATATGCTCCTAAAAACTCTGCTTGTCAATGGATCCGAGCTTTTTCCATCCACAATTAGTTTGCATACCAACTTGGGCGGAACGATTGAAAGATTATTCATCAGAAAATCCATTATTTTGAGGAGCTGCAGAAGACATTAAGACCATATGATTAGCTATCTAACGTACTATGACAAAAATAAATTTGCAAGAGAACAGATACAGACAACGACAACACAAATTCCAGCATATTAAGTGCATTCCGTCTGCCGTCCTAAGAGATCACAAATAATCCAACACCTTAACAAGTTCAAAAGAATCATAGGCAGTTTGCAAGCTCATGAAATATATCTATCCATGCGAGTTTGTTCCTCTGTGTGGGTGTACTAGTCTAACATCCATGGCCAACCTCAGCCCACAACATGGCTAGTGATGATATCATAAAACTAAGAAATCTCATATGTCGGTATTAAAGTTCAAATAGTAAGTTTCTGCACACAAAATGGCTTGTATCATGCTAATCACCAAAGGCAATGACACACAAGTTGAAAGACTAAGAATTCAAGTGATCCTAAAAAAATATGGGGTAGCTTCCAAGCAAGTTCGCGTATCAAAAGGCGCACTAAGAAAAATGCATCTATACATACGCGTTTCTATTCTACAAGGCACCTACCAATACTGAAATTCTGTTTTAAATAGTTAATCAACGGCAGGAAGTTAAATAGAGCAAGTTCACCACCAGATAATCTTTTAAATACAAGACTCACGCCTTAAAAGGATAATGACACAATGGTTCTCGATCAGTTCGTTTTCAATTCTGGGAACTTTATGATGTTAACTTGTAGTACCTATATACAACTCCAGTTGTAAAATTAACCATATAAAAAGATTTAATAACCTGCTAATAAACCACCACTAACATCCAAAATCAAAGGAAAAACAAGGGTAAAATGGAAAAGCCGCATAAGAATCAGTAAACAAGTGCAATTTACTTTCTGTAAGTTAACTTTTAAACTTTTGAGTTCAGATGGATCTGAAAACTATTCCACATTATATACCACAACATAAGTTTCATGTAGTTTCTCACACCCAATATATACCACAAAAACGAAAGTAATTAGGTACCATAAATGTGAGAGATAATAGTACGATTATGCACCCGTTCATTCTCTCCAAAGTGTCTTGCAAGTGATTCCCTGGTCGAGAAGTTGCAGAACTGCATCTTGTAGCTTGATATAATCGGCAACAGTGTTATACACCTGATGGGAGATCCTGGCATACCCCGTTATGCAACCATCTTTGTCCATGGCTCCAGCCTCACCATCTCCAGGCACTTGGCAATATATGGGTACTTCCACCTGAAAATGGTCCCTCAAGTACGACCGCAAGTTTACAGCATCATCATCACTCAAGATTTCCAATCTTGAAGGCAGACCAATCATGGCCATGCCGGGGCACATCTCGGGAGGCGTACCGAGATTGGTACTCCATGCCTTGGCTAACATTCGAGCCATTTCAACAACTGCATCATGGTTCCTCTTTCTAATTCCTTCAATTCCACCTTCAAACTGATTGGTGAACTCAAGAGCATCAGGAATCACCAGCTGAGAGCTGTAGTCTCGGGTACCAATCCAAGTGCTCTCTATGGCGAGTCCATTGCCATATTCATGAGAGACCACGGGGTGGTGCAGGTCTCGGGATAGAGGAGATTGACGGCAGTACAAAAAGGCCACAGATGGCGGGCAGAAAAACCACTTGTGCAGATTACTAACATAGAAATCAGCCCCAATGTCCTTAACATCGACATGGACACTGCCAATTGCATGGGCGGCATCGACAAACACTCGCTCCACACCCTCTTCCCTACAAATCTGAACCAACTCACGAGCTGGTATGACCACACAGGGCATGGATGTTATGTGATCGATTATTGCTAACCTAACTTTTTTACCGTTGGCCTTACCTTTAGCCAAGCCCTTGCGAAACTCTGCTATAATTTCGGCCTCGGAATTTACAGGGAAGGGAAGGTGCACAACGATCACTGACCCACCAGCGCGGGTCACATAGGCCTCGATTGACTTCTTGACCGCCTGGAAAGCACAGTGGAGCATGACAACGGCGTCGCCCTTCTGAAAGTGGCTCTCAGCAAAGGCCCAGCCAACGTGCTGGAGGACGATGGCGGTGGCCGTGGTGGCGTTGTCTACGATGGAGACCTCGTCGACGTGGTCGGCATTGATGAGATCCTTGATGATGTTGCGCGAGTGGAGTATCTGCCGCTGAAGGTGGTTGAAGAAGAAATCGTCGGGCTGACGGAGGAAGCGGAGCTGCCAATTCCTCTGGGCGGAGATGACGGAGGACGGGCAGCTACCAAAGCTGCCGTTGTTGACTCGGGCTACGCCGGCCTCGTGGTGAGCGAACTCCTCTCGCAATTCCGATTCGGTTATGAAGGATTGCTTCAGCTTCTTCGCGACGGGTCCGCGGTGGTTATCGCCGTTGGCGGCGGCCCTAGGTTCTTCCACCTCCATGATTGCGACTACGACGAAGGGCCGATTAGAGGGCTAGGGTTTGACTTGAATGAATCCCCAAAATTAGTACTCTTTCGTTTGTCGTGTCTTTCTCATGCGTAGACACCTATGCGGCATTTCCCGGTTCGTTTATTAGACCGTAATCTGACCTAATTTATCAGTCGAGCTTTTCTTTGTAATGTCAGCAAAAACCCGGTTCGTCATTTCGCCCTCAATTTGGTTTTTTTTTTTTTCAAAACAAACCGACTCAACAAACAGCTCTCGCTTTTGCTTGGGTATAAAATTTCAAGATTTCCGTCAAAATTGTACCACAAATGGAAGTAATTTGAAGTGGGGATTTTAGGAAAAAATACCTAATGAGAGTTAGCTTAGGATTCAGTCCCTACACAAGGCAAATTTTTTGTTTTAACTCCCCACATATTAAATTACAATATCGTCCTTTCTTCAATGTCTCAATACGTGGAATGGTGAGGACAAAAAAAAAACGATGGTTGAGAGAACAACTAGATTGTCATATTTTGGTTGGTTTTTTTCCCGGTTTTGTTTGATTTATCGGGTTTGAATATACCCATTTGTGTTCACGATAAAGTACTTAAATACATGCGGTTTGTGGCGAATCCTCGAAGACTAAAATGGTAGGTTTTAATCAAGCACATTACATAACAAGGAACATTGACCCTCACCAACACCAAAAAAGGAATTGTAGCAACTTCACATTCGTAGCAAGTCGAGTACTTGAATTCGACAATAAAGTACCTAAATCAAGAGAAAAAACGGCAAAAGTACTTATATTATGCAGAAAATACTTACCATTTAAGTATTTGATAATTCACAACACATTCATGTATTTATTTCATAAATTTCAGTTTTTTGGCTTAAAATCAAGTACCTTTATCCCAGTTTAAATATTTTACAGTTGAATACACGTATTTGACGAGTTGAAATTGAAGTTGGCTATCAAACGCCTTTTTGCGTTTGTGACGATTAATGTCATTACCATGTAAGATGTTTGATGAAAACATAACATTTAAGTCGTAGATGGACTCCCTCCCCTTCTTGTATTTTTTTGCATAAATGTCAGTGTTTTTGGCATAAAAAAATACATTTTATCCCTAAATATTTTATAGGTGAATTTAAGTACTTAACTTACTTGAAGTGAAGTTGGGAGCAAACTTTTTTTTGTGTTGGTGATTATTAATGTCATTGCCATTTAAGATATTTAATGAAAATTTATCATTTTAGACTTAGATGACTCACCCCACCTTTCTTGTATTTTTCTCATAAATTTCTGTATTTTTAGCCTAACCTCAAGTACTTGTATCTCGATTTAAGTATTTTATAGTTAACTTCAAGTACATGACTCAGTTGAAGTTAAAGTTGCAAGCAAATTCTTTTTGAACATTCAACATCCATCATAAAATAGATGCAACAGAGCTAGCAATCTAAGACTAAAATGATTACGCTTCATAATAAAATGAACATTCAAAATCTATTAAACACTTGAAATCGGGGATCAATACTTTGAGACGAAAGTACTTAAAATTCAGTGTATAATACCGATAGTTGTGCAAACATTACTTGCACATTGGAGGTGCAGTATACTATTGCTAAATGATTATGAGCCAACCAAAAGGCTGTTAACAGACCACAATATAGACAATAATATACAAAAATACCAGAATTATTATTAGCACACCACAGTTCACAGACCACGCTATACAAACATTCAAGCACCAATGCTGGCATACAAGAATCATGTTTTTTGCCACAACAAAAAAAAAGATGCGTTTCTAAATTAACATTCAACAATGAAAAGTTTTGTACAAATCTAAAAAAACATATGTATCTTGTGCACTGATATTTTTCCAATCAGAGATAAATCATATCTGCGTTGGTACTTTCTCATAAAAAAAGTAGTTACTGCACAAAATTAAATTTGGTAGATCTCTAATGATAAAAAGAATGGGTTTGGTCCTTATTGTTCTGAGCTTGCTGATGGATTCTTCTTCCCTGAGTTCTAAAATGAAATGAATCCCTTTTATTTTTTTATTATGTTTATTTGAGAAAGAGAAAGGGTTTTATGGTAATTTAGCATTCAAGGTAGTTAAAATAAACTTTTTGCCTAGTGTCAGGAGCTATTCACAAATGAAACTACTAGGGACTGATCACTAAGGGGGTGTTTGTTCTGGCGTGATCTTCCAAAACATCACCGTTTCTCGTTACCACTTATCACTGTGTTTGTTTAGTCTAGGTGATGAGTCATCACCGGAATGGTGGATCACCTAGGTGATGAAAATGGGGTGATATTTCATATTTCAGATCACCCCAGAAAACCTAGGTGATACAACATCACGGTGATGAGGTGATCTATCTAACTTTTTAATGGACGAGAATACCCCTCATATTTTAACATTATTACTTTATGCCATTATAAATATAATTACATGATTAACGTAATTAAATCTTAAATATTTCAGTTATTTAAAATATTAAAACTTATATTTAAAAAATTATAAATATAAATAATGCTTATAAATTAAATGTATATTTTAATATATTAATGATTATTACATAAAATATCACTTTAAAATAATTTAACACATTATTTAAGTCATATGTATAGGGTCAAATATGACATTTATACAACGTCACCCTACCCATCACAGTGATTAAATAAACAGAATACTTCAATATCACGTTGATCTGCAAAATGAATTTCACCTTAAAACAAACATATCGATGACATATCACCTTGATCCACATTCAGGTATACCCACATCGTGATGTGCGTATCACCGTAATGTTGGATCACCTGAAACAAATACCCCCTAAGTGTAATCTCAACTTGGGTATTTTTCTATAAAAATCCCTAATTTTTAAAACTCATAAAGTTATTATTATTTGAAAATGTTTCAATAAAACCAGCGAAACTATTACTTATTAGTAACTTCGAGATATTTAGTAACTTCGGATATTTCTTAAATCGTTGAAGATGAAATTTAGCATCCTTCTGTTATATTAAAAGGAAGGCCTACATAGTAAGTTTATAAATAAATTAATATGTCAATTTTTACATTAAAAAAATTAATTAAAAATAAACATTACATCACGTTCAGTAAGCCTCGTATAAAACAGTCAATTTCTAGTTTTAGTATATTGCTTAAATTTTTTAATAAATAGTAAAATTATTAAAAGAAAATTACCAACTACAACCAATTTTTATATTATGGCACACATGGCGGGTGTTATTTTAAGTTAATCCAACACCCCGGTGATACTTACATAATCTCCCTGATGTGGATCACAACGATATGTCACAATGTGTTTGTTTTGAAGTGATATTCATTTCGCATATCAATGTGATAATGGAATATTGTGTTTGTTTTAATCACGATGATGTATATGATGACATTGGATAAATTAGGGGTGAGCAAAACCGGATATCCGGTTTTTCGGATATCCGAAATTCGGATATCCGAATTTTCGGATATCGAAAAATGGTATCCGTATCCGCTCCGGTTTTAATCGGATATCCGGAAATCGGATATCCGGTTTATTCGGATATTTACACCGGATATCCGCATCCGGTTTTTAAATTTATTTTTCTTATATTTTTATTATTTTTTTTTGAAAATCATATTTTTTTTATTTCTTATCACATAAAAAAAATATATTTTTTAATATAAGAATTTCTAGACATATTAATTGAGACAATATGTGAATTTATGATTCAAAATTACATAATAAATAATAAACACAATACCACAAATTCACATTAATTTTTTAACTCGCGTCTCGATGTTTTTATGTTTTTTTTTTATCTCAATTCTCTAACAAAGTTTTTTGCAATAATAAAAATAATATAAATTTAAATATTCTACTTGATGATTTTTTTCCTTTTTTGGACCTTCATTTTTCTTTTTGGACTATTTTTTATTTTTTTTATTTTTTTTAAATATAAAACCGGATACCGGATATCCGGATTTTAGACAAATCACTATCCGTATCCGATCCGGTTTAGTTTAAAATAAATCGGATCGGATATCCGATCCGGTTTTTAAAACCGGATATCCGTTTTTTCGGGTTTTGAAAACCGGATACCGGATCGGAATCCGGTTTCCGGATATTTTTGCTCACCCCTAGGATAAATGTCATTAACCATATGCTTATTATATATAATTTGGATTAATATATTTATTTTGAGATGATATTTTATGTAATTAATGATTAATTTTCCATACCGAATTCAAAAAGTTTTTACGCATTAAATACAAACGTTTGATATAATTACTCAAGATTAGTATTTTACCTTTTAAGAATTAAATATGTAAATTTAAAATATGAATAAGGGTAAAAATGGAAAATGTTTAAACTATTAGGGGTATATTGTTTAATAATAATTCGAAACATCGCTACATCACTGTTATGTAGGATAACCTACCTTTTTGGGTTCTACAAAACTTGAAATATCACCATATTTCATCATCTATGTGAATGCGATCCGTTAAGGTGATAACTCTTCATCTAATCTAAACAAACACAGTGTTGAGCGGGTGATGAGAGAACCATATCATAATGTTGTGAAGAATTACCCCATACAAACACCGTCACAGTGTGCTAAAAATAATAGTGAAAAAATATTAGATTCTACTAGAATACTCAAAACTGATATCAACACCCGTAACTATAATAAGCTTAATGGATTGGACATAATACCTTTATGCTATTTTGTATCATTCATAAAGCTTGGCCAACATCATAAAGATGAGTAAAGTATGTAATCCACTTTATCTCGATCGTTGTTACAAGTTTTTAAGACCCGAATTCTGCTGTATGACGGCAAACTAGAGTTCCAAGTGGTTGAAATTTCAAAAGGGCATCAATAGGAATCTCTAAATTATTGTATATCCTCGATTTCACTAAATTGCCAATAAAGAAAGATTAGAGCAAAATGTCACTATTTTTTCTTTGTTTTTTATTTTTCGCCTCTCTCGGGGCATTCCTATACAACGCCTTCGTAGTCCTAAATTCGAATAAAAATTCAATCGAAAGTAAATATAAATCTCATTCCATGTAAACACATCAAGTCAAGGAGTTAAAATGAATCCGAGCGCGTACCAACCAAATGGCATCGCATTGAACCTTTCTTTCTTCTAACAATAGTGATTTGTACAGTGATTTGTTGATTTAAAGTAGAGATTATTTACCATCACACAATTGAAACCCACGTGATAAGAAAATAGGAAAAAAGAAATGCTTTTTGGAAGATCATGTGGTTAAGTTTAAATGCTACCAATTTTGCGGACCTGTATATTACAATCTTACGCACTTTATTTCTTTCAACGAGCAACATATATTGTGGTTAGGAATTAAATAGATGTATTCGACATAAATAAACCCTGGTTTGATTTAACCAAAAATACACAAAACTGATATCCAACACCCCTAACCATAATACATTTAAATGAATAGGACATAAAAAATTAGAGCAGCAAGTCACTATTTTTTTCCCTCTCATGGGGTATTAATATACAACACCACCATATAGTTAGAGCTAGGGTTGTCAACGGGGCGGGTTCGGGGCGGGGATCTAATCCCCGTCCCCGCCCCGCGAGGCAAACGGGGACGAAATCGTCCCCGCGGGGATCCCCGTCCCCACGGGGATTCCCCGCCCCGTCAATATTTTAAAAAAAAATTCAATTTTTATTATTTTAATATTATTTAAACTATATTTTAATATTAATTAAATTATTTAAACTATATTTTAATATTAATTAAATTATTTAAATTATATTTTAATCATATTTATATTATTTTAATATTATTCAAAGTACATTTTCATATTATTTATTGTATAATAATATTAATTGAATATAATAATTATTATTTTAATTTCGGGGACGGGGCGGGGAACGGGGCGGGGATATCCGCGGGGAAAAATATTCCCCCGTCCCCGCCCCGCGGGGATAGAATAGCGGGGATTCCCCGTCCTATTCGGGGCGGATCCCCGCGGGGACGGGGAATCCCCGCCCCACTGACAACCCTAGTTAGAGCTAAGACTAAAATCAAGCTAAAACAGATACTTCCTCTGTATCGCTTAATACTTCCCAAAAATTAGTGGGCACGTAAATTAAGAAGCTACATTTTTTTAATATTATAGTACACTTTTAAAGCATGAAGAGATAAAATCTATTAGTGGGCACACAAATTAAGAAGCCTTTTTTTAATATAAATGGTGTAATTATTGGAATAATCTTTTACCAAAAATAGAAATGGGAAGAATTATGTGGAACACCCGAATAGAAAGATGGGAATAAATAAGTGGTACGAGGGAAGTATAAATTTAACTATAAGCTTTCAGCATGACTAATTTTATGTCATATGTGTCTCATCTCGCGTCCACGCAGACTGTGATAG
Organism: Craterostigma plantagineum; assembly: GCA_027422505.1. Taxonomy (NCBI): domain Eukaryota; kingdom Viridiplantae; phylum Streptophyta; class Magnoliopsida; order Lamiales; family Linderniaceae; genus Craterostigma; species Craterostigma plantagineum. The sequence goes on along the minus strand of JAPQWV010000013.1, from coordinate 7,755,792 downwards.
TCAATGAGTTAAATTCGATCGAGCACATACCAACCTTGTAGCTGTTGTTTATTCTAACCATGGTATTTTATGCAGACTTGTTGCGCGTGCTTAAAATATAATATATGATATTATTTTTTATTTTGAGTCATTTGTTGCTTAAGAAAGAAATTGATTTGTGAGGATATAATTATAATAATGAAATTGATGAGGTGTAAAATAGTGATTACTCAAAATAAACTATAAACAAAAAAGTAGGCTCTCAAAAGCCCATATTTTTTTTTATCCAACATTATCGTAGGGTCAATTCTATTCACACCACCCTATTTACTAAATACATCCACTCTTTATTACAATGTAAACCCTACGTATGTTTGCAAGTTTAATTAATTATTTATTAGATTATTCTCTCTCATATTTATTGCCTACAAGTGTTACAGAAATTTTTTAACGTAAATAATTACTATTTTTCAACCAACAATATTACTAGCTTCTCCAAATTATATAGTTTTATATTGTAATTTAACAAATATATAAGTATATTTACATTTGTCATACGGATTATAATTATACTATCTACAACATAGAAATATTGTCTTATTTATATATAATGTGTAATTAACTAAATTAACTAGTAACTCTTTTTCGATTGTATAAGTTAAAAAGTATATTGTTATATGATTATCTTAAAATAAGTTAATTATTTATAAATTTTAAATAATATGTTCTTACATAAAGTGGATTGATTTTAAATTAAATATTATTAAATGCAATGTGTTAAAGAAAAATAAAGTAACTAGAAATTATTTCTGTTGAAGAATTATTGCACTTATATGTGAAGTATTTAATGTATTAAATGATATGTTACACTATTTATTTTAAATATTTAATGTAATGGGGGTGTAAATATTATTTTTTATTCAATGGGATGTGAATAGGAGCACCCAATAGATATGTGGTTTGTTGGTTTAAGTACGAACTATTTACTATCACACAATTGAAGTTGAAACCCTCGTGATAATACAAAAGGAAAAAGAAAAAGTGCTTATAAAAGATCATATGGTTAAGTTTAAACGAGACCCTAATTGCGGGACCGTCCGACTACAATAACGCACTTTATTTCTTTCAATGAGCAAAGTAAATTGTGGTCATAAATCAAAACCTTTTATTTTCGTTTCCAGCGAAGGAAGCAAATATATAAGTAGCCTTCGATTCTTACATACAATTCTTGTGTATCATACCAAAAAGTCCGATAGTCAACTTCGTGGGTGAGTGAGTGTTTCTCTTTGTAAAAGAAAAAAATATATATCTTCATATCTTTTTCTATCTGTTACTACAGCATAAAGAGATAGATCGAACCCACGTTTTTATTACACGTAAAATGGAGAAATCATCTGCAGAACAAGAAGCACTTATTATTACAGTTGGGAAGGAGAAGTATCCATCTGATATCGCCAAGAAGGTAAGAATTATTGGTTGATAAATTTATTATTTTTTTAGCAGCCCATGAATTTAGGATTGCTGAAATAATTAATTAATGGGCTCTTTAGGTTGTCTCGGAGATGATTTCGAGCTATTTATTGGTCTTCGTCGCCTGCGGCGTCTCCGCCCTTAGTAGGAGCGCCGACGAGGACTTAAAGATCTCCAAATTGGGAGCCTCGGCGGCGAGTGGGCTAATTGTGACCGTTATGATTTACTCCGTCGGCCATATCTCCGGCGCACATATGAACCCGGCGGTGACTCTCGCCTTCGCGGCGGTGAGGCACTTTCCATGGAAACAGGTCAGTTCAGTTCTGTTCTGTCGATTGATTGACTGACTGATTGATTATTAATTATTGAAATCAATATTATTTAGTGTTGTATGAGTCATCGTACACTTTGATTAATTAAAGACGTTAACTAATGAGAATGAAACATTTGGGTTATTTTATTCGATCAACCGCACACGCGTCACATTGCAATTTCTAGAGAATGAAATGTCACTATAAGTTTAAAAGCTCCAATTACAACTTTACAGATAATATATAATACAAAAAGTTATAATTAGGGTATTTTGTTTCTATTTCAAATGTCACTTTATAAGTTAGTGACATTCTACGTCATCGCATTGAAAATTACTTCTTAATAATGCATTTCCTACTTGGTGGGGGAAAAAGATGGAAAAACCCAAATTTATTGACATATTGATTTATGTGTCTGTCGTGAAGTATCCCCACTCACATAATACGATGACCAACTGAGTTTTGAACTCATGTGGACTGTTTGATCTGATTCTGAGTTTCTTTGATAATAAATTGAAAGGTCCCGTTTTACGCCGTCGCCCAACTGAGCGGATCCATTTGCGCTTCTCTGACGCTCAACGTTCTACTGCATCCAATAGACCAAATAGGCGTAACAAAGCCTTCGGGGACCGAGCTTCAAGCCTTCGTCATGGAGTTCGTCGCCACCTTCGCCATGATGTTCGTCACCTCCGCCGTAGCCACCGATACCAAAGCCGTAAAGATCTAATCTTCCCCTCCTAACCGAAAACTACAAATCACATGCGTGTATTTTTATTTTCTACGGTCACCAAAATTTCTTGCTTGAAATTCAACAGGTCGGAGAACTCGCAGGAATAGCCGTTGGCTCATCAGTATTCATCGCTTCAATCTTGGCAGGGTGCGTAGTTTCACCGTTAATTCTTTTTCTTAAATCGAACGATAAACTTCGCCCAAAATTATTAGAAATCGACGGATGCTTCCTAGAACCAAGTGATAGGAGGAGATAGCTTTTTAATATATTAAGTGGTTTGAAGCGCTTGAATGATCTGTCTTATTCTCGTGACTGTTGAGATTCTAAGTTGGGTTTTTGTCCCACACCGAATTATTCAAGCTTTTCAATTCACTCTATATAAGGGGATTTCTCCTCTTATTATCGATTGGTTTTAAAGACTCATCAATTTCTAATTGTGACAAAGCTCAATTTATAATATCAACAAAATGTGACGGCCGTATTTATTTATTTATGCAATAATTGCAGGCCCATATCGGGAGGGTCGATGAACCCGGCGAGGACGCTCGGGCCCGCGATCGTGTGCAATTATTACGAGGGGATTTGGATTTACGTGGTGGGGCCCATTAGTGGGACGCTGATGGGCGCGTGCGCTTATAACTTTATTCGTCTTTCAGATGGGCCGGCCGCCCATTCCGTCAAGATTCGCCGGAGCTCCGCCGGCGTCAGCCAGCCTTTGCTGCTGCCGAGCAATAACAACAACGATGATGCCGTGTAGTTGATATTTAGGTTTATTTATGGATCGATGTCTCTGTTTGTGACTGTAAATGTGTGTTTTTGTGTAGATTTATGACTGTCCTAGGATTGTTTTTCAATTTCGAAGTTTTTCTTATGCCTATTTTTTTCTCCAACAAAACTTACATTTGGGACTGAGTTTTATTGATTGGAAAGCTACATTTAAATTCCTCCATTTACAAAAAGAGGGGAAAGTCCACTTTGTACTTGTGATTGAGGCTGTTTCAGTTGGTGCTCAGAGTTATTTTGAATATCGATAGGTATCGTGTTTAAGACTTTTCCAACTGGTATCTAAAGTATTTTAGTTCCTAATGGTATCCCCGTGTTTAGGAATTTTGCAACTGGTGCCCAAAGTATTTTCAAGGTAGATACGCCTAACGTAGGATGTCGTGATTCTAAATGCCTAAGAACGAGATTTTCTAGGTGTAAGCCTCGTTAATCGCTAATGTAATTCTAAAAATGACTAAACGGATTCATACACCTAAAAATCACATTTGTAGCTTTTTAAAATCATGACATTATACGTTGGGGGTACCTAACTTGAAAACACGTCGGACGAATTGGAAGAGCTTTAAACACAAGGGTACTGAAATTGAAAAATACTTTGGGAATCCGTTGAAAAATGCTTAAACACAGGATACCTACCGCAATTGAAAGTAACTTTGGACACCAATGGGAAAAGCCTTAAACACATGAGACCCAAGTGGAGTTTTCCTAAACAAAATTCAAATCAATACCAAGTAGGACTTGTTTTAATTCTCCTACGGCCATGGTTCGCCGTCGTCGCCGATGCGGACACGAGCGATATATATAAGTTGCATTATCGCGGCGCGGTCGTGGGCGATACGCAATTTGTGTAGAAAATTGTAAATTATATATGTTTGTTTGTAATTATATCGTATAATTGATTTCTTGTAGACTGTTTTCATATTAATTTAATTGGTATCAATATCATTAACTTCAATTATGTTTATTTTTATACTTAGATTATTTTGAGATACACTTTTATAGAATATATTTGTATAGAAAAATATATATAATAATGAGCTGTAACAATTTGTATATTGATTTGTTAAATTAATGCAATAAAAAATCGGTTTATCTGTTAAAACTTGATATCACTTTTTATTGCAAAAATATTATTTATAAATGTTAGATTTTTTTCTATCTAATATAAAATTTATTACTTATTTTTAAATTTGTTTCAATTACCACAACATTATACATAATCTATCTAGAGTTTGTGACAAATTATTAACTCATGCAGTGTTTTTAGTTGAAAAGTCATAATAAATTATACATGTTTGAGAATTTTTTATTTTTTACATGTTTCAGAAATCTGCAAGTTTTTAATTTAGAGAAGTCATTGGGCCTTTCTAACCAGAAAGTTATTTAACCAATGTAAATAGCCCATTTAGTAAATAAAATAGCCCATTTAATAAAACTAAAAAGTCCATCGACTCATCCTTGACCTAACGCCGCTACTCTACAGTTTTCTATTCTAAGCTTCTCAATTCATCAATGGAGATTAGCTGCAGAAGAAAAAATAAAGTGAGATCGAATCACCGATATTTCGGCCGTTACGCAGATATATCGTCCGCTCCGTCTCGACCCGGCCGAGATGTCGCCGCGATGTCCGAAATATCTCCGGGACAGTACTATAACCGCGCCAACCCGTATCTATGGTGCGGCCGGCAGCAATACGGCTAAGGAGTGGCCGATACGGCCGAGATAACGCCGCGACGGCGAACCATGCCTACGGCCGCGTTCTCTAGGCCAGATAACCCAAGATAAGTGGCCTACTATCTGGTCTTAACTTGTTTACCTGCTAAATGAATATATTGACGGCCCGCAATAAATATTAAGCCAAGTTTAGTAAATCAATGAATCCAAGGTAATTTAACCAACGAACCAACCCAAGAATAATTAATCCAACCCAAGATAAAAAGTCAAAAGACTAAAATACCCCTGCTATGACTGAAAGTACAAAACCCCAAATTCACATCGCTCTTGACTTGAGGTGGAAGCTAGGTTTGAATGAAGCAGCTGATTTTTTAGATCATTAAAAGAGACGCAGAGTCCTTAAAATTGATAAATTCATCGAGCCCTAAATTGGTGCTGATTTTTGAACATTTGGGAATTTGTCAAAATTGACCTCAAAATTGTCGGTCCACGGCCTCTAACAGGACCTCCACGGCCGTGGAGAAGAACCCCACGGCCTCCACCTTGAAGCCCACGACCGTGGAGCCAAGGCAGAGGGCTTATTCAGCCCCAGCCAAGGCCCCACAGCCTCTTACAGTAAGGCCCACGGTCGTGGGGCTGTGACCGACATGCCCGGCCACTGACCTGAGCTCCCACGGCCGTGGGGCTGGGGCAGTGAGCTTGGGCAGCCACTACCCCAAGCCCACGACCTCTGACCCAAGGCCCCACGGCCGTGGAGCCATACCATCAGCCCCTGCCAGCCTCCCACGACCGTGGGCTTCCATGCCCGTGGCCGTGGGAGCTTGTTTCAGTCAATTTCCATCGTTTTGGTTCCAGGAACTTTCGTACATGTAAATATAGTTTCTAAAACTTATTTTTAGCATTTTATTAACGTCTCTAAGACCGTTAAATTAATTTACATCTCATTTTAGTTAGGCACTATCACAGTGATCATTTTAAGCCCGACTATCTTGGTTCGTCTCAACCCGGCAAGGGAGGAATCCAAGAATTCGAACCCAGCCATTAACAACAGATTGAGTCGCTAGATTGGCTGAGATCGCAAGACCACAACATCTTAATTCCTCTGTACTTATTTCTCTGGCCGTGATTCGGTCGCCGGCGATGATCGTAAGGAGAAGCTCGTTGGCATCGCAGGCTTGGGCTCGGCCTTGTTCTTCCGCGACGAATATCCTTCTCCATGAACGACTGGCACTCGATCAAAAGGTTCTTCTCCAGCAGCTCTCCTTGCTTATAGAGCGATCCGTTTCGATGGAAAGTCGGGAATTTCCTCTGGGTGGAAGGATTTCAGAGGGTTTTACTTCGACGTTCCTCAGAATTCAGATTGAGTTCGACGAGTTCGAAGGAGGTCCGATGGCGATTGCTTGGGATAAGAAGCTTTCGAAAATTTACGAACAAGCGATTGCAGCGCTCGAGGCAACTCTATTGCAGCTTTCGTCTACTGTTCGGAAAATAAATCAGAAAGAAGACGATGCGATACTGCACAAGGGATGTTCCGTCGGGAATAGACAATCGTAAAATTATAGATGTTAGCAGGGGTAATAGAGTAATTTACAGACTAAATACAGTTAACGATCTTTATATAATTGGAAAGTGAACAAGTTTATTTTACGTAAAAAGTGGCAAAGTATGATTTTTGCTCACACCCGATTATTATATGTGCTCTTATCTTGATTTATAAATTGGGCAAATTTCGGATCTAGCCACATTTTATGTTTCAGTTATAGATCAGACCCATGTCAGAAAATGTATTATTTTTAAGGACCCGTTTTCTTCAGAAACACTTCATGGCTCCCCCATACCACTTCATTACTCTGCAGTAACAGTTCATTGGTCTGCACTAACAGTTCATGGGTCTATGGTACATGGGTCTGTGGTACCGCTTCGCGGGTGTGTGATACCACTTTATTGGTTGTAGTACCACTTCATGGGTCTGTGGTACCACATGGTTCCTTATCTCTAAATGAAAGTTAAATTGGGTCCTTATCTCTAATTACATACGTCCTTATCTTTAATTGAAATATATTTTGGGGTCTGACCCTAAATTAACCGTTATAAATTATTTGTTGTTATCTTATCGCATATACTAAATGCGGCCTAGTATAAAAAAAGTTAAGACATGCCTGAATCACAATAAACAAAGGGATCTTCCATTAATTGCAAATGCAACATATGACAAAGACAAACAAGTGACTGAGATTCCAAAGCAATCAAGTAAAGAAAATCAATGGAGAAATGGATAAAGATGATTCGTGGTGTACTCGTTATGAAAACTTTGCTAGAAATTCATGGTAACCACCAACTAGATAGTGGGGAAACCGTGGGCACGCATGACAAAGTTCTCAAGTCAACACCGTCTTTTTTTTTCGTTTGCATGGCATCTTGTGTTCATACACCTCAAAAGAACGGTGGCCTCGAATAAAAAAGACCCAGGATTTCATCGCCGAGGCTCTTATAATTGTTCATCGATAAAAAACTAATATATAATCTGTCAAATTCATCAGAACAAGAGAATGACAATGCTTAAAACATAAGAATCAATTTCTACGGTTGACCGAACACTAGCAATAAGAATATGGTTCTTTGGTGTGGTGTAATTGCATTCTATGAGATCGCATCTTCTGAAATTCTGCAAAATTGCTTCGGTTTCAACTTTGAGGAACGCCTCTTTCTCTATATAACAAATTAAGCAATCTGACAGAAAGTCTTTTGCCATCTTATTGCGCACATCTGTCTTGATTATCTTCAACGAAGAGAAAGATCTTTCAACAGTTGACGTTGCGACAGGTAAAATCAATGTCAACTTAATAAGTCGATATACAAAAGGAAAACCAGAATGACAACCCATCTCTACCATTTTCTTTGAAAGATCTCCAATGTCTTTGATTTTACGAATATTCAAAATTGAAACAACATATGAAAACCTAAATCAACAGTCTAAATTATCAAAATACCTAAATAAATTATGAAGAAATAATGATCGATGATGATTAATGAGTAAATAAACCTTCGTCCATCGTTTAAACTAATTAAAGATTTAAAAAAACCTTAAATTGAAATATGAATTCTTATTGGTGTTCTCGTCTGCTCTGCCTGAGCGTGAAGTGAATGGCTTTGGCTTTTGTCTATTCTTTCTGTTTTGTTCTGTGTTTGTGTTTTTAATTTTTTTTATCAATTTTTTAGTGATTACAATTTATGGGCTATTATTATTTTCGGTATTTTATATGGCCCACGAGTGAAAAGTCCAATAGACATAAATAAAACAAGGCACAAATAGTTATTATAAAACGGGCCCGAAGATTAAAAAGTCCAATGAAAATAAAAATAATCAACATCACTTTAAAACCCTAATTTATCTTCTTCCTCAAATGGCAAAACTCCATTGACGCACCTATGTTGCAGGTATACTACTGCTCTTTTTTTTTTTTTTTTTTTTTTTTTTTTCCGACGGCCGGGGGGTCGATACCCCCCGAGCCCCTTCATAGGACCGCCCCTAATTTACTTAATATTGGATACTTAATACGGGGTGACTTTCCTACCCACTTGTATATACCCAACTTCCAATGAAATATCAATCCGTGTTTAAACACCTAATAAACTCATTACATTTAAATTAATATGTCACATGTCAAATTATATTAGATTTGGGTTAAACCCAAATAGATATGAAAGACAAGCGCTTACTTAATATTGTTTTTCTTGCTACATTATGATAAACAGACTTCCCTCCTAAAATTCGAGGGTGGGAGAGCTTGATAAAGGCCCTCTAGACATAGGTTTGTAAAGGTTTTTTTCTTCTATCATTTTCTTAATGGCTGCAAAGTCGTGATTTCACCATGATAGATTATATTGGTTTTGGCTTGCCTACCCAACCGGGTATAATCCAAGTCAAATATAATTTTAACCGCACTTACTTACAAATTAGAGTGATGTATAAAAATGACACATGTCATATTATAAGTGAAAATTGAGTTATACCCAATTAGGTAGCAAATCAAAACCTATTATATTAATGGTACGAGAGCTATAAACTGCCACTAGTGAATAAATATATTGGTTGTGATCTGCCTACCACATTTGTATAACAAAACTATAATTCAAATGTAACAAGTGTCATTCTTACACACTAACCCATATTAAAACAACAATCATCCTAATTACGTACAATTAAAAGTATAATGTGCCATGTGGTAATTTATTTAGTAGGGTTGAGTTATAACCAACTGGGTAGGCAAGACAGCCCGTTAAGTTATTTGATACCCAAGGGCTTAATACTGTTCAGCCTTCTTATGGGCGGCATGCCAACAATCTTTCGTGAAGACCGCATTGTCCTTTCACTTAAATTTTTAATTTATGGTTATTATATCCCCACAAATTATTATTATTTGGATATTTAAGAACTAACTTTAATCCATTAAACATTATAATTATAATTAACTCAAAATATAATAAATATTAGGAGTTCTAAGCATGCATGCAACATGATATGCAAATCACTAAGAGTATCTCCAATAGACACCCATTTTCCACACAAAACCAAAAAATTACTCCAATGGACACCCATATGCATACCCAAAATGCGTCTATACCAATTAACGTCCTCAATAAACGCATGTTTGCGTTTAATATTTAATGAAAGTATTTCTGTTTCTATATTACAAGGTTGACCCACCAAAAATGAATAATTATTATTGACGAAAACATGTGACCTGACATGAATGTGACAATTGACGGCTTTGACTGTACAGAGGACAAAGTCACGTCTGGGCTATTTTAACAAAGGGGAGTAGTTTTTATCCTTTTAAAAGAAAGGGACTTTGACAAAGTCAATTAAAAGGGGGTGAGTTTAATTAATGAACTAATATTAACTATTAACTAAATTAATCGTTAAATATATCTGTTTTAATATAAAAAAAGCAACCCAACCAATCGACGAAAAAACAGAAAATCGAGAAAAAAAACGAGCAAATACCGGATCATCCAACCGATATCCACTAGATCCGGAACACCCAAGACCCAAGAATCTCGATTTTGTTCTTCAAAGCATATACAATAAGTGGCATTTCGATTTCTGCAATTCGTTAAAATGAACTTTTTCGGGCATTGCAAATTTCGTTCATGTTAACCTCATTTTCGCATCATTGGGTGGTTGTGGTTAGCATTTTTACGGCCGATCTGTAAGGAAAATGCCATTTTTCGATTATTCGAATAAATTATTCGATTTTTTTCTGTTTGAAAACGTTGTTCAAATAAATATTTTTCAACAAATCTAATTCGAATCAGTTAACCGAAACCACACTATATTCGAGTACACTATTCGAGTTTTTTTGTTCTAAAAGATTGTATGAGTAAGTGTTTTTCAACATATTAGAGTGGCTTGATGTACGTACTAGATTAATAATTCGAACAAACTTTTCGGGTAATTTCATAATTCGAATACGTTACTCGAACAATATTTTTTTCGAGTGTTTACTTTATTCGAATAGTACATTTGATTTCAAATTCGAGTTTATTTATATGCAGGTTATGCCGACCAGTATCATGATTGATTACGATGGAGAATGGATTATTGGAGATGATAACAAGTATAGTTGGGTTCCAAGTATGAGAACAAATATAACGCCCATTGGGTTCGATGGTGATTGCTTTTTGCTGGAGTATTTCCGAAACGAAATATATGCGTATATTAATGTAAGCGGGAGGCCGGAGTTGAAGTTAAGTTATCAACTACGTATGAGAGGTATGGAAGGTTGTGCTCCATTGTATATAAGGAATGATAGAGAACTGAAGGGTTATATTTACTTAGGGGTCCAATGGATAGACTGATTCTCTATGTGGAAATCGGGCATGCTACGACCCTTCGTCAAACTCTTGCGGATGATGAAGTTAGTCCTCTTCCAGGTGAGGTTCGTAGCGGCGGAGGTGGTTACAACGATGATTATTTTGATCGAATCATAGACTTCGGCGGTGATGGAGATGTGAATTATGGGGGTGAGGGTCACGATGAAGCAAACGTGCACGCTAACTTTGATGAGAATGTTGTTACATGGCAGAACGTGCACAACAATTTTGATGGCGTAATCGAAGAAAATGCAGACAGGGATGATGAGGACAATGAGGAGGAAAATGATGCAATTTATTCCTAGTGATCGGTATTCTTTTACGGATGGTTCCACCATGAGAGTCGGTGACGAATTTGAGGATAAGAGGGCTGCCAAGAAGAGGATCCAAAGAGTTGTCGTAGATGCATCCTTCGAGCTCCGGAGCGTAAAATCTTCTCGATCGGTCTACGCCGTGAAATGCAAAGAGGAGGGATGTAGTTGGAGGATATGGACGGCAAGGATTAAGGATACATCCGTATTTTCGATTCGTACATATTGCAATACACATACGCGCGACCTTGCAAATCGGAATGCAAGACTTACTCAAGCATTATCATCCTCCGTGAGCGATATGCTGCTTGACTCTCAGGGCTCTACAAGTCCACCGGCCCCTAAACTAATTCGAACAATGATGAGAAACCGTGGGATCGAAGTGTCATACTTCAAAGCATAGAAAGGAGGCATTTTAGCCCAAAATGCAATGAAGGGTGACCCCGACGAGAGTTATAAACTGTTGCCGTCATACTTGTCGACATTGAAAAGGTTGAATCCAGGAACCATAGTAAGCCTATATCTAGACGATGAGCGGAGATTTAAACATGTATTCATATCCCTTGGTGCGTGTATTGCGGGATACCGTCGTATGAGGAAGGTTGTTTGCATCGACGACACTTGGTTGAAAGGAAAGTATAACGGTACGTTACTCGTTGCATCGGCAGAGGATGGCGACACCCATCAGTTTCCTTTGGCTTGGGGCATAATTGACGATGTAGAGTCAATAGAAGCTTGACGTGGTTTTTGAACGAGCTCTTGGCAGTCGTACCCAATGAGGAAAATCTTGTTATCGTCTCTGATAGAGCTGCTTCAATTAAAGCCGGCGTTGCAAACATCTATGATCGTGCACACCACGGTCATTGTATTTGACATCTATCACAAAATATGAAAGGCCGTTGTAAGAAGCAGGGTGCGACTGAGATGTTCATGCGGATTGCTAAACTATACAAGCAATGTGACTTTGAGTCACAATATAGGGATTTTGAGAAAAGGTTTCCCGCGGCATATGCGTATTTGGAAGCAAATGCTAGTAATGGAGTCGATTCTCCGATAACTCTCTATAACATCGTGACTACGAATGGAATCGAATCGATCAATGCAAGACTCCGTGAAGAAAGAAAGCTCCCAATCATTGCGCTTCTGGATTCCATACAGAGGATGACGACGGACTGGTTTGCTAGACACAAACAGAAATCCATACAAGCAACCACATAGTTTACCCCAACGGTGGAAACAATAATCCGTGAAAGGTATACGCTAGGTCAAGGGTATGAAGTTGGTGAAATCGCTCAGCAAGAGTATTATGTCCGTTCTTCAGGGAGTCATGCCGTTGTTAATCTGCAATCGAAGACATGTACGTGCCGCCAATTTGATACCGACAGGATTTCGTGTCCGCATGCAATCACAGCGAGTCTACGAGCGAACAAGTCTTTCTATCCATTGCGTTCGGATTATTATTATGTGCTAACGTGGTAGTTCGCTTATCATGGACGAGTTTCTCCGGTTCCGGATCAAGTCGAATGGGATACCGTGGAGGATTGGTGTTGCGGCCTCGGTTCGTAGCAAGGCGTGGGAAAGTAGGTTTCCGTCCGTCGGTGAGTTTGGTCGTAGACGTTAATTATATAGTAATTTATTCGAGTGATACAATGTTTCCATGGATATTTTTAAGATTGTATCGTTGGTAAGGAATTCATATTTGGATTTTTAGTCTCTGTTTTTCGAGTTTTTTATGGATGTTCGGATAAATCCAATACGATACTCGAACAAAGTTGTGTTAAAAAATCGTAAATGATCTTATATGAGTATGTTTAATAAATCGAAAACATCCGGATATGTTACTCGAATAATGTTTATATTAGAATAAAGAATAATCTGTTAAAAATCGAAAAGGAAATAATTCGAGTACGTTTGACAAATCGAAAACATTCGGATATATTACTCGAATAATATTTTTTTAGAATAAAGAATAAGCTGTTAAAAATCGAAAATGAAATTATTCGAGTATGTTTGACGAATCGAAAACATTCGGATATATTACTCGAATAATATTTTTTTTTAGAAAAAAAGAATAATTTGTTAAAAATCGAAAATGAAATTATTCGAGTATGTTTGACAAATCGAAAACATTCGGATATATTACTCGAATAATATTTTTTTTAGAATAAAGAATAATCTGTTAAAGGTCGAAAAGGAAATTATTCGAGTATGTTTGACAGATCAAAAATATTCGGATATATTTTTATTAGAATAAGGATAATCAGTTAAAGGTCGAAAAGGAAATTGTTCGAGTATAGTAGGAAAATCGTAAACATTCGGAGGCTGCACTCGAATAAATTATTTGTATTCGACTTGTTTCGCGTAAAATTCGAATTATGTTTTTCTCAATATCTAGGTGTCGAAATATCAATATTTCGATGTTTTACAGCCTTTTCAAAGTTAATAATCCACTTGACAAACAAAAACAACGTTTTATAATAATCGTGGGATGAGTTATGATGGAATGACAAATAGTTCGACCTTTGTAGAGATGATGTTTGATAATAATCGAGTATAATTCGACTTTTGTAGAAATGATATCAATTTGATCTAATTTACTTTCATGAATCTGAAACACTAAGGATACTAAGATAAGCAGAGATTTAACATTACATGATAATAGTAATAATAATAATAATATCTAGATAGAACTGTTTTACGAATGATGTGTGGGAGTTTGAATAGGTTCGACTACGATACTCGAATTATGTTTAATATCGAAGATCACAAAAATTTACTTATTCGACTTTTTTGGCAAATCGAAAAGGTTCGATTGCGTTACTCGAATAATGTATTTTTATTCGAGTAACTTGAAAGGTTCGAATAACAGAAACTTCTACAAAATTTCATCCTAAACAACACTGAACTCACAGATCAACATTTCATCCCAAATCAACATATCATCCCAAAACACTATATCATCCCAAATCAATATATCATCCAAAAATCAACATATCATCCTAAAATCAACATCATCCCAAAATCAAACATATCATCCCAAACACAGTCATCCCAAAATCAACCATTCATCATAAAATCAACATTTCATACATTAAAAAAGAGAAATACATTGCAAGCAGTCCAATTGTTAAGCCATATTACAAATAGTCAAAAACTTCCTAAACAAACCAATTTTTTCATCGTTCAACGAGGAGAGATCATCTCTATTGCCGAACATCGTCGACATCGTCGCTCGCAGCATATAGATACTGCACTCCCCACTGTCCGACAAATAGAACAATTTCAGCTTTAATACCAAACTCTAGACAATTTCGGCTTTAAGACATATGGAAATTACCTGAGACGTTGTTGAGGAAACTTGCCTCACAACGTATATGTAAATTTGTTGAGGTTATCGTTGACCCCGACGTGTTGAAGCATCAGCAGTATCAACTCTGAGAGGCGTTCGACGTACGGCTTCATCGATCTCATGTCCGAATCACTTCCCCGGTCGGAGTCGAGGATGTGAATGGTTCTCTCATTGAACCGAGCGGCTAGAAGCACCCAATGGTTATTAAACGCCAATGGGATGACGGCAGACTCCGCTTGGTTCCAGTGGAGGGACGGCTTAGCAGCCGTATTGATTTCTCCCGTAGTGAATAGTCTGTACGAGGCAGCATCCCACGGGCGACTTTCGTCAAGGGAGACGGCTTGTGCAAAGTTGGTATGCATGAATGCTACGCGTTCCATAGGAAGCACGTATCGTTCTTGCATCGCAATATAACCCTAGAATACCTCGTTGACGTGCTGCAATAATAGCATAATATTGTTGGGTTACCCGGTGTCTTCCGGAGACGCCACGTCCCCGAGTACGATGCGGAACAAAAATTTTCCGGGTTCCCCGATTGCCCTCGTTGCTCGGATCTGAATAGTAACACATAGACATGTAATAGGACGGATCAAACCCGTAGAGAATTACCAGTTGAAGCGAGTGGCAGCTCCTCGTCCTTTTCTTCAAGTCTTTGTCGATGCTGGTGGATCGCACTAGATCGTCACGCCGACCTCGCAGTGTACCACGGAATCGGTTCTCTAAAGATGGCTAGAGAGAACCGAGCCGTCGCGTGGGAGAGAAGTGTGTGCGTTCGGTGTGTGTTTTGTGCCTTTAGTTGATTTCGAAAATCACTGCTTCTCTTCTTATGGAGCACGAAATTTAGCCTATTTAAAGGCTTAGATTTCGATTGCTATGTCCCTAGAGTGTGAGAGATTTTTGCCAAATCTTACTCTCTTTTGAATTTCAAATCCAAAATTAAGGAAACTTGCTATTATTAGAAAATCAACTTAAATAACAAGTCAAACTAAGTATATTTAAATATTGTATAAAATTCGCAACTTAATCCTATAATAATTTTGAAATTTCAATAAATAATATTCCAAATATGTTATTCCATATTTATATCAAATATGCTAATTTCGAAAATACCCTCAAAGGCATATTTCGAAATTAGCTTAAGGTGAAATCCAATTTTATCCTCAAACCCATTAAGTACTTGGCCAAGCCCAATAAGAAGTCCAACTTCGATCCAATAATGGCCCGAGGCCCATTAAGGCATGGCCCAACGGCCCAAGGCCCGTTAAGGCCCAAAACAGTTTCTCTCCTTATCAGGACACGTTGATGATTCTTTTTAAGCCCGACTCTCTAGGTTCGACTCAATCACAAGGGATGAATCCAAGAGTCCGGTTAGCCAATCCTGGAGTACCGGACCTTAACCCGATTCGAGTGCGAATTTCGACCCAGTCTTTATTCCAGAACCTCACTATTGATAACAGTGCTGCGTATAAACCCTTCAGCTGTGTCCCAATCAAGTGAGTTCCATGGTCTATGTCAAACTACCCTCCATGTCTCACATGAGTTAGTTCAATACCTTGTCCAAGGATTTCGTAATTTCCCGTCGCCGTCCTCATATGACACTTATCTCGATTACTTGCGAGACTGTGAATCTATACTCGGCGGTCTAAGCCCGGCTCACAAATCGTCATCAAGACCGCATCTAGCCCGCTGACCCATGCAACAGAAAATCGATTCGAGGGGAACCATTGACAGTCGAGACTTCAAAGTCAACTCCGTCAAAGCCCCTTTCGGTCTAAGGTTCACGTAGACTACTATAGTGTTGTCGCGGTCATTGACACTCCTTGAGTAATAAGCCATGTTCTACCGTACGAACCGTGAGTCAGTGTCCATGAAACGACTCAATCCCTTCGTATCACAAGTCATGACATCCGGTTCTAAGCGGGATATTGGCACACGATAGGTCATCGAAAAATAAACCGCGATCGGTTATCCAGCACTCAACTGGAGCCTCAGGCTTACGGACTTTTAATGTTCGAGGTTAAGAGTCCACTGGTGCCTTCCTCTCTCGTACCCATCGAAAACAGTGACTCAACTCGACATATTTGGATTTGTCCATTTATTGCTTTACCGGATGCTAAGTAAAGAACTCTTATATCCAATAAACTAACAATGCCTTTCATTAAACACTCAGAAATATCTTATTACATAAAAGGTCGAATGATAAATAATCTAATGCCCTATACAATCTAATCCTCGTATGGCATTCGAGGGCATATTACTAACAAATATGTTATTAAACAAAATAATTAATTAATGAGAACATATTGAGCAAAAAGAACATACCGCTTCGGAGATCAAAATTTTTGGCTCAGATAGCTCTTTGAAGAACTTCTTGTCATACGCCAGTATTATGCCCTTACGTTCCTCAGATCCACTCATTCTTGACAACTCCACGCTGGTTGCATCCCAGCTTTTCAGCCTCGAGTCAATGTGATTCTCTAAGTTGCTGAGGCGAGGTTTTGTACAAGGAGGGGTCGATTCGGCCAACGGCACAAACGGGCTCTTCAGCACCTTTGATCATTTCTTCTCACATCTAGACTGAACCCGTTTTCTCAACCGTTTCTTCTCGGCTTCGGGCTCCGTCACCCCCCTCTCGGCCCCGGGCTCCGTCACCCCCCTCTCGGCCCCGGGCTCCGTCACCTCCCTCTCGGCCTCCGTCGTCGTATCGGTCGGCTCATTCGGCCCCCGTCACCGTCTTTCGGCCGTCTCAAAACCTAGAAATGGGAGTAATATGCAAATATTGAGACCGAAATTAAAACTAATTAAAGTAGGAAGTACGTAAAACGTAAAAATACCGATATTTGCCTCTGGCGTATCATAACTCCTATCCCATTCCCTTGCCGACCTCAGCATCTCGAAACCTAAAAATGAGTGATACAATGTTGAACTTAAGTAATATATACAAATATAACTTTATATAAAGTAAACATAAAGTAATGCATAGCCTCGAGCATTATCGTGCGTAACTCCCTAATCTCGGCCCTCAACGACCCCATCTCGGCCTCCACTTTATTAGCGAGACGCATCTGTTCTTCCGCATATCCCTAACATCTGCCTCCATCTTGTCCATTCTTCTATCAATTTGGGCGACTATCGAAGAAGAAGACACATGTAGAGGAGTGGATGCCTCACGTTGCGGAGGAAGGGATGCCTCACGTCGCAGAGGAGTGGATGCCTCATGTTGCAGAGGAGGGGACACTGGAGGATGGACCAAGTCGATGGTCAGCGCAGTAGACCGACATCCCATTTAGAAGATGCTCCACTATCCTCTGGGATATGGCATCATCCCTACTTCCACAAAAGCCGGCGATCGTGCAGCCGTGATCTGAATCAAGTTCAGCATCAGATGGTGTAAGCCAACATCGTACATCCTGTGTATTTGTACAAGTTAAAAAACTCAATCGAATTAGGGATATGCAACTCTAAAAATCCATATTATAAATAAATATATATACTTACATTCATCTCCGCATCATTGAAGACATGCTCCACCGCTTCCCATGTTGGAGCAGAACTCTTGGCGAAGAATTTGGTCTTCCAATGGCACATGCGGGGTAACGGGAGTCGTTCATCACTTTTCCTCCTTGCAAAATCCGCGACACTCGGCCAACATTCGAATGCAAGAACCTGATAAAAGAGAGTATATTAAGTTAAAAAATGTAATATAACTTATAAAATAAATTTACTTACCTGAAGCGGTTGGACGAAGCCACTAATATCGAAGGTCGTCTTGTGCTTTCCCTTGTAAGTCATGATCCGACGCTTCTCTAACTTTGTTGAAGCTATCGAAATCCTCCACCAGACGGAGCCACTCGCTCTTAACCTTCAAGTCCCTTTTCACTCTCCGCGGCCCTAGACGGCAAAATATAGGGCCGCGATCTTCAATTTCTCGATATTCACGCCCGTGTCGCCATCGACTGGAGGATCGTGCATCATACCATCAACCTTCCGCTACAGATAATCCAAATATATTACTCTCTTGTCTACGAGCCATAAAATAAACATTAGTTTTTAAAATTGAAGTAAAAAAGATTTCAAAATGATAGAAAATAGGAGAATCATACCAGGAAAATGCCTCCTTGCAAACTTGTTCAATGGCGGTATCACTTGATCATCGGCAGCGTGACAGTGCAGGCCGGTGAGCAAGCAATACTCGACCAACAAAAGTCGTAACAGTCGCTCTCAAACGACCATCCCAGCTCCTGCGGGTCAGGCACATGCTCGACCCGACGGCTCATCAGAAACCACATAAGCATGTTGGAGTTGTAGTGGTCTCGGGCCACCTTTATCAGGTTCCCGAATTGGGTCGTAGCGACCATCTCCGCCATTTCCCTTTCGTTCAGAAGCGTACGAATGCGTTCGGAAACTAGCATGTATGGTGAGTTCAGAGTAAGGGTGGCGTGGTAGAAATTATCTGCCGGCATCTTCGTCGGAAAATAGACCTGAAAAAATTGCAAAAAAAAATTGTTATTTGAAAAAACCACTGTTATTCGAATAAATTATTCGAATAACAGACACTCGATAAATGAATACGTTACTCGAGTACATTACTCTAAAAAAATCCGAATAGCACAATTCAAATTTTATACCAACTAAACCCGTTCGATTTCGATTTCGACATTTACCCATCATCGATTTCACGTGAAAATAGGTCGATTAAACTAAATGATCCCAAAATACCGAAAACCCATTAACTTTAACTCACCGTGACTCTATCGCCGTCGACAATCTCATCGACACGGTCCCTTCGAAGCGCAGCCGGCGTAGTTCTTTTCCTCTTCGTCATTGTATTCGGTCTCATATTTGTAGAACGATTTCGACTGAATAATGAGTGCAGGAAAAAATCGAAGAGAAGAGAAGAAATTTGGAATACTAGGGTTCGAAAATGTTTTAGGTCTGACCGTTCGCATTCTTTTTTGTTGATGTTTTTTTTCGACTGCACACCTTATTCGAGTATCGTATTCGAGTTTTCTGTTCGGGTAAATTACTCGAATAAATATTTACATCATCGCATAGGTATTTATTCTAATCTTGTTATATATTCAAGTCGTATAAATTATACGAATAAGTTATTCGAGTTCTTATCCGGTTGTATATATTACTCGAATAACTTATTAAATTGGTCAAACCTAACTGTTTGATATTTTACCTTCTTAAACATTTTTTAGTAAGGGTATTCTAGTCATTTTGTCCGCCACTCCCTTTTGTTTTATGTTTCGGTCGCTTTTCTCAAAATTCCCCGTCACGTCTTTTTGTTATGTAAAAGTTTATATTTCATGCACCATCTCTTTATATATTATATGTGTAAATATATTTTTTTCTTAGTTGTATTAATTTTTTTCTTGATTAACGTAAAATAATATTTCTAGTCTAATTTGTAAAGTTGTAAAATATGTAGCTATTATTGAAATTTATAAAAATTGGCGTGAAAGTGAATATTACAAAAATAGTCTTTTGAGTATGAGAATGAGTTTAACGGTTGTAGAAAAATTACTGCATTTTGAGTTTGAGAATGAATTTGAGTTCGAGAATGCGTTCTTGGGTTGGAGATGGTCTAAGGGCAACTCCAACCGAACTGGATATCCAAAAAAATGGGGTCAAAATGCTCCAACCGACCTCCAAATCAAAACGCAATATGCGTTTCGGTGTTTCTCTCTCATCATTTACACGGATATACGCGTCTGGTGGAAGTTAGATGCGTCTGACATTTTTTAATTGCATTAAGGTCCATTTATTTATTTTAATTATTAATGGAAGGAATTGTGGGTTGGAAGAAGTAAATATGTGTGACGTGACCTTTCTTTTTATAATAAAATATTCTTGTAACATCAAATCATAAGAAAAAGATTCGACCAATCAAATCTACATGAATAATAGAAATTAAACCTGTGCGTAAATAATATTAGAATCAACTCAATTTTAAAATATATAGTAGCCTAATTTCTAAATTTGTAAAATATATTGTTTGAAAAATTATGAAAGTAATGTGTAGGTGGATATTACGAAAATAGCCTTTTGGGTTTGAGAATGAGTTTAATGGTTGGAGAAGAATTACTGCATTTTGAGTTTGAAAACGCGTTTGAGTTTGAAAATGAGTTCGTCGGTTGGAGATGGTCTAAGCTTTGTGTGAGAACGAAGATTGGTCGTGGGTCCAAATGAAAATGTACGTAAACAGAGGGGTTAAATATGAATTAAGCCCAATTCGAACGAAACATATCAATCCACCAGCAAAAGCAAGGTAGGAAACGAAATCGACATTTTTCAGTTCTCGTCAGAAGAGAAGAAAATGGGTCAACCTCTTTTGGATCTTGAATATGTTCTTCGATCCAGAAAGGTACTCCGTTTCATTCGCCTTATGGATCATGAGTTTTAGGTGTTTCAGTTATTGGGGGGTTTCTTAACACTAATTTGTATCGGGCGGTACAGTGGGAGCTGAGTAAAGAATTAAGTGTGGTTTTTGAATGCTTAACTGTTTTCCTCGTAGAGGATACGTCAGATTCTTGGTCTTACAGGGTTGCATTCTGCTTGCTTTTAGATGTTAATTCCGAAGCTGTTTAGGTTAGTTTTACTTTTATGGATTTGGGAAACAAATTTGCAGGAGCAGCTGACGCTTCAAGAAGCAAATATCTTGATGACTTGGAGGGCTCAAGCCATGAGAGATTTCACTGTTGGATTTGCTGATTGTTCTATAATTACATGGCTGGGTATGTAGTTTACAACCCTACTTTTTTCTTTTTATTTGTCTGTTTGTGTTTTGCACAAGCAGAGGTGGGCCTGGTAACTGTTCTTAATTTTGACAGCGACGGGAAGGCTGAGAAACGTATTTCGCGTAAGCCTTACCTTGGGTAAGCTGTAATACTTCCATGTTCGTGTGTTCATGTCATTAATTATCCTTCGATGCGAATTTGTGAATCTCCTTGTGGATTATCATGTAGATTAGCATTCCCTTCATCTTCTTGCACCTTGGTATCAATAGCTAGAAAGGTGCTGGGGGAATTAAAACCTAGTCATTCTCTATAATATCTGTTTTTGATTATTGATTATTGATTGCACATGGTATGAATGATCATAGCAGTGATATGATTCGAAGATGGAGTTTATTATTCTCCACCTGTTGTGTTTCTTACCTTGTACCCTTCCAAATAAATTTCTAGTGACACGTCTGTTGACAAATATGTGAGTAAAATCCACAGCCACCTGTCTATTTATCTGCTTAGTTATACCTTAGGAGCCGGTGCTGCTTTTGGAGCTTGGAATTTTGGTAACTCGGTTAGAAAATCAGTTGAGCGTATTCTTTCACTTGAAGGGAGTCGGATGCAGCATGAGCTGGCAAATATGTAAGTTACTGATAAAGAGAGCCTCTCCCATTTCTGCAACTGCGCCGATTTCAAAGAGCGTATTTGTTAAGAATATGAAAATAAAGTTATTGCGTTGAGTTTTATGTGATTTGAGATACTCGTTACGTTGTCATATATCAGTCATTATAGTCTTGTTCTCCAGTTTCAACCCAAAAGTGGTTCTTCATGTGCTTAATATCATCTGTAAGTCACAATGTAAAGGTTCCAGAAAGTGTCTTGAACTCTTGCTACTTGAATAAATGAAAAAGATAAGTTCCCTTAGACGAGAAGCTGAGGCATTAAAATACTTCCGTAAGCGCTAGAATGATGCAATGTCTGAAAATTAAGTTTATTACTTCTATCTTTTGTTGTCGTAAGTTTTCGTTGGAAAATTCTCTTAGTTTGTAACTTGTTGTCATGGCTTGTATCATCAGATTGTTGCATAGGTATCATCACGATCCTCGGGTATTGCAGTATCTACTATCCAAGCATTTCTACGCTGAAGCAGTTTACAGTGATTCATCTGCAGACAAGCCAATGCTTAGATGGCGCCATCGCAACTTTTGTGGCGAACCCTCGGGAAATTCTCAAAGTAAATCGAACAGTGAGGAAAGCGATTCAAGAAAGAGCATTGTGAAGAAGTCTGCTGCAGAACCTAAACAAGTTAATATAAGTTATATTACATCTGATGTGTTCCTACTTCCGATTCAGCCTAAACGACAAGTTGTATGAATTTTCAGGTGAATGTGGCGGACGATTCTTCACGGAACCCTTTCGATTTTGTCTTCGACGGTCCCGAAAGTTCAGGAAACGCCGATAATCCCAATGCTGCATCATCTAGCTCGAGGAAATACAATCGCAAAGAGAGGCGAGCTCGTCGTAGGCATAGGAGGCATCATCAAGAGGATGACTCTGAAGTTTGAAGAACGGTGGCTAATTTAGAGGTGTCTCATTTCGTCATTGCCGAATAAATTGTATGATAAACGCCAACCATTTCAAGTTAAATTGCAGATCCTCCGTGAGTTGTTATTCATCTTCTTCTCCTCCTCTCTGTCGTCTGAATCTCCTCTGTACCTCGCAGAATTATGAATTTGTATCTTCTCTTACATCTCGTGACAGTTAATTTTCCCAACATATATATCCTGTAGGACGAGCGCATGACGCTTTGAATAAAAGCAACTGTTATTAAACTCAAACTAGCTGACTACTTGATCGACATTGCATAACTGAGGCATCTTATGAGCATATCTCTCCACAAATCTCTCAAGAAAAATACTCCTCCGAAGGATTAAATGCTTTGGAATAGCCCCAATTTTCCTTGACCAAATTCTCCGAGCACAGCAAACGTAGAACCGAGCACCTTGGCAATAATCTCTTCTCAAGGTTGAACAATAGAATTGTAGGGCTCCTCGACACATACTTAACGTATCTTCCCATCTTATTGACCAAATGATCCAAAAACTGCTGATATCTTCTTCTCACTGATCAGCATACAGCCTGGATGGTTCTAATAAGCCCTTCGAATATCATCCTCAGCCAAACCCCATTTTTTCTATGAACAGCTTGGCTTCGATCCGTATCAAATTTAGAACCATTAAACGCCGCAACAAAGGCAACTTTCGAAGGATCAAAACCCATTCCCCTCACCTCATCAAACTAATTCTTTCAGTTTATCCAGTTTCGAAAAGAACAAATCGGGACAAAAAAGCCGAGCGAAAGTGGAAGACTGCTCTCTCACGAGTTTCCTCAAGCTACGGACAAAGCTGCAGAGAGAATATCGTGATAGAGAGAGAAGAGAGAAAACCCCTAAATCCCTAACCCTTCTTCTTCCCCCACACCCCACCACCCACCACCCCCCTCCTCTCCAACAGCTAACATAACCCTTCATCCTTACCTCCTCCCTCACCTCCATTAAAGGAGATCGGGGGAGCCATTTCTTTTCATTTTTCTCGTTTTCCCTTGTTTTTATTTAAAAAAAAAATTGATGCACTCCATCGGTGCCGGGAAGCCTCCCAGCCGTCGCCCGGCCGCCAGCCGCCCGTCCGTCGCCAGCCGCATGCCCTTCGCCCGCCCTCTACCCACTGCTCGCCCTCGCCATCCGCTCGTCGATTGCCCCCCGTAGCCACAGTCTTGAGTCTCCCCGTTGTGGGAGCTCGTCTCTCCCGACCCTCGGGTCGGGAGCCTTTTTCTCCCTAGCGGAGCCCTCATTCCGATGAAGATAAAACCTGACGTCCAAGGCCAAGTGAAAGTGAAGAGTATCGAAGATTTAGCTTAATTGTTTTTCAGTCATAGGTTCTTTAGTTCTTAGTCGTAGATAATGGGTTTTGTTTTCTGTCGGCTTTTTTGTCCCCTGTGGACCCTTTTTCTCCCAATGTGGAGTGTTGTTCCCATTGTGGGATTGTGTGGTGCTCCTATGTGAGCCTTTATGTTCCCGGTTGGCGATGTACCGATGAGATCCCTTGGGCTATTTAGCCCGGTATCTTTGTTATTAATGCAAGCTATCGTTTCGGAAAAAAGAAAAAAACCGAGTTTCCTCAAGAACTCTACATTAGGGATTAGTCTTTTCTCAAGAACCTCTCTTCAGTAAACAGCCAGCCTTTTAGCTCGAATGACATCCTTTAAGTAATTATAAACTGGTCCTACTGAATGATCTAATCTCCTGAAGCACGGTTCTGTTCAGGTCGAATTCGATCTATGGGGAGGGGGCCTTTCGACATTGCTCACCAATATCTGGGTTCTCTTCCTCACGAACGATTTGGGATTTGCTACGGGAATTTTTGAAAAAAGCGACTGAGACCTAAAAGAATTAAACAAAAGGGATTGGGTGAGAAAATGACTAAAATATCCTTATTAAAAAGGTTTAGGAAGGTTAATTAAAACGGTACCGTTTAACCAATTTAATAATCAAAAAACTTTAACGAATAAATTATTCGAATACGTTATACGACTCGAATAAATTACATGATACGAATGATTATTTACTCACGGAAATACAATATAGTTTATTCGAATAACTTACTCGAATCATATATTAACTCGGATTATTTGTTCGAATATGTTACTTAATAAACGTATACTAGTACGTGAATTATAGCAGTAAATCGGGATATAATAGAGTATTCTCCATTGTTCCTCGCTTTTATATTCTCTATATACACTTATTTGTACATCGTAGAAGCTTAGGACGGCTATCGGGAGAAAAGGAGCGAAAACGAAGCAAAAACGATCAAATATGATGTTGTCTGGGGATGTTCACGGGCACTAGGCCGTGAACCACGGCAGGGAGTGAAGCGAAGCCAATTTGGAAAGCGTCACGGCCATGAATGAAAGTGCACCAGGCCGTGACATTTGGCAGGAGCAGTGCGAAGCTGAGTTACGAGAGTCACGACCGTGCAGCTTCTTGCTCCTGGCCGTGACAGAAGGCCAAAACCAAAGAAGACGATAGTCACGGCCGTGAAGCTTCTTGCTTTTGGCCGTGACAAAATGTCGAAAGCAACGAAATCCAAGCATAAGAGTGTCACGGCCGTTAAGGCCCATGTCCAGGCGGTGAAGGTTGCGAAAGTCAGTATAAAAGCCCAATTTCGACTCAAAAAGAGGGAGACCTTTCACAACTTAACTAATCGTAGGGAGACGAAAAAGAGACGCCAAGAACAGAGAATTCTACTCGAAAAGTGCAAGAGACGGATCAACGCTTAATTTAACGCCGAATTGAACGAGGGACGGAGACTCTTCCACGAGACCATCCTACATCCGTCAGTAGTGAAGATTATGAGTCATCTGCCGTTGTTCTTTATTTCCTTCGTTGATTTTCCGTTAAATATGAGTAGCTAAAGTTTGGGAGTAGATGAACGCCAGGTCGATTCATACTTAAGACATATATTTATCGTGACTCGTGTATTATGATTATTTATCTATCTATGAAAGTGTTTCTTCGCTTTGATATGTCTATGTGTTAAAGTGAATGTGTGAAAAATCGTTTAGGGCGACAGCTAAACAATGATTAAGCCGTTCATAGATAATAGGATTCGAGTATAGGGCGATAGCAAATACTCGATCTCGCTATTAGTAATTATTGAATCATAGATCCCCGCGAGCGTCTAGGGTAATAGCAAATTCGTGAGTGGGTAGAAACTACGACTTAGTTAAGAATCACGAGTAGCGATATTTTATTATCTTAGACGATAGTACCTAGCGGGATTCGAATCCCGAGTCACTATTTTTATCTGAAAACACTCATACCAGTTTTAGTCGTTTCTCTTAATCTTTTGTTGCTTTAGGATTGGTCTGTTAGGTTAATTCGTAGTATTAACAATCTGAGCACTTTACTTAGGCTAGATATCGTGTCGATAGGTTACTACTAGTAATCAAGTTTATTCCTCGTGTTCGATACTCGTTTACTCACCTTACTATACTACAAATGATAGGTCCACTGCCTATCGCACGTTGGTGATAGTAACTACATATTTGTTTTAGTTATCACTTGTCGCACCTGCACTTTACATTAGTACACCGCGTGTCGATCAATAGGTTACTACTAGTAATCAAGTTTATTCCTCGTGTTCGATACTCGTTTACTCACCTTACTACACTACAAACGATAGGTCAACTGCCTATCGTACGTTGGTGATAGTAACTACGTATTCGCTTTATTAATCACTTGTCGCACCTGCACTTTACATTAGTACACCGCGTGTCGATCATTACTTATTCATTGAAATATTATTCGATTTTATATATAACTCGTTTTACAAGATTCGAATAAGTTACATGATTCAAAATAAACTATTAATTCACTGAAATCCAAATTCGAATAAGCGAAAGTAATGATCGAAATGTGTTAACTGCCATTTCTGGACACCAAATTCGAAAACCATTCAAAAAGTTGGCCAAAACACTAATTTTCCAAGCCGATAGACTTCGAATTAGAAAACATGTAAAACACAAAGGTTCAAAATTAAGTTAGCTATCCATAGAAGTTTACATCGAAATAATTGATGCTATGGATCGAAAGTTCTGATAGAAAATGTTTTAACTGCCAATTCTGGACAGCAAATTCGAAAAACACTCAAAAAGTTAGCCAAAACAGTCATTTTCCAAGCAGATAGATTCCGAATTAGGAAAAGTGTAAAACATAAAAGTTTTCTATAATCAACTTATCTGTCTATAGAAGTTTGAATCAGAGTAATTGATACTTTTAATAGAAAGTTATGATCGAATGTGTGTTAGCTGCCATTTATGGACAACAAATTCGAAGAACATTCAAATAACATCCGTAAAGTTACAAATACACTCATTTTCCATGTCGATAGACTTTGAATTATAAAACGTGTAAAGCATAAAGGTTCTTTTAATCAAGTTAGTTGTCCATAGAAGTTTGAATTAGGGCAATTGATGCTATGAATAGAAAGTTATGATCGAACGTGTGTTAACTGTCATTCTAGACAGTACATTAGAAAGTTAAATTGATTGTCCAAACAAGTTTGAATCAGAGTCATGCATGCTCTGTAATGAAAGTTATGATCGATAAAGTGAAAGTTAAGTGTTCAAGACAAGAATATGTTCATGCATAGAACATGCTTATGAATCCTTCATGTAAGTCGTATACTGATTTATCGAATGACACGTCGAACATCTTGAACGTATTGCATTTTCGACTTATGATTCATATATGTGCCACTTTTTCCCTTACGTGACTTATGTTTAAATTGTAGTGATTCAAACATGTGTAATGTGATTTTAAAAATTAATGCCACACTATACAATTAACACCCTCATTTAATTTTATGTATTGTCAAATAAAAGTAATTTGTGATTTAGGTTTTGATTTTATGAAAAATAATGTATTCGAATTTATTAGAATACCTTATTAAATTACGTATCTGAAAAACACATTTTTGAAGTCGATAAAATTCGAGTTAGAAAAAGTGTAAAACATAAAAGTTTTGGGTAATCAAGTATCAGGGTAATTGGTTCTCTGAATCAAAAGTTATGGTCGAAAATGTCTTAACTGCCATTTCTTGACAGTAATTCGAATAATATTCGAAAAGGTACGGAAAACACACTTTCGAAGTCGATACACTTTGAGTTCGAAAAAGTGTACAATATTAAAGTTTTGGATAATTAAGTTGCTGTCCACATAAGTTTGAATATTGGTAATTGATGCGTTGAATTGAAAGTTATGATTGAAAAAGGTGTTTACTGCCATTTCTGAACACAACATTCGAAAAGTTAATGGAAACCTATTATTCGAATTTTTATTCTAATTATTTTTTCGAATTTTTATTTTAGTTATTTCATTCGAATTATTTTTCGAATTTTCTATTGAATTATTTTATTCGAATTATTTATCCTAATTACTTATGTATCCAAAAATCACATTTTTGAAGTCGATAAAATTAGAATTAGAATAAGTGTAAAGCATAAAAGTTTTGGATAATCAAGTTTTCTGCCAACGAAGTTTGAAACTGTGTAATTGGTTCTTTGAATCGGAAGTTATGGTCGAAAATATCTTAACTGCCATTTCTTGACAGATTATTCGAATAAAATAATTCGATTCGAATTATTAGAACATTTATTCGAATAATTCGAACATATAATAATTCGAACATTTATTCGAATATATTTTCAAAATGTATTCAAATAAGTAATTCGAATATTCTTATAATTATGTTTGCAGATTAACAAAATCGTAGACTTTATGTCTACGAATGAGAGCAGTGAATGCACCACGGGATGAAAGATGTACTTGTTATGTTCATAAATGGGTGTTTGATTTTGTTTGGGTTTTTTTTTTCTTCGGAATCAGCAGCAGAAGAAACGACGATGGAGAGGAAGATGAACAGTAAATTTTCTCATGAATAAAATAAATAGATATTTAAATCCGTTTGATTCTTTTTTTTGGCAATTAGAATAGATAGATGATCTGTTCGATGACTTAGTTATTCTTAGTGTGTTTTATTTTAGAGAAAGTAATGTAATTGATATCTATTTTCCTTAAGAAAAATGACTTAGTTCTAAGTCAATCTTATTCACCTTCTCTTCTTCAATGGATCTTTCTCTTCTTCAATCAATTCTTCTTTATCCCTCTCTAGCTCTTTCTATCTCAATTTCTCCTCCCTCGATCGTCCTTTGGTCCTTCGATCGTCCTTCGATCCCTGTTTCTCTCCATATATATAAGCGCACACCATAAAATATAAGTAAGAAACCGGTTTAATTTCGGCCGGGATCATACATTTGGTATCAGAGCTATCTATCCTCGGCTTTGGATTCATCTATGGTAGATAATAGTCTATTCGAAGAGCTGGAGGACATTCAATTCGATAAAGTCTTAGCAGCCGTTGAAATTAGTAGTCACGAGGGATCCTCCCAACTTGAAGTTGCAGAGCTGAGTTTGCAAGGTCAGCTAGAGAGCGTCTCTATCGTTCGAGCTTCACTACAGGCGCAAGGTATTTCTGATTCCCAAACATCTCATTTTGGTATCTGTCAAGCGTCTTGTTTGGGTTTCCGTAGGTTCGATGGACCAATCCTAGGCTTGGATGATAAGGTGTGACAGTTTTTTTTTTCACGCTGAGACCGAGTGTTACTGATCATGAGAAAATTTTGATCGCGTCTATGCACTTTGAAGGAAGAGCATCTGTGTGGTATCGGATGCTAGCCGAACGACGGGTGAAAATGAATTGGTTGCATTTTTTAGACCTGCTATCTTATCGATTTGAGGACCTTGGCGATGCCCATACATTTAGAGAAATCGACGACCTTAAGCAGGTTGGTTCTCATATTCTGATTATGTTAATAAATGTGAAGACTAGATATGGGGGGCGATGAATGAGATCATTTCGAGGGTTATTTCATTTCTGGATTTATTAGTGGTCTTGGCGAGGAGTTACGAGGTGAAATGTTACAGTTGCAACCTAAAAGCCTATAAGACGCCATTGAGCGTCCAAAAACATCTACAAGTTCTCGATGTTATGGCTAAACGGAGGCAAACTGCTTTTGAGAATTCATTAGATGTTGAATTTTCACCAAGCGAGGCAGAAACCACAGGCTGCCACCGTCCATGTCGGCCCTTCGACAACTTATCAATTGATGGATATCATTCTCCTCACAGCTTCTCTGAGATTATTGCAACGGATGTTCAGATGGGTGATTTTGAGACGCTTTAGGTTCAGGCGAAGACCAACAAGCTCGTGAATGTTTTATACGAGGGAATTTGTTAACAATTCTTATGATGTCTTGGACAATATTAGGTTGAAGATTGGTCTTGGCGAGCTGCTGATTGTAATGGACCAAAATGTACTATTTGATCGAGGACGGCGGTCTCTTGAGCCGCTATCTTGCAGATCTATTCCAACCAATCAATCGCGTTTATGGGATGCCAAGGAAAATATCCCTATACAAAGATCGCTCGAACGGAGGGGTAATGTCATGACCCGAGAATTGTTAATTGGGCTTTATATGGGGTTGGGCTTCGTTATTCTTATTGTGTTTTATTTTAGTATTTGGCCCGTTTGCTATCCAATATAAGCCCATATAATATAAATAATAACTGATAATAGAGTGTTTGGTTTCTTATAACGGCCCGGAATTAATTCACCGGCCCGCGAAGCCCGATATAAATAGACTTGTTATATGGGGTAAGATAAATAATACTGGGCTTAGTAAAATAAATTTATATTGGGCCTTATAACCGATCTTATAACCAAACAGAGCAAATAAGTTAATTGACATCTATTCTCCTTAAGCAAAAATGACTTAGTTCTAATTCATCTTCTCTTCTTCAATCGATCCTTTTCTTCTTCAATCAATTCTTCTTTATCCCTCTCTAGCTCGTTCTATCTCAATTTCTCTTCTCTCGGTCGTCTTTCGATCCTTCGATCGTCCTGATCTCTTATTCCTTCCATATATATAAGAAGTAGGGCTGAGCAAAAATATCCGAAAACCGGATTCCGATCCGATATCCGGTTTTCAAAACCCGAAAATCCGAATATTCGGTTTTAAAAACCGGATCGGATATCCGATCCGATTTATTTTAAAATAAACCGGATCGGATACGGATAGTAGTTTGTCTAAAATCCGGATATCCGGTATCCGGTTTTATATTAAAATAATTAAAAAAATAAAAAATAGCCCAAAATGAAAAATGAAGGTCAAAAAGGAAAAAAAAATCCTCAAAAATAGTAATATTTATGTTTATATTATTTTATTATGTAATTTTGAATCGTGAATTAACATATTGTGTAAATTACTATGTGTAGAAATTTTTATATGAAAAAATATATTTTTTTATTTTGAAAAGAAATAAAAAAATTTGAACAGAATATATTTTGAATCATGAATTCACATATTGTTTATTATTTATTATGTAATTTTGAATCATGAATTCATATATTATGTTAATTACTATGTGTAGTAATTTTTATATGAAAATATATTTTTTATTTTGATAAGAAATAAAATATGATTTTGAAAAGAAAATATGAAAAATTATTTAAAAAAATAAATTTAAAAACCGGATGCGGATATCCGATTTAAATATCCGAATAAAGCGGATATCCGATTTTCGGATATCCGATTAAAACCGGACCGGATACGGATATCATTTTTTGGTATCCGAAAATCCGGATATCCGCGAAAATCCGGATATCCGGTTTTGCTCACCCCTAATAAGAAGACTTGTCAAACGGGCCGGCGGGGCGGGGCGGGGCGGGACGGGCTTAGCTTGCCTTAATTAAAAAAATATAAAAAATCAGAATAAAATTAAATAATATATATTTAATCTAATTCAGAAATTTTAATATTAATTTATTTATTTTTTAACTTTATAAAAATATAAACCTACCTTCACAATTTAAAAAATCTATATAATTTATATATAACTATATATATATATATATATTAATTAATATTACTTTTAAATATTGGTGGGCCAGTCCGCCGGAGTCTGCGGCCCGCATGGGCTAACCCATTCAGGCCCGCCACTCGTGGAACTGGGAAATTGCAGCTCGTGGGCCATGGGCCATTCTGACAGCTTTATATATAAGCGCACACTAAGTGTTCGAGAATATACAAGTAAGAAACCAGTTTAATTTCGGTCGGGATCTTACAGGTTTTTTCGGGGAATCAAAATCGAGCTTCTTAGAAGCAGAAACGGCGTTTTGCGGAGACAATCCACACGAATTGATCAAATACGAAACGACGAACTACTTCTCGGGCGATTTTCCATGAGAAAATGCTGGATTTTTCTGTTTTCGTGAGCGTGGGCAGGCTGCAATAACAAGCAGATTTTGGGGGTTTGCGAACGCTTGATCGCTGAAGCATTGTAGGGCTATTGCACCGAGTTGTTCAATCGATTGGGAAATTAGAGGTAGCTAGGCTAGGGTTTGAAAATACATGTTCAAAGCTCTGATTTGCAATACTCAAATACATGGGTGTCGGACCTTCTCAATGAAGATGGTACAAGTTGGAACTTGAACGCAATCAGAACTATTTTTCCTTTGGAGATGGCTGAGGTTATTGAAGCAATTCCAATCAAGGAGCATGGACCAAAAGACTCTCATTTGGGGCTTAGAAAAGAGTGTGCAATATAGTGTTAAATCTGCAGTCAAATCACGTGGAACCATCGACTAAGAGAAGGAATTGTTGAGAACAGCGATAGAGGGCAAGCTTTGAGTCAGAATGTAGTTTCTGACGTGGAACCTAAAGAATAAAAATAAGCTTATGCCCCGTTTGGATTCCGGATTTTGATTAGAAATTCGGATTTCGCGCAAATCTTCCGCACGGGTTTGCGAATGAGCAGGCTTCGAGCTCGAGCTCACTCGTGGACACTCGAAAGCTCGCAAGCCGGTTCACAAGCTTGTTTTTTTATATGTTATTCGTGATTTTTATTTTATTTTATTTTGTACTTTCTAAATTATTTTAGAAAAAGTTAGAAATCGAGTTCGACGAGCTTTATGAGCTCGAGTCGAGCTCTGTTTTGAAATCGAAATTCGAAATCCTAATGTTTGCCAAACGGTGAATTTGGATTTGAAATTACGATTTTGAAATTCATACTTAAAATCTAGCGATTTCGTTCAAATACGCGAATCTAAACGCGCTCTTAAAAATTTCCTTTGAAAGGCCATCCATAATTTATTGCCGACGAAAGAGAAGTTGAAAAGAAAAGGCATTGAAGTTGATCCTATATGCAGTTGGTGTGGGGAAGACATCGAACATTTATTCTTCAGGTGTGAAAGGGCACAAAAAGTTTGGAAACTCCCTCCGCAGTGGGCTGGAATTCAGGCTAGTGATCATAATTTCAAGAATTGGTGGCTCGAGCTTTGTACAATCCCAGACCCAAAGAGTATTATTGACTTAATGCAACTATCTGTCTACATTCTCTGGATGCTTTGGAAGACCTATGGATTTTCAAAGGTGAGAGATGACCTGAACTAGATAGTTGTAATTAGGCAGTAGTTGAATGGCTGAATTTTCAAATGTTGTTTAACCTGATGTGCATCTGGTATTCTGGTCTGATTTGGGGGGAGACTTTTTGTTTGCTTGAAAAGGTGAATGATTGTTGCTTTTTATCAGTACATCTTTTGCTTCTTTCTCTGTAGCATTGGGAGCTTTTTGAGGTGAAACAACGCACATTGCAGTGATTACCTGCTGATGGCTAGGGATCTAGAGTTCAGTGGCGAGAGGCATGTGATTGCATAGATTTTTTTGTCGATTTACAACCTATGATATGACTAAGTTTTGTGTTGTTTGGTTGCTGTCTCCATGTTTTTTTAGGGGCTTCCGCAATTCAGGCCCCTCATAAGTTTCATTTAGGTTTCAGGCCCCTGTCAGAGAATTCAGTTTTAAGGACCCGATTTCTGCAGAACTACTTCATTGTTCTGCAGTACCACTTCAATGTTATGCAGTACTACTTCTTTGTTTTGCAGCACCACTTCATTGTTCTACGTACCACTTCATTATTTTTCAGTACCACTTCATTGTTCTGAAATAACACAAAACGATCATCTAATACCAGTTCATATACACTTTATAACACTTGCATAAATTTGGGTCATTATCTCTAGATTTTATAAAAATTGGGTCCTTTAAACAACAGTTTTTTCTGATATGGTCTGAAACCTATTTTAAAACCTTTCTGGGGCTTGAAACAAAATTTGCATGAGATGTATTCTCCATTGTTACTCTTTTTAGTTTGTGATTTGGCTTTTGCTCATACGCTGAGCTTTTTGTTCCGACCGGTATTATCGATGTTGCCGGAGGAACCATGTAGCTGTTTAGCCAATGTTTTTTAGAAAATAAAAAAGCCCAATTTTAAACTTATTAGTTATTACTTTAGAGAAATATTGGTTAGAAAGTTTGAAATCCATTTAACTGTTATCATTTTTTTATGAATATGCATGGCCCTATTAGTTATTACTATGTTTGGTTTCTATTCTGCATTGCTAAAATAAAATGGGCTCTGTGATGAATAGTCTTGGATAAATGGGCAAGATAAATAAAACGGGCTTGACAAACAATTTTATATCTGGGGCCTTATCTGACATATTGCAACCGAGAGATTCAACCACTAAAAGAAAGATCGATTCTTTCGAGGAACCAAACACAGCCGCAAGTATTATAAATAGGGGGTGCCAATTATTTGAAAAATTCAACTGTACCTATATATACAATCAAATGTATAAAATTGCGGTTAATGCACTATGATGCCGTCGAAAAATGACCAACCGCGAATTTGGGCTAACGAGCTTCTTCCCGCCTCAACTCCACCACTCCCCTTGGCTGAAAACTGCCGAAACAGGGTAAATTTGGGGTGTCGTTCGCCCTCTTGCCTTAGTAAAGAGGGTGTTTCCATTTCAAGGTATAAAATGGCAACGAAAAATTGCATGAAGTGATAAAAATGGCTATGTATGTAGTAAAAATGGTAGAGTGACGGTGTCGACGGATGGCGCACCCTAGGGGTGTGTGACGATATTTGTAGCATCCTAAAGCGTACCTGATCTTCGGCGGTTTCTTCCACCTTCAGCCGGTTACGCGTGTGTGGCCACGATCTCAACTGGTTCCGGGTCCATCACGGTTTCTCCTCATTCGGTTGGTTATGCATGCGTGGGGGTCGCGTGGCCACGATCTCATTTCCCTCCTCAATTCTCGCTAGGCGTCGCGATATGCCTTGGGACCTTGAGCGATCGGCTTTCCTTGCTCCTCGGGCTTCTTTCCTACGGACCCCTCGGCCGCCCTTGCGTTGTGGAGGCTTCGGGGTCTGCAGATCCTCGGGGAATTTTCTCGAGGACGTTCTTCTTGCTACTGTCGTAACATGAAGGCTCATGGCCCGCGGCTCTCGGGGAAATTATCTCGAGAGGCCGGAATCAGCAGCTCCTAGGAATATTTCTCCGCGGACATCCTCGCGGCTGCCTTCACGGGTCGGCCACTCCTCGGGATATTTCTCCCAAGGATATCTTCGCGGCTGCCCTTAAGTTGCGCAAGGTCGGAGTCGGTGGTTCTTCTAGATATTATCCCGAGGACGTCCTTACGGCGGCCCTCGTGGTGCGTGGGGTCGAGGTCGGCGGCTCCTCTGGGGGCGACCTGAGGGCATGGTGTGTCACCTCGACTTCTCAGTGGTTCAGTTTCCCTGCTCGTCGAGATTCCTCCTGAGGACCCTTCTCGCGGCCGCCCTCGCGTTGCGAGGGCTTAGGAGTCTGTGGCGCCTCGAGAATTTGATGTAGAGGACCTCCCTCACGGCTGCCCCTGTGGTTTAAAGAGGTAGGAGTACCGGCTCAGGAAATTGTCCCGAGAGGCTTGCTCCTCGAGATGCATTCTCGAGGACATCCATGGCGAGCCACTCTCGTGGTTTGAAGGGTCGGGTCTTGATAGGTCCAAAGTGTGCTCCCCTCGCGGAGATGTCCCTTAAGTTGGTTAGATTCGCGGGTTTGGTTTGTTATAACTAACTTCGAGTATTTTGTCGTTGACCCGGAGAATCCGGGGATAACAATAGTCCCCCTCGCAAATAGTCCAAAAGAGTGTAGTGAATTTTTGTGAATTTTGCTCTTCCCTCCCGAATGAACGAGTGTTTCCTCCTCAGCCCCAGCCAGTGTGTCTTTCTCGACCA
Source organism: Craterostigma plantagineum (assembly GCA_027422505.1). NCBI lineage: Eukaryota > Viridiplantae > Streptophyta > Magnoliopsida > Lamiales > Linderniaceae > Craterostigma > Craterostigma plantagineum. Next base: position 7,719,834 of record JAPQWV010000013.1, on the reverse strand, counting down.
GAGGCATAACTCTCGACCAGTGGAGATAACTTTTGACTAGAACAGATAACTCCAGACCAGAGTACCTGATTTCCATACCAAAGGGCGATATCCAGACAAGCGGACGTGACTCCCATACCAGAGGCGCAATTCCAGACCAGCAGACATGATTTCTCGACCAGAGGACGATTTCCAGACAAGCAGACGTGACTCCCATACCAGAGGCGCAAATTCCAGACCAGCAGACATGATTTCTCGACCAGAGGACGCTTTCCAGACAAGCAGATGACTCCCATACCAGAGGCAACAATTCCAGACCAGCAGACATTATTTCTCGACCAGAGGACGATTTCCAGTCAAGTAGACGTGACTCCCATATCAGAGCGTCTCGGACGATTTCTAGACCAGAAGCGAGATATCCCAGACCAGGGGAGCGAATCCCAGACACGCAGATGCGATTTCTCGACCAGAGGGCAATTTCCAGGCAACCAGAGGACGATTTCTAGACCAGAGGGCGATTTTGGTCTAGATTTTCAGCCTATAGGGAGATTTCCAAACCAGAGGACGATTTCTAGACCAGATGGCGATTTTCAGACTATAGGGTGATTTCCAGACCAGAGGACGATTTCTAGACCAGCAGCGCAACTTCTCGACCTGAGGGCGATTTTCAGGCCAGCAGTCGTGATTTCCATACCAGAGGCGATATTTCCCGGACAGAGGCGCGAATTCTAGACCAGAGGGCGATTTCCATCTAGAGGCGCTAGTCCGGACCAGCGGATGTGATTTCCATACCAGAGGCGTGATTTCCCGAACAGAGCGATATTTGCCGCGCATATAATTTCCCAAACAGGAAATATTCTCGGCCAGGGGGTATAATTACGGACCAGAGGAGACGATTTTCTACGCATAGAATATAATTTCCAAAATAAGAAATATTCCCGACCAGAGGAAATAATTTCCGGACCAGAGGCATTGGTTTCCTGTGCGTAGGATATAATCACCAAACTAAAAAATATTCCCGACCGGAGGGAATTATTTCCGGACCAAAGTGGATGATTTCCGGCGTATAGAATATAATTTCGAAAATAAAAATATTCCCGACCAGAGGGAATAATTTCTGGACCAGAGGCGTTGGTTTCCTGTGCATGGGATATAATTACCAAAATAAAAAAATTTCCCGACCAGACGGAATTATTTCCGGACCAGAGGGGATGATTTCCGGCGTATAGAATATAATTTCGAAAATAAAACTATTCCCGACCAGAGATGTGATTTCCGGACCAGAGGCATTACTTTCGACCAACGGAATTATTTCCCGACCATGACGCGCTACACCAGACCAGAGGACGTGATTCCAAACCAGCAGATGGGATTTTCAAACAAGAGGCGAGATTTACAAACCAGGAGGTGTTATCGCCCGACCAGCTGCGTGAATTATGGATCGGTGGATGTAATTTCCAGGACGAGAGGCGTTATTTCTCGGGCGATTTATAGACCAGAAGACGTAAGTTCCAGACCAGGGTCGTTCTCGGCCGGATGCGTGATTTCCATATCAGAGGGGCGTTATTACCCGGCAAGAAGCGCAATTTCTCAAATCAAAAGTGCAATTTCCAGACCAGAGGAGATAACTTCCATACCAGAAACGTAATACCAGACCAGAGGAGATGATATCTAGATCAGGAATATAATTCCAGACAAGAGGAGATAATTTGCAGACCAGAGGCGCGAATTCCAGACCAGCAGACGAGACTTCTCGACCAGAGGGCGATTGACTCCCATACCAGAAGCGTGATTTCCCGACCAGAGACGATATTTTTCGCACAGAAAATATAATTTCCCGAACAGAAAACATTCTCGACCAGAGGAGACGAATTCCTGAACATAGAATATAATTTTCTGAAGAGAAAATATTCTCGACCAAAGGGTGTAATTTGTGGGCAATTTCTAGACCAGAGGAGATGTTATGCCCGGCCGGCTGCTCGAATCCCAGATCAAAGGACTAAATTCCAGAGGCGTGATTTCCAGCTCAGAGATATAATTTCAGCCCAGAGGCGTGTTTTTCCCGACCAGAGATAATTTCCCGGACAGAAGATATTTCCGATCAGAGTGTATAATTTTCGGCAGAGAAGACTGTTACCCTCGGGTTTTATAGCTAACGATAAAATAGCATTAACCATCAATTGATCCGTGAATGAGGGGGGAGGGCGCGAAAAAGACAAGGAGGGCCTGAATAGTTATCTGGGGAGAAAAGGTAACAGTCCAAGAAGGAGTAGTCGGGCCAGGACAGTTGCGCCCGAGAAGGAATCGAGAGGCCTGGTTGGGCCTCAAGAGGAAAAGGGCAACGAACGGAGCATAACGAAAAGCTCAAAAGGATCGAAGAGGTCGGGGTCCCGAATAAGTTTGCGCTAAGACGAGTTGGCTGAGAACGCGGGAAAATAAGAACATGCAAGGTTGAGGCTCCCCGGTCGAGGCAAGAGCCTAATCGGAGAGATGAGAGTGAGGCCGAGCGGAATGAGGATGCCCAAAAAATGATGCCCGATCAACGCAACCTCATCCGAGCAGATGAAATAGGAGAAGGAAGAGGAAGGAAAAACGTGAGATCGTGGAGGAAAACCACGTTCTCAGTGGGAGGTCCGCGATAAAGGCGGGTCAGTGTGGAGAACGGGTCAAGGCCACGATGGCATAAGGTTAGTATAAATAGCAGCGGTTATTTTATTTCCCAGGTATGTTTTGATAACACAAAGAAAACCGTTTACGAGCCAAAGCACCTATTTTTTACCCATTTTCTGACTTAAGCATAGGAGGGGCTACGCCGGCATCAACCCGGCCCCCTTCTGACGCGTTTTTTAGTTTCTGGCTGTTAGGTTTGATGGAGGAACTCGGCAGAGGCTGAAGAACACGCGCCAGAGTCGTTGCGAGGGAAGAGCAACCGAACCAATCGCCGTTTTCAAGAAGTCGTTATACGCAGTCCACATCAATTGGCGCCGTCTGTGGGACGACATATCAGTAACATGGTGGACACCGCAGACGACACCCAACCACCGCCGAGGGATGAGGTGCTAGTGAATGACTGGAAGGAGGAGGACCATGAGGAGACGCGCGACACTGATCAGACTGAACTTGGAAAATTGAGGGCGGAAGTAGAGATGCTGAGAGCGGAACGAACGCGAAGAACTCGCATAGAGTCACCACGACAACAGGAGACAGAAGAGGAAGAGGCGGAGAGGTTACACCGCGAGGCGGAAAACGAGCGAGCCCGAGAACAAGAGAAAGAAACGGAGGAAAAGACATTGAGGGCGGAAATTAACACTTTGCGAGCCGAGAAGAAAAGAGCTATGGAAGAAAGACAGATTGTGGAGTGGGAGCGGATGAAGGAAGAAATTCAGAGGCTGAAGGAGCTAGCCAATCCACAGGTGCCCCTCCCGATTCAGCGAGGCTCCCCTTTCTCAGAGGAGGTCCTCCGTGCCCCTTTACCGAACTACTTCAGATTCCCGGATATGAACCGCTACGACGGATCAGGAACCCCCGAGGACCACCTGGCCAGTTTCGACGGAAATGCAGCACTCTACCAGTTGGGAGACGCGATCAAGTGTCGGGTATTCGCCACAACTCTCGCGAAAGGAGCCCAATAGTGGTTCAATATGTTACCCCCGGGCGAAATTCACAGCTTCACGGACTTCACCTGTGCCTTCTTGAGACAGTTCTCCAGTAGTCGAAGGAGACCCTTCTCGGCGGTTAACCTGTTGAACATGAAACAAGGAGACCAGGAGAGTCTGCGAGACTACCTGAAGCGATTCAATCGGACTATGATGGAAGTCCCGACCGCCACCTCGGACTTGTTGATCGGGGCCTTCCACAATGGGCTAAGAGAGGGAGACCTCTACCGGTCTGGTGAAAAAGTACCAGACTACCGTGGAAGACCTGATAATCAGAGTAGAGAAGTATGTAAGAGTGGAAGAGGCGCATAACTTCAAGAAATGAGATAAAAGGAGAGCGATCGGGAAGGTGGAGGCCGCGCGAGAACCGGCCCGTCCCACAGGACCGAAGGAAGAAAATCCTCGGGTGGAAATCCAAGGGAGATCCCGGCCAAGCAGTACCCAATATAAGGTGAGCAAAGCTCGGGCGTTGGAAATTTGTGAGGAGCGATACTCCATTAAGAGACCGGCTGAAACTAGAGAAGGGCCGAGGAATCCTGTGTCGAAGGCATATTGTGGATTCCATCGAGAGTACGGCCACACGACTGAGGCCTGCTTTCACCTGAACGACGAACTTGAGAGAATCGTGGCGGTCAACTCGGAAGCCAGGGCCGAGTTAGTTGTCGGCGGAGAAACGGGCGCCCGCGAAAGTATTTCAGGAAGGATTTCGAACAAGGGCCTAGGAGAGACCATCCATACGCTAACAACAGACCGCAAAACAGGTCTCCAGAGCGAAGACGAATGGAGTACAGAAGGGAAGATAAACCCAATCAAGAGAGAGGAAACGATCGACGAACACCAGAGCGTACTCGGGCGCCCGCGAGCGTACGTGCCACCGCGAAGGATCAATATGATATCTGGAGAACCCGCAATCGGGGATTCAAACAGAGCTAGAAAGGCAGAAGTAAGGAAACTCGAGAGTCTGGGAGTAACCTCAGTACAAAGGCGACCAGGGCCCACCATTTCCTTTGGGCCCGATGACTTTCAGGGAGGAGATGACGCACATGAAGACGCCCTCGTAATTCGGGCACAAACCACGATGTAGGAAGAGTCTTTGTTGACAATGGGAGTTCCGTGAACATTATCTTCAAGGAGACCATGGACCAGATGGAGTTGGGAGAGTATCGGATGGATCCTGTGGAAACGGCGTTGTTCGGGTTCACCGGGCACGCCATCGAGGCGGTGGGACTGATTCAACTACCCTTGACCTTGGGATCGGGCGAATTGAAGAAGACTCGAATTGCCCCTTTCCTAGTTGTCGACATGTCCTCCTCTTACATTGTCATACTGGGACGCCCGGCACTCAGCTCCTTCGCGGCGATCGCCTCAGCCTTACATCAAAAAATGAAGTTTCCAATGGGAGACCGAGTAGGAGAGGTACTCGGGGATCGGAAGATAGCGCGAAAGTGTTACGTTGAGGACGTGAGGATCGAGCTAAAGTCATTGAGGAGCCGACGGGAGGGTCATCCTAGAAGCCGAGGAGCCTTCTATGCTATACACGCCCTTCAGGAAGTAGGAACTGAGGGCGAAATAGAGGAAGTCGTGATCAGACCTCCCTCGGGAACGGTCAAGATAGCTCGGGACTTACCCCCCGAGCTAATGGCGGACCTTATCAAACAGCTGAAAAAGAACGAAGATGTGTTTGCCTGGTCAGCGAGTGAACTCACTGTGGTACCGAGGGATATAATGGAGCATCGACTAAACATTTCTCCCACGGTCAGGCCAGTCTTCCAAAAAAAGAGACATCTCGGGGTACAGAAGGATGCGATAGTTAAAGAACAGGTTGGGGAACTCTTGAAAGCAGGATATATTCGGAAAATACAGTTCCCGACTTGGTTGTTAAATGTGGTGTCGGTCCCTAAGTCAGCGGGGAAGTGGCGCATGTGTGTCGACTTCCGAGACCTGAATAAAGCATGCCCGAAGGACTGCTACCCATTACTGCGCATTGATCAGTTAGTAGATTCCACAGCCGGGCACGAGCTTTTGTGCTTTCTAGACGCTTTCCAAGGTAATCACCAGATTGGGCTAGCCGAGGAGGATCAATCTAAGGTCAGTTTCATCACCTAAGAGGGAACTTTTTGCTACGTGGTCATGCCGTTCGGGTTGAAGAACGCGGGAACCACCTATCAAAGACTAATGGATCGGGTTTTTGAAGCCTAGATCGGGAGAAACGTAGAAGTCTATGTGGACGACATCCTTATCAAATCCAAAACAGAAAGCAGCTTCTCGGGAGATCTCCGAGAAACCTTTTCTACTGCCCGGAGATATGGCTTGAAGTTGAACCCCGCTAAGTGTACCTTTGGTGTTCGTTCAGGAAAGTTCTTAGGATATATGGTCACCCGGTCGGGTATCGAAGCCAATCCGGATAAGGTGAAGGCCATTTCTGATATGACCTCCCCGAAGAATCTCATCGAGGTCCAGAGGCTGACAGGGAGGATCACGGCCTTGTCCAGGTTTATTTCAAGATCCGCGGAAAGAAGCATGCCCTTCTTTAAAGTGCTGAGAAAAGTTAAGGACTTCGAGTGGACGCCCGATTGTGAGAAGGCTTTTCAGGAGCTAAAAGAATATTTGAAGGAGCTGCCAGTATTGAACAAGCCAAAACCCGGGGAGGAGCTCATCGTTTATCTCTCAACCACTTCTCGGGCAGTCAGCTCCGTGATGGTCCGAGAAGAGGAGAAGGTGCAGAAGTCAGTCTACTTCGTCAGTCATCTCTTGAAAGGTGCAGAAGTTCGATATACTTCTCAAGAGAAATTGTTATTGGCCTTGTTGATCACGGCTAGGAGGTTGAGGCCTTACTTCCTATCACACCCGATCGTGGTACTCACCAACAGTCCGTTGGGGGTAATCGTGACCCGACCAGATATCTCAGAAAGATCGATCAAATGGGTGACTGAGCTGGGGGAGTATGATATCCAGTTTTGGCCCCGAGTAGCCATCAAAGCGCAAGCTCTGGCCGACTTCATAGTCGAGATGGCAGAAGAAGGGCCTGTCGAGATGTGGAAGATATGCGTGGATAGGTCTTCTTGTCGGTTTGGGAATGGGGTCGGACTTGTAATCGTTTCACCTTGGGGAGAGGACACTAGCCTGGGAATCAAATTGAATTTTCGGGCATCGAATAATGAAACTGAATATGAAGCGCTGCTGCTTGGGATGCGAACAGCTATCAGGATGGGTTTAACTCGGGTGACCCTACTTTCCCACTCGCAGCTGGTGGTCCAACAAATAGAGGGAGCTTTCACGGTCAAGGAAGACAAGTTGATGGAATACATGAAGGCGTTCGAGAAAATGAAGGAGAACTTCGAGGAGTTTAAGCTAGAGCTTATCAATAGGAAAGAGAATGAGAAGGCCAATCGAATCGCTAAGTGGGCAAGCGCCCTGAATCCGCCCAAAGATGGAGTCAGGATAGAAAAGGCTCCCCAAATCCATCGGATAGAACGAGGAAATGGTCTGGAACCTGAGGATTGGCGATACGACATCTGTCGGTACTTAGAAGACCGATCCCTTCCCGAGGATAAAATCCAGGCTCGAGTAACACAAAAGAGGTCCAGCCGCTTCACGATCATCGATGGGATTCTCTTCAAAAGATCCTACTCGGGTCCCCTACTAAGGTGCTTGTCGAAGGAGGAAGCGGAAGAAGTCTTGGTCTATATACATGAGGGAAGTTGTGGAAGTCACATCGGGGGAAGAGCCCTGGCACGAAAGGCAATGTTTGCAGGTTTCTTCTGGCCTACAATGAGGGCAGACTCGATCAGGGTGGTGCGAAGCTGCCTTCGGTGTCAGAAGCATGCGAATTTGCAAAGGGCACCTGCGGAGATGATGAAAGTGGTCGTGTCAGCATGCCCGTTCGACCAATGGGGATTGGACATCGTCGGGCCCTTTGAAGGCAATGCCTCCCAAAAGAGGTTTCTCTTAGTAGCGATCGACTATTTTTCCAAGTGGGTGGAGGCCGAAGCCCTAGCGCGGATCACGGAAGCTGCTGTAATTGCCTTCCTCTGGAAAAATATCCTATGCAGGTTTGGGATCCCGAGAAGGCTGATAAGCGATAACGGGAGACAGTTCAGTGGGCACAAGTTGAAGGAATGGTGCGAGGGGTATGGAATCGAGCAGGTATTCACTTCTGTAGCCTATCCCCAGAGCAATGGTCAAGTCGAGGTGACGAATCAAACGATCGTTCAGGCACTGAAAGTTCGGCTGGACGGGCTGAAGAGAGCTTGGTTTAACGAGTTGCCGAGTGTACTCTGGTCCTACAGGACTACGCTGCGAGCCGGGACGAAGGAAACTCCGTTTAGCTTGGTATACGGAAGTGAAGCAGTGCTACCCGTGGAAATGGGCCAAGAAAGTGCCCGTGTTATAGGATATTCGGAGGAAAACGACCAGCTGCGAGCGGGTGAACTGGATCTGATCGAGGAGGGAAGACAGAAGGCTGCGCTTAGGATGGCAGCATAGCAAAAGAAGATAACCCGAGCTTATAGTCGGAAGGTGTGTTTGAAAAGATTCGAGGAAGGAGAACTGGTCATTAAAGAAATACAGCATAAAGGGGAGAGAGGGAATCTGGATCCCAAACAAAGGACCGTATAAGGTGACCAGGAAGGCGGGAGAAGCCGCCTATTATCTAGAAGACTTGGATGGGAAGAAGCTGGAAAGGCCGCATAACGCCCGACACCTGAAGAAGTATTACCCGTGAAGCGTTCTCAGGGCCGCGTTTTATTTCTCTATCGTATTCATGCTTTATTTATTTTCTTAGCAAGGAAGCCTAAGTAGCATAGGTTGTTTATTCATGTTTGAATTCTTGCATTCTTCAAGTGAAGTTATTTATGTCCGAAAGAACGCGAAGTACGAGAAGGAAGAAAAAGTCCTCGAATGAGGCCAGATCACCCGCGAGTGTGAATAAAATCACCAAATGAAAATGAAGAAAAGTCCTTGGATGAGGCCCGATCACCCGCGAGGGTGAATAAAATCTCCAAACGAAAATGAAGAAAAGTCCTCGGATGAGGCCCAATCACCCGCGAGGGTGAATAAAATCTCCAAACGAAGATGAAGAAAAGTCCTCAAATGAGGCCCGATCACCCGCGAGGGTGAATAAAATCTCCAAACGAAGATGAAGAGAAGTCCTCGGATGACGCCCGATCACCCGCGAGGGTGAATAAAATCTCCAAACGAAGATGAAGAAAAGTCCTCGGGTGAGGCCCGATCACCCGCGAGGGTGAATAAGATCTCCAAACGAAGATGAAGAAAAGTCCTCGGATGAGGCCCGATCACCCGCGAGGGTGAATAAGATCTCCAAACGAAGATGAAGAAAAGTCCTCGGATGAGGCTCGATCACCCGCGAGGGTTGAATGAAATCTCCAAACGAAGATGAAGGTCCTCGGACGAGGCCCGATCATGTGTAGGGGTCAAGACGAGCACGCGGGAAAAAGCGAGAACGATATTTGATAATAATAGTAGAATACTAAGTGCGAAAAACTAAGAAATCCCTGATTCGTAGGGCTGAATAATAAAACGACAAGATAGCATATGGAAAATATTTATCGCCTCATCTCTCGAGCGTAGGGCGTCCCCAGATGTCGGAGCCCCGAGGAAGTAAAAATCCCCTCATTTTGAGGAATCTTCTTACGTCTTAACGCCGAGGTCCCGCCCGAGTATGGGGAGAAAATACGCCGCACACGGTTAGGGGATCGAGCTCGGTTGCTCCTTCCTCGGGATTTTGAGAGGATACCTTGGTTCTCAGCATAGGAATCAGCCAACGATTCCTTTAGCTTGGCGATTTGCCGATCTTTCTCGCCCAAGAAGGTGGCCAATCGGGCACAAGCATCTTCGTAATAGTGAAGCAGGGCGCGTTGCTGAGTATAACGCCGAAGTCCCTCTCAAGAAAGTGAATAAGACTAATGAAGATATCAGATATGAATAAAAATAAAAAAAAAGAGGTGAGCTAAAGGGTGAAGGTCGGCGTGACTGACCCGACTCTCGCTTAAAGCCCACCAGTCCCAGAAGCTGGAATCGGAGAATCTCGCTAGACGCCGCTTCTCATCGGGCTCCAGAAAACTCTCCATGAAGTGAAGGGAGGAAGTACCATCGGCTTCCAAAAGGAAACGAGGAGTTGGGCGAAATCCCTCCAAGGAGGGTGCCCCTCGAGAGAAGGGCGCCGCGACGACCTGTCCTTCCCTGTGCGGGAAATCCGCATTCGCGTTCTAAGCAGAACCTGCTACCTCCTCCCATAAATCCCAAAGAGGGCGTGATGGGGGATCTGAATGGAATTTTCTCCTAAGATGAGAGTGCGCCATCTTGGGATTGGTCAATAAGCTAGGTAAAAATATACAAGACTCAGAAGATAGGAAAAAAACGAGTGTGTCGGGAGCTAAGAAGAAAAAGGAGGGTAAAATCCCAAGTTGGATAGACGAAATAACCTGAAGGAAGTAAACTCAGTGAAGTCTGAGAAGAGAAGTAGAGCTAATCGAAACAGTTTTTATAAGAAGACAAGCCGCAACGGTCGGACGGTTACAAAAATCGGATCTTGAGGAGAATTCGAAGATTTAAATTGGGATAGCGTGGGGAAAAGATTTGAAGACCTTTGGCCCAAATAGTCGACGTTCAGGGAAGTTGGCGATTTGCACGGTCTGTAAACCCTGACTAATCGGGCTGAGGTTAGAGTTTTTAAACTATGAAATACGCAAAGGTCGGATGAGCTTAACTTCAGGCTCACCGGGGATCTCTGAGAGAATACCGGGTACCTCGATTTTTAAGTTTGAGAGACGGTAATGAACCTTGATTCCGCGAAAAGAAAACAAACACAAGATGCCGAAGGAAAATGTCCGATTATGCTAATATAATATGGTCTGAAAATGAAAAGACATACTAGAGTCTGGAAAAAGGAAAGACAGGAAAGGGAAAACAGCCTATTCTATCAAGCAAAAGAAAATCTTCAAGATGGAGCGGCCGATCCGGCCTGAGGGGACTCCGTCACCATCTCCCCTGCCCCGGCCACTACCAACTCGACCGGGGGAGGTACTCTCCCCTCTTCAGGGCGAGGAACCTCTTCCTCTTCTGAAACGGTGGCCTTTGGAATTTCCTCGAGCGCTTGATCATTTTTGTTTGTTTCAGTGAGGGGCACGGGGGCTTCAGCGGGCAGCTCGGGAGCTTATCGGGAGAGCGGAGGGTTTCCTCAGTTTCCTCACTTGAGGAGGTGGCCACAATCTCCTCTGGGACGGTATCCTCGGAACCTCCTTGAGCTATTGTCTCGGGTTTATAACCCCCATAGGGAGGACACTCGGCAAGGGCTCGATCGGCGTCTAGGAAGTCGAACTTCCACTTGGGACGCGCCCAAACTTGACGGAGTTGATGGAGGCACCCCCAGAAACCGTACTTGAAGTACGTGATGACTTGTCTCCCATAGGCCTCTCGAGATAGATACTCCCGATCGATGCTCTCCTCCAGATTGCGGAAGTTCCTCTCCGCCTCCTTCCGAGCCCCAATCTCCTTAGAAAGGGCTTTTATCGCCTTCTCCAACTCGGCACGAGCATTTTTCACCTGCTTCTTCAGCTCGTCCTCCCTCGACTTGGCCTCCTCCTTGACCCGAGCCAGTTCCTCCTTCAACTTCTTCTCAGAGTTGGTAAGTGCGATGCAGTCTTCGTGCATGAAAAGCATCCTCTCCAGGGCCTCGGCACCACAAGCAAAGCTCTGATAGACAAAAGATGAAAAAGAAATAGGGAAGTTTGAAGGGATGTGGCGAATGGGGAAGAATGGAGAAGGAAAAGAAGGAAGTTGGTACCTGACCCATATGCTGGGCGAAGAGAGAGAAGAACTCCCGAGGGTTCATGCTCGAGAGATGAGACTGATTGGCCTCATTCCGGAGACCCCGGAGAAATTCCACACATTGAGCCCCACGGGGGCGGTGGAAGTAGTCGGGCTGGTCGACATGGTCCGTTGGAGGAGGGGAATCGTCAGTGGCGCTCGTGCCCGCTCGGGCACTAGATTTAGCTTTTTTTGCTGCAGAGCTGCTCGGGGCTGTTGGCGCTGTAACGACCCGTCCCATACCGGGTGTCACTAAAGCTTCGGTCCCTACCGGGACTAGTGGGGTTGGGCCCACCACACTCCGACTGATAGTCTGGCCCCACTGTACCACCATTAAACCTTTTAGCGTGCTTCGTGCACTCGCTCACACGCACCCTGAGAAACTTCCCAGGGGGTCACCCATCCCTAGATTGCCCCAAGTCAAGCACGCTTAACTTCGGAGTTTCTATAGATGGACTCCCGAAAAGGTAGGTCGACCTTGGTGATATGAGTAGTACTATCAATTCTTTTATACGATTCTTAGCCTGACACGCCCATACATTGTCAGTCTAAGGATCCCCTCTCATTCTGGTGTTGGATCGGTTCGTTCATATACCCCTTCGCCTAGAAGCCTGCCAGGAGCCGCTCATTGTCCGTGCACCCTGGCACCGGCGATCACTCCCCGCCCTCTTCGGCCCCGGGCGGTACAGGCGCCTTCCTTTTCGGGGCCGCCTTCGGGGATCCCGAGGAGGAGGCCGAAGCTTTACCATTGCCCTTGTTGAGAGCCCGAGTAACGGAGGCAGGAGGAGGAGCCTGAGAAGAACCTCCTTTCTTCATCTGCTCTTGTATTTTGAGCAGATCGGCAAGGTCCATGCGTAAGTCTATCGGGAAGAGACCAAGTTAGAGATAAAGTTGAGGAAGAAAAGTAGAAAGTTGATAAGATATACCTAAATTATCTACTTCTAGCCCTTTGGAACAATAACCAAAGTGACAGAGTAAATCATCCTTTACAAGCTCAGGGGCGCTGAAGCTTCGACCCCCGAGGACTTCCATGAACCTCTCAACCTCAAAATCGGGAGCAGGGGGAAGAGGAGTGGATACAGACACGGCCTTGGGCCATTCATCAATGCTGTCGTTCTCGGGACTTCCCTCGGGAGATCGGACGTAATCCATCCCTTGTGGGAGGAGGGATTCCCGAGAAGGAATTCCTTAGGAGCGGTGGAAGAGAGGAAGAATTTACCGGTTTCCTTCTGGTTTATTTTCAGGAAAGAGAGAAGAAGGGAGAGAGAGAAAGGGAGGTGGAAATATTCAATAAGAATCGTCGTAGAAAGGAGAAGACTGTAAGAATTGGGAGTTAATTGACTCGGGGATATTTGGTAATGGTTGCAAAGTTCGGCTATGAAAGGGGCAAGAGGAAGGCGGAGGCCCATATCTAGCTGGTCCAGGAAATATGTGTGAAAGCCCTCGGGAGGACCGCTGATGACGTCCCGAGGTCCGGGAATCCGAACATCGAAATCGGGTCCTAATCCAGCCCGATCAATGATCAATGGGATGTGGGATTCCCGAAGAGAGGAGACGTTCACTTCATGCCAGGGGAGCTTGACCTTCTCGCAAAATTCTTCCATTTGAGAAGCCCAGTCAGATAGAGCCCGAAGATAGGCTTCCTCGCTCGGGTACCCTATACGCTGAGGGGGGCGAAAAATATCCAAGTCAGGATAATTACTCAGGGCTTCCATGGAGGCGAGAAATGAAACGAAAAGTGACGAAGAAGAAGAAGATGGAGATTCTGGGTGATTTAGGGTTGAAAACGGAATCGTATGATTGGGGGAAGATGAAGTCGCAGGGCGGCTCATGGCAAAGGGAAGCAAAATCCTAAAACCAAAACCCTAAAATAGCTAATGGGGCGAATACAGAGGAAAATAGCGGAGAAAAAGGAAGATGAAATCTCAAGATGGTAGTTACGCGATTCGAAGGCGAAAATCAAAGCGAAGATAAACAGAACGGTGAAATGAGAAGAGAGAGAAGGGTAACTTACCAGTGACGGAGATGAAGAAGATGATTAAGGAGGAGCAAACGGAACGCCGATTTGGGAAAAGGAAAAACTGGTGCGCTGGAGGTTTCTTTTAAGTGAGGGAAAGGGGGAATAATGAAGTGAGAAAAATGAAATGAGAAAGATGAAGATCGAAAACCCTAAGAGAAAGGGAAAAGGCACGGAAAATAAGAAAAGAAAAAAAAGAGAGGAAAAAGGAAAAGAAGGAAGGGACGTCGAACCCTTCAGAGAGAGCCACGTGTTGGAATCAATCTGATTATGATCTGATGGGGCGGCAATTTTCCCGCCCAAAGGAAAGCGCGACGTGGCCCAACGAGAGGTCACCAAGGAGCAAGAGGAAGGGTAGTAAAGTACCCGAGAAGGTCCCCCGACAAAGACAAAATGACCTTTTGATCGGCTATTTTACCGATCCAAATACTCGTTACACTCTTTTTAGACTATTTTAGGGGGGGCTATTGTTAACCTCGGGTTTTATAGCTAACGATAAAATAGCGTTAACCATCAATTGATCCGTGAATGAGGGGGAGGGCGCGAAAAAGACGAGGAGGGCCTGAATAGTTATCTGGTGAGAAAAGGTAATGGTCCGAGAAGGAGTAGTCAGGCCAGGGCAGTTGCGCCCGAGAAGGAATCGAGAGGCCTGGTCGGGCCTCAAGAGGAAAAGGGCAACGGACGGAGCATAACGAAAAGCTCAAAAGGATCGAAGAGGTCGGGGTCCCAAATAAGTTTGCGCGAAGATGAGTTGGCTGAGAACGAGGGAAAATAAGAACATGCAAGGTTGAGGCTCCCCGGTCGAGGCAAGAGCCTAATCGGGGAGATGAGAATGAGGCCGAGCGGAATGAGGATGCCCAAAAAAGGATGCCTTCAGTGGGAGATCCGCGATAAAGGCGGGCCAGGGTGGAGAATGGGTCAAGGCCACGATGGCATAAGGTTAGTATAAATAGCAGCGGTTATTTTATTTCCCAGGTACGTTTTGATAACACAAAAAAAACCGTTTACGAGCCAAAGCACATATTCTTTACCCATTTTCTGACTTAAGCATCGGAGGGGCTACGTCGGCATCAACCCGGCCCCCTTCTGACGGGTATTTTTAGTTTCTGGGTGTTAGGTTCGACGGAGGCCGAAGAACACGCGCCAGAGTCGTTGCGAGGGAAGAGCAACCGAACCAATCGCCATTTTCAAGAAGTCGTTTTACGCGGTCCACATCAATTGGCGCCGTCTGTGGGACGATATATGAGTAACATGGTGGACACCGCAAACGACACCCAACCATCGCCGAGGGACGAGGTGCTACTGAATGACTGGACGGAGGAGGACCATGAGGAGACACGCGACACTGATCAGACTGAACTTGGAAAATTGAGGGCGGAAGTAGAGATGCTGAGAGCGGAACGAACGCGAAGAACTCGCATAGAGTCACCACGACAATAGGAGACAGAAGAGGAAGAGGCGGAGAGGTTACACCGCGAGGCGAAAAATGCGCGAGCCCGAGAACAAGAGAAAGAAACGGAGGAAAAGACATTGAGGGCGGAAATTAACACTTTGCGAGCCGAGAAGAAAAGAGCTATGGAAGAAAGACATATTGTGGAGTGGGAGCGGATGAAAAGAAATTCAGAGGCTGAAGGAGCTAGCCAATCCACAGGTGCCCCTCCCATTCAGCGAGGCTCCCCTTTCTCAGAGGAGGTCCTCCGTGCCTCTTTACCGAACAACTTCAGCTTCCCGGATATGAAACACTACGACGGATCAGGACCCCCCGAGGACCACCTGGCCAGTTTCGACGGAAATGCAGCACTCTACCAGTTGGGAGACGCGATCAAGTGTCGGGTATTCGCCACAACTCTCGCGAAAGGAGCCCAACAGTGGTTCACTATGTTACCCACGGGCGAAATTCACAGCTTCACGGACTTCACCCGGTGCCTTCTTGAGACAGTTCTCCAGTAGTCGAATGAGACCCTTCTCGGCGGTTAACCTGTTGAACATGAAACAAGGAGACCAGGAGAGTCTGTGAGACTACCTGAAGCGATTCAATCGGACTATGATGGAAGTCCCGACCGCCACCTCGGACTTGTTGATCGGGCCCTTCCATAATGGGCTAAGAGAGGGAGACCTCTACCGGTCGTTGGTGAAAAAGTATCAGACTACCGTGGAAGACCTGATAATCAGAGTAGAGAAGTATGTAAGAGTGGAAGAGGCGCATAACTTCAAGAAAGGAGATAAAAGGAGAGCGATCGGGACAGTGGAGGTCGCGCGAGAACCGGCCCGTCCCACAGGACCGAAGGAAGAAAATCCTCGGGTGGAAATCCAAGGAGATCCCGGCCAAGCAATACCCAATGGAAGGTGAGCAAAGCTCGGGCGTTGGAAATTTGTGAGGAGCGATACTCCATTAAGAGACCGGCTAAAACTAGAGAAGGGCCGAGGAATCCTGTGTCAAAGGCATATTGTGAATTCCATCGGGAGTACGGCCACACGACTGAGGCCTGCTTTCACCTGAACGACGAACTTGAGAGAATCGTGGCGGTCAACCAGGAAGCCAGGGCCGAGTTAGTGGTCGGCGGAGAAGCGTGCGCCCCACGAAAGTATTCAGGAAGGATTTCGAACAAGGGCCTAGGAGAGACCATCCATACGCTAACAACAGACCGCAAAACAGGTCTCCAGAGCGAAGACGAATGGAGTACAGAAGGGAAGATAAGCCCAATCAAGAGAGAGGAAACGATCGACGAACACCAGAGCATACTCGGGCGCCCGCGGAAGCGTACGTGCCCCCGCGAAGGATAAATATGATATCTGGAGGACCCGCAATCGTGGATTCAAACAGAGCTAGAAAGGCAGAAGTAAGGAAACTCGAAAGTCTGGGAGTAACCTCAGTACAAAGGCGAGCCCACCATTTCTTTTGGGCCCGATGACTTTCAGCGAGGAGATGACGCACATGAAGACGCCCTCGTAATTCGGGCAGATATAGCAAACCACGATGTAGGAAGAGTCTTTGTTGACAATGGGAGTTCCGTGAACATTATCTTCAAGGAGACCATGGACCAGATGGAGTTGGGAGAGTATCGGATGGATCCTGTGGAAACGGCGTTGTTCGGGTTCACCGGGCACGCCATCGAGGTGGTGGGACTGATTCAACTACCCTTGACCTTGGGATCGGGCGAATTGAAGAAGACTCGAATTGCCCCTTTCCTGGTTGTCGACATGTCCTCCTCTTACAACGTCATACTGGGACGCCCGGCACTCAGCTCCTTCGCGGCGATCGCCTCAGCCTTACATCAAAAAATGAAGTTTCCAGTGGGAGACCGAGTAGGAGAGGTACTCGGGGATCGGAAGATAGCGCGAAAGTGTTACGTTGAGGACGTGAGGATCGAGCTAAAGTCATTGAGGAGCCGACGGGAGGGTCATCCTAGAAGCCGAGGAGCCTTCTATGCTATACACGCCCTTCAGGAAGTAGGAACTGAGGGCGAAATAGAGGAAGTCGTGATCAGACCTCCCTCGGGAACGGTCAGGATAGCTCGGGACTTACCCCCCGAGCTAAAGGCGGACCTTATCAAACAGCTGAAAAAGAACGAAGATGTGTTTGCCTGGTCAGCGAGAGAACTCACTGTGGTAGCGAAGGATATAATGGAGCACCGACTAAACATTTCTCCCACGGTCAGGCCAGTCTTCCAGAAAAAGAGACATCTCGGGGTACAGAAGGATGCGATAGTTAAAGAACAGGTCGGGGAACTCATGAAAGCAGGATATATTCGGAAAATACAGTTCCCGACTTGGTTATCAAATGTGGTGTTGGTCCCTAAGTCAGCGGGGAAGTGGCGCATGTGTGTCGACTTCCGAGACCTGAACAAAGCATGCCCGAAGGACTGCTACCCATTACCGCGTATCGATCAGTTAGTAGATTCCACAGCCGGACACGAGCTCTTGTGCTTTCTAGACGCTTTCCAAGGTTATCATCAGATTGGGCTAGCCGAGGAGGATCAATCTAAGGTCAGTTTCATCACCTCAGAGGGAACTTTTTGCTACGTGGTCATGCCGTTCGGGTTGAAGAACGCGGGAGCCACCTATCAAAGACTAATGGATCGGGTTTTTGAAGCCCAGATCGGGAGAAACGTATAAGTCTATGTGGACGACATCCTTATCAAATCCAAAACAGAAAGCAGCTTCTCGGGAGATCTCCGAGAAACCTTTTCTACTGCCCGGAGATATGGCTTGAAGTTCCCCGCTAAGTGTACCTTTGGTGTTCGTTCAGGAAAGTTCTTAGGATATATGGTCACCCGGTCGGGTATCGAAGCCAATCCGGATAAGGTGAAGGCCATTTCTGACATGACCTCCCCGAAGAATCTCAACGAGGTCTAGAGGCTGACAGGGAGGATCACGGCCTTGTCCAGGTTTATTTCAAGATCCGCGGAAAGAAGCATGCCCTTCTTTAAAGTGCTGAGAAAAGTTGAGGACTTCGAGTGGACGCCCGATTGTGAGAAGGCTTTTCAGGAGCTAAAAGAATATTTGAAGGAGCTGCCAGTATTGAACAAGCCAAAACCCGGGGAGGAGCTCATCGTTTTCCTCTCAACCACTTCTCGGGCAGTCAGCCCCGTGATGGTCCGAGAAGAGGAGAATGTGCAGAAGTCAGTCTACTTCGTCAGTCATCTCTTGAAAGGTGCAGAAGTTCGATATACTTCTCAAGAGAAATTGTTATTGGCCTTGGTGATCACGGTCAGGAGGTTGAGGCCTTACTTCCTATCACACCCGATCGTGGTACTCACCAACAGTCCGTTGGGGGTAATCGTGACCCGAACAGATATCTCAGGAAGATCGATCAAATGGGTGACTGAGCTGGGGGAGTATGATATCCAGTTTCGGCCCCGAGTAGCCATCAAAGTGCAAGCTCTGGCCGACTTCATAGTCGAGATGGCAGAAGAAGTGCCTGTCGAGATGTGGAAGATATACGTTGATGGGTCTTCTTGTCGGTCTGGGAATGGGGTCGGACTTGTAATCGTTTCACCTTGGGGAGAGGAAACTAGCCTGGGAATCAAATTGGATTTTCGGGCATCGAATAATGAAACCGAATATGAAGCGCTGCTGCTCGGGATGCGAACAGCTATCAGGATGGGTTTAACTCGGGTGACCCTACTTTTCAACTCGCAGCTGGTGGTCCAACAAATAGAGGGAGCTTTCACGGTCAAGGAAGACAAGCTGATGGAATACGTGAAGGCGTTCGAGAAAATGAAGGAGAAGTTCGAGGAGTTTAAGCTAGAGCTTATCAACAGGAAAGAGAATGAGAAGGCCGATCGAGTCGCTAAGTGGGCAAGCGCCCTGAATCCGCCCGAAGAAGGAGTCAAGATAGAAAGGGCCCCCGGACCAGAGATATAATTTCCCGGACATAAGATATTTCCGATCAGAGTGTATAATTTCGCCAGAGAAGACGATTTCCCTTTTTCATCTTGCGAGCTCGACCCTTCGCACCTCAGGGTTACACCTCCTCTCCGCGAGTCGTCTTCTTTCTTCGGTGCTCCTGACCTCGGATGGGGAGCGTCCTCCTGAACCGGAGGACAGATCTGGTGCCTCACGAAGAGGGCTTTTTCTGCCTCTTGGAGAGGGGGTTTCAGCCTCGCGAAGAGGGATTTTCAGCCTCACGGGGAGGGATTTTCAGCCTCTTAGAGAGGGATTTTCAGCCTCTTAGAGATGGATTTCAGCCTCGCGGAGAGGGAATTTCAGCCTCTTAGAGAGGGATTTTCTTCTTCTTTAGCCAAGGTCTTCTTTTTTTTTTCAACTCTTGGGCGATGTTCGCGGGGATTAATTTTCGCATAGCCCGAACGACCTCGTGAAATAAAAAAGAAATAACTTCATTAATAGGCCAAATACGTACAATGTTCGAGCAAGTAAAGAATTCGATAAGCTGAAATGAACATAGACGTAGTGAGGGTACTCCCCTCTAGGGATGATATTTCTGCAGCTTCCTAACGTTCAAAGGTCGATCCAACTGCTTTCCATTGGCGTTCTCGATCGTGTACAAAGTGTCTCTTCCCCTCGGGCAAGGGGCGGGTGCTCTGGTCGGGCGTTCCGCCCGCTTCCCGTGCCTGGGTATCGTGGTCCATCATCTTCCCCCACCAGTTTTGCTCGAGCCTCCGGGTTTGTGGCGACCAACTTCTCTAGCTCCCTATTTAGTTGGAAGCACTCTTCCGTGGTGTGGCCGTACTCGTTATGGCATTCGCAGTAAGTATCCGAGGCAGACTTCTTCGGATGATCGCCGATGTAGGGAGGCCTCCTAATAAAGTCATGTTCGGCGCATATCTCTAGTGCCCGCACCTTCTTTACCCGCCATGGGGGATGATTTGCTCGAGGCGTAGTGGGGGTAGGTACGGGAAAATCATTTTCTCGAGACAGAGGCCCCCGCTCTTGATCACTAGGGGGACTTCTAATTCGCTCCCTCGGCGGACCTTTGGCTCTATTTTCTTCGGACTCGCGACCTCGAGCCTCTTCCACGCGGACATATTTTTCCACCCGCACTACTAGCTCCTCCACTGTGGTCGGGTATTTCTTCATCAGTGATATGAATAGGTCTCCTTCTCTTAATCCGTGGTGAAAGGCCCTGATGAGCAACTCGGGTGCGGTATTAGGCGCCTCCATCTTGACCTGATCGCCTAAGGTAATACCTCAGGCTTTCCTTTTCCGCCTGTCGTATGTTCAGCAGCTGCACTGTCGAAGAGGACGCCTCCGACTACTAGAGAAATACTTGAGGAAATTGCTTGTGAGGTCTTGGAAGCTCCGTATTTCCCCGGGCGGCAGTAAGGTGAACCACTGATGGGATCCTTTCGTTAGAGTAGTCACAAAGAGCCTACATTTGACAGCATCACCTAACTGGTATAACACCGCATTTCCTTCAAAGGTGGCTAAGTGATCCTCGGGGTGTCCGGCTCCGTCGTACTTACTCATCTCGAAGGTACGGAAGTGGTCGGATAAGGGCGCCGTGATCACTTCTGGGGAGAAAGGCGACCCTCAAGGAACAAGCGGCGTCTCCTTCGGATGTGCCCATTCCTGCAGTTTTCGGATCTCCTCCTTCAGGTTCTCCAGTTCAGCCTCTTGTTGCTCTACTCGTCTCCTCCTCTCGGCGCGTACGTTATTTGGTTCTTCTCTTGGTTCCCCGTTTTCTTTCTCGTTGTCTCCCATTCCAGACTCGGCGTCACATTCTCCTTCAGGTCGGCGTTGGTTATTTTTTCGGGCTCTTTCCGCCATTAGCACGCTTACGTCTGTCCCGATCCTTCTAATTTCCTGCATCGCCGCAGTCATCAGTCCAGCGAGGTCGGCCAGGTTCGGCTCGTCACCATTTGGCGGTGCGTGGTCATTTTCGACTGTCACCATATTAAATTTCTAGTAGAGAGAAACTATAGTTTCCCACAGACGCCGCCAAATTTTCCGTCGAAAAATGACCTACCGCGAATTTGGGCTAACGAGCTTCTTCCCGCCTCAACTCCACCACGTCTCTTGGCTGAAAACTGCCGAAACAGGGTAAATTTGGGGTGTCGTTCGCCCTCTTGCCTTAGTCAAGAGGGTGTTTCCGTTTCAAGGTATAAAATGGCAACGAAAAATGGCATGAAGTGATAAAAATGGCTAAGTATGTAGTAAAAATGGTAGAATGACGGTGTGGACGGATGGCGCACCATAGGGGTGTCTGACGATATTTATAGCATCCTAAAGCGTACCTGATCTTCGGCGGTTTCTTCCAACTTCAGCCGGTTACGGGTGTGTGGGGGTCGTGCGTGGCCACGATCTCAACTGGTTCCGGGTCCATCACGGTTTCTCCTCATTCGGTCGGTTATGCATGCGTGGGGGTCGTGTGGCCACGATCTCATTTCCCTCCTCCATTCTCGCTAGGCGTCGCGATATGCCTTGGGACCTTGAGAGATCGGCTTTCCTTGCTCCTCGGGCTTCTTTCCTACGGACCCCTCGGCCGCCCTTGCGCTGTGGAGGCTTCGGGGTCTGCAGATCCTCGGGGAATTTTCTCGAGGACGTTCTTCTTGCTACTGTCGTAAGATGAAGGCTCATGGCCCGCGGCTCTCGAGGAAATTATCTCGAGAGGCCGGAATCGGAAGCTCCTAGGAATATTTCTCCGCGGACATCCTCGCGGCTGCCTTCACGGGTCGGCCACTCCTCGGGATATTTCTCCCAAGGATATCTTCACGGCTGCCCTTAAGTTGCGCGTGGTCGAAGTCTGTGGTTCTTCAAGATATTATCCCGAGGACGTCCTCACGGCGGCCCTCGTGGTGCGTGGGGTCGAGGTCGGCGGCTCCTCTGGGGGCGACCTGAGGGCATGGTGTGTCACCTCGACTACTCAGTGGTTCAGTTTCCCTGCTCGTCGAGATTCCTCCTGAGGGCCCTTCTCGCGGCCGCCCTCGCGTTGCGAGGGCTTAGGAGTCTGTGGAGCCTCGACAATTTGATCTAGAGGACCTCCCTCACGGCTGCCCCTGTGGCTTAAAGAGGTAGGAGTACCGGCTCAGGAAATTGTCCCGAGTGGCTTGCTCCTCGAGATGCATTCTCGAGGACATCCCTGGCGAGCCGCTCTCGTGGTTTGAAGGGTCGGTCTTGATAGGTCCAAAGCGTGCTCCCCTCGCGGAGATGTCCCTTAAGTTGGTTAGATTCGTAGGTTTGGTTTGTTATAACTAACTTCGAGTATTTTGCCGTTGACCCGGATAATCCGGGGATAACACAATATAAAAAGGTTCGGTGGTAATGTTTTTTATAAATCGCACCGAACACACCACACTTTTAATATTCGTAAGTTTTTACTAATTGTAACTTATTTTTATGCTAATTCATTATTAATTATATATAAACTTAAGTTTTAGATTAAATTATCATGAATTCAAAAGGTAAATACTCCCTCCGTCCCGCTAATTTTATCACACTTTTCCATTTCGGGAGTCCCAACAATTTTATCACCTTTCCTTCTTTAGTGAAAAAACTATCACAAACAATCAATATAATAATATTAAATATTCTTAAAAGACGTGTCAAAATATACACTTTTTTACCTTTTCATTGTACTATATTTACCACCTTAATTTGCGTGCCCAACAACTTATGTGATAAAGTTGATGGGACGGATGGAGTTACTAATAACTTTTAGATTATTATGTCGGGGCCCCAACCTTGATATTGCGTAGTAAGTGACTTTTGATACACTTAAGTACCCAAAAGTATACAAAATATCAGATCAGTATAATATTAGAATTTACATATATATATAATATATATATATATATATGTATATAGGAGAATAAAATTTTTTTACATATAGGTAGGTAGTTGTTTGGTCGAAGGTGCATGATATAAAAACGTTAGGTATCATAGAGAAACATATTGTGGTACATAATATATTGAAAAAAGGTATATCATTCTTACATAGATATCACACAATACATTTAGGAATTATGTACTTCAAATACAAGTAATGTTGTGCATAATATCTATATATATGTGATGGTTAAATGTTATTTTCAATCAAATGGATATCTATGTGTAAAACTTTATTCTTCTATATATATATATATATATATATATATATATTATCTAAAATGGGCTGAACTGATATTTTTTTTTACTTTTGGGTATTTAAGAGTAGTTATACCTTTGGTTTATGTTTGTTTCGCTCCCACGTCGTAATTTGGAATTTTATGGTTTCATTATTACTCATTATTTTGCTTCTAATATTTATTCCATTATATTAAGGGTGACGGGATAGGATAAACCGTCAATTGGTTTGTATCAATTGACCAATTAGATTTTTTCTACTATTAAACAAAAGACATTAAACCACGTACCTTTCATAACCTCATAATAACTACCAAATTCTATATTTTAGTATATTTCTTATTAAAATTATTTAATAATAATTAACTTTATTTTATTACACACATGTGTGCCAGAAATACTAGATAGATTTTTTGTTTGAGTCAAGATTTGTTAGGTAATAATAACTAGTAACTCTGACACGCCCTATGTGTGTGCAATAAAATAAAGTTAATTATTATTAATTTGTTTTAATAATTAATATACTAAAAATGGAATTTGGTAGTTATTATGAGATTATGGAAGATACGTGGTTTAATAAGTTTTTTTTATTTTTTAGTAGATGTAGAAACATCCGATTAATAAATTGAGATGTACCAATTGACGGATTATCCTAACCTCTCACCCTTATAATAGAATAGATAGTACCATTCTTTAAAATATGACATTTTATTTGTCTCAAAACCGCACTGCAAACGCCAAAAATGGCTCAAAATTGCATGTGTGTTTTTATTTATACCACAACAAATTCTTCAACGGCAAATGTGTTTTTATTCGTCAGCTTCAACTAATTTGATTGTGTTTAAGAAGGTGTGTTGGGGTTATAAATCCATTTACACATCAATAACAATATGTCATACATATAGGGGGTTTCTTAGAGGTAATCCAACATCACGTTGATATCCAAATCAACGTAATATGAGTATCACCAGAATGTGGAACAAGGTGATATGTCATTATTCTGCTTGTTTTGAGGTGATATTTCATTTTACATATCAATGTGATATTGAAATATTGTGTTTATTTAATCATAATGAGCTATGAGATGATATTGTATAAACGTCATTTAACCCTACGTAAATATCTAGGTAAAATGGATTATTAATATGTTTATTTTGAGATAATACTTCACATAATGATGATTTCTAGTTTAAATATTGTAAGATTAATTATGAATCTTTTCTATAATTATTCAATATAATTATTTTATTTCTTAAATTATTAAATATTTTTTATGCTTTAAATATTTCATTTATATAATTTAAAATATGAATAATGGTATATAAGAGATATGTCAAATATAATGTGGGTAATGTTGTCCAAATAAAAATTAGAAATAATATCGCCCCATCAACGTGATCTACGATCACGTATATTTCTTAGGATGATCCAAAACTTGGAATATCACCCTATTTTCATCACCTAGGTGATCCGTCATCACGGTGATGTTGGATAACCTAGGCTAAACAAACGAGGTGATGAGCATCTAGAGGGAGGATCACCGTGATGTTTGAAAGATCATCCCAAAACAAACAACACCCATAATTTTAAAGGATTACTCTCTATTATCAATTGATTTTGAAGTGGAACTATTATGGACTTATATGTTGGATTTTTTAGATTCATTTGGTCAGACAGTTAAACATGTTCTAGAAATCCATAGTTAGGATACATATTCGAAAAATTAAAATTGCATGCATAGGTTTTTAGACGAGGAAAGATATATATATATAAGTACATAAGCACATTCTACGCATGTGCAATGTTTAAATATAAATATATTATTTTATATTTTAATTTATTATAAAATTAAATTATAAAATTAACTTTATTACTTTTTTATGTATAAGAAAAATGATTTGAGGATAATTGTAATTTTTATCAATATTATGGGTATATTTATAATTATTCAGACGGAATTAATTAGATGGTAGTTACTCTATGCCTCTCCCACCTAATAAAATAGAAAGACAGTCCTCGATGAATCGAACCACGTAGAACGTTGCGTCACATTTTTCTTGACTCTCGGCATCATAATCATCTAAAATCCGTGTGTTAATTACATAGTTTTGATTTGATTATAGACAAGTAAATAAACGAAATCTTGACAAGTTAATCGAAGCTAAATAATATTTCGGGGAAAAAAGAAAATCGAAGCTAAAAATAATATCAAGGACAATTACAACTCGGTGACACGACATTTCTTGATCGTAAGAACTTTACCTATCGTGGCACGTGCAATAGATGAGGTGTTCTTTCTTGGCATACGTGTAGTCGCTGTCGTATTAATTATTTTATGAGATCTGTAATCATATTGTCATCTATCATTATGTATCGTGTTAGAAAAATTCCAAGATTTTGGGGGAATCGTGACTCGATGATTCTAATATTGCTTGCTTGTTCTTGGTTCGATTATATGTGGACTTTGTGATATGCATATAATCATTTAATACATAAATAGATGTCATCCGTGACATTTAAATGCTGTCATATAGTGTACTGTTGCGTTGGCTTCTTTCGTTGTTGTTACGTTAACTAAGCATTTATTTATTTTTTTATTGCCTTTTTTTCTAGAGAAGGTTGATGGAGGCGCTTTCTCCATTGTCGAATTCAGACACTAAAGAAAGTTTGTTCACATTGCGAATGGATTTTTTATTTAAGGCGTTTCTTACACGTTAATAGATAAAATAGTTTTAGATTTATAAAATAATAAACAAACATTTTTTTTAATGAATGCTTGTACGTGTGAAACAAATTCGAGGTCACTATATGGAGTGAGGTTTGCAACGGACACGATTCGTCCTAACATTAATACTAATTTGTTGCCATTATCGATACATCGCGTATATTCATTTATTTGAACTATCTAACAAGAAAAGATATTATTTGAACCATAATTGGTACTTCAATAATAGCTAATCAATAAATTGATGTTAAGTAAAAAAAAAGGGAAGTTTGCACCCACATAGTAACAGTTTCAAAATCAATGGTGTGTCAATTATATTAAAAACTAATAATTAAACCATAACACCACACGATTCAAGTCCCTCATAAAACTGTCCATGTCTATTTCTAATATGTTGTTTACTTTAATAAATATTAAATTATTATTAATAAAACCATTCCACTATCAATTACTTTTTATTTTTATGCACACACATATGATATACTTAACATAGTACATTCAAAACGTAAACAATGGTAAAATAATCATCTCAACAAACCAGATACTTATGTGTAAAAATTTTATTTTACTAGTTAGTTATATATAAAATTTATCTGAAAGTAGAGTGAACTGATATTGTTATACTTTTGGTCCTCGTTTGGTTGATTGGTATATACTTAGAGGGTTTAAATAAGTAATAATTTATATAAAACAAATTAACGGTTATAAATGAAATGAGTTAATTACAAAACTAGGCACTTTATGGAGCGCATGAAATCATCTGCCCCATAAAATATGTCCACCTCTATGTCCCAAAATGATCAGATCCGTTAAAATTTAAATCCGACGGTTCACAAAATTTCTTTTTTATTTATTAATTCTTTTAATCCTATAGTCCACCAAATCATAAAATCATCGTTATTTCATGAGATTTATATGATAAAAATATATAAACATATCCAATTTATTCCTTGTTTTATGAGGATCGATTTGATATCCATATCATATATTTTTCGATAATCATAAAAATCAATTTTAGGAGAGTGAGACAGGAAGTGGGACAGGGATTATGAGACAGAGGATTTCAACCGTTTATGGAGTGTCAATTACTAAAATAGGCATGTGTATTTGATCACAAAAGTAGGCATCCTTTTATTTTATTTTCTTTTCTTCAATTTATTAAATGCACAAAGTTATTAAAGAATGACTATCCTTTTATTTTATTTTCTTTTTATGAATCATTTTTATATCCGAATTAAAGATGAATATCAATTAAACATATGATCTGCACAAATAAAAAATAGTACTAATATTGTATCATACTAGTGGATTTTTTATTAATCTCATTTTAAGAAAATCTCGCATATTACAAGACAGTTCAAGAACCGAAATTGATCCGTAGTTCAAAGAAATAAAATAGTTTCGATCAAAGTAAAAAATTGGAACCAAAACCACTAATTATAATATATTTAATAGAGTAATTAAAGTAATAAATTATCAATATATAAATTGAAATGTTGCTCCACACCTGATTTCGAATTCTTGATTTTTTGCTCCGAAATCGAGAGAACCGCCACGGAACCAAAATCGATAATACCTGTTTGTATGTCAAATTCAACACTTTATTAGGGTACTCAAACGATAAAAGGTCAATCGAACCGAGCCTAACTTTTGGTTAACCGAAAATTTTAATTTGAATTTTTTGAAACCGCATACCAACTCAAACATTTTGGTTCAGTTAGGTTATTAGGGAAATTTTTTCGGTTTGGATCAATCAGCCAACTGAAAAGTGAAATTTTAGTAAAAAAAATAAAATAGTATTTCATATTTTAGTTATAGATATAACGTATTAAAACAAAAAATAAAAAATCACTTTTTTTCGGACCGAATCGAAATAAGATTTAGTTATAAAAACTTAGAGACGAAATGACCAAAATTCAATTCAATATTCTCTACGAACCGAAATTTATGTGTTTCAAGCGCAATCAGTAAATTATGAACATCCCAATCATTTATACAATAAATATAAATAAAAACTAATATCAAAATTATAAGCCACTAAATAGAAAAAAAATTGTGCCTATTTTTGTAGTAGTTTACACACAATGCCTATTTTGGTTAGTCACCTTAAAAAAGTGCCTATATTTGTAAATCACTCGATACAATGTGTATTTGGTTAGTGAGTTTAAATAAACATATGTGAGTGGGCTTGTTTTATCTAAATCCGTCTATATGAGTTTAAAGTGGTTATATATAAATCCATGTTTTAGATAAATCAAGAATCCTAAACTCACCTTTAAAATACTTAAACCCTCCCACCAAACAAGTTTAGTAGATAGGTTGGTAAAGTACTAAAAACACGAATTATCAAAAGACCCTTTTGTCCTTGTCGTCAACAACCCGCGGACGAAGCATTTAAAGAACCGCGCCCTGTTCATCAGATCCATACGTGTCTCCATTTTCGTGACACGAAAACACACACACTCAAAACACACACTGAATCTTTCGTTCTTCAGTATGATAAGAACAAATGATCCTCCAATGAACACCACCTCCATGACCATGAGTTGCAATAACGTACGAAAAAACCATCAAACTCCCCAAGAAAGCCTCGCCGTCTTCTGCGACTTCTGCGGCCGATCGAAAGCCACGCTCCGCTGCCGCGCCGACGCGGCGAACCTCTGCCTCGCCTGCGACCGCGAAGTACACTCGACGAACGCACTCTTCAAAAAGCACTGCCGTTCGCTTCTCTGCAATTCGTGCACTTCGAGCCCGGCGTCGATCTTCTGCTCGACCGAGTCGGCGGCGCTGTGTCAGAACTGCGATTGGAAGGCTCACGATATAGGGGTTCACGAAAGGAGGCCGATCGAAGGGTTTTGTGGTGTGCCTTGCGTGGGCGAGCTCGTGGGTATTTGCGGTTTAGATGATGATTTTGCGAAGAAGGTTTTGGATCTCGGCGATGATGTCGAGGGATTTTGTGATGTATTTGCTTGGGATGATTTTAACGTTGACGGCGACGGCGTGGGCTTGAAGGCTATGGGGGTTCCTTCGTTGCCTAAGGTTTGTGTGTGTTTCTGAGGTTTGATTTTCGTTCTTACAAATCTTTGATTCATTGCTGACGTTTCGATTTCTGTTAAAACGTCCGATTAGAATCGAAACGCTGTCTGCGGTAAGGATAAAGATGAGATCGTTCGCCAGCTTCGGGAATTGGCGGAAACGGAGCCTAACTTCGATGGATCGCTCGCCGAGTTCGAATCTCATGGTTTCGAATTTCAACAGCAGCAGCAGAAACTACCTGGAAATAATAATAATACCAATCAAAGGCTTGAAATGAGACCATCAATGCAATCATACGAGGTATGTTTTTTAATCATATATGTTTGTTAGCATCTTAGTGCCTCACTAGCTATCTTTGTCCTCTTTATCAAGAAAGAGA
Organism: Craterostigma plantagineum; assembly: GCA_027422505.1. Classification (NCBI taxonomy): domain Eukaryota; kingdom Viridiplantae; phylum Streptophyta; class Magnoliopsida; order Lamiales; family Linderniaceae; genus Craterostigma; species Craterostigma plantagineum. The sequence goes on along the minus strand of JAPQWV010000013.1, from coordinate 7,690,690 downwards.
AGTAGACAACAGCAGATAATATTTGCTCTCTCTCTATTTTTGCAGACAAATGAACCTAAGATGTATGATTTTCCTGGGAATGTTTCGGAGAATATAGTAGGCTTCCCTTCCTCGTACTTGGACAACTTCGTCGAGGCAGACAACATAGTACCAAACGATGATACAAAGAGTGAAAAAGATAGCATAATTTTAGCAAATTGTACTAATGATTCACATGTTCCAGAAGTTTTCGAGAAGTTTCAATACATACCTTTACCTCGTGAGTTCAATAGAGAGGAAAGAGGCTCTGCCCTTTCGCGATACAAAGAGAAGAAGAAAACTCGAAGGTAAACTTACTCAAGTACAGAGCTCGAGTCTTTTTCTAGACTAAAAATGTATCGTACCATACACTATATCGATATTTCGTACAATATTGGCCCACATGATCGACCTGAACCGACCCATTTATCTAACGTTGTTTTGGAATTTTGATTCTTTTTGTGATGGTAAGGTATGACAAGCACGTCAGATACGAATCGAGGAAAGTTCGAGCGGAGAGTAGGACGAGAGTGAGGGGCCGTTTTGCAAGAATGGATTGCTGAGAGGGTAAAAGGCGCAAAGGATTTTGGAGGTAGGCGGGGAAGATGTAGAAGAAAAAGGACGAGGATGAATGAACACTGATTAGGTACTAAACTGTGTATTTTGCCAGTTTAGCAGGTCGTAATAACAATAACATCTTGGACAGTTAAACAGTTGCGTTTTGATGCAGCGTTTTGCCATCATAGTAGTTTTGTAACATTTACATATATGATGTGCCACAAATAATATATTTTCCTAAATTATCATCAAATCCGCCCAGGGTTCTTTCTTTTTTTTTTTTAAAGAAATACACTTCCAATTTATATTAAGATTAGCAAATACCTACTGTTTAGTACAGTGGTTCTCACGTAGTGTGACATCTTTTCTTCAAGGAAGGCCTAACCTAATCAAATTCCATGATAGAATCACATAATATCATCATCTCTCATATCCTCAAAATAAACCATATCTAACACTGGGATGTGTTTGGAAAAATGTGCGTCTATGTTTATAATCATATGATTCATATCTTTTACAGGCAGCACTAAAATCAACGTATATATGAAAGAAGGATAAATTTTCATTGAGTCCCTTTATAATTTTAAAATTACTCTTAAATACCCCTCAAATTATTTCTTGTTCATCTCTGAATTTTTTCCTATACAATTCCTTTTCAACCCTATACGCCATCTCCTACCCTGCAACACAGCCGTCTCCTCCCTCCCTCTCCCTCCCCGCTCCTCCACTAACGGAGGTTGGGGGAGCTCAAACACCTCTCTTTTTTGTTTCTCTGTTCTTTTATTTAAAAAAAATTAATATTAGCCGACTTTTGCTGCTCCGGCGAGCTATGCTTTGCTGCCTTTGGCCGTCCTACCTCCACAACCGTCGCCAGCTCCTGCAGCTGCTACCCCGCCAGTCCCGGGGGCTCCCCAAAAGCCAAAAGTCGTTCATCCGCCCAGGTAAAGAAACTGTTCGACGAAATGCTCCAAAGAGATTTCATAGCAGATTTACTCGACTGGAAGTGGAACAACATAATGGATTCTCTTTTGGCTCGTTGCTCCGCCCGCCGCCTCCCCATCATGGCCACTCTGCGGCCCTGCCCGCGGCCTTTCCTCGTTTCTCCCTACTCTCGAGTCGGGAGCTTTTTCTTCTTAGTGGAGCTTTCAGTCCGATGAAGACAAAACCCAGAAGTCGAAAACCAGGTTAAAGTGAAGAGTATCGTAGATTTAGCCTAATCGTTTTTTCTGTTATAGGTTCTTTAGTTCTTGGTCGTAGATAATGGTGTTCTGTTTTCGATCGGTTTTTTGTCCCGTGTGGACCCTTTTTCTCCCAATGCGGGGTGTTTGTTTCCCCTTGTGGGATTGTTTTGCTCCCTTGTGAGCCTTTGTTCTCCCGGTTGACGATGTACCGGTGAGACCCCTTGGGCTATTTAGCCCTGTATCTTTGTTATTAATGCAAGGCATCGTTTAAAAAAAAAAAAATTCCTTTTCAATGTGTAAAAGATGAACCTTGCTTCATTAGGGTCAAGATATTGAATGAAATATAACAACAAAACTCAATATTATACAACATAGATAATACCAACATAGATATTATACCAGAAATTGTAAAATACCAACTATTTTCGTTATTATACCAAGTCAAATCCAAGAATATTATACCAATTGTTAACACTATTATACCAAAGTTGAATATTATACCAACTGTTATCGTTATTATACAACTTTTATCACTATTATACTAACAAATATCATTATTGTTAATTTTATTCCAACAAAACCGGAAATTATACCAACTTTTGTCGTTATTATATTAACTGTTATTTTTATTATACCAAAAATAATATTATTATAAATTTATACAAACAAAATTGGACATTTACCAAGAGTTGTCGTTAGTATACCAACAAAATTGAATATTATATTTGTTATCATTATTGGTATATACTAACAAAGTTGGTTTGTTCAAGTTTGTTGGTATAATAATGATATAATATTCAATTTTGTTGGTATAATTACGACAACAATTGGTATAATATCCAATTTTATTGTGAAGAAATTTTCGTCGTTTCATTATTTGGGATATTAAACACACATCTTTGCACAAATGGCTACTGACTAGGAAAAAATTATTCGAGGGGTAAACAGAAAATTTAAACTTCAAAGAGTATTGAAACGGAATTTACCCATGAAAGGATTGACTGCACAAATTGACTTGCCCTTGTATTCTAAGCCATCTTCTCTTCTCTATAGCTATGTATATCATACGTGCACATTGCAGCACAGACAAAAATTGCTGCCATAATAAGCCACAATCAATAGAACGCAATCTATCACATTCTAAATTCTCTCCGAAACCGAAAGCTTTTTATAATCACGAAATGGAGCCTCAAAGAATAGTCGAGAAAGCTTGGCAAATAAGAATCGGACCTCAAACCGAAAATCTGTCTTCTATTGAAGTTTCATCAGCTGTTTTTTCGAAGTATTTAGTTTTTACCTAATTCGATGTTAGTCGGGATTTGTATACTCGAGCAACATGTGAGGCGACCTATAAATCTTCACAAGTGTCCAGTAAAGAACCTCTTCTACCCCGAGTTCGCCTTCTGCCCTCGCTGCGTATATATCCTCACATATAGCTATCAACCTTGGAGGGGCAGCAAAAAACACAACCGTCGAAAAAACCATTTTAGTCCGAAAATTTTCTGATTAAGGAATTGTTCGTCTGTCGTGAAAAAGACACAAGCCATCGTGTTTACCTGTCGCATGAAGGAAGATTTTCGTAAGGTATCCTCATACGTAAATCAGCGCACTGCATTCTGATGAATCTGCCAACTGCTAGTACGAACGTGATGTAGAGACCCCATATGCTGAATTTGCTGAGAGTCTCACCGAGAAATCCCTCTAAGTAAAAACACATCATAATGAATTAATCATAGAGATATCCTAACATAATCTTCTGTATTCATGTACGATAAAGTGATAAATAAGTGCATTTTCAGCAATTTACTACTATTTGTCGAAAACATTTCGATCCCTCAAACAATCACAATTACTAAGATCCCTTCACCTTCCCAGTTAAGCAGACTCACCTTTCGTGCAAATGGAAAAGGGCATAAATGATGTCGATATGAATTTGGAACTATATTTACTAGTCGTTTGATATTTCTTCGCTACATAAGATGTGATTAGTTCTATATTATTTGGTACTTACGAGGGGTTTCCTCGGACACGATGACAGCCATGGGTCCTGACAAGCTTCCACATCCATATGAATCCAACGAACTGATATCGTGGAAGGACCACCACTCCGACATTCCACGATGTAAGATAAGATCCGCGCTGACATCGTCCACCTGTTTTAATCGTTCACAGATTGGCCAAAATTACTATCAAATAGTGCAGTGAGGGATGATTGCAACCATTTGTTCGTAGTTACTTTGTATTGTCATGAACAGAGATGCCTTTCACATAATATTTGGGACTTCAAGGAATTTCTATAAACACAAATACTACATTGAGACAAACTTATCTGTTGCATTTGAGGGTAAACCACAAAGATCAAAGAGTATGATAACTTAGAAGGCATAGTTCAAAGAAAAGGAAATGATTAAAAAATAGTACCTCCTGCTCTAAAGGTCTGACTTCTCCAGAACCTGTGACTCGAAAGAATCTTGGGTACATGTTATATATCCTAAAGCTGTTCAGCGAACCATTCAAAACACCCTCGACCACTGATGATTCGGGAAGATCAGATTGATCAACGCTTCTTTCATATCTCACTGTTTCCTTTCCTTTTGGCCTGTCCCTGTTAAGAACCCATACAAACCTTACATCCATGCTGCTACTGTCAAGGGATCTAAGAAACTGCCTTTGAACAACATTGGGTATAAGCCACATGGTACTTGCATCGGCTTGGCAACAGACTAGCTGAATGTCGTTCATGTTATACGAGTCCAAGTAATGTTGAGGGTCAAGAAGAACATTGTCATTGATTTGATCCCAAGAAAGTCTTTCGCAAAGAGTCGTTTGGTATAAAGTTAATCTTCCACCAGCTGTTTTGATGTCTAGTTGAAAGCTGACATCATTGATTGGATTTGCAATGTTCGTTGGATTACCACTGCTGTACATCTGTAAGATTTGGTGGTCAGCATCCATAGACAATAATAAATTTTGAAAAATGTTCTGTATCAGACCGCATTCAAAATGACGAGCCCACGATAATTGAACTTAGCGAGAAACCTAGGGATATACAACTGATGACAGCTTAGCAAGAATTGTATAGATATCTTAAACAGCTGACCCAATGATTTCAAACATTGTCAGGATTTGTATCGAATAACTTCGTTATCATGAATCTGGACCCTCATTGAGAACAAGTAAACCTATACTGGAACAAACGATCGTATTATGTAACTTTGAGAAATCAATGAAGGAAACCCATTGAAGTGGTAAAAGTTGAGGTTTCAGTTAACATGGACCAAAACCATTCAAATGACAAAAGGAAAGTTCAAATCATAACCAAAAAAAGACCGAAATATTTGAATATTTTGACATAACTGTTTGTGAACAAACAACAAATTAGTAGACCAACCTGACTACATATTTGGCACACAATCGGAGATTCAGAAATAGAATTACGAAAGAGGCTTTTCTTCTCTTAACGACCTAGTTAGACTTTCGACAATGGAAACCATTCATCAGTTAAGAGAATAATCATTGCAGCCACTTACCAGCATAGGAGCCCAAATGACACATATTAGTATAAAAAATAGACATATTCCATTGCAAAACTTGGTTGTCTTTGACTGCTTCTCCCCTTGTCTATGATTAGCTCTGTTCAGAACATTGTCGCACTTAACAAGGTACAAACTCGCATTGATGTCCTCCAACTGAAGAGTCAAAGAAAAACATATCAATTTCTATGCAAAATCAGATTTAGGAGCAATAATTTTCGACTAATAAATGCAAGGTTTTCTTACTTTTAGCCAGTCATACATAGTTAATGATGTTGTAGTACATGACCAATCAAGGACACATCGCAATTCATATAGGAAAGGCAAAGCTCGATAAATCCTGTATCCGAGGTGATTAATGCGAGAGACTTTGCTTGTTAAAAACTGTCGATACAGAGTACTTTTATGAGGGATACCATGTCTGATTTGTATGGCTTGTAATGCAAGTGAAACTGACTTAGTAAGATAAATTGCTTGAAGAGCCAATCCAGCTGCCGTCTTCTGAGTTGTGTCCAAGTTCCATGCATACTGAGTCGCAGCATAAGTGAATAGGACGAGGTTGAAAAGGTAGAAGATGACTTTCCCCGTTGCAAATGAAAACAGGTATATCATACGATCAACGACGATCAAAAAGAAAATTATCTGCAAAAAAGGCCAATCAGAGCAAATTAGAGCCAGATAAGCCAAGGAATAAAACCAGGTAACGCCTAATAAGTTGGCATCATGCTTGGTGCATGAAGCTAGATGAAATTCAAGTTGATTATTAACACCCTAGTCTGATTTAGAGAATTCATGGTGTACCAGAAAATAAAATACCATGAGAATAAACACAAACTCTTTCGGGAATTGGTCCTCGAGTTGGTAGTACTCAAGAATCTCGCTTTTATTTTTGATGACTGACTGGTAAAATATAGCCACAAGAAAGAAAACAGCAAGGTCAGCCCCAAAAATATGTGCATAGAGATCAATTTCTCTTTTGCCACCGCCAATCACGGACAGTATTGGGTATTGAAATCCAACTATCTCATCAAGTCCCATTGATGTTGCCTTAAGAATCTCGTTAGCCACATCAGCAGCTGGGGTAAGTGAGTAGTATTGTTCCGCTGGTTTACATTCAGCCACTGGAGAGGCATACACCACCTCAAACACTGCTAACACCACATTTGCACGTTCATTACTTCTTTCAATGCTCCGAATCTGAACCTTACTTGCAGATTGGCAATTACTTGGATTATCTTTTTTACACTTATCGTCGTGTAAAAGCTTTAATAGCTGATTCATTGCAGATTCGATCCTTTCAGGTTGAATCCCATCTTCAGGCCAAGATTTGACATCCATAGACAATTGGATAAAGTATGGAGGAGACTCAGCTTCTTGTGTAAGTGATTTCCAGTACCTTGAACAGCTGCTGGACATTATCTTCACCATGCGTACTATAAAATGGAAAGCTTTAAAAGCCTTTCCACTCCAACTCGAATTAGATTGAAGCTCCTTTCCGTTCCTAAACCCTGTTTTGCAATTATTAACTCCAACCGAAAACCATTCACCGTCTTTCGCAGTAATGGAGCATTGTATCAAAGTAAACAGATACACCAAAAAAAGAGGCAGCAAACTTATAACAAACGACGACTTTATCTTCTTTGTAGGAAAGCCCCATTCACGGAGGTGGCCTGATTTGATGGTGAAACCACAATGTTGGATCATTATTTGATACAAATACTGAATCAAGACATAGAATTCTGTGTAAATCAGCATCACGATCCAAAAAATATAACTTGGTCCAGTATTCACACAAAGTGCATACAGGAAAAGAGCTGCTAAGTAAACCATGGAAAGTAAGCTGAAGTTCCAGAGGAAGACAAAGACAAAGCAGCAATAACACACTACGTCGTTATTTGATCTCATTTGGCCCCATATGTGTTGTACGATACGACCAATCTCAAGACTAACAGACTCTGATGCTTTAGTCTTCTCACATAGCAGAGGCCTATGATTCAGGTAAAAATCGGTATCTACTGTTCCACATGAGGGATTGTTGACATCAGAATCTTCGGCAGGAATATTTAAGAAGCTGACGAGAGTGTTGACTGCTTGATTTCCAATGTGCTGCACTTGGGAAACTCCGTCGCCTATTAACTGCACGGCAGAAGCTAATGGATTTTCCGACGAGTGGCTTCTAAAGTACGTAGTTTTGTCAGGGTCACTAACAACACCAACGTGACCCTTCAGGTCCTCAAGTTCAGTTAACTCACCAACTGAACTAGTATCCTCGAGGTGCTTTATAAACTCATATACAAATGGAGTTTCCACACTACCATTTCCGTTGATATTCTGCACAATTGTCTTAGGATTACTTTCATTTTCCTGCCTCTGAGCACTGCAAGCCGCTTGTAAAGTAAGAGATCCATTTGTTCTTCTTCTAACACCTTCATTTACTGATGAATCGTTAATGAGGGCCGCTTTTGAAGAACCCATACGAAGCTTATTTTGGAGGTCAAGCATTTCAGATTTGATCTTCTCCACTTGCAAGTTACGCTGATGTTTACTTTCCTCAGATTTTCTAATGTGATGCAACTGTTCTGTTTTCCGAGCAGCTTTCTTCTCTTGTTCCCGTACAATGGCTCCAATTTGTTCAGCCTCCAGGTATCGAAACACATAATCAAATTCTGAGGATGACAACATAAACGATTGGCATGACACTAGAACGAAAATGATGATCTCCACCAAAGCAGATCTTGAAGTAATACGAAATCCATAATCATATTTGTAGAACCCTATGACCTCGTAGATATAATCAACCGTTTCACACTTATCAGAATTTGAATCTCCTATGAATGGAGATTGATAAGCCAGAGAGAGCACGATTACAGCAAAATTATATATGCGCAAATACTTGAATATCTTGTTTTTCTTCTTCAAGATGGTAAGTCTCAATCTGAAGAAAACAAGAGCAAAGCCCAGATATCCAAGATGAAGAATATCATACTCAAGTGTGCCAGTTATTGAGATCAGAGTAAGCACTAAATCCAAGAGATGGCAGTAACAGTACACCCTTATATAGTCGATAAAAGTCCACAAACTTTTGGTTTCGAACGAAAGATCTCGCCAGACAAAAGCGTTCTTCTGCTGGGAAACCATCTGGTCATATGTCAGTGACCACGAGAAGCCGGTTGATTGGTCTGCGCGGAGCTTGAAACATGTGACCATGAAAACCATGTAATAACTGATCAGCACCCTAGGATCATCAACGATAATCCCTGCAAAAATAATAATGCAACTCACACGCTTGAATAACATACAATAAACATGTGTACAGAAAGATTGTCAGACAGAAATGTGCTTCCTTGGAATTCTCTATTAGCAAATCATGCACAGAGAATAGGGGGTTAGTCATACAGTTGGCAGGTGTCCGAACATATGTTTAAGCGTGTTAGCCATTCTTTTTACTTTAACTCAGATACGATTTCAGGAAAAGATGCATACATTGAGGGGTTTGCTTCATTGAAAACTCATCTTTACAGAGAAATAATATCAGAAAGATACAAAAATCTTCTAAGACTAATAAATAATATCAGAAAGTACAATCAACCTTCTAACAGTAGTAAACTAGTCTGGACATAACTATTACTAAGTGACAAGTCTTACCATAGGTACCAGTAAAATAACAAAGGGAGATGCTGTTGAACTGAAAAAATGCATACGTATTTTAGAGAGAGAGACAGACAGATAGCATACCTAACCAACATTTTTCACAATAATCAAAGTATGCATTTGAATTCCTCCAGCAGTCACGGCAGTGTGGTTTAACTTTACTTGAATTGTGTAGCGAAGGCATAATACTCCTCCACATTGCAAAGTACTCGGTGAGGAGAATTATAGCAAATATAAGGACAAATATTGGCCACATTCTACGAATAAAATGACGTGGCAACAGAACACAAGTAGCTAGGCATGCAATGTAGAGCATAGACACCACATTCAACAAAGCAAAACTTGCTAGCAACAGTGCGATCATGTTAATCTCGAGCCCAAAAAGGTTAAACAGGTTTTCAATCCAAAACTTCAAAAATACTTTCAGCGTAGTCTTTTGCATTTCAAACCGCTCCTGTCTTAAAGCTGAAATTCTTTCATTATTCCACTTATGACTGTCTTTTATGGTTCTTCCCCATATGTAGCCAAAAGAGTATTTCCTTTTACTACGAGGAGTAGTGCCTCGATCTGAACTCGAACTTTGTGGTGATCTATTTACACGAGGCATGAAATAAGGCCACGAACTGTTCTCTGTCATCTTTTGTTCAGATAAGCGATCATTCGAATCAGAAGATGACTGATTCTCACCATCAGAAGACTCATTGCTGAGAACATCTTCTGTTGAAACAAATAAAGGACAAGGCTCTTCTGACCTAGTCGCGTTTAAACTCGTCCTGGGTACTTTCTCCAACCATCGAAAAACGTTGTACTGAAGAGTACAAGCAGCAATTACCAGCACTTTTGCCCTCAAGCCGGCTTCAATGCCCTGGAAACCAGTTCCATACACCTGAAAACCCAAGAAACGGGACAAGCCGTGGTGCTTTTGGCCAGGAAACATATGTGCATCTTTACCCCACATTTGGAATAGATATTCAGCGGTAACTAACAAACCCGTATATCCCAAGAATAACTTCGATGGGAATCTAGACTCCTTAGGCAGTGCTGAACAGAAAATCAGGCCCAGAAGGTAAATAAATCCAAATGCGCTAATTGGAGACATTGAAGCATAAAAAAGTGCAACAGACAGAACCTTCTGACTGTGCCAGATCAAAGCCCGTCTGATAAAACCCGTAATCCCTATCTGTATTGGGTTGGGATCTTCAGATTTCAGGTACTCGCTTTGCCTCCTCTCATAGCTGTAAAGCTGCATGACGATCATTATTGCTAGTGATTCCCAGAGATTTTCTAACAGTGAAGCTTCACTGTTGTATCCAAAGCATAGAGAAAGTTCAACTTTTGTAGACATCCATGCCTCGAAGCTCGGGAAAATGCTCAGCGTGTTGATGAAGACAAAAACTGCAATCCCATATGCTTTGACTGGAAACCAGAGACGTCTTTTTGTTCTTTCAACAAGTTGCCTCCCGATAATCCATATGAGTAGAAGATAGATGTAACCGAATGATATGTAATTAGGCCTCACAAGATACACTGCGATAAGAACGGTTATAAAAGCAATGTATGTTCCAAAGGATCTGTATATGGACAAGAACTTCTTCCCAACTGCAGTGAGATACAAGGCTATCATTCTCTCTGAAATTTCAAAACAAAAGCGCACATATTAATAAAGAAATGACATAATTATCCTGTGACACTGATTTTTGTCCTGAGGTAACAGGAAACCAAACTGCAATTGAAATATTGAATCATCAATTATACCATGCGATAATGATGATGTAATAACTCAATCGTGATAGAAGCAAAAGTAGAGTTTTAATACATGAAAGCATAAACATTTCAATAATCTGACAAGCAAAAACCAATAGTACCATGGGAATGGTTCTCACAATCTCTGATGTCGGAGGTGGCGTAAACTGACAAAAGAACCGATTTGTTTAAACCAGCTTTGAGGATGCTAAATCCAATTGGTGGACATGGTGTGTGCTGAACAATTGCAGAAAATGAGAACAGCATTTCAAATCCATCATTATGAATAGCACAGAAGCACGCAAGGAGAGCTATTTCCATCAAGTCCCAAGAGCTATCACTTTCAAGGAGGCCTACAGAATTTCATAAATATGAAACATTAAACGTCAGGAACTTTAATAAGCCAATGGAAAATGCTGAATTTAGCGATCACACAAAAATTTAGAGGGCATAGGATTGAAAAGCCATACCTAACTGGGATAACACTGCCAAACTTATAGAGCCTTCCTTCTCCAGCTTTCTTGAGACCAGATTAAGCTGAAGAACGTACAAAATTGCAAAGTGAAGCTCACATAGAAGGATAAGGGATTGGCGCATCTTTTTATTGATTTTGTGGCTCAATAGGTACACAAAGAAGAAGATCACTGACAAGGAAGAAATAAATGTATGAGTACAGATAAGTAATAAAACAAATCGGGCAATAGCCGTTAGCATCTTATAAGTGTGCAAAAAAAATAAGGAACAATATCGAAACATTCATCAAGTTTTACATACTATAAACAGCATGAATGAAACCAGGCTTTGTTGCAATGATGAAAATCAACAACAACATGATAGCCCGAGAACATTTCCGCAGGCCCCAAGCAATCGTAGCAACTGCTAAGACCTTAGCATCTTCTCTTACTGCAGGTGTCAAAGGTAGGTGTTAAAATAGGAAAAAATTGTTGCTAAAACAAGGACATTGGAATAGCCACTCACGGAAATCTCATCTACTAGCAAAATACCTTCATCAGTATTGTTCTCCGGTGGGTATTGCCTCTCCTCAGTTGATAGGCATAAAAAGACAGAATTATTAACAAGATTACCAAGAGCTACAAGAATCCCAAGGCAGAACTGAGCTAAAAGGAAGAAACCAGGTATAGGATAGTGCCATAACCCAACCATTTCCCAGATCTCCATATCCTGAATAAGAAAAATATTTTACAACCTAAGGTTAGTCGTTAACATAACTTGAAATATTACAAGGTAAGTATTAAGATTTGCTAAGACAAGTTCATTGTATAAGTAGGATATGCAAATATATATATATATATATATATATATATATTATATATACATATTGATCCTATACATTATTTTTCTTGAGCAAGAAATTACCTTTCCAAGCTTCCAGTTAACGTAGGCAAAAGCCACATTGAAGACATATGTGCTTATGGCCCACAGAAGAATGAAAACAAGAAGCAACCCGTTCAACCGATGCAAACGAAACAGGGACGGGAAAGCGAATAGTATGTAACCAACGTATGCGAGTAAGCCAAATGCGCAAATGCTAGCAAAATGGAAGCTCCAGTATGAGAGGGCGAACAACGATATCTGCCATATTTTACGTCTGAAACGTTTTATATATAAGGATAACAAAAAGCTCAACCATCAAAAGTATCATTACATAGGCCCTACTAAAACTGCCGCCTCTAAATGTGATCTTTTACAGGCATAAGTTTTAATGACCTACCGGAAAGCCATAAATGAACCAGTTTATGCTGAAAATCCTGAAAACTGGTTTCCTCAGTAAGATGTTTGTGTGCTTAACCCCAGACCTGAAAGCCAAATCCAGTCAAAAGACTTGTGAAAGCACTAACTGGTATATCTAAACTAATAAGCACGTTTCAGGAAAGTTTTGTATCTTGTGTTTGCATGATCATTCTAACTAATATATTCTGCGCTGAAATTTATAAACATGTCTGGAACAAACGTCCAGTTTCATAATACAATGAACCAAATTCTGCTATTAGATGCATCTCACTAGTTATATTAAGCACAGTTCAAGCAAGACATGCCAAACTAATGTTATCAGAACCAGAAGAAAATCAAGATCAGAATCTTTAACTAAAACTATCTTGTAATTACCTCAATTGACGAACAAAAAGAGAGCTTCTTGAGGGAAGAAGTTGCTCAGTCAGGCTACCTTCTCTCATGGACATTACGAATTCCATGTCTTCTAAATCATGTTTTACACAGGATAGCTGCATAAGCATTTTCGAATCAGTTATCATTTGAAATACATAATTGAGGGAAAATTATCTTATACACAACTTTTTAATGAAGCAGTACATAGCATTGAGCATATATTAAGCCTATTCCATCAGGCATAAACTGTCAATAACCTACCTCAAGCTACAGCACAAGAGTTTATTCATAAATCGTGATAAACGACATTACAAAATTGAATGACAGTGTGCCATTCGTGACAAAAGAATACCATGTAATAGAACACCATGAGTGAAGCGCCAGAGCACATCTGTTGCCAATCAGAATCAGCAACTACTTTGTAGAGACCAATAGAGTTAGCAATTGCTTGGAAGGTTTGTGGAAATACAACAGGGAGCTGATATACATAGAGAAGGCAAATGCTAAATCCAGCATATGCCCACAAAATCTTCCACAACCTTTGAAAAAACGAAGCACAAGAAAATTGGCTTTATGAAAATTTAAGTCATTTTTAAAAAGCTGTAGAGAAAAAATAGACAGTAATCTCCTTAACTTAAAGCTTTACAGTAATAAAACTATAATCCAGAGCTATATTACCTGAAGAGACCCAAGAAATTGCTTGTTAGTGACCAGTCGACCAGACCAACACAGCTGCATATAAAAAATGGTAAAGAGATCCAAGAAGGATAGCTGATACCGGAGATCAATTGAACAGCAGGCAGCAGTAAGCAGGACGCTAACCTAAGGCGATAACCTTCCATTCCAAATTCAATAAATGAATGAGTCTAAAAAATAAAAGGACAAATGAATTTACCAGAACTGAACATATAAAACAAAGTGGGTAGACATCAGCCACTGGCTTGCTTTTCAACTAAGAGAACACAAAGTGCGGTAAGCACGTTAATCGAATATTAGCATTATTTATCATACATAAATATAAAATGATGCATCTCATGAACCCTCTCTAACAGCCTACCCTTTGTAAAAACGGGTCATTCACATGATATCATACCCACAAATTGTTTTAAACATCAATGAAAGTGATTTCCACGTAGGGGCATGCAGGAAGATATGATCATTCAACTACTAATTGCAATATGAAAGAGCAGAACCTTTCTATCACTAAAGTTCACAAATTCAATGAATAGCTTGAGCAAACCTATATATTCAACAACTGATGACAAGTGGTTCCACCAAGTATCATGAGAAACCCAGAAGGAATCTTGGAATCGCACGAAACCAAACTTGTGCCTGTTGATCTCCACGAGAGACACAATTACTACTAGCAATTCGACAAAGAGGAAGTAAATCACTTTGGGATATCTCCAACTTTGGACCCTGCAAAAGTATAAGATGCAAAATAATTATCAATATGCACCATTTAAGCAAGCACAACGCATCTGCTTGCATTCGTTCAGGAGATGTGTTACAAGCCAATTCCTTTGAACTAAGACGTGAAACGGAGGATAAAGCTAAGACAAAGGAAACCATACTTCATAAGTCCAAATATCTTTATCCCCCATGCATCTGTAGAATTCCATTTGCAATCCACAGTAGCACACACAATCAGATAAAACACTTGCGACAGAATCACGAAGACCGAATATATGAGCACAAACCACAACGATAAAACGCGCCCTCTGAATCGAAATTCTGAAACAGAAAAGCATAGAAAGTTAAACTTAAGCTCCAAAGATATTGTGAAGAACCAAAGACACTCCTAATAAATGTGAAGACACAATATACGAGAGCAACAAATTCCTCGTACCTCTATTAGGCGCATTAAACCGGAAAAGAAGAGAAGTCACCAAATGAATGAATGAGATTATACTCCAATTCAGCAATCCAGCTGCAGAAGAAGTGTTGAGGATTACCATAGACAAGTAACAAAAGAACTATAACAATCACCATAAACCACATCAAACCCAGTATTCGAATCAAACAAGACAAAAAAATTGAGCGCAAGCAACCTTGAAACACATCAAGGTAAGAGTGAGAATATGCAAGAACTCGCGAAAACAACAATGCCCTTATTTCTCGTACCTATCAAAAGAAGTAACGGCAACACACATCCACCCAAAATGCTTCCCATCTCTTAAACAATCTCTTCCTACATTTGCGTTTCATGTCTTCCTCGGATTTCAAAGCGGGGTTCCGCATTCGCATCAATAGAACAAAAACAAACAAAAAGCATGAAGAACCCGCGTGATCAGGCAACCGATTTTTACGTAAAAACCAATCCAGAAAGCGCATGAGATGTAAATCGGGACGCAAAGAACTCAGCAGCAATGTAGATGAGCTATTTGTTCGCGAAAAGCGCACTACAGATCCCTGCCACTATACAAATCGATCACAATCGATCCCTATTGGTAATGGTGAAATAAATTATCTGAAGTGTGATCTATGAGGGGAGGGATAAATGTCAGTTATCAAGCATAGAAATCAAGCTCTTAAGCGTGGCCGATCAGCGCTTTCCACAAGACATTGTTCTTCTTTGTTTCGCTTAAGATTACAAGGAAAGGACGTTGAGCTGTTGAAGCCGAAAGAAAGAAACTTTTGGTTTTCGTTCATTTATTTACTAGAATTTCTATAGTATCTACAGAAATTAGAAAAAATAAAAAATTGCATTGGCGTTCGTAAATTGTTGGAGCCTTGAATTTCTATACTACAATCGTTGCTCCTTTTTCCTTCTAAAAAAACATGTGGTTAAGGTGGAAGTTTATTCTCTCTAACACAAAAGAAAACCCTAAACCCCTTCTTCAGCCGCCCCCTCCCCGTCCCCATCCCTCCCTCCATTCCCCCCTTTTCTTCCTCCCACTCTCCCTGTCTCTCTCTCTGTGGCCTTCCTCCTCCCCCAACCTCCCGGAGGTTGGGGGCTCGATTTGTTTTTCTTTTTTTACTTTTAGGCTTTCAATTAAAAAAAATTAAAAAAAACTATCGCCGGCCATCCTCCTTGTCGGACTCCCAGCCGCTCGCCTCCGTCGGTAGACCTTCGCCGGCCGCCCACCTTCGCTTGCCATCATCTATGCCGGCCTCCCTGCCGCCCACCTCCACCGGCCGTGCCGCTTCTGCCGCCCACCGTCTGTCGTCGCCGCCGGTCGTCGCTCCTTGTCGTCGCTGAGCTTTGCTCCACCTTCGCTCGCCGTCGCCTCCGCCAACCTCGCCAACCTCCGCCTTCACCCGGCCGCGACCACCCCAACGCTGGCTCGTCAATGGCCCTTGCCCGCCGCCCGCTCGCCCTCGTCGCTCGGCCCCGTCGCCCGCCCTCGCCCCTGCCTCGAGTCTCCCCGTTGTGGGACCTCGTCTCTGGGTGCCTTTTCTCCCTAGTGGAGCCCCAGTCCGATGAAAATAAAATCCAGAAGTCGAAGACCAGGTTAAAGTGAAGAGTATCGTAGATTTAGCCTAATCGCTTTTTCTGTTATAGGTTCTTTAGTTCTTGGTCGTAGATAATGGTGTTCTGTTTTCGGTCGGTTTTTTTGTCCCTTGTGGACCCTTTTCTCCCAAAGCTGGGAGTGTTTGTTTCCCCTTGTGGGATTGTTTTGCTCCTTTGTGAGCCTTTGTTCTCCCGGTTGACGATGTACCGGTGAGACCCCTTGGGCTATTTAGCCATGTATCTTTGTTATTAATGCAAGCTATCGATTTGAAAAAAAAAAAGGCGGAAGTTTATTAATTAGTATTCATGTGAATCAACCAAGAAAATGGAAGATTCTTCTTCCTTACATAATTGCGTTTGGGTGGCTAATTAGGCCTATAGAACCCAGCTAATCCATATCAAAATTTCACATTGGATGAAATGAAGTTCAAGAGCCCAAACGTCTTGAAACGATGTATGTGATGAATAGGGATGGCAATGGAGCGGGTAATGGGTCCGAAAAATCTCAATTCGGCCGGGTCCGGGGCGGGTCTCGGGACTTGCTAAACTCGCCCCGAGACCCGACCCGAGACCCGCACCGATATATATTTTATATTTAAATTTATTTTTATTGTATATATATATATAAAGTGTTCGAATTATTAATAAAAAGCTTCGTAGCCTATTAGATAAGTTTTAGTTAAGTTACTATAGGTCATGGGATTGAATTCTAGTTTTGTTCTATTTTAAAAAATTCGAATTAAAAAACAAAAAAAAAAAAAGAAAAAATAGCTTTCCGGGTCTGACGGGTCAGACCCGGTTCGTTCGGGTCCGGCCCGGTGCGGGGTGGGGCGGGTCCCGGGTCCCCTTAAAAATGACCGGGTGTAATACCCGAGTCCCGTAAGTAAGCCGGTCAATAAATACGCATACTTATTATATGACTTACGTGGGTGCTATTAGGGTTACTAACCAAGTAGAGGAATTAACTGAATTTAGGTTAGTTATTGATTTTAGGGTTTTGGTACATGACATGATAACTTAGAAGATTTGATTTAATATATTAGTATTAAATACCACATTTTGGGGAGTATGAATTAGTAGAAATAAGTTCGAAACTTAACAACATGAGGGTCGAAATGTCTAGTTGTTGATTGTTAAAATCAACAATTTCGAAATTCTTAGGAACCGAAATTTATGAAGCTCAAAATTTTGGTATCATAAAATCTTGAAATCTCAAGATCTTTGAACCTCGATATGTTTAAAGTTTGAAAGAACAACTTGTAATAAATAAGGATGCCGAAATCATAGAATTATCAAACTACTCGATATCCTTAAAGTTTACTTTAGGATCTCGAAACTTTTCAAGATCGAGATTGGTAAAACTCGACATCTTAGGAACTCGAGTTAAAGGATGTGGAAGAATTCCAAAAGAAAGATATTAGTAATTGAGATAAGTATCAATTACTTAGTTGGAAAGGAAAGTAAAGTTATTGATGTCATTTGTTTAGGGCTACACGTAATAGGTAGATAAAAATTGAGACAAGAAGAAAATGAAATTCATTCACAAACCTTCGACAGAAAACCGGGAGAGAGAAGTCGAACAAGAGTTTTAACAGAATTCATCACTAAGCTGAAAGGTATAGATTATTCGATGAATTTATATGCTTGTTTCGTATTATAACATGTTTAGAAAAAAATTATTGGTTATTAGAGTTGGATGAAATTAGGGTTTCTAAGTATATATGACAATTACTATTCTCGGAATATAGGATTTTGAACGAATGCTTAGATGAATTCCATAACGTGTTTTCAAGTGATATAATTTCTCCAAGTTAAGAATCTCGAAACTGTATTAAACTTGCAGGAATAATTTCAAACTCGGAAATGAAGATAAGAAAATCTCGAGATCAAACTCGAGATGAAATCTCGAGTTGAAGGTCGATATTCATCTTAAAACCCACATTTATGTCGAAATTTCATGTAGATGTGTAATGTCGAGATTGTTGTTATGAATATCAATATAAATATCTCGAAATCTATCTCATATCGAGATTTAACCTATATGATATATTATATTAAAAAATTGATATCTTGGTTATAATCCCAATGTAAATCTCGAAACCTTTGGAATATTTGTATGTTATTAAATCTCGAAGCCGTGCATTGTATATTCAATTTCGAATTCTTGTATAGAAGCTCGACATCTATATTATATGTCGAGATCAAGTTCGAATTTCATGTCCATTCCAAGCTCGACATCTATTTAACCCAAACATGTCGAGATTCATCTTAAAAATATGTCGAGATCTATCTTGAATTTTATTTCGAAACCCTACAGCTATGCTCAAAACCATGTCGAGATCCTTATGAATCTCGAAATATTATTTTTCAATTTAAGACAAAATTTGAAACTTTAGGGTTTCGAAATTTATAAAAGTCGAAACTAGGATTTTCAAATTAAGCCAATTTCGGGAAATTATAACTAGACTAACAAACCCTAATTTTATGTGTTTCTATATTTAGGGTTCGACGATTTACGATTTACAGTACGCTAAATAAAATAGCTAAGGAGTACCAGGTAAGTGAGAATTTCAACTACAACACATAAATTGTTTGTACTAACATGAGTTACGTGGCTATCTGCTTATATGAGATTATGTGAATTATTTGCTATATATGATGATATAGCATGCATTTCAGTATTGTTTACATTAGCATGAACACATGCATACACGGCATGCACGAGAATTGTGAGATGAGAGTATGCATGATATAATGTCGCTTGAAAGCGATGGATATTTGCCGATATAGGCATCTGATGTTGACTCATAGTTGAGTCAGGACTGCTTCTATGACACCATGACGCCCGGTACGTCGTCGGATATATTTTCATTATTTGGGCAGAATGCCCTGAATTGCGGTAGGTGCGACCTGGAGGAGGCGATTCGAGGGTGGCAGCGACACCGAGGGTATCTCTGGTGTTGACGACCCCGAAGTGGGCTACCGGCGTGAGCGTCCGCGGAATAGCAAGTACCCGTTGGGCCGAATGGCGAGCCGTCATGCATCCCAGTGCGAATTGGGCCGAAATGCGTGACTGGTATTTTATGGTTCGTCACCCTTTGTGGATTGCTGGACCATTGTCCTTATTGGAATTGAGCTCTATGGTGCATAGTAAGTCAGTCGAGGGCCCTGAGAGATATAAGATTGAGTTTGATCCTATTAGGGTCTGAATGCATTGCGCGGATGCCTTTGCAAATGAGACACGTGCACGACATGCATTATTCCCTACTTACTGAGCTTTATAGCTCATCCCATGTTTTATGTGTTGTAGGTACGCGCGACAACGGTATGTGATCGCTTATGACGGCAAGGCTATCTTTTGAAGCTTCCAGTGACTTTTGAGGGTGGTGTGTACATGAATGCGACCCGTGGGGACAGGAGATAGGGTTTCTTTTGTTACAATTATGAAACCATCCTATGTAAATAGGTCAGGAGCGATATTTTGATTTGTACAGAACGAATTCCTTTATATAAAAGGAAAAATTTTACCCACGTTTTCGCATATTAATTATTTTATATTGACATCAGCCACGTAAGTTAGCATTAGAAATGGTAAGTAGATGGCGGGGCGCCACACCGGGGCGGGTCCCGGGTCCGGCCAAACCCGACCCATGCCCTCCCCGTTGCCATCCCTAGTGATGAAGTCCCATATTGGATCTTGTTCGATATAGCGAATTGTAAAAAAAAAATTGTGGTGTTGTTGTATTAAAAATTGAAGGGTGCTTCATAAAATAAATTGGTGATAGGACGAAATAGCTTTTTAATTGATAACGTGAGATTGACCGCTTTGATGAATCAATGTGAGACAACACTCACTTTTTATAATCTCAACATGCCCCCTCACGTGTGGCAAGATTGTTCCGTAACACATGGAATAGTGAGCTGAAGCATGCTCCGATTGATCAATGTGGGGTTTTGCATTGAGCCAACACGAGACAACTGATTACTTACGAAACACTATGGTGCATTGATCATATATACACTAATAATGTCATTAATCCAACAAGCATGGAATCACATGATTAGTGTATATATGTTCTCTATGGTTTCATACCTAAGAACATTCTTCAAAAGAAACATCAATTAATGGCAGACTTGGAGAGCTGCTTTCATGCCTCCTCATCCGCGTGTACTAATGTGCTTTTCTTTCTTTTCTTCGGTCAGGTAGGTATCCTTACACAACGTCATCATATACATCACAATTCGACTAAGTTCGATCTGAATCGAATATGAACATCATCGTCGACTATAGGACGACCACGGCTTTCAGCGGGATTAATCTTCCCTGATCCATTGGACCGACTCCACTCCCACCCAAACAACGATAGTCAAGGTTCCTGATAGTATTCGAAACTGACATCTCACTTGAGAGTGAAGGACCTATCCTATCCACCATGTCAAAAATCTTTATTTAAATCTAGTTTATGCTTCTTGAATTATTGAAAATCAACGAAAATACTCGAATTGTAATAAAGAAAAATTATGACATTTTATTGTTTAATTGTAAAAGGAATATTTTTCTCTCTCTATAAATAAATTTATATAGCCTCTCCCTCTAGGGTTTCCCTCTCCTCCTAGCGCGCTCTCTCTCTTGCAGCCAAACAGAAACTAGTTTTCTCCCTCATCCTCCATTAATGGAGGTGGGAGAGCCCTTATTTTCCTATTCTTCACTTTCTTTTTCTGTTATTCGGCCTTTTGTCTCCTAATTTGTGAGCTTGTTCTCCTCTGGTAGGAGTTTTTTCTCCCCATGTGGGAGCTTGGTTCCCTTTATGGAATTGTTCTCTGAAGAATACGGGTTTTGAAGCTCAAGACGGGGAGAAAATGAAGAGTATTACAGTGGAGTTTTAGACTCGATTAGTAATAGGTTCTTTAGTTTTTACTGTTTGAGCTTTATTTCTTGTTCCTTTCGGGTTTGGTTTTTACGTTTTTCCTTTTGTCCTATGTTTCTCTTATCTATCTTGGTAGAGATCTTGTCTCTACTTGATGTTACTATATGTATCCAAATGGCTCAATTGGACTACTTACCTCGGTATGTGTAAGATCCCGTCGATATTGAAGCAGTTTCTCACTTGAGCTTTCTGTCAAACAGCTGATGTGCGTGGTAGTATTTAGTATCTAGGAAGAATTCTTGAATGAAGAGGACGAACAGAGAAGAATAATGAAGATCGTAGAAGAAGAAGAGCTGAAACAGAGAAGATTGAGAGATAGATGAGATCGAGAAAGGGAGATAGATAGAGACGAGAAGATAGCTGAAATTAGATAATTCATTTTCTTAGTTCGATACATTTCAGATTGTAATACTTAAATGCATAGTAAATGGGCTAAATAAACTAAATATGATATATATAAGCAGTTGGGCCAAGCCCAATAACTCGGGATCCTAACATTTCCCTCCCGTTGAAGACATCCTCGTCCTCGAGGATGTGCGAGTCTTAGTGGGATAATGTCCGAGACAATCGCACGAGCATCGCTATGGCCCGTGCATCTTTTTCCGCGATCGAAAGGAAAGAGCGAACTCGCAGGTACCACTCTGCTTCTTCCCTCAATCACTTCCTCGATAATATTCCTTCGATCCTCGTCAAGCGCCTCACTATGATCTTTCCCAACACCTAGTTGCTCGACATAAACTTGAGCTCCCTTCACACAGCCGCTTCCATACACCTTCTCGAAGTCCTTGGAGCAGAACGCTTCAGCAACAATAGCCCTACATCGATCGAAGGGTAGATTCACCTTCATGCTTTCGATAGCCCACCGTTCTCGATCAAACGACATGTTTTGATCAACGAGAATTATCCGATGCTCTTCAAAGGCAACCTCCAATTCATCTCCAACCAACATTATCTGTTTTATAGGTTGCAAGTCATCATTATCCATGAACAATTGATCGACACGTGGTGTGTGAATGGAAAGTGCGACAAGTGTTAAATAAAACGTATACCTAATTACTATCACCGACGTGCGATAGGCAGTGGACCTATCGTTTGTAGTGCAGTAAAGTGAGTAAACGAGTATCGAACACAAGGAATAAATCAAGTACTAGTAATGACCTATCGACTCGATATTTAGCCTAAATAAAGTACGCAAATTGTTTGACGACTTAACCTAACAGATCGCTCCTAAATCAACCAGAAATTCAAAGAACGCGACTAACTGATACGAAAGTTTCAGATGATAAAGACGTGCTTGGGATTCGAATCCCGCTAGGTATTATCGGCTAAGACAGTAAAATTGCTCCTAAGTGCTTAAGACTAAATCGCAGTAATTTCCTACCCGCTCGCGAATTTGCTGTCGCCCTAAACGCTCGCGGGGATCTAAAATTCAATAATTACTAACGGCGAGGATCGAGTATTTGCTTTAGCCCTATACTCGAATCCTATCTTCTATGAACGGCCTAAACGTTGTTTAGATGTCGCCCTAAACGTTTTTCCACACAATCACTTTAAAACATAGACATATTAAAGCAACGAAACGTATTCATAGAACGATAAATGGTCAAAAACACAAAGTCACGTTAATATATGTCTTAACTACGAAATATCCTAGCATTCATCTAATCCCAAACACAACGGGGATTTAGCTACTCATAATAGAAGGAAAAACTACGAAAGAATTAAAGATAAAGATGAAGAACTCATGATCTTTCCTACTGATGAATCTGAGGTGATCTCGGGGAAAGATCTTCGTTCTTCGTTAACTCGGTGTGAATTCTTCGTGGATCCGTCTCTTGCGCTCCGGGACGGGATTTCCTGTTCTTTTCGCCCTAATTTCGTCCCTGGATGGTTGGGAATTGATCTCTGGTGAGTTGTGCCCTTTCTGGGTCGAATTTGGGCTTTTTATAGCGATTCCCGTGACGGTCACGGCCTGGGACATGGGCCGTCACGGCCGTGACCATGGCCGACTTAACTTGATATGCTCACTGCCCAGTGTCGTCACGGCCGTGACCGTCTTAAGTCGACCTCTCTGCCGTCTGTCACGGTCTGGTGCAAGGGTCGTCACGGCCGTGACCAAGGACAGTGTCTCATGTTCGGCCTCTGGTGGGTGTCACGGCCACGTGCATGGGGTGTCACGGCCGTGACACATGGCAGTGTTATTCATTTTTGCACCGTTTTACCTCGTTTTTGCTCCGTTTTGCCCGAAACTCGTCCTAGGCTCCTTTAACATAAGCATAAGTGTAAATATGGCGAATAAATGCATAAATTCATTGCTAAAGTTCTATTACACCCCAAATAAATACTATGATAAACGCATTGAAATACGTTTATCAAACCTCCCCACACTTAAGCATTTGCTTGTCCTCAAGTAAATTAGAGTTCAGAAGAGGCATCTAATCAGGATAACGGCATGATTGTTCGCAATTTATCATCAAAGCATAGAAAGCACGATACGAAATCAAGTAAACAATCACGGACATTACACTAATGACCTGCACTTATCAATCATGAGCTTCCCTAGCGCTGCAAATCGAGACCTATACCTCACAAGGATTCACTCAATTCACTCAAGTGTATAGGCTAGCATATGATGAGTCGCTCAATTGGTGCACCAGTCCAACCCCTACCATAAGCTCGCAAGCTAATCGCATTTCTACTATCTAAAGTGGCAAGCATAAATTTAAGGGTCTTTTCGGGTGGATATGGGTCACATAGTTATAAAACGATAAGCACGTAATGGTCACGTAATCTTAGAGCTAGGGCATGTAAGCGAATAGTATCAAAGAACATAGCATAATCAAAATGATAATCACATGCCCCAATATAAGACTCGATATTCTTGCTCTGAAATTCTAGACTTTTCTGCCCGACCCCCTCGACTCAGTTCCCTTTCATTTCTGCCCTTTCACCTTAGTTACTCTCTACTTTTATGCACTGCCCTTATTCCCTAAAAACATCAAGGTTCGGCTTTTGTCGCATAGAATACATCGTCACAGCGAATGCCGTGTACCTAAAGATACTTATTACCGAAACATATATCTTGCCAAAGGGTTATCAGCATGCTTATGAAAGGGATCGGGTCATTTCAGAAAACGGTCAAGTCAGGGACGAGTCATTTATCGAATAGCAGAGAAGAACATCAAATCATACACTGAAACAGTAACTCTCAAGTTCGACTTCTGCTCTATTCTAATTAATTGGGGTTCATATACTCTCTGGAGGCTTATTCGGGTCAGGGGCATTTTATAACATACGGGGTAAGCAACGAATAGGCTCAGGCTCAAAATCTCACAATGACACAGGGTTATGTGTACGATCTTTCAAAGCAGTGCTATATCTATTCACGCAGATAAGATTCAATCAGTCATGCATATCCTAATTGCTCACAGAATTTCATAGAATGCAGACCAACTCGAGATAGGCGCAAACAATCATGCCTGATTCAGTAATTCATGCCTTTCCAATGAACTCAACGACTCACTAACACGTCATAAAAATTTTAAAAAAATTTCACTAAGTTCTCAAACTAAATTCCCCTCCCCACACTTAAGTCAGACGTTGTCCCCAACGTAAAAAGGATAAAAGGGAAGGAAAAAGAGTTTAAAAAGAACGGGACTCCCCTGCCGTGGTCGTGACGTAGTAGTTTATTTAGCGCGTGAGGGTCGTGTTGTAAGCCGTTATACGTTGTGATCCGTTAGGCGTATCCTGGTGCTAGCTAAAGAGATAAGTAGACATAAACAGAGAGTAGTCATAGATTAACTATAAACATAGTTATAAGCGGTAAAGGTGGAAATAAATTGAAAGCACACGCGACCACTCAAACACGAAATGTCAATAAAAAGTAAAAGGAGAAACAAATCCCTAAGGTGGTGGCTGCGGTGGCTGCGGCGATGGTGGCCTCGGGCGAAGGAAGGCCATCGACTGCTGTGAATACCTGAGTGCTGTGTCCATGGCTTGAAGGGCCTGGTTATAGCGCTCAAGTTCTGCGTCGTACCTGCGGTGGGCTTCTTCGTTCTGGCGCTCGTACTCTTCCTGTCGGCGCCGAGTCTCTTCGCTGTATCGTCGGGCATCTTCGTCCCGCTGCAGCGCATCGGCGTTCATTCGCATCATATCCTGGCGCAGCGCTTCTAGGTCTGCTGTAGACGCGAAGCGGGCGACACCGGATGACTCGCCGTGGTGGTAGCCGGATGAGTAGGAGGGCCCTGTAGTCGTCGTGTCTGTCTCCACTGGGTGGGGACCATCGAGGTAGAGCTGGTCGTCGGGGACGGCTCCGTGGTCGGTCTGGCCGCGATACATCTCGTGCCAGATGTACACCTTGTTGGCGCGAGTCCAGGTGGGCGCCTTCACGAGCATCTTCATCTTCACTAATACCTCCTCGTTCACGGGGTGGCGCCCGCCTACGATCTCCATCTCGGGCGCATTCTCTGGCCAGTAGCCTAATCCCTTGATCACCTTGGTGATGAGTGGTCCTACAGTGATCTTCCCATTGCGTCTTGCTTCCGCCTGAGCGCTGAAGGCGTGGGCCACCGCCATCCCCAAATGGACCCGTTCGCCTCGCTGTAGCTTGGCCAGGTAAAATAAATCGCGGAGGGTGACTGCTCCGTGTGAGTCACCCCTCGGTGTAAGCGAGGTCGTCAGGAGGCGGTGAATGTAGCACAGTCCTGGGCTCCTCAGTGCAGACGCCTTCGACGTCTTCGCGCTGTACGCCGGCTCGCCGGGTCGGGCGATGTCAGCCCAGCAACCCTGTCGTCCGCCCGATTGATCAAAATAAGTCGCTTAGGCCTGGTGTGGGTGTGGACGTGGTACGCCAAGTGCATGGCACAGGTTGTCGTCCATCACTATCTGCTCTTCATTGAACGCCCGGAATCTGAGCTTGCTGTCGTCGTATTCGTCGTAGGAGAACGTGGCCAGGAACTCCAGGGTGAGTTCCTTGTACGCCGGTTCGTCGATGCCCAGGAATGTGTTCCACCCACTGAGTGATAAGTACTGGGCGACCTGCTGGTCGATGTGGTGCTTCGCCAGCGTCTCATGGTCGATTTGGTCCATGGCTATGAACTCCATTCCCTTCAGCCTGGTGTATCGTGCCGTCTGGGCCTCGTCAGTGAACTGACCCATGGCTTCTAGCATTGTCGGCGGGGGCCCGCGTCGCCTTTGACGAACCGGCGAACGCGAGGCGGGGTCACGTGAGGCCGAGGAGCGACTTTTACCCATAGTACCTGAAAGAAAAGTGTGAGCACAACGAGAATGTAGCAATTAAATTCAAAGCAGCTCGACTCGACCAAAATAGCGACAAAGTAGCAACTTGTATATGCAATACACATGAAAGGCGCAAAGTGGCATTTTGTCGAACATGTGGTGTGCAACCAAAATCACTCCATCCAAGTCCAAAATTGAACAAGCTAATGTACCCAAATATATAATATTATGAATCGAGGCTAATTAACATCATCACACAACGGAATTCACCAAATAATTCCAGAAATCCCCAATTTTTGAAATTAGGGTTCATCGTAAAATCCCCCCAATTGAACCACGAATTCATGTAATTAAGCACACCCAAAGCGTTCATAGCATGTATCTATCAATAAAAGAGCAAGAGACACAACCAATTACACCCAAAATCGAAAATCCCAAATTTTGAAAATTAGGGTTCTTCGTCATAGAATTCGAAAATTTGTAGTTCAAAGCAACGAATTAAGCATGCCCATAGTAATTAAATCATGCAATGAACAAATTAAAGCATGTTCATATCCAGAATCAACAAGTTTGATGAGTTCCCAAAAATCGAAATTAACTCGGGTAAGAATGTATTCATACCTTGGAAGCTTACTTGCGTTAGGAATGAGGGTAATCGGATTTGGGGGTGGCGCACGGCGGAGCTAGGTGGTGGAGGGTGGTGTTTTTAGGTGGTGGTGTTGGACTTGAAAGAGGAAATCGCGAGAGAGACAGAGAGAGAGAGAGAGGGAAGGAAAGGGGGAATAAGAGGGGAAGAAAGGCAATTTTGCCTTTAAATTCGCACGCGTCACGGCCGTGACTCATGGGTCACCTGGCCGTGACGCGAGGCAGTGTTGCCTCTGTCCTTCGTCACGGCTATGACGTACGCGTCATAGGCCATGACCTAGTCGAGATAATATTTTCTTTTTTTTATTTTATTTTATTTATTATTTTTTTTCAATAAAGTCACGGCCGTGACGGCTTAAGCCGTTGGCCGTGACATGAGGCAGAGGGGGTCACTGGAGGGGTCACGGCCGTGACTGCTTAAGCAGTTGGCCGTGACAAGTGGCAGAGTGCTCGAATTGAGGTCCCTCTAGGTCACGGTCGTGATGTCATAGGCCATTGACCGTGACGTGGGGCAGTAGAGGCCCCTGGAGGGAGTCACGGCCGTGACCGTTAAGCAATTGGCCGTGACCATCTTTTTTTTTTGCCTAAGGTAATGCCTAAGACATAAATGAAAATACCTGGGTTGCCTCCCAAGAAGCGCTTACTTTACCGTCGTTAGCCGGACGTCTTTCTGTTCGCTCATGTCTGGAAGTCCAGGTACAGCACTTCCTTCTCGGTCACGTCTTCCTCGCCTGCGTGATAATGCTTCAACCTATGGTCGTTCACCTTAAAAGTCCCCTGCTCCATACCTGAAATCTCAACAGTACCGTAAGGGAAAACACGGGTGACAGTGAACGGTCCTGACCAGCGTGATCTAAGCTTGCCAGGAAAAAGCCTAAGTCGAGAGTTAAAAAGAAGGACTTGGTCCCCCTCTTGAAACTCTCGTCTTTGCCTAATATTTTTATCGTGATAGGCTTTGGAGTGTTCCTTATACATGCGAGCGTTATCGTAAGCCGATAAACGCCACTCGTCTAACTCGTTGATTTGGAGTTGCCGCTTTCCGCCGGCATTCCCCAAATCAAGATCCAAGGACTTGATGGCCCAATATGCCTTATGCTCTATTTCTACGGGAAGATGGCATGCTTTTCCATAGACTAATCTATATGGTGTAGTGCCTATGGGAGTCTTATATGCAGTTCTATATGCCCAAAGTGCATCATTCAACTTATTTGCCCACTCCCTACGGTGTCCTTCTATGGTCTTTTCTAGGATGCGTTTCAACTCACGGTTCACTACTTCGACTTGGCCACTAGCTTGGGGGTGGTACGGGGTGGATAGGCTGTGTCTAACACCGTAACGTTCTAGTGTGCGTGCAAACTGGGTGTTGCAAAAGTGAGTGCCTCTATCACTAATAATGCATCTAGGTGCCCCGAAACGTGAAAACAATGCTCGCAAAAATCTAACGACTACCCTAGCATCATTCGTGGGTAAGGCTTGCGCCTCGGCCCACTTAGAAACATAATCGACAGCGACTAGGATGTACTTATTGTTGTCGAGCTAGGAAATGGACCCATAAAATCTATACCCCATACATCGAAAATTTCACAAACTAAGATGAAGTTCTGGGGCATTTCGTCGCGTTTCGTGAGATTACCTGCGCGCTGACACTGATCACAAGTGTCAACGTACCTTTGGGCGTCCTTGAAGATCGTGGGCCAGTAGAATCCGCTCTCCAACACCTTCTGAGCGGTACGATTTGCTGCATAGTGCCCTCCGGTCGGTCCGTTGTGGCAATGTCTAAGGATCTGCGTCGATTCTGGGGCCGCCACGCATCGCCGTATCACCTGGTCTGCACATCGCCTGAAAAGATACGGGTCTTCCCAAAAGTAGTATCTCAAATCAGAAAAGAATTTCTTCTTTTGCTGACTCGTATACTCCTTTGGTAGGACCTTCACAACAAGATAGTTAGCGTAATCTGCAAACCAGGGAGTGTCGTCACTTACCACATGTATCGAGTAAAGGTGCTCGTCTGGGAACCGATCGTGTATCGCCCTTTCGTCCTTATGGTATATCTCGGACTCCTCCAGTCGAGAGAGATGATCAGCCGCCAGGTTCTCCGGACCCTTCTTGTCGCGGATCTCTATGTCGAACTCTTGCAGTAGCAGGATCCACCTAATTAGCCGTGGCTTGGCATCGGGCTTCGCTAACAAGTACTTAAGAGCAGAGTGGTCAGTAAAAACAATAACTTTAGATAGGATCAGATATGACCTGAACTTGTCGAAAGCAAAGACGACGGCCAACAGCTCCTTTTCGGTGGTCGTGTAATTGGCTTGGGCTGCGTCTAGCGTCTTACTCGCGTAGTATATTGGCCTGAAGTGGTTGTCCTTACGCTGCCCTAGCACGGCCCCAACTGCATAGTCACTAGCATCGCACATTAGTTCAAAGGGCAGCCCCCAATCAGGGGCTACCATAATAGGTACTGCGACTAAACGCTCCTTAAGCAAATTAAAAGCATGCAGACACTCGTCATTAAATTCAAACGGGGCATCTTTTTCTAGCAACCTAGACATGGGTCTCGCGATCTTAGAAAAATCTTTAATAAACCTACGATAAAACCCCGCATGTCCTAGAGAACTTCTAATCGACTTCACGTTCGAGGGGACAGGCAATTTTTCTATAGTTTCTAACTTAGCCCGGTCCACTTCGATTCCTTTAGAGGAGATCTTGTGACCGAGGACTATACCCTCTCGAACCATGAAGTGACACTTTTCCCAATTAAGTGCCAGGTTCGTTTCCTTGCATCGTGCGAGTACGAGCTTCAGATTTGATAAACATGCATCAAACGACGACCCGAAAACAGAAAAATCATCCATAAATACCTCCATTACCTCACCTACCAATTCATCGAATATGGCCATCATGCATCGCTGGAAGGTGGCTGGGGCATTGCATAAGCTGAACAGCATCCTTCGGTATGCAAACGTTCCGAACGGGCACGTAAAAGTGGTCTTCTCCTGGTCCTCAGGTGCTATGGGAATCTGTAGATAACCTGACAAACCATCAAGGAAACAATAAAATGAGTGACCGGCTAACTTTTCTAACATTTGATCGATAAATGGTAAAGGGAAATGATCCTTTCGCGTGGCATCATTCAACTTCCTGTAGTCGATGCAGACGCGCCATCCGGTCACGGTCCTCGTCGGGATCAGTTCGTTCTTGTCGTTGGTCACGACCGTCATGCCTCCCTTCTTCGGGACCACTTGGATCGGGCTGACCCACGTGCTGTCTGAGATGGGATAGATCATCCCCGCGTCCGGCAATTTGATCACCTCATTCTTGACAACGTCCTTCATGTTGGGATTGAGGCGCCTTTGACGTTGAGCGACCGGCTTGAAGTTGTTCTCCATGAGGATCTTGTGCGTGCAGTAGCTCGGGTTGATACCCCTTATGTCGGATATCTTCCACGCCAAAGCCTTCTTGTGCGCCTTCAACACGTCTAAGAGCTGGTCCTTCTGTCCGTCGTCGAGGCTTGATGACCGGCAGCCCTCCATTGCTGCTAAGGAACGCGTACTCGAGATGTTCGGGCAGCGGCTTCAATTCCAGGACCAGTGGATCCTCGACCGAGCTCTTTTCCTTGTCCTCTTCGCTGCTCTTGTCGATGGCTATTACGGGCTCGTCGACTTCCTCCCCACACTCATCGATCGCCATAAGTGTGTGCATGTCGTGATCATCGACCTGTGACAGACCTTGCACGGAAAGGAGAAAGTTGCGGTCAAATACGTCTAAAAAATAGCATTTATCATCTTGCTCGCTACTCTTTTTCATCGAGTGGTCATATTAAAAGTAACTTTCTCGCCGTCTACTGTCAAGGTCAATGTCCCATTCCTAACGTCTATCATGGTTTCCCCCGTTGCTAAGAACGGTCTACCTAAGATCAAGGGAACATTTTCGTCTTCCTCCATATCTAAAATAACGAAATCAGCAGGGATTACAAATTTATCGACCTTGACTAGGACATCCTCGATAACACCTCGAGGGTACTTTAATGACCTATCAGCTAATTGAAGGCTCATCCTAGTGGGTCGTGGTTCACCTAGACCTAAGCGCTTAAACATAGAATATGTAAGCGCTTAAACATAGAATATGGCATGAGATTAATACTAGCGCCTAGATCAGCTAACGCACGCTCAATCACTAAATCTCCTATAAGACAGGGAATAGTAAAACTCCCTGGATCCTTAAGCTTCTTCGGGATCTTGCTTTGGAGAATCGCCGAGCACTCTCCTCGCAGGCAGATGGTGGAGACGTGTTCGAGCTTCCTTCTGTTCGTCAGCAAGTCCTTCAAGAACTTGGCGAAGCTGGGCATCTGCGTAATGGCTTCAACAAAAGGTAAGTTAATATGCAACTCCTTACACATACCCATAAATTTACCAAACTGTGCCTCATTCTTGTCCTTTTTCAGTCGGGCCGGATACGGGATCTTCGGCTGGTATGGTTTCACCAGTGGCCGCTGGATCTCCGTCACCTTTTCCTTCAGGCTCGACCTTCTCCTTCTCAGCTTCGGCCTTCTCGACGTCGTCGCCTCTGGTCTCCTCTACTTCGGGCTCGGCGTGGCTCTCGAAGCTGGCGTTCTCTTTGGCCTTCTTCTTGGCGGGCACTTCTTGCAACTCTCGCCCATTCCTCAGCGTCACCGCCTTGTAGTACTCCTTGGGATTCGGCTCGGTGTAGCTTGGGAGCGATCCCTGAGTGCGCCCCGCCAACTGCTTCGCCATCTGTCCCATCTGTTGCTCCAGCTTCTTGAGCGAGGCGTCCGTGTTCTGAGCACGCAAGTCGTTCGCCTCCATGTACTCCTCCATCTTCGTCATTCGGCTTTCGTGGGCTGCAGTGGTGCTACTGAAATTCGTGAGAAGCGTCTTCATCATGTCCTTCATCTCCCTCATGTCGTCGGATCCTCCCGCGGGCGCATTCTGGTACTGTCGTGGTGGCCCGTTTTGGAATCCGGACGGTCTGGGCTGAAATCCTGGTGGTCCTTGGCCCTGATGGTTCTGATTCCCGTACGCCAGGTTTGGATGCGCTCGGGGCTGGTAACTCCGCTGGCCACCTTGGTAATTGCCCATATAGTCTACGTGCTCCAACGGCTGCCCAAGTTGGCAATCTGAGATCTCGTGGGCTGCGCCGCAAATCCCGCACAATGGCACGTAAGTCGTGTGCTGTGTCAGTGTGGTGGTGGCTACGGCGTTCACGGGCTGAGTTCGTCGAGGCAATTTGTTGCTGGAGCGCCTCGATCTTGGCACTAGTGGCCGTCTCCTCGCTAACTCCGAACACACCGGTGTCTTCATCCGGGCGTTGCCCCTCATGAAACTGTTCCTCGAGTAGTCCTCAGACAAATTCCACGCGTCCGTGGCGTTGAGCTTCACGAGCCCTCCTCCTGCGGCTCCGTCTAACATATGGACCGTCTGATCATTGAGCCCCTCGTGGAATCGGTTGATCTGGGCTGCCTTCGACATCCCGTGCTGTGGACACCTCTTCAGTAGCGCCTTGTAACGCTCCCACACCTCATACAAGTTTTCGGAATCCTTCTGATGGAACAGAGAAATCTCCGTCTTCAATCTTAACACCTTTGTGAGTGGGAAGTAGTGGTTGATGAAGGCGGCTCGCATCTCCTCCCAGGTGGTGATCGATCTGGGCGGCAACATATCCAACCAGTCTCTCGCCCTGAACTTGAGCGAGAACAGGAACAGCATCAGCTTGATTGCATCGCCCGGGACACCGTTGATCTCGATGGTGTCGGTCACCGTCAGAAACGCCTTCAGATGGGAGTAAGGGTCGTCATCGGGGTTTCCCTCGAACTGGGCCGTCTGGAAAATCATCTGAAGCCATGAGTGCTTCAATTCAAAATTGTTGTTCTCGATCGGCGGTATGACAATCGCCGACTCCGTACCGCCTAGCGCGGCGTTCTTGAGGAGGTCCTGAAGTGATGGTTCCTCCTCGGGAATGTTATGGACGGGCACTCTGTGGTCCGCCATGTCTACTTCTGTGTAGGGGCTATCTACGGCTGCCTCTACACGTGAATTTTGGATGGATTCCTGCGAACTATCCTCTGAATAGCTAACTAAGCGGTCCTGAGAGCTAGTGGATGCTCCTTCAGTATCGTACTTAAGTTTCCTTCGCAACGTTCGTTCGAAATCCGGGTCTGCGTCAACGATGGGGCCCGACGGATGGCTTCGGGTCATTCACCGCTGAATCGTACCTTCAAGACGTGAAAACAAAAATTAGCAAGGAAAATAAACAAATACGTCGAAAATAATATGATACTAATAATCACGTAGGAAAACAAATAACGAAGTTAACACTAATGACGCAAATAGCAAAGACAAAGAAAACGTCAAAATAAAAGTGGCTAAATTACCGAACTACGGTGTTCCTAATATCAATTTATCCCCCGGCAACGGCGCCAAAAAAATTGATCGACACGTGGTGTGTGAATGGAAAGTGCGACAAGTGATAAATGAAACGTATACCTAATTACTATCACCGACGTGCGATAGGCAGTGGACCTATCGTTTGTAGTGCAGTAAAGTGAGTAAACGAGTATCGAACACAAGGAATAAATCAAGTACTAGTAATGACCTATCGACTCGATATTTAGCCTAAATAAAGTACGCAAATTGTTTGACGACTTAACCTAACAGATCGCTCCTAAATCAACCAGAAATTCAAAGAACGCGACTAACTGATGCGAAAGTTTCAGATGATAAAGACGTGCTTGGGATTCGAATCCCGCTAGGTATTATCGGCTAAGACAGTAAAATTGCTCCTCAGTGCTTAAGACTAAATCGCAGTAATTTCCTACCCGCTCGCGAATTTGCTGTCGCCCTAAACGCTCGCGAGGATCTAAAATTCAATAATTACTAACGGCGAGGATCGAGTATTTGCTTTCGCCATATACTCGAATCCTATCTTCTATGAACGGCCTAAACGTTGTTTAGCTGTCGTCCTAAATGCTTTTCCACACAATCACTTTAAAACATAGACATATTAAAGCAACGAAACGTATTCATAGAACGATAAATAGTAAAAAACACAAAGTCACGATAATATATGTCTTAACTACGAAATATCCTAGCGTTCATCTAATCCCAAACACAACGGGGATTTAGCTACTCATAATAGAAGGAAAAACTACGAAAGAATTAAAAGATAAAGATGAAGAACTCATGATCTTTCCTACTGATGAATCTGAGGTGATCTCGGGGAAAGATCTTCGTTCTTCGTTAATTCGGTGTGAATTCTTCGTGGATCCGTCTCTTGCGCTCCGGGACGGGATTTCCTGTTCTTTTCGCCCTAATTTCGTCTCTGGATGGTTGGGAATTGATCTCTGGTGAGTTGTGCCCTTTCTTGGTCGAATTTGGGCTTTTTATAGCGATTCCCGTGACGGTCACGGCCTGGGACATGGGCCGTCATGGCCGTGACCATGGCCGACTTAACTTGATATGCTCACTGCCCAGTGTCACGGTCTCGTGCAAGATGCGTCACGGCCGTGACCGTCTTAAGTCGACCTCTCTGCCGTCTGTCACGGTCTGGTGCAAGGGTCGTCACGGCCGTGACCAAGGACAGTGTCTCATGTTCGGCCTCTGGTGGGTGTCACGGCCACGTGCATGGGGTGTCACGGCCGTGACACATGGCAGTGTTCTTCATTTTTGCACCGTTTTGCCTCGTTTTTGCTCCGTTTCGCCCGAAACTCGTCCTAGGCTCCTTTAACATAAGCATAAGTGTAAATATGGCGAATAAATGCATAAATTCATTGCTAAAGTTCTATTACACCCCAAATAAATACTATGATAAACGCATTGAAATACGTTTATCAACAATATTCCAACAATTCCCTCATTTGGATGCAAGAACCTCATTCCTTCGATTATACGACAACGACCTCGATCAATGGAAGGTTAGGGCCCCCTTCCACGAGTAGTTGTTCGGCCTTCCACTGTCCTAAGTCAGTCCATAGACTATCAACATCAACTAACACGGATTCATCACCAATAATATCGGTCCCCTTAATCACATAAGAATCCGGCGTAGCCACATCAACCAACACGGCCGAACCCTTATCAACCAACATCGACGAGTTATCATCGCTCAACACCAATTTATCCTTAGCCAACACAGCCGATTCAACCTCAATCACAAGCGGTTCAAACTCAACCAACACCAATGACCTAACATCTTCATCACCCATCACCAACTTCCTATCGTCATCAACGAAAAACAATTCAACTTCAGCCGGTAACTCCACATCGCCCAACATCATCGAGTCATCCATCAATCCTGACAGCAAAGAATCATCACCAATCAAGACCGATTCAATCTCACCCAATACCGACGAGTCATCAACTTGCACATCAGATTCCATTGCATCATCAGTGAAGGCCAATATAACCTCATCATGTAGTTTCTCATTACCCAACACCAACGAATCATCGTCATCCAATTCCGGCAGCACAAACTCATCACCAACAAGGACAGATTCATCATCATCCACTTTCACAGGATCAAATCGTTTAAGCACAGCTTCGACGAATTCAGTCCAAGTAGGAGTACGCGTACGTTTGTAAAACTCGTTATACAATTCGAGAGCCTCGCCTTCGACGTAGAGCCAGGCGCGCTTTATTCGCTCGACATCAGTGAGGGTTGTCGATGCGAAGTATTGATTACACTTCTCTACCCAAGCTATCGCATCCGTTCCGTATGGGAGGATACCTGATGATGTGAGGAATCGTCATCCAAGTAATCACCATCGATGAAATCCAAATCCGAGAATCGTCGGCTCTGATACCAATTTGTAAGATCCCGTCGATACTGAAGCAGTTTCTCACTCAGCTGATGTGCGTGGTAGTATTTAGTATCTTGGAAGAATTCTTGAATGAAGAGGACGAACAGAGAAGAATAATGAAGATCGTAGAAGAAGAAGAAGAGCTGAAACAGAGAAGATTGAGAGATAGATGAGATCGAGAAAGGGAGATAGATAGAGACGAGAAGATAGCTGAAATTAGATAATTCATTTTCTTAGTTCGATACATTTCAGATTGTAATACTTAAATGCATAGTAAATGGGCTAAATAAACTAAATATGATATATATATAAGCAGTTGGGCCAAGCCCAATAACTCGGGATCCTAACAGTATGTTTGTTGATATATTAAACTGTTTCGAAAAAAATAAATAACTAAATAAATTTATTTCAGAGTGCTATTTTAGATCGATCGCCCTTTGCCTGTTGCGAAGCAAAACAACGGCACACCGACTGTTGAACTTGAAATTGTGCCATATCCAAATCGTCGCCATGAATTTCTTCAAATCCATCTTATCAGACGACGCGGATCCACCCAATCGTGACCCAGACGAAAACCGTACCCCGACAAACAAAACCGACGGCGACGCCGGCAATTCGTGGAGCTTCGGCGATCTGATGAAAACCCTAGCGACCCAATCGGAGTCAATGGTCGACACGTACCGCAAGGATCTGAGAGAGTTTGGGACGGGCCTCAAGAAGGAGACCGAAATCCTCAGCCGAGCCGTGAAAGATCTCCCAGTGTCGCTCGAGGCGGCTCAAGGCGCGATCGACGGGGTTATCAAATCGACGGCTGAGATCATATCCAAGGAAGCCTCGATCTTCGTCTCCGACGGGGAATCGTCGGATACAGCCGAGACCAAACGTACGGCGAGCAATTCGGGAAGGTATAGCTGGTACGAGAGTCAGCTGAGCGCGACTCAGAGCGATGCCAGCACTTTCACGGAAGACCCAGAGGATGCCGAGGAGTATAACAAGTGGAAATTAGGGTTTGAATTGGGGGAGGCTTATAGGGCGGAAATCGAGGTTTTGATCGCCGAGAATAGTGCTGTAGAGGCTTTTTACGAGAGGCTCGTGCCAGATAAAGTCGATGAAGAAACGTTTTGGTGTAGGTATTTCTTCAGGGCGGATAGGTTGAAGCAGCAAGAAAGGATGAGGGAGAAATTGATGAAGAGGGTTTCAGTCAATGATGATGACGATGAAGAGCTGTCGTGGGATGTCGACGATGAAGATGATGATGGTGGAAATAAGGTTGAGATTAAGAAGGAAAAGGATAGCTGTGAGATTGAGAAGGGGAGGGACGATTCAAGATTGGATGAGGCTGGAGTTTCGAGTGATATTCAGAAACAAGAGGATTCCAAGACCGACGATAAAGAAAATGAGATTGTCTCCGAGCTGAGCGAAGATTTAGATAAGATCAAACCGAAGGTTGAAGAAGTTGCAGAGGCGAAAAGCAAAGAGCAGGTGAAATCTCAGGGAATTGCAGAGGAGAAGAAAGATGAAGTGGATAGGCGTGAAGAGCGCGAGAAAGATCAGAAAAATGATGAAGTTGTTGTTTCTAACTCGAAGGAAGATGATGAAGACATGGGTTGGGATGAAATTGAGGACGTGGAAAGTGGCGATGAGAGGAAAACATCGGATGCTGCTAAGGTTAGCCCCGAAAGTGGGAGTTCAAACAGAGAGGAGCTGAGAAAGCGTTGTTTCAGCAGATAACGATGGCGAGGACGAAGATTTGAATTGGGATATCGAGGACGATGATGGTGATGACGTGCCAGCAAAAGCTTGATTGGTTCTTCAGTTCATATGTAGTATGATTTGAGCATGCTCGGTTGGTTATATACATTTGGAGCAAATTAAAGATACTGGATTGAAGCCTTCTCATGAAATGGACGATATATATAATAAAATGACATTGGGCATGATTGATTTGCTGTGTATGGTTGATTTGCACCATCCGAGTTATAAAGAATGTACCTTGTAGGATCTCTATGTAATGCTTCGCTATTCATTTCTTGGTTTAGAGCTATTATAGTTTGAATGTGGACTCAACGTGATGATTATGCCGTTGTCGTTGGTAATAAACCAATTTGTTACCCCTGCTTTCCACCATGGCAAAATACTCGAAGAAACTAAACCGACACATGAGGAGATCAATTGCCAAAACTTGGATGCTAACAAGAGTTTCCTCGAAAGGATAGCGAGGAAAGAAAAAAAATGGAAAAAGGAAAACTAATTTTTATGTAGTTGATTAGAGAAATAGATAAAGAGAAAAAAATCTAAGTAAAAAGTAAAAATAATGTAAACTCAGTTTCCTCGCCATTTGGTAAGGAAAAGGAGAAAAACTAGTGGAAATCATTTCCTCGTTCGTTTTCATTTCCTCGCCATTTTCTCGATCCAGACACAGCTTAAGTACTTGCCCGGGATTTTGATTGATAGACGAGGGATATTTCACCTTTCTATTATATACCTAAAATCGTTGCACACTTTTAGTCCATTTAATAGGGAGACTAGACGGCTCTACTCTCTCCAAACCCTATTCTCGCCACCGCACAACAAAACACAGCTGCCTTTCTCCCCCTTCCTCCATTTATGGAGGTTGGGGAAGCCATTGTTATCATTTTTTCTTCTTATTATGGCTGTTTTTCCCCTTTCACGGTTTTCTTTTTCGTTTTTTTGGCCTGCTAGTCTGTAGTCTTCCAATTTGGAAGCTTTTGTCTCCTCTCGTAGGAGTTCCTTCTCCATTGTGGAGTTTCGTTCCTTTTTTTGGGAGTGTTGTTCCTGAAGTAGACGGGTTTTGAAGCTTGAAGATAGAAAAAAGTGAAGAGTGCTACTCCCTCCGTCCCAAACCGTTTTGGACATTTTACTATATCGGGCGTCCCAAACCGTTTTGGACATTTCCTTTTATAGCAAAAAACTACCACAAACAATCAATATAATACTATTAAATATTCTTAAAAGACGTGTCAAAATATACACTTTTTCACCTTTTAATTGTACTATATTATTAAAATGTTCAATTTCTTAAAAACCGTGTCATACCCCAAATGTCCATAACCGTTTGGGACGGAGGTAGTACTATTTTTGGTCTATTAGCTATAGTCGTGAGTTTTAGACTTAGATTTGTAATAGATTCTTTAGTTTTTCTTGTTTAGGCTCCAAAACTTGTTTTCCTTTTTATCTTTTTGTTTATTGTCTGATGGTTTCTCTCTTTGTAAAGATTTCGTTCCTACTGAATGTTCGATTGTATCCAGATGACCTTCTGGGTTATTTAGGTCTCGATCTTTGTTAATATATTTAAATATCGTTTCGGAAAAAAAAATTATAAAAATAGGGAGATTTTATAAATAACTTAACTTATTAATTGTATTTAAGGTTTCATTATTATACTAAGTATATATATTATATTATATAATATTATAAGTGAGAGAGGGAAAGAGTGAGAGTGAGAGTAACGTGAGAGAGAGAGAGGAATTTCATTAAAATTTGTGTACATTTTACAAGTGACCAATGAGGTCTATTTATAGGCAATAGTGTTGCACACACTCCAATAGAGGACATCCACATAATAATATATTTATAACACTCCCCCTTGGATGTCCTTAAAACAAAATACTTTAATAAATCATATTAGCTGCCTCGTTAAAAACCTTACTAGGAAAACCCAGTGGGAAAAACCTAGTGAAGGGAAAAAGAGTGCAGCGTATATTGTCTCCCCCTGATGTAAACATCACTTGATCTCTTTGAGTCTTCGAAGTCCGATCAAATCTACTAGTCTCTTGAATGATATTGGAGGTAGCGCTTTGGTGAATAGATCTGCGAGGTTGTCACTAGACCGAACTTGTTGTACGTTAATTTCGCCGGCCTTCTGTAGGTCGTGTGTATAGAAGAATTTAGGCGATATATGTTTGGTTCTATCGCCTTTGATGTATCCTTCTCTTAACTGAGCAATACATGCAGCATTGTCTTCATATAAGATCGTCGGAGGTAACTTTTCCGATAATAAGCCACAAGTTTGTTGTATATGCTGGACTATTGATCGCAACCAAACGCATTCTCTACTAGCTTCGTGAATTGCTAAAATTTCCGCATGATTAGATGAAGTGGCGGTTAAACTTTGTTTAACTGACCGCCAAGAAATAGCAGTTCCACCATATATAAATAGATAACCCGTTTGCGATCGAGCATTATGTGGGTCGGATAGGAAACCAGCATCTGCATATCCGATTAGATCTGACTTGGACTCATTTGAATAGAATAATCCCAAATCAATTGTTCCTTTAAGGTATCGAAAAATTCGTTTAACACCGTTCCAATGTCTACGAGTTGGTGACGAACTATATCTCGCCAATAAATTTACAGCGAATGATAGATCAAGCCGCGTATGACTCGTAAGATACAATAGTGCTCCTATGGCACTAAGGTATGGTACTTCAGGACCAAGCAACTCTTCATCATTTTCTCGAGGTCTGAACGGGTCTTTATTAACATCTAGAGATCGAACAATCATCGGAGTATCCAACGGATGCGCTTTATCCATATAAAATCTTCTCAATACCTTTTTCGTATATGTTTCTTGACATACAAATATTCCATTCTTCAAATATTCGATCTGCAAGCCAAGACAAAATTTCATCTTTCCAAGATCTTTCATTTCGAACTCCTTTTTCAAACAATTAACGGCCTTTGACAACTCTTCAGGAGTTCCAATTATATTGATATCATCAACATATACTGCTATGATAAGAAAATCATTTCTACATCTTCTCATAAATATACAAGGGCAAATTTGATCATTTTTGTACCCCTCTTTTAATAAATATTCACTTAGGCGATTATACCACATACGCCCAGATTGCTTTGATCCATAAAGCGATTTGTTCAGTTTAATTGAGTACTCATCACGGGGCCTTGAATTTTCAGGCAATTGAAATCCCTCAGGAAGCTTCATATAAATGTCACTATCAAGTGAGCCATATAAATAGGCAGTGACAACATCCATTAGACGCATATCGAGTTTTTCACGTATTGCCAGACTTATTATATAACGAAAAGTTGTTGCATCCACCACAGGAGAGTATGTCTTCTCATAATCAATACCAGGTCTTTGCGAAAAACCTTGTGCAACAAGCCGGGCTTTGTATCTCATAATTTCGCCCTTTTCATTTCTCTTTCTGATAAAAACCCATTTATATCCAACTGGCTTTATATTCTCTGGTATACGGACTACAGGTCCAAAAACTTTTCGTCTCTCAAGTGATTTTAATTCAGCATCGATTGCATCTTTCCATTTTGGCCAATCATTTCTTTGTCTGCACTCTTTTACAGACATTGGTTCATGATCCTCATTCTCATTAATCTCATTCATTTCTTGTAGCGCTACGTTAAATGAGAATTTGTCGTCAACGTTGACTTTATCTCGGTTCCATCTTATTCCATTCTGGGCGTAATTGATAGAGATCTCTTCATTATCATTATTTTCAATTTGTTCAGGTACCTGACTTTCATTCTTATAATCATTTATGCCCATGGACTCTTCTCTAGTTGATAAATCCCGATTGGACCATTCTTATTATTTGCTCCTTTTCTTTTCCGAGGATTTTTATCTTTGGAACCAGAGGGCCTACCACGCTTTAGTTGTGGTTTAAGCTCAATCGTATTATCTGTTTGTTCTGCAGGAACATCAATTTTAGCAGGAGCATTAACAGCTGGAATATGTGACTTTGTCACCCTTTTTGGGTCAGCAAAACTGTCTGGCAATTGGTTCGCTAGGCTTTGTAAATGAATTATCTTTTGAACTTCTAGTTCACATTCTTTTGTTCGAGGATCATAATGATTTAGTGATAATTCATTCCAACTAATATTTCTTTCCAACTGTTTCTTTTCTCCCCCTAATGTCGGAAAATTTGTTTCATCAAAGTGACAGTCGGCAAATCTAGCCGTGAATCGATCTCCAGTTAAGGGTTCTAAATATTTTATAATTGATGGAGATTCAAATCCGACATATATTCCCAACCTTCTTTGAGGTCCCATCTTTGTGCGTTGTGGTGGTGCAATTGGAACATATACTGCACATCCAAAAATTCTTAGATGAGAAATATCTGGTTCCTGACCATAAACCATTTGTAACGGGGAGATACCATGATAACTTGTTGGCCTGATGCGGATTAGTGCTGCTGCTTGTAATATAGCATGTCCCCAACAAGACGATGGAAGTTTCGACTTCATCAACAATGGCCTTGCAATTAATTGCAGGCGTTTAATCAACGATTCTGCAAGACCGTTTTGTGTATGGACATGTGGCACATGATGCTCGACATCGATGCCGATAGACATGCAATAATTATTAAATGCCTTGGAAGTAAATTCACCAGCATTATCAAGGCGTATTTTCTTTATCGGATAATCTGGGAAATGTGCTCTTAATCTAATTAGCTGAGCAAGTAATCTCGCAAATGCCACGTTTCTAGTAGATAATAAACATACATGGGACCATTTACTTGATGCATCAATTAATACCATGAAATATTTAAATGGTCCACATGATGGATGTATAGGTCCACAAATATCGCCATGTATACGCTCCAAAAATGCAATAGATTCAGTCTTTACTTTCATTTGGGATGGTCGAATAATTAACTTCCCTTTAGAGCAAGCAATACATGCCAATTCTTTAGACTGGAGAATCTTCCGGTTCCTCAACAAATGTCCGCGTGAATTTTCAATTATTTTTCGCATCATAATTGTACCGGGATGGCCCAACCGGTCATGCCAAACATTAAATGTACTGTCATTGCTAAACTTTTGGATAG
Source organism: Craterostigma plantagineum (assembly GCA_027422505.1). NCBI lineage: Eukaryota > Viridiplantae > Streptophyta > Magnoliopsida > Lamiales > Linderniaceae > Craterostigma > Craterostigma plantagineum. The sequence continues at coordinate 7,647,975 of JAPQWV010000013.1, read as the reverse complement.
CATATGATTCAATCGTTCTAAGATATGTGTAGTATAGCCTAGAGTCAAAAGACGGTAATATTTCTATGATTCTCTTTTCATTTGAAGTCACTCTTGTAATGTGCAGATATTCAATATCTCCCTTTTGTGCAGTCTCAACATGATATCCGTTATTTCGAATTGGTTTAAAGCTTAATAAATTTCTTTGAGACTTAGGGGAATATAAAGCATTTTCAATAATCAGCCTTGTTCCTCTGGGCAATAATAAATTAGCTCTTCCGGAGCCTTCAATTATATTTGTGCTACCCGATATAGTAATCACACTGGCTTCTTTCATATCAAGATGCTCGAAATATTTCTTATTTTTCAGAATCGTATTAGTCGTTGCACAGTCTGCAAGACATAATTCTCCATTGCACATGCTCGTGTCCATCATATAATATCCTTTATAAAGAAACATAGAATTATCATTAATACATATAATTAAAAACAAACAATACATAGCAAATATAGGAATAGCATCCAAATAACAATCATAGCAAACATAACGATATTATTGAAAATAAACGATACATACCAAAGCACACAACAACAAAGCATTTAATAAAATGATAGCAAGATTAAATTTCTTCATTGAGGAGCAGAAAATCGTCGGCATCGAAATTAACACCTTCTTCATTAACACCAGAAATTGAAGCAATTGTACCCTGAACCAAGTTCGTTTCAGTTTTCTTTCGTTTGCCCATTGATTCTTGATACAACTCAACAAGGTATTGAGGCGTACGGCAAGTGCGGGACCAATGGCCCAGACCACCGCATCGATAACATTTTTCGTCATTTCCTTTCTGTTCAATTTGCTTCTTTTCATTTTTACCGTCATAAACTTTCTTCTTCTGGAAAAGATTTTGATGACCACCACGATAATTATGATAACCACCACGGAAATATGGATAACCACCACGATGATAACTCCGGCCACGACCACGACCTTGACCACGGCCACGTCCACGGCCACGGTATCCCCCACGACCACGTCCACGACCATTACCTCGACTATTATCATTATTAACATTGACTGCATTCGCTTCAGGGAGTGCAGCAGTACCAGTCGGTCGGGATTCATGATTTCTCATCAGCAACTCATTGTTTTGCTCAGCCAAAAGTAAACAAGAAATAAGATCTGAGTACTTTTCAAATTTTCTCTCCCGATATTGCTGTTGTAGAATGACATTTGATGGATGAAATGTGGTGAATGTTTTCTCCAACATAATTGCATCGGTAATAGTTTCTCCACATAATTTCAGTGTAGAAGTAATTCTATAAACAGCAGAATTATATTCGCTTACCGATTTAAAATCTTGCAAGCGTAAATTCACCCATTCATACCTTGCATTTGGGAGAATAACAGTCTTTAAGTGGTTATATCGATCTTCCAAGTTTTTCCACAATTCTTTCGGGTCTTTCACCGTTAAGTACTCAATTTTGAGACTTTCATGAATGTGGTGGCGAAGAAAAATCATTGCCTTCGCCTTGTCCTGCTCGGATGTTTCATTGGTCGGTTTGATAGTATCACCTAGACCTTTTGCTTTCAAATGAATTTCGGCATCTAGTGCCCAAGATAGGTAATTTCGGCCAGTGATATCGAGTGCAACAAACTCAAGGCTCGCCAAATTCGTCATATTACTATAAAATACAAAAAGCATTAAAAATGATACTATAACAAAATATTACATGCATAACTAATCTTAATAAAAATAATATTCGAAAAATATAGTCGGTATAGCCAATTATTTCGAATATATAATTAGACGTAGTTATTGGCAAGAGTTACAAACCGGCGCATAATAGGCGGTATAAACCGGCACATATCAGGTGGTACAAACCATCACATGATAGGCGGTATAAATCGAACCAAGCTAGTCGGACAAACCGAACCAAGCTAGTCGGACAAACCGAACCAAGCTAGTCGGACAAACCGAACCAAGCTAGTCGGATAGAAAAAAAATTAATATGCCACCGCTGGGATTCGAAATCTGGACCTCCCATCAATTAGATTTTGACGGTATTCCGCGAAACCAGTCGGACTATGGCATTTTGTTGTATATTGTATATATATATATTAAATTTGTATAATAAAATTATTATACCTTAATTATGCCCGTAAATCTTCGGCAGAAATTAGCGTCGTCGTCGGAGATCGGCGTTGTCGGTAGAGTCTCGTGCTGATAACGTGTTATAAATAACTTAACTTATTAATTGTATTTAAGGTTTCATTATTATACTAAGTATATATATTATATTATATAATATTATAAGTGAGAGAGGGAAAGAGTGAGAGTGAGAGTAACGTGAGAGGGAGAGAGGAATTTCATTAAAATTTGTGTACATTTTACAAGTGACCAATGAGGTCTATTTATAGGCAATAGTGTGGCACACACTCCAATAGAGGACATCCACATAATAATATATTTATAACAGGAGACTGATTTTACGTTCGGACTTTTTGATGGTTAAATACGCGCGTGTGAATGTGATGACTCGGGCCATAGTTAGTTATCATCGTTTTATATCTAGAGGAATTTTCCGTTGAAAATATCTCTCAATTAAGGTAACAAAATCTAGAGATAATATACGACAGGAGAGATGAGGATATTAAATTCTTGATCTGTCCTTGAACCCTTTCATATATCGGACATTCTTACTACCTCATCTGAATATTATCCCCTCATACCATCGTCGTAGTTCATTAACTCTCTCCGAGATATTATAAAATTTCGAAAAAAAAACGGAGGAAAAATCCCGACCAACTTCTAACGGGTTTTTTCTTGGTGTTTCAAGGGTTCGATTCCAACGCATCAACAGAGAGCAAACAAGTAGAATGCTTAAAAAGGCAAAAACATGTTAGACAATATGTACATAATTGAGATAAATGTTGGCAGTCAGATCCCTTCGCGAGAAAAAAATAAATATGTTATAACTGAGATTTAAGGCTAAAATGAAATAAACTGAACATCATGTCTGAAAGATGAAATGGATCGGAGAACAAACCTTTATGTAAACATTTTGATGCGGAATGACCAACAAGATTCTCCGTGCACTGAGTGAACACATCAAAAAGCTCGAATTCTTCAGCAGAAACTCAGACTTGTGCTAATTGTGTGGTTTAAGGACATCGAATCCTCGATTTACACTAATTCAATGCCTGAAAGTCTTCACTACTTGGTCAATCTTCCTTCGACAAAGTGGGCAGTTCGTCAAATGAGACGAGCATGCCATACAACAGCACATATGACCACACCTGAAGATGCAGAAAAACGAAAAAAAAAAGACTGACTTAAGCCAAGAAAAATGAATAGTTGAAACTGCATATGTTGTTGCATGAGAAAATTAGGATCAGAAAGCTACGATATATATCGTATCGTATTGATCATTCGTCTATCTGAATTAGGAAGGAAAAATGAATTGTACTACAAACAAATAAGTATAATAATCCTTTACGCTGGCGGGAAAGAAACATAGTGGGTTCAAGCCGAACGGATTTGAGAAGATGTTTCATGTTAGGGACTCACGGGACAAAAACCGAATTGTACTCCTGCTCCAAACATATAACACACAAATCTGGCAATGCTCGATCTTTCTTTGCACTATCTGACCCGCTCTCAGTGGCTCCATTTAGAGCTGGAGTTATGAGAGAAGAACGAGTAAGTATTTGATGCTAAAATATGGAGCAGCAATGAACAAGAAAATGAAGTTGATTTATATAGAAGAAAGGTTACCATCATCCTCTTGCCCAGCCCTTTTGGCTGCAGCAGCAAGAACCCTACATGTAAAATTGTGTCACTCAGATCACTTGTATTAAGCGAAACCAAAAAAAAAAAAACAATCACACGGAAGCAAAGGTGGCAACGACCATGCCATAGTTAAATATAAGATTTATCCAGTGTTTCAATGAGCAGAAATTTTGAAACTTCCGAAAATGTCCATATAATTTGTCTGAAATTTTCTGCAATATACATGTTTCCTAGGGAAGCGGCAAAAGATTTATTTGGTACGTAATTACAAGTATCAAAACTGAATTAAACTTTTGTTCAGATAACTTACAATATTGAAATGTTTTCAGGCTTACAAGTGGAGATGTTTAGAAACTTCATTTAAGCAGGAATTACCTTTTCCTCATTTCCCAATGACGCTTCCTCTCCATGAAAAACTGCAAAGCGCTCTTAGCAAGAATATAAACCCCAAAAACCGTAAGACCCATAGAGGCATATTTGTACAACCTGAATCAGAAGAAAGAGTAACGCGGGTACGTACATGGGAAGTAAATTGCAATAATATTAGGATAGGTACGATAGAGATAGAGGCTGAGCCCTATAACCAGAGCATGTTGAAAGAAAACAAACCAACCTTGACCATTTCCCAAGATTCGCAATCAGCTGGTCGATTGTCTTGTCGGTCACATAAAATGGCCCTTTGTGGGGTCGCTGAACCCGCACTGATCCGATGTCATCTTTGACAGCCTGTAAAAGTGTTGTGTGGTTAATAATACGACTTCAAAAATTTGCGTTCCTGAGATAATTGAATTGGTTTACCAAGATCTAATAGAATTTTGAAGAAGACAATTAGTAAAACATAATGCTGTCGTCGTTGCATTCAAAGAGTTCAACTTTCTTACAAGTTAAAACCACCTACAACCGTCTCATTATCCACCAATGAAAAGAAAAATAAGCCAAAAGGAGCATCAGCATGTGTAAACAATATTAATTTAAAAGAACATCCATAAATCTCTGAGGCGAAACCGAGAAAACAATAAGGGTCTTGAAAAGCAGTACCATACGGAGGACAACATTGTTATTTTGCTGCCGAACCGAACTGTTTATTGAAAACATTTTTCTTTTTCATTATTCGCATTGCATTTGTAGAAGAAAAAAATCAAATCACATAGTTTAAATTTAATTAAGAAAGGGAAAGGAGAAGATATTTGGTTGTTCAGTTAGAAGCATCTCACCTCCCCCACAACTGTCAAGGGTGTACCAGTTGGCAGCACACGCTCAATTCTCTTGACTCCAAGCATCTAAACAAACAAAGACACCATCTATGAAACTTCACAGAAGTTGAGAAAACGATTCTAGTATTCATATTACCAATAGAAAAATCCCAACCTTCAGACCTTGAAGATAATCCAATGTCCCACGCACAAGGGATCGTCCTGACTCCTCAAATATTTCACTTCCAACTGTTAGTACCAATCCCGAGGCACCACGTGCTCCAACAACGTGCACACGACCAGTGCCATCATCCTATCCTCAAAAGAAGTATTACTTTATCACATTGAATTGATCAATCAAGGAATCAAAGATGCAACATAACAGAAATATCACATTTAGTTTCGCCCGTTAACAGAACATATGAGAACGTGCAGACCCACGTTGCAAATTATATACCCCACTCACTAAATGTATGGAAGCTACTCCACATTACACCAGTCGGGTTTAAGATAAAATCCTCAAATTTTAATAAAGTAGATGAAAGCGTGGGAAAAAAGCATCTACTCAAGAACCTAATCTTACCAGATACCATGGGACTTCTTTGCACATGGAAAGCATCAATGCTGAATCTTGTATCCATGATCCTGCGTCATTGTGTTTTAAAAAATGCTGCTCGGCCTGAAGAAGTTAGAAACATGATGCTTTTTCGACGACAATTGAAGTCTGGGAAAAGTAGCCATACTCCACAGTAATGACAAAAAAAAAAAAAGAAAAGCTCAAACAGTACCGTTTGCTCCACAATGACACCACGCAAGCCACTATACTCACAACTGATTGCGGTGTCTGAGCCAACCCTCCCAGATACTGTCACAACCAAAGGCAAGACTTTGCTTGCAGCATCTAACAATTGAGCTGAAATTAAATAACAACCTTGTGTTAGAAGACTATAAGAACAAAGCAAAGAAGCTTGATCACATCAAAGAAATATTTGAATGAGACGATCAGAGGCAAAAGTAGAACAATCAAGAACATACAAACACAAAACAATTAGCTACAACAAGTAATTGATGGAGAACTTCAGCTAACAGAGCAAGAACACAACATAATTTCACTAACCCAAGTCCTTCAACTGATTCACTCGAGTTACGGACTTCAGAATGTCGGCATCCCTAAACAAACCATATTGAGAAGAATCAACAAAAACAGCCGCCGAAACCGACTTGAACGAAAAACAAATCTTAGCAATCATAAAAAATAAAAATAAAAAAATTAACCTTCCGCTGCTCCTGCCGAGAAGATAGAGCGCAGCTGCGCTTAAACAGCACGTAATACCACCAACTGGGATCATATTTTACAAAAATTCAAACCGCAAAAAACGAAAAAAAAAAACAGAAGATTCAGCCTATGCTTTTAGCAATTGATTATGTACAGTCCCCCTTTCTAGTCAACTACTGATCATTTGTATGCTTTCCCGTTTTTTCTTTTTCTAGTCAGTAATCAGAGAAGAAGTGAAGGGGACGACTGCAAAAGGGTACTTTTGTTGAAGGAGATAAAAATGTATGGATGAAATTAAAAGGATCAAATTTTCAAGTTTAATTTATTGTGGAGCGAAACATAAAAATAGAAAATGTTTGAGGTGCGAATTGAAATATAATGGTTCGAGTTTAACCGAGTGGAGGACCGTACAGAATCTGATCCAACGAGTCAAATTGTGGACAAAGCAAACTGGGAATTTTTGAGAAAAGCGACGGTGACCTAAAAGAATTAAACAAAATGGATTGGGTGAGAGAATGAATAAAATAGTATCCTTATTAAAAAAATCTTTAGGAAGATTAATTATCAAACCGTTTAATTAACCAATTTAATAACCGAAGAATTTTAACGAATAAATTTCAATACGTCATACTACGGAATAAGATATTCGAATAAGTTATACGACTCAAATAAATTACAGGATTCCAATAAATATTTACTCACGGAAATACAATACAGTTTATTCGAATAACTTATTCGAATCATATTATTACTTATTCACTAAAATATTATTCGACTTTATATATAATTCGTGACAAGATTCGAATAATTACATGATTCGAAATAAATTATTTATTCACAGTTTATTCGAATCTTGTATTCGATGATGAGTTAAGTCGAATAATTTGTTCGATATATATTTTACTAATTTATACGAAAAATTTATTTTACTTCCATTCTAGTTATTTATTTGAACTACGTTTCAAAAAGATCCACTTTTGACGTCGATGGACTTCGAATTTTAAAAAGTGTAAAACAAGAAAGTTTTGTATAATTAAGTTAGCTGTCCAATAAAATTCGAATCAGGGTAATTGATGTCTTGGATCGTTACGAACGAAAATTGGTTAACTGCCATTTCTGAACAGCAAATTCGAAAAACATCCGACAACTTACGGGATACACATTCGAAGTCGATACATCGTAAATGTGTTAAACATTAAATTTTTTTATAATCAAGTTAGCTATCCAAAACCATTTGAATCGGGGTAATTGATGCTCTGAATTGAAAGTTATGATTGAAAATGTGTTAACTGCCATTTCTGGACAGCAAACTCGAGAACCATTCAAAAAGTTAGCCAAAACACTCATTTTCCAAGACAATAGACTTCGAAAAATGTGTAGAACACAAAGGTTTTTGATAATCAAGTTAACTATCCATAGAAGTTTACATCGAAATAATTGATGCTCTGAATCGAAAGTTCTGATCGAAAATGTTTAACTGCCAATTCTGGACAGCAAATTCGAAAAAAACATTTAAAAAAGTTAGCCAAAACAGTCATTTTCCAAGCAGATAGACTTCGAATTAGGAAAAGTGTAAAACAAAAGAGTTCTATAATCAAGTTATCTGTCTATAGAAGTTTGAATCATGGTAATTGATACTTTTAATAGAAAGTTATGATCGAATATGTGTTAGCTGCCATTTATGGACAACAAATTCGAAGAACATTCAAATAACATTCGTAAAGTTACAAATTACACGCACTTTCCATGTCGATAGACTTTGAATTAGAAAACGTATAAAACATAAAGATTCTTGATAATCAACTTAGTTGTACGTAGAAGCTTGAATTAGGGTAACTGATGCTCTGAATAGAAAGCTATGATTGAAAGTGTATTAACTGCCATTTCTAGACAACACATTAGAAAGTTAAATTGATTGTCCAAACAAGTTTGAATCAGAGTCATGCATGCTCTGTAATGAAAGTTATGATCGATAAAGTGAATGTTAAGTGTTCAAGACAAGAATATTCATGCATAGAACATGCATATGAATCCTTCATATTGTTGGGAAATCCGGCCATACTGACATTCCGCCTAAGATCCGCCGGAAATAATAAAAATTGGAGAACACAAAGATTTAATGTGGAAAACCCACTGTTAAGGAAGAGAGAAAAACCACCCGGGCAACAAGGCCGCAAAAAATCCACTATGTGAATATTACAATCACACAATTCTTCTATGCTCGCCTACACAGAAAATCCGACAACAACAACCCGAAAGTAGTTCTACTGGCTAACCCAAACTCTTACCCAAAGGGAATTTCTTAGAGTTAATTGTTAACACAAATAACTTTCTAATGTGTTTGTGTACCTATAATTCAGTGTATAGCCCTCCTTACATAGGAGAGGAAACCCTCACGCCATCCTGTCGTTTCCGATGTGGGACATTGACAAAGTCACAACTTGGGCCCAAGCCCAACAATCTCCACCTTGTGATTGTCCATCTTGACACCTTCTGTCAGGAACCGAAATTTCATATTATGCATTTACATAAATTCCTGCATTCATATGTCACTTTAAAACATAAGTATAGATGGAATAAGGTATCTAAAGTATTATAGTTCTAGGTTCTCCAGGAGATAAGTGGTGAAGAAGTAAATGTTATGGTATTTGAATTTCTCTAAGTATTAATTATCTAGGGTTTTCTTAAGTTTGGAAAATTTCATGTGTGTAACTAAAATGACTAAACAAGTTGGAAGAAATATTTAAATAATATCAAATTATGGTTAAAGAAGAATTTCGGAAAAACCAAATATAATGTCGAGATTCATTCAATAAAGATTTCGATTTTTTCCCTCAAAAATGTCGAGATGTAGTTATTGAAGATTTCAAAATTTCTCACTTAAGTATCTCGAGATCTATTCAATAAAAAAAATAATAAAAGAACTTCGATATCTTTCCCTCAAAGATGTCGAGACACTTAATGAAGACTTCGAAAGTTTTCAATCAAAAACTTGAGATTTAATAACATAAAGATTACGAGAGCTTGGGTTCTTGATATAAAATGTGTACTAAATGAGATCAAAGTTTTCGATAGTTATCACTTGGAATTGATTTAATAATAGAATAATATGTATTAGGTGAAGTAATGACAAGCATTAGTAGAGTGTTGATGTCATTTAACTATTGTTATACCTAATCATTAGATAAGAACGAAAGAAAAGGCAGAAATCATCTAATTATATCAATACACGAAAATATGATAAAGGGAGAGGAAAAAAAAAAGAAAACGAGATTCATATCATTAAGAACTTACGAAGCTAACTAAGGAGTAAACTCACACCGTGATTAAACCAGCTAAGGAAAAGTAAGAATCGTTTTTTTTTTTTATTATTGATATACATATAGTTATAGGGATTAATAAATGATAAGCAAGTGTATTTAGAAGATTTCGTAACTATATATATATATATTAGGGTTTCTTAAATTTTTCTGGAAGGATTTCATCTATGATTGTTTGGGTGGTTTCGATATTAGAATTTGTTAATATTTTAATTGTTTGAATCTTTAATGAGTATTCTAACATTATTAAGTATCTTAGTTAGATAAATAAATTTTGATATATGAACATGTTTGATAACGAGGTAATTTGAAATTTTCGATACACTTATGTTCTTGAGAATGCTTGAGTTTGATCGAATTTCTGGAGAAATTTTGAAAGGGAAATGTGTTTTAATTTTAAGGGTATTGCAGTATAGAATGTCGAAATGAATTAGGTAAAATCTCGAGATATGATGTCGAAATAAACTTGGTATATAATGTCGAGCTATGTTATGATGTTGGGAACACACATGTCGAAATCTATTACAATGTCGAGATGCATTTTGAGTTATAATGTCGAGATGCATTAGGAATATATCGAAAGATGGATGTCGTAAAGGTATATCGAGATTGTTAAGAAATTTGGAATAATGATTTCGACATAAAATCTCGAATTCAATAAGGAAAATCTCGAATGACATATTGTGATTAAGAAATACAAGTATAACAAATCTCGAGATGGATGGGAAAAACTTGAAGATTTGAAATCTATTATCGTAAAGTTAGATTATTAAAATCAAAATGTCGAAGCATACAAGTTATAATTTTGATTGGTTAGCAATCCAAAAGTAAGCACACGTGTGGGATGGTAAGAGCAATACTAATAATGACTAATGAACAATTCCTTAGCTTTAAAGTAATCGACTTTATTAATAAGAACTTGTATATACGATAGAACAAAATATATATGTGTGTATGTATTATTTTTCTATAAGATCTTTGGTATGATACAAATCTTTAGAATTTAATAATTTCGATATTTTTAGGGTTTTCAATACAATAAAAATTAGGGTTTTTAATAATATTTTCGATATAGTATAGTTATCAATTTTTAATGCAAGTTTCAATATTGATCCAAAATATAACTTCTAAGCCAATAATGTAATATAAGTAATGAATAGAAAGGTGAAGGTTACGGACAAAAACGATCATGCATAATAAAGCATGCATATCACGCACACATGTCAGTCACTATAGGAATTTTATATTTATCAGATAAATATTTTGATAGGTCAGGTTTCAGAAAAAGGCAAGGACAAAGTCGAGTGAGGCTTTAAACCATACTGTGAGTATGATATGCAACATGTGTTCTGTTTTTGATGTGTTTTATGTGAAATTAAATGATTGTTGATTTTCTTATAAATGTAATATTTGAAATGAACGTGAATTATGTGACAACAATGTGCTACTGTGTGATATGTGTGATTTGATGGTGTATGGAAATTTATATGTCATATAAGGTGAAAGTATAGTATTGCATACGAGTAATGATGAAAAGAGAAACCGTTATGGCTGCTACGACATCGGACGACTTGATATACGGATATGTTCACATCCCTATAAATCGGGGGATTACAGAGTCCTGTACAGGCACACAAAATATATCGATGGTTATAGAGTCCCATGCATGGGCCCCTACGGGGTCAATAGTACGAGTCTAGCAGGTCATAACGGAAGTATCAGAAATAAATGATCATGTAGATTTGCATTGGTCTGGATTACATGAATGATTTTACGGACTATTGTTATATGACAAACTTCGATGATTGATTAAGTGATGATTATGTGAGTTAAAGTGCTTACAGTATGAGTGTTATGAATCTACGGATTCTATGAACGATGGTATATTTTTTTTAGAAAAGTCTATGTAAGCAAATGAAAGGAAGAAATTAATTTTCTGCTACAGTTTTGGTTATTATTTGTCTAATGGAATAACATGTTGCGATCATACTCTGAATAATTGTTTCCACAGTTGCTGTAGATATTTAGCAGGCTACTTAGAGTGCATCTTCATACGAAAGCGTGGATTCAAGGTTGGCCGGCTACGCTCTCACCTACTCCCCTAAGTTCATCGTGTGCATGTAGTATAAGAATCATTAGTATCTTTCATATGATATATGTGAATATATATGTATAATATGAGTGAATGTGATGATAACAGATGTACGCCCGTTTATGTATAAAGGTATGAATGTAAAAAGGCGAAAAATTTTATGTGGAAAAATATAGTAGCTGCGCAAATAAAGTAATAGAAAATGGGACGTTACACCTTCACTCGACGAAGATCCACGTAGATTTTGCTATCATGCTCCTCCATAAAAGCATATCCACTCGGAATCGCATCCAAGCATTTCTTCGGATAATAACCTTGCTGAAATTTATGGTGCAACTTCCACGCTTGGCTTGCCAGGAAGTTCATCAGCCCTCGACACGAAGTTAATTTCCATCACACACCTTGCATCAACCAATGCCCGTGTGTAAACTGTGGACCCGCTAATAGTAACACGCCCTCTCTCATGACACTTAGCGACATGCCATAAGGACACCCTTATCTCTCTTAGCAAAACTCATCCTTTGAAGAGAGAGACATAATTAGCGTCTTTCTCGGTATCTCCACTTACCGACCTGGAGCTGCTTATCGAACCTGCTCCACCTTTCTGACAATTTCTGTTCACGTGCCCAGATTGTCCACACGTCCAGCAATCACAGCTTGTTTTCCCTTGGAGTTCCTCTTCTTTCCCCCACCGATGAACAAAGCTTGATCTTCCGGTGAATTATTCCGTCCACCTCAAACCTTCTCTCCTCCGCAAGAAGTTTACCGTTGACTTTAGAAAAGATTTAACGTGGAAAACCCTATGTTAACGAAGAGGGAAAAACCACCCGGGCAACAAGGCGCAGAAAATTCACTATGTGAATATTACAATCACACAATTCTTCTACGCTCGCCTACACCCAAAACCCGACAACAACAACCCGAAAGTAATTCTACCGGCTAAGCCAAACTCTCACCCAAAGGGATTTTTCTTAGAGTTAATTGTTAACACAAGTAACTTACTAATGTGTTGGTGTACCTATAATTCGGGGTATAGCCCTCCTTATATAGGAGAGGTAACCCTCATGCATTCCTGTCGTTTCCGATGCAGGACATTGACAAAGGCACAGCTTGGGCCCAAGCCCAACACATATAAGTCTCTATTGAATGACACGCGAACATGTTGAACATATTGCATTTTGCGACTTATGATTCATATATGTGCCACTATGTACTTATGTGACTTATGTTTAAATTGTAGTGATTCAAACATGTAATGTTATTATAAAAATTAACACAACGCTATACAATTAACTTTATGAAATTTGTTGTCATATAAAAGTAATTTGTGATTTAGGTTTTGATTTTCTGAAAAATAATGTTTCGAATTTATTAGAATACCTTATTAAATTATGTATCCGAAAAATACATTTTTGAAGTCGATAAAAATTCGAATTAGAAAAAGTGTAAAATATAAAAGTTTTGGATAATCAAGTTAGATGTCAAACAAAGTTTGAATCAGGATAATTGGTTCTCTGAATGAAAAGTTATGATCGAAAATGTCTTAACTGCCATTTCTTGACAGCTAATTCGAATAATATTCGAAAAGGTACGGGAAACACATTTTCGAAGTCGATACACATCGAATTCGAAAAAGTGTAAAACATTAAAGTTTTGGATCGAAAGTTATGATTGAAAAGGTGTTTACTGCCATTTCTGAACATAACATTCGAAAAGTTAATGAAAACCTATTATTCGAATATTTGAATTTTTATCCGAATTATTTTATGCGAATTTGTATTTTAGTTATTCTATTCGAATAATTTTTCGAATTTGATATTCGAATTATTTATCCTATTTACTTATGTATCCGAAAAACACAATTTTGCAGCCGATAAAATCAGAATTAGAAAAAGTGTAAAACATAAAAGTTTTGGATAACCAAGTTTTCTGTCCAACAAAGTTTGAAATCGGGGTAATTGGTTCTACTTCTCTGAATCGAAAGTTATGGTCGAAAATGTCGTAACTGCCATTTCTTGACAGATTATTCGAATAAAATAAGTTGAATCGAATAATTAGAACATTTATTCGAATAATTCGAACATATATTCGAATAATATATTCGAATATATATATGCGATATATATTCGAAAATGTATTCGAATAAGTTATTCGAATATTCTTATAATTCTATTTGCTGATTAATTAATGAAATGGTAGACTGTATGTCTGCGAATGAGAGCAGTGAATCACGGGATGAAAGATGTACTTGTTATGTTCATCAACGGGTGTTGGATTTTCGTTTGAGATTTTTTTCTTTCTTTGGAATCAGTTGCAGAAGAATGACGATGGAGAGGTAGATGAACAGTAAAATTTGTGATGAATAAAGTAAGTAGATATTTAAATCCGTTTTTTTGCAATTCGAATAGATAGTCTGTTCGATGGCTTATTCGATTAGTATTTAGTTAGAGGATTAATTAATTAATGAGGGGTTTAGTTAAGTTAATGATATTACATACCTTTTTTTTTTTTTTTAAATTTATCAACTAGAATCCTTTTTTTTTTGTTTTTAATATGGACACATTTTAATCCCTTTTGTTAAATTAGCATGCAAACTTGTTTTGCTATTAAAAGCGCCCCACATGATAATCTGCCATTTTTAGTACATTCTTTAGAAGAATTTTCGTTTTTCAGTATATTGATAACATTTTTCTTTTAGGCATAGTACAATCGATTCATCTCTCTCCCCAGATCCTCTCAACCAAAAAACCCCAGCCGCCTCATCATTCCTCCTTCTCCTCCACCTCCATTGTTTGGAGCTTCCATTTTTTTTCCCTCTTTTTACTTTGTCTTTGTTTTATATATTTTTTAAAAAAATAAATTGCTTGTCGTCTCACCGCCTCACTGCAGCCGCCCGCCGACCATCACCCACCACATCATTCCGCCACTTCTCACCACAGACCACTTATGAGTCTTCCGTGTGGAGCTCGTTTCTCCCGGCATTGGGTCATGAGCTCTTTTCTCCCCTTGTGGAACACTTTCTCCCCTAGTGGAGCCCCTTCCGATGAAGACGAAGCCTCGAGTCGTTGGATAAAGAAAGTGTAGAGTACTGCAGATTTGGATTAATAGCCTTTTTGAAGTATGTTCTATAGTTCTTTGGTCCAAGTTCGGGGATTATTTCGTTTTCTTTCGCTTTTGTCACTTTGAGGTGTTGTGCTCCTGTGTGAGCCTTTTCTCTGCCGGATACTGATGTTACCGGAGAGACTGGGCTATTTAGTCCCTGTATTTGTTGATTAATACAAGCTATCGTTTCGGGAAAAAAAAGAAGGGCTTTCTTATCATTGCAGTGTTTTCAATAATCTGTTAAAACCACAGTAACGTAATCACGACCATTGATAATAAAATTTAAGATCTGACGAATTCGATATGAAATATAATTTTCAATAGAAGGAAGGAACCCACCTTTGCTCACTTCTATATTAGGAAAAAGCGTTTTCCTTTTCTTTTCTATTCTTTTTTTCATTAAAGGAAAATTCCACTTGGTACCCCTCTATTTAAGCTTTTTCAGTTGGTATCCAAAATTATTTTCAATTTCGCTAAATACCCGTGCACTTTAAGATTTTTCCACTTGTACCCAAAGTATTTCTGAAATCTGATTGGTACCCCGTGTTTATGGATTAAGTAGTTTTTTAGGTAGGTATTCCTAACGTATAACGTCGTGATTTTATAAAGTCACAAATGTGACTTTTAGGTGTATGATCCGTTTTTATTCATTTTTAGAATCTCATAGCAAGTAATGAGTCTTACATATAAAAAATCTCGTTTTTTGTTATTTAAAATTACAACGTTATACTTAAGACTACCTACTTTGAAAATACTCTGGATAGTAGTTGGAAAGCCTTAAATACACCGGTATAATTAGAATTAAAAAATACTTTGTGCTCAAGTTGTAAAAATCTTAAACATGATATATCTATCGAAATTGAAAATAATTAGAAAAGATTAAACTGAATCTGGAAGCTTCTGAATGTTATTATATTTTAATCGATTGCAGACAGTAGACACGCTCTTCACGCGCCTCATTAAGGGCGTGAGATTATATGCAACTGCAGAAAATTGAATCAGCGCCATATGCCGTTGCGTGGTCCCCTCCAATCACGATTGGCCACGTGTTCTTCCATTTAATCACACCTACCGTCTTCAAAATTGGATTTTGCGGTCTATAAATACCCGTGGGCTTCATACTAGCAGGAGTTTTTCTCTCTCTCTCTCTCTTCAAGAGTCGATACAGACTTTCGACTGGAGTTTTTTGATAAATAGGATTAGTTTTGTGTGAAATTAAAAAAAAAGGGAGTCTAGGGTTTTTAATTTTAAAAAGGGATTGAGTGTTTAGAAAATGATTATCATTTTGATCCGATCGACTGAA
The DNA here is from genome assembly GCA_027422505.1 of Craterostigma plantagineum. Lineage (NCBI taxonomy): Eukaryota > Viridiplantae > Streptophyta > Magnoliopsida > Lamiales > Linderniaceae > Craterostigma > Craterostigma plantagineum. The sequence continues at coordinate 7,631,919 of JAPQWV010000013.1, read as the reverse complement.
ATTTCATGTGGAAATGAGGTGTTAATCGATGGGTTCGTGATTATTAAACATATTAACCCTAAATCTGAGTGAATTTTGGTGTTTCTGAGGCTGAATTCGACGTTTTCGAACAGAAATCGGTTTATTCGAGTTATTCGACCTCGGATTGAGTTACTCGAATAAAATACTGATAGAAAAATATATAATTCGAGTGAAAAAAATCGAATATTAAAATCCAATAATTATTTTTTTTCGAGTTTTTTTACTCGAATATGTTACTCGAGTTAAAAAATAATTATTCGAATTATTCGAATTTTTCTTTTACTCGGAAAAAGCCAATTTAAGTTGGGGTATTTGGTAACTTTGGGTCCACTCCATTTGTTTAATAAAAATAGGGAACGCTCCCTTACGTTAAAATAACCCCTTTCGAATAGACCCAATCCTCTCTCGAAACCAATTTGTGGATCCTTTTTCTCAATTCCACTATTGAATTCCGATCCAAGAAAAGGATAAAGAGGAACCCTTTGATTTATCGCAAACCGCGGTAGAAGAAAAAACCCTAATCTGCCTCAATTCCAGCAGATCCGACCTATAGAAACCTTACGCGCAGTTTTAGCCAGCTACAGCTGAAATGGGTCGGGGCTACGATGAAACAAATGTCCAGCTCACGACCTCAACCTCAGTCACCGAGACTATTAACGGTTCGCATGATTTTAAAATATCGGGTTACTCGTTGGCGAAGGGTATGGGTATAGGAAAGTACATATCGTCGGACACGTTCTACGTTGGGGGTCACGCATGGGCGATTTATTTCTATCCAGATGGTAAGAGCTTGGAGGATAACGCCACCTACGTGTCGATGTTTATTACATTGGCGAGCGAGGGAACTGATGTTAGGGCGTTGTTTGAGCTGAGGCTTTTAGATCAAAGTGGGAGGGAGAGGCATAAGGTGCATACCCATTTCGGAAGAGCTTTAGAGGGCGGGCCGTACACACTCAAGTATCGGGGTAGTATGTGGTGGGTGTCTTTACAATTTGGAACTTTTTGTTTTCTCTTTGCGGGGATGTGGTGTGAGAATGTGGATTGTATTTGACGTTGTTTTATGCCTTTGAAATGGTTTTTCGTAATTTTTATAGGTTCACATTTTTTGGCTAATCATTTCTGATAATAGCAACCTATGTTTTGGCATAATGGATGATATGCTATAGATTGCCTTGATTTATTTTTTCGTATTAGTAGATTACACCACCTATATGTCGAAATTTTCTTAGGCTGGGATGAGACAGTGGCTGGTGGTGAGCAATTGATTTTAGATGTTAAGAATGCAAGTTTTACTATCCATGATATTATCGAAAAATAGAAAACAGTCCTAGCTATCTGAGCAAGATTACTTTTAGCTTGTACATGCTTTATCTTGCAGACATGGATGTTTGTTAATGGTAATTATGTCAATTGCTGCCTTAATTGAAACTTTTTGATGACGTTGGTCTTTGAGTAACATAAATTATGCATTATTCGGATCCTTGGGTTTATTCCCTCCTTCTAAACTATATTCATTTGTTGTGTAAATGGGCCTTGATCTCTGTCAACATGAAACTCAACCCAAGATTTGATCTTGCATCTCATCAAGAGCTATATCTTGCATCTTGAACTCCTTCATCAATTAAGTGCTGGTCTCTTCTATTTGATGACATTGGCTGTTTACTATATTTATTACATTCTTGGTTTAAAAAAGCGCGCTCCGGGCTCGCTTAAAGCGAGGAGCGCGCTCCAGTTAAGCCATATCGCTTCGCCTCGCTTTAATAACGCTTTTTGTATATTGGTCTAAAACCGCTATCTTTGTGTTCTTTATTTATTATTGCAAATTTATTTAGTTCGTTGTCAATAGGTTTATCACTATCTTTTATTTTATTTGCTGTTATTATTTGCATTTCTATCATTTTTCTCAATATCAAATATATAAAAATTACAATTTATGTATAAAAAATAATATTTTTGCTATCCGAAAAGCGTCGCTTTTCGCTCCTCGCTTCACGCTTAAGCTTTGGGGGCCTTTTCGCTTCGCCTCGCTTTTCGCTTTTTTAAACCAAGATTACATTGATATTTGAGTAAAGTAGTTAGGCGCTTGGTGGCTGTTATTCTGACATAATTTAAGTTGTTATTTATTAGTGTCAGTACATCATTCCACTTATGCTCTACAAACTTCGTTAAGCCTTCTCCTCTCCTCTCTTCAAGTAGGCTTAACGATTTCTAAAAGAATGGTCTTTATGACATTCTCATGGATGCAGGGGTTACAAGCGTTTTTTCAAGAGAAATGCTCTTGAAACATCTGATTACTTGAAAGATGATTGCCTGCACATCAGTTGTTCAGTTGGCGTCGTTCATTCTCACACGAAAGGTCCTAAGATCTACTCTATTCCTAAACCTCCATCAGACATTGGTCAACATTTCGGTCAGCTGTTGGAAGACAGCCTGGAGACTGATGTAAATTTTGACGTTGATGGAGAAACTTTCTCTGCGCACAAGTTGGTACTTGCGGCACGGTCGCCAGTTTTTAGAGCTCAACTATATGGGCCAATGAAAGAACAGAATACCCAGAGCATAAAGGTTGAAGATATGGAGGCTCCTGTTTTCAAGGTTTTTTTCCCAGTTACCTACTATCTCCATCTCCTCCTCTAGTGGTGTGTTCGTATACGTGCTTTGGTATTTTTATATCTCATGATTAGTTATGTTTTGATGCGCTGTTGTTATTGACAGTGTGCTGTTTTCGGTCTTTAGATTCGTAATTACTGCTGTGGAGGTAGGGATGGGGACTGATATTATCTGCATGATCACAGTATCTGCAGTATGTCCTTTTCTACAGCCTTGCTGACTATTAGACTGCCACATCTGATGATATTGGTTATGAGCTACCATTGTGTTATTATATTATCTGCATTATCCATGTGCCATATTATTATTTAGCCATTGATTGACGTAGATCTGCGATGTTAGGACATTATGGCAGGGAAACATTTTCATTTTGTTTAGTTATTCAACGTAACTGATGATAAGTAAATTAATTCCATCATCTTCTCGTAAGGATTATTTTATTATGGTTGATTCAGTTTCATACAAATATTTGTCCAAATATATGACTTACCATAGAGCGGTATTATCATGTAGAACTACTGCTGTGTATCTAGTGATTACAGTCTATATGTTGCCTGCACAAACACAATCATGGTGGTGCGAGGAGCGGCTATTAAGATTATCCTTCTTGACACTGCCGTTTGTTTTGTAAACATGCATTCGTTTGAGATTCCGTCACTTCTCTTTTTGTAACTTGTTTGATTGTATTCATTAAATAAGTTGTCATTGATGTTCTTTTCGCACGACATTGCATGTATCTCTTATTATGAACTACAGCTGCTTATTTTGCTCCTTTTTGTTCTCTCTTCATTTTTTGTCTTGCAGGCAGTGCTTCATTTCATCTATTGGGATAAATTTCCTGACGTGGAGGAGATCACTGGGTATAATTCTAAATGGGCATCAACTTTGATGTCTCAGCATATTCTTGCTGCTGCTGATCGATATGGTCTGGACAGGCTTAGGTTACTATGTGAGGCTAAGTTGTGTGAGGACATTGCTATTAACAATGTGGCAGCTACACTAGCACTCGCCGAACAGCACCATTGTTTCCAGCTTAAGTCTGTCTGTCTCAAGTTTGTTGCTCAGCCTGAAAATCTAAGAGGTAACTTCTCTCACGCTTCAAATTGTTGGCTCAATACTTCCACGCCTTTTCAGCCACTCTGTCAAATAAGTTGTACCTTTATGAGAATTATTTCGTTCCAACATGGTCTTGCTTTGGCATTCAACGCTAATGGTGCGTTTGGTTTGCGGAATTCGGTGAGGAAAAGAAAAGGAAATGTTTATAGGTATAATACAACGATTAAAGCGTGAAGTACAATTTTTTGATGCGCTAACTCAGTTTTCTTTCGTCTTTTCCTCACACGTATTCCACATACCAAATGCACCATGAACGAGTAGGAAATTGGTGAAAACCGAGCTCTCTCCTATTATCGCGATTATGCTTATTTCATATATCCTTTTCGTTCTGTTGATGGATTAACTTGCACTTAGCTCAATGTCGTCTAACAACTGTATTTGTGGTCAAGGAAGTCTGAGCCCTTTAATGTGTTATGTTGAGTTGTCCAAACGAGCGAAGATGATTACATTTGCTTATTTCAAAAATTAACACTGTCACAACCTTTTGCTTTGAGTTTGATCTTTTTTTTTTCCAAAATATATCCTATGCAGCTGTTATGCAGACAGATGGTTTTGTGTATCTGAAAGAGAGCTGCCCTCATGTTTTGACGGAGCTTTTGGAACATGTTGCCGCCGTCTCCGAACATTCGCTAACTTCGGTGGGCAAGCGAGGGATCTCTGCTATGCTCGACCACAGTGATGTTCATGTTCATGGGAGGCGCGTGAAGCCAAGGCTAGAATAGATTGATAACAGATGTTTCTTTGCTGCTGATAAATACATACATACATCTGAGGGAAATGAAATGAAAGGAAAGGTAAAGCTTAGCTGGCTTATTATTCGCGTGTGGATCAAATATTAAAGGGTGGTTGGCTTGGTTGGTTATTATAGATGAGTTCTTTATTAAGGCTTTCTCAATTGTGTAGCTTTCGACGCTCTCGTGTAAGGGTGAACCTTTTTATTTGTATGATGTGGATAATTCTTTTGATCATGCGAAAGACCTTGAATTATGCTCTCCGCTGTTCTGTGAACCCTGTATGTCGCATACTTAATACGACAAGTTGCATTTTAGTTTGAAAGGTCAACGTTAGCAGTATCGAATAAATTAAAGGGACCTTTACAATTCAGCCCCTATTCATGTTTAAAAATCGTGTTCAGCCCCTGTCAAAAAAAGCAATTAGTTTTAACTACCCGATTTTTCATACCACTTCATCGTTCTGTGGTACCACTTCTTTGTTCTGTAGTACCACTTCTTTGTTCCGCAGTACCACATAATTGCTCTGCAGTACCACTTCTTTTGTTCTGCAGTAAAAATGAAGTGGTACTGCAGAACAAAAGAAGTGGTACTGCAGAGCAATTATGTGGTACTGCGGAACAAAGAAGTGGTACTACAGAACAAAGAAGTGGTACCACAGACCGATGAAGTGGTATGAAAAATCGGGTCCTTAAAACTAATTGCTTTTTCTGACAGGGCTGAACACGATTTTTAAAGTTGAATGGGGGCTGAATCATAATTAACTCTAAATTAAAAGCACTCACACCATGATATAATAGTGCATCATCGATAGATTGTAAATTACTTGCACCATGTTATCATTTTTACATCCACATCACATGGGCTTGATGAGCAAAATCCGCGCAGAAAATAACCGATTGCAATATTAGTAACAAACTATCATGTAGTATTAATTTCATCGCGTATTCTATATGTATTATATATATATATATATATATATATCTTATATATCTAAGGAAATGTAGGTTTCACCTACAGCTGCCACGTGTCCTCTCCTTGGGATTTTTCATTATTAAAATTGTAATTATTTTTACTGCACAGAAAATACCACCCCACTTTCTAAACTACCTCTTCAAACACGTACATATCTCCTTAAAAAAAACAGGTACATATCAATTTATCAAAAACCAATTCACTCAACTCAAAATACATGCTTCTCTTGATTTGATGATCTACATAAAAATTTTATATCATGTTTCTTACCCGGTTTGGAATTGCGTAAAGATCGATCTCCATTATGTTCTGGATCCGACGCTTCCGCTAATTATAGAAAGGTTGGCTTTTAATCCATGGTAATTTCGTTATTATCTATCTTGGTCGAGCTTGGGCGGATTGATTTGATTAATTTAATTTGCACAATCTTATGACGATTAGGGTTTTATGACAATTTTTCTTGCATCTGATCGTGAAGGAGACTAGATAATACGATGTCCTGGGTGTGAGTCAGACGGCCACCCATGCCGAGATTAAGAAAGGTTATTAAGTGAAGGTATGCTTAACGTTATTCTGTTCATATTCTAGCTCTTCCTTTGCAACTATATTTGTTAATGTTTCTTCTGTTATTTTATGTCGCTATTTAGGCTATTCACGTTTCATTTATTTGTGAATGAGTCGAAGTTATTTAAATTTTTTAAACTTAAAAATTGGATAAATGTGCCATGAATATCGGGTACAATATTGGATAAACGTGCCATGAATATTGACATGGCAACAATTTGGTATGAATCGTGCCTTTTCTGTATGGTCAACAAAGTCACGTATGGTTGTTGCATAAATTGCAGTAGGTTTGTCCCATTCACTATACCGAGGTAAGGAAATAGCCACTTTCCAAAATTTGTTTCAACTTACTATACTGAAAATCTAGAATTCAAATTATGTGTTCTCATATCATATTATTATGTATCCTTCATGTATCGATTGAATATAACGATAGTGATAGATCATGTTCCAAACAACTGACTTGCTTGAATGATCAAGCAAAAATCATAGTAGGCATGTCAGTATCGGATTTGAAGAAAATTTTTACAGAGTTATAATAAGCTTATGTACGATTTTTATACTTACGTGTTCAACTTATTAGTTTTATATTTTGTAGGGTGAAGATGATGGACCATTCCTAATACAAGATTATTTTAATGTCACAATTCAATTTTATTCTACGGGCGCCCTTCGCATACAATGATGATATTAAGGTGTCGTATTTTTTCAGATTCGAGTGTCAGGAAGAGTATAATTATTTATACTTCAAACGACGAATTTGTGAATGAACTTTATCATCTGTCATCTTATATGTGAGACCGTTTGACATATTAATTACTCATAACTTCAAATATTTTTAATCTAAAAAATTTTATGTTTGATATTATAATAGATCGTCACCACGTATAAACCTTTATTTGCACATCTTACAATCTTCAAAACCATCACCATTTGTTGTGTATTATAATTCAAAATTATAAAATATCATCATTTTTTCAATTATGTTTTTTTTATTATACAGATTGTTAAGACCCGTGCATTGTACGGGCAACAAACTAGTTATTTAATATGCCAATGTTAGTAGTTGTGAATAGATTAAAAGCATTCACGCCATAACAGCTTCAGCTTGTACTTAACGAGTCATATTACCAATTATTAGTGTTATTTTTAATGCGGATTCGTCTTGAACTTAGCTCTACGTCCGCACGATCTCGATGAGCAACTCCACACAACAAAAATAGTTTTGATTGTCGTGACGATTCGTCATCGTTCTTTAGCAACTTCATCTTTCTTCGTTGACCAAATCTTATAACGAGCAGCAAGAATCATCATCTTCGTAGCCATGGCTCACGATATTGTATCCCTTATTACAGTTGTTGCTGGAATCCTTATTCAACCTACTGACGATCAAAGCAAGAAAGAACTTCAAATCACTCCACGAAAAGGCTACTTCTTTAATTAGCCTTCTCGATAAATGTGTGAGTCAGCATTGTTTAGTGAGAGGTCGTCGAGAGATCATCGAAGCTTTGCAGAGTGATATCCGCGATGCATCTCATGAGGCGGAGGACATCATCGAATTTCATGCCGTAGATCAAATGCTGTCTGAAACCGATGACTTCACCTGTCTGAAGGAACACTACTTGAGCAAAGTGCTGGACAAGTTTCATGCTGCAAGGGATAAGTTGGTTGAGATTATTACTGAGCATGATAGAAGTCGTCGTGAAGACAATGTGGATGTGATTGAAAACCCTTCTCTATCTGTTGTAGCTGACGTGAAGAGTGCAAAGCCCAACAACATTATTGCTATGGTGGGATTTGATGAAGATGCGCTTCATTTGAAGTATAGACTCACCAGTCAGAGACGTGAGAGGGAGATAATCCCAGTTGTTGGAATGGGAGGAATAGGAAGACTACTCTTGTTCGACACCTATACGGCGATCCACTCATTGTCTCCCGTTTTGACTTCCGTGCTTGAGCTACCGTATCGCAAGATTATAATGTGAAGGATATTCTATTAGGCTTTCTTGGTTGCATATTTGGAAATCTATCTGATCAGATGTTGCAACTGAATGAAGGCGAGTTGGGACTTGCCTTGTACCAAAGGTTGTGCGGCAGTAGATATCTTGTTGTTTTGGACGACGTATGGAGCGAAAATGCCTGGGATGAGCCAAGGCATTACCTTCCAAATGAAAAATACTAGAAACAGAATCTTGATAATGAGCAGGGAACTTGACGTGGCTAAGTACCCAGACTCAGCATGCGAGGAGCATCAAATGCATCTTCTGAGTAATGCTCAAGGATGGGATTTACTTCGCCAAAAGGTGTTTGATGCCGAGAAGGAAGAATCTTGCTGTCCCCTTTATTTGAAGAAGTTGGACGAAAAATCGTGACGGATTGCGACGGGCTCCCCCTAGCAATTAGCGTGATTGGAGGGCTTCTCTCCGTCAACAAATATTCAAAAGGTCTATGGGAGCAAATATCGAAAGATGTCCATGCAGTTTTGTCGCAAGCAGGAGACGAGCACTTCTCCAAGGTACTGTCTCTAAGTTACGATAACTTGCCTATTCATTTGAAGCCGTGTTTCCTCTACATGCAGCTCCCAGTCAGAGGCTCGAAGCTCGTAACACTATGGGTTGCAGAAGGGTGATAAGTTACGATTTTTCGCTATTTTTATGCCCTATAAACATGTGTTATTGGTCATTATAAATTAGATTATACATGAATATATTATATAAGTGCATTGCAGGTGTCAAAAGCAAAAGTCACGGAATAACAGGAGAAGTTGGCGTGGAGTGAAATTGGTAAATTTTGGAATTGCATGAGTAGTGGCAAATTTGATCATGGGCGTGGCCCTACTCAATTCTTTATTCTCCATTAAAGAACGACCACATGAAGCAAAGGAGAGACAACGGTGGGGCAAGAAACTTACAAACCACACACCTCCTTTTCCTCACCTCACCAACCAAGCATCTCAATAATATCCACACGGCCCTTAAGTCCAACCTAAGCCAACAAGAAGAAAAGGATTCAACAATTGACGGCTCAAGGATGCAATAATCAAAGTGAGGAGCAAATCATGGAATAAAGGAAGGCTACTTGTCGGACAAATAATTTATAATCAATCTCACACATGCAACAAAGAAAAGGGCTAAGGATGCATGCATAAAAGAAGACACACACTAAGCACGTAGGACTCTCACTTTTCATAGAGTGCAAGGCCATTTACTATCAATAAGTTTGCAGCTCACACCACAACAGCTCCAAGACGAAGCAATTCAGACGCACACCTCCTTTTTCTCACCACCCCAAGCCACATATCAGCCCGCAGCTCAGACGAAGAGTTCTCTCACGCAACGGAGATCCCGACGGAACGAGGCGTGATCCGTTCGTCGTGATAGTCAACGTTCGTACATCGTCTTACGCGAAAACAGGAATGTTCACCTCTATCTTTTCGTATTTTTCATTTATTAATACGTGTGTTTAAGTTTATTTGTGGTTAAGGCCGTATTAGACCGGATTATGATTTCGTATTGATGTTACTCGTATTTTGTTTAATCGTATGAGTTAAGTTACGTGTTCTATATTTGAGTTTAATGCTTGCGTATGCCTGATCAACATATGCTTGATTCTTGATTGGTTTATGAGACTGAAAATGTGATTAGACCGGTTAGAACAATAAATATAGTGCACCACGACGTAAAACCGACCAGAGATGGAATTCGGTTTCGTCCGTATGAATTCCGAGACCTTAGGCGCCGAAAGCATTTAAGCTCGGGAAAACTCATAAAGTCGAATGCGTGCGGGGTAACTACAGTCATATAGGACTATAGTCGATTGGTTCATTTTTGCATAGGGTTGCTAGTTACGTGAATAACGTGTAGCACGTACGTTAGGAATTTCTACCTTAACAAGATTCATATTGGTTAAATATAGACGACTGCATGAATACGTAGGATTAATCTGCGGCAAATATGTGCTTTAACCACGCTTGTCGTTAATTGATAAAAAACCGTTATCTTTATTTGCGTGTTTCTTAAAACCGTCTTAAAGAATTTAATAAATAATATATAAATATATATATATATATATTAATATATATATCGCTTTAGTCTAAATTAAATTTCGGATTAATATCATAGAACTAATCAAGCTGTCCTCGTGGATCGATACTCGGATTTACATCCGTTTTGTACTACTTGCACGGCCTAGTATACTTGCTAGTATTCGAGCGTGTCAAAGGGTTTCTTTGGAGGTTGAGTGGGAGCAATGACAAACGCTTGGAAGACGTGGGAGAGGAGTACCTCAAGGCTCTCGTCGACAGAAATCTTCTCTCGGTCACAGGTAAAAATTCTAACGAAAGACCAAAGAGTTACGGCATGAACGATCTTTTGAGGGATCTCTGCGTGAGGAAAGCCGACGATGAGAGGTTTCTTTGCGTCGTCAAGAATGAGAGAGTACGCAACTTTCGGTGAGTGGCTGCTTATCGTTGTACCGGCGAATTTCTAATTATGGAAGAACGCTCGTCAGCTTCCCCCCGTTCTCTCCTCTGCATCAGTCCAAAATATATACGGAGAGATTTCTCCGACATACTTTCTGCTATGAGATTGTTGAGGGTATTCTATCTTTACGATTGGAGACTCCAGTCTTTCCCAAGCGAAGTACTGAAGTTTGTTAACATGCGGTTCTTGGATATCAAATACAATGGAAGACTGCCTTCAGGAATGTGGAGCAGATTGCGAAATCTGCAAACCTTGATTAGTAACCACGGTTCTTTTCAAGTCATGACATTGTCGTATCAAGTGTGGGAAGTTCCATGCTTAAGGCACGTCGTGGCAGTTTGATCCATATTGGTTTCAAAATTGCACGAGCCCACGAAAACCTGCAAACAATCTGTGATGTACTTATAAGTGATTTATTGGATAGCAACCTCATCACCAGCATCCCAAACGTTAGCAAGCTAGGGATATACGTTGATAAGGACCGAGGTCGCCTGCCCAGGGTGCGCGTGCGGTGCCGAGGCAGCCCGCCACGGTGCGTGAGCGGTGCGGAGGCATCCCGCCCATGGTGCGCGCGCGGTGTCGAGGCCGCCCGCCCGTGGTGCCCGCTGGGAACACGCGCTAGGCGCGGTGCCGAGGCCACCGGCCTGTGGTGCCCGAAGGGCATTTGGCGAGGAGCATCGTTTTGAAGGAGGGAAAGCGTGGTTGACAAACTACTTCGAGGAGGCGATTGAAGTGCTTTCATCACATGATGCATGTGGGCTGAGCCATTCCCCTACCAAGTGGTAGTCCCGCTGCAGCCTCTGACCGTCTGTCCCGTTTTTGCAGTGGAGGTGATGTAATACCCGTGAAATTAATACGGGGTTATTTTTGTAATGTTCGAAATTAATGGAATTAATTTTCGGACTAAACGAATTTTCAGAAGCGAGCCGGAAAATATTAAATGGGCCGAAAATGTTGAAAGGCTCGAACAATACAATAGATCAAATAATATAGGACCCAAAGATGTTAATAAAGGCCCAATTATGTTAGATGGCCGAAAGTTGAATGGCCCAAATAGTTAAGATAAGAATAAAGATTTCTTAATGATAAGGAAAACTACCTAAGTTGATGCGATTGCTTTGAGATAAGGACTCCACCACCTTAGGCAACCAATCATGATTGAGCAAGGATAATTCTTAGTGGTAAGGGAAGGTTACGTAAGAAGGTATCATCAACTAGTCACTTGTTAAGTGATAAAACCCTCACTTGTAATTGCAACGAAATAACATAATACAAAAGAGAGGTGAGGGAGACGTGAGAAAGCCGAGAAGGATTTGGCAAGTCTGATCAAATTCTCAACTTAGGAATTTCCCAAATTGAACTAAGGAGGTAAGGATCATATTCTAACGTATAAGCCTCCTACTAGTTTATCTATTTAACATGTTATATGGTTTGATGAATTTTCATTATGCCAAAGTAAGAAGGAACGTGGGAGAAGAAGAATTCGGGCAGATTCAACCTAGGAATTTATCTAATACTGCTAAGGACGTGAGGTAGGTGGTTTTTAACCCCTACAACCCGTACTAAATTCCTAAAAATGCTTAGAATTCGATTGAAAGGTCATTCGAATTCAAAGAGATTTATTTTATGATTTTTAAAATCTTCATGCATGTTCTTGACGGGTTTGATGTGTGTTAGAGCTCAATCTATGAGTTCTATGATCTGATATGCAATTATGTTAATTCTGGAATGTGGTCCGTGTGTTAGAATTTCTGGGAAAATTTTAGGGTTTTATATGAAGCTTTGTAGAAATCGGACGAATTGATAGAAATCGGACAATTTAAGGATTTCGGGCGATTTCAATTTCGGGCATGTGTTAAATCGTGAAATCGGGCGAAAATGAGTTTGCAAGAGATAGGATTGGGCGATTTAAAGTTTTCGGGTGGTTTGAAATCGCGGGCCTGAATTTGTGTAGAAATCGGGCGAAAAGTGATTTTTAACTGATAGGAAATCGGCCGATTTGAGTTTCGGGTCGCGAGGGCGTTTCGCGGGCTCAATTGATTTTAAGGTGTGAGTAAAGCAGGATTTCGCGGGCCAGAGTTTAGATTTCGCGGGCTGAAGCGATTCGCGGACCATGAGATATGACGCGGGCCGATTTTGGATTTCGCGGGCCAATCTCGAATCGCGGGGTGATTCCTGTGAGAGAAATCGGGCGATTTGCGAGATTCAAATCAGGCTTCGCGTGTCAAATCGATCGATTTGCGAAATCGCCGAAAGTCTCGTGAAATCGGGCGTTGACCTGACTGTCGTGTGTTGACTAATTTTAATCGGGCGATTTTTGGATTCGGCGAGTGATTTCGTGAATCGGACGTTGACCCGATTGTTCGTGGGTTGACCAAGCTTTTCAACGTGGGTTTCGGGCGATTTGAATTTGGGCTTTGACCGACTTTTGGTGTGCGTTGACCGACAGTTTTAATTTTTGGGCTTTTGCCCTATATCAGGCCCAAACATTTCAAATAAAATGGTTTTAAGCCCAGATCACTTTTAAATAAAATAGTTTCGTATTATAACATATATTTTCGGGTCAATCCATATTTTAAGATATAAATATTATTTTCGGATTTTTAAACGATCGGCCTAGTTTAAGTATTATACGATTATGGGATTTCGGTGTATGTGTTTCATGTAATTTATTATGTGTGCATTTCACGACATGCACGGGAGAGATGATGGTGCCGTATTTGTACGGTGACACCTTACGGTGTCGGATGAGTGGGTTAGAGTGACCTTTATTGGTCGTCGAGGTTAGACTCGTGTAGCACCTGGTGGGAGAGGGGGTTTGCGACACCCATCTACTCGGGATTGAGCCACCCGAGGTGCACACCATCGGATATTATTTGGCTCAGGGACGGCAGACAGATGTGAGATTCCTGTCTACCCGGGTAGTGGTAGACTACTCGGGGAGTTACACCAAGGTGTAACACCGTCGGGTTGAGATTGTGTGCGGAAGGAGCGACCCGACGAGGCCGGCGTGGGCTACCGCATGATTATGGCGTACCTTGCCATGCGCGCGTGGGTGCTGAGTCTAACCGAGGGCCCTGTTATGTGATGAGATGTGATAGGTTGAGCGTGCATATTTCATGTGTGAGGACATGGGATTGGGTTGAGTGCACGCACGCATACATTGCATGTTTTTACTGCCACCTACTGGGCGTTTTCGCTCAGGGTTATATTTTTCAGGTGGGACTGAGCCCGACACCGACAGGTGTCAGGGTTGAGATATAGGCTGGCTGGCGGCGGTGACTCCACGGGCTTTTGAGGGCGGAGCGGTACATGGGACGCGACCTGTGGAGAGGCGTAGGATAGTGTAGTCGGGTTTTGATTTTTGGGGCTTTGGCCCGTTGTATTATATCGACGCACTTTTGTAGACCCGACTTAGTATATATATATGTACATTATTTATTGAAAAAGTTTTTAATAAATCGGGTCCTCCGCGACTTTCGTTGCGGAAATCCGCCAATTATTCCAATTAGGAAGTAGGGTCGCCACAGGTGGTATCAGAGCGTTAGGTTTTAGATTCTGAAGACTGTCCATGTACTGCCGCTCAGAAGCCGGGAGAACCAGCCTCGCCTGTAGGTATTATGTGTTGATGTGATTTCGTGACCTTATTTGCTCAATTATATGTTATATAGTATTTGGAAATGTCGAGAGGAAGACCTAGGCGTGAGTTTGTGGGAGAGACGAGTCGACGGGACGAACCTGAGTCCTCGACTCGCGAACGCGATACTATCCACCGTCTGACTGAACTGATCCAACGTCAGTCAGACCAAATCAATGACTTGATCAACCATCGGAGCTCATCTGAGCATCGTATCTCCCCACAGCCTGAACGAGTGGAAATCATTGGGGAGAGGTTCCGTAAATTGAATCCTCCTAACTTCGCCGAGGCCGCCAACCCTGCGGTGGCCGAGGACTGGATCGGCACCATTGAAGATCTGTTTGTCTATAGTCGCGTACCAAACAATGAGAAGGTGCTATGTGCCGTTTCCCTGCTTCGGGGAAGCGCGCGGTTCTGGTGGAACACCGTAAAGGTGTTAGAGGATCCCGCTACTATGTCTTGGGAGCGCTTCAGAGAACTTTTCTACGACAAGTACTTCACTGCTCACGACCAGGAGCAGCGGATGTACGAATTCATGAATCTGAAGCAAGGCCGTATGCCAGTAGCGGAATATATCCGCCGATTTGAGGAATTGTCGCGTTTTGCCCCGCATCTCGTTGCGACCAACACGCTGAAGGTAACGAGATTCCTTAGAGGGCTGAAACCCGAGTTCTATCGGGACTTGAGTATAGCGGGTGTACGCCAGTTGGAATTCCGCCAGGCGACAGAGCGTGCCTTAATAGCTGAGCAGGCGGAAGGAGTTGTGAGAGAATCCCAAGAGGCAAATCGGAAGAGGGAGAGCCAACAGGGAGGAAGCAGCCAGAAGCGGCAATTCTTCGGCAAGGGTCCGAGGAATAAAGGTAGTCGACCAGGCCAGCAAATGTGGCGTCCGAATTTTAGTCAGGGACCGACTAACGTTCCCTACCGACCAGCGACGCCAGCGCCACAGTGCCAGCAGTGCGGGCGAAATCACTTTGGCATCTGCTACGGACCACGACCGGGCCTGAATCTACAGTGTTTCCGGTGTAGGAAGACCGGGCACACTTCACGGAACTGCACGGAAGGTCAGCCTCGACTGCAGAATCAGCCGCAGAATCTAATTCGACCTCCACCTGTGCCTGCACGAGTTTTCACACTGACCAACGAGGAGGCAGAGGCGAACCCAACCGTGGTGACTGGTACGTTGGATATCTTTCACGTACCGTCTTCTATATTGATTGATTCCGGAGCCACACATTCGTTTGTGTCGGCAAATTTCGTGACCCGGGCGGGAATATATCCCACCCATTCCTCATGCAATTTTATAGTATCACTACCACATGGAGATCCAACTCGGACCAACTTAGTGGTAGAAAATTGTCCTGTTAAGATTGAAGGGAGGGAATTAGATGTAGACCTAATAGTAATCCCAATGAATGATTACGACATCATATTCGGGATGGATTGGCTCTCGAAGTACGGGGCCATTATCGATTGCTCAAAGAGGGTAGTTAGGTTCCGATCACCCGAGGGAGAGGAATTTGAATTTTCGGGAAAGAAGAATGGTAAGACCATCTCTCGGATTTCCGCTTTGAAAGCTCATCGACTCGTTAATACGGGTTGCGAATCTTTCCTAGTTTTTGCGATAAAGGCTGAGGAGTCTTCTCAACCGAAGCTTGAGGAGGTCCCAATAGTAAATGAATATCCTGATGTATTTCCCGTGGATCTTCCGGGATTACCGCCGGATCGGGAAATTGAATTCGTAATCGATCTTGTGCCTGGAGCTGCCCCGGTCTCTAAATCCCCGTATCGGTTAGCACCGAACGAGTTACGAGAACTGAAGGAACAATTGGAAGATTTGTTACAGAAGGGTTTCATTCAACCCAGTTTCTCGCCTTGGGGAGCCCCGATACTTTTTGTTAAAAAGAAAGATGGGTCGATGAGGATGTGTATCGATTATCGTGAACTCAATAAAATCACGATAAAGAATAAGTATCCGTTGCCGAGGATAGACGATTTATTCGACCAACTCCAAGGGGCGACGGTATTCTCGAAGATCGACCTACGTTCTGGCTATTATCAACTAAAGATCCGTGAGGCGGATGTTCCCAAGACTGCCTTTAGCACGAGGTACGGCCACTACGAATTCTTGGTCATGCCTTTCGGGCTAACGAATGCTCCGGCTGCTTTCATGGATCTGATGAACCGGGTATTCAAGGAGTTCCTGGACCGCTTTGTTATCGTGTTTATAGACGATATCCTCGTACACTCGAAAACGAAGGAGGAACACGAGGAACATCTGAAAACGGTTCTTGGAATCCTTCGAGAAAAACAGTTGTACGCCAAGTTTACGAAATGTGAATTCTGGTTGGAACAAGTGGCATTTCTGGGGCACATCATTTCGGGGAGCGGAATTTCGGTGGACCCCAGCAAGATTGAGGCGATAGAAAATTGGCCACGACCGACCACTCCCACGGAGGTTAGAAGTTTTCTCGGGCTTGCTGGATACTATCGGAAGTTTATCAAAGATTTCTCCAGTATAGCCTCGACGCTCACAAATCTGACGAAGAAGAACGTTCCGTACAAATGGACTGAAGAATGTGAGCAAAGTTTCCAGGAGTTGAAGAAGAGACTGACGACTGCTCCAGTCTTGGCAATACCTTCGGGTACTGAAGGATTTTCGATATACAGCGACGCCTCGAAGAATGGCTTGGGGTGTGTATTAATGCAAAACGGGAGGGTAATTGCATACGCCTCCCGACAGTTGAAACCATACGAAAAGAATTACCCCACACATGATCTTGAACTCGCCGCAGTAGTGTTTGCTCTCAAAATCTGGCGACATTATCTGTATGGAGAAAGGTGCGAGATCTTCACGGATCTTAAGAGCCTAAAGTACTTCTTCACACAGAAGGAGTTGAATATGAGGCAAGACGATGGCTTGAACTAGTGAAGGACTACGACTGTGTGATAAATTATCACCCAGGAAAAGCTAACGTAGTCGCAGATGCGTTGAGCCGGAAAACCGTGAATACTGAATTGTGCCAACTTGGAGTTGAAGTAATTCACTTCGGGGAGATTGAGACGAGATTGGCAGCGTTGACTCTCAAACCAACGCTGTTAGATCGAATCATCGAAGCACAAAAGATAGATGAATTATATCTGAAGATTCGAGATGAACGAGATGAAGATGTTCCATCGGAGTTCGAATTCCGAGAAGACGAGAGCTTACGGTTCAGAAGTCGGTTGTACGTGCCTAAAGATGAAGAAATCCGCCGAACATTGATGACAGAGGCACATACGACTATCTACTCGGTACATCCTGGTGCCACGAAGATGTATCGAGATTTGCGAATAAATTACTGGTGGCCTGGGATGAAAAGAGACGTTGCCACTTTCGTAAGTCGATGCCTGACTTGCCAACAGATCAAGGCAGAACATCAAAGGCCGGCAGGAATGTTGCAACCTTTGACGGTTCCTGAGTGGAAGTGGGACCACATAACCATGGATTTTGTCGTCGGATTACCCAAGACGGTAAAAGGACATGATGCAATTTGGGTAGTCGTTGATAGACTGACGAAGTCTGCCCACTTTCTACCGATCAACCAGACTTATCCCATGGAGAAGTTCGCAAAGCTATACATTCAAGAAATAGTGAGACTACATGGGATTCCGATGTCGATCGTTTCCGATCGAGACTCGAGATTTCTGTCTCAATTCTGGGGGAGCTTACAGAAGGCTCTAGGGACCAAACTGTCGTTTAGTTCAGCCTATCATCCCCAGACAGACGGGCAATCGGAACGAACGATCCAGACGCTAGAAGACATGTTAAGGGCGTGCGTTCTGGATTTTCGTGGAAGCTGGAGTAAGTATCTCCCACTGATCGAATTTTCATACAATAACAGCTATCAAGCGACGATTGGGATGGCACCTTACGAAGCCTTGTATGGGCGTAGATGTCGATCCCCAGTACATTGGGACGAAATCGGCGAAAAAGCGTTGTTAGGTCCCGAAATGGTTCGTGAAATGACCAAAGCTGTTAATAAAATTCGAGAGAGAATGCAAACGGCCCAAAGTCGTCAGAAGAGTTACGCGGATAAAAGACGAAGGCCGTTGGAGTTCGAAGAAGGTGATCAAGTCTTCCTCAAGATATCACCGATGAAAGGAGTTAAGAGATTCGGACGGAAGGGGAAGCTGAGTCCGAGATATATAGGACCTTTCAATATTTTGAAAAGAGTCGGCGAGGTAGCGTATCAGCTAGAACTGCCGACATCGCTAGCACAAATCCATGACGTCTTCCACGTATCTACTTTACGGAAGTACGCTCCGGATCCGAATCACGTGCTACGAAGTGATACGCTTCATCAGCAGTTGAAACCGGACCTGAGTTACGAAGAAAGGCCGGTAGAGATTTTGATGTATGAATTAAAGCGACTTAGGAACAAGAACATCCCCCTAGTAAAGGTGTTGTGGCGAAACCAAGCGGTTGAAGAAGCCACATGGGAACGAGAAGATGAAATGCGCGAGAAATACCCCGAGTTGTTTACAACGACTTAAATTTCGGGGACGAAATTTCTGTAAGGGGGGGAGGATGTAATACCCGTGAAATTAATACGGGGTTATTTTTGTAATGTTCGAAATTAATGGAATTAATTCCGGACTAAACGAATTTTCAGAAGCGAGCCGGAAAATATTAAATGGGCCGAAAATGTTGAAAGACTCGAACAATACAATAGATCAAATAATATAGGACCCAAAGATGTTAATAAAGGCCCAATTATGTTAGATGGCCGAAAGTTGAATGGCCCAAATAGTTAAGATAAGAATAAAGATTTCTTAATGATAAGGAAAACTACCTAAGTTGATGCGATTGCTTTGAGATAAGGACTCCACCACCTTAGGCAACCAATCATGATTGAGCAAGGATAATTCTTAGTGGTAAGGGAAGGTTACGTAAGAAGGTATCATCAACTAGTCACTTGTTAAGTGATAAAACCCTCACTTGTAATTGCAACGAAAATAACATAATACAAAAGAGAGGTGAGGGAGACGTGAGAAAGCCGAGAAGGATTTGGCAAGTCTGATCAAATTCTCAACTTAGGAATTTCCCAAATTGAACTAAGGAGGTAAGGATCATATTCTAACGTATAAGCCTCCTACTAGTTTATCTATTTAACATGTTATATGGTTTGATGAATTTTCATTATGCCAAAGTAAGAAGGAACGTGGGAGAAGAAGAATTCGGGCAGATTCAACCTAGGAATTAATCTAATACTGCTAAGGACGTGAGGTAGGTGGTTTTTAACCCCTACAACCCGTACTAAATTCCTAAAAATGCTTAGAATTCGATTGAAAGGTCATTCGAATTCAAAGAGATTTATTTTATGATTTTTAAAATCTTCATGCATGTTCTTGACGGGTTTGATGTGTGTTAGAGCTCAATCTATGAGTTCTATGATCTGATATGCAATTATGTTAATTCTGGAATGTGGTTCGTGTGTTAGAATTTCTGGGAAAATTTTAGGGTTTTATATGAAGCTTTGTAGAAATCGGACGAATTGATAGAAATCGGACAATTTAAGGATTTCGGGCGATTTCAATTTCGGGCCTGTGTTAAATCGTGAAATCGGGCGAAAATGAGTTTGCAAGAGATAGGATTGGGCGATTTAAAGTTTTCGGGTGGTTTGAAATCGCGGGCCTGAATTTGTGTAGAAATCGGGCGAAAAGTGATTTTTAACTGATAGGAAATCGGCCGATTTGAGTTTCGGGTCGCGAGGGCGTTTCGCGGGCTCAATTGATTTTAAGGTGTGAGTAAAAGCAGGATTTCGCGGGCCAGAGTTTAGATTTCGCGGGCTGAAGCGATTCGCGGACCATGAGATATGACGCGGGCCGATTTTGGATTTCGCGGGCCAATCTCGAATCGCGGGGTGATTCCTGTGAGAGAAATCGGGCGATTTGCGAGATTCAAATCAGGCTTCGTGTGTCAAATCGATCGATTTGCGAAATCGCCGAAAGTCTCGTGAAATCGGGCGTTGACCTGACTGTCGTGTGTTGACTAATTTTAATCGGGCGATTTTTGGATTCGGCGAGTGATTTCGTGAATCGGACGTTGACCCGATTGTTCGTGGGTTGACCAAGCTTTTCAACGTGGGTTTCGGGCGATTTGAATTTGGGCTTTGACCGACTTTTGGTGTGCGTTGACCGACAGTTTTAATTTTTGGGCTTTTGCCCTATATCAGGCCCAAACATTTCAAATAAAATGGTTTTAAGCCCAGATCACTTTTAAATAAAATAGTTTCGTATTATAACATATATTTTCGGGTCAATCCATATTTTAAGATATAAATATTATTTTCGGATTTTTAAACGATCGGCCTAGTTTAAGTATTATACGATTATGGGATTTCGGTGTATGTGTTTCATGTAATTTATTATGTGTGCATTTCACGACATGCACGGGAGAGATGATGGTGCCGTATTTGTACGGTGACACCTTACGGTGTCGGATGAGTGGGTTAGAGTGACCTTTATTGGTCGTCGAGGTTAGACTCGTGTAGCACCTGGTGGGAGAGGGGGTTTGCGACACCCATCTACTCGGGATTGAGCCACCCGAGGTGCACACCACCGGATATTATTTGGCTCAGGGACGGCAGACAGATGTGAGATTCCTGTCTACCCGGGTAGTGGTAGACTACTCGGGGAGTTACACCAAGGTGTAACACCGTCGGGTTGAGATTGTGTGCGGAAGGAGCGACCCGGCGAGGCCGGCGTGGGCTACCGCATGATTATGGCGTACCTTGCCATGCGCGCGTGGGTGCTGAGTCTAACCGAGGGCCCTGTTATGTGATGAGATGTGATAGGTTGAGCGTGCATATTTCATGTGTGAGGACATGGGATTGGGTTGAGTGCACGCACGCATACATTGCATGTTTTTACTGCCACCTACTGGGCGTTTTCGCTCAGGGTTATATTTTTCAGGTGGGACTGAGCCCGACACCGACAGGTGTCAGGGTTGAGATATAGGCTGGCTGGCGGCGGTGACTCCACGGGCTTTTGAGGGCGGAGCGGTACATGGGACGCGACCTGTGGAGAGGCGTAGGATAGTGTAGTCGGGTTTTGATTTTTGGGGCTTTGGCCCGTTGTATTATATCGACGCACTTTTGTAGACCCGACTTAGTATATATATATGTACATTATTTATTGAAAAAGTTTTTAATAAATCGGGTCCTCCGCGACTTTCGTTGCGGAAATCCGCCAATTATTCCAATTAGGAAGTAGGGTCGCCACAGGTGATAGTAGTGACAGCTACATTTTTAGGTGCGTTTTTGATAAACGTAGAACTAATAAGGAAAGAGGGAGATCCAATATACGAACCCGCGTGAGGAGTAGTGATTTAACTCTAAGAGAAGAGGTATAGTGATCTCGATAAAATTCCAAAATATTGGCGGTTGTGGGTTCAATGCGCAGATATCAGGATTGACCTCACTCACATGCACAAGCTTGAGACATTGAAGTTTACATCGGGCGCCTCTAAGCCTATCCTCTCTCCATTCAAATTTACCCAACTGTCTCAAAAAGTTAACTTTGAGTGGCTGCACAATATTTGTGAGACTCTTGAATCATGTTGTGGGTGCTTTGCAACATCTTCAAGTGCTTAAGATAAGAAGATGTGCATTTTTTCAGTCCGAAAAGCACGACCAAGACGATGATTGGGTGGTTGACGATGTTAAAATATTAATATATGATAATATTTTCTTAATGCTATGATGATGTTTAGTACTACATTTTGGAAGTCATGGGTGAACATGCTTTGAAATGTGTTAGGTTTGCCAAAGCATGGCTAAGGTTGAAACTTTTGTCCTTTAAGTTATGTTATCATGTAGTCTTTATAAGTTCTATGTGATGCATGTATGAATATATGAATATGTTAAGGTCTAAAGAGTAAAGCCACGTGAGTCCTCTATGTTGTCCTCTTTTTCTTCAAACTCACATAAAAGTAAAAGCTTCAACCTCTCTAATGTTCATAAAAGCCAACATGGTATCAGAGCTTTCTTCTTGAGCGGCTTGTGGGTGAAAAATTTATAGCAAAGAAGACACTCAACGAAGATGGCGAGCAACTCTCTAAGCACGGGGCCTCCGGTTTTCAACGGCGAAAACGCGATCAAGATGAAGGCTTACTTGAAAGCGCTATGTCTATGGAATGTGGTGGAAAGTGATGAAGAACCACCAGTTTTACGAGCAAACCCGACGATCGCTCAAATGAAGAAGCACGAAGAAGACCTCGCCAAAAAGCCAAGAGCTCTCACATGTTTACACTCGGCTCTCTCCGATACAATCTTCACAAGAAACATGACTTGTGAAAATCCAAAAGAAGCTTGGGATAAGTTGAAGGAAGAGTTTGAAGGAAGCGATCGTGTGAAGAGCATCAAACTCTTAACACTAAAAAGAGAGTTTGAAATGTTGAAGATGAAGGATAGAGACTCAGTGAAAGAGTATTCTTCCAAACTCTTAGACATCATTAACAAAATAAGGTTGATGTAAGAAGAGTTCAATGATGCGAAGGTGGTGGAAAAGATGATGATAAGTCTACCTTCGAAATTTGAGGCGAAAAATTTGGCTATTGAAGAATCATTCGACCTCAAGACTCTATCCATTGCTGAGTTTATTAGCAAGCTTCAAACTCAAGAGCAACGAGCAAATATGAGAGAAGAAGATGCCACCGAAGGAGCTTTTCCGGCCTCTAAAGAGAGGATGAAAGGAAAACAACAAGCAAAAGAAGGCACAACCCAAGATGACGACAAGGATGATGAAGATAAAGGTGCTCAAAATTTCAAATACAAAGCAAAGCCGGCCCGATCGTGCAAAATATGCTTTCGAAACAATCACGTCGAGAGTGATTGTTGGTACAAAGAAAAAGGCGCAATCCATTGCAACCATTGTAAGAAAATGGGGCATCTTGAAAGGAATTGTCGGCTAAAAAAACAAGGCATTCAACCACAACAAGCCAACGTTTCCGATGATCAAGAAGAGGCTAAAGAATGGCTTTTTATGGCGATGCCAGAAGCAAAAGACGAGCAAGCGTGGCTCATTGATAGTGGTTGCACGAGTCACATGTGTAAAGACGAAAGGATGTTTTCGAGCTTGAACAAATCCGTCAAGAGTAAGGTTCAACTCGGAGATGGGAAGTCATTCAAGCCGAAGGAAAAGGATCAATACCGGTCAACACTAAGCGATGTACAAAGTATATTACCGATGTTCTCTTTGTTCCTCATTTAACTCAAAATCTTGAGCGTTGCAAGAATGGTTGAAAAAGGATACTCTCTTTTGTTCAAAGACAATGCATGTGTTGTCTATGATACGAATGACGTGATGTTGGTGAAGGTGGCTATGATTGAAAAATGTTTCTCTTTGAAGTTCAGTGAGAAACATGAAGGTGCTCGCTATGTATTGAACGATGATGATGACTCACCTCTCGTCTCATCTACGTCGAAAATGAAGCCTATGACGACGGATGAAAAATGCATGTATGCTAGGTTGGAAACTTCCTCGTTAAAAGAAGTAAGGGATGAACGGAGACATGCAATGAAGGAGGAGATGGCGATGGTCGAAAAAAATCAGCTTCGAGATTTATTTACCGGATCATCGAGGAAGACTAAAATGAGGAGGAGCAAGCCAAAGTCAAAACCTCTCGTTCATGATGTGAAACGACCGAATGAAGGCAAAGAACCCGCTGCAAATGGACGAACGGAAAATGCCCAGATCAAGTACGAAGTCGTTCGACAAGCTAAAGTGGACGATAAGGTAAAATTTGATCACTGTTGTTCCCACGATCAACATACCGATATGATGATGAATCCATTGCCCAAAGGAAGACTCAAACGTCTAAGTATCGTTTCAGCGTCATTAAGAAAATATTAAGGAGGAGTGTTAATATATATGATAATATTTTCTTAATGCTATGATGATGTTTAGTACTACATTTTGGAAGTCATGGGTGAACATGCTTTGAAGCGTGTTAGGTTTGCCAAAGCATGGATAAGGTTGAAACTTTTGTCCTTTAAGTTATGTTATCATGTTGTCTTTACAAGTTAGATGCATGTGATGTAATTCAATGCATGTATGAATATATGAATGATGTTAAGGTCTAAAGAGTAAAGCCACTATATTGTTCTCTTTTTCTTCAAACTCACATAAAAGTAAAATCTTCAACCTCTCTAATGTTCATAAAAGCCAACAGACGAAGAAGTCGAGTTCCGCTCGTAACAATATTTCGAGCTGTATGATTGTCGTCTGACGCAATGGAAAGCTGATCCTCTAACTTTCCAAGACTTAGGCATCTCAAGATTCACTTTTGTCCTTCCCTCAATGACTTTCTAGATAGTTTTGGAGAGATCTCGATGCTCGAGATGATCGAGGTGGATGAACGATACCTTTCTACGGGCAGAAGATATTCTTGAGACACAACGCGAATATGGGAACGAAAACGTACGAATCCAAGTAAAGTAACCGAGCACGGTAAGCATGCCCTCTAGTTGATGATGCTGGGTAGGTATCATTGTTGTTTGTGTCAGTGATGTTTATTACATGCTAAATAAGTTTTTATGTACGTGATGATTATGAATTGATTGTGCTATGATTTCCCATGATCAAATGGTTCACATCAGTTTAACTAATATTTTGAAATTTTTATTTTCGGCGGAAAAATGGGGCCGAAGCCCAAAACTAATGATAAGTTACGTTGCAGGGGCTCGATGAGCAAAATCCGCAAAAGAACTTGACTATATAAACCGTTCGCAATCTCGTACCTATTTAAAGTCCGCAGTTGCAAAACATCTTCATCCCAAAATTTTGTTGGAGAATATAGGGTTTTCTGAGTATATGTCCGGATATTCTCTAGAATCGTATTTGGAAATTCACTTTCCAAAGACAATATATGGATCCTATTTTCGAGTTGCGCCAAATTTGTCCCGGGATAAGACTAGAGATAATTTCCTGAGTTTTTATGAATTCTAAGTGTTTAAGTCGATTGTTTGGTCTGCTATTTACAACCCAAAATATTTTCAATTGTATCTATTCATATACAGACATAACTCATTTAAAGGTGGTGTCTGTTTATTAAGACATCACACCTATTCACCATGTACACCTATTCGCCCATGCACACCCTTTTGAGTCAAAAGGGTTTCAGGTTCCGAAATAGAACGATTTCCGAGCGTGCACTCGCACCTCCTAACTCGTATTTGCTTTATTTCCAATTACGCTAAAATATACAACAAATATATAAATCCATCTATAGATTGTTAAACCAAAGAAACCAAAAAGAAAAAAAAGAGAGAAGCAATCAACGTCCCCCACAATGAGTCACAATTTAATATCCCTTAGTGTTCTTGATGGTGTCCTTCAGACCCCCGACGACGACGAGGAAGACGATGACACGCTGTCCAAATCTTACGACGGCAGACACTTAAGCTCTCTGAAAGATCACTCCATGAGCATATTGATGGAGGGTTTCGATCCTACGAATAGTAATAAGCCGACGAATATTACTATTACCAACGATGATGAATGCTTCCACGAGGAATCTAATATTCCAAAAAGGAGCGCAACGCCAAACGCTGTTATGGTGGGATTCGCAGACTACATGAATGATTTGAAGGACAGACTAACAAGCGATCGAGGGCGTGGTATAGAGATCATCCCAATCGTCGGAATGGGCGGAATAGGGAAAAACACTTTGGCTCGAAAACCTATACAACGATTCGCTCATCGTTTCCCACGTTGACATCCGAGCTTGGGCCACCGTTTCGCAAGATTATAATGTGAAGGCCATTCTGTTAGCCCTTCTTTACTACGTAGACGACAAAATTCTCGACGATAGGCCGCGGAAGGACGTCGCCGGGTCGGGACATGAATTGTACCAAAAGCTGCACAGCAAAAGATATCTGGTCGTTTTGGACACGTGTCGCGGTAAGAGGTTTGGGATGAGTTAAAATCCTCCCAACCAAACAAAGGTGATGAGAATAGCCGAAACGAGTAGGGACGTTCACCCAGACTTGTCTTCCAAAGAGCATCGAATGGATCTTCTGAGCGTCGACCACGGTTGGGAATTACTTCGCCAAAAGGCATTTGGCGCCGAAAAGGAAGAAGAAGAAGAATCTCTCGAACAAATCGGCCGAAGAATAGTGAGGGATTGCGGAAGGCTGCCCCGATCAGCGTGATCGGAGGTCTTCTCTTCGTCGACAGATACTCGAGAGATTTATGGGAGCGAATTTCGAGGGACGTTCGTGCAGTTTTGTCGTTGCAAGGAGACGACGAGCACTTCTCCAAGATATTATCTCTGAGCTACGATAACTTGCCTCTTCACTTGAGGCCGTGTTTTCTCTACCTGGCGGCTTTCCCGGAAGATTTCGAGGTCAGGGGCTCGAAGCTCGTGCGACTGTGGTCCGCGGAGGGGTTTCTGTGTAGGCCACGCGGGAACAACAAAAGCTTGGAAGGCGTGGGAGAGGATTACCTAAAGGCTCTGGTCAACAGAAACCTTCTCTCGATAGAAGGAATGAAGTCCAATGGACAGCCGGCGACCTATCGAATGCACGATCTTCTGAGTGATCTCATGCGTGAGGAAAGCCGGCGCCCCGAGATTCGTCGTTCGAGAAATTTCGAAGCTTGAGCGTTCTCAATTCCTTCAACATCAAAGTCGCATCAGCTCTGCCGCCCTGCCGTGAGGTGGATGTCCCTACGGTGCTCCCCATTTCGAGGCTCGTGAAAATATTGGACGTTTACGACATAAAATTCCACCAGTTTCCGAGGGAGAGACTTCAGCTGTCGAACTTGCGTTTCTTGGCCGTCAAATCCCCAGAAAATCTACCGCCCGAGATATGGAAACTGAGGGATTTGCAGACTTTACTTGCAAGAATGTACAACGATATTTTATTACCCTACGAAGCATGGGAACTTCCGGGCTTAAGGCACGTTGTGCTGAGGGGCGCGGCAATCTTTATCAAGTACAAAATCTCGCACAGCCTCGAAGAGCTTCAGACAATCTCCGACGTCAATTTCCACGACTTATTAGCGAGCAACCTCATCAACAGCATACCCAACGTGAGAAAACTGGGAATCCACGGGGATTGTTTCGATTTCAAAAACGGAACTATCGATCTCAGTCACCTCCTAAAACTCGAAACCCTGAAGTTGCTATATTTCATCGGTCGTGACGATATTTGCGCCGAAATTCTAATAAAACTTCCAAAACATCTCAGAAAGGTGTTCTTGGAGTTCTGCCTGATACCTACGAGGCTCGTGAGTTGTCTCCCCGATTTGGAGTGCCTCGAAGTTCTGAAGATAAGATTCTCTTCGTTTTCGATCGATAAGAACCACGACGAAGAGTGGAAGCTCGACGATGGAGTCGAGTTCGGCTCGTTAGGGTTTCTATCTTTGCAAGATTTGAATATCGTGCGTTGGGGAGCTGATTGCTCTAACTTTCCCAAACTTCGGCATCTGAAGATTCGAATGTGCGTTGAGCTCGAGGAGGTTTCGGAAAGCATTGGGGAGATATCAGCGCTCGAAATGATCGAAGTGGTCGACTGCAATCCTTCACTTGAGGCTTGGGCGAAGCAGATTGAAGAGGCTCAGCGATGCCGTTATCGGAATGAAAGTTTTCAGATTAAAATTATGAATAATTTGGTTTGATTGCTAAACTGTTGCACTTTGCTGTGATGCTTTTTTGTTATATTATCAAATTTACTCGGTGACAGTTTTCTTCTTTTATGTGTACGTGAAAGTAACAATTTGTGGACACGAAACTTTAGTACGCAGTCGGTTTGGTACGAAAGACGAGTTTAAATGGTATTAGCTTTAGTTGGATTTAACAATGGATGGTATGAATATTTGGGGTGGTCGGTAGATTTAAATAATTATATCGGATGTGTTTGGTAAATAATTTTAAATGGTATTATGTTTAATTAGTTCAATTACAATTCCGTATTTTGAATATAATTTTTTATATATGAAGGGTAAATTTGTCGGTAAGGCCGAAATTAGCTAAAGGCAATGTTGTCAACCAAGCACTGCATTAGTATCTAACCCCTCTTGTGCTAATTTTAAAATAGTGTCATTGAGTTGATTTAATTTCGAGAGTTAGTGTTTTTGAATTGCAAATTCGTAACTTGTGTGTCCTTAGACTGTCAAGTAGGATGTATCCACAAAAAACCTTTGTTGTAAAAGTCGGGCTAATCGGCCGTCTAGGCACTAGGTGGTCGGTGGAACCGATTGATCGGTTTGGGCGGCTGATTAGGCGGCCGATTAATTCATCTGAATTTTTTTTTTTGGAAGTAACTACATTTTTTTATCGGTAAATTTTTACTAAGTACAAATCAATATTTTTGGGATTGACATTATTTAGATGGATAAAACACCTTTACTTTGGTATATCAGCATATAACAAAAAATAAGCATACTGATTAATTTCCGCATAGAAACCGGCTAGGCCGTTTGGGCGCTAAACCCCTCACGGGCCCTGACTAACCCATTGTGAATTTTACAATATTGCAAAACAGCCAACTACAACGCCACATACTCTTTATACTTAACTAATTTGGCATATACGATCCAATGTCAAGTTACAACTAAGAATTAGGTTTTCGACATACTCTTAACATATATATATATATATATATGTAATTATTTCTTGATAACGTACTCTTAACATATATAAATATGTAATTGAAGTCGTGGAATAATAAAAATGAGATTATACAGCAGGAAAAATATTTTACATTCTCTTCTCTTCACTAGAAAACTAGTGAAGAAATTCCCTCCTCCTTTCCTCAATAAACGGAGGTTGGGGGAGGTAAAATCGCATATTTTCTTCTTTTATTTTTTGTCCTTTGCTTTTTTTTTCTCTTGTCACTTCGTGTATGAGTTTCTAATGGAAGTTTTTATCCCCTTTATGGAGCCCTTGTCAGGTCTTCTACCTTTTTTTTTTGTTTTTTCGCTTCCTTTTAGATCTCATGGACATTGGTGGAATAACTTTTATTCTACGGAGTGCGAAAAATTCCTTTTGCTATTTGAGGTTTTTCAGGAAGCTAGAATATCTAATAAAACATGCACATTCTGCAGGCAGTCAATGTATTTCGAGGGGTATGTCATATGTTCGATCATCACCCAATTGCTTTGAGTTAAGCCCGTCGGACATGAACATGTCCTATAACATGGTTGGCATGGTTTGCAGGCCAGTCCAAGAATAGGGTTTATCGGGTTACTGAAAAAAGAGGCATGACCTTCAACAAAAAAAGGTCTGATCATTCATCGCTGAAAACTGTGTAGTCTATGTGTATTTAGCCAATATCATTATGAAGTTTTTTAATTAGATATTATAGAGGTTCACGTCTTATTGTGGAATATAGCTAGCTGTCTTATTTTTTTGTGTGATTAGATTTTGGATGTTTTTTGCTTGACTGTTTGCTCGTTTAGTGAGCATTTGTTACTGGGAGCTTTTGGGGTTCAGGCCCCATCATACTTTGAGTTGTGAATCAGACTCATGTCAGAAAAAGATAGTTTTATGGACCTAATTTGTATAAAACGTAGTATGAAAGACCTAAAATATGTTCTGACCAAAATACCCATGCAATAATGTTAAAAGAAGAGTTATCGACCAGCTACTTACTGTTATTATAAAGTGTTACGAGAGACAACATATTAGTTAATTTTAGTACATAAGTGGTATTAACATAACAAAAATTAGCTTTGACAATCGAAATTTCATGTACACAGATTGTCATGTACCAAGCAAGATTTATGTGTCCTCCAGGGTTTATTAAAAGATTTACGTTGTCAATTGCACCTCCATTGAGGCATTTTTCGCATTCTCTCGACACAAATTGTGAAAAAAATTGTGAATCGAATCCCGTTTTGGAAACAAAATTGGAGCTAATACGTTGAAATCATAGTGACCCATAGCCTGTAGTCTGCGTAGCGCAACCCCGTTGGCTCCATCCTTCGTCGCTCAAGGTGAACGGAATTGAAAATGAAGTCGTTCGAGAAGATTGGCCTGGAATGCAAGCGGTATAAAATCGAACTCAATAGTTATATTTTGAGGACGAACTGGTATAGGTCATCATACACCTGAGGACAACGAAGATGTATATGTAAATGTTTAATTGGTATAAACCATCACCATCCGTTACAAATTTGAGTTTTGGATTTTTCTGAGATTTGTAACCAAATCATTTTTTCGGTCAAAATTGAAACTAATATATATAAATTGGAGAGACCCATAGCCAAAAATTCTCATAGCGCCATTGTGTTCGCTCGATCACTCGTCATTAAAGGTTAATCGAACTAGAAACGCAGTCATTGCTGATTTTAGCGTAAATGAATGTTCCTTAAAGTGGTACGAGTGATGAATCAATTGTCGTCGAGAAACAGTCAAAAGGTATTCCAAGTCAAATAAGAAATGAAATTCAAATTTGAATAGATTCGAATTTTAAAATAAATTAATAAAAAAAATTATTTGAATAAATTCGAATTAATTCGAATTAATAGGAAAATTCGAATTCATTCTATTAATTCAAAATTATTCATATATTCGAATTTATTTATTAATTTTATATTATTACTTTTCAAGAAGTGGTATCGAAAAAGGTGTTACCATGGTGTAGTTTTGAGTTCGAAGATTTTGGCGGGATTTCTAAATTTGACTGAAATATGTTAGGCGGAATTTTAGAAATGTGTGGAAAAAGTTAAGTGTTACTATACGCTGTTATTGTGTTACTGAAAGTCAAAATTACATCGCCAAAAATACAAAACATAAATTAAAGGACTATCTCGACTTTAATGACCGAATAAGGCGTATTCGACACAATTTTATCATAGGTCTTAGTAGTCGACGGGGATTAGTGATGTTAGTAATGGAATATCGAATGATTTTGATGTCAAGCAAGTTTGAAATGTATGTGATTAGCACGCTTGCTGGGTAACACTTCATCCTTTCTGGATATCACTTATTTCTGGGTAACACTTTTCTTGTAATTCATTATTTGTAAATAACGCATTCTGTCACATTGAAAATCCGCCGACGACACCAAAAAATCGTTGCAACCGCTAGCTTCTTCACATTAGTGACCAAATAAGGTTAAATCGACCTCAATTTCTCATGGGTCTTCATAGTAAAAGAAAATTTTTAAAGTTTATATTGTAATGGAGATTCACAAATCTCGTTGACAATGGGTAAAATCTCGACTCTAATTGGTGAATAAGGTGAATTCGACTCAATTGATCACGTGTCTTAGTAATCGACAAAACATTTGATATTAATCATGAAACAATCCGAATTCAGCTTTTTTTTTTCTTGAAATTGAAACATTTTCAATGTGAGTAAC
Source organism: Craterostigma plantagineum (assembly GCA_027422505.1). Taxonomy (NCBI): domain Eukaryota; kingdom Viridiplantae; phylum Streptophyta; class Magnoliopsida; order Lamiales; family Linderniaceae; genus Craterostigma; species Craterostigma plantagineum. The sequence continues at coordinate 7,600,430 of JAPQWV010000013.1, read as the reverse complement.
ACTTTCTGCAAATAAAATAACATATGTAAAGATAAAAAAACATTTCATTAATAATATTATGGAAAGTTCTATATGTCAAGGAATATTACCACACTAATTGTCAAATAATACCGAATGTCCGATATAAAATAACATTAGAAATCCAATTTTTAACACGATTGTAGATATTGGTATTGCATAATAGGCTCTTCGTACCACATTAACAATTTCATTAATTTCACTCACAAATCCACTTCTTTTTTATTGTCTAGGGTTTGGGGACTCGAATTTTGTATTTATGGTCTATTAAATGTTGTTCATGCTTTGATGTTTAACTTTGTATACGTTTGTGATGGAATTCATAACGTTATGTCTCATCAAAAGAGATATTAGTACATGTTGTGAAGGAAGAGCTATATGTTTACGTGACTAATAACTTCAACATTCAACTAATAACATCAATATTCGTATAACGTGTATTTTAAAGGAATTCGGTTGTTTAACTTCATCTTCAGATCATAATTTCCAGTATATCCACGAATATCAATCTTATATGCAACGAAAGTGCATTTATGAGGAAATAAATTGAATTAGTTATCTGGTTTAAGCAACCTATTATGTAGTATCAAGTATAAATCAATGTGTTATAAATTGGGTTCGTATTGTTTTTTGTTGGTCCCTATTACACCAAACAATCTAACCTAGGATGGATTAACCACACAAATAATCTTGAAATCAAAGCAAATGGTGTGGGGTGCTTGAGAGGATAAGATGGAGGCTCAAAAAATTTTCTCTCTAGAATAGAAACACTCACAAGCACACGCACTATGTGCTAGTGTTTTCCTATTTATACCACAAGTTGGTATATAATAGGTGGGCCTCTTGTGAAGGCCCATTACATGAATAACTAAGAACTAACCCAACTAAGAACTAGCCCAAAGTTTAATAAAGCTAACCAACAAAGATAATATAATGAAATTGAACACTACAAAATATTTCCTAACAATCTCCCCCTTAGTGTTCAATCTTCAGTTCAGCGCGGGATATCTTTGTTGGGCATATTGGAGATCTCGATTCCTAGCAAACTCCCCCTACAAGGGATATCTCCTCTTCTTGCGGAGGCATTGATGGCTCGGCTGGGACTCACTTGTTAAGATTCTCCAATCTTCTTCTTCTTGGCGCCGGATTTGTCGTCTTCGAATGGAAGTTGTCTGGTTCGGCCTCGAAGATGACTCGTCTGGCTCCAGAAGAAGGTAGGCGTGGGGCGTAAAAAAATGTGCCAAGGCTCCATTGAAATGTGACTTTCAAGAGCAGGGAGCCCGGTCTTCAGAGTGGTCAGCGCAGTAGTGGCGGAATGTGGTGGGTGAGATGTGCCATGGCTCCTTCGAGTGTTCCATTATGAACATAATAGCCTGACACATAAGAGTGTGCGCAGAGGTAGTGGAAGCCTCCGGCGGTGCGTAGTTGGTGGAGGTGGCGTGGATGATGGTTGCTGCTGATGCTGCTGTACGATCTTCAACTCATTTCTTCTCCTTTACTCCCCCTTGAGACGATCTCCGTCTTCGGGATCGTCACGTCGTCCGTGGGACGAGTCTGCCTCTGGTGTTGATGGTGGTGATGATGGTGTGGTGTGGTGTTGAGTGAGGCAATCAAGTGGAGGAGTAGCAGCAATTGGTGTTCCTCCGGGTTCAGTTTTGAACACTGGAGAGACGGAGCAGCATGTGGTGGCGTAGGCGTAGGCGTGGTGGAGTGGTGTCGGTGATGGGACCTTTTCCTTCATAGATCCTCGTTGAGCGCGGCATGGAATGTGTAAGTTCCTCGCTGATTGCTATGAGTCAGGGCTCCATCACGAACGGGGTAACTAACCAGACGGGGGTCACAAAGACGCTCCGTCGTCACAACATCGAAACATGTGTCCGATGTGCCGCCTGTTTGCACAGGTCAGAAAGAACCAGAGAGCCACAAAGGCTTTCCGTTCGCACGGACGATGAGACAAGCTCGTAGCCGTGGCCCATCGACAGTTGTGGTGAGGGTGGCTGTCGTGGGTCTTCCGCTCTCGGTCACAAGGACGTCATCAAGCGTTCGTGCAAGTTCACGAAGAACCTACGGTGCGTAAAGAGCGTTTGTGTCCTAGAAAGTGGAAAATTTCGGTGGGTGAGGACACTAGACTCTATGTGAGTGCAAGAGGTGCAGTGAGAGGCGGGGCACTACATGTTCAACATCAACCGTCTCCAAGTGGGGCGGTGATGGCTAACGTGGTTCCTCTTGTGCGAATGAAACAGCTATCTGCGAAAGGATAGCTGAGTGGTTGGGGGGTTAATTGCGCGGTTGGACCAGATGCCGCGACTTCTACTCGGGAAACGAACGAGTCGTCTCCTGTACCTATGGGCGAGGTCCGGGTTATGGTGAGATATGATAGAGGAGTGCGATCATCTCGTCGTTGGTTCGCAGCTCCTGCAAGCGACTTACGTCATCCTCCCGAGATCGTTGATTGGATCTTTGCGTGGAGAAGGATGTCGCGCGACCTAGACCTAGACTAGAGAGGCTAGGGTAGGCTCGTTCCTGGGTTAGGATCAGGGGGGGTTTCACTGATCCATGGGAACTATGGTGGCGTGGCGTGATCGCGTTGAAAGGCGACCACGAGTGATGTCGACGAGGGTGGCCCAAAACTGTTGTTCAGACACTTCTGAGACTCGTCAGGTGGTGGTCGTGGTGAGGGCGTAAAGATGATCACGGTGGCTTAGGACGTCTCCATGTAGCGCACCATGGTGGAATGGATGGCAGTGGGTGGACGGTGGAGTCTGGTACAAGAGATCCACATCGCAGCATCAAGATTGGATGGCGCGCCCACTGATGGTTGGTTGAACTTTTGTCAACCCTTCTTTGTAGGTCTGGGTTCTGCACGGATTTGTACAGAAGTCATGATGGTTGCGCGCTTCTCTGACATCCCTTCTTGCACGTGGAGCAACCCGTGTAACGTGCATGATGGGGTTGGTTGCTCGCAGTGCATACCGGTCATGAATGTGGAGCAACCCATGTACCATTCATGCCGGGGAATGGTTGCTCACGTCGTGTACCAGTCATGTATGTGGAGCAACCCGGGTACCATACATGCTGGGTGAGTGAAATTGGCATTTGGAAATTCTGCTCTGAAAAGTTTGGGGGTGACCTAAACTTTTTCTATAATGTGCCAATACCATCCTAGGTCGATCGTTGGGTACGGTGATCGCTGCCGCGTTTTTGGATTTGCCTTCAAAAATTTCACAAAAAACGTCGTCTATACCGAAAATTTTGGCCCAGAAAAATTTATTTCGAAAAATTTTAGAAGTGTAAGATAGACAAAGTCCAAAGGCCTTAGAAAATTTTTCTCTATCCAATGATATAAATTTTCCTTGGGCTTAGAAAAAAATTTCCTTCCTTTTTTTTTTTTTTTTTGCTCCTTAAACCTTATTTAATCCGAGGGGGGTGTGCCAGAAATTTTGGTGGTAAAAAAACGTTCAAGTGTAATTTTAAAGAGTGATTTTTGCAAGATTTGAAGCTAAAAGGTGTGTTTGGATCAAGTTTAAAGGTTGGGTGCAAATTTCTCGGGGGGTGCGAAAAATGGTGTGTGAAAATGTGCGAAAAATGTTGTCCCGAGAAATTTCGTTGTGAGAGTGAGTCGCGAAAATAAGGAAATTTCGCATTCACAGTGAATTTTCGCATATAGCACGGAAATTTCGCATTCAGAGGAAATTTTCACATGTACTGAAATTTTCGCATGTCGAGAGAAAATTCACATTTGAAGTAAAATTTCGCATGTATAAAAGTTTCGCATGTATAGAAATTTTCGCATGTATAAAAATTTCGCATGTCGAGAGAAAATTCACATTTAAAGTAAAATTTCGCATGTATAAAAATTTTCTCAGGTATGAAGCTTTCGCGGTTTGGAAATTTCTCAGGTTGAAAAACTTTCTCAGGTGGAAGTTAGTTCAGATGAAATTTTCTCAGGTTGAGAATTTTCGAAGTGTAAATTTTCTCAGTTGAAAATTTCTCGGATTTGAGAAATTTCTCAGTTTTGAATATTTTCGCAGTTTTGAAAATTTAATCAGTTTAAGAAAATTTCTCGGATTAAAAAATTTCTCAGTTTTGCAAAATTTCTCGGATTTGAAAAAAAAAAAATTTCTCAGTTTTGCAAAACTTTCTCGGGCAGTTAAAGTTTCTCGGGTTGCTAAAATTTCTCGGCTAAGAATTTTCTCGGGTAAGAAAATTTCTCGGCCAGTGAAAGTTTCTCGGCCAGCGAAATTTTCTCGGCTAAGAATTTTCTCGGGTAAGAAAATTTCTCGGCCAAGAACAAAGCATGGGCAGCGCGACTTTTACCAGAAAAATGGCTCGTTTTCGCTCAAATCTCACTCAAAATCGACGAAACTTGTTCCAAAACTTCAGAAAAACATTCCTAAACACATAATCAACATTTGGGATGTCTAAAAACAACAAATCGAGGTCGAAATCGCCCAAAAACTGAAAGTGACGAAAATAATTTTTCAAGCAATTTTTCACTCAAATCTTGCTTAAAACACGCAAATCCAGTCGCGTTGGGCTCTGATACCACTTGTTGGTCCCTATTACACCAAACAATCTAACCTAGGATGGATTAACCACACAAATAATCTTGAAATCAAAGCAAATGGTGTGGGGTGCTTGAGAGGATAAGATGGAGGCTCAAAAAATTTTCTCTCTAGAATAGAAACACTCACAAGCACACGCACTATGTGCTAGGGTTTTCCTATTTATACCACAAGTTGGTATATAATAGGTGGGCCTCTTGTGAAGGCCCATTACATGAATAACTAAGAACTAACCCAACTAAGAACTAGCCCAAAGTTTAATAAAGCTAACCAACAAAGATAATATAATGAAATTGAACACTACAAAATATTTCCTAACAATCTCCCCCTTAGTGTTCAATCTTCAGTTCAGCGCGGGATATCTTTGTTGGGCATATTGGAGATCTCGATTCCTAGCAAACTCCCCCTACAAGGGATATCTCCTCTTCTTGCGGAGGCATTGATGGCTCGGCTGGGACTCACTTGTTAAGATTCTCCAATCTTCTTCTTCTTGGCGCCGGATTTGTCGTCTTCGAATGGAAGTTGTCTGGTTCGGCCTCGAAGATGACTCGTCTGGCTCCAGAAGAAGGTAGGCGTGGGGCGTAAAAAAATGTGCCAAGGCTCCATTGAAATGTGACTTTCAAGAGCAGGGAGCCCGGTCTTCAGAGTGGTCAGCGCAGTAGTGGCGGAATGTGGTGGGTGAGATGTGCCATGGCTCCTTCGAGTGTTCCATTATGAACATAATAGCCTGACACATAAGAGTGTGCGCAGAGGTAGTGGAAGCCTCCGGCGGTGCGTAGTTGGTGGAGTGTTTCTTGGGTTTTTGAGTTGCTTTTACAGCTCAAGAGGTAATTAGGTTGTTTTCGAGTGATTTGAAGTGATTACCCAACATTTTCAGTTGATTTAGGTGAGCTTTGGGTAGAAATCAGATCTGTTTTTCGTCAGTTTTCAGTCCAGGATCGGGTAGATGAACAAATCGCCCGATTGCTACAGTACCCTATTCTGCTACAGTACCAATTTACTCAGTTTCAGGCATTTTTATTCAGTTTCAGGCGAAACTGACTGGCCAAACCCGAAACTTGACTGGTAAACACCCGAAATTTGATTGGTAAATCCAATTTTGACTGGTCAACCCGAAACTTGACTGGTCAACTCACGAAATTTGACTGGTTAATCCAATTTTGACTGGTCAAACCCGAAACTGGACTGGTCAACCCGAAACTTAACTGGTCAACACCCGAAATTGGACTGATTTTAAAAAAAATCTCCCGAAATGCTACAGTAATCGGCCGATGAACCGTACCCGAAACTGCAACAGTAATCGCCCCAAACTGCTACAGTACCCAAAATTGCTACAGTGATCGCCCGAAGCTACAGTACCTGAAAAAAACACAATTGCTTTTTTGAATTTTTTTCCGATAGAGAAATTTTTTCTATCCAACGGACACAACCATTTTTAAACTTTTGGTTTCAATTTGTTCAAAATAAATTTTCCTGGTCCAAAATTTTCGGTGTAGACGACGTTTTCGTAAAAAAAAAATTTTTAAGCAAATCCAGAAAACGTGTCAACGATCATTTATATCCAACAATCAACTTAGACACATCATTGGCATATTATAGAAAAAGTTTTGGTCATTTTCTCGAAGTTTTCGAAACCATCACAAAAATTTTTCCTTGCACACCAAAAAATTTCGACACTTAATAATATCTTCGATACTTCATGATACTTCTCAAGTAAACCAAACTTTTCGACACTGAATTTCCAAAAGCCATCTTAATTTTAAAATTAATTTTAATTAATTAATTGATATCATATTATCTTAAATGGATGCTCAAGCTAGGAAAATTGAGGAATGAGAAGCAAGACTTGCAAACAATTACTCCGTGTTGCTTAAGCAACAAGAGATCCTAGCTTATGCTAATGAAGATTTGACCAACGCAAGTCAAAGATCATTAACTTAGAAACTAAGTTAGAAGATAGTGAAAAGAGGGTCTACGAGATAACTAACAGTCTACGTTCTTACGAAGATGAACGAGATGAAGTCTAATCAAAATATGAGACTATCTTAGAGGAACGGCGTATGCTTTACAATTGAACGGTTAGAGACTGATATTTTGAATATAGGTCAAAGAGATCAAAACTCTCATTCTAACTTAATTTCTAACGGGGAAAATAATTTACATGATCATAAACCTACTCTATGTGATACTCCAGAGACTATTCGTAAATTGAAAGATTTACAAGATAATTTGGACTCTGAAAGGATAGGTTTTGGCGCTGAAAAGGAAAAGCTTTTAAAGGAGATTTTATATCTCAAAAATTCCCCGCCTTTATCTGTTTCAAATGATTTGTCAAATAATACATCTTGCTTAAAACAGGTAAAGAAAACAAAAACTAAAAGAAACATCCTTGTTCCTAAAACTGAGAAGGCTTTTGCTAATAATCATTCTAAGTCAATTTTGACTGAAGCTGAAACGTTAAGTAAAAGTAGAGCTTTAGAATTAGCTAAGGAACAGATTAAAATTAGGAAGGAGCAAAGAAAATAATATTGTCTTCGAAAATTAAAGTGAAAAATGTTCAAGATTTTTCCTCTCCCATTCCTATCAAAAGGGAAGCGTGTAAAGAAGAAGTTCCAAGCTTAATAACGAACTTCTCAAATCCCGCAAATTCATCATTATAGAGTGAATGATGTGAACTCTCGTAGGCAATACGACTCATCATCCAATGACGCATATAGCGCCATAAGCTCAACTTGAAATACCCAGTTCAGATTCATTCTAGAAAGCATCTTATGCGACTGGCTAGGGAGAAAATCTTTAGCAATTCTAGACCTAGGAACACATTCACTGGCGCTGATATGTCATTTCCCTCTAAGGTTGACCAAATCTGGATTCCTAAATCACAAATCAAATTGAATAGGACTTTAAAGGAGGATTCAGGATCAATATCTGAACCAAATTTGCTTAACTTGTTTTCTGCTAACAAGGGAGGACCCATCCTAAAATGGATACCAATGTCCCGATAAAGTTTTTGCAGATAACCAGCATGGGTAGGTACTAAGAGAGCTGCTCCACACTCATGATTGGTATGCGACGAGGGCAGCCAAACATCCCAGCGTGTATGGTATCTTGGGTTGCTCCACATACACGGTTGGTTAGCGATGCGAGCAACCACACTAGGGTACATTATCAACATGCATGACCCAAATGTACTTTAAATGTTAAATTTTCGCATGCATATGAGCTGAAATGTCTAATACCCCATGATAGGTACATTTTAACTACGCATATATATTAAAGAACTTTGAGCTTAAATATTCACGTATGCATATAAGCTGAATTGTCAAAAATACCTATTTTTTTTTTCCTGAGCAATAAAAAGTGAAAAAACGTACATTCTAATATGCAATTTTTAAAGAACAATAATTCTTTAGTTTGCATCTTCTCCGAAAAGAAAAATACATTACGCTTATTTAATTGGGAGAGAACTTACATGTTTAAACGTGTATGCATTGAGGGGGAGTATCACTCCACAGTTACGAGGGGAGAGTATATTTTTAGGGGGACATCTTAGGTGCAAGATTTGAGGGGGAGAAACTTATTTAACCCATATTCATATATATGTATACATATACTTATATATTGCTATTACGATAATACAATATACGTAAAAAAACGAAAGAAAATAAAAAAAATTATGAAGAAAAGAAAGAAAAACCCTCTCCGGCGCTTCCACATACCAAGACGGACTTCAACTGAAAACAAGCAACCCTCGAGAACTCAAGAATTTCAAAAAGGTGAAGGAGACATCCTCACACTAACAAGAAGACGACATCAACTGACCTGCTCCGACTTGCTGATCAACCAGCACTCACCAAAATTGACGGACACATGGATTCTAAGTTCCCATGATTCAGTCAGACCAAACTGAACCTAACCCCGGAACGTAGCCGAGTGTTAGTGACGATTTTAAGCTCGTAAAAGTCGCATCCCTATTTTGGCAATTCATGACAAGACCAAAGAGAGGAATATACAAAATTCCCTTAGCTCACAAATTACTCAGGCCATCCCATATAGGTGCAGGAGCTGATTTTTATCAACTCCCGGGTAGAAGTCGCCTCATTTGGTCCAATGGCGCATGCACAACCGAGCCTTACCCACTCATCGATCTCCCAACAGACCGATGACTAAATCACGGGGAGCCACGTAATGTATCACCGCTTCACTTGGAAGCGGGGGATATTGAATTAAGTGGTGATTAGCCCCACACCACTGAACGTTCTTGAACACATCGAGTCTAGGTGTCCTCACTACCTAAATGGTTTATATTTTTAGTACACATACACTTTTTCTTATCTGGACTTCGTGACCAGATCAGAACTTCCATAGACACGTCTCTCGCAGATGTGATTCCAAGATTGGAAGGAAGTCCTATCGTTGCAACAGCAAAACAACAACGGACTAGGCCATCGTCTTGAGCTAGACTCTTGAACGATGTTAACGGGATGCCTAAGTGGCCCTGGTTTATCAAGTCTTGTCGTCACAGGCCACGTCTTGGAGTTAGTCTCTGAAGTCGTGTCGACGGATTGCCTTATTGGCTCCGTCTGGTTATTACCCGCACCGACCTGTCGTTTGTGTCCTTCTTTGCCTCCTATACAAGCATGCCAATCTCGTTACCACGAATCGCCATGAGGGGGAGAAAGGGATACGTATAAACAAACAGGTCGGACCACCCACAATTTCCGCCGTGCGTATCACTATGAAGCCGGGCTCTCCTGCACTCAAACGTCACATTCAGAAGGAGCCTTGGCACATTTTATAACACATCCCACGCTCAACATCAAATTCCGCCGCGCTTACCACGATGAAGCCGAACTCCACTGCAACCTACAATGTCACATTTCAAAGGAGCTTTGGCACATGTTAAAAGACACCACACGCATACCTTCTTCTGGAGCTAGAGAAGCTTTCTCGAGGCCGAACCAGACAACTTCCTTCGACGAAGACTAATCTGGCACTGAGAAGAAGAAGATTGGAGAAGACTTGACGACTTCAAAATACGAAAAAAAGACAAGGACAAGATGCAAACAAAATTTCAAAGATCTATAACATTATCAAGAAATGAATGTTGGGGCGTGGATCACAGTATACATCCGGTCTACAACGTAAAATATCAAGACAAGAGGGTTCTAGCTGAAAGTGCATTTAAATCCTCCACAAGAAGAGGAGATACCCTTTGCAGGGGGAGCAAGAGGGAGATTGTTAGGACTCGAAAGATTCTCCATGTGCCCAACAAAGATAACCCGCGCTGAATTGAAGATTGAACACTAAGGGGGAGATTGTTAGGAATATTTTATAGTGTTCAATTTCAATGTGTTTATCTTAGTTGGCTTGTATTTAATTAACTTTGGGCTAGTTTGTAATATTCTAGTTCTTAGTTACTAGGGGTATAATATACCAACTAATGTGGTATATATACCCCCAAACCCTAATTCATTAGGGTGTGTGTTTTTGGTGTAGTATGTGTGAGTGCGTGTGTGTTGAGAATAGAAAGAACTATTTTGAAAGCACCCATCTTCTACACTAACCCACCCCACGTTCGATCTTCAAATTTTTCATCAATTTGCGTGGTAAATTCGTTACTTGTAGATTGTTTGGATAGAATAGGGACCAACAGGTATTATTTGCAAGTAATGTGGTTATACTTCCTGAAAATCCAGAACCTTCTAGAACATTCTTGATAAAGTGTTCCTATTACATGTACATGTGTTATAATTACTACAAAAAGTGTTACCCAGCTCAAAAACATTTCAATTACGAAGCTCATTTTCCATCAAAATTCTTTGTTTCTCCGTGACTGCCGCATTCGCATCATAATGAATGGCATTCATTATATTCAACTTTGAAATATGTTCGTGATCAATAAATTCATAATGTTATGTTAATTGGATATATAGTTTATGTTTTGAATGAAATACTATGACTAATGACTTCAACATTCTACTTTACTTCAACATTTGCGTAAATGTCTTTTAAAGGAATTTGATGGTCTATCTTGTACATCCGAAAGAAGTGCATTTAATGTACGTAATTAACCGAATTAGTAATGTTGTACTGATAAGCTATTATGTAGTACCAGTATCTGTACATGTGTTATAAAATGGATTTTTATTGTTATTTCTTATCAGACACGTGTTATCATTTGCAGGTCATGTGTTAATAGTTCCTGACAATCCAGAACCTTCTCGAAAGTTCTTGATTAGGTGTTTTCTTTTGCATGTACATGTGTTACAAATATTACAAAAAGTGTTATTCAGTTAAAAATATTTTATTTGGAGGAAAGCTAATTTTTTTATTATTCTATAGTTGACATAAAAAAATTTCGTTCATTAGTAAGATACATAATCAAACCGAGTTTAGTTCCCAATTTTCGACAATTAAAGTTGAAATTTCACCACTAGATTTTTGAATTGGGTTTGAAGTAATATTTCAAAGCATCAACAAATTTCTCTATTATTAAGACCCATGAGAAATTGATTTTGATTTAACCTACTTCGGCCAATAACGTCGAGATTTCAGCGGCTTTCAGCTGTTTTTGTGTGTCGTGGCCGATTTTCTTCTGATGCTTATGTATAAATTGAATCGATTTACATCAATAATTCTCGTCGATTACTAAGACCCATGAACAAATTGAGGTAGATTTAACATTATTCGGTTCACTAGGAGATCCTAGTGGCTTCATTGCTTTTTGGGTGTCGTCAGTGCTTTTTGATCTATTCCTCTTAGTGTCTTTCTACCCAAGAAGTGTTATGCAGAATGCATGAAGTGTTATCCAAGATGCACAAAGTGGTACCCGTCGAGTGTTTTATTAGCAATGCAACATGCATAAAGTGTTAACCAGAATGCACAAAAGTGTAACACATCTCAAAACTTTGTCAAGCATACCTAGATAACCGAAAACCTTCTAGAATGTTATTAAGGAAGTGGTTTCTTTATCATTACATGTGTTATTTTTTTTACAAAAAGTGTTAGGAAAGGAAAAGAACTGTTATTTTTCTGTATTGTTTGTTATGGCCACGTCAACATTTGTTCTATGTTATACCCTTCGCAGGAAGAGTTATACCAGAAAATAAAACAAGTGTTATATTAGTTGCAGGAAGTGTTATCCAGGTAGCATGATGTGTTACAGAAATGAAAAAAATCTTAACTCGCATGTCGTTATTCCGTGATTAACATCAATAATTCTCGTCGATTACGAAATCTCATGTACAAATTGAGTCGAATCCAACTTATTCGGCCATTAAAGTGGAGATTTCACCTGTTTTTAACCGAGATGTTCGAATTGATTTTGAAGCATTATTCCAACGTAAACATCGAGAAATTTCGTTGGTTATGAGGACCCATGAAAAATTAAGGTCGAGTTTACCTTACAGTAAAACCTCTATAAATTAATAATCTTTAAATTGAAAAACTTTCTAAAATAATAAAATCTTCCGGTCCCGACTTGGGCCTTTGTAAAACATCACCAAATTCGATAAGATAATAATATAATAATTTTTCGGAAAATCCCTTTATAAATATTAGGTCCCATTAAAACTCTATATTAATAATTCATAAAAATTACAATTATAAATTATGATAATTTGCTAAAATAAGAATCTATTTGTTAGATTTTCTGAATTTCATCCCTAACTTATTAAATTGCAGTCAATAGTTCCGATGTCGAGTTCTCTAGTTGCAAAAAAAAGTTATGAAGGGTTGTTGTCGCCAATTTGTGTCGCTTAATATCCTTGAACGATAGTTCAATGTATCCTGAGAGCATTTGATATTGTACCTTAACTAATTTTCAAATGATATTTTTCATTAATTCACACTTCTAAATCGTTTTGAGTACATGAATATAATTAATGAAACATATTTGAATTCATTTATCGTCAATACATTCCAAATTTGTTGAATTTGAAGAGTCTTTCTTTTAATTAATAAAATATTAATTTATCGATATATTAATATCTCTCTAAATTAATAAAATTCCATGGTCCCAATGTTATTAATTTATAGAGGTTTTACTGTATTTTGATCTTTAACGACGAGATTGAGGCACCTTTCGATGTTTTTTTTTTGTTTCAACGTGGTTTTGATTCGATGGAGAAGATGAGGGTAATATATGTAATTTTCGCAAGAATAAAGAGTAAGTGAGTTTTTTCATCTCAAATTGGTCCTTAAATCATAGATAAACATAATATTGGTCCTTATAAATTATTTTAAAAGCAATGAGGCCTGCCACCTAATGAAAATAAGCTATGAAAGCCTGACACCCAATTTCCTCTTTGTTTTAGGGTATAGTAAGTTTCAGGCCCCAAAAATGTTTTAAAATATGATTAAGACCCTTTTTGGAAAAAAACATTAGTTTAAAGGACCCAAAATTTAGAGATAAGGACCTAAAATATGAACAGTTATCGGACTATCGTTTTGTGTTATTTCAGAACAATGAAGTAATATTTCAGAACAATGAAGTGTTACTGCAGAATAATGAAGTGTTACTTCAGAACAATGAAGTGTTACTGAACAAATCGGGTCCTTAAAACTAATTTTTTTCCTGACAAAACTCAGGCCCTGACAGGGGTCTGAACGAAAATTGCCCCTTGTTTTTACGTGTGTGGATTGCTGTCGAAAGAATCTGTCAGATTGTTTGATTTGCTTATGCATTCATATTTTATTTATGAGATAGAGCTACTTTTGGGAAAAAGGAAAATTACTTATCAGTCCCATTTAAAGTTTAGACTTAATCTTAAATACCCCTCGAATTATTTCTTCCTGTTCAGTACCCTTCTATGAAAAGTTTCATGTTTAATACCCCAAACGCTTGGAAAGACGAAAAAACCCTTCTTTAAAGATTTAAAAAAGTTAAGATTATTACATCACATGTAGCAAGTATCATACCATGAAAACAACTAATTATACCCAAAACTGAACATATAATTCTACCAATAAATATAGATATTATACCAATAATTTCAATTTTTATACCAAGTCAAATTTAAAATTATTATGCCAATTGGTATTACTATTATACCACCAAATAGTGTTATTATAATTTATATGAAATAATCTTTGCACATTATACCACGAATGTTAGATATTAATCATATCATTTGTTGGTATAATAGTCAATATTGTTGATATAATATAATGGTCAAGAATTGGTTCGAAAAACGATAAAATTATAGTTGAGTTGGTTGGTATAATAATCACAATTACAAGTATAATTAATTGAACAAGTTGGTATAATTTCTAGTATCATTGGTATATAGTGTTAGACTGTTATTTCCAAACTATTATTTAATGTTTACAAACCCTAGAATACTATAATACAGATTTTATTTAATCAAGCAAACCAAATGAGGCGACCCTACTTCCTAATTAAGTTAATTGGCGGATTTCCGCAACGAAAGTCGCGGAGGACCCGATTTATATAAAACGTTTTAAAGAAAATAATATAAATATATAATCTAAAGTCGGGTTTTACAAAAAGCGTCATATAACTACATCGGGCCGAAGCCCGAAAAATCCAAACCCGACTATCCGACGCCTCTCCACAGGTCGCGTCCCATGTACTGCGCCGCCCTCAAAAGCCCGTGGAGTCACCGCCGCCAGCCAGCTTCCATCTCACCCTGACACTCATCGGTGTCGGGTTCGGTCTCACCTATAAAAATAAAACCCTGAGCAAAATTGCCCAGTAGGTGGTAATAAAAATATGCATGCGTGCGTGCACTCATCCCAATCCCATGTCCTCACAACATGATAATGCACGCTTCATCCTACGTCACATCTCAACACATAACAGGGCCCTAGGCTAGACTCAGCACTCACGCGCGCAATGGCAAAGTACGCCATAAACCATGCGGTAGCCCACGCCGGCCATGCCGGGTCGCTCCTTCCGCACTCAATCTCAACCCGACGGTTTTTCCCGAGTAGTATACCACTAATCCGGGTAGACAGGAATCTCACATCTGTCAGCCGTCCCTGAGCCAAATAATATCCGGTGGTATACACCTCGGGTGGCTCAATCCCGAGTAGATGGGTATCGCAAACCCCTCTCCCACCAGGTGCTACGCGAGTCTAACCCTGACGACCAGTAACGGTCACTCTACCCCACTCGTCCGACACCATAAGGTGTCACCTTACAAATACGGTACCAACATCTCTCCCGTGCATGTCGTGAAATGCACACATAATCAATCAATATGAAAACACGTTCACCGAAATCACATAATCATATAGTTATAAAACTAGGCCGAATGTTTTTAAAATCCAAAAATAATATTTATAATTTAAAATATGGGTTAATCCAAAAATATAAGTTATAGTACGAAAATATTTTATTTTAAAATTTATTTGGGCTGAAAATAATTTTAATTAAATGTATTGGACCTGAAATAGGGCAAAAGCCCAAAAGTCGAAATCGTTGGTCAACTCACACCAAAATCGGTCAAAGCCCAAATCAAATTGCCCGAAACCAACTTGGTCAACCCGCGAAAGTGCGGGTCAATGCTCGATTTCGCGAAGCTTTCGTCGATTTCGCGAATCGCCCGATTGGACGCTCGAGGCCCGATTGAATCTCGCGAATCGCCCGATTTCTTTCGCAGGAATCACCCTGCGAAATCGAATCGACCCGCGAAACCCGAAATCAGCCCGGCGCTATCCCACAACCCGCGAAATGCTTCAGCCCGCGAAGCCCGAACTCTGGCTCGCGAAACCTGTTTTTACACACTGCGAAAAATCCTTTTTGGCCCGCGAAACACTTCCGCGATCTGAAACTCCAATCTGGCGATTTTCCTATCTCTTAAAAATCTTTTACCCGATTCCCAATTTAAACAAAAGCCCGCGAATTTTAAAATCCCCCGATTCTACAAATCACCCGATTTCTTTAAACCTTCATATAAAACCCTAAAATTTTCCAGAAAATCTAACATGATCATCACAACGAAACACATCAGTTCGATTAACAACTTCAAGAACTCATATTTTGAGCTCAAAATCACGTCACACATAGTAACATACCACGTAAATTGATAAAAATCAGAAAATTCAAGATTACGAATTCGAATGGCATTCCAATCGAATTTTAACATTTTTTTTAGGAACGTGGTACACTTTAAAAGGGTTTGTAGGGGTTAAAAACCACCTACCTATCCTCCAAGCTTAATTGAGTAACTTCCTGGACTGAAAATCGGATCGAGCTAGACGAAATTCTACTTCTCTTGCTTCGTCCGTCACCACCTATTTTGCTCTATCCTCGATTAATCCATTAACCATGTAAAATAATAAATATACTAGCTTATGGATGAAATTCTTACCACCTCTTGAGCTCGTTGGAGTTTATTTCTAGGTTGAAAGGTGGATCGAATTGCTCAAAGCTCTCCTTTCTTGCCTTATGTTCTTACGTTGATTGACCTCAAATGATTGTTTCAGCTAAGTAATATTTCAAACCATTCTTGCTCTCTTGTACTACCTCCGTCCCAAACCGTTTTGGACATTTTACTATATCGGGCGTCCCAAACGTTTTGGACATTTCCTTTTATGGCAAAAAACTACCACATACAATCAATATAATACTGTTAAATATTATTAAAAGACGTGTCAAAATATACACTTTTTCACCTTTTAATTGTACTATATATTAAAATATTCAATTTCTTAAAAACCGTGCCATACCCCAAATGTCCAAAAGGGTTTGGGACGGAGGGAGTAATTGGTTACACAAGGTGGTGAGGCTCCATGTTCAAAGTAAAGTAGGTGACTATATACCTACGTTACTTTCCTTAGTGGGTTAGGAAATGTTATTAATTCTATTCGTTTGGGCCTTGTTAGTCTCTTTACTATTATTATTAACACATTCATTATTTGGGCTTTCTTAGCATTTCGGCCCATATTGTTTTCTTAGCTCCCGAAAATTCGATTTCGTTCGAAAGTCACATTCATTAATATCGAATATTACAAAATTAATCTCGTATTAATTTTACGGGTATTACATCATCCCCCCCTTAAAAGAAATTTCGTCCCCGAAATTTAGGTCGTCGTAAACAACTCGGGGTACTTCTCTCTCATTTCGTCTTCTCGTTCCCAAGTGGCTTCTTCCATTGTCTGGTTCCGCCACAAGACTTTCACTAGGGGGATATTCTTATTTCGAAGTCGCTTCATCTCGTACATTAAAATCTCTACCGGTCTTTCTTCGTAACTTAAGTCCGGTTTCAATTGATGATGAAGCACTTCACCTCGTAATACGTGACTTGGGTCCGGAACGTACTTCCGTAACGTGGACACGTGGAAGACGTCATGGACTTGTGCTAACGATGTCAGCAGTTCTAGCTGATATGCTACTTCACCGACTCTTTTCAAAATCATGAAGGGTCCTGTATATCTCGGACTCAGCTTTCCTTTTCGTCCGAAACGTTTAACACCCTTCATTGGTGATATTTTTAGGAACACTTGATCGCCTTCCTCAAATTCCAACGGCCTTCATCTTTTGTCTGCGTAACTCTTTTGATGACTTTGGGCCGTTTGCATTCTCTCCCGAATAATGCCTTTTCACCGATGTCATCCCAATGAACTGGGGATCGGCATTTACGCCCGTATAAGGCCTCGTAAGGCGCCATCCCAATCATCGCTTGATTGCTGTTGTTGTACGAAAATTCGACCAGTGGGAGATACTTACTCCAGCTTCCTCGAAAATCCAGAACACATGCCCTCAACATGTCTTCGAGCGTCTGGATCGTTCTTTCCGATTGTCCGTCAGTCTGAGGATGATAAGCTGAGCTAAAAGACAATTTAGTCCCAATCGCTTTCTGTAAGCTCACCCAGAATTGGGACAGAAACCTTGAATCTCGATCTGAAACGATCGACATCGGGATCCCATGAAGTCGTACTATTTCTTGGATGTACAACTCTGCATACTTCTCCATGGAATAGGTTTGGTTGATCGGCAGAAAATGAGCTGATTTAGTAAATCTGTCGACAACCACCCAAATCGCATCGTGACCTCTTACAGTCTTTGGTAATCCGACGACAAAATCCATCGTTATGTGGTCCCACTTCCACTCGGGTGTCGTCAAAGGTTGCAACATTCCTGCCGGTCTTTGGTGTTCCGCTTTGATCTGTTGACAGGTCAGACATTGGCTCACAAAAGCAGCAACATCGCTTTTCATTCCTGGCCACCAGTAGTTCGTTCGCAAGTCCCGATACATCTTTGTTGCACCAGGATGCACCGAGTAGATTGTCGTGTGTGCCTCCGTCGTTAACGTTCGGCGGATGTCTTCATCTTTTGGCACATATAGACGACCTCTGAATCGTAAGTTTCCGTCGTCTCGAATTTCTAAATCTGACGGAACATCTGCATCTTGTTCGTTTCGAACCTTCAGATAGAATTCATCTTCTTTTTGTGCCTCGATGATTCGGTCTAACAATGTCGGCTTGAGTGTTAACGCTGCTAATTTCACTTCAATCTCTCCAAAGTTGATTACCTCAACTCCGAGTTGGCACAATTCAGTGTTCACTGTTTTCCGGCTCAAAGCATCTGCGACTACGTTAGCTTTCCCTGGGTGATAACTTATCATGCAGTCGTAGTCTTTCACTAGTTCGAGCCATCGTCTTTGCCTCATATTCAAGTCCTTCTGTGTGAAGAAGTACTTCAGGTCTTATGATCCGTAAAGATCTGGCACCTTTCTCCGTACAGATAGTGTCGCCAGATCTTGAGGGCAAACACTACTGCAGCGAGTTCAAGATCGTGGGTTGGGTAGTTTTTCTCGTACGACTTCAATTGTCGGGATGCATAGGCAATTACCTTCCCGTTTTGCATCAATACGCACCCCAAACCATTCTTCGAGGCATCGCTATATACCGAAAATCCTTTAGTACTCGAAGGTATTGCTAATACTGGAGCGGTTGTCAGTCTTCTCCACAGGTCGCGTCCTATGTACTGCGCCGCCCTCAAAAGCCCGTGGAGTCACCGCCGCCAGCTAGCCTACATCTCACCCTGACACTCATCGGTGTCGGGTTCGGTCTCACCTATAAAAATAAAACCCTGAGCAAAATTGCTCAGTAGGTGGTAATAAAAATATGCAATGCGTGGATGCACTCATCCCAATCACATGTCCTCACAACATGATAATGCACGCTCCATCCTACATCACATCTCAACACATAACAGGGCCCTAGGCTAGACTCAGCACCCACGCGTGCACTGGCAAAGTACGCCATAAACCATACGGTAGCCCACGCCGGCCATGCCGGGTCGCTCCTTCCGTACTCAATCTCAACCCGACGGTTTTGCCCGAGTAGTATACCACTAATCCGGGTAGACAGGTGGTATACACCTCGGGTGGCTCAATCCCGAGTAGATGGGTGTCGCGAATCCCCTCTCCCACCAGGTGCTACACGATTCTAACCCTGACGACCAGTAACGGTCACTCTACCCCACTCGTCCGACACCATAAGGTGTCACAATACAAATACGGTACCAACATCTCTCCCGTGCTTGTCGTGAAATGCACACATAATCAATCAATATGAAAACACGTTCACCGAAATCACATAATCGTATAGTTATAGAACTAGGCCAAATGTTTTTAAAATCCAAAAATAATATTTATAATTTAAAATATGGGTTGTCCAAAAATATAAGTTATAGTACGAAAATATTTTATTTTAAAATTGATTTCGGCTGAAAATAATTTTATTTAAATGTATTGGGCCTGAAATAGGGCAGAAGCCCAAAAGTCGAAATCGTTGGTCAACTCACACCAAAATCGGTCAAAGCCCAAATCAAATTTCCCGAAACCCACTTGGTCAACCCGCGAAAGTACGGGTCAACGCTCGATTTCGCGAAGCTTTCGTCGATTTCGCGAATCGCCCGATTGGACACTCGAAGCCTGATTGAATCTCGCGAATCGCCCGATTTCTTTCGCAGGAATCACCCTGCAAAATCGAATCGACCCGCGAAACCCAAAATCAGCCCGGCTCTATCTCACAACCCGCGAAATGCTTCAGCCAGCGAAGCCCCAACTCTGGCCCGCGAAACCTGTTTTTAAACACTGCGAAAAATCCTTTTTGGCCCGCGAAACACTTCCGCGACCCGAAACTCCAATCGGCAGATTTTCCTATCTCTTAAAAATCTTTTCACCCGATTCGCAATTTAAACAAAGGCCCAAGAATTTTAAAATCCCCCGATTCTACAAATCACCCGATTTCTTTAAACCTTCATATAAAACCCCAAATTTTTCCAGAAAATCTAACATGATCCTCACAACGAAACACATTAGTTCGATTAACAACTTCAAGAACTCATATTTTAAGCTCAAAATCACGTCATAACACATAGTAGCATACCACGTAAATTGATAAAAATCAGAAAATTCAAGATTACGAATTCGAATGGCCTTCCAATCGAATTTTAACATTTTTTTTAGGAACGTGGTACACTTTAAAAGGGTTTGTAGGGGTTAAAAACCACCTACCTATCCTCCAAGCTTATTGAGTAACTTCCTGGACTGAAAATCGAATCGAGCTAGACGAAATTCTACTTCTCTTGCTTCATCCGTCACCACCTATTTTGCTATATCCTCGATTAATCCATTGACCATGTACAATAATAAATATACTAGCTTATGGATGAAATTCTTACAGAGAAAAAATAGAAACAAGGGTTTTGAATATTGTAATAAAGTATTGGATGTATTTTCGATGCTAAGAATTGTCTTACAATACTCATATTTAAAGAGCTAGCATAAGAAACTAATTAATGAGCTTTAATGTAATTGATTCCACGAAATCAGCTAAAGATGTCCCATGATTGCAAATGATTGCCCATAGAATCCGGAGACGATTTAGTCAATGCAATCTTCTTTGTTGGTATTACAATCTTGAGCGGAAGTTATTGCACATTGAAATCCGTCATCAGCCAAAATATCTCCACTGATTGAGCTGTTCGTGTGAGTAGATCCATCCTTATCACTCCATGATTTACGCAATTCCTTATCACTCCAATTACTCACACGGATATTATTGGTACAACTTCTATTTCCGTTAATATCCCCCCGCAAGCTGAGCCGAGGTTGGAGGCAAAGTTTGGTGTAGAATGAATGAAAGGCAGCCTTTGACAGGGGTTTAGTGAAGATGTCAGCGAGTTGCTGATCAGTGGAGACATGTTTGGTGATGAGAAGCCCAAGCGCAACGCGTTCACGCACAAAATGGTAGTCCAACTCTATATGTTTACTTCTAGCATGGAACACTGGATTAATGGTCATGTAGAGAGCACTTAGGTTGTCACAATAGAGTATGGGAGGAGAGTTGAGTGGAACACGAAGATCCTTCAGAATATAAGTGAGCCAAGTTATTTCTGCTGCAGTGTTCGCCATGGCACGATACTCAGCTTCGGTACTAGAACGAGAGATTGTGTGTTGCTTTTTGGCGCACCATGAAATCAGGTTGGTTCCAAGGAAAGTGCAGTAGCCTGTAGTGGATCGCCTTGTCGTAGGACAACCTGCCCAGTCAGCATCTGAAAAAGCACAAAGATCAAGAGTAGTATGTGCGGAAAGTTGTAACCCAATGTTAATAGTTCCTTTAACATAGCGAAGTATCCGTCGAACCAATTTCAAATGAGCAATAGTAGGGGCATGCATGAACTGTGAAACATAATTAACGCTATAAGAAAGATCTGGCCTAGTTAGTGTAAGGTATTGAAGTGCACCGACAACGCCACGAAAGAAGCTGGGGTCATCTAGGGGGAGATCGGCTGACGGAGGCGTAGGGCGTGTTTCAAGCGGTGTACTCATAGGCTTACACTCAACCATATTGGAACGTTCAAGAATGGTAAGGGCATAGTGAGACCGAGACAAGTGCAGGCCGGTAGGGCTGCGAGCAATTTCAATACCCAAGAAATGATGAAGTGGTCCTAAATCCTTCATAGAGATTCAGCACTGAGGATATGAATAAAGTTAGTTATAAGTTCATTATTTGACCCTGTGAGAAGTATGTCATCTACATAAAGAAGCAAAAATAGTGAGCCATGATCGGTGTGAAAAATAAATAAAGACGGATCAGTCAAACTGCAAAAGAAACCATATTTAAGAAGAAATGCACTGAATCTATCAAACCAAGCACGTGGTGCTTGTTTGAGGCCATACAAAGAGCGTTGTAGCTTGCACACATAGGTAGGGTATTGAGAGTCCACCATACCTGGCGGCTGTTGCATATATATCTCTTCAGAAATGTTTCCATGCAGGAATGCATTTTTGACGTCGAGTTGTCGTATCGCCCAATGTTTACCAATGCGATGGATAAAATAAGACGTATAGTACCTGGTCTGATGACGGGAGAAAATGTCTCATTATAGTCGATGCCGTCAATCTGGTGGTATCCTTTCGCAACAAGACGGGCTTTGAGACGATCAACAGCTCCATCAGATTTAAGCTTAGTCTTGAAGACCCATTTGGAACCTATAACATGCGTTTTTGAAGTACGAGGAACGAGTATCCATGTCTTGTTTGTATGTAGAGCAGCTAATTCATCCTCCATAGCGGCTTTCCAACCAGGATGAGATAGGGCCAATTTAATGGTTTTAGGTTCTCGTGGAATATTGGTGGTAGAGATGGCCGTCAACAGGTACTTCGGATTTGGTTTAACAATCCCAGCTTTGGAGCGAGTGGTCATGGGATGAGGGATTAGGTCTTGTTGTGGTTGAGCAAAATTTGATGGTGTTGGTGGAGTGGAACCCGGCGAATCTGAGTGCAATGAAGATGATGATTCGGGTGAGATGGGTGTATTGGGAGAGCCTAATGGAGAAGATGGTGTGGTAATGAATGTGGAGGAGTCAGCAGTCGTAGGGGAAGTGATCGACACGTGGTGCGTGAA
Organism: Craterostigma plantagineum; assembly: GCA_027422505.1. NCBI lineage: Eukaryota > Viridiplantae > Streptophyta > Magnoliopsida > Lamiales > Linderniaceae > Craterostigma > Craterostigma plantagineum. The sequence goes on along the minus strand of JAPQWV010000013.1, from coordinate 7,577,958 downwards.
TGGAAAGTGCGACAAGTAATAATTAAAACGAATACCTAATTACTAACACCGACGTGCGATAGGCAGTGGACCTATCGGTTGTAGTGCAGTAAAGTGAGTAAACGAGTATCGAACACAAGGAATAAATCAAGTACTAGTAATAACCTATCGACTCGATATTTAGCCTAAATAAAATACGCAGATTGTTGATGACTTAACCTAACACTTACCCTTAAATCGACTAGAAATTCAAAGAGCACGTTAAACTAGTACGAAGCTTTCAGATAATGAAAAGTGCTCGGGATTCGAATCCCGCTAGGTATTATTGGCTAAGACAATGAACTATCGCTCCTATGTGATTCTGACTAGATCGCAGTAATTTTCCTGCCCGCTCGCGAGTTTGCTGTCGCCCTAAACGCTCGCGGGGATCTAAAATTCGTTAACTACTAACGGCGAGGATCGGGTATTTGCTTTCGCCCTATACTCGAATCCTATCTTCTACGAATGGCCTAATCGTTGTTTAGCTGTCACCCTAAACGATTTTCCAAACAATTACTTTAACACATAGACATATTAAAGCAACGATTCATAGAACGATAAATAGTCAAAACACATAGTCACGATAATTAAAAGTCTTAACTACGAAATATCCTAGCGTTCATCTAATCCCAAACACAAAGGGAATTAGCTACGCATAATGGAAGGAAAAACAACTAAGAAAATAGCAATTAAAAGAAAAGAACTCATAATCGTTGAAAGCTCGGGTAGATCTTTGTTCTTCGTTCACTTTAGCGTGGGACTCCGTCTCTTGCGCTCCGGGGCGTGGTTCTACGTTCTTTCGTGCTATTTTTCATCTCTAGAGGGTTTAGGGTTTGTATCTGGTCGAGGTCCCCTCTTTCTGAGTCGAAATCGGGCTTTTATAAGAAATTTCGCACAGGTCACGGCCTGGGACATGGTCCGTCACGGCCGTGACCATCGCCGACTCTACGCGAGAATATCGCTATATACGCGTCACGGCCAAGTGCACAGGGTGTCACGGCCAGGTGCATCGGTAGTCACGGCCGTGACCATCATCAGTGTTCCACTCCTCTGGGCGCTGTCCCTCGTCACGGCCGTGACGCGTGATGCGTCTGACCGTGACCGAGGGCAGTGTTGCCCCTTTTTGCTCCGTTTTGCTCCGTTTTCGCTCCTTTTCGCCCGAAACTCGTCCCAAGCTCCTTTAATATCAAAATAAGTGTAAATATGTTGAATTAATGCTCAAAGTGATTGCTAAAACTATATTATACCCCAATAAAGTACTACGATAAACGCACTTAAAATGCGTTTATCAAACCTCCCCACACTTAAGCATTTGCTTGTCCTCAAGTAAATTAGGAATTAGATAAGGCATAAATCAGGATAACGACATGATTGTTCGCAATTTATCATCAAAGCTAGAAGGCACGAAAAGAATCAAGCAAACAATCATGGACGCTACACTAATGACTTGCACTTGTCGACCTAAACTTCCTTCGCACTGCTAATCGAGACTCATAATCTCACAAGGATTCGCTCAAGTCGCTCAGTGTATAGGCTAAATTTATAGTGAATCACTCAAATTCGTGCGCTAGTCCAACCCCTACCATAGGCTTGCAGGCTAATCGCATATCTACTGCTTAGAGTGGCAAGCATAAATCTGGGGGTCTTTTCGGGAGAACATGGATCGAACAATCATGCAATGGTGCGCATATACAATGTGCATGTGATCTTTAAGCCAGGGACACGTAAGCGAGAAATTCAAAGAACATAGCATGATCGAACAGAAAGTCACACGTTCCAGCACAAGATTCAACATTCTTACCCCGAAATTCTAGACTTTTCTGCCCGACCCCTGTCAACTCAGTTCCCTTTCATTTTCTGCCCTTTCCCCTTAATTACGCTCTAGTGCACTACCCTTATTCCCTAAAACATCAAGGTTCGGCTTTTGTCGCAGAGAGTACATCGTCACAGCGAATGCCGTGTACCTAGGGATACTTATTACCGAGACCTATATCTCGCCAAAGGGTTATGGGCACGCTTATTGAAAAAGGGATCAGGTCATTTCAGAAAACGGTCAAATCAGGGGCGAGTCATTTCACAAATAACAAAGAAGAACACCAAACCATACACTGAAACGGTAACTCTCAAGTTCGACTTCTGCTCTATTCTAACGAATTCGGGTTCATATGATTTCTGGAGGCTTGTATGAGTCAGGGGCATTTCATATCATGTGAGGTACGCAACGAATAGGCTCAGGCTCAAAGGGGCTAACTAGTGGGTTAGTTATGGTGGGATGTTTTGGCTCTGGACTTAATTCCTAGTGCCCTCATCATTTCTATACTAACACACCAAAAACAGTTTCAACACGCATTAGACAGGCAAGTTCTAGAGAGATATAGACTAGGCACGTCACACAACCAAGAAAAATGAGCATAAGCTCGTCAGGCTCAAACTCTCACAACGAAACGGGGTTATGTGTACGAAACTCTCAAACAGTGCTATATCTATTCAGGCAAACATGATTCAGTCAGTCATGCATATCCTAATTGCTCACGAAGATTCATAATAATGCAGACTAACTCGAGATAAACGCAAAAACTCGTGCCAGCGTTCAAGAATTCATGCCTTTCTAACGAAAAATTTTAGCCCAGAGATACGTCTCAAAAATTTAAAACTCGTAGACACGTCATAAAAATTTTTCACGTAAGTTTTCAAACTAGAATCCCCTCCCCACACTTAAACCTGACGTTGTCCTCAACGTTAAAAAATTAAAAGGAAGGGAAAAAGAGTTTAAAAAAGAGCGTGACTCCCCTGACGAATAAAGGACGTGGTCGTGAGGTGTTCGTGACGTAGCGCGTGATAGTCGTGTCCGTTAACCGTTGTATCCTTTAGGTGTACCCAGGCGCTAGCTAAAGAGATAAATAGACGTAAAGAGAGTAGTCAAAGATTAACTATAAACATAGTTATAAGCGTTAAACTTAGAATTAAAATAGAAACACACGCGACTACTCAAACACGAAATGTCAAGAGAAAGTAAAAGGAAAATCCCCTAAGGTGCTGGTGGTGGTGGTGGCGGCGGCGAGCGTTGCCTCGGGCGAAGGAGGTCTATCGATCGCCTGGACAGCTCGAGCGCCTGGTCCATGCCTCGGAGGGCCTCGTTGTATCGGTCCAGCTCCTCCCTGTACTGGCGGTGGGCTTCCTCGTTCCTTCGCTCGTACTCCTCCTGTCGGCGCCGAGTCTCTAGAACGTCCTGGCGCAGCGCTTCGACATCCGCTGCCGACGCGTAGGGAGCGACTCCGGATGACTCGCCGTGATGGTAACCTGAGGAGTAGGAGGGCCCGGTGGCTGTCGTGTCCGTCTCCATTGGATGGGGGCCCTCGAGGTAGAGCTGGTCGTCGGGGACGGGTACGTGGTCCGTCTGGCCATGGTACATTCCGTGCCATATGTACACCTTGTTGGCGCGAGTCCAGGTAGGCGCCTTCACCAGCATCTTCATCTTCACCAGCGTCTCCTCGTTCACTGGGTGGCGCCCTCCGACTATCTCCATCTCGGGCGCATTCGCTGGCCAGTAGCGTAAACCCTTGATCACCTTGGTGATGAGTGGCCCTACGGCGATCTTGCCGTGGGATCGTGCTTCCGCCTGAGCATTGAAGGCGTGGGACACCGCCATCCCTAAATTGATCTGTTCGCCTCGGTGCAGCTGGATCAGGTAATACAGATCGCGGAGGGTGACTGCTCCGTGTGAGTCACCCCTCGGTGTAAGCGAGGTCGTCAGGAGGCGGTGAATGTAGCGCAGTCCTGGGCTCCTCAACGCGGATGCCTTCGACGTCTTCGCGCTGTATGCCGGCTCGCCAGGTCGAGCGATTTCAGCCCAGCACCCCCATTGTCCTTCCGGTGTATCGAAGAAAGTCGCGAAGGACTGGTGTTGGGGTGTTGGGACTCCAAGTGCATGGCACACATTGTCGGCCCTTACTATCTGCTCCTCGTTGAACGCGTGAAAACGGATTTTTCGGTCGCCGTATTCATCGAAGGAGAACGTGGCAAGGAACTCCAAGGTGAGTTCCTTGTATGCTGGTTCGTCGATGGCCAGGAAGGTGTTCCATCCGCTGAGTGAGAGGTACTGGGCGACCTGCTGGTTGATGTGGTACTTCGCCAGTGTCTCGTGATCGATCTGGTCCATGGCGATGAACTCCATGCCCTTCAGCTTGTTGTAGCGGGCTGTGTGAGCTTCGTCCGTAAACTGACCCATGGCTTCCAGCATTGTCGGCGGGGGCCCGCGTCGACTTGCGCGAGAGGGCTGGGCCGAGGCGGGGTCACGTGAGGTCGAGGCACGACTTTTTCCCATAGTGCCTAGAAGCAAAGTGTGAGCGCAACGAGAATACAGCAATTAAATTCAAAGCAGCTCGACTCGACCAAAATAACGGCGACGTAGTAACTCGCATATGCAAACACAGGAAAGGCTTAAATTGGCATTTATCGAGCATGTGGCGTGCAACCAAAATCACTCCATCCACATCCAAAATTGAACACGGTAATGCACCCAAATATATCATATGATGAATCGAGGCTAATTAATATCATCCACACAACGGAATGTACCTAAGCTATTCCAGAAATCCCTAATTTTGAAATTAGGGTTCATCGTAAAATCCCCAAAATTGAACCACGAATTCATGTAATTAAGCACACCCAAAGCGTTCATAGCAGATATCTAGCAACAAAGGGGCAATAGAAACAATAATTGAGACTCAATTTCAAAAATCCCCAATTTCGAAAATTAGGGTTCGTCAACGAATCACGAAATTCATCCACATCTTAACGTAATCAAGCGATTCTGTAGCATCTATGGCACATAGTGAGCGAATTATAGCAAATAGCATCCATGAATTAGCAATTACGAGCATAGTTACCGAATTTGGAGTAAAAAGGGCGAATATCATACCTTGTGCTCTTAATCGAATTAAATGGGGTTGATGGTTTACTTGTTGATGTCGCCGGAGTTGGGGGACGGCGACGGCGGTGATGATGGTGATTTATGGGTGGTGGTGTTGGTGGGAGAGAAAAAGCGCGAGAGAGAGGGAGAGAAGAGGGAGAAAAATAAGGAAGAAATTGGGTTTTCTACCTTAAATCCGCGAGGGTCACGGCCGTGACCTTCAAAGGTCTTGGCCGTGACCCGAGGTAGTGTGCGCCTCTGTCGACAGTCACGGCCGTGACGCTTGCGTCATAGGCCGTGACCAAGTCGAGATGATAATTTTTTTTTTTATTATTTTTTAAATAACGTCACGGCCGTGACTGCTTAAGCAGTTGACCGTGACGACAGGCAGTAAGTGCCTCAGGATAAGGTCACGGCCGTGACTGCTTAAGCAGTTGGCCGTGACATGGGGCAGAAGGGTCGATGAGAGCTCCTACTAGGTCACGGCCGTGATGGCTTAAGCCTCTGGCCGTGACTCTTGGCAGTGTGCTTATGTACGCACGTCACGGCCGTGACTGCTTAAGCAGTTGGCCGTGACCGCCCTAAATTTTTTTTTTTTTTTTTTTAAGGTAGTGCCTAAGACATAAATGGAAATACCTGGGTTGCCTCCCAAGAAGCGCTTACTTTACCGTCGTTAGCCGGACGTCTTTCTGTTCGCTCACATCTGGAAGTCCAGGTACAGCACTTCCTTCTCGGTCACGTCTTCCTCGCCTGCGTGATAATGCTTTAACCTATGGCCGTTCACTTTAAAAGTCCCCTGCTCCATACCTGAAATCTCAACAGTACCGTAAGGGAAAACACGGGTGACAGTGAACGGTCCTGACCAGCGTGATCTAAGCTTGCCAGGAAAAAGCCTAAGTCGAGAGTTAAAAAGAAGGACTTGGTCCCCTTCCTGAAACTCTCGCCTTTGCCTAATCTTTTTATCATGATAGGCTTTGGAGCGTTCCTTGTACATGCGGGCGTTATCGTAAGCCGATAAACGCCACTCGTCTAACTCGTTGATTTGGAGCCGCTTTCCGCCGGCGTTCCCCAAATCAAGATCCAAGGACTTAATTGCCCAATATGCCTTATGTTCTATTTCTACGGGAAGATGGCATGCTTATCCATAGACTAGTCTATATGGTGTGGTGCCTATGGGAGTCTTATACGCAGTCCTATATGCCCAAAGTGCATCATTTAACTTGTTCGCCCACTCCCTACGGTTCCCCTCTATAGTTTTCTCTAGAATGCGTTTCAACTCGCGATTCACGACTTCGACTTGACCACTAGCTTGGGGATGGTACGGGGTGGATAGGCTATGTTTAACACCGTAACGTTCTAAAGTGCGTGCAAACTGGGTGTTACAAAAGTGAGTGCCTCTATCACTAATAATGCATCTAGGTGCCCCAAAATGTGAAAATAACGCTCGCAAAAATCTAACGACTACCCTAGCGTCGTTTGTGGGTAAGGCTTGCGCCTCGGCCCACTTAGACACATAATCGACGGCAACTAGGATGTACTTATTATTGTATGAGCTAGGAAATGGACCCATAAAATCTATACCCCACACATCGAATATCTCACATACCAAAATGAAATTCTGAGGCATTTCGTCGCGTTTGGAGAGATTACCTGTGCGCTGACACTGATCACAAGTGTCAACGTACCTTTGGGCGTCCTTGAAGATCGTGGGCCAGTAAAATCCACTCTCCAACACCTTCTGGGCGGTTCTGTTTGCTGCGTAGTGTCCTCCGGTTGGTCCATTGTGACAATGTCTAAGGATCTGCGTCAATTCTGGGGCCGCCACGCATCGCCGTATTACCTGGTCTGCACATCGCCTGAAAAGATACGGGTGTTCCCAAAAGTAGTACCTCAACTCAGAAAAGAATTTCTTCTTTTGCTGACTCGTGTACTCCTTTGGTAGGACCCTTGCAACAAGATAGTTAGCATAATCTGCAAACCAGGGGGTGTCGTCACTTACCACATGTATCGCGTAGAGGTGCTCGTCTGGGAACCGATCGTGTATCGCCCTTTCGTCCTTCTGATATATCTTGGACTCCTCTAGTCGAGAGAGGTGATCCGCCGCCAAGTTCTCTGCACCTTTCTTATCGCGAATCTCGATGTCGAATTCTTGCAGTAGCAGGATCCACCTAATTAGCCGTGGCTTGGCATCGGGCTTTGCTAACAAGTACTTAAGGGCAGAGTGGTCAGTAAAAACAATAACTTTAGATAGGATTAGATATGACCTGAACTTGTCGAAAGCGAAAACGACGGCCAACAGCTCCTTTTCGGTGGTCGTGTAATTGGCCTGGGCTGCGTCTAGCGTCTTACTCGCGTAGTAGATCGGCCTGAAGTGGTTGTCCTTACGCTGCCCTAGCACGGCCCCAACTGCATAGTCACTAGCATCGCACATTAGTTCAAAGGGCAGCCCCCAATCAGGGGCTACCATAATAGGTGCTGCGATAAGTCTTTCCATAAGTAAATTGAAGGCATGCAGACATTCGTCATTAAAATCAAATGGGGCATCTTTTTCTAACAATCTAGACATAGGACGTGCAATCTTAGAAAAATCTTTGATAAACCTACGATAAAATCCCGCATGTCCTAGAAAGCTTCTAATCGACTTCACGTTCGAGGGGACAGGCAATTTTTCTATCGTTTCCAACTTAGCCCGGTCAACTTCGATTCCTTTAGAGGAGATCTTGTGATCGAGGACTATACCCTCTCGAACCATGAAGTGGCACTTTTCCCAATTAAGTGCCAAGTTCGTTTCCTCGCATCGGGCGAGTACGAGCTTCAGGTTTGACAAGCATGCATCAAACGAGGAACCGAAAACCGAGAAATCGTCCATAAATACCTCCATTACCTCACCTACCAATTCGTCGAATATGGCCATCATGCATCGCTGGAAGGTGGCTGGGGCATTGCACAATCCGAATGGCATCATTCGGTACGCGAATGTTCCGAACGGGCACGTAAACGTGGTCTTCTCCTGGTCCTCAGGTGCTATGGGAATCTGCAGATAACCTGACAAACCATCGAGGAAACAATAAAATGAGTGACCCGCTAGCTTTTCTAACATTTGATCAATAAATGGTAAAGGAAAATGATCCTTTCGCGTGGCATCGTTCAACTTCCTGTAGTCGATGCAAACGCGCCACCCGGTCACAGTCCTCGTCGGGATTAGTTCGTTCTTGTCGTTGGTGACGATCGTCATGCCTCCTTTCTTTGGGACCACTTGGACCGGGCTGACCCATGCGCTGTCTGAAATGGGGTAGATCATCCCCGCGTCTAGCAACTTGATCACCTCCTTCTTGACAACGTCCTTCATGTTGGGATTGAGGCGCCTTTGACGTTGAGCGACCGGCTTGAAGTTGTCCTCCATGAGGATCTTGTGCGTGCAGTAACTCGGATTGATACCCCTTATGTCGGATATCTTCCATGCCAAGGCCTTCTTGTGCGCCTTCAATACGTCTAAGAGCTGGCCCCTCTGTCCGTCGTCGAGGCTCGACGAGATGATGACCGGCAGTCCTCCATTGCTGCTAAGGAATGCGTACTCGAGGTGGTCGGGCAGCGGTTTCAACTCCAGGACCGGTGGCTCCTCAACCGAGCTTTTTTCCTTGTCCTCTTCGCTGCTCTCATCGATGGCTATAATGGGCTCGTCGACTTCCTCCCCACACTCGTCGATGGCCATAAGCGTGTGTGTGTCCGGATCACCAACCTGTGATAGACCTTGCACGGCAAAGAGAAAGTCGTGCTCAAATACGTCTAAGAAATAACACTTATCATCCTGCTCGCTACTCTTTTTCATCGAGTCGGCCATATCAAAGGTAACCTTTTCCCCATCTACCGTCAAGGTTAACGTCCCATTCCTAACGTCTATCATGGTCTCCCCTGTGGCTAAGAATGGTCTACCTAAAATCAAGGGAACATTTTCATCTTCCTCCATATCTAAGATGACGAAATCTGCGGGAATCACAAACTTATTGACTTTAACTAAGACGTCCTCGATAACACCTCGAGGGTACTTTAACGACCTATCTGCTAATTGGAGGCTTATCCTAGTGGGTCGTGGCTCGCCTAGTCCTAAACGCTTAAACATAGAATACGGCATAAGATTAATACTAGCGCCTAGGTCTGCTAACGCACGCTCAATCACTAAATCTCCTATGAGACAGGGAATAGTAAAACTCCCTGGGTCCTTTAGCTTCTTAGGAATCTTGCTTTGGAGGATCGCCGAGCACTCCCCTCGTAGGCAGACGGTGGAGACGTGTTCGAGCTTCCTTCTGTTCGTCAGCAAGTCCTTCAAGAACTTGGCGAAGCTGGGCATCTGCGTAATAGCTTCGACAAAAGGTAAGTTAATATGTAATTCCTTACACATATCCATAAATTTACCAAACTGCGCCTCGTTCTTGTCCTTTTTTAGTCGGGCCGGGTACGGGATCTTCGGCTGATATGGCTTCACCGATGACCGCTGAATCTCCGTCACCTTATCCTTCTCGGGCTCGACCTTCTCCTTCTCAGCGTCGGCCTTCTCGGTGTCGTCGCCCCTGACCTCCTCAACTTCGGGCTCGTCGTGGCTCTCGAAGTTGGCATTCTCCTTGGCCTTCTTTTTGGCGGGCACTTCTTGTAGTTCTCGCTCGTTCCTCAGCGTCACCGCCTTGCAGTACTCCTTGGGATTCGGCTCGGTGTAGCTCGGGAGCGATCCCTGAGTGCGCCCCGCCAACTGCTTCGCCATCTGGCCCATCTGTTGCTCCAGTTTCTTGAGCGAGGCGTCTGTGTTCTGAGCACGCAGGTCATTCGCCTCCATGTACTCCTCCATCTTCGTCATTCGGCTCTCGTGGGCTGCGGTTGTGCTACTGAAATTCGTGAGGAGTGTCTTCATCATGTCCTTCATCTCCCTCATGTCGTCGGATCCTCCCGCGGGCGCGTTCTGGTACTGTCGTGGTGGCCCGTTTTGGAATCCGGAAGGTCGGGGCTGAAATCCTGGTGGTCCTTGGCTCTGATGGTTATGATTTCCATACGCCATGTTAGGATGTGCCCGAGGCTGGAAACTTCGCTGGCCGCCTTGGTAATTTCCCATATAATCTACGTGTTCTAGCGGCTGCCCAAGTTGGCAATCTGAGGTCTCGTGGGCTGCGCCGCAAATCCCGCATAATGGTACGTAAGGCGTGTGCTGTGTCGGTGTGGTGGTGGCCACGGCGTTCACAGGCTGAGTCTGCCCGGACTTGGGAAGCAATGCACCAATCACCGTCTGCAACTGTGAGTTCGTCGAAACGATTTGCTGCTGGAGCGCCTCGATCTTGGCATTAGTGGCCGTCTCCTCGCTAACTCCGAACACACCGGTTGTCTTCATCCCGGCATTGCCCCTCATGAAACTGTTCCTCGAGTAGTCCTCAATCAGATTCCACGCGTCAATGGCGTTGAGCTTCACGAGCCCTCCTCCTGCGGCTCCGCCTAACATATGGACCGTCTGATCATTGAGCCCCTCGTGGAATCGGTTGATCTGGGCTGCCTTCGACATCCCGTGCTGTGGGCACCTCTTCAGTAGCGCCTTGTAACGCTCCCACACCTCATACAAGTTTTCGGAATCCTTCTGGTGGAACAGAGAAATCTCCGTCTTCAATCTTAACACCTTTGTGAGTGGGAAGTAGTGGTTGATGAAGGCGGCTCGCATCTCCTCCCAGGTAGTGATCGATCTGGGCGGCAACATATCCAACCAGTCTCTCGCCCTGAACTTGAGCGAGAACGGGAACAGCATCAGCTTGATTGCATCGCCCGGGACACCGTTGATCTTGATGGTGTCGGTCACCATCAGAAACGCCTTCAGATGGGAGTAAGGGTCGTCATCGGGGTTTCCCTCGAACTGGGCCGTCTGGAAAATCATCTGAAGCCATGAGTGCTTCAGCTCGAAGTTATTGTTCTCTATCGGCGGAATGACAATCGCCAACTCCGTACCGCCTAGCGCGGCGTTCTTGAGGAGATCCTGAAGTGATGGTTCCTCCTCGGGAATGTTATGGACGGGCACTCGGTGGTCCGCCATGTCTACTTCTGTGTAGGGGCTATCTACGGCTGCCTCTACACGTGAATTCTGGATGGATTCCTGCGAACTATCCTCTGAATAACAGACTAATGGATCCTGAGAGCTGGTGGATGCTCCTTCGGTATCGTACTTAAGTTTCCTTCGCAACTTTCGCTCAAAATCCGGGTCTGCGTCAACGATGGGGCCCGATGGATGGCTTCGGGTCATTCACCGCTGAATCGTACCTACAATGAGTGAGAAACGAAAATTAGCGAAGAAGTAAACAAATACGTCGAATAAGAATATGAAATTAATAGCGACGCAGGAAAACAACTAACGCAAATAGCACAAATAACGAAAATAGTAAGTAAAAAAAAACAAAGAAAACTTCAAAACAAAAGTGGCTAAAGTACCGAACTACGGTGTTCCTAATATCAATTTATTCCCCGGCAACGGCGCCAAAAACTTGATCGACACGTGGTGCGTGAATGGAAAGTGCGACAAGTAATAATTAAAACGAATATCTAATTACTAACACCGACGTGCGATAGGCAGTGGACTTATCGGTTGTAGTGCAGTAAAGTGAGTAAACGAGTATCGAACACAAGGAATAAATCAAGTACTAGTAATAACCTATCGACTCGATATTTAGCCTAAATAAAATACGCAGATTGTTGATGACTTAACCTAACACTTACCCTTAAATCGACTAGAAATTCAAAGAACACGTTAAACTGGTACGAAGCTTTCAGATAATGAAAAGTGCTCGGGATTCGAATCCCGCTAGGTATTATTGGCTAAGACAATGAACTATCGCTCCTATGTGATTCTGACTAGATCGCAGTAATTTTCCTGCCCGCTCGCGAGTTTGCTGTCGCCCTAAACGCTCGCGGGGATCTAAAATTCGTTAACTACTAACGGCGAGGATCGGGTATTTGCTTTCGCCCTATACTCGAATCCTATCTTCTACGAATGGCCTAATCGTTGTTTAGCTGTCGCCCTAAACGATTTTCCAAACAATTACTTTAACACATAGACATATTAAAGCAACGAAGCAATTTCATAGAACGATAAATAGTCAAAACACATAGTCACGATAATTAAAAGTCTTAACTACGAAATATCCTAGCGTTCATCTAATCCCAAACACAAAGGGAATTAGATATGCATAATGGAAGGAAAAACAACTAAGAAAATAGCAATTAAGAGAAAAGAACTCATAATCGTTGAAAGCTCGGGTAGATCTTTGTTCTTCGTTCACTTTAGCGTGGGACTCCGTCTCTTGCGCTCCGGGGCGTGGTTCTACGTTCTTTCATGCTATTTTTCGTCTCTAGAGGGTTTAGGGTTTGTATCTGGTCGAGGTCACCTCTTTCTGAGTCGAAATCGGGCTTTTATAAGAAATTTCGCACAGGTCACGGCCTGGGACATGGTCCGTCACGGCCGTGACCATCGCCGACTCTACGCGAGAATATCGCTATATACGCGTCACGGCCAAGTGCACAGGGTGTCACGGCCGTGACCGTTGGCAGTGAGTTCATCGTCGCTTTCTGTCGAGCGTCACGGCCAGGTGCATCGGTAGTCACGGCCGTGACCATCATCAGTGTTCCACTCCTCTGGGCGCTGTCCCTCGTCACGGCCGTGACGCGTGATGCGTCTGACCGTGACCGAGGGCAGTGTTGCCCCTTTTTGCTCCGTTTTGCTCCGTTTTCGCTCCTTTTCGCCCGAAACTCGTCCCAAGCTCCTTTAATATCAAAATAAGTGTAAATATGTTGAATTAATGCTCAAAGTGATTGCTAAAACTATATTATACCCCAATAAAGTACTACGATAAACGCACTTAAAATGCGTTTATCAGGAAGGATCATGGAGGGCAGTCAAAGGTAGGGGGTTTGAACATGGTAGTTCACTTGCCGATGAAGAAGAATCTGCACTAGAATCATTATTAGTATGTAATAACCAAGAATAAAAAATATTAGAGGCATGTGAAAGTGCTGGGGAAGTATTGGATGTATTTTCGATGCTAAGAATTGTCTTACAATACTCATATTTAAAGAGCTAGCATAAGAAACTAATTAATGAGCTTTAATGTAATTGATTCCACGAAATCAGCTAAAGATGTCCCATGATTGCAAATGATTGCCCATAGAATCCGCAGACGATTTAGTCAATGCAATCTTCTTTGTTGGTATTACAATCTTGAGCGAAAGTTATTGCACATTGAAATCCGTCATCAGCCAAAATATCTCCACTGATTGAGCTGTTCGTGTGAGTAGATCCATCCTTATCACTCCATGACTTACGCAATTCCTTATCACTCCAAGTACTCACACGGATATTATTGGTACAGCTTCTATTTCCGTTAATACTTACCACCTCTTGAGCTCATTGGAGTTTATTTCTAGGTTGAAAGGTGGATCGAATTGCTCAAAGCTCTCCTTTCTTGCCTTATGTTCTTACGTTGATTGACCTCAAATGATAGTTTCAGCTAAGTAATATTTCGAACCATTCTTGCTCTCTTGTACTACCTCCGTCCCAAACCGTTTTGGACATTTTACTATATCGGGCGTCCCAAACCGTTTTGGACATTTCCTTTTATAGCAAAAAACTACCACAAACAATCAATATAATACTGTTAAATATTCTTAAAAGACGTGTCAAAATATACACTTTTTCACCTTTTAATTGTATTATATTATTAAAATATTCAATTTCTTAAAAACCGTGTCATACCCCAAATGTCCAAAACGGTTTGGGACGGAGGGAGTAATTGGTTACACAAGGTGGTGAGGCTCCATGTTCAAAGTAGGTGACTATATACCTACGTTACTTTCCTTAGTGGGTTAGGAAATGTTATTAATTCTATTCGTTTGGGCCTTGTTAGTCTCTTTACTATTATTAACACATTCATTATTTGGGCTTTCTTAGCATTTCGGCCCATATTTTTTTCTCTCTGGCCAAAATTAATATTTTCGGCTCGCTCCCAAAATTCGATTTCGTTCGAAAGTCACCTTCATTAATTTCGAATATTACAAAAATAATCCCGTATTAATTTTACGGGTATTACACCAAATAGGAACTAACCTGCATCCATATGTTTTAAGTTTGATATCTTCGACGGGTGTTGAAGTGACTTCTTATTCTTCGCTCTGATTCCTTGACTTTTATGTTCTGATGATTGAGGTTAAGATACAAGAGCCCCTTTTATAGTTAATGAAGAGATACTCACAAAAAGCCATGCCTCTTTGAAAGAGCATGTCTTTTCAACATATATGTCTCCTCCTAAAGGGTGTAATGTTTAGGAACAGACTGAAAGGATATTAAACCTTATACCCTAATCTTTAATATTTAATAATCATATTAAATATATATAATTTAGAGTATTGTATTACATGAGTCATTAATAATATACAATCTCCCACTTGACTCGTGTAATGAATTGACGATTCAATAAAATATAAGTGTACACTATTATGAATCCATGAATCATTCATAACTGAGTTGAAATAATCGAATCATAGCGGTCAAATGTCATTGAGTCACATGATTCCTTCTATGTATTACAATTAACTCAATCCATGAGACTATAATTGAGAATACTTTTAACTTTAATATTATTCACTAAAAAAATCATACATGTATATTCCATAATGCGAATATATATATATATAATATTCAAAACAAAACTTTAATTGAATTCAGTAGAGTCATAACAATAATATGAGCAAAATAACTATATACATCATGATGTTATTCTATCAGGAGCTTGTCCGTGATACCCATCCGTTCAACATGGCCAATAAACGTCTTGGGTGGTAATCCTTTTGTGGATCCGCTATCATGAAATTTGCACTAATATGCTCAATCGGTACCTTTTGTTTTTGAACTTCTTCTTTGACAAGTACTTTAACTCAATGTGCTTCGCTCCCTTCGAGTACTTGTCATTCTTGGAGAAGCATACAACAGCAAAGATTATCACAATAAATCCGTTGGGGTCGATCTACATTATCAATTATAGCAAGTCCTTGAATGAAATTCCACAACCATAGTGCATGAATAGTGGCCTCAAAGCATGCCACAAATTCAGCCTCCATAGTAGAAGTAGCAATTGTAGATTGTTTTCCACTTTTCCACGAAATGCTCCTCCCGCCATTAGAAACACATAACCGAAAGTAGATTTCCACGTATTACGCATCCCGCATAGTCTGAATCCGAGTATTCTTGCAATTCAAGGTGATTGGACCTCTTGTATGTGAGCATGTAGTCTTTGGTACCTTGTAGGTATCTGAGTACTTTCTTCGCAGCTTTCCAATGATCTATTCCGGGATTACTTTGATATTGACCCATCATCCCAACAGCAAAACTTATGTCTGGTCGTGTCCGAGTTGGGCATACATCACGCTTCCGACAACAGACGCATAAGGAATATATTCCATTGCCTTTCGTTCCAATTCATTTTAGGAAATTGCATTGTACTGAACTTATCCCCTTTCTGAATTGGAACTGTGGAACATTTATCCATATGAAATCTCTCTAATATTTTATTTATATAGGCTTTTCGGGATAGTCATAACAATCCTTGTGATCTATTACGGAATATTTCAATTCCTATCACATAGGATGCTTCACCCATATCTTTCATTTCAAAGTTCTGAGAGAGAAATTTCTTCACATCATATAACATGGCAACATTATTTGTAGAAAAAAGAATATAATCAACATATAAAAACTAATATAATAAACTTACTCCCACTGATCTTCATATAGATGCACCTATCTACAGTGTTCTCTATAAAACCATATGACGTAATGATATTATTGAACTTAATATACCATTGTCGGGAAGCTTGTTTTAGTCCATATATCGACTTCTTTAATTTACACACTAAATTTGAATTTTCTGTATGAATCCTTCAGGTTGGTGCATATAAACGTCATCCTTTAAGTCACCATTCAAAAAAGCAGTTTTTACATCCATTTGGTGAAGCTCCAAATCATAATGAGCTACCAAAGCCAAAATTATTCTTAAAGAATCCTTTTAGAAACAGGAGAAAAGGTTTCCTTGTAGTCAATGTCATCTTTTTGAGTGTAACCTTTGGCGACGAACCGGGCTTTATATCTTTCAATATTGCCTTTTGAGTCTCGTTTGGTCTTATAGACCCATTTACAACCGACTCTTTTGGATCCTTTGGGCAACTAAACTAATTCCCAAACTTTGTTATCATCCATTGATTTCAACTCTTCTTTCATAGCATTGAACAAATTTTCAGAATTACTGCATTCCATGGCTTGTAAACTGGATCTTTATCGATGCTTAAATCACATTCATGCTCAAGTGAATGAATTACATAATCATCAGAAATAGCTGATCGTTTCTGCCTTTCGGACTTTCTTAAAACTATATTTTGTGGTGTCACTTGTTCGCTAGTGATCTGTTCAGCAATCATCGGTTCATTATTGACGTTGTTATATTCTTTATTCTTAATACCTATTTGTTGACCTAAATTGCTATTTAGTCGTGATATGGCAAACGATTCAAGAACAGGTGTGGAAACGTCTGATGTGGGAGTTTCTACATGAAGTTCATGTATTTCTATTTTTCGTGGTTCTCCACTCCCACTGACTTGACCATTCTCAATAAACCGAGCATTACCAGACTCAACGATTCTCGTGCTATGGTTAGGACAATAAAATCTGTATCCTTTTAGATTTTTCAGGATAGCCTATAATATAAACTAATGGTTCTTGCATCAAGCTTTCTTTCATGCGGATTATAAATCCTCACTTTTGCTGGACAACCCCAAACGTGAAGATGCCTTAAGCTAGGCTTTCGTCCCATCCACAATTCGTAAGGAGTCTTAGCGACAGACTTACTTGGAATTCTGTTTAACAGATATGCAGTAGTTTTTAGCGCGTATGTCCATTATGACGAAGGTACAAAACTATTACTTAGCATACTCCTAACCATATCCATAAGAGTACGATTTTGTCTTTCAGCCACACCATTTTGTTGTGGTGTACCAGGCATTGTATATTGTGCACAAATGCCTCGACTTACAAGGAACTTCGCAAATGGACCTGGACATTGTCCATTTTCATCAAATTTTCCATAAAATTCACCACCTCGATCAGATCTCACAACTTTAACTTTTTAGTTGCCTTTCTACCTCATTAATGAACACCTCTAGGATGTCGATTGATTGAGATTTTTCATGCAACATATACACGTAACAATACCGTGAGAAATCATCAATAAATGTGATGAAATATTTTTTACCACCCCAAGATGGTGCATGAAATGGACCACAAATATCAGTATGTATTAATTGAAGCTGTTCACTACTTCTTACGGCCAGATTTTTAATATATGTTTAGTTTGTTTCCCTTTAATACAATCTATACTATATCCCAGTCACTAAAACCCAATTGAGGTAATATTTCACTTTTCATTAACCTCTTCAATCTTTCTTTGCATATGTGACCTAATCTTTGATGCCAAAGAAAAGCAGAAGATTCATTTTGGGTACTACATTTACTTCTAATACTGTGCGCAACGTGAAACAGGGATTCTGCAAATGCAGCATTGAGATTGAAAAATACCACAACCATAATATTTTATACCTTTATATAATAAAAAATCATTATTTTCAATCTTAAATTATACCCTAAACAATCCAACTTTCCAACAGAAATTAGGTTTCTAGCACATTCAGGAACATACAAACACTTTTCTAGATCTAGATTACAACCATTATCTAAGATCAATCTATAAGTTTCAATTCCTTATATTCGCGCCTTCATTTTGTTTCCCATGTATAGAAATTTTTCATATCCGTTTATGAGCTGGATTTAGGGGTGAGCGCGGTGCGGTTAGAGCGGTTTTTATCGAAATTTTAACCCGACCCGATGTATTGCAGTTTTGTAAAATTTACCCCAAACCCGATCATAAAAATCTGAACCCGATAGATTGCGGTTTGCTTGGATGCGGTTGGGTGGGGCGGTTTTTCCGGTTTTAATATATTTTGTATAACGAAAATTAAGTGTAATATTCTTAAGTGTAGATAAAGCAAAAAGATTATCATTAACATATTTACAAATATAAAAGTTTATATACAGAAATGTTATTATCATAGTACTAAATAATAGTAAAAAGTCCGATAAGAAGCTTGATTAGAAGCTCATATTCCTCGTTCACGACCGGATTTTGGTAAATCAACTAAAGCAATGATCGCATTCGATTTAAAAAATTTCCATTATAAGGAATAAATTGTTGGAACTTTAACTGCCTTCGATTAACATCAAGTGTTATAGTTGTTGATCTCAAGTCCGATTAAAAGAGGGGGTTGAATTGGATAGACACATAATTTTTTTTCACTACATATTATTTATTTTTTTAAAAAATCATCATTTAGAACTTAGCTTTACGCACGTTATGATTAGACATTGTCCTTGTATCTAATTTTCATTTAGAAGGAGAAAATTTCCAAAATTTTTAATCGCCTTCTATAAACTTCAAGTATTATAATTGTTGATTCCAAGTCCCTAATTCACTATGTAATATTTATTTTTTTTTTTATAAAAAACAACTTATTTGTAACTTAGCTTTACACAACGTGTTATGATGAGTCGATATCCTTATATCAATAGTAGTTAATATTTTTGACCGCCACTACTATTACGAGTTATATCTATTACTTTATGAGCTATTGGATAAAATATAATAATTTTTTTATATTTTAAATGCGGTTGGGTGCGGTTTATTCGGTTTTAGAATAGAAAACCAAACCCGCTTGCAAAATATGCGGTTTTACTTTTTAAAACCCAAACCAACCCATCACATCGTTGACCTGACACTTGCGGTCTGGGTTGGGATGGGTCAATTGGGTGGGGCGGTCCGACGGGTTAAATGCTCACCCCTAGCTGGATTGAAAGAAATTCCTGTAAACAGTAAGGTGAATAGAGTGTTCCTTCATTTTTTTAACCTTCCATCCTCTTGAATTAACGTGGCTTTTTAATTTCTTGTAAGTTCCATTTTTCTTTTAAGGTGTTATAGTTCACCTGGAACTGACCAAACTCAAGAGGAAGAGAGTTTATGATAAACTGAACTAAGAAGATTTCACTCACACCCATGTTCACATTGACTTTAGCTTTGATGCTAGATTTGCCATATTTGTCACATGCTCGTGAATGGGCTATGACCAATCAAATTTCTTGGATTTAAGTGCCCACAATAGACTTGTCTGTAATGTCCGATTGTGAATACTCTTTCACTTTCATCATAAATTCCCGTGCGTCTTCCGTTACAGGCATTGATGGCTTGACATTTTCAACCATCGTCATTTTCATCAGGATTAAGCTTAACCGGTTGGATCTTTCCCATTCATCGTAGAATGTTTTTCGCTTCCGTACTATCCTCGGTGATAGCTGCATGCTTTTGCTCAGTCTCTAATGCTAGGTCCAAATATATTGCACCATGTTGAAACTTGATCTGTTCTGACCAATCAACGTAGTTTAGCCCATTAAACTTGACGATGGAATTGCCCAATGCTAACACGTTATTAGGTGCTGCGAACAACAAATAAGCTAACATGTATTAATTTAAATAGATTCATACAAATAATCAAACTATAAGTACGCATTTAAGTTCATCTTTGGACGATACTTAAACAAATAAATATAAAATAATAATGCTAAAATAGAATACTTAAATAGATAATAATCATAGTTGAGATTTGCTATGGTGCCCACCTACCGTGAGCACCATAAGCAAATCTCTCATTTTCTTGCGTTTTTTCGATTCTCAACGCCGCCAACACCTACGTAGACAATCTCATATCCATTGCTAACCTAAATCACCCTCTCCATCACGTTAATTTTTAAGAAAATCCATTATTTATTCTTCACATGTGGACGACATACCGATGTGATGATTTCTTAAAAATTAACGTGTTAGAGAGGGTGATTTAGGTTAGCAATGGATATGAGATTGTCTACGTAGGTGTTGGCAGCGTTGAGAATCGAAAAAACGCAAGAAAATGAGAGATTTGCTTATGGTGCTCACGGTGGTTGCTCACGGTAGGTGGGCACCATAGCAAATCTCAATCATAGATATGCATGTTATCTTGGGATATACAAACATAAATGATTATTAATATATCTCTTTACTTTCATTAACTTCATGCATTAATCCACCTTTGGGTGAACTTATAGCAATTAATGATCTCGTTTATTCATTGCTTTAATAACATCATATGAACAAACGATAATTTTATTTAAAAAATGAACTTAAAGTAGGTCATTTTGGCAACCCACAAGTTTAATTCACACACCCTTCACGATGGTGCAAAATCTATTTTGGAAAATATCGCTTCACGATTTTATAAAATCGTGCTGCTGAATGGTGCGAAATTGCAGCGATTGATTCAGCAGTCGCCGGCGATTGTCCCGGATATCTTCAGCAGTCGCCGGCGATCTCCGGCGAGTGGGGCGGCGGTCTCCGGCGAGGAGGTTGGAGGGGGCAAGTGAATCGTCGATGACTGATGGGAGAGGAAGAATAACACTTACGTGAGGGAGTATTCCAATTGCTATAATTAACTAATGATAATTAATATCTAATTTTATTATTAAATTAAATGTAATTATATTTAAGGAATGATAATTACTTGGCAATGCCACGTAGGAGTGCTTATATAAGGTGCTCACCATATCATTTCTCTCATATATATATATATATATATATATATTATATCATGTTTCATGTTATATATCCATGCACTAGTACAGAAATGCACATGGACGACGGTTGTTATCCGTCACGGACGGCGGTTCCAACACGTTGCCCAGAGCCCCATCACCCATCCTCACAAATTTGGGCGACGGACGTACACGCGTCGCCGAAGATATATTAGGGCGACGGGTCTTGCAGAAGCCATCGCCCAAGATATTATTGTGGTTGCCTTTTTTTTAATCATGGGCGTTGTGTATACGTTGGGCGACGGTTTCTTGCCCATGCCCGTTTAACTTACTCATGGGCGACATCTTTTACTGAAGAAGCAGTTGCCCATGATGAATATTTAATTTTTAAAATAATATATGGGCGACGGATCCTTGGATAGGAACCGTTGCCTATTCCTATATTTTTTTAAAATATTTTTTCTTTTTTATTTGTGCCCCCAACAATCAATTCCAAAATAAACAATGAAATACAAAATAATACCAACAATCAATCAATTACTAATAATCGTAAATAAAATCAGCAGTTAGATCATCGTCAACAAATAAACATCGATCCTCGTAACATAACCACAAACATATAACGTAAAAGTCGTCTAACCTACACCAAAGATTGCATAAAATGCTCCGCCCACAATTCACGTACTTCATTGAGCTCTTCGATGCTGTAGGAGGAGCGCTCTAGTGTAACATCACATCCCATACCGGGTGTTGCTGTAGCATCCGTCCCTACCGGGACTAGTGGGGTTGGGCCCACCACACTCCGACTGATATTCTGTCCCCACTGTACCACCATTTAACCTTTCAACGTGCTTCATCCTCGCTTTCACCCATCCCTAGATTGCCCCAGTTCAAGCACGCTTAACTTCGGAGTTTCTATAGATGGACTCCCAAAAAGGTAGGTTGACCTCGGTGATATGAGTAGTACTATCAATTTTCTTATACGATTCTTAGCCAAACACGCCATACGTTGTCAGTCTCAGGAACCCCTCTAATTCGGGTGTCGGATCGGTTCGTTCATGTACCCATTCGCCTAGAAGCCTGCCAGGAGCCGCTCCTTTTCCGTGCACTTCTCTGGCACCGGCGATCACTCCCCGCCTCATCGGCTCTGGGCGTAACATCTAGTATCTATAAAACAGAATAATGTTAAAACATACTAAAAATAAACATATATTATACTTGAAACTTAAAGAAGCTGATGGTTTTAAAGTTCAATACCGTTGGCAAGTTGGTTGTATCATCTCTGCCGGTACGATTGCAGATAATATCGTACATGTATCTCATGACGTAAAATCCACATAACTCACTCCTGCTCGGTTGTCGTGGGCACTAATTTAAAAGATTTCCATGTGATTCAATATCGAAAAATAGTAATAATTTAACACAAATAACTTTGAAAATTCATATATCAAATTAATGCAAACCTTGCATCTCTTCCAAGTACCCTTCGGTTTCCTTTTCCGATTTTGGACTGCACCCGTCAACGACGCCGTGAGAATTACCCTGAAACTCGAAAGTAGGTAAAATAAATTAATGTTTTAATATATAGTTTCTAATATATGAACTTTATTGTATATAAAAAACTTACGCATCTATTCAAGGACGAACTCTTAACTTCCTTACGCCGATGTTTGGTGCGAGCGAATCGAACACATATACCGCGTTCGAGGAAAAATCGATGACCAATAGAATCCAATGGTCAGTAAAACAAACGAAATGACTATTTATAAAATAAGCTATAAATCAAGAAAATATATATCTTATTTTCTTACCCGTCACAAAAGGGCGCAAACAAGTAAGTGCCGGCCACATGCACATCTTTGATAATAGCAGCCATGAAACCAACTTCACTATTTGATGTCTCATCATGTTCCATAGCCGCTAGACAACTCGGTTAGAAACACTTAAAATTCTAAGACTCCTTAGTAAGATATATGAGAATATGATTACTCAATAAAATGTATAAAGGCGAAAAACAAAACTTGTAATGGCTTATTGTTTCAACGAAATATTAAATAATACCTCAAAAAAAGTTGAATAACAGAGGAATCCATACTCACGAGCTTGAACAGCTCGAGGAAGTCATTGTTGTCAATGTACACAAAGTATCCTTCGTAACTTGGATTGTAGTAGACATCTCTCATACAGAATGAGAGGGAAGCTGACATTCGTCGATCGTCTCGTCGCAAGGTAATCGAACAGCTGGCGACACTGCATGCCCAAACTACGCACGACCCTCTGATCGAGGCGTGTGATGTCGTCATCATGATGAATGGACAAATTTGGCGCTTTCGCTGGCGACTTTCTTCTCCGTGCCTACAAGTAGAATATGTTACTAAACACTATTATTCGAAAATCAATAAAGAGTACTTTATTACCGCATTATTCGAACGTATTAACTCTCTTGGCCACTGAACGTAGGTGCCTAGTCCATCTCCAAGAGTTATCAGATGCATAGTTCGTACAGGCAGTTGGACTCGCCGAGAACGATGGTATCAACGGAGACAACAACGTTGTCTGCCGTAACCGATGTTCCATGAATTTGGGAACATCTCTCAGTGACGGTGCCAAGACCGACAACCTCTAACGTCCCTTCGATGTCTAACATCAATCGAACCTTAGGATACTATACGATTTTAAAAGAATAAATTGTTAATGGTACTAAGACATTATGTCGTTGCACATTAAATAATAATTAAGAATAAATGCATACCGTCACATTCATCGACAACGGAATTGGATCTAAGGCTTCGCCTCCTAAACCGCGAGAACTCGGTATCTAGTTGGGAGGGTCAAATCCAACATTGTCGCGGGCCACTTCGTCTTGCTCCCAGTTGGGCACCGGAAGGCCCATTTGAGCGACCATAGCCCTCATCTCAGTCCTCATCTCCTCCCGCATCTCACCCCTAAACGTCAACCCTCAGCTCCTCCCGCATCTCGGCCATCAACTGGTCCCTCAACTCGGTCCTCATTTGTTCCATGGAATTCTGGCTCGAAGAGGGCCTCGATCGCTCCGATGGGTTGCCGAATACGCTCCGTATCGTCTCATCCTTCCCACATCCTCTAGGTCGTCTGCTATGATCGGGTTTTCCATAAATTCTCGACAACGCGTCTTTGTGCCTATAGGGACAAATTCTCCTCGCGCTTCTTCGGCGTGCAACTCTATCTGTCAAATATGAGTTATTCTAAGTAAGATATATATTGTGTGAGGTACTTTTATAAAGGAATACACTTACCAATCTCTCAGCCAGATCCCGATTCGCCGGGGTTATCAAGGTGATACTGACCATCTTCTCCTTTGCTCATTCGGCTACAAAAATAGTCCTTAATTCTATTATTTCCTTGGAGGACTGATTCGGAGATTGGGCATGTGCGTTAGCTGGTCCTTCTCAACCCATTCGGCTCGTCGACCTATATACCCCATCGTACCAAGATGGTGTGGGTATAAGTGGTGAGCCTGGCTTTGTTTAGCCTTCTGACTAATCTCCTGCAATATTCATAAAATAAAAATAGGTTTGAATATATATATATATATATATACATATGTGAAAAATTAGAGGACTATCAAAATTTTACCTGAAATTCCTTGGTTTCCCTATAGTTCCTCCACGCCTGCAATCCTTCCTGACTGAGGTGCTCGTACTCGTTAGCCAAATCAGGCCCTTTCTTCTTCTCCTTGACAACATATTTGTGCTTCCAATTCTTGCGAAGCTCACCGGCTCTTTTGAGGACCTTATTCTTTACAGGATTATCAGGCAAGTTCCAGGTCTGCTGATAATATATTTTGGGTATAATTAATATCAATTATATACAACAGATAACGAACATAGGTAAAATAATCACTAAATTACCTGAGTGTCTGCCCAAAGTACCTCCTTGAGCCCGACGCGATCTCGTGCCAATTGGTCATGCAGTCGGTAACCTGTGATCTTGTCACATGACCAATGTAGTTGCTAAATTTCACCCTGGTATCATTCTAAGGGCCGATGCATGTACCGGCGTTGTTGAACTGCAAGATGCACTCATCCGAGTCAACGCCCAACTTCTTACGGAGATTCTTCATGCTGTACGGGCCTCTCTTGCGCCTATTCGTCCCGCTTGATTCGGTACCAGGCGAGGAAGATGTGGGGGGATCCGAAGACATTGTACCTAAAAAAATAACAAGAAAATATTTACTTAGCAAAAAAAGAACATGAAAACTGTAGATAAAAAGGAAACGAGTATCTACGAAAATTTTGAAAACTGTAATACTTACAAATTTTGAATTTGTCAACAATACATTCCCGGACGTGTTCCACACCGGTAGGAAATGAGAATGTCTCATCTCTTCTGTCATAGTCCTCCTCCTCATCCACATCACCGATGCCAACAACACTTCTCTTTCCTAGCACAATATGCCATCCACTATTAGCAGGATCTTCAACGTAGAATACTTATTTCGCTTGCACTACGAGGATGAAAGGGTCGTCCACATAACCCACTTTATGTAAGTCCCCTATTGTTAATCCTAACTCTGGATCTATCCGACGTCTCCCCTGTTATCAGCCCACTGACAACGTAGTAAAACAAATTTCACGTTGTTCTTGTAGACGAGTTTCCATACTTCTTCGATAAACCCATAGTATGAACTTGCATTTCTCGTAACTCGAGCATCCTTTCCACGAGATACTTCTCTCGACAACGCAACTAATGTGACCCCACTGTTCTACGACGTACTTCTATCATCTCGCCTTTTCGTAAAAAATGTGTGCCCATTAATGTCGTAACCTTCATATGTCGCAACTATCCATTCGGGTCCCCATGCCAGCCATTTTATCACCTCACTGCAATCCAATCCGGTGTCTGCATAAAGTGCCCTCGTTCTGAACCCGCCTAAAACTAGTCTGTTATGCTCTTTTATGTACCACAACTCCGATTTTTTGGATTTTCGCGCCGTAAGCTAGCTATGCACTCCTCCATGAACGGTTGCACTTCAGGAATATGACGCAACACGAGGAAATGTGCACTATCCCATAGTTCTCGCAATATTGTCTTGTACTGTGGTTTCGTCAATGGTGTTCCTCCTAGTCGTCCACCGTGGCGAGACGTAGATATCCCAACCGCTTTAACATTTGGCAAGTACGAAGAGCAAAACTCAACGCATTCCTCTGTAGTGTATCCTTCAACTATGCTACCTTCCGGACGATACCGATTTCTAACATATCCCTTAATGATCTTCATATACCGTTCAAATGGATATATATCTCATGTACACGGGGCCACATATCTTGATTTCTCGAACTAGATGAACGACTAGATGTACCATTATGTTGAAAAAACGAAGGGAAGAACATCTCGAAGCGGCACAATGTTATTACAACATTTGGTTGTAGCTCGTCTAGCACCTCGAGATCAAGAACTTTATTGCATATTGCGTTGAAAAAGAAACAATTTTTTGAAATGCATTGACGAACATGCTTCGGCATTATACCACGGATTGCGATCGGCAGCAGATGCTATATCAATGCATGACAGTCATGAGACTTGTACCCCACCAGCTTCAGGTCATTCATCGAGACATGTCTCCTTTTGTTACTGGCATAACCGGATGGGACTTTAATACCCTTTAGACACTGGCAAAAAACTTAACTTCTCAACCTTGCTAAGTGTGAAGCAACCTGGGGGAAGGAAAGTCCTATTTCCCTTTTCGATCGGTGCTAGCTTAGGCCTCATTCGAAGTTAGATCATGTCAAGCCTGGCTTTAGTCCATCTTTTATCTTACGGCATATTTAAAAGAGTTCCTACAATGCTATCACACACGTTTTTCTCAACGTGCATCACATCGATGCAGTGTCTGACGTCGAAGTTCTCCCAATAAGGTACCTCCCAAAATATTGATCGTTTTTTTCAGACATTGCCATCTTTCAATGTTTTTCACTTCTTACCAAACTGAATATTGATGTGTGCAACGATATCACTCAATTAAGTGCCATTCAACGGTATTGTAGCCCTTGAAGTCTCGCTTTCCGCGTTAAACATGGTAGAAGCTTTTTCTTCGTTCTATATTCGTGGGTACGTGGCAGGAATTTTCGATGGCCCATGTAGGTGTGTTTCATACAGTTGTTCAAACACTGACTGTCCGTATTATCCCCACAAATTGGACATGCTTTCTTGCCTTTTACACTATAGCCAGACAGATTCCGTAAGCCGGGAAATCATTTATGGTACAGAATATCATGGCGCGTAGCATAAACCGTGATCTGATTGATGCATCGTACACTTCAACTCCTGTGTACCATAGTGCTTTCAGATCATCGACCAACGGAGCCAAGTAGACATCAATGTCATTTTCTGGTTATTTTGAACCGGAGATTAAACACGACAACATGATGTATTTTCTTTTCATCGTAAGCCACGGAGGGAGGTTATACATACAAAGCAGCACCGGCCAAGTACTGTCACAGCGGCACAAATCCCCAGCCGGAGATTTCGCGCCTTACCTCCAAATTCAGGATACATCGAACCAATGTTCCTCCACTGCGGAGAATCCGCCGGATGTCTCAATTTTCCATTCTTTTTCCTTTCCTCATCATGCCATCTAAACATCTTAGCGTCATCGGCGTTTGAGAACATTCGTTTTAGTCTCGAAATTATTGGTAAGTACCACAAAACTTTAGCAGGGGGGTCACCGACTTCGTCTTCTCTCTTATAACGCCAGGTGTCGCACGTCGGGCACTTATCAACCAACTCGTAATCTCCTCTATAAAGTATGCAGTCGTTCGGACAAGCGTGTATTCTTTCGTACTGTAAATTCAGTGGGCACAATATCTTCCTTGCCTCGTAGGTCAAGTCGGAAGCTCATTGCCATCTGGAAGCATATCCGCGAGTATTTCTAAAAGATTGAGAAATACTTGTCCGAAATACCAAATTTAGCCTTAACGTTCAGCAGCTTGAAGACAGCAGACAACTTTGTGTACTTTGAGCACGCGGTGTACAAAGGGATATTGTTGTCCCTAACAAGGCTGTCAAATATAGAAGGACGTTCTTCAAAATCCTCTTGGACATCACGCATCATATCCTCGATACGATAATTATCACCGTCCGAAGAACCTTCAGCTACGACAACGTCCTCCAAATCTAGTAGCACTCTTGTACTAGTTCCGACACCCGCAGGACTAGCTTCATCGACGCGGCTTGTAATACCCGGGTCTCGTAGGTAAGCCGGCCAATAAATATTCCTGTATATTATATGACTTACGATGACTGCATGGTACATGCTTTACAACATTATAACTGTTTATATGGACATGAAATTTCATGCTATGTGCTACCTAACCTTATATGTTAATCTACGTAGAAATGTTAGAGTTGAGGAGGATAAAGGATAATGTAAAACTAATTCTTAACTTGAAGGGGTATTCAATTAGGTCTTAGAAAAAATTATGATAATTATAAGGTCCAAAATGTAACTAAGGAAAATGGGATAACAAGTGATAGCATCGATTACTTAATTGAGAGGGAAAGTAAAATAATTATAATATAATGAATATATGTAAGATGAGATAAGATCTATTTTGAAGTTGTCGATGTCATTTAGATGTTGTTATACGCAAAGTCTAGTAGAGATAAGAATAGGATTTACACTTCATAACTCATTAGTAAAAACTATCGAAGAACTCAAGTAAGTAAGAAAGGAGAATTCAAACTAAAATCACGCAAAGCTTGGAGGAATGTATATTTTATTACCACCTGATATCCTTGTTCATGTATTAACGTGTTCTAAGTGCTTTGCAGGAAATAACACACTCCGCGAATATCTTCTTAAAGAAAAGTATTTTTCAAAGAAGAACAAGACAAAATTTTTATAGCCTAATTCACCCCCCTCTTAGGCATAGTTTACACTTCACTTGGTATCAGAGCGGGTTACTCAATGAAAGGCCTAACATGCCTGAGTTAAGATCTAATGGCTTTTTCGAGTGCTGATGTATTTGCAGAGGGTCAATCCCACTCTAGGCCGCCTCTCTTTGATGGAACAAACTACGCAGTGTGGAAGAATCGTATTATCGAGTTTCTGATCGCTGTTGACTACATCTTTGGGAGACAATTATCAATGGACCATATACGGCTAAGAAAACCGATGGAACCCCAAAGGACGCTAAAGATTACAATGGTGATGACAAAAAGGGAATCACGCGGAACACAAAGGCAAAAAACATGCTCGCATATGCACTCACACGGGAAGAATACATTCGGGTTAGTTCATGCTCATCGGCAAATGCTATGTGGGATATGCTCCAAGTTACTCATGAAGGAACTCAACGAGTTGTGCAAGAAAAACTGGCTCTGCTCACTCATCAGTACGAACTATTCTCAATGGAATCTGACGAGAAGTCCATTGCATTCAAGTCCAACCAAGAAGAATCTAATTGACGACGAAGAAGAAGGCTTGATGAACGACTTAGCCATGCTTACAAAAAGATTCGAAAGATTCCAGCAAAAAAGGAAATTCAAAGGGCACTTCAACAAATTCCAGAACGAAAACAAGGGAATCTCGACGTCTTGGAAGAAAGTTCAGAAATGTTTCCGATGCAACAAACCAGGCCATTACGCACATGAATGCCCATCAATCAACAATGAGGAACCAAGGAAGCAGAAGGCTATGGTGACAGAATCAAATGACTCTGAACTAGAACAAAGTGAGGACGAGGGTCACGCTTACATGGCTGACGAGGATCAGGTATCTTGTTCTTCCTCCATTGAGAAAATTCACATCCTAAACAGTTTATACAAAAATGATTGTGAAAGTGCCTCATCTGATTTTGACATAGAGGAAAGTAAGGAACAACTGTGTGAATTACTTCAAAATGCAGAGAGGAAGATTAAGTCGCTAAATTCCCTGAATAGAAAACTGATAAAACAGCTAGATGATTTATGTAACGCCCTGTTTTCCATTTCCGTGATTGCACAGCTAAAACATTTTTCACATAAAATTTTTCGCTTTTCTTTCCATTTCATAAACATAAACGAGGGCGTACATCAGGTCTATTCACTTCCACATGTAATGCACATACTATCACACGTAATTATTTTAGCATCATATCAAAAATTACTAATGTTCTTTAAACTATATGCATACGATGAACTCTGGGGAGTAGGATGAAAGCGTAGCCGACCGACCTTGAATCCATGCGCTATGAAAGAATACCTTCTACGATGCCTGTTAATTATCTACAAAACTGTGGACAATATTCACTGAGTATGATTGCAACATGTTATTCCATAAATATAATAATAATACAAACTAGCTGGAAATAATTATCTTTCATTGATAATCACGTAATAAAATCGTAACCAGAAATCTTTTCCCTTCTATAAAAATACACGTAAACTATTTCTTCTTATTTTCCATCACATCGTCATAAAACAAATAAATAATTTCTTTCCGTCAATATTTACTTAAACGATCGCTTCATATGAATGCCGTTCATAAAATTAATAAATTAAATAAAATAAATAAAAACCACAACAAATACTTAGATTCCTCCCCGAGAACATTCACATAAATAATTTTCATATAATATCCCATCGTATCATCATTGCACATAAAATCATATAATCAACGTTCATAAATTATTATTCATAAATTTCTATATTTATCATCATAAGTCCTCATGTACTAATAGTTCGAATTCCACAGATCATTTACACAAATAAAATGTAACAAATCAACAATTCCTCTATCAATTCTCACGTAGACCATCTTAAACACGTATTCTATTATAACTATTTTAACAAATAAGCAAATTCTTTCCATTCAAATTCACATAAATAATTTCATGAATGTCATAACCTTCCATTCACATATATTCCTTTCCATCAAGTCATATAAACTTTTCACTTTCACCGTCATTCCAATCACAAAATCACGTAACCGTTGCTCATAAAACATTTCCATTCACAATACCGTAGGATCCGTAGATAGTATACAAGTAACATAACTGTTCCTTTCAATCATATCCAAAGATCTTCACATAACTGTAAGATCCGTAAATCGTATATAAGTAACATAACTGTTCCTTTCAACCATATCCATAAATCTTATGCAATACTACATGCTCGTGTACACTTGATACTCCCGTTATGAACCGGCTAGACTCGTACTACTGACCCCGTAGGGGCCCATGCATGGGACTCTGTAACTGTAAATATTTTTTTTTGTGCCTGTACAGGACTCTGTATGTCCCCCTATTTGTAGGGACGTAACCATAATATCCCCGATTTGTAGGGATATAACCGTAGAATGTAGTCAGAAGCCATAGCAGTCATAACGGTTTCTCTTTTCGTTTCATGTATGAATGCAGTACTATACATGTAGCATTGTATGAAACATATATCATAGATCCCTTGAGTCACATATATCACTTAAAGACACATTGTAATCATACCATTCAAATCACACATATCACGTAAAAATGCATTGTAGCCGTACCGTTCAATTCACACATCACATAAAAATCACGTCGTAACCATACAACAGTCAATTCTATATAGAACGCAAATCACAAAGTCATCGATCATTCAATTCACGTAAAGCACATAGGAAGAACCTTTAACCTTGTATTCACATAGATTACATATATTTCATATAACACGTCGGACAAGAACCTTTCGATCAATCATAACAATTTCTCCGTTCCTTATCACGTGTATGCAAATACTATACCTCTAATCTTGTACAACATAAATTCTGTACAAACCATTCACATAGATCACATATCCAAACATTATGGCCACATAAATCCAACTTCATATAACCCTCATCTCATAAAAATTATAAATCAATACATTCATATAAAGTATATAAACGCATAACACATATAAACACGGAAAACATGTTGCATATCAGACTCACAGTATGGCTTAAAGCCCCGTTCGTTACTCGACTTTATCCTTGCCCCATATCGGAATCTTGACCTATGAATATATTATGTTCGATGAGTATAAGGTCCTTAAAATGCTGTATATGTCGTGATATGCATGTATATCAACTCCCTATTTATTATTCGTGCCTCTCTTACCTTTAATCATCATATTTCACTTCGAAATTTCTTTCGCAAATTCATTTAAAAATTCTCTTTCGGAAATTTCTTTCGAAAATCCTCTTGTTTCGAAATTCCTTAGCTTCTAAAAATTGAGTTCTTTCGAAAATCCTATATCTTTTGAAACATACTATCATAATTCAAAAATCTCGTAAACTTCTATCAAAATTATAATAAATTCATCAAAAACATAAAGAACATCAAACACGTTCAAACTTCAACTATATTTATACTATTGATCGAACTTAGATAAAAATGAGCATATATGAATTGTCATGTAATCTATCACCTTAACATGCTAAATCGTAACTTGGAAACATGAACATCATAAGTATCAAAATAGATTCCTCGTTCCAAAACTTAACACTAAACACTTTCAGGTCTAAGACTTTATAAACCTTCTAAAACTTGATATATTATTGATTACATACTAGTATGCCAAAACCGTAGAAAAGAACTCCTAATCATCGAATCATCAAAGATGTTATTATATCCAAAACATCCAAAACACTTATATCATTCATAAACCTTGAAAATTCAGATCAAAAGCTATTTTCTAAAAAAAATAACTAACAACATACGAACTCCAACTACGTTCAAACCTCCGAAAATTAGAGACTAGGTGAAACATGGATTTATTCATTTTTTTCTTTTATGCTTGATAATCATCTAAACATGTTCAGTTATAAATTAAAAATATAGAACATAATAAAATCACACGAAAACATCCTAATCCCAAAAATCTCTAACACTTCGATCCAATTTCTCAACATAAAAGAATTTCATATAACTTCGAATACCTCTAAACTTTCGCAATCAAACTTAACTAAACATAAGGAAATGCAAACCTTGATATACGTTAATACCTCAAACATAATGAGTTATTTCTTAAAACATGAAAATCGTAACAAAGATTCATACCTTCCTATCTCAAGTGCTCTATATTTCGCCTTCTCTTCCTTCTCTCTATGATTTTTTTATCGTTGATTGACCAAATGATATTTTCTTCATTCTCTTTTGTTCTTATCTTATTGAGTGTATCAACAAGTAATGACATCGACACTAAATCTAACTGTGGCAACCGTTCACCTTGTTATTATTACTTTATTTGTTTTCCCTCCTATAAGGGTTTCGTTAAGTCTATGATTCAATTATTTCATTCTTATCTATTTTTATTAATCCAAAGCATGAGAAGGACCTTTCGAAAGTTTGTCCCCCCACTAATGATATTATATTCATAATTATTATTACTGGCCTCATTGACCACTATTAGTAATAAATAAATTACATATTTAATCACATAAACCCCATTACAACTATAAACTACCAATTTAAACCACTCATGAAATTTAACTCATCTTCATCTGCTAAGTAAGATAAGAAAATATCTTCACAAGGTTATCCCTTAACTGATGATACTTATATTAGCTTTATTTTACTTACTACCTTGACTAATTCTTTCAAAAGGTTTGTACCATACTTAACGTATATGGATTATAAATGATAATAACATTTACCAAACATGTCTAGCATTAAACCCTTATTTTAGCATATCTTTAATGCTAACCCCTCCTTACCAATTTTCGAAACCTATCATTAAAATTTCGAAACCCTTCTAAAAATTCGTCTCTTGCTTGCCCTTTCGAAATTCTACAATTTTCCGTGCTTAACTAACATCTTGACATGCTTAATTGTAAAACAAACATATAATCATACCAAAGACTCATACCCTTCCAA
Source organism: Craterostigma plantagineum (assembly GCA_027422505.1). NCBI lineage: Eukaryota > Viridiplantae > Streptophyta > Magnoliopsida > Lamiales > Linderniaceae > Craterostigma > Craterostigma plantagineum. Next base: position 7,544,444 of record JAPQWV010000013.1, on the reverse strand, counting down.
GCTTTTATTAAATCCTTAGATGAGTTCCCCGTTTCTCTTTATTCTTGGACTCCCGAAAGTTTTTCTAATGATGAGTTCTTACTCTTCTCTCTTAATATTTTTTTTAACGTGTAATGATAGGAAAGTAACATTGTCATCTATACTTGCCTTATTTAATAATAATCATTATCATAATACAAAGTTTTGTCCTTTGACAAAACTTTCCAAAATTTGACAACAAAACAACGTGTGATATTAATAAGTGATGGTGACCTTAACCTAATCCTTCATTCTATTAATATAAGACAATAAGTAATAATGTTACTATTCGTTCACTAATAGGATTCACCACCAATTTTTTTTTAGTTAAAACAAATTTCACGAATCTAACATTTCACGAACCACCATTTCATTACTTTACCATGTCACGAATTGTTTATCTAACAATTCCTAAACTTCACGAATTAACACCTTCTACGAATTGACATCGATTCTTCTATTGGCTTTATCTTAACAACTCTTCGCAATCATTCCTATTAATTTATTATCTCTAATCACTTTCATGCCGCCTTAAGACTCCAACTTTAACTTATATGATTGGCCAAATTCGTGAAATGCTTCTCTCCATTCATAACATTTCTACAATTCGTGAAATGCTACAATTCATACTCCAATTCGTGAATGCTCTCTATATCAATTCTTGAACCTATTGATCCACTTCAAGAATTATCTCTACGAATCCTATACTTCACAGATTATCAATTTCACAAATCTCCACTTCTTCACAATCAACTTCGCAAATCATCATTTAAATACATATATATATATATATTTAATTAATTAACTTGTCATTCAACTTCACAAACTAATATTCCAATTCGCAACTTAGTTTCTACCTCTCACAACTTGCTAATTGAATTCGTAAAACACATTTTTATAAAATTCTATCCATTCTAACTAGCTTTTGTAATGTAATCTATTCCTCTACCTTTATCATGTACCTCTATTTACTTTAACTACTCAATTCCATAAAAAACCCTAAAAATTCAATTACTATTATCATCTATAATCATATATTATAAAATTACTTCTATGAACGCATACACTTATATAAAAAAAATACGTGAAACCATGACATAAGTTTCGGTTCCTAACAATTCTCCCCATCTTATAAAATTTCGTCCTCGAAATTTTGTACCGATATAAGTATACCATCATCGTTACTGTAATTCTTCCATCGTACTTTCACTATCGAAATTACTTTATTCCGTAACGTTTTTTTTTTTTTTTTCCGACCTATTCAAAAATTTCTGCTGGATTTTCTACATATATGAAGTCTTCAGACATACATACTAATTTATCAAGTAATTCATGAAAATCTGGTCTATATCGTCATAACCTATTTATGATAACTCAATGATAAACTTCGCATCTCGATGTTGAGGTAATTCAAGCAATACTTACCGAAAATATCGAGAATTCCAGTATGTTTTCTACCTCTAGTCCTTATAATTGCATACTTGTAATATAAACTCAAGTATCCTTCAACTACTCCTTGATTTTCTATATGGCTCCATATTTGATGACATAATACATTTTCAAATCGTATAACTAAATTTTACCTCAACTATTCAGCATTTATTTATTCCAATGGCAACTCTATGAAAAGTATAATGAGTTAATTAATTCTATGATACTTCGTATTCGGCTATCGACCTATTTCCCTATTTAAGCTCTTAAAATTCTCTCTTTTTTTTTCCTGATCTTTGTAAACCCCAAGCATATAAACATCAATAAAATTCCCTTAGTATATTCTCTTAAAATCAACCAGGAGTTATACTATCCGAAATTATTTCTCATCATTCTTATACCTGTCCCTGTAAGAATGAAACTACCTAATCAAATCTTTCTTTTAAAATAAACTACACCATGTTAAACATTTTTTTCTATTCTTTCAACCATGCTTTCTGCTTCTGCAGAATCTATTATACCATAATGTTCATAGTACCCATCTTTCTCTAACTTACCATACTATCCTTTACGGAGAACTGTTAGGGATTTCATGCTTATATAACTTTTGGCATATCAAATGGATGTGATTCAGGTACGGTCGGTCTTCCTCCTCCCCTTCGGCAAGTTCATCGTATTCTATGTGCATGAGTTCATCTATTGCCCTTTGCCTAGATATGCAAAAAGAATCTAAGGCAACCCATAAAACACACATACCATGCAATTGTCTACAGAACCTAAAGCCTAGGCTCTGATACCATACATGTAACGCCCTGTTTTCCATTTCCGTGATTGCACAGCTAAAACATTTTTCACATAAAATTTTTCGCTTTTCTTTCCATTTCATAAACATAAACGAGGGCGTACATCAGGTCTATTCACTTCCACATGTAATGCACATACTATCACACGTAATTATTTTAGCATCATATCAAAAATTACTAATGTTCTTTAAACTATATGGATACGATGAACTCTGGCGAGTAGGATGAAAGCGTAGCCGACCGACCTTGAATCCATGCGCTATGAAAGAATACCTTCTACGATGCCTGTTAATTATCTACAAAACTGTGGACAATATTCACTGAGTATGATTGCAACATGTTATTCCATAAATATAATAATAATACAAACTAACTGGAAATAATTATCTTTCATTGATAATCACGTAATAAAATCGTAACCAGAAATCTTTTCCCTTCTATAAAAATACACGTAAACTATTTCTTCTTATTTTCCATCACATCGTCATAAAACAAATAAATAATTTCTTTCCGTCAATATTTACTTAAACGATAGCTTCATATGAATGCCGTTCATAAAATTAATAAATTAAATAAAATAAATAAAAACCACAACAAATACTTAGATTCCTCCCCGAGAACATTCACATAAATAATTTTCATATAATATCCCATCGTATCATCATTGCACATAAAATCATATAATCAACGTTCATAAATTATTATTCATAAATTTCTATATTTATCATCATAAGTCCTCATGTACTAATAGTTCGAATTCCACAGATCATTTACACAAATAAAATGTAACAAATCAACAATTCCTCTATCAATTCTCACGTAGACCATCTTAAACACGTATTCTATTATAACTATTTTAACAAATAAGCAAATTCTTTCCATTCAAATTCACATAAATAATTTCATGAATGTCATAACCTTCCATTCACATATATTCCTTTCCATCAAGTCATATAAACTTTTCACTTTCACCGTCATTCCAATCACAAAATCACGTAACCGTTGCTCATAAAACATTTCCATTCACAATACCGTAGGATCCGTAGATAGTATACAAGTAACATAACTGTTCCTTTCAATCATATCCAAAGATCTTCACATAACTGTAAGATCCGTAAATCGTATATAAGTAACATAACTGTTCCTTTCAACCATATCCATAAATCTTATGCAATACTACATGCTCGTGTACACTTGATACTCCCGTTATGAACCGGCTAGACTCGTACTACTGACCCCGTAGGGGCCCATGCATGGGACTCTGTAACTGTAAATATTTTTTTTTGTGCCTGTACAGGACTCTGTATGTCCCCCTATTTGTAGGGACGTAACCATAATATCCCCGATTTGTAGGGATATAACCGTAGAATGTAGTCAGAAGCCATAGCAGTCATAACGGTTTCTCTTTTCGTTTCATGTATGAATGCAATACTATACATGTAGCATTGTATGAAACATATATCATAGATCCCTTGAGTCACATATATCACTTAAAGACACATTGTAATCATACCATTCAAATCACACATATCACGTAAAAATGCATTGTAGCCGTACCGTTCAATTCACACATCACATAAAAATCACGTCGTAACCATACAACAGTCAATTCCATATAGAACGCAAATCACAAAGTCATCGATCATTCAATTCACGTAAAGCACATAGGAAGAACCTTTAACCTTGTATTCACATAGATTACATATATTTCATATAACACGTCGGACAAGAACCTTTCGATCAATCATAACAATTTCTCCGTTCCTTATCACGTGTATGCAAATACTATACCTCTAATCTTGTACAACATAAATTCTGTACAAACCATTCACATAGATCACATATCCAAACATTATGGCCACATAAATCCAACTTCATATAACCCTCATCTCATAAAAATTATAAATCAATACATTCATATAAAGTATATAAACGCATAACACATATAAACACGGAAAACATGTTGCATATCATACTCACAGTATGGCTTAAAGCCCCGTTCGTTACTCGACTTTATCCTTGCCCCATATCGGAATCTTGACCTATGAATATATTATGTTCGATGAGTATAAGGTCCTTAAAATGCTGTATATGTCGTGATATGCATGTATATCAACTCCCTATTTATTATTCGTGCCTCTCTTACCTTTAATCATCATATTTCACTTCGAAATTTCTTTCGCAAATTCATTTAAAAATTCTCTTTCGGAAATTTCTTTCGAAAATCCTCTTGTTTCGAAATTCCTTAGCTTCTAAAAATTGAGTTCTTTCGAAAATCCTATATCTTTTGAAACATACTATCATAATTCAAAAATCTCGTAAACTTCTATCAAAATTATAATAAATTCATCAAAAACATAAAGAACATCAAACACGTTCAAACTTCAACTATATTTATACTATTGATCGAACTTAGATAAAAATGAGCATATATGAATTGTCATGTAATCTATCACCTTAACATGCTAAATCGTAACTTGGAAACATGAACATCATAAGTATCAAAATAGATTCCTCGTTCCAAAACTTAACACTAAACACTTTCAGGTCTAAGACTTTATAAACCTTCTAAAACTTGATATATTATTGATTACATACTAGTATGCCAAAACCGTAGAAAAGAACTCCTAATCATCGAATCATCAAAGATGTTATTATATCCAAAACTTCCAAAACACTTATATCATTCATAAACCTTGAAAATTCAGATCAAAAGCTATTTTCTAAAAAAAAATAACTAACAACATACGAACTCCAACTACGTTCAAACCTCCGAAAATTAGAGACTAGGTGAAACATGGATTTATTCATTTTTTTCTTTTATGCTTGATAATCATCTAAACATGTTCAGTTATAAATTAAAAATATAGAACATAATAAAATCACACGAAAACATCCTAATCCCAAAAATCTCTAACACTTCGATCCAATTTCTCAACATAAAAGAATTTCATATAACTTCGAATACCTCTAAACTTTCGCAATCAAACTTAACTAAACATAAGGAAATGCAAACCTTGATATACGTTAATACCTCAAACATAATGAGTTATTTCTTAAAACATGAAAATCGTAACAAAGATTCATACCTTCCTATCTCAAGTGCTCTATATTTCGCCTTCTCTTCCTTCTCTCTATGATTTTTTTATCGTTGATTGACCAAATGATATTTTCTTCATTCTCTTTTGTTCTTATCTTATTGAGTGTATCAACAAGTAATGACATCGACACTAAATCTAACTGTGGCAACCGTTCACCTTGTTATTATTACTTTATTTGTTTTCCCTCCTATAAGGGTTTCGTTAAGTCTATGATTCAATTATTTCATTCTTATCTATTTTTATTAATCCAAAGCATGAGAAGGACATTTCGAAAGTTTGTCCCCCCACTAATGATATTATATTCATAATTATTATTACTGGCCTCATTGACCACTATTAGTAATAAATAAATTACATATTTAATCACATAAACCCCATTACAACTATAAACTACCAATTTAAACCACTCTTGAAATTTAACTCATCTTCATCTGCTAAGTAAGATAAGAAAATATCTTCACAAGGTTATTCCTTAACTGATGATACTTATATTAGCTTTATTTTACTTACTACCTTGACTAATTCTTTCAAAAGGTTTGTACCATACTTAACGTATATGGATTATAAATGATAATAACATTTACCAAACATGTCTAGCATTAAACCCTTATTTTAGCATATCTTTAATGCTAACCCCTCCTTACCAATTTTCGAAACCTATCATTAAAATTTCGAAACCCTTCTAAAAATTCGTCTCTTGCTTGCCCTTTCGAAATTCTACAATTTTCCGTGCTTAACTAACATCTTGACATGCTTAATTGTAAAACAAACATATAATCATACCAAAGACTCATACCCTTCCAAGCTTTTATTAAATCCTTAGATGAGTTCCCCGTTTCTCTTTATTCTTGGACTCCCGAAAGTTTTTCTAATGATGAGTTCTTACTCTTCTCTCTTAATATTTTTTTTAACGTGTAATGATAGGAAAGTAACATTGTCATCTATACTTGCCTTATTTAATAATAATCATTATCATAATACAAAGTTTTGTCCTTTGACAAAACTTTCCAAAATTTGACAACAAAACAACGTGTGATATTAATAAGTGATGGTGACCTTAACCTAATCCTTCATTCTATTAATATAAGACAATAAGTAATAATGTTACTATTCGTTCACTAATAGGATTCACCACCAATTTTTTTTTAGTTAAAACAAATTTCACGAATCTAACATTTCACGAACCACCATTTCATTACTTTACCATGTTACGAATTGTTTATCTAACAATTCCTAAACTTCACGAATTAACACCTTCTACGAATTGACATCGATTCTTCTATTGGCTTTATCTTAACAACTCTTCGCAATCATTCCTATTAATTTATTATCTCTAATCACTTTCATGCCGCCTTAAGACTCCAACTTTAACTTATATGATTGGCCAAATTCGTGAAATGCTTCTCTCCATTCATAACATTTCTACAATTCGTGAAATGCTACAATTCATACTCCAATTCGTGAATGCTCTCTATATCAATTCTTGAACCTATTGATCCACTTCAAGAATTATCTCTACGAATCCTATACTTCACAGATTATCAATTTCACAAATCTCCACTTCTTCACAATCAACTTCGCAAATCATCATTTAAATACATATATATATATATATATATATTTAATTAATTAACTTGTCATTCAACTTCACAAACTAATATTCCAATTCGCAACTTAGTTTCTACCTCTCACAACTTGCTAATTGAATTCGTAAAACACATTTTTATAAAATTCTATCCATTCTAACTAGCTTTTGTAATGTAATCTATTCCTCTACCTTTATCATGTACCTCTATTTACTTTAACTACTCAATTCCATAAAAAACCCTAAAAATTCAATTACTATTATCATCTATAATCATATATTATAAAATTACTTCTATGAACGCATACACTTATATAAAAAAAATACGTGAAACCATGACATAAGTTTCGGTTCCTAACAATTTAGCTAAAACATGAGGCTGGCCTAGAGATATCACGTTTGAAAGGAGAGTTAGCTACTGCTGAGAAAGAGGGAATTCCATGTGATTGTGAGTAATTGGAAAAGAAAAACCGTGCCTTATCTAGAGATATCGTAGAACTCAGGAATTCCTTAGACAGAGAAAAACAGAAAGTTGATAGACTCCTTGATGGTAAGCAGAACCTGGATATGCTGTTAAGTACTCCAAGGAATATTGGTAGGTCAACTATAGGTTATTCCACTGAAGTAAAGCATGCTAAACATGCCTAAGCTTAAATGTTTCTGTTGTGGTAGAAATGGTCATTATGCATACAACTGTCCTTTAAAGAAAATTGATAAAGCTAAGTATGTCTGGAGACCTAAGCAGTCACCTGTAAATGCCATTGTTGTATCTGATTGTAACAGGAGATCACCGTCTATGAAGAGTGATATTGCGTACGTTAACAGAAGTTATTTCCCCGCTAACATGTTAGGACCCAACAGAAATTGGGTACCTCCGAAGAGTACTTCTTTCTACAGGTACGAAGGAAGAATTCCAGCAAGAAAAGAGGTGGTATCTCGACAGCGGGTGTTCCCGCCACATGACAGGTGATATAGGTAATTTTGTGTCGTTAAAGGGGGTTGATGGAGGATACGTTTCGTACGCTAAGGCGCAAAAGCCAAAATCGTGGGAGTTGGTACTGTCGGTAACAATTTAAATATCACTATAGATAATGTATGGTTTGTTAGGAACTTAGAACATAATTTAATTAGCATTAGCCAATTATGTGATGATGAACATACCGTAGCTTTCGCAAAAGATAAGTGCTTTGTCAAAAAGGATGATAAGATTGTGTTTAGTGCGTCTAGGCATGGCAATATTAACCAACATCACTCTTGATGATATTGCTAACCAGAACGTCAAGTGTCTAGCAGTTACGCAGGATATTACATAGTTATGGCACAAACGTTTGGGACATGCCAACATGGAACTGATGTCTCACATATCATGCAATGAATTGGTGAGAGGCATTCCAGATATGAAAGCCACCAAGGACAAAATGTGCAAAGCGTGCCAAATGGGGAAACAGACTAAGACGTCCTTTAAACCTAAGAATGTGATATCTACGTCCAGACCACTGGAATTGCTGCATCTTGACCTTTTTGGTCCGGTACATGTTATGTCATTGAAAGGTAAGCGATATGCCTTTGTTATCGTTGACGACTATACTAGGTACACATGGGTCTTATTTCTTGCGCACAAAAGTGAGGCTTTCGATAACCTTGGCCACTGATTAAGAAGCTAGAAAATGAGAAAGAGATGAAGGTCTGTAAGATTTGGAGTGATAACGGTCTAGAATTTGATAGTAAATCTTTTGCATCTTTTTGTGATGAAAATGGTTATAGTCATAATTTTTCAGCCCCTATTACGCCTCAACAGAACGGAGTGGTCGAGAGGAAAAATAGAGTATTACAAGAAATGGCTAGGACTATGCTGAGCGAGTATAATACTCGAAAACATTTTTGGGCCGAAGCTGTTAGTACGGCTTGTTACGTCTCAAATAGGATTTTGTAGACCGATTATTAAGAGAACTCCCTATGAACTTTGGAACGATAAAACCCCTAACATAGGATATTTCCATGTATTTGGTTGCAAATGTTTTATTTTAAATGATAGGGATAAGAGAGGAAATTCGATTCCAAAGTAGATGAAGGGATATTCCTAGGATACAGCCTTCATTCCAAAGCCTTTCGAGTGTTTTATAATAGGAAAAAGACTGTTTAAGAATCTGTGCATGTTACATTTGATGAATTTCCTAACGCAGATGCTACTGAGGAAGGTATAGTTGTCTCCTATAGGTATACAGGTTACTGACAAAGAGGTGAACGTAATTCCATTGGAACTAGATATTGAGTCAGAGGAACCTGAAGCTTCAGACGAACAACAGCGCATGAAATTCAAACATGCTTCCAGCCATCCCACTGAACAAGTCATAGGGAATATCACTTCAGGGATCAATGCGAGAGCAACGGCACGAAATGATACTGCTGAGGAATCACATGACGTGCTGTTATCAACCATGGAACCTAAGACAGTGAATGAAGCTCTTGACGATGAATCGTGGGTGATTGCCATGGAAGAAGAGCTAGCACAATTCGAAAAGAGCCAAGTGTGGACTCTTGTGGAAGTACCTAACGACAAGTCCTTAATAGGCACAAAGTGGGTGTTTCGCAACAAACTGGACGAAAACGGTAATGTGACACGAAACAAGGCCAGGTTAGTTACCAAAGGTTATTGTAAGATCCCGCCCTAATTGAAGCAGTTTCTTACTCAGTAATTGTATCGAACAGTTGGCGTGCGAGCTAGATATGGATTATTTTTAAAGAAATTTATATTGATGAGAATGAGAATGAAAATAGAGAAGATAGTAGATTGAAGAAGAAGCTTAGAGATTGAGGGGAGATATATATTGAGAGAAATTCTCATAGAGGGGGATCGAGCTAGAAGGAGAAGACGATGGAGAGAAGGTAATTCATTTTTTGCTTTATTTCTGATACATCTCTTACGGTAATATATAAAGGCATATTAACTGGGCTATACTATAATACGCAAATGGGCCAAGCCCAGTAAGTCTGGATCCTAACATTTCCCTCCCGTTGAAGACATCCTCGTCCTCGAGGATGTGCGAGCCTTAGTGGGATAATGTCCGAGACAATCGCACGATCATCGCTATGGCCAATGCATCTTTTTCCACGATCGAAAGGAGAGAGCGAACTCGCATGTATCATTCTGCTTCCTCCGTCAATCACTTCCTCGATAATATTCCATCGATCCCCGTCAAGCGCCTCACTATGATCTTTCCCAACACCTAGCTGCTCGACATAAACTTGAGCTCCCTTCACACAACCGCTTCCATACACCTTCTCGAAGTCCTTGGAGCAGAACGCTTCAGCAGCAATAGCCTTACCTCGATCGAAGGGTAGGTTCACCTTCATGCTTTAGATAGCCCACCATCCTCGATCAAACGACATGTTTTGATCAATGAGAATTATATGATGCTTTTCGAAGGCAACCTCCAATTCATCTTCAACCAACATGATCTGTTTTATAGGTTGCAAGTCATCATTATCCATGAACAATATCCCAACAATTCCCTCATTTGGATGCAAGAACCTCATTTCTTCGATTATACGACAACGACCTCGATCAAATGGAAGGTTAGGGCCCCTTTCCACGAGTAGCTGCTCGGCCTTCCACCGTCCTAGGTCAGCCCATACACCATCCACATCAACTAACACGGCCGAACCCTTATCAACCAACATCGAGGAGTTATCGTCGCTCAACGCCAATTTATCCTTAGCCAACACAACCGATTCAACCTCAATCAAGTTCAAACTCAACCAACACCAATGACCTAGCATCTTCATCACCCATCATCGACTTCCTATCGTCATCAACAAAGGACAATTTAACTTCAGCCGGTAACTCCACATCGCCCAACATCATCGAGTCATCCAACAATCCAGACAGTTTAGATTCATCACCAATTAACTCATCAACCACAACCTCGTCAACTACAACCTCATCATTAGCCAACAAATTATTTCCAAAGAACAGTGAATCAACCTCAGGCTTCGAAGACGTCGAGAACTGTTCGTTCATGTTCCTGCTCTCGAGTTCGCGGAGTATTAACTGTAATGTGTTTTGTATATGTCGTTGACCCCGAGAAAACTCGTCCATCTGCCGTTTCATCTCCCGGCACGAGGCAATCGTAGCTTCGTGATTGTACGAATAATCTGCCATATTTGAAGTAAAATCCGAGAATCGATGGCTCTGATACCACGTTGTAAGATCCCGCCATAATTGAAGCAGTTTCATACTCAGTAATTGTATCGAACAGTTGGCGTGCGAGCTAGATATGGATTATTTTTAAAGAAATTTATATAGATGATAATGAGAATGAAAATAGAGAAGATAGTAGATTGAAGAAGAAGCTTAGAGATTGAGGGGAGATACAGATTGAGAGAAATGCTCATAGAGGGGGATCAAGCTAGAAGGAGAAGACGATAGAGAGAAGATAATTCAGGTTTTGCTTTATTTCTGATACATCTCATACGGTAATATATAAAGGAATATTAACTGGGCTATACTATAATACGCAAATGGGCCAAGCCCAATAAGTCTGGATCCTAACAGTTATTTCCAAGAAGAAGGTATAGATTTTTAAGAAACCTTTTTGCACTCGTAGCTAGGCATGAGTCAGTACGCGTTTTACTTGCATATGCATCTTTTAAAAGATTCAAGCTTTTTCAAATGGACGTGAAAAGTGCATTTTTAAATGGTTTTATAAATGAGGAAGTTTATGTCGAGCAAATTAAACAAAGCTTTATATGGTTTAAAACAGGCCCCTAGGGCATGGTATGAAAGATTGAGTAGATTTTTACTAGGCGTGGGCTTTGTAACATGAACAATAGATAACACTCTGTTGATAAAATGCGAAGGGAATCACATACTACTTTTGCAGATATACGTTGATGATATCATATTTGACAGCACTGACATCACTCTTTGCGAGAACTTTTCTAAGTCTATGCAACAGGAATTTGAGATGAGCCTAATGGGAGAACTTGCGTACTTCTTTGGATTGCAAATCAAGCAATTGGACACGGGAACATTCATATCTCAAACGAAGTACACGAAGGAACTACTTAAAAAAATCGGAATGGCTGATTCCAAGGTACTTCCCACGCCTATGCATCAGACAGCCAAAATTGACAGTGATGAACAAGGTACACCCTTTGACAAAACTATATATAGAGGTATGATCGAACGTTTGCTCTACCTTACGGCAAGCAGACCGATATTATGTTTGCTACTGGTCTATGTTCTAGATATCAATCGAGTCCTAGGGAATCTCACTTGATAGCAATCAAATGAATACTTATTAATTTGAAAGGAACAATCAATTTTGGAATGTGGTATCCAAATTCCAAGGAATTCCCATTAATGGGATACTCGGATGTTGATTATGCCGGTTTTAAAGAAGATAGGAAAAGCACTAGTGGTACTTGCCAATTACTAGGGAGTTCCCTTGTAACTTGGTCCAGTCGGAAACAAAATGTCGTCGCCCTGTTCACAACCGAAGTAGAATATATGGCGTTAGAAAGTTGTTCTCAGCAAGTCCTTTGGATGAAACAGACCTTGAGTTATTACGGTTTAAGGTACGACCAAAATCCTATTTTCCGTGGTAGTCCTAGTACCATTAGTATCACTAAGAATCCCGTACACCACTCTTGAACTAAGCATATAGAGGTGAAACATCATTTTATTCGAGATCATGTTCAGAAAGGGAATATCAGCGTAAACTTCATGGGAACTAATGATCAGCTGGTTGATATCTTCACGAAACCCCTCATTGAGAGTAGGTTCTGTGATATTCGTGACCGATTAGGAATTATTGAGCTCAAATAGGAAAGGTGACTAATAAGTCAGTCCTTAGTATTTCTTCGATCTTATCCTTTAGGATCTCTTCGACTTTAGTCTATCATATTTCTTCACTCATGGGAATATTATTTTTTCTCTAAATAGTTTTTCTACAAGATTGACGTCAAAATCTATTTTTAGCCAAAAATTCCTTAATATTTTTGAAGTCTGATCTTAGTCCTTATTCCTTCCTTAATCTCCGCGAGATATTCTCTGATCTTTATTCAATTCCCTCTAATGGGCAGCTTCCTTATCCAGCCATGATCTTTGAAATTCAAACTTTGAATCTTTCCTTATCTGCCTCACGTCTAATCGATATCACATCTCTCCAAAATCCTTTTCATTCTTATCCATTAAGTTTTCGGCCTTTCTAACCATCCAATATCTTCTTTATTCAATTCATTCAACCCCAAGTCTTTCACTTCATTATTTCGCTCCTCAATTCTTCGATCTCAATCGTGACGAAAACCAAAGGCGCCGGGTCTGTCTCCGACAAGAAGCGAAAGGCTGCTCTGATCAAACCCCAATCTCTACGAAAGCCACTCGTTCAAAATCAGGAAGAAAAGCGATCAAGAGAGTGACGACAAGCAGGGAACCATAACTGATTTGAAACGGAGTATCAAGGGCATCAAGGATGATATCAGGAAGAAGTTCGCCGAGATCTCACGTCACTTTAGAAGGGTTAAAATTATATGAAGGAGATCTCCACGGCTCTGAATAACGTTAAATCCTTATCTGCCTCATCTGATAATGATTCCAGCTCTTAGGTCTTGGAATCCTAGTGATCTCCTAGCTCTAGTATGCCTAGTTCTAGTCCGCGCGTAGTACTAAGTTCTTTTATTTTGCTGGTTTTTTGGTTGGTAGGTCATGGTTGTTTGCAAGTTTTGGTAAGTTGGTGTGTTTTGGGTCCCTCCTTTTTTATGCTGAAGGGGGAGAATTTAGGGCAATTAATGCCGTGTTTTGGTTTGGTGTTGGGTTATTCAGTTTGCTATCTTGAATGCTATAATATAATCGGCTTGCTTACTTTTATATGCTTATGTCTTAATCTCTCTGTGCTTGAGTTTGTGAATAGTGAAGGATTAAGGAATTCCGCACATAGGCAGGGGGAGCAAACTTATATGATCTGATAGTTTGCAATTTGCGACATTCCATGGTAACTTGTGACATTCCATATGTATGATCTGATAATTTTGTGACATTTCATGGTAACTAGCGATATTCCATGTGATATGACCTGGTAATTGCTAAATATTTGCTTCTGTGCTTTACATAGGAATATTAGCAATAGACAGGGGAGCATGCTATGAAATTTGATAAATTTATTTGCTCTGATCATATATCACATGCTTTGATATTTAAACATGCTACGTGCTTAAATGGTTTCATATCGAGTATACTCATATGCTTAAGATAAGCATTAATTACTTGTCATAAAAAGGGGGGAGATTGTAGACCTTTTTGGTCCTAATGATTGTGAGAGTTTTGATTAGTTCAAGTAATTATGTAAAAATGGGGGGGGGGGTACAATTTAGAAAACTCGACATGTATGATTTATGATGTTTAAGTATGTGAAAATATTCGATTAGGTGCTTCATATGATTTAAATCGTTAAGAAAATCGAGTATATGTGATTTTGTGCTTAACTGGAATATTGCTGTGATCACCTGGTTATGAGCCGTTTCGCATGAATGGAATCTCACTGTGTGCTATATATGGAAAATATACTATGTTGAGTTATATGTGAGCTGTACACGTGATTGAGTTATTTTAGGAAAGAATATCGCTGTGATCACCGGGATATGAATGACTGATATATGTAAAAGATATTCTGATAAAATGCTTACATGTGATTGATTTATTTTGGGCAAGAATATCGATGTGATCACCCGAATATGAATGACTGTTATATATATGGAAAAGATATTCTGATTAAGTGCTTACTTGTGATTGATTTATTTTAGGAAAGAATATCAATGATATATCCGTTTGAGTGCTATCTTATTTGACTCTTAAATCAGTGAATCATCATCTATCTTTCCTTATGCGACTTAGGATTTATATTTTGGAAAGTGATTAATTGATTGGGCTTATATGTGGTAAGATTAGGGGTGGGCACAATTCGGTTTACCGGACCGAATTACCGAAAAATAGAAATTTCGGTACAAACCGAACCGAAAAAATTCGGTTCGGTATTCGATACGTAAATTTCAAAATTTCGGTATTTCGGTTCGGTACATTTTCTGCTTCGGTATTTTCGGTATACCGAATTACCGAATTTAAAATAATATATATTTAATTTATTAGTTATATGTTTAGTAGGCCCGAAATGGGCCCAGACAATATTTCTAATATTTTTATTACACAGCCCAAAAGCCCACTATGAGGTCAACTTAGGGTTTTCTTTCATCTTCTTCCTATCTCGCAGCTTTAATCTTCTTTCTCTGGTCTTCTTCCCCAATAAACCTTTATCTTCAATCAAATTGCACCCTCATATCGCTCTAAATAACACGAGTTTCTCTTTGATTAGGAAAAAGGATGAGCTGCAACGGCGACTGTGCTCTTAGGTCGTGCTTGCAGTGGATGGAAACCACCGACGCACAGCCCAGGGCCGCGCCGCCGTGTTCATTGCCAAGTTCTTCGGCCGCGCGCCCTGATGAGCTTCCTCTCCCATCCTGCAGGAACAAAATTCAATTTTTTTCTTAACTTCGGAATTTCGGTAGAAAATCGAAAAAACCCGAAAAATTTTCGGTTTTACCGAACCAAATCGAATTAAGTTCGGTTCGCTATTCGGTTTTCCAAATCGCCGAACCGAAATTCGGTTCGGTTTGGTACGGTTTGTGCCGAATGCCCACCCCTAGGTAAGATGCTGATTGTTTTATGAAATGTGCTGAAATCGGATGAGATCACCATACATGGAAAGTATGTTTTGCATTATACTCAGTAAATCAAATCATTTTCTGTGCGAATTGGCTATCATATTTTAGGAAAGAAATCAGTTGAATGTGCTTATTATTGATAATATGCTGAGTGGAACTATATATGGGAATATGCTGATAACGGATGAGATCACCACGAAATGAAAGTAAGTCTGTGGTATTTATGGTAAGTGATCATGCATGACCGTTGAGCTTAATTGGTTTATTCTTGGCATAATTCTTTGAGTTATTTTGAAACGGAGATTAAACACGACAACATGATGTATTTTCTTTTCATCGTAAGCCACGGAGGGAGGTTATACATACAAAGCAGCACCGGCCAAGTACTGTCACAGCGGCTCAAATCCCCAGCCGGAGATTTCGCGCCTTACCCCCAAATTCAGGATACATCGAACCAATGTTCCTCCACTGCGGAGAATCCGCCGGATGTCTCAATTTTCCATTCTTTTTCCTTTCCTCATCATGCCATCTAAACATCTTAGCGTCATCGGCGTTTGAGAACATTCGTTTTAGTCTCGAAATTATTGGTAAGTACCACAAAACTTTAGCAGGGGGGTCACCGACTTCGTCTTTTCTCTTATAACGCCAGGTGTCGCACGTCGGGCACTTATCAACCAACTCGTAATCTCCTCTATAAAGTATGCAGTCGTTCGGACAAGCGTGTATTCTTTCGTACTGTAAATTCAGTGGGCACAATATCTTCCTTGCCTCGTAGGTCAACGTCGGAAGCTCATTGCCATCTGGAAGCATATCTGCGAGTATTTCTAAAAGATTGAGAAATACTTGTCCGAAATACCAGCCTTAACGTTCAGCAGCTTGAAGACAACAGACAACTTTGTGTACTTTGAGCACGCGGTGTACAAAGGGATATTGTTGTCCCTAACAAGGCTGTCAAATATAGAAGGACGTTCTTCAAAATCCTCTTGGACATCACGCATCATATCCTCGATACGATAATTATCACCGTCCGAAGAACCTTCAGCTACGACAACGTCCTCCAAATCTAGTGGCACTCTTGTACTAGTTCCGACACCCGCAGGACTAGCTTCATCGACGCGGCTTGTAATACCCGGGTCTCGTAGGTAAGCCGGCCAATAAATATGCCTGTATATTATATGACTTACGATGACTGCATGGTACATGCTTTACAACATTATAACTGTTTATATGGACATGAAATTTCATGCTATGTGCTACCTAACCTTATATGTTAATCTACGTAGAAATGTTAGAGTTGAGGAGGATAAAGGATAATGTAAAACTAATTCTTAACTTGAAGGGGTATTCAATTAGGTCTTAGAAAAAATTATGATAATTATAAGGCCCAAAATGTAACTAAGGAAAATGGGATAACAAGTGATAGCATCGATTACTTAATTGAGAGGGAAAGTAAAATAATTATAATATAATGAATATATGTAAGATGAGATAAGATCTATTTTGAAGTTGTCGATGTCATTTAGATGTTTTTATACGCAAAGTCTAGTAGAGATAAGAATAGGATTTACACTTCATAACTCATTAGTAAAAACTATCGAAGAACTCAAGTAAGTAAGAAAGGAGAATTCAAACTAAAATCACGCAAAGCTTGGAGGAATGTATATTTTATTACCACCTGATATCCTTGTTCATGTATTAACGTGTTCTAAGTGCTTTGCAGGAAATAACACACTCCTCGAATATCTTCTTAAAGAAAAGTATTTTTCAAAGAAGAACAAGACAAAATTTTTATAGCCTAATTCACCCCCCTCTTAGGCATAGTTTACACTTCACTTGGTATCAGAGCGGGTTACCCAATGAAAGGCCTAACATGCCTGAGTTAAGATCTAATGGCTTTTTCGAGTGCTGATGTATTTGCAGAGGGTCAATCCCACTCTAGGCCGCCTCTCTTTGATGGAACAAACTACGCAGTGTGGAAGAATCGTATTATCGAGTTTCTGATCGCTGTTGACTACATCTTTGGGAGACAATTATCAATGGACCATATACGGCTAAGAAAACCGATGGAACCCCAAAGGACGCTAAAGATTACAATGGTGATGACAAAAAGGGAATCACGCGGAACACAAAGGCAAAAAACATGCTCGCATATGCACTCACACGGGAAGAATACATTCGGGTTAGTTCATGCTCATCGGCAAATGCTATGTGGGATATGCTCCAAGTTACTCATGAAGGAACTCAACGAGTTGTGCAAGAAAAACTGGCTCTGCTCACTCATCAGTACGAACTATTCTCAATGGAATCTGACGAGAAGTCCATTGCATTCAAGTCCAACCAAGAAGAATCTAATTCTGACGACGAAGAAGAAGGCTTGATGAACGACTTAGCCATGCTTACAAAAAGATTCGAAAGATTCCAGCAGAAAAGGAAATTCAAAGGGCACTTCAACAAATTCCAGAACGAAAACAAGGGAATCTCGACGTCTTGGAAGAAAGTTCAGAAATGTTTCCGATGCAACAAACCAGGCCATTACGCACATGAATGCCCATCAATCAACAATGAGGAACCAAGGAAGCAGAAGGCTATGGTGACAGAATCAAATGACTCTGAACTAGAACAAAGTGAGGACGAGGGTCACGCTTACATGGCTGACGAGGATCAGGTATCTTGTTCTTCCTCCATTGAGAAAATTCACATCCTAAACAGTTTATATAAAAATGATTGTGAAAGTGACTCATCTGATTTTGACATAGAGGAAAGTAAGGAACAACTGTGTGAATTACTTCAAAATGCAGAGAGGAAGATTAAGTCGCTAAATTCCCTGAATAGAAAACTGATAAAACAGCTAGATGATTTAGCTAAAACATGAGGCTGACCTAGAGATATCACGTTTGAAAGGAGAGTTAGCTACTGCTGAGAAAGAGGGAATTCCATGTGATTGTGAGTAATTGGAAAAGAAAAACCGTGCCTTATCTAGAGATATCGTAGAACTAAGGAATTCCTTAGATAGAGAAAAACAGAAAGTTGATAGACTCCTTGATGGTAAGCAGAACCTGGATATGCTGTTAAGTACTCCAAGGAATATTGGTAGGTCAGCTATAGGTTATTCCACTGAAGTAAAGCATGCTAAA
Source organism: Craterostigma plantagineum (assembly GCA_027422505.1). NCBI lineage: Eukaryota > Viridiplantae > Streptophyta > Magnoliopsida > Lamiales > Linderniaceae > Craterostigma > Craterostigma plantagineum. Next base: position 7,525,654 of record JAPQWV010000013.1, on the reverse strand, counting down.
CATGCCTAAGCTTAAATGTTTCTGTTGTGGTAGAAATGGTCATTATGCATACAACTGTCCTTTAAAGAAAATTGATAAAGCTAAGTATGTCTGGAGACCTAAGCAGTCACCTGTAAATGCCATTGTTGTATCTGATTGTAACAGGAGATCACCGTCTATGAAGAGTGATATTGCGTACGTTAACAGAAGTTATTTCCTCGCTAACATGTTAGGACCCAACAGAAATTGGGTACCTCCGAAGAGTACTTCTTTCTACAGGTACGAAGGAAGAATTCCAGCAAGAAAAGAGGTGGTATCTCGACAGCGGGTGTTCCCGCCACATGACAGGTGATATAGGTAATTTTGTGTCGTTAAAGGGGGTTGATGGAGGATACGTTTCGTACGCTAAGGCGCAAAAGCCAAAATCGTGGGAGTTGGTACTGTCGGTAACAATTTAAATATCACTATAGATAATGTATGGTTTGTTAGGAACTTAGAACATAATTTAATTAGCATTAGCCAATTATGTGATGATGAACATACCGTAGCTTTCGCCAAAGATAAGTGCTTTGTCAAAAAGGATGATAAGATTGTGTTTAGTGCGTCTAGGCATGGCAATATTAACCAACATCACTCTTGATGATATTGCTAACCAGAACGTCAAGTGTCTAGCAGTTACGCAGGATATTACATAGTTATGGCACAAACGTTTGGGACATGCCAACATGGAACTGATGTCTCACATATCATGCAATGAATTGGTGAGAGGCATTCCAGATATGAAAGCCACCAAGGACAAAATGTGCAAAGCGTGCCAAATGGGGAAACAGACTAAGACGTCCTTTAAACGTAAGAATGTGATATCTACGTCCAGACCACTGGAATTGCTGCATCTTGACCTTTTTGGTCCGGTACATGTTTATGTCATTGAAAGGTAAGCGATATGCCTTTGTTATCGTTGACGACTATACTAGGTACACATGGGTCTTATTTCTTGCGCACAAAAGTGAGGCTTTCGATAACCTTGGCCACTGATTAAGAAGCTAGAAAATGAGAAAGAGATGAAGGTCTGTAAGATTAGGAGTGATAACGGTCTAGAATTTGATAGTAAATCTTTTGCATCTTTTTGTGATGAAAATGGTTATAGTCATAATTTTTCAGCCCCTATTACGCCTCAACAGAACGGAGTGGTCGAGAGGAAAAATAGAGTATTACAAGAAATGGCTAGGACTATGCTGAGCGAGTATAATACTCGAAAACATTTTTGGGCCGAAGCTGTTAGTACGGCTTGTTACGTCTCAAATAGGATTTTGTAGACCGATTATTAAGAGAACTCCCTATGAACTTTGGAACGATAAAACCCCTAACATAGGATATTTCCATGTATTTGGTTGCAAATGTTTTATTTTAAATGATAGGGATAAGAGAGGAAAATTCGATTCCAAAGTAGATGAAGGGATATTCCTAGGATACAGCCTTCATTCCAAAGCCTTTCGAGTGTTTAATAATAGGAAAAAGACTGTTTAAGAATCTGTGCATGTTACATTTGATGAATTTCCTAACGCAGATGCTACTGAGGAAGGTATAGTTGTCTCCTATAGGTATACAGGTTACTGACAAAGAGGTGAACGTAATTCCGTTGGAACTAGATATTGAGTCAGAGGAACCTGAAGCTTCAGACGAACAACAGCGCAGGAAATTCAAACATGCTTCCAGCCATCCCACTGAACAAGTCATAGGGAATATCACTTCAGGGATCAATGCGAGAGCAACGGCACGAAATGATACTGCTGAGGAATCACATGACGTGCTGTTATCAACCATGGAACCTAAGACAGTGAATGAAGCTCTTGACGATGAATCGTGGGTGATTGCCATGGAAGAAGAGCTAGCACAATTCGAAAAGAGCCAAGTGTGGACTCTTGTGGAAGTACCTAACGACAAGTCCTTAATAGGCACAAAGTGGGTGTTTCGCAACAAACTGGACGAAAACGGTAATGTGACACGAAACAAGGCCAGGTTAGTTGCCAAAGGTTATTGTAAGATCCCGCCCTAATTGAAGCAGTTTCTTACTCAGTAATTGTATCGAACAGTTGGCGTGCGAGCTAGATATGGATTATTTTTAAAGAAATTTATATTGATGAGAATGAGAATGAAAATAGAGAAGATAGTAGATTGAAGAAGAAGCTTAGAGATTGAGGGGAGATATATATTGAGAGAAATTCTCATAGAGGGGGATCGAGCTAGAAGGAGAAGACGATGGAGAAAAGATAATTCATTTTTTGCTTTATTTCTGATACATCTCTTACGGTAATATATAAAGGCATATTAACTGGGCTATACTATAATACGCAAATGGGCCAAGCCCAGTAAGTCTGGATCCTAACATTTCCCTCCCGTTGAAGACATCCTCGTCCTCGAGGATGTGCGAGCCTTAGTGGGATAATGTCCGAGACAATCGCACGATCATCGCTATGGCCAATGCATCTTTTTCCACGATCGAAAGGAGAGAGCGAACTCGCATGTATCATTCTGCTTCCTCCGTCAATCACTTCCTCGATAATATTCCATCGATCCCCGTCAAGCGCCTCACTATGATCTTTCCCAACACCTAGCTGCTCGACATAAACTTGAGCTCCCTTCACACAACCGCTTCCATACACCTTCTCGAAGTCCTTGGAGCAGAACGCTTCAGCAGCAATAGCCTTACCTCGATCGAAGGGTAGGTTCACCTTCATGCTTTAGATAGCCCACCATCCTCGATCAAACGACATGTTTTGATCAATGAGAATTATATGATGCTTTTCGAAGGCAACCTCCAATTCATCTTCAACCAACATGATCTGTTTTATAGGTTGCAAGTCATCATTATCCATGAACAATATCCCAATAATTCCCTCATTTGGATGCAAGAACCTCATTACTTCGATTATACGACAACGACCTCGATCAAATGGAAGGTTAGGGCCCCTTTCCACGAGTAGCTGCTCGGCCTTCCACCGTCCTAGGTCAGCCCATACACCATCCACATCAACTAACACGGGTTCATCACCAATAATATCGGTCCCCTTTATCACATAAGAATCCGGTGTAACCACATCAACCAACACGACCGAACCCTTATCAACCAACATCGACGAGTTATCGTCGCTCAACGCCAATTTATCCTTAGCCAACACAACCGATTCAACCTCAATCAAGTTCAAACTCAACCAACACCAATGACCTAGCATCTTCATCACCCATCATCGACTTCCTATCGTCATCAACAAAGGACAATTTAACTTCAGCCGGTAACTCCACATCGCCCAACATCATCGAGTCATCCAACAATCCAGACAGTTTAGATTCATCACCAATTAACTCATCAACCACAACCTCGTCAACTACAACCTCATCATTAGCCAACAAATTATTTCCAAAGAACAGTGAATCAACCTCAGGCTTCGAAGACGTCGAGAACTGTTCGTTCATGTTCCTGCTCTCGAGTTCGCGGAGTATTAACTGTAATGTGTTTTGTATATGTCGTTGACCCCGAGAAAACTCATCCATCTGCCGTTTCATCTCCCGGCACGAGGCAATCGTAGCTTTGTGATTGTACGAATAATCTGCCATATTTGAAGTAAAATCCGAGAATCGATGGCTCTGATACCACGTTGTAAGATCCCGCCCTAATTGAAGCAGTTTCTTACTCAGTAATTGTATCGAACAGTTGGCGTGAGAACTAGATATGTATTATTTTTAAAGAAATTTATAGAGATGATAATGAGAATGAAAATAGAGAAGATAGTAGATTGAAGAAGAAGCTTAGAGATTGAGGGGAGATACAGATTGAGAGAAATGCTCATAGAGGTGGATCAAGCTAGAAGGAGAAGACGATAGAGAGAAGATAATTCAGGTTTTGCTTTATTTCTGATACATCTCATACGGTAATATATAAAGGGATATTAACTGGGCTATACTATAGTACGCAAATGGGCCAAGCCCAATAAGTCGGGATCCTAACAGTTATTTCCAAGAAGAAGGTATAGATTTTTAAGAAACCTTTTTGCACCCGTAGGTAGGCATGAGTCAATACGCATTTTACTTGCATATGCATCTTTTAAAAGATTCAAGCTTTTTCAAATGGACGTGAAAAGTGCATTTTTAAATGGTTTTATAAATGAGGAAGTTTATGTCGAGCAAATTAAACAAAGCTTTATATGGTTTAAAACAGGCCCCTAGGGCATGGTATGAAAGATTGAGTAGATTTTTACTAGGCGTGGGCTTTGTAACATGAACAATAGATAACACTCTGTTGATAAAATGCGAAGGGAATCACATACTACTTTTGCAGATATACGTTGATGATATCATATTTGACAGCACTGACATCACTCTTTGCGAGAACTTTTCTAAGTCTATGCAACAGGAATTTGAGATGAGCCTAATGGGAGAACTTGCGTACTTCCTTGGATTGCAAATCAAGCAATTGGACACGGGAACATTCATATCTCAAACGAAGTACACGAAGGAACTACTTAAAAAAATCGGAATGGCTGATTCCAAGGTACTTCCCACGCCTATGCATCAGACAGCCAAAATTGACAGTGATGAACAAGGTACACCCTTTGACAAAACTATATATAGAGGTATGATCGAACGTTTGCTCTATCTTACGGCAAGCAGACCGATATTATGTTTGCTACTGGTCTATGTTCTAGATATCAATCGAGTCCTAGGGAATCTCACTTGATAGCAATCAAACGAATACTTATTAATTTGAAAGGAACAATCAATTTTGGAATGTGGTATCCAAATTCCAAGGAATTCCCATTAATGGGATACTCGGATGTTGATTATGCCGGTTTTAAAGAAGATAGGAAAAGCACTAGTGGTACTTGCCAATTACTAGGGTGTTCCCTTGTAACTTGGTCCAGTCGGAAACAAAATGTCGTCGCCCTGTTCACAACCGAAGTAGAATATATGGCGTTAGAAAGTTGTTCTCAGCAAGTCCTTTGGATGAAACAGACCTTGAGTTATTACGGTTTAAGGTACGACCAAAATCCTATTTTCCGTGGTAGTCCTAGTACCATTAGTATCACTAAGAATCCCGTACACCACTCTTGAACTAAGCATATAGAGGTGAAACATCATTTTATTCGAGATCATGTTCAGAAAGGGAATATCAGCGTAAACTTCATGGGAACTAATGATCAGCTGGTTGATATCTTCACGAAACCCCTCATTGAGAGTAGGTTCTGTGATATTCGTGACCGATTAGGAATTATTGAGCTCAAATAGGAAAGGTGACTAATAAGTCAGTCCTTAGTATTTCTTCGATCTTATCCTTTAGGATCTCTTCGACTTTAGTCTATCATATTTCTTCACTCATGGGAATATTATTTTTTCTCTAAATAGTTTTTCTACAAGATTGACGTCAAAATCTATTTTTAGCCAAAAATTCCTTAATATTTTTGAAGTCTGATCTTAGTCCTTATTCCTTCCTTAATCTCCGCGAGATATTCTCTAATCTTTATTTAATTCCCTCTAATGGGCAGCTTCCTTATCCAGCCATGATCTTTGAAATTCAAACTTTGAATCTTTTCCTTATCTGCCTCACGTCTAATCGATATCACATCTCTCCAAAATCCTTTTCATTCTTATCCATTAAGTTTTCGGCCTTTCTAACCATCCAATATCTTCTTTATTCAATTCATTCAACCCCAAGTCTTTCACTTCATTATTTCGCTCCTCAATTCTTCGATCTCAATCGTGACGAAAACCAAAGGCGCCGGGTCTGTCTCCGACAAGAAGCGAAAGGCTGCTCTGATCAAACCCCAATCTCTACGAAAGCCACTCGTTCAAAATCAGGAAGAAAAGCGATCAAGAGAGTGACGACAAGCAGGGAACCATAACTGATTTGAAACGGAGTATCAAGGGCATCAAGGATGATATCAGGAAGAAGTTCGCCGAGATCTCACATCACTTTAGAAGGGTTAAAAATTATATGAAGGAGATCTCCACGGCTCTGAATAACGTTAAATCCTTATCTGCCTCATCTGATAATGATTCCAGCTCTTAGGTCTTGGAATCCTAGTGATCTCCTAGCTCTAGTATGCCTAGTTCTAGTCCGCGCGTAGTACTAAGTTCTTTTATTTTGCTGGTTTTTTGGTTGGTAGGTCATGGTTGTTTGCAAGTTTTGGTAAGTTGGTGTGTTTTGGGTCCCTCCTTTTTTATGCTGAAGGGGGAGAATTTAGGGCAATTAATGCCGTGTTTTGGTTTGGTGTTGGGTCATTCAGTTTGCTATCTTGAATGCTATAATATAATCGGCTTGCTTACTTTTATATGCTTATGTCTTAATCTCTCTGTGCTTGAGTTTGTGAATAGTGAAGGATTAAGGAATTCCGCACATAGGCAGGGGGAGCAAACTTATATGATCTGATAGTTTGCAATTTGCGACATTCCATGGTAACTTGTGACATTCCATATGTATGATCTGATAATTTTGCGACATTTCATGGTAACTAGCGATATTCCATGTGATATGACCTGGTAATTGCTAAATATTTGCTTCTGTGCTTTACATAGGAATATTAGCAATTAGACAGGGGGAGCATGCTATGAAATTTGATAAATTTATTTGCTCTGATCATATATCACATGCTTTGATATTTAAACATGCTACGTGCTTAAATGGTTTCATATCGAGTGTACTCATATGCTTAAGATAAGCATTAATTACTTGTCATTAAAAGGGGGGAGATTGTAGACCTTTTTGGTCCTAATGATTGTGAGAGTTTTGATTAGTTCAAGTAATTATGTAAAAATGGGGGGGGGGGGGTACAATTTAGAAAACTCGACATGTATGATTTATGATGTTTAAGTATGTGAAAATATTCGATTAGGTGCTTCATATGATTTAAATCGTTAAGAAAATCGAGTATATGTGATTTTGTGCTTAACTGGAATATTGCTGTGATCACCTGGTTATGAGCCGTTTCGCATGAATGGAATCTCACTGTGTGCTATATATGGAAAATATACTATGTTGAGTGATATGTGAGCTGTACACGTGATTGAGTTATTTTAGGAAAGAATATCGCTGTGATCACCGGGATATGAATGACTGATATATGTAAAAGATATTCTGATAAAATGCTTACATGTGATTGATTTATTTTGGGCAAGAATATCGATGTGATCACCCGAATATGAATGACTGTTATATATATGGAAAAGATATTCTGATTAAGTGCTTACTTGTGATTGATTTATTTTAGGAAAGAATATCAATGATATATCCGTTTGAGTGCTATCTTATTTGACTCTTAAATCAGTGAATCATCATCTATCTTTCCTTATGCGACTTAGGATTTATATTTTGGAAAGTGATTAATTGATTGGGCTTATATGTGGTAAGATTAGGGGTGGGCACAATTCGGTTTACCGGACCGAATTACCGAAAAACAGAAATTTCGGTACAAACCGAACCGAAAAAATTCGGTTCGGTATTCGGTACGTAAATTTCAAAATTTTGGTATTTCGGTTCGGTACATTTTCTGCTTCGGTATTTTCGGTATACCGAATTACCGAATTTAAAATAATATATATTTAATTTATTAGTTATATGTTTAGTAGGCCCGAAATGGGCCCAGACAATATTTCTAATATTTTTATTACACAGCCCAAAAGCCCACTATGAGGTCAACTTAGGGTTTTCTTTCATTTCTTCCTATCTCGCAGCTTTAATCTTCTTTCTCTGGTCTTCTTCCCCAATAAACCTTTATCTTCAATCAAATTGCACCCTCATATCGCTCTAAATAACACGAGTTTCTCTTTGATTAGGAAAAAGGATGAGCTGCAACGGCGACTGTGCTCTTAGGTCGTGCTTGCAGTGGATGGAAACCGCCGACGCACAGCCCAGGGCCGCGCCGCCGTGTTCATTGCCAAGTTCTTCGGCCGCGCGCCCTGATGAGCTTCCTCTCCCATCCTGCAGGAACAAAATTCAATTTTTTTCTTAACTTCGGAATTTCGGTAGAAAATCGAAAAAACCCGAAAAATTTTCGGTTATACCGAACCAAATCGAATTAAGTTCGGTTCGCTATTCGGTTTTCCAAATCGCCGAACCGAAATTCGGTTCGGTTTGGTACGGTTTGTGCCGAATGCCCACCCCTAGGTAAGATGCTGATTGTTTTATGAAATGTGCTGAAATCGGATGAGATCACCATACATGGAAAGTATGTTTTGCATTATACTCAGTAAATCAAATCATTTTCTGTGCGAATTGGCTATCATATTTTAGGAAAGAAATCAGTTGAATGTGCTTATTATTGATAATATGCTGAGTGGAACTATATATGGGAATATGCTGATAACGGATGAGATCACCACGAAATGAAAGTAAGTCTGTGGTATTTATGGTAAGTGATCATGCATGACCGTTGCGCTTAATTGGTTTATTCTTGGCATAATTCTTTGAGTTATTTGAAACGGAGATTAAACACGACAACATGATGTATTTTCTTTTCATCGTAAGCCACGGAGGGAGGTTATACATACAAAGCAGCACCGGCCAAGTACTGTCACAGCGGCTCAAATCCCCAGCCGGAGATTTCGCGCCTTACCTCCAAATTCAGGATACATCGAACCAATGTTCCTCCACTGCGGAGAATCCGCCGGATGTCTCAATTTTCCATTCTTTTTCCTTTCCTCATCATGCCATCTAAACATCTTAGCGTCATCGGCGTTTGAGAACATTCGTTTTAGTCTCGAAATTATTGGTAAGTACCACAAAACTTTAGCAGGGGGGTCACCGACTTCGTCTTTTCTCTTATAACGCCAGGTGTCGCACGTCGGGCACTTATCAACCAACTCGTAATCTCCTCTATAAAGTATGCAGTCGTTCGGACAAGCGTGTATTCTTTCGTACTGTAAATTCAGTGGGCACAATATCTTCCTTGCCTCGTAGGTCAACGTCGGAAGCTCATTGCCATCTGGAAGCATATCCGCGAGTATTTCTAAAAGATTGAGAAATACTTGTCCGAAATACCAGCCTTAACGTTCAGCAGCTTGAAGACAACAGACAACTTTGTGTACTTTGAGCACGCGGTGTACAAAGGGATATTGTTGTCCCTAACAAGGCTGTCAAATATAGAAGGACGTTCTTCAAAATCCTCTTGGACATCACGCATCATATCCTCGATACGATAATTATCACCGTCCGAAGAACCTTCAGCTACGACAACGTCCTCCAAATCTAGTGGCACTCTTGTACTAGTTCCGACACCCGCAGGACTAGCTTCATCGACGCGGCTTGTAATACCCGGGTCTCGTAGGTAAGCCGGCCAATAAATATGCCTGTATATTATATGACTTACGATGACTGCATGGTACATGCTTTACAACATTATAACTGTTTATATGGACATGAAATTTCATGCTATGTGCTACCTAACCTTATATGTTAATCTACGTAGAAATGTTAGAGTTGAGGAGGATAAAGGATAATGTAAAACTAATTCTTAACTTGAAGGGGTATTCAATTAGGTCTTAGAAAAAATTATGATAATTATAAGGCCCAAAATGTAACTAAGGAAAATGGGATAACAAGTGATAGCATCGATTACTTAATTGAGAGGGAAAGTAAAATAATTATAATATAATGAATATATGTAAGATGAGATAAGATCTATTTTGAAGTTGTCGATGTCATTTAGATGTTTTTACACGCAAAGTCTAGTAGAGATAAGAATAGGATTTACACTTCATAACTCATTAGTAAAAACTATCGAAGAACTCAAGTAAGTAAGAAAGGAGAATTCAAACTAAAATCACGCAAAGCTTGGAGGAATGTATATTTTATTACCACCTGATATCCTTGTTCATGTATTAACGTGTTCTAAGTGCTTTGCAGGAAATAACACACTCCGCGAATATCTTCTTAAAGAAAAGTATTTTTCAAAGAAGAACAAGACAAAATTTTTATAGCCTAATTCACCCCCCTCTTAGGCATATTTTACACTTCACTTGGTATCAGAGCGGGTTACTCAATGAAAGGCCTAACATGCCTGAGTTAAGATCTAATGGCTTTTTCGAGTGCTGATGTATTTGCAGAGGGTCAATCCCACTCTAGGCCGCCTCTCTTTGATGGAACAAACTACGCAGTGTGGAAGAATCGTATTATCGAGTTTCTGATCGCTGTTGACTATTGCCTCCTTGCGTATTGCTCAAGTCCGAAGACAGAATATATGTATGGAGGATGGTGATAATAAGGATGAATCGCAAGTGCAGTGACGGAATCACAAGTTAAAGCTCAGGTCGACAGAAGGTGATCACAGGTGTACGCTCAAACAGCCACTGATATATCGCAAGTGTGAGATGGCTCTAAATAATTATCTTTTGCTCAAAAACTCTCATGTTCGTATATCCGCAATTCTAAGTTACTCGAAATTGTGAAGTGTAGCTCATGTATAAACCTTTTCATTCAACATTTTACATGGAAAATCAGATCATAATATTAATCACCAAATCAAGCATATAATCCATGTAATTTTCGAGAATAAACATGCCATGTAAATCATGCTTTTCATATATCGTCACAACGGTATTAGCATGATTATAATCCACATAAAAGCTCTAATTCGTTCTCAAGGAATATTCAATTATTTCGAATTATATTTACCATAACAGAACTTTCCATATGTGATGCCCTACTATCAGTTTACAGAATAAGTCAATCCAGATTTACTTTCCATGTTTAGAACACCAGGTAGCAGCATATCAATATATTTTCCATATTTAGCTCATAGTGTCAGATCATCACATCTTACTCGAATTAAACTATCATGGCATAACTTTCCATATTTCAAAGATCATATCCATTTCAGCACATACCATATATATTAGCATCTTATCCACAAAGTCAATCTATCAAATCTTTCCTAAAAATAATATCCTAAGAAGTATAGGGAAAGATATTAATTTGATTTTGCATAATTAAATCAATGGGATGCATTCAAAAAATCGTAGATGAGATTTTCATTCATGAACAAACAATTCTCAACGGGTATATCACATTGCATAATTAGACAGCATATTTTCCTTATATAACCCGGTAGGATATCGCACACGTTATTTCTATAAATATCACAGAACGATATATCCTTGCATGTGAGACGTCTATAACATGCGATCACTCACCAATAAATCACAGAATCCACATGTGAATCAAATTTTTGACACTTTAACCATTTTATAGCTCATAATTCAAGCATGGTCAAATATAATCATTTACTTAGACATTGTATTGATCATTCATCGAATTGCTTAATTTATACGCTTAACGCCATTACAATTACGTAGTTCATCAAAACTCTCTAACGCTCATGGACCAAAAAGGTCAATAATAACGATTTGTGATTACCGGGCTCAAACCGCCAAGTACGGATTCACAATCTCGTAATCGAGACAAGTGTCCATTGTGGACGGCGATGGAAAATTACGAAATCCTTGGCCAAGGTATTGAACTAACTCATGTTAGACATGCAGGGTAGTTTGGTAATTTGCATCGTCTCCGTTTTAGCATAGAATCGAGTTCAGTGAGTTTGACATAAACCATGGCTCTCACTCAATCGAGACATAGCTGAAGGGTTTATACGTAGTACTATAATCTATAGTGAGGTTCTGGAATAAAGACTGTGTCAAAATTCGCACTCGAATTAGGTTACGGTCCGGTACTGCGGGATTAGCTAGGTAACTACCGGACTCTTGGTTTCCTCCCTTGTTGATTGAGTCGAACCTAGACGGTCGTGCTTAAAGAAGATCATCAACGTGTACCGATAAGGAGATAAAGTATTTTGGGCCTAACAGGCCTTGGGCCGCGCCTTAGTGGGCCTCGAGCCTTTTATTGGACTGAAGTCGAACTTCGTATGAAACTAACTTTAAGACTTGGACTTGGCCAAGTGCTTATGATTTTCGAATCATACCTTGGTGGACAATTTCGAAAATTAAATATCTTGAGATAAATATGGAAATAATATATTTGGAATATTATTTACTTTAAGTTGAAAATTTCGAAATCTATCTTGGTATATTTTCTAAATTTTATATCATATTTAAAGATACTTTGTTTAACTTAGTATCTAAGTTAGTTGTCCAATTATGGTAGGTTTCCTTATATGATATTTGAATTCAAAAAGTAAGAGATAAATATGGCAAAAATCTCTCAAATCTTAAGGAGTAAAAATACCCAACACACGCACACATTTCTCCCATACTAGTAGAAATAGGGTAGCGCTAGTCCATAGTTAGAGAGCTGAATTTTCAAAATAGCTAAGGCGAAAAACACATACTGAACGCATACACCTTTCTCCCATGCGACGGATCAATTCTCTCTAGCCATCTTTAGAGGATTGACTCTGTGGTACACTATGAAGGTAGCGTGACGCTCTAATGCCAACCACCGTCCCCTTAGTCTTGAAGAAAATGACGAGGAGCTGCCACTCGCTTCAACTAGTAAATCTCTACGGGTTTGACCTGCCCTATTACGTGTCAATATGTGTTACTATTCCGATCCTAGCTATTAGGGCAATCAGGAAATCCGGAAAAATTTTATTCCACACCGTATCCGGTGACGTGCGTCTCCGGTACAAACCGGGTACTCCAACAGTTCCGACCATGCGAGTGCTCGGATTGCAAACTCGAACCGAGGGCAACTCATGCTATGCGCTCGAGCGACTCAATTTGCACAACCGAGATGATACCACTGATGGGGAACCCCGGGTGTCCCGAGATCTAATCCCAGATGCAGTGGAAGTTTAAAACTTTTTCGGGGATCCCCGCAAGGTTAGCCCCGGATCGCTTGGTTATAGTAAAGAAAACATGTATGAATGAAGAGTTTAAGGAGCTTACCCTCGTAGCGAAGATCCCAGCTCTTCCCTAGCCGTCCCGGTTGTCGTAGTTCGCTCCGAGCAACGTCGTGACCTCTCCGAGCTCCAACGCATTGGCGAGATCGTCACGCCAACCCCGGGACGTATTCAAATTCCACCTCTTCCCAAGGATGGCTAGAGAGGAGGGGAAGATGTTTTTAGCAGAGATGTGTATATGTGTTTGATTTGCTAAAAACTCAAACTAACTTAGGGTTTTTCTAAAAGAAAAACCTAAGATTCTCTCAACTCTCTCTAGAATACAATGTTTAGAGTGATGAATTAATTTAATCTAGTGATTGACGAATTTTGCTCCGAGCCAAAACATAAAATGGGTTTTTCAACCTTTGAAAATGACTTTGAATTAAATCATGTCCTACATAAGTGCAAGTCGAACGAGATACCTCTTGCAGTATTAATCACTCGTTCATCTGTCGAACCTCTTGGTCTTTCCTCTGTCTCTGTCTTCGCTCGCTTGGCTCGGCCCGGTATTCCTTTCACGAATCCGCTCTATGAAGGTAGCAGGCACAAGGCGATAAAAAGAAAGTCAAGACTGACTTAATTTCTTATTTGATTCCCTTGTATTAAGTCATCAAATGACCAGACTATGTTTCATATGTCTCACATAAGAATAAGGAACGAATTTGGATTTGATTTGGGTCAAAATTGACCTCAAAATCGTCGGTCCACGGCCTCTAACAGGGCCCCCACGGCCTCCACCTTGAAGCCCACGGTCGTGTAGCCAAGGCAGAGGTCTTATTCAGCCCCAGCTAAAGCCCAACGGGCTATGACACAATGCCCCAGGCTAGCCCATGGCCTCTGGCCCTATTCCCACGCCTTGGGGAAGGGGCAGTGAGCTTGGGCAGCCACTTTCCCAAGCCCACGGCCTCTGACCCAAGACCCCACGGCCATGGGGCCCTGACAGTAGCCCCTGCCAGCCTCCCACGGCCGTGGGTTTCCATGCCTGTGGGCGTGGGAGCTTGTTTCGGTCCTGTTTTCCGTCGTTTTCGTTCCGGGAATCGAAGTCCATGTAAGTATAGTTTCTAAAACTCATATTTAAGATTTTATTAACGATCTAAGCCCGTTAAATTAATATACATCTCTCTTTATGATATACTATCTCAGTGATCCTTTTTAAGCCTGACTCTCTTGGTTCGTCTCAACCCGCCAATGGAGGAATCCAAGAATTCGGTAAGCACATAGCCAATCCCGTGGTACCCAATAGATCCCGTGTTGAGTATGATCTTTGTATTTTACGAACCAAATATAGATTGTTGTCTGTACGTATAGACCCTTCACAAATGTCCCGTCGAGTGAGAGTCATGTATACGCCAAACTCACTAAACTCGACTCTATGACTAATTCGTGACTGGAGAAATTACTAAATTGCACTCCACGTCCCACGTGATTCAGTTTATTACTCTGATCAGAGATTTCGTAATTTCCCGTCCTCAAATATGGATATATCTCGGTTACTAACGAGACAGTAAATCCCTCACGGCTGTCTAAGCACGGCAGCAGCCCTTCGTTGTCAAGACCGCATGGCGCCGCCGACCCAGCAAACTAGTGACAAGACAAGACCCCGAAGTTAACTCCGTCAAAGACCCTTCGGTCTAAGGTCCACACACTAGGGGTGTTCAAAATAACCGAAAAACCGAAAAAACCGACCGAACCGTAAATTTAAGTTATTTCGGTTCAGTTTTTTCGGTTTTTCGGTCGGTTTCGGTTTAGTGTATAGAACATTTCGGTTACTCGGTTCGGTTTTCGGTTTTCTGAAAAAAAACAGAAAAAACCGAAAACCGAATAGTATAAATATATAATATATTATATGTGTATTTGTAATGGGCTATATGAATATAATAAGTAAAGCCCAATTTAATGTTACTTAAGCCCAAAGGTTATTAAACATAAAAAATAATAAAATACATTATCTCTCATTGTGGTGAACCCTGTGATTGTGAAGAACACACAGCAAACCTATTTTCCAAATCGTTTTCAGCTTCTCAAATCTCAATATCCAAGTCTGCTTTGAAATTCCTTGGGTATTGTCCTATCGTAGTTCTTTCTCCACAATCGGTCTCAGCTCTCAAGTCTCAACTCTCAACTGGGTCGTTTTCGTTGTTCAAGCAGTAAGTATGCAATGTCAGTTGATTATTGTCAGCTAATAAATCTGAGTTGTGGTGTTTATTTCAATTGTAGATGGCTGAAAGTGATGGCAGTGCACCTGTTTCATCGTCAACGGGTTCAATTCCGGTTGATAAAAAACGAAAAGCTATGAAATCTAGATCTATTGTTTGGGAGGACTTTGAGAGATTCACTGATTCTAATGGGGCCTCTAGAGCGATATGCAAGTATTGTACTTCAAGTTATGCGGCTGAAACAAGCGCCAATGGCACGTCGTCGTTGAATGCTCACTTGAAAAAATGTAAGCAAAATCCTTACAATGTTGATACTAGTCAAGGCAGAATTGAGTTTTCAAGAGATCAAAGAAGTGAAACGACATTTAGTGTTTGGAAATTTGATCAAGAATTATGTAGGAAGGCTTTAACCAAGATGATTATTGTGGATGAATTACCATTTAGCTTTGTGCAAGGTGAAGGATTTAGGCACTTTGTAACTACGATGCAACCTCAATTTCGGATTCCTTCTCGTAGTACAGTGACAAGAGATTGCTTTCAACTTTTTCTAGAAGACAAAAAAGAAATTGAAGGGTTTTTTTGTTGGTATGAATCAAAGGGTATGCCTTACAACGGATACATGGAGTTCCATACAAAGAATCAACTATATGTGTATCACTGCCCACTTTATTGATAAGGACTGGAGTTACCGTAAGAAGATCTTGAATTTTTGTCCTGTGTTTAGTCACAAAAGGCGACGATATGGCACTTGCGATTACTAAATCTTTGATGGAATGGGGTTTGGATAAAGTGTTCACTATTACGGTTGACAATGCTAGTTCAAATGATGTTACCGTGAAGGAAATCTCGAAGCAGCTGAGCAAGTGGAATACTAATTTGATGAACGATCAACATCTTCATATGAGATCGTGGCTCATATTATCAATCTTGTTGTTCAAGATGGTTTGAATGAAATTGGTGATTCCGTTAAGCGAGTTAGGCAAGTTGTGAAGTATATTAGACAATCTCTTGCGAGGCTAAAAAACTTTAAGGATTGTTGCGAAGTGGAGAAAATAAAAAGTAAGCGGAGTTTGTGCCTAGATGTTGTTACTCGATGGAATTCTACATATTTGATGTTGAAAACGGCACAAGAATTTGAGAATGCTTTTCTTAGCTATGCCGACCAAGACTCCAGATTAGTAGATTATCTACTTAATCATGTTTGTGAAGATGGGAGAGTTGCAGGTTTATTAATAAGTGATGATTGGACAAATGTAAGGCACATGGAGAAGTTTCTTGAGTCATTTTTCAACCTTACTTTGAGGGTATCTGGTTCATTGTGTCACTTCCAATATCCACTTTCATGAAATTGGTGATCTTGCTTGTCTTTTGAATGCGTTAGCCAACAGTGAAGACTTCAATTTGAAAATGATGGCAACGAGGATGAAAGCTAAATTTTACAAGTATTGGGGTGCTCCAGAAAAGATGAACAAGATGATTTTTATAGCTTGCGTCCTTGATCCTCGTTTCACATTTGACTATGTTGCTTTTGTATTTATGAAGATGTATGGTGAGGAAAGAGGGGAGAAGATGGCGGAGGGAGTGAAGTCTTATATGCATTCTTTATTTGATGAATATAGAAAAGCAAGTAGAAAAATATCCCAGTCGTAGTCTAATTCGTCTAGTTGCTTATTGGATGTACCAATTGTGAATTCCGAAGGTGCCCAAGGAACACGAATACAACAAGAGTACTTGAGGTATAAGGCCAAGAGTGGAAGAGTTGATGCCAAAACAGAGTTGGATAAGTATCTTTGTGAAGAAACAAAGGCTGAAAATGAAAATTTTGATATCTTAGTTTGGTGGAAAGTTAACACGCTGAGATTTTCTACTCTTGCTGAGATGGCTCGTGACGTTTTAGCGATCCTTATTTCTACCGTGGCCTCAGAAAGTGCATTTAGTACCGGTGGGAGTGTGCTTGATTCTTTTAGAAGTTCATTGACTCCTAGATTCGTTCAAGCACTTATTTGTCTTCAAGGTTGGATTCGGAAAGAATCCATGCCTGTTAAAATAGAGGAGGACTTGGACAATCTTGAGCGGCTTGAATCCGGTAAATAACTTTGCTTATTATTCTTTTATTGCGATTATTTATTCTTTATTGTATTTTTATTTAATTTGTTGTACACTTTTTTAGATTTGAACCTGATGGAAGAGACTAATGACTGAGATTGAAGACTACGGATGACATGCTCGTGTGCGACTGCTAATGGAAGAGATTTTGGTTCTCATTTTGTGGTATTGGTCAAGTATTGTGACTTTTGTGCTTCGTGTGTAGTTTGTCCTTAAGAGTGTTGGTCTGCTTTTGTTATTCGTGATTTGTGAGCTTTGTCCTTTCTTAAATTTGCTGCCATTTCTAATGTGAGTTATGACTTGGTGTCTGTTAGGCTTCGTGTGTGATCCTTATGACTTCTAATGTGAGTTATGACTTGGTATGTGTTAGGATTCGTGTGTGATCCTTATGACTTGTAGCTTCTTAAGTATGTTGACTAACATTATTAACATCTTTGTTTGGTATGTTGTTTTATGTTTATGATGTTAGGGCTCTATATGTCTTCAACATTTTTAGTACTCCTTAAACAAAATAATTTTTATTTCAATTTAAGGTTTTAACCGAAAAACCGAACCGAAAACACCGAACCAAATTGTAAAAAAATCGAACCGAACCAAATTAAAACGGTTCGGATATCGGATGAAGCATACGCAAAACTGAAAACCAAAAAACCGAGCCGAAGTTTAAGAAAACCGAACCGAACCGACCATGAACACCCCTAGACTACTATAGTCAATCGATCGGTCATTGACGCTCCCAGAGTAACAATAATGGCCATGGTATCATCGATTGCGAGTCGCGTCCAAGTACTAGTTAATCCCCCTTTATTCAGCTTATACCAATGTTAAGACCCCCGCTTCCCAAGCGAATGGTTGCACAACCATGTAAGAGTCGTCAACAAATAAGTTATGATCAACACTCAGTCACCCGACTGAGATCTATGACTTATGGACTAATTTAATATCGGAGGATAATAGCTCATCGGTGCCCTTCTCATCCCATGAGAATCGGTGACTAAACTCACGATATGGCGTTTATTTGTTTACCGTCTCACCGGATGCCTAGTAAGACTAGATAGGTACGTAAATAATAAGCCTATTAAAGGAATAAATAGAAATTTCATAATAAATATTCGAATACAATATTCCAATATTACAAAGTAAATAACACGTTACGTCTATGCCCTATTCATTACATCCTCGAATGGCATTCCGAGGGCATATCCTCAACACCTTGGTTCTGTCATTGAGAGCAGTACATCACGAGATTCATTTATATCCTAATTTCGTGCAGTTGCTCTGTTTTGATTCCAGTGGAGATATTTCCAACAATTTGATCCGTTGGATGACTGGAAGCATATTTGAATTTTCTGCGTTGATTTTCATCGGCCTCTGGTTCCAGTTTATCAGTGTTCTCATCTTTCGGAATATCTTCCTCAATTTTTTCAGTACCCTGTTGCACTAGGCAAATCTATAACTTACTCATCTGTAGCATCTGTGCTAGGCATCTGATTGAATGTAACATGTATAGATTCCTGACAGTGTATCCTTTTATTATAAACACGATAAGCTTTAGAATGAAGACTATAACAAAGGAATATCTCTTCATCTACCTTAGAGTCAAATTTTCCTCATTTATCTCTAGCAACTAAAAAAGCACTTACAGCTAAACACATGGAAATATCCTATATTTTGAGTTCTACCAGGCCAAATTTCATAACAGGTTTTTTTCAATAAAGGTCTAAGGAAAACACGATTAGACATATAACAGGTTGTACTAACAGCTTCCACCCAAAACTGTCCAGGAATATCATACTCGTGTAGCATTGATCTAGCCATTTCTTGCAACACTCTATTTTTTCGCTCAACTACGTCATTTCGTTGGGGGTTTTATGGGAGTAGAAAAATTATGACTATATCCATACTGATCACTGAAAGATGCAAATGACAACTATCAAATTCTAATCCGTTATCACTATTTCTTTTTTGTTCTCAAGTCTTTTTACTAGGATGCAAAGTTATCTAGTGCCTCATTCTTATGTGCAAGGAATACCACCCATGTTTATCTCGAATAGTCATCAACAATAACAAAAGCATATCTTTTACCTCATAGAACATTGTTTGAATAGGTCCGAGAAGGTCGAGATGAAGTAGTTTCAATGGTCCGGATGTAGATATAACATTCTTTACCTTAAAGGATATCTTGGTCTGTTTACCCATTTGGCATGTCGTGAACGTTCTGTCCTTGATAAATTTCATGCCAGGAATACCTCGTACCAGTTATTTGCTGGTTATATGAGATATCAGTTCCATATTGGCATGTCCTAAGCGTGTGTGCCATAATCATGTTCATTGTAATAGCTAGATCCTTGACATTCTGGTTAGTTATATCATCAAGAGTAATACACTAGATATTGCCATGTCTGGATGCACTGAAGGTAAACTGATCATCATATCTAACTACGTAGTTATCATTTGCAAAAGTTACAGTATGTCCCTTATTGCATAATTGACTAATAATTATCACATTATATTCTAAATTCTTAACTAGCCATACGTCATCTATAGTAGTATGTAAAGTGTAACCTACAGTTCCGACTCCAATGATCTTGGCCTTCGTGTTGTCGATGTATGAGACATATCTTTCATCATACACTTTCAACGACACAAATTTACTGATACACCTGCATATTGTGGGAATACCCACTATCGAGACACCACTTGTTTTTCTTGCTGGATTTTCTCCTTTATACCTACATGAATTAGTTCATTTCTGAGGTGCCTGTTGGTTGGGCCCTAACAGGTTAGTAACAAAGTAACTCCTATTAACACGTGATATATCATATGTCACAAACTGTGACCTCACAAACATAGGTTGACCAGCATTATAAACACGGTTATCAGGGAATTTCTTTTGACTTCAGACATACTTTGACTTATAAGCTCTTTTCAGAGAACAGTTGTTTGAATAATGACCATGACGACCACATGAAAAACATTTAGGTTTTCTAACAACTGGTGCAACATGTTTTTCTGTCGTGGAAATCTCTGATTTTCCTGTATTTCTAGGAATGCTCAGTAACACGTCAAGATTTTGCTTTCGCTCAAGAAATCTATCTACAATACAAGTCTTCCTATCTAAGGAATTCGTAAGTGCAGTGATATCTCTAGACATATCATTATTCAACTTCCTAACCTCCTCACAGTTACATGAGGCTTTTTCTTCCTTAAGGATTTCTAGTTCAGCCCTTAAGCAAGCAATATCTAGATCGGTCTGATGTTTTTCTCTCGCTAAATTATCTTGTTGTTTAACCATGGTCTTTACTTGAGACCTAAGCGACTTAATCTTGAGAATTTTGAATTATCACACACAACTCTTCCCTACTTTCATCAACTTCGAAGATTGAGGAGGTGTTATCATGAGATTCATCCATACTAGCATGTAACTCATTTGGAATATTTATTTTTTCTAGTTTGTCACCATGGCCTTCAGTTTCTTGTATTTTTCCCACCGATTTCTAATGGATAGTTTGAAGCAAAGTGGCCGGGCTTTTTACACTTGTAGTGTTACACCCTTGAGTGCCACGTCATCAGCCCGTTCATGGCCGGGCTATAGAAATAGCGATGATGTGCGGGTCCAAGGTGCACGAGTTGGCGAGGGACAACACTTGGACACTTTCCACCCAAGACGTATGGGCGGAGCCGGCGAGGTAACGGAGGACTCGGTCGGAGCCGGCGAGGTCAGCCACGATGGCCGGCCAGGCAGGCGGCCTGGCCGGGCCGCGCGCCTACACTGGGCGCGGGGCCGTGCGCGCGGTGCGCGCGCACGCATGCGCGAGGCTGCGAGGGCAGCGCGCGCACATCGTGGGCACATTGCGCTGAGGGCGTGCGGGAACTTCTCGGCAGGGTGTGCGAGAGTTGGCACGCATGGGACTTAGGCAATGGGCGAGACCTCTCGGCAGGGCTTGCGTGGCTTGGCGCGCGAGGCTGGGACAGCGCGCGCGCGCGCGAGTGCGGCATGGGGCGCGGCACTTAGGCAAGCCAACGTGTGCGAGAGTTGGCGCGCGCGGAGGTGCGAGACTTCTCGGCAGGGGTGTGCGAGAGTTGGCGCGCGCGGATGTGCGGGGCTTCTCGGCAGGGCTTGGCGAGGCCGGCGCGCGAGGCTGGGGCAGCGCGCGCGGACAAGTGCGGCACGCAGGCGCGGCGCTTAGGCAGGCCAGCGCACGCGATGAGGCGGGCGCGAATGCAAGCCGGCGCGGACGCTGAGGTCCGGCGGCGGCGACGGCGGACGGCGGCGGCAGTCCGGCAGACGGCGATGGCGGTGCACGGCGGTACAAGGCGGCGGTGTGCGGCGGCGCACGGCGGCGGTCCGGCGGCGACGGCGGTGCACGGCGGTGCAAGGCGGCGGTCGGCGGGGCACGGCGGTGCTCGACGGCGGTGCGCGGCGGCGCACGGCGGCGGTAGGCGGCGGCGACGGCGGTGGTCGGCGGCGGCGCTGGGGTGACGACGGCCAAGCGTGGAGGCGAGGCCGGACCTGGCCCACGGTGGCGGGCCAGATTGGTGTGCGACGAGGCACGCGCGCGGCGGTGCGCGCGCGGGCCAAGCTGCGCGCGGCGCGGAGCTGGGGCGAGCGGCGGACGCGGTTTGCACGCGGAGTCCACGGAAGCTTCTAGGAGGATGACTTGGTTTGAGATCTTTGGGGGAGGATCTTGTTTGATTATTTACTATATTTAGAAGATATGAAAACAAGATATGGAAGATCTCTTTGGAAGATCTTTTTGGGAGATCTTTACCAAGTCACAAAAGGAAGCTTGAGGCCTATAAATAGGACCTCATTCGCCCAAGCCAAAGACCACGAGATTTGGAGAGCCCCGAAATTGAGAGTCTTTGAGAGCAGAATTTCGAGAGCACACCAAGTCATAACATCGAGTCTTTTGGGAAAGATTCGACGGGGTCGCGTTGAGGTTTTCACTAGCGAGTTAGGTTAGTGATTAAGATCCCGAAGGGACACTTAGGATAACCGTGTAGTAGCTCGTTTGGGTTAGCGAGGTGAAACCGAGGCTTGTTCGGTTCCACACGGGTCGAGTATTCCTATAGTGTACGTTTTGTTCGCCGAGGAATAAAACGGGCTAAGTCGAGGAGCGAACCTCGGCGAGGCACCTTAAATTTTACGCTGTCTTGTTCCGTTTCCGCTTTACAAGGCAGGGCGACGTGTGGGAGAGGCTGATCGTGTCTAAGGCGGAACGCACGGGGCGGATCGACTTAGACGCGAGCCGGTCACGGGCACGTTTTGGGGTTGGGAAATTTCGAAAAAAAATATTCTAAGTCCTTTACGGCGTGACAAGCTTGGTATCAGAGCCATTCGAGATGGCGGAGGGCAGTCGATCCACGGCGGCTCGACTGACGGACCTGGAGACAAGGATGGGACAGCTACAAACCATCCTAGAGAACCTACCCGACTTTGAGACGTGGGTAGCTGAAGTTAACGCGCTCAAGGCAGCAAGGGCGGCAGAGGAGGCGCGGATGGCAAGGATCGAGGCCGAGCATGGAGCGCTTCGAACCTTGGTGGCGGGAGTCATGACCCCGGCCGCACCGACGGGTCGTAGATCCGCGAGGGAGCCGCGCATGTTCAGTGGAGTGCGTGACGCGAGGGAGTTGCAAAACTTTCTCTATGACATCGAGGCGTATTTCCAAGGAGCGGGAATACAAGAGGCGGACAAGGTAGATGTCGCGTTGAACTATCTCGAGGACAATGCGAAGCTGTGGTGGCGGACGAGGCTCACGCAAGACGCGGAGCTCGATAGGCCAAGGCTTACGGCCTGGGTTGATTTGAGGCGTGAGTTGGAGGCCCAGTTTCTACCGGGGAACACATCGTGGGTGACGAGGGAGGCGCTGAAGAAACTCAAGCACACGGTCTCGGCGCGAGACTACGTGCGCGAGTTTGCCTCGCTCATGTTGGGCATCACCGATATGTCCGAGACGGACCGACTCTACACCTTTATTGGCGGGCTCAAGCCATGGGCCCAAATGGAGCTGAATCGGCAGGGTGTCCAGGACCTTGCATCGGCTTACGCTGCGGCGGAGCGGCTTGTCGAGATCGGGCCAATCGAGCAGCAAGCCACGGCGACTGAGGCCGCGGCGGCCACTTCCAGGAAGGCCAAGAAGGGAAAGGAGGCCAAGAGGAAGTATGGAGTGGACCAGAAGGGAAAGGAGGTAGCGCCCACGGAGGAGGCGACGCAGTACCCCAGAGGTGGTGCGTGTTTCGTTTGCGGCGTGATGGGGCACCGAGCGAGACAGTGTCCGAAGCGGACGCAGGCGGCGGCCGTGATAGTCGAGGACGGTTCGACTGAAGGGGAAATCACGAGGATGGCCCCACTTCGGATCACTACTCTTCGGTGTACACCTTCTAAGAACCTTTTGTTTGTGGAGTGCAGGGTCAACAAGATTGAGGTGTTCGGGCTTGTCGACACGGGCGCAACTCACACGTTCGTGGCAAGTCGGCTGATCGAGGATCTTAGACTTAGCGTGCGGTCCCATGAGGTGGCGGTTGAGACCTTTAATTCCCAGCCAATCGAAGTGAGGGGCTTGGCGGCGGCGATGCTTAGCCTTGGCGGTTGGCGAGGATGGGTCGACCTTACGGTGGTCGAGATGGGCGATTTCGACCTAATCTTGGGACTAGACTTCTTGAGGGCAGCGAAGGTGGCGATAGATCCTTCGAGCCATCAAATCCGTATTGGAGACGGAGGTGAGCGAGTAGACGGCGTCGACGAGGACGTGGTGCGACAGCACTGGCACGAGAGAAGAAGGGGCGGCAATGGGACGACGGTGTCGACGAGGACGCCGACTCTCTCGACGGGGGGAGGATTGTTACACCCTTGAGTGCCACGTCATTAGCCCGTTCATGGCCGGGCTATAGAAATAGCGATGATGTGCGGGTCCAAGGTGCACGAGTTGGCGAGGGACAACACTTGGACACTTTCCACCCAAGACGTATGGGCGGAGCCGGCGAGGTAACGGAGGACTCGGCCGGAGCCGGTGAGGTCAGCCACGATGGCCGGCCAGGCAGGCGGCCTGGCCGGGCCGCGCGCCTACACTGGGCGCGGGGCCGTGCGCGCGGCGCGCGCGCACGCATGCGCGAGGCTGCGAGGGCAGCGCGCGCACATCGTGGGCACATTGCGCTGAGGGCGTGCGGGAACTTCTCGGCAGGGTGTGCGAGAGTTGGCGCGCATGGGACTTAGGCAATGGGCGAGACCTCTCGGCAGGGCTTGCGAGGCTTGGCGCGCGAGGCTGGGACTGCGCGCGCGCGCGCGAGTGCGGCATGGGGCGCGGCACTTAGGCAAGCCAACGTGTGCGAGAGTTGGCGCGCGCGGAGGTGCGAGACTTCTCGGCAGGGGTGTGCGAGAGTTGGCACGCGCGGATGTGCGGGGCTTCTCGGCAGGGCTTGGCGAGGCCGGCGCGCGAGGCTGGGGCAGCGCGCGCGGACAAGTGCGGCACGCAGGCGCGGCGCTTAGGCAGGCCAGCGCACGCGATGAGGCGGGCGCGAATGCAAGCCGGCGCGGACGCTGAGGTCCGGCGGCGGCGACGGCGGACGGCGGCGGCAGTCCGGCAGACGGCGACGGCGGTGCACGGCGGTACAAGGCGGCGGTGCGCGGCGGCGCACGGCGGCGGTCCGGCGGCGACGGCGGTGCACGGCGGTGCAAGGCGGCGGTCGGCGGGGCACGGCGGTGCTCGACGGCGGTGCGCGGCGGCGCACGGCGGCGGACGGTGGCGGCGACGGCGGTGGTCGGCGGCGGCGCTGGGGTGACGACGGCCAAGCGTGGAGGCGAGGCCGGACCTGGCCCACGGTGGCGGGCCAGATTGGTGTGCGACGAGGCACGCGCGCGGCGGTGCGCGCGCGGGCCAAGCTGCGCGCGGCGAGTGCGCGCGGCGCGGAGCTGGGGCGAGCGGCGGACGCGGTTTGCACGCGGAGTCCACGGAAGCTTCTAGGAGGATGACTTGGTTTGAGATCTTTGGGGGAGGATCTTGTTTGATTATTTACTATATTTAGAAGATATGAAAACAAGATATGGAAGATCTCTTTGGAAGATCTTTTTGGGAGATCTTTACCAAGTCACAAAAGGAAGCTTGAGGCCTATAAATAGGACCTCATTCGCCCAAGCCAAAGACCACGAGATTTGGAGAGCCCCGAAATTGAGAGTCTTTGAGAGCAGAATTTCGAGAGCACACCAAGTCATAACATCGAGTCTTTTGGGAAAGATTCGACGGGGTCGCGTTGAGGTTTTCACTAGCGAGTTAGGTTAGTGATTAAGATCCCGAAGGGACACTTAGGATAACCGTGTAGTAGCTCGTTTGGGTTAGCGAGGTGAAACCGAGGCTTGTTCGGTTCCACACGGGTCGAGTATTCCTATAGTGTACGTTTTGTTCGCCGAGGAATAAAACGGGCTAAGTCGAGGAGCGAACCTCGGCGAGGCACCTTAAATTTTACGTTGTCTTGTTCCGTTTCCGCTTTACAAGGCAGGGCGACGTGTGGGAGAGGCTGATCGTGTCTAAGGCGGAACGCACGGGGCGGATCGACTTAGACGCGAGCCGGTCACGGGCGCATTTTGGGGTTGGGAAATTTCGAAAAAAAATATTCTAAGTCCTTTACGGCGTGACATGTAGCATTCCCGAACATTGTTCCCGATCGGGATATTCCATTGTTCTTCTGTTGAACTTGTTGGATTTTCATTGGAATTATCGTCTGTGCCTGTACTTCTTCTCGTCAACATGGCTAGTTGTTTTATCATGTCCTCCTCCTCTTCATAGTCAGAATCAGTTCCTTCTATTCAGCATTGAAAACGATGGTATTCCTGACTTGCAGTTTTTCAGTGAACAAGGATTGGGTCATCTCATAGAAAGTGAGCGATCCGATTAGCTAAAAGATGGAAAGCTGTTCTAGATCCTTAGGTTCATATGTGACTTTGGCATTTCATTCTCGTGGTAGTGATCTCAGAAATTTTCTAACTTTCGCTGTCAGGAATAACTTTGCCTAGTGAGCACGTTTGATTGATGATCCCCATGAATCTTGCGCACATATGACATATATCTTCCTCAGCTTCCATTGTGAAGATCTCGTACTCATGAGTCAGGAGCGTTATTCTTTCTTGTACAACTCGAGTGGTTACTGCATGAGTGACTTATTCCCACATATCTTTAGCGGACACGTATGAGCTCGCACAATTTCCTAGAAATGTCAAAACGGGCCGTCTGGGCCGGCCGGCCCGTAGCCCGCCAAATCGCTGCTTGGCGGGGCGTCCCTTAAAAATGATGCCCCCGCCCGTGCCATTATTAAGACTTATTTAATTAATTATGATATTTAAATATACATTAGTTATGTATTAATTAATAAACGCATCATTAATTATGTATTAATCAATAAATGCATCATTAAATATACCATAATTAACGAATCATTAATTAATTTCTCTCATAAAATTAATATGTATTTACTGTATAATATAAATTAAATAAAATATATAACTATAGTATATGGCGGGTCGGCCCGCGGGATAGCCCGCCCCGCCAAAACCCGCGGCCCGCGCGGGCTGGCCCGTCCAAGCAAGCCCTTTGGCGTGCCCAAAAAATCACAGCGCGCCCTTTTGGCGTGGCGAGGCGGGGCGGGCCGGCCTACGGGCCACGAGCTGTTTTGACAGCTCTAACTCTTCCCTTGTTAGTGACAAGGAATCATGTTTTTAGCCTTGCCATTCGGTGAGATTCCAAGCTTGTCTGCTACATTGTATTCAGTGGTTTTCTCTGGAGTTCCACCTTCATTTTGGGGTTCGAATGGCCCAGTGGAGATAATACCCTACAGATCATAGTCGACAGCCATAAGGAATTCCTTCATGCGGTTCTGCCATATAGCATAGTTTATTCCATCGAAGAGTGGTAGCCTAGAATGAGATTGTCCTTCTACAAAAATATCAAAACTCGCAGAAGTCATTAGATCTTTAACTCAGGCTTTGTTGGGCCCGTCGTTTGAGTAACCAGCTCCGATAACAAATGAAGTCAAAAATATGCCTAAGAGGTTGGGGGAGGGGTGAATAAGGCATAATAAATATATTGATTTTTTTTCCTAAAAACCCTCCTGATGTACTATCCTAGAAACGTCTACTTCTACAAGTTATATCATTTCGTCGGTAATCTCCAAGTTGCGTCGGTTGCGTACCCATTCTGTCTCATGTAAAGTACTGAAAAGTAAATGTGAGACAGGATTCTTATCGAGTTTATATCCCCAAATGGCCTTGAGGTTTGCTCCTCAAGAGTTTTATCATTCACTATAATGTTACCTTTGCTGGTTACGACTGATTGATTAGGCCAAATAACAACCGAAACAAGTCGAACACCAGACACTACTAGGTTACTGCACGTCGAGTTTTGCTCATTGGTATCTCCAATTCCTGAAAGGAAATAGCTCGCTACCGAAGGGCCCCCGGAACTCGTCCTTCCCTTGACATGCACGTAAACGTCGACCTTGCCTCATTGTGTACTGCTCACGTTCAAAGACAGCACATCCGAAGACAGGAGATATGGTGTGGAGGTATATTAAGGGTGATACCGAAGATAAATCACTCGTCCAGTGATGGAATTGCAAGTTAAAGTTCAGGTCGGCAGAAGATGCTCACAAGTGTACGCTCAAACAGCCAATGATATTTCGCAAGTGTAGAATTGTTCTAAATCGAATTCTTCTGCGATACAGACCTTTTTCAATCAAAACGTACATGGAAAGAAAATCATAAGATTAATAACCAAATAAGCACACAATCTGCAAAATCGAGTAATCAATATGCCAAACGAATCATGCCAACAATATAATATCGCAACGGTCATTAGCTCATAATAGCATATCCACAAACAAGCACATATTAAAAGTTAAGGCATATACTTATATTCTGAATGATATTTTCCGTAACAACACTTTCCGTATGAGATATCCAGTCAGCATCTTCCAAAATAAATCAATCAAGGTCTAATTTCCATATTCAGCACATAAGATATAAGCAAATCAAAATATTTTTCCACTTTCAACACATAGAGCAGATCAAATCATATAGTCCACGAATTCAGTTACTATGGCATAACATTCCATACATAGGATATCTTATCCAGTTCAGCACATACCATATTTAGCAGCACCTTATGCACATAAGGACAATCAACCAAATCTTTTCATACAATAATGTACAAATTAGCACAAGGATAGATATGCACATTTAAAGATCAAATATTATGCATATAATTTGTCCCTGAGTGAAACCAATTTCGATCAGGGAATATTTTTTCCATATAAAGCTCTCAGACTTTTCATATATAACTTAGTAAGATATCACATATGAATTTACTATATATATAACTCAGTAACAACATGATACCTCACCCCCACTATCCATATGTAACAGAGAATCATATGCGAGATATGTCTAAGTGATCATCCTATCAAGGACATAATCACACTTAGATCAAATATTCAGTAACTTATAATCATAAAACACTTTAAAGCATAATTATCGAATATTTACATATTTAAACATGGCTAAAATCATAACATTCGAATTGCTTAACTTATTGACCTCGTCTAATCTTAATTACACGGAATCATCAAAACTCTTAATCAACAAGACCCAAAAGGTCAACACTTCCAACTCTCATAGACTAACAAATTAGTATTCTTCCTAAAGTGTGTTCGCGTGCTCTAGATATCATTCAAAAGAGAGGGCTCGATTTTTACCCGCTTCACAATCAATCATTTTCGTTGAATGCGTGGACATGATTTAATTGATACAATCACGAATCCATTCTTAATCGGTTTATTTTGGGCAAATTACAAAACAACACCGTCTATAGAGTTTTTTAAACTGCTTTTGTGTGAAATATAAATGCAAAATCAGACAAGCCAACATCAGTTATGTTATGTATTATATTAGGGAACCATCAATATTATGTAGGTTTTAGCGTTAGAGAACCATCAATATTATGTAGGTACTTTTAGCGCTATCTTATGTACGTGCAAATATATCAATTTAGTCTATATTTTTATATTACTTATTTAAAAGTAAAATTTTAAACAAGGATAAAATTACAATAACAGAAATATCAAGGGTAATATTGTAAAAGCACAATATATTTGACGGACCAGAGAGCACTTTATACCCACCATTTACCCTTAATTTAATAGAATAGAAATAATAGAAGAGATGAGTGTATTTTATTTATTAATAGTTAGGGCTAAAACAATATATTGTGAATGAGAGGACCTTATTTGAATTTTAAAATTCTAATTTTATGGTTTGGGTTTGAGCCAAAACATTATGATCATATAATTCCCATGCCGGTTCCGACTGACTCCCGGAAAATATGCAGGAACCGAAACCGGTCCCGAAACGGTGGGTCACGCGCAATCGGCATGTTAGGCGGTTCGGCCACGTCCAGTTTGGGTTGGTATAGTTGGCATTTACTTCCAAGTAATTGACTGATTTTAAAATATGAGTCTACTATATATGAATAGTGCTGTCAATTCGGTCCGTGGCCCGCAGGCTGCGATTTTTAGGGCAGGGCGGGTGTAGAGTACTGATTTTAAATTGTGCTTGATTACATTAGTTGTTCTTGTATGGGGCTTTATTTGTATTAGTCCATAGTCTAGGACTAGTTTGATATTTATTTCAAGTTTGTTTGGTATAAATAGTTGTAAAAACATTGTGCTTAATACAAAAAATTAGAGGATTGATCCAAAAGGCTTGCAATTCAATTTCTAGAGAGAGAAACATTCGTAACTTTCTCACTCTACTCGAATTCTCTCTCGTGTTCTTAATTAGAGTTCTTCGATCGAATTTCATCTTTAGATCATTCTAATCGAATTACTTAAAATTCATGCCTATGATTGATTGAGTTGATATCTGAGGACCTAACAATTGATATCAGAGCAGATTCTTTCTGTTTTGAAACGAAATTGTTAGAATTTGGATCGAAAATCATTC
Organism: Craterostigma plantagineum; assembly: GCA_027422505.1. Taxonomy (NCBI): domain Eukaryota; kingdom Viridiplantae; phylum Streptophyta; class Magnoliopsida; order Lamiales; family Linderniaceae; genus Craterostigma; species Craterostigma plantagineum. Next base: position 7,495,537 of record JAPQWV010000013.1, on the reverse strand, counting down.
TCAGCTTACTGTTCATCGAAGAGCAGTTTGGGCGTGAAAATTTCTCGATTCAAATAGCTTAATTCTGTGATTAATTAAGTTGAATTTGATGATTCTGTGCTCGTCTAAGTGTTGAATGATGATCGTGGTCAGATTTGTAGCAGTTTGAACTTCGTCTTTAGGATTAAATCAATTCTGTGATTGACTGATTTTGGTCAAATTCGATATAATTTGCTTCATAACTGTAGCGACCCTAGCCATCGCTACCATTTCTAGACTTGTCCTAGGTTCCTAACTACGTATTTACTACCATTTCTATTCGCCCGGCCTCACAGGTCGTCGTCCACGTACACACCACCCCCAAAGACGCTCGGAAGCTTCAAAAGATGCCTTGCCGGCTAGGCAATCACGTACCGTGATCAGACGAACCTACAACACATAAAACGTGGGATGAGCTTATATAGCCCAGTAAGTGAAACTTATGCAATGCAGTGCCCGTGTCATGACTCGCGTAGGCATATGCGCCAACGCTCACTAATTCCTCACAAAATCATGTCATGTCATGTCTTGTCTTGTCTTGTTTTGTCTTGTCTTGTCTTGCAGGGTCCCTAATACACGTCTTGTCTTGCACGTGTCTTGTCTTGTAGGGCCCTTGGCTAATCCTTGCTACGAGGGCATTCGCCCGATTTACACGTCTTGTCTTGCACGTGTCTTGTCTTGACATCGGTGACATAGAAGTCACCTCGGAGCATTAGAAGAGCCGTATCACACGTCTTGTCTTGCACGTGTCTTGACATACCACACGTCTTGTCTTGCACGTGTGTTTGTTTAATAATTAGTAATGCATTTATGTTAGTATCTATTTACCGCGCCCCGGCGATCATGCATATCTCATGTCATGTCATGTCAGTAAAACTCTCGTGAGACTCGTGTATGCCGTGAGATGCATGTATGAAATGCGAAATGCCTTGTCGTGCCATGTCATGTAAGGTATCATTCATGCCATGTTGAAATGGGTAATTCATGTCATGAAATAATTCACATAGTCACATAGAAACACGTAACCACATAAATAATGCGCACATAATTTTGTATTGTAGTTGAAGAGTCCCACTTACCTGTCGTCCGTACTAATTAAGCTTACTGCCTTGCGTCGTCCTCCCTTTCGGCCCTTTAGACATAATATTGGAATATCAATATTATCTCTAAGTGAAATAACTAGGCTAAAATATTTAATTCAACTAGTCTAATTTCTAAACTCCAATCTGCTCGATTTCTAACTAGGCTAAGTTCCTGCCCAAGTAAATTCTAAGTTATGTTAGAATTAATTGAAGTTCTAATTACATATTACGGCGAATGTCTTAGGTCCCATGCCAAATCGCCCGATTCAATTTTGTCCCTATTGATGTGCATAAATTCCTAGTTTCGATCAATGTGTTATGACTTAGTTTCGCCCGATAGAACATATACAATGATTAGTTTCGCTCGATTTATCGTGTCTTAAAATGGGTTTCGCCCGAAACCATGTGAGTTTCGCCGCGTCATGACATCACCTAATAAGAGTTGCCCGATTGTAAATTTAATTGCTTAGTTTCGATCGAAACTCGTATTATCTAAGCATCGCTCAATTTATTGCATGAGTTTCGCCGTGTCTTACGTCATCCTTGTGTCATCATCATTTTGGGTTTCGATCGATACCCTTGCATTGAAATGAGTTTCGGTCGAAACTCCTGACTGGATTAATTTACTATTTAAAATTGATTTGGTCGAAACTAAATTCATTGTTTCTAGTGTCGCCCGAAACTTCTCTCCTACTTTAATTCGATCGAAAGTCTATTTACTAAAAACATTCGCTCGAGACTCTAACTCAATTTCCCACTTTCGATCGAAACTTACTTATATCCAATCCTAGTTTCGCCCGAAACCCTTTACTCTAGTCTTTTTTGATCGAAAGTCCATTTTTCCTAGTTCCAATTGATCTATTCTAACCTAATCTTTCCAATTAATCGAAACTTAAATTGATTAACTACCATAGCCCGAAACCTTCAAATATTCATATTACCGAAAATTCTCCTACTCAAAATTGTTAAGTACTAACCGAGACTTGGGCTGCGAATCCTAAAACATGTTATACCACTTAAGATAATTACTTGTTACCAAAATCCAAACTTAACGTCCTTTAATTCCAATGGATATGGTTTTACACCATACTCTAGGGTTTCTACCCTCTTTTTACGCCTAAATTCTTTGATTTCCACTAACTACATAAAGCTATAACACTTAGACGTCCTTAGTTACGAAATTATAGAGGTTAAAGGTAATATATTACTTACAAATTTCAAGGCTTAGACTCGTTGGAAATTTCTTCAATTGAAGCTTCACTCGTCCTCTTGCTTCATTCTTATTTAAATTAGAGTTTTTGTTCTCCTTTTATGAGCCTTTCGATATTTGATTTTATGAAAAGTATTATGTATAGGCTTAGGGACATGGGTGTGAGGATGACAACTAGGCAACTAGGCTAATGACTTTCCCCTTAAATTAAGAAATCCTCACGGACCCTTTGACTATTCAACCTTATACAAATTATGATTGGTCGAATTTTGAAGTTGTGCATGTCTCAATCGGGTCCTTGTATTATTTAAGTCGATCGGCCGATTTTAATTCTCACTTGCTTGGGAATTGACCGATTCTAATCAAATGGGTTAATTGACATCACACACCCACTAAGGAATACAATCGCCCGATTTCTTACTAAATTACTCGGCGAAAACTATTACTTCTCTGCCTTGGTCTCGATCGAATTCTTTCCTGCTCAGATCGGTCGATTTATAGCTCGCATGATTTAATTGGAATCGATCGAATTCTATACTTGCTTCCTAATAAAGTATTGCCTCTTTATTTATGCTTTACATGTACTATAGACAAGCGACATCAATCCTATTTTATTAATATTTCTCTTTAGCTAAGCAACATCTATATTATTATTATACTATTCTAATTACTTTCCTCCATCGTTGGGTTTCCCCTATTTGAGGTAAGTCGAAACCTCTAGTATCTAGTTATTGAAAGTTGTCCTCATCTGATTGGTCCGCTTAAGTAATTTGTTGACCGAATTTTACCTATTATACTCATAAATCGTCCGATTCTACTCGTGCCACATACCATGATTTCGGTTCCTGTCGATTAATTATAATGTCCACAGAAATCGCCCGATTTCCATAACACCTTCAAATCGTTCGACTATTTTAAATTAATTTACTAACAGTACGGACAAAGTTTCCTTCTCACAGCTCATTCGCCCGATTAATTATGTGGAGTTGCTAACTTTCGATCGAAAGTCATACTGCCTAATTTAAAATCGTCGAATCCTATCAAATCGCTCGAAAGCTCAAGTGGTCTCTACCATTCGATCGAAAGCTTAAATCTTCAAACATTCAACTATCCGAAATCTTAATTTCTATATTTTTCTGCCATCGAAAATCTTGTACCTTAAGATTGTAAATTCTACCTAAAAATCAAAGTCATAATGACATACCCTACTACCCGAATCATAACCCCATCCTGAAAATGCTTAAACATGATTCTCCTCTTTAAACTAGGGTTTTGCCGTCTGTAGTACATGATATTTATGTGAGCTTCGTCTATGTTAGGATAGTAACTAAGTGACTCAACTTATGAGAATTATCAAGGTTGTAAGTGATGTGTTTCCTTACCAAAGGTCTGAGATTAAACTGTTAAGGATCCTTGGTTAGCAGCTTCCCTTGGCTTCTCCTCTTGGTTTCGTTTCTTTCCTCTAAGTGTTGTCGAGCACTTCTTATTGCTATGAGAAGACCTCTTTTCGTTTTCTACCCCCTTTGACCAATAATGATAGCTTTTTGACTAAGATGGTGTGGGATAACATGCTTTGACGTGGGTTTCCTTATCCCCAAGTAATCCCCATCCTTATCCTAATGTATTTGGGGCCAAGGCTATTTTATTTGGTTGGGCCTTGTTTAATTATTAAATCCCAATATGTTTGGGCCAAAGTTAAGGTTCTCCTTAATTCTAACCTTTATAACTCATTTCATTCCCACTAACTTGGGCCTAAGTTTGGATTCAAATATGTCCCAACTATCATCATAGCCCAATTTATAGTCCCATTTCTATTCTTGCTAATATTTATATTTCCCTTGTTCTTCATTTTCGACAAACTTAATAAATTTGGTATCTCACGGCCACGTATTTAATGTGCGTAAAAGTCATATGAAATCACATAAGCACATAATTATGTACGCAAAATTCATGCCATCGTGCGGTCACATAATCGACCCATGAAATGCACGTAAGTCATATAAAACATGTAATATATGCATGTAATTCATATAAAACCTCATACGCCCATAGTTAATTATTTTCACTCTTAATTATACCGTAGTTCCCGTAATTAAATTTTACGGGTCTTACATCCTCCCCCCCTTAAAAGAATTTCGCCCCCGAAATTCCGTCAATTGGAATTATTCAGAGTAGCGATGGGTATGGAGTTGCGTTGGCTCGATTAGGTGGGGTAACCACCTAATTATTCGCAAAGGATTTCCTACTTCTCGAATCCATGCTATGGAAGATCTAATTCTACGTCATTCTTAAATCAACATATCGAACGGCGTTCGCGAAAGGTCTTACCCAGCTCACTGATAGTAACTTAAGTTGCTCAGTGAGCGGGTATTTCCATTTTGGCCTATTCTAGTGGATCGCGTTCAGGAAATGAATTGGGAATCACGAGTATCCACCACACTCCCGCTGCGTCATTCCTATACTGAGTGTATGCAACTCTCAGAGCGGATGGAAGGAATTGGGCAGGGGTCGTACTGCAATATTGTTGGGTTTAGACTTGTCATGCTGAAAGGAGTGGGACATGGCTTCATCATCATATTTCAGAAGAAGTCATTCGATAGAGAATGGATATGGTTCTGACCAGTTCGGGTCAAAACTTCATGGGAACTGGTCGCGTTATATTCACGCTCGGGTTTAACTAGGGGAATCCCGAATCTTGTCATGAAATTATTGGTGCAAAAAGGGTGCCTAGTTTCATGTATCTATTTGAATGCAGGTCGGATTTGATGAATAGAAGGGATACCTGCCGCAAAGGACGGGTCGTCTTCGGCCACCTCAGTGGTGAGTGTATACACTCGTGCGGGTGCTGTCGGTGGTCTTGCCTGGCTTACTGTCTGGCTTCCGGATGGATTTTCCGGACATGCGCTCGAGAAATGGCCGATCTTGCCGCATTTGTAACAGGTCGCATTTTGTGAGTAGCAGATGCCCGGGTGTCGCCTTCCACATCTTGGGCATGGCGGTATGGTGGGTTGAAAAGGTTGAGGTCTCCCTTGATTTGGGTTGGGTTGTTGGGGTGGTCCGGGCCTATTCTGAAAATAGGGTTTCGGATCCTTGGGAATAAACGGCGTCTTCGGGGTGTTCCCGTCCCCTTTAAGTCCTTGTACGAACTTTCTCTTTGCCTCCTGCGCCCGCACGATGCGCATCTCAGCTTGCTCGGCCACCAGTGCGCGTTCTGCAACTTGGGCATAAGTCGCTCCTTGAAATCCGGCCATGCTTACATCACGGTATAGCTCCGGCTTCAGTCCCTCTAAGAAACGTTCAATCTTCATCGAGTCTGTGCTCACCATGTGAGCCGCAAATCGGGATAATTGCTCGAATTTCCGTATGTATTCTGCAACCGTCATCGTTCCTTGGCGTAGGTTGATGAACTCATTCATCCTTTGAGCGCGTACTGGAGCAGTGTAATACTTGCTTCGGAACAGCTCCTTGAAACGGTCCCAACTCATTATGGCCGAGTCTTCGATGGTCAGGATCGTATCCCACCAGTGGCCTGCACTACCTCTAAGCAGGTATGAGGCGCACAAGACGTTTTCGGCTTCTGGGGTGCGGCTGTGTTGGAACATGTTTTCTAACGTTCGGAGCCAATCTTCGGCTGAAGTTGGGTCGATAGCATCCTCGAAGGTCGGGGGGTTGAGTTTATGGAACCTTTCCCCAACCATCTCGATTCTTTCAGCTAGAGGAGGTCCATTACTTGGCTGCCCTCCAGCATTTTGCTGTTGGATTAATTGCTGGATTTGGGCTGACTGCTGGCGGACTAACTCCGTCAGCTGCAGGATGATAGCATCCCGATTGTCAGTAGGGTTCGGGGTTTCCCTATCTCGATCGGCGTCCCTACTGCCCTCACCTCTAATTCTAACCATGGTTTTAGTTCTACCCTGTTAGTCCCTAAGGCCAATAAATTAATCAACACGAGGAAATTCACGTAAACATAACACTTACAGACAAGGCTGCTTCCGCGCTTTTGGGTGTGTGTACATGGATAGTCTACAGGACCTGTGACCGAAGCTCTGATACCAACTGTAGCGACCCTAGCCATCGCTACCATTTCTAGACTTGTCCTAGGTTCCTAACTACGTATTTAGTTAGAATAGTTGTGAAAATGCGGAATAAAATTTTCCTTTTCGTGAAGGAACATCGTTTCGTTACATGTCAAAAGAATGCTTCCGATTTCCTAATTACATTCGGGGTTCTATCTACAAGTGTCGTGCACATCTATACAGCAAAAGCAACCTATTCGCCCGGCCTCACAGGTCGTCGTCCACGTACACACCACCCCCAAAGACGCTCGGAAGCTTCAAAAGATGCCTTGCCGGCTAGGCAATCACGTACCGTGATCAGACGAACCTACAACACATAAAACGTGGGATGAGCTTATATAGCCCAGTAAGTGAAACTTATGCAATGCAGTGCCCGTGTCATGACTCGCGTAGGCATATGCGCCAACGCTCACTAATTCCTCACAAAATCATGTCATGTCATGTCTTGTCTTGTCTTGTTTTGTCTTGTCTTGTCTTGCAGGGTCCCTAATACACACGTCTTGTCTTGCACGTGTCTTGTCTTGTAGGGCCCTCGGCTAATCCTTGCTACGAGGGCATTCGCCCGATTTACACGTCTTGTCTTGCACGTGTCTTGTCTTGACATCGGTGACATAGAAGTCACCTCGGAGCATTAGAAGAGCCGTATCACACGTCTTGTCTTGCACGTGTCTTGACATACCACACGTCTTGTCTTGCACGTGTGTTTGTTTAATAATTAGTAATGCATTTATGTTAGTATCTATTTACCGCGCCCCGGCGATCATGCATATCTCATGTCATGTCATGTCAGTAAAACTCTCGTGAGACTCGTGTATGCCGTGAGATGCATGTATGAAATGCGAAATGCCTTGTCGTGCCATGTCATGTAAGGTATCATTCATGCCATGTTGAAATGGGTAATTCATGTCATGAAATAATTCACATAGTCACATAGAAACACGTAACCACATAAATAATGCGCACATAATTTTGTGTTGTAGTTGAAGAGTTCCACTTACCTGTCGTCCGTACTAATTAAGCTTACTGCCTTGCGTCGTCCTCCCTTTCGGCCCTTTAGACATAATATTGGAATATCAATATTATCTCTAAGTGAAATAACTAGGCTAAAATATTTAATTCAACTAGTCTAATTTCTAAACTCCAATCTGCTCGATTTCTAACTAGGCTAAGTTCCTGCCCAAGTAAATTCTAAGTTATGTTAGAATTAATTGAAGTTCTAATTACATATTACGGCGAATGTCTTAGGTCCCATGCCAAATCGCCCGATTCAATTTTGTCCCTATTGATGTGCATAAATTCCTAGTTTCGATCAATGTGTTATGACTTAGTTTCGCCCGATAGAACATATACAATGATTAGTTTCGCTCGATTTATCGTGTCTTAAAATGGGTTTCGCCCGAAACCATGTGAGTTTCGCCGCGTCATGACATCACCTAATAAGAGTTGCCCGATTGTAAATTTAATTGCTTAGTTTCGATCGAAACTCGTATTATCTAAGCATCGCTCAATTTATTGCATGAGTTTCGCCGTGTCTTACGTCATCCTTGTGTCATCATCATTTTGGGTTTCGATCGATACCCTTGCATTGAAATGAGTTTCGGTCGAAACTCCTGACTGGATTAATTTACTATTTAAAATTGATTTGGTCGAAACTAAATTCATTGTTTCTAGTGTCGCCCGAAACTTCTCTCCTACTTTAATTCGATCGAAAGTCTATTTACTAAAAACATTCGCTCGAGACTCTAACTCAATTTCCCACTTTCGATCGAAACTTACTTATATCCAATCCTAGTTTCGCCCGAAACCCCTTTACTCTAGTCTTTTTTGATCGAAAGTCCATTTTTCCTAGTTCCAATTGATCTATTCTAACCTAATCTTTCCAATTAATCGAAACTTAAATTGATTAACTACCATAGCCCGAAACCTTCAAATATTCATATTACCGAAAATTCTCCTACTCAAAATTGTTAAGTACTAACCGAGACTTGGGGCTGCGAATCCTAAAACATGTTATACCACTTAAGATAATTACTTGTTACCAAAATCCAAACTTAACGTCCTTTAATTCCAATGGATATGGTTTTACACCATACTCTAGGGTTTCTACCCTCTTTTTACGCCTAAATTCTTTGATTTCCACTAACTACATAAAGCTATAACACTTAGACGTCCTTAGTTACGAAATTATAGAGGTTAAAGGTAATATATTACTTACAAATTTCAAGGCTTAGACTCGTTGGAAATTTCTTCAATTGAAGCTTCACTCGTCCTCTTGCTTCATTCTTATTTAAATTAGAGTTTTTGTTCTCCTTTTATGAGCCTTTCGATATTTGATTTTATGAAAAGTATTATGTATAGGCTTAGGGACATGGGTGTGAGGATGACAACTAGGCAACTAGGCTAATGACTTTCCCCTTAAATTAAGAAATCCTCACGGACCCTTTGACTATTCAACCTTATACAAATTATGATTGGTCGAATTTTGAAGTTGTGCATGTCTCAATCGGGTCCTTGTATTATTTAAGTCGATCGGCCGATTTTAATTCTCACTTGCTTGGGAATTGACCGATTCTAATCAAATGGGTTAATTGACATCACACACCCACTAAGGAATACAATCGCCCGATTTCTTACTAAATTACTCGGCGAAAACTATTACTTCTCTGCCTTGGTCTCGATCGAATTCTTTCCTGCTCAGATCGGTCGATTTATAGCTCGCATGATTTAATTGGAATCGATCGAATTCTATACTTGCTTCCTAATAAAGTATTGCCTCTTTATTTATGCTTTACATGTACTATAGACAAGCGACATCAATCCTATTTTATTAATATTTCTCTTTAGCTAAGCAACATCTATATTATTATTATACTATTCTAATTACTTTCCTCCATCGTTGGGTTTCCCCTATTTGAGGTAAGTCGAAACCTCTAGTATCTAGTTATTGAAAGTTGTCCTCATCTGATTGGTCCGCTTAAGTAATTTGTTGACCGAATTTTACCTATTATACTCATAAATCGTCCGATTCTACTCGTGCCACATACCATGATTTCGGTTCCTGTCGATTAATTATAATGTCCACAGAAATCGCCCGATTTCCATAACACCTTCAAATCGTTCGACTATTTTAAATTAATTTACTAACAGTACGGACAAAGTTTCCTTCTCACAGCTCATTCGCCCGATTAATTATGTGGAGTTGCTAACTTTCGATCGAAAGTCATACTGCCTAATTTAAAATCGTCGAATCCTATCAAATCGCTCGAAAGCTCAAGTGGTCTCTACCATTCGATCGAAAGCTTAAATCTTCAAACATTCAACTATCCGAAATCTTAATTTCTATATTTTTCTGCCATCGAAAATCTTGTACCTTAAGATTGTAAATTCTACCTAAAAATCAAAGTCATAATGACATACCCTACTACCCGAATCATAACCCCATCCTGAAAATGCTTAAACATGATTCTCCTCTTTAAACTAGGGTTTTGCCGTCTGTAGTACATGATATTTATGTGAGCTTCGTCTATGTTAGGATAGTAACTAAGTGACTCAACTTATGAGAATTATCAAGGTTGTAAGTGATGTGTTTCCTTACCAAAGGTCTGAGATTAAACTGTTAAGGATCCTTGGTTAGCAGCTTCCCTTGGCTTCTCCTCTTGGTTTCGTTTCTTTCCTCTAAGTGTTGTCGAGCACTTCTTATTGCTATGAGAAGACCTCTTTTCGTTTTCTACCCCCTTTGACCAATAATGATAGCTTTTTGACTAAGATGGTGTGGGATAACATGCTTTGACGTGGGTTTCCTTATCCCCAAGTAATCCCCATCCTTATCCTAATGTATTTGGGGCCAAGGCTATTTTATTTGGTTGGGCCTTGTTTAATTATTAAATCCCAATATGTTTGGGCCAAAGTTAAGGTTCTCCTTAATTCTAACCTTTATAACTCATTTCATTCCCACTAACTTGGGCCTAAGTTTGGATTCAAATATGTCCCAACTATCATCATAGCCCAATTTATAGTCCCATTTCTATTCTTGCTAATATTTATATTTCCCTTGTTCTTCATTTTCGACAAACTTAATAAATTTGGTATCTCACGGCCACGTATTTAATGTGCGTAAAAGTCATATGAAATCACATAAGCACATAATTATGTACGCAAAATTCATGCCATCGTGCGGTCACATAATCGACCCATGAAATGCACGTAAGTCATATAAAACATGTAATATATGCATGTAATTCATATAAAACCTCATACGCCCATAGTTAATTATTTTCACTCTTAATTATACCGTAGTTCCCGTAATTAAATTTTACGGGTCTTACATCCTCCCCCCCTTAAAAGAATTTCGCCCCCGAAATTCCGTCAATTGGAATTATTCAGAGTAGCGATGGGTATGGAGTTGCGTTGGCTCGATTAGGTGGGGTAACCACCTAATTATTCGCAAAGGATTTCCTACTTCTCGAATCCATGCTATGGAAGATCTAATTCTACGTCATTCTTAAATCAACATATCGAACGGCGTTCGCGAAAGGTCTTACCCAGCTCACTGATAGTAACTTAAGTTGCTCAGTGAGCGGGTATTTCCATTTTGGCCTATTCTAGTGGATCGCGTTCAGGAAATGAATTGGGAATCACGAGTATCCACCACACTCCCGCTGCGTCATTCCTATACTGAGTGTATGCAACTCTCAGAGCGGATGGAAGGAATTGGGCAGGGGTCGTACTGCAATATTGTTGGGTTTAGACTTGTCATGCTGAAAGGAGTGGGACATGGCTTCATCATCATATTTCAGAAGAAGTCATTCGATAGAGAATGGATATGGTTCTGACCAGTTCGGGTCAAAACTTCATGGGAACTGGTCGCGTTATATTCACGCTCGGGTTTAACTAGGGGAATCCCGAATCTTGTCATGAAATTATTGGTGCAAAAAGGGTGCCTAGTTTCATGTATCTATTTGAATGCAGGTCGGATTTGATGAATAGAAGGGATACCTGCCGCAAAGGACGGGTCGTCTTCGGCCACCTCAGTGGTGAGTGTATACACTCGTGCGGGTGCTGTCGGTGGTCTTGCCTGGCTTACTGTCTGGCTTCCGGATGGATTTTCCGGACATGCGCTCGAGAAATGGCCGATCTTGCCGCATTTGTAACAGGTCGCATTTTGTGAGTAGCAGATGCCCGGGTGTCGCCTTCCACATCTTGGGCATGGCGGTATGGTGGGTTGAAAAGGTTGAGGTCTCCCTTGATTTGGGTTGGGTTGTTGGGGTGGTCCGGGCCTATTCTGAAAATAGGGTTTCGGATCCTTGGGAATAAACGGCGTCTTCGGGGTGTTCCCGTCCCCTTTAAGTCCTTGTACGAACTTTCTCTTTGCCTCCTGCGCCCGCACGATGCGCATCTCAGCTTGCTCGGCCACCAGTGCGCGTTCTGCAACTTGGGCATAAGTCGCTCCTTGAAATCCGGCCATGCTTACATCACGGTATAGCTCCGGCTTCAGTCCCTCTAAGAAACGTTCAATCTTCATCGAGTCTGTGCTCACCATGTGAGCCGCAAATCGGGATAATTGCTCGAATTTCCGTATGTATTCTGCAACCGTCATCGTTCCTTGGCGTAGGTTGATGAACTCATTCATCCTTTGAGCGCGTACTGGAGCAGTGTAATACTTGCTTCGGAACAGCTCCTTGAAACGGTCCCAACTCATTATGGCCGAGTCTTCGATGGTCAGGATCGTATCCCACCAGTGGCCTGCACTACCTCTAAGCAGGTATGAGGCGCACAAGACGTTTTCGGCTTCTGGGGTGCGGCTGTGTTGGAACATGTTTTCTAACGTTCGGAGCCAATCTTCGGCTGAAGTTGGGTCGATAGCATCCTCGAAGGTCGGGGGGTTGAGTTTATGGAACCTTTCCCCAACCATCTCGATTCTTTCAGCTAGAGGAGGTCCATTACTTGGCTGCCCTCCAGCATTTTGCTGTTGGATTAATTGCTGGATTTGGGCTGACTGCTGGCGGACTAACTCCGTCAGCTGCAGGATGATAGCATCCCGATTGTCAGTAGGGTTCGGGGTTTCCCTATCTCGATCGGCGTCCCTACTGCCCTCACCTCTAATTCTAACCATGGTTTTAGTTCTACCCTGTTAGTCCCTAAGGCCAATAAATTAATCAACACGAGGAAATTCACGTAAACATAACACTTACAGACAAGGCTGCTTCCGCGCTTTTGGGTGTGTGTACATGGATAGTCTACAGGACCTGTGACCGAAGCTCTGATACCAACTGTAGCGACCCTAGCCATCGCTACCATTTCTAGACTTGTCCTAGGTTCCTAACTACGTATTTAGTTAGAATAGTTGTGAAAATGCGGAATAAAATTTTCCTTTTCGTGAAGGAACATCGTTTCGTTACATGTCAAAAGAATGCTTCCGATTTCCTAATTACATTCGGGGTTCTATCTACAAGTGTCGTGCACATCTATACAGCAAAAGCAACCTATTCGCCCGGCCTCACAGGTCGTCGTCCACGTACACACCACCCCCAAAGACGCTCGGAAGCTTCAAAAGATGCCTTGCCGGCTAGGCAATCACGTACCGTGATCAGACGAACCTACAACACATAAAACGTGGGATGAGCTTATATAGCCCAGTAAGTGAAACTTATGCAATGCAGTGCCCGTGTCATGACTCGCGTAGGCATATGCGCCAACGCTCACTAATTCCTCACAAAATCATGTCATGTCATGTCTTGTCTTGTCTTGTTTTGTCTTGTCTTGTCTTGCAGGGTCCCTAATACACACGTCTTGTCTTGCACGTGTCTTGTCTTGTAGGGCCCTCGGCTAATCCTTGCTACGAGGGCATTCGCCCGATTTACACGTCTTGTCTTGCACGTGTCTTGTCTTGACATCGGTGACATAGAAGTCACCTCGGAGCATTAGAAGAGCCGTATCACACGTCTTGTCTTGCACGTGTCTTGACATACCACACGTCTTGTCTTGCACGTGTGTTTGTTTAATAATTAGTAATGCATTTATGTTAGTATCTATTTACCGCGCCCCGGCGATCATGCATATCTCATGTCATGTCATGTCAGTAAAACTCTCGTGAGACTCGTGTATGCCGTGAGATGCATGTATGAAATGCGAAATGCCTTGTCGTGCCATGTCATGTAAGGTATCATTCATGCCATGTTGAAATGGGTAATTCATGTCATGAAATAATTCACATAGTCACATAGAAACACGTAACCACATAAATAATGCGCACATAATTTTGTGTTGTAGTTGAAGAGTTCCACTTACCTGTCGTCCGTACTAATTAAGCTTACTGCCTTGCGTCGTCCTCCCTTTCGGCCCTTTAGACATAATATTGGAATATCAATATTATCTCTAAGTGAAATAACTAGGCTAAAATATTTAATTCAACTAGTCTAATTTCTAAACTCCAATCTGCTCGATTTCTAACTAGGCTAAGTTCCTGCCCAAGTAAATTCTAAGTTATGTTAGAATTAATTGAAGTTCTAATTACATATTACGGCGAATGTCTTAGGTCCCATGCCAAATCGCCCGATTCAATTTTGTCCCTATTGATGTGCATAAATTCCTAGTTTCGATCAATGTGTTATGACTTAGTTTCGCCCGATAGAACATATACAATGATTAGTTTCGCTCGATTTATCGTGTCTTAAAATGGGTTTCGCCCGAAACCATGTGAGTTTCGCCGCGTCATGACATCACCTAATAAGAGTTGCCCGATTGTAAATTTAATTGCTTAGTTTCGATCGAAACTCGTATTATCTAAGCATCGCTCAATTTATTGCATGAGTTTCGCCGTGTCTTACGTCATCCTTGTGTCATCATCATTTTGGGTTTCGATCGATACCCTTGCATTGAAATGAGTTTCGGTCGAAACTCCTGACTGGATTAATTTACTATTTAAAATTGATTTGGTCGAAACTAAATTCATTGTTTCTAGTGTCGCCCGAAACTTCTCTCCTACTTTAATTCGATCGAAAGTCTATTTACTAAAAACATTCGCTCGAGACTCTAACTCAATTTCCCACTTTCGATCGAAACTTACTTATATCCAATCCTAGTTTCGCCCGAAACCCCTTTACTCTAGTCTTTTTTGATCGAAAGTCCATTTTTCCTAGTTCCAATTGATCTATTCTAACCTAATCTTTCCAATTAATCGAAACTTAAATTGATTAACTACCATAGCCCGAAACCTTCAAATATTCATATTACCGAAAATTCTCCTACTCAAAATTGTTAAGTACTAACCGAGACTTGGGGCTGCGAATCCTAAAACATGTTATACCACTTAAGATAATTACTTGTTACCAAAATCCAAACTTAACGTCCTTTAATTCCAATGGATATGGTTTTACACCATACTCTAGGGTTTCTACCCTCTTTTTACGCCTAAATTCTTTGATTTCCACTAACTACATAAAGCTATAACACTTAGACGTCCTTAGTTACGAAATTATAGAGGTTAAAGGTAATATATTACTTACAAATTTCAAGGCTTAGACTCGTTGGAAATTTCTTCAATTGAAGCTTCACTCGTCCTCTTGCTTCATTCTTATTTAAATTAGAGTTTTTGTTCTCCTTTTATGAGCCTTTCGATATTTGATTTTATGAAAAGTATTATGTATAGGCTTAGGGACATGGGTGTGAGGATGACAACTAGGCAACTAGGCTAATGACTTTCCCCTTAAATTAAGAAATCCTCACGGACCCTTTGACTATTCAACCTTATACAAATTATGATTGGTCGAATTTTGAAGTTGTGCATGTCTCAATCGGGTCCTTGTATTATTTAAGTCGATCGGCCGATTTTAATTCTCACTTGCTTGGGAATTGACCGATTCTAATCAAATGGGTTAATTGACATCACACACCCACTAAGGAATACAATCGCCCGATTTCTTACTAAATTACTCGGCGAAAACTATTACTTCTCTGCCTTGGTCTCGATCGAATTCTTTCCTGCTCAGATCGGTCGATTTATAGCTCGCATGATTTAATTGGAATCGATCGAATTCTATACTTGCTTCCTAATAAAGTATTGCCTCTTTATTTATGCTTTACATGTACTATAGACAAGCGACATCAATCCTATTTTATTAATATTTCTCTTTAGCTAAGCAACATCTATATTATTATTATACTATTCTAATTACTTTCCTCCATCGTTGGGTTTCCCCTATTTGAGGTAAGTCGAAACCTCTAGTATCTAGTTATTGAAAGTTGTCCTCATCTGATTGGTCCGCTTAAGTAATTTGTTGACCGAATTTTACCTATTATACTCATAAATCGTCCGATTCTACTCGTGCCACATACCATGATTTCGGTTCCTGTCGATTAATTATAATGTCCACAGAAATCGCCCGATTTCCATAACACCTTCAAATCGTTCGACTATTTTAAATTAATTTACTAACAGTACGGACAAAGTTTCCTTCTCACAGCTCATTCGCCCGATTAATTATGTGGAGTTGCTAACTTTCGATCGAAAGTCATACTGCCTAATTTAAAATCGTCGAATCCTATCAAATCGCTCGAAAGCTCAAGTGGTCTCTACCATTCGATCGAAAGCTTAAATCTTCAAACATTCAACTATCCGAAATCTTAATTTCTATATTTTTCTGCCATCGAAAATCTTGTACCTTAAGATTGTAAATTCTACCTAAAAATCAAAGTCATAATGACATACCCTACTACCCGAATCATAACCCCATCCTGAAAATGCTTAAACATGATTCTCCTCTTTAAACTAGGGTTTTGCCGTCTGTAGTACATGATATTTATGTGAGCTTCGTCTATGTTAGGATAGTAACTAAGTGACTCAACTTATGAGAATTATCAAGGTTGTAAGTGATGTGTTTCCTTACCAAAGGTCTGAGATTAAACTGTTAAGGATCCTTGGTTAGCAGCTTCCCTTGGCTTCTCCTCTTGGTTTCGTTTCTTTCCTCTAAGTGTTGTCGAGCACTTCTTATTGCTATGAGAAGACCTCTTTTCGTTTTCTACCCCCTTTGACCAATAATGATAGCTTTTTGACTAAGATGGTGTGGGATAACATGCTTTGACGTGGGTTTCCTTATCCCCAAGTAATCCCCATCCTTATCCTAATGTATTTGGGGCCAAGGCTATTTTATTTGGTTGGGCCTTGTTTAATTATTAAATCCCAATATGTTTGGGCCAAAGTTAAGGTTCTCCTTAATTCTAACCTTTATAACTCATTTCATTCCCACTAACTTGGGCCTAAGTTTGGATTCAAATATGTCCCAACTATCATCATAGCCCAATTTATAGTCCCATTTCTATTCTTGCTAATATTTATATTTCCCTTGTTCTTCATTTTCGACAAACTTAATAAATTTGGTATCTCACGGCCACGTATTTAATGTGCGTAAAAGTCATATGAAATCACATAAGCACATAATTATGTACGCAAAATTCATGCCATCGTGCGGTCACATAATCGACCCATGAAATGCACGTAAGTCATATAAAACATGTAATATATGCATGTAATTCATATAAAACCTCATACGCCCATAGTTAATTATTTTCACTCTTAATTATACCGTAGTTCCCGTAATTAAATTTTACGGGTCTTACAATAACGTGTTTAATCGCTTGTTCGTGCGTAGTTAGTCAATGATTGCGAGCAATTACCTGAAATTTCAATGTCTAATTTGTTGTTTTTGCTTGAATCTGCGTTAATCGTATTCTGTGATTTTTCTCGATTGTTCTAATTCTTCTCGCGAGGTTTACGATCGAAATAAATTCTCGATCGAGAAACTTAGCGCGAAAATTTTTCTCGGTCAGAATACGAAGTCAGATCTAGAATCGCCACCACTAGAAACGATTTTAGTTAGAAATATTTCTCGAGCATTATTCAGCGAAAAACTTTTTCGAGGAAGACCAATTTTGATTTTTCACGCGTAAAAGTTATCCCTCGAAAAACTTTTTCGGTCAGACATTTAAAGTTTGACCAAGCCAAAATCATTTACACGCGAGAAATTTTTTTTGGTCAACTGATTTATTTTGACTTGTCGAGAAACGTACTTACGTACTGTTTCTTTACGATCGAAATAAATTGACGATCTGGAAATTTTTCTCGACCGAACGATTTTGGGCAATTTATTTCGCTCGAAAAATATTTCGCTGACAGACTTTCTCGCACGAGAACAGTACACATTCTATTTCGACGCAATTATTTTCGATCGAACTTTAAAGATTGAATCGAAAATAAATCTTGAACTAATTGTCGAATCAAACGCTACTAACAAACTGTGTCACTTGTGAAGCACATTACATCATCTTCAAACATTCAAAAACTTAACGAAGATCCTTCATCAACTCAACTACAACACAAAATGGATGCATACTCTCTCGGAAATGACAACCGTCCGCCGATCTTGCAACGAGGTGAATACACCGTTTGGCCGCTTCCTCAACTTTATCGCTCTAAAAGATCAAGCCGAGAATTTACTAAAATCACTAGAAGAGGGACCCGCACAGTTTTCGGTGAATGTCCCCAGTGATGAATCTGTAACCCCTCGAATTCCCGCATCTAGGCGACTGAAGGAGCCTAGGGAGTATGCAATCAAGGAGAGAGCTCGAGCTAAGGCTGATCTAGTAGCCATGAATACCCTCATGCAAGGCATTCCAAACGACATATATAGACAGATTGATAGCCTTTCTTCGGCTAAAGAAATGTGGGATGAACTACATAGGATGATACAGAGGACGGAAGTTGGCATTAAGGCCAAAAAGTCGAACATTCTCACTGCTTACGACTCCTTCAAAGCAAAGCCGGAGGAGAGTCTATATGAGATCTACCAAAGGTACCTCACTCTTCTCAACGAGATGAGGAAGATAGAAATCACGAAGACCAATATGGAGACAAACATCAGATTTCTCTCTTCTCTGCCCGCGGAATGGAAGAATGTATCCACTCAGATTCGACAGAACAAAGATCTAGAGGAGTTGGATGTCCATGCCGTGCTTGACAATCTTGCACAACATGAGGATGATATAAGCGAGATTCAAAAGGTGCAGAATGGCAAACAGATTGAAGACACTGTTGCCCTAGTCTCGGACAAGAGGAGCTCAAAATCAAGGAAAGAAAAGATCGTTAGGCCTCCTTCTCCTTCAGAGTCGGAAGAAGAGTCGGACTCCGACATTGAGCCAAACATGAAAGCTCTAGGAAAGCAGTTGGCCCTAATAGGAAAAATGATGAGTAAGAAGTACTTCAAGAAAAAGTCTTCAACCTCAGCCAACAGACATCGGACGACAAGCTCTAAAAACAAATAACGTGCATCAGATAGTTCTGAAGTCAAGAACCCCAAAGAGGCTAACAAATGCTTCAACTGTGGCAAGCCAGGTCACTTTGCGAGAGAATGCACTCTTCCGAAGAAGAGAGATGCCAACTACTACTCCAGAAAGCTCCAATTGACTAAACAGAAGGAAGCTGGAGTAGCTCTTATGGCCGAACAAGACCAATGGCTTGAGGACACGTCGAGTTCCGAAGAAGAAAATTTAGCCCTCATGGGCTGCCTGGACAACACATCGGACGCCGAAACATCCAATCAGACGGACGAAGACGACGCATCCATCACATCACAAGAGGTAGTCTCTCCTTCCACATTATTGACCATGTTAGATTCATATCGAAAACAATATGCTAACATGAAACGTGAGCAGAAAAGTATTAAGGAAGTATATGATGAACTTTCTAAGTCTCACGAGAGGATAAGTAGTCTCGAATCAGAACATAGGAGCTCTAGTGCAAAAATAGAAGACCTTACTGAGAGCCTACATTCTAGAGAGACTAGTCAATCCAGTTAGGACAGCATAGCGAAAAGATTAAGGAATTAGAAGATAGGCTAGCGAACAACTACAATTGCTTGGTTAGGAATCTCAACGAGAAAGCCACCTTAAATTGTAGGATAACCGAAGCTACCACTAAGATCACTAAGTTAGAAACTCAATTAGAAGTATCAAATGCAAAGATTAGTGAGCTTAGTAAAGAACTAGACGCCTGTCAATCCGCTAAACTGACGGTAGAAAATAATTATGCTCGTCTAGGTGAGGAACGCAAGAAACTATATGCTAAAATTAAGAAATTAGATGATATAAGTTATGCATAGGGGACAATCCGAACAGACAATATTTTTGAACAAGCCCAAGGATATAGAGTTCTATAATCCTATAGAAGTATAGGTTTCACTAACCCACTAGTTCTACGGAAAAAGGAAATGTATGATATTAAGCACATGGGTTTAGGAGTAACCTCTCTTAGAGAATTCACTGAATCGACGTACCAAAATAATTATGATTCATCTATGAAAAAAACCTCACATGGGCCTGAGATCCCCTTTGACTACACTGAACTAAATGAAAGAGACAGAAATATGAAACCTTCTTTAACCCCTGTCTGTGATTTAGCTCAAGTCCTACCTCCTGAATCTCAAGCACACAACGAGGAAGTCAAAGACGTTCATTCTAAAAATTCTCTCTACATACCTCCTCTAATAAAGAGAGAATTTCGAAGCTGAAAAGAAAAAGTTCTTAAATGAGATGAAAAATCTCAAAGCGTTCTTATCCTCCCAAAACCGCTCACGCTATACTTCAAAGCGTGAAAATCGAAAAATCACCTTCGAAAGATCAAAAGTTTATTCATAATTCTATTACGAGTGCTAAGACTAAAATTACTTTACCAACGTCTACAGGGAGCGTAGGGCAAACACTAGAATCGAAGGCGAGAGTGTCTAGTCTTAAGAAGGAGCAAGTAGATTTGAGTGCTTAAGAATGTTACTCCTTCTGTACGAATAAATGACACTCGTAGAAATAAAAGAGCCATTTCTTCGCTTCGAATAATTGCTTCTACGTGTACTCTTCAGCCCATCACCTTTAGAACACCAACTACGAAATAGGCTCTACCTCACAAGTTAAAAATAGTCATTCTAAAACAAATGCCACTAGGAAGACTCGTAGGAAACAAGATCCAGCCATAAAGAAAGCTTATGGCGCCATACACGCTTGTACTCACCTAAGGTATCCCGTAAAGATTGAGTCCCCAAGCACCTTAGGAGATTATCAAAAGAAAAGATCTTTTCCTCAGTCAAGCCTACCAAAGCATTTGTACATGCTGGAATTCAACTTCCCTGTCAGGTTCAACCCGCTTGGGTTCCTAAATCTCCGCCTAGGACGACAAAGGCCGAAAAGGCCAAGTCACCAAAAACGGCAACTCCGAAACCCACTTCTATGAAAGTGACTTCGGTTATTAGAACTCCCTCAAGTAGTAATTTAGGACTCATATCTGAACCTAAAACAAAAATCTGCTAATCTGAGAGGACCCACGATTAAATGGGTACCTAAAGCTCCCTAACTTGTTTTTGCAGATCCATCATGTGTGGTACCTCGACTCTGGTTGCTCCACACACATGACTGGAAATCAAGAGCTGCTGAGCAACTACAAAGACCGGCCAAACGGCAAAGTCAGATTCGGAAATGATGACTCAGCTCCAATTCTTGGATATGGAGATATCATTCTGGAGAAACTGACAATAAAAAATGTCTCATACGTCGAGGGACTCCGCCATAACTTGTTCAGCATAGGCCAGTTCTGTGACAAAGGATTCCAGGTGGTCTTCCATGCTGACCGGTGCAGAATTTTGGACAGTCAGGACACAGAACTCCTCCACGGACTTCGAAAATCCAACATTTACATGATAAACCTGACGTCCGTGCGGCCCTCGATTGCTGTATGCATCATCTCTCAGATTGATTTACAGAGGAACAGCTTATGGCATCAACGACCGTCTCATCTGAATATGAAAGCTCTTCAACGCCTTTCTACGAAGAAGTTGGTTCACGGTCTTCCAACTATACTACTACAAAAGGAGCATCAATGTTCGGCATGTCAATTAGGAAAGATGAAGCGAGCATCTCATCATGTCAAGATGATTGTGTCTACTCTCGACCATTGGAACTAATCCACATGGATCTCTATGGGCCAATGCAAACACAGAGTATCAATGGACGCAAGTACGTGCTAGTGATAGTCGATGATTTCTCTCGCTACACTTGGACGTAGTTCCTCCGAACCAAAGATGAGACAGGGGACTTGTTCATTAACATTGTGAACACTACTCAAAATCTGCTACAACAGACTATTCAAGTTATTCGAACAGATAACGGCACTGAATTCAAGAATAAACATCTCAGTGAGTTTTATCAGAAGCTTGGAATTAGTCAGCAATTCTCAGCCGCAAAGACGCCTCAACAAAATGGGGTCGTTGAACGGAAAAACAGAACCCTAGTGGAAGCTGCACGTACAATGCTGATTCACTCCGGCCTCCCACATTTTCGTTGGGCTAAAGCAGTAAATACTGCCTGTTTTACCCAAAACAGGACGGTGGTTCACAAACGGTTCAACAAGACTCCATACGTATTGTGAATAACAGAGTGCCCAACATCTCATTCCTTAAAGTCTTCGGGTGCAAGTGCTTTTTGGCGAACGACAGAGAGCATCGTGCTAAGTTCGACCCTAAAGCTTTCGAAGCAACTTTCGTCGGGTATTCTTCAACTTCAAAAGCGTACAGAGTATACATCAACTCAAATCGAACAATTAAGGAAAGCTATAATGTCACTTTCCACGAAGTGACAGAAATTGCTTCTGAAAAAATCAGTTCAGGACCCGTGCTCAACCCGTTGGCTTCTGATGATAACACCTCAGAACCCGTATTCGCTGGTGTGTTGGCACAAAACCAACAGAAAATGGCAACAAATCAACAAACATCGTCAGATGAAGCTCTGAGACATGTGTTAGAAGACTTGGATTCTCTCTTTGAGCCATTCCATCCGCCAGCTAACGTTAGTTGTTTGGTATTAGTCCATAGTTTAGGACTAGTTTGATATTTTAAATTGTGCTTGATTACATTAGTTGTTCTTGTAATTGGGGCTTTATTTGTATTAGTCCATAGTTTAGGACTAGTTTGATATATATACCAAGTTTGTTTGGTATAAATAGTTGTAAAAACGTTGTGCTTAATACAAAAAATTAGAGGATCGATCCAAAAGGCTTGCAATTCAATTTCTAGAGAGAGAAACATTCGTAACTTTCTCACTCTACTCGAATTCTCTCTCGTGTTCTTAATTAGAGTTCTTCGATCGAATTTCATCTTTAGATCATTCTAATCGAATTGATTAGAATGCATGTCTATGATTGATTGAGTTGATATCTAAGGACCTAACTGGGGCGGGCTGTCAAGTTCGGTACGTTCTACTTTACGTTTTTCTTCTACACATTTTCATTATGGCTAACCTCGCACAAATCGAATCCATTTAATCTTGATATCACGGGGAAGAATTACTATTCATGGATACTAGATGTTGGAATTCATCTAGGTAGGTCCCTAGATTATCAGTTCTATTATCCTAGACTTCAATCCTCAGTTAATCGATTAGAATTGTATGAAATTCAAAGTTCGATCGAAAAACTCGTTTCAAACCTCGAGAGAGAATTTGCTTAGTGAGATAAAGATTCTGCTGTTTCTCTCTCTAGACTTTGGATTGGCAGCCCTTCGGATTAAATCAATAATTTTTCTCTCATTAAGCTCAAATGTTTACATAGTATTTATACCAAACAAATTTGGTATAAATAACAAGCTAGTCCTAATTTAAGGACACGTATAATAAAAGCCCCTATTTACAAGGACAGCTAATTAAATCAAAGCACAACTCTAAGCTGTATTCTACATTCTCCTTATTTGTGCTTGATTGCCCTTCCCCGCTATCTGTCCTCGTCGGGCATAATATGACTTGTGCAAGCCCAGCGCATGCTCGTAGTTTCTTAGAGTGTCTCTCAGCTCGAATCGCTCCTCGATGACTTCGAATAGTTCCATCAGAAGCGGTTGTTCTATCACGAACCTATGAAGCTTCAGTATGGTCTCTCTGTTGATTTCTTCCAATCTCTTCTCTATATTCTTTCTGATGACCTTGAGTGTCCCATGACAGAATTATGAACTTCAGTCTTCAGCATCAACCTATTCTTCTTAGCAATAGGGTTGAGGTAGGTGATTCCTAAGACTGAATGTGCACGTGATTGTTAGGAAGCCCTTCGACCTCAGGTCCTTTGTTGAACGGAGCGATCATGTTGACCATCTTCATGTTGCTCTACAGAGCCATCTGAAGGTCGTGTGCGACAAAGTATTTGACTTGGCGCACCATGAATCGGTAGATTCCCTCGAGTCCATCATTCTTATAAAGCCTTGAGAACCCTTGTACTTCTCCACGTACAACTGGTAGAGATGGTACACCTCCTCGGCAGGGAGGTATGGTAGGTCGCTTTCGCTTAGCTCTTCTCGAGTTCTGTCCATCCGTTCTATGACGTAGAATGGAGTTGGAAGGTTGCCTTTTGTACACTAGACACTTAGCAGCTGGCATATTGGGGATAGACTCTTGAAACGACTCTTCAATTGTCCTTTCGGAATTCCCAGCCTCACATCAGGTCCAAGATGGGTCAGCATCCAAAGATAAGTCATCTTTTTGCGCTGATCCCAGTGAGAGACGCCTCTGAGCTCGAACTCGTTCAACTTCTTAATCTTGTCAGCTGACCTCCAGATTCACTGACAAACTTCTTAAGGAATGGGTTTTCTATCCCTATGTTCTCCCATGGCGTGTCGACTCGAACGGTCCCTGGAGTTAGTCTTGGAGGGGCATCCGCTCGATGAGCAATCAGTTCTGGAAGCCTTGGGAGAGTTGCTTCGTGATCTTTGCCTTCTTTAAGTTCTTCGTCTTCTATTAGGACTAGGTCGACTGAGGCTTGTTGTAGGAAATGTCGAACGTCTTGGAGTCTTTGTCGTTGAATATCATCGGGCATAGTGTGGTTCATCCACTGTCCATCGAAGATGTATTTATCGAGGAACTCGTGTGGGTTGACTCCACTTCTTGATGTTCCCGACTGATCTGGAGCGGTCGAGCTAGGAGTTGCTTGAGTTTCTGCAAAGCCTACAAGCATTGCGGCACTTGCTTCTTCTTCCGGAAGTAAGGGGCTTGTGTTGATCGATGGTGGTGTGGAAGGAGGCGTCCTTAAGTTGAAGGTTGGTGGTTCGATTTGGGTTAGAATGGTCCGGTGTGTGGCGGAGTTTGTTTGGGAGTGGGTTGTTAGGTTTCAGCGGCTCTTGTACTTGTCCGTGCCGCTCGTGTCTTTGGCCTCTTCTCCCCCTCATGACATCCTTGTTCAACATCATGTCGGCATTTTGAGAGGGAGCTTTGACCTCGCAATGAGTCGGTAGGTGGGTCAGGACGATCCACGAGACGTTGGAAGAGATCTTCTTCTGCAAACGTCCGGTTGGTCAGCTCAAGTAAACGGGCGACGAGGATGGAGTGGAGGTCGCTGATGGGTACTGTGGCTGGGTTGATGAGGTTAGATGATAGGATGAGTGATGGGATAGTTTGGGTGGTGAGTAAAGGTTGTGAGGGTGTGAGGGTCAGTCGTGAGGATTGTCCGAACAATTGTGCCTCAGAGATTGGTGCCTTCCCGGTATCTCTTCGGGAAATCTTTATAGCAACATGGACTCTCTCCGTCAAACGGTCCACGAATTGTGATAGTGCCGATGAGAGAGCAGCCTGTCGGTGTTCTTCCATCACGAACGGGATAGGAACCTCCGTAGATGGACCAGGACGACTGATATCGCCTACTAACAACCCTTGAGGGAACACTGTCACAACGGGTTGGCTCGTCGTCACTTGAGGTGGTGACTGTCCGAGACTTCCATACAATCCTCGATTCGAATCTTATAGAATCTCATCTATAGATGTTGGGCAGGCTCTGATTGAACCTGCGTATCGATAGCTTCTAAGATGGACTCCTCGGATGCAATTTGCCGTGTGGAAGGTCGTCTTATGAGTCTAATCTCCTCGTCTGATTGGGTGTCTGACGAGGTAGCCGTATGAGGAGATGGATTGCGTGTTGCCTCCTCATGGGCTTGTGCTGTCGATTGAGGCTCTTCAGGTGTAATTATGGTGATTAGAGACTCTGTCTCAGGCGTAGTAGCCTGCTGAAGTGGGTTGTGCCCCGTTTCTGCTTTGGGTTGTGCTTCATGTTGAAGGATCTCCTCAATAGACCCTTGGGACACGCCAACATGAATAGGCACTTCAGCTCCGAGTTCAACGACTGGAGCCTCAACTTCTAACTCTTGAGCTACTTCGTCGATCGACGTAGCTTCAAGGTCCGGTGTAGAAGTCTCCACTTCTAGCTCCTGGGCCACTTGATCAATCAGGTCGGCCTCAGGGCTGTGATGTTGTTTCTGGGGAGGGCTCACAGTGAAGTCTATCAGGGGCCCTCGAATCATCTCCTCGGTGAGATGGTTTTCCCGACAATATAGCTTGTATACATCTCCCGTGGGGTCGGCGAGACGTAGCAGCTCGAACGGTATTGCCTCGATGGTCGATCAAGCTCTGTCATTTTGAGGTTGTGGAAGAACTTGAGCTTGGGCGGCTGGTAGTTCTCACCAGGAGGCAGATGAGCTTTGTTCTCGTGCATCTCAATGTTTTGAGCAATGGTCACTGAGAAGCACCTGGCAAAAGGCACATTCTTCGATCGACTGTTCTTCTTTTGCCTGATCTGGTCGGCAAGATCATTCCAGATTAGCTAAGTGAAGTCGTAGTTCCTGGAGAACGCTATTCCATGAAAGATCCGTAGAATATTTCTTGCCCTTATCAAATCCTGCGTGTTTTGGCGATAGACACTTGTTGATGATCCCAAAAAGCGTCTTCCAAGGATGAGGGATGTCGTTGCTCTGAACTTGAGAGAGTTTGACGAGCGGCGGTTGATATCCTATTTGTAGAAAATCTTGCAACATTTCCGCATCTGAAGGGAGCGGGTCGTAGTTCTCACTAAATGGCAAGTCCATAACCATGCCGAATTAGTTCTTGTCCACATGTATAAGCCGCATCCCAAGCGACGTGGTGAAAGAGTAAGCTCCATTTGCCACGTGCCCTTGAATGTGACCCCAGAACTGCTGGAGGTAGACCATCGGCACTGATGCAGTCACCGTGAGTGCGTGCCATATGGGGTGACCTTGAAGGATGGACACTGTAATCTCGTCCGGACACCGAAAGGTGGTTAGGTCGAGCTGGAAATTCGTGTCCTGAACCTTCAGATATAGATTATGGTCATGGATATGATTATAGGCTGGATATCGGTCCAAATGAAGAAAAGCAAATTATTAGCTCAAAAATTAAATCGAGTGGAACAATTGATTTTAACAAACCATAATAGTCTATCAAGTTATAGCAAGTTTTGAAGTATTTAATCTGCTCATAGGGCATACAAAGTGAATAAGAGGTAATGACATTTCGACATTTGTGTATAAGGCACATAAAGCTTCTGTCGAAAAATACTCTAAGTGTTGAACACCACTATTCACTCCGTGAAGTTTCTCGCACGAAAAACTGAATTTTCAATTTTAATTTCCTAAGTGCAGATTTCTGAAGAAAGTCTCCGAGAAAATTATCGATCGAGAAATTTTATTCGTTAGATGCGCTACCGTGTAAAAGACTTAGAAAAAATTACTAAGTATTGAACGTTATATGTGTTACTGTAGCCGAGAAATTTCACGATCGAGAAAAATTTAATTGATTTCCGCGTAAATTTACGATCGAGAAATTTTTCGCGCTTGAATAAAATTTTTCGTCGTGAAATTTATCGAGCGAGAAAGTTTTTAAGATTGATTTTCGTTGCGAAATTTTACGATCGAGAAAATTGACAACGAGAAACTAGGTTAGTCGCCGAGAAAATTTTCGATCGATGAAAATCATCGCTGCGTAATTTTATGACCGAGAAATTTTTTTTTCGTCGAAAAAAATGAAATCGAAAGTACTGTTTTCGAAGGTTAATTTTGCGCTCAAAATTTAATTTCATCTATTTTATCTTTCTACTCAGTAATATTTCACTCACATAAAATCAACATTAGACTTCTCGATGGTAAGTATTTTCCATCGACATCATCTATGTATCAACTAAATCAGAATTTTGCGATCGAAAATCTTTTTCGATGCAAACAGTATCTCAATCAAATTGAAATTAGATTGAACTGTTTGCGATCGAAAAAGTTCTTCGACTGCTTCAAAACTTCAAAAACCCAGTTTAGTCTAAGTATCGATTTGAGCTCTAAAACGCAGATTATTGAGACTACCTACTCTCAGAATGATCGAAAACACATAAACTATGATCAAACACATAAATCAAGCCAGATAAACACGTTTACCGGTCTAAGATTTCTAGAAATAGCTAAGGTTTTCAAATATTCTCAGACAAGAAACTTATCATCAAATCAAGCGAAAATCACGAATGCAGATGCTAACGGATTTTAAAGACATGCAAACACCTACTAGACGTCGATTCTACCTTAGAAAGACGAAAATCTGTTAAAGATTAAGAGACTTACTGAATTTTGAGATTCGCCTTTTCAGTAGGGTTTTTCGCTCGAGAAGTTTTATCAACAATGTGATTTTGCGATTTAGGATTTTATGCGTGTAATTAGGGATTTTTGACAGCAAACAGTAGCTTTTTCTATTGGACTGATTGGACATTAGCGAGACTAAGACAGAGCAGGCCTAAACCTGTTTAAGCTCGATAAACTTATGATCGAAAATTACATTTTCTATCTAATTTCTCGATTTAAAGTTTTGTAAGTTTTTCATATTGACTCCTGTTTCATAAAACCACATAATATTGCTCCCCCTAAGTATGAAAATAAATGCAACTAACTCCCTATAATTCTGAATGACGACATCTGGTTCAATAGTGGAATTTTGAAAATCTGCAATACCTAGAGCAAAAAAAAGTCGAGAATACTAGAGTGAATTTGGAAGCAATTGTTCTAATCAGGCTTCCCCTGAATTTTTATACCAATGTCGTGAGCTCCAGATCGTGAAAATTCGTGAAGTCTTCCTCATTGAAGTGCGTTGTACAAGGAAATTGAAACGAAAATTTATTCCTGCTTCCCCTTTGAAAGAGTTCCATAGAAGTAACGAGCTGCAACACTTAGAGAAAGATCAACAAAAATATTTGGAGCTTCAAGCATATTATTTTGTAAATGCTCCCCCTCAAATAATGCTCTTCAATTGATTTATCATGAAAACACGTAAACCAATCAAGTAACAATCATTCGAACACGGAATTAAACAGTTTAGTCTAGATACATGGTCCCCTAAGCATGTATTTGAAATTTTGCGCGAGGGTATAAGCAAGAACAAGTATAGCATTTTATCAAGTCAAAGTAGTTGCAAAATTAATTTGCATGACATAATGTGCGAATTTGAACTAAAAAACTTTATTATATGTATATATATATATATTATTAATATTATGGGGTCATATTATTTTGCTTCGATCAACATCACGCCTAAAATTTCACAAGACACTTGGTAAGATCAAATGCAGTCAAGTCAACTCAGCAAACTAAAGTCCTAAGTTCAAAGAGTGATCCATCTCGACTACTCACACCGGTTCGCTCTAGCGCTCAGTTACTTTTAATTAGGGATTTTTATATTTATATCACTCAAGTCAACACAAGCAATTTTAAGTCAACTTACGTGTGATCGAGGCGCTTTTAATCATTTCACCTAAGCAAAAGACATTGATTTGGAATCAAAGGGACTTTGAAGGATTTTAATTTGGCTCTGACTTAGAAGGGAAGGAAAATATTTTGGAAATGGACTTAGTGTCTTCGTCTTCCTTTCATTTGGTCTTTCTCCTTCAATGGCTTTTCTCTTTTCGTATCTTCTTTCGTCATTTCATCCTTTTTATTTTTCATATCTGTCTACACTTGCTCAAGCTGAATCTCCGCTTCTCTATGAGGCTAAGACATTACCTAAGGCGAAGTTCTTCTTGTGGGCCGATACTGTGCTCCTTTTCTCTTCATCCCTAAAAAGGTTTAAGAGATTATCAATTTGAAGAAGTTCACACTTATGGACCCAAGGACGTGCTCCTCTTCTCGTTTCCCGATATAAGACCGGATTACCGTTGGAGAAGTTCACTTCGTGGTGCTCCTCTTTCCAGCCTTTCTGACGAGTATACGAGATTATTAATGGAGAAGTTCACAGCAAGATCCATGCCCCCTTCTAATGAATTCTGAAAGATCTCAATAATTGGGAGGGCAGGTTCTTTTGGACTGCTTTTTGTGCGTTTAGCATTCCTCGTGTGCGTTTTCCACCTTCTTTTGTCATCTTTTTGTTTGTCGTATCTTTGTCCCCCTCCTTTTCTCTTTCGAACATCCCTTCAAAGTTTATGAAAGTCGGTTGAAGGCTTGAGCGGGTTTCAAATGAAGAAAAAGAAATCGGAGAAGGCTCAAAAAGGATGACTAAAGGCTGTGTTAAAGGATTGAAACTTTCTATTTGGCCGAGTGAGAAAGCAATTGTTGTGTGACTCGCTAATATAAGCAAGGCGAGTATGAGGCCAAGAATCACTAGCTAAGACAAGCAATTGTTGTGTGACTCGTTCAAGAATAGATTCTTAGAAAGAAATAAGAAGGCTAGAAACCTCACTTATATAAAGTGGCTTTGTGTCTAGTGTAATCAACTAATGACCTTTAGACACAAGAATACGACTAAGACTGACAAAGTTTAAGCAATTAATCCGTCGCATGTCAGTAAAATTTAGTTGTGACAAGATCGAGCATCCTAAAGACATCGTCATTCCCCTAATATTATATATATATATATAATATTATAATTTTTATTTTTTATTTTTTAAAAAATACCATATATGTACCAAATCGTCACGCAATATATAGCAAGAAAATTTCGAAAACATATAGGAAAACGCATATGAAAGCACATAAGATCAAGTAAAGCACATATCACGGAAGATTCAGCATGCCTAATTTTCCGACAAGGAAGTGGAATCGTTCTTCACCCAAAGCCTTGGTGAAAATTTCGGCTAGTTGATAATCCGTGTTCACAAAATACATATCAATTGTGCCTTTTTCTACGTGATCTTTGATAAAGTGATATCTAATGTCTATGTGTTTCGTGCGTGAGTGGTGAATAGGATTGCATGTTATGCAAGGCACTTTGACTATCACTATATATGGGTATATTATTAAAATTGTACTCATAATCGCGAAGCTGAGTCCTATCCATAACATTTGAGAGCAACTGCTGGCAGCCGCGACGTATTCTGCCTCAGCCGTCGATGTTGACACGCAATTCTGCTTCTTGGATGACCAACAGACCAGTTTTTTGCCTAGAAATTGAGCGCCACGGGATGTGCTTTTCCTGTCCATTCGGCAACCTGCATAATCAGCATCAATATAGCCAATTAATTTGAAGTTAGTTGCTTTAGGATACCAGAGTCCTAAAGGTGATGTCCCCTTAAAGTAGCGCAGAAACCTCGTGACCACTAGCACGTGGGATCGGCTTGGAAACGAGCGCAGAGACAAGTGGCAAACATGATGTCCGGTCGACTGGAGGTGATATACAAAAAAGACCCGATGATGCTGCGATAGAGTGTGCTGTCGACTGCTTTTCCAGAGGGATCGGCATCCAACTTGCAGCTTGTCGCCATGGGAGTGCTGAGAGGCTTGCTCTGATCTTGATGGAATTTCTTCAAGATGTCTCCGATATACTTTGTCTAACTTAAGAAATTTCCATCTTCAAGCTGTCTGACTTGAAGTCCTAGGAAGAACTGCATCTCTCCCATCTGACCCATCTCAATTTTGGTCTTCATGAGATCTCCGAATTTCTGGCATAGCGGGGGATTTGTAGATCTGAAGATAATGTCATGGACGTATACTTGGACGACCATCAGATCCTTCTCTTGCCATTTAATGAAGAGAGTCGTATCGATGGTTCCTCGAATAAATCCACACGAGAATTCACTCAAGACGTCATACGAAGCACGTGGGGCTTGTTTTAGTCCGTATAGAGTTTTATCCAATCGATAGACATAATCAGGATGTTCTTGATCGACGAAGCCCTCTGGCTGAGCGACATATACTTCTTCCTTTAACACGCCGTTAAGAAAGACGATTTTTTACGTCCATTTGGTAGACTTTGAAGTCCTTATGGGAAGCGTATGCCAAGAATAGTCTGATATCTTCGATTCGAGCATACGTCTCGTCGTAGTCAATTCCTTCCTGTTGGTTGTATCCTTTAGCGACGAGGCATGCTTTGTTCCTGATTACTTCTCCATATTCATTTTTCTTGTTCTTGAAAACCCATTTCTTCCCCATAATTGTTTTCCCATGCGGACGGGGTACTAATGTCCATACTTGACGACGTTCGCATTGGTTGATTTCATCGTGCATCGCAATCACCCAATCCGTGTCCTGAAGTGCGTCTGCTACCTTTGTTGGTTCGTTTTGGCTTAAGAAGTAGCTAAACAGTCCGCTCTGATTTCATGTTCGAACTCCACACAAAGGATTATCAATAATCTAATCAGTTGGATGAGCTCGAGTCCACTTTCGCTCATGAGGCAAGGCCGAGGTAGATGCATCAGCCATCTGTAGATCGAAATCTCCAATGATCGAAGGCTGTATTTCTGATTGAGGTAATTCAATTTCTGCACTTGAGTTGAGCGATTCAGATGACATTTCCTCAACTTCCGCAGTTGGAGTGGCCATATTCTGTGGTAATTCTGAATCAGGTGGGGTGGAGTCAGTTGAAGTACTTGGTATATCGGCGTCATCATGTGGGAGTTCCACCTTAGGTGTGGTAATATGGTTGTGCGGCCGATATAGATGCTCGAAGAGCGAGTCCAAGTCATCAAGAGCTAGTTGTAAAGCTTCTGCTGATGATGAAGGCTGTGTTGTTGCCGTTCGCTGTTGGTCTTGTGCCAACACACCAATGAGTATGGGTTCTTAACTGTCGTATTCAGAATCCATCTGGTAAGGCACCGGTCCTGAACTGAGGTGCTCAGGTCCCATCAGGTTGGGTCCTGACTGATGTGCTATAAGCCATCTGTGCCACTTCGTGGAAGGTGATATTGTAGCTTTCCTTGATTGTTCGGTTGGACTTGATGTATACTCTGTACGCCTTTGAAGTGGAAGAATACCCGACGAAAGTGGCTTCGAATGCTTTAGGGTCGAACTTAGCACGTTGTTCTCTATCGTTCGCCACAAAGCACGTGCACCCGAAGACTTTGAAGAACGAAATATTGGGTACTCACTTGTTAATTATCTCGTACGGAGTCTTGTCAAAGTACTTGTGAACAACCGTCCTGTTCTGAGTGAAACAGATGGTATTTACTACTTTATCCCAAAGAAATTGTGGAAGGCATGAGTGGATCAGCATCATACGTGCGGCTTCCACTAAAGTTTTGTTCTTCCTTTTAACTACCCCATTCTGTTGAGGTGTCTTTGCGGCTGAGAATTGTTGACTTATCCCAAGTTTCTGTTAGAATGCACTGAGAACCTTATTTTTGAACTCAGTTCCGTTGTCCGTTCTGATGACTTGGATAGTCCGCTGCAGTAAGTTCCGCGTTGAGTTCACAAAATTCACGATCAAGTCCCTTGTCTCATCCTTAGTTCAGAGGAACTTCGTCCATGTGTAGCGAGAGAAATCATCAACGATAACCAGCACGTACTTGCGTCCATTGATGCTCTGTGTTTGCATAGGTCCACAGAGGTCCATGTGAAGGAGTTCTAGTGGACGCGAAGTAGAGGCAACTGGCTTGACAGAATGAGAAGCTCGCTTCATTTTTCGTAGTTGACACGCCGAACATTGATGCTCTTTCTGAAGTGTAATAGTTGGTAGACCGTGAACCAACTTCTTCATTGAAAGCCGTTGAAGAGCCTTAAGGTTGAGAAGAGACACGCGTTGATGCCATAAGCTGTTCCTCTGAATTACTATCTGAGAAATGAGGCAAACAGCTGTCGAAGGCAGCACGGACGTCAGGTTGATCATGTAAAGATGGAATTCCTTGTAGGAGTTCTTTATCTTGACTGTCCAAAATTCTGCACCGGTCAGCAAGGAAGACCACCTGGAATCCTTTATCAGAGAACTGGCCTATGCTGAACAAGTTATGGCGGAGGCCTTCGACGTATGAAACATCCTTGATGGTCAGATTCTCCAAAATAGTGTCTCCAAGTCCTAGGATTGGAGCTAAATCGTTGTTCCCAAATCTAACTTTTCCATTTAGTCGATCTTGATAGTTGCTCAGCAGCTCTTGGTTTCCCGTCATGTGTATGGAGCAACCTGAGTCGAGATGACACACATGATGGATCTGCAAGACCAATTTTTAGAGAGCTTTAGGTACCCACATATAAATAGGTCCTCTCAGATTAGCATATTTAGTTTTAGGTTCAGATATAGTTCCTAAATTATCACTAAGGAGTTTTAGCAACCCAAGTCATTTTCGAAGAAGTTGGGTTGGGTGCCTTTTGTAGAAGATTTTGCCTTTTTGACTTTCGTCTTCTTAGGCGGAGATTTAGGAACCCATTTGGGTTGAACCTGGCAGGGAAGATGATTTCAGCACGGGCAAAGGCATGAGTAGGCTTAAGCGTGGAAAAGATCTTTTCATTTGATAATCTCCTAAGGTGCTTGGGGGATTGGATCTTCATATGATACCTTAGATGATATGCTTTCTTAATGGCTGGATCTTGTTTCCTTCGGGTCATTCTAGATGCATTTGGTTTAGAATGACTGATTGGTATTTAAGAGGAAGAGCCTATTTCAAAGTTAGTGCTTCTAAAGGAGGTAGGCTTTAAGGAGCAGGTAGAAGTAATTATTTTGAGAAAAGAAACGGCTCTTTTATTTCTACGAGTGTTCTTTATTTTTACAGAAGGAGGTGATAAATTTGGAACTTTAACATCTAGAGACTCCTTCTTTATTTCTAAGCTAGACACTCTCGCCTTTGGTTTCTCTAGCTCCTTGACTACGCTCCCTGTAGACGTACGGGAAACAGGGTTAAAGATAATGTTTTTACGAACATGATTCTTAGGTTCTCGTTCTTTGGAAGGCGATTTTTCTTTCTTCACGCTATTCAGAATGACTATCGTGTGAGGAAGATGCGTGAGTAGTGATTTGGGAGACGGAGGAAGCTTTGAAATTTCCATCTCTTTTAGGAGCTTTTTCTTTTCCGCTTCAAAATCCTCTCTTTCTTTTTCTAGAGAAGCTCTTAATCCCTCTATTTTCTTAACAATAGGGGGTATGTGGAGAGAATATTTAGAATTATGAATTTGTGCTTCCTTGGGTGTGGAACGATCTTGGGGAAGATAAATTGACTCAAAGCTCCAACCATTGAGAAAAGGGTATTTCAGCCTTAGTCTTGGCTTTTCTCTTGGCTTCTTCTAACGCGTTAATTTCTTTTGCATTAGTAAAAACCATAAGAGAGACTAGTCCTAAACCCATGTAGTTGAGATCATATAGTTGTCTGCAGTCTACTTTCTTCAAGTGACGTGGATTCTCGAAGCCTAAGCCAAACTTATAATCATAAAATTCTATGTCCTTGGGCTGATTCAAAAATATAGTCTGATCAGTTTGTCCCCTTTTCACAAGAAGATCTTCTGATTTTTTAATCTTAGTATATAGCTTCTTACATTCAGCGTCTAAGGTAGCATAGTTGATTAGAGCAGTGCTCTTTTCGGCTTGACAGGTATCTAGACTCTTGCCTACTTCACTAATCATAGAATTGGACTTTGCTAATTCAGCTTCTAGACTAGTGAATTTTTCGCTCACAACTTCTAGTCTAACTTTAAAAGTGACTTTTCTCAGCCAACTTCTTAAGTAGACATTTGTGGTTGTTGTCTAGCCTGTCTTCCAGTTCCTTTACTATCGACCTATGCTTTTCTAGAGGAATATGCTCTCATATGATTGGAGTCTCTTAGTCAATTCTTCTACTTTGAGATTAGAGTTCCTAAGGCCTTCTTCAAGACTAGTTATGGTTTCCTTAGACTTAAGAAGCTTTTTCTCTACTTGTATACATTGTTTCTCCTCATACCACGTTAGCGTACCAAGATTGTAATTCAGCTAACAGGTCAAAATGTATAGAGTTAGAGGTTTCTATCTCCTCGGATGTAGTAGATGCATTATCATCCTCGTGGGAGTTCCACCTTCTTCATCATCGACGAGGCGCGCCATTAGAGCGAGATTTTCGGCATCAGAATCTAAACTGTCCTCTAGCCAGTGGTCCTATTCCGCCATTAGAGGTACTCCAGCTTCCTTCTGTTTTGTAAGTTGTAGCTTCCTGGGGAAGTAGTTAGCGTCCTTCTTCTTTGGAAGGGTGCACTCTCTGGCAAAGTGACCAGTTTCCCACAGTTGAAACACTTCAGTGGGTCTTTAGTGGTTGTGGCTTCTGAGGACTCAGTTGGTTTCTCTTTGTTCTTAGAGTTCGTAGTTCAAAGACGGTTAGCAGAAGATGACGACTTGTTCTTAAAGTACTGATTCGTCATCATCTTAGCAATTAAGGCCAACTGTTTCACAAATTCTCTTACTTCAAAAGGAAGCTCTGAATCCGTGGTTCTTCATCCTCTGAAGAGCTAGGAAGCTTGACATGCTTTTCCTTGCATGAACGAGATCTCCTCTTCTCTGAAACTATATGGAGTCTTCGGCCTGTTTGCCCTTTTGCTCTTTTCTTATCTCGCAGATGTCTTTTTCATGTTGTGCGAGGTTGTAAAAAATAGCATGGATATCCAACTCATCCAAGTCTTTGTTCTGTCGGAGTTGAGTGGATATCTTTTTCCGTTCGGTGGGCAGCGAGGACAGAAATCGAACATTTATCTCCATGTTTGTCTTCTTGATCTCAGTTTTCCTCATTTCATTGAAAAAGGTGAGGTATCGCTGATAAAGATCATGTAAGCTCTCTTCATTCTTAGCTTTGAAGGAATCATATGCCGTGAGTATGTTAGCCTTCCTAACCTTGACGTCTACTTCGGTTCTTTGCATCATCCTCTCCAGTTCATCCCACATCCCTTTAGCCGTTGGGAGGCTATCTGTTTGTATATAGATGACGTTGGGGATGCCCTGCATCATTGTGTTCTTGTCTATCAGATCAGCCTTTGCTCTTCGTCTTTAAGCCTCAGTATACTCACTAGGAGTCTCCAGTCGCCTGACGGTTTCGAGCGGGGGATTATTCGAGCCATCACCTTCTTGATCGACCAAAAAACTTCTGATCCCCCATAGAGTGATTTAAGTAAATCTTCAGCCTGATCTTTAAGCTCAATGAAGTTCAAGAACCGACTTCTCCACACTGTGTATTCGCCTAGTTTGATAATTGGGGGACGATTGTCGTTACCGACAGAATACGCATCCATTTTGTTTATTGAGTTGAATAAGGATCTTCATTTGGTGTTTTGATGATTTGATTTGATTAACACACTTAACAAGTGACAGATTTGTTAGTAGCATTTGATTCGAAACCTTTTGATTCAATCTTTAAAGTTTGATCATAAATAAATACACAGAAAGCTTAAACACTTCCAATCAATAAACAAGATCACATATGAAAAACGAAGAACGCTCGATGATGATGATGATGATGATAATCTCAGTTGTCCTTTTATATCGATTTCAGCTTGTAACAGCTTGCAAAGAAACACCATTGCTAATAGCAAGTATTCCAAGTCAGCAGAACTTATAATGTTGCTCTTGTCACCAGCAGTTACTCCATATCAAAGCTGAACGATTTCATCAATTCCTCACAGCAATTTTCAGCTCTTCACCAGAGAACTTTCAGCAATGATCCAAGCTTTCAAGTCTTCAACTTAGCTTGAATCTGTATTCAAGTTTATGACTTTCTTCAACAATTCTCAGTCATAAGCCCCACTCTCAGAACTAATTAAGAAATGATAAGCATGCCGAAAGCAATGATTAAACTTACTGCTTGAAACCGAGTTGGTTAGAACATCTGCAGCATTGTGCTCAGTCTGCACTTTCTTGAGTATAATCTGATCTCGCTGAACCACATCTCAAATGAAATGCAGCTTATCATCTGTATGTTTCGTTTTCTCATGAAAAACACTGTTCTTAGCTAGTTGGAGCGCCGATTGATTGTCACAATACACACATAGCCTGTCTTGTTTCAACTGCAGCTCATTCACGAATCCATGCAACCAGATCCCTTCTTTCGCTGCCTCTGTCATGGCCATATACTCTGCTTCTGTGCTTGATAAAACAACGACTTTCTGCAGACTAGCTCTCAACCTTACAGCGGTACCAAACGAGGTGGAAAACATAACCTGTTAAGGACTTCTTTGAATCTACACAACCTGCAAAATCTGAGTCCACATAACCTAGAATATTCTCATAAGATGTTTTTGTGTGTCCATAAATTAGTCCTCTGTCTACAGTCCTTGCACGTACCTTAACACCACTTAAGAGCATACCAATGACCTTCCTAGGATTAGCTATAAATCTACTGACAATACTAACGGCATACGATAGGTCCGGCCTTGTACAAACCATTGCATACATTAATGAACCAACAATGTTTACATATGGTATTAATTCCATAAAAATTGCATCCTCATCATTCTCATCATTATCAGTTGCAGTTAACTTAAAGTGACTAACTAAAGGCACAGAAACAGGTTTCATACCTTTATAGCTAAACTTCTTAAGAACCTTTTCAAGATAGCCCTTTTGAGACACGAACAGCTTCCTTTCTGTCTTACTCTAGTAATTTCCATCCCTAGGATTTTCCTTGCTAGTCCAAGGTCCTTCATGTCAAATTCAGAGTTATGAGCATGCTTCGTATACAATATTTCAGACATATCTTTGCAAGCAATCAATATATCATCTACATAAAGCAAGAGATATATGTATAAACCGGGCTTGAATTCTCTGAAATATACACACGGATCATACTTGCTTTTGATAAAGTTTTGACTTGGATGAACTTATCAAACCTTTTATTCCACTGCCTAGGTGATTGTTTCAATCCGTAGAGTGATTTCCTCAACAAGCATACCATATCTTTGTTTTCTTTCCCACTGAAAACGTTCGGATTGTGTCATTAAAATTCTTTCTTTACCAGAATCAGCTTCTAATTCTGTATTTCTGATTTCTTTATTCCCCATTTGAGATTCATTGAAGGTTACGTCGTGACTTATAATGACTTTTCTTATGTTGGGCTCGAGACACCAAAGCTTATAACCTTTTACTCCATCCGGGTACCCAGTAAAAATGCATTTCATTGCTCGAGGTCCCAGTTTATCACCTCTGACATGAGCATAAGCCTGGCAACCAAACACACTCAGTCTCGAGTAATCTGGTTTGCCTGACCATATTTCTTCAAGCGTTTTAAACTCTAAAGCGGTAGAAGGATATTTATTTATGAGGTAAGCAGCTGTATTGGCTGCCTCGGCCCAAAACACCTTAGGAAGATTAGCCGAGATCGACATACATCTCACCTTTCAATCAAGGTCCGTTTGAACCTTTCAGCTAAGCCATTTTTTGCGGCATTCCAGCCACGGTTTTATGGTGATGAATGCCTTTTTTTCTGCATAAGTCTTCGAATTCTCTTGAGCAATACTCTAGGCCATTATCAGTCCTCAGTTTCTTCATTTTTCTCCCCTTCTGATTCTCCACAAGCAGCTTCCAATCTCTAAATTTTCTAAGTGCTTCTGTTTTATTTTTCAGAATGAGAATCCGTAGCTTTCTCGAGTAATCATCAATAATGCTCATGAAGTATTTTCCACCTGAGTTAGATTCTACTCGAGAGGGACCCCACATGTTAGAATGAACATAATCTAACACTCCTTGACTCCTCCCTTTTCCCCGAGCCAAACTTAACGCGACAAGATTTCCCTAACACACAAGTTTCACAAAACTTGAGTTCGTTTATCTTGTCTATGCCTAATAAACCTTGCTTGGACAGTTTGTGCAATCGTTTCTCGCTAAAATGGCTTAGCCTTCTATGCCATAACAGAGCTCTGTCATCCTTTCGCACAGAAACATTTACAGAAGAATCACTTACAGCTTTTCCCAAGAATGAATATATTCTTGTCCCTACTGTCTTTATTCATTTCATTACCTAACCCGATCAAGAAGCACCTCATTTCCAGCTTCCAAAATCAGTATTACAGAACCAATTCCTTTTACCTCTCAGGGATGATCATTACCCAGTAAAATAGTTCCAGTTGCACTTTCAGTGAGGTCTCTAAACCAAGATTTGATAGGCGAGATGTGATACGAACATCCCGAATCCAAGATCCAAGAGTCCTCAGACGCATTCTCAGATGCTGTCAGCACGTCTGCAGATTAATATCTGTCTTCGATAAGTGATACCTCTGCCTTCTCCTTCAAGTTTTCTGAGTGATCCTTGAATCTTTTCGGACAATTCCTCCTGAGGTGACCTTCTTCACGGCAGTAGAAACACTTAAACCTTGATTTTGACTTTGATCTTGAGGATTTCCTTCCCTTCTTG
Organism: Craterostigma plantagineum; assembly: GCA_027422505.1. Lineage (NCBI taxonomy): Eukaryota > Viridiplantae > Streptophyta > Magnoliopsida > Lamiales > Linderniaceae > Craterostigma > Craterostigma plantagineum. The sequence continues at coordinate 7,455,772 of JAPQWV010000013.1, read as the reverse complement.
AATTCTCTTTTGTCTGTTCTTCCTCTAACATTCAAAGTTTCAGCACGGTGCTGCCCTCGGCTGTCATCATTGCTTATGTTCAGCAGCCTGGAATTTATTGCAGTTACGACATCCTCCAATTTCAATACATCTCTTCCATACAAAAGCATTTCGTGAAATTCGCATAACTCTTGGGCAGAGCGCATAATAGCAGCAATGCAATATCCTCATCTGCTAACTGTACACCCGCATTTCAAGATCCATAAGCAATTTCTGAAACGTATCGATCTGCTCTTCGATCCCTTTATCTTCTTGCATTCGAACAGAATACAAAGCTTGCTTAACATAAAGTCTCTTGGCTAACGTCTTCACCATATACAGCTCCTCAAAACTTTATCACTAAGGCAGAGTATGAGCGCACTGTGTGCCTTCTCGATAATTTCAGTCTTCTTAATCTCGGATAAGCCTGTTGGTAGTTTATCCTTTTCGTCAAGAGCTTGGGCGAGACCATGTTGAACCAACATTGCCTTCATCTTCAACTTCCATAGCACCAAGTCATTTGAGCCATTGAATTTCTCAACATCGTACTTCACCGAATTCATTTCTTGATTCTTTGATTTATCTCCATGCTCACCGCACCAATTCTTGTATTTATAGCAATCTCTATTCAATTAGATACTCACAAGAATCACAAAACTGTAAAGAAGACACAAGGTTAACGTGGTTCTTCTCAATTCACAAATGCGAATTGAGCTTACATCCATGGAAGAATCCGATCTTCAATTGATTGTATCAAGATGTTATACAAGCTCACTTCACTCTTCTTTTCTCTCTCAGCTCAGAAGAAATACACAGAAAGCTTAAACACTTCTAATCAATACACAAGATCACAGATGAAAAATGACGAACGCTCGATGATGATGATGATCTCAGCTGTCCTTTTATATCGAATTCAGCTTGTAACAGCTTGCAAAGAAATGCCACTGCTAATAGCAAGTATTCCAATTCAGCACAACTTATAAAGTTGCTCTTGCCACCAACAATTTCTCCATATCAAAGCTGAACGAATTCAGAAATTCTTCACAGCAATTTTCAGCTCTTCACCAGAGAACTTTCAGCAATGATCCAAGCTTTCAAGTCTTCAACTTAGCTTGAGTCTGCATTCAGGCTTATGACTATCTTCAACAATTTGGCCGAGCAAGTATATTACTATGTTATAACTTGTTATGTTTATCACGCTCTCCCTAGGTTGTTACTCGCACAAACTACACAAAAAAAACAAAAAAAGATGGAAAGCTTCTTGAAGGGTCCCAAACATTACTACCAGAAATAAAGATACTAAAATGATGCCTACAATAATTTATTACCGTGAATGGAATATGTCGTCGTAATAGAACTTTGGGTCATTCCTCCTTCGTTGGGGAATTTGGCCTCGACAATGTTCGTGATTTAAGTGTAGTTTCGTGTCTGAGTGTTTAATATACAAAGTTACAATATTGATAAACAAAAAACTAATTAAAGAACCACCAAGACGCGCAAAACAGAAAAATTAATTTGAAGTTGTTCAACTTTTATAGTGTTGAATTCATAAGAGGTGGAAATAGTTGTAGTTGTCCATACATAACATAGTAGTAGGGTTAGGTATTATACTTTGGTGTATAAATACTATATGACTTTAATTGATGATAAATAATTTTGGGTATATACACATATATAAAGAATTCCATCCACTATAAATTTTCTTAGTGGAATTTCCAAAATGTTTCTGAGTGTTGGTTTATGTGTGTATGTATGATGTATCTTTTTACTGAATGTTAAACGTTTTGAAGTATACGTATACATTGAGTTTGATCCACTTGAAATTTTCCTACAACTAAAAATGGTTATCCGATGAAGGAACGAACCAGCTATGGGAGATGGGATGTTTGCTTCTAATTCTCGCCACCGGTGTTTACGAGGACAATGTCCCGTGCCACAAACCCGTTCGTGTGGCTGCTGAGACAATTTTCGTTAGTGGACTACTTGTTTCAAAGCCTAAGGATGGGAAGACGTTGTAGAGAGATGTATAGTGTGTGATATCACCTGGAATCACTTGGACCAACCGTCGATGCCAATTCGCTCCACCTACTTAGGCTCGCCGACCCCGCGGGAGCTGAGTATCAGAGATTCTGTCGGGAACACAATCTAACCGAGGAAATGATTAGAGGGCCCCCGGCAGATGTACATATGAGCCCTCCCCAACTGCAACATCACCAAAGCCCTGACGACGCGATGATAGATGTTGTCGCTCAGGAGCTTCAACAGGAGTCTCCATTGGTCGAAGAGCCAATGCCCGACGTAGATGATACATTGATAGACGTCGTGGCTACTCAGATGGAGGTTGAGGCTCCTGCACATGAATATCAAGTGGAAGTGCCCGTTACTGTTGGTGTGCTCGAAGAAACCTTTGAGGAGGTTCTTCCATCAGTAGCACAGCCCGAAGTAGAAATGGGGCAAAGCTCTCTTCCCCGGTGACGGATAAGGCACTGGAGGACGTCTATCGTGACCTCACTCCTCACACGGACACCCCGTCTGACACGGAGTCGGATGAGGAAATAAGCCTGATAAGGAGGACTCCAAGGAGACTTAGCATTCAACTGGAGTCCCTCTTCTCAGCCGTCACCAACGCACCAGATACTACGCTGATCACATCTACAAGTGTTGCTGGCACTTCTTCGCTCAATCTTGAGCCGCAACCTACTCTTGTGGCGTCTGGATCGCAGGCGTAACCCGAGCCTGCCACAACGCCCATAGAGCCGAATCTTCAAGATTCGACTCAAGGATTGGGTGGAAGTCTCATACAGTCACAACCTCAAGTGACTGTGAGCCAACCTGAAGAGTCGGTGTCTACTCAAGGGTTGATAACAGGTGACATCAATCGTCCTGGTCCATCTCAGGAGGCGTCCGCACCCTTTGTGACGAACGAGCAGTTCTAGGCCGCTCTCTCTGCCGCTGTACAGTCTATGGAAGACAAAATCACGGAGAGAGTACTCTAAGCAATCGAGACATCCCGAAGAGATACCGGGAAAACACCTGTCTCTGAAGGCACCTCGTCACAACCCAACCTCACACCTCCACAACCCACACCCACTGACCCTCTACAACACTCTTCCATCCTAATCAACCCATACACTATCCCAATCACCGAGCTCCATGACATCCTTCTAGCCCGCCTCATCGGTCTTACCATACGGTCGCCTCAGGAAGAGTCTCTCTATAGGCGACTGGTAGACCATCCTGAGCCACCTACCCAATCATGCCGAGGCCAAAGCTCCCACTCCCGGCGCAGACATGACGATCCTGATGATCAGGACCATCATGAGGGGGAGAATAGGCCAAGGACATCAACAAGTGGCCAAGGACAAGGCTCGGGCGCTACACAGACAAGCGCTGGAGCTGGTGAAACCCAAACTACCCACCAAACCCAAACAGAAATCATCCAAACCCAAACTACCCACACCATGCACCGCACCGCCCACATCGACCCACCATCCTTTCATCTCAGTACGCCTCCGCCCACACCACCGATCTACTCAAGCCCCTTGCTTCCAGAAGAAGAAGCAAGTGCTGCGATGCTTGTAGCTCTAGCAGCTACCCAAGCCACTCCCTCCATCGCTCTAGACCAATCGGGACCCTATGGACATGGCGTCAATCCACACAAGGTCCTAGACAAGTATATTTTCGAAGGACAGTGGATGACCCATTCCATGCTCGAGGAGCATCAAAGACGACGGCTTCACAATGTTCTGCGCTTTCTACAATAAGCATCTATAGACCTCGTAATCATAGAAGAGGACGAGCTTCAGGAAGGTGAAGACTACGAGCAAGATATCCCAAGGCTACCAGAGTTAATCGCTCAACGGGCGGTTCCCTCTACAAGGCTAACGCCAGGGACCGTTCGGATCGACACGCCATGGGAGAACATCCAAATAGAAATCCCCTTCCTAGAAGAAGTTCGTGAGAACATTTGGAGGTCTCCGGACAGAGTTAAGAAGCCGAACAAGTTCGAGCTTAGAGGGATCTCTTATTGGGATCATCAGAAGAGGATGACCTACCTCTGGATGCTGACCAAACTAGGACTTGATATAAGGCTGGGGATGACTAAGGCACAAGCCAAGAGCCATTATAAGAGTTTCTCTCCAATAAGCCAACTACTCAGTGTCTACTGTGACAAAGGAGGACTTCCAACACCTCATTACACCATTGAGCGCGTAGATAGAACTCGAGAAGATCTAAGCGAGAGCGATCTACCGTACATCCCTGCTGAAGAAGTTTACACCTTATATCAACTATTTGTGGAAAGGTACAAAGGTCCTCAAGGCTTCATCAAGAAAGAAGGACTCGAGGGACTCTACCGGTTCATGATGCGCCAAGTCAAGTACTATGCCGCACACGACCTTCAGATGGCTCTGGAGAGCAACATGAAGAAGGTCAGCATGACCGCTCCGCTCAACAAAGGACCTGAGATCGAAGGACTTCCCAACAATCACGTGCATATCAGCTCACTCCTAGGCATCACCTACCACAATCCAATAGCAAAGAAGAATAGGTTGATGCTGAAGACTGAAATCAACAAGTTTTGTGATGGGACGCTCAAGGTCATCAGGAGGAATATCGAGCAGAGGTTGGAAGAAATCAATAGAGACACTATGCTGAGGATCCACAGGTTCGTGAGAGAATAGCCGCTCCTAATGGAACTGCTTGAAGATATCGAGGAGCGACTGGAGCTGAGGATCACGCTGAGAAACTACGAGTATGACTGGGCTTGCGCAGATCGTATTACGCCCGACGAGGACAAACGGCGCGGAAACGCAATCAAGCACAAAGGGGGAGATTGTAGAGTATACATTAATTGTGCTTAATATTATTAGTTGTCCTTGTAATTACGGGCGTTTTGTATAGTAGTCCTTAGATTAGGACTAGTTTGATATTTATACCAAGTTTGTTTGGTATAAATACATGTAAATCAATTGAGCCGAATAGAGAAAGTTTTTAAGATTGATCCGAAAGGCTTGCAATTCAACTTCTAGAGAGAGAAACAACAGTAACTTTCTCACTCTAATCGAATTTTCTCTCTCGTTCTTCAAATGAGTTTTTCGATCGAATCTTATTGATTATCATTATCATCGAATTACTTTGAATTCTTGCCTAGGATCTTAGATTGTTAATCGTAGGACCTAACATGATTCATAAATTTAAGTTACTCCTATATAATTACATTTATGTTCTTAAGATATTAAAAATAATCTTTCGGTAAAATATCTTAACTATTTTTGTTACCGTCAATTAGTATCGTCTAACGAATTCTACGATAAAAATGAACTACACATACAAAATATTAATTTTTCGGTGCTCTTGGTTCACTACGTTACGGATATCGTGATGGTTTGGGCTCAAAATTGTATATTATCTACGTTTACAAAGTAATTTTTCGACCCCCCAAATGACTAAGGCTGGTTCCGTCACTGCGAGGATTAGATTGTATAGGGCATTAGCTTATTTATCATTCGAATTCTTATGTAATATGATATTTTCGTGTGTTTAATAAAGGCATTGTTCGTTTATTGGATATATGAGATATTTGCTTAGCATCCGGTAAAGCATAAATGAACAAATCCGAATGTGTCGAGTTGAGTCACTGTTCTCGATGGGAACGAGAGAGGAAGGCACCAGTGGACTCTTAATCTCGAACAGTAAAAGACCGTAAGCCTAAGGCTCCAGTTGGGTGCTGGATAACTGTAGACCTTTTTGGTCCAAGACTTATGAAAGTTTTGATTATTCCAAGTAATTAAAATGGGGGGTACAACTTAGAAACTCGATATGTATGATCTATGACGTTTAAGTATGTCCAAATATTCAACTAAGTGCTTAAATGTGATTTAATTGTTAAAATAACCGAATATATGTGATCTTGTACTTAATTGGAATATTGATGCGATCAACTGGTTATGAAAGTTTTCGTATTACTGGAATATCACTATGTGCTATATATGGAGCTGTACACATGATTGATCTATTTTAGGAAAGAATATTGTTGTGATCACTTGGATATGAACGTTCGTTTGAATTGAATCTCACTGTGTGCTATATATGGAAAATATATTATGTTGAGTGATATGTGAACTGTTTGCGAGAATAAATTATTTTAGGAAAGAATATCGTTGTGATCAGCTATGAACGTCGTATGCTATATACATGGAAAAGATATTTTGATTGAGATGTACATGTGATTGAGTTATTTTAGGAAGAATATTATGAGATTCCGTTGAGTGCAATCTTAATTGACTTTAAAATCAGTGAATCAATGATCCTGCTTTCCTTGTGCGACTTAGGAATTATATTTTGGAAAGTGATTAATTGATTGGGCTTATATGTGGTAAGATGCTGATTGAGTCTACTTACGGTATGTGCTGACATCGGATGAGATCACCATACATGGAAAGTCTATTTTGCATTATACTCAGTAAATCGAATCTTTCTCTGGGCGAATCGGCTATCATATTTTAGGATAGAAATCAGTTGATTGAGTTTACTATTGATAACATGCTGAGTGGAACTATATATGGAATATGCTGACAACGAATGAGATCATTACGGAGTGAAAGTAAATTTGTGGTATTTATGGTAAATGATCATGCATGACCGTTGAGCTTTATTGGTTTATTCTTGGCATGATTCTTTGAGCTAATGCACGTGATTCTTGAGCATACTTTGCATATGGTCCATGCTTGACTTTCTATGTGAAGTGTTGAAGCTATATTAGGTCTATATTAAGGTGCACACTTCACAATCAAGGGTACCTGTGACGCTCGGGGCTGATGAGGGCGGGGAGTGATCGCCGGTGTCAGACAGGTGCACAGACAATGAGCGGCTTCTGACAGGCTTTTAGGCGAAGGGGAACACAAACGAACCGATCTGACACCCGAATGAGAGGGGGTCCTGAGACTGGCAACGTATGAGCGTACTTGACTTGGGGCAAGCACTAGTCATATCACCAAGGTCGACCTACCTTTTCGGGAGTCTATCTATAAAAACTCCAAAGTTAAGCGTGCTTGACTTGGGGCAATCTAGAGATGGGTGACCCCCTCGGAAGTTTGCCTAGGGTGCGTGTGATCGAGGACGAACCACACTGAAAGGTTAGATGGTGGTACAGTGGGGTCAGACTATCAGTCGGAGTGTGGTTGACCCAACCCCAATGGTCTAGGTAGGGACCGATGGTACAGTGACACACGGTATGGGACGGGACGTTACAGGTGATATTAGAGCACAACCTCTCGCAGTACGGTGCTGGTTCGGGGATGAACCAGGCGGTAGCTGGTGGGCATGTGACGCCTAGGGCTGATGAGGGCGGGGAGTGATCGCCGGTGCCAGAGAGGTGCACGGACAAGGAGCGGCTCCTGACAGACTTCTAGGCGAAGGGGAACATGAACGAACCGATCCGACACCCGAATGAGAGGGGATCCTGAGACTGGCAACATATGGGCCTGTCAGGCTAAGAATCGTATAAGAGAATTGATAATACTAATCATGTCACCAAGGTCGACCTACCTTTTCTGGAGTCCATCTATAGAAACTCCAAAGTTAAGCGTGCTTGACTTGGGGCAATCTAGAGATGTGTGACCCCCTAGAAAGTTTGCCCAGGGTGCGTGTGAGCGAGGACGAAGCATGCTGAAAGGTTAAATGGTGGTACAGTGGGGCCAGACTATCAGTCGGAGTGTGGTTGGCTTAACCCCACTGGTCCCGGTAGGGACCGATGCTACAGTGACACCCGGTATGGGACAGGACGTTACAGTACCGAACGACTACACACAAGCCATCAAAGAGTGTTTGAGCTTTGATTTGCGAAAAAATCGTATTTGTGTTGAGCTTATGTAGCGCCCCGTGTCCTATTACCTTTACAAGCAGCTATTAAAATATTTACATAAAATATTTCGTGATTTCCATAACTATTACCTTTAACAAAAAACGGGTGTGTACATCCGGTCTAATTCCTTTCACAATAATGTACATATATGTATCTATCGTAGGGGTCACAAAATGCAACACTCTAAATCATTTCTATTCTATATGCTAACGATGAAAAGAGGGGAGCAGGAGGAGAGCGTACCGGCCAACCTTGAATCCATGCCTTCTACGAGGATGAGCTCTAGTGAGCCTGCTAATTATCTACAACAACTGTAAGGACAACTATTCAGAGTATGATCGCAACATGTTAACTAATAACATGCGGGTAATAAAATAAGCAGTTATCCATCCATTTCCGTAAATACCATAGCCATTTTAAATCACGTAATCATCGTTCACATAACCGTCACTCATAAGATCCGTAGATCACATGCCACTCTATATATCCATTTATTTTGATACTCCCGTTATAGACTAGCTAGACTGTACTGTACGCCCTGTCGGCACCCATGCATGGGACTCTGTATCTATTCTGTAATCCCCCGATTTGTAGGGATATATGCTGTCGCATCCGTATCATACCATTTGTAGTATAGAAATAGTATATATATAATACAAATCTCAGATGATAAGATAAGATCTTTGAAAAATCCACCGCGTTGAAAATGCATGGACAGATGAGGGGCAGCGCCGTTTTTTTCTTCGGCTGATGATTTGTCATTTTCTTAATTTTTCTTTTCTTTCGGCTGCTTTGAGATTACACCCAAACGAAATTTGTTTGGATATTTTTCCTCCTCGAGAAGTAAGTGTTGAAGCGAAGTGTTCGAAGGCATTTAAAGACGCCAAGTGGCGAGCCGCGACATACGAAAGACGGAAAAGTTAAATTTAAGGAGTGTCGAAAGACAGCAAGGCTTTGAGCTTAAGGGAGGAATTTGTTGGGTGTAATCTCAAAGTAGCCGAAAGAAAAGAAAAATGAGGAAAATGATAAATCATGAGCAGAAGAAAAAATGGCGCAGCCCCTCATTTGTCCATGCATTTTCAACACAGTAGATTTTTCAAAGATCTTATCTTATCATCTAAGATTTGTATTATACATATAATATGTCTATATATATGTGGCATATATGAAATATGAGAAGTGTGAGCGAACAGAGAGCTTAGAAAGAAAAGAAAAGGAATGTATTAGCGTAAGAGAAAGCAAAGAAAAAGAGTTATTCTTCCTCCGTTAAAAAAATCGTTCCTCTTCACCAAATCAATTACTCGTCCCTCACACAAATCGCTTATTCACAAATAAAAACAACAGTTTCAAATCCAATTCTGAAAAGTATATTTAAGAATATGATGAAATGTTCGTCGTATTCCCAAACTTAAGAATCATATAAATTCAGTTACCTTTCCTTTAAGCTAATGGATTTGGTATGTATATGATGAGTAACTGCGATGTTCGTTTTTTTTATGTGTCTTCTCTGACAAAGTGTAACGACCCTACTTTTCTAATTGAATATTTGGCGGATTTCCGCAACGGAGGCTACGGAAAGCCCATTTATTAAAAACTTTTTTAAATGAAAACATATACATATCAAAAATATTGTTTACAAGAGTTATCTTTACACGGGCCGAAGCCCCAAAAATCAAAATAACTAATGCCGCTCCACAGGTCGCATCCATGTACCGCTCTCGCCCTCAAAAGCCCATGGAGTCACCGCCACCAGCCACTAACCTAGTCCTGACGTTCGCCGACGTCGGACTCATCATTTCCTACAACACATAAAGGCCTGAGCGATACGCTCAGTAGGTGAATTCATGCAAATGCAGCGTGCACTCAATCCCAATCCCGACACCTCGCCACATGATATAATGCAATGCACGCTCGTTCCCACACTCTACTCTATCTCAATCTCAGGGCCCTAGGCTGGACTCGCACCTCACGCGCAATATATAACATATCTGGCCTAGCGGTGCCCACGCTACGGTCCACTGATCGCTCACGTCAGCTTCCTCCCGTAGGTCGCCCCTTCCGCTATCCGTAACAAAGGTCTGGTCGCTCACGCCAGACTAGCGGTGCCCACGCTACAGTCCACTGATCGCTCACGTCAGCTTCCTCCCGTAGGTCGCCCCTTCCGCTACAGAGCTCAAACGACGGTTTGCACCTTGGGTTGCTCAAGCCCAAGTAGACAGATCGCTCACGTCTGTCTCCCGTCCGGTGCCTCATGAGTCCGACCTCAACTCCTCTAAGAGTACGACTGCCGAAATCGGCACACTCTACCCCGCTCAAACGACACTATAAAGTGTCACCGCCCACGCGGTCATCATCTCTCACAATACCGTGATATGCCGTGATATGCTATGCACATGTTATAAAACACATAAAATAATAATTGCAAGTCCTGTCCTTTTTCATAATTAAAATCACGTATGTTATTTATTTCGTGCCGTAAAAATAATAGGTACCATTCACGTCTACCCCAAGTATCGAAAGCCTTCTAACTCCTATTGTTCCCAACTACTCAAGTATAGGGTTGAACCTAATTCAAACTAAAGCCCATTCTTAAATCAGTTATGAGCTAGCCAAGGGAATGGGCCCAACTTTTGTGAGCCCAACTAATACTAAGCCTAGGTCAACTCATCTAATTGGTCAACCTTCAAAATCTGGGAATTCCGTCGGCTAATATTCGAAAATGGTCACTGAAGCTATTTCAACCCCAAGAATTTCGTTCGTCTTGACCACTGTGAGGAACTCGCCCGATTTGAGACCCCACAGAAATCGTCCGATTCGAGGGTTCAGTTGAAATCGCCCGATTTGCGTTCGATTGGGAAATCGCTCGATTTGGGAGTCTCGATGAAATTCGCGTGATTTGAGAAGGGCACGTTGCATTCGATTTGTTTTTGGAGTCGCCCGATTTGGCTCGACATCGCCCGATTTGAGGAGCCATTGGAGTCGCACAATTTGGAATCGTCTTGAGATCGCCCGATTTGAGGGCTTACTGAAATCGCCCGATTTCTGGGCTCACTGGAATCGCCCGAATTGAGGGGAAATCGCCCGAATTTTGAGGGCTCACAGAAATCGCCCGATTTCTGGGCTCACAGGAATCGCCCAAATTGAAGCAAAAGCTCGGCGATTTCATGGCTGTTCGACACGTGTTACAGCTGGAAATCGCCCGACCTCATTATAGCATAATTCGCCCGATTTCTGTGAAGTACTAAATCGATTTCGTCCGATTTGAGAGTTGACTGTGTTTGGCATAAATCGCCCGATGTGAAGAAGCTGGACAGATTTTTTTTGGCTGAATTCACTTGATTTTGGAGCAGTAGCAAGTAGAGGCTTTATCATATTCTACTCGATTATTGGAGCTACTCGTACGAAATTTATTAGTGATTTACCCTTCTATGTCCTAATGGCCCGATCATTGAATACTATTGAATTTGCCCGATTCACCACAAGGCACTCTCAACTTAATACTATCAACCAATCCCTCTATCGCAGTTCATTTACTAAAATAATTCAAGCACCCCAAAATTATATTCTAAGCATATAAACTTCAATAATCACCCAAAAACCCACATATTAGGTTCGAAACTTAGCAACTAACAAGTAGAAATTCATAAACAACAAAGTCACATATACCAAAGTTCATCGATTCGAACTTGAATGGCCGAAACAACCAAGTTCGAAACTTTGAACTTATTTATGTGTTGTAGGTGAAGAATACACCTACATTGCTTCCTAAGCTTTGGTTCGATGATATGAGGCGTGACGAACTTTGCCGAAAATCCCGAGCTCCCAACTCGTCTCCTTGGTTTTCTTCTCCTTTGCTTTCTTTCTATTTTTCTTTTGCTAGGTGGCTCTTGGAAAGTTTCGTCCCTTGCCTGAGGTGGTGAGACTGTGGGTGTTGGTATGGGTTTTTCATGTGGGGTTTAAAAGTGGTGGCATGGAGTTCGCGTGGCTTGTCTTGCTCCCAAGTAAAATTCCATGTTTTAGGGAGACTAATAATTATTGGACATAGGTTCTGGGTTAAGGCATGGGAGCCATGCGTGTACCTTCCTTAATTTTAGGAGAAATATCTCTTTTGTTTTCTCTATTGGGCTCAAGTTTGGGTTTTAAGTTATTAAATCATTTGGGCCCTATATTAATATTATTTAACTACTTCCTCTTGGGCTCAAACATTACTTTTTGGCATATGCTATTTAGGTCGAATATTGTTTGGGCCGAATTTCTTACCCGATTTTCGGTCCGCTAGAGCAAAGGGGTTGATTAATTTCGAACTTGCTCAAGATTAATTACGTCCTAATCCCGTATTAAAATTACGGGTGTTACATCCTCCCCCCTTATAAAAATTTCGTCCCCGAAATTTAGGTCATCGGGAACGACTCGGGGTAATGATTCTTCTTATTATCCTCGCACTCCCATGGGGCTTCTTGTACCGATTGGTTGCCATAGCCCTTGACTATCGGAATATCTTTATTCCGATGTCGTTTTACTTCTCGCATCTAGATCTCTCAGGTGTCGCAACTTAGATCTGGTTGAAACTATTGATGGAGCCTTTTTACTTCTTAGCACAGACTGGGATCTGCAACTTGCTTCCGTGATGCCGCCTCAGAACAGACATCGTGGACATGTTTCAACGACGCTGGCCGTTCTAATTGGTACGCAGCTTCGCCAACTCATTTAAAAGTTTGCAGAGGGCCTATATGTCTCGGGCTCAACTTCCCTTTCTGTCTGACTCTCTCCACGCACTTCATGGGTGATGTCCTTAAACTACCTCTTGCAAATTCTAACGATCTTCGCCGTTTGACCGTCGCAACTTCTCTAACATCTTTGGGTGCTTGCACCCTTTCCCGACCATTGGTTGATGATGGCGACTCACTGTTAGGTATTGCAAACACTACATCTCTCTCTCTCTCTCTCTCTCTCTCTCTCTCTCTCTCTCTCTCTCTCTCCCTCTTATAGTGCTCCTAGGTCTAACGACTACCAGAAAGGAGAAATCTATCATCGGTCGAGTTATAGTCCTCTCACCTAGATAAATTTCAACGTGAGGAAGGGAAGGTATGGATCGTCGAATCTTTATCCCTAGAGATTGGAAAGGCACGTCCGCGCAACAACTGGAGTTCAAGAAACAGACATCATATGAAAGCGAGAGGGAGGGGGAACAAGATTTATTGAGGCCAAGGTAAGCTCCTTCTTGTTGTAGAGGGTTTAAACGATGGATTCCTAATTAGTATGAGGCTCACCTAAGTTTGGTCGAACCCATATCGTCTTGAGGTTGAGCTAAGGGGACTAGCTATAGTTTCGATTCGGGCGAGGATCTAGAATTAGGAGCATTCACCATGCTTCCGTTGCGCCACTCTGGTGCTGACATATACGACTACCGATATACGGTAAGGACTGGGCCGTAGAGTTGTACTCCGGTGCTATAGGTTTTGGACTTGTTGTGCTTTTTCGGTTAAGGCTGAGGAAGTTTCCCTCGTCTAACAGAGGCGAGAAAGATTCGCAAGTTGAATCCAGGAGTTGTTAAGCCTTAAGGCTGAGATTTGAGCAATTTTCATTTCTGCTTGCTTGCACCGAGATACGAAATCGTCTCCCTCGGTTAATAGGAATCCTGCTAGTTTCTTAGAGCAACTGGTCATGATTGAAGTAGGCACACGAAAAAAAATCTGCTACGTACCTGTCATCACAGCTGGGTTGGCTTCCAACTCCTCGTTGGTCAGGGTAAATACTCGAGCTGGCACAGGTGGAGGTCGCGTAAGCTGTTGGGGTTGGTTCTGTGCCAAAGGTAGATTCTCCGTGCAGGTCCTGGCAAAATGTCCCTCCTTTCCGCATCTGAAACACTGCGGAGTGGGTCTCTGTCCAAAGCAGGCCCCGGAGTGATATCGTCCACATTGTTGGCACTGTGGCATTCCATTTAGAGGTTGACTGGGGGTGTTGGAGGGTTCCTGATTGGGTCTCGGGTGCCAGTTCTGCTGGCCCTGGCGGTACCCTGGGTTGTTAGAACCCTTGCCAAGGAACTGGCGTTTCCTGTCTCCTCCACCCCCACTCTGCTGGTTATCTGTCTTCCTCCTTGCCTCCTGCGCTTCCATGACTACCCGTTCAGCTTGTTCGGCGATCAGGGCGCGTTCAGTCACTTGCATAAACTCAAGCTGTCGTGCGCCCGCGATACTCAAATCCCGATATATTTCAGGCTTGAGCCCCTGGATAAATCGGGTTACCTTCAGCGTACTGGTGGAGATAAGATGTGGAGCAAACCGAGACAATTCTTCAAATTTGCGGGTATATTCCGCAACAGGCATATTCTCTTGTCTCAAGTTCATAAACTCGTACATCCTCTGTTCTTGGTCGTGGGCTGTGAAGTATTTGTTGAAGAATAACTCCTTGAACCTCTCCCACGTCATCGTGATTGGGCTTTCCAACACCTTCACAGTATTCCACCAGTACCGCGCGTTTTCCCGTAAAAGGAAGGCGGCGCACAGGACTTTCTCGTTGTCAGGCACTCTACTATAGACGAACATGTCCTCTATGGTTCCTATCCAGTCTTCAGCCACCGCAGGGTTGGTGGCTTCAGTAAATATTGGAGGATTCAGCTTGCGGAATCGTTCCCCGATGATTTCAATTCGTTCTTGTTGCGGGGAGGAATTACGTTCCGACGAGCTTTGTTGGTGGATTAGGGCATTGATTTGGTCCGATTGCTGTCGGATAAGGTCAGTTAGTTGGCGAATGGTGGTGCGGTCATCATTTGGTGGGGATTCAGATCTCGCCCCACGACTCGATTCCCCCGCAAATTCTCTACGTGGTCTCGGCATTCTCAACTAGATAATACCATAGGCAAACGTTAATCACTACTTATTTCTTACCCGGTGTTAGAACATACAGGCGAGGCTGGTTCTCCCGGCTTTTGAGCGGCGGTACATGGACAGTCTACAGAATCTAGAGCCGAAGCTCTGATACCACCTGTAACGACCCTACTTTTCTAATTGAATATTTGGCGGATTTCCGCAACGCAGGCTACGGAAAGCCCATTTATTAAAAACTTTTTTAAATGAAAACATATACATATCAAAAATATTGTTTACAAGAGTTATCTTTACACGGGCCGAAGCCCCAAAAATCAAAATAACTAATGCCGCTCCACAGGTCGCATCCATGTACCGCTCTCGCCCTCAAAAGCCCATGGAGTCACCGCCACCAGCCACTAACCTAGTCCTGACGTTCGCCGACGTCGGACTCATCATTTCCTACAACACATAAAGGCCTGAGCGATACGCTCGGTAGGTGAATTCATGCAAATGCAGCGTGCACTCAATCCCAATCCCGACACCTCGCCACATGATATAATGCAATGCACGCTCGTTCCCACACTCTACTCTATCTCAATCTCAGGGCCCTAGGCTGGACTCGCACCTCACGCGCAATATATAACATATCTGGCCTAGCGGTGCCCACGCTACGGTCCACTGATCGCTCACGTCAGCTTCCTCCCGTAGGTCGCCCCTTCCGCTATCCGTAACAAAGGTCTGGTCGCTCACGCCAGACTAGCGGTGCCCACGCTACAGTCCACTGATCGCTCACGTCAGCTTCCTCCCGTAGGTCGCCCCTTCCGCTACAGAGCTCAAACGACGGTTTGCACCTTGGGTTGCTCAAGCCCAAGTAGACAGATCGCTCACGTCTGTCTCCCGTCCGGTGCCTCATGAGTCCGACCTCAACTCCTCTAAGAGTACGACTGCCGAAATCGGCACACTCTACCCCGCTCAAACGACACTATAAAGTGTCACCGCCCACGCGGTCATCATCTCTCACAATACCGTGATATGCCGTGGTATGCTATGCACATGTTATAAAACACATAAAATAATAATTGCAAGTCCTGTCCTTTTTCATAATTAAAATCACGTATGTTATTTATTTCGTGCCGTAAAAATAATAGGTACCATTCACGTCTACCCCAAGTATCGAAAGCCTTCTAACTCCTATTGTTCCCAACTACTCAAGTATAGGGTTGAACCTAATTCAAACTAAAGCCCATTCTTAAATCAGTTATGAGCTAGCCAAGGGAATGGGCCCAACTTTTGTGAGCCCAACTAATACTAAGCCTAGGTCAACTCATCTAATTGGTCAACCTTCAAAATCTGGGAATTCCGTCGGCTAATATTCGAAAATGGTCACTGAAGCTATTTCAACCCCAAGAATTTCGTTCGTCTTGACCACTGTGAGGAACTCGCCCGATTTGAGACCCCACAGAAATCGTCCGATTCGAGGGTTCAGTTGAAATCGCCCGATTTGCGTTCGATTGGGAAATCGCTCGATTTGGGAGTCTCGATGAAATTCGCGTGATTTGAGAAGGGCACGTTGCATTCGATTTGTTTTTGGAGTCGCCCGATTTGGCTCGACATCGCCCGATTTGAGGAGCCATTGGAGTCGCACAATTTGGAATCGTCTTGAGATCGCCCGATTTGAGGGCTTACTGAAATCGCCCGATTTCTGGGCTCACTGGAATCGCCCGAATTGAGGGGAAATCGCCCGAATTTTGAGGGCTCACAGAAATCGCCCGATTTCTGGGCTCACAGGAATCGCCCAAATTGAAGCAAAAGCTCGGCGATTTCATGGCTGTTCGACACGTGTTACAGCTGGAAATCGCCCGACCTCATTATAGCATAATTCGCCCGATTTCTGTGAAGTACTAAATCGATTTCGTCCGATTTGAGAGTTGACTGTGTTTGGCATAAATCGCCCGATGTGAAGAAGCTGGACAGATTTTTTTTGGCTGAATTCACTTGATTTTGGAGCAGTAGCAAGTAGAGGCTTTATCATATTCTACTCGATTATTGGAGCTACTCGTACGAAATTTATTAGTGATTTACCCTTCTATGTCCTAATGGCCCGATCATTGAATACTATTGAATTTGCCCGATTCACCACAAGGCACTCTCAACTTAATACTATCAACCAATCCCTCTATCGCAGTTCATTTACTAAAATAATTCAAGCACCCCAAAATTATATTCTAAGCATATAAACTTCAATAATCACCCAAAAACCCACATATTAGGTTCGAAACTTAGCAACTAACAAGTAGAAATTCATAAACAACAAAGTCACATATACCAAAGTTCATCGATTCGAACTTGAATGGCCGAAACAACCAAGTTCGAAACTTTGAACTTATTTATGTGTTGTAGGTGAAGAATACACCTACATTGCTTCCTAAGCTTTGGTTCGATGATATGAGGCGTGACGAACTTTGCCGAAAATCCCGAGCTCCCAACTCGTCTCCTTGGTTTTCTTCTCCTTTGCTTTCTTTCTATTTTTCTTTTGCTAGGTGGCTCTTGGAAAGTTTCGTCCCTTGCCTGAGGTGGTGAGACTGTGGGTGTTGGTATGGGTTTTTCATGTGGGGTTTAAAAGTGGTGGCATGGAGTTCGCGTGGCTTGTCTTGCTCCCAAGTAAAATTCCATGTTTTAGGGAGACTAATAATTATTGGACATAGGTTCTGGGTTAAGGCATGGGAGCCATGCGTGTACCTTCCTTAATTTTAGGAGAAATATCTCTTTTGTTTTCTCTATTGGGCTCAAGTTTGGGTTTTAAGTTATTAAATCATTTGGGCCCTATATTAATATTATTTAACTACTTCCTCTTGGGCTCAAACATTACTTTTTGGCATATGCTATTTAGGTCGAATATTGTTTGGGCCGAATTTCTTACCCGATTTTCGGTCCGCTAGAGCAAAGGGGTTGATTAATTTCGAACTTGCTCAAGATTAATTACGTCCTAATCCCGTATTAAAATTACGGGTGTTACATCCTCCCCCTTATAAAAATTTCGTCCCCGAAATTTAGGTCATCGGGAACGACTCGGGGTAATGATTCTTCTTATTATCCTCGCACTCCCATGGGGCTTCTTGTACCGATTGGTTGCCATAGCCCTTGACTATCGGAATATCTTTATTCCGATGTCGTTTTACTTCTCGCATCTAGATCTCTCAGGTGTCGCAACTTAGATCTGGTTGAAACTATTGATGGAGCCTTTTTACTTCTTAGCACAGACTGGGATCTGCAACTTGCTTCCGTGATGCCGCCTCAGAACAGACATCGTGGACATGTTTCAACGACGCTGGCCGTTCTAATTGGTACGCAGCTTCGCCAACTCATTTAAAAGTTTGCAGAGGGCCTATATGTCTCGGGCTCAACTTCCCTTTCTGTCTGACTCTCTCCACGCACTTCATGGGTGATGTCCTTAAACTACCTCTTGCAAATTCTAACGATCTTCGCCGTTTGACCGTCGCAACTTCTCTAACATCTTTGGGTGCTTGCACCCTTTCCCGACCATTGGTTGATGATGGCGACTCACTGTTAGGTATTGCAAACACTACATCTCTCTCTCTCTCTCTCTCTCTCTCTCTCTCTCTCTCTCTCTCTCTCTCTCTCTCTCTTATAGTGCTCCTAGGTCTAACGACTACCAGAAAGGAGAAATCTATCATCGGTCGAGTTATAGTCCTCTCACCTAGATAAATTTCAACGTGAGGAAGGGAAGGTATGGATCGTCGAATCTTTATCCCTAGAGATTGGAAAGGCACGTCCGCGCAACAACTGGAGTTCAAGAAACAGACATCGTATGAAAGCGAGAGGGAGGGGGAACAAGATTTATTGAGGCCAAGGTAAGCTCCTTGTTGTAGAGGGTTTAAACGATGGATTCCTAATTAGTATGAGGCTCACCTAAGTTTGGTCGAACCCATATCGTCTTGAGGTTGAGCTAAGGGGACTAGCTATAGTTTCGATTCGGGCGAGGATCTAGAATTAGGAGCATTCACCATGCTTCCGTTGCGCCACTCTGGTGCTGACATATATGACTACCGATATACGGTAAGGACTGGGCCGTAGAGTTGTACTCCGGTGCTATAGGTTTTGGACTTGTTGAGCTTTTTCGGTTAAGGCTGAGGAAGTTTCCCTCGTCTAACAGAGGCGAGAAAGATTCGCAAGTTGAATCCAGGAGTTGTTGAGCCTTAAGGCTGAGATTTGAGCAATTTTCATTTCTGCTTGCTTGCACCGAGATACGAAATCGTCTCCCTCGGTTAATAGGAATCCTGCTAGTTTCTTAGAGCAACTGGTCATGATTGAAGTAGGCACACGAAAAAAAATCTTCTACGTACCTGTCATCACAGCTGGGTTGGCTTCCAACTCCTCGTTGGTCAGGGTAAATACTCGAGCTGGCACAGGTGGAGGTCGCGTAAGCTGTTGGGGTTGGTTCTGTGCCAAAGGTAGATTCTCCGTGCAGGTCCTGGCAAAATGTCCCTCCTTTCCGCATCTGAAACACTGCGGAGTGGGTCTCTGTCCAAAGCAGGCCCCGGAGTGATATCGTCCACATTGTTGGCACTGTGGCATTCCATTTAGAGGTTGACTGGGGGTGTTGGAGGGTTCCTGATTGGGTCTCGGGTGCCAGTTCTGCTGGCCCTGGCGGTACCCTGGGTTGTTAGAACCCTTGCCAAGGAACTGGCGTTTCCTGTCTCCTCCGCCCCCACTCTGCTGGTTATCTGTCTTCCTCCTTGCCTCCTGCGCTTCCATGACTACCCGTTCAGCTTGTTCGGCGATCAGGGCGCGTTCAGTCACTTGCATAAACTCAAGCTGTCGTGCGCCCGCGATACTCAAATCCCGATATATTTCAGGCTTGAGCCCCTGGATAAATCGGGTTACCTTCAGCGTACTGGTGGAGATAAGATGTGGAGCAAACCGAGACAATTCTTCAAATTTGCGGGTATATTCCGCAACAGGCATATTCTCTTGTCTCAAGTTCATAAACTCGTACATCCTCTGTTCTTGGTCGTGGGCTGTGAAGTATTTGTTGAAGAATAACTCCTTGAACCTCTCCCACGTCATCGTGATTGGGCTTTCCAACACCTTCACAGTATTCCACCAGTACCGCGCGTTTTCCCGTAAAAGGAAGGCGGCGCACAGGACTTTCTCGTTGTCAGGCACTCTACTATAGACGAACATGTCCTCTATGGTTCCTATCCAGTCTTCAGCCACCGCAGGGTTGGTGGCTTCAGTAAATATTGGAGGATTCAGCTTGCGGAATCGTTCCCCGATGATTTCAATTCGTTCTTGTTGCGGGGAGGAATTACGTTCCGACGAGCTTTGTTGGTGGATTAGGGCATTGATTTGGTCCGATTGCTGTCGGATAAGGTCAGTTAGTTGGCGAATGGTGGTGCGGTCATCATTTGGTGGGGATTCAGATCTCGCCCCACGACTCGATTCCCCCGCAAATTCTCTACGTGGTCTCGGCATTCTCAACTAGATAATACCATAGGCAAACGTTAGTCACTACTTATTTCTTACCCGGTGTTAGAACATACAGGCGAGGCTGGTTCTCCCGGCTTTTGAGCGGCGGTACATGGACAGTCTACAGAATCTAGAGCCGAAGCTCTGATACCACCTGTAACGACCCTACTTTTCTAATTGAATATTTGGCGGATTTCCGCAACGGAGGCTACGGAAAGCCCATTTATTAAAAACTTTTTTAAATGAAAACATATACATATCAAAAATATTGTTTACAAGAGTTATCTTTACACGGGCCGAAGCCCCAAAAATCAAAATAACTAATGCCGCTCCACAGGTCGCATCCATGTACCGCTCTCGCCCTCAAAAGCCCATGGAGTCACCGCCACCAGCCACTAACCTAGTCCTGACGTTCGCCGACGTCGGACTCATCATTTCCTACAACACATAAAGGCCTGAGCGATACGCTCAGTAGGTGAATTCATGCAAATGCAGCGTGCACTCAATCCCAATCCCGACACCTCGCCACATGATATAATGCAATGCACGCTCGTTCCCACACTCTACTCTATCTCAATCTCAGGGCCCTAGGCTGGACTCGCACCTCACGCGCAATATATAACATATCTGGCCTAGCGGTGCCCACGCTACGGTCCACTGATCGCTCACGTCAGCTTCCTCCCGTAGGTCGCCCCTTCCGCTATCCGTAACAAAGGTCTGGTCGCTCACGCCAGACTAGCGGTGCCCACGCTACAGTCCACTGATCGCTCACGTCAGCTTCCTCCCGTAGGTCGCCCCTTCCGCTACAGAGCTCAAACGACGGTTTGCACCTTGGGTTGCTCAAGCCCAAGTAGACAGATCGCTCACGTCTGTCTCCCGTCCGATGCCTCATGAGTCCGACCTCAACTCCTCTAAGAGTACGACTGCCGAAATCGGCACACTCTACCCCGCTCAAACGACACTATAAAGTGTCACCGCCCACGCGGTCATCATCTCTCACAATACCGTGATATGCCGTGATATGCTATGCACATGTTATAAAACACATAAAATAATAATTGCAAGTCCTGTCCTTTTTCATAATTAAAATCACGTATGTTATTTATTTCGTGCCGTAAAAATAATAGGTACCATTCACGTCTACCCCAAGTATCGAAAGCCTTCTAACTCCTATTGTTCCCAACTACTCAAGTATAGGGTTGAACCTAATTCAAACTAAAGCCCATTCTTAAATCAGTTATGAGCTAGCCAAGGGAATGGGCCCAACTTTTGTGAGCCCAACTAATACTAAGCCTAGGTCAACTCATCTAATTGGTCAACCTTCAAAATCTGGGAATTCCGTCGGCTAATATTCGAAAATGGTCACTGAAGCTATTTCAACCCCAAGAATTTCGTTCGTCTTGACCACTGTGAGGAACTCGCCCGATTTGAGACCCCACAGAAATCGTCCGATTCGAGGGTTCAGTTGAAATCGCCCGATTTGCGTTCGATTGGGAAATCGCTCGATTTGGGAGTCTCGATGAAATTCGCGTGATTTGAGAAGGGCACGTTGCATTCGATTTGTTTTTGGAGTCGCCCGATTTGGCTCGACATCGCCCGATTTTAGGAGCCATTGGAGTCGCACAATTTGGAATCGTCTTGAGATCGCCCGATTTGAGGGCTTACTGAAATCGCCCGATTTCTGGGCTCACTGGAATCGCCCGAATTGAGGGGAAATCGCCCGAATTTTGAGGGCTCACAGAAATCGCCCGATTTCTGGGCTCACAGGAATCGCCCAAATTGAAGCAAAAGCTCGGCGATTTCATGGCTGTTCGACACGTGTTACAGCTGGAAATCGCCCGACCTCATTATAGCATAATTCGCCCGATTTCTGTGAAGTACTAAATCGATTTCGTCCGATTTGAGAGTTGACTGTGTTTGGCATAAATCGCCCGATGTGAAGAAGCTGGACAGATTTTTTTTGGCTGAATTCACTTGATTTTGGAGCAGTAGCAAGTAGAGGCTTTATCATATTCTACTCGATTATTGGAGCTACTCGTACGAAATTTATTAGTGATTTACCCTTCTATGTCCTAATGGCCCGATCATTGAATACTATTGAATTTGCCCGATTCACCACAAGGCACTCTCAACTTAATACTATCAACCAATCCCTCTATCGCAGTTCATTTACTAAAATAATTCAAGCACCCCAAAATTATATTCTAAGCATATAAACTTCAATAATCACCCAAAAACCCACATATTAGGTTCGAAACTTAGCAACTAACAAGTAGAAATTCATAAACAACAAAGTCACATATACCAAAGTTCATCGATTCGAACTTGAATGGCCGAAACAACCAAGTTCGAAACTTTGAACTTATTTATGTGTTGTAGGTGAAGAATACGCCTACCTTGCTTCCTAAGCTTTGGTTCGATGATATGAGGCGTGACGAACTTTGCCGAAAATCCCGAGCTCCCAACTCGTCTCCTTGGTTTTCTTCTCCTTTGCTTTCTTTCTATTTTTCTTTTGCTAGGTGGCTCTTGGAAAGTTTCGTCCCTTGCCTGAGGTGGTGAGACTGTGGGTGTTGGTATGGGTTTTTCATGTGGGGTTTAAAAGTGGTGGCATGGAGTTCGCGTGGCTTGGCTTGTCTTGCTCCCAAGTAAAATTCCATGTTTTAGGGAGACTAATAATTTTAGGAGAAATATCTCTTTTGTTTTCTCTATTGGGCTCAAGTTTGGGTTTTAAGTTATTAAATCATTTGGGCCCTATATTAATATTATTTAACTACTTCCTCTTGGGCTCAAACATTACTTTTTGGCATATGCTATTTAGGTCGAATATTGTTTGGGCCGAATTTCTTACCCGATTTTCGGTCCGCTAGAGCAAAGGGGTTGATTAATTTCGAACTTGCTCAAGATTAATTACGTCCTAATCCCGTATTAAAATTACGGGTGTTACACAAAGTATCAAGTATGTTTTGTTTATTATGTAAGTTATGACCCACGTTATGACCCATTTATTATTAAGGTTTAATAATTAATTAATGGGATTTATTCCTATTGGTCTAAAGAGATATTAACTACCCACTACATTGATGGAATGTAACTCTATAAATACATTAAGTCGGTCCTCTCTCACACTAATTTTTTAGGTTATTCTTCATCCATCAGAAAATATATTAAAGTAGTGTAAATGGAGAGAAACGCGACTTACGTCTTCTCGAATCGCCAAGATGAATCAAGGTTAGTTTATTATTTATTATCATGAGAATTGTGTTGATTAAAGATCATGGATTATGTTCGTATGAATTACGTGTAGCATATAAATATGCTTACAGTTGCTATCAGAGCCACGTTGTAAACACATGATTCTCTTTTATATGTGAATTTCATGTCTGCCATCGTGATATGAGTTTAATCATTATCGGATGAAGACCTTGCCTATGATATGCGTATGTCTTTGTGTGGTTATGATAACGTGAATAATGATCAAGCATCTATTTTGTGGCTTTATTTTTTTTTTATGAACAATCATGACTTTCATTTCGCATGCTCACTTGAATCAAGCACGATGAAGTAGATATATTCACGACTATGAATTATAATGTTACATGATTCTCATCAGACGGTTGCGTAAATTGTTTTTGTGTTAAGTATGAATATGCGAAGAGATACACAATAGATACACGCGCATATGTATGTTAATAGTCACGATTCCTTTTGACTATTTCTATATTTACTATATTTAGCCAAAATAAATCTTGGGTTTTGAATCCTTTTGAATGCGTCATGATATTATATTATTTGACTCATTATTTGTATCACGACTACAACACGAGTATGCTACGCTGAATTAGTTTTAGCGTGAAGAAATAATTCATTTGTTCATTCGATCTTATTTTCGAATTTTATTTGTTAAGTTATGCGTTTGAACAAGTCACGCGAAATATATGTGGACGTGGGTCGTTTATGTTTGACTTAGTATTTGCTATTGGAAGTTTTGTTTTTTGTGATAGCACATAACTGACCACGTGAATTACTTTGGCATTACTTGACAAAGTCTAGGAACAATTACCGTTAGATCCTTGGAAGTATAGAAATTATAGCCTCTGCCTGATACTGTAGTGACAGATTAGTCCCTGAACGGCTATATGGCGCTAAGTTAGCTCCTGAATAGGTTTAGAATTACAGATTAGTCCCAAAATTTTAAGAGAACTACATAGGGACCCCTGAACTATATAAATTATATTATTCCGCTGCTTTATGAATTATATCTCAATTATGTATGATTTGCTAGTCACTAAAGTGGCCAAATTAGTAAGGTTTCGAGATATAATAATACCGAATTGCTCGTGATTAATAGATGCTATTAATGCAATGACTTAACGAAAATCTCACGAGTATATTGATGTTCATTAGCAAATAAAATATAAAGTACCGCCCAAAGGTTGGTCGCTATTTTATGGCTAATAACGTAAAGGTGGTATATTTTATTCGATATGTTAAGTGCGTCCAAAGACGCTAACGTGTCAAACTTACAAAATTAACCAAATTAAATATCTAATTATTTATGCATCAAATTATTTTGTGCGTTGTTGGATCACCCAAAGGAGAACTTCAATGCGCATTTACGATATCTGAATCTATATTACAATTTTATTTCTCAAAGCACTAATAATGAGCATTATTGTATCTATTTGCAGCTTTCGCTCCTGTCTCTCTTAACTCGCAGGCCTCGTCAGTTGTCAAATTCAACGGGCTAAATCATAATGATTGGTCTGAGCAGGTTCAGTTTCACCTAGGTGTTCTGAACCTTGATTCGGCATTACTGTATCCTAAGCCCGATGATATTACTGATGACAACACTGATGAGCAAAGAGCTTTCCATGATGACTGGGAAAGATCGAACAGATTAAGCCTTATGTTTCTGCGAATGACTATATCGGAGAGCATTAAGTCAACAATTCCAAAAATTGAAACTGCTAAGGAATTTTTGGAATCTGTCCAAAGTATGGCCCACTCTGACACTGCTGATAAGTCTAGAGCTGGGACACTGATGGGTACGCTGACCACAATGAAATTTGATGGGTCACGTACAATGCACGAGCACGTTACTGAAATGATCAACTTAGCGTCAAAACTCGGATCCATGGGAATGAAAGTGGAATATAGTTTTCTTGTGACGTTCATTAGGAACTCCTTACCTCCTCAGTACGGTCCATTCCAAATTAATTATAACACAATAAAGGATAAATGGAATGTGACAGAACTGCAGAACTTTACTGATTCAAGAGGAGGCGAGGTTGAACAAACAGGGAGCTCATTCTATTAATATCATTGGCCGCCCAGGAGCTGGCAAGAAAACTGGAAAGCCGAAGGAAAAGGGAAAGGCACCATTGAAGGTTAATGCGTCTTCTTTCAAAATCCGCAAGAAGGAACTGAAGAGTAATGAATGTGGGTTCTGTGGAAAATCAGGACACCATAAGAAGGATTGCCTGAAACGTAAGGCATGGTTCGAAAGAAAAGGTACGCTTAATTCTTTCGTATGTTTCGAATCAAACTTAACTGAAGTTCCTTATAATACTTGGTGGATTGATTCTGGCAGTACTATTCACGTTACTAATACGATGCAGGGATTCCTTACGACCCAAATCATAAGCCCAAATGAAATATTTGTGCACATGGGGAATCGAGTCAAGGCATCAGTTGAAGCAATCGGAACTTATCGTTTAATTTTAAGTATTGGACATCATTTAGATCTTTTTCAGACTTTGTATGTTCCTTCTATTTCCCGTAACTTAGTTTCTTTATCAAAACTTGATTCTGCTGGTTTTACGTTTAAGTTTGGTAATGGATGTTTCAGTTTATATAAAAATAATATTTTTTACGGTTCCGGTGTGCTTCGTGATGATTTATATAAACTAAACCTCGATAATGACTTCGCTGAAACTCTTATGATATCGCATCATAATGTTGGCATGAAACGTGGATTATTGAACGAAAATTCAGCATATCTGTCGCATAAACGATTGGGTCACATTTCCAAGAAAGAATACAGAGACTCGTAAAGAATTAAATCCTTTCAGACTTGGATTTTACTGATCTCGGTATATGTGTGGATTGTATTAAAGGAAAACTCACAAAACACACAAATAAAGGTAAAGCCACAAGAAGTGCGCAGCTCTTAGAAATTATACTGACATTTGCAGACCTTTTGATGTTCCATATTTTGGTGGAGAAAAGTATTTCATCACCTTTATTGATGACTTTTCACGTTACGGTTATGTCTATTTATTGCATGAAAATTCTCAATCGCTAAACGCATTAGAAGTGTTTATTACCGAGGTTGAGCGACAATTAGACAGAAAGGTGAAAATTGTCAGATCTGACCGCGGTGGCGAATATTATGGAAAATATAATGAGAGCGGACAATGTCCAGGTCCGTTCGCTAAATTCCTCGAAAAGAATGGCATATGTGCTCAATACACGATGCCAGGCACACCTGAACAAAATGGTGTTGCAGAAAGACGAAATCGTACATTAATGGATATGGTTAGGAGCATGTTAAGTTGCTCATCTTTGACCCCATCGTTGTGGATGTATTGTTTGAAACTGTTGTTTATTTATTAAACAGGGTTCCTAGTAAGGCAGTTTCGAAAACTCCTTTTGAACTGTGGACGAGAAGGAAACCTAGTTTAAGACACCTGCATGTTTGGGGTTGCCAGGCAGAAATAAAAATTTATAATCTACATGAAAGAAAATTGGATGCAAGAACGACCATTGGATTCTTTATTGGTTATCCAGAAAAGTCGAAGGGGTATATATTTTTATTTTCCTAACCACAGTACGAGAATTATTGAAACTGGAAATGTACGGTTCATCGAAAATGGTGAAATTAGTGGGAGTGTTGAACCACGTAAAGTTGATATTCAAGAAGTTAGGGTGGAGATCCCCATACCTTTAACTTCTACTCAAGTTGTCGTTCCAGCAGTCATTCAAAATCCCGCGCAGGAACAACAAATAAATGTTGAAACACCCCATAATGAAATCACACCTGAAGAACCTATCGTGAATGAACCACAATTAAGAAGATCAGAAAGAGAAAGACGATCTGCTATTTCTAATGATTATGTGGTATATCTACAAGAGTCAGAAGTTGACTTAGGAATAAATGATGATCCAGTTTCGTTTTCACAGGCCATGGAAAGTAATGATTCTGTTAAATGGTTTGATGCCGTGAAAGACGAATTAAACTCAATGCAACATAATGACGTCTGGGATCTCGTTGAATTGCCTGAAGGTTGTACAAGAATTGGGTGTAAGTGGGTCTTTAAGACCAAACTCGACTCTAATGGCAATATAGAACGACATAAAGCTAGACTTGTTGCGAAGGGATTTACCCAGAAAGACGGCGTTGATTATAAAGAGACCTTTTCACCTGTTTCAAAGAAGGACTCGTTTAGAATTATCATGGCATTGGTAGCTCATTATGACTTAGAGCTTCATCAAATGGATGTGAAAACCGCATTTCTCAATGGAGATTTAGAGGAGGATGTTTACATGGACCAACTTGAAGGTTTCGCTGTTAAAGGAAAAGAACATATGGTGTGTAAACATAAGAAGTCGATATACGAACAGAAACAAGCTTCGCGGCAATGGTACTTGAAATTTAATGATACCATTACCTCCTTCGGATTTAAAGAGAACATCGTTGATAGATGTATATATCTGAAGATCAGTGGGAGCAAGTATATAATATTAATTCTGTATGTTGATGACATTTTGCTCGCTACTAATGACTTATGCTTACTACATGAGACTAAAAGTTTCCTATCTAAGAACTTTGAAATGAAAGATATGGGTGAGGCATCCTTTGTGATAGGTATTGAAATACCGTGATAGATCACATGGATTGTTGGGATTGTCTCAGAAAGCATATATTAATAAGGTTCTTGAAAAATTTAATATGGAAAAGTGCTCATCAAGTGTTGCACCAATTCAGAAAGGGGATAAATTCAGCCTTATGCAATGTCCAAAGAATGAATTAGAGCGTAAAGAAATGGAAAGGATTCCTTATGCATCTGTCGTTGACAGTCTAATGTGTGCTCAAACGTGTACTAGACCCGATATTAGTTTCGCTGTGGGGATGTTGGGCAGATATCAAAGTAACCCAGGAATAGATCATTGGAAAGCTGCAAAGAAAGTCTTAAGGTATCTGCAAGGAACAAAAGATCATATGCTCACGTACAGAAGATCAAATCTCTTGGAAGTTATCGGCTATTCAGATTCAGATTACGCAGGATGTTGATACAAGAAAGTCAACATTCGGCTATTTGTTCCTATTAGCTGGGGGAGCAATCTCATGGAAAAGTTCGAAGCAGTCTGTTATTGCTGCATCAACAATGGAAGCTGAATTTGTAGCGTACATTGAGGCTACAGTTCAAGGATTATGGCTGCGGAATTTTATTTATGGTCTTGGCACAGTCGACAGTATTGCCAGGCCGCTTAAAATTTATTGTGACAATTCCGCAGCAGTGTTCTTCTCTAAAAACGACAAGTACTCAAAGGGTGCTAAGCATATTGGAGCTTAAATACTTTTCCGTTAAAGAAGAAGTTCAGAAACAACGAGTGTCAATCGAGCACATCAGCACCAAGCTTATGATTGCAGATCCACTGACGAAAGGATTACCACCAAAATTATTTAATGAACATGTTGAAAGGATGGGCATTATGAAAGGCCCTAATTGATGTTATGGTGGTTTTATGTTTCTTATATATGACATTATGTATTTGACACTCTGAGCTCAATATTATGTTTCTGATAATTAATGCATCCTGTTTTTAATTATCGATTGTATATTCACATTAAAGAATTAACGCAACAGGATGAGTCTGTAGCTAAGACAATAATGTGGACCATTACGATATATCTCATTAAGATCATGTTGAGTGTAGAGCTGATACTGTGATACATGGAAGGGACTGTGTCGTTACAATGGCATACGACCGCTATGATCCTTGTTAGCTTTAAGCTTACTAGCGATGAAAGGAATGATCAATTTATGACGGAATTTAGCTAAAATAAATATGCATATTATGGAAATTATTATTATTAAACCGTAAAGTTATATTACGCGGGCCAAGTGGGAGAATGTAAGTTATGACCCACATTATGACCCATTTATTATTAAGGTTTAATAATTAATTAATGGGTTTTATTCCTATTGGTCTAAAGATATATTAACTACCCACTACATTGATGAAATGTACTCTATAAATACATTAAGTCGGTCATCTCTCCACACTAACGTAGGTTATTCTTCATCCATCGGAAAATATATTAAAGTAGTGTAAAGGGAGAGAAACGCGACTTACGTCTTCTCGAATCGCCAAGATGAATCAAAGTTAGTGTTTATTATTTATTATCATGTATATCATGATAATTGTGTTGTTTAAAGATCATGGATTATGTTCGTATGAATTACGTGTATCATATAAATATGCTTACATATTATACATAGTTAAGAATCGTGTATTCGTGGACAAAAAAACTAGTTCAGTTTTCCTTGTGGAGATGAAGCTTAGAGTGCACCTAGTTATTATTATGATATTTGTTGGACATAAATCTTATATATATAAGGAAATGTAACTTTCACCTACAGCTGCCACGTGTCCTCTCATTGGGATTATTCATTATTAAAATTTTAATTATTTTTACTGCATTCCACCCCACTTTCTAAAACTACCTCTTCAAACACGTACATATCTCCTTAAAAAAACACGTACATATCAATTTATCGAAAACCAATTCACTCAACTCAAAATACATGCTCCACTTGATTTGATGATCTACATAAAAAATTTATATCATATTTCGTACACGGTTTGGAATTGCGTAAAGATCGATCTCCATTATGTTCTGCATCCGACGTTTCCTCTAATTATAGAAAGCTTGGTTTTTAATCCATGGTAATTTCGTTATTATCTATCTTGGTCGAGCTTGGGCGGATTGATTCGATTATATTTGATTTGCACAATCTTATGACGATTAGGGTTTTATGACAATTTTTCTTGCATCCGATCATGAAGGAGACTAGATAATACGATGTCCTGGGTGTGAGTCAGACGGCCACCCATGCCGAGATTAAGAAAGGTTATTAAGTGAAGGTATGTTTAACGTTACTCTGTTCATATTCTAGCTCTTCCGTTTGCAACTATATTTGTTAATGTTTCTTCTGTTATTTTAAGTCGCTATTTAGGCTATTCACGTTTCATTTATTTGTGAATGAGTCGAAGTTATTTAAATTTTTTAAACTTAAAAATTGGATAAATGTGCCATGAATATCGGGTACAATATTTTCGTGTACGTGCATCCATATCCCATATTGACATGGCAACAATTTGGTATGAATCGTGCCTTTTCTGTATGGTCAACAAAGTCACGTATGGTTATTGCATAAATTGCAGTAGGTTTGTCCCATTCACTATACCGAGTTGAGGAAATATCCACTTTCCAAAATTTGTTTTAACTTACTATACTGAAAATATAGAATTCAAATTATGTGTTCTCATATCATATATTATGTATCCTTCATGTATCGATTGAGTATAACGATAGTGATAGATCATATTCCAAACAACTGACTTGCTTGAATGATCAAGCAAAAATTATAGTAGGCATTTCAGCATCGGATTTGAAGAAAATTTTTACAGAGTTATAATAAGCTTATGTACGATTTTTTTTTATACTTACGTGTTCAACTTATTAGTTTTATATTTTGTAGGGTGAAGATGATGGGTCATTCCTAATACAAGATTATCTAAATAGTCGTTTAATATCACAATTCAATTTTCTACGGGCGCCCTTCGCATACAATGATGATATTAAGGTGTCGTATGTTTTCAGATTCGAGTGGCTCGGAAGAGTATAATTATTTATACTTCAAACGACGAAATTGTCAATGAACTTTATCATCTACCATCTTATATATGATACCGTTGGACATATTAATTACTCATAACTTCAAATATTTTTAATTTAAAATTTTATGTTTGATATTACAATAGATCGTCATCACGTATAAACCTTTATTTGCATATCTTACAATCTTCAAAACCATCACCATTTGTTGTGTATTATAATTCAAAATTATAAAATATCATCATTTTTTTCAATTATGTTTTTTTTTATACAAATTCTTAAGACCCGTGCATTACACGGGCAAAAAACTAATATTCGAGACAAAAAAAAAAGTGTAACACATTCTTGAACTTAGACATCATTTACAAATTTTTAACGTGATATCAAACAGTAACCCAAAAGGAAGTGAATAATACTTAGGATTGGTCGTCAAAAATATGATGAACTCCCGTCCTAACACTTAAGCTTCTAGGTGATTTAAACATTTAGCAATTTTATTATTCATATAGAATCAAGATAAAAGTCAAATAAATGAGAATTGTAATTTAACAATTTATTGTTTTTTCATTATTCATATAAAGTCAAGAAAGCAATCAAACTAATCGACCCCTCACTTGTTTCGAAGACAAGTAGTAAAACTAAAATAATTTTCAGCATTAAACTTAATTATATATTAACCCCGCAACCGTTTGCTTGCTAGGGAGGGGCAGAGATAGGGATCCACGGCATGCGGTGGTGGTTAAAACCCGCCCCAACTGGGCTCGTTGACAAGCCTAATTATATATAGCATGATTAGCTTTACTTAAAAGTTAAAACTATCATTAATATGCACCCATCACATGGTAATTTTCATTACCGTACAAACAAGACGATTACAACATGACACCGTTCCCTGAGCACAAACGATATATTAAGCAAATCAACATGAATTTCGTAAAAAACAATAAAAAAGCAGTCTTTCATAACATTGCATTGCACTACATTTTGCTGTTCTTGAAGAAGGGGCTTCCCATGGCTTTAGCCTTGTGCCTAAGAACATACTTCTGCGTCTTCCCCGTCGAAGTCTTAGGCAATTCTTCCACAAAGACGACGGTTCGCGGAGCCATATAGTGCGGCAAACGATCACGACAGTAATTAATGATATGCTCGCCGTTAGCAGCAAATCCATCCTTCAACTTCACAAAAGCACAAGGCGTCTCCCCCCAATATGCGTCCGGCCGACCCACCACAGAAGCCTCAAGAACGGCTGGATGACTATAAATCACCGACTCAACTTCGATAGTACTAATATTTTCCCCGCCCGAGATGATAATATCCTTCGATCGATCTTTTAACTCTATGTAGCCATCACTGTGCCTCACGGCCAAATCTCCGCTCCTAAACCACCCGCCTTCGAAAGCCTCTTCCGTCGCCTTTAAATTCTTTAAATAGCCGTTCATCACGGTATTTCCTCGAAACATAACTTCTCCCATCGTCTTAGCATCGAAGGGCACGCTCATCATTGTCAGTGGATCTTTCACGTCTACTTCTTCCATCCCGAGATGCTGTACACCTTGACGGGCCTTAATCTTGGCCCGCCCCTCGAGAGGTAACGAATCCCACTCGGGTTTCCAATCACAAACCGTCCCGGGACCATAAGTCTCCGTCAAACCGTACGAATGAGTTACATCAAATCCCAATTCATCCATCTTAGAGAGCACCTGAGGTGGAGGTGGGGCCCCACCCGTCATTACCATCACTTTATTGTGAATAGCTCTCCTTTCACCGGGCGATGCGTTGATTATCATGTTCAATACCGTTGGTGCGCCGCCCATATGTGTAACGCTGTGCTTTTCGATATTTCGAAATATTTCCTTAGCGGTTACGTTTCTAACACATACGTTTACGCCGCCCTGCGCTGCTACTCCCCAAGTGAGGTTCCATCCATTGCAATGGAACATAGGCACTGTCCAAAGGTAGACAGGCATAGGCATCATTCCGTTGAGAAGAATAGCTGCAAGAGAATTGAGGTATGCTCCTCTGTGACTATACACAACACCCTTGGGGCTCGAAGTCGTGCCCGAGGTGTAGTTTAGAGCAATAGGATCCCACTCGTCTTTTGGCCTAACGATGTCGAAATCTATTCGGCCTGATGCTAAGAAAGGCTCGTATTCGAGAATTTCTGAGGAATAAGCTTTTTTGTTTGACTTTGACCGATGATTTGATTCGGGGATTAAAATTACACGAGGCACCTTGATGTTTTTTTCCGACAGTAGTTTAAATGCACCCTTGACTGTGTCGAAAAATTGGTAATCGACGAATATGACTTTGGCTTCTGAATGTTGAAGCAACACAGAGACCATAGCTGAGTCGTGGCGTACGTTGAGTGTGCAAAGGACAGCCCCAGACATGGGAACAGCAAAGTGAAGCTCGTAAATTGCAGGAATATTTGGTGCCAATGCAGCAACCTGGGACATAGGAAGAGAAGGTTTAGAGTATGATAATTTGTATCGATGTCTTAAAATCATATTCAAGCGTCTTGGATCTGAATGCATATCCTCCTTATCCGAATTTCTCACTCGTTCGCGACCTTCTTCTCCAATTAAACTGAAGCATATAATTTGATTCACGCTTACTTAGCAAATTAATCAAAAATTCCAAGATATCATCGTATAATCCTAAATTTTATAAGTGCTTGTTTGGTTGGAGGGTTTAAGTATTTTAAAGGTGGATTTATGATATCTTCGTGTGTTTGGTTCGCAGGTTTATCTAAACCATGAGTTTATATAAAATCACTCTAAACCCATGCAGACGGGTTTAAATACACACACCCCCTCACATGTGTTTATTTAAACCCACTAACCAATCACACATTTTATTTATACCCATTAATTTGTTTTATATAAACCCTTACTTATTTAAACCCTCCTAAATATAAACCAGTCAACCAAACGAGCACTAAATGGTTGCAGAAATAAGGACCTCGTATTGATTAAAGGAAAACGAAAAGGATAGGGGAAAAGAGAAAAAAGATGAAATCAACAGAAAAATTAAAATTAAAACTAAACAAGGATTTACCAACGGATGAAAAGATAATTTGTTAGGACTTACAACATCAGCACGAGAAACGCCCAGATTGTGGAGGGCGGAAGCTAGCCTGACGCATCTTTCATGAGTCTGCTTCCAAGTGTAATATAAATCATCGTACACAATAGCGAGTCTGTCTCCGTATACAAGTGACGATCTCGCCAAGAAACTTATCGGAGTCAAAGGAACATAGTTTGCTGCGCACTTGAAAGTACCCTCCATAAGAGAGAGAGAGAGAGAGAGAGAGAGAGAGAGAGAGAGAGAGAGAGATGGAAGATATTTTTCCTAAACTCTGTTCAGGTCATGCCAAGAAAGTGGCTTTGTTGTTTCCCTTATTTGTTGTGTCGATCTCTCGAATTCATTCATGAGATCGCAAAAAATAAGCTGGGTGTTGATAATATTGGGAGTGTGAATTAGTATGTGGCAGAGATGAATCGATGAACTGTATTTGATGAGGAATTAGGAAACTATCTTAAATTGGATGCGAGAAAGGAATAAAAGAGATATAAAAGGTTAGAGTGGAGTAGGAGTAGAAATGCTCAAAATAAACCGTAATCGGCAGTTAACCGGACTAACCGCCGGACCAACCTTAAGTTGCCGGTTAGGGGGCAGTTAAAAACAGCCGGTTAAGCGGTTAACCGGCGGCTAGATTTAAAAAAAAATTCAAAATTCAAATTTGAGATGGCGCCCGTTGGAAAATTTTAAAAAATAATAAAAAAGGAAAAAGCCCCTGTAACTGTCGGTTAACCACCACCACCACCACCACGCCACCACCATGCCTGCCCAACCATCGCCCCCCAGTCCCCACGACACCCCGCCAGCCGCCCGCCCGCCCCCACGACACCCTGCCGGCCGCCGTCCGCCCACCCACCGCCTGTCGCACGCCCACCCCCACGCCTCCCCGCCGCCCGCCCTCCCATCCATCGCCCGCCGCCTGCCTCCGCCGCAGCCGACCGCATCCGCCGCTCGCGCCGCTGAACGCCTCCACCCCCCAACCCGCCGTCACTCGCCGCCGCCCCAACCACCGACCGCCACCGCCCCCTACAGCCGCACATCGGCCCGACCGCCGCCCGCAGCCGCACGCCGCCGCCACACCGTCGGTAGCATTTTTACCGTTTTTCATTTTTTTATCTAACGCTATTTTTCGTTCCCGTGTGTAGTATACTTCTAGATGGATCGCAGTGGTGGTCGACGGGTTCTCATGGATCGAGGGCCAGCAAAGGGAAGCAAGTTGTTGGTTGTTCATCGCAAGATGACTACCAAGAATACGACCCGAACGAGTTGTTGGATCTCGCCAGCATGCTCGGCGACGACTTCAACGAGGACGTGTTCGTGTATGAACCGTCGCCGCGAGATAGCTCGCAAGCCGCACAGACGGGAGGTGGAAGCCCAGACGCAGACTCAAACCGGCACCGGCTGGCGGCTACAGCTGGATCTCTTTGCGGTACACTTCAGGAAGGTACCGACTAGTATAGTTAATCAATTTAGAGCTATTTATAACTACTGCCCTAAGGAATATAATTTTAGAAAGGGGGCGGATATGGGTCAATGAATGCCCATCTCCGTTCGAAACACCCCACAAAGTTAGGAATAGGACAAAACCAAAGTCAAATATTCGGCGGAACGGATTCGCCCGCTTCGGGACCCGCCAGCGAAAGCGGAAGAGCAACGACTCTGTTTCATTACAACGAAGACGTTGCGCGCTGCGAACTCGCGAAGTTCGTAGCCGCGAAGCATCTTCCCTTTCGGTTTGCCGATGATCCGATCTATGAACATTCGATCAAAACGGCATATAACCCATAGTCGAAGAAAGTTTCGCGGAGCACACTTATGCGGGACACTAGGAAGAGCGTCCTCGCGCTTAAGCGCGACTTAGTAGGTACATTAGGTAATTTAGGAACTAACATGTCTATTTGCTCCGATATATGGAGCGATCATTGGCAACGTTAATCGTACATGGGCGTGACATGCCACTGGATCGATGATTCGTGGATGATACAAAAGCGCTTGATCGCATATAGGGAGTTCAATGAAGCGCACACGGCGCAAAACATGGGGTATCTTATTGGAGTATAGGATAGTCAATAAAGTCTTATCAGTATCGTTCGACAATGCGAGCGCAAACAACGCGAGCATAGAACGCTTGATCGAGTATTGTCAACCGTCATTCGGAGGATGGTTTTTCCACGTGCGTTGTTTTTGTCACATACTTAACCTTTGTGTGCAAGACGCGCTAGGTAGTTTAAAGGAACAAGTGCAGCCTATACGGTACGCAATCAGTTACCTGATACCCTTCTTTATGGAAGAAGTGGAAGCGTTTCTGTGCTATAGAGAATGTTCCGGCTAAGAAGTTTCATTTAGACGTACCCACCAGGTGAAATTCCACCTACAAGTTGTTGTGTGGCTCGATGGAATATCGACAGCATCTCTTCGAATTCTTTGCCGAAAACAGAGGAGAGTGTTCGGTCCAGTTACTTCCCCAGATGTGGGACCCGTGCAACAGCTATGTGAGATAGTTCAAGTATTTCACGACGCTACCGAGGCGATGTCGGGTTCATATTACTCGACATCAATACTAGCGTTAGATCATTGCGTTAAAGTCACAATCATCCTCGACGGGCTTCGGTATGATCCAGTAGTCGGCGAGGACGTTGAGAGCATTACTACCAAGTAGCTCAAATATTTCTTTACCTTATATCTTCCTTATAGCGAAGATATTGGATCCGAGATGGCGTTTAGAGGGTACGGGTAGATTACTATAATGCTACTATATAAAGATATCATCGGGCCGTACCGTGGATATCATCAATTGGAAGAGCGTACTTGATCGAGCGTATGACTCTTTAAAGGATATCTTTAAAGAATATAAGCCCGATTTCGGTCATGACTCTCGATCGGGATTGGGCTGCGGTCAATCTAGTTTTAGTAGTAGTTGATCTTCACGATTAGCTGACTACTACGACATCTTCGATGCAAACAAGCATACAAGGTACTCCCAAAACCCCTATATAGAACTCGATAACTTCATGACGACGACTTTCGAGTTCGAGGACGACGATAGCTTCAACGTCCTTAGATGGTGGTCGAGGGTGTCGCCAACGTATCCAACGTTGGCGAGGATCGCTCAGGAGTCCTTGCCTTTCCGGTTTTTATGACACCACCGGCACAAAGACAAGCGGCGGCAACGGCGAGGTGTGGACTCCACATCAACAAACACGCCAGGAAAAAGATAAGTATCCATCTCTTATATTGTTTTATACAAATGATTGTTATGCTTATCCCTAACTAACGAATTGTTATTTTCAAGTACCTCAAGATTTGCACAAGCCAATTACTGCGACGAAGCCCGACAAAGATAAGTATTCATCTTTTTAATTTTAAATATTTGTATCGTTTATAACTAACAAATAGATACTTATTTTCAGGTACTTCAATATTTGCACAAGCCGATTACGAGCGACGACGAAGTCCGAAAAAGATAAGTAAATATTAGATCTTTAATTAATTTTTATTATTTTTAATTAAACTTCTAATATAATTTATGTTTTGCGCATTTTTTTTTTCACAGGAAGGAGATTTCGATGAAGAGTGGCTTCGCCCGTTCGCGGCTTCGATAAGTGCAGGCGCCATGCGCGTTAGCACGTGTGAGCTATGGAGCCGTGACGAATCAAGTGAGTCTGGTACTTCCGCTTCCGCGCCTGCACTTGTTGAAGCCGCGAACGGGCGAAGCCCCTGTCGGGTACTTCAAGATTTTGGGAGATCGGATTCGGACCGGACCGGACCGGACGAAGACTGAAAAAAAACTTCTCACTATATTTTGTTTTAATATATGTATTGTATTGTAATTGGTTCAATTAAAATTTTGTACTACAATGTTTTTGGAAAATGTTGTACATATTTCGTACGTGTAATACCAATTATATACTACATTTCGATACATAATTCAACCAAATAATATCCCAAACAAAACATTTATTCAAACATGAATATAAAAAAAAAACGGCGGTTAGTCTAACCGTCAACCGCCCCCGGCCGGTTAGACGCGGAAAACCGTCAGTTATGGTTAACCGACGGTTGGGCAAGTCTAAGTAGGAGAACGAGTAATTATTGAACGATTGAAAAAAATATTATGTTGTAAAATTATTGCTAATGACTAGAGAGCATAAGAGAGATTTTACTCCATTCACTTATCTCTTTTCACTTCACAAACACCTCTATTTATAGGCTTGAGGTAGCCTTCACATTTGATGTTGCATAATGTAACTACAATTAAGAGGCCATAAACATGAGGAGGTTATGGGTTAAGTATGGAGATCATGGGTTGATAATGGGGAGGTTATGAGTTGGATAGGTTGTGAGTGGACATCCACATAAAACACATATTTATAACACTCCCCCTTGGATGTCCATTTCTCGGTAAAATGTCTCGTTTAAAACCTTACTAAGAAAAACCCAAAGGGATAAACCCTAGTGAAGGAAAGAGTACATTTCCCTATACAACATTGCTCGTTAAAGACCTTACCCAGAAAACCCAACGGGAAAAAACCGTGGTTAAGGAAAAAAGAGTTCAACATAGTATTTCTCCCCCTCTTGAGTACATCATTTGAAGCTCTTCATTCGGCGCATTCCAATCTTATAAACCAGCTTTTCAAAAGTTGAAGTGGGCATCGTTTTTGTAAACAAATCCACTAGATTGTCACACAAACGGATTTGTTGAACGGTAATTTCACCATTCTTTTGAAGATAGTGAGTGAAAAAGAACATTGGTGAGATATATTTCGTCCGGTCACCCTTTATGTAACCTTCCTTTAATTGAGCGATACATGCGGCGTTATCTTCGAATAATATGTTGGAGCTCCTTTGTCCAATTTTAAGCCACATGTTCCTCGAACATGATGAATTACTGATCTCAACCAAAAATACTCCCGGTTTGCTTCGTGTATTGCCAAAATTTCTGCATGGTTTGAAGAAGTTGCGGCTATAGTTTGTTTCATTGAACGCCAAGACATAGCCGTACGACCAAATATAAAAATATAACCCGTTTGGGACCGATCATTATGTGGATCAGACAATAACCAGCATCTGGGTCTATAAGATCGGATTTTGCAGATTTAGGGTAGTAAAGACTTGAAGGTATTGATATATATGCTTAATGCCATTCCAATGACTTTGTTGTGGGGGAAGAACTATACATTGCTAGCAAAATAACCGCAAGGTATGGCTTGCAAGATACATTAGTGCTCATATTGCAATTAGATATGGCACTTCTGGACCAAGTACAGTAAAACCTCTATAAATTAATACGCGATAAATTAATAACCTCTCTAAAATAATAAAATCTCTCGGTCCCGACTTGGGCTTTGTAAAAAATCTTCAAATTCGATAAGATAATAAAATAATAATCCTTTAAAAAATTCCTTTATAAATATTAGGTCCCATTAAAACTCTAAATTAATATTCATTAATATTACAATATAAATATTATGATAATTTGCTAAAATGTAAATCTATTGTTACTAGCATTTTATTAAAATGCAAATTTAATAGGTTTCATCCCTAACTTTTTAAGTTGCAACCAATAGTTCTGATGCCCATTAATATAATTATTAATCGTATACAAGGAATTCATATTATACATAAATATATTTAATTAGTTAAAATAAATTGGTTGATGGATGAAATGAAATATATATAAGTACTGAATTAGCTGAATTTAAAAAGTTTCTTTTTTAATTAATAAAATATTAATTTATCGATATATTAATGTCTCTCTAAATTAATAAAATTTATCGGTCCCAATGTTATTAATTTAGAGAGGTTTTACTGTAGTTCTTCGTTATTCTCACGAGGTCGAAATAGATCTTTATTCACATCAAGTGATCTCACTATCATTGGCGTGCTCAAGGGGTGTGCTTTATCCATGTAAAAGCGTTTAAGCACTTTTGCAGTATAAGCTGACAAATGCAAGAATACGCCATCATCAAGATGCTCAATTTGTAAACCAAGAAAAAAATTTGTCTTGCCAAGGTCCTTCATTTCAAATTCTTGTTTTAAATTAGCAGCCGCTTTTTGGAGCTCTTAGGGAGTTCCAATTAGATTAAGGTCATCAACATATACAGGTACGATGACAAAACTTAACCCTGATCTCTTTATAAATAAACAAGGACATATTTGATCATTTTTATATCCTTCTTTTAATAAGTATTCACTAAGGCAATTATACCACATACGTCCGGCTTGCCTTAAACCGTAAAGAGATCTGCATAATTTCATCGAGTAAAGATCATGAGAACTATGACTATATTCTTCAGGCATTTTAAATCCTTCAGGGATTTTCATATAAATGTCACTATCTAACGAGCCATATAAATATGCGGTGACAACATCCATCAAACGCATTTCCAGTTTTTCATTTAATGCCAGACTTATTAAATATAGAAAAGTAGTCGCATCCACTACGGGGGAATACGTTTAATCATAATCAATGCCGGGATTTTGAGAAAAACCTTGTGCTACAAGACGTGCCTTATATCGCACAATTTCATTTCTCTCGTTTCTTTTCCTCACAAAAACCCATTTATACCATACGGGCTGCACAACGGGTGTGCGCATTACTGGTCCAAAAACTTAAACGTTTTGTTAGTGAATTGAATTCAGCTTGAATTGCGTCATTCCACTTTGGCCAATCATCTCTAAGCTTAATTCATTCATAGACCTAGGTTCAAGATCCTCATTACCATTAACAATTGTTTTTGCCACTGCATATGCAAAAATATCGTCGACGTTTATTTCATTTCGATTCCATATTTTTCCTACTCATGACCTAATTTATTCATTATTGAGATCTAATGATTATCAACATTTTCAGGAACCTGTGTTTCTTCTGAAAGCTTTTCAATAGTCATGTCTGTTGAGGTATGTGCCTAGATGTTGTACGAGGACTGGGTGTACGAGGGCCATTTGGTAATTGTGTAGTGTTTAGTGGTGTAATTTGATTACTTCGATTAACGGAATGATTTTATTCGAAATTAATTATTCGATAAATAATTAAATAATTAAAAGGCAAATTATTAATTGGTCTAAAGATTTCACCTTGCAATCTGGGTGAATAAGACAAATAAAATCCAAATATTGGCAGTTCAGTTACTGATTCTGTGGGGACAGAGAGGGGCACCGGTAAGCTGAGATACTGCAATATTAAAATTAGTCCACGAGTCTAAGTCTCTAGTAGGATGACTAGATCGACAAGTATGACTTGTTTGTCGATGGGTCCGATACGGTGCCAACCGTTCACTTGGGAAGTGGGGCCCGTAACAATGATACAAGATGAATCATGGATTATCTGTATTTGGACACTGACTCATAATCGAAGGATCACACGCTTGGGTTGTCATTCATCGATCGATTGACTGTAGTAGTCTGCGTGAACCTAAAACCGAAAGGGTTAACTTGGGGTTGGTCTTGAGGTCTTGACTTGTCACTAGTTTGCTAGGCCCGTCTTGTCGGTGGCATGGGTCAGCGGAAAAATGCGGTCTTGATTTTCGATGCGATTGTCGGTTGAACCGCGGAGCGGGATATATGGTCTCGATTAAATTCGAGGTTAACGTCCTATGGCAAGTTTAGTGTGCGGGAATTTATCCAAGTCTCTGGCCAGAGCATATATCATACTCGCGAAAGTCGTGGAGGGCAGTTTAGGTATTTTCACCGACAAAACGACATAGAATCGAGTTCTGTAAGTTTGACTATGCGTGACTTTCACTCGACTGGGACAAACGTAAAGGGTTTATACGTATGACGTAAATCTACAATCGGTTCGTGGATTATGATTTGATCAAATTCGTTCTCAACTTGGGATCTGTTCGGTACCACGGAGCTGGCTAGGTGAATACCGAACTCCTAGATACCGCCTAGGCCAGTTGAGACGAACCAGGGGAGTCGGGCTTAAAAAGGGCAACAGACATAACGTCATCATCAGAGAGAGAGAGAGAGGACAAGGATAGGTCCTAGATTGAGCCATTAGGGTTTGGGGCTTGGCCAAAACCCTGATCGGGCAAAATACTAAGTTTGACTAGTGAGGGGTAAAATGGTCTTTTCACCTCACGAGATATTTTGAAATAAAATATTGGATATTGAATATTTAGTATATGATTTAAATTAGATTTAAATCTTTATTACTGTCTTAGAGAAATAATATTATTTAATTTTTTGCATCTTGTCCTTGTCTTTTTCCGTATTTTAAAGTAGTCAAGTCTTCTCCAATCTTCTTCTTCTCAGCGCCAGATTCATCTTCGTCGAATGAAGTTGTCTGGTTCGGCCCCGAGAAAGCTTCTCTGGCTCCAGAAGAAGGTATGCGTGGGGTGTCTTTTAACATGTGCCAAAGCTCCTTTGGAATGTGACATTGTACGTTCTAGTGGAGTTCGGCTTCATCGTGATAATCACGGCGGAATTTGATGGTGAGCATGGGTTGTGTTCTAAAATGTGCCAAGGCTCCTTCTGAAATTGACGTTTGAGTGCAGGAGAGCCCGGCTTCATAGTGGTACGCGCGGCGGAAGTTGGTGGGTGGTTCGACCTGTTTGTTTATATGTATCCCCTTCTCCCCCTCATGGCAATTCGTGTTAACGAGATCGGCATGCTTGTATAGGAGTCGAAGAAATACATAAACGACAGGTCGGTGTGGGTAATAACCAGACGGAGCCACTAAGGCAATCCATCGACACGAGTTCAGAGTTAAACTTTGAGACGCGGCCTGTGTGGACAGGGCTTAGAACTGGAGCCACATAGGCGTTCTATTTACATCGTTATTGAGACTAGCTCGAAGACGATGGCTTGAAACCGTTGTTGTTTTGATGTTGCAACGGTAGGACTTCCTTCCGATCATCGAAGCATGTCGTAGTAGGACATGTCTACGAAAGTTCTGATCTGGTCACAAAGTCTAGATAAGAAAAAAAATGTATGTGTCCTAAAAAGATATAAAACATGTGGATGGTGAGGACACAGTAGACTCGATGTGTTCAATAAAATTCGGTGGTGTGGGGCTGACTACCACTTAGTTCAATATCGGTCTGTTGGGAGATCGATGAGTGGGTAAGGCTCGGTTGTGCATGCACCGTTGGACCAAATGAGATGACTTCTACCCGGGAGCTGATAGAAATCAGCTCCTGCACCTATGTGGGACGGTCCGAATATTGTGTGAGGTAAGGGATTTGTGTATCATTCGCTCAGTGGTCTTGTCATGAATAGCCAAAATAGGGATGCGACTTTTACGAGCTTGAAATCGTCACTAACACTCGGCTACGTTCCGGAGTAAGGTTCAGTTTGGTCTGACTGAACCATGGGAACTTAGACTCCATGCGTCCGTCAATTTTGGTGAGTGCTGCTTGATCAGCAAGTCGGACCAGGTCAGTTGATGTCGTCTTCTTGTTAGTGTGAGGATGTCACCTTCACCTTTTCGAAATTCTTGAGTTCTCGAGGGTTGCTAGTTTTAGTTGAAGTCCGTCTTGGGATGTGGAAGCGCCGAAGAGGGTTTTTCTTTTTTTTTTCATAATAATTTTTTTGTATTTTCTTTTCCTTTATATATATAGATATACGTATATATGTATTATCGTAATAGTAATATATAAGTATATGTATACATATATCTATATATGGGTTAAATTAAGTTTCTCCCCCTCAATCTTGCACCTAAGATGTACTCCCCCTAAAAATATACTCTCCCCTTGTAACTGTGGAGTGATACTCCCCCTCAATGCATGCACGTTTAAACATGTAAGTTCTCTCCCAATTAAATAAGCATAACGTATTTTTCTTTTCGGAGCAGGTGCAAACTAAAGAATTATTGTTCTTTAAAAATTGCATATTAGAAAGTACGTTTTTCACTTTCTATCGCTCCGAAAAAATAGGTATTTTTGACAATTCAGCTTATACGCATACGTGAATGTTTAAGCTCAAAGTTCTTTAAGATATATGCATAGTTAAAATGTACTATCACGGGGTATTAGACATTTCAGCTCATATGCTTGCGAAAATTTAACATTTAAAGTACATTTGAGTCATGCTTGTTTATAATGTACCCTCGTGTGGTTGCTCGCATCGCTAACCAACCGTGTATGTGGGCAACCCGAGATACGTTACACACTGGGATGTTTTGCTGCCCTCGTCGCATACCACTCATGAATGTGGAGCAGCTCTCTTAGTACCTACCCATGCTGGGAATCTGCAAAACTTATCGGGACTTTGCTACCCATTTTTGGATGGGTCCTCCCTTATTAGC
The DNA here is from genome assembly GCA_027422505.1 of Craterostigma plantagineum. Lineage (NCBI taxonomy): Eukaryota > Viridiplantae > Streptophyta > Magnoliopsida > Lamiales > Linderniaceae > Craterostigma > Craterostigma plantagineum. The sequence continues at coordinate 7,411,349 of JAPQWV010000013.1, read as the reverse complement.
AGAAAATAAGTTAAGCACATTTGGTTCAGAGATTGATCCCAAATCATCCTTTACAGTCCCATTTAATTTGATTTCTAATTTAGGAATCCAGGTTTGGTGAATCTCAGAGGGAGATGAGAATTCAGCGTCGGTGAATGCGTGCCTAGGTTTAGAAGACCTAAATATTTTCTTCCTGGCCAGTCGCAAAAGGTATCTTTCAGACTTAATCTGAACTGGATATTGCATGTAAGAATACGAGCATAAAGCATTATAAGCATCAGTAACATAGGGAACTAGTATTCTTACGACAATAACGCACATCATTCACATTATAATGATAAATGTGCGGGATGTGAGAAGTTCGTTTGCTTAAGCTTGGAACTTCTTCTTTGCACGCTTTCCTTTTGATAGGAATGGGAGAGGAAAAATCTTGAACATTCTCGACTTTAATTTTGGAAGATAATACTGATATTCCTTGCTCCTTCCTAATTTTAATTTGTTTCTTAGCTAATCTTAAAGCTCTATTTTACTTAACGTTTCAGCTTCAGTCAATATTGACTTAGAATGATTATTAGCAAAAGCGTTCTCAGTTTTAGGAACAAGGATGCTTATTTTAGTTTTTGTTTTCTTTACTTGTTTTTAGCAAGATGTATTATTTGACAAATCCTTTGAAACAGATAAAGACGGGGAATTTTTGAGATATAAAATCTCCTTTAAAAGTTTTTCCTTTTCAGCGCCAAAACCTATCCTTTCAGAGTCCAAAGTATCTTGTAAATCTTTCAATTTACGAACAGTCTATGGAGTATCACATAGAGTAGGTTTTTGATCATGTAAATTATTTTTCCAGTTAGAAATTAAGTTAGAATGAGAGCTTTGATCTCTTTGACATATATTCGAAATATCAGTCTCTAACCGTTCAATTGTAGAGTAAAGCATACGCCGTTCCTCTAAGATAGTCTCATATTTTGATAAGACTTCATCTCGCTCATCTTCGTAAGAACGTAGACAGTTAGTTATCTCGTAGACCCTCTTTTCACTATCTTCTAACTTAGTTTCTAAGCTAATGATCTTTGACTTTGCGTTGGTCAAATCTTCATTAGCATAAGCTAGGTTCTCTTGTTGCTTAAGCAACACGGAGTAATTGTTCGCAAGTCTTGCTTCTAATTCCTCAATTTTCCTAGCTTAAGATGGCGTTTGGAAATTCAGTGTCAAAAATTTTGGTTTACTTGAGAAGTATCGTGAAGTATCGAAGATATGAAGTGTCGAAATTTTTCGGTGTGCACCGAAAATTTTTTGTGATGATTTCCAAAAACTTCGAGAAAATGACAAAAACGTTTTCTATAATATGCCAAAGATGTCCTAAGTTGATTGCTGGATATAATTGGTCGTTGACACGTTTTGTGGATTTGCTTTTAAATTATTTTTTTCCGAAAACGTTGCCTACACCGAAAATTTTGGACTCGGAAAGTTTATTTTGAAAAATTACGAAACCAAAAATTTAAAAATGGTTGTGTCCGTTGGATTCAGAAAACTTTTCTCTATCAAATGATGTAAGGAAAAAAAATTTCAGAAAAGAAAAAATTGTGTTTTTTTTTATTCGGGTACTGTAGCTTCGAGCGATCACTGTAGTGATTCGGGCGATTACTGTAGCAATTTGGGCACTGTGGCGATTTAGGCGATTTATTTATTTATTTATTTATTTATTTTATTTTTATTATTATTTTTTTATATTTATTTATTTTTTATTAATCAGTCCAGTTCGGGTTTGACTAGTCAAAATTGGATTGACCAGTCAAATTTCGGGTGTTGACCAGTCAAGTTTCGGGTTGACCAGTCAAGTTTCGGGTTTGACCAGTCAATTTCGCCCGAAACTGAATAAAAATGCCCGAAACTGAATAAAGTTGGTACTGTAGCAGAATCGGGTACTGTAGCAATCGGGCGATTTGTTCTTCTACCCGATTTTGGGCTGAAAACTGACGAAAAACAGATCCGATTTCTACTCAAAACTCACCCAAATCAACTGAAAATGTTGGGTAATCACTTCAAAACACTTGAAAACAACCTAATTAGCTCTTGAGCTTGCAAAATCATTAAAACAACTCAAACTCAAGAACATGGCATAAAATCGAACCCCAAAAAAAATACCCAAAAATATCAGAAATCTCACTCAAATCCGAACGTGTTTGCTTTGATACCACTTGTTGGTCCCTAGTCTATCCAAACAATCTAAAAGGAACGAATTTACTACGTTAATGATGAAAAAGATCGAACGTGGGGTGGGTTAGTGTAGAAAATGGGTGCTTTCAAAATTGTTCTTTCTATTCTCAACACACACGTACTCGCGCATACTACACCAAAAACACACACCCTAATGAATTAGGGTCTGGGGGTATATATACCACATTAGTTGGTATATACCCCTAGTAACTAAAAACTAGAATATTACAAACTAGCCCAAAGTTAATTAAATTCAAATCAACTAAGATAAACACAATGAAATTGAACACTATAAAATATTCCTAACATCATTAGACTCTTCAGGAGTTTTAGTTTCCTCGGGACCACCTTGAATTATTGATCATTTTCTTTTACGAGGAACTTTATCTTTAGATCCGATCAGTCTACCACGTTTTAAACGTGCCGTAGACTCATTAGCAGTGGTTACTTGTCCTTCAGGGACACTAATTTTAATCGGAGCATTAACAACCGGATATGAGATTTAGTAACTCTTTTAGGGTCAATAAACACGTCTGGTAATTGATTTGCTAAATTTTGCAAATGAGTTATCTTTTGAACTTCCAGTTCACATTGCTTAGTACGAGGATCATAATGAGACACTGATAATTCATTACAACTAGTTTTCTTTTCCGGCGTTTTTTCATCTCCCCCTAATGTTGGGAAAACTGATTGTCAAAATGACAATCAGCAAATCTGGAATTAAATAAATTTCCAGTCTTTGGCTTGAGATACTTAACTATAGATGGGGATTCAAAGCCAATATAAATGTTCAACCTTCTCTGAGACCCCATCTTTGTGCGTTGCGGTTGATTAATCGAAACATAGACCGCACACCCACATATTTTTTAGATGGGAAATATTTGGGTCCCGACCCTGAACCAATTGCATTGGGGAGACCTCATGGTAATGCATTGGCCTAATGCGAATTAGCGTTGCCGCATGCAAAATAGCATGACCCCAAGCAGAAGTTGGGAGATTTGCTTTCATAAGTGATGACCGAGCAATTATTTGTAAGCGCTTTATAAACGATTCTGCAAGACCGTTCTGTGTATGAACATAAGCTACTGGATGTTCGACACTTATCCCGATTGACATGCAATAATCATCAAAAGCTTGTGAACAAAATTCATTTGCATTGTTAATACGGATTGTCTTGATAGGATAATTGGGAAAATGAGCGCGTAACCGAATCAATTCACCTAATAATCTCGCAAACGCGAGGTTGCGAGTTGATAATAAGCATAAAATGCGACCTGCTCATCGATGCATCGATTAAAATCACAAAATAACAAAATGGTCCACAATGTGGGTGAATCGGCCCGCATATATAGCCATGTATGCGCTCCAAAAATTTAGGAGAGTCGTTTCTTATTTTTAATTGCGAAGGCGAATAATTAATTTTCCTTGAGAGCATGCAACACAAGAGAATTCATTAAATCGAAGTATTTTTCGATTATTCAAAGAATGACTACATGAATTCTCAATAATTATTCGCATCATTATAGAACCGGGATGGCCCAACGGTTATGCCAAATAATAAACTCATCATCATTCGTAAACTTCTTACAATTGTATATGTTTCAAATGTAGAAATATGCGTGTAGTACAATCCCGAGGAATAAGAAGGTAATTTTTCCAGTACAACTTTCTCTTCGGAAATAATACTTGTAATATACAAGTATTTATTTTTACATCCATCTTTAGTCTCAATATGATATCCATTTCGGCGGATAATCTTTAAAACTCAACAAATTTCTATTGGACTTTGAAGAATATAATGCATCATCGACGCAAAATTTTGTTCCTCGAGGCAAAATTCTTATTGCTCTTCCGGAGCCTTCGATAATATTTGTACTACCACATATTTTACTAACATGCGACTCTTTCATCACGAGAGAAGAAAAGTATTTCTTGTCTTTAAATATTGATTGCGTTGCTGCGATGTCTGCCAGAAATAATTCTTTACTATTCGTACGAGAAACGTCCATTTTCTTGAAAACAAAAACATAAAATAATATTAATTTATAAAGATTTAGAGAAATATTAAATATAATGGATAAATAAAAATATTATTGACAATATTCAACTACATCAAAATATTTGAATTGATTTCGTAGATAATTCTAGCAATATCACCTTCAGGGTAATTTACGATAATTTCACGTTCGGGGTGACTATCACTAATTTCACCTTCCGAGTGATTGAAAGATAAAATAATAAAAAAACAATAGTTCTACCTTCGGGTGACTACCACTAGTTTCATCTTCGGGGCGACTTTTCAAAGAAATCAACGTTTAAAAAGTAAAATCAACAATGCCAATGTCTCTGAGATCAAGATATCTAGGAACTTTTATCTCGATATTTTCTCCTTTCTCTTCAAGGATGCTTGATAGAGGTCAAGAGTTTTTCCGTACGACAGGTACGTGACCAATTGCCTTTCACGCCGCAACAATACAAGACCATTTGCATCTAGTTGTGTAGAATACAACTTAGAATTGTGCTTTGATTTAATTAGTTGTCCTTGTAAATACGGGCTTTTATTATATTTGTCCTTAGATTAGGACTAGCTTGTTATTTATACCAAGTTTGTTTCGTATAAATACCATGTAAACATTTGAGCTTAATGAGAGAAAAATTATTGATTTGATCCGAAGGGCTGCCAATCCAAAGTCTAGAGAGAGAAACAGCAGAATCTTCATCTCACTCAGCAAATTCTTCTCGAGGTTTAAAACGAGTTTTTCGATCGAACTTTGAATTTCATACACTTCTAATCGACTAACTAAGGATTGAAGTCTAGGATGGGGTTGATAATCTAGGGACCTAGCAATTGGTATCAGAGCAGATTCGTCATGTTTTGAATCGAAATTGTTAGAATTCGGATCGAATGTTAATTCTGAAACTGTTCCGTGCGAAGAACAGTTTTGGCGGGAAAACGAAATTCGATCTGATAGCCTTAATCCTCTGATTATTTGACATGAATTTGATGTTTACGTGCTCGCTTCAGTGATAGAATTCATTTACGATTAGATCGGTAGCGTTTAGAACATCGATAAAGCATACTTGATCAAATTTGTGAAGTTATTGTTTGCGCAAAAGAATAGTTTGAATACATACTGATTTTGCTAAAAATCGACATATTTTGCTTCATGACGTGTTTAGTTGCCTGTTCGTGCGGAGTCTGTAGTTAATTTCGAGCAATTACCTGCAATTTTACTGTCTAATTTATTGTTTTTGCTTGAATCAGCGTTAATCGTATTCGGTGATTATTTGCGCTATTCTAATATTTCTCGCTCGGTTTTCGATCAGATTAATTTTTCGATCGAAAACTCTGCGCGTAAATTTTTCTCGATTCAGAATACTAAGTCAGGTCTAAAATCGTCATTACAAAGAGCGATTTTAGTAGAAACATTTCTCGAGCATTATTTAGCGAAAATCTTTTTTGACGAGATCTATTTTGACTTTGCACATGTAACTTTCTGTCGAAAAACATTTTCGGTCAGACGTCTTAGTTTGACCAAGTGAAAAAATCTTTTGACTTCGAGAAACTTTTCCAGTCAAAGGATTTATTTTGACTAAGCGAGAAACTTACTAAACATACTCTCTCTTTGCGATCGAAATAAATTCACGATCAAGAAATTTTTCTCGACCGAACGATTTCAGCAATTATTTCGCTCGAAAAATGCTGACAGACTTTCTCGCACGAGAACAGTAACGACTATTCTTGATACAATCAATTGAAGATCGGATTTTTCCGTGGATGACAAATCATCGCCGAAGAAAAAACGGCGCAACCACTAATTTGTCCATGCGTTTTCAACACAGTAGATTTTTCAAAGATCTTATCTTATCATCAAAGATTTGTAGTCTACAGATGGTATGATATGGATGCTACAGCATAGATCCCTCTACAAATCGGGGGATTTTATAGAGTCCTGTACAGGCAATATGTATCCCTTCAAATCGGGGGGATTACCGAGTGGATACAGAGTCCCATGCATGGGTGCCGACTGAGCATACAGTACAGTATAGCTAGTCTATAACGGGAGTATCAAAATAAATGGACATATAGAATGGCATGTGATCTATGGATCTTATGAGTTACGGTTATGTGAACAACGATTACGTGATTTAAAATGGCTATGGTATTTACGGAAATGGATGGATTACTGCTTATTTTATTACCTATATGTTTAGTTAACATGCTGCGATCATACTCTGAATAGTTGCCATCACAGTTGTTGTAGATAATTAGCAGGCTCACTAGAGCGCATCCTCATAGAAAGCATGGATTCAAGGTTGGCCGGCTATGCTCTCCTCCTGCTCCCGTCTGTTGATCGTTAGCATATAGAATAGAAATGGTTTAGACTGTTGCATTTTGTGTCCCGTACGATAGGTACATATATGTACATTATTGTGAAAGGAATTTGACAGGATGTACGCACCTGTTTTTCGTTAAAGGGAATAGTTATGGAAATCGCAAAAAATTTTATGTGAATATATTAATAGCTGCGTAAAAAGGTGGAAATGGGGCGCTACATAAGCTCAACGCAAACTTCGAATTTTTCGCAAATCAAAGCTCAAATACTCTAAGGAATTCGATGGCTTGTGTGTAATTGTTCGGTACTGTAATGTCCCATACCGGGTGTCATTGTAGCATCGGTCTTTATCGGGACCAGTGGGGTTAGGCCCACCACCATTTAACCTTTCAGCGTGCTTCGTCCTCGCTCACACGCACCCTGGGGGGGTCACCCATCTCTAGATTGCCCTAAGTTAAGCACGCTTAACTTCGAAGTTTCTATAGATGGACTCCCGAAAAGGTAGGTCGACCTTGGTGATATGAGTAGTACTATCAATTCTCTTATACGATTCTTAGCCTGACACACCCATACGTTGCCAGTCTCAGGATCCCCTCTCATTACTGTTAGTCCTAGTATATCCAACAAATCAAAGATTAAGAGTTTTACCACGATTTAAGATAGAAGAATTGAAGCAACGTGGGGTGTTGTGCGTGCGTGAGTCCTTGAGGTTGGGAGAGCTCCTTTTTAAAATTTTCTTTCTCTGTATTTTTCACACACAAGACACCTAACTATGTATTAGGGTTTTAGTACTTGTACCACATGTTGGTATATTGTACTTGGGCCCTTGTAAGCCCATTACAAATGAAAGCTTACGTGCTTTACAAAGTAAAAGCCCAGTTTACTTAAATAAAATTACGAGGCTAAGATAAATAACTAATTGAACACAATAAATAATTCCAAACAATCTCCCCCTTTGTGTTCACTTTGCAATTCAGCGCTGGTTATCTTCGCCTTGTAATCTTCCTGAGTCCTCAAAGAACACATATCAAAGTTGCATATGCGAAAGTGTTTGCATGCGTGTTCTTCTTCACTCACATCCTCCTTTGTCTTATCTTATGACCTCTTCTTTAAAAGACCTTCAAGCTCACCGTCTTTTGAACTTCTCTTCTCTTTAAGTGTTCAAAGCTGCTTGTTGGATCGTCTCTTTTTGTGTTCGATCTCTCCCTGGATAGTCACTACTCCCCCTATATTTGTTCAACCTTTTTGTTGGGATTGGGAATTCTCTTTAAATTTGGAGAGACGTACACTAGTCGAATATTCTCTTTAGGTGTTCTAGCTCTCCCTTCACTTGTCGCAACTCCCCCTACATTTGTTCAACCTTATATTTGGATCGGGAGTTTTCTTTAAACTCGAAGAGATGTACACAAGTCGGCAGCTTTGATGCTTGAAGTCGATGCTGAAGTTGTTGCTCATATCTTGTCATTTTGAGTCTGATCTCTTCGGTCGACTGTAGCACAACCCCCTACATATTTTCAACCTTGCGTTGTGATTGGGGTGTTTCTTTTAAAATCGGAGAGTCGTACTTGAGGCGTCAACTTCAATCGTTGGACTCTATGGTCTTCGCTTGATTCTTTGACTACGCTTGATATTTGGCATTTTCTAATCAGTATTGCACTTTGTCGTGGTGTTGCTCCCATTTTGCTTTGGTAACCATCCCCTTCAAGACCGAGCTAGGGATATCGTCATGCGATGGGTCAAAATGGGGCATCATCTTTGGCAAGAAGATTGCGTTGTCGGGACAAGATAATGGAGTTGATTGTTGGTCACGATTACTATACTTCTCGGTGTCAGACTCGTCATTTTCGAAGGAAGTTGTCTGGTTTGGCCTCGAAGAAGCTTATCTGGCTCCAGACGAAGGTAGGCGCGGAGTGTGTTTTCTGACAATGTGTTTGGCTCGTGGAGATTATCCATTCAATTGCATGAGCGCCCGGCTTTAGAGTGGTTGGCGTGGCAGAAATAGTGGATACTCTGGTTAGTCTTCTCCTTCGCTGGAGTTGAAACATGGGGAATCTTCTTCTTCACGGCTCCGAATTCGTCATCGCCGAAGGAAGTTGTCTGGTTCGGCATAGGCGAAGCTCGTCTGGCTCCCGAAGAAGGTGTACGTGGGGTGTGTTTTAAGTTGTACCGATGCTCCTTTGGAATGTTCCTTTCAAATGCCTTAGAGCCTGGTTTCAGAGTGGTACGCTCGGCGGAAATTTGGTGGGTGGTCCGACCTGTTTATTTATACGTATCCACTTCTCCCCCTCTTGGCGATTCATGTGAACGAGATCAGCATGCTTGTATAGGAGGATAAGAAGGACACAAACGACATGTCGGTTAGGGTAACAACCAGACGGAGCCACTAAGGCGATCGGTCAACACGGCTTCAGAGACAAACTCAGAGACGTGGCCTGTGAGAACAGGACTTGATGAACCGGGGCCACATAGGCTGCCCGTTAACATTGTTCTTGAGACTAGCTCGAAGACGATGGCCTGAACCGTTGTTCTATTATGTTGCAACGGCACGACTTCCTCCCGATAATCGAAGCATGTCTTAACATGACCTGTCTACGAAAGTTCTTATCTGGTCACGAAGTCCAGATAAGAAAAGGTGTATGTGTCCTAAAAATAATATTAAAACATTTAGTTAGTAAGGACATCTAGACTCGATGTGTTCAAGAAAGTTCAGTGGTGTGGGGCTGACTACCACTTAGTTCAATATCTCTTGCTTCCAAGTGAAGCAGTGGTAGATTACGTGGCTCCCCGTGATTTGGTGAAACATCGGTCTATTGGGAGATCGATGAGTGGGTAAGTCTCTGTTGTGCATGCACCATTGGACCAAGCGACTTCTACTTGCGAGCTAATAAAATTAGCACCTGTACCTACGGGGGTTGGTCCGAGTAATTGTGAGCTAAGGGAATTTTGTATCATTTCCGCTCTTCTCTTATCAAGATTTTTCAAATATGGGTAGCTTTATGAGTTTGAGATCGTCAGTGACACTCGGCTGTGTTTTGAGGTTAGGTTCAGTTTGGTCTGACTGAACCATGGGAACTTGAAATCCATACATCCGGTATAAAGTGATGCTTGCTTCTTGATTTTGGTCAGCAGTTCGGAGCAGGTCTTTTGAGGTCATTGCCGAGTTAGCACTAGAAGCCACCGTCGCCTTTTGGAATTCTTGAGCTCTCGAGAGTTGCTTGCTTTTTGTTGGAGTCCGTCTTGAAGGTCGATGTGCTTGAGGGGTCATTTTCTTTTTTTTTTACCTTTATATATATATATATTTGTATTATCGTATACTACGTATATATATGTGTATATATATATATATATTGTTTATATATATATGTATTTGTATTATCGTATTAATAATGTAGTAGCATACTATATATTATACTACGTATATATGTGTATATATATATATATATATATATATTTTGTTCCTCCCCCTCAAATCATACTTCTTAGAACTGAATTACTCCCCCTCAATAGATGCAAATACGGATCAAGTTTATCTTTCGAATATATTTCCCTAAGTTCACGTATTTAAGTTCGCTCCCCCAAAAAATATTTAATTATCTCTCCCTTTAACACAAATATAGGAGTTGCTTCTCTTTAAAAATAAAGAGCTGCTCCCCCTCAAATTTTGCTCAATTAAAAAATGGTACATTTGGCCACGGAATATGCGTTGTCTATTTCAAAATCTTGCAAGAACATGCATATTGAAAATGTACCATTTAAAAGATATAGGCATTTATCAATTCAGCTTATATGCATACGTAAAAGTTAAGCTTGAAAATTTAAGTTGTATGCATAATGAAAATATACCTATTATAGGGTATTTATGCATTTCAGCTCATGTTTGCATGCAAAAATTTGTAATTTAAAGTTTTTTTTTAAAGATATATGTCTTCGAGAGAATTTGAAGTCTGAGTTGCAAATTGGAGGTTGGCTTGGACCGCGAATTGAATTGTGGTTTGCGAACTGAAGAGGGTTCGCGAAATTTGAGTTTCAATGACGGGAACCGAACTCGCGAAACTCTAGTTTTTAAGCTGACCCGCGAAACTTGATGACCTCGTGAGACTGATTCATGTATACGATTTTTGGAAAGGTGATGAAAATCGAGCGATATATATATATATATATATATATATATATATAAGATGCACTGTAGCACGTTCGATCGATTGAGGAGTCGGGCGATTGGAAGAATCGCCAAGAAAATGATGTACTGTAGCGCTTTCGATTGATGGAGGAATCATGCGATTGCAGGAATCAGGCGATTTGAGGAGTCAGGTGATTGGAGGATTTGCCGAGAAAACTTATAATAAGGACCTAGGTTCGATCGATTCCAGAATCGGGCGATTCTTGTATTCGCCGAGATGAATTTGGAAATTGGGCAAATCAGCTTTGTAATAGGTTAAACAATTTCTAACGTTAGAATTTGTACCCAAAAATTGATTAAAGAAAAGTTGAAGAGAATCGCCTAAGGCTGCCAAATGTAAATTGTTCAACTAATCTATATAGTAGGCCCCAAAAATTGATATCAAATCAACGAGTTTTCCTAGATCGATTTCTGTGAGGCAGAATCCGATAATCGACAAAGAAAGCGTCGCTTTCGTTCGGGGCGCTGAGCCCTCAAGTCAAAAATTCATCTGTATCATTAATTTTGTTTTCGGGACTAGCGATTTCGTTGTTGGAATCGTGCCTATAAATAGACGCGATTGGAACTACAGGGTAATATTATATTCATTCAAACGAATCGAGTTCCCAGAGATGAACTGGAATCAGCAGAAAGACCAAGAAGAGAACAAGTAACACACAGAGTTAATGCGTCGTTTCAATCGCAATTTGGATATGTTAGTGCTCGAGATTTCGCTTCGTATGTGTTTGTTCGTCGTTTTAATGGCTATTCTGTTTTGGGTTCTTACAAGCCAAAGTGGCTTTTGAGACTGCATACGTATTGTCGAGGTAATCTTCATGGTTTTCCATTGTCGAAGTGTTTTTTTTTCATTTGGAAGGATTTACGAATCGTTTAAAGATTAGTTCGCGAAAAACAGCTATTTGAACCTCAAAAATAAAAAACCTAAAGCAAAAAAATATTTTAATGAATAAAATATTTTCCGGATTCTTAAGTTCAGGCGATTCAAAAGTTGCAAAGGCAGTTTCGAGCGATGCTCAGTTTCGAGCGACTCATAAGCTCGGTCAATTAATTAACAAAAGTCCAAAGCAGTTTCGCGCGATTCTTAGTTCGCTGAGAAAAACATAAATTAATTTGAAATTGCAGTTCAAAAATTTATAAAGGTAAAATTGAAGAAATATTCAAAAACTCCCCCTAAATTAATTGATTTTGTAAAAGTTATTTCACAAAAATTAAATAATTTTGGCTACTTTAATGCCATTTGTAAAATTTCTCCCCCTCAAGTTTACAAATAAAGCTTCCCCTAAATATAAGAATTTTACGAATTTTGATGAACCTTACTTAATCATGTATACTAGGATGGAAAATGTTTTTCAGAATAAAATGCAGTTCTTCGTAGATTTTACTAACATAGTAGGTATTTTATTCATTTGAGCACATATGCATATTAAAATTATAGTGAATTACGAACATGTAAATTTTATGCATATTTAGAATTTACCAAATTTGTCAGTGTGGTTTTAGCTGTCCGCATTCCATCCCTTAATCACGTATGTGGGGCTGCTTCAGGTGCCATACGTGAGGGAAAAATCGTGATTACTCGCATCGCCAACCAGTCATAGGTGTGGAGTAACCATCTCTATGTACCTGCCCATGCTGGAAACTGCAGAAACTCTCACGCAGATTTTGGTACCCATCTAAGAATGGGTCGTTTCGTATTAGATCTAGAGTTTATGCATGCATTTTTCATAGATTTATGTCCTAAGTCAACTTTAGATTTATCTATAGCTTCAATGGTTGATTTAGGAATCCAAATATTTTGAATTCCTAAGGGATAACAGAGGCTAGTGCTTGCCCTAAGTTCTTGTTTTGTAATCCAGATTTTCTTAATTCCCAAAACTTTAGCTTTAGCTTCAGTCATAGTGTGCTCTGACTGGATGATTTGTTCTTTTCGTTTGTCAAGTTTAGAACTGGACTTAGGGGACGAATGTTCAGGCTTTGTCTTTCTATTTGTTTTTGTCTTCTCTTTTTGAGTTTGTGAGTCTGACTTAGCAAAGAAGCGTGCGTCGTTCTTGATTGTACTTGCATTTGCTAATCTAAACGATAATTTAAAGCAAGTGAATCATCACATGAATAGTTGAAATTAGAGAGCATAGATGTTCGTACAGGTTCAGAAAATGAAATCATGGGTGGAGATGTAGCAAGGTTAGATCTAGCTTGCGATAGATGCCTACTATGCGAATTTGAACTACATGCTCAAAATTTAACTGCCTCCCTCCTTTTAAAAGAAGGAGTTCGTTCTTCAAACAGTAGGTCGTCTCCTGTGGCTATCTCCTTCCCCTTCTTTCTATCTAAAATTTTACCTCTAGGTGCATGCGACGATAAATTGGTAGGCTTTGATTTTCTTGATGCATTATTCTTTCTTAATGTCCTAGTCCTAGTTGGGGGGTTCTATTTTAGACTCAGCTAGAGACATTTGTGGAGAGGCTGAAGTTATAATGTTGTTGATTTGTTTTTCGAGTGAGGAAATTATTGTCAATAGTACGTCATTTTCTACCTTTTTCAGACTCTAGGGTCGAGCGCAAGTAAGAGATTTCCTTAATTACTGATGGGATATATGCACTAGAGGGCTGGACTGTGGTAGATCACGGGACGTGTTCTCGACAGAGATTTGTGTTGACGGGGGAATAAGAGCATCTAAATAGTCATCTGACAAAGGAATTTCCCTAGTCTTGTAGCTATTATTCAATGCTTCATAGTCGAGTGGTATTTCAACTAATGTTTTCCTATCTCCCTTATTCTCCTCGATAGCGTCAATTTCTGGTGTGAAGGCCATTAATTTAGGCATGTTAATCCCTAAATAACTAATATCATACGGATCATAAGGGTTTAAGGATTCCTTCATAGTTGGGGTAGGGTTTGGAACAAAACCTAGACCTGCACGTGGATCGTAGAATTCTGTGTACTTAGGCTGGTTCAAGAAGATCGTTCGATCTGTTTGTCCACTTTTTGTTAGGAGATCCTCTAGCTTTTTAATCCTAGCATACAATTTTACACGTTCTTTATTCAGGATATTGAACTCGCATGCTTTATTGATTCGCTCGTCGTCGCAAGCTGTCAATTTAGCCTTTTAGTTCGCTAACCTGTGTTTTCAACTTAATTATTTCAGCGTCGCGACTGTCAATGTTTGACTGCGCTACTTCCAGCACACAATCGAGATTACTCATTTCTCGGCTGCCTGAGTAGACATTGATAATTGTTATCAAATCGAGCTTGCAAGTCGTTGATTCTCCTCTCGTGATCTACACATTTGCTTGTTGGTTGCTCGTAGTTTGAGACTTTGTTAGTTAAGTTAATTACTTTTGACGCTGATTCAGCTAAATTGGCTTCGGAATTAGCGAAGCTAGTTTCTAGTCTATCTACGTATTCACGTGTCATATCCAGATCGGCTATAGTCTTAGCTAGTTCCTCTTCTATTAACCTGAAATTGCTATAAAGAGCTGTAAATTTTTCTTGGAGTTCCAAATACAAAAGGGGGTCTGTTTGAATTCCCTTATCTTGTTCAGAGGAAGATATTTCTATTGAACGATCAGTTAGAACAGGTAAGGAGGGGAGTTTTTGAGATTTAAAATCTCCTCTAAAATTTTTTCCTTTTCCGCTCGAAAACCTACTCTTACCGATTCCAAGGTTGCGCTAAATTCGGAAATTTTACTAGCAACTCCGGAATTTCCCAACAAAAATTAGGTATATTAGAATGTAAATAGTTTTCCCCGTTAGGCGCTGAAGAGGAATTTTTGTCGTCAAGTTTCACAATAATCTCATAAGGGATAATTCTAGTGAAATATTTATTATGGAGTTTTAGAGTAATCTCACCACTCAGTTCGTGTGACATCTAGCTCAAGTACTTGATGCGTCAATTTCTCCATTTCTCTAGCTTGACCATCCATATTAATTAAATTTTCTTTAGTTAATTGCAATTATTAAAACGGACATCTACACATAAATACCTACTTGAATAAAATTTTTATACATAGGTACCAATGTCAGAAAATTTTATAGATAGGTACCCGATTTAATTTTTACCAGTTTCTTCAGTCATGCCGTATCTTCCTCTGTGTGTATGGCATACCATAACATGTTGATATAGGGTACCTAAATGTGTTCATACGGCGTACCTATGTTTTAAATATGGCGTACCTAAATGTGCTAATACGACGTGCCATTTTCTATATATATAGGGTACCCGAATGTGTTGTATGGCGTACCTGCGGCGGATCGGGTACCTATCTGCAAAGAATTTATTCTGTTAAGTACCTACATATAAAAAAATCCTGACATGGTACTAAATTACAAGTTTTTTACAGAGGAGGTATTTATGTGTAAAGACCCCGTATTAAAATATATTTATTTTTTTTAAATTTTAATCTAGTTGGATATTTGATCGTTGACACGTTTTGTGGATTTGAAAGATTAGTGATTTTGGTTCAGTAGTTGAAAGATTATTTTTTCACCAAATACAGATCAATTCAATTTCGGTTGTTGATCAGTCAAAATCAGGTAGACCAGTCAAATTTCGGGCGTTGACCAGTCAAAATTCGTGTGTTGAACAGTCAATCCGGGTTGACCATTCAATTTGGGTGTTGACCAGCCAAAATTGGGTTGACCAGTCACTTCAGGTGTTGATCAGTCAAAATTTGGGTGTTGACCAGTCTAAAATTCGGATTTGACCAGCCAAATCGGGTGTTGACCAGCCAAAATCGGGTTGACCAGTCCAAATTCGGGTGTTGACCAGTCATAAATTCGGGTTTGACCAGCCAAATCGGGTTGACCAGTCAAAATTGGGGTTGACCGGTCAAATTTCGGGTTTGACCAGCCAAAATCGCCCGAAATTGGAGAAAATCGCCCGAATTCGCCCTGGGTACTGTAGCAACACGCTGAAATCGTCCGAAATTGGAAAAATGTCCAATTTTACTCGAAATAAAACCCTAACACATTCATCTACCCAAGAAACTTCATGGACAGCAGAGTGACGAAGTTCAGACACAATTTCTACCTAAAATTCACTCAATTCAACTGAAAAATGTTGGGTAAACACTGAAAATCACTCGAAAACAACCTATTTAACTCTAGAGTTTGCAAAATCAGTAAAATCAACTCACAAACTCAAGAACATGGCAGAATTCGAAACTGAAAAATAAAGTCAAAATTTTCTGAAACTTGCTCAAATCCTAACGTGTTTGGCTCTGATACACTTGTTAGTCCTAGTATATCCAACAAAACAAAGATTAAGAGTTTTACCACAATTTAAGATAGAAAAATTGAAGCAACGAGGGGTGTTGTGCGTGCGTGAGTCCTTGAGGTTGGGAGAGCTCCTTTTTAAAATTTACTTTCTCTGTATTTTTCACACACACAAGACACCTAACTATGTGTTAGGGTTTTATACTTGTATCGGGACCAAGCGGGGTTAGGCCCACCACACTCCAATGACCCCACTATACCACCATTTAACCTTTCAGCGTGCTTCGTCCTCGCTCACACGCACCCTGGGCAAACTTCCCAGGGGGTCACCCATCTCTAGATTGCTCCAAATCAAGCACGCTTAACTTTGGAGTTTCTATAGATGGACTCCCAAAAAATGGGTCGACCTTGGTGATGTGAGTAGTGCTTGCCCCAAGTCAAGCACGCCCATATGTTGCCAGTCTCAGGATCATCTCTCATTCGGGTGTTGGATTGCCTGTCAGTAGCCGCTCATTGTCCGTGCACCTCTCTGGCACCGGTGATCACTCCCCGCCCTAATCAGCCCCGGGCGTCACAGGTACCCTTGATTGTGAAGTGTGCTCCTTAATATAGACCCAATATAGCTTCAACACTTCACATAGAAAGTCAAGCACGAAACATATGCAAAGTATGCTCAAGAATCACATGCATTAACTCAAAGAATCATGCAAAAAATAAACCAATAAAGCTCAACGGTCATGCATGATCCCATAAATACCACAAATTTACTTTCATTCCATAATGATATCATTCGTTGTCAGCATATTCCATGTATAGTTCCACTCAGCATGTCATCAATAGTAAGCTCAATCAACTGATTTCTATCCTAAAATGTGATAGCCAATTCACCGAGAGAAGATTCGATTTACTGAGTATAATGCAAAATAGACTTTCCATGTATGGTAATCTCATCCGATTTCAGTACATACCATAAATAGACTAAATCAGCATCTTACCACATAAGCCTAATCAATTAATTACCTTCCAAAATATAATTACTAAGTTGCACAAGGAAAGCAGGATCATTGATTCACTGATTTAAAAGTCAATTAAGATTGCACTCAACGGATATCTCATAGTATTCTTTCCTAAAATAATTCAATCACATGTACAGCTCAATCATGATATCTTTTCCATATATATAGCATACAGTCGTTCATAGGTGATCACAACGATATTCTTTCCTAAAATAATTTATTCTCGCAGACAGTTCACATATCACTCAATATAATATATTTTCCATATATAGCACATAGTGAGATTCAATTCAAACGAAAACGTTGATATCCAAGTGATCACAACAATATTCTTTCCTAAAATAGATCAATCATGTGTACAACTCATGTATGACTCAGACAGAATATAATTTCCATATATAGCACATAGTGATATTCCAGTAATACGGAAAACGTTCATAACGAGGTGATCACATCAATATTCCAATTAAGCACAAGATCACATATATTCGATTAGTTTAACAGTTAAATCACATTTAAGCACTTAGTCGAATATTTGTACATACTTAAACATCATAGATCATACATATCGAGTTTCCAAGTTGTACCCGCCATTTACATAATTACTTGGAATAATCAAAACTTTCATAAGTTTTGGACCAAAAAGGTCTACACTAATCCAGCACCCAACTGGAGCCTTAGGCTTACGGAATTTTAATGTTCGAGATTAAGAGTCCACTGGGGCCTTCCTCTCTCGTTCCCATCGAGAACAGTGACTCAACTCGATTTATGCAAATGTTCGTGGGACCCTCAATTTTTGGAGATGGTTCCCGATAGTATGACCCAACCTATGCAAAGTCCTCGATACGTGGGACCCCCGATTTTTGGAACTTATGTACCCAAGAAAAGTTTGATTTTGCAGTCTCACTCCTTCAGGGACATGCATATGAATGGTGGGAGACTGTCCCCGATAGTATGACGCAACCTCCAGTGCTGACATGAGAAGATTTTCTGAGGGACTTTAACGATGCTTATATGCCTGAAGTCTACAAAGATAAAAAAGAAAAGGAATTCTTATAACTCAAACAAGGAAACAGGTCCGTAGGCGAGTATTAAGTGTTGTTTAATCAGCTATCTCGATACGCTTCGCATATGGTTGCTATTGAAAGGAATAAGTGCCGAAGGTTTGAGGCCGAACTTCATTACACGATTAGAAACCGTATTACGCCATCAGATATGGAGTCCTACGGGAAGTTGAGGGCGGCGGCTATTCGCGCCGAAAGATTGGAGACAGAATCAAGAAATGTCCAAAGTAGTACAAGAAGGCTAGGAGAAGAATCATCAAGTGGAAAAATGAAAAAGACTTATAGTTCACCTAGACCGATGAGTAAACAAAGTAGTTCCGCAAGGGGCAGTACAGGTGGAATGAGACCTGTCGGACGAGGAATTTCTCAATCGATACTGGATGTGAACATTGCGGGAAAAATCACCCGGGTGTTTGCAGATGGCTTACAGGCGAATGTTTTCGATGTGGGTAACCTGGACATCTAGCTAGAAACTGCCCAACGTTGCGAGCAGAACCCACAGTCGACCAATCTAGTATAAGTGGAACTTAGGCAAATCGTGGTAGAGGAAGGGGCCGAGGATTGTCTGGTACAAGTTCTGAAAGAGGAGGTTCAGGAGGGTGTAGAGGAAGGGAACGAGGATTTGCATAACCAAAAACGGGTGCGTACATTCGGTCTAATTCCTTTCACAATAATGTACATATATGTACCTATCGTAAGGGTCACAAAATGCAACAGTCTAAATCGTTTCTATTCTATATGCTAACAATGAACAGAGGGGAGCTGGAGGAGAGGATGCGCTCTAGTGAGCCTGCTAGTTATCTACAATAACTGTGAGGACACCTATTCAGAGTATGATCGCAACATGTTAAATAATAACATACAGGTAATAAAATAAGCAGTAATCCATCCATTTCTGTAAATACCATAGCCATTTTAAATCACGTAATCATCGTTCACATAACCGTCACTCATAAGATCCGTAGTCGCATGCCATTCTATATGTCCATTTATTTTGATACTCCCGTTATAGACTAGATAGACTGTACTGCACGCCCATGCATGGGACACTGCGTCCATTCGGTAATCCCCCGATTTGTAGGGATACATATTGCCTATAAAGGAATCTGTAAAATCCCCCGATTTGTAGGGATATATGATGTAGCATCCGTATCATACCATCTGTAGTCGTAGCAGTCATAACGGTTTCTCCCTTATTTTACATGTATGCAATGCTATATGGAATACCTTATATGACACATAAATCATATAAGAGCACTTACGGTCACATGGTTCTTGTAGATAATAAATAGCACATATATCACGTATTAATCAATTAATTCATATAAAGCATATAAGCACATAAGGCACACAAAATACATGTTGCAAATCATACTCATAAGTTTCCGCCTAATTTCCCGTTCGCTTACTAGCCCTTTTCCTTGCCTTTGTCAGATTCCTGACCTATATAATTATTTCACCTGGTAAATATAAAATCCCTAAAATGATATGCATGAATGATATGTATGCTTTCTTATGCAAGACTGATTCCTATTTATAGTCTTCACATGTATTTAACTCTCTGTCTATAATTGTATTTTTGAAAATATACTATTGATAAATCAGTTAAATTAGCGAAAATCTGTCAAATATCAAAAATTGATTTTGACCTATCGATTTTGCGAATTCATTTCATAATTCGCGAACTATCACCCGACCCGCGAACTCCATATTTCGCGAGATCCTTAGAATTTGCAAGGTTGATTTTCAATTTGTAAAATTATTCTAATTCGCCTAATTTTATTCGACCCGTGAAAACTTCCACTTCGCGAAATCCATAAGGATTCGCGAAGTCCGTTACAGCCCGCGGAAGAATTCGCAGCCTGACTTTCCTCTCTCGATTCGGAAATCTTTCGGCCCTCGAGAACCTGATTTCAGCCCGCGAAAGACGTTTGGCCCGCGAAACTCATCGGCCCGACTTTACTCTTCGTACAACTCGCGAACTCATCGCCCCGCGAAAGACGTTTGGCCCGAAATACAATTCGCGAAAACTTTTTGCGAAACATTTTTCGAAGGCTTTTGCGAAATCTTCCACGAACCTTTTTCAATTCCTTTCGAGAAATCGAACCTTTCGAAAACTTCTTCGAAATTATAATCTTTCGAATTTTACCTTTGACCAATATTGACCATAATTATCAAAGCTCTTTCTATTGCGAACTCTTTCGAAATTCACGATCTTAATTTCTTTCGAAAATCCATCCTTTTAAAATTCTAATTCCTTCAAAACTTATAACTCAAATCTTTCGAGAACCTTAAAATATTATTAACTTAATCTTTCGAAATTTAATATTCGGAATTGCGAAACATCTATTCATTCAAAATTTCATCCTTTCGAAATCATAAAATTATGAACTTGAAGGATTTTACGAAATCATTTTGCGAAATTCATATTTCGAACTTTCTTTCGACAATTCCTTCGAAATCTTAAAATACAATTAACTTGTCTTTCAAAAATCATAACTCTAATCTTTCGAAAATCATCGAAATTCATATCTTCGGAATCTCCTTCAAAAGTATTCAAAATCTGGAATACCATACACTCAAAAACACTAAGTACCTTTTGAAAATTTCAAAACATCAGATCAAACTATAGTATTCTCAAGAACAGATGGAACTATCATTAATACTTCAAAGTACCCTTCTACTGTTCGAAAATCAGACTTAGATATAATATAAAGAGACATAAGATTTATGTATGTTAATACCTAAAATATGATAAATCTTAACTAAAAAAATCATAATGAGATTCATGCCCTTCCCTAGCCTCAGTTTCGACTGTTATGTGAGCTCTCTGTTTCCTCCTTGTTCTTACTTCTTCGTGGTTAATCAACTAATCAATACCTTTCTTTTCTCCTTGGTTCTTATCCTAAGTTGCGTATTAAAATGACTAAATGACATCGACATGTCTTAGAGTACTTATCTCAACTCTAACACATGGATATTATCATTAATATTATTATTATTATTATTATTATTATTATTAGTATTCTTTAAGACTAAGTTTTAGCTATGAGGCTTCGAAAACTTCAATTAACAAAAACCTCTCTATCGAGAAAGATGATTCTCGAAATACAATATTGTGAACATCCCGTTTCGGAATGAGATTTCAAGATTTTAATTAAGAACGACCGTAACCACATTGTGAAAATCATTTTGCAGTTCACCCCTTATCTCAAACTTCTCTCTTTCACATTATTCCTCTCTTTCGAAAGTCTACCTTTCGAAATTTAACCTCCCTAATTTAATATCAACCATCACTCGATAATTCTTTATTCCTAAACAATTATCTATTCATTTATTCCAACCTATTTATTTTCACACCAACCCATACTTCCTTTCTCAAATATTGTTATAATCTATATATGTATGTAATATGAAATTACTTATATGTATGCATGAATTCGTGTAAATGCATGAATTTATGGTATGAGGTTTTGGTTCCTGACAGCTTGCATTTACAAAATCTGCACCCTTTCAGCGAGCGTTAGTAACACCCTATCCAGGCTCTTGTCTACGGACGTGTTTTGTCTTCAGACGTGCTGAGCGCACAAAGGAGCACGAGTGGAGTCTTCTGCACGTGGAGGGACGAATTTGGTGGATTCGGTGGCCCTTCGGTAGCGAGCTGTGTCCAGTCGGGGAATTAGTTTCCTGGGTAAACGACGTGGAATGAAACTCGGCATGTGGTAGCCTAGGTGGAGGTCTAGTTTCCATAGTGCATCGGTTGTGTAAGGGTCGATCGTTTTGTAACCATAACCGGTAATACTTACTAATTGATTGGAACTCTTGGGGAGAACGAACCCCAAGGACATGATTAAACCCCAGTTGGGGATATAACCTGTATAATAATCCCGTCTCGCTTTACTTTCTGCTATTTACTTTCCTATAAGACAAACCTGGAACGCTTTCAAATAACCAGGTAATATCTTTGAAATGTTTTCAGAACTATGCGATATCTTTGAAACAGTTTTTGAAAAAGATGTAGGGATAAAATATTGATACCGTACAGCTTTCTAGGGAATAACGTACTCTGCAATATATTCTTAAAGAAAAGTATTTCTCAAACAAGACAAGCCAATTTTTTATAAGCCTAATTCACCCCCCTTTTAGGCATATTTTACACAACGAAAGGCCTAACACGCCTTAGTTAAGATCTTATGGCTTTTTCGAGTGTTGATGTATTTGCAGAGGGTCAATCCCACTCTAGGCCGCCTCTCTTCGATGGAATGAACTACGCTGTGTGGAAAAATCGTATGATCGAATATCTCATCGCTGTCGACTACGATCTTTGGGAGACAATCACCAATGGACCATACATGGCTACGAAAAATGATGGAACCCCAAAGGCTGCTAAGGAATACACTGTTGATGACAAAAGGGAATCACGCGAAACGCAGAGGCGAAAAACATGCTCGCATGCGCACTCACACGGGAAGAATATATTCGGGTTCGTTCCTGCTCATCAGCAAAGGCTATGTGGGATATGCTCCAAGTTACTCATGAAGGAACCCAACGAGTTGTGCAAGAAAGGCTGACCCTGCTCACTCATCAGTACGAACTGTTCTCAATGGAATCTGACGAGACTATAAGCCAGATGTATGCCAGATTCATGAGAATCGTCAACCAAAAGTTCTCTCTCGGAAAGAAGGTTCCTGACAGTGAACAAGTCAGAAAGATACTGAGATAACTTCCCAGAGAATGGAATGCCAAGGTTACTGCTACCTGCGAAGCCAAGGATCTGAAAGCACTGAGCATCTCCGAATTGATTGGATCTCTTATCTCTTACGAAATGATTCAAACATCAATAAACGAGAGACCACAAAACAAAAATCAGAAGTCTATTGCATTCAAATCCAACCAGGAAGAATCTGATTATGACGAAAGAAGGCTTGATGAACGACTTAACCATGCTTACAAAGAGATTCGAAAGATTCCAGCAGCAAAAGAAAGGGAACTTCAACAAATTTCAGACCAAAAACAAGGGAATCTCCACATCTGGGAAGAAAGTTCAGAAATGTTTCCGTTGCAACAAACCAGGCCACTATGCACATGAATGCCCAGCAACCAACAATGAGAAACCAAGGAAGCAGAAGGCCATGGTGACGGAATCAAATGACTCTGAAATGGAACAAAGTGAGGACGGGGATCACGCTTACATGGCTGGCGAGGATCAAGTATCTCATTCTTCCTCCATTGAGAAAAATTCATACCTTAAACAGTCTATATAACAATGATTGTGAAAGTAACTCATCTATTTTTTGATATAGAAGAAAGTAAGGAACAATGGTGTGAATTACTTCAAAATGCAGAAGTCGCTAAATTCCTTGAATAGGAAAATGATAAAACGACGAGATGATTTAGCTAAAGAAAAACATAAGGCTGATCTAGAGATTTCACGTTTGAAGGGAGAGTTAGTTACTGCCGAGAAAGAGAAAGTTCCATGTGACTGTGAGAAATTAGAAAAGAAAAACAGTGACTTATCTAGAGATATCATATAACTCATGAATTCCTTAGACAGAGAAATCAGAAACTTGATAGACTCCTTGAGGGTAAGCAGAACCTAGATATGCTGTTAAGTACTCCTAGGAACATTGGTAGGTCAGGGATAGGTTACTCCACTGAAGAAAAGCATGCTAAACATTCTATGCCTAAGCTTAAGTGTTTTTGTTGTGGTAGAAATTGTCATTATGCATACAACTATCCTTTAAAGAAAGCTGATAAAGCTAAGTATGTTTGGAGACCTAAGAAGTCACATGTAAATGCCACTGTTATATCTGATTGTGACAGGAGATCACCACCCACGCAGAACGATATCTCATATGTTAACAGAAGTTATTTCTCAGCTAACATGCTAGGACCCAACAGAAATTGGGTACCTCAGAAAGGTACTTCTATCTACGGGTACAAAGGAGGAATTCCAGTAAGAAAAACAGGTGGTATCTCGACAATGGGTGCTCCCTCCGCATGATAGGTGATATCAGCAATTTTGTGTCGTGTGATGGAGGATACATTTCGTACGCTAACGACGCAAAAGCCAAAATCGTTGGAGTTGGTACTGTCGGTAAGAATTTAAATATCACTATAGATAACGTATGATTTGTTAAGAACTTAGAACATAATTTGATAAGCATTAGCCAACTATGTGACAATGGACAAACTGTAGCCTTTGCTAAAGATAAATGCTTTGTAAAAAAGGATGATTAGGTTGTGTTCAGTGCATCTAGACATGGTAACATCTACTGCATTACTCTTGATGATATTGCTAACCAGAATGTCAAGTGTCTAGCAGTTATGCAGGATATCACTTGGTTATGGCACAGACGTTTGGGACATGCTAACATGGAACTGATGTCTCACATCTCATGCAATGAATTGGTGAGAGGCATCCCTGATATGAAAGCCACCAAGGACAGAATTTGCAAAGCATGCCAAATGGGGAAACAGACCAAGATGTCCTTCAAACCTAAGAATGTGATATGCACCTCCAGACCACTAGAACTGTTGCATCTTGACCTTCCGGTACATGCTATGTCATTGAGAGGTAAACGATATGCCTTTTTTGTTATCGTAGACGACTATACTAGGTACACATGAGTCTTATTTCTTGCGCACAAAAGTGAGGCTCTAGATAACTTCCCACCACTGATTAAGAAGCTAGAAAATGATAAAGAGATGAATGTCGGTAAAATTAGGAGTGATAACGGTCTAGCATATGATAGTTAATCCTTTGCATCTTTTTGTGATGAAAATGGTTATATCATAATTTTTCAGCCCCTATTACGCCTCAACAGAACGGAGTGGTCGAGAGGAAAAATAGAGTAGTACAAGAAATGGCTAGGACTATGCTAAGCGAATATAATACCCCGAAACATTTTTGGGCTGAAGCTGTTAGTACGGCTTGTTATGTCTCGTATAGGATTTTCCTTAGACCGATTATTAAGAGAACTCCCTATGAACTCTAGAATGATACCCCTACCATAGGATATTCCACGTATTTGGCTGCAAATGTTTTATTTTAAATGATAGGGATAAGAGAGGAAAATTCGATTCCAAAGTAGATGAAGGGATATTCCTAGGTTACAACCTTCATTCCAAAGCCTTTCAAGTGTTTAATAATAGGAAGAAGACTGTTCAAGAATCTGTGCATGTTGCATTTGATGAATTCCCTAACGCAGATGCTACTGAGGAAGGTATAGTTATGTCTCATGTAGGTATACAGATTACTGACAAAGAGGTGAGCGCAATTCCCTTGGAATTAGACACTAAGTCAGAGGAACCTGAGGCTTCAGACGAACAACAGCGCATAAAATTCAAACATGCCTCCAACCATCCCCATAAACAAGTCATAGGGAATATCACTTCAGGGATCAAAACGAGAGCAATTGCACGAAACAATATTGCGGAGGAATCACATGACGTGTTGTTGTCAACCGTGGAACCTAAGACAGTGAATGAAGCTCTTGACGACGAATCGTGGGTGATTTCCATGGAAGAAGATCTATCACAATTTGAAAAGAGCCAGGTGTGGACTCTAGTGGAAAGACCTAACGGAAAGTCCATCATAGGCACGAAGTGGGTGTTTCGCAACAAGCTGGACAAAAATGGTAATGTGACACGGAACAAGGTCAGGTAAGTAGCCAAAGGTTATTCCCAAGAAGAAGGTATATATTTCAGAAAACATTTGCACCCGTAGCTAGGCTTGAGTCAATATGCATTTTACTTGCATATGCATCTTTTAAAAGATTCAACTCTTTCAAATAGACGTGAAAAGTGCATTTTTTTAAATGGTTTTATAAATGAGGAAGTTTATGTCGAACAACCTCCTAATTTTGAAAAAAAAAAGAATTTTTAAATCACGTCTTCAAATTAAACAAAGCTTTATATGGTTTAAAACAGGCCCCTAGGGCGTGGTACGAAAGATTGAGTAGATTTTTACTAGATGTGGGCTTTCAGGAACAATAGATAACACTCTATTTATCAAATACGAAGGGAATCACATACTGCTCGTGCAAATATATGTTGATGATATCATATTTGGTAGTACTGACATCACTCTTTGCGAGAATTTTTCTGAGTCTATGCAGCATGAATTTGAGATGAGCTTAATGGGAGAACTCACGTACTTCCTCAGATTGCAAATCAAGCAATTGGACACGGGAATATTCATATCTCAAACGAAGTACACGAAGGAACTTCTTGAAAAATTCGGAATGGATGATTCCAAGGTACTTCCACTCCTATGAATCAAACCGCCAAAATTGACAGTGATGAGCAAGGTACACCCTTTGACCAAATTAAGTATAGAGGTATGATCGTGAGTTTGCTCTACCTTTCGGCAAGCAGACCCGATATATATTTGCTACTGGTCTATGTTCTAGATATCAGTCGAGTTCTAGGGAATCTCACTTGATAGCAGTCAAGCGGATACTTAGATATTTAAAAGGAACAATCAATTATGGAATCTAGTATCCACATTCCAAGCAATTCCCATTAATGGGATATTCAGACGCTGATTATCCCGGTTCTAGAGAAGATAGGAAAAGTACTAGTGGTACTTGCCAATTACTAAGAAATTCCCTTGTAACTTGGTCTAGTCGGAAACAAAATGCTATCGCCCTGTCCACAACCGAAGCAGAATATATAGCCACAGGAAGTTGTTCTCAACATGTCCTTTGGATGAAACAGAACTTGAGTGATTACGGTTTGAGTACGACCAAATTCCTATTTTCTGTGATAGTACTGGTGCCATTAGTATCACTAAGAATCCCGATACCACTCTCGAACTAAGCACGTAGAATTGAAACATCATTTTATTCGAGATCATGTTCAGAAAGGGAATATCAGCGTGAACTTCGTAGGAACTTGTTAGAAATATTTTAGAAGTGGCCAAAATATTTGTTCCAAGTCTTTTATTTCATTATGATGTATTTTATAAGCTTTATTTTGATTAATTGGTTCGTAGTTGTAATGGGCTTGTTAGGGGCCCAATGGGCTTAATACCTTTCCAAGGTATTTAAGCTTAAACCCTAACAACGTTATAATCTAAGTTTCCAGTTGCTAAATTACTTCACATATGCAATACACTACAAACCCTCAAAACACTATTCAAGTATTTAACGAAGGTTTAATCTCTATCAAAGTTTAATTGGATAATGTGGAATTAGAAGTGGTATCGGAGCAAGCGTGTGGGTGAGGAAACTTCATTTCAAGCTTTAAAGAATCGAGCCGTGTGAGTTCTTTTGATTTTTCAGCTTTCGTCGCAAAGCTTGAACTCGTGGGTTCAAGCTATTTTCGGATGTTGTTCTGGTTTTTTAGGGCCGTTATAAGTGCAACTATCAGCTCTGAGAATTACAAAATCAGTTTCTGTCGAGTTTGAGTCAGATTTGTTGGATTTCTGTCAGAAAAATTGAAGAACAGATTTTTTGTTCGTTCTATTATTGAGCTCGCGAACGACACTTGGTTAGGGTTAAAGTTCACTAATTCTCAGTCCGCGAATTAGATTTATGAATCCAGTTCAATTGGTAGCTAGATTTACGAATTCAGATTCAAGGTGGAATTTCGCGAATTGGGAGTTTTCAAATTCACGAATCCAAGTTCTCAAGTCAGCTCGTGAACCCTCATTCCAATTCGCAAATCAATCAACTTCGCGAACTATTCATCTTCTGCGAATTAGCTCATCAGGTCACTTCGCGAATCCATATTCACCTTGAGAACCCGAACAATTTCACGAATCAAGACATTTCACGAATCAAGAAAATTTTCACGAATTCAGTCTTCAATTCGTGAACTCCAGACAAATTCGCAATCCAACAAATTCGCGAACTCGGTCATCTTCTGCGAATCAGTTTCTCAAGTCACTTCGCGATCCTTCACCTCGCGAACTCCAAGTCTGTGAATTGAACATCGAGTTTCACGAACCCGTATCGTTTCTCGAACTCGATCAAGTTTCGCGCACTCAGTCTACTCTACATATTGTATCAACCCGCGAACCTAGATTTAGACCAATTCGTGAAACAATACCTTCTCATTCCAATTCGCGAACCATATCCAATTCCCAATTTGCGATTTCGCGAACCAATCTCAAAGTTGATTCTCAAAATTCATTTTGTCCAAATTCTCAATTCAGATTAATTTTCCTCACATTACACGTCTACGATCACATCCAAAACACAATAAATGGACTCGTTTAGCATGTGAAATGATGTTAGACCTCCTATCATCCGACACGGAGAGTATGCAGTTTGGAAGAGAAGGTTCATCAACTTCATTAAGAGGAAGGACAACTCAGAGAACTTGTTGGAATCTATTTACAATGGACCTAAACAGTACTTGACTATAATCCCAGCCACTACCAACACCAATTCGGCAAGAGAAGAACAGAGGATCTTGAAGACCATGGACAGATGCAATGACGAAGAAAACCTGCGACTTAAGACCGATAAAGTTGCAAAATCATACATGATGCAAGCCATTCCCAACGACATTTTTATGCAGCTCGAATGCGGTGAAGCGCAAAAGAAATGTGGGATGCCCTTCGGATTATGATGTAGGGAACAGAGGTAAACACAATGGCAAGAATGGCGAATACTCTCATCTCTTACGATCGCTTTCAGGCAAACAAAGGGAAAACTCTTCAAGAAACTTTTCATCGATTCCTTATCCTCATAAACGAGTTGAAAAAGAACGGAGTCACTAAAAATGTAATGGAGATTAACATCAAGTTCCTTGGATCAATTCATCCAGAATGGGAAGAAACATCAATCATGATAAGACAAATGAACGACCTAACCAAGGTCAGCATCCACATGTTATTCGACTACCTCAACCAACACTCAAATCACGTGGAGAAACGGAGGGAGGAAACCAAATCGATGGGAAGTGACACACTCGCACTCATGTCTGAACAATCATCCAGAAAACAATCAAAAGACAAGGAGATCCTCTAGTCATCTCAAGTTCAAGAGGGAGGAGATTCAGACTCTGATGGAGAACTCAAGGATTGTTCAAAACACGGAGACAATGAGATAACAATCGAGGAGCTCGCAAAACAATTGGCACTGGTATCAAACTTCGTACAGAAGAAATTCTATAAGAAGTTTGTATCCTCGTCCAACCGTCAAAGAACTTCATCAAATTCAAAGGGAAAGGCTCAAGATGAAGAAAAGGACCCTGAAACCACCTCTCAAGTCGGAAAATCCTTCAACTGCGGAAAACCTGGACATTTTGCCACAGAATGCAGATTGCCCAAGAAGAAGGACGTCAACTATTATAGTATAAAGGTACAATTGGCCGAGCAGAAGGAGAAAGGAATGGTCTTGATGGCTGGACAGGATCATTGGCTTGAGTTCACCTCAGACGGCGAGGAAGAGAACATGGCGCTAATGACCAGACTTGATGATGAAGAAGATGGAACTGAAGCAGAAGGGAGTGAGTCAGAGAGGGAAACCGCCGACAACTCAGGCATGGTTGAGGTAAGCGAAGCAGACTATGATTCATTACTTAAGATGAAAAATGAATTCTTAACTCTATATAAATCGAACAAACAGGGTAAAAAGAAATTAAAGAATTAGAAGCAAATTTACAAAATAATTTGGAAGTTCTAGATAAGTTTAGGTATGGGCATGCATGTGAGAAAAATCGTGTTCTAGTTGCTAATGAAAAAGTAATAAAACTAGAAGCTCAGGTACTAAAATCCGAGGATAAAGCCAAGGAGTTAGCTAAAGAAATGAGATCTCATAGAGATTAGGCAATGGACGCTACAGTAAAATATGACTTACTCTGTAAGGAACGCGCAAGACTGTACTGCAAGATTAAAAAATTGGAGGACCTTCTAACCCGACGAGAACAGATAGAACAGACATTTTTCTTGAACAAAATTGCCAACATCGACTTCTATAATCCCCATAAAGGAACTGGTTTTGAAAACCCATGTTTGTTAAGGAAAGGCATAACTAACACACCCTATCTATATGATGTCGAATACATGCAGTTAGGTTGTTTTCCAGAACTCATGCCTTTCGTTAGTGAATCCGAAACCTTACAAGGAAAGGATGAGACACACAAGAAAGCTGAGATATCATTTGAGTATACAGAATTAAATGATAATTATAAATAAAGAAAATGTCCAGCAATAACTGAATTTGAGTCGGAAATCCGTCCATAGTGAGGAAGATACCTCAGAATAATCAACGAGTGAGGCATCGATAACTAAGTATGCAGCAGGGTATATGCCTGATTGCATAAAGAAAGTCAATGATCGATCTACACTCCACTCTCGAAAGAGATAGAAAGTCCATCAATGAAGAAAGGCAGAAACATTTCGAGGAAAAATCTCCACACTTAAAGAAAAATTACGACTACACTCACATTCATATACCTTGATTTCGCATGACAAAATTTCTTGCACTAATACTTTGAAAGTTTTAGGACCCATCAAAGAGTCACTGAAAGGTCAAGTCTGGGTTAGAAAGGAAGATATTTTGAAGGAGAAACGTGATTTTAACGAGTCTTTTATCATAGATTGTTTTCCTTCAAAAACTTTTGTACCGTCTTTATTTTCTCATGTATCGCAAAACTCATCATCTTATACAAAAAATCATTTTCCCACGCATAATCGCTTTAACAAACAAACTCACAAAACGATTTCAAAAGACACGCCTTTAAAGAAAAAGAAACTATCAAAAGCGAAAACTGCAACGGAACCCACAAAACAAGAAGAGACTCCAAAACGCGTCTCTAAAGCCAAACAAATCGAGCTCCGCTCCTGAAAACATGGGTTCCAAAGCTTAAAACTGAAGAAACCCAAATCAAAGCTCTAGAAACACTTAATGACTCTGTTGACAGTAAGTCTTCCACTGACTATAATAAATCTAGGCTGAGTAGAGAGTATATACGGACTAACAAGCACAATAGAGGTGGACCCATTTTTAAATGGGTACCTAAAACCCTCTTGTTTGATTTTGCAGGCCCCGCATGTGTGGTATATAGATTCAAGTTGCTCCACACACATGACCGGGAAGAAAGGACTGTTGAGCAACTATGTTGATAGGCCAGGTGGACTAGAGCGATTTGGAAGCAGCAATGAAGCCAGAATCCTTGGTTATGGAGATCTTATATGCAATAGACTCACAATCAAGGAAGTTTCTTATGTGAGGGCTGACACACAACCTCTTATCTATATGACAGTTCTGTGACATCGGACTCCAAGTTGTGTTTCAAAAGAGGACGTGCAAAATTCTCAATGCCATTGGTGACGAACTTCTCACTGGAACTCGCAAGACAAATCTGTACACCATCAACATTAGGACCGTCAGCCCGAAGACAAATATCTGCCTGATCTCCCGAGCAACATCAGTTAGAATAACGTATGGCACCAGCGGCTATCTCATCTAAATTTCAAGACTCTCAACAAGCTGGCGACCAACAAACTGGCTATTGGACTTCTGCCACTGAAGTACCAAAAGGAATATCTATGCCCGGCTTGTGAGAAAGGAAAAAGGAAAAAGGCATCTCACCCATCAAAACACACAGCATCGACTCAACATCCACTAGAGCTATTACACAATGATCTATGTGGCCCAATGCGAACAGACAGCATCAGTGGAAAGTGATGTATGATGGTTATTGTAGACGACTACTCACGCTATACTTGGGTCCGATTCTCACGGACAAAATCAGAGACAGTTGAACACATTCTAAATCTCATCAGGACAACGCAGAACTTGCTACAGCGCAGTGTTAAAGTAATTCGATCTGACAATGGAACAGAGTTCACGAATCAACAGTTCAAGAATCAGTGATTTCTACGAATCTCTAGGGATTACTCAACAATTCTCCGCTGTCCACACGCCCCAACAAAATGGAGTCGTAGAAAGGCGAAATCGAACGCTTGTAGAAGCTGCCCGGACAATGCTAATACAATCATCGCTACCTCATTTTTCTCTGGGCGGAAGCAATGAATACTGCTGCTATACTCAGAATCGAACAAGCATTCATCTAAGATTTGGAAAGACGCCTTATGAACTAATAAATGAAAGATTGCCCAACATTGTTCACTTGAGGATTTTTGGATGCAAATGCTTCGTCGCCAACGACCGAGAAGACAAACCTAAGCTAGATCCAAAGGCTACTGAAGGAATTTTTGTGGGCTACTCTGCGCAATCTAAGTCATATATGGTATTTCTTCGTGAAAGGAGAATGATCATTGAAAGTGCAAATGTCACTTTTGATGAGGGTCTAGAAATTAATTCTGGACAAAGCAGCTCAGGGCTCAAACCAACATCAATAGGTTCTACTCAATCATGCATGGATTACGAGAGTCATCGAGTGGCGCTTCTGAACACAACTGTTCAGAACCTGGGTCAGACAAAGAAAAATCGGGGCAATACCAACAACATGTTTCAATCAACAAGCTCAAGAGGAAATGGATCTGGATCAACTCTTTTAACATATGTACTTCTCCACAAACCAAAACAGGACAACTGATGATCCCTTTCCTAACACAGAACCAAGTCCTAGTACATCAACTTCTGAATCTACACCCATTCCTAAGCAAACGGTTCCACACTCAGACCTTGATAACTCGATCGCTGCAGCTCTGACAGAAGACTCATCAGTTTC
This sequence comes from Craterostigma plantagineum, assembly GCA_027422505.1. NCBI lineage: Eukaryota > Viridiplantae > Streptophyta > Magnoliopsida > Lamiales > Linderniaceae > Craterostigma > Craterostigma plantagineum. The sequence continues at coordinate 7,378,687 of JAPQWV010000013.1, read as the reverse complement.
CGCTAGCAACGCGGCTGCCTCTGAGATCGAGTACTCACTTTATGAGGAATCAGAAATGGATGAAATTACACTACCTCACGATAAGAAATGGACTCGAAATCATCCTCCCGATCAAATAATAGGAGATCCCACAGCAGGAGTAAAAACTAGAGGTTCGATATCAAACGAGTGTAATTTACTTGTTTCCTGAGCCAAACAGAACCTACCAGAGTTACCGATGCAGTACGTGACCGATCTGGTAGCTATGCAAGAGGAAATTAATCAGTTCGAGCATCTCAAGGTCTGGAACTTAGTTCCTCGTCCAAAAGTTAAGACAGTAATAGGAACAAAATAGGTATTTAAGAACAAGAAAGACGAAGATGGTGTGGTAATCCGTAACAAGGCTAGGCTTGGAGCTAAAAGGGTACAATCAGCAAGAAGGAATCGACTACGACAAAACTTTTGCTCCTATAGCAAGAATTGAAGCGATGAGACTGTTCCTAGCATACGCAGCACATATAGACTTCACTGTCTATCAAATGGACGTGGACGTAAAGACTACCTTCTTGAATGGGATTTTGTAGGAAGAAGTATATGTCTCACAGCCGACGGATTCCTCAATACAGAACATCCGGACTTTGTATACCAAGGCACTATATGGGCTAAAGCAAGCTCCAAGGGCCTAGTACGAGGTTTTATCCGACTTCCTTATCAATGCAGGTTTCACTAAAGGGAAAATTGAGACCACACTGTTCGTTAAGAAAGATAGTTCTGATATCATGCTTGTACAGATCTTCGTGGATGACATCATTTTTTGCTCTACCAACCCGAAATTCTGTGTCGAATTCAGCACTTTAATGAAATCACAGTTTGAAATGAGTATGATGGGAGAAATGTCTTTGTTATTTGGATTGCAAATTAAGCAACTTCAGGATGGGATATTTATCAATCAGTCCAAGTACATCCACGACGTTATCAGAAAATATGAAGTCGACATGGGCATATCTTCAAGTGCTCCAATGTCGACTTCGTGCACACTCGACGCAAATCACTTGGTTGAACCTGTAGATGCTACCCACTTCAGAGGAATTATCGGGTATGTGCTCTATCTCACTGCTAGCCGACCCGATGTTCTTTTCCACACATGCCTTTGTGCCAGATTCCAAGCTAATCGCAAGGAATCCCATCTTCATGCTGTCAAGAGAATTTTAAAGTATCTGAAAGGCACACCAGACCTCGGGCTTTGGTATCTTAAGAACTCAGGTATGAACCTAATAGGGTATTCTGATGCAGATTTCGTTGGCTTCCGTCTGGACAGGAAAAGCACATCGGGCAACATCCAATTCCTTGGAGATAAACTCGTATGTTGGACTTCTAAGAAACAAAATTGTGTGTCAACCTCCACGGCAGAAGCAGAATATGTCGCTGCCGCAATTGTTTGCTCACAAATTTTGTGGATAAGGACCCAACTATGAGATTACGGGTTTGATCTAAGTAGAGTTCCTATTTATTGTGATTCCAAAAGTGCCATAGCAATTACGTCAATCCTGTTCATCATTCACGCACTAAGCACATAGACCTAAGATACCACTTCATAAAGGACCATGTAGAAAGAGGCATAATAGAAATGTACTTTGTCAATACAGAGATTCAACTAGTCGACTTGTTTACAAAAGCATTGGATGAAAACGATACCAATTCTTAGTTGCAAAGATGGGAATGTTGAATCTCAATCTCTAATTCCGATTAGGCCTCCCTACGATTCACTAATTGTCTATCTGCTCTTCTTTAATTTTTATTATTCTGTGCTTGTTTCTTAGTTAGTTATATTATTCTCTAATCCTTGTTTTAGTTAACTTTTCAAATAAAATTTACTTTGATTTTCTTCATAAGTCGATGTAGAGCCAATGCTGATGGCACTACATCGAGGGGGAGAAATGTTATATCCATGCATCGAGGGGGAGTCAGTGAGTTAACAAATTTTCAGATTCTCGATAGGCATTTTTATTTAGGGGGAAGTTTAATTCCAAAATTCAAAATTTATCGAGGGAGAGTAGGTGTTTTTCGCAAATTAATCCTTCAACGACTCATAAAATTTTCCAAAATGCGAAGAACACTCTCAAAACATCTCAAATGCAAAAAATTCACTCAACATAAAACAAAACGCTCAAAAGCTACTACATCCTGTGAGGACACAATACAGAACAGCTAGAAAAGCGACAAATAAACACAATAGAAGGAAAAGCTCAAACGCCAGCATATCCAAATTGCGTTCAAAATTACGTCTTAACTATGCATATTCTTCAATTTCATTCTCTTGGTATTGCTGCATCCAGTTCATTTGTCTGTGCGAGAGTGCTGAAAATGTGAGAATATAAATGAGTTAGAGGTAATTTTTTTTGCTATTGAGGTATTGATTCGAGTTTTGTCTATCTATAGGCATAATTGAACAATAAAATAACTATTGCCCCAACCAACATAATCAATGATACGGACGAATTTTTGACTTGAGGGTTCATCGCCGCGAAAGAAAGCGATGCTTTCTTCGTCAATTTTTGGACTTTGCTTCAGACATATCGATTTTGAAAAACCCCGAAGATTTGATATCTTTTATGTTCAATGGAGTTGAATTGATGTTATAGAACTAGATATCAAATTCTATGTCTAGATTAGCAAAATTCTGCATGACAATTTAAGGGTACTTTGTGCACATATTATCATCTCTTTAAATGTCTAAGTTTGTGAACGTTCATTTTTTTAGCTCCAGTTCGCGAACCCACATCTCCAGCTTGCAAATTTTGCAAATTGCCGTGCAGCCCAATTCGCGAATTCTTCAATCTGGATTCGTCAAATTTAGTTCGCGTATTAGTTTTTATCAATTATGACCTTCAGTTCGCGAGCTCAAGTCATGAGCCTTTGAACTTTCGCATCGCGAAGTCCCTATTGGGCCTATCTTTCAAATTCACTTTGCGGCCGAAATCTACAAGTCCGCAAAGTTCCCTTTGCTCTTTCAGCTTTTCGCGAAATAAAACCTAGTTCGCGAAATACACTTCCTTTAAAATTCATGATTCGTGAACTCACCCTAGTTCGCAAAGTCTCAATTCGCGAATCTTCCCAAAATGTTGACTAGTTAAAGACCTCTTTCGCGAACTAACTATCCGATTCGCGAATTACGCTGACTTCGTGAATTCTCTGTGGGCCTTCTCTAAAAATTCACGGCCCAAATTGCAAAATTCAGCCTGCAAAACTTTTATAACTTAAACCTAATTCGCGAATTGAACTCTCTTTTTCTGAACTCGCAAAATTCCGCGAATCGTCACACTCTCACATTCACGAATCGCACTCATCAAAATCTTCCCAAATCTACGGTCTGGTTGTTCTTCTGTGGTTTTTTCATTCAAAAATCGCTTTTAGACACACTCACGAATATATTGTGGTAAGGAATCGTTCGATTTATATAACCTCTTAAAGAACAGGGACTTTCGCGTATATCATAACATAAATTTTTCTGTTTTTCTTCTAAGGTTTTCGAGTTTTTGCTGTTCTTGAATTTCTGTAGTCGCTTTTAACATTTAGCTTTCAATTCTTGAGTTTGTGTGTTCTAATGGCTTCTTGCAAAAAGCGATCAATGTCGAAGTCAAATAAGCCACAGAACCTACCCTATCCTTGTGGTTCTCACTAATGATCCACCACATTAGTCCACAACACCGGGGATAACACCACGACCGGACAAAGAAAACTACACCCCGCCCAAACTCAAATTTCTTCAGGAAGGGAAGATCGACGAGAAGTACTCGCGCACAGCTATGCCGATTCCGTGCGAGTTACTAACTCTGGATAGCCCAGAAAACATAGAAGCCTACTGCCAGAAATACAAAATACCCCACCCAACTCAGGAAAACCCGCCCGAGTGTAACCCAGGGGTTAGTGAGAGTGTGAGAGAGACCGACGAACAGAGAGAAACCACCTAAACATTGACAATCACTCAACAATTGCCAACTACCCCTCAACAAACCATCCCAGAACAACCACTCGAACAACCACCACAGCCTGAACAGATCGAACAACAACAAACAGTTGTTTCTGAGCTATCGACATCTGAAGTCCCTTAGTCAGAAAAGGCCGAGTCACCCCCTAGGATAGAAGATGCCGAACCCGACCCAACGGCACAAGCACAACCCGAACATGACCATTCACTTGTCTCCCAACAGACAAGTGTCTCAAAATCCACAGAACCCCCCCCCCCACTAGAAGATATCCCTATTCCCACGACACAGCCCGAGTCTCAGTCTGTTGAACAGGCCTCAACGCCCATAGAAGAGCAAATCGAAGCTCTTCGAGGATTGGACGAAAGTCTCTCTGATATGGATGATCTCAGCAGCTCCCATCCGAGAGCCACAGTACAGAACCTAGTTCTGGACGTGTGCAAATGGGAAGTGGCCCCGGTGAAAGCTCCACACAAGCCCGTCTTCCTAATGAGGCCGTAACAACCCGAGCCCCACTTCCAAAGATGCGTCGCTAGGAGAGGTCGGAAGACCCAAGGAAACTGAAGTCCCACGGACTTCTGTTGACGAGGGTCGTCTGAATCTACTAGGGCGCTAACGGCTAACCCTAGTGGTGCCGGAACAACTTCAGCAACTTCTACAGGTGTGACAACGGCCTACCTGGAGAACCGCCTATTTGAGTTCTTGGAAACCATCACCATAACGCGGGTTCAATGACTCATTAGGGCTGCAGTCTAAACCACCTCTACGGACAAACGAAAGGGTCCCATGGTGGAACAACCGCCATTGCAACCTAGGATCATCTCTTTACCACCAAGAGCATCAAGTCCAACGGATCCCTACCACATGCCCTTACTCCAGCTCTTGGACATCGGAATCTCTCGACTCCTTGAACTCGACAATCAGTGAAATCCAGAAGAAGAAACATGTACCAAAAGCTGATTGCGGGTGGAGTTATACCTGACCCGACTACCTGTCGTCAAGAGGCCCCAGTCCGAAGCGTCGTCATGACGATCCTGACGACCAGGATCGTCCTGAGGGGGAGAACAAGATAAAAAGTACCACAACAGGTAGTTGTGGACGAGGAAGAGGAGTTCAGATTCGTGAAGCTGGTTCCCAATCTTGATCATCCAATCCACCACCACCACCAAGGTCATCTGGAGTTAGACGAGCCTCGCCAGGGCCTAACCAGACAACTTCCCTTGGCGAAGTCGAATCTGGCTCTTCGAGGACCTCCACCCAACCAGTCCAAACAACTACAACCCCTCGTCCAAACATCCTCAAGTCTACATCGACAAATACATTCTAGACGAGGAATGGTTGACGAGAACAGAGACAGAAGAAGAGTCCCACCTGAGGATTGAAAGCGTCAGAAACGTTTTAAAGGCGGCGGCATCAGACTTCTGTTTCATCGAGCGAGAAGAAGAGGAGCAAGGAGAAACCCCGAAGCAGATCTCCCAGAACTTCCAGACCTCCTTCAACATCAAGTGCTCGAGAGACCGACGCCGGGTTACGAGTTCATAGAAACTCGTTGGAAACGCGAAGATCAAGGCACCTTTTCTTGAAGACTATTATCCAAGGATCTGGCGGAAGGAGGAAGAAATAAAATGAGTCAACGAGCTGAACCTTCGAGGTCTTGAGCACCTAAGAGGAATGCCCAAAGGTCTTCACCATCAGATCATGCTATGGGAAAGCTCAGGAAGAGGTGGAATGACGACAGAACAATACAAAAAACACCTCAAAGCTCAAAAGGCCATCTGCGGCATCCAAAACGTAGAGTGCGGGATGGTAAGATACGTAGGCCCTGTCTATGTGATCGAGAGGTACGACAGGTCTATCGATAGATTTACAGAAGCCGATCTTCCTTTCTTTCCATTGGGCAAACTGAACAAGTTGTACAATTTATATCACAACAATTCATCCTCGACACTCGCGAAAGACGTGAAGGATACAGAGCTATCAAATAATGCATGCTGAGGCAGATCATGTTCTAGCTTCACATGACTTTCAAATGGCCTTGGAAAGCAATATGAGCGAAGTAAACTTCACACAGCCTGATAATAGGTACAAGGATCTTGATCAATTCGGCGAAGGTTACATCTTCCTTGAACCCCAACCTGCGATCACATACCTACAACGAATAGTAAATCAGATGCAGGCATTCTTATTATCAGAAGCTGCCAAGTTCTCTGATGGAACAATGCAGATAATCCTAAAACAACTCAGGATAAGACAAGAGACGGCTTCTGACGATACAATACTCAAATGGACAGAACTTCCAGAACAATCTGTTCTGGATAAACTTATCCAAGGCATCCTAGATCGAATCGTGCTCAGAAACGACATCAGATAGTTCGAGCACGCCCTCAGATTTAGGAAGACATATCTAGCTCACAGGGAACCTCCAGCTCCTCCTCGCTCGAAGAAGAAGAAATGAAGACTTAGATGATAGGCTACTTTGTAATTTGGACACTTAGGGGGAGAATGTTAGGAATATTTTAGAAGTGTCCAAAATATTTATTCTAAGTCTTTTATTTCATTATGATGTATTTTATATGCTTTATTTTGATTAATTGGTTTGTAGTTGTAATGGGCTTAATACCTTTCCAAAGTATTTAAGAGTAAACCCTAACAACGTTCTAATCTAAGTTTCCAGTTGCTAAATTACTTCACATACGCAATACACTCTAAACCCTCAAAACACTATTCAAGTATTTAACGAAGGTTTGATCTCTATCAAAGTTTTATTGGATAATCTGGAATTACAGAACTAATGATAAGCTGACTGGTATTATTGAGCTCAAATAGGAAATGTGACTATATAAGTTAGCCCTTAGTATCTCTTCGATCTTATTATTTAGGATCTCTTCGATCTTATCCTTTGATTCTATTGGTATTTTTCTTAATTCTACCACTAGTACAGTCGGGCTAAAGGTGTCCGTTGTTATCAGACGGACATAGCCTAGGCATGGGCGTCTGTTGTTAGCTAACAACGGTCGCCAAAAGTGAACAAATAAAAAATAAAAAAATAGGTATGGGCGTCCGTTGTTAGATAACAACAGTCGCCTACCGTGACCAAAATTAAAAAAAAATAGAAATCAGCGCCGGCAGCTGCCGGCCGCCGAGCCAACCTCACCGGTTTTTGCGCCCACCACACGCCGCTACCCTCCCTCGCCAGATCCACCTCCGAGCAGCGACCAATCGACGCTCTCGTCACCGCCGCGATCCTCACTCGTCAGATTTGCCACCGAGCAGCGAGCCGTCAACCCTCTCACCACCGCCGCGACCGACCCTCGCCAGATCCACCATCGAGCAGCGACCAATCGATGGGTCGGATGGGTCGCCAGATCTGCAGTGCCAAGAAGCATGAGCATACAACCATAAAATCACCACATAAACTTATAATCAAACACCTTCCAAGCACACATTGTCACTGTAGTTAGGTAAAAAAAGAAAAAGAAAGAGAAACGACAGAAAACGAACCTCACCTCCTCCAACTCGAAATCGCCATTCACGACAAAACACATGCCACCTTCTTCATCCAACGATTTCTCATGAAGACGGTGGTTCAAGTTCTCTTTGTGGTGCATCTTAGGATCAGAGAATCTCTGGCGAACGACGTTCAGCTGCAGAGGCTCGACGCTGACGAGGATGAAGGGACGACTGAGAGGTCGATCTGTATTACAGACGAGGAGATGAAGAAGATGGGTAGCAAAGTGATGGCGCTAGAGAAAGAGTGTGGAGAGATGAGGAGAGAGATGCATAGAGAAAACAGAGGGGCTTTGAGTTTATGTAAAACCAATTGGCGACCGTTCCAACGCGTAACGGTCGCCAATAGTTAAAAAATCTTATTGGCGTCTGATGTTATCAGCAACAATCGCCGAAAGGTTTAAATAAAAAATGAAAAAAATAAAAATTGATAAATCATTGGCGACTGTTGTAGCAACGTCGCCAATGGTAAAAAGAAAAAAATATAAAAAACGTAAATTTATTGGCAAATGTTCTTCACAGCAATAGTCGCCGAACGATTTAAATAATAAAACGGATAAATTATTGGCGTCTGTTGCTTCAAATAACAGACGCCAATTGTGCACCTTAACTATCGGCGACTATTGTTAGCTAACAACAGGTGCCGATAGTACATAAAAAATTTGAAAAAATTAAATTGGTCTCGCGGGTGATATAGGCGTCCGTTTTTAGTGCCGACGCCCATTCTTGTTTCTGTACTAGTGTACCTTCCTTCTCTATCTTATTTCTTTCCATTCATGGGGAGAACATTTTTTCTCTAAATAGATTTTCTTCAAGATTTATGTTAAATCTATTTTCAGCCGGAAATTCTTTCTAATATTTGAACTCTGATCTTGGTCCTTATTTCCTTCCTTAATCTCTGCTAGATATAATGTGATCTTCACTTAATTCCATCCAACGGGCAGTTTCTCCTTTACCAATTATTTTTAAAATTCAAAATTTGAAATCGTTTCCTTATCTGCCTCACACCTAGTCGATATTACATCTCTCCATAATTTTCTTCCACTCTTATCCAAGAACCTTTCCTCATTTATGTAACCACCCACTCTTTTCCTTCTTGAATCCATCCAACCCTAAGCCTTTCACTTCATTATTTCACTCTTCATTCTTTCGATCTCAACCATGACGAAAACCAGAGACACCTTCAAAGAGTCCGAGAAGAAAGAAAAAGGATCAAGAGATCAACGACGAGCAGGGAACCATAGCTGATTTGAAACGGATTATCAAAGGCATCAAGGATGATAAAAGGTAAAAGTTCGATGAGATCTCACGGCACTTTAAAGGGGTTAAAAAGCTTATGAAGGAGTCTCCACGGCTCTGAATTTCACTGAATCTTCATCTGCCTCATCTGATAGTGATTTCAGCCCTTAGAACTTCATTCCCTAGTGATCTCCTAGCTCTAATATAACTAGTTATAGTCTGCTAAGTTCTTTTCTTTTGTTGGTATTTGGGTAGGCAGGTCATGGTTGGTAGCAAGTTTTGGTAAGGTGGTGGTGTATTGGGTCCCTTCTTTGTGATGCTGAAGGGGGAGAATTTGGGCAATTTAATGCCATTTACTTTGGTCTGGTGTCGAGTTGTCGTTCACTTTCGTGGATGAATACTATCGGCTTGCTTTTATATGCTTATGTCTTAATCTCTCTGTGCTTGAGTTTGTGATTTGTTATGAATTAAGGAATTCCGCACATAGGCTGGGGGAGCAAACTGATACGATTAGATAATTTACGACATTCCATGGTAACTTGTGACATTCCATATGATATGATCTGGTAATTGCTAATTTCTTGTGCTACTGTGCTTTACATAGAAAGATTAGCAGTTAGATAGGGGGAGCATGATTTAAAATTTGATAAATTTATTTGCTCTGATCATATGTCACATGCCTTGATACTTGTTACGTGCTTGAATTGGTTTCATATCGAATACTCATATGCTTAAGTTAGGCATTAATTACTTGTCATTGTAAAAAGGGGGAGATTGTAGACCTTTTTGGTCCAATACTTATGAAAGTTGATTATTCCAAGTAATTATGTAAAATGGGGGTACAACTTAGAAAACTCGATATGTATGATTTGTGATGTTTAAGTATGTACAAATATTATACTAAGTCCTTAAATGTGATTTAATTGTTAAAATAACCGAATATATGTGATCTTGTGCTTAATTGGAATATTGATGTGATCACCCGGTTATGAACGTTTTCGTATGACTAGAATATCACTATGTGCTATATATGGAAATTATATTATGTCTGAGTCATACATGAGCTGTACACATGATAGGTCTATATTAGGAAAGAATATTGTTGTGATCACTTGGGCATGAACGTTTTCGTTTGAATTGAATCTGACTGTGTGCTATATATGGAAAATATATTATGTTGAGTGATATGTGAACTGTCTGCGAGAATAAATTATTCTAGGAAAGAATATCGTTGTGATCACCTATGAATGACTGTATGCTATATATATGGAAAAGATATTATGATTGAGCTGTACATGTGATTGAGTTATTCTAGGAAAGAATATTATGAGATATCCGTTGAGTGCAATCTTAATTGACTTTTAAATTAGTGAATCAATGATCCTACTTTCGTTGTGCGACTTAGGAATTATATTTTGGAAAGTGATTAATTGATTGGATTTATATGTGGTAAGATTCTGATTGAGTCTATTTATGGTATGTGTTGAAATCTGATGAGATCACCATACATGGAAAGTCTATTTTGCATTTTACTCAGTAAATCGAATCTTTTTCTGGGCGAGGCTATCATATTTTAAGATAGAAATCAGTTGATTGAGCTTACTATTGATAACATGCTGAGTGGAACTATATATGGAATATGCTGACAACGAATGATCGTTATGGAATGAAAGTAAATTTGTGGTATTTATGGTAAATGATCATGCATGACCGTTGAGCTTTATTGGTTTATTCTTGGCATGTTTCTTTGAGTTGCACGTGATTCTTGAGCATACTTTGCATATGTTTCGTGCTTGACTTTACTGTTGAAGCTATATTGGGTCTATATTAAGGAGCACACTTCACAATCAAGCGTACCGAACGATTACACACAAGCCATCGAATTGCTTAGTGTTTGAGCTTTGATTTGCGAAAAAATCGGAGTTTGTGTTGAGCTTTAAATATTATTATTATTCTATGTTTTTCTTTAAGACTAAGTTTTAGCTATGAGGCTTCTGAAAACTTCAATTAACAAAAACCTCTCTATCGAGAAAGATGATTCTCGAAATACAATATGTGAACATTCAGTTTTCGGAATGAGATTTCAAGATTTTAATTAATAACTACCTTTATCTCGAGAATTATAATTCTCGTAACCACATTGTGAAAATCAATTTTGCAATTCACCCCTTATCTCAAACTTCACTCTTTCACATTATTCCTCTCTTTCGAAAGTCTACCTTTCGAAATTTAACCTCCCTAATTTAATATCAACCATCACTCGATAATTCTTTTTTCCTAAATAATTATCTATTCAGTTATTCCAACCTATTTATTTTCACACCAACAACCCATACTTCCTTTATCAAATATTGTTATGATCTATATATGTATGTATTGTGAAATTACTTATATGTATACATGAATTCGTGTAAATGCATGAATTTATGGTCTGAGGTTTTGGTTCCTTACAGCTTGCATTTACAAAATCTACACCCTTTGAGCGAGCGTTAGTAACACCCTATTCAGACTCTTGTCTACGGACGTGTTTTGTCTTCAGACGTGCTGAGCGCACAAAGGAGCACGAGTGGAGTCTTCTGCACGTGGAGGGACGAATTTGGTAGATTCGGTGGCTCTTCGGTAGCGAGCTGTGTCCAGTCGGGGAATTAGTTTCCTGGGTAAACGACGTGGAATGAAACTCGGCATGTGGTAGCCTAGGTGGAGGTCTAGTTTCCATAGTGCATCGGTTGTGTAAGGGTCGATCATTTGTAACCATAACCGGTAATACTTAGTGATTGATTGGAACTCTTGGGGGAGAACGAACCCGAAGGACAGGATTAAACCCCAGTTGGGGATATAACTTGTATAAAAATCTCGTCTCACTTTACTTTATGCTATTTACTTTCCCGTGAGACAAACCCGGAAAGCTTTCAAATAACCAGGACATATCTTTGAAACGTTTTCAGAAAACTACGCAATATCTTTGAAACTATTTTTGAAAAAGGGTTAAGGATTTAATATTGATACTCGTACTGCTTTCTAGGGAATAACGTACTCTGCAATATCTTCCTAAAGAAAAGTAGTTTTCAAAGAAGAACCAACTAATTTTTTATAAGCCTAATTCACCCCCCCCCCCCTCTTAGGCATATTTTACACTTCAATAACCAATCGTTTCATGGACACTGACTCACGGGTCGTACGATCGAACATGGCTTATTACTCAAGGAGTGTCAATGACCGACGACAACACTATAGTAGTCTACGTGAACCTTAGATCGAAAGGGGCTTTGACGAAGTTGACTTCGAACTCTCGACTGTCATTGGTTCCCCTCGACCCGATTTGCTATTGCATAGGTTAGCGGGCCAGATGCGGTCTTGGACTTGTGATTGCCGGGCTTAGACCGTCAAGTACAGATTCACAGTCTCGTAAGTAATCGAGACAAGTGTCCTATGTGGATGGCGACGGGAATTACGAAATCCTTGGCCAAGGTATTGAACTAACTCATGTTAGACATGGAGGGTAGTTTGGTAATTTGCCTTGTCTATCATAGAATCGAGTTCAGTGAGTTTGACATAGACCATGGCTCTCACTCGGTTGGGATACAGCTGAAGGGTTTATACGTAGCACTATAATCTATAGTAAGGTTCTGGAATAAAGATGCGTCGAAATTCACACTCGAATCGGGTTACGGTCCGGTACTGCAGGATTGGCTAGGTAACTACCGGACTCTTGAATTCCTCCTTTGCTGATTGAGTTGAACCTAGAGAGTCGGGCTTAAAAGGAATCATCAACGTGTACCGATGAGGAGAAAAAGCATTTTGGGCCGCGCATTAATGGGCCTCGGGCCATTTATTGGACCGAAGTCGGACTTCGTAAGAGACTAACTTTAACACTTGGGCTTGGCTAAAAGGCTTGAGGGTAAAATCGGAATTCCACCCTAAGCTTAATTTCGAAATATGCCTAGGAGGGTACTTTCGAAATTTACATATTTGATGTGTATAAATATGGAAATAAAAATATTCGGAATATTATTTATTTTAAACTGAAAATATCGTAATATATATGGTATAAGTTTCGAAATATTCAATCCATATTTAAGATATTTTATTTGGAATAAATATCTAAAGTTAGTTAGAGTGAGTATGGATTATTTCCTTAATTGATTTGGAATCAAATCAAGGAGAGATTTGAAGCAAAAATCTCTCACGTAATTAAGGAATAAATTTCGAAATTTAAGGCACTTAATGGGCTGAAAATTACGTCCCCTGCCCTATATTTAAAAGGGTAACCCTCGTCCAAAAGTAGTAGAAGTTACGCACACAAAAACACAACGAAACGCACACACCTTCTTCTGAAGCGACGGATTGATTCTCTCTAGCCATCTTTAGAGTGGATCTGTGGTGTACCACGAGATCGGCGTGACAATCTAGCACCATCCACCAACATCGCTGTAGAGTTGAAGAAGAGGACGAGGAGCTGCCACTCGCTTCAACTGGTAAATATCTATGGGTTTGACCCACCCTATTACGTGCAATATGTGTTGCTATTCTGATCTGAGCTACGAGGGCAATCGGGAAATCCAAAATTTTTTTGTTCTACATCCAAATCTAGAAATATCCGTCAATAAATGACGAACTCCATTATAAATATGGTAAGACAGGGCTAAGGCAGTAATCTCGACAGAGATTAGGATGAGCTTTGATGAAAAAAAGAGAAATTGGTATGTATCCAGGGACGTGGCGTCTCCGATACACACCGGGTAACCCATCAGGGAGGACTTACCTCAGCCAGAACTGAAAGATGTGTCGATAGTCAATGAGTATGCCCCTGAACTTCTCCTGGGGTACCGGGATCCGCTCCAATCTCTAAAGCTCCTGTTGACCTTTTTGGTCGTGCACTGTATCTGAGTTTTGATGATTCCATGTACTTAAGATGAGATAGGCACTACAAATTTAGCAATTCTAAATGTGTATGTATCATGTACTTATATCTGTGTGAATTGCACTTTGACACTGTGATTCCATTGCAACGTGACTTATGTGATACCACTGTGATCATTGATTCCACCGTCATGATATCATTGTAATGTATATTTGGAAAGTATGCTTAAATCGAATTATGGCTGTCTATGATCTTAAAACTATTTGTGTAAAATGACGTGATTAATCCTTAATATGCTGTGCTATGTTAATTAGAGTAAGGATCAAGCATTAATTTGAGTAAGGATCGTTATGATATACATGGTAAATATATTTATGCTGGAAACTAGTTATATATGGAAGGTGATCATGACTATTGTAATACCCGTAAAATTTATACGGGATTATTTTAATAATATTCGGACAGTATGAAGTCGATTTTGAACATACACCGATTTTCTTCCCGAGTCAAGACAAGAATTTAAAATTTGACCCGATAATGAAAAATAATGGCCCAATTGGACCAAAAGAAAAGTATGGCCCAATTTTGAGAGGTAGACTAGAAATTGAGAATCTTGGCCCAATAAAATAAAATAACAATTTTTTTTATAATAATAATAATAAAATAAAAAGGCATATCCAAGATTCCACTACCATACATGTGTCTCCATGAGAGTTAGGTTTTCCTTGAGATAAAATAATAACATTCAACACCTAATATACTTACTATAATACATTAGGACAAGCTATTAACAAATAAAACAAAGCAAATAGGAGAAGAGAGGGAGAGATGACGAGAAAGAGAGGAATTGAGAGGGAGAGGACAAGATCCCAACTAAGATGCCATTTCCTCATGCAAGTGTACAAATAAAAATCAACTAATAAACTTAAAGACACCTAAGGCCACCTCTCTACACACCTGAAGCCAAAATAAAAATAGAGAAAGGAAAGAAAGAAGAGGGAGAGGCCGAGAGAGAGAGAGGGAGAGAAAGAAAAAGAGAGAAAGAAGGAAAGGAGAAGGAGGAGAAGAAAAATCTTCGGAAGCCCGGGATCGAAGCTCTCGGGTCGGGATCACACGAAAACACCCCGTGATTTAGATTTCCCCGGAGTTAAGGTAGGTGAAGATCACCTACATACGTAAACAATATTAGGATTTGTGAATTTTACGTGTTTTGCATGTTATTCATCGAATTTTTCGTGTGTATGTGATAATAATAATTTGCTTGCTTGAACTTTTCGTTGGTTAGCTTAGGGAGCACGAGATTGAGTATTTTTAGAACTATGAATATTTGGTAATAGGGATAGAGGACTTTAGATTAAGAGGATAGAGCAAAACTTGGGGAGAATTAGGGTTCTCTAGGGTTTTCTTTATCCATTTCGGCCAAGAGGTTCAAAAATTCATTTCTCACAATCTAGACTTCAGATTAAAAATTCCTTTGAACAGAATTACGATTTGCAAGTCCTTTATCTGTGGTTAAAATTTCAGGTCCATCGGACATCGTTTACCTTGTGATCATTGAGAAATCCGAAACTGTCGCAAAGCCGTATAAAATAGTTTTTTTTAAAAAAATTTTGGAACTTGATCGAAATTTTACAAAATTCAGGGAGTCTGTGTTGTAAAATTCCGAATAGGGGATATTTTTAAAGAAATATAAAGTTTTTAGGACATATTTAAAATTCGGAATAAATAATTGGGGTCCTTTGGGTAATTTTCAAAATTTTGGGACTAGATTGAAAAGTTTCAAAAATCTGGAGGCTGAGAATGTAAAATCGGGACAGGGGAGTTTTGAAGAAATATAAAGATTTTGGGGCAGATTTGAAATTAGGAATAAATAATTGGGGTCCTTTGTGTAATTTTAAAAAAATTCGGGGACTAGATTGAAAAGTTTTAAATCTGGGGGCTGAGAATGTAAAATCCCAACAGGGGAGAATTTTAAAGAAATATAAATCTTTCGGGGCAGATCTGAAATTTTTAAAGATTCGGGGCAGATCTGAAACTTAGGAAAATTTTTGGATCCTTAAAAGTAAACTATGAAATTTTTGGGTTTTAAATGCAAAAATTTAGAAAGATATTTTTAAATTAGAAATTTAAGTGATATTTTGAAAGTTGGACAATAGAATTTTAATATATATTAAATTATGGACAAAATTTGAAATTAGGGTGTTAAAGTGAAAAGAATTAACTTTTGGGAACTCTTAGTGAAAATTTCGGGGAGAGATCGATGAGTAAGGTTTCTGGCCGAGTAATTCGGAACGCAGGCTTTGGGCCCGATTATTTAGCGTACGGTAGTTTTCGGATCGGGCCAAGCTGATACCTCGGGCCGATACGTGATATGAAGATTTGCATTTTTGTGTATTGCATTTTACTTGCATGACATTTGCATACACGTGTTACGAGGGGAGAGAATCGTGCGTAGTCACGGTGACATTGTATAGTATTGATGAGTGGGGTAGTTTATGACCGAGTGATGGTTGTCGAATGGTATGAGTTGAGGTTAGGACTAAGGCGCACTATATGATTGAGATGTGGGGAGTGGGCCTCCCGAGCTACTGACCCTTGTGGGGAGTGGGGCCTCCCGAGCTACGGACCCCTGCGCGCGTGTTGCCTTTAGTACCTAAGCCTCGGGCCCTGAATGTGATGTGATGATATGAGATATGAGATATGAGAAAAGAGTCGAGCGTGTATATTTGTGAGATAAGTCGGGATTGGGGTGTGAGAGCATTTGCATTGCACATTTTCATCTATTGGGCCAAAGCTCAGGGTTTACGTATGTAGGTGAGGCGGCTGATGGCGGTGACTCCACGGACTTTTGAGTGTGGGGCAGTACATGGGAACGCGACCTGTGGAGTATTTTAATCTATGTTCGTATTTTACTATTAGGGTTTCGACCCAATACATAAACGTGTGTGTGTTGTAATGTATTTTATATACTCAGGTTTGGATCTTTGGGCTTCGGCCCAGTATATTTTTATTATTATGTAATAAAAAATTTTATTAAATGGGCTTTCCGCTGCTTACGCTGCGTAAAACCCGCCAAAAATACGTATTTAAGAAGTAGGGTCGTTATAGGTGGTATCAGAGCGCTAGGTTTTAGGTTCTGTAGACCGTCCATGTACTGTCGCTCAAAAGCCGGGAGGATCAGCCTACGTCCGTAAGTTTTATACTATTACGTGAATATATCTAAATGCTTATGTGTTTTTTTTGTGCTTTTCTATGTTATGTGAACTTGTAGACTCTTAGAAAATGAGGACACGATCGGGAAATGGGAATGATGGAGAGCCCAGTCGTCGGCATGGATCTGAATCCCCGACTCGTGAGAACAACACACGTGAGAACGATACCATCCGCTGTTTGACTGAGCTGATCCAACAACAGGCTACTCAAATCCACGATCTAATCAATTTCCGGAGCTCATCTGAGCACCGATCCTCTCCACATCCTGACCGTGTGGAAATTATCGGGGAAAGGTTTCGTAAACTGAATCCCCTGACTTTTGAGCAAGCTACCGATCCTTCGATGGCAGAAGACTGGATCCGAACCATTGAAGATATGTTCGTATACGGTCGGGTGCCAGGGAACGAACAAGTTCTCTGTGCCGTTTCGATGTTACGAGGAAGTGCACGATTTTGGTGGGATACCATCAAAATCCTTAATGACCCCGCTACGATGCCATGGGATAGATTTAAAGAGCTGTTCTTTGAAAAATACTTCTCAGCCCACGAGCAAGCACAACGAATGAACGAATTCATCAACCTCCGACAAGGAAGGATGACGGTGCCGGAATACGTTCGAAAATTCGAAGAGCTATCTCGCTTCGCTCCACACATGGTAGCTACTGATGCATTAAAGGTGGCTCGTTTCATGGTGGGCCTCAGACCCGAGATTTACCGTGACGTAAGCATGTCGGGTATCCCGGGTGTGCACTTCACACAAGTGGCCGAACGAGCCATCATCGCGGAGCAAGCAGAGGCTCAGATCGTGGCGGCGCAAGAAGCAAGGAAGAGAACGGAGAGTCAGCAGGGAGGTGGAGGTGATCGAAAGAGACCATTCTTCGGGAAAGGCCCTAACCAAGGAGGTCACTCAGGGCCATCTAATTGGCGACCGAGGCCGAACCAGGGACCACCCAGCGTTCCGAACCGATCTTCATACAACGCACCACAGTGTCAACAATGTGGGCGTACTCACGTCGGTGTCTGCTTTGGAGTTGGATACAACCCTAATGTCGTCTGCTATCTCTGCGGGAAACAGGGACATTACGCACGAGCCTGCGACCAACCCAGGAACCCGACTCAGACGCTTGCACGACCGCCATCGGTTCCGGCTCGAGCGTTTGCAATGATCAATGAAGGGGCGGAGGCGCTATCACCACCGGCTCCAGCTCGAGTGTTTGCATTGACTAATGAAGGGGCGGAGGCGCTACCACCACCGATTCCAGCATGGGTGTTCACATTAACCAATGAAGAGGCAGAGGCGAATCCTACAGTGGTGACCGGTACGTTACAAATTTACGACGTGCCTACTTCCGTGTTGTTTGATTCTGGAGCCACGCACTCGTTTGTGTCGGCCAAATATGTGACCAAGGTAGGCATCTCTCCTACCTTATCTGATTACAACTACGTAGTAACCCTACCACACGGGGATCCAACTCGAACTAATTTAGTGTTGGAGAAATGTCCCGTGACGATCGAAGGAAGGAGTTTGAGCGTAGATCTAATTGTGATCCCGATGAACGACTACGACGTTATCTTCGGAATGGATTGGCTCTCGAAATACGGGGCCACAATCGATTGCCGGAAGAAGATGGTGGCATTCCAAATTCCTGAAGATGAAATGTTCACGTTTGTGGGAGCGAAGGAGAAGAGCAAAATCCATCAAATTTCTGCCTTAAAAGCCCAACGACTCCTGAATTCGGGATGTGAGTCTTTTCTCCTATTTGCAATAAAGACCGATGAATCGCCTCAACCGAAATTAAAAGACGTACCCGTTGCAAATGAATTTCCCGACGTATTTCCCGACGATCTCCCGGGACTACCTCCTAATCGAGAACTCCAATTCGCGATCGAACTAACTCCAGGAGCAGCACCGTTCTCTAAGACTCCGTACCGTTTAGCACCAAGCGAACTACGAGAGTTAAAAGAGCAACTTGACGAGCTATTGCAGAAAGGATTTATTCAGCCCTGTTTCTCGCCTTGGGGAGCACCGGTCCTGTTCGTTCGTAAGAAGGACGGGTCGATGAGACTTTGTATCGACTACCGAGAGCTGAATAAACTAACGATCAAAAACAAATACCCGCTGCCCAGAATTGACGATCTGTTCGATCAGCTACAAGGAGCGTCTATATTTTCCAAAATTGATTTACGATCGGGATACCATCAGCTGAAGGTTCGGGAAGCCGACGTTCCAAAAACAGCGTTCAATACGAGGTATGGCCACTATGAATTTTTGGTTATGCCTTTCGGGTTGACGAACGCTCCAGCGGTATTTATGGACCTAATGCACCGGGTCTTCAAAGATTTCCTCGACCACTTCGTAATCATCTTTATAGATGATGTCCTCGTTTATTCTAAGACGAAGGAGGAACACGACGCTCATTTACGAACGGTTCTCGGAATTCTTCGGGAAAAGCAACTCTATGCCAAATTCAAGAAATGTGAATTTTGGCTCACGCAAGTGGCCTTTCTGGGACACATTGTCTCCGGAAACGGGATTTCAGTGGACCCCAGCAAGATCGAAGCCGTAAGCGATTGGCCACGACCAACCAGTCCCACGGAGGTCAGGAGTTTTCTCGGGCTTGCTGGATACTACCGAAAGTTCATCAAGGACTTTTCCAGCATTGCCTCGACACTCACGAACCTGACGAAAAAGAATGTCCCATTCAAGTGGACGGAAGCATGCAAGCAAAGCTTCCAGGAGCTGAAGAAACGATTGACAACGGCTCCAGTCCTTACGATTCCCTCCGGTACCGAAGGCTTTTCGGTGTACAGTGATGCCTCAAAGATTGGCTTGGGGTGCGTGCTGATGCAGAACGGGAAGGTAATTGCGTATGCCTCCCGACAGTTGAAACCTTATGAGAAGAATTACCCCAAGCACGATCTCGAACTCGCAGCAGTTGTGTTCGCCCTAAAAATCTGGCGTCATTATCTCTACGGGGAACGGTGCGAGATCTACGCCGACCATAAGAGCCTGAAATACTTCTTTACCCAGAAGGAGTTGAATATGAGGCAACGACATTGGTTGGAGCTTGTTAAAGACTACGATTGCGTGATCAACTATCATCCCGGCAAAGCAAACGTAGTCGCCGACGCATTGAGTCGAAAGGCGGTGAACACGGAACTCCACAACCTCGAAATAGAAGTAATAAATTTTGGCGAGATCGAGGCTAGAATGGCGGCGTTAACTCTTCACCCTACGTTGTCGGAGCAGATCAAGAAAGCTCAGGAGCAAGACGAGCTGTATCTGAAATTGACAAGCGAGCAAACAATCATGACTTCATCAGAATTCAAATTACAAGGAGACGGGAGTTTATTATATAACAATCGTCTGTACGTGCCCGATAATGCAGAACTCCGGAAAACCATAATGACAGAGGCACACGCCACTACGTACTCGGTACACCCAGGAGCTACGAAGATGTATCGAGATTTACACGAGACGTACTGGTGGCCGGGAATGAAGGGAGACATTGCGACGTTCGTAGGCCAGTGTCTCACTTGCCAACAAGTCAAGGCAGAACATCAGAGGCCGGCAGGGATGCTGCAATCCTTGTCTATTCCCGAGTGGAAATGGGACCATATTACCATGGACTTTGTCGTCGGTTTGCCGAAAACTGCGAAAGGCCACGATGCCATTTGGGTAATTGTAGATCGATTAACCAAATCTGCCCATTTTCTACCTATTGCTTCGACTTTTTCTCTGGAGCAACATGCTGAGTTGTATATTCAAGAAATTGTTCGACTTCACGGGATTCCTTCGTCCATAGTCTCGGATCGAGACTCGAGATTCCTGTCTAAATTCTGGGTGAGCTTACAAAAAGCAATGGGGACGAAGCTTTCGTTCAGCACCGCTTATCATCCTCAGACCGACGGGCAATCAGAACGAACGATTCAAAATCTTGAGGATATGCTCCGAGCCTGTGTCCTAGACTTCAAGGTAACCTGGAGCAAATACCTTCTGTTGATTGAATTCTCGTACAACAATAGCTATCACGCTACTATCGGGATGGTGCCATACGAAGCTTTATACGGTCAAAATGCCGATCCCCAATACACTGGGACGAACTCGGCGAACGAGCGCTTCTGGGCCCCGATATGATACGAGAGATGACAGAGGCAATAACGAAGATTCGAGAGCGAATGAAAACTGCCCAAAGTCGTCAAAAGAGCTACGCCAATCAGCGACGAAGGCCATTGGAATTTGCGGACGGAGATTTGGTATTCTTGAAGATATCTCCGATGAGAGGCGTCAAGCGATTCGGGAAGAAGGGCAAATTGAGTCCGAGATACATTGGCCCTTTCAAAATACTCAAGAGGATAGGGGAAGTTGCGTATCAGCTGGAATTACCCGCCTCGTTAGCACAAGTACACAACGTATTTCACGTATCAACTCTACGTAAATACGTTGCGAAACCGGATCATGTGCTGGGAAGTGAGTCACTTCACCAACAACTCAAACCGGATCTGAGCTACGAAGAAGAACCGGTAGAGATTCTGATGCACGAGGTAAAACGACTTCGGAACAAGAATATTCCGCTAGTCAAGGTACTGTGGAAAAACCAGATGGTTGAGGAAGCCACATGGGAACGAGAGGATGACATGAAGATTCGTTACCCAAATCTATTTCTTTCAATGTAATTTCGGGGACGAAATTCTTGTAAGGGGGGAAGGTTGTAATACCCGTAAAATTTATACGGGATTATTTTAATAATATTCGGACAGTATGAAGTCGATTTCGAACATACACCGATTTCCTTCCCGAGTCAAGACAAGAATTTAAAATTTGACCCGATAATGAAAAATAATGGCCCAATTGGACCAAAAGAAAAGTAATGGCCCAATTTTGAGAGGTAGACTAGAAATTGAGAATCTTGGCCCAATAAAATAAAATAATAATTTTTTTATAATAATAATAATAAAATAAAAAGGCATATCCAAGATTCCACTACCATACATGTGTCTCCATGAGAGTTAGGTTTTCCTTGAGATAAAATAATAACATTCAACACCTAATATACTTACTATAATACATTAGGACAAGTTATTAACAAATAAAACAAAGCAAATAGGAGAAGAGAGGGAGAGATGACGAGAAAGAGAGGAATTGAGAGGAAGAGGACAAGATCCCAACTAAGATGCCATTTCCTCATGCAAGTGTACAAATAAAAATCAACTAATAAACTTAAAGACACCTAAGGCCACCTCTCTACACACCTGAAGCCAAAATAAAAATAGAGAAAGGAAAGAAAGAAGAGGGAGAGGCCGAGAGAGAGAGGGAGAGAAAGAAAAAGAGAGAAAGAAGGAAAGGAGAAGGAGGAGAAGAAAAATCTTCGGAAGCCCGGGATCGAAGCTCTCGGGTCGGGATCACACGAAAACACCCCGTGATTTAGATTTCCCCGGAGTTAAGGTAGGTGAAGATCACCTACATACGTAAACAATATTAGGATTTGTGAATTTTACGTGTTTTGCATGTTATTCATCGAATTTTTCGTGTGTATGTGATAATAATAATTTGCTTGCTTGAACTTTTCGTTGGTTAGCTTAGGGAGCACGAGATTGAGTATTTTTAGAACTATGAATATTTGGTAATAGGGATAGAGGACTTTAGATTAAGAGGATAGAGCAAAACTTGGGGAGAATTAGGGTTTTCTAGGGTTTTCTTTATCCATTTCGGCCAAGAGGTTCAAAAATTCATATCTCACAATCTAGACTTCAGATTAAAAATTCCTTTGAACAGAATTACGATTTGCAAGTCCTTTATCTGTGGTTAAAATTTCAGGTCCATCGGACATCGTTTACCTTGTGATCATTGAGAAATCCGAAACTGTCGCAAAGCCGTATAAAATAGTTTTTTTTTTAAAAATTTTGGAACTTGATCGAAATTTTACAAAATTCAGGGAGTCTGTGTTGTAAAATTCCGAATAGGGGATATTTTTAAAGAAATATAAAGTTTTTAGGACATATTTAAAATTCGGAATAAATAATTGGGGTCCTTTGGGTAATTTTCAAAATTTTGGGACTAGATTGAAAAGTTTCAAAAATCTGGAGGCTGAGAATGTAAAATCGGGACAGGGGAGTTTTGAAGAAATATAAAGATTTTGGGGCAGATTTGAAATTCGGAATAAATAATTGGGGTCCTTTGTGTAATTTTAAAAAAATTCGGGGACTAGATTGAAAAGTTTTAAATCTAGGGGCTGAGAATGTAAAATCCCAACAGGGGAGAATTTTAAAGAAATATAAATCTTTCGGGGCAGATCTGAAATTTTTAAAGATTCGGGGCAGATCTGAAACTTAGGAAAATTTTTGGATCCTTAAAAGTAAACTATGAAATTTTTGGGTTTTAAATGCAAAAATTTAGAAAGATATTTTTAAATTAGAAATTTAAGTGATATTTTGAAAGTTGGACAATAGAATTTTAATATATATTAAATTAGGGACAAAATTTGAAATTAGGGTGTTAAAGTGAAAAGAATTAACTTTTGGGAACTCTTAGTGAAAATTTCGGGGAGAGATTGATGAGTAAGGTTTCGGGCCGAGTAATTCGGAACGCGGGCTTTGGGCCCGATTATTTAGCGTACGGTAGTTTTCGGATCGGGCCAAGCTGATACCTCGGGCCGATACGTGATATGAAGATTTGCATTTTTATGTATTGCATTTTACTTGCATGACATTTGCATACACGTGTTACGAGGGGAGAGAATCGTGCGTAGTCACGGTGACATTGTATAGTGTTGATGAGTGGGGTAGTTTATGACCGAGTGATGGTTGTCGAATGGTATGAGTTGAGGTTAGGACTAAGGCGCACTATATGATTGAGATGTGGGGAGTGGGCCTCCCGAGCTACTGACCCTTGTGGGGAGTGGGGCCTCCCGAGCTACGGACCCCTGCGCGCGTGTTGCCTTTAGTACCTAAGCCTCGGGCCCTGAATGTGATGTGATGATATGAGATATGAGATATGAGATATGAGAAAAGAGTCGAGCGTGTATATTTGTGAGATAAGTCGGGATTGGGGTGTGAGAGCATTTGCATTGCACATTTTCATCTACTGGGCCAAAGCTCAGGGTTTACGTATGTAGGTGAGGCGGCTGATGGCGGTGACTCCACGGACTTTTGAGTGCGGGGCAGTACATGGGAACGCGACCTGTGGAGTATTTTAATCTATGTTCGTATTTTACTATTAGGGTTTCGACCCAATACATAAACGTGTGTGTGTTGTAATGTATTTTATATACTCAGGTTTGGATCTTTGGGCTTCGGCCCAGTATATTTTTATTATTATGTAATAAAAAATTTTATTAAATGGGCTTTCCGCTGCTTACGCTGCGTAAAACCCGCCAAAAATACGTATTTAAGAAGTAGGGTCGTTATAACTATATCCTTGAATGAATTAAGCATTGTTATTATGTGTTAAGGATATATTTGCTTGCATACATGTTTATCCGGTTAGACATGCTAAAATAGGAATTATATGATAAGATACAGCTCATTTCGTGCTTAGCTGTTTAAGTTCTTGTATTTGTGCTATACATGGAAAGGATATGTGCTATACATGAAAAATACGTCATCCATTGGAATCTGTATATGTTTAGGAAGAAATCTTGCTCATATCACTTAGAATTGCATCTTAAATGCTTGCGTCAAACGAATTCTTTCCCTGTGCGAATATGGTATTTATTTGAATGGAAAATTCGTGATTAATGTGCTGCATAATTGATAAGATGCTGAGTGGAACTATTTTTGGTATCCTCGTAAGTACCAACGTGCCCATTTGAATGAGATTTGCCAATATGGTATGGAGGTATTTAGAGTAAGAATTCATGAAAATTAATGAATATGACCGTTGTAATACTTTGTACTTAATTTGGCATGATATCTGTGATGGAATGATGTGCTGAACTGGTTACTATGATTGACATTCCATATGAAGTGTGCGTTACTAATAGGATATATAAGTCGACACTTCTACACCGGGTGCAGCCAACGAACGAACATATACACGAAATAGCAAGAACAGAGATCTTAGAACGAGCGTTTTGATTTGCGAATTATTATTATTATTCTATGTTAGTGCTTTCAGCTTTCATTTGCGATAGTTGAGTGCACCCTAAGCTAGAAAAACCACCATCCCAATCTGAGCGTGTGTGAACCTCACAAGAAGACAAGTGTGAAGCGTGTCTTTCGTGAAGGGAGGATTTGAGATCCAGCTGACCTTCGGGAGCGAGCTGATTCCAGTCGGAGAATAGGGATTCTCAGGGAACGATGGAACGAAACTCGGCGTTAGGCACCCTTAGTGTTCATCTTGGTCTTGGTTGTGTAAGGGCGATCGATCACTTGTGTAACCAACTACGATAACATCAAACTCTTGAGGAGCAAACCTCAAGGAGAGGACTAAACCCCACTTGGAGATATAACCTCTATAAATCCAGGTGTTATTTACTTTTATGCTCACCTGCACTCACACGGATCCGTTATACCAATAGTTAAGGGAATAACCATCAAAACGTTTTAATTCCGCTGTTCTCATTTTAAAGACACTTTATATCAAAGAAGCAAAAAGTTTTAGTAGCCTAATTCACCCCCCCCCCCCTCTTAGGCACATATTTTACTTCAATTGGTATCAGAGCAAGGTTACTCATACGACGGGCCTAACAAGCCTGAGTAAAAGATCTAATGGCTTCTTTGAGTTTTGATGTGTTTGCAGAAGGTGAGTCACATACCAGGTCTCTACTATTCGATGGTACCAACTACACTATCTAGAAGAACAGGATGAAAGAGTTCTTAATCGCTGTTGACTACGACCTCTGGGAGATCATCACAACTGGGCCCACAGTCCCCCGGCAAAAACTGATGGAACCAGCAAGATCCCTACTTAATACATTGCTGTTGAGAAACAAGGTCTCTCTCTAAATGCCAAGGCAAAGAACTTGATTGCATGTGCACTAAGAATAGTACAATCGCATCAGCTCCTGTGAGACTGCAAAAGATATGTGGGACATGTTGCAAGCAACACACGAGGGCACTGCCAGAGTGGTACAAGAGAGAATCGCTCTTCTCACCCACCAGTACTAGTTGTTCTCTATGGAACCCACTGAGACGATCAGCCAAAGCCCAAATGTACGCCAGATTCATGGGTATCATCAACCAGATGTTCTCTCTTGGAAAAAAGGTACCCGAAAGTGAAAAAGTCAGGAAGATTCTGAGATCACTTCCCAGAGACTGGAATGCCAAAGTGACTGCCATCTATGATGCCAAAGACTTGGAGAAACTGACGATTCCAGAACTGGTAGGATCTCTTACTTCTTATGAGATGACTCAGACTTCCCTCAACGAGATAACACAGCCTCAGAACCAGAAGTCCATCGCCTTCAACGCTGAACAATCTGAAGGAGAATCTGACGAAGGAGAAGAATGTGAGGAAAGCATGATGCAACAACTCGCCATGCTCACTAAAAGGTTTGAAAAATTTCACCGGAAGAAGTTCAAAGGCAACTTCAACAAGTTTCAATAGAAGGGAGCCAGTACCACTAAGTGCAACACTTCTCGATGCTTTAATTGAAATAAGCCCGGTCATTTTGCTCAGAACTGTCCTCAAGCGAACGATGACAAGAAACAAAAGAAAGCAAAAGCCATGATGAGCAACTGGGATGACTCCGAGAACGAACAGTCAGAAGACGAAAGTCATGCATACGTGGCCGACGATGATCAGGTATCATATTCATCAAATATTGAGAAAATTAATATTTTGAATGATATCTATGCTAACGATCCCGATGAAAGTGCATCCCCAGTATTTGATGTAGATGAGAACAAAGAAGAGTTACGGAATTGATTCAAAATGCCTATGGAAAGATAAAGTCTCTTAATGCTTTAGTGAAAGAAATGATGAAGCAAAGAGATAACCTTAGCCAGGAGAAACATCAAGCTGACCTAGAGATTACGAGTCTAAGGAGTGAAGTAGAAACTCTGAAGGAAGAAAAGAGAGCATGTAAATGTGATGTACTAGAAAAATCAAATAAGGAATTGACTAGTGATATCACTGCACTTAGAGTATCCCTAAGGGAGAAAGAGCGCACTATTGATAGACTAATTCGAGGGAAACAATCTCCTATTAAATATTCCTAGGTACACTGAGAGATCAGGGATAGGATATACCACTGTAGAAAAACATGTAGTACCAGAGGTTCCAAAAACTAAGTGCTTTACTTGTGGTAGAAGTGGTCATCATTCTTATAATTGCTTTCTGAAACATGCTGACAGGTCTAAATATGTTTGGAAACCTAAACGTACCACTGTGACTGCACCCATGCATGCTAGTGTAGTGGAACCATCTGTTGAAAATGATAACTTGTCATATGTTAACAAAAATTGTTTTGCTGCTAAACGTGTTAGGACCCAACAAAAATTGGGTACCTTAGAAAAATACAAATGCATGCAGGTACAGAGAAAGAGCACCAGCAAGAAAAAGATGTGGTATCTTGACAGTGGATGCTCTCAACACATGACAGGTGATATCACTAACTTTGTCAGGAGGGTTTGTATCATATGCTGATAACACAAAAGCTAAGATCATTGGTATCGGAATAGTAGGTAACACTCTTAATACAACTATAGATGATGTTTGGCTAGTGAAGGATCTTGAGCACAACTTGATCAGTATAAGTCAACCATGTGATAAGGGTCACCCCGTGACTTTTGAAAATGATAAGTGCATAGTTAGGAAAGATGATCAAGTAATCTTTAGTGCATCTAGGCAGGGGAATATAATATATATTGTATCACACTCGACGATATCACTAACTAACCAAAATGTCAAGTGCTTAGGTGCTACTCAGGATATCTCATGGTTATGGCACCGGCGTCTTGGTCATGCCATGTAACGACTCGACTTTCTATATAAGTATTCTGGCGGATTTACGCAGCGTAAGCAGCGGAAAGCCCATTTAATAAAAACTTTTTAAACACAATAGTACATAAACAATTAAAGTCAATTTTTACGAAACACACTTTTGTCCGTTGGGCCGAAGCCCAAAAAGTAAAAACACGAAACATAAATTAAAACACTCCACAGTCCCGTCTCATGTACTGCGCCGCCCTCAAAAGTCCGTGGAGTGACCGCCATCACCGCCTAGTCGTGACGTTTTTCAACGTCCGACTCGTTCGTACCTACACACGTAAACCCTGAGCTTTTGCACAGTAGATGAAAATATGCATGAATGCACGTGCTCTCACATCCCAATCCCGGCACAACTCACAAATGCACGCTCGACTCTTTTCTCTCATCACATCTCGACTCAACCTATTACATCAGGGCCCTAGGCTAGAACTAGAGGCAACACGCGCGCAATACATCACAATCACAAGGGTCCGTAGCTCGGGTGGCCCCACACCCCACAAGAGTCAGTAGCTCAGGAGGCCCACTCCCCACAACACAATCACATATAGTGTGCATTATTCCTAACCTCACTACGCATACGAGTCGAGACCAACAATCGGTCACAATCTACCCCACTCACCGGCACAATACAGTGTCACCGTGGCTCCGCACGGTCTCCTCTCTTCGTACCACATGTATGCAAATATCGTGCAAATAAAATGCAACATATAAATTAACTTTCCAATTATATCACGTATCGGCCCGAGAAACCATCTCGGCCCGACCCGAAAACCCTAAGTGCAAAATACTATCATGGCCCGAGTCGTGAGACTCTAGGCCCGAACTCTCACCCTTATTCCCAAAATTACACTAAAAAATCAAATTTTAATCATTTTCATTTTAAGACCCGTAAATTTGAAATCACTTTTAAAGGCCCAAATTTTCACATTTAGAAGACCCGAATTTTATTATATTATTCCCAAATTTCACATTTGACCCAAAACTTAAAGGTTTCTTTTAAAAGCACCCCTTTTCTTGACTCCCGATTTTTAAAAGTATTTAAATTTGGTCCCCGAGTTTGAGAATACCCTAATTAAAGAGACCCGAATTTTTGAAAGTTAATTTTATAACCCGAATATTTTTCCGAGTTTCAAAATTGCCCCAAGAGTATTAAATTTCTGCGAAAATCTCCCTTGCCCGAATTTTACATCTCAGCCCCCGGATTTTATAAAATTTTAATTTAGTCCCCAAACCTTAGAAAATTATTTTTATGACCCGCATATTTTTTTTCCAAATTTTCAAAACTGCCCCAACAGTTTTGAAATTTCTTTAAAAGTATCTCCCTTGCCCGAATTTACATCTCAGCTCCCGGATTTTGTAAAATTTTAATTAAGTCCACAAACTTTAGAAAAACCCAACCTTAATCCAAGGACTCAAAATTTCTTAAATCTTTACTCACACCCTAAATTTCTTAAATTGGCTCAATCTACCCCAAAATTCTGCCCCTCTCCCAATTTAACCCTCATGACCGAAAGTTGAAGAAAAACCCTAGAAAACCCTAATTTGCACAATTACCCGAACTTTCCAAATCTAACCAGTCTTGCCCTCAAAATTCTAATTCTTCTTTCCAATCCTAATTTCTTCCATTTCCCTAGATCACCCAAAATTAGAGATGGCCGAATTTAAAACCAAGCATGCTCGAAATTATCACATAACATATAACATAAAATCATGCAATCACATAAAATTTTGCGGCATGCAACACGTAGAAAAATCTCGACTCCTAATCTTGTTT
This sequence comes from Craterostigma plantagineum, assembly GCA_027422505.1. NCBI lineage: Eukaryota > Viridiplantae > Streptophyta > Magnoliopsida > Lamiales > Linderniaceae > Craterostigma > Craterostigma plantagineum. Next base: position 7,349,196 of record JAPQWV010000013.1, on the reverse strand, counting down.
ATGTATGTAGGTGATCTTCACCTTACTTAATTCGGTAGAGAGCTACGTTGCGGGTTGTTTCGTGTGATCTCGAGCCTAGGACTTCGATCCCGAGCTCTTCCTCGTCCGTTAGCTTCTCCCTCTCTTTTCTCTCTTTTTGTCTTCCATTCTCTCTCTCTCCCTCTCTCTCGGCCTCCTCCTCTCCTTTCTTTCCTTCCTCTCTATTTCCTTTCTTTCTCTTTCTTTCCTTCTCTCTCTCGGCCTCTCATCTATTTCCTTTCTATTCTCCTTTGGCCTTATTTAGTCTTGTCTTCATGTATGTAGAGAGGTGTATTAGGTGTTGAGGTTAGTTTTTATTCCATCATGCACAGTAGGCTTTTGGGTGTATTAGGTGATGACTCTCCCCCTCCCAACGTGATCTTCTTCTTCTTCCTCTCTTTTTCCTTAATTTTATTAATTTGTCCTTTTTTGCATGGAGGTGGAATAATAGTCGTTACCTTTGTCCTCAAGCTCACATGGAGTTGGCTTGGTCTTACCTTGCCCTCCAATTATTTTCGGCCATTTTATTTATTTTTATTTTTTATTTGTTTTTATTATTTATTTATTTATTTTAAAATTATTATTATTATTATTATTATTATTTTTATTATTGTTATTGGCAAACTCGTAATAACTTGGGCCATTATTTCCTTTATTTGGCTCATAATTATTTTCGATCCATTTAAAATTTTTCGAGTCCAATTATAAACTTTTGGCTCGGCTCGAAAAGAAATCGGTGTATGTTCGAAAATCGACTCCACACATTCCGAATATTATTGAAATAATCTCGTATAAATTTTTCGGGTATTACATCCTCCCCCCTTACAAAAATTTCGTCCCCGAAATTACATCGAAAGAAATAATTCGGGATAACGATTCTTCATATCATCTTCTCGCTCCCACGTGGCTTCTTCAACCGCTTGGTTTCGCCAGAGCACTTTGACTAACGGAATATTTTTATTCCGAAGTCGCTTTACTATTAAGATTTCAACTGGCTCCTCTTTGTAGCTCAAGTTCGGCTTGAGTTGCTGGTGAAGTGATTCGCTTCCCAACACATATTCGAGCGCAACGTATTTACGTAAGGTTGATACGTGAAATACGTCGTGAACTTGGGCTAACGAGGCGGGTAACTCAAGCTGATATGCAACTTCCCCTACTCTCTTGAGTATTTTGAAAGGGCCAATGTATCTCGGACTTAATTTGCCCTTCTTCCCAAATCGCTTCACGCCTCTCATCGAGGATATCTTCAAGAATACCCACTCTTCTTCCGCGAATTCCAACGGCCTTCGTCGTTGATCAACGTAGCTTTTCTGACGACTTTTGGCCGTTTGCATTCGTTCTCGACTCTTTTCTCTCATCACATCTCGACTCAACCTATTACATCAGGGCCCTAGGCTAGAACTAGAGGCAACACGCGCGCAATACATCACAATCACAAGGGTCCGTAGCTCGGGTGGCCCCACACCCCACAAGAGTCAGTAGCTCAGGAGGCCCACTCCCCACAACACAATCACATATAGTGTGCATTATTCCTAACCTCACTACGCATACGAGTCGAGACCAACAATCGGTCACAATCTACCCCACTCACCGGCACAATACAGTGTCACCGTGGCTCCGCACGGTCTCCTCTCTTCGTACCACATGTATGCAAATATCGTGCAAATAAAATGCAACATATAAATTAACTTTCCAATTATATCACGTATCGGCCCGAGAAACCATCTCGGCCCGACCCGAAAACCCTAAGTGCAAAATACTATCATGGCCCGAGTCGTGAGACTCTAGGCCCGAACTCTCACCCTTATTCCCAAAATTACACTAAAAAATCAAATTTTAATCATTTTCATTTTAAGACCCGTAAATTTGAAATCACTTTTAAAGGCCCAAATTTTCACATTTAGAAGACCCGAATTTTATTATATTATTCCCAAATTTCACATTTGACCCAAAACTTAAAGGTTTCTTTTAAAAGCACCCCTTTTCTTGACTCCCGATTTTTAAAAGTATTTAAATTTGGTCCCCGAGTTTGAGAATACCCTAATTAAAGAGACCCGAATTTTTGAAAGTTAATTTTATAACCCGAATATTTTCCGAGTTTCAAAATTGCCCCAAGAGTATTAAATTTCTGCGAAAATCTCCCTTGCCCGAATTTTACATCTCAGCCCCCGGATTTTATAAAATTTTAATTTAGTCCCCAAACCTTAGAAAATTATTTTTATGACCCGCATATTTTTTTTCCAAATTTTCAAAACTGCCCCAACAGTTTTGAAATTTCTTTAAAAGTATCTCCCTTGCCCGAATTTACATCTCAGCTCCCGGATTTTGTAAAATTTTAATTAAGTCCACAAACTTTAGAAAAACCCAACCTTAATCCAAGGACTCAAAATTTCTTAAATCTTTACTCACACCCTAAATTTCTTAAATTGGCTCAATCTACCCCAAAATTCTGCCCCTCTCCCAATTTAACCCTCATGACCGAAAGTTGAAGAAAAACCCTAGAAAACCCTAATTTGCACAATTACCCGAACTTTCCAAATCTAACCAGTCTTGCCCTCAAAATTCTAATTCTTCTTTCCAATCCTAATTTCTTCCATTTCCCTAGATCACCCAAAATTAGAGATGGCCGAATTTAAAACCAAGCATGCTCGAAATTATCACATAACATATAACATAAAATCATGCAATCACATAAAATTTTGCGGCATGCAACACGTAGAAAAATCTCGACTCCTAATCTTGTTTATGTATGTAGGTGATCTTCACCTTACTTAATTCGGTAGAGAGCTACGTTGCGGGTTGTTTCGTGTGATCTCGAGCCTAGGACTTCGATCCCGAGCTCCTCCTCGTCCGTTAGCTTCTCCCTCTCTTTTCTCTCTTTTTTGTCTTCCATTCTCTCTCTCTCCCTCTCTCTCGGCCTCCTCCTCTCCTTTCTTTCCTTCCTCTCTATTTCCTTTCTTTCTCTTTCTTTCCTTCTCTCTCTCGGCCTCTCATCTATTTCCTTTCTATTCTCCTTTGGCCTTATTTAGTCTTGTCTTCATGTATGTAGAGAGGTGTATTAGGTGTTGAGGTTAGTTTTTATTCCATCATGCACAGTAGGCTTTTGGGTGTATTAGGTGATGACTCTCCCCCTCCCAACGTGATCTTCTTCTTCTTCCTCTCTTTTTCCTTAATTTTATTAATTTGTCCTTTTTTGCATGGAGGTGGAATAATAGTCGTTACCTTTGTCCTCAAGCTCACATGGAGTTGGCTTGGTCTTACCTTGCCCTCCAATTATTTTCGGCCATTTTATTTATTTTTATTTTTTATTTGTTTTTATTATTTATTTATCTATTTTAAAATTATTATTATTATTATTATTTTTATTATTGTTATTGGCAAACTCGTAATAACTTGGGCCATTATTTCCTTTATTTGGCTCATAATTATTTTCGATCCATTTAAAATTTTTCGAGTCCAATTATAAACTTTTGGCTCGGCTCGAAAAGAAATCGGTGTATGTTCGAAAATCGACTCCACACATTCCGAATATTATTGAAATAATCTCGTATAAATTTTTCGGGTATTACATCCTCCCCCCTTACAAAAATTTCGTCCCCGAAATTACATCGAAAGAAATAATTCGGGATAACGATTCTTCATATCATCTTCTCGCTCCCACGTGGCTTCTTCAACCGCTTGGTTTCGCCAGAGCACTTTGACTAACGGAATATTTTTATTCCGAAGTCGCTTTACTATTAAGATTTCAACTGGCTCCTCTTTGTAGCTCAAGTTCGGCTTGAGTTGCTGGTGAAGTGATTCGCTTCCCAACACATATTCGAGCGCAACGTATTTACGTAAGGTTGATACGTGAAATACGTCGTGAACTTGGGCTAACGAGGCGGGTAACTCAAGCTGATATGCAACTTCCCCTACTCTCTTGAGTATTTTGAAAGGGCCAATGTATCTCGGACTTAATTTGCCCTTCTTCCCAAATCGCTTCACGCCTCTCATCGAGGATATCTTCAAGAATACCCAATCTTCTTCCGCGAATTCCAACGGCCTTCGTCGTTGATCAACATAGCTTTTCTGACGACTTTTGGCCGTTCGTTCTCGAATCTTTGTTATCGCCTCCGTCATCTCTCGTATCATATCGGGGCCAAAAGCGCTCGTTCACCGATTTCATCCCAGTGTACCGGGGGTCGGCATCTACGCCCACATAAGGCTTCGTATGGCGTCATCCCGATAGTAGCGTGGTAGTTGTTGTTGTACGAGAATTCGATCAATGGAAGATATTTACTCCAATTCCCTTTGAAGTCTAGAGTGCATGCTCGCAACATATCTGCAAGGATTTGGATCGTTCGTTCGGATTGCCCATCAGTTTGTGGATAATAGGCCGTGCTGAATGAGAGTTTTGTCCTCATCGCCTTTTGCAGACTCATCCAGAATCTAGATAAAAATCTCGTGTCACGATCCGAGACGATCGAGATGGGATCCCGTGGAGTCGAACGATTTCTCGAATGTAAAATTCGGCATACCGCTCCAGTGAGAAGGTCGAGCTGATTGGCAGAAAATGAACAGATTTGGTTAAGCGATCCAAATTACCCAGATGGCGTCGTGGCCTTTCACAGTTTTCGGCAAGCCAACAACAAAGTCCATCGTAATGTGATCCCATTTCCACTCAGGAATCGACAATGGTTGTAGCATCCCTGCCAGCCTTTGATGTTCTGCCTTTACTTGTTGACACGTCAGACATTGGCTCACAAACGTCGCATTGTCGCTTTTCATTCCCGGCCACCAATACGTTTCTCGTAAATCCCGATACATCTTCGTCGCGCCTGGGTGTACCGAGTACGCAGTGGCATGTACTTCCTTCATTATAGATTTCCGAAGTGCTTGATTATCGGGAACATATAGACGATTCCGATATTACAAACTCCCGTCTTCCCGAAACGTGAAGTCGGACGGAGTTTCAGTTGCCTGCTCGCTCGTCGTTTTTTGATAAAACCCATCTTGCTCCTGAGCTTTCTTGATTTGCTCTAACAACGTCGGCTGAAGAGTCAATGCTGCCATTCTAGCCTCGATTCGCCAAATTTTATCACTTCTACTTCGAGGTTATGGAGTTCCGTGTTCACTGCCTTTCGACTCAATGCGTCGACGACCACATTTGCTTTGTCTGGGTGATAGTCGATCACGCAGTCGTAATCTTTAACGAGCTCCAACCAACATCGTTTCCTCATATTCAACTCCTTCTGAGTGAAGAAGTATTTCAGACTCTTGTGATCTGTATAGATCTCGCACCGTTCTCCGTATAGACAGTGACGCCATATTTTTAAGGCGAACACAACTGCTGCGAGTTCCATATCGTGGGTGGGATAGTTCTCGTATTCTTTCAATTGTCGAGAAACATACGCGATAACCTTCCCATTTTGCATGAGCACGCATCCCAGCCCGTTTTTCAATGCATCACTATACACCGAAAATCCTCCAGTCCCGATGGTATAGTCAGAATTGGAGCCGAAGTGAGTCACTTCTTCAGCTCTTGGAAACTTTGTTCGCATGCTTCCGTCCACTTGAACGGAACATTCTTTCTTGTCAGGTTCGCTAGGGTCGAGGTGATACGGGAAAAATCCGCGCTGAATTTACGGTAATATCTCGCAATCCCTAAGAAGCTTTGAACCTCGGTGGGAGTAGTTGGTCGTGGCCAATTGGTTACAGCTTCAATCTTATCAGGGTCCACCGAAATTCCGTTTCGGAGATAATGTGTCCCAGAAAGGCCACTTGTTCTAGCCAGAATTCACATTTCTTGAATTTGGCAAATAATTGCTTCTCCCGAAGAATTTCCAGGACCGTTCTTAAATGAGCTTCGTGTTCGTCCCTTGTCTTCAAATAGATGAGAATATCGTCGATGAAAATGATCACAAAATGGTCAAGGAAATCCTTGAATACTCTATGCATCAGGTCCATGAAAACAGCTGGCGCGTTCGTCAGCCCGAAAGGCATGACAAAAAATTCGTAGTGATCGTACCTCGTGTTGAACGCCGTCTTCGGGACGTCTGCCTCCCAAATCTTTAGCTGATGATATCCTGATCGCAAATTGATTTTTGAGAACACCGTTGCACCTTGCAACTGATCGAGTAAGTCATCGATTCTCGGCAATGGGTACCTGTTCTTAACGGTTAGTTTGTTCAGTTCTCGATAGTCGATGCAGAGTCTCATCGACCCGTCATTCTTGCGCACAAATAGCACCGGTGCTCCCCAAGGAGAGAAGCTGGGTAGGATGAACACTTTTTGCAGCAACTCATCTAATTGTTCTTTCAACCCCCGTAGCTCGTTTGGCACTAGCCGGTAAGGAGTTTTAGAAAATGGAGCTCCTCCCGGTACTAGATCGATTGCGAACTGAATTTCCCTATCAGGGGGTAATCCCGGTAAATCATCGGGAAATACATCGGCAAATTCGGTTACGATAGGAACATCGTTCAGCTCTGGTTGGGATTTTCTGTCTTCACGGCACACAGAAGAAAAGACTCGCAACCCGTATTCAGTAGTGGTATAGCCTTAATAGTAGAGATTTGAGAAATTTTACTTTTGTTCATCTTCCCCGCGAAGTTGAACATCTCGCCTTCAGGTACTTGGAATGTCACTACTTTGCTTTGGCAATCGATCACGGCCCCGTATCTCGAAAGCCAATTCATCCCGAAAATGACGTCGTAGTCCTTCATCGGAATTACAATTAAATCTACGCTCAGAGCTCTTCCCTGGACTATCACGGGGCACTTTTCCAGCACTTGATTAGTTCGTGTCGGATTCCCATGTGGTAAGGTTTCTACGTAAGTAGATTCAGTTAAGGTAGGAGATATTCCCACCTTTATTACATATTTAGCTGACACAAACGAGTGTGTGGATCCGGAATCAAAGAGCACTGAAGTAGGCACGTTACAGATAATCAACGTACCCGTCACAACCGAAGGGTTCGCCTCTGCCCCTTCATTGGTCAATGTAAACACCCGTGCTGGAACCGGTGGTGGTATCGCCTCCGCCCCTTCATTGGTCAATGCAAACACCCGTGCTGGAACCGGTGGTGGTCATACAAGCGTCTGAGCCGGGTTCCTGAGTTGGTCGCAGGCTCGTGCGTCATGTCTCTACTTTCCGCAGAGATAGCAGATGACGTTGGGGTTGAATCCAACTCCAAAGCAGACACCGATGTGATTATTGCTGACACCATGGTGCGTTATTCGGATGTTGGTTTGGAACGCCAGATGGTCCCTGGTTCGGCCTCGGTCGCCATGGTTGTTGGCCCGATGGATTCACGTGGAAATTTGGGTTTCTGCCAAAGAATTGGCGCTTTTGACCTCCTCCGCCCTGCTGTCCCTCGATCCTTCTCTTTGCATTCTGTGCTTTCGCCACTCTGCTCTCCGCTTGTTCTGCCAAGATCGCACGCGCCGCGTACGTCTTCCCTTCAGTATCGTACATGCTAACACTTCGAAGATTTCAGGCTTGAGACCTTCTAAGAAATGTTCCATCTTTAGCTCGTCATTAGCCACCATGTGTGGCGCAAAACCTCGACAGTTGTTCAAATTTGCGGATATAATCCGCCACCGCCATCCCTCCTTGCTTCAAGTTGATGAACTCATTCATCTTTTGTGCCCTGTCTGTTGCCATAAAGTATTTCCCTCAAAAGAGGGTCTTAAACCTATCCCACGTCATTGTGGTAGGATCCTCCAGCACCCGGATAGTATCCCACCAATAGCCCGCATTACCGCGTAGCATAAAGGTGGCACTCGTCACCTTCTCAGCGTCAGGTAGGTGGCTCACGCGGAACATATTTTCGATCGCCTGAGCCAGTCTTCAGCATTGGTGGGGTCCACAGCCTCCTCAAATGTCGGAGGGTGCAGCCTTCGGAATCGTTCCCCGACAGCTTCAACGCGTCCTATCTCCGGGGTAGCATGACGATCCGAAGAGCTTCGATGGTTTATGAGGTTATTAATCAGATCTCACTGTCGTCGGATCAGATCAGTCAATTGGTGGATGGTAGAGCAGTCCTCCTCTGGTGGAGATTCAGTTACCGCCCTACGACTCGACTCGCCTACTTCTCTACGTGTTCTCACCATTTTCAAATTACTTCTACAATTATCACATAAAGCACATATCAGAAAATCGTAAATCACAAAATCACATATTAAACTTAACAGGGGCGGATCCAGAACTTATAGTTCGGGGGGGCCGTAATACAAATGTGTATTTACAACGCTAGCATTAAAAAATCTCAGATGTAGATTCCAATCTATTTTATAGCAAGTCAATAATAAAAAATTTATGTGAGTGACATAACAAAATTTTATTTTTGATGGTCGAAAAATATTTAAATTAAATAGAAAAATTCATTTCATGATAGAATTATCAAACGTGTCATCCAATCCACATTCAATGTTAAATAATTGAAAATCATCAAAACATCGGTTATGTTGTTTAATATAATTATATAAATGACCTCAATAATATAAATATTTCTATTATTTTTGTACTATGTATATACTTTTGGATATAGCAAAATTATTTTATATTGATACATTTTAGTTTTATTGTTAGGAAATAAATAAAAAGTTAAACTAATAAATCTTATTAATTGAAAGTTAAAAATTAATTCAAATCCAACCAGAAAAGATGGCAATAGAATGAAATATTAGATGAAGTTAAACAACAAATATGTTACTTTTGGAAATTTCCATGATATGTATTAGTCGGGAGAGATTGAATGATGTATCATTAAAAAATAAGAATGTTTAAATAAAACAGAGACAAAAGGAAACTAAGAATTAGAAATGGTTTAGAACAAAAACAAAATTACTTGTACTATACGTACTAAAGCTCTAATAAAGCCAAAAATTCAAAAAGTGAATTGTGCCATGGTAGAATCGAACCTGGACTGACAGGGGCCCGGCACATCCCAATCCCGGCACACCTCACAAATGCACTCTCGACTATTTTCTCGCATCTCATCACATCTCGACTCAACCTATTACCAGGGCCCTAGGCTAGAACTAAAGGCAACACGCGCGCAATACATCACAATCACAAGCGTCCGTAGCTCGGGTGGCCCCACACCCCACAAGGGTCAGTAGCTCGGGAGGCCCACTCCCCACAACACAATCACATATAGTGTGCCTTAGTCCTAACCTCACTACTCGTACGAGTCGATGACCAACAATCGGTCGCAATCTACCCACTCACCGGCACTATATAGTGTCACCGTGGCTCCGCACGGTCTCCTCTCTTCGTACCACATGTATGCAAATATCGTGCAAATAAAATGCAACATATAAATTAACTTTTCAATTATATCACGTATCGGCCCGAGAAACCATCTCGGCCCGACCCGAAAACCCTAAGTGCAAAATACTATCATGGCCCGAGTCGTGAGACTCTAGACCCGAACTCTCACCCTTATTCCCGAAATTACACTAAAAAATCAAATTTTAATCATTTTCATTTTAAGACCCATAAATTTGAAATACCCTTTACATCTCAGCCCCCAGATTTGGTAAAATTTTAATGAAGTTCCCAAACTTTAGAAAAACCAAACTTAATCCAAGGACTCAAAATTTCTTAAATCTTTACTCACACCCTAAATTTTCTAAATTGGCTCAATCTACCCCAAAATTCTGCCCCTCACCAAATTTAACCCTCATGCCCGAACGTTGAAGAAAAACCCTAGAAAACCCTAATTTGCACTATTACCCGAACTTTCCAAATATAACCAATCTTGCCCTCAGATTCTAATTCTTCTTTCCAATCCTTCCTTTTCCCTAGATCACCCAAAATTAGAGATGGCTGAATTTAAAACCAAGCATGGCCGAAATTATCACATAACATATAACATAAAATCATGCAATCACATAAAATTTTGCGGCATGCAACACGTAGAAAAATCTCGACTCCTAATCTTGTTTGCGTATGTAGGTGATCTTCACCTACCTTAATTCCGTAGAGAGCTACGTTGCGGGTTCTTTCGTGTGATCCCGAACCTAGGACTTCGATCCCGAACTCCTCCTCGTCCGTGAGCTTCTCCCTCTCTTTTCTCTCTTTTTTTTCTTCCTTTCTATCTCTCCCTCTCTCTCTTGGCCTCTCCCTCTCCTTTCTTTCCTTTCTCTCTTTTTTCTTTCTTTCTCTTTCTTTCCTTCTCTCTCTCGGTCTCTCCTCTATTTCCTTTCTATTCTCCTTTGGCCTTATTTATTCTTGTCGTCATGTATGTAGAGAGGTGTATTAGGTGTTGAGGTTTGTTTTTATTCCATCATGCACATTAGGCTTTTGGGTGTATTAGGTGATGACTCTCCCCCACCCAACGTGATCTTCTTCTTCCTCCTCTTTTTCCCTAATTTTATTAATTTGTCCTCTTTTGTATGGAGGTGGAATAATAGTGGTTACCTTTGTCCTCAAGCTCTGGCTTGGTCTTACCTTGCCCTCCAATTATTTTCGGCCATTTTTTTTATTTATTTTTTTTTAAATTATTATTATTATTTTTATTATTGTTATTGGACCAAACTCCTAATAACTTGGGTCATTATTTCCTTTATTTGGCTCATAATTATTTTCGATCCATTTAAAATTTTTCGAGTCCAATTATAAATTTTTGGCTCGGCTCGGAAAGAAATCGGTGTATGTTCGAAATCGACTCCACACATTCCGAATATTATTGAAACAATCTCGTATAAATTTTTCGGGTATTACATGCCAACATGGAACTGATATCTCATATCACTGACAAAGACCTGTGGTACGTGGAGTTCCGATTGGTAAGTTCTCCAAGGACAGGACATGCCAGGCATGTCAAATGGGTAAAAAACCAAATCGTCCTTTAAGAGTAAGAACACTATCTCTACATCTAGACCTTTAGAGCTATTTCATCTTGACATATTTGGCCCCGTTCAAACTATGTCTTTACGAGGTAAGAAATATGCATTTGTGATCGTAGATGACTACTCTAGGTACTCATGGGTGATATTTCTTGCACATAAGAATGAGGGAGGCTCTAGAGAACTGCATATCACTAGTAAAGAAGTTAGAAAATGAGCAGGATACCACTCTATGTAAAATTCGTAGTGATAATGGATTGGAATCTGATAATAATTCATTCGCATCCTTCTGTGATCAGCATGGTTATACACATAATTTTTCAGCTCCTATTACTCCTCAGCAGAACGGTGTAGTTGAGAGAAAGAACCCAGTGCTACAGGAAATGACGAGAACAATGTTACATGAGTATGATCTCCATAAGAAATTTTGGGCAGAAGCTGTTAGCACAGCTAGCTATGTTTCAAATCGTGTTTTTCTTAGACCTATTCTGAAAAGGCGGGAAGTTTTGGGCAGAAGTTGTTAGCACAGCTAGCTATGTTTCAAACTGTTCACAAAGACGCTATGAGCTGTGAAATTGTAGAACACCCAACATAGGATACTTCCGTGTTTTTGGTTGCAAATGTTTTATTTTAAATGATAGGGACAAAAGAGGGAAATTCGACTCGAAGGTGGATGAGGGCATATTCTTACGTTATAGTCTTCACTCTAAGGCATATCGCGTATTCAACAAAAGAAAAGAGACTGTACAGGAATCAATGCATGTAACCTTTGATGAGTATCTCACATCAGGTGCTACTAATGGGGAAGGTTTAGATATGTCCCCTGCAGATTCACGGATACCACAAGTGCCAACTGACGAGTCTCCTCAGGATAAAGATGGTGATCCCACTGCTGAACCAGAACCCAATGAAGTTCCACCTCAAAGAAAGTTCAAGCACGCATCCAGCCATCCCACTGATCAACTCATTGGGAACATCACCTCCCTTGCTGAAAAGTCATGGGTATCCGCTATGCATGAAGAACTTGCTCAATTCGATAAGAGCCATGTGTGGACACTTGTGGAATGACCTCGTGACACGTCAGTCATCGGTACCAAGTGGGTCTTCTGCAACAAGCTTGATGAAAATGGTAACGTTATCCGCAACAAGCAAGGTTAGTCGCTAAAGATTATTCTCAAGAAGAAGGTATTAATTATGAGGAAACGTTCGCGCCCATAGCTAGACTTAAATCCATTCGTATATTACTTGCCTATGCATGCTTTAAAAGATTCAAGCTATTTCAAATGGACGTATAAAGTGCTTTTTTCTAAATGGTTTTATAAATGAAGAAATTTACATCGAACAACCCCTTGGATTTTTAAATGAAGAGTATTCGGATCATGTTTTCAAACTGAATCGCTATATGGTTTAAAACAAACACCTAGGGCTTGGTACGAAAGACTTAGCAAATTTCTTATAGATATGGGATTTACTACTAGAACTATTGATAACACCTTATTTATTAAGCATGATGGTGATCACATGTTACTGGTACAAATTTATGTTGATATTATTTTTGGAAGTACCAATAACCTGCTCTGCGAAGAGTTTTCCAAGTCTATGGAGCTAGAATTTGAGAAGATTCTAATGGGGGAGCTCAATTACTTCTTGGGTCTCCAAATCAAGCAACAGTGCAATGGAACCTTCATTTCTCAGATCAAATACACCAAGGAGTTATTACAAAAGTTCGAAATGGCTGATTCCAAGGTACTGCCCACTCCTATGCACCAAACAGCTAAGATTGATAGTGACGAATCAGGTACACAAGTAGATCAAACTATGTATCGTGCCATTATAGGTAGTTTACTTTATCTCACTGCAAGTAGGCTAGATAGCATGTTTGTTGTTGGTATGTGCTCTAGATATCAATCGAACCCTAAGGAATTCACTTGGCTGCTGTTAAACGTACACTTAAATACCTTAAGGAAACCATGAATTTAGGTTTATGCTATGGAACTAGCGAAGAATTTTCTTTAGTAGGGTACTCTGATGCTGACTATGCGGGTTGTAGGGATGGTAGAAAAAGTACCAGTGGAAGTTGCCAATTACTTAGTAATTCCCTTGTAACTTGGTCTAGTAAGAAACAGAATGCGGTCGCCCTGTCCACAACCGAAGCCGAGTATATGGCTCTAGGAAATTGTTGTCAACAACTGTTATGGTTAAGACAAACTCTTAGTGATTACGGTCTAAGCTATGATAAGATCCCTGTTCTCCGTGTCAGTACCAGTGCTAAGCATCACTAAGAATCCCGTCCATCACTCTCGAACTAAGCACATAGAAATAAAACATCATTTTATTCAAGACCATGTTCAAAAAGCAAATATTAGCATTGATTTCGTGGGTACCACAGATCAATTGGCTAATATCTTTACTAAGCCTCTCATAGAAAGTAGCATCTGTGACATCCGTCAGCGTTTAGGAATCTCAGAGCTAATAAAGGAAAGATGATCCCTTTCTTCAGTGTAAATATCTCACAGCCTTATATAGATGATATCCTTCAATAGAAATTTCAAATTAGGAAATTAAATCTCTGATCCCTTCAATCTTTTTTCTAAAATAACTCATCTTAGCATCTCGATTTAAGAGCCAAAATCTTTCCTTCTCTCTCACACGATCTCTTTTGAATTTTAAATCATCACGTCCCATCAACCGACTATATTTATCTATCTCTCTCGCATTTATTTCATATTCTACCTTTCATCATTCCTTACTTCCTTTACCTCTGAAAACCCTAAAACAGTAGTGAAAACGGTCTGATCTAAGCACATCGACGCAGGCTCCAGCGCTTGGAAAAAGCGAAAAGAACCACCACCTAAGGAGTCACCATCCCCCACTTCGTCCCTCCTTCCAGAACCACCCGCTCGAAAACTACTCCCTTAGCGAAATCCTCAAAGTCCTCAAAATCATCAAAGAAAGCCAAAACCGTTTACAAAGAGCCTTCTCCTAAGCCTTCACCATTTCCTGATCACACCCCTGTTCGTGAACCCACCCATGTCTCTCAAGTTCGTGAGCCTACTCCACAATCATCTCCTGTTCGTGAATCTTCTCCACCACCACCTCTTGTTCGTGAACCTTCTCCACCACCATCTCCAGTTCGTGAACCTACTCCACAACCTCCTCCTGCTCGTAACCCTACTCCGCCTAAACAGAACACCCCATCTAAGGAACCTTCAGTCTCTAAGGAAGGTTACTCCAGTGAAGACGAGATAGTGGCCAATATCTCTAAAGCAATCTTTGACATCAACAAGCCCGATGACATCCTTTTCGAGGTAAAATTCCTAGATCCCACTGCTGAAGAGAACTTTCAGAACCTGATAAATCATGATATTGCTAGAGGTCGTGGAATCCTGTTTGATGAGATCCCTTCATGTACTGCCCTTACGTGGTTAGTTAGATTTGGGTAGGAGAAATTTCTTAGTATCAATAGGACCGACAACCCTGAAGCTGTGAAACTCTTTTATTCCAACCTAGACTATGACGAAACTGATTCTGACATTGTTATAACTTCCTACGTTCTGGGTAAGAAAATTGAGTGGAACTGTAAGAAGCTCAATGAGATGCTCGGGGTGAGTAACATTGGGATTAGGCACCTCCGTATGAGTGAGTGGTGAGAGTCTGATGAGTTCAGTTTGTGTGAGTGCACTAGAGCCCTGTGGAACAGTAATAAGAGACCTAAGTTTGCTGACCGGGTAGCTCTTAAGAAACTGGGGATAGATGACTACATCCTTCACAAAGTCCTGAACATGACCCTATGGAGCGGTAAGATAGGTAGCGGCGGACATTCCACCAATATGAATGCTATGAGAACCTTCGCCGTCTTCATGATCTCTAAGAACAGAAAGTTCAATCTAACCTACGCTCTGACGAAGTATATGATCTATGCTTCCCAAAGCCATGAGAAGCTGCTTCCATATGGTATGATTCTGTCATACCATTACTCGAAGGAATCCCACTGCCACCTAGCTGGGAGAACACCGCGCAGCACGCGGTCGACCTTAAGACCCTCAAACGCATGGGAATTTACTATGAGAAGCAAGTTAGTTGGTTCAATGCCCAAGATAAGAAGGCAGCTATGAGTCTTTCAAAAATGGGCCCGTTGGTAAGGGCAAGGCCAAGGTTGTTGAGCTGACTGATAGTGGTGAGGAACCTGCAGAAGAACACCAAGAAGAAGATGATGTGATCACAGAGATTCGCACTGATATCGCGGCCATCTTCAAGAAGGTTGGCAAGCTCAAGCACCAGAATAGTGAGATCACTGGCAAGCTGTCCAAGCTTGGGAAGCAATTGAAGAAGCACGCCTCGTCTGACAGCAAGTCCGATAGCGTTTAGTGCGATCTATGATCTTCCCATTCTTCCGTTCTGCGTCTAGTAATCCCGTGTCTAAGTGTCTAGGAGTCTAAGTGTCTAAGTGGTTTTTGTCCTCACCCTTTTTGATGCTGAAAGGGGAGAGAATTATGGACTAAGTATGTAATAAGACAGGTACCTGCATGTGATCCCTGCTGTTGGGATAGACCTTGCTATGCTTGTAGAATACCATTTGTAATTGTGCTTGATTTCATTAGTTGTCCTTGTAATTTGGGGCGTTTCGTATAGTAATCCTTAGATTAGGAGTAGTTTGATATTTATACCAAGTTGTTTGGTATAAATACATGTAAATCAATTGAGTTTAATAGAGAAAGTTTTTAGAATTGATCCGAAGGGCTTGCAATTCGATTTCTAGAGAGAGAAACAACAGTAACTTTCTCACTCTACTCAAATTCTCTCTCTTGTTCTTCATTTGAGTTTTTCGATCGAATTCAATTGTTTATCTAAACGATCGAATTACTATTAATTCTAGCCTAGGATCGTAGAATTGTTAATCGTAGGACCTAACAATTGGTATCAGAGAACAGGTTTTGAATCGTAGGACCTAACGTTCTGTTTTGAATCGAAAATTGTTAGAATTAGATCGAAAATCATTTTCTAGATACTGTTCATCGAAGAACAGGTTTGGCGTGAAAACCTTTTTCGATCCAGTAGCTTAATTCTGTGCTTAATTGACTTGAATTTGGTGTTTCTGTGCTTGTTTAAGTGTTAGATCATCATTGCGATCAGTTCTATAGCAGTTTGAACTTTGATTTTTAGGATTGAATTGCTTGTGCGTGTTACTGTTTGCGAAGAACATGAAGAACACGTTCTGATTTTGATCAAATTCGATATATTTTGCTTCATAACGTGTTTAATTGCTTGTTCGTGCGTGATTAGTACTTTATTGCGAGCAATTACCTCAAATTTCACTATCTGATTCTTTGTTTTTGCTCGAATTTGTAATAATCGTATTCTGTGAATTTTTCTCGATTGCTCAAATTTTTCACGCTAAGTTTTGCGATCAGATTAGTTTCTCGATCGATAAACTTTGCGCGAGAATTTTTCTCGGTCAAAATACGAAGTCAGCGCTAGAATCGTCATCAGCAGAAACGATTTTAGTTAGAAATATTTCTCGAGCATTATACAGCGAAAAACTTTTTCGAGAGAGACTTATTTTGACTTTGCATGCGTAAAAACTTTCACTCGAAAAACTTTTTCAGTCAAACCTTTTAACGTTTGACCAGGCGAAAATCATTTACACGCGAGAAAATTTTTCTAGTCAACAGATTTATTTTGACTTGTCGAGAAACTTACTAACGTACTGTTTCTTTACGATCGAAATAAATTCACGATCAAGAAATTCTTCTCGACCGAATGATTTTGAGCAATTTATCTCGCTCGTAAAATATCACGCTGACAAAATTTCTCGCACGAGAACAGTACTCAGTACATTCTATCTCGACGGAATTAATTTCGATCAAACTTTAAAGATTGAATCGAAAATAATTGTCGATCTAATTTTCGAATCAAACGCTACTAACGAAGTTTGTCACTTGTGAAGCACATTACATCATCTTCAACCTTCAAAACAATTAACGAAGATCCTTCAACAACTCGACTACAATACAAACATGGATGCATACTCACTCGGAAATGACAACCGTCCACCGATCTTGCAAAGAGGCGAATACACAGTGTGGAGAAGCCGCTTTCTGAATTTCATCGCTCTAAAGGATCAAAGCCGAAAATCTACTGAAGTCCCTTGAAGAGGGACCGGCACAGTTCTGGGTTCATGTACCCGGGACGAAACAGCTACTCCAGCAATTCCAGCTTCTAGGCGACTAAAGGAGCCTAGAGAATACTCTCTGGAGGAAAGAGCTCGAGCTAAGGCTGATCTAGTAGCCATGAATACCCTTATGCAGGGCATCCCCAACGATATATACAGACAAATCGACAGCCTTACATCGGCCAAAGGGATGTGGGATGAGCTGCATAGGATGATGCAAAGGACGGAAGTTGGCATAAAGGCCAAAAAGGCGAACATTCTCACTGCTTACGACTCATTCAAAGCAAAGCCGGAGGAGAGTCTAAACGAGATCTACCAACGATACCTCACTCTTCTCAATGAAATGAGGAAGATAGAAATAACGAAGACAAACATGGAGACAAACATAAGATTTCTATCTTCTCTGCCCACGGAATGAAAGAAAATATCCACTCAAATACGACAAAATAAATCTAGAGGAGTTGGATGTCCATGCCGTGTTCGATAATCTCGCTCAGCATGAGGAGGATATCCGCAAGATTACCAAAGAGCAGAAAGGCAAACAAACCGATGACACGGTTGCCTTAGTCTCGGAGAAGAGGAGCACAAGATCAAGAAAGGAAAAGATCGTTAGGCCACCTTCATCATCGGAGTCGGAAGATGAATCGGACTCGGACATCGAGCCGAACATGAAAGCCCTTGGAAAATAGTTAGCTCTCATTGGACAAATGATGAGCAAGAAGTACTTCAAGAAGAAGTCTTCAACCTCAGCCAATAGACTTCGGACTACAAGCTCCAAGAACAAAGAACGTGCTCCGGAGAGTTCCGAGGTCAAGAATCCAAAGAGACTAACAAATGCTTTAACTGTGCCAAAGCAGGTCACTTCGCCAGAGAGTGCACTCTCCCGAAGAAAAGAGATGCAAACTACTACTCCAGGAAGCTTCAATTGACAAAACAGAAAGAAGCTGGAGTAGCTCTCATGGCCGAACATGACCAATGGCTCGAGGACACATCGAGCTCCGAAGAAGAGAACTTAGCCCTCATGGCCCGTCTCGACAACGATTTGGACGCCGAAACATCCACTCGTACGGACGACGACAACGCATCCACGTCTTCAAATGAGGTAGTCACTCCTTCCACATTATTGACCATGTTAGAATCATATCAAAAGCAATATGCTAACATGAAACGTGAGCAGAAAAGTACAAAGGAAGTAGAGAACGAACTTGGGAGAGCTCAGGAGAAGATAGATAGTCTCGAACAAGAACTTAGGAGCTCTAGTGCAAAAATAGATGAACTTACTAAGAGCCTACAGTCTAGAGAGACTAGTCAACCTCAACTAGGACAGCAGAGCGAAAACATTAAGTAATTAGAAGATAGGCTAGCAAATAACTACAATTGCTTGGTTAGAAATCTCAACGAGAAAGCCATTTTAAATTGTAGGATAACCGAAGCTACCTCTAAGATCCCTAACTTAGAAGCTCAATTAGAAACATCGAATGCTAAGATTAGTGAGCTTAGTAAGGATTTCGATGCCTGTCAAGCCGCTAAACTAACCGTGGAAAATAATTATGCTCTCCTAGGTGAGGAACACAAGAAACTATATGCCAAAGTAAAGAAATTAGACGATATAGTTACGCGTAGGGGACAATCCGAACAGACGATATTTTTGAACAAACCCAAGGATATAGAGTTCTATAATCCTATAGAAGGCATAGGTTTCACTAACCCGTGTGTTTTACAAAAGAAAGAAATATACGATGTTAAACACATGGGCTTAGGAATAACCTCTCTTAGAAATTTTACTGAATCGTCTTATGAAAATACTTTCGATTCATCCATTAGACAAGGTCCACATTTGACTACAAAGAACTAAATGAAAGGGACAAAAATAGGAAAGAAACTCTAACACCTGTCTGCAATTTAGTTCAAATTCTACCTCCTGACTCTCGAACATACCACGAGGAAGTTAAAACCATTAATTATAAAAATTCTCTCTACAAACCCCCTATCATAAAATAGATAGAGGAGTCACAGGCAAAGTTAGAAAAAGAACGAGAGAATTTCGAAGCTGAAAAGAAAAAATTCTTTAAGGAGATGGAAAATCACAAGGCTTCCTCGTCCTCCCAAACTACCTCTCACGCTATTACAAAAAGCGTGAAAAATGAAAAATCGCCTTTGAAAGATAAATATTGTAAAAATAATTTTGTTAAAAGTGCTATGACTAATTTCACTTTACCTACGTCTGCAGGGAGCGTAGCGTCAGCACTAAAAACAAAGTCGAGATTGTCTAGCACTAAGATAAAGAAGGAGCCTTAGATTTAAATGTTTCTGAGCATGCTACTCCTTCTGTTACAATAAAAGACACTCGTAGAAATAAAAGAGTTATTTCCACTTTTAAGATAGTTGCTTCTACTTATTCACTTCAGCCGATCACCTTTAGAAGCACCAACTTCGAAATAGGCTCTACGTCAAAACTTAATCATTCTGAAACAAATGCCACTAGGATTGACACGTAGGAAACAAGATCCAGCCATAAAGAAATCTTATGGCGCCGTACATGAATGTACTCACCTAAGGTATCCCGTAGAAATTAAGCACCTTAGGAGACTATCACAAGAAAAGATCTTTTCCTCAGCCAAACCCTCCAAAGCATTTGTACGTGCTGAAATTAACCTTCCCTGTAAGGTTCAACCAAAATGGGTTCCTAAATCTCCGCCTAGGACGACAAAAGCCAAAAGGTACAAGTCTCCTATAGAGGCAAAACCCAAACCCACTTTTTCAAAAGTGCAATGGGTTATTAAGACTCTTCCAAAAATAGATTTAGGAGTCATATCTGAACCCAAAACTAAATCTGCTAATCCGAGAGGACCCATGTTTAAGTGGGTACCTAAAGCTCTCTAAATTGTTTGCAGATCCATCATGTGTGGTACCTCGACTCTGGTTGCTCCACACACATGACTGGTAATCAAGAACTGCTGAGCAACTACAAAGACCGACCTAACGGCAAAGTCAGATTTGAGAACAAAGACTCAGCCCCGATTCTAGGACTTGGGGATATCATTCTCAAGAATCTGACCATCAAAGATGTCTCATACGTCGAAGGTCTCCGCCATAACTTGTTCAGCATAGGCCAATTCTGTGACAAAGGCTTCCAGGTGGTCTTCCATGCTGACCGGTGCAGAATTTTGGATAGTCAGGACACAGAACTCCTTCAAGGACTTCGGAGATCCAATCTTTACACGATCAACCTGACGTCTGTGCGGCCCTCAACAGCTGTATGCCTCATTTCTCAGATTGATTTACAGAGGAACAACTTATGGCATCAACGACTGTCTCATCTGAATATGAAAGCTCTCCAACGCCTTTCTACGAAAAAGTTGGTTCACGGTCTTCCAACCATACTACTACAAAAGGAGCATCAATGTTCGGCATGTCAATTAGGAAAAATGAAGCGAGCATCTCATCACGTCAAACAAATTGCGTCTACTTCTCGACCATTGGAACTAATTCACATGGATCTCTGTGGTCTGATGCAGATTCAGAGTATCAATGGAAGAAAGTATGTCCTAGTGATTGTAGATGATTATTCCCGCTACACGTGGACAAAGTTCCTCCGAACGAAAGATGAGACTGGTGACTTGATTATCAATTTTGTGAACACAACTCAAAATCTGCTGCAACAGACTATTCAAGTTGTTCGAACAGACAACGGCACTGAGTTCAAGAACAATCACCTCAGTGAGTTTTATTAGAAACTTGGAATAAGTCAACAATTTTCAGCCGCCAAAACAGCTCCACAAAAATGGGGTCGTTGAAAGGAAAATCGAACACTAGTGGAAGCCGCTCGTACAATGCTGATCCAATCGGGACTTCCACACTTTCTATGGGCTGAAGCAGTCAATACCGCTTGTTCTACTCAACAGGACGGTGGTTCACAAACGGTTCAACAAGACTCCGTACGAGATTGTGAATAATAGAGTGCCCAACATCTCTTTCCTTAAAGTCTTCGGGTGCAAGTGCTTTGTGGCGAACGACCGAGAGCAACGTGCAAAGTTCGACCCTAAAGCATTCGAATCTACATTGTCGGGTATTCTTCAACATCAAAAGCGTACCGAGTATACATCAAGTCCAACCGAACTATTAATGAAAGCTATAATGTCACTTTCCACGAAGTGGCAGATATGGCTTCTGGTCAATTCAGTCCAGGACCCGTGCCTAACCCGTTGGTTCCTGCTAAACTCAGTTCAGGACTCGTTGTCAACCCGCTGGCTTCTGAAGACAACATTTCAGAACCCGTAATCACTGGTGTGTTGGAACAAAACCAACAGAAGATGGCAACAACTTCAGGATCAGTGTCGAACGAAGCAACGAAACTTGCAATAGACGACTTGGATTGTCTCTTCGAACCGGTATATCGGTCATACACGACTACACCAACAATGGATTCTCTATCAAACGAGACCGACGTACCAAGTTCATCTCACACCTCTACCCCACCCGATTCAGAATTGCCACAGAACACCGAAGAACCTACAGTGGTCATCGAGGAAGTATCATCAGAGACGATCAATCCAAGTGCAGTATTGGAACTTCCTCAGACAAATGATCAATCGGAGACTATAGGCAATCTAGATCCACAGATGGCTGACGCATCGACTTCAGCCTTGCCTCATGAGCGCAAGAGGACGAGAGGCCACTCGGTTGATCAGATAATTGGCGATCCTGCAGTTGGTGTGAGGACACGTCGTCAACACAGTCTTTTCAGTTGCTTCCTGAGCCAAAACGAGCCTACCAAAGTAGCAGACGCACTTCGAGACCCGGATTGGACAATTGCAATGCAAGAGGAAATCAATCAATTCGAACGTCTTCAAGTGTGGACCTTGGTACCCCGTCCACATGGGAAAACAGTGGTCGGAACTAAATGGGTTTTCAAGAATAAGAAGAATGAAGATGGTGAAGTGATCCGGAACAAAGCAAGGCTAGTTGCTAAGGGATACAATCAACAGGAAGGCATCGACTACGACGAGACTTATGCTCCTGTTGCCCGTATCGAAGCTATCCGCCTCCTGCTGGCTTATGCGGCTCACAAAGACTTCAAAGTCTATCAGATGGATGTTAAAACCGCCTTTCTCAACGGCGTGTTAAAAGAAGAAGTCTACGTCGCTCAGCCGGAAGGTTTCGTTGATCAAGAACATCCCAATCATGTCTATGGCTTGGACAAAGCTCTCTATGGACTAAAACAAGCCCCACGTGCTTGGTACGATGTCCTGAGTGATTTCCTCGTGAAGTCTGGATTCATACGAGGAACGATAGACACAACCCTCTTCATTAAATGGCATGACAAAGATCTGATGGTCGTCCAAGTATACGTCGACGACATCATCTTCGGATCAACAAATCCTCGGCTCTGCAAGAAGTTTGGAAATCTCATGAAGAGCAAATTCGAGATGAGTCACATGGGAGAGATGCAATTTTTCTTAGGCCTTCAAGTCAGGCAGCTCAATGATGGAATTTTCATCAGTCAGACAAAATACATCAAGGATATTCTGAAGAAGTTTCATCAAGACCAGAGCAAGCCTCTCGGCACTCCTATGTCACCAAGCTACAAGTTGGATGCCGATCCCTCTGGTAAATCGGTCGACATCACACTGCATCGCAGTATTATTGGATCTCTTCTCTACCTCACTTCGAGTCGGCCGGATATCATGTTTGCCACCTGCTTGTGTGCCCGTTTTCAAGCCGATCCCAAAGAATCCCATATGCTCGCGGTCAAAAGAATTTTACGCTACCTTAAGGGCACCTCTACCCTTGGCCTATGGTATCCAAAGGGTACGAATTTTAAACTTATCGGCTACACTGACGCTGACTATGCAGGTTGCCGAATGGACAGGAAAAGCACATCCGGTGGCGCTCAATTTTTAAGCAAAAAGCTGGTTTGCTGGTCATCCAAAAAGCAGAACTGTGTATCCACTTCGACGGCCGAAGCAGAATACGTAGCTGCCGCCAGCTGTTGCTCACAGATGCTGTGGATGCGGACACAGCTTCGCGACTATGGGTACAATCTAAATAATATACCCATATATAGTGATAGTCAGAGTGCAATCGCCGTTACTTGCAATCATGTTCATCATTCACGCACAAAACACATAGACATTAGATATCATTTTATCAAAGATCACGTAGAAAAAGGCACGATAGAGATGTACTTTGTGAACATGGAATTTCAACTAGCCGACATTTTCACCAAGGCCTTGGATGAGAAACGATTTCAATTCCTTGTCGGAAAATTAGGCATGTTGAATCTTTCGTAATATGTGCATTACCTGATCTTCTGTGCTATCACATGATCTATTCTATGTGTTTTCTATGCTTATTTGTCCTTATCTTGCGTGATAAAAATAATATAAAAATAAAATATAAAAATAAAAAAAAATATATATATTTTTATATATAATATAGAGGGGTATGACGAAATCCTTTAGGATACTTTGATCTAAAGTCACTTAGAATTTTACCCCGACATGCGATCGATTTAATTGCTTAAACTTTGTCAGTCTAAGTCGCATTCTTGTGCCTAAAAGGTCATTTGATTGTTCCACTAGACACAAAGTCACTCTACATGCGTGAGGATTCAAGCCTTGTTCCTTTTTCCTTTCTTTGGATCTACTTCTCGAGTGAGTCGCACATAAATTACTTGTCTTACCCAGTGATTCTTGGTGTCATACTCATCTTGCGTTAGATCGTCAGGAAAATGATAAGGGAGTTTAGGATATTCCTCATACGGCCTTATATAAATTCCCCCACGTTAGCCCTTAGTCATCCACTTTGAGCCTCCTCCGATGTCCTTTTCTTCATTTGAAACCCATTCCCAGCCTTCAACCGAACTCTATACTCTTCGAATGGTTGTTCAAACGAGAAAAGGAGGGGGAGATAACAAAAGAAAAAGTAAGATGATGACAAAAGAAGGCATTGCTCAAACGTGCAAAAATCAGACCAAAGGAACCGGCCTTCCGACTACCTTGTAGAAAGTGGCATGGTTCCCTGCTGTGAACTTCTCCAACGATAATCGCGTACGCTCGTCAGAACGGCTGGAAGAGGAGCACCACGAAGTGAACTTCTCCAACGATAATCCGGTCTTATATCGGGAAACGAGAAGAGGAGTGCAGCCTCGGGTACGAATTTCATAACCGAGAACTTCTCCAAATTGATAATCTCTGAAACCTCAATAGGGATTAAGAGAAGAGGAGCTCGGTATCGGCCCGAGAACCAACAAAAAGAACTTCGCCTACGATAATCTCCTAGAGCCTCATGGAGAAGCGGAGCTTCAACTTGAGCATAACATAAAAAGGGATAGTTCTTAAAAAAAAAGGAGGGAGAAAAGATTGAAAAAAAAGAAAGACGCCGAAAAAAAAGGGAGACGGACGTGGAATTGGAAGACGATGAAGAGATAAGCTCACTTTCCTTTAAATTCCTTCCGTTCTAAGTCCTAGCCAAATTATAACCCTTACAACCCTTTGATTCCACATAGACGGTCTCTCGCTTAGGTAAAATGATTAAAAATGCCTCGATCACAGGTAAATTGACTAAAAATTGCTTGTGTTGCTTGAGTGATAAAAATATAAAAATCCCAAGATAGCTAATTGAGAGCAAGAGCGAACCTAGTGAGAGTTGTCGAAATGGACCAGTCTATGGACTTAGGACTTTAGTTTGACAACATGACTTGACGGCATTTTCTTCTTTCAAATGTCTCGTAAAATTTTAGGCGTGACGATTGATCGTAGCAAAATAATCTGACCCCATAAATGAAAAAAAATATATATATATGTATATATATATATACATATATATAATAAATAATTAAATAATAAATAATAAAATTCGCACATTTTGACATGAAATGTTATGTTTCATATGCGTTGAATTGAATAAATGCGAATTTCTTTAAGTGTATCGCACATTCTAAATGCAATGTTAGATTGCATTGGTACTGAAGAGTTTAAATGCGATAAATTTTTCATTGCTTCTACCCACACACAATATTTTAAAGTACATGTTTTTGGGGACCATGTATACATGCTTACTTGGTAAATTTGTGTGCTCGTGACTTGAATCGATTTCATATGCTTGCATAATTAGTCAATTCTTGTGCATCATTTGAGGGGGGGGGGGGGCAAGTTTAAGACTTGTAGATTAGCTCCAAATATTTTTGACATTTTTCCTCTGAGTATTTCAGATCTTTCAAAATTAAGGAGCGAGACGTCGACACTACAAAGAGAGGAGCTAGACACAAGACCAAATATTTCAAAGATAAAATTGCCAAAAATAAGTGTTGATTAACTCCATTATGACTAACGCTTATCACTAAGTGGTAAGATTTTTAAATTTCTGCCAGGGGAGCTAGACGTTACTGCACAGAAAATACAGGGAGTTAATTGCATTTATTTTAATTACTAAGGGGGAGCCTTACAAAGGGTTTTATTTTGAAATAGGGGTCAATCTGAAAATTTTAGAAGTACTTACTATCGAGAAACTAGATAGAAGACTTAATTCACGATCATAAGTTTCTTGATCGTAAACAGTGTTGGAAACAATTTTGATTGGCCGCGATAATTTGCGATCGAAAAATTTGAATTGAGAGGAAATTTTCAAATCAAAAATTTCTCGAGCGCAAATAGTAATGGGCCTGATCCATTTAATCGCAAAACGTCCAATCGCAAACCCAACATTGACTTAATGCTAGTTAATAAAAGTTTAACTTTTGTCAGTCGAAAAACTTTTTCTCACGCAACCCTAATCGCAAAACATCTCTCTAGCGATAAACTTTCACAGACAGCTTTAAATTCTCAAAATCTTTCGATTTTCAACACCAAACTGTCTGTTTAAGGTAGAAATGAGATTCTTTTGACATTTGCGTATGATTTACCTTCATTAGCATCTGCATTTTGAAGTTTTTCGCATGTTTAGACTTAGATTTCGACTGTTCTTCAAAACTGAGAAATCGTATACTGTTTTATAGTGATTTAGGCTTGATTTTGAACTTTATCTGAGTTTAATGCCTGCACTTAAGATAGTTTCGATATTCTCTATGAATCTGGTAGAATGAATCATCGGAAAATCTGCATCTTCGACTGTAATTTGACTTTTGATGAAACTGGGTATTTGAATGTTTAAAGCCATCGAAGAACTTTGTCGATCGCAAACAGTCTTAATTGAATTCTGATTTAATTGAGATACTGTTTGTGTCGAATTAGTTTTTCGATCGGTAAAATTCTGATTTAGTCGCTAAGATAGAAGATTTTGACCGAAAAAAAAATTACTTACCATCGAGAAATCTAATTAGGATTTTTGTGAGCGAAAAACTTACGCACTGATTAGACAATTTAGATGCAAATTTTATCGAGCGTAAAACTTATTATCGCAAAATAGAATTTTCGATTTAATTTCAATTTGGTCGCAAAAATTTAGCAGCGAAAAATTAATTTTTCAACACTTAATTTTTCGATCGTAAAATTCGCCTCTTAGGACCTAATTGATCGCAAAATGTCTCGACGTTTGACTTAGTCTTTCGTTGACTAATTTCTCGATAAAATTATATCGCAGCGAAAAAAAAATTCTACTTTCAATCGAAAATCAAATACCGCTCGACAAATTTCAAATCGAGAATTTTATTCAATCGAAGAAAATTTCTCGATAGTAAATTTACCTGAGACGTAATTTCTCGATCGTAAATTTACACGGAATTTTTCTCGATCGTAAAATTGATCGACTACAGTCACGCTTTCAACTTCAACACTTAGGAAATTTTTCCAAGTCTTTTACACTGTAGCTAACAATAGCGGATAAAATTCTTCGATCGCAAAATTTAGACAGAATTCATTCAATTGAAATCAATATATAGGAAATCAAATTGCAATTCAATTTTCTCGACCGAAAATTTTCTCGGCATGAACAGTGACTTACTGATTTAATACTTAGCGAAATTTCGAACTATTTTTCACGCGACTTATACTTCATTCGAAATTACATTCATGCCATCACGATTTTGAAATTGAACTTACACTATGCATTTGATATGATTTCGATTCAAAATTCATCGAACATGCTAGTACTTGCGATATTACTATAGTTTGATGAAATTTATTCATATTTCGACTGAAAATAAAATTGAACTAATAAACTTTTATATATATTTTATTTTTCAGATGGATCGCTATCCAAGATATAATCACATATACGACCACAACCTGTATCTGAAGGTCCAGGATACAAATTTTCAGCTCGATCTGAGCACCTTTCGATGCCCGGACGAGATCATTGTCTCTATCCTGAGAGGTCACCCCATCTGGCATGCGTTAACGGTCACCGCATCAGTGCCGATGGTATATCTCCAGCAGTTCTGGGGCTGCATACAAGGAGAAGTGAACAATGTAGCCTTCAGATTCTCAACAAGGATCGGGACGCGGCATATCAGCATGGATAAGAACCAGTTCGGCATGGTACTGGACTTGCCCCACAGCAATAATTACGACCTGCTCCCATCCGATGCTGAGATGATTCAAGACTTCTTGCACATGGGCTACCAACCGCCACTCACAAGATTAGCTCAGGTCCAGAGCAGCGGAATCCCACACCCGTGGAAGACACTATTCGGAATAGTGAATAAGTGTCTGTCGCCCAAGCACGCAGGATTTGATAAGGGCAACAGCAACATTTTGAGGATCTTCCACGGCATCGCCTTCGCAAGAAATTACGACTACACTCAGCTGATCTGGAACGACCTCGTGGACCAGATTCGGCAAAAGGAGAACCAGCGATCAAAGAACGTGCCTTATGCTCGGTGGTTCAGCATCATCATCAGGGAGATCATTGCGCTGCACCAGATCATCCCTACTCTGCCTCCTGGCGGAAATTACCAACCACCAAGGCTTAAGTTCTTCCACAACCCACGGCTCACGGACCTGGACCAACCTCGATGCCGATCTCATTCGAGCTCCTTCGTCTCGCAGACCCCAACGAAGACGTCTACAAGTTATACTGTCGGGACAGGAATCTCACCGAGGAAATGATTCGAGGGCCCCCGACAGTGCTTGGAGCTAGCCCTCACCAACTACAACAACAGCTAAGCCCTGAGGATGCGATGATTGATGATGTCGCTCAGGAGCTAGCTCAGGAGCCAACATTGGTCGAAGAGCCAATGCCCGACGTAGATGATACCCTGATAGACGTCGTGGCTACAGAGATGGAGCTCGAGGATCCTGCACTCAAATAACAAGTGGAAGAGCCCGTACATGTTGGCGTGCTCGAAGAAACTTTTGAGGAAGTTCTTCAACAAGAAGCACAGCCCGAAGTCGAAATGGGGCAAACTTCACTTCCACCGGTGACGGGTCAGGCACTGGAGGACGTCCATGGAGACCTCACTCTTCACACGGCCACCTCGTCTGACACGGAGTCTGACGAGGAAATAAGTCTGATAAGGCGGACTCCCAGGAGACTTAGCATTCAACTGGAGTCTCTCTTCCCAGCCGTCACCAACGCACCAGATACTACGCTGACCACAACGACAAGTGTTGTCGGCACTTCTTCGCTCAATCTTGAGCCGCAACCCAACCAACGTGGTGTCTGGTTCGCCTGCCTTAACACCCATAGAGACGAATCCTCAAGATTCGACTCGAGGATTGGGTGGAAGTCTCATACAGTCACAACCTCAAGTGATTGTGAGCCAACCCACAGAGTCGGTGTCTACTCAAGGGTTGATAACAGGCGACATCAGTCGTCCTGGTCCATCTCAGGAGGCGTCCGCACCCTTCGTGACGAACGAGCAGTTCCAGGCCGCTCTCTCTGCCGCTGTACAGTCTATGGAAGACAAAATCACAGAGAGAGTACTCCACGTGTGACGCCCGGGGCCGAAGAGGGTGGGAGTGATCGCCGGTGCCAGGGTGCACGGACAAGGAGCGGCTCCTGGCAGGCTTCTAGGCGAAGGGGTACATGAACGAACCGATCCAACACCAGAATGAGAGGGGATCCTGAGACTGACAATGTATGGGCGTGTCAGGCTAAGAATCGTATAAAAGAATTGATAGTACTACTCATATCACCAAGGTCGACCTACCTTTTTCGGGAGTCCATCTATAGAAACTCCGAAGTTAAGCGTGCTTGACTTGGGGCAATCTAGGGATGGGTGACCCCCTAGGAAGTTTCTCAGGGTGCGTGTGAGCGAGTGCACGAAGCATACTAAAAGGTTAAATGGTGGTACAGTGGGGCCAAACTATCAGTCGGAGTGTGGTGGGCCCAAATCCACTAGTCCCGGTAGGGACCGAAGCTATAGTGACACTCGGAATGGGAGGGGTTGTTACAGGTGGTATCAGAGCACAACCTCTCGCAGTACGGTGCTGGTTCGAGGACGAACCAGGCGGAAGCTGGTGGGCATGTGACGCCCTGGGCCGAAGAGGGCGGGGAGTGATCGTCGGTGCCAGGGTGCACGGACAAGAAGCGGCTCCTGGCAGGCTTCTAGGCGAAGGGGTACATGAACGAACCGATCCAACACCAGAATGAGAGGGGATCCTGAGACTGACAATGTATGGGCGTGTCAGGCTAAGAATCGTATAAAAGAATTGATAGTACTACTCATATCACCAAGGTCGACCTACCTTTTTCGGGAGTCCATCTATAGAAACTCCGAAGTTAAGCGTGCTTGACTTGGGGCAATCTAGGGATGGGTGACCCCCTGGGAAGTTTCTCAGGGTGCGTGTGAGCGAGTGCACGAAGCACGCTAAAAGGTTAAATGGTGGTACAGTGGGACCAGACTATCAGTCGGAGTGTGGTGGGCCCAACCCCACTAGTCCCGGTAGGGACCGAAGCTATAGTGACACCCGGAATGGGAGGGGTTGTTACACCACGCACTCGAGGCATCCCGAAGAGATACCGGGAAAGCACCTGCCTCTGAAGGCCCTTCGTCACGAATCAACCCCACACCTCCACAACCCACACCCACCGACCCTCTAGCCACTTCTTCCATCCTCATCAATCCATACACAATCCCCATCACCGAGCTCCACGACATTCTCCTCGCCCGTCTGATAGGCCTTTCCATCCAATCGCGGCAAGAAGAGTCCCTCTATAGGCGATTGGTGGACCATCCTGAGCCACCGACTGACATCTGCCGAGGCCAAAGCTCCCACTCACGGCGCAGACATAACGATCCTGACGATCAGGACCCTCATGAGGGGGATACGAGGCTAAGGACATCAACAAGTGGCCAAGGACAAGGCTCGGGCGCCACGCAGACAAGCGCTGGAGCTGGTGAAACCCAAACACAAACCACCCACCAAACACAAACCACCCAAACTACCTACACCACGCAGCACACCGCCCACATCGACCCACCAACCTTTCACCTCAGGACGCCTCCGTCCACACCACCGATCTACTCAAGCCCCTTGCTTCCGGAAGAAGAAGCAAGTGTTGCGATGCTTGTAGCTCTAGCAGCTACCCAAGCCACTCCCTCAGTCGCTCCAGACCAACCGGGACCCTCTGGACATGGCGTCAATCCACACGAGGCCCTAGACAAGTACATCTTCGAAGGACAGTGGATGACCCATTCCATGCCCGAGAAGCATCAAAGGCGACGGCTTCACGACGTTCGGCGCTTTCTACAACAAGCGTCTATAGACCTCGTAATCATAGAAGATGACGAGCTTCAGGAAGGTGAAGACTACGAGCGAGTTATCCCAAGGCTACCAGAGTTAATCGCTCATCAGGCGGTTCCCTCTCCAAGGCTAACGCCAGGGACCGTCCGGATCGACACGCAATGGGAAAACATCCAAATAGAAATTCCCTTCCGGACAGAGTGAAGAAGCCGAACGAGTTCGAGCTTAGAGGGATCTCTCATTGGGATCAGCAGAAGAGGATGACCTACCTCTGGATGCTGACCAAACTAGCACCTGATGTTAGGCTGGGGATGACTAAGACACAAGCCAAGAGCCATTATAAGAGTCTCTCCACAATAAGCCAACTACTCAGCGTCTACTGTGACAAATGAGAGGACTTCCAACACCTCACTACATCATCGATCGAGTGGATAGGACCCGAGAGGAACTGAGCAAGAGCGACCTGCCGTACCTCCCCACCGATGAAGTGTACCATCTTTATCAGCTATACGTGGAGAAGTACAAAGGTCCTCAGGGCTTCATCAAGAAAGAAGGCCTCGAAGGGCTCTACCGGTTCATGATGCGACAAGTCAAGTACTTCGCCGCTCACGACCTTCAGATGACTCTGGAGAGCAATATGAAGAAGGTCAACATGACCGCTCCGCTCAACGAAGGACCTGAGATCGAAGGGCTTCCCAACAATCACGTGCACATCAGCTCAGTCCTAGGCATCACCTACCACAATCCAATAGCAAAGAAGAATAGGTTGATGCTGAAGACTGAGATTCATAAGTTTTGCGATGGGACGCTCAAGGTCGTCAGGAAAAACATCGAGCAGAGGTTGGAAGAAATCAACAGAGACACTATGCTGAGGATCCACAGGTTCGTGAGAGAACAGCCGCTCCTAATGGAATTGCTTGAAGATATCGAGGAGCGACTGAAGCTAAGGATCACGCTGAGGAACTACGAGCATGCGCTGGGCTTGCGCAGGTCATATTACGCCCGACGAGGACAAACGGCGCGGAGACGCAATCAAGCACAAAGGGGGAGATTGTAGAATACCATTTGTAATTGTGCTTGATTTCATTAGTTGTCCTTGTAATTTGGGGCGTTTTGTATAGTAGTCCTTAGATTAGGACTAGTTTGATATTTATACCAAGTTTGTTTGGTATAAATACATGTAAATCAATTGAGCTTAATAGAGAAAGTTTTTAGAATTGATCCGAAGGGCTTGCAATTCGATTTCGAGATAGAGAAACAACAGTAACTTTCTCACTCTACTCAAATTCTCTCTCTTGTTCTTCATTTGAGTTTTTCGATCGAATTCAATTGTTTATCTAAACGGTAGAATTACTATGAATTACCGTCTAGGATCGTAGAGTTGTTAATCGTAGGACCTAACAATGCTTATGATTATGACTACGTTTTTTGCTCTGATTTAATTCCTTGACTAACCCTTGTGTGTGTTGACTTATGCCTTGAGAATATTTTTTGGATATCTAAGTCAGGAGGAGCGATACTTATGTGTGCTGTTTATGCTGGAACCTTTTGTTGACTTTTCAACCTAAATACACACACACATGCGAGAGGTTAAGGAATTCATTTTGATCTTTTCTTCAAGTGATGCAAGCAGTGACGATTTCAAAGCTCAAGTATGCCTATAAAGGCTTACTTCGTTTGTTCATTTGAGCACCCCAAATCAGATTGAGAGAGAGCGAGTAAGAGAGAGGTGAGGGAAAAATGAAAAGAAAAAAGAAAAAGAAAAAAAAAAGAGAAATCCTGTCCGGGTGGATAAGGGTGAGAGCGGGTACAGTTTTAGTGTGATAATTGAGAGTGGGTACAAAAACATTACCCAGGTGGGTAAGGGGTTTCGGGTTTTGGGTTTTAACACGAGCGTTATTTTTTACGGTGTAATATTCTCAAATATAGTAAAACTATTGTCTCTCCGTGGATGTAGGCGGTATTGGCCGAACCACGTAAAAATCTCGGTGTTTTTTCGGTGTCATTTCGGCTTAATTAATATCGCGATAAATTGTCGCGGGGTTCAAATACAACTACTACTGGCCCGAAATTAAATACGAACGACCCCAGCAAGTGGTATCAGAGCCAAACCCTGCTGGTATTCTGAGTATGCTCTGTGGTTGCAGCTGTGTCTAATCTTCCACATCAGAAAAGATATCAGAAGGGAACATCTATTGGGGGGAGCCAGTGTCAGAGCGAGGTTCAACGAGGTGGTGCCTTGTTCTGAAGAAATGATGGTACAAGATTGTTATTATTGATAAGATGCTCGGTGTCGGCGGAGCTTGTGCGGCGGTGGAGGTTTGGCGAGTTACAGCAATAGTGCTGTGAAGCAGGTCGCTAGCCTTTCCAGGGAAATATCTGATCAGTATTATTTGGGCCGGGCTGTTAAATGTCTGCATGGATAATAACAACGGATGACAGCAAAGTGCGACAATGTGCTAGTGCGGGAGGTTTCACTCTGTGACAGAAAAGAGTGAAGGACGTGCTCATTTGTCAAGGCTGGGGTGATAAACTTTGATGGGAGACGAAGAAAAGTCGGAGTAAATGACGAAATATTTGGGGTCATGATGTGTCGGAGAGGAAGAAGTAAGGACCTGTTGCTTCTTACCTTGCTTCCTGATTATGCTGATAATTTGGTCACAACTATCTAGTACGAGCCAGTGAAGGCAGTGGATGGTGGAGTCAACTCTTTTGGAGATGAGGCAGCCAAATTATGGTGATAGTCGGGCGTTGGCTATACACAGAGAGAGTCATAGGTAGAGGAAGGTGCACGCCAGTGGATTTGGAGACAGCAGCAGGTCCAAATCCAGGTGGCGGGAAGGGCATGTGATGCTATATGTTTGGTGAGCCGGGACACATCAGGGGAAATTTTTCGACTTGAAAAAGGAAGGACATGCGGCTAGGAAAATTCCACAACGGAGGTAGCACACGGGTTTATCTTAGAGACGTTCTCACAGTCTCTAATGATGGCGCTCGTTCTCAGGAAGAAGGATATTAAATTCGGGTTTGCTCCAAGAGAATATTTTGATGCGTTCCGGAAAATGCGAACGGTTTTTTTCGATCTCCATGGGACGATGGATATCGTTGTGTTGTTCGATGTGTTGAAAAGGGAAAGATCAAAATGGTTGACGGAGCGGTACGCATTTTGGGTGGTGTGACGTTGTCTCAAAGTTGCGTAGAATTTAATGTTCTTGAGCCAGTCAGATTCCAGGGCTATGGGGTTTGTATCGTCTGGACTTGAGTATGGGATATAATACTCAGACTTCGATGGGTTCCCGAAAATCGGGCGCGTGGTATAAAGGCAGATAATGGTGAGAAGGGAAATCCTGCTAGAGAAGGGGTTGCATCGAAGTCCTCTTCAGGAATCGACTGGTCGAGTCGGTTCAACATAGTTGCACATAAGATTGGTCGCTGATTGAATCAAGTGGGGTAAGACTAGAATCCGATATGTTAGGGAGTGTGCCCTCGGAATGCCATACAAGGACTAGGAATAGTATAGGGCGCACAATAATGTATAGGTCGATAGACGGTCTTATTGTATATACTGTTAAAATAAAGTAGTGAATATTATTTTCATTATAATAAGGCATTATTATTTATTTATCGAATTTAAAGTCTGCTTGGCATCTTGCGGTGCGATAAATAAATAACACCCGAATGTTTGAGTTGGAAGTCTGATTCTCGTGGGGACGAGGGAGGAGACACCGGACGGTCCTTAATCTCAGCATTAAATAAAAGTCCGTAAGTCTGAGGATTCTAGGCGGGTGACTAGATATCCGAATATGACTTATTCATTGACGACCACATAGTATCGGTAGTGTCACCGATTACCTGAGAGATTGTGGGTCGTGACGGAGATATCGGTGATCGGAGAGATCGCGTATTCGGACATTCGACTCGTATTCATCTCGATCACATGACTAGGATGTTGTCAATGATTGAACGAATGACTATTGCAGCCTCAGACCGATAGGGTCACTGACGGATTTGTTTTCGCGATTTCGGTTTGTCGCTAGTTGGCTAGGTCCGCAAGTGTTCGGAAATGGGACACGGGCCAGCGACGAAACGCAACTTACTTTACGGAGGTGATTGTCGAGCTTTGACTGCTATCGGGATTCACTGCCTATATTCGTATAGGTTAACGTCCTATGAGGTAATTGGAGTACGGCGATTGTAAAGCCTTCGGCCGAAGCTTGGAAAGCTCGCTCGTATTAGATACGGAGCAGAGTTTAAATAATCGGTTGTGTCTCAATTATAACATAGAGTTGGGTTAGTGAGTTTGACATTTATATGGCTCTCACCTAACCGGGACGCAAGTGAAAGGCGTAAGATGTATTTAAATGTATACACTATAGTCGGTTCGCCCGAATTTCGATTGGATCAAAATTCGTTCTCAACCGGGATCTGTCCGGTACCGCGGGATTGGCTAGGCGAATACCGGAACTCGCGGATTCCTCCCGTGCCAGTTGAGACGGACCTAGAGAGTCGCGCTTAAAAATGGTAATGAAGTTGAACGAAAACGGCGGGCTTTTCTCTAGAACCTAACGTATGGGATTCGTTGAGGTAGTGGCGAAGTTGATACGAGGTGTCGATGATTTAGTTAAATTCCGGTGATGGTCACGGGAATAATTAGGACTTGAGATTGTCTTAAGTGTTTAATTTTTTAACTATACGAGGCTCAATTGTAATTAAAATAATTAGATTGGATTTAATTATTTTATTACTTAAAATTGAGGGACTAAATTGAGAAATTAGAAACCTCATGGGCTTAAATGAAATATTTGCATGTTGACTTGGTCTTGGACATGTGTATGATTCCTAGCTTGCCACATTGGATGAGGTGGCATGTGAGTCATACTCTTGGCTTTGATGTGAGCATGACAAGTGTTAGATATAAATAAATAAACTAACCTTAGTGGATTTTTACTACAAGGTAAATGAGACACCTCATGAGCTAAGGGGAACATAAATAAGATACATGGATAAATGTAAAAAAAAAAAAAGACCATGCAACCTCAGGTGCTCTAAGTTGACAAACAAGATACATGCTCTCAACAAGCCATTTTATACTTGCCACGTCAAGCCACGGGATCATTCGAAAAAGCCCCACGCCCGAACCGAACTGCGTCTAGCCATCGGGAGCAGTCTCGGAGGTTCAATCAAGGACATACCGGCGTGACAATCTAGCCCGGAGGCCCCGGGAACCAGACGAGGCGCTGCGACGTCCACGTTCATCGTCGGTATGTTTCGAACCCTACTGATTTGATTTTGTGAAAAATACCAAACGACATCGAAATGATTCGAAAGACCCCTCGTTACGATCTTTGGGAAGTGTAGAATCAATCTGGAAAATTTGGTATCGGTTGTCAACCTGTCAAAAGACGGCAGACTGCCGCTTTAGTCGAATTGATAATTTCGAACCACTGATTTGATTTTTCGAAAAATACCAAACGACATAGGAATGATTCGAAAGACCCCTCGTTGCGATCGCTGAGAAGTGTAGAATCAATCTGGAAAATTTGGTATTGATCGGAAATCGTTTCAGTCACCAAATAGTCGAAACACTGTCGGCAGCCGTTCGAACTAGTTTGTAATGAAATTATTAATTCGAATAAATTTGTATTAAATTCGAATCTGAGAAGTTCGGATTAGACGTGGTCTCCTAAGGCTCAGAGAAGTATCTTGAGCCCTCGGGAGAAGCCGAAGGGCGCTAGGTCGAATTTAGATGTTGAAAATCGAAAATTCGGCACCCTACGCCGCTCGGTTCAAAACGCGCTTCCGCTATCGCCATGTTGCGCTGTTCGGGGGCCGGCATCGATTAATCGGGTCTTCCCCAACAGTGGTATCAGAGCAACGGTTCATGCATGGTTCGACCAAAGGCCTCGAAAGCCGATGTGGCGAACAAACGGTCGACGTAGTTTGGAGACTATCGTCGCTCGTGACGTCGGTCGGGCACCCGGCGTCAAAATTCTGTGTTCATGTTTATGTGGAACATTTATGCGGGCTTAGGTTCTAACCGGGTTATTTGTTTAAGGGCTGTTTGCTGCCCCCCGGTATGTACATGGATTACGGGTTGTTCGGGAAATAATTCCCCCCGTGTTGTATTTTATCGCTTTATTAGATAAGTTAGATAATGGCCGACGTTCGACGCAAGGCGAGATTGGAGGGTTCGACGACCCGCGTGACGATGAGTCGACGTTTGGAGATCAAAGACCCGGTCGTTTTACGACCCATGTAATAGGACCAGTTTAGAAATAGCCCGCGCATTTGTCCATTTAAATTGCTTTCCTAGGGTTAGGAATTTAATTAACGCATTTATGTGCTCGTGCTTAATTTTTTATTTGCTATGAGAATACAAACTCCCATAAAATACTAAGTGAGTAAAGGGATTGGATGCCCTGTCTTCTATCAAGCTCGGGTCAAGTTGTTACGAAACCTAAATGCAAGGTTTGGTTCCGGGTATGCCGGCGCCTTGCATTTGTTTTCGTTTCGATTTGCTCGTGTGTGTTAGCGTCGCTCGCCAAGACCACACTGTGCGGTAAAACGTACGGTTCAAGTGTGCGGTTTTGAGCAAAGTTGATAGGTCGCACTTAGACAGTCACATCGCCTTGTTCCGGATTTGCCGGCGGGGGTCCCTGACTAAGACAAAGATAGTTGAGACATTCGACGAGGTCGCATTCGTGCGGAGCACGACTTCGTGGGCCGCTGCAAACTAATAAAACGACAGAGGTTGAGGTTTGCATCCGCCCACGGGGACATCAACTCCACTATCGAAGTTATCAACGAAACTTCCAAAACATCCAATGGGAGAATATGGAGTTTATGAAAAGATAGTGGGAGTCAAACGGAATAGAAGTCCTTGTTCGCGTTTGATGATCTATACAAACGACTTAATATGCCTTTTATTTTCTGCAGTTTTTCTCTCAGTGTTAATTATGTCTATCGTTTTAAACATACTGCTCAAGGAGAATAGGTTGACTGGGTCGAGCTATTCAGACTGGCTTCGCAACCTAAGGATTTTCCTTCAGATTGAGAACCTAGTGTATATCCTTGACTCCGAGTTGCCGGCCGGCCCCAGGGGCGCGGGCAACCGAGCAGGCTCGTGCCGCTTATGACAAGCGACTGCGCGACGAGCAGCTCGTAAAGGCTCATGTCCTCGGATCGATGAGTAACACGCTGCAGCGTAGCCATGAGGGTATGGCTGACGCTCGAGCGATGGTTCAGCATCTGAAAGAGCTTTATGGTGAGACGTCGAGGACAGCTCGCTATGCGGCTTCGTCGCAGCTCTTCCGATCGAGGATGTCTGAGGGTGAGAACGTCGGTGAACATGTTATGAACATGATCACCACGATCGAGAGATTGGAGACTCTTAATTTCCGATTTGATCGGGAATTACAAAACGATCTCATTTTGCAGTCTCTGCCTCCGTCCTTCAATGCGTTCATAGTGAACTATCATCTGAACGGCATGACGCTGACGCTTCCTGATCTGATGAATCAGTTAGCAACGGCGCAAGGTCAGATGAAGAGGGCAAAACAGACTGCACTTGTCGCCACCTCTTCGAAGCCCCAGAAAGGCAAAAAGAAGAAGGGCAGCAAGCTCAAGCCAACAGGGAAGGTTTCTAAGAAGAACAAAACTTCTGGGAAATCTAAGCAGACCGGTGTAAAGCCGACGGATAGGTGTCTGCATTGCGGTGCGCTGGGCCACTGGAAGCGGGACTGTCCGAAGCTCAAGAGTGAGCAGGCTGCATCAAGTAAGGAACTTTATGTTTTAGAAACAGTTTGTTCTTCATCTGTATACTCTACTTCCTGGATATTGGATTCGGGAGCTAGTACTCACATTTGTGTGTCCACGCAGGGTCTAGGACCAAGTAGAGCGCTTGGGGAGCGGGAGATCGAGGTCAGAGTGGGAAGCGGGGATAGTCTCTTGGCAAGCCACATCGGATCAAGATCTCTTGTTTTGTATCTGGGCATGTGTTGCGTTTGTACGATTGTCTTGTACTCCCGAGGGGTTTTAAGAACATCGTCTCCATTCCTGTTCTGAACAGGAATGGTTATGTATTTAACTTTAATAAAAATACATGCCACATTATGTATCGAAACAAAAATGTTGGCAACGCGACACACTGTTTAATGGTTTGTATTATTTAAACACCCAGAACGACGTATCTGTGAATACTGTCACAAACAAACGAAAGTCAGGAATAAATGCGAGGTACTTGTGGCATCTTAGATTAGGGCATGCTGGAGAACGCAAGATCCACGAGTTGGACAAAAACGGGATTTTGAAACCGTTGGGATCAGATCCCTATCCAACATGTGAGTCGTGCCTCCAAGGTAAAATGACCCGATCACCCTTCACCGGGACATTTATTAGAGCCACAGAAATTCTTGGTTTGATTCACACGGACGTTTGCGGGCCATTCAATGTGAAGGATCGGGGTGACTTCCACTATTTTATTACCTTCACGGATGATCACAGTCGTTACGAACTCGTGTATCTGATGAGGTATAAAGCCGATGCACTTGAAAGGTTTAAGGAGTATAAGGCTTTGGTGGAAAAACAAACGTCGAAACTCATTAAAGCCATTCGATCGGATCGAGGAGGCGAGTACATGAGTGTCGAGTTTGACCAGTTCTTGAAGGAGAATGGTATATTATCACAGATGACTCCGCCCGGCACGCCTCAATTGAATGGCGTGGCCGAACGTAGAAACCGAACTTTACTAGATATGGTTCGTTCTATGTTAAGCTATACAGATTTACCGATGTTATTGTGGGGATACGCGCTTTTGACAGCGGCTTATACCATAAACCGGTGTCCCTCTAAGTCTGTTAACGGCATTCCGTATGAGATATGGACTGGTCGTTTACCCAGCTTATCACATATTAGGATTTGGGGTTGCCCGGCCTATGTGAAAAAGTTGAAAGCAGACAAACTGGAGTCTAGGTCAATGAAAGGACGTTTCATAGGTTACCCAGAAGACTCTATGGGGTACCTATTCTATTTTCACGATGATCAGAGAATCGTTGTGGGCCTGAACGCACACTTTCTCGAGGAAGAGTTCATTTGAGATTGTGGCGTTGGCCGAGAGGTCACTCTCGAGGAGCAGTCGACCGAAACGCCCTCACAGAATTTGGAATCGGATGGTCCGAGCGAGCCAGTCTTGTGACGATCTGAAAGGATGCCACGCCAACCACTGCGGTATGGCTTGTCACATATCGAACACGATTATGTTGCGACTAGGGGACTTCTAAGAGAAAATCCCGCTACTTTTGATCAAGCTATATCCGATGTTGACTCAACGAGATGGGTTGAGGCTATGCGGGCTGAGATGGACTCAATGTACTCCAACGAAGTCTGGACTCTTGTAGACCTACCGAGCGGTTTTAGACCAATTGGTTGTAAATGGATATACAAGAGAAAGATTGGATCTGACGGACAAGTTGAGACGTACAAGGCCAGGTTGGTTGCCAAGGGCTATAACCAAAAAGAGGGAGTCGACTATGAGGAGACTTTCTCGCCTGTAGCCATGATCAAGTCTATCCGCATAATGCTCGCAATAGCTACGCACTATGATTATGAGATTTGGCAGATGGACGTCAAAACGGCGTTCCTTAATGGATTCCTCAAGGAGGAGATCTATATGGAGCAGCCAAAAGGTTTTGAGTCGCATGCAGATGCTCACAAAGTGTGCAAACTGAATCGGTCCATTTACGGACTGAAACAGGCCCCTCGTAGCTGGAACCTACGTTTCGATGAAGCAGTTCGGAATTTCGGATTCGAGAAAAACGTAGATGAGCCATGTGTCTATAGAAAGAGCAGTGGGAGTATGGTGTCGTTCCTTGTATTGTACGTGGATGATATCCTTTTGATAGGAAATGACATCGGGATGCTCTCATCGGTGAAAGCGTGGCTTTCGACGGAATTCTCCATGAAAGAGCTGGGAGAAGCGACGTATATACTCGGTATTCGCTTGTTCAGGGATCGAGCGAACAAAACGATCGGCTTATCTCAGGCCCTTTACTTAGAGAAAATCCTGAAGAAATTCAGAATGGATGACTCTAAGAGGGTTCTTACCTATGCGACTGGTCCATTTGTCGAAATCAATGTCACCTCAAAGTGAGGAAGACTGACGACGGATGAGTGGGATACCCTATGCGTCTGCAGTGGGTAGTCTGATGTACGCAATGTTGTGTACACGACTGGACATTGCCTACGTTGTGAGCGTGGTTAGTCGGTTTCAGGCAAACCCAGGTGAAGGACACTGGACAGCCGTTAAGAATATCTTTAAGTACCTTAGACGGACTAAAGACTTAACGTTGGTCTATGGAGGAGCGGGACTAAAAGTAGAAGGTTACACCGATTCGGACTTCCAGTCAGACGTCGATGACCGAAAATCTACTTCAGGTTTTGTATTCGTGCTCAACGGTGGGGCAGTGTCTTGGAGAAG
This sequence comes from Craterostigma plantagineum, assembly GCA_027422505.1. Classification (NCBI taxonomy): domain Eukaryota; kingdom Viridiplantae; phylum Streptophyta; class Magnoliopsida; order Lamiales; family Linderniaceae; genus Craterostigma; species Craterostigma plantagineum. Next base: position 7,308,072 of record JAPQWV010000013.1, on the reverse strand, counting down.
CTCCAAGCAAAGCACGACTGTCGATTCCACGTGTGAGGCAGAGTACATAGCAGCCTCAGAGGCAGCTAAAGAAGCAGTTTGGATGAGAAAGTTCTTGGAGGAACTTATTGTGGTACCAGTTGTGGACAGACCGCTTACACTTTCGTGCGATAATAGCGGTGCAGTCGCGCAGGCGAAGGAACCACGATCTCATAGCAAGTCCAAACATATTGAGAGAAAATATCACGTACTACGTGAGTTCGTTGAAAACGGGATGGTCGCCGTGCAGAAAATCGCCACAGCGGAAAATGTGGCGGACCCACTCACGAAGCCCTTGTCCCAGGCAGTTATGGAACAACATCTGGACAAAATGGGGCTACGATACCATTGTGACTGGCATTAGGTGCAGCACATGGCATTCGAGTGCAAGTGGGAGGCTGTTAGGGAGTGTGCCCTCGGAATGCCATATTAGGAATAGAATAGGCGCACAATAATGTATAGGTCGATAAACGATCTTATTGTATATACTGTTAAAATAAAGTAGTGAATATTATTTTCATTTTAATAAAGGCATTATTATTTATTTATCGAATTTAAAGTCTGCTTGGCATCTGGCGGTGCGATAAATAAATAACACTCGAATGTTTGAGTTGGACGTCTGATTCTCGTGGGGACGAGGGAGGAGACACCGGACGGTCCTTAATCTCAGCATTAAATAAAAGTCCGTAAGTCTGAGGATTCTAGGCGGGTGACTAGATATCCGAATATGACTTATTCATTGATGACCACATAGTATCGGTAGTGTCACCGATTACCTGAGAGGTTGTGGGTCGTGATGGAGATATCGGTGATCGGAGAGATCGCGTATTCGGACATTCGACTCGTATTCGTCTCGATCACATGACTAGGATGTTGTCAATGATTGAACTAATGACTATTGCAGCCTCAGACCGATAGGGTCACTGACGGATTTGCTTTCGCGATTTCGGTTTGTCGCTAGTTGGCTAGGTCCGCAAGTGTTCGGAAATGGGACACGGGCCAGCGACGAAACGCAACTGACTTTACGGAGGTGATTGCCGAGCTTTGACTGCTATCGGGATTCACTGCCTATATTCGTATAGGTTAACGTCCTATGAGGTAATTGGAGTACGGCGATTGTAAAGCCTTCGGCCGAAGCTTGGAAAGCTCGCTCGTATTAGATACGGAGCAGAGTTTAAATAATCGGTTGTGTCTCAATTATAACATAGAGTTGGGTTAGTGAGTTTGACATTTACATGGCTCTCACCTAACCGGGACGCAAGTGAAAGGCGTAAGATGTATTTAAATGTATACACTATAGTCGGTTCGCCCGAATTTCGATTGGATCAAAATTCGTTCTCAACTGGGATCTGTCCGGTACCGCGGGATTGGCTAGGCGAATACCGGAACTCGCGGATTCCTCCCGTGCCAGTTGAGACGGACCTAGAGAGTCGCGCTTAAAAATGGTAATGAACTTGAACGAAAACGGCGGGCTTTTCTCTAGAACCTAACGTATGGGATTCCGTGAGGTAGTGGCAAAGTTGATACGAGGTGTCGATGATTTAGTTAAATTCCGTTGATGGTCACGGGAATAATTAGGACTTGAGATTGTCTTAAGTGTTTAATTTTTTAACTATATGAGGCTCATTTGTAATTAAAATAATTAGATTGGATTTAATTATTTTATTACTTAAAATTGAGGGACTAAATTGAGAAATTAGAAACCTCATGGGCTTAAATGAAATATTTGCATGTTGACTTGGTCTTGGACATGTGTATGATTCCTAGCTTGCCACATTGGATGAGGTGGCATGTGAGTCATACTCTTGGCTTTGATGTGAGCATGACAAGTGTTAGATATAAATAAATAAACTAACCTTAGTGGATTTTTACTACAAGGTAAATGAGACACCTCATGAGCTAAGGGGAACATAAATAAGATACACGCATAAATGTAAAAAAAAAGACCATGCAACCTTAGGTGCTCTAAGTTGACAAACAAGATACATGCTCTCAACAAGCCATTTTATACTTGCCACGTCAAGCCACGGGATCATTCGAAAAAGTCCGACGCCCGAACCGAACCGCGTCTAGCCATCGGGAGCAGTCTCGGAGGTTCAATCAAGGACATACCAGCGTGAAATCTAGCTCGGAGGCCCCGGGAACCAGACGAGGCGCTGCGACGTCCATCCGAGGTGAAATCACGTTCATCGTCGGTATGTTTCGAACCCTACGGATTTGATTTTACTAAAAATACCAAACGACATCGGAATGATTCAAAAGACCCCACGTTACGATCGTTGGGAAGTGTAGAATCAACCTGGCAAATTTGGTATTGATCTAAAATCATTTCGGTTGTCAAACTGTCAAAAGACGGCAGACTGCCGCTTTAGTCGAATTGATAATTTCGAACCACTGATTTGATTTTGCGAAAAATACCAAACAACATCGGAATGATTCGAAATACCCCTCGTTATGATTGTTGGGAAGTGTAGAATCAATCTGGAAAATTTGGTATTGATCTAAAATCATTTCAGTTGTCAAACTGTCAAAAGACGGCAGACTGCCGCTTTAGTCGAATTGATAATTTGGAATCACTGATTTGATTTTGCAAAAAATACCAAACGACATCGGAATGATTCGAAAGACCCCTCGTTGTGATTTTCGGGAAGTGTAGAATCAATCTAGAAAATTTGGTATCGATCGGAAATTGTTTCAGTCACCAAATAGTCGAAACACTGTCGGCTTCGGCTTTGTTCGAACTAGTTTGGAATGAAATTTTTAATTCGAATAAATTTGTATTAAATTCGAATCTGAGAAGTTCGGATTAGACGTGGTCTCCTAAGGCTCAGAGAAGTATCTTGAGCCCTCGGGAGAAGCCGAAGGGCGCTAGGTCGAATTTAGATGTTGAAAATCGAAAATTCGGCACCCTACGCCGCTCGGTTCAAAACACGCTTCCGCTATCGCCACGTTGCGCTGTTCGGGGGCCGGCATCGATTAATTGGGTCTTCCCCAACATCAGATTATGTGTATGTGCTACAAGGAAGGCCAATGGACGTTCGTGGTTTTTTACAAACGGGTTACTCTCATAATTGGACTCGCTCGATGGAGTGCTTTGTTTGGTTAAGAAGACGTTGATGTTCAAAAGGGGGAGAATTGTTGACTTTTCAACCTAAATACACACACACATGCGAGAGGTTAAGGAATTCATTTTGATATTTTCTTCAAGTGATGCAAGCAGTGACGATTTCAAGGCTCAAGTATGCCTGTAAAAGGCTTACTTCGTTTGTTCATTTGAGCACCCCAAATCAGATTGAGAGAGAGCGAGTAAGAGAGAGGTGAGGGAAAAATGAGAAGGAAAAAGAAAACGAAAAAAAAGGAGAAATCTTGTATTGGTGGATAAGGGTAGGGTATAGTTTTACTGTGGTAATTGAGAGTGGGTACAAAAACATTACCCAGGTGGGTAAGGGGTCTCGGGTTTTGGGTTTTAACACGAGCGTTATTTTGTATGGTGTAATATTCTCAAATATAGTAAAACTATTGTCTCTCTGTGGATGTAGGCGGTATTGGCCGAACCACGTAAAATCTCGGTGTTCTTTCGGTGTCATTTCGACTTTAATTAATATCCCGATAAATTGTCGCGGAGTCCAAATACAACTGCCGCTGGCCTGGAATTAAATATTACCGAACAACCCCAACACCTTTATGTGATATCATGGAACATACCTGCACATAGTCAGAGGGAGCAAATCATGAAAGTCGGGTAACTTATGTGTGGTACTCTTTACTTATCTCTGCAATGATTAGTGAACATGCTATTAATCTTGACATGAAGTACCTGCACTTAGATAGGGGGAGCATGCGCACTTTATGTGAAACTTGATAGCTCTCATGCTCTGTCCATGATTAAAATTGGCTCATACGTTGCATGCCTACATGTTTGAATATGCTCATTACATTAGTAACATGTCATCATCAAAAAGGAGGAGAATGTTGACCTTTTTGGTCGTGCACTGTATTTGAGTTTTGATGATTCCATGTACTTAAGATGAGATAGGCACTACAAATTTAGCAATTCGAAATATGTATGTACATGTACTTATATCAGTGTGAATTGCACTTTGACACTGTGATTCCATTGCAACGTGACTTATGTGATACCACTGTGATCATTGATTCCACCGTCATGATATCATTGTAACGTATATTTGGAAAGTATGCTTAAATCGAATTGTGGCTGTCTATGATATTAAAGCTATTTGTGTAAAATGACGTGATTAATCATTAATATGTTGTGCTATGTTAATTAGAGTAAGGATCATGCGTTAATTTGAGTAAGTATCGTTATGACATACATGGTAAATATATTTCTGCTGGAACTTAGTTATATATGGAAGGTGATCATGACTATATCCTTGAATGCATTAAATATTGTTATTATGTGTTAAGGATATATTTGCTTGCATACATGTTTATTCGTTAGACATGCTAAAATAGGAATTATATGATAAGATACAGCTCATTTCGTGCTTAGCTGTTTAAGTTCTTGTATTTGTGCTATACATGGAAAGGATATGTGCTATACATGGAAAATACGTCATCCATTGGAATCTGTATATGTTTAGGAACAAATCTTGCTCATATCACTTAGAATTGCATCTTAAATGCTTGCGTCAAACAAATTCTTTCGCAGTGCGAATATGGTATTTATTTGAATGGAAAATTCGTGATTAATGTGCTGCATAATTGATAAGATGCTGAGTGGAACTATTTTTGGAATCCTCGTAAGTACCAACGTGCCCATTTGAATGAGATTTGCCAATATGGTATGGAAAAGGTATTTACAGTAAGAACTCATGAAAATTAATGAATATGACCGTTGTAATACTTTGTGCTTAATTTGGCATGATATCTGTGATGGAATGATGTGCTGAACTGGTTACTGTGATTGACATTCCATATGAAGTGTGCGTTACTAACATGATATATAAGTCGACACTTCTACATCAGGTGCAGACAACGAACGAACATATACACGAAATAGCAAGAACAGAGATCTTAGAACGAGCGTTTCGATTTGCGAATTATTATTATTCTCTGTTAGTGCTTTGAGCTTTCATTTGCAATAGTTGAGTGCACCCTAAGCTAGAAAACCACCATCCCAACTGAGCGTGTGTGAACCTCACAAGAAGACAAGAGTGAAGTGTGCCTTTCGTGAAGGGAGGATTTGAGATCCAGCTGACCTTCGGGAGCGAGCTGATTCCAGTCGGAGAATAGGAATTCTCAGTGAACGACGTGAAACGAAACTCGGCATTAGGCACCCTAGTTGCGGACTAGTGTTCACCTTGGTCTTGGTTGTGTAAGGGCGATCAGTCACTTCTGTAACCAACTACGGTAACATAGTGGATTGATCAAACTCTTATATAACCTCTATAAATCCAATGTTATTTACTTTTTGCTCACTTGCACTCACACGGATCCACTCGACCAACAGTTAAGGGAATAACCATCAAATCGTTTTAATTCTGGTGTTCTCATTTTAAAGACACTTATATCAAAGAAGCAAAAAGTTTTAGTAGCCTAATTCCCCCCCCCCCCCTCTTAGACACATATTTTACTTCAGCTCCTTATTGAAATGCCGAACGAACTGAAAGAGTTGAAAGAACAGTTGGAGGATTTGTTACAGAAGGGGTTCATCCAGCCTAGTTTTTCACTGTGGGGAGCACCAATTTTGTTTGTACGAAAGAAGGATGGGTCGATGCGGCTGTGATCGACTATAGAGAACTGAACAAGATCACGATTAAGAATAAATACCCTCTGCCGAGGATCGACGATATTTTCGATCAGTTACAAGGAGCGACGATATTCTTGAAAACTGACCTCCGTTCGGGATACCATCAACTGAAAATCAGGGAGGCAAATGTTCCAATGGCGTTCAGTACGAGGTACAGCCATTACTAGTTTCTGTTCATGCCCTTCGAGCTGACTAACGTACCAGATGCTTTCATGGATCTAATGAATCGAGTCTTTATAGACTATCTTGATCGATTGTTATAGTCTTCATCGACGATATCCTTATCTACTCTAAGACGAGGGAGAAACACGAGAACCATTAACGAATCGTCTTGGGAACTCTGCGAAAGAAACAACTCTACACCAAATTCAAGAAATTTGAGTTTTGGCTCGAGCTAGTGGCCTTCTTGGGACATGCGATTTCTGGGAATGGAATTTCTGTGGACCCAAATAAGACTGAAGCTGTGAACAACTGGCCACGTCCGACTACCCCTACTGAAGTTCGAATCTTCTTAGGACTTGCGGGATATTACCGCAAGTTCATTGCCGATTTCTCTAATATCGCTTCAACTTTGACGAACTTGATGAGAAAGAACGTTCCATTCAAGTGGACCGAGTCCTGCGAGCAGAGCTTTCAGGAGTTGACGAAACGGCTCACTACAACTCTGATGTTGACGATTCCATCGGGAATCGAAGGGTTCTCGATCTATAGAGACGCCTCGAAGAATGGCTTGGGATGCGCGCTAATGCAAAATGGGAAATTCATCGCCTACGCTTCACGACAGCTGAAAGAATACGAGAAGAACTACCCAACCCATGACATGGAAATCGCAGTGGTAGTTTTCATGATTAAGAACTGGCGACACTACCTTTATGGAGAAAAGTGCTAGATCTACACAGACCACAAAGGTTTGAAGTATCTCTTCACTTAGAAGGAGCTGAATATGAGGTAACGACGTTGGCTGGAGCTTGTAAAGGATTACGACTGCGTAGTCAACTATCATTCTGGCAAGGCAAACGTAGTCACTGACGCATTAAGTTAAGGCCGTGAACACAGAATTACGACAACTTGGAGTGGAAGTAGTCAATTTAGGCGAAGTCAAGACGAGACTGGCAACACTAACTCTTCAACCTACGTTGCTAGAACATATCAGAAAAGCACAAAAAGAAGATGAGTTCTACTTGAAAGTGAAAGATCCGCTACCAGAAGATTTCAAAATACGCGGAGACGGAGGAATTCTATACAGTCTGTACGTGCCACACAACGAGGAATGCGTGCTAGACTTTAAAGCAAATTGGAGCAAGTACCTGCCATTGATCGAATTTTCCAACAACAACAGCTTCCACGCGACGATCGGGATGGCACCGTACGAGGCTTTATACTGGCGGAAGTGCCGATCTCCAATAACTGAGATGAAATCGGTGAACGAACACTATTGGGACCCGATATGATACGTGAAATGACCGAACCAGTCACGAAGATTCGAGAAAGAGTGCGTACGACTCAAAGTCGAGAAAAAGAGTTATGCAAATCAACGAAGATGACATTGAAATTCGCGGAAAACGACCAGGTTAAAGATCTTTCCAATGGAAGGCGTGAAGCGGTTCGCACGAAAAGACAAACTGTCCCAAATACATAGGCCCTTCAGAATTATCAAGCGAGTCGGCGAAGTCGCATACCAATTAGAATTACCCGCTTCATTATCACAAGTTCACGACGTATTCCGCGTATCGACATTACAAAATACGTCGCGGACCCGAGCCACGTGATTCATAATGAGCTTCTTTATCAACAACTTAAGCCTGACTTAAGTTATGAGGAAAAGCCTGTCGAAATTTTGATGTACGAATTGAAACTGCTTCGAAAGAAGAATATCCGTTAGTTAAAGTATTGTGGCGGAATCAATCAATTGATGAAGCCCCTTGGGAACGCGCGAGGACGATATGAGAATTCGCTACCCCGAGTTATTCCAGTTGGAGTAATTTCGGGGACGAAATTCTTTTAAGGGGAAATGTAATACCTATAAAATTCAATATGGGATATAGAATGTGATTAGTAATGCAATTTTGTGAATTAGGAATTTTGATAAAGAATTTATGTTTTGGAACGAAAATATAAATTTCAATAGTTTCGAGTTAGTTTTGAAATTTAACCAAAGAGTTAAACGAAATAAATAGTGTTATAATAAATAAGTTTGGGCTATATGTAGCTTACTTGATTTTCGAAATAAAGCTCAATTGCCCAAAATATCATATGATCAATAACTTTGCTTGGGATTAAGGTAAGATTCGTCACAACCTTGTCAACTCATCCCAATTATCGAAAACTTAATACATATCTACTCTGCATATCAAGAATGCTGAGAACCCTCATTTAACACATAAGGACTTTGAGCGGAGAGTGTTCTAAGAAAAAACAAGAATTTCGCAACAAAGGAGTTTTATCAATTCAGAGAAAAGTCCGATTTTCGATGTGAGGTATACCCCCTTATGCTTGGCGTACTTGACTTATTTCCGATAGTTATACGATGTTATGTGATTATATGATGATCATAGTGTTGGGGAACCCCGGGTGTCCCGAGATCTAATCCCGGACGCAGCGGAAGTTTAAAATTTTTCCTAGGGATCCCCGAACATTTACCCGGATTGCTCGGTTAAGTAAAGAAAACACGTATGACACGCAAAAGAGATCGAGAGTCTTACCCTCGTAGCGAAGATCCCCAGCTCTCCCCATACATCCCGGTTGTCGCAGTCCGCCCCGAGCTCGACCGCCTTGCTCCAAGATCGTTACGCCGACCCCGAAACATGCCTCAGACCGACACCATCCCAAGGATGGCTAGAGAAGGTGTGGGATGATTAGAAGAGATGTGTTTGTTTGTGTTTGATTTACTAAAAACCCAAGTCACTTAGGTTTTTCTTAAAGAACAAACCCAAAATGCTCTCAACACTCTCTAGAAACTATTCTAGAGTGATAATGGAGTTGGATTCTATCATGGACGAAATTACTCCAAGCCAAAACATAGAAATCATTTTTCAACCTTTGAAAATGACTTTGAATTAAGTCATGTCCTACATGACTCATTTCTTGTTTGATTCCTTTGTAAGTCATCAAATGACTAGACTATGTCTCATATGTCTCACATAAGAACAATTAACGAAATTGGATTTAATTTGGATCAAAATTGACCTTAAAAGCGACGTTCACGGCTTTTCAAAGTAAAGGGCCTGAGATAAACCTATCATTCCGTACTAAACTCTATCTCCAAATAGGTTGTTCCCTGAATGTAAGTCTTTTATCCCAAGTCGTTTATGGAGAAATTGGTCAAAAGCTCCGGTTTTACCATTTGGAGTATTTCAATATTGTTTCGTTTCTTAGGGGCAACATCTGTCGTACAATACGAAGATTATATCTAACCCCACTGCTTTATTGTGATACATAAGGTTATCTTTGTACTTATGAATCCATAATTCCCAACTATTTCATCAAACCAAAGACACCAACTCCTGGAGGCTTGACTGAGTCTGTACGATCCTTTTTCAATACACTATTAGCATCTGCTTGTGATGTAAAATCGTTGGGCTATACATTATTTATCTCCTAGAGAAATACGATTTTCACATTCGTCTGCTAGATCTCACAATAGCGTGCATCTGTGAAAGTCAGATTTATTGAACTTCACTACAACAATCGAAAATGTTTCCTCAGAGTCAAAGCCCATCATTTATTACTCCACCTTTTCCATACAAGCCTCGCTTCGTATGTTTCAACCAGTCTGTTAAATCTAATCACGACATGGTTGTTGTGCACAGAGCTCATCTACTTCCACATAATCAAGCCGCCTCAGCGAGTTTATAACCATTATTGCTTGGTCAAGGGTAGTGGGATTGTCATTAACATATCCCTTCATCGCAGCACACCGTGCTCAATGTATATATACAGCTCACAGCAACCCATGTGCTCGACATGTACTATACATCATCTCTCAGGCTGGCAAGACACTCTACCCGACCCGTGCAATTCTAGGTGTATCTCGAACATTTCTTCAAGTGCAGTCTGGCACTATAATTTAAGGTGTTTCAATCAACACTCCCAGTGTTACCTCTCTCGCTACACATTCTCGAATAAACCATTTTTTAAGAACCCTGAGCCTCTAAGGCTTCGATGTTTTCCGAAAATATCGTGTAATGAGAGGTTGTCAAGAGTCCCAAGACAACAACGACCTTAATATTATCGTTTAGCATATACATGTCTATCATAAGCTTCTCACTCAAATGGGGCAACCCCACTATCTGATTTAAGCTCAGTTTCTTATTAATACCAAATTTCGTAAGTCAAAGAATTAATTGACCTCAAAGGAATTCTGTATAGAACGTTCATTGTGTTTCATACGCGAAGCCACACCATATGGGAACAACATAATTAAGCAAATCAACTTTATCCAATATTGTTTGATTGAACACAACCGTTGAAGCGCATGCGTTACTATCGTCTATGATGGTCCGCGTGCATGAAGTCTAACTTCCCAAAATAGCGTTGTTAAGGCAATCAACACAGCGTTCTTAGTTAGAATTGTTAAAAGTTGGCGTTCGCTCCAAAAAACTCATTTCAAACTCGAGAGTAATTAGCCACTTTGATCAAATCAAAATGCTTCTATTATCTCGCAGTTTATTTTCCATTATTTTCCCCAATCTTATCGAGGATTTTAAATTTGTAACTTAACACATACACCAATCTCTAAGAAGAGTGATTATTTGTGAAGTTAACAAAATAATGGAAATTACCTTGGGCAAATACAATATTCTGTCCACAAACGTTAGTGCGGCTCAAACCCAGAAGATTTATGTCTCTTACATTAATTCCCGGTGAAGCGTGATTCTCAACTTTTGCTGATGTTACGAGATTCGCACGACTTAACAATGTCATGTTTAACCAACTCTTGAATCTCGAACTTCGACATGACCAAATCAAAGAGATTCTTCTTTATCAACTCAAATTTGTGTTTGTTGGTAATTGATTTCACGGTTTTAAATTTCGACAATAATACAATATTATTAATCTAAAGTTATTTATTGCCAGCGAATTTATTTCCAAAAAAACCGCACACATTTATTCAAAATAATGTATTGAAGAACCTCTTGGGTAACTTACGGCAATTAAACTGAAAATGTGCCCAAATTTAAACAGAGAAATATTTTCTATAATCTCTCAATGCTGAAAACATGCCTTTTCTAATAATCTCTTATAGGTAAGATATTCCTTTTCATGTGCTTGAGTCTAGAGTGAGTTTGAGTAAAAATCTGTGCAAAAAAATAGAATAGCGGATTTGAGTAAAAGCATTAGTCACTGTGTTGTGGATTGACAATTACCTAATTGGTATAAAACAAAATGAACGTTTAATAAGTGAGTTAAAAAATAATGCAATTGCTAGAGACTGAGTTAAGTAAATGCTTATTTGCCATTTGATTAATATAGTAATCTGGAGCTTATTAAACACAAAGAAAATTAAAATCAACAAGTTCATTACATTATATTGGACGTACTGCCTTCTATTATATTAAGGACGAGAACAAGAAATCGTCATTGAATCAATTAGTGAGTCAATTTTTATATTAAAAAATTAATTAAAAGTTACGCCATGTGCTAAGCCAGTCATAGGATATGTCTTATCTATTTTTAGTATATCACTTACTTTATATTAAAATTGTTATTAAAATAAAACCACTCAATAACAACTAACTTTTATACACTGATACACAAGATTAAATAGTATCACATCATATATGTGTGTTAAATGGAATAAGTATAATTTAATTGTGTATAGGAGGGACAATATTGTCAAAAGTTGGTAGACTTCGAGAATGTACCTTAAAAGTGTGATATAAACTCATATTTGTGTAAAAGCTAGGGACAATCTATATATATATATATATATATATATATATATAATATATATATATATATATAAAAGATGGATGGACACTCTACTGTGAGGACACGTCACCAACAAGAAGCCTCTTCCATTCGACACCCCTCAGCAACAATAGAATTGCAATTCCATATGAAATATCTCATACATATATGTTGTCTTCGATCCAATAATAATATGACTCTTCAATAACCAATTAATAGGAGGGCAGCTAAACAGTCTAATTAAGAATATGACATTTAAATACAGTTTATCAATTAAATTGATGGGCAGTTAAACAGTCTTCTCAAGATATAAATGTACATGAAAATGTCTCCTTTTATAAAGGTTACAAACACATGAAAATTGTATAAAAGGCTGCAAATTCTTTAACATACCCGAGGCCGGACACATGAAAATTGTATAAAAGACTCAAGTACTTGAATGACATAATCTATAAAGTTTTTTTTTGTGTACGTGATTTATTTAGTCTTTGAGATATTAATCAAAAGTTGGGGATTTCGAAGGGGTTTAATTGGTGTTTCTCAATGATGCAGTGAAGTTAGGGAACTAATAAGGAAGGACCTGCCAAGTCGGAAAAAACCTCTTAGTTTTGAAGGAGAGAGAGAGAGAGAGAGATAGAGAGAGAGAGGGGGGAGGGGAACTTATATGTAAGCGTAAATGTGTTAAGTTGTTTACCTATCGTGTTTAATTTAATATGTTGCCCCGTTTTTGGATACCTTGCTATGTGTACTTCCTTTATCGTAGTCTTTTTACATTCTTTAGTTGTAGTTACATGGATATTTACCAATGGTAATCTGCAGATGTTATGTTCATTCGGTATTGTTGTAATATTAGGGTTAACCACATTTCTTATGATTTTGTTAAATATATAAACATAATGCTACGGATTCCAATTTATTGCATGTATGTTGTAAATCCCATTTTATACTAGCATAGCAATGGTTCCACGGATTTCTAATATCTGGTCAAAGTTTTCCATTGACAGACTATTGTAGTGTAAGTTAGTAAGACTACTAATAACGTCAATGTTGTACGACTTTGTATTTGCACGAATAATTATTGTATGACTGTGAAACTACAATGCTACTACGTTTCTTAAATTGCTGTCAACAGTCACACAGTCTTATGTTTCTTAAATTATTGTAATCAACCTTATTCTTACGTTTCTGGAATATTTTTATACTATTATGTTCAGTTTCGAGTTATAGTAAACAGCCTCACAATAGTACGACTATTGTCAATGTCGTACGATCGGCAGCTGAAATATTATAATATACAATAGTAAGAATGTTATATGTTGTTCTACAATGCAATTGCACGACCTATTATGATAAGACTTTTTCCTACCTCAAGATTAGTAGTGATCTACTGGTGTATTAGATTCTTCTAATTTTTATTAATGTTAGTGTTTTCAGACTGCGTTGCGTGACAAAAACCTTTAACAGTCTTAATATATTATAACACCGATGAGCAAAACAACGTTACGAAATCGATACGGTCATACAAAATGAACAATACTAGTAGCCATACATATAACCGTCGCTATTGTTTGTGTGAGAATGAAATTAATCAATCTTGAGTTTACACGTGGCTCAAAAATGCTCTTTTACTTCAGCAACGAACTCTTGCGATTGTGTTTTAACACAGTCTTTGATTTTTAGGAGAATAAGAGAGACTCTGCAAACAGTAATAAAAAACATAGCTCCAAACCCACAATGCTATGTTCTCTTCGAAACTCGATTACTATTGTAAGAATTGTTTAACATCAATATTGTAAAACTGCTCCATTGATCGACAATTATTGTATAAAATGGCAAGTCGTTAATGTAAGATTTTTTATCAAAAGAATGTTGTAAGACTGCTTCACGGGGTGACACATGACATAAGAATTTTCAATATAATAACGCTCGACACTCAAATGTCACTAACTCAGACGGGTCAAATCCAAAGTTTCCTGAACTTCAATGAGTCGTAAGATGACAAAGAGTCCTCCAATTCACATATTGTATTCGGATAATTGTGTTTCAATTTATCACAAAGTATAACCCGTGCGTAGCACGGGCAACACCTAGTATTGTCAAAAGTTGGTAGACTTCGAGAATGTACCTTAAAAGTTTTGATATAAACTCATATTTGTGTAAAAGCTAAGTTATAAATACATCTAACATATATATAATAAACTCACATTTAAAACGGTTAAACTCCACTTAACAAACAAATACTAGTTGTAAACTACAGTTGAAAGTTTACAAATTTGATTCTCTTATAGTGTGGTGTAGAGTTTAAATTCCGTTCAGGAGGAGACTATATGATGTTGATGTAAAAATGTAATAGCCAAAGTATATTTAACTTTTACTATTTATACTTCTATTATAGACTGTTATTTTTATTACAACTTTTATCTATAATAGCTGGTAGGGTTGCAAACGAATCGAATCGAGTCGAATACCACAATATTCTATTCGTATTCGGATGACAATCGAATACGAATACGAATATTCGAATATTTAATCGAATAACAAACTCGATTCTTATTCGTATTCGGAAATATTAGAATCGAATATTCGAATACTCGAATATGGATTATATTGAGTATTTGTCTCCATATTTAATAAAAAATATAAATATTATTACCTTTAAAATTTTTTTTTATATATAGTTTTTGTTTTAACAAAATATAATCTTTAAGATAGTTTTGAATTGCGTATCGCCTGCGAATGCGCCGCAATAATGCAACATATCCGTATCGCCAGTGTCCACATCGACGTCCGCATCCGTGATGGCAAACCATGGTTGAGCCCGCCTGACCATAACATCTTGCGTCTGTCACTGCAACCACTCGATAAGTCGTTAAAGCAAAGGGTTAGGAAGGAGCTAGCAAGCTCAACATTTCACTGCAAAAATGCATTGAGCAGCTAAACAACATAAAGAAGCCGGTGAAAATATTCTAACGAACATGTTTTTTCATTTTCATAAAGCTTAAATGGAAGTTTGTAGTAAAAAAAGACTTACATGGCTTTGGGGCTGGGGAAAGTGTGATTGCAGTGAAAAGGTGGAAATTCAATTTTGTATATCGCGCTGTAAGTTCTTTTACAACAACATCCTCAGTATGCATCCTTTTCTTGCAACCTGAAACATCATATGTAAATATGATTGGCAAACTTATAATAGTGAAATTGGCAGTAAAGGTTAAACACTTGGCCAGCTTGATGGTTTGACACGTCTCTAAAGCTATTTTCATTTGGTTACTAAAATAATACTATATTTATAGCATGATTGTCACTTACTGGGGGGTCACGATTAACCAGAAATTTAAAATGAACATACGGTATGAGCCTTTGTTCAATAAAGATAGTTTAAGTAAAAAGAGGATGTATCATGTTCGTAAACGTTCAGTGTCTGGTATAGGAGGTTCAAAGAGGATGAAAGTACTACCCGTAGTTGCGAGGGATAATCTTACGGTGATAGAATCCCTGAGTTAACTGTAAGTATTATAATTGATAATTGGAACATCAACTAAAATGAAGCATCGTGTTAAATGTCAATGAGGATAAATCATACCCTAAAACGTGTTCATGCATAATATTATTGGCTTTGTATGGACACCTTCGGTCAGCCTAGGTGACTCAACTTGAAGAAAGTCTTCCCATAAAGTGAGGATAGTTGGCCTGCGCCTGTATAGAGAGAATACAGTATTAGAATTTGGCGTCATTAAACAAGTTAAAATTTGAAACGGGAACTCACTCTTCGTTGATGACGACAAACTCTTGCAGCGTCTTTCCAGTCTTCGTTGTTGAACGTTGGGGGAAAACATGGATTACTGCTCTGCGACATACACGAATAATACAGTAACTAATAATATTTGAATCATGTACCATCTTGAACAGATATGTAGGAGCTCTATTTCTATAGCTGAAATTTGTGCTCTAATAGTAAATGGCAGTTAGTTTTCAGTTAATGATTAGTCGAAATTTTGAAAGAAGATGATAGTCATGTGTGAAAGGTAGGTATTAAAAACGGAAGAACACAATTAGAAAGTGATTGATGCATTTTGTATCGTTTGATATGATGTTCTAAGGAGTCGAAAGACCGTTGCCTCGTATATGTTTTTGAAACTTAGTTAAAGAAAGAGCCGATAGTAAGTTATTATTAGTAGTGAAAATGAGAATACATTTAGATTACTTACTAATACGATTGTTGGCATCGTCTGTAAATTCGGAGAATCTTGCAAATGGAGTTAATTCATACAAGTCTTCTAGTGGTAGTTCATTCTCCTTTGCAGTGGCATTGATATATGAGTTCTTTGACAATGTCATCTGGTATTTTGTATCGACCAAACCTCCAAAACTTTTGCTTGGCTCTCTAATTTTGCCACCTCCAACAAAATATGTGGTGAAGCTGAAGTACTTTATCGAGTTGGTCAACATTTTGCTCGTAAACGGTGCATTGTATCTTTGTGTTCTGCCGACAAATAAAAAAATTTCGTTAGCAGAATTTCTGGAAAAAAAATAAATATATTAGATAGCTTCTTCTTACCTCTTTGTCAACGAAAACAAATTTTTGATGTCTACTTCCCCACTTTGACCGTATTGGTGTTTTCTCGATCACCAACACTTTAACAAACCAAGAACGCGACTCTCTGGAGACAATTTTCCAAGAACTGTACACCTATTTTCCATGATCGTGAAAAAAAACAAGAGATTTAAAATGTAAGAAGCCCTTTTATGATAGAAGCAAAAGTAACTTTCTATTTAGTGCAAACAAATTATTTAACGAATATATAATTGTAGCTAGCATGGATCACCTGTATAATAAAGCTTGCCTATGTTTTAGTCTAATGGGACTTCTGACATTTAACAAACAACAGAAAAAAGGGAAAGTAGTAGAGAGAAGGGATGACTCAAGTGCGGTTAATAGCATTTATTTTGATATGTTCGTCAAATGCATCAAATATTGTGGAGATCTCAGTTCTACTAAGTTGTAATTCAGATAAATATTATGCCTATAACAAGGCGTACGAAGCACCTAAGGTGGTCTACTTCTAGTAGCAAAAGTGAATACTCACGAAGATAAAAAATAGAAGTAAACTAAAACATCAATTACAAATCAGAAAAAACAAAAGAAAAACCAGACTGAGAACAACGAACAACGTTTCAATGCACTACACTAAATATAGCTCATAAATCGACCCTCAAAAGTACTAACAACTAGAAATACCTGAGTTAAGTGTGTGTGAAGAGGGTAAGGTTATGGTCGTTGGTATGATTCTTCTATTTTAAACAATGGAGAAGAAAAAAGATAAGAACACACCGTTTTCATAGACCAATAAAATACTTCCGCAGTGGAAAAGACAATAACAGGCTGTCATTTAATTTACTAGATTGCTATTCACCGCCCCCTTTTTCCTAGTCACCGCCCCCTAAAGGGCTGAAAAAAGACAAAATTGCCTTTTGAATTAAATTTTTTATTTAAAGTCCTTTTCCACACAATAATTTTCATATAGCAATTAAACATTCAAATCAGACTCAAACAAAACAAAAAAAACGTTCAAATCGCAATCAAAAATTCAAATCAGACTCAAATAAAACAAAACAAATTAACGTAAAATTCGTTCGTACGAATGTGAAATATCGAACTTGATTCGATCACGCGCGAAAAAAGTCCCGACCGAAAAACAATTTCGGCCACATCAAGGTAGGACCGAAACAGTATTTCGGTCGTACCTTGAAGAGGCCGAAAAAACATTTCGGCCGTGATGGTCCCGACCGAAATTGTGTTTCGGTCGTGACTGTTCCGACCGAAATTATGTTTCGGTCGGAACTGTAATGACTGAAAATTCATTTCGGTCGGATCCGCCCGGGCCGAAAAAAAATTTCGGCCAGCACCTATAGTGGCCGAAATTTCTCTTCGGCTATGTATATATATTTTTTTAATTCGATTATTTAATTAGATTATTTAATTGGATTATTTAATTAGATTATTTAATTAGATTATTTAATTGGATTATTTTGTGTTATTTAATCGATTATTTACTTGGATTATTTAATTAGATTATTTAATTGGATTATTTAATTAGATTATTTAATTGGATTATTTTATTAGATTATTTAATTGGATTATTTAATTAGATTATTTAATTGTTATTATTTTGTATTATTAATTTTTTTTATAATTATTTTGTAATATTACGGGTCCTAAAAGACTCAACACGGCCGGGTCCGGGTCGGGTCTCGGGTCCAGCCAACCCTGGCCCGATCCCCGACCCGAAACCCGTCCCGGTTATTTTTTCGTTATATATTTATATATACGTCATAATTGTTAATAAGAAGTTATGTAGTCCAATGGATAAGTACTTTCTTTATCAAGTAGAGGTCATGGTTTCAATCCCTAAATACTACTATATATGTTGAGTTTTTATAAATTACAATAAAAAATAAAAAAAAAACGAAAAAGTGAAAATTAATCGGGTCTGGTGGGCCGATTGAAATTTCGACCGGGCCGATGCGGGCCGGACTGGAATTTCGGTCGGGCCTGTGCGGGCCGAACTGGGATTTTGGTCGGGCCTGTGCGGGCCGAACTGGAATTTCGGTCGGGCCTGTGCGGACCGAAATTTCAGTTCGGCCCGTGCACAGCCCGGTCGAAAATTTTGTTCGAATTTCCTTATCGATCGATCGTTCGAATTTATTTGTGTATGTAGTTTTCGGTATTTCATACCAGAATTATATATTTAGTTAGTTTTTTCTTTTTAAATTGATTTAAATATCATAAGGGTAAAAACGTCTTTTTTCAGCCCTTTAGGGGGCGGTGACTAGTAAAAAGGGGGCGGTAAGTAGTAACTCCCTTTAATTTATTAAATAAAAGACTAATGAATGACCTTAAACCGGTTGGAAACTCGCTATAAACAAGTCAACTCATCCTTTTGAAGGGAAAATTTTATGTCAGGCTTGTCAGAATTTCAAATTAGTAATCAGGCCCTGTCATAATTGTTTTTAGTTTAGGGACCCAGTTTTTCTTAAGTTTAGGGAAAATGGACCAAAACTATGTTTTGACGAAAATACCCTTAATAAAGGGTTTTATGAAAAGGTTACGTCAGTTTTCTGTTACACAGTTATAATATATTGTTATTAGAAAACGTAAGTGTAATTTTACAGTGTTATTATGTTATTTCGCGGTTGTGAAATGTTATCGACATAATTTTATTTTCTTTTTAGATGATCAAACTCATTTTTTCACTCAAACGAGCACCAAATTTCGAATATCCCTTCAACTAACCAATTTTGATGTGTCGTGTAGGATTTATTCAAATATTGTCGAATTAAGATCTAAGATTTGTAAGGAATTTTTGTTTAAAAACTGTGTAGCTATATCAAGAGATGTACTTCATTACTCATATTAACATTGTTGTAAAATACGCCCAACGCGGCCGCCTACGCGGGGCCATCCGCAGTGAATATGCTCAAATCGGCTGGGTTATTCGGCCAGACCGCCTAGGCGGCGAACAATCCGATTAGTCGGCACATGGAGAATTTGGGTGGCGCCTAGTCGCTCAGCATTTAAAAAAAATTAATTAAGAAACGAGAAGCTTAGAAATTAGAACAGAAGCTTAGAAATTAGAACAGAGGACTGCAGCGGCGTTAGGTTAGGGATGAAGTCGATGGGCTTCTTTTTATGAAATGGGAATTTAATTTTATTAAACGGCTATTGGGCGCTTAAGTAACTTTTGGTTAGAAAGGCCCATTAACTTTTCTAAATTAAACACTTCAAAATCAAGATTACTTCGGCCAACATCATTTTTAAAACATTACTTTATACTTGTTGCATTGTTGTGTGACATTATTTATTGGAATTTCTAGATAAATTCGATATAAATTACTTTGATACGGTTTTACATAATTTGATATATAAAAAATAAAAAAGATAAAGACCGCCTAATTTCCGCTTAGAAACCGCCTAGGCCCCCTTGGCGGTCTAGGCGCTAGGCCGCACTCGGACGCCTAGGTAGCGCCTAGCGCTTTTACAACCTTACTCATATATAGAATTTTTTTAATATGTCAGGGTTAAATATGTCTTTTCGCATCATTTTAGGGCCAGACCTCTGAAGTTTTTGAAAAGCAGGTCCTTAATACTAAAGCCCAATGTAATGGGGCCTGAACCCAAAACATAAACATGTTAATGGGACCTGAAATTGAATTAACCCTTTATATATAGAAAGATATGATTACGAATATTTCTCAGTCAACAGTTATTGTAAAGGAAATAGGGTATATTACGTTTCAGGCCCCAATTATGTTTTAAAATTGGATTCAGGCCATGTCAGTATAAAATTTAGTTTTAAGGGCCATATTACTGCAGTACCACTTCATTGTTCTTCAGTACCACTTAATTGTCATTCAGTACCACTTCATTGTTCTGCAGTACCACTCTATTGTTCTGCAGTACCACTTCATCTGTTCTGCAGTACCACTTCATTGTTCTGCCGTAAAAAATGAAGCGGTACTACAGAACAATGAAGTGGTACTGCAGAACAATGAAGGGTGCTGCAGAACAACGAAGTGGTACTGCAAAAATCGGATCCTTAAAACTAATTCTTAAACTCACAGGGCCTGAAATCAATTTTAAAACAGTAACAGAGCCTGAAACGAAATTTGCCCAATGAAATATACGTTTCAATACCCATCAGCCTAGAATTTTTACACGACTACCACATAGCATACTCTTTAGGCTGAGAGGTATTTATAGGAAATCAGCTCTTGTTATAAAATTCTTTTTTTAATAAATGGCAATTGCAAGCAATTTCAATAAGACTATGTTTATCCATGACCTTCACAACCGGTCATGAAAATAAAATATTAACTTCTCTCTCCTCCACATTCACAACCTACACCTCAACAATTTTCATACTTTATCAACAACCCAGCACAACCTATAATATTTATTTTTTATAATTATTTTTACTAGTATTTGAATGTTTGAAAATAGATTACATTATATGATATAAAATTTAGATATTTTGGTTATTGGAGATAGAAAAATGATATGAATTATGATATATTATAGAATATATTAGAGAAATAGATAATTTGAAATTGTGACTCAAAATGTAGCAATATTAGTCTCTATTTGTAGAGAAAAAAATCATACATTTTGGTAAAAAATTAAAATAAAATTTCAATAGATAATTAAATATATCATAAAAATCAATAAGAACAACAAAAACAATTTTGAAAACTGTGCACAACCGGTTGGTGACCAGGTTGGTTCACCAACCGGGTTGTGGGAGGTTGTGGGGAATATTTACTTGTTTGATTTATGGTGAATCTATAGAAAAATACTCAATTGGATAAAATTTTTAAACATAGGCACCCATGTCAGAAAATTTTACTGATAAGTACCCGATTTAATTTTTATCAGTTTCTTTAGTCATATCGTACCTTCCTGTGTGTATATTGCATACCATAACACGTTGATATATGGTACCTAAATATAGCATACGTCGTACCTACGGTATATCTGTGTGTTACATAGGGCGTACCTAAATATAGCATACGTCGTAGCATTTTCTGTTATATAGGGTACCCAAATGTGTTGATATAGGGTACCCAAATGTGTTGTATGGTGTACTTTCGGCGATCGGGTACCTATGTGCAAAAAATTTATTCTGTTAGGTACCTACATATAAAAAAATCCTGACAGAGTACTAAATTACAAGTTTTATCCAACTAGGTACTTATGTGTAAAGACACATTGATTTATTTTATTTAATTATATTGCACAACTGGTTGTCCGGATCATTAATAAACATAGTCTAAGTAACGCGCATATAAATAGAACGGAATAGTGATCTTGTGAGTAGATGTGATGCCCTCCTATTTTGACTTTGGGTCTCAGCAAGTTCTCACTCTCTTCCTCCAATTCGCTCTCCACACGCAGAGAGCTAACCAAAGAGTAGCAAGCGTGACGTGTCCGCTTTCCAGCAACGCCGAGCCACAATTCAGATGTCGACGGCGTCGGCAGAGGTTGTAGCGGCGGCGGAGGATCGTCTCCGGGACGGCGTAATTGAAATGACGAAGGCGGCTCAGGAGAGGGGCGCGGACCCCCTTGCTTGGACGATGCAGCTGTCCTCGCGCCTTTCCGCCGCCGCAGTCTCCATGCCGTCGCCGGAGGTCGCAAATATTCTCGTATCCCACATTTGCTGGGACAATAATGTCGCAATTGCTTGGAAGTTCTTAGAAAAGGCGCTCACCATACGTCTCGTTCCTCCTATGCTTGTCCTCGCTCTTCTGTCTACTAGGTTCTGACTAAGGCTGTTTTTGTTTTCGTCTTATAAGTTTATTTAATTGGAGATTTTCGAAGGTCGTTTTAGGATTAGTTGTCAGATATGGCATTGGGTTTGGAGATACGAGATGATTGTATTAATCATAAAGTGGAGGCTTATGATGATAATTCCTTTGGATGCTGGCATTGGGCCATTTATGTTTGCTGCCCATGAATTAGTTATGCACTAAATTCTAGTTCTTAATATTGATTTTGACATGCAACCGCTACTTATGGATGGTATTTTTGCTTGATTGTCAGTTGTTGGTTAGCTAAGATTGTAAAAAGTGAAATTTGAAGTAGTCACCATTCATCAAGTTTTTACTTTGGTACAAGTTTGATGATTCTGTATGTCTGTTTGTTTCATCGTGGCACCTCATTCGATGGGGATTTAAGCAATATGAGCTACTGAATGGGGTGTATTGTGACCTGTGATGTCTGGTGTTTCTATCATGCAGGGTGATACCCAATCGTAAAATATATCCAGCAGCTTATAGGTTGTTCATGGAGCTTCTTAGAAGATATGCTTTTTCACTCCCCTCTCTCATCAATGGGCCTGACTATCACAAGTATGATTTTGTTGTTGAAGTTAAACATCGGTGTCTTTTTACCGCATTAGCTCTTTGGAACGTATGTGTTCTGTATTTGGAAAAAAATAAAGAGCGTATATGTTCTGTATGTTATCTGACTGAAGCAATTTTACAGGACTATGGACTCTGTACAACATATCCTTAAGCTTGATGAAATGTTTGGGATCCCATCTACTGAATCGGGGCTTATTCTTGTTGAATTTATATTTTCAATTGTATGGGAACTGCTCGATGCATCGCTTGACGATGATGGCTTGTTAGAACTCGCTACTGAAAAGAAATCTAGGTGGCAAATCAGAAATCAAGATATGGATATAGACTGTGCGGATGGTTTTGATGGAAAAAGAGCAGCTTTTACTAAGATCAACACTGTCATGGCTATTGAAATTATTGGCGAATTTTTTCAAAATATAGTTACTTCCCGGATCCTATACTTGGCCCGTAGAAACATGTAAGAGCTACATATAGTATCATATTATTTTCTGTCTATTATCCCATCATCTTTTTTCAATTTTATTATGTATGTTTGTGTGTGTGTGTGTATTGTACACATCTTAGTATTTATTGTTTTCTGATGCTAGTGTCCATGTCCTCATCAGAACCCTATTATGTATGATTGCTCATACTCGAGATTCCTGCCCTTTATTTGAGCATTTTTAACTTTGGCATGGTTGACGATCAGGTCTAAGTCATTAAATCATTTTTATTTAGGCCGAAACATTGGGAATGCTTCATTCAGAATTTGAGATTGCTGATTGATAATTCACCATCTTTGAGAAACTCGAAGAATATATCTGCTGACGCACTATTGCAATTAACCTCTGATACACGCATACTGCTCTCGCGTGAATGTAAAACAAACTCGCAGCAACAGTTTCATGCTGTGACAGCCCAGTCACCTATGTCATCTACCAATCATTATAATGGCATACTCCGCTCAGCTCTTTGGCTTCCTTTGGATATTTATTTAGAAGATGTCATGGATGGTTCACAAGTGAGAGATACAAGCGCAGCTGAAATTCTTAGCAGTAAATGTTTTAAGCAATCTTGATTTAAGGATAACATTGTGTCACATTATTTCTGATCAAAATTGATGTTGCAGGTTTAGTGAAGTCTCTTAAGGCTATAAATCAAACCACTTGGCAGGATGCATTTCTTGGTCTTTGGACATCTGCTTTATGCCTTGTTCAGAGGGTAAGTTGCATCACTCTGTACCCTTACATAGCTAGTGTTTCAAGCATTGAGGTATGGACTATTTCTGTATCTTTATGTGGTGCTTCCCAATGCCTGTCCAGATTCACAAAAACAGCTAAAGGGAAAATGTATTCTAACCCTTTGGTGATCATCTCAGAATAGATTAGTAAATGTTGAAATCATAAGCCTAAATACTCAGAGTAGTAAATGTTAAGCCTAAATACTTGATGTTTAGACAAATGAACAGAATGACCAGAAATATCAGCAGAAAATCGATATAAATTTCCGCGTAGGTTTTGAACTACATGTCTCAGTTTTGCAGTTGAGTCCGCTTTTGCTTCCACAATAACTATATGCTGCTGATTTTTTATTTATAGGAGAGGAATTCAAGTGAGGGTCCTGTTCCACGCCTTGACACTTGTTTATGCATGTTATTGTCCGTGGCAACACTTGCTGTTGCCAATATAATTGAAGAGGAGGAGGAGGTGGAGGACAGAAAATATAGTGAGATCGTAGGAAAGTGTCGTCAAGACCTAGTTTCTAGTCTGCAAAGACTAGATGACTTTGAAGGTTTATTGTCACCTCCACCAATTGTTGGTTCACAGGCCAACCAAGCAGCTGCAAATGCCATGTTGTTCCTATCTGGTGTAACAATCGTCCCTGGCCACCTTGATGGGATATCATTGAATGACCTTCCATCGCATTGTTGTGAGTATTTATGCATTTGGGGTTGTCGTTGTTACTTGATAGTTACCTTTTTGAGTTCAATGCCATTTAGGTGCTTATGATCCCATTCATCTATTTATAGCATGCGAATTTGAGCCTTGTGTTTTGAGATTGGCAAATTCAATGCTGCCTATGTAATTGCTATAGTTTTTTCAATACGGTGATTTTAATTATCGAAAGTTGTTCCTGTCTTGTGTATGCTTCACAAGTTGTCTAGTGGTCTCCTTATTTTCTGTTTTGCCGTACCATTTTCAGCTGGCAATCTTCGCCATTTGATTGTTGAGGCTTGCATCGCCCGAAATATTTTGGACACATCAGCGTATACATGGCCTAGATATGTAAAAGGCCGCTGTAGCCAAATTCCACAAATTATTTCTGGGCAAATGTCTGGTTGGTCTTCATTTATGAGAGGGTCCGCCTTAAATCCTTCAATGGTTAGCGCCTTAGCGTCAACACCAGCTGCAAGGTGCATAAAATTGATTTTTTTTTTTTTAATTGACTCGTTGCCGATTTAAACCTCCATCTTATAAATGATTAATTAATTTGCTTTAGTGGTCATGATTTTCTGTTTAAGTGTGCGTGTGCCTAGCAAAGAAATGTCATCCTCTATAACCAGAGCTATTTTCTTTTTCTGCTGTTCATTTTGTCTACATTTCATTTGACTAATTTTCCTTTCAAAACAGGACTCGAAAAACTTTTGAGTCTGATATCACACTTGATTATATTCTATTAAGACTTGTCTATTTCTGCATAAGACAGAATGGTCGTTCAACCAAGTTTTTTTTTTTTTTTTTGTCTTGGACACTAGTTTTGCGGAAATTGAGAAAATATATGAGACTGGTGTCAGCGGTTCAGATGATGATAAGATTTATGCTGCTACGATACTTTGTGGAGCTTCCCTGATTCGTGGTTGGAATATACAGGTAATAAGTGTATTTGATGTTTCAGTCTTAATATATGTGAGAAACCATTGCATCCTAGTTTCGCTTCGACTACCGATACTGACATATCTATCCTTTTAAGTTCACTAGTTCAGCATTTTTTCTATAACTTGGTTTTGAGCGGAACAATGGGTTTCGTCTTATACTGCAGGAATATACCAGTCTCTTTATAACAAGAATGTTGTCACCTCCTATTCCAACGGATTTTTCTGGGAGTGACAGCCATTTGATAGGTTGTGCACCATTTTTGAACGTTCTTCTCGCTGGAATATCATCAGTTGATAGCATTCAGATATTTTCCTTGCACGGCTTGGTACGTCCAATTTCATGCATATACCCTTACTTCCTTACATACAGTTAAATGAAACATAAAATAAATTAGATGTGAAGAACTAGAGCAACATGTTGGATGGAAAGAAGTCGGCATTGTAACAATTTAAATGTGTGCGTAACTTCCTTGCTGTAAGCCTACAACAAACATGATTGTGATAAAAGTGAATATTTTAACATCATTTTTTTATACAAAACGTCTCTACCTCAATTCCCATTTTCCAGGTTCCTCAGCTAGCTGCTGCGTTGATGCCAATCTGTGAGACATTTGGTTCGTGCACACCCAACATGTCATGGACACTCAATGGGGAGCAAATTTCTTCTCACGCCGTATTTTCAAATGCAATGACTTTGTTGCTGAAGCTTTGGAGATTCGATCACCCACCGCTCGAACATGTGATGGGAGATGTGACCCCAGTGGGGTCCCATCTGACCCCTGAATACCTCTTATTGGTCCGCAACAGCCAATCATCTCTATCAGACAATTCTCCCAAGAATCAGAACAGAAAAAAGAGATTGTCAAGATTAGCTTATCCCTCTTCGACGGAGCCCATATTCATGGATTCTTTTCCCAAATTGAAGCGTTGGTACTGGCAACATCAAGAGTGCCTTTCTTCTATATTTTCAGGCCTTGTACCTGGAAATTCTGTTCATCAGATCGTCGAGGCTCTTCTAAACATGATGTTCAGAAAATATAACAAAGTAGTAGGTCAGTCTTCGACCACTACTACAACTTCTGGAACTAACAGCTCGTCGGTGTCTGGATCAGATGATCTCTATGTCAATCTTAAGTTGCCCGCTTGGGATATACTCGAGGCTGTTCCGTTTGTGCTTGATGCAGCTCTTACTGCTTGTGCCCATGGGATTATATCCCCTCGTGAACTTACTACTGGTTTGTCCTCTCTATACCTGATACTCAAATTTAGTTTTTCTTGATAGAGAATATGCCATCTCGGAAAGAACTATGGGTCCTTCATGATATTGTGGTAGTATCCTAGAATATGGCTACTAATGAAATGACTAACTTTCTTGTCCTGGCAGTCTTAAATGCACTCTTATACCGAACGCCCTTTCAGGAATGATAAGCTTTTTAGATAGCTGCTGATTAAACAACTATGAAATTCATTTGAAGTTATCGGTGATTCTTTCGAAAAAAATGTAATTTAAGTTTTTTTCTGTCTACTATGTTTCTCAGTTTATCAACTTACTCATCCTTTTAGAAATGAAATGTTTCATAACCAGTACACTGAGGTGACAGTTTATTAATCGATTTATTTCAGGTCTCAAAGATCTAGCTGATTTCCTCCCCGCTTCTTTGGCAACAATTTATAGTTACTTTGCAGCAGAGGTGACTCGAGGTCTTTGGAAACCTGCATTCATGAATGGAACCGACTGGCCGAGCCCTGCTGCTAATTTATCTATGGTCGAAGAGCAGATCAAGAAGATACTAGAAGCAACTGGTGTCAACGTTCCCTGCCTCGACATAGGTTTACCCAAATATCTGCTCTCCCTTATTTCCTCTTCAATACATCCAAAAAAAAAAACTCAAATAATAGCTCACGCTCATTCCATCGTACGACTAAGAAAACATTGAGTATACATTTGGAAATGGTAGCTGCTACCAAATATTTGCAAGTGACTAAAAAAGTCTCAGGCGTGCTCTTTGTTTCTTTCTTTCCTTTTCTTTTTCAGGAGCTAATGCGCTGACCCTTCCTTTACCCCTGGCGGCAATCGTAAGCCTAACGATAACCTACAAACTCGACAAAGAAACCGACCGACTACTAAATCTCGTGGGGCCCGCCCTGAGCAACCTCGGCATCACCTGCCCCTGGCCGTGCATGTCCATCATCGCCGCCCTGTGGGCCCAAAAGGTCAGGCGATGGAGCGACTTCCTCGTCTTCGCCGCCTCGCAGACCGTATTCCACCACAACGGCGACGCAATCGTTCAGCTCCTCCGCGTATGCTTCACCGCCGCCCTCGGCCTGCACGCCTCCTCCGTGGGGTCCGCCAACGGCGGCGTCGGCGCACTCCTCGGCCATGGCTTCGGGTCCCACTTCGAGGGCGGGATCTCCGCCGTGGCCCCCGGGATTCTGTACCTCAAAGTACATCGGGCGGTTCGCAACGTCATGTTTCTGACTGAGAAGGTCGTCTCGATCCTGACCGACACGGTGAGGCTGATTGCGGGCAACTGCTTGCCCGCCCAGACCGTCGACAGGCTCAGGAGGACCAAGTACAGCGCCAGGTACGGGTTAGGGTTGCCTACAAATCGAATCGAATAAAGTCGTATTTATCTGTATTCGATTGCTATTCGAATCGTAAAATCGATTCGAATATATTAAAAAATAGGCCTTGGCTTACCCTTCGGGTTATAACCCAATTCCTATTATAATTTGATATGTGGCACAGCTGTTAAAAACCTAATGGTGTTGTTGATGCACCAATATGGGAAGGATAATATAGAAGTCACATGTAAAATACGATAGGAATTGGGTTATTTGGGTATAGTATACAATGAACCTAGAAAATATTCGAAATTTGAATTCATATATATATATATATATATATTTATATTTTCTATCTTCTTTTTTCACAAAATCAATATAATAAAAAATATAATATTTATATCTAAGATATGTAAAATAATAACATATTATCTTGAAATACATATTAAAAAAGAACATATTATATTTAAATATATATATTAAATTATTCCAATCGAATATTCGATAATCGTATTCGAATAATATTAGAATCAGAAGAATTTATATTTATTGGAATTCCGAATTCAAATCATAGATTTTCTAATAGTCTCGAATCTCACCAAAATAAATTCGATTCATTTGCAACCTTCTTTAGGTACGGGCACGTCTCCCTGGCCGGCGCGATGACTCAGGTCAAGACCGCAGCCTCCCTCGGGGCCTCTGTGGTATGGATCTCCGGCGGGCTGAACCTCGTGCAGCTTCTGATCAAAGAAACGCTTCCTTCATGGTTCATATCGGTCCACGGGGCGGACCCCACGGGCCAGGGCTCGGGCGGGATAGCAGCCATGCTCGTGGGCTACGCCCTCGCCTACTTCGCGGTGTTCTCGGGCCTTTTTGCTTGGGGCGTTGACTCAGCCTCGGCCTCGTCGAAGAGGAGGCCGAAGGTTCTTGAGAAGCACTTGGAGTTTGTGGGCAGCGCTTTGGACGGGAAAATATCGTTAGGGTGCAATACGGCGACTTGGAAAGCTTACGTGACGGGCTACGTGAGTTTGATGGTGAGCTGTACGCCGAAATGGATGCTCGAAGTCGACGTTGAGGTGCTTAAAAGGGTTAGTAAAGGGCTGAAGCAGTGGAATGAAGAGGAGTTGGGTTTGGCTTTGCTTGGCGTTAGTGGGGTTTGTGCTATGGGTGCGGCGGCAGAGATGATCGTAGGTAGTGGTGGATTTTGAATCTGATGGTGAAGTTATTTATGCGTGTGTGTATATTATGTCGTGTTAGAATAGTTGTCGGAGTACAGTATACTTGGTCGTTGCTTTTTTATTTTTTTTCACATTTTTTTAACGTTATAACTTCAGGGACTTGATGATTTGTGGATTGCGACACAGTTAAAAAAGTATCGCAATTCTTTGTTTGATAGACCATCTTGTCTCGTCCACATTCACTTGCAGCATCACATTAGAGGAACGAGCTCGTTTGCATGAGAAAAGTCGAGAAAAAATGCTGTCAAATTGCGAGTGATTTAAACATTGTTCTCAAAATCTCAATGTTAGTTTACTATATGATGAGTATATGAGAGTGGTTACTGCTTCATCCATATTTCAAATCTCTAAATCACTAGGACATGTATTCTTGATCGATGTTGCGTCGGATTCTTACGAGGAAGACTGTCTCTTATCAATCTTGACTGTTTGTGACTGCGACTCATAGCATAGGTGTAGTCTATCCTTTTCACTAACCTTATCCCATCTCTTTTCTTTGCCATCCCTTTATCTGTTTGTTTTCCAGTGTATTTGCAATATCTTATCCCTGGTATACTTGTTTCTCTGATGTCCCGAGGGTTTCAAGCAGGAACATTGCGTGCTATATTTCGTTGTGGCTTCGGGGGGTGATCCGTGTAACTGATACGATGGATCCAGCTGATATCAGACTTACAACGGAGGAGCTTGACGGGATCTTATTATCTGAGGATGTTGTTGGCCATCAGAAGCGACATGGTGGATTTGATGTGGTTGGACGCATATTGTCGAAGAAGTCCTTCAATTTTGAAGCTGTGAAGGCTACATTACAAACAGCTTTTAATCCTGGGAAAGGCATGGAGATGTATCAATTGGATGACAATCGTTTTGTCATCCGTTTCTTCCATGAGATCGACAGGAAGAAAATGTTGTTGGCTTCCCCCTGGCCTTTGAAAAGCAGCTTGTTCTTCTGCAAGGAATTAATGGGAATGATGACCTTGCTGTGATCGATCTAAATCGGTGCTCATTTCAAGTCCAGGTTCATAAGATCACATATTGGGCTCGATCTGAGAAGGTTGCGGAAATTATTGGTAACAACTTGGGGGAGTTTGTTGAGCCGGATGGTAAAAACTCACTGCCTTGGCAACCGTTTATCTGGATTAGAGTCCTCATTGATGTTCGTAAACCGCTAAGGAGGGTGACGAAATTACAGCTCGAGGGACAAGGCGAAGTGTTCGTTAACTTCACATACGAGCGTCTACCTAATATTTGTTACTTGTGCGGGCTTCTGGACCATCAACAAACATCATGTCCGCTCCAGTATGAGGAGGGTTTCGAAATGGATGTGAAGAAGTTTCCCTATGATGCTACTCTTCGAGCAACTCGGGACAATTCTATGTTGCGTCGTATTAAGGGCTCATCCGTCTCAGATGGTGGTTCCGCCCCCTCCAAACCTACTCCTAGCCACGCTAAAACAAAACCATGATCAATTGCCAATCCTAAACCCTAGTCAGCCGTCAACCCCAAACCCTAGTTTGGAAAACATATCACATTCCCTTGATTCTCTCCCTACATTTAAATCATCCACTAATTATGCCAACTCGTTTGAATTTTTCAAATCCCCATCTATTATTACCAATTATCCAATCATCACTCCTCCCCTTATTGCCAATTATCCAATCATTACTCCCTCCATTATCCCTATAAAAAATATTGCTCTGACCATCTCGTACCAATCATCCAATCCACAAAAATTAGGAACCATCACTTCGCCCCATTCCACCCAAGATTTGAGCTCTATTCAATCCAAAAGTAGTAAACCTACCTTAGTGGAGCAATCGACCAATAAAGAAAAGGAAACATTGACCTCTACCAAGTCAAAGCAGACCACCACCACTCCACATTTGGCCCCACCCATACAGTGCCAATTTACCCAGAAACCCACCCAAAAGCCTTCTTTGTACGATGCTGCTTTGGTCAGCCCGAAGCCTGCCTCACCAAAAAACCAAGCCGAGTCCTTCCCAAACCTATTTCCTCCTATTATGCCCCTCTCCCCCAAGCTGTTAACCTCCTCACAAATTAAAAAAGAAAAGCCTGACCCAAAACCTAGGTTAGCTCGTAAGAAATCTGTGATCTCCCCCCAATCCAAGTCGGCCATATTTCTCAAAAATTCCTTTGACCTTTACCCACAAAAGCGTAAGGCCTCACTTGACCTCAACATCGAACCCCCAAAAAAGAAAGCTATGGTAACCTACATGGATGCAATGGACACTTCAGAAGGATCGGCGGAGGCTGCGGAGCAGCTCCGCCGAGAATTATGAATCTCTTAATTTGGAACTGTCGTGGTTTGGGCAGTGCTACGACAGTTCATGAGCTGATGCTCGCCCGGGTTCGTGCAGCTGATATTATTTTTCTTATTGAAACCAAAAGCAGCAGGAGCTATATTGAAAGTGTCGGTAATAAACTAAACATGCATGGTGTTTTCGTGAATGCTGTTGGTCATAAAGGTGGCCTCGCTCTCTTCTAGAATAAAGCTATTTGTGTGACACTCAGCTCATACTCAAACTTTCATATTGATGTGTGCGTCGAAGACCACTTGCGAAGTCCACCATGGCGTTTTACGGGTTTCAACGGGGACTCCAATCTTTCTCAGCGTCGCCATAGTTGGAAACTACTTCGGCGGTTGCGTGATCTTGGCCATACGCGATGGCTATGTGCGGGGGACTTCAACAAGATCCTTGTCCAAGAAGAGAAGAAAGGTGGCCGTCCTAAAGCTCAATGGCAGATGAATCGCGAGGCGTTACAATCAGCTGGCCTTACTGATCTTGGGTTTGAGGGGGATACTTATACATGGAATGACAGATCGCTTCACCCGCATACAATATTTGAACGCCTTGATCGGGCATGTGCTACGGTTGAGTGGAGGGACTCGTTTATGGAGGCTAGGGTGCGTCATTGTCCAACACTTACCTCTGATCACCACGCCTTAATTGTGCAAACTGCGGCGGGACCAGCTTTGGGGCTTCATGCTAAACGTCCTTTTTGCTTCAAGGCAACTTGGTTCGGGGATGATCACTGCTTGGAAATTATCAAGGACTGTTGGGGAGATCCGCCTCGAGACGCTGGTAGAGATGTTAGCGATGCTTTAAGCTCCGTAGAGAAAGACTTGAAAGTGGAACCATACATCTTTCAGGGGCGTGCAGCAGCGAACTAAGGCCTGTGAGCAGCGTCTAGAAGCCTTGCGCTCCAAACCTATCTCGGAGGGAACTAGAATGGAGGAGGAAACTGTAACGACCCTCTCTTTTAATAAATATTTTGGCGAATTTTCGCAACGTAAGTCGCGGAAGACCCGACTAATTAAAACTTTTTCTAAAATAAAATAAATATAATAAAATAAATATCGTCTAAATAATCATATATTTACGCATGCCATAACCCTAAAATAATAAAATACTAAAAACCCTAACGTCGCTCCACAGGTCGCATCCATGTACCGCCCCGTCCTCAAAAGTCCGTGGAGTCACCGCCATCAGCCCGCCTAGTCGCGATGCATATCAACGCCGGACTCGTATGTACCTACAACACGTAAACTGCGCTCCTTGCCCAGTATATGAAACATGCATGAATGCAGCGTGCGCTCACACGCAAACCGGAATACCTCACAATAAATGCACGCTCGACTTTTTCAACTCTTTCCAATTCTATCATAATCCAACACAACAGGGCCCTAGGCTAGACTAGGCACCTCGCGCAACCCATTTAAGGAAGGAGTCAAGAGATCGGCTCTCGGGAAGCCCCGGCTCTCTCCCGAGACGTCTACCTGCCCGGGCGATGCCTAGCTCGTAGCGTCCTCCCTGAGCAAACTCTACCAGGTCGCCTCTTCCGCCAAACAGACCCTCTTAAGAGAGGTCTCGACAGTATAACTGTCAGGTGCACTAGACTATCCAAAAAACTTGCCAATATCGACACAACATACCTCACACATCGATACCATAAGGTATCACCGTCTCAACACGATCGTCCCCTCACATCAACATGTCGTGCTCATGATATGCAAGTCCAGTGCAAATAACAGATATTATATAATGTACAAAATATATAATACATGCAAAACACGTAATTCATCAAATCACATAATTCACCAATTCACATAAGTATCACATAATAATTCACAAAATCGTTTACGTGCCTTAGGTGAGTTTAACCTACCTGTCGTCCTTAGATTAACAACTGGTACTCCCTAATACTTTGGACCTCCTTTCAAAGTCATCTTCAAAAATAATTATAATAATCCCAGAAAGTCTTACACCAAATACGAACCCCTATGAACAACATCATATTTCGAAAATCATTAAAGCTGATATCCTAATCAGAACTGATTCTAATTCATACCTACGGCTAAACATGGATTTGAAACTTCAAGGACCCAACTCTTAACTATATCTAATAGTCTCAAAACATCATTTAATTCATACGTTCATATAAAATACCTAGAACATATTATCCTTTTACACACAAGAAAGTTCACGTATCCTAAATAGGGTTTTCTACATACGATATATTTTGAAATCTGCTATAGTAATCTTAAGGTCCGTAAAAGCACATATCTATTGAAAATATATTGAACATATATACTCAGTATAGCCTTAGTTCCCGAGTAGTATTAAAACATGAAAGAATCAATTTGTTGGTCCCGATTGCACCAAACAAGGAATCAAAGAGGCTTTCATGGAATGAAAAGGGAGTATTCTCACCTTTGAGTGTGTGTATTGTGTGAAAAAATTGGATAAGCCTTTGATCTTTGATTACCTTCAAAAGTGAGTTGGTAAAACCTTATATACCACATTAACCCTAGGTATATTAAGGCCCAATCACTAAGGATGAAATAATTACATTATAGTCCTAAGCCTAAGCTAAAGGATAATTACAAAATAAATCCTAAGACTTAAACTATTGACACAATCTATTAAATATCCTAACAATCTCCCCCTTTGTGTCAATTGTTGGGAGTCTTGGATCTTGAGCGTAGCGGTGGTGGATTATCGTGTGAGTGTTTCGCGAAGCCCTAGCTTGAACTCGAAGGCGCGGAGATTCCTTCGAAGTACCATTCGATTAGCTATAGCGTCAATGAGCTTCGCGAACTTGGATCGGCAGAGAGGATCTTCTTCTGAAAGTATGCGGCAAATCTTCATGAGTTTGTCTTGGATGATGGTGAGCGTTCCATCCGAGAACTTTGCCACTTCGGAGCAGCGCAGCATCCTCATCTTTCCCTTATAGTTCGAGTAGGCGACCGTCGGATCGTCTCCGTCGATCACATCGCCTTCTCGGTAGTCGTCCGCGTTCTTGAAAGATGGGCGAGTCAGATTCACCTTCTTCAGGTTGTGCTCCACCGCCATCTGCAGATCGTGGGTGGCGAAGAATCTGACCTGTCGGAGCATGTGGCGTTTGAGAGCCACATATCCCATGGTGACCGGTTCAGCACGTACGAGATGTCCAGAGCTTCTGAGGACGAGTCTGAACTGCTTCATGGATTCCAGCATGCTGTACAGGTCGCCCAGGCGCAGAAACTTGAAGTCCGCCTCACTGACTTCACAGTAGCTCTCATCCTGCCTCATTACTGTGAATACTGGGTAATGGACAGGTCCTTTGGACTCTTGGCGGAGGTCAGTGACTTTGCAGATGGGGGCCCGATTCATTTCCTGAGCGATGTTTTCCTCATCGGATAGCGTCCTTTTTGTGCATTTGTGGCAGAGAAGGCTCCATCGATAGAGCTGTTTCTTTCTCTCGCACCAATTTTGGATGTTCATCAGCTCATATTCGTCGAAGGTTGTGATGATCTGCTCCTTGCGTCGCCAGATCCTCTTCCTGATCTCTTCTTGAAACGGCGCGGTGATCTTTTTTGTTTTCCCACGGTGCTTCCGGTATATCCACCGTGGGTACATCCGTTTGAGCAGCAGGGGCCTCAGTTTGCTGCGCTTGGAATTGTAGGATGTTCTCGAGCTCGGCAGGTTCAGCGTCGTACTCCTCTCCGTCCTCATTGTCTGCAGTGTTGATCAGCGTTAGTGAGGCTTCCATTAGCAGACGTCGAGCGTTTTCCACCAGCTTCCTTGCTGCTACTGCATCGGCGGGTGTGTACAGCCATTCATCGTTGAAGATGTAGGCTTCGATCTCGTTCTGTGCGCAGTAGACGTCCCCGGGAGCTATGTTGGAGTCGGTGTTGAGAGGAGTGTCGCTGTGTGGTGGCGAGGGTGTTGCGTCGGAAGAGTTTGAGTTTGTGGATTGTGGAGATGGTTGTGGTGGAGATTCTGGTGGTTCAGTTGTGGTGATGGTTTTGGCAAGGATGATTTGGGTGTCGGGTGGTGTAGGTGTTGTGGTGCCCTCTAACATCGATGTGATAGTTAGAGGTTCGGAGACTGTGGGTGGAGACGGTGTGGGGGTGGTCTCTAACGTCGATGTGACGATTAGAGTTTTGGAGACGGTAGTGGGTGGTGGTGAGGGTGATTTGGCTAGTGACTCAGGGTAAATAAGGTGGGTTTTTTGGCTAGTTGGGTGTGAGGTTTCTGTTACGTGCGTTGTTTCAGGCCCGGAGGAGGAGGGCGGCGTCGAGTGCATGAGTCCTTGGGATTGTTGGCCTAGCTGCCTATTCTCCCCCTCGCGGCGATCTTGATCATCGTCTTGATCGTCGCGCCTGATCCCGCTGGACTCGCCTTGAGCGCGGCAAGTCATGGGTTGAGTCATCATTCTCTTCATCTGCTGTTCCTCCTCGTCGAGTTCCGTCATCGACTCGAATCTTGCTCGTAGGAGGTAGAATAGCTCCTTCGCGGAAATGGCAGAGAGAATGGCTTCAGCATCCACATTTTGAGTCGGTGGTGGCGTCTCCGGGGCCACGCCTTTCCCTTTGTCGACGGTGGACGCATCGAGACGCGCGTAAACTTTATCGAGAATCGACGCCTCAAGAGTCTTTGCAAACTCTTGAAGACTGGTCTCTAGCACGGTCTCCGTGACGAAAGTGGGTAAGTTTAACAAGTTGGATTCACGG
Organism: Craterostigma plantagineum; assembly: GCA_027422505.1. Taxonomy (NCBI): domain Eukaryota; kingdom Viridiplantae; phylum Streptophyta; class Magnoliopsida; order Lamiales; family Linderniaceae; genus Craterostigma; species Craterostigma plantagineum. The sequence goes on along the minus strand of JAPQWV010000013.1, from coordinate 7,271,782 downwards.
AGAATGCCAACTGACACCGAATCGGAGAAGATTGTCGATCGGCCGCCCGTTTGCACAGGACTGGAAAAGACGGGGTCACTTAGACTTCCCGTTGGCATCATCGATGAGACGGACTCAATCGAATGATGGCCTAGGCTCACGGTTGTTGTGATGTTGGCCGTGCTAGGTCTTCCGCTCTCAGTCACACAGACATCACCGAGCGTTCTGACAGAGTCACGAAGACTCTGTGGTGCAGTAAAAGGTGTATGTGTCCTAGAAATGTATGAAACTATGGGGAGTGAGGGCACTATACTCGATGTGCATGAAGAGGATGCAGTCTGAGGCGAGGGACTGCTTGTTTCAACATCGATCATCTCCAAGTGGGATGTCGATGGTATACGTGGCTCCTCGTGCAATGAAATATCTTCCTGTAGAGAGGAAGATAAGTGGGTTGGTGGGGTCGTTGCGTGGTTGAGCCAGATGCCACGACTTCTACTCGGGAGGTGAACACATCACCTCCTGTACCTATTGGTTCGGCTCGGCTTATCTGTGGTTGAGGAGGTCGATCGTGCTTTTGTTTCGATCGACGCTCCGTGGGGCGGCTTACGTCATCCTCTCGCGACCGTTTTTTCGGAGCGCGGGTGGAAGAGGATGCGGCGCGACTCGATGACTTTTTGGAGGTGGAGGTGGGGGTTTGGCTAGTCCCGGAGTTGGGAGCAGTGGGGTTGATCTGCGCCGTAGGGACAGTAGATAGAGGTCTGGGGCTTTCTCGGAATGAGGCGGTGGAGGCTCGATATTCCTGGACGTGTGGATTTGTCTGATCTGCGTAGGCGAGAACTTCGTCCGGAATAATCATGGCGTGTCGATCTTTCGCCGGGGTGTTTTTCTTTGCGAACTTCTCGACCGTGGGGATGAGGAAGTGTTCCGCTGCTGGCCGGATGCGAATGTTGGTGGAGTGCAAGCGGAAATGTTTGATGATAGCTGGGAGCCACCGCATGTAAGGGACGATGCGGTTTGTGACTCCCTTGGCAACTTCCCGGTCGCGGCGTTGGATCATTGAGACAAGATCCATCCAGATGATGTCGGCGTAGTTGTACTTGCGGTTGTGAGCGATGCCGGTGAGGATGGTGAGAATTTGAAAGTTTCCCCGGTCCTGACCAGCATGCTTCCCTGACATGCATTTGTTCACTAGCAAGTACAGTGTGCCACAGGGTTGAGGCAGATTGCGGGTGGTGACTTCACTGAGGACAAGTGGGCCCTTCTTCTTCTTGGTTTCTGGTTGATAGCCCAGCCGGTCTATGTCCTCGATGAGTTGTTCGTGCGTCGGTAGTGGGTCGTAGGGTGAGTAGACAGGGAGTTGAAGCACTTCTTGTAGTATTTTGCGAGTAAGGACCATCGTTTCTTGATCAATTTGGGCGGATAAGTTTTTGGCAAGATGGAGTGGTCCAGCTATCTGCAGTGTATGCCAGAATTGTTGAAGATACACCTGTGCTTCTGGCTCGCCATGTGTGAGGGCGTGGCGAAATGGGTGCCCTTTGAGGATTTCGACAATTACGGGGGCATCGCACCGAAAGCTGTGCAGGTCCACCATGTAGTTGTTGGGAATCAGAGCCGCCCATTGACTTAGTGGGAAGATCTGCTCGGGTGGTGGGACATAGAGACGCGTGTTGAGTTCGATGCGAGCAATGTCCCTTTGGATTGCAGCCGCCTCAAGCGCTTCAATTGTGCTTTGATCTTTGTCAGTCATATCTGCGCTTGACAGTAATTGTAATATGATCAGTAGGAATTAATGTGAGATGAGAAAATTTGCTAAACAAATAGACATGGAAAATTTTCGCAAGTTAGGAAGTCTCGTCTGTTGTTCTAAAAATTTCGCAAGTAAAAAAAATGTAGCACTTAGTAATTTTGAATTGAAGACAATTTTCGCATGTAAGTAGTGGAAAAATTTTCGCAGATTATGATATGTAAGCATGCCGAGAGAATTTCGCAAATAGAGAAATTTTTGCAAGTCAAGAATTTTCGCATGTCAAGAATTTTCGCAAGTTAAGAATTATGATATGTAGGCATGTCAAGAATTTTCGCAAGTTAAGAATTATGATATGTAGGCATGTCGAGAATTTTCGCAAGTTGTCCAAATTTTTTCGCATGTAATGAGAAATTTTCGCAAGTTTTAGCACAGAGACATGTTGTGAGAAATTTTTCGCAGATTGAGTAAAATTTCGCAAGTATGGAAAATTTCGCAAGTTATATCACATAGACATGTCGTGAGAAATTTTTCGCAGATTGAGTAAAATTTCGCAAGTATGGAAAATTTCGCAAGTTAGGAAATCTCGCAAGTTGTTCAAATTTTTCGCATGTATCCAAGAACATTCACATGTAGTTTATCCATGAATTTTCGCATATAAGGAAAAAATTTTCGCAAGTTCTATGAAAGTTTCGCGGAGGGAAAAAGTTTTGTGGACTGAGAAAATTTTTGTTCACTGTAGTTGCGAAATAGTGAAGGTGCGAAAATATGTAATATGAAGTGAAGTGTAATAGAATTTCGCGGGGCTAAACTCACTGTGGCAGAGAAAGTTTTGTCGTGAGGGAAAAAGATTTTCTCAGATAAACTTTCGCGGGACTTAACATGCTGTAGCAGCAAAAAAAATATTTTAACACATGTAAATTCTCGGGCGAAAGTTTCGCAGTTTCTTAGTCACTGTAGCAGCAAAATTTACAACGTAAGAAATTTCTCGGAAAAATTTTCGCGGAACTTTTCTCACTGTAGCAGCGAAATTTAACGTTTAAAGCAATTTTTCGGAGAATTTTTTCGCGGTGAAGAACACTGCGACATCGTGCGAAACGACGCAATGATTTTAGCCTTAGACCTACTCAAATCTCATCCAAAATGCAATAATCTGGACTCAATCGACTCGAAATTGAATGGGCAATGCATATTTGAGGGTATTGAACATCAAAAATCTAACATGCGTTCAATTCAGAGCCGAGAAAAATTAATTTTAACTTTAACAGATTTAATTAAAACGGGTCAAAACAGGATAAAATGAATGGAACTTGGTGTATTCATACCGAAAAGCTTTATTTTGAAGACGGAGAATGCAGATAGATGGATTTTGAATGCAGATTGGACGACGACGAAGATTTGAGGAGTTGCGAAATTTTGAAAAGAGGGGTTGCGAAATTTTTGAATTTTCTTGGAATTTTTAGGATTGTGAAGAAGACGTTAAGGGTTTTGGGGTTTTAGGGTTTTGGTGACTGTTCATGCGAATTTTGAGTTGACGGGCCGAAATTTCGTGGGCTTGGTCAAAACCTCATCTGAGCTGAATTTCGCGGGCTTGGTCAAAATTGGGTCCATTTGAAGTTCAATTGGTCCAATTTTGACCCTTTTTGACCAGAAAATTAAGAATTCAACTCTAAATCGGTCCAATTTTGACTCAGTTTGACCAAACTTTAAAGTTTCAACCCAAAATCAGAAACTCCCCCTTAATCGAAAAAACTCCCTCCCCCTTTTTTTCTTAAATATTGGAAATATCAGAAGCTCCCCCTTAATCGAAAACTTCCCCTTAAAAGATATAATTCAGAAGACACATAGAAAATGGAGTGAAATGGAAGAAGAAATATGCACACTTGATCAAAAATTTATGTAGGGTCGATTGATCACAACGGAAGATTCAACATGCCCAACATAGTCACAAGGTGTTGGAATCGTTTGACATCCAACGGTTTTGTAAAGATGTCGGCCAGTTGATCTTCGGTTGTGACGTAGTGCAATTCAATCGTCCCTTGTTCGACATGTTCTTTGATGAAGTGGTGACGAATGTCTATGTGTTTCGTTCTCGAGTGATGTACCGGATTACTCGTCATCGCTATCGCACTCTTCGAGTCACAATAAATGGGAATTTTATCAACATGAAAATTAAAATCTCGTAGTTGGCTTCTCATCCACAAAAGCTGTGAACAACAACTAGCGGCGGCGACATATTCTGCCTCCGTCGACGAAGTTGAGACACAGTTTTGTTTTCGAGACGACCAACTCACGAGTTTACCGCCCAAGAAGTGTGCAGCTCCAGAGGTGCTTTTTCTATCCATCTTGCATCCTGCGTAATCCGAGTCAGAGAATCCAACCAGCTTGAAGTCCGATCGAGTGGGGTACCACAGACCCAGATTGGGTGTTCCTTTGAGATATCGGAGAATCCTTTTGACAGCAGTGAGATGGGATTCCTTCGGTGTAGCCTGAAAACGAGGCAGATTCCTGTCGAGAGAACGATATCCGGTCGACTGGCAGTGAGGTACAGAAGAGAGCCTATTATCCCACGATAGACGGTTTGGTCGACGGGAGCACCAGATGGGTCCGCGTCGGGTCGGCCAGAGGGAGACATAGGTGTTGCAGCAGTCTTAGCATCCTTCATTTCATATTTCTCGAGGATGTCATGGATGTATTTGGACTGGTTGATGAAGATTCCGTCGGGGAGTTGTTTTACTTGAAGACCAAGAAAGAAATTCAGCTCGCCCATCATACTCATTTCGAATTTTTCTTTCATCAATTCTGCGAACTCTTCACACAGTTGTGGTTCAGTCGATCCAAAAATGATGTCATCGACATAAATCTGTACAATCATGATGTCAGGGTCACTCCGCTTGGTGAAGAGGGTTGTATCCAGAGATCCTTTCTTGAATCCAGACTGAACGAGGAAATCTGAAAGGACGTCATACCAAGCTCTGGGAGCCTGTTTTAGTCCGTAGAGAGCCTTGTAGAGTCGATATACGTGATGAGGAAACTCTTCGCTCAAGAACCCTTCAGGTTGATCAACATACACTTCTTCTTTGAGAAATCCATTCAGAAATGCAGTCTTCACATCCATTTGGTAGACTTTAAAGTTCTTGTGAGCAGCAAAGGCAAGAAAAATTCGTATAGCTTCGATCCTGGCAACGGGGGCAAAAGTTTCGTCGTAGTCGATGCCTTCTTGTTGGTTGTATACTTTAGCCACAAGTCTTGCTTTATTGCGGATGACAACACCGTCTTCGTCCTTTTTGTTCTTGAAGATCCACTTCGTGCCGATAATGGATCTGTTGTGAGGTCGTGGTACGAGTTCCCAAACTTGTAGACGTTCAAACTGATTATTTCCTCCTGCATTGCAATCAGCCAATCAGGATCGTTGAGAGCTTCAGCTACTCGTGATGGTTCGACTTGACTGAGATAGCAAGCAAACAGACTTTCATTCATCGAAGCCGAACGTGTCGAAACACCGGATGTGGGGTCCCCAATAATCTGGTCTGTAGGATGAGACCGAGCCCAGAGTGGTACATTGGTCTGTGAGGAGCTAGCCGCATTTGTGTCTATTGGAGGCTCATTAGATTGAGGTCCGGTGTCCGAAGAAGAGATCTCAACCGTAGTGGTTTGAGAGGGTTCATCATCAGGATCAGCAATGTTCCCAGGGTTGGGTAAAATGTCGTCTTCGTTGAGATTGAGTGCATCCAAGTTTGGAGGAACGACGTCATTGCCGATAGCTGGTGGTGTAGGTGGAGTGGGTGCAGCGGTAGGTTCAGTGGTGGCGGCGGGAGTCTTGGGAACTGGATAGAAGTACTCGAAAAGCAGATCGAGATCCAGTTCACCAGAGTTGCCCTCAGATGAGGAAGTTCTCGCCGTTGAAGGTGACCTTTTGTCAACGACTGTAGAAGACCTGGTTCTGGACTAATATGAGCAGAAGCCATGAGGCCGCCTTCGCTTTCATCAAAGGTGACATTTGTGCTCTCAATGATAGATCGTTTCTCCTTAAGATAGACTCTGTATGCCTTCGAGTTTAGCGAATAACCAACAAAGATTCCTTCGAGTGCTTTTGGATCAAGCTTCCCAAGATGTTGGCGATCGTTGGCAACAAAACATCGGCATCCGAAAACCCTTAGATAAGATATATCTGGTATACGACGGTTGTTCAACATCTCGTATGGAGTGCGGTTGAATCTCTTGTGGATGGAAGCCCGGTTCTGCGTGTAACAGGCCGTTTGAATAGCTTCGCCCCAAAGAGAGTGAGGAAGGCCAGATTGGATGAGGAGAGTCCTAGCTGCTTCAACTAGTGTCCTGTTCTTACGCTCAACGACACCATTCTGTTCCGGTGTCTTCACAGCTGAGAACTGCTGAGTGATGCCCTGAGTGGCATAGAAATCACTGAGCTTCTTGTTCTTAAACTCAGTTCCGTTGTCAGTTCTGATAATAAGAACCTTCTGTTGATGAAGAGTTTGTGACGTAACAACAAACTCGATAATTACATCAGGAACTTCATCCTTTGTACGAATGAGTTTTGTCCATGTGTAGCGTGAAAAATCGTCGACAATCACAAGAATATACCGTCTTCCTCCGAGTGTGGCCGTAGGCATTGGGCCACATAGATCCATATGTAAGAGCTCGAGGATGAGCTTAGAGGACGGTGTTTCCTTGGATATGAGACGATCGCTTCATCTTCCCCAATTCACATGCAGAGCAGAGGTGTTCCTTATGATATGTTAGTTGGGGTAGACCGTTGACGAGTTTATTCTGACGCAGTTTGTTGATAGTCTTGAAATTGAGATGTGAAAGACGTCGGTGCCATAGATCATTCAACTTAGGTGCAGCCCGAGAGAGAAGGCACACTGGTCGAGAGGTCGTGAGATTGAGTACGTAGAGGTGAGACGTGCGCGTTCCAGAAAGAAGTGGCAGTCCCGAGGCATCTATAATGCTGCAGATGTCAGATTCGAAGAGAACCTTGTATCCTTTGTCGCAGAAACGACCAATGCTGAAGAGATTGTAGCTCAAACCCTCAACGTAAGAGATGCCCTTGATCGTCAGTTTGTCATGGACGAGATCACCAGTTCCGAGAATTGGCGCCATTTGACTGTTTCCGAAGGAGACCCTTCCGAGATAGCGCTCGGAGAAGTTGCTCAACAGCTCCTTGTCCCCCGTCATGTGTGTGGAGCAACCCGAGTCTAGATACCACACATGACACACCTGCAATCATCAGCAAACGTTGGGTCCCCGTTTTCGGACGGGACATTCTTGTGATATATGTAAAGTTTTTATGCGCTAATGGGAAATGTGGTTACTAAATCAGATTGTGTTGATTCTAATTTAGCTTTCCCTTTATCGTTTGTTTGATGAGGCGGGATTATGGCTTTTCTAACCCATATTTTCCTAACTTGTGCTTGCATGTATGGCGCCTTATACATGAATTGGCGTGAGTAATATGGTTGTTGTTTTCGTGCTTCGGTTTTGGTCGCCTTTGGCTTTCGAGTAGTAGGTGAGTTTGCGTTTGACGACGAGAGACGTTATCGCTTGACCTTAGGTTTAGGTGAGATGGGAGAATTCAGTGACGTCGTAGAGAAGGTTCGCTTGCGAGGTCTGAGGGTTGCGTGTTCATGTGTTTCATATTCATGAAATCGTGGGAGAACAAAATCATTGCAGCAGCACATAGACATAAGTTTGTTAAAAGAAAGATAAGTTTTGGCAACATAATTGTCTACGAACTTTGGACAGTGGGATTCAGTACATAGAGAGGAAGGACGAATATAGGATGGTTTTTTCTTCTTGTCATCGAAGAGCGGGTTCTCCTTTATTTGATACGAACTGCCTTCCAGAGACGTCGAACTCACATTCCCTGTATCCATAAGAATACTAGAGTTAGTGTTAGAATATATGTCAGCTTCAGGAGTCATTTTCGCCGTCCTCTTACATTTACATGTTTGAGAATCGGGTACTTGACTCGATGTAGAGGGATAGTTCGTATTGGGAAATTTTTCTAGTGTGTAGATTTTGCTAAGTAGTTCATCTCGCTCTTTTGCAAAGGCCTTCCTTTCTACTTCTAGTTGTCGTTCTAGTTCTGCTATGAGTAGTAGTTTCTTGGGATGTAGGTGCGAGAGAGCACATCTTGGAAAGCAACTTCCTGTTCTTTGTTTGGGAGTAAGGTTTCGACATCCTCCGAGAGTGAGGATATCTTAGTCTTATCTCTATTATTCAATTCTGTGTAGTCATACGCGATTTCTGCCCAATGAATGTTCTGTTCTCTTGTTTCTTCTGAGATGACAGCGGAGGATGATCTCACAAATGGCTTAAGTTGCGGGGGAGCACCATTTCTTGTTTGCAGGAACGTAGTGTTGCACATGTTATATCTTTTAACTGTTAGCGGTGTTGGATTGCAATTGCTAGACAGTCTGATTCCCCCCCCCCCCGGGCGTTGTAGAATTATGTTTCCACTGGTTGGTTCAATAGGCATAAGATGCGTGAGTTTTCGTTTCTAAGGTGAAGTTGCTTCAAGTTCTTTCACCTTTCGGTACAGCCTAACTCTTTCCTTGGTAAGTAGTTCATATTGGGATGCAGTTAGGAGACGAGATGTTTCGCATGAACTGATGGCCAGTGTGGTTTCCTTCACCTTATTCTCATTTTGCTTATTCTTGCTTTGCAAACGTTTGACTAACGCTTCGGAGGCCATTAGACGTTCGTTTGCACAAGCAAGCTCTTCTATTTTTAAACTAATCAACGCATAGTTGTTTTCGAATTTTAACCTAAGTTCATCATAAACCTTAGCGTCTACGGTGGGGTTCTTAATGGTGGGTCGGTGACTAAACACATCATCGAGTTGCGAGATTCGTACCTCAGACTCAGCGTTGGTAGGAGTCTTAGCTGTGTTTTCACCGGTGTGACCCATCTCCTCGTCCTCGTTATTGTAGCGTATTTTCTTTTATTGGAATACCAAATAATTCGAATACAAATTAAACTTAATGAAATTTAACGGGCTCTATCTCTATTTGTTCCTCTGATTCTTCACTTGCATGACTTTTGAAAGACTTTGATCTTGATCTTCCTTGATTTGGGCCTTCGTTGAGTTCCGTCGTGGACCTTTGGGCTTGATCACGAACTTAATACTTGGACTTAGAGGACGTTTGTTTAGCTTTGTAGGCTTTTGGGCTTGATCACGAATAATAGCGAATGTTTCTTCGTGGGCCTTTGGGCTTGACCACGAATAATAGCGAATGTTTCTTCGTGGGCCTTTGGGCTTGATCACGAATAATAGCGAACGTTTCTTCGTGGGCCTTTGGGCTCGATCACGAATAACAGCGAACGTTTCTTCGTGGGCCTTTGGGCTTAATTACGAAGCTAACACTTGGGCTTGATATTTTCGAGAGGACGGGACTTGGGCCTCGAACCGTACGCTTCCAAGAAACTCGCACGGGCTTTCCTCGTTGCAGCCGTACGATTATGAGAAACTCGCACGGGTCTTGAGCGTTGAACCGCGCGCTTCCAAGAAACTCGCACGGGCTTTCCACGTTGCAACCGTACGATTATGAGAAACTCGCACGGGTCTTTGAGCGTTGAACCGCGCGCTTCCAAGAAACTCGCACGGGCTTTCCACGTTGCAACCGTACGATTATGAGAAACTCGCACAGGTCTTGATGAACGTCTTCGAATTTTAACTTGAACACGAAGAACTTCGTTGAGAGAATTTCGAAAGCTTTAAAAGTCTTATATCGTCTCTTGAAGCTCGTGTTTCCTTGAGTGTTTTTTGACTTGTGATTTCTGAATTCTGAAGCCCCATATTTATAGGCGTAGAGAATTCACAATTACGGAAAGCGTAATCCTTTTGGGATGATTTCTTCCATATTTATGCGGATTTCATCCATATATGATTTGGTTTTGATTTGATTTGATTTATTCCATATTTGACATATTTGATTTGATCCCTTTACTTATTTAACAAATCCCTACACATATTTACCATGTATAGGATTTTGTATAAAAGGAATATATATTATCATATATGATATTAATTTATTAATTAAATAAACTATTTATTAACTTGAGATTAATTTATAGATCTCAATAAATAGCAATTTAATTAAATGACTTTATTTAATTTCTTGGAATTATTTCATTAAATCCCAATAATATAAATAGACAATTAATTTTTAATTGTCTACAAATGCCCCCACTTCAAGTCTTGTTGACGAACTTCTGGAGGAGATAAACTTGAAGTATTTTTCCTTTGCTTCCAAAAATGTCACGAAATGCCCCCACTTTGGCGTTTCCAACTCGTGTACTTTAACTGTTTCTTGTCGAAAAAATGTCCTCACGCAGACATTCGTTGAGATGACCCAATTCGAATTCGAGCAACATGTTGAGGATAAGATACCTTCATACCGAAACGGTCACCCACCTTTTGTTTTATGACTGAACTTAGACGATGTCCAAGCTGCCTACGTACCCTTTTAGGGGATCAAGTCATTTCTCGTAGTTCAATTTTTTTTTAAGGGGGTGGTGCCGTGCACAGTTTATACTCATGCGGGCCAGGAGTATCCGTTGTTTAACCACACCGGACTATGTGGAATAAGTTAGCAGTTTAGACATATGCACTTATCATTAATGTTTGCCTTTTCACAGTTTATACTCGTGCGGGCCAGGAGTGACATGCAGTTTAGACTCGTATGTCAGGGAGTAACATGCAGTTTAGGCTCGTGCGTTAAGGAGCAACATGCAGTTTAGGCTCGTGCGTTAAGGAGCAATTTTTTTTTTTTTTTTGTCTTCCCTTTTTTTTTTTTTTTTTTTTTTTTTTCCTTTTTTTCTTCTTTTTCTTTTCTTTTTTTTTTCCTTTTTTTTTTATGCATACTAGCACTTCAAGAACTTCTTGTTGATCCGGCCGACTCTTAATCTATTTTCAGATACCAACTTATACGCACCGTTCGTGCAGACTTCTTTCATCACATAGGAACCGTTCCGTTTTGATTTAAACTTGCCCCCGATTCGATCATTAGTAATGGTAGGCCTCCTTAGAGTAAGTACCCAATGTCCAACTTGAAAGGACTTAGGTTTCACCCTTTTGTTAAATGTCTGAGTTCGTGCTGACTCCAGCCTCTGTTTCGCACCTAATTGATCAACTATAGGATTTCGTAAGCCCTTTTGTGGACCCAATCGTTCAGAGTCATGCCACATCTTCTTGCAATCATTGTTAGTTGAGTATGAAACATCTTCAAACACGTAGTTTGCACTTGCTCTCTTTAACACGATCCGGACAGGCTTTTGCGTGATAAAACCAAGAACCTTTTTAGACGTTTCGGGTTCGAGTTGACTTTTACTCATATTTTCCGGCAATTCTCCTAATATTGGTCCTTCATTTGCATCATATCCCGCCTTTGTTAGGAGTTCATAAGCTTTCGGGCCGTATACTCCACCCATTTGTATTTTTGAAGATTTGTTGTGCTCGATTTCGGATCCTTGACCCGGACGAGTAAATCCTTTGAGTTCAATCGGCGAGCTTTGCAGTTTCTTAGAACCAATCTGAGTTAAAGGCAATGTAAGCTCCTTTAATGATTTGGTTATTCCTTCGACATGCTTTTGCATGGGTATATGATCTTCAATTGCATGTGCCTTTCCTTTCTCGCGCATCGTATCTTCACTTGCTCCCTTTTCACCCTCAAGGTAAAATTTTGCATCGGCGAAGTATGATTCGGCTTCGGTGAATGGATTTGTATCTCCAAGTACCTTCTTTACGACGCCATTGTCATAATACTTGAAACACTGATGCAAAGTTGATGGCACGACTCCGTTTTCGTGTAGCCATGGACGACCCAGAAGCATGTTGTAGGATGTTTTTGCATCAATTACATGGAACAACGCTGTTGACGTCATATTCTCCATTATTAATTCCAACCTGATCATACCGATTGCTCGTTGGCCTTCATGATTAAAACCTTGGATCATTAGGCGACTCTTAGAGAGTTCTTCTGTTGGAATTTCAAGTTCTTTTAACATCCGAAGAGTCAAAATGTTCACTGCAGAGCCTCCGTCGATCAATATTCTTTTTACCATCTTCTCGTGAGTATAACCAGATACAAACAAAGGACGGTTGTGCAGTTTCGAGCCTAAGAGTAAATCTTCGTCAGTGAACGCTATAACAGACATGCACATGCTGACGATGCTGGTGGTTTTAGCTTCAACTTGGTAATCATCACTTTCTTGGGTCATATAACAGGCGTCACAATCCTCATTTGCGCTTCCAAAATCTTCATTGCCAACCAAGATATAATTTGAGTCTGCCAACTCAATGTCTAACGATATCTTTCCTTGTCTATCCAATTGCATTATCTTATCCTTAAAGACAAAGCAATTGTGAATTGGATGTCCCACCAGACGATGATATTTGCAATAGTTGGGATCGTTGGTTTGTCCCGCTTCATCCGGCCGCTTCATTTCAGGGAGATCGATGAGATTCGCTTGTACTAGCTCATCAAAGATCCCTGATACTTCTGAATCTAGGAATGGGTATTCTTTTGCTTGAAGCTCTTTAAGTGTCAATTTTCTGTCATTTAGCTCCGGCGGAGTATATTCAACCATGACCCTTTTGCCCTTTTCTCTTCCTCGAAGCTTGAGTGGTGTGACATTTACCGCCATAGACTCTTTAATTTGAGCTTTTGCAAACGCTTTGCCCCCTTTCTCATAATTCATTTGCTCCCCGAATTTGGTAACATCATGTGTAGGTGCTCCATCTGCCCCACTTGTGGCCAGGCTAAATTCCATATCATGAGCACGAGTTGCTAGTTCTTCAAAGGTTACGGGCCTAATTCCTTGTAGGATGTATCGTAATCCCCATATCATCCCTTGAATGCACATTTCAATGCTTGAAGCTTCAGATAAACGATCTTTGCAATTAAGACTTAGGTTCCTCCATCGATTGATATAATCAATGACAGGTTCATCTTTCCACTGGCGAGCATTAGTGAGTTCAATCATGCTAACCGTGCGACGAGTGCTGTAGAAACGGTTGAGGAATTCATGTTCCATTTGATCCCAACTATCGATTGAGCCGGCTTCCAAATCAATGTACCAATCAAAAGCATTGCCCTTCAGCGAACGAACAAATTGTTTGACGAGACGGTCTCCATAAGTTCCTGCATCGTTGCATGTCTCAATGAAGTGAGCCACATGTTGCTTTGGATTTCCTTTGCCGTCAAACTGCTGAAATTTTGGAGGTTGGTAACCACCTGGCATCTTCAATTTATCGGTTCTCATAGTATACGGTTTAGAATACGTCAATGAGGATTTGGACCCTCCGTCTTTCATTGTCCCAATGATGAACTCCTTCAGTTGGCTAACGGGGATCATCCCGTCGTTCGAAACTTGGAAACTTCCTGAAGGCTTTTCGAGTTCCTTTTGCTCTTCTTTTTCAGTTTCGTCAGAAGATTCCTCCCGCTTCTCATATGCGCGGCTGTTATCAACGTCGTCGCTCTTGCTAGTCAGCTTTGCAATCTGGGCATCTTGTTCTTGCACATGTTTCGTAAGCCCTTCGATTGCTCTCGTTAAACTTGCAATTTGCTCTTCCATGGTTGTAGCATTCGTCACCATGACATCATCTCGCTTAGAAGAATTGCTTGAGGTCGAGTGGAGCGAAGGTACCGACGAGCACTCACTTTCGGCATTTTGTTCTTCTTCGATAATGACATTATCTTTGCCAAAAACGAGGTGGCGATCGGTCTCCATGGACTCTGAAATCACTTTGGACATGCTTCGGGTCTTAACACCAGTGTTTTGACTGGAAGAACTCGAAACACTAAAGTTTGATGAGTTTATCATCGATCGTTCTAATTCTTGAAGAGATGAGAGGTAGAGATGTCCCACTGGGCGTGCCAAAAATTTGTAGCGTATTTTCTTTTATTGGAATACCAAATAATTCGAAAAATAATACAAATTAAACTTAATGAAATTTAACGGGCTCTATCTCTATTTGTTCCTCTGATTCTTCACTTGCATGACTTTTGAAAGACTTTGATCTTGATCTTCCTTGATTTGGGCCTTCGTTGAGTTCCGTCGTGGACCTTTGGGCTTGATCACGAACTTAATACTTGGACTTAGAGGACGTTTGTTTAGCTTTGTAGGCTTTTGGGCTTGATCACGAATAATAGCGAATGTTTCTTCGTGGGCCTTTGGGCTTGACCACGAATAATAGCGAATGTTTCTTCGTGGGCCTTTGGGCTTGATCACGAATAATAGCGAACGTTTCTTCGTGGGCCTTTGGGCTCGATCACGAATAATAGCGAACGTTTCTTCGTGGGCCTTTGGGCTTAATTACGAAGCTAACCTTTGGGATTGATATTTTCGAGAGGACGGGACTTGGGCCTCGAACCGTACGCTTCCAAGAAACTCGCACGGGCTTTCCTCGTTGCAGCCGTATGATTATGAGAAACTCGCACGGGTCTTGAGCGTTGAACCGCGCGCTTCCAAGAAACTCGCATGGGCTTTCCACGTTGCAACCGTACGATTATGAGAAACTCGCACGGGTCTTTGAGCGTTGAACCGCGCGCTTCCAAGAAACTCGCACGGGCTTTCCACGTTGCAACCGTACGATTATGAGAAACTCGCACGGGTCTTTGAGCGTTGAACCGCGCGCTTCCAAGAAACTCGCACGGGCTTTCCACGTTGCAACCGTACGATTATGAGAAACTCGAACGGGTCTTGATGAACGTCTTCGAATTTTAACTTGAACACGAAGAACTTCGTTGAGAGAATTTCGAAAGCTTTAAAAGTCTTATATCGTCTCTTGAAGCTCGTGTTTCCTTGAGTGTTTTTTGACTTGTGATTTCTGAATTCTGAAGCCACATATTTATAGGCGTAGAGAATTCACAATTACGGAAAGCGTAATCCTTTTGGGATGATTTCTTCCATATTTATGCGGATTTCATCCATATATGATTTGGTTTTGATTTGATTTGATTTATTCCATATTTGACATATTTGATTTGATCCCTTTACTTATTTAACAAATCCCTACACATATTTACCATGTATAGGATTTTGTATAAAAGGAATATATATTATCATATATGATATTAATTTATTAATTAAATAAACTATTTATTAACTTGAGATTAATTTATAGATCTCAATAAATAGCAATTTAATTAAATGACTTTATTTAATTTCTTGGAATTATTTCATTAAATCCCAATAATATAAATAGACAATTAATTTTTAATTGTCTACAGTTATGTTCGACCAGCCTTGCCATGCAGCAATCTTCATCCTGAGGCTCCTCGTCTTCTGAAGTGTCGTTCACCCATTCAGCTTCTTCAGTAAGCAGAACTTTGCCACTTTCCATTTTGCGGGTCATTCTGGCCTTACGGTCGTAGTAGCCTGAGTCCTTCACGCGTGGGGCGTGGCATTCCTTGGCAAAGTGGCCTGTCTTTCCACATCGAAAGCACTTCACAGACTTTTGAGGTGCTGAGTCCTCCTCTTTCTTTATCGGCTTTGATTCTTCCGTGGGGGTGGTCTTTTTGCTGCCGCTAAAGGTCCTTTGGCGATTGGAGGAGGATGAAGATTTTTTCCCGATCTTCTTTGTGACCATCTTTGTGAGCATTGCCAGTTGTTTGCGTAGATCACGAACATCTTCATCCGATTCTGTATCAGCTTCGGATCCTGAAGAGGTATCAGATACAACAGCTGGTAGCTTCCCTTTGTTCTGTTTGGCCTTAGAGATGGAAGATCGTTCGGTAGTCTTGTTTGAGAGGAGAGCCAGCGGATCGACTCGAGTGTTGTTAGACTGAGGTTGCACGTATGGAGCATAGGCAGATAGGCTGTCGTAGAGAGCATGAATGGAGGTGTTGGAGAGGTCCTTACTCTGAATCATCATAACAGTTGCATTTCCCCAATGTGGTTTGAGGCTACCAAGGAAGCGGTTGTTGATGTCGAATTTGTCCCTCGAGACCCTGGCTTTCTTGAGTTCATTGATGACCTTCAAGTAACGGAGATATGTGTCACGCAGCTCGTCTCCTTCATAGGCTTGGAAATGTTCATACTGTGAGAGGCATGCTGATTTCCTCCCCTGAGCACTCTCAGTTGTGCCTGCCATAATTTCTACGAGTTCATCCCATATTTCCTTAGCAGTTGTGCAGCACTCGATGTGAGCGTAGACTTCGTTGCCCATAGCCTGGAAGAGGTATCCTTTGGCAGTCTCGTCGGCCTGTACGCGAGCCTCTTCATCCTCATTGATGGGACCTCTTGGAGTGCGGCGTTCATCCATGGGAGGGTTTGCGTTTGGCTGTGCAGGGATGATCGTCCAGAATTGTGCTGGACCATTGAAGATGGAGTCCAGTAGGTATTGAGAGAGTGGTGCGCCTTTGTTCCTGATGAATGTGAGGAACCGGTTTGTCCATATGCTGTAGTCGCCTTGTCGCAGCATAGGTGGCCTGGTGTCGGAGCCCACTGTTGAGATGTCATTCGTGGTAGACATGGTTGGTGCAGTCGAATCGTCCGAGGTTTTGATCTTAAATAGATAAGAGAGTTAGTAACGAACGAAATGAGAAATATGAGTTTAACGAGTAGAGTTTTGAGAGAAAAAACATTGTTTAAAGAATTTCTTAGAACTAAGTGAGCGTGTGTGATGGTCGATAATGTATGAAGAGAAGATATATCTTGAAATTAGGAGAAGTTCTAGAAATTTTGAAAACGATTTTTAAGGTGGGATAATATTTTATGTCAAAAGTGGTCTAGGGTGATAGGACTAAAGTGTAAAGATCAAATCTTAAATAAGTTTGAGAAAAATTTAACCTAAGAAGATTTCAACACGAGAAAAAGACTTAACACGTTAAAAAAAATTCGCGGTTTTAAAGGACGTGTTTATACGAAGAGTTATCCGAGAAATTATGTGTTGAGAAATTTCGATGTTTGTGAGTTTTAAAGAGAAATTCTCGGAAGAAGAGAAAAATTCTCAGTGGAAAATTTCTCGGATTTGATTCTCAGTTGAGAATTTTAAAGCTTCGCAAGAAAAATTTCGCAAGTTATAAAATTTCGCAAGTTAAAATTTCGCATGTGAGGAAGATTCTCAGTTGAGAATTTTAAAGCTTCGCAAGAAAATTTCGCAAGTTACAAAATTTCGCAAGGGAGAAAAAAAAATTCTCAGTTAGGAAATTTTCTCGGATTTGAAAGTGTCGTGGTTTTGAAAAAACTTTCTCAGATGAAATTTCGCGGATTTGCAAAATTTTTTTCTTGGTTTTGAAAAATTTCTCGGATATATAAAAATTTCAAAAAGTTCTCGGCTGAGAAATTTCGCGGCTCAGGAAATTCGCGGAGTAAACTCTCTTGGATATGGAATTTCTCGGATTATGAAGAGTAAGCAAATTTCGCAGTTGAAAGTTTCTCAGATTTTGAAAGTAGACAGTTGCGAAAAATGCCGTGAAAGTGAAATTTTCGCGGTTAAAAAAAATTCTCGGAATAAAATTTCGCGGATTTGAAATTTTGCGGACTTGAACGATTCAGCAAGAAGTTTCGCGGGCAAGAACAAGCTTTCACTATTCCATTGTTTACACGCGTTTTGCCAGAAAATCGTCTCGTTCTTGCTTAAATCTCAGCCAAAATCGCTCAAACTTGATCCTAAACTTCAGAAATTCTTTCCTAAACACATAATCGACCGATTTGTGAGCTAAAAACAACAAAAAATAGATCAAATCGACTAAAAACAGAGAATGGCCGAAATGACTTTTTCTGAAAAAACTTTTGCTTCGATCTTGCTCAAAACTCGTTAAAACTGATCCAAAAACTGATCCAAAAGTGTTCTAAAACATTTTAGGTATAGAATCAATCTGGGGAAAGGTTTTAAACACAAAAACGCAGCATCAAAATCCCAAACAGAGTTCAAAATGGCCGAAAGTAATATTTTGCCCAAAAACACCTTTGATCTTTCTCGGAATCGAACGAAACTGGATTCAAATCAATGCAGATCGATCCACGTTTGCTCTGATACCACTTGTTGGTCCCGAGTGCACCAAACAAGGAATCAAAGAGGCTTTAATGGAATGAAAAGGGAGTATTCTCACCTTTGAGTGTGTGTATTGTGTGAAAAAATGGATAAGCCTTTGATCTTTGATTACCTTCAAAAGTGAGTTGGTAAAACCTTATATACCACATTAACCCTAGGTACATTAAGGCCCAATCACTAAGTATGAAATAATTACATTATAGTCCTAAGCCTAAGCTAAAGGATAATTACAAAATAAATCCTAAGACTTAAACTATTGACACAATCTATTAAATATCCTAACACAATTAAAATCGAGTTACTATTAATTAGGTATCTTTAATATTTACCGATTCCATGTGAGGAAACAATAACTCAATGAAAACTTGGAGTGTGGCTTATACATGCAAGGGATGAGTTTGCTTAAGTTTGATATATGTCTGATGTTATATATAATATACATATACATATATATTAATTTATGTTTGGCAAAGCATATACCTAAATCAAAGAACTCACGTTCTTTATATGCAAAGCTCCCTAAGCATTTCAAATCTGGATATCATCTAAAGTTCTCATAGAATCATGTATTGATATCGAAAATAAATTGAACACTAAGAACAAAGGAATTATACCTTTCAAAGACTATCACTTTCGAACTCCTTAACCTTAGATTCTCAAGTTCGGCCGAAGACTCCTTTCTCTCCTAATTTTTCATTTCGTGTTTCAATATTACTCAAGTGAGGCTTTCATGTTAATTAACATATATGAGATACGAGAGAGATTCCCAAATACGTTGGGTCATATAATAAAAGACAAGCAAGTGAAGTGAGTAGTTGGTTATTTTTCCTTTATGATTAATTACATTCGTCCTTTTGTTTGTTTCCTTGCACACTTTGCTTCTCTGTTTGTTTTCTCTTATCTTTTCTATGTCAAATAATCTCCTTAAACAAATAAAAATAATAAGCATTGACATGGGTTTTTTCCCCTTTGCATTAGTAAGTGAGCATCTTTATTTCCTTGCCTTAATAATAAATCTATTTCACTTGGGCCTAGATCCATATTTGATTTATGTTTCCTTGACGGACTTTTAATTATCTATGCTCAATAATGTTTTTAGGGAAATAACATGTTTAATTTACTTTATCATTTTAAACTTCTATAATTTATATTATCCACCCAAAAGTTTAGATTAATATTTCGATACCTCTAAGTTAAAGATTTGCTCTGCTAAATTACATCAAAACCCCGTATTAAATTTTTCGGGTGTTACAATCTCCCTCTCTTAAAAGAATTTCGTCCCCCGAAATTCGCCGACTGGTGAAACTCGGGGTGACGATTTCTCAGATTCTCAAATCTGTCTATAACCTATTAAGGTAGAAATTATTCCCACCTAATTACTCAACTTAGATAACACATTTAAACATGTGACCCAGTTTCTACAATCATTTAATTCCTTACGTCTACACTCAACCACTACTTCCACTAAGCATTATTTCTATTCCCTCTACGCTTTTGTTGCGCACTCTAGCTAAGCATATTTATTCTTATTGTCTATAGTTATTCACATAGACAAGCATATTAGCATAATCACATAATTGCGTCAAACTTAAAACTTACAGGCAAGGCTGATCCTCATGGCTTTTGAGCGGCAGTACATGGACAGTCTACAGAACCTCTAACCTAAGCTCTGATACCACCTGTAACGACCCTCTCTTTTAATAAATGTTTTGCCGGATTTTCGCAACGTAAGTCGCGGAAGACCCGACTAATTAAAACTTTTTCTAAAATAAAATAAATATAATAAAATAAACATCGTCTAAATAATCATATATTTACGCATGCCATAACCCTAAAATAATAAAATACTAAAAACACTGACGTCGCTCCACAGGTCGCATCCATGTACCGCCCCGTCCTCAAAAGTCCGTGGAGTCACCGCCATCAGCCCGCCTAGTCGCGACGCGTATCAACGCCGGACTCGTATGTACCTACAACACGTAAACTGAGCTCCTTGCCCAGTAGATGAATCATGCATGAATGCAGCGTGCGCTCACCCGCAAACCGGAATACCTCACAGTAAATGCACGCTCGACTTTTTCAACTCTTTCCAATTCTATCATAATCCAACACAACAGGGCCCTAGGCTAGACTAGGCACCTCGCGCAACCCATTTAAGGAAGGAGTCAAGAGATCGGCTCTCGGGCAGCCCCGGCTCTCTCCCGAGACGTCTACCTGCCCGGGCGATGCCTGGCTCGTAGCGTCCTCCCTGAGCAAACTCTACCAGGTCGCCTCTTCCGCCAAACACACCCTCTTAAGAGAGGTCTCGACAGTATAACTGTCAGGTGCACTAGACTATCCTCAAACTTGCCAATATCGACACAACATACCTCACACATCGATACCATAAGGTATCACCGTCTCAACACGATCGTCCCCTCACATCAACATGTCGTGCTCATGATATGCAAGTGCAGTGCAAATAACAGATATATATAATGTGCGAAATATATAATACATGCAAAACACGTAATTCATCAAATCACATAATTCACCAATTCACATAAGTATCACATAATAATTCACAAAATCGTTTACGTGCCTTAGGTGAGTTTAACCTACTTGTCGTCCTTAGATTAACAACTGGTACTCCCTAATACTTTGGACCTCCTTTCAAAGTCATCTTCAAAAATAATTATAATAATCCCAGAAAGTCTTACACCAAATACGAACCCCTATGAACAACATCATATTTCGAAAATCATTAAAGCTGATATCCTAATCAGAACTGATTCTAATTCATACCTACGGCTAAACATGGATTTGAAACTTCAAGGACCCAACTCTTAACTATATCTAATAGTCTCAAAAACATCATTTAATTCATACGTTCATATAAAATACCTAGAACATATTATCCTTTTACACACAAGAAAGTTCACGTATCCTAAATAGGGTTTTCTACATACGATATATTTTGAAATCTGCTATAGTAATCTTAAGGTCCCGTAAAAGCACATATCTATTGAAAATATTTGAAACATATATACTCAGTATAGCCTTAGTTCCCGAGTAGTATTAAAACATGAAAGAATCAATTAAAATCGAGTTACTATTAATTAGATATCTTTAATATTTACCGATTCCATGTGAGGAAACAATAACTCAATGAAGACTTGGAGTGTGGCTTATACATGCAAGGGATGAGTTTGCTTAAGTTTGATATATGTCTGATGTTATATATAATATACATATACATATATATTAATTTATGTTTGGCAAAGCATATACCTAAAACAAAGAACTCACGTTCTTTATATGCAAAGCTCCCTAAGCATTTCAAATCTGGATATCATCTAAAGTTCTCATATAATCATGTATTGATATCGAAAATAAATTGAACACTAAGAACAAAGGAATTATACCTTTCAAAGACTATCACTTTCGAACTCCTTAACCTTAGATTCTCAAGTTCGGCCGAAGACTCCTTTCTCTCCTAATTTTTCATTTCGTGTTTCAGTATTACTCAAGTGAGGCTTTCATGTTAATTAACATATATGAGATATGAGAGAGATTCCCAAATACGTTGGGTCATATAATAAAAGACAAGCAAGTGAAGTGAGTAGTTGGTTATTTTTCCTTTATGATTAATTACATTCGTCCTTTTGTTTGTTTCCTTGCACACTTTGCTTCTCTGTTTGTTTTCTCTTACCTTTTCTATGTCAAATAATCTCCTTAAACAAATAAAAATAATAAGCATTGACATGAGTTTTCTCCCCCCTTGCATTAGTAAGTGAGCAACTTTATTTCCTTGCCTTAATAATAAATCTATTTCACTTGGGCCTAGATCCATATTTGATTTATGTTTCCTTGACGGACTTTTAATTATCTATGCTCAATAATGTTTTTAGGGAAATAACATGTTTAATTTACTTTATCATTTTAAACTTCTATAATTTATATTATCCACCCAAAAGTTTAGATTAATATTTCGATACCTCTAAGTTAAAGATTTACTCTGCTAAATTACATCAAAACCCCGTATTAAATTTTTCGGGTGTTACAATCTCCCCCTCTTAAAAGAATTTCGTCCCCCGAAATTCGCCGACTGGTGAAACTCGGGGTGACGATTTCTGAGATTCTCAAATCTGTCTATAACCTATTAAGGTAGAAATTATTCCCACCTAATTACTCAACTTAGATAACACATTTAAACATGTGACCTAGTTTCTACAATCATTTAATTCCTTACGTCTACACTCAACCACTACTTCCACTAAGCATTATTTCTATTCCCTCTACGCTTTTGTTGCGCACTCTAGCTAAGCATATTTATTCTTATTGTCTATAGTTATTCACATAGACAAGCATATTAGCATAATCACATAATTGCGTCAAACTTAAAACTTACAGGCAAGGCTGATCCTCCTGGCTTTTGAGCGGCAGTACATGGACAGTCTACAGAACCTCTAACCTAAGCTCTGATACCACCTGTAACGACCCTCTCTTTTAATAAATGTTTTGCCGGATTTTCGCAACGTAAGTCGCGGAAGACCCGACTAATTAAAACCTTTTCTAAAATAAAATAAATATAATAAAATAAACATCGTCTAAATAATCATATATTTACGCATGCCATAACCCTAAAATAATAAAATACTAAAAACACTGACGTCGCTCCACAGGTCGCATCCATGTACCGCCCCGTCCTCAAAAGTCCGTGGAGTCACCGCCATCAGCCCGCCTAGTCGCGACGCGTATCAACGCCGGACTCGTATGTACCCACAACACGTAAACTGAGCTCCTTGCCCAGTAGATGAAACATGCATGAATGCAGCGTGCGCTCACCCGCAAACCGGAATACCTCACAGTAAATGCACGCTCGACTTTTTCAACTCTTTCCAATTCTATCATAATCCAACACAACAGGGCCCTAGGCTAGACTAGGCACCTCGCGCAACCCATTGATGGAAGGAGTCAAGAGATCGGCTCTCGGGCAGCCCCGGCTCTCTCCCGAGACGTCTACCTGCCCCGGCGATGCCTAGCTCGTAGCGTCCTCCCTGAGCAAACTCTACCAGGTCGCCTCTTCCGCCAAACAGACCCTCTTAAGAGAGGTCTCGACAGTATAACTGTCAGGTGCACTAGACTATCCTCAAACTTGCCAATATCGACACAACATACCTCACACATCGATACCATAAGGTATCACCGTCTCAACACGATCGTCCCCTCACATCAACATGTCGTGCTCATGATATGCAAGTGCAGTGCAAATAACAGATATATATAATGTGCAAAATATATAATACATGCAAAACACGTAATTCATCAAATCACATAATTCACCAATTCACATAAGTATCACATAATAATTCACAAAATCGTTTACGTGCCTTAGGTGAGTTTAACCTACCTGTCGTCCTTAGATTAACAACTGGTACTCCCTAATACTTTGGACCTCCTTTCAAAGTCATCTTCAAAAATAATTATAATAATCCCAGAAAGTCTTACACCAAATACGAACCCCTATGAACAACATCATATTTCGAAAATCATTAAAGCTGATATCCTAATCAGAACTGATTCTAATTCATACCTACGGCTAAACATGGATTTGAAACTTCAAGGACCCAACTCTTAACTATATCTAATAGTCTCAAAAACATCATTTAATTCGTACGTTCATATAAAATACCTAGAACATATTATCCTTTCACACACAAGAAAGTTCACGTATCCTAAATAGGGTTTTCTACATACGATATATTTTGAAATCTGCTATAGTAATCTTAAGGTCCCGTAAAAGCACATATCTATTGAAAATATATTGAACATATATACTCAGTATAGCCTTAGTTCCCAAGTAGTATTAAAACATGAAAGAATCAATTAAAATCGAGTTACTATTAATTAGATATCTTTAATATTTACCGATTCCATGTGAGGAAACAATAACTCAATGAAAACTTGGAGTGTGGCTTATACATGCAAGGGATGAGTTTGCTTAAGTTTGATATATGTCTGATGTTATATATAATATACATATACATATATATTAATTTATGTTTGGCAAAGCATATACCTAAAACAAAGAACTCACGTTCTTTATATGCAAAGCTCCCTAAGCATTTCAAATCTGGATATCATCTAAAGTTCTCATATAATCATGTATTGATATCGAAAATAAATTGAACACTAAGAACAAAGGAATTATACCTTTCAAAGACTATCACTTTCGAACTCCTTAACCTTAGATTCTCAAGTTCGGCCGAAGACTCCTTTCTCTCCTAATTTTTCATTTCGTGTTTCAGTATTACTCAAGTGAGGCTTTCATGTTAATTAACATATATGAGATATGAGAGAGATTCCCAAATACGTTGGGTCATATAATAAAAGACAAGCAAGTGAAGTGAGTAGTTGGTTATTTTTCCTTTATGATTAATTACATTCGTCCTTTTGTTTGTTTCCTTGCACACTTTGCTTCTCTGTTTGTTTTCTCTTATCTTTTCTATGTCAAATAATCTCCTTAAACAAATAAAAATAATAAGCATTGACATGGGTTTTTTCCCCCTTTGCATTAGTAAGTGAGCAACTTTATTTCCTTGCCTTAATAATAAATCTATTTAACTTGGGCCTAGATCCATATTTGATTTATGTTTCCTTGACGGACTTTTAATTATCTATGCTCAATAATGTTTTTAGGGAAATAACATGTTTAATTTACTTTATCATTTTAAACTTCTATAATTTATATTATCCACCCAAAAGTTTAGATTAATATTTCGATACCTCTAAGTTAAAGATTTACTCTGCTAAATTACATCAAAACCCCGTATTAAATTTTTCGGGTGTTACAATCTCCCCCTCTTAAAAGAATTTCGTCCCCAGAAATTCGCCGACTGGTGAAACTCGGGGTGACGATTTCTTAGATTCTCAAATCTGTCTATAACCTATTAAGGTAGAAATTATTCCCACCTAATTACTCAACTTAGATAACACATTTAAACATGTGACCCAGTTTCTACAATCATTTAATTCCTTACGTCTACACTCAACCACTACTTCCACTAAGCATTATTTCTATTCCCTCTACGCTTTTGTTGCGCACTCTAGCTAAGCATATTTATTCTTATTGTCTATAGTTATTCACATAGACAAGCATATTAGCATAATCACATAATTGCGTCAAACTTAAAACTTACAGGCAAGGCTGATCCTCCTGGCTTTTGAGCGGCAGTACATGGACAGTCTACAGAACCTCTAACCTAAGCTCTGATACCACCTGTAACGACCCTCTCTTTTAATAAATATTTTGGCGGATTTTCGCAACGTAAGTCGCGGAAGACCCGACTAATTAAAACTTTTTCTAAAATAAAATAAATATAACAAAATAAACATTGTCTAAATAATCATATATTTACGCATGCCATAACCCTAAAATAATAAAATACTAAAAACACTAACGTCGCTCCACAGGTCGCATCCATGTACCGCCCCGTCCTCAAAAGTACGTGGAGTCACCACCATCAGCCCGCCTAGTCGCGACGCGTATCAACGCCGGACTCGTATGTACCTACAACACGTAAACTGAGCTCCTTGCCCAGTAGATGAAACATGCATGAATGCAGCGCAAACCGGAATACCTCACAATAAATGCACGCTCGAATTTTTCAACTCTTTCCAATTCTATCATAATCCAACACAACAGGGCCCTAGGCTAGACTAGGCACCTCGCGCAACCCATTTAAGGAGGGAGTCAAGAGATCGGCTCTCGGGCAGCCCCCGGCTCTCTCCCGAGACGTCCACCTGCCCCGGCGATGCCTACGCTGGTAGCGTCCTCCCTGAGCAAATTCTACCAGGTCGCCGCTTCCGCCAAACATACCCTCTTAAGAGAGGTCTCGACAGTATAACTGTCAGGTGCACTAGACTATCCTCAAACTTGCCAATATCAGCACAACATACCTCACACATCGATACCATAAGGTATCACCGTCTCAACACGATCGTCCCCTAACATCAACATGTCGTGCTCATGATATGCAAGTGCAGTGCAAATAACAGATATATATAATGTGCAAAATATATAATACATTCAAAACATGTAATTCATCAAATCACATAATTCACCAATTCACATAAGTATCACATAATAATTCACAAAATCGTTTACGTGCCGTAGGTGAGTTTCACCTACATGTCGTCCTTAGATTAACAACTGGTACTCCCTAATACTTTGGACCTCCTTTCAAAGTCATCTTCAAAAATAATTATAATAATCCCAGAAAGTCTTACACCAAATACGAACCCCTATGAACAACATCATATTTCGAAAATCATTACAGCTGATATCCTAATCAGAACTGATTCTAATTCATACCTACGGCTAAACTGGATTTGAAACTTCAAGGACCCAACTCTTAACTATATCTAATAGTCTCAAAAACATCATTTAATTCATACGTTCATATAAAATACCTAGAACATATTATCCTTTTACACACAAGAAAGTTCACGTATCCTAAATAGGGTTTTCTACATACGATATAGTTTGAAATCTGCTATAGTAATCGTAAGGTCCCGTAAAAGCACATATCTATTGAAAATATATTGAACATATATACTCAGTATAGCCTTAGTTCCCGAGTAGTATTAAAACATGAAAGAATCAATGAAAATCGAGTTACTATTAATTAGATATCTTTAATATTCATCGATTTCATGTGAGGAAACAATAACTCAGTGAAAACTTGGAGTGTGGCTTATACATGATCAAGGGATGAGTTTGCTTATGTTTGATATAGGTCTGATGTTATATATAATATACATATACATATATATTAATTTATGTTTGGCAAAGCATATACCTAAAACAAAGAACTCACGTTCTTTATATGCAAAGCTCCCTAAGCATTTCAAATCTGGATATCATCTAAAGTTCTCATATAATCATGTATTGATATCGAAAATAAATTGAACACTAAGAACAAAGGAATTATACCTTTCAAAGACTATCACTTTCGAACTCCTTAACCTTAGATTCTCAAGTTCGGCCGAAGACTCCTTTCTCTCCTAATTTTTCATTTCGTGTTTCAGTATTACTCAAGTGAGGCTTTCATGTTAATTAACATATATGAGATATGAGAGAGATTCCCAAATACGTTGGGTCATATAATAAAAGACAAGCAAGTGAAGTGAGTAGTTGGTTATTTTTCCTTTATGATTAATTAATATTCGTCCTTTTGTTTGTTTCCTTGCACACTTTGCTTCTCTGTTTGTTTTCTCTTATCTTTTCTATGTCAAATAATCTGCTTAAACAAATAAAAATAATAAGCATTGACGTGGGTTTTTTCCCCCTTTGCATTAATAAGTGAGCAACTTTATTTCCTTGCCTTAATAATAAATCTATTTCACTTGGGCCTAGATCCATATTTGATTTATCTTTCCTTGATGGACTTTTAATTAGCTATGCTCAATAATGTTTTTAGGGAAATAACATGTTTAATTTACTTTATCATTTTAAACTTCTATAATTTATATTATCCACCCAAAGTTTAGATTAATATTTCGATACCTCTAAGTTAAAGATTTACTCTGCTAAATTACATCAAAACCCCGTATTAAATTTTTCGGGTGTTACCGAAACGGCTATGAGGGAGCTACACGATTTGATCCATCCGGAAAATATCTATTGGCAGCAAAGGGGCAAAGCTGATTAATGAGGATAGTAATACGAAGTTCTTTCATAGACGAGCTACAACAAGGAGAACCCGAAATCACTTTTCTAGTCTTCGGGATTCGATGGGTGTATTACGCCACGAGCAGAAAGAGATCGAGCAGATTGTTGATGATTACTTTAGGAACCTTTTCCTCTCATCTCAACCGGACGAATCTTCCATGGAACAGGCAATTCGATATATTTCCCCCCGAGTCACAGAGGATATGAACGCGATGCTTCTGTACGATTACTCGAGGGAGGAAGTCGACAATGCCCTAACAGGTATGTTCCCATATAAATCCCCAAGCTCGGATGGATTTTCACCTATTTTTACCAAAAATCTTGGGAAATTATAGGTGAGAAAACGTCTCGCTGTATACTTGACTTCTTAAACCGCGGAATCTCCTCTCCCGTTTTCCACGACACCCATATTATCTTGATTCCAAAAATCGATAAACCCGAAACCTTGGCTCATTTTCGCCCGATTAGTCTGTGTAATGTTGTCTACCGTATTGCTTCTAAATGTATTACCAACGGACTAAAGGAAGTCATGGATCACGTTATCTCCCCATCCCAATCCGCATTCATCCCGAACAGGCTCATTACAGATAACGTCCTCATTGCTTTCGAGACGAACCATGCCATGAAACAGAAACGAACCGGTCTAGAGGGTTATTGTGCCCTTAAACTGAGCCTATGATCGTGTTGAATGGACGTTTCTCGAGAAGGTTATGTGCAAACTAGGGTTCCATAATCGTTTCATTGTCGTGTATCTCGAGGGTCTCTTTTTCGTTTATTCTTAACGGGTCTTGCTTTGGACGCCTAACTCCATCTAGGGGTTCGCCAAGGAGATCCGCGTTTAGTAGTTTGTTGCAGCAAGCCGAGAGGGTTGGGTCGCTACGCGGAATTTCAGTGCGTCGGGATGCTCCTTCGGTTTCCCATCTCCTTTTTGCCGACGACACGATCATCTTTAGCAAAGCAATACCGAGGCGATGGGGACTGTTCAGTCCATCATTGATGTGTCGAGGCCAGGCGGTGAACTTCTCGAAGTCCTCAGCTACTTTTTCCCCAAATGTGCAGGAGGAAACACGACGTGCATGCTGTCGTTCCCTTGGGATCGACCCAAGCGTCAAACATAGTCTATATCTGGGACTCCCATCTGTGGTAGGAAGGAACAGGAAAGAATTTTTTGCCTATATTCGGGAACACGTGTGGAAGCGAGTTCAACGCTGGTCTGAAAAATCGCTGTCTCAAGCGGGGCGGAGGTTCTCATAAAGGCCGTCCTCCAAGCTATACTGTCATATGCTATGTCTTGTTTTCTACTCCCTGCAGGTGTTTTACATGATATACAAAGGTCGGTGACACGGTTTTGGTGGGGATCAAACAAGCAGTCGAGTATTCATTGGACAACTTGGCGGAAGATGTGTCTCGGGGGGAATAGGATTTCGTGATTTACGCATGTTTAACTTGGCTCTTGTAGCGAAGCAAGCATGGCTATCCTTACACAGCCCGATGGTCTTCTAGCTTGGATATTTAAGGCATGCTACTTCCCGGACGGCGACTTGATTAGAGCTCCTTTGGGGCCGAATCCGTCTCTCACGTGGCGCGCGATTTTCCAAGCAAAGTCCATCCTCTGGCTGGGGCTTCGTTGGGAGATTGGCACGGGCTCTGATATTAACATCTGGGATCAACCTTGGATACAGGGGACTCGACGCTTTACTCCGATCACTCCACCAGAGCAATGTTATATTAACATGAAGGTTACTGATCTACGTCTTTCTGTCACACAAGGCTGGAACGTGTCCATGTTTCGGGCAATCTTTCTCCCTACCGACGCTGATAAAATCCTCGGCATCCCCTTGAGTTCGCTGCCTCTGCCTGACAAATTGGTTTGGCATCTCTCGAGGAGTGGGCAATTTTCGGTTAAATCAGCATATTGGGCCGCTACGGAGGACTTCGTTTCGCCGCAAGCTTGTTCTAGTGCGGGGCCCCTATCGTGGAATTTCATTTGGAACTCATCAGCTCTCCCCCGGATAAAGCTCTTTGCATGGAGGCGTATGCATGATCTTATCGCGTCAGGCTCTAATCTCTTCAAACGGAAGTCTTATCCAGTCCTTGCTGTTCTAGATGTGGCTTTGGGGTGGAGGATGCTAGACATATCTTTGTCGACTGCCCGGCCACTACGCCTTTTTGGAGGATGTCCCAACTCCCGAATCATGTCATCAACCAATGGTCTAGCTCTACTGAAGAATGGCTCCGTAATGCGGGTTCTATCTTGACGAAGGAGGAGTTTACATGCTTTATTGCTACGTACTGGGAAATTTGGGGTGCCCGAAATAAGTGGATCTTTGAGGGAGTAGCGTGTGCGCCAGGAGCTTCGCTTAGAGCCTTCACTCGCAAGGATTCTGATCCGCTGGCGGGAAAAGTGGCTCCAAATGATAAACCATTAAACGGGGAAGGGTGGCTACGCCCAACTGATGCGGAGCTAAAGATTAATTGCGATGGGGCAATTCATCATGAAAGGGCAGGGGCATCTCTTGGTATTATCGTGCAGGACAGCATGGGGACTTGCAGGAGGTGGGGAACCCGTTCATCCATGGTATTCAGGAGGCAGTGGTCATTGAAGCCTTAGCTGTTCGAGAAGCTTTATGCTTGGTTCGTATGGAAAGCTGGGATAATGTGGTAATTGAGAGTGATTGTGAAGAGGTTATCGTGGCCCTTTGAAACCGTAGCTCGGACTCTTCTAAAACCGGAAGCGTCCTTCGAGAATGTCTGTGCATGATCGAGTCGCTTCGTAACGTTGGTCTCTCGTTTGTTAGACGGGATGGTAATAGGGCTGCCCACTTTCTTGCTAAGAATAGGGTCAATTCGAAATCAGGCCCTATTAAGGGTTTGATTTCGAATTCAGGCCCTGTTTGAGAATTTTTTAGGTTAAAGGACCCATTTTGTGTGGTGTAAAAAAGTGGTACGAAAGATACATGAACTGGTATAGAATGATCGTTTTGTGTTACATACTTTGAACATCTGGTATGTCAAAGCAATAAAGTGGTACTGCAGAAAATAAACTGGTATCAGATGATCATAAACTGGTACCAGATTATGGTTTTGTGGTACAGAATTTCAACATACTGGTATATAAGAGCAATGAAGTGGTACTGCACAAAAATGGGTCCTTAAAACTAATTTTTTTGCCAAGAGGGCCTGAATCCTAAATGATAGTTATGGGAGGGCCTGAAATAAAAATGCCCCCTAAGAATATGGGTTGGATTGCGGAAGGTCGTACTCCTCCCGTTCACTCACTCGCATGTATTCTGTTTGACGATATTTCTTAGCTCAAGTCTTTATTAAAAAAAAAAAGTATATGAGAAATGTATTAATATGGTATGCAAAAGGCAAAAGTACTTGATTGGGTCCTCTGTAGTAATTAGCATCTTTTAAAGTCTGAATGAACCTGAATTTGTCTGCCAAAGTGCGCCTCAATTTTCGGCCATATAGGAACCGCTATTTTACTGTTGCACCAGAATTATCCAAAAGACGAGGGGGAATGAAATAGCAAACGGAACCTTTTTGTTCACAGGGTTTTGGTTAATAAACCTCTGAAAAAGTAGCAATAATGGAGGCAAATACTTTGCATTTGCTGACATACGCCGCTCTCACACCAATACTCCGTGTTCGTTCACCACCATCGCTAGTATTCATAAAGGCTATCCGACGGCTACTGCCATCTTGTAAGAAGAGTAAGGGGACGTTTAGTTTTCAACTCTCCTGATAGGCCCTAAGTTTAATTCTTGGTTAATAGATGAAAGTTCTTTCTTTTTTTGTGTGGGGCTTGTTGGGGTTATTCTTTTTGCTTTCCCAGCATTTTGCAGAAGCAAGAAGATAGAAGATCGAGACCTGTACGGACTTCCAAAAGAATACTACGACGATGTATGCCTTTTTTTTTTTCCTCTTCGTTGCTTCGGATTGGGTCTTTATCTTGCCTTTTCCTCTACTGTCTGAGCTGGACTTTGTGTTGTTCTTCGGTTTGAATCTTGGATAATACTTGTGGTAGTAAAAGAGTATAACAATTCGCTTGTGATGTTATTTCTGATTGGAGTTGTAGTTTCTGGGATACTCTGACTGAACCATAGGATAAGTGATAATCTTCTTGTTTGGATAGATTACTGTGAGAAATTGCTCATGAGATTGAACTCTTAGGAGTGGCAAGCCCAGCAGAGAGAGAAGACAAAGGAGTTCCGTAGAAAGCAACAAGAAGAAGACGAAGAAGAGGAAAAAAAGGTCGAGGAATATCGTGAAATCGGTCTTCGCTTGAAAGATTATCCTGAAGAAGAGCTCATAAAAGCCAAGAAATTGGTCTCAAGCTTCATAAGATCAGCCGAAGAAGTTGAAGAGGTACTTCCCAAATGCCTTGTGAGTGGATCTGAATTGTTTTATTCAACTTATGATAGGAGACTATCTTATTTTCCTGAGATTGTTGACTCTATGGCTCTACTTTCTGCATCCTATTTTAACTAAATTGGTTCTAAAGTCTCTATGTGGAGATTTCACATCTAAAGTTGCGACCTTTACTTGTGGGCTTGAAGTCTCATTTTTTTTTTTACTTGTTTCGTACGCGAAAAGTAAATGTTTTATGTTATATTTCGCCAATCGAGTCAAGCTCAAGCTGAGCATCAGATTTCTTAATGAAAAAAGAGTGCCAATTTGGTTCAACTGTAACCAATCTGAGGTTAAACGGCTCTAACAGACAATCAAGAACCAAGCATCTTCGTCAGTCGTTAAAGTTTAGACTTTTTTCGACGGTGCCTTTTGGCTCCCATCGAAGAACACGTTAGTTTGGTCCACATTGGGTTCCTTCAGTCAATGTGAAGTTCTGGAATTTCCTTTTTTATTGCAGAAAATCGAGGAGGCTGCAGAGAGAGGCGAACTCACTGAGCTCGTGTTAATGGTGATATGGAATCGCCTTGATCTTGCTCGACGCGATGTAAGTGAGGATAAGCTGCAATCTTCAGTTTTGCGTAGTTAGGAATCTTTGACATGTTTATAGCGTAGATTCACAGTTTCAGAATTTTGTCAATTAGTTTATGGGGCTATGCATCTTTCTAGTCTGTGTGTTAACCCTCGTGCAATGATTTTTTTCTGTTTTTCGACTAATGTGTCGATGTTAATCTGATCGGCAATCTCCTACAGGAGGAAAAGGATGCTATTAGAAGCCTTGATCTCTTGTACAGAAGGGTTGAGGTATATGATTTCGTACGTATATCTAAAGGGTATTTCCGTCATTTGCTCCATTCGTCGAATCCTTTTTCTTTTGTTTTCTAGACTGAGATTCTGAAGCGCGAGGCTACGCCGGCGATGAAACTGCTCAACGATCTCCTAAACATGCACGACGGTTTCGACGACGATGGTTGGCTAAAGGCGTGTAAGAAAATCATGGTCGAAACGTTTCCCAGAGAAGACCCCTTCAGCATCCTCGTACCCGCCGGGTTCGACCTAGATAAGGTAAAAATATTCGAATATAGCTTTGCTTTTCATTATTTTTCATTCATGTATGTTTTGGGGAGTGACGTCGTATTAAGGACGTCTAACTTAGATGGTTGCGATTTTAGACAGGACAGTAAGTTCCGTAATTGACGAAGTTAGGACAATTAACGCCAGCGTTGCAATCTCAAGAGTCAGGACATATTTCCAGAATGTACCAACTCGTTTCAAAACTGAAGCAATTTGAGGACAGAAAGTTTCAAAACCCCGACGCTAATCGTCCTTAAATTGCTTCATTCTTGAAAACAAACGTCCTAAAACTGCAACTTTAATTAAATGTCCTCAATTTTGAATTTTATTTTCCTTAAAATTGCAACCCTTTAATTTAAGTGTCCTCATAATTCCACTACCCCTAACATACAAGACCGAAAGATATAATTAAGCAATCTTCTATTAAAGAGCGTAGGGTGGATAAAAATTGTCACATTGGTCTGTCAATTTGATAAGACAACTTTATATATTTTATTTATTACTAGTTTAACCTTAAATAACAATTTTATCTTTTTTAACTAACTTAATTAATAATATAATGTTTAAAATATAATTTGATATTTACACGCACGTTGGGTGTGTTAAACATACTAGTGTAGTGAGAACAGGGCTGAACTAAATTGCGTATCATTATTATTATTATTATTTATTATATATTTGCTTATATCCATGTCAGCATCAAGGACCAATGAGACCTTCCCTAGAAAACGACGACGTTCTACTGAGGGTCGATTTCATAAGAGAAGTCGACGCACTCTTACAAGAAGTTCGTTTCGAACAGAAAAATCGAGTAAACACGGAAGCCCTCGACGCTGAATCGGTGGCTAATAGGCTTAAGCAACAAGAGAAACAGAGAGCTATTCGCCAGGTCAAAGCCCTTTTAGAACTCGCCATTAACCTTACATGGTAACAAACCAAGTATTCGAGGCAGCGATTTCGCTTGTACGATGTTCGTTGATGTTCGATGAACGATTATAAACCAAAATGTATCGAAGGAAAATTAGCTATATATTCGAAATGCGCATTTGTTTTACACTCGATTCTATGACTACGATGGATGCACAAAACTAACCTAATGATCCGTTAATAAGTGGTTTTCTCTTCCAGTCTCTTTTTTCGAAATCGGCCCTCCTTGTTTACCTTGGACTACCTGAAATCATCGTGTCGTAAAGCCCAGAATGTAATAAAATTTAAATGAATGGATTCACACTGATAAACTCTCATTTCGAATCAATGTGAAATGCCAAACAGTGTGAAGGAAAAAAAGAAGGGTAAAAAAAACGCACCGAAGATGGTTTTTGAGCGTTGAGCCTGCGAGTTGAAGGTGCTCGAGCAACAGATGAAGCAGCAGCTGCAGCAACTACACGAATTCTGCAAGAACATATGTAAGTTTATTTTTGCAGAACTTTTAATAATTTGAATTGTTAAAGCTAATAAATAACTCTTACGCACCTTTTATGTACATCGATATACACATCAGTCTCGTCCACAATTTCCTCCTGCAATGTGCTCACCATTCACCGTCAATGCGAAAAGAAGCGAAATATATAGAACGGCCACTATTTTATTATTCTTGCCATCGTGTCATCTAAAAACACATTTTAACATCCCTCATGTTGCAAATTTAGCAAAAAGCTTGATTTGAGGGGCCAAAAATGTTTATAAGCAACGAAAAATCTTAAATCTTTCGAAGTACCTGTAGTAATTCTTCGAACACATCTTCCAATGTGATTATGCCAATGACGTCTCCATCGTTGATGTCTCCATCTCCACAGTCCCAACCATTCGTCAAGGAACCGTTCAGCTGAGGTTTCTCTATGTTTACTACAACACTGTCCAATTTCTTATCATCCTTCGAAAGCAAAGGAGTTGTCAACTGTGAATTCCCATTTCTACAGTGTTTCTTATCCCCGACTCCGTCGTCGGGAGAAAGATACATATTTTTCTCTTTCTCTCGCACCTTCACTACAGCTGCCATGTGACTGCTCCCTTTTTGAAACTCGTTCAGAATATCGTACAAAGGCATATTTGAAGGCACTCTGCAATATACATTTAGGCCGTGTTAGTTCAAAAATCAATATAATGTCACATTACTACTAGTTAAGTTAGTCGTAACCAATTTATATATTGAAGCAAAAGGGCCCCTCGATTATGCTATAGCATTACCTGGGCATTCGCCGAATGGAGACAGAACTAACTGGAGTTTCTGTCTCTGCTCGTACAGTAAGAAGATTTTTTACCTAAATTAAACGGGAAGAAATGGTCTTATATGAAAAAAGCTATAAACAAACGCACGAAATTCAAGTAAATGATAATAAATTAGGGAAAAAGCATACCAAGAGGAGTCCAACGATGTTCTTCGGGTTTTCAGAATAGACAGGTATCCGACTGTGACCCCGGGCGAGGATTTTCCCGATGGTTTCCCTACATTGCAATGTTTCGTAATGGGAAACTTGCAAATACTAGCCCGAGCGATAAAGTAATCAATAGAACAATATACTTTAAGGTGGTATTCGTAGGCAATATAATAGAGATCAGTCACAAGGCAAAGTTTTTTTTCTTATTTCTCAGACTAGTGAGTCC
Source organism: Craterostigma plantagineum (assembly GCA_027422505.1). NCBI lineage: Eukaryota > Viridiplantae > Streptophyta > Magnoliopsida > Lamiales > Linderniaceae > Craterostigma > Craterostigma plantagineum. The sequence continues at coordinate 7,236,229 of JAPQWV010000013.1, read as the reverse complement.
TCAGAATTTAGCAGGAAGATTGGACTTCCATTCAATTTTATACGTAACATCCATTGAAAAAATCATAACGGGATTTAACCAACCAATTCAATCGCGAGTTAACATTAAGTGAGAAAGTTGATTCGATGGGTGTCATAGCTTCCTCAGCAGTCTGCACAGAATTAAAAAACTCGTTATGTTTACAATTCTGGGGATAAAAGATTCTTGAAACAGCAGTCTGAATTTATGACAATGTGAAAAAAGAAGTCGGAAAATTTTAATAGATGGAATTTCCATGGCGACAAATAAAAAATCAGTAAATTGATGCAACAAAAACAATTAATTTGAAAAAAACGAGCTGTAAAAAGAGTCAAAGAAGAGAAGAACAAACATTTAGCACTTAAGGGAGCACACCTTTTCTGTCAAATCTAATGCTCCACTAATGATGGTGGCTTCATCGTGAGTAAGTTCACCGCCTTTACCCGCCTTACAAAATTTAATCAAAGAAAAAAATGGATCCCAATAATGGATTTGTTTCCACAAATAACCAACACAAGACATCAGACTTGTAAAAAAGCGTGAATATCCTCTGCTGACTACTATTCATCGCATAAATTGAAGAGTCACCAATAAATAAGAGATACGCAAAAAAAGTTACCTCCTGGCTATGGATAGAGACAAGTGCTTTCAACTGGGGTCGTCTAAATAACACATCTCCATGCCCCAAGACAGAGTCCAGAATCTAAATTATAAAGCAGTTAAACATCAAGAAGATATCCTCAATGCGATGTACAGTTTTACGCCAAAACATATTAAAACAGATAAGGAATAACCTTTATCACACCATAGAAACTCGTTATGACATCTAGCACTTCGAAAAAGACCCTAACTTCGTAGAAAAACACCTACCTTTCCAATGGGATAAGAAATGGGATAACAAACGATCATCAATACGCGAACTAGCCATATGCAGTTTGCTCCAACAGCCAATCCATATCTAGAGCACACTGCTTGAGGAATAACCTAATCAATCACCAAAAAATACCAACATAAATATAAGAATTAAAATTAGAGTCGGGAAAAGAAAAAGAAAGAAAGAAAAATAACTGAGCCCACCTCACCGAAAGCTAGAATAAATGTCACGGACAGGATCACTGCAACTACGGGATGAAATAGTTTGTCCAAATAGATCGGGAGTGCCTGGAAAGATACCATGTATTCAAGTAACATCAGAAAACAAAAAATTAAAGAAAGCATATGATTTCCATTATAGACTTGAAACAAAAAGTTCAAGAACTCGCCTCCATTGCAACTGCATTGCACAAGAGGAGTGTCACGAGAAGCTGGTGCTGCTTTTGTACTACTGGCAAAATAGTTGCTACAGAACAAAAATTTCCAAATTACAAAACCAGTCCACACTGAGAAAAACATCAGAGTGTTCACATACTCAGAACCAAGAATCAGGGAAAACCCATGATATGATCATGTATCATTATTCACTTCCATACATTGAATTGCTCCGTAAGTTTTATACCCCAAAATGAGAAACAAACCCCAATATGAGTAGAAGTCATTTCCTTCTCCTCTAAAACACCACAAACCAAACCACTAGCATCGTAATATTCCGAGAATTCAATCAAGCCCAAAGCACCAAAACAAATAAAGATCAAAATTTACCATTTAATCCATCTTCTTCAACCAGAATCAAAGACTAATCCATTAATAACGGAAGAGGGACTGAGCCAATATAATTCTCAATTACAAATACAAGAGACACACCATACACGCACAAAGATAAATTAAAAAGAAAAATCACCCGCTTGTTTTTTCTCGGTGGAAGTGCCGCTACGTTTGAGTATCTCTAGTTCGACGAGTCCGAGGGACATTAATCCCAGAGTGAGACCGGACATAATCCCAGCGAAGAGTACAAGGAAACAAGAAATCCCTGCGTACACAAACCATAGGCTCCTACCGAACTCAATATCCTGAGAATCGTCGTAGAAAGCCCTAGTAAAAATGCCCGCCATGGCCAGAGCGTTTAACGGCATCACACCCATATCAGAAAAACAGTAACTTGGATCTGCCAGGAGTAATTCAATTGAATTTCACAATCCAAGGCGACCCTTTTGGTTTAATTTTTGCTTATTTCGCTGGAAAAATTCAATCAGGCGGTGAGTCGATAAGTTCAATGTTTTCACGTGATTATCTTATGGGCTAAAAAACGCAGTACATCGATCAACAATGTCAGCTGACTTGTCAGAGATGAGTGGATGAGGTGTTGTATTGTATGAAGGAAGAGATGAGTTGTGAAGTTGCTGGAGGAAGCAGAATTGGACTTAGGGTAAATAGCATAACTGGTGGTTTACCTGAGATGCATTGTTACTGCCTTGTACTTTATAAATGACGTGAAATTTACTTGTGGTTTCAGAAACTCGGCATGATTCACTCCGGGCAGCCTATCTAGCCGCCATTGCCGCAAACGCGCTTCTACCCGTGACTGGGTAGGAGTTAAATGACTTAATATAAAACGAAATGATCAAAGTAACCCTAAACTCATCGTCATAACATACCAAAATTAAACGAATTTTTTTATTTCAGCTCGACATCGGACGTTTTAGATCTCGTACTGTCTTTCATCGGATGATTTGCAAATTTGGGTTTCTTCAGAGCAGTCGGCACTGATTGTAAGTTTTTTTTCATGGGTGATTTCTCAAACCATCTTCGTCTAATTTCCTGCGTTGCCGTTGATTTTCATTGTTTGTCCTTGGTTATTTTGCGGATTTGATTTTTCATGGGTGATGTCTGTTGAAGCTTCGCATTAGCATATGAAATGTAATTAAGCAGCTTGGTTCGTTCTTGTTTATGCATTTTAATAGAGGCCATCAGCATGTCTTCTGCATCAACTAACAGTGCGAAAATGGAGTTGAGGTACAAAAATCACTTGTGCAAATGTGGAAGAATTGCTGCCATCAAAGTTTGTCCTGCAAAAGACTCCAAGGGGAAACTGTTTTGTAGTTGTCTGGTTGGGTATTGCGACTTTTTCATGTGGTTGCGTCCCATAAATTATAACATTGAGGAAGATATCTCGAACAATGATTATGTGTTTGCGTCCCGTAAATCATGTGACAATGCAGAGCAGATTGGCGACCTAATTGATACATGTGACAAGTTGGAGCTACGAGTTGCAGAGGAAGATATCTCGGACAATGATTATGTGTTTGCGTCCCGTAAATCACGTGACAATGCAGAGCAGATTGGCGACCTAATTGATACATGCGACAAGTTGGAGCTACGAGTTGCAGCGCTGCAAAACAATGCAAAAGTGTTGAACTATAGCCTTGTTTTGATTGTGATCATTGTAGTTGTCCTGCTTTTGAAGTAGAAGTAGAACATGTGTTTGTGATGTTTGCCTAAGTGCTTTGCACATCGTCTGTATTTCGAATGTTTGAAGAACAATGTATTTTGAACATGTATTTTGAATGTCGGCACTTGGTTGTTTTCATCTTCGTTTGATCAAGTGTACTTGGACCAAAATATGATCAATCAAGTTTACAGAAAACATACCAAAACATCAATCGAGGCTACAAAAAACAGAACCAATCCAGAGCAAAATATGATCAATCAAGTCTACAGAAAACAAGACCAAAACAGACCCAAACATCAATCCCAAAACAGATCCAAACATCAATCCCAAAACATCAATCCCAAAACAGACCCAAACATGCCAAACTTGTCTCAAACCAGAAAACAGAACCAAAGCAGACCAAAGCAGATGCAGCCTTCAAGTCAGTTCAACTTTCCCTTGTCTTTTGGAGGTAGAGCAGTTTTAGTTCTTGGCTTAAATGTGACTTGAACATCTCTAAGCAAACTTGAAGCTGTAGGCTTGCACAATCTCTTCAAGGCCTTACTACATTCAGCATCCAAGTCCTTAACTTTTCTTTTCGGGACCTTCTGCTTTCTTGCTGTCTTTGCATTAGTGCTAGAATTCTGTAGACATTGTGAAATATGGTTAGGAATGCTTATGCAAACTTTTATAGGTAGTTTACATATATTACCTGTGTTGGGATTTCTGGAGCACCTTCAGGAACATATGGTGCAGTTTCTTGTGGAACATATGGTGTAGTTGACTGTGGAGCAGATGGTGCAAATTCATGTGGAACAAATGGTGCAGTTGCTTGTGGAGCAGATGGTGCAAACATATCAGCAGCAGTTGGAACACCTTATTGTTTTTCTGAATTACTATTCACTGCCCCCTAAAGGACTGTAAAAAGACAATTTTGCCCTTTTGAATAAAAATTTCTATTGAAAGTCTTTTCCCAGACAACACTTTCCATATCGCAATCACACATCCAAATCAGACTCAAACAAAAAAAAAAGTAAAATCGCAATGGATCGACGACAGGAAAGGGTCTATTCGCACGCTGGTAAGCAAATTCTCGAAAAAATCGTTCGTACGTAGATGAATTATCGAACACGGGCTCGGAATCGTTTCGAAAAAGTCCCGATCGAACGAATTATTGGGCCAGCGCATGGTACGGCCGAAAATAATTTCGGCCCTGCCATAGAGAGCCGAAATTACTATTCGGCCGGTGCTGCGGCCGAAAATACTGACAGGCCGGTGCTGCACCGGCCAAGAATCAGTCGAAAATCCTGTTCGACCTATTTTTTAATAAATATTTAATTGCAGACCAGGGGTGGGAAGTCCCTACCGGAGGTAGCAGTAGATCCACCCCGTTGGAGGCATTTGAGAGCGCCACACGAGAATGCGCAGCGTTGATGCATCCGTTCGTAGAGAACGGGAGGAGGAGAGGTGGCAGCGAGTTGCTGCTTCTCAGTCCACATATGCGGATTACGATCCGGATGCGGGCAATGATGACGTACCGGATGATGCAGCATCGTTTCAGTCATCCGATGACGATGTGCCACCGGCCTCCTCAGGTAAATATTTTTCTCGTCTATAAATTGACATGCGATGGCGGAAAAAAATAAATTGACATGCGATGTCGTGTCTTAACATACGTAAAAGAAATTAATTTTTTTTGGCGTTATTCGTAAAAATGAAATAGCGAGCAAGCGCTCCAGGGTCGTAGATGACGATTCCTGGAGGGTGCAGGGGCCACCGCCCGGTGGTCCACAAGATGACGAGGTGATCCCTAGTTATCTGGGGCACATCGCGCCCCGCATCTGGATGAGTGAGCAGGAGAGACCCCTACTGAAGTGCGAGCAGCGGACGTTAGTGGTTGGGAAGCTTAAGAATTGGTACTGCCAATTCCCGCTGGAGACACAGCACCAGGTCGATGGCACAAGGCTTGGACACCTCACAGATGTATGGTGGGTCACTTGGACCAGCCTCTACTGTGCGCTTTTGTGGAGCGTTGGCAGCCCTACACGAACACCTTCCACATGCCATTCGGGGAGATGATGGTCATGCTCCACGACGTCGAGCAGATCCTGGGTATCCCGATCGACGGGGAGACGGTATCGCGCACCCCAGACGTCGCCGATGGGCATATCACAGCGAGGAAGATAATGGGCATATCGTGGATGCGCTGAGGAGTTCCTGCCGGTGCCGCTTGGTTGTGTGATTCTCTTGGGGTCGACACTGTTCGTCGACAAGAGCGGGACCCGTGTGAAGCCCGACATCATGCATGAGTTTTACCGCTCGTTGGCCTCTGCCAGGCAGTACTCGTGGGGATCGGCCACACTTGCGTACCTTTATCGCCAGCTTGGCCTCGCAAGCAGGGCGGATGCGAGGGGTGGTGCCTCTCGTTACTACAGGCGTGGATCTACGAGTAATTTCCATGCTTCCGCCCACACCGTCTCCCCCACCATGTGGAGCCTGACCAGACACGATCACGCATGTGGTCTGTATCTCAGCACAAGAAGACGGTCCACCGTTTGGTTGAGATCCGCCGTCAGATAGATGTCATGACTGCAAACGAGGTATCTTAACAATTTATATTCTATATTTAGGACAATTAAAATTGTGAACTGTTATCAGGTTGTTTGGCTGCCGTACGGTCCAGATCCAGCGTCGCAGCACCCGGGGACGCTTTTCGTGGGTTGGGTTAGATATCGCGATATCGTTGAGCCCTACGCACCCTTGATAGTGTTACTCCAGCTGGGGTACGTGCATGTCATCCCGCCACCGATGAGTCCGCCACAGAAAGCGGTCATGCCAGCAGACTCGGCAAGGTATAAGGTGGACTATTCTGCCGGTTCAGCGGAACATGCTTGGCGTCAGTTCCCGTACGCCTACATCCTCAACCTCTCGTACATCAACCGGGCCGCCGTGGAGTACCTTGGTGAAACGTTCAAGGGTACATGGACTGGTATCAGCGGCATTCTCATCCTCGTCTATAGGAGCCGTGATCCTCATCGGACGACATACCCCCATGCAGCCACGGCGACTACGTATGTAATTTAATCTTATGTGGATTTGTTATATTTATATGTTTAATCACTTTTTATATGTATTATTTCTATGTACAGTGGTATAGCTCGATGTACACCTTGACTAGCGATATGCTAACTAGGATGCATCTGGACGGTTATCCGTCCACGGACGAGTTCAGAGAGAGGCTCAACGAGCTCAACGACCGGTAGCGCCACGCCCCGTGATGTGTTATTATTTTGTTTATGTTTTGTTTATGTATCGGACGCGTACTGTTTATGTTTGGAATATTTTTTTTGCATCTTTATTCCGTTTCGAATTACTAATAGAATAGATAGTCACAACTTATGACACAAAAAAAAATTACTAATACATATAATTATTCCCGAAAAACTTAGAAAAAAAATACGGTCGATCAAGATTTTCGGCCAGGAAGTGCAGCGGACGAACGAAATTTTCGGCCCTGCAATGTACAGGCCGATCGATTTTTATCGGCCAGACCTGTCAGACCCGAAAATTTTGATTGGCCAGTACACTACGGGGCCGAACGGCTTTTTCGGCTAGGCAGTGTCCAGGCCGAAAAAATCAATCGGCCCGCACACAGCCCGACTGAAAATTTCGTGAGGCGCGTGCACTGCAGGGCCGAAAATATCGATCGATCGGTCCCAAAATGTTAAATCGAATTTTTTTTCCGTATCGATCGATCATTCGAATTTATTTGTGTATGTAGTTTTCAGTATTTCGTACCGGAATTATATATTTAGTTTTTTCTTTTTAAATAAATTTAAATATCATAAGGGCAAAATCGTCTTTTTACAGCCCTGTAGGGGGCGGTGAATAGTAACTCCTTGTTTTTATTAAATTTGTCAAATATATCATTGTTAAAAATACAATATATCATATATATAATCTAAGTGTAAATTTGTCAAATATTAATATACCATAGTTGTGTACAAGGGCGACGCGTGAGGATTATAAAGATCGCCTATATCGAATCTAATGGAGGATTGAGGATCGAAATATGATCGTCACTCCAATTATAAAATAATACTCCATCCGTCCCGCTAATTTTATCACATTTTTTCATTTCGGCGTCCCAATAATTTTATCACACTTCCTTTTTGGGTAAAAAATTAAACACCATTTTAAATGTAATTGAAGGGAAAAGTAAATAGTGAGAATAATTAGGAAAATGTTATAAATTTAAACAAGTTGTTTATATATAATCCAATTATATTATATTATTATAACAATGCCACCTTAATTTGCGTGCCCAGCAACTTATGTAATTAGGGTTGCAATGGGGTAGGGAATCCCCGCTATTCTACCCTCGTTGGGCGGAGACGGGGGAAAATTTTTTCCCGCGGATATCCCCACCCCGTTCCCCGCCCCCCCCGCCCCGATTGTTAAAATAATATATATTATATTCAATTAAAATTATTATAAGATAAATAATATTAAATTATACTTTGGATAATATTAAAATAATATAAGTACGATTAAAATATTGTTTAAATAATATAAATAATATTAAAATATAGTTTAAATAATATTAAAATAAATATAAATTAGTTTTTTTAAAACAAATTAGGACGGAGCAGGGGACCCCGCGGGGACGGGAACGGGGACGATTTCATCCCCGTTTGCCTCGTAGGGACGGGAACGGGGATTAGATTCCCCCCCCCCCCCCGAACCCGCCTCGTTCACAACCCTATATGTGATAAAGTTACTGGGACAGGGAGTATATGTTAGTATTTTAAAGGGAGTTACTATTTACGCCCCCTTTTTACTTGTTACCGCCCCCTAAAGGGTTGGAAAAAGACGATTTTGCCCTTATGATATTTAAAATAATTTAAAAAGAAAAAACAAAAATAAACAATAAAAATTTCTATTTAAAGCTCTGTTCCAGACAACACATTTCAAATCACACATCCAAATCAGACAAAAACAAAAAAAATATTGAAATCGCAATGGATCGCCGACAGGGACAAGGAAAGGGAAATGGCCTATTTTCACGACTGGTAAGCAAATTAACGTAAAATCATTCGTACGTAGATGGATTACCGAACACGGATCGGAATAGTTCGAAAAAAACGGCCGATCGAACGAGATTTGGGGTCGGATTTCGACCCGACCGAAACACAATTTCGGTCGGAACAATATCGACCGAAACATGATTTCGGTCGGCACTGTTTCGACCGAAACGTGATTTCGGTCGGGCCATAGCCGACAGAAATTATGTTTCAGCCTGGACAGTGCCGACCGAAATCATGTTTCGGTCGATACTGTGCCGATCGAAATCACGTTTCGGTCGGTGCCGACCGAAATCATGTTTCGGTCGGTATTGTCCCGACCGAAATTGTGTTTCGGTCGTTTCGGTCGGTATTGTTCCGACCGAAATTGTGTTTCGGTCGGGTCGATTTTTTTTTTAAAAAAAAAAACTTTTTATTGCAGACCAAAGGTGGAAAGACCCTACTCGGAGGGAGTAGTAGATCCTCCCCGTTGGAGGGATCTGGAGAGCGTCACACGAGGACGCGAGGAGTTGACGCATGCGTTCGTAGAGAACGGGAGGAGGAGAGGCAGCAGCGAGCGGCTGCTTCTCAGTCCGTATATGCGGATTACGATCCGCATGCGAATGATGGTGTGGCGGATGATGGAGCATCGTTTCAGTCATCCGACGACGATCTGCCACCGGCCTCCTCAGGTAATTCCATTCTCCTCTATAAACTGACATGCGATGTCGTGTCTTAAAATACGTAAATGAAAATAAATTTATTTTTGCGTTATTCGTGAAAAATGAAATAGAGAGCAAGCGCTCCAGGGTCGTAGATGACGATTACTGGAGGGTGCAGGGGCCACAGCCCGGTGGTCCATATGATGACAAGGTGATCCCTAGTTATCTGGGGCACATCGCGCCCCGCATCTGGATGGGTGAGGAGGAAAGGCCCCTGCTGAAGTGCGAGCAGCGGGCGTTAGTGCTTGGGAAGCTAAAGAATTGGTACTCCCAATTCCCGCCGGATGCAGAGCCAGATCGATGGCACGGGGCTTGTACACGTCACGGATGCCATGGTGGGTCACTTGGACCAGCCTCTACTGTCCGCTTTTGTGGAGCGCTGGCATCCAGACACGAACACCTTCCACATGCCATTTGGGAGATGACGATCATGCTCCACGACGTCGAGCACATCCTGGGCATCCCGATCGACGGAGCGACGGTATCGGGCACCCCAGACGTCGCCGATGGGCAGATCGCGGCGAGGGAGATTATGGGCATCTCCGCGGACGCGCTCAGGGATTTGTGGAGAGGCGGTGCGGTTGCGACGAAAGACGTGATGCAGCGGATGTGGGGGGGGGTCGGCGGCGGGGTTCCAGGCCATCGCTTGGTTGTGGATTTTGTTGGGGTCGACGCTGTTCGTCGACAAGAGCGGGAACCGGGTGAAGCCGGACATCATGCACGAGTTCTACCGCTCCGCAGGAGGATCCGATGACATGAGGGAGATGAAGGACATGATGAAGACGCTCTCACGAATTTTAGCAGCACCACCGCAGCCCACGAAAGCCGAATGACGAAGATGGAGGAGTACATGGAGGCGAACGACTTGCGTGCCCAGAACACGGACGCCTCGCTCAAGAAGCTGGAGCAACAGATGGCCAGATGGCGAAGCAGTTGGCGGGGCGTACTCAGGGATCGCTCCAAGCTACACCGAGCCGAATCCCAAGGAGTATTGCAAGGCGGTGACGCTGAGGAACGGACGAGAACTGCAAGAAGTGACCACCAAGAAGAAGGCAAAGGAGAACGCCAGCTTTGAGAGCCACGACGAGTCCGAACTGTAGGAGATCAGAGGCGACGGTGTCGAGAAGGCCGAAGCCGAGAAGGAGAAGGTCGAGGCCGAGATGGAAAAGGCGAAGGAGATCGAGCGACCACCGGTGAAGCCATACCAGCCGAAGATTCCTTAACCGGCTCGACTGAAGAAGGACAAGGACGAGGCACAGTTCGGTAAATTTATGGGCATGTGTAAGGAATTGCATATTAACTTACCGTTTGTTGAAGCTATTACGCAGATGCCCAGCTTTTCCAAGTTCTTGAAGGACCTGCTGACAAACAGAAGGAAGCTGGGAGGCATGATGGTTGTCACCAATGACAGGAACGAATTGATCCCGACGAGGACCGTGACGGGATGGCGCGTCTACATCGACTACAGGAAGTTGAACGACGCCACGAGAAAAGATCACTTTCCTTTACCATTTATTGATCAGATGCTAGAAAAGTTAGCCGATCACTCATTTTACTATTTTCTTGATGGTTTGTCAGGTTATCTGCAGATCCCATAGCACCCGAGGACCAGGAGAAGACCACATTCACGTGCTCGTTCGGGACGTTCGCGTACCGAAGGATGCCATTCGGTCTTTGCAATGCCCCAGCCACCTTCCAGCGATGCATGATGGCCATATTTGACGAACTGGTAGGTGAGGTAATGGAGGTATTTATGGACGATTTTTCTGTTTTCGGGTCGTCGTTCGATGCATGCTTGTCAAATTTAAAGCTCGTACTCGCACGCTGCGAGGAGACGAACTTGACACTTAATTGGGAAAAGTGCCACGTCATGGTTCGAGAGGGTATAGTTCTCGGTCACAAGATCTCCTCTAAAGGAATCGAAGTGGACCGGGCTAAGTTAAGACTATAGAAAAATTGCTGTTCCCTCGAACGTGAAGTCGATTAGAAGTTTTCTAGGACATGCGGGGTTTTATCGTCGGTTTATTAAAGATTTCTCTAAGAACGCAAGACCCATGTCTAGGTTGCTAGAAAAAGATGCCCCGTTTGATTTTAATGACGATTGCCTGCATGCCTTTAATTTACTTAAGTCGCAGCACCTATTATGGTCGCCCCCGACTGGGGGCTGCCCTTTGAACTAATGTGCGATGATAGTGACTATGCGTTGGGGCCGTGTTAGGACAGCGGAAGGATAACCATTTCAGGCCGATCTACTACGCGAGTAAGACACTAGACGCAGCCCATGCCAATTACACGACCACCGAAAAGGAGCTGTTGGCCGTCGTTTGCTTTCGAAAAGTTCAGGTCATATCTTATCCTATCCAAAGTTATTTTTTTTACTGATCATTCTGCTCTTAAGTACTTGTCAGCAAAGCCCGACGCCAAGCCACGGCTAATCAGATGGATCCTACTACTGCAAGAGTTTGATATAGAGATACGGGACAAGAAGGGTGCGGAGAACCTAGCGGCGGATCACCTCTCTCGACTGGAGGAGTCCGAGATATACCATAAGGACGAAAGGGCGATACATGACCGGTTCCCAGACGAACACCTGTACTCGATACAAGTGGTAAGTGACGACACTCCCTGGTTTGCAGATTACGCTAACTATCTTGTTCCGAGGGTCCTACCAAAGGAGTACACCAGTCAGCAAAAGAAGAAATTGTTTTCTAATTTGAGGTACTACTTTTGGGAAGACCCGTATCTTTTCAGGCGATGTGCAGACCAGGTGATACGACGATGCGTGGCTGCTCCAGAGACGACGCAGATCCTTAGGCACTGCCACAACGGACCGACCGGAGGGCACTACACAGCCAACAGAGCCGCTCAGAAGGTGTTGGAAAGCGGGTTCTACTGGCCCACGATCTTCAAAGACGCCCAAAGGTATGTTGACACTTGTGATCAGTGTCAGCGCGCAGGTAATCTCTCTAAACGCGGCGAAATGCCCCAGAATTTCATTTTGGTATGTGAGATATTTGATGTGTGGGGTATAGATTTTATTGGTCCATTTCCTAGCTCGTATAATAATAAGTACATCCTAGTTGTGGTCGGTTATATGTCTAAATGGGCCGAGGCGCAAGCCTTACCCACGAACGATGCTAGGGTAGTCGTTAGCTTTTTACGAGCATTGTTTTCACGCTTTGGGGCACCTATATGCATCATTAGCGATAGAGGCACTCACTTTGTAAAACCCAGTTTGCACGCACTTTAGAACGTTACGGTGTTAGACACAACCTGTCCACCCCGTACCACCCCCAAGCTAGCGGTCAGGTTGAGGTAGTAAACCGTGAGTTGAAATGCATTCTAGAGAAGACCATAGAGGGGAACCGTAGGGAGTGGGCGAACAAGTTAAACGATGCACTTTGGGCATATAGGACTGCATATAACACACCTATAGTCACTACACCGTATAGACTAGTATATGGGAAAGCATGTCACCTCCCCGTAGAAATAGAGCATAAGGCCTATTGGACAATTAAGTCCTTGAATTTCGATTTGGGGGACACCGGCGGAAAGCGGCAACTCCAAATCAACGAGTTAGACGAGTGGCGTTTATCGGCTTACGATAACGCTCGCATGTATAAGGAACGTTGAAAGCTTACCATGATAAGAAGATTAGGCAAAAGAGAGAGTTACAGAAAGGCGATCAAGTCCTCCTGTTTAACTCTCGATTAGGCTCTTTCCTAGCAAACTTAGATCACGTTGGTCAGGACCTTTCACTGTTACCCGTGTTTTCCCTTATGGTACTGTTGAGATTTCAGGAATGGAGCAGGGTACTTTCAAGGTGAATGGTCACAGGTTGAAGCACTATCACGGAGGCGAGGAAGACGTGAGCGAAAAGGAAGTGCTCTACTTTGACTTCCAGTCTCCCTGAGCAGACGAAAAGAAGTCTGGCTAAAGACGGTAAAGTAAGCGCTTCTTGGGAGGCAAGCCAAGTATTTTCGTTTATGTCTTAGCCGTTAGTTAAGTCAAAAAAATAGGCGTCACGGTCAACAACTTAAGCTGTCACGGCCGTGACGACCCCAGATTCGCACACTGCCACATGTCACCGCCTAAGGCTTACGCCTTAACGGCCGTGACGAGCCAAAGGGTACCCACTGCCTAATGTCACGGCCAGAAGCTTAAGCTTCACGGCCGTGACACTTACGGTTTAAAAAAAAACCAAAAAATAATAATAATAAAAAAAATAATCTCGACATTGTCACGGCCTGCAGCGTACGCGTCACGACCGTGACGTTTGGCAGAGGCCGCGCCACCTCTTGTCACGGCCTGCAGCGTACGCATCACGGCCGTGACGTTTGGCAGAGGCCGCGCTGCCTCTTGTCACGGCCACGAACTCCATAGGTCACGGCCGTGACCTAGTCGATTTTAGGTTAAATTTTTTTTCTTTTTCTCTCTCTCTCCCTCTTTCTTCTTCTCTCTTGCGACCCCCTCTCTCGTCTCCCTACCTTCTTCCACCACCATCACCGCCCACGACCGCCGTCGCCCCCAAATCCGGCTAACCACCACCCAATCCTCACGATTCTTATCTAATTCCGTCTAAAACTCCAAGTATGAAATTTCTCTCTTGCCCTATCTCGTTGTAAATTGGGGATTTTGTCGAATTCGCCACTCCCATGGTATAGATATGCTTTTCTTATGTTCTTTACCCGTTATTATCGTGATAGGAATGCTTAATTCGTTGAAATTAGGCATGGATTTTCGAAATTGATTTGACGAACCCTAAATTTCGAAATTGGGGGATTTCCGAAATTTGTTTAAACTGGTGTTCCTGTTGCTCTTTTATGGATAGATACATGCTAGGAATACTTTGGGTATGCTTAATTACGTGAATTTGCGGTTGAATTTCGAACTTCTACGATGAACCCTAATTTCCGAATTTGGGGATTTTCGACATTGGGTATAATTTGGTGTTATTCTTGCTCTTTTATGATGATATACATGCTAATGACACATTGGGAATGCTTAATTTGCTTATTTGGTTTATTAATTTCGAATTTGGGGAAAGACGAACCCTAACTCTAAATTTGGGGATTTTTTGGACAGTATTATCGGAATTTGTTACTCTGATTATGTGGGTTCTTTTTGAGTTCTATTATGACTTCTGTGAGCACTTTTGCTTGCTTGAATTTGAAACTATCTTATGAATTATTGGGTACGTTGGTTGCTATAATGTGGGACTTGCTATGCATACCTCCACCTGCACGTTATCTGTTCGATAAAATGCCACTTTGAGTTTTTCATGAGTTATTGCATATGCAAGTTACTACTTTGTCGCTATTTTGGTCGAGTCACGCTGCTTTGAATTTAATTGCTATACTCGTTGAGCTCACATCTCTTTTCTAGGTAACTATGGGTAAAAGTCGCTCCTCAGCTCAGCGTGACCCCACCTCGCGTTCGCCCGTTCGCAAAAGGCGACGCGGAACGCCGCCTACATTGCTCGAAGCCATGGGTCAGTTCACCGAGGACACTCAGACGGCCCGCCACAATAAGCTGAAGGCCATGGAGTTCATCCCCATGGACCAAATCGACCCCGATACGCTGGCAAAGCACAACATCGACCAACAAGTCGCCGAGTACCTCTCACTGAGCGGATGGGCCACATTATTCAAGATCGACGAACCGGCGTACAAGGAACTCGCCCTGGAATTCTTGTCCACATTCTCCTACGCTGAATAAAGCGACGACAAAATCACATTTCGGGCATTCAACAAAGAGCACATAGTGAGGGTCGACAACCTATGCCGTGCACTTGGAGTACCAGTGCCATTCCCGCACCGAACCTATGCTACTTACTTTGATAAACCGGGAGGTCGACAGGGTTGCTGGGCTGACATCGCTCGACCGGGCGAACTAAGATGCAGCGAGGCGAACATGTTCATTTGGAGGTGGCCCACGCCTCCAGCACTCAGGCAGAAGCAAGAAGCCATGGCAAGATCGCCGTAGGAGCACTCATCAGCAAGGTCATCCGGTACTACGCCTTTGGCCAGCGAACGCACTCGAGATGGAGATAGTCGGCGGGCGCCACCCCTTGAACGAGGAGATGCTCGTGAAGATGAAGATGCTCGTGAAGGCGCCCACCTGGACCCGCACGAACAAGGTGTACGTCTGGCACGAGATGTATCGTGGCCAGACGGACCACGTCGACGTCCCCGCCGACCAGCTATACCTCGAGGGCCCTTACCCAGAGGAGACACCACGACCGTCGGGCCCTCCTACTCCTCCGGTTTACCACTATGGCGAGTCATCCGGCGTCGCTCACTACGAGTCTACAGCGGACCTCGAAGCGCTGCGCCAGGACATGATGCGCATGAACGCCGACGCGCTGCAGTGGGACGAAGAAGCCCAGCGATATAACGAAGAGACTCGGCGCCGACAGGAAGAGTACGAGCAACGGAACGAGGAAGCCCACCGTCGGTACCAGAAAGAGCTATACCGCTACAACCACACCCTACAAGCCATGGACACCGCGCTCAAGTACTCCCAGCAGTCGATGTCCCTCCTTCGCCCGAGGCAACCGTCGCCACCGCCGTCACCACCTTTGGGATTTCTTCTTTTCTTTTTAAGATATTCCGTTTGCTTGAGTAGTCGCGTGTGTTTTTACCTTTGATGCTTATAACTATGTTTATACTTAATCTATGACTACTATATTATTATGTCTATTTCTCTCTTTAGCTAGCACCAGGATACGCATAACGGGTCACAACACGACCTTCACGCGCTAAGTCACGCCTACTTATTTACGTTGTGAGAGTTTGAGCCTGACGAGTTTATGCTCATTTTTCTTGGTTGTGTGACGTGCCTAGTCAATATCTCTCCAGAACTTGCTTGCCTGATACGTGTTGAAACTGTTTCGGTGCGTTAGTGTGAAAATGATGAGGGCATTAGGAATTAAGTCCATGGCCACATTATCCTACCATGACTAATCCCCTTAGTTAGCCACGTTGAGCCTGAGCCTATTCGCTTGCTTGCCTCGTGAATTAGAAAAGCCACTGACCCGAATAAGCCTCCAGAGATTATATGAACCTGAGTTGATTAGAATAGAGCAGAAGTCAAACTTGAGAGTTACTGTTTCAGTGTACGATTTGATGTTCTTCTCTGCTATTCATGAAATGACTCGTGCCTTACTTGACCGTTTTCTGAAATGACCCGATCCCTTGCATAAGCCTGCCCATAACCCTTTGGCAAGATATAGGTTTTGGTAATAAGTATCCCTAGGTACACGGCATTCGCTGTGACGATGTATTCTTTGCGACAAAAGCCGAACCTTGATGTTTCTAGGGAATAAGGGCAGTGCACAAAAGTGGAGCGTAACTAAGGTGAAAGGGCAGAAAATGAAATGAAACTGAGTCGAGAGGGTCGGGCAGAAAAGTCTAGGATTTCAGAGCGAGAACGTTGAGTCTTATGTTGGGACGTGTGACTGTCTGTTTGATCATGCTGTGTTCTTTGATAATTTTTGCTTACGTGTCCTAGCTCTAAGATTAAGTGTTCATTATATATGCTCGTCGCTTCATGATTATTCGACCTCCCCCGAAAAGACCCTCAGATTTATACTTGCCACTTTGA
Organism: Craterostigma plantagineum; assembly: GCA_027422505.1. Lineage (NCBI taxonomy): Eukaryota > Viridiplantae > Streptophyta > Magnoliopsida > Lamiales > Linderniaceae > Craterostigma > Craterostigma plantagineum. The sequence continues at coordinate 7,219,517 of JAPQWV010000013.1, read as the reverse complement.
ATAGTAGAGATGCGATTAACTTGCAAGTTTATGGTAGGGGTTGGACTAGTGCACGAATTGAGCGACTCATCATATGCTAGCATATACACTTGAGTGAATTGAGTGAATCCTTGTGAGGTATAGTCTCGATTTGCAGCACTAGAGAAGTTTCAGGTGCAGGTCATTAGTGCGATGTCCATGATTGCTTGCTTGATTTCGTTTCGTGCTTTCTATGCTTTGATGATAAATTGCGAACAATCATGCCGTTATCCTGATTAGGTGCCTTCTCCGAATTCTAATTTACTTGAGGACAAGCAAATGCTTAAGTGTGGGGAGGTTTGATAAACATATTTCAATACGTTTATTGTAGTATTTAATTAGGATATAATAGAGCTCTAACAATCATTTCATGCATTTATTCGTCATATTTACACTTATTCTTATGTTGAAGGGGCTTAGGACGAGTTTCTGGCGAAAAGGAGCGAAAACGAGGCAAAACGGTGCAAAAATAAAGAACACTGTCAAGTGTCACGGCCGTGAAACCTTATGCACTTGGCCGTGACAACCACCAGAGGCCGATTTAGAAGACACTGCTGATGGTCACGGCCGTGACAGTCCTTGCACCAGGCCGTGACATCGGGCAGACGCAAGCTAAGTATCACTGCCAAACGACACGGCCGTGACGATCAATTCAATAGGCCGTGACACTGGGCAGAGAGTTGAGGAGAAGATGATCACGGCCGTGACACCCTATGCACGTGGCCGTGACACTTGGCAGAAAGTGACGAGACGCGAGGCGATCATGGTCACGGACGTGACGGCCCATGTCCCAGGCCGTGACCGTTGAGGGAATCAGTATAAAAAGCCCAAATTCGATCCAGAAAAAGAGCGACTTACCAGAGATCAAACCTAATTTCTACAGAGACAAAAAAAGAGCAAAAAGAACAGGAAATCCCGTCCCGGAGCGCAAGAAACGGACCAACGAAGAATTCACGCGGAATTGAACGAAGAGCGAAGATCCGTCCACGCTTCCATCGCATATCATCAGTACATCAAGATAATGTGTTCTTCGCCTTTATCTATTAATTCCTTCGTTGTTTTACCTTCAATCATGAGTAGCTAAATCCCTTTTGTGTTTGGGATTAGATGAACGCTAGGATATTTCGTAGTTAAGACATATGATTATCGTGACTCTGTATTTTGACTATTTATCGTTCTATGAATCTGTTTCGTTGCATTAATATGTCTATGTGTTAAAGTGATCGTGTGGAAAAACGTTTAGGGCGACAGCTAAATAACGCTTAGGCCGTTCATAGAAGATAGGATTCGGGTACAGGGCGAAAGCAAATACTCGATCCTCGCCGTTAGTAATTACTGAATTTTACATCCCCGCGAGCGTTTAGGGCGACAGCAAACTCGCGAGCGGGTAGGAAAAGTACTGCAATCTAGTCAGAATCACGTAGGAACGATTTTATTGTCTTAGCTGATAGTACCTAGCGGGATTCAAATCCGAGCACATTTTTATCATCTGAAAGCTCTCTTATCAGTTTAAGTCGTGTTCTTACATTCTCTCATTGATTTAGGGGTAATCTGTTAGGATAGTTCGTACAAAAATCCGCGCACTTTATTTAGGCTAAATATCGAGTCGATAGGTCACTACTAGTACTTAATTTATTCCTTGTGTTCGATAATCGTTTACTCACGTTACTGCACTACACAAGATAGGTCCACTGTCTATGCCATCCCCGCGGGACCAAATAATCATTTCGAGATTAAACCCGTACTATACAGATGGTGACTGGTTCGGCACAATTTCATGGGCTTACAAACAAGAACGCAAATTCACATATTTTCAAATTCACTCAAATTTGCATAACTATTAAATATCCCGGCTTCTCTACAAAAGTGATAAAACTGACATTTTTTCCTTTTTCTTTGACAGGTAAGGCTTCTGAATTGGTTCTCATCATTGCCACATGCATCTATAACTAGTTGGGGAGCAACAAGTGGAGTGTTTTCTAGTCAAATATTATCCATTGTCAAGGACCAGCGAGATTAGGAGCCAGGTAGTGTTGGTGGCGTAGTTCGAAGCCATACATAAAATGTTAGACCTGATACACTCCCAGGACCTGAGACGGTCAATGACATCCATAATAGGCAGAGGAATGCATACTCCATCATATACGATCCGAACTGGAGAAGCCATCTTGTCGTATGGCAACTCGCACTACTTGAAGCCTCCAGAAGCTCAGAATCAACAAATTGAGCCACCAACAAAACAAAAGGCCGATTGAGAGATAGCCTTGGAGAAAATGGCGACTGTTCAAGGCGACAAATTCGCAAGACGGAGGAGAGACTCCAGGGTCTAGAAGGGAGAGTTTAGGAAGGCTTCCAAGATATACGGGCTGCAATAAAGGACTTAGCAATTCAAATGGGACAGCATCAGAGCGCAAACCAAGCACACTCCCAAGCGATAACGAAAACAACCCTCGAGAGTACGTCAAGGCCATTCAGCTGAAGAGTGGGAAGATGCTGGAATCAACTCAGGAGGCTGAGGAAGTAGAGGAAGCAAAAGAAACAAAAAATGACGATGAAAGCAACCTGACAACAAAAAACACTGAGGTTCATGACGGCGAAAAGGAGAAGCGGTCTGAAGAAGTCGAGAACGAGCTAGATTCTTTCGTGGTGGAAAAGCTAGTGAGGGTGCTAAGAGAACACAACATTCGCATGGAAGGTTGCTTACATCAAGGCAGTAAGCCCGACTGTTTGCATGCACAAGATTTTGATGGAAGATTCTTACAAGCCAGTCGCACAATCACAGAGGTGCCTAAACCCAGCGATGCAAGAAGTGGTGAAAAAGGAGGTAATTAAGCTTTTGACGCAGGTATTATCTACCCTATCTTTATAGCGCATGGGTTAGTCTGACCCAAGTTGTTCCTAAAAACGGAGGTATGGCCGTTATAAAGAATGCCTCCAATGAGTTGATTCCCACGAGGACTGTTACGGGGTGGCATGTATGCATAGACTATAGAAAATTGAATGATGCCACTCGTAAGGATCATTTCCCCCTCCCCTTTATTGCTCAAATGTTAAATACCTAGCTGGACATGAGTTTTACTGCTTTCTAGATGGTTACTCAGGTTATAATCAGATTTCTATAGCGCCCGAGGATCAGGAAATACGACTTTTACTTGTCCTTATGGTACTTTTGCATATAGACGCAGGCCATTTGGATTATGTAATGCACCAGCTACTTTTCAGAGATGCATGCTCGCTATTTTCACAACATAGTTGGGAAATTTATGGAAATATTTATGGATGATTTTCTGTATTTGGGTCTACGTTTGATACATGCCTTGATAATTTATCATTTGTTCTGTCACGATGTGAAGAGACTAACCTTATCCTAATTTGGGAGAAGTGTCGTTTTATGGTACATGAAGGTATAGTTCTGGCACAAGGTATCACACAAAGGAATTGAGGTGGATCTGGCCAAGGTTGACGCGATTAAGCAGTTGCCACCACCCACGTTAGTGAAGGCTGTTCGAAGCTTTTTGGGACACGCAGGATTCTACCGACGCTTCATAAAGGACTTTTCAAAAATAGCGAAGCCATTATCTAATTTACTTGTTAAAGATGCTATTTTTAACTTCACTGATGATTGTCTGCAGGCTTTTCGAACATTAAAGGAGAAACTCACCACAACCCCAATGATGGTCGAACCAGACTGGACACTCCGATTTATATTGATGTGCGATGCTAGTGATGGTGTTGTAGGTGCGGTTCTAGGACACCGCAAGGATAAGGTATTTCAGGTCATTAACTACGCTAGTAAAACTCTGGACGATGCACAGAGGAATTATGCTACTACTGAGAAAGGATTACTAGCCATTGTATTACAATAGATAAATTTCATTCTTACCTAGTGTTGAATAAGGTAATCATCTACACTTATAATGCTGCACTTAGATACTTATTTACTAAAAAAGATGTTAAGCCTAGGTTGATTCGCTGGATTTTACTTCAAGAGTATGACTTAGAGATTCGTGATAAAAAAAAGGTGTTGAGAATGTGATAGCTGATCATTTATCTATGTTAGATAGTTTGCATGGGAAAGATAAGGAGTTACCTAATGACGAATATTTTCCTCACGAACAATTATTTGCTTTGATTGATACATCATTTCCTTGGTTCGCGGATTTTGCAAATTATCATGCTACATGTGAGATTCCCACAGGCTTGAGTTTTCATCAGAAGAAGAAATTTCTCTCTGATGCGAAACACTACTTGTGGGACAATCCATTCCTTGGACCCGATACTGCTACTCATGTCACACACTTGGACCCGCTACGACTGCATTTAAAGTATTACAATCGGTTTTGTTTTGGCCTACTTTGTTTACGGATGCGCATGCTTATGTTACCTCATGTGATCGTTGTCAGCGTACGGGTGCTATGTCTCGAAAGCATAAAATGCCATTGAATATCATGCTAGAAATCGAGCTCTTTGATGTGTGTGACATTGATTTTATAGGGCCTTTTCCTAGTTCACGCTCAAATAAGTATATCTTGGTAGCATAGATTATGTGTTTAAATGGGTAGAGGCAGAGGCATGTAGGACCAATGATGCACGCGTAGTCATTCGATTTCTTAAAAGCATATTTTTACTCATTTTGGTACACCTAGGGCAATAATGAGCAATGGCGATATTCACTTTTGTAATAAATTATTTGCTAATTTGTTGTCTACGCATGGTGTGAAGCATAAAGTGTCTACCCCATACCATCCCCAGACTAGTGGACAGGTAGAGGTTTCGAATAGGAGCTGAATAAGATCTTGTAAAAGACGGTGAACACCTCAAGGAAAGATTGGTCGCTGAAGCTAGATGATGCATTATGGGCATACCGCACCATATATAAAACTCTAATAGGGACATCGCCTTTTCGTCTTGTTTATGGAAAAGCATTCCATTTACCTGTTAAACAAGAACACCGTGCATATTGGGCTATTAAAAATCTAAAATTTGATTTGTCTGAAGCAGGTAAGAATAGGTTACTCAAGCTGAACGAGATGGACGAGTTTCGTCAACAATCGTATGAGAATGCCAAGTTATATAAGGAGGGAACAAAGAAATGGCATGATAAGAAGATCATACAAAGGGAGTTCAAAGTCGGCGATCGTATCTTGCTATTCAACTCAAGGCTACGTCTCTTTCCAGGGAAGTTAAAGAGTAAGTGGGTTGGCCCCTATATGGTACAGAAAGTATTTCCATCCAGGGCCGTACGAATCCTTATCAACGGGAAGGACGACCACATAGTTAATGGGCAGCGCTTGGAACTCTACGACGATGGGGAAATTGGCAAAGCAAACTTGGTATTCCTCGAAGAACCTAGTGCTACTAATATTCATGCTTTACGTTGTTCTGTGCCTTTCAGGGACACCTCGTCTGGAGAGAATACCAGTGAGCTGAAGGACCTCAGAACACCAAAGCAAGCCTAGACACCAAGCCACCCGATCGTCTCGAGAGTCGAGCTAACGACTTTAAAAACAGTGCATCTTGGGAAGCAACCCAAGTATTATCGACACATATATATTATATTATTTTTAGTCTTATTACTCTAAGTACTACTTATTTTTCATCTAATAAAACTTGTTTTCACGGTGCGCCTAGTCATGTTTTCTCGCAGGCTCATAACTAGTTTGGGGTTGCTCGTTTGCGATAGTTGCTTGTTTATTGCGGATCAACCAAGTCTTCTACATCGATCGACTTAAAATTCAGTGCAGTGTCACTTCTACTCTCTCTTTGATTTTAGTTTACACATTGAGGGCAATGTGCTTGTTGGTGGGATGTAAACACATGCTAGATTTAATATGCTTACATATTTAGGTATCGACGTGTTTCAATCTTTTTAGTGGGTATAATTGATAAGGTTGCGATTTGAACGTCATCTGTGGAGTCTCCTGTCAATGATGAAAATTTTTGAAATTTTACCATGTCGTGATATTATTCGATAAATTTGAGTGTGATAGTCTCACATGTTGCATTGTTGTGATATTAGCATGATTATTTTGGCGACTGCCTTAGGAGAGAGCACAAACCCAGTTATATATGTCTTGAGCCTTCAGAAAAATTCAGAGCAACTCATTATTCTCGGTGTTTATTCTTGTGTGACACGCATAGACTGAATATTTATGAACTTGTTATGTAATGCATGTCAATGGTTACTATGTGGTTTTGTGTACGAAAATTAGAAGGGCACTAGGATTGAGTCATTGGCCTAAATATTTCCCTACTTTACATATTTTTACCACCGAGCTCCTTTGAGCCTTATTTGACTTATTTATTGATTTGGAGTCCAAATATTTTTCTTGATCAATTTGGGCGGATAAGTTTTTGGCAAGATGGAGTGGTCCAGCTATCTGCAGTGTATGCCAGAATTGTTGAAGATACACCTGTGCTTCTGGCTCGCCATGTGTGAGGGCGTGGCGAAATGGGTGCCCTTTGAGGATTTCGACAATTACGGGGGCATCGCACCGAAAGCTGTGCAGGTCCACCATGTAGTTGTTGGAATCAGAGCCGCCCATTGACTTAGTGGGAAGATCTGCTCGGGTGGTGGACATAGAGACGCGTGTTGAGTTCGATGCGAGCAATGTCCCTTTGGATTGCAGCCGCCTCAAGCGCTTCAATTGTGCTTTGATCTTTGTCAGTCATATCTGCGCTTGACAGTAATTGTAATATGATCAGTAGGAATTAATGTGAGATGAGAAAATTTGCTAAACAAATAGACATGGAAATTTTCGCAAGTTAGGAAGTCTCGTCTGTTGTTCTAAAAATTTCGCAAGTAAAAAAAATGTAGCACTTAGTAATTTTGAATTGAAGACAATTTTCGCATGTAAGTAGTGGAAAAATTTTCGCAGATTATGATATGTAAGCATGCCGAGAGAATTTCGCAAATAGAGAAATTTTTGCAAGTCAAGAATTTTCGCATGTCAAGAATTTTCGCAAGTTAAGAATTATGATATGTAGCATGTCAAGAATTTTCGCAAGTTAAGAATTATGATATGTAGGCATGTCGAGAATTTTCGCAAGTTGTCCAAATTTTTTCGCATGTAATGAGAAATTTTCGCAAGTTTTAGCACAGAGACATGTTGTGAGAAATTTTTCGCAGATTGAGTAAAATTTCGCAAGTATGGAAAATTTCGCAAGTTATATCACATAGACATGTCGTGAGAAATTTTTCGCAGATTGAGTAAAATTTCGCAAGTATGGAAAATTTCGCAAGTTAGGAAATCTCGCAAGTTGTTCAAATTTTTCGCATGTATCCAAGAACATTCACATGTAGTTTATCCATGAATTTTCGCATATAAGGAAAAAATTTCGCAAGTTCTATGAAAGTTTCGCGGAGGGAAAAAGTTTTGTGGACTGAGAAAATTTTTGTTCACTGTAGTTGCGAAATAGTGAAGGTGCGAAAATATGTATATGAGTGAAGTGTAATAGAATTTCGCGGGGCTAAACACTGTGGCAGAGAAAGTTTTGTCGTGAGGGAAAAAGATTTTCTCAGATAAACTTTCGCGGGACTTAACATGCTGTAGCAGCAAAAAAAATATTTTAACACATGTAAATTCTCGGGCGAAAGTTTCGCAGTTTCTTAGTCACTGTAGCAGCAAAATTTACAACGTAAGAAATTTCTCGGAAAAATTTTCGCGGAACTTTTCTCACTGTAGCAGCGAAATTTAACGTTTAAAGCAATTTTTCGGAGAATTTTTTCGCGGTGAAGAACACTGCGACATCGTGCGAAACGACGCAATGATTTTAGCCTTAGACCTACTCAAATCTCATCCAAAATGCAATAATCTGGACTCAATCGACTCGAAATTGAATGGGCAATGCATATTTGAGGGTATTGAACATCAAAAATCTAACATGCGTTCAATTCAGAGCCGAGAAAAATTAATTTTAACTTTAACAGATTTAATTAAAACGGGTCAAAACAGGATAAAATGAATGGAACTTGGTGTATTCATACCGAAAAGCTTTATTTTGAAGACGGAGAATGCAGATAGATGGATTTTGAATGCAGATTGGACGACGACGAAGATTTGAGGAGTTGCGAAATTTTGAAAAGAGGGGTTGCGAAATTTTTGAATTTTCTTGGAATTTTTAGGATTGTGAAGAAGACGTTAAGGGTTTTGGGGTTTTAGGGTTTTGGTGACTGTTCATGCGAATTTTGAGTTGACGGGCCGAAATTTCGTGGGCTTGGTCAAAACCTCATCTGAGCTGAATTTCGCGGGCTTGGTCAAAATTGGGTCCATTTGAAGTTCAATTGGTCCAATTTGACCCTTTTTGACCAGAAAATTAAGAATTCAACTCTAAATCGGTCCAATTTTGACTCAGTTTGACCAAACTTTAAAGTTTCAACCCAAAATCAGAAACTCCCCCTTAATCGAAAAAACTCCCTCCCCCTTTTTTTCTTAAAATTGGAAATATCAGAAGCTCCCCCTTAATCGAAAACTTCCCCTTAAAAGATATAATTCAGAAGACACATAGAAAATGGAGTGAAATGGAAGAAGAAATATGCACACTTGATCAAAAATTTATGTAGGGTCGATTGATCACAACGGAAGATTCAACATGCCCAACATAGTCACAAGGTGTTGGAATCGTTTGACATCCAACGGTTTTGTAAAGATGTCGGCCAGTTGATCTTCGGTGTGACGTAGTGCAATTCAATCGTCCCTTGTTCGACATGTTCTTTGATGAAGTGGTGACGAATGTCTATGTGTTTCGTTCTCGAGTGATGTACCGGATTACTCGTCATCGCTATCGCACTCTTCGAGTCACAATAAATGGGAATTTTATCAACATGAAAATTAAAATCTCGTAGTTGGCTTCTCATCCACAAAAGCTGTGAACAACAACTAGCGGCGGCGACATATTCTGCCTCCGTCGACGAAGTTGAGACACGTTTTGTTTTCGAGACGACCAACTCACGAGTTTACCGCCCAAGAAGTGTGCAGCTCCAGAGGTGCTTTTTCTATCCATCTTGCATCCTGCGTAATCCGAGTCAGAGAATCCAACCAGCTTGAAGTCCGATCGAGTGGGGTACCACAGACCCAGATTGGGTGTTCCTTTGAGATATCGGAGAATCCTTTTGACAGCAGTGAGATGGGATTCCTTCGGTGTAGCCTGAAAACGAGGGCAGATTCCTGTCGAGAGAACGATATCCGGTCGACTGGCAGTGAGGTACAGAAGAGAGCCTATTATCCACGATAGACGGTTTGGTCGACGGGAGCACCAGATGGGTCCGCGTCGGGTCGGCCAGAGGGAGACATAGGTGTTGCAGCAGTCTTAGCATCCTTCATTTCATATTTCTCGAGGATGTCATGGATGTATTTGGACTGGTTGATGAAGATTCCGTCGGGGAGTTGTTTTACTTGAAGACCAAGAAAGAAATTCAGCTCGCCCATCATACTCATTTCGAATTTTTCTTTCATCAATTCTGCGAACTCTTCACACAGTTGTGGTTCAGTCGATCCAAAAATGATGTCATCGACATAAATCTGTACAATCATGATGTCAGGGTCACCGCTTGGTGAAGAGGGTTGTATCCAGAGATCCTTTCTTGAATCCAGACTGAACGAGGAAATCTGAAAGGACGTCATACCAAGCTCTGGGAGCCTGTTTTAGTCCGTAGAGAGCCTTGTAGAGTCGATATACGTGATGAGGAAACTCTTCGCTCAAGAACCCTTCAGGTTGATCAACATACACTTCTTCTTTGAGAAATCCATTCAGAAATGCAGTCTTCACATCCATTTGGTAGACTTTAAAGTTCTTGTGAGCAGCAAAGGCAAGAAAAATTCGTATAGCTTCGATCCTGGCAACGGGGGCAAAAGTTTCGTCGTAGTCGATGCCTTCTTGTTGGTTGTATACTTTAGCCACAAGTCTTGCTTTATTGCGGATGACAACACCGTCTTCGTCCTTTTTGTTCTTGAAGATCCACTTCGTGCCGATAATGGATCTGTTGTGAGGTCGTGGTACGAGTTCCCAAACTTGTAGACGTTCAAACTGATTATTTCCTCCTGCATTGCAATCAGCCAATCAGGATCGTTGAGAGCTTCAGCTACTCGTGATGGTTCGACTTGACTGAGATAGCAAGCAAACAGACTTTCATTCATCGAAGCCGAACGTGTCGAAACACCGGATGTGGGGTCCCCAATAATCTGGTCTGTAGGATGAGACCGAGCCCAGAGTGGTACATTGGTCTGTGAGGAGCTAGCCGCATTTGTGTCTATTGGAGGCTCATTAGATTGAGGTCCGGTGTCCGAAGAAGAGATCTCAACCGTAGTGGTTTGAGAGGGTTCATCATCAGGATCAGCAATGTTCCCAGGGTTGGGTAAAATGTCGTCTTCGTTGAGATTGAGTGCATCCAAGTTTGGAGGAACGACGTCATTGCCGATAGCTGGTGGTGTAGGTGGAGTGGGTGCAGCGGTAGGTTCAGTGGTGGCGGCGGGAGTCTTGGGAACTGGATAGAAGTACTCGAAAAGCAGATCGAGATCCAGTTCACCAGAGTTGCCCTCAGATGAGGAAGTTCTCGCCGTTGAAGGTGACCTTTTGTCAACGACTGTAGAAGACCTGGTTCTGGACTAATATGAGCAGAAGCCATGAGGCCGCCTTCGCTTTCATCAAAGGTGACATTTGTGCTCTCAATGATAGATCGTTTCTCCTTAAGATAGACTCTGTATGCCTTCGAGTTTAGCGAATAACCAACAAAGATTCCTTCGAGTGCTTTTGGATCAAGCTTCCCAAGATGTTGGCGATCGTTGGCAACAAAACATCGGCATCCGAAAACCCTTAGATAAGATATATCTGGTATACGACGGTTGTTCAACATCTCGTATGGAGTGCGGTTGAATCTCTTGTGGATGGAAGCCCGGTTCTGCGTGTAACAGGCCGTTTGAATAGCTTCGCCCCAAAGAGAGTGAGGAAGGCCAGATTGGATGAGGAGAGTCCTAGCTGCTTCAACTAGTGTCCTGTTCTTACGCTCAACGACACCATTCTGTTCCGGTGTCTTCACAGCTGAGAACTGCTGAGTGATGCCCTGAGTGGCATAGAAATCACTGAGCTTCTTGTTCTTAACTCAGTTCCGTTGTCAGTTCTGATAATAAGAACCTTCTGTTGATGAAGAGTTTGTGACGTAACAACAAACTCGATAATTACATCAGGAACTTCATCCTTTGTACGAATGAGTTTTGTCCATGTGTAGCGTGAAAAATCGTCGACAATCACAAGAATATACCGTCTTCCTCCGAGTGTGGCCGTAGGCATTGGGCCACATAGATCCATATGTAAGAGCTCGAGGATGAGCTTAGAGGACGGTGTTTCCTTGGATATGAGACGATCGCTTCATCTTCCCCAATTCACATGCAGAGCAGAGGTGTTCCTTATGATATGTTAGTTGGGGTAGACCGTTGACGAGTTTATTCTGACGCAGTTTGTTGATAGTCTTGAAATTGAGATGTGAAAGACGTCGGTGCCATAGATCATTCAACTTAGGTGCAGCCCGAGAGAGAAGGCACACTGGTCGAGAGGTCGTGAGATTGAGTACGTAGAGGTGAGACGTGCGCGTTCCAGAAAGAAGTGGCAGTCCCGAGGCATCTATAATGCTGCAGATGTCAGATTCGAAGAGAACCTTGTATCCTTTGTCGCAGAAACGACCAATGCTGAAGAGATTGTAGCTCAAACCCTCAACGTAAGAGATGCCCTTGATCGTCAGTTTGTCATGGACGAGATCACCAGTTCCGAGAATTGGCGCCATTTGACTGTTTCCGAAGGAGACCCTTCCGAGATAGCGCTCGGAGAAGTTGCTCAACAGCTCCTTGTCCCCCGTCATGTGTGTGGAGCAACCCGAGTCTAGATACCACACATGACACACCTGCAATCATCAGCAAACGTTGGGTCCCCGTTTTCGGACGGGACATTCTTGTGATATATGTAAAGTTTTATGCGCTAATGGGAAATGTGGTTACTAAATCAGATTGTGTTGATTCTAATTTAGCTTTCCCTTTATCGTTTGTTTGATGAGGCGGGATTATGGCTTTTCTAACCCATATTTTCCTAACTTGTGCTTGCATGTATGGCGCCTTATACATGAATTGGCGTGAGTAGTAATATGGTTGTGTTTCGTGCTTCGGTTTTTGGTCGCCTTTGGCTTTCGAGTAGTAGGTGAGTTTGCGTTTGACGACGAGAGACGTTATCGCTTGACCTTAGGTTTAGGTGAGATGGAGAATTCAGTGACGTCGTAGAGAAGGTTCGCTTGCGAGGTCTGAGGGTTGCGTGTTCATGTGTTTCATATTCATGAAATCGTGGGAGAACAAAATCATTGCAGCAGCACATAGACATAAGTTTGTTAAAAGAAAGATAAGTTTTGGCAACATAATTGTCTACGAACTTTGGACAGTGGGATTCAGTACATAGAGAGGAAGGACGAATATAGGATGGTTTTTTCTTCTTGTCATCGAAGAGCGGGTTCTCCTTTATTTGATACGAACTGCCTTCCAGAGACGTCGAACTCACATTCCCTGTATCCATAAGAATACTAGAGTTAGTGTTAGAATATATGTCAGCTTCAGGAGTCATTTTCGCCGTCCTCTTACATTTACATGTTTGAGAATCGGGTACTTGACTCGATGTAGAGGGATAGTTCGTATTGGGAAATTTTTCTAGTGTGTAGATTTTGCTAAGTAGTTCATCTCGCTCTTTTGCAAAGGCCTTCCTTTCTACTTCTAGTTGTCGTTCTAGTTCTGCTATGAGTAGTAGTTTCTTGGGATGTAGGTGCGAGAGAGCACATCTTGGAAAGCAACTTCCTGTTCTTTGTTTGGGAGTAAGGTTTCGACATCCTCCGAGAGTGAGGATATCTTAGTCTTATCTCTATTATTCAATTCTGTGTAGTCATACGCGATTTCTGCCCAATGAATGTTCTGTTCTCTTGTTTCTTCTGAGATGACAGCGGAGGATGATCTCACAAATGGCTTAAGTTGCGGGGGAGCACCATTTCTTGTTTGCAGGAACGTAGTGTTGCACATGTTATATCTTTTAACTGTTAGCGGTGTTGGATTGCAATTGCTAGACAGTCTGATTCCCCCCCCCCCGGGCGTTGTAGAATTATGTTTCCACTGGTTGGTTCAATAGGCATAAGATGCGTGAGTTTTCGTTTCTAAGGTGAAGTTGCTTCAAGTTCTTTCACCTTTCGGTACAGCCTAACTCTTTCCTTGGTAAGTAGTTCATATTGGGATGCAGTTAGGAGACGAGATGTTTCGCATGAACTGATGGCCAGTGTGGTTTCCTTCACCTTATTCTCATTTTGCTTATTCTTGCTTTGCAAACGTTTGACTAACGCTTCGGAGGCCATTAGACGTTCGTTTGCACAAGCAAGCTCTTCTATTTTTAAACTAATCAACGCATAGTTGTTTTCGAATTTTAACCTAAGTTCATCATAAACCTTAGCGTCTACGGTGGGGTTCGGTGGGTTCTTATGGTGGGTCGGTGACTAAACACATCATCGAGTTGCGAGATTCGTACCTCAGACTCAGCGTTGGTAGGAGTCTTAGCTGTGTTTTCACCGGTGTGACCCATCTCCTCGTCCTCGTTATTGTAGCGTATTTTCTTTTATTGGAATACCAAATAATTCGAATACAAATTAAACTTAATGAAATTTAACGGGCTCTATCTCTATTTGTTCCTCTGATTCTTCACTTGCATGACTTTTGAAAGACTTTGATCTTGATCTTCCTTGATTTGGGCCTTCGTTGAGTTCCGTCGTGGACCTTTGGGCTTGATCACGAACTTAATACTTGGACTTAGAGGACGTTTGTTTAGCTTTGTAGGCTTTTGGGCTTGATCACGAATAATAGCGAATGTTTCTTCGTGGGCCTTTGGGCTTGACCACGAATAATAGCGAATGTTTCTTCGTGGGCCTTTGGGCTTGATCACGAATAATAGCGAACGTTTCTTCGTGGGCCTTGGGCTCGATCACGAATAACAGCGAACGTTTCTTCGTGGGCCTTTGGGCTTAATTACGAAGCTAACACTTGGGCTTGATATTTTCGAGAGGACGGGACTTGGGCCTCGAACCGTACGCTTCCAAGAAACTCGCACGGGCTTTCCTCGTTGCAGCCGTACGATTATGAGAAACTCGCACGGGTCTTGAGCGTTGAACCGCGCGCTTCCAAGAAACTCGCACGGGCTTTCCACGTTGCAACCGTACGATTATGAGAAACTCGCACGGGTCTTTGAGCGTTGAACCGCGCGCTTCCAAGAAACTCGCACGGGCTTTCCACGTTGCAACCGTACGATTATGAGAAACTCGCACAGGTCTTGATGAACGTCTTCGAATTTAACTTGAACACGAAGAACTTCGTTGAGAGAATTTCGAAAGCTTTAAAAGTCTTATATCGTCTCTTGAAGCTCGTGTTTCCTTGAGTGTTTTTTGACTTGTGATTTCTGAATTCTGAAGCCCCATATTTATAGGCGTAGAGAATTCACAATTACGGAAAGCGTAATCCTTTTGGGATGATTTCTTCCATATTTATGCGGATTTCATCCATATATGATTTGGTTTTGATTTGATTTGATTTATTCCATATTTGACATATTTGATTTGATCCCTTTACTTATTTAACAAATCCCTACACATATTTACCATGTATAGGATTTTGTATAAAAGGAATATATATTATCATATATGATATTAATTTATTAATTAAATAAACTATTTATTAACTTGAGATTAATTTATAGATCTCAATAAATAGCAATTTAATTAAATGACTTTATTTAATTTCTTGGAATTATTTCATTAAATCCCAATAATATAAATAGACAATTAATTTTTAATTGTCTACAAATGCCCCCACTTCAAGTCTTGTTGACGAACTTCTGGAGGAGATAAACTTGAAGTATTTTTTCTTTGCTTCCAAAAATGTCACGAAATGCCCCCACTTTGGCGTTTCCAACTCGTGTACTTTAACTGTTTCTTGTCGAAAAAATGTCCTCACGCAGACATTCGTTGAGATGACCCAATTCGAATTCGAGCAACATGTTGAGGATAAGATACCTTCATACCGAAACGGTCACCCACCTTTTGTTTTATGACTGAACTTAGACGATGTCCAAGCTGCCTACGTACCCTTTTAGGGGATCAAGTCATTTCTCGTAGTTCAATTTTTTTTTAAGGGGGGGTGCCGTGCACAGTTTATACTCATGCGGGCCAGGAGTATCCGTTGTTTAACCACACCGGACTATGTGGAATAAGTTAGCAGTTTAGACATATGCACTTATCATTAATGTTTGCCTTTTCACAGTTTATACTCGTGCGGGCCAGGAGTGACATGCAGTTTAGACTCGTATGTCAGGGAGTAACATGCAGTTTAGGCTCGTGCGTTAAGGAGCAACATGCAGTTTAGGCTCGTGCGTTAAGGAGCAATTTTTTTTTTTTTTTTGTCTTCCCTTTTTTTGTTTTTTTTCTTTTTTTTTCCTTTTTTTCTTCTTTTTCTTTTTTTTTTTTTCCTTTTTTTTTATGCATACTAGCACTTCAAGAACTTCTTGTTGATCCGGCCGACTCTTAATCTATTTTCAGATACCAACTTATACGCACCGTTCGTGCAGACTTCTTTCATCACATAGGAACCGTTCCGTTTTGATTTAAACTTGCCCCCGATTCGATCATTAGTAATGGTAGGCCTCCTTAGAGTAAGTACCCAATGTCCAACTTGAAAGGACTTAGGTTTCACCCTTTTGTTAAATGTCTGAGTTCGTGCTGACTCCAGCCTCTGTTTCGCACCTAATTGATCAACTATAGGATTTCGTAAGCCCTTTGTGGACCCAATCGTTCAGAGTCATGCCACATCTTCTTGCAATCATTGTTAGTTGAGTATGAAACATCTTCAAACACGTAGTTTGCACTTGCTCTCTTTAACACGATCCGGACAGGCTTTTGCGTGATAAAACCAAGAACCTTTTTAGACGTTTCGGGTTCGAGTTGACTTTTACTCATATTTCCGGCAATTCTCCTAATATTGGTCCTTCATTTGCATCATATCCCGCCTTTGTTAGGAGTTCATAAGCTTTCGGGCCGTATACTCCACCCATTTGTATTTTTGAAGATTTGTTGTGCTCGATTTCGGATCCTTGACCCGGACGAGTAAATCCTTTGAGTTCAATCGGCGAGCTTTGCAGTTTCTTAGAACCAATCTGAGTTAAAGGCAATGTAAGCTCCTTTAATGATTTGGTTATCCTTCGACATGCTTTTGCATGGGTATATGATCTTCAATTGCATGTGCCTTTCCTTTCTCGCGCATCGTATCTTCACTTGCTCCCTTTTCACCCTCAAGGTAAAATTTTGCATCGGCGAAGTATGATTCGGCTTCGGTGAATGGATTTGTATCTCCAAGTACCTTCTTTACGACGCCATTGTCATAATACTTGAAACACTGATGCAAAGTTGATGGCACGACTCCGTTTTCGTGTAGCCATGGACGACCCAGAAGCATGTTGTAGGATGTTTTTGCATCAATTACATGGAACAACGCTGTTGACGTCATATTCTCCATTATTAATTCCAACCTGATCATACCGATTGCTCGTTGGCCTTCATGATTAAAACCTTGGATCATTAGGCGACTCTTAGAGAGTTCTTCTGTTGGAATTTCAAGTTCTTTTAACATCCGAAGAGTCAAAATGTTCACTGCAGAGCCTCCGTCGATCAATATTCTTTTTACCATCTTCTCGTGAGTATAACCAGATACAAACAAAGGACGGTTGTGCAGTTTCGAGCCTAAGAGTAAATCTTCGTCAGTGAACGCTATAACAGACATGCACATGCTGACGATGCTGGTGGTTTTAGCTTCAACTTGGTAATCATCACTTTCTTGGGTCATATAACAGGCGTCACAATCCTCATTTGCGCTTCCAAAATCTTCATTGCCAACCAAGATATAATTTGAGTCTGCCAACTCAATGTCTAACGATATCTTTCCTTGTCTATCCAATTGCATTATCTTATCCTTAAAGACAAAGCAATTGTGAATTGGATGTCCCACCAGACGATGATATTTGCAATAGTTGGGATCGTTGGTTTGTCCCGCTTCATCCGGCCGCTTCATTTCAGGGAGATCGATGAGATTCGCTTGTACTAGCTCATCAAAGATCCCTGATACTTCTGAATCTAGGAATGGGTATTCTTTTGCTTGAAGCTCTTTAAGTGTCAATTTTCTGTCATTTAGCTCCGGCGGAGAGTATATTCAACCATGACCCTTTTGCCCTTTTCTCTTCCTCGAAGCTTGAGTGGTGTGACATTTACCGCCATAGACTCTTTAATTTGAGCTTTTGCAAACGCTTTGCCCCCTTTCTCATAATTCATTTGCTCCCGAATTGGTAACATCATGTGTAGGTGCTCCATCTGCCCCACTTGTGGCCAGGCTAAATTCCATATCATGAGCACGAGTTGCTAGTTCTTCAAAGGTTACGGGCCTAATTCCTTGTAGGATGTATCGTAATCCCCATATCATCCCTTGAATGCACATTTCAATGCTTGAAGCTTCAGATAAACGATCTTTGCAATTAAGACTTAGGTTCCTCCATCGATTGATATAATCAATGACAGGTTCATCTTTCCACTGGCGAGCATTAGTGAGTTCAATCATGCTAACCGTGCGACGAGTGCTGTAGAAACGGTTGAGGAATTCATGTTCCATTTGATCCCAACTATCGATTGAGCCGGCTTCCAAATCAATGTACCAATCAAAAGCATTGCCCTTCAGCGAACGAACAAATTGTTTGACGAGACGGTCTCCATAAGTTCCTGCATCGTTGCATGTCTCAATGAAGTGAGCCACATGTTGCTTTGGATTTCCTTTGCCGTCAAACTGCTGAAATTTTGGAGGTTGGTAACCACCTGGCATCTTCAATTTATCGGTTCTCATAGTATACGGTTTAGAATACGTCAATGAGGATTTGGACCCTCCGTTTCATTTTTTGTCCCAATGATGAACTCCTTCAGTTGGCTAACGGGGATCATCCCGTCGTTCGAAACTTGGAAACTTCCTGAAGGCTTTTCGAGTTCCTTTTGCTCTTCTTTTTCAGTTTCGTCAGAAGATTCCTCCCGCTTCTCATATGCGCGGCTGTTATCAACGTCGTCGCTCTTGCTAGTCAGCTTTGCAATCTGGGCATCTTGTTCTTGCACATGTTTCGTAAGCCCTTCGATTGCTCTCGTTAAACTTGCAATTTGCTCTTCCATGGTTGTAGCATTCGTCACCATGACATCATCTCGCTTAGAAGAATTGCTTGAGGTCGAGTGGAGCGAAGGTACCGACGAGCACTCACTTTCGGCATTTTGTTCTTCTTCGATAATGACATTATCTTTGCCAAAAACGAGGTGGCGATCGGTCTCCATGGACTCTGAAATCACTTTGGACATGCTTCGGGTCTTAACACCAGTGTTTTGACTGGAAGAACTCGAAACACTAAAGTTTGATGAGTTTATCATCGATCGTTCTAATTCTTGAAGAGATGAGAGGTAGAGATGTCCCACTGGGCGTGCCAAAAATTTGTAGCGTATTTTCTTTTATTGGAATACCAAATAATTCGAAAAATAATACAAATTAAACTTAATGAAATTTAACGGGCTCTATCTCTATTTGTTCCTCTGATTCTTCACTTGCATGACTTTTGAAAGACTTTGATCTTGATCTTCCTTGATTTGGGCCTTCGTTGAGTTCCGTCGTGGACCTTTGGGCTTGATCACGAACTTAATACTTGGACTTAGAGGACGTTTGTTTAGCTTTGTAGGCTTTTGGGCTTGATCACGAATAATAGCGAATGTTTCTTCGTGGGCCTTTGGGCTTGACCACGAATAATAGCGAATGTTTCTTCGTGGGCCTTTGGGCTTGATCACGAATAATAGCGAACGTTTCTTCGTGGGCCTTTGGGCTCGATCACGAATAATAGCGAACGTTTCTTCGTGGGCTTTGGGCTTAATTACGAAGCTAACCTTTGGGATTGATATTTTCGAGAGGACGGGACTTGGGCCTCGAACCGTACGCTTCCAAGAAACTCGCACGGGCTTTCCTCGTTGCAGCCGTATGATTATGAGAAACTCGCACGGGTCTTGAGCGTTGAACCGCGCGCTTCCAAGAAACTCGCATGGGCTTTCCACGTTGCAACCGTACGATTATGAGAAACTCGCACGGGTCTTTGAGCGTTGAACCGCGCGCTTCCAAGAAACTCGCACGGGCTTTCCACGTTGCAACCGTACGATTATGAGAAACTCGCACGGGTCTTTGAGCGTTGAACCGCGCGCTTCCAAGAAACTCGCACGGGCTTTCCACGTTGCAACCGTACGATTATGAGAAACTCGAACGGGTCTTGATGAACGTCTTCGAATTTAACTTGAACACGAAGAACTTCGTTGAGAGAATTTCGAAAGCTTTAAAAGTCTTATATCGTCTCTTGAAGCTCGTGTTTCCTTGAGTGTTTTTTGACTTGTGATTTCTGAATTCTGAAGCCACATATTTATAGGCGTAGAGAATTCACAATTACGGAAAGCGTAATCCTTTTGGATGATTTCTTCCATATTTATGCGGATTTCATCCATATATGATTTGGTTTTGATTTGATTTGATTTATTCCATATTTGACATATTTGATTTGATCCCTTTACTTATTTAACAAATCCCTACACATATTTACCATGTATAGGATTTTGTATAAAAGGAATATATATTATCATATATGATATTAATTTATTAATTAAATAAACTATTTATTAACTTGAGATTAATTTATAGATCTCAATAAATAGCAATTTAATTAAATGACTTTATTTAATTTCTTGGAATTATTTCATTAAATCCCAATAATATAAATAGACAATTAATTTTAATTGTCTACAGTTATGTTCGACCAGCCTTGCCATGCAGCAATCTTCATCCTGAGGCTCCTCGTCTTCTGAAGTGTCGTTCACCCATTCAGCTTCTTCAGTAAGCAGAACTTTGCCACTTTCCATTTTGGGTCATTCTGGCCTTACGGTCGTAGTAGCCTGAGTCCTTCACGCGTGGGGCGTGGCATTCCTTGGCAAAGTGGCCTGTCTTTCCACATCGAAAGCACTTCACAGACTTTTGAGGTGCTGAGTCCTCCTCTTTCTTTATCGGCTTTGATTCTTCCGTGGGGGTGGTCTTTTTGCTGCCGCTAAAGGTCCTTTGGCGATTGGAGGAGGATGAAGATTTTTTCCCGATCTTCTTTGTGACCATCTTTGTGAGCATTGCCAGTTGTTTGCGTAGATCACGAACATCTTCATCCGATTCTGTATCAGCTTCGGATCCTGAAGAGGTATCAGATACAACAGCTGGTAGCTTCCCTTTGTTCTGTTTGGCCTTAGAGATGGAAGATCGTTCGGTAGTCTTGTTTGAGAGGAGAGCCAGCGGATCGACTCGAGTGTTGTTAGACTGAGGTTGCACGTATGGAGCATAGGCAGATAGGCTGTCGTAGAGAGCATGAATGGAGGTGTTGGAGAGGTCCTTACTCTGAATCATCATAACAGTTGCATTTCCCCAATGTGGTTTGAGGCTACCAAGGAAGCGGTTGTTGATGTCGAATTTGTCCCTCGAGACCCTGGCTTTCTTGAGTTCATTGATGACCTTCAAGTAACGGAGATATGTGTCACGCAGCTCGTCTCCTTCATAGGCTTGGAAATGTTCATACTGTGAGAGGCATGCTGATTTCCTCCCCTGAGCACTCTCAGTTGTGCCTGCCATAATTTCTACGAGTTCATCCCATATTTCCTTAGCAGTTGTGCAGCACTCGATGTGAGCGTAGACTTCGTTGCCCATAGCCTGGAAGAGGTATCCTTTGGCAGTCTCGTCGGCCTGTACGCGAGCCTCTTCATCCTCATTGATGGGACCTCTTGGAGTGCGGCGTTCATCCATGGGAGGGTTTGCGTTTGGCTGTGCAGGGATGATCGTCCAGAATTGTGCTGGACCATTGAAGATGGAGTCCAGTAGGTATTGAGAGAGTGGTGCGCCTTTGTTCCTGATGAATGTGAGGAACCGGTTTGTCCATATGCTGTAGTCGCCTTGTCGCAGCATAGGTGGCCTGGTGTCGGAGCCCACTGTTGAGATGTCATTCGTGGTAGACATGGTTGGTGCAGTCGAATCGTCCGAGGTTTTGATCTTAAATAGATAAGAGAGTTAGTAACGAACGAAATGAGAAATATGAGTTTAACGAGTAGAGTTTTGAGAGAAAAAACATTGTTTAAAGAATTTCTTAGAACTAAGTGAGCGTGTGTGATGGTCGATAATGTATGAAGAGAAGATATATCTTGAAATTAGGAGAAGTTCTAGAAATTTTGAAAACGATTTTTAAGGTGGGATAATATTTTATGTCAAAAGTGGTCTAGGGTGATAGGACTAAAGTGTAAAGATCAAATCTTAAATAAGTTTGAGAAAAATTTAACCTAAGAAGATTTCAACACGAGAAAAAGACTTAACACGTTAAAAAAAATTCGCGGTTTTAAAGGACGTGTTTATACGAAGAGTTATCCGAGAAATTATGTGTTGAGAAATTTCGATGTTTGTGAGTTTTAAAGAGAAATTCTCGGAAGAAGAGAAAAATTCTCAGTGGAAAATTTCTCGGATTTGATTCTCAGTTGAGAATTTTAAAGCTTCGCAAGAAAAATTTCGCAAGTTATAAAATTTCGCAAGTTAAAATTTCGCATGTGAGGAAGATTCTCAGTTGAGAATTTTAAAGCTTCGCAAGAAAATTTCGCAAGTTACAAAATTTCGCAAGGGAAAAAAAAAATTCTCAGTTAGGAAATTTTCTCGGATTTGAAAGTGTCGTGGTTTTGAAAAAACTTTCTCAGATGAAATTTCGCGGATTTGCAAAATTTTTTTCTTGGTTTTGAAAAATTTCTCGGATATATAAAAATTTCAAAAAGTTCTCGGCTGAGAAATTTCGCGGCTCAGGAAATTCGCGGAGTAAACTCTCTTGGATATGGAATTTCTCGGATTATGAAGAGTAAGCAAATTTCGCAGTTGAAAGTTTCTCAGATTTTGAAAGTAGACAGTTGCGAAAAATGCCGTGAAAGTGAAATTTTCGCGGTTAAAAAAAATTCTCGGAATAAAATTTCGCGGATTTGAAATTTTGCGGACTTGAACGATTCAGCAAGAAGTTTCGCGGGCAAGAACAAGCTTTCACTATTCCATTGTTTACACGCGTTTTGCCAGAAAATCGTCTCGTTCTTGCTTAAATCTCAGCCAAAATCGCTCAAACTTGATCCTAAACTTCAGAAATTCTTTCCTAAACACATAATCGACCGATTTGTGAGCTAAAAACAACAAAAAATAGATCAAATCGACTAAAAACAGAGAATGGCCGAAATGACTTTTTCTGAAAAAACTTCGATCTTGCTCAAAACTCGTTAAAACTGATCCAAAAACTGATCCAAAAGTGTTCTAAAACATTTTAGGTATAGAATCAATCTGGGGAAAGGTTTTAAACACAAAAACGCAGCATCAAAATCCCAAACAGAGTTCAAAATGGCCGAAAGTAATATTTTGCCCAAAAACACCTTTGATCTTTCTCGGAATCGAACGAAACTGGATTCAAATCAATGCAGATCGATCCACGTTTGCTCTGATACCACTTGTTGGTCCCGAGTGCACCAAACAAGGAATCAAAGAGGCTTTAATGGAATGAAAAGGGAGTATTCTCACCTTTGAGTGTGTGTATTGTGTGAAAAAATGGATAAGCCTTTGATCTTTGATTACCTTCAAAAGTGAGTTGGTAAAACCTTATATACCACATTAACCCTAGGTACATTAAGGCCCAATCACTAAGTATGAAATAATTACATTATAGTCCTAAGCCTAAGCTAAAGGATAATTACAAAATAAATCCTAAGACTTAAACTATTGACACAATCTATTAAATATCCTAACACAATTAAAATCGAGTTACTATTAATTAGGTATCTTTAATATTTACCGATTCCATGTGAGGAAACAATAACTCAATGAAAACTTGGAGTGTGGCTTATACATGCAAGGGATGAGTTTGCTTAAGTTTGATATATGTCTGATGTTATATATAATATACATATACATATATATTAATTTATGTTTGGCAAAGCATATACCTAAATCAAAGAACTCACGTTCTTTATATGCAAAGCTCCCTAAGCATTTCAAATCTGGATATCATCTAAAGTTCTCATAGAATCATGTATTGATATCGAAAATAAATTGAACACTAAGAACAAAGGAATTATACCTTTCAAAGACTATCACTTTCGAACTCCTTAACCTTAGATTCTCAAGTTCGGCCGAAGACTCCTTTCTCTCCTAATTTTTCATTTCGTGTTTCAATATTACTCAAGTGAGGCTTTCATGTTAATTAACATATATGAGATACGAGAGAGATTCCCAAATACGTTGGGTCATATAATAAAAGACAAGCAAGTGAAGTGAGTAGTTGGTTATTTTTCCTTTATGATTAATTACATTCGTCCTTTTGTTTGTTTCCTTGCACACTTTGCTTCTCTGTTTGTTTTCTCTTATCTTTTCTATGTCAAATAATCTCCTTAAACAAATAAAAATAATAAGCATTGACATGGGTTTTTTCCCCTTTGCATTAGTAAGTGAGCATCTTTATTTCCTTGCCTTAATAATAAATCTATTTCACTTGGGCCTAGATCCATATTTGATTTATGTTTCCTTGACGGACTTTTAATTATCTATGCTCAATAATGTTTTTAGGGAAATAACATGTTTAATTTACTTTATCATTTTAAACTTCTATAATTTATATTATCCACCCAAAAGTTTAGATTAATATTTCGATACCTCTAAGTTAAAGATTTGCTCTGCTAAATTACATCAAAACCCCGTATTAAATTTTTCGGGTGTTACAATCTCCCTCTCTTAAAAGAATTTCGTCCCCCGAAATTCGCCGACTGGTGAAACTCGGGGTGACGATTTCTCAGATTCTCAAATCTGTCTATAACCTATTAAGGTAGAAATTATTCCCACCTAATTACTCAACTTAGATAACACATTTAAACATGTGACCCAGTTTCTACAATCATTTAATTCCTTACGTCTACACTCAACCACTACTTCCACTAAGCATTATTTCTATTCCCTCTACGCTTTTGTTGCGCACTCTAGCTAAGCATATTTATTCTTATTGTCTATAGTTATTCACATAGACAAGCATATTAGCATAATCACATAATTGCGTCAAACTTAAAACTTACAGGCAAGGCTGATCCTCATGGCTTTTGAGCGGCAGTACATGGACAGTCTACAGAACCTCTAACCTAAGCTCTGATACCACCTGTAACGACCCTCTCTTTTAATAAATGTTTTGCCGGATTTTCGCAACGTAAGTCGCGGAAGACCCGACTAATTAAAACTTTTTCTAAAATAAAATAAATATAATAAAATAAACATCGTCTAAATAATCATATATTTACGCATGCCATAACCCTAAAATAATAAAATACTAAAAACACTGACGTCGCTCCACAGGTCGCATCCATGTACCGCCCCGTCCTCAAAAGTCCGTGGAGTCACCGCCATCAGCCCGCCTAGTCGCGACGCGTATCAACGCCGGACTCGTATGTACCTACAACACGTAAACTGAGCTCCTTGCCCAGTAGATGAATCATGCATGAATGCAGCGTGCGCTCACCCGCAAACCGGAATACCTCACAGTAAATGCACGCTCGACTTTTTCAACTCTTTCCAATTCTATCATAATCCAACACAACAGGGCCCTAGGCTAGACTAGGCACCTCGCGCAACCCATTTAAGGAAGGAGTCAAGAGATCGGCTCTCGGGCAGCCCCGGCTCTCTCCCGAGACGTCTACCTGCCCGGGCGATGCCTGGCTCGTAGCGTCCTCCCTGAGCAAACTCTACCAGGTCGCCTCTTCCGCCAAACACACCCTCTTAAGAGAGGTCTCGACAGTATAACTGTCAGGTGCACTAGACTATCCTCAAACTTGCCAATATCGACACAACATACCTCACACATCGATACCATAAGGTATCACCGTCTCAACACGATCGTCCCCTCACATCAACATGTCGTGCTCATGATATGCAAGTGCAGTGCAAATAACAGATATATATAATGTGCGAAATATATAATACATGCAAAACACGTAATTCATCAAATCACATAATTCACCAATTCACATAAGTATCACATAATAATTCACAAAATCGTTTACGTGCCTTAGGTGAGTTTAACCTACTTGTCGTCCTTAGATTAACAACTGGTACTCCCTAATACTTTGGACCTCCTTTCAAAGTCATCTTCAAAAATAATTATAATAATCCCAGAAAGTCTTACACCAAATACGAACCCCTATGAACAACATCATATTTCGAAAATCATTAAAGCTGATATCCTAATCAGAACTGATTCTAATTCATACCTACGGCTAAACATGGATTTGAAACTTCAAGGACCCAACTCTTAACTATATCTAATAGTCTCAAAAACATCATTTAATTCATACGTTCATATAAAATACCTAGAACATATTATCCTTTTACACACAAGAAAGTTCACGTATCCTAAATAGGGTTTTCTACATACGATATATTTTGAAATCTGCTATAGTAATCTTAAGGTCCCGTAAAAGCACATATCTATTGAAAATATTTGAAACATATATACTCAGTATAGCCTTAGTTCCCGAGTAGTATTAAAACATGAAAGAATCAATTAAAATCGAGTTACTATTAATTAGATATCTTTAATATTTACCGATTCCATGTGAGGAAACAATAACTCAATGAAGACTTGGAGTGTGGCTTATACATGCAAGGGATGAGTTTGCTTAAGTTTGATATATGTCTGATGTTATATATAATATACATATACATATATATTAATTTATGTTTGGCAAAGCATATACCTAAAACAAAGAACTCACGTTCTTTATATGCAAAGCTCCCTAAGCATTTCAAATCTGGATATCATCTAAAGTTCTCATATAATCATGTATTGATATCGAAAATAAATTGAACACTAAGAACAAAGGAATTATACCTTTCAAAGACTATCACTTTCGAACTCCTTAACCTTAGATTCTCAAGTTCGGCCGAAGACTCCTTTCTCTCCTAATTTTTCATTTCGTGTTTCAGTATTACTCAAGTGAGGCTTTCATGTTAATTAACATATATGAGATATGAGAGAGATTCCCAAATACGTTGGGTCATATAATAAAAGACAAGCAAGTGAAGTGAGTAGTTGGTTATTTTTCCTTTATGATTAATTACATTCGTCCTTTTGTTTGTTTCCTTGCACACTTTGCTTCTCTGTTTGTTTTCTCTTACCTTTTCTATGTCAAATAATCTCCTTAAACAAATAAAAATAATAAGCATTGACATGAGTTTTCTCCCCCCTTGCATTAGTAAGTGAGCAACTTTATTTCCTTGCCTTAATAATAAATCTATTTCACTTGGGCCTAGATCCATATTTGATTTATGTTTCCTTGACGGACTTTTAATTATCTATGCTCAATAATGTTTTTAGGGAAATAACATGTTTAATTTACTTTATCATTTTAAACTTCTATAATTTATATTATCCACCCAAAAGTTTAGATTAATATTTCGATACCTCTAAGTTAAAGATTTACTCTGCTAAATTACATCAAAACCCCGTATTAAATTTTTCGGGTGTTACAATCTCCCCCTCTTAAAAGAATTTCGTCCCCCGAAATTCGCCGACTGGTGAAACTCGGGGTGACGATTTCTGAGATTCTCAAATCTGTCTATAACCTATTAAGGTAGAAATTATTCCCACCTAATTACTCAACTTAGATAACACATTTAAACATGTGACCTAGTTTCTACAATCATTTAATTCCTTACGTCTACACTCAACCACTACTTCCACTAAGCATTATTTCTATTCCCTCTACGCTTTTGTTGCGCACTCTAGCTAAGCATATTTATTCTTATTGTCTATAGTTATTCACATAGACAAGCATATTAGCATAATCACATAATTGCGTCAAACTTAAAACTTACAGGCAAGGCTGATCCTCCTGGCTTTTGAGCGGCAGTACATGGACAGTCTACAGAACCTCTAACCTAAGCTCTGATACCACCTGTAACGACCCTCTCTTTTAATAAATGTTTTGCCGGATTTTCGCAACGTAAGTCGCGGAAGACCCGACTAATTAAAACCTTTTCTAAAATAAAATAAATATAATAAAATAAACATCGTCTAAATAATCATATATTTACGCATGCCATAACCCTAAAATAATAAAATACTAAAAACACTGACGTCGCTCCACAGGTCGCATCCATGTACCGCCCCGTCCTCAAAAGTCCGTGGAGTCACCGCCATCAGCCCGCCTAGTCGCGACGCGTATCAACGCCGGACTCGTATGTACCCACAACACGTAAACTGAGCTCCTTGCCCAGTAGATGAAACATGCATGAATGCAGCGTGCGCTCACCCGCAAACCGGAATACCTCACAGTAAATGCACGCTCGACTTTTTCAACTCTTTCCAATTCTATCATAATCCAACACAACAGGGCCCTAGGCTAGACTAGGCACCTCGCGCAACCCATTGATGGAAGGAGTCAAGAGATCGGCTCTCGGGCAGCCCCGGCTCTCTCCCGAGACGTCTACCTGCCCCGGCGATGCCTAGCTCGTAGCGTCCTCCCTGAGCAAACTCTACCAGGTCGCCTCTTCCGCCAAACAGACCCTCTTAAGAGAGGTCTCGACAGTATAACTGTCAGGTGCACTAGACTATCCTCAAACTTGCCAATATCGACACAACATACCTCACACATCGATACCATAAGGTATCACCGTCTCAACACGATCGTCCCCTCACATCAACATGTCGTGCTCATGATATGCAAGTGCAGTGCAAATAACAGATATATATAATGTGCAAAATATATAATACATGCAAAACACGTAATTCATCAAATCACATAATTCACCAATTCACATAAGTATCACATAATAATTCACAAAATCGTTTACGTGCCTTAGGTGAGTTTAACCTACCTGTCGTCCTTAGATTAACAACTGGTACTCCCTAATACTTTGGACCTCCTTTCAAAGTCATCTTCAAAAATAATTATAATAATCCCAGAAAGTCTTACACCAAATACGAACCCCTATGAACAACATCATATTTCGAAAATCATTAAAGCTGATATCCTAATCAGAACTGATTCTAATTCATACCTACGGCTAAACATGGATTTGAAACTTCAAGGACCCAACTCTTAACTATATCTAATAGTCTCAAAAACATCATTTAATTCGTACGTTCATATAAAATACCTAGAACATATTATCCTTTCACACACAAGAAAGTTCACGTATCCTAAATAGGGTTTTCTACATACGATATATTTTGAAATCTGCTATAGTAATCTTAAGGTCCCGTAAAAGCACATATCTATTGAAAATATATTGAACATATATACTCAGTATAGCCTTAGTTCCCAAGTAGTATTAAAACATGAAAGAATCAATTAAAATCGAGTTACTATTAATTAGATATCTTTAATATTTACCGATTCCATGTGAGGAAACAATAACTCAATGAAAACTTGGAGTGTGGCTTATACATGCAAGGGATGAGTTTGCTTAAGTTTGATATATGTCTGATGTTATATATAATATACATATACATATATATTAATTTATGTTTGGCAAAGCATATACCTAAAACAAAGAACTCACGTTCTTTATATGCAAAGCTCCCTAAGCATTTCAAATCTGGATATCATCTAAAGTTCTCATATAATCATGTATTGATATCGAAAATAAATTGAACACTAAGAACAAAGGAATTATACCTTTCAAAGACTATCACTTTCGAACTCCTTAACCTTAGATTCTCAAGTTCGGCCGAAGACTCCTTTCTCTCCTAATTTTTCATTTCGTGTTTCAGTATTACTCAAGTGAGGCTTTCATGTTAATTAACATATATGAGATATGAGAGAGATTCCCAAATACGTTGGGTCATATAATAAAAGACAAGCAAGTGAAGTGAGTAGTTGGTTATTTTTCCTTTATGATTAATTACATTCGTCCTTTTGTTTGTTTCCTTGCACACTTTGCTTCTCTGTTTGTTTTCTCTTATCTTTTCTATGTCAAATAATCTCCTTAAACAAATAAAAATAATAAGCATTGACATGGGTTTTTTCCCCTTTGCATTAGTAAGTGAGCAACTTTATTTCCTTGCCTTAATAATAAATCTATTTAACTTGGGCCTAGATCCATATTTGATTTATGTTTCCTTGACGGACTTTTAATTATCTATGCTCAATAATGTTTTTAGGGAAATAACATGTTTAATTTACTTTATCATTTTAAACTTCTATAATTTATATTATCCACCCAAAAGTTTAGATTAATATTTCGATACCTCTAAGTTAAAGATTTACTCTGCTAAATTACATCAAAACCCCGTATTAAATTTTTCGGGTGTTACAATCTCCCCCTCTTAAAAGAATTTCGTCCCCAGAAATTCGCCGACTGGTGAAACTCGGGGTGACGATTTCTTAGATTCTCAAATCTGTCTATAACCTATTAAGGTAGAAATTATTCCCACCTAATTACTCAACTTAGATAACACATTTAAACATGTGACCCAGTTTCTACAATCATTTAATTCCTTACGTCTACACTCAACCACTACTTCCACTAAGCATTATTTCTATTCCCTCTACGCTTTTGTTGCGCACTCTAGCTAAGCATATTTATTCTTATTGTCTATAGTTATTCACATAGACAAGCATATTAGCATAATCACATAATTGCGTCAAACTTAAAACTTACAGGCAAGGCTGATCCTCCTGGCTTTTGAGCGGCAGTACATGGACAGTCTACAGAACCTCTAACCTAAGCTCTGATACCACCTGTAACGACCCTCTCTTTTAATAAATATTTTGGCGGATTTTCGCAACGTAAGTCGCGGAAGACCCGACTAATTAAAACTTTTTCTAAAATAAAATAAATATAACAAAATAAACATTGTCTAAATAATCATATATTTACGCATGCCATAACCCTAAAATAATAAAATACTAAAAACACTAACGTCGCTCCACAGGTCGCATCCATGTACCGCCCCGTCCTCAAAAGTACGTGGAGTCACCACCATCAGCCCGCCTAGTCGCGACGCGTATCAACGCCGGACTCGTATGTACCTACAACACGTAAACTGAGCTCCTTGCCCAGTAGATGAAACATGCATGAATGCAGCGCAAACCGGAATACCTCACAATAAATGCACGCTCGAATTTTTCAACTCTTTCCAATTCTATCATAATCCAACACAACAGGGCCCTAGGCTAGACTAGGCACCTCGCGCAACCCATTTAAGGAGGGAGTCAAGAGATCGGCTCTCGGGCAGCCCCCGGCTCTCTCCCGAGACGTCCACCTGCCCCGGCGATGCCTACGCTGGTAGCGTCCTCCCTGAGCAAATTCTACCAGGTCGCCGCTTCCGCCAAACATACCCTCTTAAGAGAGGTCTCGACAGTATAACTGTCAGGTGCACTAGACTATCCTCAAACTTGCCAATATCAGCACAACATACCTCACACATCGATACCATAAGGTATCACCGTCTCAACACGATCGTCCCCTAACATCAACATGTCGTGCTCATGATATGCAAGTGCAGTGCAAATAACAGATATATATAATGTGCAAAATATATAATACATTCAAAACATGTAATTCATCAAATCACATAATTCACCAATTCACATAAGTATCACATAATAATTCACAAAATCGTTTACGTGCCGTAGGTGAGTTTCACCTACATGTCGTCCTTAGATTAACAACTGGTACTCCCTAATACTTTGGACCTCCTTTCAAAGTCATCTTCAAAAATAATTATAATAATCCCAGAAAGTCTTACACCAAATACGAACCCCTATGAACAACATCATATTTCGAAAATCATTACAGCTGATATCCTAATCAGAACTGATTCTAATTCATACCTACGGCTAAACTGGATTTGAAACTTCAAGGACCCAACTCTTAACTATATCTAATAGTCTCAAAAACATCATTTAATTCATACGTTCATATAAAATACCTAGAACATATTATCCTTTTACACACAAGAAAGTTCACGTATCCTAAATAGGGTTTTCTACATACGATATAGTTTGAAATCTGCTATAGTAATCGTAAGGTCCCGTAAAAGCACATATCTATTGAAAATATATTGAACATATATACTCAGTATAGCCTTAGTTCCCGAGTAGTATTAAAACATGAAAGAATCAATGAAAATCGAGTTACTATTAATTAGATATCTTTAATATTCATCGATTTCATGTGAGGAAACAATAACTCAGTGAAAACTTGGAGTGTGGCTTATACATGATCAAGGGATGAGTTTGCTTATGTTTGATATAGGTCTGATGTTATATATAATATACATATACATATATATTAATTTATGTTTGGCAAAGCATATACCTAAAACAAAGAACTCACGTTCTTTATATGCAAAGCTCCCTAAGCATTTCAAATCTGGATATCATCTAAAGTTCTCATATAATCATGTATTGATATCGAAAATAAATTGAACACTAAGAACAAAGGAATTATACCTTTCAAAGACTATCACTTTCGAACTCCTTAACCTTAGATTCTCAAGTTCGGCCGAAGACTCCTTTCTCTCCTAATTTTTCATTTCGTGTTTCAGTATTACTCAAGTGAGGCTTTCATGTTAATTAACATATATGAGATATGAGAGAGATTCCCAAATACGTTGGGTCATATAATAAAAGACAAGCAAGTGAAGTGAGTAGTTGGTTATTTTTCCTTTATGATTAATTAATATTCGTCCTTTTGTTTGTTTCCTTGCACACTTTGCTTCTCTGTTTGTTTTCTCTTATCTTTTCTATGTCAAATAATCTGCTTAAACAAATAAAAATAATAAGCATTGACGTGGGTTTTTTCCCCCTTTGCATTAATAAGTGAGCAACTTTATTTCCTTGCCTTAATAATAAATCTATTTCACTTGGGCCTAGATCCATATTTGATTTATCTTTCCTTGATGGACTTTTAATTAGCTATGCTCAATAATGTTTTTAGGGAAATAACATGTTTAATTTACTTTATCATTTTAAACTTCTATAATTTATATTATCCACCCAAAAGTTTAGATTAATATTTCGATACCTCTAAGTTAAAGATTTACTCTGCTAAATTACATCAAAACCCCGTATTAAATTTTTCGGGTGTTACCGAAACGGCTATGAGGGAGCTACACGATTTGATCCATCCGGAAAATATCTATTGGCAGCAAAGGGGCAAAGCTGATTAATGAGGATAGTAATACGAAGTTCTTTCATAGACGAGCTACAACAAGGAGAACCCGAAATCACTTTTCTAGTCTTCGGGATTCGATGGGTGTATTACGCCACGAGCAGAAAGAGATCGAGCAGATTGTTGATGATTACTTTAGGAACCTTTTCCTCTCATCTCAACCGGACGAATCTTCCATGGAACAGGCAATTCGATATATTTCCCCCCGAGTCACAGAGGATATGAACGCGATGCTTCTGTACGATTACTCGAGGGAGGAAGTCGACAATGCCCTAACAGGTATGTTCCCATATAAATCCCCAAGCTCGGATGGATTTTCACCTATTTTTACCAAAAATCTTGGGAAATTATAGGTGAGAAAACGTCTCGCTGTATACTTGACTTCTTAAACCGCGGAATCTCCTCTCCCGTTTTCCACGACACCCATATTATCTTGATTCCAAAAATCGATAAACCCGAAACCTTGGCTCATTTTCGCCCGATTAGTCTGTGTAATGTTGTCTACCGTATTGCTTCTAAATGTATTACCAACGGACTAAAGGAAGTCATGGATCACGTTATCTCCCCATCCCAATCCGCATTCATCCCGAACAGGCTCATTACAGATAACGTCCTCATTGCTTTCGAGACGAACCATGCCATGAAACAGAAACGAACCGGTCTAGAGGGTTATTGTGCCCTTAAACTGAGCCTATGATCGTGTTGAATGGACGTTTCTCGAGAAGGTTATGTGCAAACTAGGGTTCCATAATCGTTTCATTGTCGTGTATCTCGAGGGTCTCTTTTTCGTTTATTCTTAACGGGTCTTGCTTTGGACGCCTAACTCCATCTAGGGGTTCGCCAAGGAGATCCGCGTTTAGTAGTTTGTTGCAGCAAGCCGAGAGGGTTGGGTCGCTACGCGGAATTTCAGTGCGTCGGGATGCTCCTTCGGTTTCCCATCTCCTTTTTGCCGACGACACGATCATCTTTAGCAAAGCAATACCGAGGCGATGGGGACTGTTCAGTCCATCATTGATGTGTCGAGGCCAGGCGGTGAACTTCTCGAAGTCCTCAGCTACTTTTTCCCCAAATGTGCAGGAGGAAACACGACGTGCATGCTGTCGTTCCCTTGGGATCGACCCAAGCGTCAAACATAGTCTATATCTGGGACTCCCATCTGTGGTAGGAAGGAACAGGAAAGAATTTTTTGCCTATATTCGGGAACACGTGTGGAAGCGAGTTCAACGCTGGTCTGAAAAATCGCTGTCTCAAGCGGGGCGGAGGTTCTCATAAAGGCCGTCCTCCAAGCTATACTGTCATATGCTATGTCTTGTTTTCTACTCCCTGCAGGTGTTTTACATGATATACAAAGGTCGGTGACACGGTTTTGGTGGGGATCAAACAAGCAGTCGAGTATTCATTGGACAACTTGGCGGAAGATGTGTCTCGGGGGAATAGGATTTCGTGATTTACGCATGTTTAACTTGGCTCTTGTAGCGAAGCAAGCATGGCTATCCTTACACAGCCCGATGGTCTTCTAGCTTGGATATTTAAGGCATGCTACTTCCCGGACGGCGACTTGATTAGAGCTCCTTTGGGGCCGAATCCGTCTCTCACGTGGCGCGCGATTTTCCAAGCAAAGTCCATCCTCTGGCTGGGGCTTCGTTGGGAGATTGGCACGGGCTCTGATATTAACATCTGGGATCAACCTTGGATACAGGGGACTCGACGCTTTACTCCGATCACTCCACCAGAGCAATGTTATATTAACATGAAGGTTACTGATCTACGTCTTTCTGTCACACAAGGCTGGAACGTGTCCATGTTTCGGGCAATCTTTCTCCCTACCGACGCTGATAAAATCCTCGGCATCCCCTTGAGTTCGCTGCCTCTGCCTGACAAATTGGTTTGGCATCTCTCGAGGAGTGGGCAATTTTCGGTTAAATCAGCATATTGGGCCGCTACGGAGGACTTCGTTTCGCCGCAAGCTTGTTCTAGTGCGGGGCCCCTATCGTGGAATTTCATTTGGAACTCATCAGCTCTCCCCGGATAAAGCTCTTTGCATGGAGGCGTATGCATGATCTTATCGCGTCAGGCTCTAATCTCTTCAAACGGAAGTCTTATCCAGTCCTTGCTGTTCTAGATGTGGCTTTGGGGTGGAGGATGCTAGACATATCTTTGTCGACTGCCCGGCCACTACGCCTTTTTGGAGGATGTCCCAACTCCCGAATCATGTCATCAACCAATGGTCTAGCTCTACTGAAGAATGGCTCCGTAATGCGGGTTCTATCTTGACGAAGGAGGAGTTTACATGCTTTATTGCTACGTACTGGGAAATTTGGGGTGCCCGAAATAAGTGGATCTTTGAGGGAGTAGCGTGTGCGCCAGGAGCTTCGCTTAGAGCCTTCACTCGCAAGGATTCTGATCCGCTGGCGGGAAAAGTGGCTCCAAATGATAAACCATTAAACGGGGAAGGGTGGCTACGCCCAACTGATGCGGAGCTAAAGATTAATTGCGATGGGGCAATTCATCATGAAAGGGCAGGGGCATCTCTTGGTATTATCGTGCAGGACAGCATGGGGACTTGCAGGAGGTGGGGAACCCGTTCATCCATGGTATTCAGGAGGCAGTGGTCATTGAAGCCTTAGCTGTTCGAGAAGCTTTATGCTTGGTTCGTATGGAAAGCTGGGATAATGTGGTAATTGAGAGTGATTGTGAAGAGGTTATCGTGGCCCTTTGAAACCGTAGCTCGGACTCTTCTAAAACCGGAAGCGTCCTTCGAGAATGTCTGTGCATGATCGAGTCGCTTCGTAACGTTGGTCTCTCGTTTGTTAGACGGGATGGTAATAGGGCTGCCCACTTTCTTGCTAAGAATAGGGTCAATTCGAAATCAGGCCCTATTAAGGGTTTGATTTCGAATTCAGGCCCTGTTTGAGAATTTTTTAGGTTAAAGGACCCATTTTGTGTGGTGTAAAAAAGTGGTACGAAAGATACATGAACTGGTATAGAATGATCGTTTTGTGTTACATACTTTGAACATCTGGTATGTCAAAGCAATAAAGTGGTACTGCAGAAAATAAACTGGTATCAGATGATCATAAACTGGTACCAGATTATGGTTTTGTGGTACAGAATTTCAACATACTGGTATATAAGAGCAATGAAGTGGTACTGCACAAAAATGGGTCCTTAAAACTAATTTTTTTGCCAAGAGGGCCTGAATCCTAAATGATAGTTATGGGAGGGCCTGAAATAAAAATGCCCCCTAAGAATATGGGTTGGATTGCGGAAGGTCGTACTCCTCCCGTTCACTCACTCGCATGTATTCTGTTTGACGATATTTCTTAGCTCAAGTCTTTATTAAAAAAAAAAAGTATATGAGAAATGTATTAATATGGTATGCAAAAGGCAAAAGTACTTGATTGGGTCCTCTGTAGTAATTAGCATCTTTTAAAGTCTGAATGAACCTGAATTTGTCTGCCAAAGTGCGCCTCAATTTTCGGCCATATAGGAACCGCTATTTTACTGTTGCACCAGAATTATCCAAAAGACGAGGGGGAATGAAATAGCAAACGGAACCTTTTTGTTCACAGGGTTTTGGTTAATAAACCTCTGAAAAAGTAGCAATAATGGAGGCAAATACTTTGCATTTGCTGACATACGCCGCTCTCACACCAATACTCCGTGTTCGTTCACCACCATCGCTAGTATTCATAAAGGCTATCCGACGGCTACTGCCATCTTGTAAGAAGAGTAAGGGGACGTTTAGTTTTCAACTCTCCTGATAGGCCCTAAGTTTAATTCTTGGTTAATAGATGAAAGTTCTTTCTTTTTTTTGTGTGGGGCTTGTTGGGGTTATTCTTTTTGCTTTCCCAGCATTTTGCAGAAGCAAGAAGATAGAAGATCGAGACCTGTACGGACTTCCAAAAGAATACTACGACGATGTATGCCTTTTTTTTTTTTCCTCTTCGTTGCTTCGGATTGGGTCTTTATCTTGCCTTTTCCTCTACTGTCTGAGCTGGACTTTGTGTTGTTCTTCGGTTTGAATCTTGGATAATACTTGTGGTAGTAAAAGAGTATAACAATTCGCTTGTGATGTTATTTCTGATTGGAGTTGTAGTTTCTGGGATACTCTGACTGAACCATAGGATAAGTGATAATCTTCTTGTTTGGATAGATTACTGTGAGAAATTGCTCATGAGATTGAACTCTTAGGAGTGGCAAGCCCAGCAGAGAGAGAAGACAAAGGAGTTCCGTAGAAAGCAACAAGAAGAAGACGAAGAAGAGGAAAAAAAGGTCGAGGAATATCGTGAAATCGGTCTTCGCTTGAAAGATTATCCTGAAGAAGAGCTCATAAAAGCCAAGAAATTGGTCTCAAGCTTCATAAGATCAGCCGAAGAAGTTGAAGAGGTACTTCCCAAATGCCTTGTGAGTGGATCTGAATTGTTTTATTCAACTTATGATAGGAGACTATCTTATTTTCCTGAGATTGTTGACTCTATGGCTCTACTTTCTGCATCCTATTTTAACTAAATTGGTTCTAAAGTCTCTATGTGGAGATTTCACATCTAAAGTTGCGACCTTTACTTGTGGGCTTGAAGTCTCATTTTTTTTTTTACTTGTTTCGTACGCGAAAAGTAAATGTTTTATGTTATATTTCGCCAATCGAGTCAAGCTCAAGCTGAGCATCAGATTTCTTAATGAAAAAAGAGTGCCAATTTGGTTCAACTGTAACCAATCTGAGGTTAAACGGCTCTAACAGACAATCAAGAACCAAGCATCTTCGTCAGTCGTTAAAGTTTAGACTTTTTTCGACGGTGCCTTTTGGCTCCCATCGAAGAACACGTTAGTTTGGTCCACATTGGGTTCCTTCAGTCAATGTGAAGTTCTGGAATTTCCTTTTTTATTGCAGAAAATCGAGGAGGCTGCAGAGAGAGGCGAACTCACTGAGCTCGTGTTAATGGTGATATGGAATCGCCTTGATCTTGCTCGACGCGATGTAAGTGAGGATAAGCTGCAATCTTCAGTTTTGCGTAGTTAGGAATCTTTGACATGTTTATAGCGTAGATTCACAGTTTCAGAATTTTGTCAATTAGTTTATGGGGCTATGCATCTTTCTAGTCTGTGTGTTAACCCTCGTGCAATGATTTTTTTCTGTTTTTCGACTAATGTGTCGATGTTAATCTGATCGGCAATCTCCTACAGGAGGAAAAGGATGCTATTAGAAGCCTTGATCTCTTGTACAGAAGGGTTGAGGTATATGATTTCGTACGTATATCTAAAGGGTATTTCCGTCATTTGCTCCATTCGTCGAATCCTTTTTCTTTTGTTTTCTAGACTGAGATTCTGAAGCGCGAGGCTACGCCGGCGATGAAACTGCTCAACGATCTCCTAAACATGCACGACGGTTTCGACGACGATGGTTGGCTAAAGGCGTGTAAGAAAATCATGGTCGAAACGTTTCCCAGAGAAGACCCCTTCAGCATCCTCGTACCCGCCGGGTTCGACCTAGATAAGGTAAAAATATTCGAATATAGCTTTGCTTTTCATTATTTTTCATTCATGTATGTTTTGGGGAGTGACGTCGTATTAAGGACGTCTAACTTAGATGGTTGCGATTTTAGACAGGACAGTAAGTTCCGTAATTGACGAAGTTAGGACAATTAACGCCAGCGTTGCAATCTCAAGAGTCAGGACATATTTCCAGAATGTACCAACTCGTTTCAAAACTGAAGCAATTTGAGGACAGAAAGTTTCAAAACCCCGACGCTAATCGTCCTTAAATTGCTTCATTCTTGAAAACAAACGTCCTAAAACTGCAACTTTAATTAAATGTCCTCAATTTTGAATTTTATTTTCCTTAAAATTGCAACCCTTTAATTTAAGTGTCCTCATAATTCCACTACCCCTAACATACAAGACCGAAAGATATAATTAAGCAATCTTCTATTAAAGAGCGTAGGGTGGATAAAAATTGTCACATTGGTCTGTCAATTTGATAAGACAACTTTATATATTTTATTTATTACTAGTTTAACCTTAAATAACAATTTTATCTTTTTTAACTAACTTAATTAATAATATAATGTTTAAAATATAATTTGATATTTACACGCACGTTGGGTGTGTTAAACATACTAGTGTAGTGAGAACAGGGCTGAACTAAATTGCGTATCATTATTATTATTATTATTTATTTATATTTGCTTATATCCATGTCAGCATCAAGGACCAATGAGACCTTCCCTAGAAAACGACGACGTTCTACTGAGGGTCGATTTCATAAGAGAAGTCGACGCACTCTTACAAGAAGTTCGTTTCGAACAGAAAAATCGAGTAAACACGGAAGCCCTCGACGCTGAATCGGTGGCTAATAGGCTTAAGCAACAAGAGAAACAGAGAGCTATTCGCCAGGTCAAAGCCCTTTTAGAACTCGCCATTAACCTTACATGGTAACAAACCAAGTATTCGAGGCAGCGATTTCGCTTGTACGATGTTCGTTGATGTTCGATGAACGATTATAAACCAAAATGTATCGAAGGAAAATTAGCTATATATTCGAAATGCGCATTTGTTTTACACTCGATTCTATGACTACGATGGATGCACAAAACTAACCTAATGATCCGTTAATAAGTGGTTTTCTCTTCCAGTCTCTTTTTTCGAAATCGGCCCTCCTTGTTTACCTTGGACTACCTGAAATCATCGTGTCGTAAAGCCCAGAATGTAATAAAATTTAAATGAATGGATTCACACTGATAAACTCTCATTTCGAATCAATGTGAAATGCCAAACAGTGTGAAGGAAAAAAAGAAGGGTAAAAAAAACGCACCGAAGATGGTTTTTGAGCGTTGAGCCTGCGAGTTGAAGGTGCTCGAGCAACAGATGAAGCAGCAGCTGCAGCAACTACACGAATTCTGCAAGAACATATGTAAGTTTATTTTTGCAGAACTTTTAATAATTTGAATTGTTAAAGCTAATAAATAACTCTTACGCACCTTTTATGTACATCGATATACACATCAGTCTCGTCCACAATTTCCTCCTGCAATGTGCTCACCATTCACCGTCAATGCGAAAAGAAGCGAAATATATAGAACGGCCACTATTTTATTATTCTTGCCATCGTGTCATCTAAAAACACATTTTAACATCCCTCATGTTGCAAATTTAGCAAAAAGCTTGATTTGAGGGGCCAAAAATGTTTATAAGCAACGAAAAATCTTAAATCTTTCGAAGTACCTGTAGTAATTCTTCGAACACATCTTCCAATGTGATTATGCCAATGACGTCTCCATCGTTGATGTCTCCATCTCCACAGTCCCAACCATTCGTCAAGGAACCGTTCAGCTGAGGTTTCTCTATGTTTACTACAACACTGTCCAATTTCTTATCATCCTTCGAAAGCAAAGGAGTTGTCAACTGTGAATTCCCATTTCTACAGTGTTTCTTATCCCCGACTCCGTCGTCGGGAGAAAGATACATATTTTTCTCTTTCTCTCGCACCTTCACTACAGCTGCCATGTGACTGCTCCCTTTTTGAAACTCGTTCAGAATATCGTACAAAGGCATATTTGAAGGCACTCTGCAATATACATTTAGGCCGTGTTAGTTCAAAAATCAATATAATGTCACATTACTACTAGTTAAGTTAGTCGTAACCAATTTATATATTGAAGCAAAAGGGCCCCTCGATTATGCTATAGCATTACCTGGGCATTCGCCGAATGGAGACAGAACTAACTGGAGTTTCTGTCTCTGCTCGTACAGTAAGAAGATTTTTTACCTAAATTAAACGGGAAGAAATGGTCTTATATGAAAAAAGCTATAAACAAACGCACGAAATTCAAGTAAATGATAATAAATTAGGGAAAAAGCATACCAAGAGGAGTCCAACGATGTTCTTCGGGTTTTCAGAATAGACAGGTATCCGACTGTGACCCCGGGCGAGGATTTTCCCGATGGTTTCCCTACATTGCAATGTTTCGTAATGGGAAACTTGCAAATACTAGCCCGAGCGATAAAGTAATCAATAGAACAATATACTTTAAGGTGGTATTCGTAGGCAATATAATAGAGATCAGTCACAAGGCAAAGTTTTTTTCTTATTTCTCAGACTAGTGAGTCCTCAGAATTTAGCAGGAAGATTGGACTTCCAAATATAAGAATTAAAATTAGAGTCGGGAAAAGAAAAAGAAAGAAAGAAAAATAACTGAGCCCACCTCACCGAAAGCTAGAATAAATGTCACGGACAGGATCACTGCAACTACGGGATGAAATAGTTTGTCCAAATAGATCGGGAGTGCCTGGAAAGATACCATGTATTCAAGTAACATCAGAAAACAAAAAATTAAAGAAAGCATATGATTTCCATTATAGACTTGAAACAAAAAGTTCAAGAACTCGCCTCCATTGCAACTGCATTGCACAAGAGGAGTGTCACGAGAAGCTGGTGCTGCTTTTGTACTACTGGCAAAATAGTTGCTACAGAACAAAAATTTCCAAATTACAAAACCAGTCCACACTGAGAAAAACATCAGAGTGTTCACATACTCAGAACCAAGAATCAGGGAAAACCCATGATATGATCATGTATCATTA
This sequence comes from Craterostigma plantagineum, assembly GCA_027422505.1. Lineage (NCBI taxonomy): Eukaryota > Viridiplantae > Streptophyta > Magnoliopsida > Lamiales > Linderniaceae > Craterostigma > Craterostigma plantagineum. Next base: position 7,178,556 of record JAPQWV010000013.1, on the reverse strand, counting down.
TTCACTTCCATACATTGAATTGCTCCGTAAGTTTTATACCCCAAAATGAGAAACAAACCCCAATATGAGTAGAAGTCATTTCCTTCTCCTCTAAAACACCACAAACCAAACCACTAGCATCGTAATATTCCGAGAATTCAATCAAGCCCAAAGCACCAAAACAAATAAAGATCAAAATTTACCATTTAATCCATCTTCTTCAACCAGAATCAAAGACTAATCCATTAATAACGGAAGAGGGACTGAGCCAATATAATTCTCAATTACAAATACAAGAGACACACCATACACGCACAAAGATAAATTAAAAAGAAAAATCACCCGCTTGTTTTTTCTCGGTGGAAGTGCCGCTACGTTTGAGTATCTCTAGTTCGACGAGTCCGAGGGACATTAATCCCAGAGTGAGACCGGACATAATCCCAGCGAAGAGTACAAGGAAACAAGAAATCCCTGCGTACACAAACCATAGGCTCCTACCGAACTCAATATCCTGAGAATCGTCGTAGAAAGCCCTAGTAAAAATGCCCGCCATGGCCAGAGCGTTTAACGGCATCACACCCATATCAGAAAAACAGTAACTTGGATCTGCCAGGAGTAATTCAATTGAATTTCACAATCCAAGGCGACCCTTTTGGTTTAATTTTTGCTTATTTCGCTGGAAAAATTCAATCAGGCGGTGAGTCGATAAGTTCAATGTTTTCACGTGATTATCTTATGGGCTAAAAAACGCAGTACATCGATCAACAATGTCAGCTGACTTGTCAGAGATGAGTGGATGAGGTGTTGTATTGTATGAAGGAAGAGATGAGTTGTGAAGTTGCTGGAGGAAGCAGAATTGGACAAAATAATAACTTAGGGTAAATAGCATAAAAACCACTGGTGGTTTACCTGAGATGCATGTTACTGCCTTGTACTTTATAAATGACGTGAAATTTACTTGTGGTTTCAGAAACTCGGCATGATTCACTCCGGGCAGCCTATCTAGCCGCCATTGCCGCAAACGCGCTTCTACCCGTGACTGGGTAGGAGTTAAATGACTTAATATAAAACGAAATGATCAAAGTAACCCTAAACTCATCGTCATAACATACCAAAATTAAACGAATTTTTTTATTTCAGCTCGACATCGGACGTTTTAGATCTCGTACTGTCTTTCATCGGATGATTTGCAAATTTGGGTTTCTTCAGAGCAGTCGGCACTGATTGTAAGTTTTTTTTCATGGGTGATTTCTCAAACCATCTTCGTCTAATTTCCTGCGTTGCCGTTGATTTTCATTGTTTGTCCTTGGTTATTTTGCGGATTTGATTTTTCATGGGTGATGTCTGTTGAAGCTTCGCATTAGCATATGAAATGTAATTAAGCAGCTTGGTTCGTTCTTGTTTATGCATTTTAATAGAGGCCATATAGCAGCATGTCTTCTGCATCAACTAACAGTGCGAAAATGGAGTTGAGGTACAAAAATCACTTGTGCAAATGTGGAAGAATTGCTGCCATCAAAGTTTGTCCTGCAAAAGACTCCAAGGGGAAACTGTTTTGTAGTTGTCTGGTTGGGTATTGCGACTTTTTCATGTGGTTGCGTCCCATAAATTATAACATTGAGGAAGATATCTCGAACAATGATTATGTGTTTGCGTCCCGTAAATCATGTGACAATGCAGAGCAGATTGGCGACCTAATTGATACATGTGACAAGTTGGAGCTACGAGTTGCAGAGGAAGATATCTCGGACAATGATTATGTGTTTGCGTCCCGTAAATCACGTGACAATGCAGAGCAGATTGGCGACCTAATTGATACATGCGACAAGTTGGAGCTACGAGTTGCAGCGCTGCAAAACAATGCAAAAGTGTTGAACTATAGCCTTGTTTTGATTGTGATCATTGTAGTTGTCCTGCTTTTGAAGTAGAAGTAGAACATGTGTTTGTGATGTTTGCCTAAGTGCTTTGCACATCGTCTGTATTTCGAATGTTTGAAGAACAATGTATTTTGAACATGTATTTTGAATGTCGGCACTTGGTTGTTTTCATCTTCGTTTGATCAAGTGTACTTGGACCAAAATATGATCAATCAAGTTTACAGAAAACATACCAAAACATCAATCGAGGCTACAAAAAACAGAACCAATCCAGAGCAAAATATGATCAATCAAGTCTACAGAAAACAAGACCAAAACAGACCCAAACATCAATCCCAAAACAGATCCAAACATCAATCCCAAAACATCAATCCCAAAACAGACCCAAACATGCCAAACTTGTCTCAAACCAGAAAACAGAACCAAAGCAGACCAAAGCAGATGCAGCCTTCAAGTCAGTTCAACTTTCCCTTGTCTTTTGGAGGTAGAGCAGTTTTAGTTCTTGGCTTAAATGTGACTTGAACATCTCTAAGCAAACTTGAAGCTGTAGGCTTGCACAATCTCTTCAAGGCCTTACTACATTCAGCATCCAAGTCCTTAACTTTTCTTTTCGGGACCTTCTGCTTTCTTGCTGTCTTTGCATTAGTGCTAGAATTCTGTAGACATTGTGAAATATGGTTAGGAATGCTTATGCAAACTTTTATAGGTAGTTTACATATATTACCTGTGTTGGGATTTCTGGAGCACCTTCAGGAACATATGGTGCAGTTTCTTGTGGAACATATGGTGTAGTTGACTGTGGAGCAGATGGTGCAAATTCATGTGGAACAAATGGTGCAGTTGCTTGTGGAGCAGATGGTGCAAACATATCAGCAGCAGTTGGAACACCTTATTGTTTTTCTGAATTACTATTCACTGCCCCCTAAAGGACTGTAAAAAGACAATTTTGCCCTTTTGAATAAAAATTTCTATTGAAAGTCTTTTCCCAGACAACACTTTCCATATCGCAATCACACATCCAAATCAGACTCAAACAAAAAAAAAAAGTAAAATCGCAATGGATCGACGACAGGGACAGAGGAAAGGAAAGGGTCTATTCGCACGCTGGTAAGCAAATTCTCGAAAAAATCGTTCGTACGTAGATGAATTATCGAACACGGGCTCGGAATCGTTTCGAAAAAGTCCCGATCGAACGAATTATTGGGCCAGCGCATGGTACGGCCGAAAATAATTTCGGCCCTGCCATAGAGAGCCGAAATTACTATTCGGCCGGTGCTGCGGCCGAAAATACTGACAGGCCGGTGCTGCACCGGCCAAGAATCAGTCGAAAATCCTGTTCGACCTATTTCTTTAATAAATATTTAATTGCAGACCAGGGGTGGGAAGTCCCTACCCGGAGGTAGCAGTAGATCCACCCCGTTGGAGGCATTTGAGAGCGCCACACGAGAATGCGCAGCGTTGATGCATCCGTTCGTAGAGAACGGGAGGAGGAGAGGTGGCAGCGAGTTGCTGCTTCTCAGTCCACATATGCGGATTACGATCCGGATGCGGGCAATGATGACGTACCGGATGATGCAGCATCGTTTCAGTCATCCGATGACGATGTGCCACCGGCCTCCTCAGGTAAATATTTTTCTCGTCTATAAATTGACATGCGATGGCGGAAAAAAATAAATTGACATGCGATGTCGTGTCTTAACATACGTAAAAGAAATTAATTTTTTTTGGCGTTATTCGTAAAAATGAAATAGCGAGCAAGCGCTCCAGGGTCGTAGATGACGATTCCTGGAGGGTGCAGGGGCCACCGCCCGGTGGTCCACAAGATGACGAGGTGATCCCTAGTTATCTGGGGCACATCGCGCCCCGCATCTGGATGAGTGAGCAGGAGAGACCCCTACTGAAGTGCGAGCAGCGGACGTTAGTGGTTGGGAAGCTTAAGAATTGGTACTGCCAATTCCCGCTGGAGACACAGCACCAGGTCGATGGCACAAGGCTTGGACACCTCACAGATGTATGGTGGGTCACTTGGACCAGCCTCTACTGTGCGCTTTTGTGGAGCGTTGGCAGCCCTACACGAACACCTTCCACATGCCATTCGGGGAGATGATGGTCATGCTCCACGACGTCGAGCAGATCCTGGGTATCCCGATCGACGGGGAGACGGTATCGCGCACCCCAGACGTCGCCGATGGGCATATCACAGCGAGGAAGATAATGGGCATATCGTGGATGCGCTGAGGAGTTCCTGCAAAAGCGGTGGGGTTGCGGCGAAAGACGTGATGTAGAGAATGCGGGGGGGTCGGCCGGCGGGGTTCCAGGCCATCGCTTGGTTGTGGATTCTCTTGGGGTCGACACTGTTCGTCGACAAGAGCGGGACCCGTGTGAAGCCCGACATCATGCATGAGTTTTACCGCTCGTTGGCCTCTGCCAGGCAGTACTCGTGGGGATCGGCCACACTTGCGTACCTTTATCGCCAGCTTGGCCTCGCAAGCAGGGCGGATGCGAGGGGTGGTGCCTCTCGTTACTACAGGCGTGGATCTACGAGTAATTTCCATGCTTCCGCCCACACCGTCTCCCCCACCATGTGGAGCCTGACCAGACACGATCACGCATGTGGTCTGTATCTCAGCACAAGAAGACGGTCCACCGTTTGGTTGAGATCCGCCGTCAGATAGATGTCATGACTGCAAACGAGGTATCTTAACAATTTATATTCTATATTTAGGACAATTATTTAAAAATTGTGAACTGTTATCAGGTTGTTTGGCTGCCGTACGGTCCAGATCCAGCGTCGCAGCACCCGGGGACGCTTTTCGTGGGTTGGGTTAGATATCGCGATATCGTTGAGCCCTACGCACCCTTGATAGTGTTACTCCAGCTGGGGTACGTGCATGTCATCCCGCCACCGATGAGTCCGCCACAGAAAGCGGTCATGCCAGCAGACTCGGCAAGGTATAAGGTGGACTATTCTGCCGGTTCAGCGGAACATGCTTGGCGTCAGTTCCCGTACGCCTACATCCTCAACCTCTCGTACATCAACCGGGCCGCCGTGGAGTACCTTGGTGAAACGTTCAAGGGTACATGGACTGGTATCAGCGGCATTCTCATCCTCGTCTATAGGAGCCGTGATCCTCATCGGACGACATACCCCCATGCAGCCACGGCGACTACGTATGTAATTTAATCTTATGTGGATTTGTTATATTTATATGTTTAATCACTTTTTATATGTATTATTTCTATGTACAGTGGTATAGCTCGATGTACACCTTGACTAGCGATATGCTAACTAGGATGCATCTGGACGGTTATCCGTCCACGGACGAGTTCAGAGAGAGGCTCAACGAGCTCAACGACCGGTAGCGCCACGCCCCGTGATGTGTTATTATTTTGTTTATGTTTTGTTTATGTATCGGACGCGTACTGTTTATGTTTGGAATATTTTTTTTGCATCTTTATTCCGTTTCGAATTACTAATAGAATAGATAGTCACAACTTATGACACAAAAAAAAATTACTAATACATATAATTATTCCCGAAAAACTTAGAAAAAAAATACGGTCGATCAAGATTTTCGGCCAGGAAGTGCAGCGGACGAACGAAATTTTCGGCCCTGCAATGTACAGGCCGATCGATTTTTATCGGCCAGACCTGTCAGACCCGAAAATTTTGATTGGCCAGTACACTACGGGGCCGAACGGCTTTTTCGGCTAGGCAGTGTCCAGGCCGAAAAAATCAATCGGCCCGCACACAGCCCGACTGAAAATTTCGTGAGGCGCGTGCACTGCAGGGCCGAAAATATCGATCGATCGGTCCCAAAATGTTAAATCGAATTTTTTTTCCGTATCGATCGATCATTCGAATTTATTTGTGTATGTAGTTTTCAGTATTTCGTACCGGAATTATATATTTAGTTTTTTCTTTTTAAATAAATTTAAATATCATAAGGGCAAAATCGTCTTTTTACAGCCCTGTAGGGGGCGGTGAATAGTAACTCCCTTGTTTTTATTAAATTTGTCAAATATATCATTGTTAAAAATACAATATATCATATATATAATCTAAGTGTAAATTTGTCAAATATTAATATACCATAGTTGTGTACAAGGGCGACGCGTGAGGATTATAAAGATCGCCTATATCGAATCTAATGGAGGATTGAGGATCGAAATATGATCGTCACTCCAATTATAAAATAATACTCCATCCGTCCCGCTAATTTTATCACATTTTTTCATTTCGGCGTCCCAATAATTTTATCACACTTCCTTTTTGGGTAAAAAATTAAACACCATTTTAAATGTAATTGAAGGGAAAAGTAAATAGTGAGAATAATTAGGAAAATGTTATAAATTTAAACAAGTTGTTTATATATAATCCAATTATATTATATTATTATAACAATGCCACCTTAATTTGCGTGCCCAGCAACTTATGTAATTAGGGTTGCAATGGGGTAGGGAATCCCCGCTATTCTACCCTCGTTGGGCGGAGACGAGGGGAAAATTTTTCCCCGCGGATATCCCCACCCCGTTCCCCGCCCCGCCCCGATTGTTAAAATAATATATATTATATTCAATTAAAATTATTATAAGATAAATAATATTAAATTATACTTTGGATAATATTAAAATAATATAAGTACGATTAAAATATTGTTTAAATAATATAAATAATATTAAAATATAGTTTAAATAATATTAAAATAAATATAAATTAGTTTTTTTAAAACAAATTAGGACGGAGCAGGGGATCCCCGCGGGGACGGGAACGGGGACGATTTCATCCCCGTTTGCCTCGTAGGGACGGGAACGGGGATTAGATTCCCCCCCCCCCCCCGAACCCGCCTCGTTCACAACCCTATATGTGATAAAGTTACTGGGACAGGGAGTATATGTTAGTATTTTAAAGGGAGTTACTATTTACGCCCCCTTTTTACTTGTTACCGCCCCCTAAAGGGTTGGAAAAAGACGATTTTGCCCTTATGATATTTAAAATAATTTAAAAAGAAAAAACAAAAATAAACAATAAAAATTTCTATTTAAAGCTCTGTTCCAGACAACACATTTCAAATCACACATCCAAATCAGACAAAAACAAAAAAAAATATTGAAATCGCAATGGATCGCCGACAGGGACAAGGAAAGGGAAATGGCCTATTTTCACGACTGGTAAGCAAATTAACGTAAAATCATTCGTACGTAGATGGATTACCGAACACGGATCGGAATAGTTCGAAAAAACGGCCGATCGAACGAGATTTGGGGTCGGATTTCGACCCGACCGAAACACAATTTCGGTCGGAACAATATCGACCGAAACATGATTTCGGTCGGCACTGTTTCGACCGAAACGTGATTTCGGTCGGGCCATAGCCGACAGAAATTATGTTTCAGCCTGGACAGTGCCGACCGAAATCATGTTTCGGTCGATACTGTGCCGATCGAAATCACGTTTCGGTCGGGACAGTGCCGACCGAAATCATGTTTCGGTCGGTATTGTTCCGACCGAAATTGTGTTTCGGTCGGGTCGATTTTTTTTTTTAAAAAAAAAACTTTTTATTGCAGACCAAAGGTGGAAAGACCCTACTCGGAGGGAGTAGTAGATCCTCCCCGTTGGAGGGATCTGGAGAGCGTCACACGAGGACGCGAGGAGTTGACGCATGCGTTCGTAGAGAACGGGAGGAGGAGAGGCAGCAGCGAGCGGCTGCTTCTCAGTCCGTATATGCGGATTACGATCCGCATGCGAATGATGGTGTGGCGGATGATGGAGCATCGTTTCAGTCATCCGACGACGATCTGCCACCGGCCTCCTCAGGTAATTCCATTCTCCTCTATAAACTGACATGCGATGTCGTGTCTTAAAATACGTAAATGAAAATAAATTTATTTTTGCGTTATTCGTGAAAAATGAAATAGAGAGCAAGCGCTCCAGGGTCGTAGATGACGATTACTGGAGGGTGCAGGGGCCACAGCCCGGTGGTCCATATGATGACAAGGTGATCCCTAGTTATCTGGGGCACATCGCGCCCCGCATCTGGATGGGTGAGGAGGAAAGGCCCCTGCTGAAGTGCGAGCAGCGGGCGTTAGTGCTTGGGAAGCTAAAGAATTGGTACTCCCAATTCCCGCCGGATGCAGAGCCAGATCGATGGCACGGGGCTTGTACACGTCACGGATGCCATGGTGGGTCACTTGGACCAGCCTCTACTGTCCGCTTTTGTGGAGCGCTGGCATCCAGACACGAACACCTTCCACATGCCATTTGGGAGATGACGATCATGCTCCACGACGTCGAGCACATCCTGGGCATCCCGATCGACGGAGCGACGGTATCGGGCACCCCAGACGTCGCCGATGGGCAGATCGCGGCGAGGGAGATTATGGGCATCTCCGCGGACGCGCTCAGGGATTTGTGGAGAGGCGGTGCGGTTGCGACGAAAGACGTGATGCAGCGGATGTGGGGGGGGGGGGGTCGGCAGGCGGGGTTCCAGGCCATCGCTTGGTTGTGGATTTTGTTGGGGTCGACGCTGTTCGTCGACAAGAGCGGGAACCGGGTGAAGCCGGACATCATGCACGAGTTCTACCGCTCCGCAGGAGGATCCGATGACATGAGGGAGATGAAGGACATGATGAAGACGCTCCTCACGAATTTTAGCAGCACCACCGCAGCCCACGAAAGCCGAATGACGAAGATGGAGGAGTACATGGAGGCGAACGACTTGCGTGCCCAGAACACGGACGCCTCGCTCAAGAAGCTGGAGCAACAGATGGCCAGATGGCGAAGCAGTTGGCGGGGCGTACTCAGGGATCGCTCCCAAGCTACACCGAGCCGAATCCCAAGGAGTATTGCAAGGCGGTGACGCTGAGGAACGGACGAGAACTGCAAGAAGTGACCACCAAGAAGAAGGCAAAGGAGAACGCCAGCTTTGAGAGCCACGACGAGTCCGAACTGTAGGAGATCAGAGGCGACGATGTCGAGAAGGCCGAAGCCGAGAAGGAGAAGGTCGAGCCCGAGATGGAAAAGGCGAAGGAGATCGAGCGACCACCGGTGAAGCCATACCAGCCGAAGATTCCTTAACCGGCTCGACTGAAGAAGGACAAGGACGAGGCACAGTTCGGTAAATTTATGGGCATGTGTAAGGAATTGCATATTAACTTACCGTTTGTTAAAGCTATTACGCAGATGCCCAGCTTTTCCAAGTTCTTGAAGGACCTGCTGACAAACAGAAGGAAGCTCGAACACGTCTCCACCGTATGCCTGCGAGGAGAGTGTTCAGTGATACTCTAAGGTAAGATCCCGAAGAAGCTTAAGGACCCAGGGAGTTTTACTATTCCCTGTCTTATAGGAGATTTAGTGATTGAGCGTGCGTTAGCGGACTTAGGCGCTAGTATTAATCTCATGCCATATTCTATGTTTAAGTGTCTTGGACTAGGTGAACCACGACCCACTAGGATGAGCCTACAATTAGCTGATAGATCATTAAAGTATCCTCGAGGCGTTATCGAGGATGTCCTAGTTAAGGTCGATAAGTTTGATATCCCGGCCAATTTTGTTATTCTCGACATGGAGGAAGATGAAAATGTCCCCTTGATCTTAGGTAGACCGTTCTTAGCGACGGGAGAAACCATGATAGATGTTAGGAATGAGACATTGACCTTGACAGTAGATGGAGAAAAAGTCACCTTTAATATGGCCGACTCGATGAAAAAGAGTGACGGGCAGGATGACAAATGTTATTTCTTAGACGTTTTTGAGCACGACTTCCTCTTTTCTGTGCAAGGTCTGTCACAGGTCGGCGAGCAGGACATGCACATTATTATGGCGATCGATGAGTGTGGGGAGGAGGTCAATGAGCCTATCATAGCCATCGACGAGAGCAGCGAAGAGGACAAGGAAAAGAGCTCGTCGAGGAGCCACCAGTCCTGGAATTGAAGCCGTTGCCCGACCACCTCGAGTATGCGTTCCTAGGCAACAACGGAGGACTGCCAGTCATCATCTCGTCGAGCCTCAACGACGGACAGAAGGACCAGCTCTTAGGCGTGTTGAAGGCGCACAAGAAGGCTTTGGCGTGGAAGATATCCGACATAAGGGGTATCAACCCGAGCTATTGCACGCACAAGATCCTCATGGAGGAGGATTTCAAGCGGTCGCTCAACGCCAAAGGCGGCTCAACCCCAATATGAAGGACGTGGTAAAGAAGAAGGTGATCAAATTGCTAGACGCGGGGATGATCTATCCCATTTTAGACAGCGTGTGGGTCAGCCCGGTCCAAGTGGTCCCAAAGAAGGGAGGCATGACGGTTGTCACCAATGACAGGAACGAATTGATCCCGACGAGGACCGTGACGGGATGGCGCATCTGCATCGACTACAGGAAGTTGAACGACGCCAAGAGAAAAGATCACTTTCCTTTACCATTTATTGATCAGATGCTAGAAAAGTTAGCCGATCACTCGTTTTACTATTTTCTTGATGGTTTGTCAGGTTATCTGCAGATCCCATAGCACCCGAGGACCAGGAAAGACCACATTCACGTGCTCGTTCGGGACGTTCGCGTACCGAAGGATGCCATTCGGTCTTTGCAATGCCCCAGCCACCTTCCAGCAATGCATGATGGCCATATTTGACGAACTGGTAGGTAAGGTAATGGAGGTATTTATGGACGATTTTTCTGTTTTCGGGTCGTCGTTCGATGCATGCTTGTCAAATTTAAAGCTCGTACTCGCTCGCTGCGAGGAGACGAACTTGACACTTAATTGGGAAAAGTGCCACTTCATGGTTCGAGAGGGTATAGTTCTCGGTCACAAGATCTCCTCTAAAGGAATCGAAGTGGACCGGGCTAAGTTAAGACTATAGAAAAATTGCATGTTCCCTCGAACGTGAAGTCGATTAGAAGTTTCTAGGACATGCGGGGTTTTATCGTCGGTTTTTTAAAGATTTCTCTAAGAACGCAAGACCCATGTCTAGGTTGCTAGAAAAAGATGCCCCGTTTGATTTTAATGACGAGTGCCTGCATGCCTTTAATTTACTTAAGTCGCAGCACCTATTATGGTCGCCCCCGACTGGGGGCTGCCCTTTGAACTAATGTGCGATGTTAGTGACTATGCGTTGGGGCCGTGTTAGGACAGCGGAAGGATAACCATTTCAGGCCGATCTACTACGCGAGTAAGACACTAGACGCAGCCCATGCCAATTACACGACCACCGAAAAGGAGCTGTTGGCCGTTGCTTTCGAAAAGTTCAGGTCATATCTTATCCTATCCAAAGTTATTTTTTTTACTGATCATTCTGCTCTTAAGTACTTGTCAGCAAAGCCCGACGCCAAGCCACGGCTAATCAGATGGATCCTACTACTGCAAGAGTTTGATATAGAGATACGGGACAAGAAGGGTGCGGAGAACCTAGCGGCGGATCACCTCTCTCGACTGGAGGAGTCCGAGATATACCATAAGGACGAAAGGGCGATACATGACCGGTTCCCAGACGAACACCTGTACTCGATACAAGTGGTAAGTGACGACACTCCCTGGTTTGCAGATTACGCTAACTATCTTGTTCCGAGGGTCCTACCAAAGGAGTACACCAGTCAGCAAAAGAAGAAATTGTTTTCTAATTTGAGGTACTACTTTTGGGAAGACCCGTATCTTTTCAGGCGATGTGCAGACCAGGTGATACGACGATGCGTGGCTGCTCCAGAGACGACGCAGATCCTTAGGCACTGCCACAACGGACCGACCGGAGGGCACTACACAGCCAACAGAGCCGCTCAGAAGGTGTTGGAAAGCGGGTTCTACTGGCCCACGATCTTCAAAGACGCCCAAAGGTATGTTGACACTTGTGATCAGTGTCAGCGCGCAGGTAATCTCTCTAAACGCGGCGAAATGCCCCAGAATTTCATTTTGGTATGTGAGATATTTGATGTGTGGGGTATAGATTTTATTGGTCCATTTCCTAGCTCGTATAATAATAAGTACATCCTAGTTGCGGTCGGTTATATGTCTAAATGGGCCGAGGCGCAAGCCTTACCCACGAACGATGCTAGGGTAGTCGTTAGCTTTTTACGAGCATTGTTTTCACGCTTTGGGGCACCTATATGCATCATTAGCGATAGAGGCACTCACTTTTGTAAAACCCAGTTTGCACGCACTTTAGAACGTTACGGTGTTAGACACAGCCTGTCCACCCCGTACCACCCCCAAGCTAGCGGTCAGGTCGAGGTAGTAAACCGTGAGTTGAAACGCATTCTAGAGAAGACCATAGAGGGGAACCGTAGGGAGTGGGCGAACAAGTTAAACGATGCACTTTGGGCATATAGGACTGCATATAACACACCTATAGTCACTACACCGTATAGACTAGTATATGGGAAAGCATGTCACCTCCCCGTAGAAATAGAGCATAAGGCCTATTGGACAATTAAGTCCTTGAATTTCGATTTGGGGGACACCGGCGGAAAGCGGCAACTCCAAATCAACGAGTTAGACGAGTGGCGTTTATCGGCTTACGATAACGCTCGCATGTATAAGGAACGTTGAAAGCTTACCATGATAAGAAGATTAGGCAAAAGAGAGAGTTACAGAAAGGCGATCAAGTCCTCCTGTTTAACTCTCGATTAGGCTCTTTCCTAGCAAACTTAGATCACGTTGGTCAGGACCTTTCACTGTTACCCGTGTTTTCCCTTATGGTACTGTTGAGATTTCAGGAATGGAGCAGGGTACTTTCAAGGTGAATGGTCACAGGTTGAAGCACTATCACGGAGGCGAGGAAGACGTGAGCGAAAAGGAAGTGCTCTACTTTGACTTCCAGTCTCCCTGAGCAGACGAAAAGAAGTCTGGCTAAAGACGGTAAAGTAAGCGCTTCTTGGGAGGCAAGCCAAGTATTTTCGTTTATGTCTTAGCCGTTAGTTAAGTCAAAAAAATAGGCGTCACGGTCAACAACTTAAGCTGTCACGGCCGTGACGACCCCAGATTCGCACACTGCCACATGTCACCGCCTAAGGCTTCGCCTTAACGGTCGTGACGAGCCAAAGGGTACCCACTGCCTAATGTCACGGCCAGAAGCTTAAGCTTCACGGCCGTGACACTTACGGTTTAAAAAAAACCAAAAAATAATAATAATAAAAAAAATCTCGACATTGTCACGGCCTGCAGCGTACGCGTCACGACCGTGACGTTTGGCAGAGGCCGCGCCACCTCTTGTCACGGCCTGCAGCGTACGCATCACGGCCGTGACGTTTGGCAGAGGCCGCGCTGCCTCTTGTCACGGCCACGAACTCCATAGGTCACGGCCGTGACCTAGTCGATTTTAGGTTAAATTTTTTTTTTCTTTCCTCTCTCTCTCCCTCTTTCTTCTTCTCTCTTGCGACCCCCTCTCTCGTCTCCCTACCTTCTTCCACCACCATCACCGCCCACGACCGCCGTCGCCCCCAAATCCGGCTAACCACCACCCAATCCTCACGATTCTTATCTAATTCCGTCTAAAACTCCAAGGTATGAAATTTCTCTCTTGCCCTATCTCGTTGTAAATTGGGGATTTTGTCGAATTCGCCACTCCCATGGTATAGATATGCTTTTCTTATGTTCTTTACCCGTTATTATCGTGATAGGAATGCTTAATTCGTTGAAATTAGGCATGGATTTACGAAATTGATTTGACGAACCCTAAATTTCGAAATTGGGGGATTTCCGAAATTTGTTTAAACTGGTGTTCCTGTTGCTCTTTTATGGATAGATACATGCTAGGAATACTTTGGGTATGCTTAATTACGTGAATTTGCGGTTGAATTTCGAACTTCTACGATGAACCCTAATTTCCGAATTTGGGGATTTTCGACATTGGGTATAATTTGGTGTTATTCTTGCTCTTTTATGATGATATACATGCTAATGACACATTGGGAATGCTTAATTTGCTTATTTGGTTTATTAATTTCGAATTTGGGGAAAGACGAACCCTAACTCTAAATTTGGGGATTTTTTGGACAGTATTATCGGAATTTGTTACTCTGATTATGTGGGTTCTTTTTGAGTTCTATTATGACTTCTGTGAGCACTTTTGCTTGCTTGAATTTGAAACTATCTTATGAATTATTGGGTACGTTGGTTGCTATAATGTGGGACTTGCTATGCATACCTCCACCTGCACGTTATCTGTTCGATAAAATGCCACTTTGAGTTTTTCATGAGTTATTGCATATGCAAGTTACTACTTTGTCGCTATTTTGGTCGAGTCACGCTGCTTTGAATTTAATTGCTATACTCGTTGAGCTCACATCTCTTTTCTAGTAACTATGGGTAAAAGTCGCTCCTCAGCTCAGCGTGACCCCACCTCGCGTTCGCCCGTTCGCAAAAGGCGACGCGGAACGCCGCCTACATTGCTCGAAGCCATGGGTCAGTTCACCGAGGACACTCAGACGGCCCGCCACAATAAGCTGAAGGCCATGGAGTTCATCCCCATGGACCAAATCGACCCCGATACGCTGGCAAAGCACAACATCGACCAACAAGTCGCCGAGTACCTCTCACTGAGCGGATGGGCCACATTATTCAAGATCGACGAACCGGCGTACAAGGAACTCACCCTGGAATTCTTGTCCACATTCTCCTACGCTGAATAAAGCGACGACAAAATCACATTTCGGGCATTCAACAAAGAGCACATAGTGAGGGTCGACAACCTATGCCGTGCACTTGGAGTACCAGTGCCATTCCCGCACCGAACCTATGCTACTTACTTTGATAAACCGGGAGGTCGACAGGGTTGCTGGGCTGACATCGCTCGACCGGGCGAACTAAGATGCAGCGAGGCGAACATGTTCATTTGGAGGTGGCCCACGCCTCCAGCACTCAGGCAGAAGCAAGAAGCCATGGCAAGATCGCCGTAGGAGCACTCATCAGCAAGGTCATCCGGGTACTACGCCTTTGGCCAGCGAACGCACTCGAGATGGAGATAGTCGGCGGGCGCCACCCCTTGAACGAGGAGATGCTCGTGAAGATGAAGATGCTCGTGAAGGCGCCCACCTGGACCCGCACGAACAAGGTGTACGTCTGGCACGAGATGTATCGTGGCCAGACGGACCACGTCGACGTCCCCGCCGACCAGCTATACCTCGAGGGCCCTTACCCAGAGGAGACAGACACGACCGTCGGGCCCTCCTACTCCTCCGGTTTACCACTATGGCGAGTCATCCGGCGTCGCTCACTACGAGTCTACAGCGGACCTCGAAGCGCTGCGCCAGGACATGATGCGCATGAACGCCGACGCGCTGCAGTGGGACGAAGAAGCCCAGCGATATAACGAAGAGACTCGGCGCCGACAGGAAGAGTACGAGCAACGGAACGAGGAAGCCCACCGTCGGTACCAGAAAGAGCTATACCGCTACAACCACACCCTACAAGCCATGGACACCGCGCTCAAGTACTCCCAGCAGTCGATGTCCCTCCTTCGCCCGAGGCAACCGTCGCCACCGCCGTCACCACCTTTGGGATTTCTTCTTTTCTTTTTAAGATATTCCGTTTGCTTGAGTAGTCGCGTGTGTTTTTACCTTTGATGCTTATAACTATGTTTATACTTAATCTATGACTACTATATTATTATGTCTATTTCTCTCTTTAGCTAGCACCAGGATACGCATAACGGGTCACAACACGACCTTCACGCGCTAAGTCACGCCTACTTATTTACGTTGTGAGAGTTTGAGCCTGACGAGTTTATGCTCATTTTTCTTGGTTGTGTGACGTGCCTAGTCAATATCTCTCCAGAACTTGCTTGCCTGATACGTGTTGAAACTGTTTCGGTGCGTTAGTGTGAAAATGATGAGGGCATTAGGAATTAAGTCCATGGCCACATTATCCTACCATGACTAATCCCCTTAGTTAGCCACGTTGAGCCTGAGCCTATTCGCTTGCTTGCCTCGTGAATTAGAAAAGCCACTGACCCGAATAAGCCTCCAGAGATTATATGAACCTGAGTTGATTAGAATAGAGCAGAAGTCAAACTTGAGAGTTACTGTTTCAGTGTACGATTTGATGTTCTTCTCTGCTATTCATGAAATGACTCGTGCCTTACTTGACCGTTTTCTGAAATGACCCGATCCCTTGCATAAGCCTGCCCATAACCCTTTGGCAAGATATAGGTTTTGGTAATAAGTATCCCTAGGTACACGGCATTCGCTGTGACGATGTATTCTTTGCGACAAAAGCCGAACCTTGATGTTTCTAGGGAATAAGGGCAGTGCACAAAAGTGGAGCGTAACTAAGGTGAAAGGGCAGAAAATGAAATGAAACTGAGTCGAGAGGGTCGGGCAGAAAAGTCTAGGATTTCAGAGCGAGAACGTTGAGTCTTATGTTGGGACGTGTGACTGTCTGTTTGATCATGCTGTGTTCTTTGATAATTTTTGCTTACGTGTCCTAGCTCTAAGATTAAGTGTTCATTATATATGCTCGTCGCTTCATGATTATTCGAACCGTTCCCCCGAAAAGACCCTCAGATTTATACTTGCCACTTTGAATAGTAGAGATGCGATTAACTTGCAAGTTTATGGTAGGGGTTGGACTAGTGCACGAATTGAGCGACTCATCATATGCTAGCATATACACTTGAGTGAATTGAGTGAATCCTTGTGAGGTATAGTCTCGATTTGCAGCACTAGAGAAGTTCAGGTTGACAGGTGCAGGTCATTAGTGCGATGTCCATGATTGCTTGCTTGATTTCGTTTCGTGCTTTCTATGCTTTGATGATAAATTGCGAACAATCATGCCGTTATCCTGATTAGGTGCCTTCTCCGAATTCTAATTTACTTGAGGACAAGCAAATGCTTAAGTGTGGGGAGGTTTGATAAACATATTTCAATACGTTTATTGTAGTATTTAATTAGGATATAATAGAGCTCTAACAATCATTTCATGCATTTATTCGTCATATTTACACTTATTCTTATGTTGAAGGGGCTTAGGACGAGTTTCTGGCGAAAAGGAGCGAAAACGAGGCAAAACGGTGCAAAAATAAAGAACACTGTCAAGTGTCACGGCCGTGAAACCTTATGCACTTGGCCGTGACAACCACCAGAGGCCGATTTAGAAGACACTGCTGATGGTCACGGCCGTGACAGTCCTTGCACCAGGCCGTGACATCGGGCAGACGCAAGCTAAGTATCACTGCCAAACGACACGGCCGTGACGATCAATTCAATAGGCCGTGACACTGGGCAGAGAGTTGAGGAGAAGATGATCACGGCCGTGACACCCTATGCACGTGGCCGTGACACTTGGCAGAAAGTGACGAGACGCGAGGCGATCATGGTCACGGACGTGACGGCCCATGTCCCAGGCCGTGACCGTTGAGGGAATCAGTATAAAAAGCCCAAATTCGATCCAGAAAAAGAGCGACTTACCAGAGATCAAACCTAATTTCTACAGAGACAAAAAAAGAGCAAAAAGAACAGGAAATCCCGTCCCGGAGCGCAAGAAACGGACCAACGAAGAATTCACGCGGAATTGAACGAAGAGCGAAGATCCGTCCACGCTTCCATCGCATATCATCAGTACATCAAGATAATGTGTTCTTCGCCTTTATCTATTAATTCCTTCGTTGTTTTACCTTCAATCATGAGTAGCTAAATCCCTTTTGTGTTTGGGATTAGATGAACGCTAGGATATTTCGTAGTTAAGACATATGATTATCGTGACTCTGTATTTTGACTATTTATCGTTCTATGAATCTGTTTCGTTGCATTAATATGTCTATGTGTTAAAGTGATCGTGTGGAAAAACGTTTAGGGCGACAGCTAAATAACGCTTAGGCCGTTCATAGAAGATAGGATTCGGGTACAGGGCGAAAGCAAATACTCGATCCTCGCCGTTAGTAATTACTGAATTTTACATCCCCGCGAGCGTTTAGGGCGACAGCAAACTCGCGAGCGGGTAGGAAAAGTACTGCAATCTAGTCAGAATCACGTAGGAACGATTTTATTGTCTTAGCTGATAGTACCTAGCGGGATTCAAATCCCGAGCACATTTTTATCATCTGAAAGCTCTCTTATCAGTTTAAGTCGTGTTCTTACATTCTCTCATTGATTTAGGGGTAATCTGTTAGGATAGTTCGTACAAAAATCCGCGCACTTTATTTAGGCTAAATATCGAGTCGATAGGTCACTACTAGTACTTAATTTATTCCTTGTGTTCGATAATCGTTTACTCACGTTACTGCACTACACAAGATAGGTCCACTGTCTATGCCATCCCCGCGGGACCAAATAATCATTTCGAGATTAAACCCGTACTATACAGATGGTGACTGGTTCGGCACAATTTCATGGGCTTACAAACAAGAACGCAAATTCACATATTTTCAAATTCACTCAAATTTGCATAACTATTAAATATCCCGGCTTCTCTACAAAAGTGATAAAACTGACATTTTTTCCTTTTTCTTTGACAGGTAAGGCTTCTGAATTGGTTCTCATCATTGCCACATGCATCTATAACTAGTTGGGGAGCAACAAGTGGAGTGTTTTCTAGTCAAATATTATCCATTGTCAAGGACCAGCGAGATTAGGAGCCAGGTAGTGTTGGTGGCGTAGTTCGAAGCCATACATAAAATGTTAGACCTGATACACTCCCAGGACCTGAGACGGTCAATGACATCCATAATAGGCAGAGGAATGCATACTCCATCATATACGATCCGAACTGGAGAAGCCATCTTGTCGTATGGCAACTCGCACTACTTGAAGCCTCCAGAAGCTCAGAATCAACAAATTGAGCCACCAACAAAACAAAAGGCCGATTGAGAGATAGCCTTGGAGAAAATGGCGACTGTTCAAGGCGACAAATTCGCAAGACGGAGGAGAGACTCCAGGGTCTAGAAGGGAGAGTTTAGGAAGGCTTCCAAGATATACGGGCTGCAATAAAGGACTTAGCAATTCAAATGGGACAGCATCAGAGCGCAAACCAAGCACACTCCCAAGCGATAACGAAAACAACCCTCGAGAGTACGTCAAGGCCATTCAGCTGAAGAGTGGGAAGATGCTGGAATCAACTCAGGAGGCTGAGGAAGTAGAGGAAGCAAAAGAAACAAAAAATGACGATGAAAGCAACCTGACAACAAAAAACACTGAGGTTCATGACGGCGAAAAGGAGAAGCGGTCTGAAGAAGTCGAGAACGAGCTAGATTCTTTCGTGGTGGAAAAGCTAGTGAGGGTGCTAAGAGAACACAACATTCGCATGGAAGGTTGCTTACATCAAGGCAGTAAGCCCGACTGTTTGCATGCACAAGATTTTGATGGAAGATTCTTACAAGCCAGTCGCACAATCACAGAGGTGCCTAAACCCAGCGATGCAAGAAGTGGTGAAAAAGGAGGTAATTAAGCTTTTGACGCAGGTATTATCTACCCTATCTTTATAGCGCATGGGTTAGTCTGACCCAAGTTGTTCCTAAAAACGGAGGTATGGCCGTTATAAAGAATGCCTCCAATGAGTTGATTCCCACGAGGACTGTTACGGGGTGGCATGTATGCATAGACTATAGAAAATTGAATGATGCCACTCGTAAGGATCATTTCCCCCTCCCCTTTATTGCTCAAATGTTAAATACCTAGCTGGACATGAGTTTTACTGCTTTCTAGATGGTTACTCAGGTTATAATCAGATTTCTATAGCGCCCGAGGATCAGGAAATACGACTTTTACTTGTCCTTATGGTACTTTTGCATATAGACGCAGGCCATTTGGATTATGTAATGCACCAGCTACTTTTCAGAGATGCATGCTCGCTATTTTCACAACATAGTTGGGAAATTTATGGAAATATTTATGGATGATTTTTCTGTATTTGGGTCTACGTTTGATACATGCCTTGATAATTTATCATTTGTTCTGTCACGATGTGAAGAGACTAACCTTATCCTAATTTGGGAGAAGTGTCGTTTTATGGTACATGAAGGTATAGTTCTGGCACAAGGTATCACACAAAGGAATTGAGGTGGATCTGGCCAAGGTTGACGCGATTAAGCAGTTGCCACCACCCACGTTAGTGAAGGCTGTTCGAAGCTTTTTGGGACACGCAGGATTCTACCGACGCTTCATAAAGGACTTTTCAAAAATAGCGAAGCCATTATCTAATTTACTTGTTAAAGATGCTATTTTTAACTTCACTGATGATTGTCTGCAGGCTTTTCGAACATTAAAGGAGAAACTCACCACAACCCCAATGATGGTCGAACCAGACTGGACACTCCGATTTATATTGATGTGCGATGCTAGTGATGGTGTTGTAGGTGCGGTTCTAGGACACCGCAAGGATAAGGTATTTCAGGTCATTAACTACGCTAGTAAAACTCTGGACGATGCACAGAGGAATTATGCTACTACTGAGAAAGGATTACTAGCCATTGTATTACAATAGATAAATTTCATTCTTACCTAGTGTTGAATAAGGTAATCATCTACACTTATAATGCTGCACTTAGATACTTATTTACTAAAAAAGATGTTAAGCCTAGGTTGATTCGCTGGATTTTACTTCAAGAGTATGACTTAGAGATTCGTGATAAAAAAAAGGTGTTGAGAATGTGATAGCTGATCATTTATCTATGTTAGATAGTTTGCATGGGAAAGATAAGGAGTTACCTAATGACGAATATTTTCCTCACGAACAATTATTTGCTTTGATTGATACATCATTTCCTTGGTTCGCGGATTTTGCAAATTATCATGCTACATGTGAGATTCCCACAGGCTTGAGTTTTCATCAGAAGAAGAAATTTCTCTCTGATGCGAAACACTACTTGTGGGACAATCCATTCCATTGGACCCGCTACGACTGCATTTAAAGTATTACAATCGGTTTTGTTTTGGCCTACTTTGTTTACGGATGCGCATGCTTATGTTACCTCATGTGATCGTTGTCAGCGTACGGGTGCTATGTCTCGAAAGCATAAAATGCCATTGAATATCATGCTAGAAATCGAGCTCTTTGATGTGTGTGACATTGATTTTATAGGGCCTTTTCCTAGTTCACGCTCAAATAAGTATATCTTGGTAGCATAGATTATGTGTTTAAATGGGTAGAGGCAGAGGCATGTAGGACCAATGATGCACGCGTAGTCATTCGATTTCTTAAAAGCATATTTTTACTCATTTTGGTACACCTAGGGCAATAATGAGCAATGGCGATATTCACTTTTGTAATAAATTATTTGCTAATTTGTTGTCTACGCATGGTGTGAAGCATAAAGTGTCTACCCCATACCATCCCCAGACTAGTGGACAGGTAGAGGTTTCGAATAGGAGCTGAATAAGATCTTGTAAAAGACGGTGAACACCTCAAGGAAAGATTGGTCGCTGAAGCTAGATGATGCATTATGGGCATACCGCACCATATATAAAACTCTAATAGGGACATCGCCTTTTCGTCTTGTTTATGGAAAAGCATTCCATTTACCTGTTAAACAAGAACACCGTGCATATTGGGCTATTAAAAATCTAAAATTTGATTTGTCTGAAGCAGGTAAGAATAGGTTACTCAAGCTGAACGAGATGGACGAGTTTCGTCAACAATCGTATGAGAATGCCAAGTTATATAAGGAGGGAACAAAGAAATGGCATGATAAGAAGATCATACAAAGGGAGTTCAAAGTCGGCGATCGTATCTTGCTATTCAACTCAAGGCTACGTCTCTTTCCAGGGAAGTTAAAGAGTAAGTGGGTTGGCCCCTATATGGTACAGAAAGTATTTCCATCCAGGGCCGTACGAATCCTTATCAACGGGAAGGACGACCACATAGTTAATGGGCAGCGCTTGGAACTCTACGACGATGGGGAAATTGGCAAAGCAAACTTGGTATTCCTCGAAGAACCTAGTGCTACTAATATTCATGCTTTACGTTGTTCTGTGCCTTTCAGGGACACCTCGTCTGGAGAGAATACCAGTGAGCTGAAGGACCTCAGAACACCAAAGCAAGCCTAGACACCAAGCCACCCGATCGTCTCGAGAGTCGAGCTAACGACTTTAAAAACAGTGCATCTTGGGAAGCAACCCAAGTATTATCGACACATATATATTATATTATTTTTAGTCTTATTACTCTAAGTACTACTTATTTTTCATCTAATAAAACTTGTTTTCACGGTGCGCCTAGTCATGTTTTCTCGCAGGCTCATAACTAGTTTGGGGGTTGCTCGTTTGCGATAGTTGCTTGTTTATTGCGGATCAACCAAGTCTTCTACATCGATCGACTTAAAATTCAGTGCAGTGTCACTTCTACTCTCTCTTTGATTTTAGTTTACACATTGAGGGCAATGTGCTTGTTGGTGGGATGTAACACATGCTAGATTTAATATGCTTACATATTTAGGTATCGACGTGTTTCAATCTTTTTAGTGGGTATAATTGATAAGGTTGCGATTTGAACGTCATCTGTGGAGTCTCCTGTCAATGATGAAAATTTTTGAAATTTTACCATGTCGTGATATTATTCGATAAATTGAGTGTGATAGTCTCACATGTTGCATTGTTGTGATATTAGCATGATTATTTGGCGACTGCCTTAGGAGAGAGCACAAACCCAGTTATATATGTCTTGAGCCTTCAGAAAAAATTCAGAGCAACTCATTATTCTCGGTGTTTATTCTTGTGTGACACGCATAGACTGAATATTTATGAACTTGTTATGTAATGCATGTCAATGGTTACTATGTGGTTTTGTGTACGAAAATTAGAAGGGCACTAGGATTGAGTCATTGGCCTAAATATTTCCCTACTTTACATATTTTACCACTTAGTGAGCTCCTTTGAGCCTTATTTGACTTATTTATTGATTTGGAGTCCAAATATTTAGCCTGATTGCCTCAAATTTAGCCTATACGACCCCGTATCAACGTGTTAATATATCGATATCGTGAAACGTGGCTTATTGGTTGAGAAGAGCCAATCGTCAATGCATGTTAGTTATGAACTCGTCCTATGAATAGATCTCTCGTCGTAATATTGCAGCGGACTAGAAACCTCTCCCTTCAATAAGACGTACAAAAAACAGATAGGAGCGGCTGGTTCGAAAAAAGAAAAAAAAAAGATGCGGAAAAAAAAAAAAAGCGAGCGAGAAGATCTAGAAAAGGAAAAAGGATGAGTCGCGTGAAAAATAGACGCGGCGTTAGAAAAGCAAAATAAGTGGTGAGAAGAGTGATTCAATGATTGACACGTTTGATACTTTTAGCTCACTTTCCTATATGACGCACCTTTCAAAAGCCGAGTCCCTTTACAACCTTTGATGAAATACCCTTTGATTCGTGCATGACTTCTACTATGTAACTATGACGTGATATATTTGCAAGCATAGAGTAATATTTTTTCATGTCGTGAATTGAGCGTCTTTATATAGATCCCTTTGAAACCACCTCGAGCGACTTGAGCGATCATTGTGAGCGTTGTGGATTGATGCGTTGTATGATTCTGAAAACGTCTTTTTTGCTATTATAATATTGCGACCTATTAGCTCATGCTTCATGTTTTGACTAGATCATTTATTAGTTGATGATTATCTCGACCTTCTTTTACGTTTTCTGAGATGAAACGGGAGAATTTTATTGACCGATGATCTATAATCCTAACTTGATTTGGTTTTATTCCGCTTTTATGATCAATATATCGAAGCTAGTTTGGGAGTTGTTGATATGTTAGGATTTTACGCTATTTTTATACCCCAAAAATCGTATTTTCGGCCGTTATTTATTCGAATAGACTTGGATATCCTACACTTACATGCATTTTTCTTTTTTAGAAGATATCGAGGAAAAAGAACTAAAGTAGAGCCATCATAAGCACGTTTATGGGAATTGGGCTATAATCATCACACGAATTAAATTGTGGACTTGTAGTATCTTTTTCTTACCCCATTTTTAATTATCGAAAATATGTAGATTCTTATGCAACTAAGGCATGAGAACTTCCAAAATACAATACATGGTAAGGTAAAACATAAACATTAACTTCCAATAGATGTAGTTAGATGTTCTTACTAGTATCATATGAAGATAAAGAATGTTGATGTTTGAAAGTGATAACTATTTTGTTTAAAGGTTAACCCACCAATATTGATACCAAATCTCAATATAATACATATAACTATGACAACATAGTCACTGACCAAAAAATAAGTCGAACAACGTCGAACAACGCCTACGCTAATTTGTAGTACCAATATATAGATGTTCGTAGTACCAGTAGATGTTTCTAGTACCGTAACATATGCTAGTGTAGTATCCTTCATAGATTACTAGTAATATTGTCGGATCATCTGATTAACTATTGAAAACACGTAGATTCTTGATCAAATAAGACCTGAGAGCTTACAAAATACGATACATGATAAAAACTAAACATATGGTAACATAAAGCATAAACACTAACTTCCAATAGATAAAAAATCCTGACTATGTAGTAATAAGATGTTGTTACTAATGTCATATAATTAGAAAGAAAGTTGGTATTCCAATGTATTCTAAATATTAACTCACCGATATTGATGCCAAATGATTGCTATCATGCAATTAACTACCTTAAACCCACTAAATCATAAAATTGCTTACTCTAATTTGTAATACCAATATATAAATATTAGTAGTACAAAAAATATTCCGGTGTAGTACCATGCGTAGTTTACTTGTAATATCCTGTCGTACAATATGTTGTATTATCGAAAACACGTAGGTTCTTGTGCAATAAAGCCTGAGAGCTTAAACTAAACTGTACTACCAATATATAGATGCTTGATGTACCTCTATATGTATTTATATAGTACATAAGTTTGGTACATTATAGTACCAAATAATTACATGTTTTAACGCTGGACGGTTATCGGAAAACATGTTTTTGAGTAGTTGAAGTACCAAATGCTACTGTCTTGTGGTACCATGGTAAAAAACCTCAACAAAAAATAACTTTTAGCATTAATATCGTAACAGTATTAATATCATTCATCTACCAACAATATTAATATCAAACATATCGACTATCATTCATTCACCAACATCATAATCCAAAATATATCGACAATAAAATGTGCCATAACCTATCGTCAACATATCGACAGAAGAATGTGTCATAACCTATAAGCAACAATACCACCGCAACTGGTTAATCGTGTTATTCTCCAAGCCATAAAGATCATGAATAGCAGCTTTTTTGCCTCTGTAAACCTTTTGGTACCCCACCTCTCTGCCCCACAACATAGTTTCGTATAATAGGACCGTCAAAATTATAACAGTTATGCTGGAAAGCTTTAAAAAGAATCTCATATAAGAAATGTCGGTACTGTAAATCAACATATTTTGGTACTGCATATAAGAAATTACTTTAACCAACAAATAGTCAAATTTTAACGAAATACTAACCTACATCTACACCAACAGTATGCAAACGATAGAAAAATGAAGGTGGATTCAAATTTTTACAGCTCGATACCCACGGATCGACATCCAATTTAGGTCAGTGCGACTTGTTAAGTTTTAAGCCTAAGATGGCCTTGGGCCCAAGTGTTGGTAATTTATCCACTAAGAGAAGAGTTGAAACGATTTTATAATATCAGGAAAACGTCGATTGCCGAAACGAGGTGAAAGATTACGAATCTATGTTTCGAGAGAAATCTAACGAATATTAATTTGCTCAAAACCGATATCGGGTGAATGAGAATTTATTTACTAAAGGCAGCCCAAATAAAATAAAAAAATTAAAAAATTATTAAATTAAAAAATGATGATGTGGCTGGCTGATGATGTGTCACTGCGCAGACTGACGTGGCACGATCTGGCGCTGACTGGGCGTGGTGATGTGGCTGGTTGAAGGGGTATTGGGTATCAGTTCAAGATTTATGAAATTCTCATATTAACCCTGACCAAAGGTTACATCTATTTCAATTTCGGCTCAGTCAAAGAAGGTCAACTAAAAAGTTATCACTTTCTGAGAATTGAACCCTGTAGCTTTTCAGAAACTATATATAGGTCCCTTGGCAGAATGAAAATCATTCAATTCACTCCAAGCATTTTAGAAAAAATTAACAGCATCTAGGCATAATAAAACAAGAAAGTGTTGTATCTTCGGAATGTATTGCGAAAACCCGCACTGAAATACGGAGCAATAACGTCTTACGGAAAGCGTACGGCGTACGTACCTCGACTTCGCCTAATAAGCTGAAACCTTCCTATCATTACGAGCGCCATTGAACAGACGCCCAACACCGGAACCAACAATCTAAAAACGTTCACAATACACCTCACAAGAGCGTTCTCTAGACCGCTGGCTCGAGCTCAATTTCGATCGCTCGAGCTCAAGAAGCTCGACATATAATCCACGATGAAAAAAAGCAACAAAAAACTTATCTCAACTTACTCTGTAAGCTCGACATGAAGCAGGAGATGAGACGAAAGGAAAGACTTGCAAAATAAAGTCTGAAATTGGAAGGCATCAATCGCATGTGTTTTCAATTGAAAATTGGAGAATAAAATATTTTAAAATAATAAATGACGTGCAAATTTGTCATTTTCGTCAATTGGGTAGTGAGGTGTAAGATTGTTTTGAAATAGGGATTTTGATGATAAACATGGAAATGAGGAGTTAGTTGATTGATAGTTTAGTTTTTTCAGTCAAGTATGTATCCTCACACAACGCCACCGTAGTCCTCACACTCCGACTAAGTTCAGACTAAATCGAATCTGAACCTCAATGTCGGTTATGGAACAACCACGACTTCCCGCGAGACTAATCCTCCCTAGTCCATGAGACACACCCCAGGATTCCATAAACAACGACAGTGCCACGGTTTGAACCCATGACCAAGAGGATGGAATTCCATCCTCCCAACCACTAGGCTACCCATGTGGGGTGATTGATACTTTAGTTAGTGAGATTTTTTTTCACTCCATTATACATTTGAATTCTCATTTTTTTCAAAATGATAGTTCATTAAGCTAAGAAAATTACAGGGGCTAAAGAACCAAATGCACCCTCTGGTTACATTCAATCTTCCAGAGGGAGAAAAACTCTCACATCGAGAGAAACAAACACAAATCCACCCAACAAAACACAAACAAGCCCAAAAAAAAGACAAGATTCAAAATTCGGACAAAAGAACTAAAGAACTTACTACAAATCAACCTAATACTAAAAAATTTGGCTATTAAATTAAATTTACAGTACTCTTCACTTTCTTTCGTCTTCGACTTTGAACTTTTTCTTCATCGGGAATGACATTCCTAAAAGGGAGAAAGAATTCCTACGACGAGGAGACTAACACTCCCACAACGGGCAGACTAAGATTTGAATAAACAGAAAAAAACGAAAGAGACACGAAACATCGAAAAGAGTAGTTCCGCACCTTCATCAATGGAGGAAACCCACCCGTCGGAGGCGAGCTGGAAAATTCTGAAGAGGTGAGAAAACCCACAACCAGCAAAATTCCTTCTGCAAAGGAAATCAACACACACCCGACAAGCCACGTAACAAAATGGAATGAAAACCTTCACAATTTCCACACAACCACAAAGCAAACCCACATAGAAAATGCGCAGACACAATGAAGCAAAGCAACACAAAGGAAGAGAGAAAACTAAAATACTAAGCCCTCGTTTGGTTGGAGTGTATGAGTTTTAAACAAGGGTTTACTATATATAGATGTGTTTGGTTCAAAGATATATATAAACTATGGGTTTATATAAAATAAGTTTAAACCCACTAGAGAAGGCTTAAATAAACACCAAGGAGGTGGGTTATCGAAAACCCACAAATTAATTTACAATAATATCTCTAGACACGACAGCTTTTTTTGGCGGATAGAAGTTACAGCCCATGCTATAATTTTTTTTGCTCTTTGACAGACGAATTCAGAACAGAAGCGCAGCAATCAAACGAGCTTCAAAGGTGAGAGAAAAGTACTTGCAAAAGCTTTATTTTTTTAATTACTTTGTATCGCTGTCGCGTCGCTGTCGCATATGTATGATTCATAGCAGCCATATTTTTATTTTTATTGCATCGGAGAAAGCTATATGGCATGTGATGATACTGCGCCTCCTTTACACAATAATAAATCTAGAAGTTGTTTTTTATGGCTTATTTGTAGTGTTTGAATTATCGATTGTATAATATTTGTTTTCATCTTACTTTTTGCTGACGCGTACATACTTTTATTGAATAGAGGTTAATGGATACGAAACAAGCGGATCTTTTGCTCTTCGCAATTGCTCATGCAATAGCAGAATATGAATGTTGGACGAGAGGGATATTTTTATTTTTCATGCTTTCTCGTTGGAAACAAGTGAAGAAAATACGTTACAATTTAGTACGAAAAATGCCAAAGCAAGTTGATTATCTCAATGGATTAATAACTGATGAAAATAGTTATGCATTAGAGAATTTGAGGATGAGTAAGATGCCTTTAAGAGGTTGTGCTTTCTTCTTGAGCATTTTTCGGGACTGAAGCCCTCAAGACACGTAGACGTGCCTGAAAAAGTGCCAATATTTTTGGGGATTTTGGCTCACCATAGAAAAACTCGTGAGCAAAAACACGCGTTTAAAATATCAACAGAAACAGTGTGTAGACACTTCAATTCTGTGTTAGCTGCTGTCCTTGCTCTACACGATGTGCTCCTGGTCAAGCCAAAACCTATCAATGCTGAAAACGCTCAGAGATTTAAATTTTTTGAGGTACGTGCAACCTTTATATTCATGCTTCATATTGATTTAACTATGTACTTTACTCATTAATGTATTTATTTTTATAGAACTGTTTGGGAGCATTGGATGGGACATATATTAGTGTTCGAGTTAGGGAGAATAAGAAAGCTTGATATAGAAATCGCAAAGGTTCGATCGCGACAAATGTACTTGGAGTGTGCGATCAGGATATGAACTTTATTTATATCTTAGCTGGATGGGAAGGATCTGCTGCAGATAGTAGGGTGTTGCGTGATGCAGTAGGTAGAGAGAATGGTCTTCGTGTGAACAAAGGTATGTATTTGTCATTCATTAGTGAATATTCCAAACAACATAATTACCACTTATATTATGCAGGAAAGTACTATTTATGTGATAATGGATACACAAATTGTGAGGGGTTTTTAACTCCTTACCTAGGTGTTCGTTACCATTTAAAAGATTGGGGCCCAAGGTGTCAAGTTCCTCAAAATGCGAAGGAATATTTTAACATGAGACATTCTTCTGCCAGAAACGTGATTGAAAGAGCTTGGGGTTTAATGAAAATGAGGTGGGGTATTCTTCGCAATGCTTCTATCTATCCAGTGAAAACTCAAAATCGTATTATTTTGGCATGCGCTCTCCTTCATAATTTTCTAACGCACATACACAAGTAACACAAAGGAAAAGAAAGGGAAACAACTAAAAAGCAAGCAACACAAAGAAAAATAAACGAAGATACTAAAAATAGGACCTCCCCCAACCTCCGGTAATGGGGGAGGGGGAGAAAGGTAGGACAATTTTTTCTTTTTTTGCTTTTAGAGAGAGGCAAGAGAGGATAGAGAGAGATGATGTCTAGTTTGTTTTATGGAGAATTTAGAGATAAATACCTATATGAAGTTTGGTAATAGGATTCAGTCCCTCCATGTTTAATTTTGGAAATTAATACCTCAAAATTAGTTTTAACTCCCTAAATGATCACTTGACTATAATGCCCTTCCAATCATATCAACACCACATTATAAATTCGTCCTTATTTTATATGGGTTATATGCTATAAATAAATAAACATATCCAATTTATTATTTATTTCATGACGATCAAAATGATATCCATATGTAATATTTTTCGATATGCATAAGAATTATTATCTAATATTTGAAAATTTCGCAATATTGGACATCAAATAATTGAATTTGGGTTTAAATACTCAAATTGAGGTAAAAAGTACCAAACATTCATCAAGTAATACTGATATTTGCATAAAAAGTACTTGTAATGGTGCGTATATTCCAAGATAAAAAAAAAAAGGATGCTTAAATTGAATCAAATACATGAATTAATAGTTAAAATACCTTAATCGAGACTAAAGTACCACCGAAATCAATGGAATGTATCTCGCCCCCTTTCAAAAGTATTTTTTGTATGAGAATCGGTATTTTATATTGTAAATCAAGTATTTCTGCTCATAATTTAAGTATTTTTTGTTCGAATTCAGGTATTCGACAGATTATGTAGGGCAAGTAGAAAAAAAATAGTTTCTTCATATTTTTGGTGATTCATGTCAATAACACTTGGTATGGTTCACTAAAACAACAACTTTTGTGGAATGTATCTCGCACCATTTCAAAAGTATTTTTTGTATGAGAATCGATATTTTATATGACAAATCAAGTATTTATGCTCATAATTTAAGTATTTTTTGTTCGAATTCAGGTAATCGACAGAATATGTAGGGCAAGTAGAAAAAAACTGGTTTTTTCAGGGTTTTGGTATTTATGTCATTAACACTTGATATGGTTGATTAAAGCAACAATTTTTGTGAAATGCATCTCGTCCCCTTTCAAAATGGTTGATTAAAGCAACAATTTTTGTGGAATGTATCTCATCCCCTTTCAAAAGTATTTTGTATGAGAATCGGTATTTTATATGGTAAATCGAGTATTTCTGGTTATAATTTAAGTATTTTTGTTCGAATTCAGGTATTCGACAGATTATGTAGGGCAAGTAGAAAAAAACTAGTTTTTTCATGTTTTTGGTAATTCATGTCATTAACACTTGATATGGTTAATTAAAACAACAATTTTTGTGGAATGTATCTCGCCCCCTTTCAAAAGTACTTTTTGTATGAGAATCGGTATTTTATATGACAAATCAAGTATGTCCGCTCATAATTTAAGTATTTTTTGTTCGAATTCAGGTATTCGAAAGATTATGTAGGGCAAGTAGAAAAAACTAGTTTTTCATGTTTTGGGTGATTCATGTCATTAACACTTGATATGGTTGATTCAAGCAACAATTGTGGAATGTATCTCGCCCTCTTTCAAAAGTATTTTTGGTATGAGAGTATTTTATACGGTAAATCAAGTATTTCTGCTCATAATTTAAGTATTGTTTGTTCGAATACAGGTATTCGACAGATTATGTAGGGCAAGTAGAAAAAACCTAGTTTCCTCATGTTTTTGGTGATTCATGTCATTAACACTTAATATAGTTCATTAAAGCAACAATTTTTGTGGAATGTATCTCGCCCCCTTTCAGAAGTATTTGTATGAGAATCGATATTCTATATGACAAATCTAGTATTTCTGCTCATAATTTAAGTATTTATTGTTCGAATTCAGGTATTCGACAGATTATGTAGGGCAAGTAGAAAAAAACTAGTTTCTTCATGTTTTTGGTGATTCATGTCATTAACACTTGATATGGTTCATTAAATCAACAATTTTTGTGGAATGTATCTCGTCCCCTTTCAAAAGTAATTTTTGTATGAGAATCAGTGTTTTATATGGTAAATCGAGTATTTCTGCTCATAATTTAAGTATTTTTTATTCGAATTCAAGTATTCAACAGATTATGTAGGGCAAGTAGAATAAAGCTAATTTTTTCATGTTTTTGGTGATTCATGTCATTAACACTTGATATGGCTTATTAAAACAACAATTTTTGTGGAATGTATCTCGCCCCCTTTCAAAAGAATATTTTGTATGAGAATCGGTATTTTATATGACAAATCAAGTTAAGTATTTTTTGTTCGAATTCAGGTATTCGACAGATTATATAGGGCAAGTAGAAAATAACTAGTTTTTTTTTTTCAGGTTTTTGGTGATTCATGTCGTTAACACTTGATATGGTTTATTGAAACAACAACTTTTGTGGAATGTATCTCGTCCCCTTACAAAAGTATTTTTTGTATGAGAATCGGTATTTACATGGTAAATCAAGTATTTCTGCTTATAATTTAAGTATTTTTGTTCGAATTCAGATATTTTTTTGTATGTGAATCCTTTTTTATATTGGAATACACGCACCATTACGGGTACTTTTTATGCAAATATCAGTATTACTTGATGAATGTTTGGTACTTTTTATCTCAATTTGAGTATTTAAACCCAAATTCAAGTATTTAATGTCCAATATTGCAAAATTTTCAAATATTTGATAATAATTCTTATGCATATCGAAAAATATTACATATGGGTATCATTTTGATCGTCATAAATAGTAAATTGGATGTGTTTATTTATTTATAGCATATATTCCATATAAAATAAGGACGAATTTATTAATGTGGTGTATTATATGATTGGAAGGGCATTATAGTCAATTGATCATTTAAGGGAGTTAAAACTAATTTTGAGGTATTCATTTCCAAAATTAAACGCGGATGGACTCAATCCTATTACCAAACTTCCATCTCTAAATTCCCTTGTTTTATTTGAATTCTCACTTTTGTTTGCTCATTTATTGAAAATCGTTCGCGCGATTCGAACACTTTTTATTTATTTATTTATTGTAACCTTATTTGTATTTTTAGGGCACATGCATACAAATGATTGGGCTGGGGGGGGCCCAACATATTGGGCTTGCTTAGAATTCCGACATCAAAAAACTACTGTCTCACACGCATTCCATCCTTGAAGCTTTTATCCTGATTCCGAATTTTGCCAATTTTGTTGTCTGACGATTGGCGATTGTTTCAAGCCTGTGATTCCTTCCTCTTTGGTCTTTTTTACTTCGCTCTACTCGAGAGGATTTCGCGATTTCGAATCGATCACCTCCGCGGCGAATTTCCTTTCTGATTCTAATTGAGAGGATTTCCGCTATAAGAGTTGGCGTTTTTGCTTGGCAACGGCGATTCCCTCAAAGAGCACCTAGTTAGCGTACGCAGGATGGACCGTGCCTCGAGGTTTCAGAACCGTATTCCTCTAAGCTTCAACAAGCCCGTCCAAAACGGTGTCGTTCCCGCCAAACCCCTGACGCCGCTGCTCGTCGATAGATTCAGGGCCTTGGTGAAGGAGAGGGAGGATGAGATTAGGGTTGTCGCTGGTTGTCGGGCGGGTTTGCCCCCTGATGAAATTGTCAGAATTTATGAGCTTTTCTTGTCGGAGCTAACCATTAATTCGAAGCCGACTATAACGGATCTCACTGTAATCGCCGGAGAGCAGAGGGCGCACGCCAAGGGTATTGCAGATGCGATATGTTCTCGGATTATTGAGGTATAGCGTCTTGCCGAGGGTTCTATTCTTGGAAGCCACTGGGGTTTTAATTTGTTCATACTGTAGGCAGTTGTTGTTGTTGTAATTAAAATGATCTTCAATGTATCGATGTAGTGTAGTATTTCTTTTTCGCCATTTTTCAGCTTGTTTAAAGTTTTTTGAATTGGCCTCCATTTTCCTCTTCTATTTTCGTGTGGACATCTATCACATTTTAACATCAAACGTATGAGTGTTAAAGAATAATTGCAATCTAAAGAAACTAAAGACAGTCCTGTCGATTATAGATTATTTGAGATGTCATGGAAGCTTAACTGCCAGAACCTTTATTCCAATAGAAATTATGAAATTGTTTAGACAGTTGCAGTTATCTTTAGTTATACTGGATGTAAGGACTTCTTCTGCTGGCTTTGTTGCTTTTTTCCGAGAAAGCAAAACATTCGTTGAGAACAGTGATTGTGTTGCTGTTAAAATGAGCCATACTTTACGCATTTGATATGGATATGTTCGAATATTATATTGGAAGTAATATATTTATACCTCCCGTGGGCATTGTATTTGTTTTGTTAAACCTGGAATCTCTTATTGCATAATGAGTCCTCACCGAATTCTTATGATTCTCTACAACAGAGATTGCTGTGTAATTCATACTTGAATGGAGATTAATGGAGCTTATAAGAATTTTTTTCGTTGGACAATTGAATGTTATATTTCTCTTGCTGCATACAACGTACAATGTTGATAATAATCTTTCTTGCGTGTGGTTGCGGTTCGGTTCTCCAAGTGGAGCATTACTTGAGTCGCTATACATACCCTTCAATTGATGAATGGAAATGTGAGATCTCACGCTCCAGTGTGATTGTGATATCATATCTCATGACATTTTTCCTTAGTATCTCAGTTTCATGTTGTATCTTTACTTATATCATGCATAATTTTGGATCGCATGTGCTGTTTAGCTTTTTGATGTGTATCACTTTTACATGATACACAATCTGAGAGCCAAAAATGCTGTTAATATCTATGTTTCAGGCTTCATGTTTTATTATTTGTCTTCCAGGTTTCGGTTGATCAGAAGATACCATCTTTGTATCTTTTGGACAGTATTGTGAAGAACATTGGCAAAGATTATATCAAGTACTTCTCTGCTCGCTTGCCTGAGGTAAGAATGATTTTTGCATTTGTATTGGTACTTTGACATTATTGTGTGTTAGTTAAGAAAAATGTGGTTTGACGATCTCTTTATGTTTTGCGTTGCTTAATGGCCAAAGGTCTTCTGTGAGGCCTATCTACAAGTCCATCCGAATATGCACCGTGCGATGCGCCATCTCTTTGGTACATGGTCAACAGTGTTCCCATCCTCGGTGCTTCGCAAGATTGAGGCAGAGTTGCAGTTTTCTCCGTCTGTGAATGGTCAACCCTCTGGGTTGAGTTCATCGAGAGCATCTGAATCTCCCATAGGAGCACACGGTATACATGTAAACCCGAAGTATTTTGGAGCACAGCATCATTCTGGGCTCTCACCAGCAGACACTGTGAGTCAGCAATCAAGATCGCCATCTAGTTTGCCTATGTCGATTGTCGGTTTTTCTTTTTTTTTTCAATGTACATGAGCATGCACTCTCTTTCTCTCTCTTTCACCTACACGAATACAGTGATATTCACCGCCTTTCGTTATTTTCTCTTGGTTATTTGACTGTGTCATTGATCTTTCCTAGAATGTTTGGATTCTTTTTGCCCTCTTAAAGGATAAATTGATCAACTTCCAAATATAGAGGATGTTAGAATTTGATATCTTATTTCTGATGCTCATCGTCACTTACACTTATATATTGTGGTTTTCAAATTATGTATGCCAATTAAATCTGGCTGAATCTCAAAAACTTGGAGTTTCTTTACCAATTATTTTTTCATGACTTGATGGCGTGGGGCTTGTACTGGTGATCTGAGGATTATTTTTCATTTCTCAACTTGTGGGATTTTTTAATCATGTTAATTTCATTTTACTATATACAACTGATAAATGACGGGACTTTGAAGCCGTTTGCCTGATGGACCTTCTTATTGAGAATTTGATTGGTGATGTTTGAGTATGTTCCCATAAATCTATCCTACCCTATTTCAGGTTAAAAGTGAAGATCTAAAGAGACCTTTGCATCCTGCTGCTAGGATCCCAAAGTCTACCCCTTATGGAACAGGGCACACTAGGTCATTATCGAATTCTCTTGAGGAGTTCAATTCTGATGTTTCTCCTAACAAAATTTCTTTCAGGGACTCGCTATCTGGCTCAGGCATTGACCTTCGACATGCTATGGTGATGGGCAGAGAGGAGGATATGCCTGAATGGGAATCAAGGAACTGGAAAAGCAGCTCCAAACAACCTCCGAATACATCTGTGGATAAGAAGTATGATAACTACGTTAATCTTCAGGGACCAAGGGCTTTAATTAGCGCGTATGGGATAGATGAAAGAGAAAAACATTTGCACTATCAAAAACCTGAGCACATGGACTCGATTGGTACTGATGAAAGGGTAGCAGCAACGACATGGCAAAATACTGAAGAGGAAGAATTTGATTGGAAAGACATGGGCCCACTTGGTAAATCAACACTGAGGCATAGTACAAACCTTATTTCTTCTAAGGTGAGTAGTTACAGATGCTAATGGCCTAGTACTCAATTTTTTATTGTTACTAGCCTTTCAGCATATCAATATCTGCTCAGGTTTTTAAATCTGTTTTCTCAGCGCTGTGTCATGTCTCACAGTTAGCTGATTTATTTACATGCTGAATTGCGAATGATTTAGGGTATCCCAGCAGACATCCTGCACTGCCTTTTTTTTTTTTTTGCAAAAGCTGCTACTAAGAAGATATTCTGTTTCGCTAACTTCTATGTCCCAGAATCATATGGTTACTTAGATGAACGGAACAGTGTTTGAATCATTTAACTTATTTCACTGATGCATTTTTTTTTCTCCAAACAGCCTGGTCATGATGCGACCAGCCTAGTTCCCTCCGTTTTCCCCAAAGAAATGATTTCTGATCATCAGCATTCTCTAAGCAATTTGCAAGCAGGAGGCACTCACAATCTTCACACGCCCATTTCTGGTCCGTCACTTATGCAAACTGGTGGTCAATTTGGTATAAACGGCACTGTAGACTTGCCAACATATCCCAACAATTTGCGTCCCTCGAATCTGCATGGGGTTAGACCACCAAACTTTCCTATGCTGTCTTCCGAGCCAACTTTGGTCCCCATGGGCCGAGGATATGTTGCACCAGGGCGTGGGTTACCAGGTAATTCACCCAATCTTTCGTCTTTACGGTCTTTTTTGCTGTCACTGGTGCCCCAAATATATCATATTCTATGAATGAAGCAGCTTGGCAATCTATACCCGGGACCTCTTTTCCTGGGCCATCCTTCGGTCAAAACATTGGTCAAGTGGGCCCGAGACCTCCTGGTGGTGCTCTGTCTGGGTTGCTTGGTTCGCTGATGTTTCAAGGTTTAATATCAAACTCAAAGAAGGTAAGCATAAGGTCCATAATTATTTCCCTTCAATTAGCTAGTTCGTATAACTTCACATTGTATCCATATCTATGTTTAGGACTCTATAGGGGTGGAGTTTGATCAAGAACTGCTTAAGGTGCGTCACGAACCTACAATTACTTCCCTATACGGTGATCTTCCCAGACAATGTACCTCTTGCGGGCTTCGTTTCTTAAGCCAGGAAGATCACAGCAAGCACATGGATTGGCACGTCAACAAAAACCGTGCCCTGAAAAACCGTAAAACAAAGCCTTCTCCCAAGTTTTTTGTGAACGTAAGCATGTGGCTCAGCGGTGCTGAAGCCTCGGGAAATGAATCAGTCCCTGGGTTTCTTCAGCCTACTGAGGATATTGTGGAGAAAAGGGATGATGAAGAATTAGCTGTCCCTGCTGATGAAGAACAGAGTACTTGTGCATTGTGCGGGGAGCCCTTTGATGATTTTTACAGTGATGAGATGGAGGAATGGATGTATAAAGGAGCTGTGTATATGTCTGCTCCCATAGGGTCAACATTGGGGATGGACAGGTCACAGTTAGCTCCTATAGTACACGCAAAGTGTAGGTCAGACTCCCACGGTGGTCCTACTGAAGAATCGAGAAAGAACGAATGGGTATGCTATTCTTTTATTTCATTTGTCCAATACTAGGGGTAAATTTCATGGGTTATGAAATATATGTGATATGGATCATGTTAGCTTCTTTACTATGCTGACTATGCACCTTTGTATGACTAGTTTTGGCTTGCCTGCCAATTTCAACATAAACTTGAATAGCAGTGTTTCTTGGACATAAACTGTAGAACTTAGTCATGTTGATGATGTTAGATTGACAATGGTTGATGTAATATTTACTTGAGTTTCTTATGCGCAGGAATTAGCAGAAGAAGAAAGTCACCAAAGGAAAAGGCTGCGAAGCTAGCTAAGCTTGCGCTGGGTTTCTTAGGTTATTAGGTGTATCATTAACAAGTAATCGATCGAGCGAGCCTTGTATGTACGTACGTACATGTTTAGTTTTTCTTCCATAGAAAGAAAAATCGGGAAAAATCAATACAAGTTTGAGGAGAAAAGCCACTTGTAACTTATATAATATCCAGCCCTCTACCTAAGAAACGCTTATGAGTGAGTAAAATCACAGGAAGCTCTTATTGGTCCGTGGATTGTGGTGAGTGAGATACAGACGATATGTGATTCATTCTTCTTCAAGTTTTGTTCCTTTGAAGTTTTCCTTCTGTGCCAAATCTTTGGTCCAAAGTATGCATCTTGAAATTTGATGGCTCTTATTGATTTTTTTCACAAAACTTATTCATGATCTTATTGAAAATATTTCTCCTCGAAAAAGGAAGTAATCCAAAACAATCGTTTATGTATTACATGCAACGTCATTATTAAAAAAAACCTATATGCAATGAAATATCATGCATGTCTTAACCACAAGAGCATCTCCAAACCATATGGCCACGACTAAAAAAAATGCAGTTCAAACCATGTGGCCACGACTAAAAAAATGCAGTTGCGATAGAGTTTTACTCCAATCAATTAACCGTATTTTTACCTTTAAATTAATATTTCTATTTAAATATCGGCTTTCTACATATAAATACCGATTGGAAAACTTAAAAGCCAAATCACTACCTTGTCAGACTAATGTTATACCGAGGTACCCGTTTGAAACATTTATTGCTAATGGGTACCAAAGTGACCATTATATCCTTGTAACTTCTATTTATTAAAATTTTACCTATATTTTAGCTTAAATTAAAAATAAAAAGATATAGTAGAAACTCTATTAGTTAATACTCGATTATTTAATAAACTCTTTAATATGATATTTCTGACCGGTCCCGACTCGGGGATAACGTACTAAATTAATAATTCTCTAAAATTATAAGATAATAGACTTTTGATAATTTCTATTGGTCCCGTATAAATTATAAATTAATAATTTCATAAAACATTATCATAGCGTATTATATAGAAGATATATTTATTAATATTAATTAAATGTACATTAACACCATACATGATAGACTTGGGAGATTGAAGGTTTGATCCTTAATTTGACTTTCATTAACGACATAGGATATTGAAGGTTATTTGATGTTTGGAAAGTTTGAAAGGTAATATACACTATAAATTAATAAAATATTAACTTATCGATAAATTAATAATATTAATTTATCGATTAATTAATATCTCTTTTAATTAATAAATTTGGCTGGTCCCAACTGTATTAATTTATGGAGTTTCTACTGTAAATTCACCCAAATAAACAAATCGAACGAGATTTCTTGCACTTGCACCACAAAAGAGGTTGTATTGATTTCGTTCATCTGCTGTTGTGATTACTTGCACCCACAAAGAAGCATTTTCTTGCACCCACAAAGCGATTCCTTTGTCTCTCCAGTCGATTCTCGTCGCGTGAAATGAAAGACAATTTTGATATTTCGAAATTTCAGTCATATTTGTTGATTAACTGCTCGATTTGGGTGTATTTTATTCTATAGGGAGATTAGTTGATTGATTATGGGCTTTTTATTTCAGTTACCAATTTGGGATTTTTGTGTTTCAAACAGTTTCTCTCTTATTTGAAATAGGACTTTGATTATGATCCGATGAGGGCTTCTTCTGCTTGTATACGTGGCCTCGTTGAGGTTCGATATTGCAGTGCTAGGGGTTCGATTATAGGCTTGTAATCGTAGTTATATATTTTGGTATGATATATTTTTTATACTTAGTACAATATGCTTTATAATGGTACTCCTTATTTCAGTAGTTTGGTAATCCATGTTTGAAGCGAATGGTATTGTATGTTGATAATGTGATTTT
The DNA here is from genome assembly GCA_027422505.1 of Craterostigma plantagineum. NCBI lineage: Eukaryota > Viridiplantae > Streptophyta > Magnoliopsida > Lamiales > Linderniaceae > Craterostigma > Craterostigma plantagineum. Next base: position 7,139,157 of record JAPQWV010000013.1, on the reverse strand, counting down.
CCATTTTCAGTTTGTGCAGTAATGGATATCCAAGTACCAATGCAAACAGATGCCATATTTCTGTATTTCGCTCAAAGGTGACCGATGTAAAGGATAAGTTGGAAGCTATAAAGAAGACAATTTTTTTTTATGTTTTGGAACATGATGGAAATCTCTCATTCATCTACTAGATTAGTTGCACTTGTACGTCGATACAATGTATAGGCTAATTCTTTCTGGATTGGCTAAAATGTATCCTCTCGTTTTTCATTTAATTATGTGTTTTTCCACCCGATGGTTGCAACAATCCACCATCTTTCGAATATTTATGTCGACGACTTGGATATGATTGGGGAGCATGCATAGGAGCAGCTGCATGATTACCTGGTGAAGCTCGTCCACCCCATCAATATGTTGCTTGAGGTATAAATTTTGTTAAATTTTAAAATTGTGATTAGTTTATCGATATTTGAATGTTTAAGGTGCATGGATATGGAGGTATTGGTGTCTCTTGGAATGACTTGCTCGTATCGAACGTGTGGAGGCAGAGCTAAGGAAGCAGGCGTATGTTCTTATAGAGCTGATGTCACGGTTCCTCAAATGATGATGATTATGAAGAAGTAGCTTTCGATGAGGTTGTTGCAGAGGCAGACAATGAGGTTGGTGCAGGGAGCCGAGCAGTGGTACGACATGAGAGTTTATCCGTATGTTTGAAGGAGACGAGGGGAGGAAATTGCTACGTTTTAAGTGATTTTATTTGTTGGTTGTTTTTTTATTTGTTTGGACATTATCCTTTTGTTGGATGTTGTGTAACTGTAAGAAATAGCTTTGGTGTTCGTGGAATTTTTGGATTTGAGCAGAAAAGGTACGCCATAGTACATTCGTGGAATTTTTGGGTTAACGGTACCTTATCTTTTACATACAGAGTACCATAATATGCAGGCTTACCGTACCATTATATAAATATATAGCGCCAGAATATATGAAGTACCTTGTCTTTTATATTAGCGTACCTTATTTTTACATACAGAGTACCATAATATGCAGGTTAACCGTACCTTTGTGTATATATACTGTACCATAATCAGTATTTATGAAGTACCTTATCTTTTACATTAATGTACCTTATCGTTTACATAAATAGTACCATAATATGCAAGTTTACCGTACCATTATGTATAAATATAGCGTACCATAACCAGAATATATGAAGTACCTTTATCTTTTATAGTAAAGTACCTTATCTTGTATAGTAACGTACCTTATCTTTTTCATATATAGTACCATAATCGACAAGTTTAGTATTATTATTTATACATATATAGTACCCTAATCTGCAAGTATACCGTATCATTTGTTATACCATCGATAGATTCCTAAGCAAATCGCGTAGGGCTGCGTATTTTGACCAGATCTAACAATACTAAAGTGACTAAAAAAGAAAAAAAAATCGCACATTTAGGACTCACCAGATTTTTCAAAATATGTTGCAGGATGTTCTTGCTTCTATCCTTATATTCTAATGAAGCTTGGATTTCGAAGGTTTAATTCACGCGTGAAAGTCCTAATGCACCTAATTTGATATAAAAGGTAACTAATACTCTATATTAGTGTTTTAGGGTGGTTCCAGATGAAAAACTAATGCGTACGACCTCGAAAAAAACTAACCCTAGTATGACGTATCTCATATTTAAGGGACGTCGTACCTTCATTAACTTTGTAGGAGTATCTGTTTTCTTGTGTTAAGCGTACCTTTTCAGACACGGTTGTAGTACCCAAAATTACATATGACATCAGACATTTTCTGAAAGCCAACGACATGTTAGAGGAGCTGTCTTTTCCTGCTTTATTACCTCGTATGCCAGAATATGTCCAGTCGTGACAGAAAAATGTCATAAAAATGTCCAACCGTGACAGAAAATGTAAGAAATTAACTCTTACTTTTTTGACATCAAACATCTTCTGAAAGGCTTGTTTTATGATGAAATTTCCCCAAGTCATATATTCGAACTCTTACTTTAATTTATACGGTACCTATTTCTGAAACGATATCGTACCCTCTATGGTATGTTTATAGTACCTTATTTTCATATAATACAGTACTTTGTTGGCATATATTACAGTACCTTGTTGGCATATATTACAGTACCTTTTTATTACCCTATTGCGTATATTGCAGTACCTTGTCGGTATATATTACAGTACCTTGTTGGCATAAATTACGGTAGCATACATGCCCCAGTAACTTGTACACATATATTACAGTACCTTGTTGGCATAAATTACAATACCTTGTTGGCATATATTGTAGTACCTTGTTGGCATAAATTATGGTACCTTGTTGGCATATATTGCAGTACCTTGTCGGCATATATTACAGTTGCTTGTTGGCTTGCAGTACCTTGTTGGCATATATTACAGTACCTTGTTGGCATATATTACAGTACCAAATTGACATATATTGCAGTACATTTTTATAACCTTATTGTGTATATTACAGTACCTTGTTGACATTGGCATATATTACAATACTTTGCTGACATATATTGCAGTACCTTGTTGGCATATATTACAGTATCTTGTTGGCATATAGTACAGTACGTTTGTATATATTAATGTACCTTCTTGGGATATATTTGTTGGGGATGTGCCATCGGAATTCCATTCGAGGAAGTAATGAATAGGGCATGTATTTAATAATTAATGTATTATTCGCTATGTATTTGAATAATGTATTCTTATACGTATAAATGGAATTTATATTTTAGTATTTATTCTTTAAAAGGCATATTATTTATTTACGTATCAAGTGTCACTAGGCATCCGGTGGGACGGTAAATAAATAAATCTCATATATCGTGAGTTTAGTTATCAATTCTCATGGGATGAGAGAGGGGCACCGGTGAGCTATTATCCTCCAATATTAAATTAGTCCATGAGTCTTAGACCTCAGTGGGGTGACTAAGTGTCGAACATGACTTATTTGTTGACGACTCTAATATGGTTGTGCTAACATTCACTTGGGAAGCGGGAGGCCGTAACATTGGTATATGTTGAATCAGGGGATTAACTTGTACTTGGACACGACTCGCAATCGATAATCACATGGCCTTATTGTTACTCTGCGTAGCGTCAATGATCGATCGATTGACTATAGTAGTGTGCGTGGACCTTAGACCGAAGGGTCTTTGACGGAGCTGACTTCGGGGTCTTGACTTGTCACTGGTTTGCTAGGCTCACCTTGTTTGGGGGGGACGAACATGGGTCGGCGGCGACATGCAGTCTTGATAACGATGATTAGCTGCTGAGCTTAGATAGTCGTGAGGGATTCACTGTCTCGTTAGTAACCGAGATATATGTCCTATGCATATTCGGGGACGGGAAATTACAAAGCCTTCGACCGAAGCTATAAACTGACTCACGTGGGACGTGGAGAGTAGTTAAGTAATTTCGCCAGTCACGAACTAGTCTTAGTGTCGAGTCTTAGTGAGTTTGATGTATCCATGACTCTCACTCGACCGGGACATCTGTGAAGGGTCTATACGTACCACGATAATATATAGTCGGTTCGTAGATCGAAGATCGTACTTAACACGGGATCTATCCGGTACCGCGGGATTGGCTAGGCGCTTACTGAATTCTTGGATTCCTCCCTTGTCGGGTTGAGACGAACCAAGAGAGTCGGGCTTAAAAATGATCACTATGATAGTGCCTAACTAATATGAGATGTAAATTAATTTAACGGTCTCAGAGACGTTAATAGAATGATGAATACAAGTTTTAGAAACTGTATTTACATGGACGTAGATTTCCAAAATGAAGACGTAGCGTAAATAGGGTGGGTTCACAACCACGAGCAATGCTCGACACTGTCGTGAAGCCCGCCTGCAAAGTAGCAGCATCTTTAAAAAATTCAAATCTCACAATCTAGAACTCGGATTGAGAATCCCTTTGGCCAGAATCAAGATTGGTGAGTCTTTTATCTATGGTTAAAATTTTAGGGCAATCGGACATTATTTACCCCTTGATCCGTGAGAAATACAAAACTGTCGCAATGTTGTAAAAACGGTCACGGCCGTGACTGGTCTTGCACGTGGCCATGACTCGGGGCAGTAGGCGAGTTTAGGATGCCTGACAGTGTCACGGCCGTGACATTTCTTGCCTAGGCCGTGAAGGCCTCCAGGCAATGGTCACGGCCGTGATTCAGGCCGTGACAAGCGGCCGAAGCTTGCTATAACTTGTCACGACCGTGAAGGGTCTTGCAAGGGGCCGTGAACCAACAGTTTTTGGTCAAATTTGATCCAAACCTAACCCAATTTTGGATCTTGTTCTTTTGTTATGATTTGTGGAACAATATCTAGTCATTAGATGATAAAATAATAAAAGAATCAAACAAAAATGAGTCATGCAGGACATGATCTCATTTAAATAAATCTAAAGTCTATTTCATTATTTAAAACTTGGTTTTATAATAATGAGACTTGTGATTTCCGTCCATAACAAGTTCTAGTCTTTCTCACACTACGATTTGAGTTTATCGAGAGACGAAAGAGCATTTGGGGTTGTTCTTGAGAAAACCCTAAGTGTGAGTGAGTTTATAGCAAATCACACACACATACACATCTCTATACAACCATTCTTCACTTCCTCTAGCCATCCTTGGGGAGGTGAAGTATGTGGCACGTCACGGGGTCGGTGTTACTCTCTTCGACACAGTCCGTGAGCTACGGGAGCTAAGGATCTTCGCGACGAGGATAAGATCCTTATACCTTATACGTGTCTACGTGCGTTTTTCTTTATTTAACTGAGTATCCTGGGAAATCCGCATGGGGAACCTGGGAAAATTTTTTAAATTCCGCTGCGTCCGGAGCGAGGCCTCGGGTCACCCGGGGTTTCCCAACAATATTACGATATCTTATTGGCATATATTACAGTACTTTATTGGCATATATTACAGTACCTATTGGCATCATTTGGACAAAAAGAATGAGTCATATCCTATTGACATATTTGGACAAAAGAATGACCCACTTGCATCATTTGGACAAAAGAATATGTCATTATGCAGTATCTCGTTCAAAGTAAAAAATAATAGCATCACAGGCAACAAATAATAGCACTCCAGTCTCTGATAGAAGATAAAAAAAACTGAGAGAGAACAAATCACAACATAATCTAACGCATAACAACGGTTTAGAATCGAATGTATGTCCAAACTAACCGAAATCTCAAATCATCTTGCGTCTAATAAAAATAGGTCCCATTGAATCTCTTCACTTGGTCATGACATGCTTACTCGTCTTAGCCCCAGTTAAGAACTGGGTCAAACTGACGGATATGCTACACCTACCAAATGGTAATAACTAATAATAATGATAGTGCTACATTATTTTATAAAAGTATCATGTGTTGAAAGAGTTAATATCATAATAACACATCCAATGGATCTGGTACAACCTTGAAGTTGTCTAGACCTGGTACAACCCTGAAATTGGTACGTTGAATGATTTACACTAGTACTGATACAATATTTATTAAGTACTACGTATCAAAGCAACTAAGTACCACAATAGCGAATTGAATGGTACGCAATATAATTAAAATTGGTACTACGTAACAAATATATAAAAGTAGGGGCTTCTACAGATTAACTTCGCTTAATACTAAAAGTGTCTCGGTTCTCAACCAACAAGTCCAGATAACCACAAACAACCTCCATTGATCCAACATCAAAATATTTGTCGCATCCCACAACCAATTCGAACAGCCAAACGAACGAAACCGCCCACCTAATTTACAAATGAAAAAAGCTCCGAAAAATGGGGGAAAAATTGAACAAACACCGACCTCTGCAATCATCATCGAGAAGTTTCCTGCGAACGAACCGTTTCATCAGTCCAGGAGCTTCGATGAGTCACCTCGCCAGCGTGCTCCTTCAGCCTGTAATATCCACGCTAAATGGGCATTAACCCAAATTACCCGATGGATTTGATATCATGTGCGAAAATCAACGAGCGAGAGATTTGTTGTGAGAAGAGAGAGTATGAATGATCCAGAATGATGAACATTTGGGAGTTGGCACGAGAATTAAAAAACTGAATATTTTAATAATATAATACAATTACAAGATAAAAAATTGTATATTTTTGACACTTTAAGAATATTTAATATTATTATATTGGTTGTTTGTGATAGTTTTTTTGCTAAATATAGAAATGTACAAAATATGTGGGACGCCCGATTTAGTAAATGTATTTGGGACGGAGGGAGTATAACATACTAAAAGTAATGGTAAAATCGTCAAATCAGTTAAACGGGTATGTATCTGTAAATATTTTATTCCATCGGGTGCCTATATATAAATTAGCTCTGACAGTGGACTGATCTGTCTTTTTTTATCCATCGGGTACCAAATTAATGAACTTATTATAATTATTAAAAAATAATATAAAATAATTTATAATTAGTATACTATTTTATTTACATTTTCTCAATTTGAATATAATATATATAAATAAAAGATAATTAACATTATTTTTATTTTATATTTAATACATGATTCTTCAGTTTAGATATAATTACGATAAGTTTAAAATAAAAACATAAATAAATTTAACATTATTAATGTTGAAAATTGCGCATACTTTAAAAATAGAGTTTCACTCTCCACCGACGCTATAATAGTGTAAAATACTGAGTCTCACTGGTATTGAAATGTACTCTTTTCTTTGTGTTTTGCACCAAAATAGAGTACCCATTAGAGATGCTCTAATAAGACAATATACATTAAAAATACTATTAGTAACTCTCAATATTTTAGTAAGACAAAGAAGAATAAAGATAATGACGACTCGTTAATAGGCTACCTATTTCTCCCTTAATCGTTCTTATTAATTTTCTCATTCTCACAAATACTTCGATATATGATAATACATATGACCGTGTTTGTATTAGTTTTTATGTAGACTTCTTCACAGATTGAACCATTGTTTTTAGCTATTATTCTTTTATTTTCCGCGAAATGAAATTTAAATTCTACAGCGACTTCAAGATAACACATTTATATATTACTATACTAGTTTATTACCGGTGCATTGCACGGGTTAACTATCTATACTTATTTATATTAATAAATAACTATTTATAGTGGATAATGTGATAATGGGTAGTTTTCATATTTTTATTATATTTTTAATCTATTATAATTAATTATTATGTGACACGTGGCAGCGCAGCATATAAGGACACCTACATTTCTACATTTCTTTAGCTTATATTAATTCAATTATTTATATGTTGTCTAACACCGCCACCTCTCGTCTCTATTAATACACCTCAACCGAATAACACTTTCTCTCAACAACTGAACTGCCTTTAATTTTTCCTTACATAAATACATAAATTACTTTTAATTTAATTCCATAATCTTTTCCTTCCTTAGTTAGTCCGTACGTCTCAACCAACGCCACACACACCCACAGTCTTCAGAAACATATTAATGGAAGGCATCTCTTTGAACGCCTACAGAGGAATCAAAAGTTACCGGCGACGAAAGGGCTACGTGAATACGATGATGAGGCTCGCCAGCTCGCGCGCGGTGGCGGTCGGCGGCGGTGATTTCGCTGGGTTCGGCGTGAGGCCGGCCAAGGAGTACGATGAGAAGGTGATTGTTGAGATCTACAAATCGATCGTTGTGGCCCATGGGCAATTGGAGCAACGAGATGAGAAGTGGGTCGGGTCGGAAATCACCGCTTGCTGCGCTCCGAAGAAGATGATGACGACGGCGAGTTAATCTTCTGTAGGTTTATTAAACTATGTAATGTATGCATGTCATGTGACGTCATGAAACATGATGTTCACCGTGGAAGGTTTAATTTAATACTACCTCAGTCCCACTTATTTCTTCCCATCTTTCTATTTCGGGCGTCCAACATAATTCTTCCCATTTCCATTTTTGGTAAAAAATTATCCCACTAATTAAACTAATTACATCATTAATATTAAAAAAAGTCTTCTCGATTTGCGTGTCTATTAATAACTTTTCTCTCTCCATACCTCAAAAGGTGTACTATAATATTAAAATAATGTGATTTCTTAATCTCCGTGCCCACTAATCTTCGGGAACATTTAAATGGGACGGAGGAAGTAGTACTTAACAGTGTTAATGAGCAACATTTCAATTGTTTCTTATTGAATGGTTAAAAATAAGAACTTATCCTACATTCGATCACGTCCATTTGTCACGTTTTGTTTTTGGTTCCTGAAAGAAACAGCACTTAGCATCTCAGCGTGAATTCTAGTATGTTTAGCACATCCAATTAGAGGTGTTCAGATGGTTTGAAAAAACGTAACCAAACCGTAATCGAACCGTTAACCGAGCGGTTAACGGTTTGGTTAACCGTGGTCAACGACCGTAACCGAACCGTCAATTAATAAAAGTTCGATTACGGTTCTTCATTTTCCTAACCGTAAACCGGCAGTTATAACCGTCTTTTAAATAATAATGAAATATATAACTTTATTGTTCTTGTCATAATAACTAATGGTAATTTATTCACCTTATTTATTTTTTATTTTTGTTTTATCAACTATCATAAAATTGACTTAGAAAACTTAGACGAATATTGAGTGATAAACGTGATCGATCTTTAGAACTAAATGCCTACGACGAGTGTCCTTCGAAGATTTTCGGATCGAAGAATGAATGATAACCGTAATATCTTTTAATATTTAAGGTGTAATTTTTTTTTTCAAATGTTGGAGGTTATTATATGAATTTCTAACTTGGAATGGAAAGTTCTTTTGTTACATTTTTATTTAAAAATACCAAAGTTTTTTAATTTATTTAAATTATTATAAGAGAAAGACTTTTTTTAAAAGAATTTAAAAAACACCGTAAACCGGCGGTTCAAAACCATAACCGTAACCGGCTCGGTCGGTTCAAAACCGTAACCGTAACCGTGATTACCACGGTTTGGTTACGGTTAGACGTTTTTATTAACCGTAAACCGGCGGTTCATAACCGTGAACCGTAACCGTAACCGTATGAAAACGTCAACATCCAACCTATATGCAAATATATTTTATATTTTAAATATTTACATCATTATTTAAGTATTGAAAATTCTAAAGTAAAGATAGAATGGTAAAAACACTTGACATAATTTACAGTTTTTTGACCACATACTCTCTTTATATAAGAGTATACATGGTGGCTGTGTGGAATGAATAATATATGCATATAATTTGAGAAATAATAAATAAAATTATCAGTTTAACATTATAAATTGATTTGCTTTATCTATTGAGCTATGATGGTTATAGAGTAATTGAAATTACCCGTTATCAATTTATCATAATTAAACATTAGTAGTTTTGGAGTGATCCTCCAAAATATCACGGTGATCCTCGCATCACCTCCTCATCAATATGTTCGTTTAGCGTAGGTGATGATCAATTATCACGAAGAATAATCATTCATCTAGATGATCAAATTGGGATGATAGTTATCTTTAGGATCACCCCAAAAAACCTTGATGATCCTTCATCACCTTGATGGGGTGATGTTTCCAACGCTATTTTGGATAAAATTACCCATTATATTTTAATACTCTTTATCACGTGCATATCATTATCTCTATTTTAATTACATAATTAATCTATTTAAAACTTTAAAAAATATATTTTATTGCTAAAAATAATTATATTAAAGACTTAATTCATGCTTAAAAAATAAAACTTCATACTAAAATATTGTCGTTGTCACGTCAAATACCTTCTTAAAAAAATATGTTAATCCACGTTATCTAACTCATATCATATGAAACAAACACAATATTTCAATAATATCTTGATATGCAATAAATTATCACATCAAAAGAAACACAATGATAACGTATCATCTGGTCCATAAACCGTGATACATTACACTAATATAAACTAGTTTTTTTATTCGTGCACTGCACGGTATTAACTATAATTAATAATTATATAACTATATATAATAATTTTATGTTAATAAAAATATTAATTATATGTTTGATAGTGTGTAGTTATTGTAGTATTAACATGGGATGGGATAGTGGGTGGTTTTAAATTTTTTAGTTTATTGAAATTTATAATAATGAATTATTATTAGACAAGTGTCGCATTCTAATTCACCTACATTGGATTACCTAAAAAAATACCCCTATTTTATCGAAGTTTCTTGAGGCACATTGATATTTTTTTTTGATAACCGGGGAAAGCCGATGTGAAACCCCGGGGCCGACCCGCTATCTGCTAAGCAGGCCGACCAGGTCAATCGCACATGTCTGGACCCATGTGGGCAGGCCTAGGGAAATGTCACAGGATAATATTCGAACCCATGACCTCTCTCAACATGACTCTAAGCGCCTCAGCTTGACCAGTAGAGCTAAGCCTCATCGGCGACATTGATATTTTTCGTCCACCCACAATACCATCATAATCCTCACTTTCCGAAAAATTTTGGTCTAAAGCAAATATGAATCTCATTTCGAGCATTCAGATAATGTTTACTATAGTCCTTAAATTATCTACCATCTATTTATAACAAGACTACTACCTAGAGCTGTCAAACGGGCCCGCGGCCCGCGGGCCCGCCCGCCCCGCCCCGCCAAAGTGGCGGGGCGGGCTCTAATTATTTAGGCCCACCCGAGGGCGGGCCTGAGCGGGCATGCCTGCGCGGGCTGCGGGCTTTGGCGGGGCGGGCCCGGCGGAGAAATAAATATTATATTATTTTTTAATATATAAGGTTTATAAATAAATTATGATTATTTTTATATTTTTTTAACTATAATTGGTAATTAATAACATAAAGAAATTAATATTAAAAAAGTTTATAAAATTAGATATTTTTTCCAACTTAAATTCTTTATTTTTGTTTATTATTTTACTATTTTTATATTATTTTTTCCTATTTTTTATTATTTTTCTCCTACTTTTTCTTACTTTTTATTTTTTTATTTTATTTTTTTTTTAAATTGGCGGGCTAAGCCCGCTAGGCCCGCTACCCGCCCGCAGGCGGGGCGGGCCTTAAATATCCAAGCCCGCCAGGAGGCGGGCTTACCCGCGCCCGCCCCGCCACTGGCGGGCTTTGGCGGGTTACGGGCCGGCCCGCCCGTTTTGACAGTACTACTACTACCTATGTGAACAGTCCTAATCCACGTAGAGTGAATTTGATATAATTAGATTCGATGACACATATCTCTTGGGACCTTTGCTTGATACGATCACATCAAAGATGTCTAGTCTGAATAGAACAAGATTTGCTAAATTAGGAATAGTTCCAAATAAAAGCTTATGTCGTTTGGGACACATCACATCAAAGATGTAACACTTTTCTTAAATGCCGCCGATTACTTAGGTTAATGATAAGGAAACATCGCAAACTTGCCTTTCAATCCAAAATTCCTCTTCATTCATCTGTGCTAAAAAACAAATAGGTCATTAATGTGATGGTTTATGATTATTTAAGAACGTCTGTGAAGTCACATATGAATAGGATAAATTCTATCCACACCCCTACAAACAAACACTCTTATTTATCATTAAAAGTAAATCTGTATCCAATCGTGTTTTATTTCAATTTTTGACTATATTTTTGTTACTTATGTTCTCACATATATATAGGGGTGAAAGATGAGCCGAGCCGGCTCGGCAAAAGTTAGGCTCGAGCTCGATATAAATGAGCTCGAGCTTGAGCCCGGATGTAGTGGCTCGCAAGCTCGCGAACAGACTCACGAGTTTTTTTTTAATTTTATTTATATTTTTTATATTTTTATATCAATTTATATATTTTTTCTAATTCTTCTAATATTTTTATTAAACGCTCGAATTTATTTTTAAATTTTTTTAAATGTTTATATTAATTTATATTATTTTTATTAATTTATTAATTTTATTTATTAAAAGCTCGAGCTCGAGTTCGAGCTCATCTGGCTGTAAATGAGCTCGAACTCGAGCCATGAGCTGAATAGCTCGACGAGCTCGAGCTCAGCTGTAAGGGCTCGAGCCCAGAAAATGAGCGTAGTTTACAGCCCTACATATACATACAACATGAAAAAAATAAGTTTTTAACTTATATATGTTACTAACTAGGGGTATTCATTCGGTAATAACCGAACCGAACCAAACCGAACTTTCAGTTAACCGAAAGTTCGGTTCGAGGATTGTATAAATCGAAAACCGAACGGTTTTGGTTTTAATAAAAACCGAATTTTAATAAAAATATAAAAATATTAATATTATTTCTATTATAGATATACATTATCATATATATTTGAATAAAATTTTAATTTACCTCATATTTTTCATATTTTATTATATATTTTATATTATAAATATATATTATCACATATATATTTGTATAAATTTACGATTAACCTAATATTTTTCATAATTTATTAAATATGGTGGATATATTATTAATATAAGACATATAATAATAAATCATTATATATGTTATATAATAATATATATGATAAAAATAAAAATAAAACAAAATTCGATTTTTCGGTTCGGTTCGGTTCGGTTTACCGAGGTAATGAAACGAAATCGAACCGAATTTTATTCGGTTATCAAATTGAAAACCTAATATCGAACCGAAATTTTTCGGTTCGGTATTTGGTACTTCGGTTCGGTTCGGTTGGTTAACCGACATTTGAAAACCCCTATTGCTAACTTCTTTTTTCCCCAATGAATAATAAAACCTAACTGCTCATAAATATGTGTTTTAATATAATAATTTTTTCTTATTTAATCTATAATATGATATAGGAACCTTATATATTTATATATAATTGTTTATGTGACTAACTTACCTTATAAATCTTTTTCAATAATTATTGTTTTACTTATAAGATTTTATATAGTATAGACAAATTTAGAAAAAAAAAAGAAAACATTCGAGAGACTGGTTAGCGGGGATGTTACGGTGAATAGAAAGAAGAAGAGAAACATATTTCTATTCTAACACATAGCACTTCCGACCAAGTCAAATCATCTCCACCAAAAAAAAAAAACACGCATCTCCGTTTACCAAAAAGACTTCTAACTTTCCCATCAGCTATAAATACACCAACTCAATAAATCCAATCAATCACACCTAAAAACAAACTCAAAAAACTTGCAAAAAACAAAAAAGATGTCCAAACTTCTACTACTACTACTAGCCTTGGTCAACCCCGTCCCAAACAGTTCGGCCCAAAACTGCGGTTGCTCGGCCGACCTTTGCTGTAGCCAATGGGGCTATTTCGGCACGGGAAATGACTACTGCGGCCGAGGCTGTCAACAAGGGCCGTGCTATGCTCCTCCGAGCAGCAACGGCGTGTCTGTGGCCGATATAGTGACCGACGCCTTCTTCGATGGGATCGCCGGCTAGGCTGGCTCGAACTGCGCCGGGAAGGGGTTCTACACTCGGGGGACGTTTTTGGATGCTATTGGCTCTTACCCTCAGTTCGGCACCGTGGGGTCCGCCGACGACTCCAAGCGCGAGATTGCGGCCTTTTTCCCACAGTCACGCACGAGACTGGACGTAAGTTTGTTTCTTATTCTTTTCTTTAGATAATTTTGAGTTGACTACGATTATCTCGAACCGATTGTCCGATGCCCAAAACACTCTTTAAAAATATTTTAACGTAAAAATGTTTACCGTACATAGATTGAATTAAGGGAAGATTTCTGTTCAGGCCCTCCTAATGTTTCTATTTAATTGTCAGACCCTGTCAGAAAATGAATAAGTTTAAAGGACCTGTTTTATATAAAATTCGAGTAAATGACCCAAAAATAGAATTTGACGAAAATACCCTTTGCTCCTTTTTTTCCAGCGAAAGTCAGACGTGTTTTTTTGGTCTGATATGAAGCGGTACTTTTACTTCATTATATGTTACACAGATACCACATATTGTTACTTTATAAAACAGAAACGTTATTTTTCAATAATATTGTGTTACTTTGCTATTGCAAAACGTTATTAACAGAATTTTTTTTCGAACTCATTTTCTTACACTGAATCGAGCACAAAAAAATTCGATTGACCCATCCAACCGATTCGACATGTCATGTTGGATTGATTATGATATTGACGATGTAGGTAGAATTTGCTTGTCTAATTAGGGTGCAAATTCGAAAACATAATGGTAAATCGAATCTAGATTTCGATATAAATTGCAAGTAATCGGTATAAATTCGAGGTACCAATAAGAAATCGAAGTCTATTTTACCTTATTGAGTCAATAACGCCGAGATTTATGCAGTTTTCATCTGTTTTTTAGTGTCGTTTGTGATTTTCGTTCTTTTTCTCCCGATCCATTGGTTGTATTCAGAATGTGTTATTTACGACATACAAGGCGTTATTACCTTTCAGCGACGTGTTACTTCTAAGTCAACATTTGTTATTAACCATAAGACATTTGTTATTTTTGCTATGTTATAAGTATTTATTTTTTACACGATTTAGGGAAAATATAATATCCGTTTCTTGCAACTAATCGGTATAAATTCGAGGTACCCATGAGAAATTGAGGTCTATTTTACCTTATTGAGTCAATAACGACGTGATTTATGCACTTTTCATCTGTTTTTAGTGTCGTTTGTGATTTTCGTTCTTTTTATCCCGATCCACTATTTGTATACAGAATGTGTTATTTACGACGAATAAGGCGTTATTACCTTTCAGTGTTATGTTATTTCTGAGTCGACATTTGTTATTATCCTTAAGACATTTGTTATATTTTGTGAAACTTATCAACATTCATATGAAATCGACGATAATTTCAACATATCCGGTCATAGCAACTGCAATCTTAACGATTTATTTGATTTGGGTTTATCACATGTAATAATATCGATAGTTGCCTTGGTTAAACCCATTTACAAATTAATATTGATTTCTCTGTTGCGGATCTCACGAGCGCGACGGTGTCGGGACGGAATCTTAAAATTTTGTCGACGCAAACAGTAAAAATATTTGTAGATCGAAGCATGATTCTAGTTGAAATTAAAGGTAATACGCGTAGATTCGAGAGACCCATAGCCTTAAAGTTTCTCGCGCCACCGTACAATTTCTGAACTGTTCTGGCGGGATATTAAAAAAATTTCTGGACAGTTTAATGTGGTACCCTTAAGGGTTTAATTGTTACCAATAGAGTGTTATTTGTTATAAAATTGCCGTCTATGCACTACGGTTTCTGGATAATTTGTTATCGTTATGCGCTAGGTCTTTTGGGTAGTTTTTGGGGTTTAGGACTTACGGGTTCGAGGTTAAGATTAAAGGTTTACGACATGAAATTTTGGGAGAACGATCCACGACTTGTGCAGGTATTTCTACAACCTTAAAAATATTTTGGGGTTCGGGGTTTAGGGTTTAGGGTTTCGGGCCTCGGATTCAGGGTTTTAAGCTTAGTATTTTGTGTTTGTGGTCTATAAATGTTATTAGTACTTTAATGTTGACGTTTGAACATGTTCGTGGTGCAATCCATAATGTTATGTTCCCTTGAAAGAGGTGATAGTCTATGTTTCGCAATGGAGGACTATATGTTTATATATCTATTGAGATCAACATTCATCTATTGACATCAAATTTCGCCTAATATGTCTTTTAAAGGAATGTGGTGATTAAACATCATCAAATTATATATTTATATGAACATCCATATTAAACATCCAAAATGAAAGTGTATTTTGTACGAATTAATCGAATTATTGACGTGGTGCTGAACAACATTTATGAGGTATCAGAATTGATCAATGTGTTATTTATTGAGTTTGTGTTGTTTTTTTTACCTAACATGTGTTATTATTTCCAATTATTGTAGTACAATTTTGAGAAACTCCTGTAAATATTCTCTGACGGTCCAAAACATTCTAGAATATTCTCAATGAAGTGTTTTTTTTACATGTATATGTGTTATATTTGTTGGGTAAACTGTTACTCACTTAAAAAACGTTTTAGTATTAGAGAAAGCTAAATTTTCTCAATTCGTCTTTATTAGTAAGACCCATCTAAAATTGAGGACGGAAAAACTTTATTCAGTCACAAACGCTGAGATTTATGCAGTTTTCATCTGTTTTTTAGTGTCGTTTGTGATTTTCATTTTATTCCGTTCGATCCATTATTTGTATACAGAATGTGTTATTTACGACAAACAAAGCGTTATTACCTTTCAGCGATGTGTTACTTCTATGTCAACATTTGTTATTATCCATAAGGCATTTGTTATTTTTTGGTATGTTATAAGCATTTCTTTTTACACAATTTGGGGAAAATATAATATCCGTTTCTTGCAACTAATCTTATAAATTCGAGGTACCCATGAGAAATTGAGGTCTATTTTACCTTATTGAGTCAATAATGAGGAAATTTATGCAGTTTTCATCTGTTTTTTAGTGTCGTTTGTTATTTTGTTTTATTCCTTTCGATCCATTACTTGTATACAGAATATGTTATTTACGACAAACAATGCGTTATTACCTTTCAGCGATGTGTTACTTCTATGTAAACATTTGTTATTATCCATAAGGCATTTGTTATTTTTTGCTATATTCGTTATTTCTGACGATTAAAGTTGCAAATTAGATATACAAATCATACCCACGATCAAATTAACAATAATTTCAACATATTAGGTCATAAACTTTGATATTTTCGGCTACAGTCTCAACGATTTCTGTTATTTGTCTTTATCAGTTTGTTTTTGTAATTAGCTGACACGCTCAAATACTAGCAAGTGTACTAGGTCGTGCAAGTAGTAAAACGGACGGAGTCCGAGTATCGATCCACGAAGACAGCTCGAATAATTCTAAGATATTAATTCTTAATTCTAATTTAGACTAAGGAAATTTTAATAGTTTTGATAATTGATAAAAGAGATAAAAGACGCAAATAATAAAATAAATGCAAATAAAACAGATGAAGATAGAACAGATGACGACGACGTGATTAAGACACATGCTCGGCACAAATTACTCCTATGTCTTCATGCAATATAATCTATCTAATCAACATGAATTATAGTCAAGGTAGAATTTCCTAACATACGTGCTACTCGTTTGTCCCGCAGTAGCAACTCTACGTAAATAGAGAACCAATCAACTATATGTCTATATGACTGTAGTTCTTATACGTGCATTCGATCTTTATGAAATTCCCCGAGTTTAGACGCTTTCGGCGCCTAAATTATCGGAAACCACACATACGAAACCGAATTCCATCTCTGGTCGATTTTACGTAGTGGTATTCAATGTTTTGTTCTAATCGGTCTAATCACTTAGTCCTTCTCATAAACCAATCAATAATCATATGCATGTATGCCAATCACACGTACGCATATGAAGCTCAAACAAAGAATACATAACTTAACTCATATGATTAAATAAGAAAATAATAGCATTAATACATAGTCATAATTCGGCCTCACACGGCCTCAATCACAAAAGAAATTAGCCTAGCATATTAATATACGAAAACGACATTGAATCAAAAGAAAACATTGTCGAAAACGAAATATTAAAATGTAAGAAATTCGCCCTTTTTCGGTGCTCGACTTGTCTCGCTCTTGGCCGTCGTTCGTCTCTTATTTTCAGCCGTCAGCTCTGCTCCTTTATTTTAGCTCTCGGCCCTTGTTTTCTTCTTGGCGTAGCCCTTTAAATCGAATAGAAAACCACCGACCTTGAGAGATATTCACCCAATTAATTTCATCCACGTATCTTGCAATTTTGAAAATAGGTTCTCTCGGATATTTGAAAGCCTGAATTCTCGTGTTGACCCTTTTCTTTCCTATCTTGGAACATGCGCATAGCATATTTGGAATATACAGAACAGCTTTGACCTCTTCATTGCTTGGGTACGTGTATGCACGTATTAGCCAATCCTTATATATTTGACTTGGTCTTTAAAGCATGCCCTGATCTTTTATTGATGCTCCACGTGGTCTTCTCTTATGGTGGTATGGGCTGATTTTGGGCAATTTTCATGGGCTTGGGAGTATGACTATGGGCCTGAGGATTTTAATGGACAAGATTTGATAAAGCCCGCTTTTTGTTCTTTTTGTTCCCATGTCTACAAAATACGAAATGAAGATATAAACATAGTATATTCAATTATATTCTCATAAATATCGATCAAAAACTCATCTTTACGGGGTATAAATATAACGTAAAATCCTAACTTATCATTAGCTTCCATAGATTTTTTGAAGATTTTTTTCAATCTCAACGATTTATGTTTATCATTTTCGGCTACAATGGAACGATTTCTGACGATTAAAGCTGCAAATTAGAAATACAAATCGAGCTTGAAGATTTTTTTTGAGAGGATTCGAGCTTGCACCGAAAATCGCTCGTTGGAGAAGACGATGACAAAGGTTTGTAAATTTCGCATCTGTTAGAGGGTATATATGTCATATCGCATAGTTTGGGTATTTTTCTCTATGAGTTTTGAAAAGTAGGTCCTTCATACTAAATGCAACTTTATTGGGGCCTGAACACTAATTTAAAATATTATCAGGGCCTGACTGATAATAAACCCTTGAATTAAGTAATGATCCATGCCAACATCAAATAATGTTTCCTCGAGTAGTGTAATTTTTGTGCGTTTTGTTACTCACTTTGTCGATGTTTTTCATGTACACAAATAATTTGATTATTAGTTTTAGGAAATATTTCTCTGTATCGGGAAAATATCCCAATTGTCCACGGCTTGGCGGGTTTACTCGACCCGAGTTGTGATAGTGACTCTTTCGATATTTTTTTCGAGTATTACGAGTTTCTTGGAAAGAGCGCTGACGATCAAAAGACCTCAATTATGTGTTCTCTCCAAGAACTTTTTGCTTTTTATAGTTCTAAGGTGAGTGGTGGTTCGGCGACCGAGGGAGTTACGGAGTCCTCTAGCAGTGGCCGTGGCCCGATGGATGTCCTTAGGGGATTGAAGATGCAAAAGTCGATAGGAAAAGCGACCGGACCTGCAAACTCAAATGAAATTCAGCTTTATTTGAGTCACAACTTCCAAACACCTGAAGGAATTGACATTCTCCAGTGGTGGAGTCGAACTCATCTCTTTACCCGACGCTAGCGGCAATCGCTAGAGATGTTCTAGCCGTGCAAGCGTCAAGTGTCGCTTTAGAATCCGCATTTTCGACATCCGGTCGGATATTGGAGATAGGCGAACGAACCATAAACCGAGTTTTCTTGCGATGCTTACGTTGCTTATGGATTGGTTCACCGTCGAGTCGAAGAATCGAGCGAAAAATGCAATTGACGAGTTCCAAGCATCAAATTCTGAAGACGATGAGGAGGCGACGTCATGTGTTTTACTTAATAAGGATGTAATGTAATATTTTGAGTAGTTTATTTTTATGTTTTTTTTATTTTTTCTTGTTTTTTTGTATTTTTTTTTTTGGCATTTTTTCTTGTTACATTTGTATTTTTTTGTAACTTTTAGGTATATTAATAAAAATGGATTTTTTTTTCATCATCAGTATCCCATTATTTTTAATAGTATTATTGTTATTGTTTGTTTTATTTTCTTTGTATTTTTCTTTGTTTTTTTCTTCTTTCGTTTGTTTTTTTCTTTCTAATTTTAGGTACTTTTTTAAAAAAAATTTATGGATGAACCTATGGAACCGGTTCGAAACCCATAAGCTCCAATGTTTGGAACCGGGACTGGTATTTTTGATCAGGAACCGGTAGAACTGGTACGGAACCTGAACCGGTTGGACCGGTTCCGATGTCTATCAAGTATTGAGTGGTATGTTTCAGGTTTAAATTACTTTCAACCAGGGTTTTGAAGACCTGACCCGACCGGCCGGGTCCGACCGGGAACCGCCGAACCGGTCAAAATTCCGGTTTGGTTCCTGTCCGGTCTAAGCTATTATTAAAAAAAAGAAAAGAAAAACGTATTTAATAAACGAGCTACTGAACTTTAACCAAAAATAGCTACGGTCTGGTGGTTGGCAGGCTCAGTTTTGATCTCAATGATATGGGTTCGAATCCTAACTAAGGCATTTTTATTAGGTTTAATATTTTTATTAAATTAGAGGAAATATAAAATGAATTTAATAACTCATTGTCTAGTTCATTTTAGATCGATCCCTATATTTTAACATTATTCAATTTTTACCCACAACAAATTATTTTATTTTTTAACACACCTTTTATAATTGATTTTTTATCCCCAATATATTCATAAAAATATAATTTTTTATATTTAGGGGCATCGGTTTGGTTCCGGTTTTATACCGGTTAAACCACTAAACCTTAAACCACTAGAATTTCCGGTCCGGTTCGGAAACCCGGTTTCATAACCTTGCTTTCAACAAAGTTACACAAAGTTAATCCACCTCAAGAACCCTAAAGCCTCAATAGAAATTTTTGCAACAATGCAGACGAGAGAATCTGCATTCTCGCTGCTGAGGATCTCAACACCCAAAATTCAAGCTCGATTGTCATTCACGGCGTCAATTTCGAGCCTTAAAGTGGTGTGGAAGAAGGACCCAAAGATCGATCAAGCAATCGAAAACGACAAGAAATGGCGGCTCTGCGCCCGCGTCGTCAGGGAAGTCCTAAACGAACCTGGCCGTGCAATCTCCCTCCGTTACCTGGACAAACGCCGTGAACGCCTCCGTTTACCCGTAAACATCGAAGCTTTTCAGAAGCAAAACCCAGGTTTGTTCGATATCTACATGGACAGAAGTAAGCCCAAGTCCGATTTAGTCAAGTTCGTCAGGCCTAGCGATAGGCTGAATAGGTTCTTGGAAGAGGAGAGGCTGATTTTTGAGGAAAATGAGTCTCTGATCGTGTCGAAACTGTGTAAGCTGCTGATGATGGCCAAAGATAGGGTCCTAAGCCTCGATAAGTTGCTCGAGGTGAAGCGTGAGTTTGGTTTTCCCAACGATTTCGTGGTGAATTTGGTGCCAAAGTACCCCAATTACTTCAAAGTACACGGAAATCCTGGCGAGGGGAAGTCGTTTCTTGAATTAGTTTCTTGGAATGAAGAGTTTGCCAAGTCGGCTGTTGAAAAACAGGCTGAGGAAGAGCACCGATTGACTGGAATTAGGGTTAGGCCTCATTTTACATGGAAGCTTCCTCCAGGATTTTTCCTCAAGAAGGAGATGAGGGAATGGGTTAGGGATTGGATTGAGCTTCCGTATATTTCTCCATACGAGGATGCCTCATGCCTAGAAAGCGCATCGAGGGAAATGGAGAAACGAATGGTTGGAGTTCTCCACGAAATGCTTGCCCTCTCTGTTTATAGGAGGGTCCCCGTGCCAATTCTGGGCAAGTTTTGTGAAGAGTATAGATTCTCCAACGCATTTTCTAGCGTGTTTACTAGGCATTCGGGGATTTTCTACATGTCGTTGAAAGGTGGGATTCGAACGGCGGTGCTGAGAGAAGCGTATAAGGGCGAGGAATTGGTGGACTGTGATCCATTGCTTAAGATCAAGGAGAGGTTTGTGGAGTTGCTTAACGAAGGTCGTGAGATTAGGGCCAAGGAATCGAGGCTGCGTAGGGAGAGGATTAGCGAGGAGATGAAACTGATGGCGTCTAGGAACAGAGAGCTGAACGTTGAGCATGATTTGTAGTTTTTCGTGAAATGAACAAATTGTTGAAATTTCTAAGTATTAAGCATCCACAGCGGAAGTTAGCTTAGTTCTCTTGGTTAGAAACGTTCGCTTAATGTGAATATTGCAAGCGCCTTTCACATGAATTAGATTCGAACCTATGTCTCGTCTTGCTTATGTAAGAAAGGGACGGACTAAATCTGGGCTGAGCTAAGTTGTTTCAGTTGCCAGGGGAGCTAACTGATAAGGAAGACAAAGCCTGATTTTCTTTCAAAGGTCGTCTTTTCAGTGGCCTGTCATGTGTATCACCTCGTTTATCATATGAAATACTTCACCTTTTTCGCAGGTTCATATGTAGAAAGAAACTGAGAACACTCCCTACTTGGCTGTTCATCCCAGGCTTTTGTTTTGGTTTGCTTCTCAATGTAGGTACGACACTTATTGGATTACTGCATAAACTGCGACGAGTAACTTGAAGCTTTTATTTGCTGGTGTATTGAAGAGAGAGTAGCTATTATTCTCATGTGACGGAACCGTCAAGAATGGTACCAGAACACTTTATTAGTAGCCCCATTAGGAACTGCAGTATTTTAATTTGATTGCATTGCAGTGATGAGATGTATTCGTTTGCAACATTCGGTGCAGAGGGGTTATTTTTCGATCCAAATTTGAAACTTATTCAGTATAACATGTAATAAAATAAAACATCACAAACAGAAAGCAGCACACATGGCTAGAAAATAAAACGAGCAGTAGGGTATACTGAAAACTGATTATAATGTTCAGAGTAGGACTTCGTACCCATATTCTCGCTGAGCCTCAACAACATCTTCTGCCCAGGCCACATGAGAAGGGTTGCGTTTATCAACCTCTATCATTTCGAGCGTCGACATCTCCCCAAAGCTTGTGGGAATCTCATCTAGGCCATAACAACAATGAATCTTCAGGTGCCTAAGTCTTGGAAAGTTTGAGGAATCAGCTTTCCAACGCATCAGATGACAACCATCGAGCTCGAGGAATTGTAATGCGCAGAACTCAACTTCTTCAACAGACCAATCGTATGGGTAGCCATCCCATCCAAATGGAAACTTACACTGTCTTATCTTAAGCACTTGAAGATGTTGCAGGGCGACAGAAAAATAATCCAAGAGCCGTCGGGTATCGAGCATTCGATCAAAGATAACTTTTTGAGACAGTTGGGTAAATCGAATGGACAGAGGGGCGCAGAGCGTCCCGAGATTAACTTTAGTGTCTCGAGTCTGTGCACGTGGGTGAGATCAATCGTAGTATTTCTTCTGTAACCATCAACATGGATTCCTAACTTTCGTACGTTTGGCATGCTGTTGATGAGGTTGCTACGCTGTAAATTGTTTAAACTTACATTGTAGATAGTTTGCAGGTTTTCGTGAACTCTTGTGATTTCAAAATCAATACTAATCCAACTGGCCGTGATATGCCTCAAACCCAATGCTTTTTCCGATAATTTCAACGCTCGAGAATCGTTGTATTTGCAGATCAAGGTTTGCAGATTCTGCAATTTGCTCCATATTTCCGAAGGCAGACTTCCGCTGTATCTGATAGCCAAGAAACGCAAGTTGATTAGCTTCAGTATTTCTCCTGGGAACGGACCAAGACTCTACCATACAGATCCAATACCCTCAGCAATCTCAATTCGGAAATTATGGGAGAGAAATCCATCTCTCTAACGTGGGACTGTAGCAGAGGAGAATATGCGAATATGATGAGAGTTCTTCCGAAGGTTGAAAAATTGAGAAAAAAGATGAGCATCCACTCGCCGAAAGCTGCTGACTTTGCCGTCCCTGACGACGCGAAGAAACTTCTCCTCTTCGGCTTTCCTCACGCAAAGATCCCTCAGAAGGTCGTGCATTCGATAGCTCGCCGGCCGTCCGTTGGACTTTTTTCCTTCTATCGAGAGAAGGTTTCTATCGACCAGAGCCTTTAGGTACTCCTCGCCAACATCTTCCAAGCTTTTGTCGTTGCTCCCACTCGACCTCCAAGAAACCCCTCCGCCGACCATAGCCTTACGAGCTTCGAGCCTTTGACATCATAACCTTCTGAGAAAGCCGCCATGTAGAGGAAGCACGGCCTCAAGTAAAGAGGCAAATTATCATAACTCAGAGATAATATCTTGGAGAAGTGCTCGTCTCCTGCTTGCGACAAAGCCGAAGAGACATCTCTCGAATTCGATCCCATAAATCCTTTGAATATTTGTGGACGGAGAGAAGCCCACCGATCATGCTGATCGCTAGAGGTAGTCCTCCGCAATCACGCACTATTTTTCGTCCGATTCGTTCGAGTAAAGGCGGACAGGATTCTTCTTCCTTTTCGGCATCGAACACCTTTCGACGAAGTAAATCCCAACCTTGACCGTTACTCAGAAGATGCATTTGATGCTCTTCGCATGCCGAGTCGGGGTACTTGGCCACATCAAGTTCCCTGCTCGTTATCAAGATTCGACTTCTATTGTTTTCGTTTGGAAGGAATCGTCTCATCTCATCCCATGCCTTTTCGCTCCATACGTCGTCCAAAACAACCAGATATCTTCTACCATACAAACTTTGATACAAGTCAAGTCCCAACTCGCCGACGTCCTTCCGCAGCATATCACGCCGACTTTGATACATGTAAAGCTTCGGTGATCTCTCGATCTCTTACTAAACGATGTTGGTGCTTAGAGTAGTACTTTTCAAGAAGGCTTATCAAAGAAGTAGCCTTCTCGCGGAGTGAATAGAGAAGTTCTTTCTTGCCTTGATCGTGGGGAATAATTCCAGAATCTTTCTCATCATCATCAGTAGGGTGAATAATAAGGATTCCACCAACAACTGTAATAAGGTATACAAGATCGTGAGCCATGGCGATGGAGGTGGCAGGTCAACGAAGAAGATATATAAGGTTAAAGACCGATGATGAATCGCGTTATGACGATCAAAACATATACTTGAAAGCGTGGAGCAGTTGCTTATCAAGACCAATGTCCGCAAGCATGCAACTATCATTATTTATATAAAGTATGACAGTCCGCATTTAATGATGTTAGAATAATCAACTCATTTAATTAATTTATTAGTCAAATGGCAATTTATCCTTCTCATAAACCCAATTAGATATTAGGAACATGCACCTGTAATGTGATGGTAATAAGTGCACGCTGAAGTTAACGAATGCGCTTCTTATCTGTTCGGCATTGCTGACATTGACCTATCTAATTTTAACGCAAGTAGGATGATTATACCCTGCTTTGAAAACCGGACCGGACCCGGTGGGTTCCAACGGGAAACCGGCGACGACCGGAATTCCGGTCCGGTTCAGATTTTAAGTTAAAAAATTAAAAATAAAAACCGAACATGTAATAGTAATACGTAAATATAAAAGTTATAATCTAATAATTGGTTGTGGCCCAATGTTTATCATACGGGATTTACAACATTCAGGTTTTCGGTTCAATTCCTCTCTACTACTGACTGATAAATTTATTTTAAATTATCTTTGAATACCTCATTTATGGTTAGATCAGTCAAATTGGCCTGCGGGCCGCAGGCTTTGGCGGGGTGGGGCGGGCCTGCCCGTGGCTGACCCGCCAATATTTAAAAAATATATATTAACTAATTAATATGATTTTTTTTTTTATGTTTTTGATGTAACATATGCAATTTAATGAAGTTAAAAATAAAATTAATTAATATTAAAAAGTTGAATTATTTTTAAAAAAATCTGTATTGATTTTTTTGATTTTTTTAATTTTATTCATATTTTTTATATATTTTTTAATCGATATTAATTCTAAGCATACACGAAATCTACATCCAATCCCGAGTCTAACGGTGGTCCTCGATCTACAGAAAAAGTAAGCAATTTGTAACTACGGTATACAGAAAGTGATTAGAACAGCGTGCCAAAGTTCCTTGTTGTTACATAGTGTGCACGGAAGATTAATGAAAAGATCACTACGGGGAGGTACACTTGAAAATGGTACCATAATTCTAAGAGGCATGTTGGCAAGGTATCTTTTTCAATCCATGGGATGCCTCTCTACGTCAAAGAGACCTTTTATTCTTGATAATCAATCCATGTGATGTTCCGTTACATCTATAAATAGCTCAGATGAGTGATCATTCACGTCATGAAAAGGTTCTAAAACGAAATTCTTTTCATGATGAAATTCATAGCATATTGTTGTGGGTTTCGATACAAGAGTTCTTTTCACCGAAGATTAGTATATTTGAGATATTACCGCTATACAGAAAATGCAAGTCGTCGGACCTCAGAGACATTTGCCGTAGCTGTAGGTATTAACGAGGTAATTTTATCTTCTGGAGAACTTCTAATCACGTGTCCCTCTACTTGTGCTTCATTCCACTCCTTTCATTGAAGCGTTATGCTTACTTGATTCAGTATGTTTTCGTTCCCGTATTATCTTTGAGTCTCCATAATCCTTTCTGCAGAGGCCACTGTAGAACTGAATTTGGTCAACTGGATGGTTTCGAGCGTCGAGATCTCTCCAAAGCTTGTCGGAATCTCCTTTAGGGAAGAGCAAGCAAGAATTTTCAGATGCCTAAGGCTTGGAAAGCTACAGGCTTCAGCTCTCCAACGCCTCACGTAACAATCATGTAGCTCGAAATATTGTAATGAGCAGAACTCAACTTCTTCGTTAACCACCCAATCATTGCGTTTACTACGTCCTTCGTATTAAAAACGGCAAACCAAATCTTAAGCGCTTGAAGATGTTGCAGAGCACCAACAACATCGTTCAAGAACCTCACGGATATGTTGCAGCCGAACAACGTTAACATTTTGAGACAGTTAGGTAATTTTAGCTGCGGGAGTGTTTTCCGGGAGGTGACCGAGTTAAACTTTAAAGTCTCAAGTCTGTGCATGTGGGTGAGATCAATCGTAATATCTGTGTACTCCGTGTCAATGCCGATTCCCAACTTTCTTATGTTCGGCATGTTGTTGATGAGGTTGCTATCCAATAAATCACGTAAGCTAACATAACTGATTGTTTGCAGGTTTTCCTGCGCTCTTGTGATTTTGAAATCCATACGGATCAAACTGGCCACGATGTGCCTCAAACTTGGTACCTCCCATGTTTCGGAGGATAATGTCAACCCTTCAGCATTGTCGTAGTTGGTAATCAAGGTTTGTAGATTTCGCAGTCTGCTCCATATTTCTGTAGGGACTCTTTCACCACAATGGATAGCCAGGAAGCGCAAGTTGACTAGACTCAGTATTTCTGTTGCGAAGGTACGGAATTTTCTGTCAAACAGATCCAGTACCCTCAACAATCTCAAAGCAGAAAGTATGGGGGAGAAATCTATCCCTTTCGATGTGGGACTAATGCAGAGGAGAGAACGATGCGAAAGTGGCCAGCGTTCTCCCAAATGGCGGGAGTATTCAGTAAAAAGATGAACACCAACACGCCGAAAGTTTCCGACTTTCTCATTCTTGACTTTGCGAAGAAACTTCTCATCTTCAGCCTTCCTCACGCAAAGATCCTTCAAAAGATCGTGCATCCCATAGCACTTTGGTCTTCCATTAGGCTTTGTCCCAGTGACATGGAGAAGATTTCTGTAAACGAGAGCCCATAGGTACTCCTCTCCCAATTCTTCCAACCTTTTGTTGTTCCCACTCAACCTCCAAAGAAACCCCTCGGCTGCAAATAGTGTTAGGATCTTTGAGCTTCGAACCTCAGAATCTTCTGGGAAAGCTGCCAAGTAGAGGAAAAACGGCTTCAAGTGTAGAGGCAAGTTATCATAGCTTAGAGATAGTATCTTGGAGAAGTGCCCGCCTCCTGCTTGCGACAAAACTGCATGTACGTCTTTTAATATTTGCTCCCATAGACCTTTTGAATATTTGTCGACAGAGAGAATCCCTCCGATCACGCTAATTGCTAGGGGTAGCCCTCCATAATCCCTCACGATCTTCAGTCCAATTTCCTCAAATAGAGGTGGACAGGATTCTTCTTTTTCGGCATCAAACACCTTTAGGCGAAGTAAATCCCAACCTTGAGCATTATTTAAAAAATGCATTTGATGCTCATCAGAGGCTGAGTCTGGATGTTTAGCCACGTCAAGTTCCCTACTCGTGATCAAGATTCGGCTTCTATTGTTTTCAGTTGGAAGGAATTGTCTTATCTCATCCCATACATTTTTACTCCATACGTCATCCAAAACAACCAGATATCTGCTACCGCACAACCTTTGGTTCAAGGCAAGTCCTATATCTCGTCCTGTCCCAACATTTCATCGGAAATAGTTCCAAATATGCAACGAAGAAGGCCCAATAGAATGGCCTTTACGTTATAATCTTGCGAGACGGTAGCCCAAGCGCGGACGTCAAAATTTGAAACAATGAGGCGATCAACGTATAGATTTCGAGCTGAGAGTGGTCTTTCTATTCCTCCCATTCCCACAATTGGGATTATCTCTCGCTTGTTAAAAATTAGTGCATCTTGCAGTTTATTTCAATTTTAAGTTTTCTAGTTTGCTTCAGTTTCCTACCGGGTAGAAGTTATAGTTTAGTGGGTCTACAGTTTTATCTTAGTGGTGTGCTATAGTTACTTTTGTATTATATATAGATTAGCATCTGATGTAATATAAAACGTGAAGTATCAATATAATATCCAAAGTTTGCAGAAAGTTTTCTCTATTCTATTTTTGTTATTTGGTATCAGAGCTTTGGCTCAGGTCCTAGGTTCATTCTTCTTGTCTATCAAGTTTGTCTTGTTGGGGAAGATTGAAGTTTGGTTGAGAAAACTCTTATTCTGTTTTAAGGGAGTTTGGTAACGGGGGAAGCAGTTCTTCTACTCAATAGGTTTGGAGAAACTTGTTGGTACCAATTACAAGTATTGGCGGATGTGCATGGAGGCTTACCTTCAAGGCCAAGACTTGTGGGATTTTATTGCTGGCGCTGATACAGAAATTCCAGTAGACACGCCTGATAATTTCGAACCAAGAAGAAAATGGAAGATCAAGTGTTGAAAGGCTCTCTTTGCTTTGCGGTCGTCTATAAGCAAGGAGTTAATTGATCATATTCGTGATGTAAATTCTCCAAAACAAGTGTGGGAAACTCTTGAGTTTGTTTCTTAAGAAGAACACAGCTAGGTTGCAATTTGTGGAGAATGAATTGACAATGGACAAACAAGATGGTATGTCTATTTCAGAATATTTCTTACGAATTAAGAATATTTGTGCTGAAATTTCAGAGTTAAACACTACTGAAAAAGTTAGTGAGGCACGCCTACGTCGAAATCTCATACGTGGGTTGAAGACGGAGTACATACCTTTTATCACTTCAATTCAAGGATGGGCGCAACAACCAACGGTTGAATAATTGGATAATTTACTCTCTAATCAGGAGGCTTTGGCTAAGCAGATGGCGAAAAGCATTGAGAATGATGCTGTTCTTTTTACAAAAGTAAAATCACATGTAAAGAACACATTTATGAAGGGCAAAAGCTTTACAAAGAATCCAGGCGAAAAGAAATTTTTCAGCGCTGGTGGAAATTTGGAAGACAAGCAAGCAGACAACCCCATCAAGTGCTTTAGATGTGGCAAGCTTGGTCACATACGGAAAAATTGCCGGGTGAAGCTGTCAAAAGCAAATATTATGATGGAGGAAATAAAAGAAGAACAACAAAGGTGGGAGCATTGTCTTACAACAGAATTGCTAGAAGCAAAAAGCAATGACGTTTTCTCATCAACAACAACTCAAGTCGCTTCACACCATGTTACTGGAAATGATTCGCTGTTCTCATAGATTCGCCCTCACAATGAAGAAAAAATTATTGTAACAGCCGATAATGCTACTTATCCGGTGGAGAAGGAAGGGACAATCAAGCTTGTATCCGCTGGTTATGGAAATGTCAAATTGAACGATGTTTATCATGTTCCAGGTTTGACGAAAAATTTAGTTTCCGTCTCTCAGATCACCGAATCTGGAAAATATGTTTTGTTTCGGCCGAATGACGTGAAAGTACTCAATAGTATGAGTAATTTAACAACTGTTGTTCTTACCGGTGAGAAGAGAGGTTCTCTATTTGTTTTATCGGCAGGGGAAGCATATGTAAGAAAGACAAGCCAAAGCGACAATGCTGCAGTTTGGCACGCACGATTAGGCCATGTTGGATATCAAATGCTGCAGCAAATCTCTTCCAAGAAGATGTTAGATGGCATGCCGTTGTTGAAGAACATTCACGAAGGCATAATATGCCAAGGCTGCCAATATGGTAAGTCGCACCGTCTCCCATTTACAAGCTCGGCTAATCGTAAAATACAACTTTTGAATTGGTGCACACGGATCTGATGGGGCCATCGAAAAGTCCTAGCTGTTGTTGTAGACCTTTTTTGGTCCAAACGGTTATGAGAGTTTTGATTATTCCAAGTAATTATGTAAATTGGGGGGTACAAATTAGAAAACTCGATATGCATGTTATGTGATGTTTAAGTATGTGAAAATGTTCGATTAAGCGCATGTGATTAAACTGTTAAGAGAATCGAATTTGAGTGATCTTATGCTTCGCTGGAATATTAATGTGATCACCTGGTTATGAACGTTTTCGTATGAATGGAATCTCGTTGCGTGCTATATATGGAAAATATATCATGTTGAGTGAAATGCAAACTGTCCGCAAGATTGAGTTATTTTAGGAAATAATATCGATGTGATCACCCGGATATGAATGACTATGCTGTATATATGGAAAAGATATTCTGATTGAGCTGAAACGTGATTGATCTATTTTAAGAAAGAATATCAATGATATATCCGTTGAGTGCGATATTATGTGACTCTTAAATCAGTGGATCATGATCCCGCTTTCCTTGTGCGACTTAGGATTTATATTATGGAAAGTGATTAATTGATTGGGCTTATATGTGGTAAGATGCTGATTGAGTCTATTTATGGAATGTGCTGAAATCGGATGAGATCACCATACATGGAAAGTATGCTTTGCATTATACTCAGTAAATCAAATCTTTCTCTGTGCGAATTGGGTATCATATTTTGGGAAAGAAATCAATTGATTGAGCTTACCGTTGATAATATGCTGAGTGGAATATATATGGAATATGCCGACAAATGGATGAGATTACCGTGGAACGAATGTTAATCTGTGGTATTTATGGTAGGAATTCATGTTGACCGTTGAACTTAATTGGTTTATTCTGGCATGATTCCTTGAGTTAATGCACGTGATTATTGAGCTTCATCTTGCATATTCTGTGCTTAACTTTCCTTGTGCAGTGTAGAAGCTATTCGTGGGTCTATATAGAAGAGAACACTTCACGATTGAAGGGTACACAACGAACACACAAGCTATCGAATTCCTTAGACGATTTGAGCTTTACTTTGTGATTCATTCGTAGTTTGTGATTGAGCTTTCATTTGCGAATCTGTATTCTTTGAGCGATCCTTAGAAACTCCAAACCCTAAAAACCTTGTCTTCGGACGTGTTATGTCTGCGGGCACGTTGAGCGCACAAAGGAGCACGAGTGGAGTCTTACGCACGTGGAGGGACGAATATTGTGGATTCGGTGGCCCTTCGGTAGCAAGCTGCATCCAGTCGGGGAATAAGTTTTCTGGGTAAACGGCGTGGATCGAAACTTGGCGGGCGTCAGCCTAGAGCGAGGTCTAGTGTCGATAGTGCTTCGGTTGTGTACGGGTCAATCATAGTGTAACGGGTAATACATAGTGATTGATTGGAACTCTTGGGGAGATCACACCCCAAGGACAGGATTAAACCCCAGTTGGGGATATAACCTGTATAAAAATCTCGTCTCATTTTACTTTCTGCTATTTACTTTCCTGTGAGACAAACCCGGAACGCGCGCAAATATCTAGGTGATATCGTAGAAACCATTTTTGAAACTAACGTGATATTTTGAAACAGGGTTAGGGAGATTACTTTGATACTCGTAAAGATTTATGGGAAATAACCTACTTTGAAAATATCTTCTTAAAGAAAAGTATTTTCAAAGAAGAACAAGCCATTTTTTTATAGCCTAATTCACCCCCCCTCTTAGGCTTATTTTACACTTCATTTGGTATCAGAGAGGGTTACTCAACGAAAGGCCTAACACGCCTGAGTTAAGATCTAATGGTTTTTTCGAGTGATATTTTTGCAAGGGTCAATCCCACTCTAGGCCACCTCTCTTCGACGGAACGAACTACGCAGTATGGAAGAATCGCATGATCGAATTTCTCATCGCTGTCGACTACGAGCTTTGGGAGACAATCATCAACGGACCATACGCGGCTACGAAAGAAGATGGAACCCCAAAGGCTGCCAAAGAATACAATGCTGATGATAAAAGGGGGATCACGAGAAATGCAAAAGCAAAGAACATGCTCGCATGCGCACTCACACAGGAAGAATACATTCGGGTCAGTTCCTGCTCATCAGCAAAGGCTATGTGGGATATGCTCCAACTCACTCATGAAGGAACCCAACGAGTCATGCAAGAAAGACTGGCTCTGCTCACTCATCAGTATGAACTGTTCTCAATGGAATCTGACGAGAATATAAGCCAGATGTACGCCAGATTCATGAAAATCATCAACCAAATGTTCTCTCTCGGCAAGAAAGTTCCCGACAGTGAACAGGTGAGAAAGATACTCAGATCACTGCCACGAGAATGGAATGCCAAGGTTACTGCCATCTACGAGGCAAAGGATCTGGAAGCACTTAGCATCTTCGAACTTATTGGATCTCTTATATCCTACGAGATGATTCAAACATCAATGAATGAGAAGTCGCAGAACAAAAATAAGAAATCCATTGCATTCAAATCCAACCAAGAAGAATCTGATTCTGACGACGAAGAGGACTTGATGAACGATCTAGCCATGCTTACAAAAAGATTTGAAAGATTCCAGCAGAAAAAGAAATCCAAAGGGAACTTCAACAAATTCCAGAACAAGAGCAAGGGAATATCCACGTCTGGGAAGAGAGTTCAGAAGTGCTTCCGATGCAACAAACCAGGCCATTATGCACATGAATGCCCATCAACCAACAATGAGAAACCAAGGAAGCAGAAGGCTATGGTGACGGAATCAAATGACTCTGAACCAGAACAAAGCGAGGACGAGGATCACGCTTACATGGCTGACGAGGATCAGGTATCTCACTCTTCCTCCATTGAGAAAATTCATATCTTAAACAGTCTATACAACAATGATTATGAAAGTGACTCATCTGTTTCTGATATAGAAGAAAGTAAGGAAAAATTATGTGATCTACTTCAAAAAGCAGAAAGAAAGATTAAGTCATTAAATTCCTTGAATAAGGAACTGATAAAGCAGCGAGATCACCTAACTAAGGAAAAACATGAGGCTGATCTAGAGATCTCACGTTTGAAAGGAGAGCTAGTTACTGCTAAGAAAGAGGGAATTCCCTGTGACTGTGAGAAAACAGAAAAGAAAAACAGTGACTTATCCAGAGAGATTGTAGAACTTAGGAACTCATTAGAGAGGGAAAAACAGAAAGTTGATAGACTCCTTGAGGGTAGGCAGAACCTAGACATGCTGTTGAATACTCCTACCAACATTGGTAGGTCAGGGATAGGTTATTCCACTAATGAAACGCATGTTAAACATTCTGTGTCTAAGTTTAAGTGTTACTGTTGTGGTAGAAATGGTCATTATGCATACAACTGTCCGTTAAAGAAAGTTGATAAAGCTAAGTATGCTTGGAGACCTAAGAAGTCACCTGTAGATGCCACTGTTGTATCTGATTCTAACAGGAGATCACCGTCTATGCAGAATGATATCGCACATGTTAACAGAAGTTATTTTCCCACTAACATGTTAGGACCTAACAGAAATTGGGGACCTCAGAAGAATAATTCTTTCTACATGTACGAAGGAAGAATCCCAGTAAGAAAAGTAGGTGGTACCTCGACAGCGGGTGCTCCCGCCACATGAGAGGTGATATAGGTAATTTTGTGTCGTTAAAGGCGGTTGATGGAGGATACGTTTCATACGCGAACGACGCAAAAGCCAAAATCGTGGGAGTTGGTACTGTCGGTAACAATTTAAATATCACTATAGATAACGTATGGTTTGTTAGGAACTTGGAACATAATTTAATTAGCATTAGTCAATTATGTGATGATGGACATACCGTAGCCTTCGCCAAAGATAAGTGCTTTGTTAAAAAGGATGATGAGATTGTGTTTAGTGCATCTAGGCATGGTAACATTTACTGCATCACTCTTGATGATATTGCTAACCAAAATGTCAAGTGTCTAGCAGTTACGCAGGATATCACATGGTTATGGCACAGACGTCTGGGACATGCTAACATGAAACTGATGTCTCACATATCATGCAATGAATTGGTGAGAGGTATTCCAGATATGAAAGCCACCAAGGACAGAATCTGTAAAGCGTGCCAAATGGGGAAACAGACCAAGACGTCCTTTAAACCTAAGAATGTGATCTCTACGTCCAGACCACTGGAACTGCTGCGTTTTGACCTTTTTGGTCCGGTACAGGTTATGTCATTGAAAGGTAAACGATATGCCTTTGTTATCATAGACGACTATATTAGGTACACATGGGTCTTATTTCTTGCGCACAAAAGTGAGGCTTTAGATAATCTTGCGCCACTATTAAGAAGCTAGAAAATGAGAAAGAGATGAAGGTCCGTAAGATTAGGAGTGATAACGGTCTAGAATTTGATAGTAAATCCTTTGCATCTTTTTGTGATGAAAATGGTTATAGTCATAATTTTTCAGCCCCTATTACGCCTCAACAGAATGGAGTGGTCGAGAGGAAAAATAGAGTATTACAAGAAATGGCTAGGACTATGCCGAGCGAATATAATACTCCAAAACATTTTTGGGCCGAAGCAGTTAGTACGGCATGTTATGTCCGAATAGGATTTTCCTTAGACCGATTATTAAGAGAACTCCCTATGAACTTTGGAACGATAAAACCCCTAATGTAGGATATTTCCATGTATTTGGTTGCAAATGTTTCATTTTGAATGATAGGGATAAAAGAGGAAAATTCAATTCCAAGGTAGATGAAGGGATATTCCTAGGTTACAGCCTTCATTCCAAAGCTTTTAGAGTATTTAATAATAGGAAGAAGACTGTTCAAGAATCTGTGCATGTTACGTTTGATGAATTTCCTAACGCAGATGCTACTGAGGAAGGTATAGTTGTGTCTCCTGCAGATATACATGTTACTGACAAAGGAACGAACGCAATTCCGTTGGAACTAGACACTGAGTTAGAGGAACCTGAGGCTTCAGACGAACAACACCGCAGAAAATTCAAACATGCTTCCAGTCATCCCACTGAACAAGTAATAGGGAATATCACTTCAGGGATCAAAACGAGAGCAACTGCACGAAACGATATTGCTGAGGAATCACATGACGTGTTGTTGTCTACCATGGAACCTAAGATAGTGAATGAAGCGCTTAACGATGAATCATGGGTGATTTCCATGGAAGAAGAGTTAGCACAATTTGAAAAGAGCCAGGTGTGGACTCTTGTGGAAAGACCTAACGTCAAGTCAATAATAGGCACGAAGTGGGTGTTTCGCAACAAACTGGACGAGAACGGTAACGTAACACGAAATAAGTAGTTGCCAAAGGTTATTCCCAAGAAGAAGGTATAGATTTTCAAGAAACCTTTGCACCCGTAGCTAGGCTCGAGTCTATACGCATTTTGCTTGCATATGCATCTTTTAAAAGATTTAAGATTTTTCAAATGGACGTGAAAAGTGCATTTTTAAATGGTTTTATAAATGAGGAAGTCTTTGTCGAACAACCTCCCGGTTTTGATAAAGAAGAATTTTCAAATCACGTCTTCAAATTAAACAAAGCTGTTAGGATAATTAATAGATGGGTAAATAGCATATAACCTACCTGTGGTTTAAAAAGAAAGTGCCAAAACCCGTGTAGTATATAAATAGGCTAAAACAGTCTCGTAGTTTGAATAATTTTGCATACGCTCCCTATCCGGTCAAATTTAGTCTGACCGTCAGAAAAAAGCGGGAATTCCCATTATGCCCCTGTCAAATATAGCAACCTAACGCCATGGAAAGCAATCGAAGAACACTACGCTGTTCAAAACACGAAACGCCTAATAATGTCTACAAAATTCCAAAATAAAAAAAAAGAACTAGTTCCCGAGAAATTCAGCAGAAAAAACCGTGTATGTTCTCTCTGAAAAACCTCAGCCGATAATATCAGGACAAATCCCATCCATATTTCAACCATTTACAATGTCTAGCTGTGGAGAAGGTGACCTTGTCTCCCTCTGCAAATGAGACGTCGAACTTCCCATACTTAGGTGATCTGTACAACATGCTGGAATCGATGAAGCAGTTCAGACTCGTCCTCAGAAGTTCAGGACATCTCGTACGGGCTGAACCGGTCACCATGGGTTATGTGGCTCTCAAGCGCCACATGCTCCGACAAGTCAGATTCTACGCCACCCACGATCTGCAGATGGCGGTAGAGCACAACCTGAAGAAGGTGAACCTGACTCGCCCATCTTTCAAGAACGCGGACGACTACCGAGAGGGCGATGTGATCGACGGAGATGATCCAGCGGTCGCCTACTCGAACTACAAGGGAAAGATGAGGCTACTGCGCTGCTCCGAAGTAGCAAAATTCTCGGATGGAACACTCACCATCATCCAAGACAAGCTCATGAGAATTTGCCAGATACTTTCGGAAGAAGACCCACACTGCCGCTCCAAGTTCGCGAAGTTTATTAACGCCATAGCTGATCGAATCGTACTTCGAAGGAATCTCCGTGCCTTCGAGTTCAAGCTAGGACTTCGCGAAACACACACTCGCTGATCCACCACCGCTACGCCCAAGATCCAAGACTCCCAACAGTTGACACAAAGGGGGAGATTGTTAGGATATTTAATAGATTGTGTCAATAGTTTTATCTTGGCATTAATTTTGTAATCATCCTTTAGTTTGAGATTTGGACTAGAATGTAATTAGTTAATATTTAGTGTTTGGGCCTTAAT
The DNA here is from genome assembly GCA_027422505.1 of Craterostigma plantagineum. Lineage (NCBI taxonomy): Eukaryota > Viridiplantae > Streptophyta > Magnoliopsida > Lamiales > Linderniaceae > Craterostigma > Craterostigma plantagineum. Next base: position 7,102,579 of record JAPQWV010000013.1, on the reverse strand, counting down.
ATACCTAGGGTTAATGTGGTATATAAGGTTTTACCAACACACTTTTCAAAGTGAATCAAAGATCAAAAGGCTAACCCATTTTTCACACAATACACACACTTGAAGGTGAGAACCTCTCCCTTTTTCATTCCATCAAAGCCTCTTTGATTCCTTGTTTGGTGCAATCGGGACCAACAATTGGTATCAGAGCCCAACGGGACCGGATTTCCGTGTTTTGAGCAAGATTTGAGTGAAAATTGCTTGGAAAATAATTTTCGTTACTTTCAGTTTTTGGGCGATTTCGACCTCGATTTGTTCTTTTTAGACATCCCAAAGGTTGATTATGTGTTTAGGAATGTTTTTCTGAAGTTTTGGAACAAGTTTCGTCGATTTTGAGTGAGATTTGAGCGAAAACGAGCCATTTTTCTGGTAAAAGTCGCACAGCCTTTGCAACAGTAAACTGTTCTTGGCCGAGAAATTTCATAGCCGAGAAATTTTTTTCTCAGGCTGAGAAATTTCGAAACCGAGAAACTTTCTTTCTCAGACTGAGAAATTTCGAATCCGAGAAACTTTCTTTCTCAGGCTGAGAAATTTCGAAACCGAGAATTTTTTTTTAGGTTGAGAAATTTCGAAACCGAGAAATTTCCTTTCTCAGGTTGAGAAATTTCTATCCGAGAAATTTTTTTTCTCAGGCTGAGAAATTTCGAAACCGAGAAATTTTTTTAGGTTGAGAAATTTCGAAACCGAGAAATTTCCTTTCTCAGGTTGAGAAATTTCTATCCGAGAAATTTTTTTTTTCAGGCTGAGAAATTTCGAAACCGAGAAATTTTTTTTTGCAGGCCGAGAATTTCTTAGCCGAGAAAGTTTGCCTGAGAAAATTTCGCTGGCCGAGAAACTTTCACTGCCCGAGAAATTTTATCAACCTGAGAAACTTTCGCTGCCCGAGAAATTTTGCTAAACTGAGAAATTTTTTCAAATCCGAGAAATTTTGCTAAACTGAGAAATTTTTTCAAATCCAAGAAATTTTGCTAAACTGAGAAATTTTTTTCAAATCCGAGAAATTTTGCAAAACTGAGAAAATTTTCAAACCTGAGAAACTTTCAAAGTCTGAGAAATTTTAAACTTGATCCAAACCCATCTTTTAGCTTCAAATCTTGCAAAATCACTCTTTAAAAAATACACTTAAACGTTTTTTACCACAAAAAATTTCTGGCCCCCCCCCTCGGATTGAAAAAAAAGAAAAAAAAAAATCATTGGATAGAGAAAAATTTTCTAAGCCCATTGGACTTTGTCTTTTTTACACTTTTTTAAAATTTTCGAAATAAATTTTCCGGGCCCCAAAATTTCGGTATAGACTACGTTTTTGTGAAATTTTGAAGGCAAATCCAAAACGCGACAACGATCACCGTACCCAACGATCGACCTAGGACGGTATTGGCACATTATAGAAAAAGTTTAGGTCCACCCCCAAACTTTTCGGAGCGGAATTTCCAAATGCCAATTTCACAAACCCAGCATGTATGGTACCCGGGTTGCTCCACATACATGACTGGTACACGACGAGAGCAACCACCCCCGGCATGAATGGTACATGGTTGCTCCATATTCATGACTGGTATGCACTGCGAGCAACCAACCCCATCATGCACGTTATACGGGTTGCTCCACGTGCAAGAAGGGATGTCAGAGAAGCGAGCAACCATCATGACTTCTGTACAAATCCGTGCAGAATCCTGACCTACAAAGAAGGGTTGACAAAAGTTCAACCAACCATCAGTGGGCGCGCCATCCAATCTTTTTTTTTGGTAGAATGAAGATTCCATTTACCACATGCAAACATTGTACATCCTATACCATTGTACAGACCTTAATTATCAAGGGGACGAACAGATAAAATGATATAACACTGAATTAGCAGCAAACTTTCGAGTAGATAATCCCTGAAGGCGCCACTTCATTTCTTGTCTGATTATGGATGCAATCTGATCCACTTCCTTAGCTCCTTTGTCATGCACTCTTCTGTTCCTTTCACACCAAATGTGATACACCACAGTTGTATAACAAGCCACAGTAATACTGTCTTGAGCATTTCTTTTCCTTCCCATACATTTCATCTAGCAGCAGAGGTCTTCAAATGTTAGTATCATATTATTCATTCTCAGCCACGAGTTAATCGTGTTCAATACTCGCTGGCTATATGAACATTCCAAGAATAAGTGCTCCACTGATTCATCTGCTATTCCACAGAGCTTACATTTCCCATTATCAGTGTCCACACCCCACATATGCAGCCTGTCAGCTGTGAACACTCGTTTCTGAAGGATCAACCATAGGATAAAAGACTGTTTGGGTAAATTTAACCTGTTCCACACAGCTTTGTTGTAGGGAAATTCTGAGACTTCACCTTTGAGCCACATATATCCCGATTGTACAGAGTATTTCCCATCCAATGCGGGTACCCATCTATATCCCCTGTAGCCTGCTCTGAACCTCTCCCTCAATCTGAGAATCTTCCTCCAATGCCAGCTCGAGTCAACATTCAGATGAAGATCCCAGAAACTCACATCTTTCAAATATATCACATTAATCCATTTTATCCATAATGAGTCAACTTTCATAGTAATGTCCCAGATTTGCTTCCCGGCAAGAGCTAGGTTCCAAGTGACACAATCCCTCAAGTTTAAGCCACCTTTGCTCCTTGGACAGCATACTTTTCCCCAGCTTATGAGGGGAATGCATTTGCCATGGCTTTTCTTCCCCCAAAGGAATTCTCTGCATATTTGATCAACCTCATTCGAGACAGCTTTGGGTAGTAGGAAGATAGATCCCCCAGTATCCGTGAGTCGCCAACAGGACCGAGTTAATTAGACATAGTCTCCCGGCATAAGAAAGGTTTCTTGTTGCCCAACATCGGATCCTAGCCGTGATTTTCTCCACTAAAGTTTGACATGAGGTTCTGGTCCATTTTGTTGGGGTCAGAGGGACACCCAAATACCTCATAGGGTATCTACCCATTTGGAAACCTGTAATCTGTGCAATCTTTTCAGCTGTGGGGAGTGAAGTCCCTGCTAAGTACAAGCTGGATTTTTGCTGGTTGGCCTCCAAACCAGCTACTGCTTGGAACTTGTCTAAAACTTCTTTGATCACGGTTGCTGCCCCAGCAGTGCCTTTGCAGAAGATCATAAGATCATCTGCAAAGCAAAGACTCACCAGTTTAACTGGTTTGCATTGGGGATGAAACCTGAACCGGCTGTCCCTAGTTGCTAGCTGCAGTTGTCTGGTTAAATACTCCATGGCAATCACAAATAGCAGAGGAGAAAGGGGGTCTCCCTGCCTAAGACCTCTTGCCCCCCTTATAGGCTCTGTTAGTGCACCATTTATGGATATGTGGTATGAGACAGTGGTAACACATTCCATAACCCATTCTACAAACCTCATGGGGAATTTCAGAAGGCAAAGCCACTCTTTTAGGAAGGTCCAGTCAACTGTGTCATAAGCTTTTCGGATGTCAATCTTCATTAAGGCTCTAGCTGAGGCATGTTTCCTATTGTAAAGCCTGAACATGTCTTGGCATAGGAGGATATTGTGCACTATTGATCTTCCTTCCACAAATGCACTCTGGTTTGCATTGATTAGCTTTGGCAGCAAAGGTTTGATTCTGTTGCACAACAGCTTAGCAATACACTTGTAAATTGTGTTGCAACAAGCTATGGGTCTGTAGTCAATAGCACTGCTAGGGGAGGCTACTTTTGGGATGAGGCAGAGAACTGTCTTGTTTGCTTTTGGAAGCAGTTTACCCGTGGCAAAAAACTCCATGACAGCATCTGTGATTGAGTCCCCCACCACATGCCAAGCCTTTTTGAAGAATCCTCTCCCAAACCCATCCGGTCCCGGGGCAGCTTCCTCATGTATTGTGTGCATCACAGCCCTAACCTCATCTCTTTCAAATGGTACAATGAGCTTCAGTTGATCCTCCAGTGTCAAGGTGTATCCCTCTGCAGCAATACTATGAGCTAGTCCTTGGCTTTTACTTCTCCATTTGCCCAAAACCTCATGGAAATACTCAGTGAAATGTCTCTGAACACTCTCTTGTGTGGTTATCATTTTCCCTTCTGAAGTTGTAACAGAGAGTATTTTGTTACTGTATGCCCTCTGCTTAATTCTAGCATGGAAGTATGATGTGTTATGATCCCCATCTTTCATCCATCTGACTTTGGCTTTTTGCCGCAAAAACTTGTCATTGGCCAAATGCAAAAACCCAAATTCAGTCCTAGCCTCCTCCTCTTTTGTTAGCAGTTCAGAGTTTAGTGGATCATCATGGAGCCCTGCTTGGATCTCAGTCAGCTTGTTCCTCATCTCCTCTGTTCTGATACTGATATTAGCAAATGTGGTTCTGTTCAGGGTCTTGAGAGGACCTTGAAGTCTGGATAAATTTCCATACACATTTTGCATAGCAGAACCAGCTGTGGGAGTCCAGTGTTCCCTGACTGTTGCTAGAAATGAGGGGGCCATACTCCACATGTTAAAATATTTAAAGGTTTTTTTCTGCATCTGAGCACTTCCTAAATTTCTGATCACAATGGGTGAATGGTCGGATATCCCCTCTGGCAGGAACATAGCTATGTGGTCAAAAAATTTAGACATCCATGCTTGATTGGCAAAAGCCCAATCAATTTTACTCCAGATTCTGCTGCCCTGCCCCTGCTTATTGGTCCACGTGTACTGACATCCATTCTTCCTAATTTCCTCCAATTTACAGCTTTTAAGGCATTGGTTGAAATCTCTGAAATCAGCAGCAGTGACTGCAGAACCCCCCAATCTGTCCTCAAAGCTCCTTATGTTGTTAAAATCCCCCCAAACCATCCATGGATGGCTTAAGTCCTCTCCTATCTGTGCCATTATTTCTCACAGCTTACTCCTATCACCACTGCCATTGTGGCCATAGACACAAGTGAGGTAAGTGACTAGAGTGTTGTGTTTCATAACTTTGAGATGTATGTGCTGCTCAGACTGAGATACCAATTCCAGTTCATGTCCTCCTCTCCATACTACCACAATTCTACCATTGGGATGACTGCTTAAGTTGTGGCAAGCCTCCCATCCCTCAAACATTCTGTTAACTGTCTCCCTCATCACTGTGTCTTTGAGTTTAGTTTCCAATAAGCACATGATATTTATTCTATATTTACAACAGAAGAGAGTCACCTCCCTCTGTTTTGCGGGGCCATTAAGCCCCCTAATATTCCAAGAAGCACAACTATCCATGACCATCGTCATGGACCCTCTGCTTGGAAGGGTTGGTACCATGCTCTATTGATCCTCTCTCTTCCTCCCTTTGTACTAGTTCAGCCCAAGATTTCCTGCTACCTTTCACTTTTAGGTTTCTCTCTCCCCCTGTGTTCCGTTCAGGACCATTAGTTGGAGGCCCTCCTGCTGCCAGCTGGTCACCACTGGATTCAGGGATTGGAGGACTTGGCTCAGTGACCTCTTTGTCCCTAATTTTATTCATAGGCTGCCAGTTCTGTGTGGTCTCCTTCTTACAGTTGATACCTTCGTGGCCATATTGCTTGCACTTGTTACATAGTATGGGTTTTCATTCATAGGAGATTTTCTGCTCCACTAATTGACCTTTCTCATTCAGAAACTGGATAGTATCCTTGAGTGGCTTATTGAGGTCAACCTCCACCAATACTCTAGCGTAATGGATTCGTTCCTTTCTTCTCGTAATATCATCAGTCATGATTGGTTTCCCTACAAGACTCGCTAACCTGCTCAGTGTTTTTAGCCCCAATACTTCAGCTCAAGTTGCGGGAGTTGGATCCAGATAGGCACACAGTCAACCCCTGCTTTATTCAACTGAGTGTCTTCAGTCCAAGGTGATAGAACCACAGGTTTCCTATCAAAGTGAAGGATCTCAGTCTGCAGAATCCTATCCCGCGAAACCACAGTGTCGAATCTAGCCAGAAACAGACCTTGTCTAATTTGCCAGACAGTTTGCAATCCAAGTTTCTTCCATTTTCTCTTCAAAAATCCTGCCATTACTCCATATGGGGGGTTTGCCCCTAGAACATAGCAGAGCAGCGCTGATTTCCAATGGTGAATTTCTTCCTGAATCTCATCTATCACCACAGTCCCTATCTCCTGTCCTTCCTCAGTAATTGGCTCGACATAGTCAAGCCTGGTGTCTTGCTTGCTCAATAGGTTTGCATTAAATTTGTGCCAGGGAGTGCGTTCGTTACCTATCACTGATTTCTGTCTCGCAGATCCATCCAATTGAGGCCAGACCTTGTCCAGTTGTTCTTCAGCGGCACAAATAGGAGGGGATTTAGTGCTCACATTGGATTTCTCCAATGAAACAGTGCTCCTCGGCTCCACAGGTGTATACAATTTGATTGATTCCGATCTCTTACATTCGTTGAGTTGTCTTGCCCTTGCACATCGGTAGGGGGCGTCGTCGTCACCACCGTGACCGGCGCTGCCCTTTGTGTCGCCGCCTTTCTCTTTTTCGCCATTGCTGAGAGAGAGAAATTTAGCTCGCCTCTAGTTATCTTAGATTATTTTTTTCCGCGCCATCCAATCTTGATGCTTAGGCGATGTGGATTTTTTGTACCAGACTCCACCGTCCACCCACTGCCATCCATTCCACCATGGTGCGCTACATGGAGACGTCCTAAGCCACCGTGATCCTCTTTATGCCCTCACCACCACCACCACCACCTGACGAGTCTCAGAAGTGTCTGATCAACAGTTTTGGGCCACCCTCGTCGACATCACTCGTGGTCGCCTTTCAACGCGATCACGCCACGCCACCATAGTTCCCATGGATCAGTGAAACCCCCCTGATCCTAACCCAGGAACGAGCCTACCCTAGCCTCTCTAGTCTAGGTCTAGGTCGCGCGACATCCTTCTCCATGCAGAGATCCAATCAACGATCTCGGGAGGATGACGTAACTCGCTTGCAGGAGTTACGAACCAACGACGAGATGATCGCACTCCTCTATCATATCTCACCATAACCCGAACCTCGCCCATAGGTACAGGAGACGACTCGTTCGTTTCCCGAGTAGAAGTCGCGACGTTTGGTCCAACCGCGCAATTAACCCCCCACCACTCAGCCATCCTTTCGCAGATAGCTGTCTCATTCGCACAAGAGGAACCACGTTAGCCATCACCGCCCCACTTGGAGACGGTTGATGTTGAACATGTAGTGCCCCGCCTCTCACTGCACCTCTTCCACTCACATAGAGTCTAGTGTCCTCACCCACCGAAATTTTCCACTTTCTAGGACACAAACACTCTTTACGCACCGTAGGTTCTTCGTGAACTTGCACGAACGCTTGATGACGTCCTTGTGACCGAGAGCGGAAGACCCACGACAGCCACCCTCACCACAACTGTCGATGGGCTACGGATACGAGCTTGTCTCATCGTCCGTGCGAACGGAAAGCCTTTGTGGCTCTCCGGTTCTTTCTGACCTGTGCAAACAGGCGGCACATCGGACATGTTTCGATGTTGTGACGACGGAGCGTCTTTGTGACCCCCGTCTGGTTAGTTACCCCGTTCGTGATGGAGCCCCGACTCATAGCAATCAGCGAGGAACTTACACATTCCATGCCGTGCTCAACGAGGATCTATGAAGGAAAAGGTCCCATCACCGACACCACTCCACCACGCCTACGCCTACGCCACCACATGCTGCTCCGTCTCTCCAGTGTTCAAAACTGAACCCAGAGGAACACTAATTGCTGCTACTCCTGAGAATCCCACTTGATTGCCTCACTCAACACCACACCACACCATCATCACCACCATCAACACCAGAGACAGACTCGTCCCACGGACGACGTGACGATCCCGAAGACGGAGATCATCTCAAGGGGGAGTAAAGGAGAAGAAATGAGTTGAAGATCGTACAGCAGCATCAGCAGCAACCATCATCCATGCCACCTCCACCAACTACGCCCCGCCGGAGGCTTCCACTACCTCCGCGCACATTCTTATGTGTCAGGCTATTATGTTCATAACGGAACACTCGAAGGAGCCATGGCACATCTCATCCACCACATTCTGCCACTACTGCGCTGACCACTCTGAAGACCGGGCTCCCTGCTCTTGAAAGTCACATTTCAATGGAGCCTTGGCACATTTTTTACGCCCCACGCCTACCTTCTTCTGGAGCCAGACGAGTCAACTTCGTAGCCGAACCAGACAACTTCCATTCAAAGACGACGAATCCGGCGTCGAGAAGAAGAAGATTGGAGAATCTTAACAAGTGAGTCCTAGCTGAGCCATCAATGCCTCTGCAAGAAGAGGAGAATATCCCTTGTAGGGGAAGTTTGCTAGGAATCGAGATCTCCAATATGCCCAACAAAGATATCCCGCGCTGAACTGAAGATTGAACACTAAGGGGGAGATTGTTAGGAAATATTTTGTAGTGTTCAATTTCATTGTATTATCTTTGTTGATTTGCTTTATTAAACTTTGGGCTAGTTCTTAATTGGGTTAATTCTTAGTTATTCATGTAATGGGCCTTCACAAGAGGCCCACCTATTATATACCAACTTGTGGTATAAATACGAGAACCCTAGCACATAGTGCAAGTGCTTGTGTGTGTAGATAAAATAAACATATGTTAGAGTGAGAGAGCTTCCTCAAGAACACCAACAAGCCCCACGCCCGTTCTCGATTCCGATCTATTAGGCGTGTTTAATCCGTCCGAAGTTGTTCGTTTGGGTAGAACTCGGACCAACAATTGTTGGTCCCGATTGCACCAAACAAGGAATCAAAGAGGCTTTGATGGAATGAAAAAGGGAGAGGTTCTCACCTTCAAGTGTGTGTATTGTGTGAAAAATGGGTTAGCCTTTTGATATTTGATTCACTTTGAAAAGTGTGTTGGTAAAACCTTATATACCACATTAACCCTAGGTATATTAAGGCCCAAACACTAAATATTAACTAATTACATTCTAGTCCAAATCTCAAACTAAAGGATGATTACAAAATTAATCCCAAGACTAAAACTATTGACACAATCTATTAAATATCCTAACAATCTCCCCCTTTGTGTCAACTGTTGGAGTCTTGGATCTTGGGCGTAGCGGTGGTGGATCAGCGAGTGTGTGTTTCGCGAAGTCCTAGCTTGAACTCGAAGGCACGGAGATTCCTTCGAAGTACGATTCGATAAGCTATGGCGTTAATAAACTTCGCGAACTTGGAGCGGCAGTGTGGGTCTTCTTCCGAAAGTATCTGGCAAATTCTCATGAGCTTGTCTTGGATGATGGTGAGTGTTCCATCCGAGAATTTTGCTACTTCGGAGCAGCGCAGTAGCCTCATCTTTCCCTTGTAGTTCGAGTAGGCGACCGCTGGATCATCTCCGTCGATCACATCGCCCTCTCGGTAGTCGTCCGCGTTCTTGAAAGATGGGCGAGTCAGGTTCACCTTCTTCAGGTTGTGCTCTACCGCCATCTGCAGATCGTGGGTGGCGTAGAATCTGACTTGTCGGAGCATGTGGCGCTTGAGAGCCACATAACCCATGGTGACCGGTTCAGCCCGTACGACATGTCCTGAACTTCTGAGGACGAGTCTGAACTGCTTCATCGATTCCAGCATGTTGTACAGATCACCTAAGCGCAGATATTTGAAGTCCGCCTCGCTTACTTCACAGCAGCTCTCGTCCTGCCTCATCACCGTGAACACTGGATAGTGAACACGTCCTTTCGACTCTTGGCGAAGGTCAGTGACTTTGTAGATGGGGGCCCAACTCATTTCCAGAGCGATGTTTTCTTCATCGGACATCGTCCTCTTTGTGCACTTGTGGCAAAGAAGGCTCCATCGATAGAGCTTCTTCTTTTCCTCGCTCCAATTTTGAATGTTCATCAGCTCATATTCGTTGAAGGTCGTGATGATTTGCTCCTTGCGCCGCCAGATCCTCTTCCTGATCTCTTCTTAAAATGGTGCGGTGATCTTCTTATTTTCCCACGGTGCTTCTGGTATATCCGCCGTGGGCACATCCGGTTGAGCAGCAGGAGCCTCAGCTTGCTGCGCTTGAAATTGTAGGATGTTCTCGAGCTCGGCAGGTTCAGCGTCGCCGATGAGCCCTCAGCTCTACTGGTTGAGGGGGAGGTGCCTGGAGTCATGTTGGGAGAGGTCCTGGGTTCGAACCTCCACCCTGTGACATTTCTCCAGGCCTGCCCACATGGGCCCAGACATGTGCGATTGACCTGGTCGGCCCGTTTAGCAGGTAGTGGGTCGGCCCCGGGGTTTCACCATCGGCTTTCCCCGGTTACCAAAAAAAAAAAAAAAAAAAGGTTCAGCGTCGTACTCCTCTCCGTTCTCGTTGTCTGCAGTGTTGACTAGCGTGAGCGAGGCTTCCTTTAGCAGACGTCGAGCATTTTCCACCAACTTCCTGGCTGCTACTGCATCGGCGGGTGTGTACAGCCATTCATCGTTAAAGATGTAGGCCTCGATCTCGTTCTGTGCGCAGTAGACGTCTTCGGAAGCCACGTTGGAATCGGTATTGAGAGGGGTATGGCTGTGTGGTGGCGAGGGTGTTGCGTCGGAGGAGTTTGAGGATTGTGGGGATGGTTGTGGTGGAGATTCTGGTGGTTCGGATGAGGTGATGGTTTTGGCGAGGATGATTTGGGCGTCGGTTGGTGTAGATGTGGTGGTGGTCTCTATCGCCGATGTGACGATTAGAGTTTCGAAGACGGTAGTAGTAGGTGGTGGTGTGGGTGATTTGGATAATGACTAGGGGTTAATGGGATGGGATTTTTGGCTAGTGGGGTGTGAGGTTTCTGTTGCGGGCGTTGTTTCAGGTGCAGAGGAGAAAGGCGGCGTCGATTGCACGAGTCCTTGTGATTGTGAGCCTTGTTGCCTCTCCCCCTCGCGGCGATCTTGATCATCATCTTGATCGTCGCGCCTGATCCCGCTTGACTCGCCTTGAGTGCGGCATGTCATGGATTGAGTTATTATTTTCTTCATTTGCTGTTCCTCCTCGTCGAGTTCCGTCATTGACTCGAATCTTGCTCGTAGGAGGTAGAAGAGCTTCTTTGCGGATATTAAGGAGAGAACAGCTTCAGCGTCCACATTTTGAGTTGGTGGTGGCGTCTCCGGGGCCACACCTTTGCCTTTGTCGATGGTGGACGCATCGAGACGCGCGTAGACTTTATCGAGGATAGATGTCTCAAGAGTCTTTGCAAACTCTTGAAGACGAGTCTCTAACGCGGTCTCAGTCACGAACTGGGGTAAGTTTAACAAGTTGGAATCACAGAAGAAATCCAACTATCACCGAATCGGAGAAGATAGCCGATCGGCCGCCCGTTTGCACAGGACGGGAAAAGACGGGGTCACTCAGACTTCCCGTTGGCATCATCGATGAGACAGACTCAAGCGAATGATGGCCTAGGCTCACGGTTGTTGTGATGTTGGCCGTGCTACGTCTTCCGCTCTCAGTCACAGAGAAGACATCACCGAGCGTTCCGACAGAATCACGAAGACTCTGTAGTGCGGTAAAACGTGTGTGTGTCCTAGAAACGTAAGAAATTATGGGGAGTGAGGGCACTATACTCGATGTGCATGAAGAGGATGCAGTCTGAGGCGAGGGACTGCTTGTTTCAACGTCGACTATCTCCAAGTGGGATGTCGATGGCATACGTGGCTCCTCGTGGAATGAAATATCTTCCTGTAGAGAGGAAGATAAGTGAATTGGTGGGGTCGTTTGCGTGGTTGAGCCAGATGCCACGTCTTCTACTCGGGAGGTGAACACATCACCTCCTGTACCTATTGGTTCGGCTTATCTGTGGCTGAGGAGGTCGATCGTGTTTTTGTTTCGACCGTTTTTTCGGAACGCGGGTGGAAGAGGATGCGGCGCGACTCGATGACTTTTTGGAAGTAGTGGTGGGGTTTTGGCTGGTCCCGGGGTTAGGAGCAGTGGGGTTGATCTGCTCCGTAGGGACAATGGATAGAGGTCGGGGGCTTTCGCGGAATGCGGCGGTTGAGGCGCAATATTCACGGACGTGCTGATTAGTCGGGTCTGCGTAGGCGAGAACGTCGTCCGGAATGATCATTGCGTGTCGATCTTTCGCTGGAGTGTTTTTCTTGGCGAACTTCTCGACAACAGGAATGATGAAGTGCTCGCTCGCCGGGCGGATGCAGATGCTGTGGAGAAGATGCTGTCGATCTTTCGCCGGAGTGTTTTTCTTGGCGAATTCTCGATCGCGTCGTTGAATCATGGAGACGAGATCCATCCATATATGTCGGCGTAGTTGTACTTGCGGTTGTGAGCGATGCCGGTTAGGATGGTGAGGATTTGGTGGTTCCCACGGTCCTGGCCGGCATGCTTCCCTGACATGCACTTGTTTATTAGGAGATATAACGTTCGCCAGGGTTGTGGTAGGTTGCGAGTGGTGACTTCACTGAGAACGAGTGGGCCTTTCTTCTTCGTGTTCTCAGGTTGATAGCCTAATCTGTCGATGTCCTCGATGAGCTGTTCGTGAGTTGGTAGTGGGTCGTATGGTGAATAGATAGGTAGTTGAAGAACTTCTTGGACAGTCTTGCGAGTGAGGACCACAGTTTCTTGATCGATTTGGGCGGACAATGTTTTAGCAAGGTGGAGTGGTCCAGCTATCTGCAAAGTGTGCCAGAACTGTTGGAGGTAGACTTGAGCTTCTGGCTCGCCATGAGAGAGGGCGTGTCGGAGGGGATGCCCTTTGAGGATTTCTATGATGATGGGGGCGTCGCATCTGAAGTTGTCCAAGTCCACCATATGGTTGTTTGGTATCAGGGCAGCCCATTGACTTGTTGGGAAGACCTGCTCGATTGGTGGAACATACGTTAACGTGTTGAGTTCGATGCGAGCTACATCCCTTTGAACTGCGGCAGCCTCGAGCGCTTCAAGTGCTTCTTGGTTTGTGTTAGTCATATCGAAAAGCTGAGTTTGAGAACGGAGAATGCAGATAAACGCAGTTTGAAGACGGATTTGAAGACGACGATGCGAGGGATTGAGAAAATTTTGAAAGAGGGGGTGCGACAATTTTGAAATTTTCTCGGGAATTTGTAGGATTGTGAAAATGGTTAAGGGTTTTGGGGGTTTTGTGACTGTTCATGCGAGATTTTGAGTGAAATGGGCCGAAATTCGCGGGCTTGTTTAAAATTGGATTCTGGGACGAATTTCGCGGGCTTGGTCAAAATTTTGTCCAATTGGATTTAAATTGGTCCAATTTTGACCCATCTTGACAAAAATTAAAATTTCAACCCAAAATTCAATTGGTCCAATTTTGACTTCATTTGACCAAAAATTTAAATTAAATCTCAGCCCCCCCTTTTTTTTAAAATTTTTAAATAGGCAAAATCAGAAACTCCCCCTTAATTTGAAAATTCCCTTTTTAAATGACGGAAAAAGCAGAAACTCCCCCTTAATCGAAAACTCCCCCTTGAGAGATATAATTTAGAAGACACATAGAGAATGAAGTGAAGTGAAAAGGAAATATGTACACCTTATCAAAGTTCATGTAGGGTCGATTGATCACAACTGAATATTCAACATGCCCAACATAGTCACTAGGTGTTGGAATCGTTTGACATCCAACGGTTTTGTGAAAATGTCGGCCAGTTGATCTTCGGTTGTGACGTAGTGCAATTCAATCGTCCCTTGTTCGACATGTTCTTTGATGAAGTGGTGACGAATATCTATGTGTTTCGTTCTCGAGTGATTTACCGGATTACTTGTCATCGCAATCGCACTCTTTGAGTCACAATAAATGGGAATTTTATCAACATGAAAATTAAAATCTCGTAGTTGGGTTCTCATCCACAAAAGCTGTGAACAACAACTAGCGGCGGCGACTATTCTGCCTCCGTCGACGATGTTGAGACACAGTTTTGTTTTCGAGAAGACCAACTCACGAGTTTACCGCCCAAGAAGTGTGCAGCTCCAGAGGTGCTTTTTCTATCCATCTTGCATCCTGCATAATCCGAGTCAGAGAATCCAATCAGTTTGAAGTCCGATCTAGTGGGGTACCACAAACCCAGATTGGGTGTTCCTTTGAGTTAGCGGAGAATCCTTTTGACAGCAGTGAGATGGGATTCCTTAGGTGTAGCCTGGAAACGAGCACAGATTCCTGTCGAGAGAACGATATCCGATCGACTAGCAGTGAGGTACAGAAGAGATCCTATTATCCCACGATAGACGGTTTGGTCAACGCGAGCACCAGATGGGTCCGCGTCGGGTCGGCCAGAGGGAGACATAGGTGTAGCAGCAGTCTTAGCATCCTTCATTCCATATTTCTCGAGGATGTCATGGATGTATTTGGACTGGTTGATGAAGATTCCGTCGGGGAGTTGCTTTACTTGAAGACCAAGAAAGAAATTCAGCTCGCCCATCATACTCATTTCAAACTTCTCTTTCATCGATTCTGCAAACTCTTCACATAGTTGTGGTTTAGTCGATCCAAAAATGATGTCATCGACATATATCTGCACAATCATGATGTCCGGGACACTCCGCTTGGTGAAGAGAGTTGTATCCAGAGATCCTTTCTTGAACCCAGACTGAACAAGGAAGTCTGAAAGGACATCGTACCAAGCTCGGGGAGCCTGTTTTAGTCCGTAGAGGGCCTTGTAGAGTCGATATACGTGATGAGGAAGCTCTTCGCTCAAGAACCCTTCCGATTGATCAACGTACACTTCTTCTTTGAGAAATACATTCAGAAATGCAGTCTTCACGTCCATTTGGTAAACTTTAAAGTTCTTGTGGGCAGCAAAGGCGAGAAAAATTCGTATTGCTTCGATTCTGGCGACGGGGGCGAAAGTTTCATCGTAGTCGATGCCTTCTTGTTGGTTGTACCCCTTAGCCACAAGTCTTGCTTTATTGCGGATGACAACACCGTCTTCATCCTTTTTGTTCTTGAAGATCCACTTCGTGTCGATAATGGATCTGTTGTGAGGGCGTGGTACGAGTTCCCAGACTTGTAAACGTTCAAACTGATTTATTTCCTCCTGCATTGCAATCAGCCAATCAGGATCATTGAGAGCTTCAGCTACTCGTGATGGTTCGGCTTGACTGAGGTAGCAAGCGAACAAACTTTCATTCATCGTAGCCGTACGCGTCGAAACACCGGATGTGGGATCCCCAATAATCTGATCGGTAGGATGAGAGCGAGCCCAAAGTGGTACATTGGTCTGTGAGGAGCTGGCCGCATTTGTATGGATTGGAGACTCATCAGAGTGGGGTCCGGTGTCCGAAGAAGAGATCTCAACCGTAGTAGATTGAGAAGGTTCAACATCAGGATCAGCAATGTTCCCAGGGTTGGGTAAAATGTCGTCTTCTTTGAGATTGAGATCATCCAAGTTTGGCGGGACATCTCGCTGATAGCTGGTGGTGTAGGTGGGGTGGGTGTAGCGGTAGTTTGTGTGGTGGCAACGGGAGTCTTGAGGACTGGATAGAAGTACTCGAAGAGTAGATCGAGATCCAGTTCACCAGAATTGCCCTCAGATGAGGAAGTTCCCGTCGTTGAAGGTTGACCTTTTGTCAACGACTGTAGAAGACCTGGTTCTGGACTAATATGACCAGAAGCCATGAGGTCGCCTTCGCTTTCGTCAAATGTGACATTTGTGCTCTCTATTACTGATCGTTTCTCCCTAAGATAGACTCTGTATGCCTTCGAGTTCAGCGAATATCCAACAAAGATTCCTTCAAGTGCTTTTGGATCAAGCTTCCCAAGATGTTGGCGATCATTGGCCACAAAACATCGGCAACCGAAGACCCTTAGATAAGATATATCTGGGATACGACGGTTATTCAGCATCTCGTATGGGGTGCGGTTGAATCTCTTGTGGATGGAAGCCCGGTTCTGCGTGTAACAGGCCGTTTGAATAGCTTCGCCCCAAAGAGAGTGAGGAAGTCCGGATTGGATGAGGAGAGTCCTAGCTGCTTCAACTAGTGTCCTATTCTTACGCTCAACGACACCATTCTGTTCTGGTGTCTTCACAGCTGAGAACTGCTGGGTGATGCCCTGAGTAGCATAGAAATCAATGAGCTTCTTGTTCTTAAACTCAGTTCCATTGTCAGTTCTGATAATCCGAACCTTCTGTTGATGAAGAGTTTGGGACGTAACAACAAACTCGATGATTAAATCAGGAACTTCATCCTTTGTGCGAATGAGTTTCGTCCATGTATAGCGTGAGAGGTCGTCGACAATCACAAGAATATACCGTCTTCCTCCGAGTGTAGCCGTAGGCATTGGTCCACATAGATCCATGTGTAAGAGCTCAAGGATGAGCTTAGAGGACGGTGTTTCCTTAGAGATGTGTGATGATCGCTTCATCTTCCCCAATTCACAGGCAGAGCAGAGGTGTTCCTTATGATATGACAGTTGGGGTAGACCGTTGACGAGTTTATTCTGACGCAGTTTGTTGATAGTCTTGAAATTGTGGTGTGAAAGACGCCGGTGCCATAGATCGTTCAACTTGGGTGCAGCACGGGAGAGAAGGCAAATTGGTCGAGAGGTCGTAAGATTGAGTACGTAAAGGTGAGACGTGCGCGTTCCAGAAAGAAGAGGCTGTCCCGAGGCATCAATAATGCTGCAGATGTCAGATTCGAAGAGAACCTTGTATCCTTTGTCGCAGAAACGACCAATGCTGAAGAGATTGTAGCTCAAACCCTCGACGTAAGAGATGCCCTTAATCGTCACTTTGTCATGGACGAGATCACCAGTTCCGAGAATTGGCGCCATTTGACTGTTTCCGAAGGAGACCCTTCCGAGATAGCGCTCGGAGAAGTTGCTCAACAGCTCCTTGTTCCCCGTCATGTGTGTGGAGCAACCCGAGTCTAGATACCACACATGATAGACCTGCAATCATCAGCAAACGTTGAGTCCCCGTTTACGGACGGGACCTTCTTGTGATACAAGTAAAATTTTCATGCGCTTAACGGGAAATGTGGGGTCTAAATCAGGTTGTGTTGGATCTAATTTAGCTTTCCCTTTGTGATTTGTTTGAGGAGGTGGGATTATGGTTTTTCTAACCCATATTTGCCTAACTTGCGCTTGCATATACGTTGTCTTATTCGTGAATTGACGTGAAGGTTTTGGTTGTTGTTGTCGCCTTTTGGTTTTAGTCGTCTTTTGGTTTTGGTTTTAGTAGTAGGTGACTTTGTATTCAGCGTTGGATGGCGTTTTCGTTTAGCCGTGGGCGTAGATGAACTGGGAGAATGCAAGGGCGTTGTAGAGGAGGTTTGCCTTTTTGGTCGGAGTGTTGCGTGTTCGTGTGCCTCATATTCATGAAAGCGTGGAAGAATAAAGTCATTGCAGCAACACATAGACATTAGTTTGTCAAAGGAAATATACGTTCTGGTAACATAATTATCTACGTCCTTAAGATGTTGGGATTCAGTACATAGGTTGGAAAGACGAATATAGGATGGTCTTTTCTTCTTGTCATCGAAGAGCGGGTCCTCCTTTATTCCAAATGAACTTCCTTCCAAAGACGTAGAACGCACATTCCCTGTATCCATAGGAATACGAGAGTTAGTGTTTGAACAAGTTTTAGCTTCAGGAGTCATCTCCGCAATCCTCTTACATTTACATGTTTGAGAATCGGGTACTTGACTCGATGTAGAGGGATTGTTCGTATTGTGAAATTGTTCTAGTGTAAAGATTTTGCTAAGTAGTTCATCTCGCTCCTTTGCAAAGGCCTTCCTTTCTAATTCTAGTGTTCATTCTAGTTCTGCTATGAGCAGAAGTTTCTTTGGGATGTAGGTGCGAGAGAGCGCATCTTGGAAAGCAACTTCCTGTTCTTTGGTTGGGAGTAAGGTTTCGACATCCTCCGAGAGTGAAGGTATCTTAGTCTTATCTCTATCATTCAATTCTGTGTAGTCATACGCGATTTCTGCCCAATGAATGTTCTGTACTCTTTTTTCTTCCGAGATGACAGCGGAGGATGATCTCACAAATGGCTTAAGTTGCGGGGGAGCACCATTTCTTGTTTGCAGGAACGTAGTGTTACACATGTTATACCTTTTAACTGTTAGCGGTGATGGATTGCAATTGCTGGCCAGGCCGATCCCCCCCGGGCGTTGTAGAATTTTGTTTCAACTGGTTGGTTCAATAGGCATAAGATGCGTGCGTTTTCGTTTCTGAGGTGAAGTTGCTCTTCAAGTTCTTTCACCTTTCGGTACAGCCTAACTCTTTCCTTTGTAAGCAGTTCGTATTGGGATGCCGTCAGAAGACGAGATGTTTCGCATGAACTGATGGCCAGTGTGGTTTCCTTAACCCTAGTCTCACTTTGTTTAATCTTGCTTTGCAGACGTTTGACTAACGCTTTAGAGGCCATTAGACGTTCGTTTGCACAGGCGAGCTCTTCTACTTTTAAACTAAGTAAGGCATAGTTGTTTTCAAATTTTAGCTTAAGTTCATCATAGTCCCTAGCGTCTACGGTGGGTTTCTTAATGGTGTGCCGGTGATTAAACACATCATCGAGTTGTGAAATTCGTACCTCAGCCTCAGCGTTGGTAGGAGTCTTAGCTGTGTTCTCATCGGTGTTGGCCATCTCCTCGTCCTCGTCATGTTCGACCAGCCTTGCCATGCAGCAATCTTCATCCTGAGGCTCCTCGTCTTCTGAAGTGTCGTTCACCCATTCAGCTTCTTCGGTAAGTAGAACTTTCCCACTTTCCATTTTGCGGGTCATTCTGGCCTTACGGTCGTAGTAGCCAGAGTCCTTCATGCGTGGGGCGTGGCATTCCTTGGCAAAGTGACCTGTCTTTCCACACCGAAAGCACTTCACAGACTTTTGATGTGCTGAGTCCTCCTCTTTCTTTATCGGCTTAGATTCTTCCGTGGGAGTGGTCTTTTTGGTGCCGCTAAAGGTTCTTTGGCGATTGGAGGAGGATGAGGATTTTTTTTCCGATCTTCTTTGTGACCATCTTTGTGAGCATTGCCAGTTGCTTGCGTAGCAGATTCTGTATCAGCTTCGGATCCTGAAGAGGCGTCAGATACAACGGCTGGTAGCTTCCCTTTGTTCTGTTTGGCCTTAGCGGTGGAAGATCGTTCGGTAGTTTTGTTCGAGAGGAGAGCCAGTGGGTCGACTCGAGTGTTGGTGGACTGAGGTTGCACGTAAGGAGCATATGCAGACAGGCTGTCGTAGAGAGCATGGATGGAGGTGTTGGAGAGGTCCTTACTCTGAATCATCATCACAGTTGCATTTCCCCAATGAGGTTTGAGGCTACCAAGGAAGCGGTTGTTGATGTCAAATTTGTCCCTCGAGATCTTGGCTTTCTTGAGTTCATTGATGACCTTCAAGTATTGGAGGTATGTGTCACGCAACTCCTCTCCTTCATAGGCTTGGAAGTGTTCATACTGCGAGAGACATGCTAATTTCCTCCCCTGAGCACTTTCAGTTGTGCCTGCCATGATTTCCACGAGTTCATCCTATATTTCCTTAGCAGTTGTGCATCACTCGATGTGAGCGTAGACTTCGTTGCCCATAGCCTGGAAGAGGTATCCTTTGGCAGTCTCGTCGGCCTGTACGCGAGCCTCTTCATCCTCATTGATGGGACCTCTTGGAGTGCGGTGTTCATCCATGGGAGGGTTTGCGTTTGGCTGTGCAGGGATGATCGTCCAGAATTGTGCTGGACCATTGAAAATGGAGTCCAGTAGGTATTGAGAGAGTGGTGCGCCTTTGTTCCTGATGAACGTAAGGAACCGGTTTGTCCATATGCTGTAGTCGCCTTGTCGCAGCATCGGAGGCCTGGTGTCGGAGCCCACTGTTGAGATGTCGTTTGTGGTAGACATGGTTGGTGCAGTCGAATCGCCCGTGGTTTTGATCTTGTGTAGATAAGAGAGTTAGTGACGAACGAGATGAGAAAGATGAGTTTAACGAGTAGAGTTTGTGATAAGTCGTTTAAAGAATTTCTTAGAACTAAGTGAGCGTGTGTGATGGTCGATAATGTATGAAGGGAAAATATATCTTGAAATTTGTAGAATATCTAGAAATTTAAAAACGAGATTTGAGGCGAGAAAAAAAATTATGTCAAAAGTGGTCTAGAGTGATAGGACTAAAGTGTAAGGATCAAATCTTAAATAAGTTTGAGAAAAATTTATCCCGAGAAAATTTTAACACGAGAAAAGAAACTTAACACGCCAGAGAAAAAAATTCGCAGTTTGAAGGGACGTGATTATATGAAGAATTATCCGAGAAATTATGTGTTGAGAAATTTCGGTGTTTGTGAGTTTTAAAGAGAAATTCTCGGAAGAAAAATTCTCAGTTGAAAATTTCTCGGATTTTAAAATTTCGCATGTGAGAAAGATTCTTAGTTTTGAGAATTTTCAGGAGTGTGATTTGAGAAAGTTTCTCGAATTTGAAAATCGTGACTTAAAAAGTTTCTCGTAGGAAAGAAACTTTCTTGTCTAAAACTTTCTCGGATAAAAAATTTCTAAAATTTCTCGGCTGAAAATTTCTCGACTTAGTAATATTTCTCAGGTTTTGAAAGGTTGAGAAAAAAAAATGAAGCGACAGTGAAGTGAAAACAGAGAAATTTTCGCGGTTTAAGGATTCTCGGAACCAAATTTCGCAGATGTAAGGTTTCTCGGATTTTAAAAATAGGCCGTTGCGAAAAAGATGCAGTGAAAGTGAAATTTTCGCGGTTCTAGGTAAATTCTCGGAGTCAAACTTCGCAGATGTGAAAATTTCACGGACTTGAACGATTAAGCAAAAATTTTCGCGGTCAAGAACGAGCTTTCACTGTTCCATTGCTATCATACGTTTTGCCAGAAAATCGTCCAGTTCTTGCTCAAATCTCAACCAAAATCGCTCAAACTTGATCCTAAACTTCAGAAATCTTTCCCTAAACACATAATCGACCGATTTGTGGGCTAAAAACAACAAAAACAGGTCAAATCGACCAAAAACATAGAATGGCCGAGATGTCGTTTTCTGAAGAATTTTTGCTTCGATCTTGCTCAAAACTCGTTAAAACTGATCCAAAAGTGTTCTAAAAACATTTTAGGCATAGAATCGATCTGGGGGAAGGTTTTAAACACAAAAACGAAGCATTAAAACCCCCAAAACGAGTTCAAAATGCCCGAAAGTGATTTTTGCCCAAAACACCTTTGATCTTTCTCGGAATCGAACGAAACTGGATTCAAATCAATGTAGATCGATCCACGTTTGCTCTGATACCACTTGTTGGTCCGAGTTCTACCCAAACGAACAACTTCGGACGGATTAAACACGCCTAATAGATCGGAATCGAGAACGGGCGTGGGGCTTGGTGGTGTTCTTGAGGAGGCTCTCTCACTCTAACATATGTTTATTTTATCTACACACACAAGCACTTGCACTATGTGCTAGGGTTTTCCTATTTATACCACAAGTTGGTATATAATAGGTGGGCCTCTTGTGAAGGCCCATTACATGAATAACTAAGAACTAACCCAATTAATAACTAGCCCAAAGTTTAATAAAGCAAATCAACAAAGATAATACAATGAAATTGAACACTACAAAATATTTCCTAACAAAAGCTTTATATGGTTTAAAACAGGCACCTAGGGCATGGTATGAAAGATTGGGTAGGTTTTTGCTAGACATGGGCTTTACAACAGGAACAATAGATAACACTCTGTTTATAAAGTGCGAAGGGAATCACATACTACTTGTGCAGATATACGTTGATGATATCATATTTGGTAGCACTGACATCACTCTTTGCGAGAATTTTTTTAAGTCTATGCAACAGGAATTTGAGATGAGCCTAACGAGGAACTCACGTACTTCCTTGGATTGCAAATCAAGCAATTGGATACGGAAACATTCATATCTCAAACGAAGTACACGAAAGAACTACTTGAAAAATTCGGAATGACTGATTCCAAGGTACTTCCCACTCCTATGCACCAGACCGCTAAAATTGACACTGATGAACAAGGTACGCCGTTTGACCAAACTAAGTATAGAGGTATGATCGGAAGTTTGCTATACCTTACGGCAAGCAGACCCGATATTATGTTTGCCACTGGTATATGTTCTAGATATCAATCGAGTCCTAGTGAATCTCACTTGACAGCAGTCAAGCGGATACTTAGATATTTGAAGGGAACAATCAATCATGGTATGTGGTATCCAAATTCCAAGGAATTCCCATTAATGGGATACTCGGATGCGGATTACGCCGGTTCTAGGGCAGATAGGAAAAGCACTAGTGGAACTTACCAAATACTAGGGAATTCCCTTGTAACTTGGTCCAGTCGGAAACAAAATGCCGTGGCCCTATCCACAACCGAAGCCGAATATAAAGGCCTTAGGAAGTTGTTCTCAGCAAATCCTTTGAATGAAACAGACCTTGAGTGATTACGGCTTAAGGTACGACCAAATTCCTATTTTTTGTGATAGTACTAGTGCCACTAGTATCACTAAGAATCCCGTAGACCACTCTCGAACTAAGCATATAGAGGTGAAACATCATTTTATTCGAGATCATGTTCAGAAAGGGAATATCAGCGTGAACTTCGTAGGAACTAATGATCAGTTGGCTGATCTTCACGAAACCCCTTATTGAGAGTAGATTCTGTGATATCCGTGACCGATTAGGATTAGCTCAAATAGGAAAGGTGACTAGATATGTTAGCCTTTAGTATTTCCTTGATCTTATCCTTTAGGATCTCTGCGATTTTATTCCTTGATTCTATTAATAATATCTTCATTATCTATTCAAATCCTTTCCATTCATGAAGAGATTATTTTTAGACCTCCTTCGACATTTATGACAAAATCTATTTTCAGCCAATATTTTCTTTGATCTCTGATCTTTACTTATTTCCTCCCTTAATTCCCGCGAGATATCATTTTATCCTTAGTAAATTCCATATAACGGGCAGTTTTCTTCACCACTAAGTTTCTTTTTAAATTCAAAATTTGAAATCCCTTCCTTATCTGACACATGTCTTTTCGAGAACATCCCTCTTTAACTTCATTCCATCCTTATCCAAAATAGACTCTGCCTTTATAAACCGTTCCTTCCTTGATTCTTCATTCCATTCAAACACTAAGCTCTTCACTCCAAACCTTCATCCTTCAAATCTTCGATCTCAACCATGGTGAAAAGAAAAGGCGCCGGATCTAAGTCCGGCAAAAAGCGAGAGGCTGCCCTAATCGAACCCCACTCTCTCCAAAAGCCACCCGTTCCAAGTCAAAGAGCAGTCCTAAATCCACGAAATCGCCTACGAAACCTAAGAAGAAAAGGGCTAAGATCGATAAAATTCCTATTCCCTCTCCTGCATCTTCTGATAACCAACCTGCATCTTCGGAGAAATCTGCTCCACTTGAAAAACCTGCCTCTCCAGAAAAATCTGTTTCTGCTCAGATCGAGACTCCTCCTCGAGACAAAACCCCCTACTTGGACCATTTTGAGAAGGCCATGTTCAATCCTGAAAATCCAGAGAAAATCACCGACGAGATCAAATTTCTGACTGAGAGTGCCAAGGAACTTCACGGGAAACTACAGAAGCGGCGAGTTGCACGAGGAAGAAGCGTCAACTTTGACGAACTGGCTGAGAGCCAAGTAGAAACGTGGCTGACTGAGTAT
Organism: Craterostigma plantagineum; assembly: GCA_027422505.1. Lineage (NCBI taxonomy): Eukaryota > Viridiplantae > Streptophyta > Magnoliopsida > Lamiales > Linderniaceae > Craterostigma > Craterostigma plantagineum. Next base: position 7,079,025 of record JAPQWV010000013.1, on the reverse strand, counting down.
GGCTGGGAGAATTTTCTGAGGATAGACAGACCGATGTACGTGGAGGCGGTGAAGCTGTTCTACGCCAATCTCACTTTTGTTGAAGACGGAACTGAGATCTCTGTGCAGTCTTATGTGCTCGGTAAGAAACTTGAATGGAACACTGCGAAGGTGAATGAGATGCTGGCGGTAGAAAACGAAGGGCTTTGTTACTTCGACTTCGTCCACTGGTGTACGTCTGAGGTGCCTCTGCGTGACTGTGTGAAAGCCCTATGGAATTCCCCTTATAAGCCTAAGTTCTCTGAAGGAGAAGTGCTGAATAAACTTCCTGTTGATCTGTTCTTCCTTTATAAAGTGCTGCACTTTACCCTCTGGAGCGTCCGCGTCGGCAGTGGAGGCCATTCCACCACCATGAACAACATGAGCATGCTGACTCTCTATCTGGTATCCCAAAATAAGCCGCTCAATCTAGGTTACTTTGTTCTTAAGAACATGATCCATGCCATTAAGAGCTCTGATAAGGAACTTTATTATGGAATGCTGCTTATGCACATGTTTGAATTCGAGGGAATCACTCTGCCCAAGGCTTGGGAAGATAGCGCAAAGCATGCAGTAGATATGATCACACTCAAGTGTGTTGGTATACTCTTTGATGAGCGGAAATGATGGTTCAAGACAAGGGATCAGAAGACCCCTTCAAAGAGTCCGATCAAGAAGAAGAAGGATGATGATAGCGACGACGAGCAGGGAACGATAGCTGATCTGAAAAGAAGTTTCAAGGGGCTTAAGGATGAGAACCCCAAAAAGTTCAAAAAGATCTCACGGAACTTCAAAAAGGTTAACAAGTATCTGAAGGAGATCTCCGCGGCTCTTAATATTGTTGAATCCTCATCTGCCTCATCCGATAGCGATTCCAGCCCTTAGATCTTGTTCCTTAGCAATTCCCTAGCTCTGATAAGATTAGTTCTTGTTTGCTTTTTTCGCTGGTTCTTGGGTTTGAGGGTCGAGGTTGGTTACAGGTTTAGGTAAGTTGGTGGTGTTGGTCCCTCCTTTTTGATGCTGAAGGGGGAGAAGTATAGGCAATTAATGCCTTATTTTGGAATGATATAATATAATCGGCTTGCTTGCTTTTATATGCCATGTCTTAATCCTCTGTACTTTAGTTGATGATTTGTTAAGGATTAAGGAATTCCGCACATAGGCAGGGGGAGCAAACTTATGTGATGTGATAACTTGAGGCATTCCATGATAACTTGTGAAATTCCATGTGATATGATCTGGTAATTGCTAAATCTTTGCTTCTGTGCTTTACATAGGAATATTAGCAATTAGACAGGAGGAGCATGCTATGAAATTCGATAAATTTATTTGCTCGATCATATATCACATGCTTTGATACTTAAACATGCTACGTGCTTAAATGGTTTCATATCGAGTGTACTCATATGCTTAAGATAGGCATTAATTACTTGTCATCATCAAAAAGGGGAGATTGTAGACCTTTTTGGTCCAAACGGTTATGAGAGTTTTGATTATTCCAAGTAATTATGTAAATTTGGCGGTACAAATTAGAAAACTCGATATGCATGTTATGTGATGTTTAAGTATGTGAAAATGTTCGATTAAGCGCATGTGATTAAACTGTTAAGAGAATCGAATTTGAGTGATCTTATGCTTAGCTGGAATATTAATGTGATTACCTGGTTATGAATGTTTTGGTATGAATGGAATCTCGTTGCGTGCTATATATGGAAAATATATCATGTTGAGTGAAATGCAAACTGTCAGCAAGATTGAGTTATTTTAGGAAATAATATCGATGTGCTCACCCCGATATGAATGACTATGTCGTATATATATGGAAAAGATATTCTGATTGAGCTGAAACGTGATTGATCCATTTTAGGAAAGAATATCAATGATATATCCGTTGAGTGCGATATTATGTGACTCTTAAATCAGTGGATCATGATCCTGCTTTCCTTGTGCGACTTAGGATTTATATTATGGAAAGTGATTAATTGATTGGGCTTATATGTGGTAAGATACTGATTGAGTCTATTTATGGAATGTGCTGAAATAGGATGAGATCACCATACATGGAAAGTATGCTTTGCATTATACTCAGTAAATCGAATCTTTCTCTGTGCGAATTGGGTATCATATTTTGGGAAAGAAATCAATTGATTGAGCTTACCGTTGATAATATGCTGAGTGGAATATATATGGAATATGCTGACAAATGGATGAACCGTGGACCAAATGTTAATCTGTGGTATTTATGGTAGGAATTCATGTTGACCGTTGAACTTAATTGGTTTATTCTTGGCATGATTCCTTGAGTTAATGCACGTGATTATTGAGCTTCATCTTGCATATTCTGTGCTTAACTTTCCTTGTGAAGTGTAGAAGCTATTCGTGGGTCTATATAGAAGAGAACACTTCACGATTGAAGGGTACACAACGAACACACAAACTATCGAATTCCTTAGACGATTTGAGCTTTACTTTGCGATTCATTCGTAGTTTGTGATTGAGCTTTCATTTGCGAATCTGTACTCTTTGAGCGATCCTTAGAAACTCCAAACCCTTGAAACCTTGTCTTCGGACGTGTTGTGTCTGCGGGCACGTTGAGCGCACAAAGGAGCATGAGTGGAGTCTTACGCACGTGGAGGGACGAATTTTGTGGATTCGGTGGCCCTTCGGTAGCAAGCTGCATCCAGTCGGGGAATAAGTTTTCTGGGTAAACGGCGTGGATCGAAACTTGGCGTGCGTCAGCCTAGAGCGAGGTCTAGTGTCCATAGTGCTTCGTTGTGTACGGGTTGTTGGTCCCGATTGCACCAAACAAGGAATCAAAGAGGCTTTAATGGAATGAAAAGGGAGAGGATCTCACCTTCAAGTGTGTATTGTATGAAAAATAGGATAAGCCTTTTGATCTTTGATTACCTTTCAAATTGTGTTGGTAAAACCTTATATACCACATTAACCCTAGGTATATTAAGGCCCATACACAAAAATTTAAATAATTACATTCTAGTCCAAAGCCCAAGCTACAAAGATAATTACACTATTAAACCCAAGACCAAAACTATTGACACAATCACTAAATATCCTAACAATCTCCCCCTTTGTGTCAATTGTTGGCAGTCTTGGATCTTGGGCGTTGTGATGGTGGATTAGCGTGTTAGTGTTTCGCGAAGTCCTAGCTTGAACTCGAAGGCGCGGAGATTCCTTCGAAGGACCATTCGATCAGCTATAGCGTCGATGAACTTCGCGAACTTGGATCGGCAGTGCGGATCTTCTTCTGAAAGGATGCGGCAAATCCTCATGAGTTTGTCTTGGATGATGGTGAGCGTCCCATCTGAGAATTTCGCCACTTCGGAGCAGCGCAACAGCCTCATCTTTCCCTTGTAGTTCGAGTAGGCGACCGCCGGATCATCTCCGTCGATCACATCGCCTTCTCGGTAGTCGTCCGCGTTCTTGAAAGATGGGCGAGTTAGGTTCACCTTCTTCAGGTTGTGCTCCACCGCCATCTGCAGATCGTGGGTGGCGAAGAATCTGACCTGTCGGAGCATATGGCGCTTGAGAGCTATGTAGTCCATGGTGACCGGTTCAGCCCGTACGAGGTGTCCAGAACTTCTGAGGATGAGTCTGAACTGCTTCATGGATTCCAGCATGCTGTACAGGTCACCCAAGCGCAGAAACTTGAAGTCCGCCTCACTGACTTCACTGTAGCTCTCATCCTGCCTCATTACCGTGAACACTGGATAGTGAACACGTCCTTTCGATTCTTGACGGAGGTCAGTGACTTTGCAGATGGGGGCCCGATTCATTTCCAGAGCAATGTTTTCTTCATCGGACAGCGTCCTCTTTTTGCACTTGTGGCAAAGAAGACTCCATCGATAGTGCTTTTTCTTTTCTTCGCTCCAGTTCTGGATGTTCATTAGCTCATATTCATCGAAGGCCGTTATGATCTGCTCCTTGCGCCGCCAGATCCTCTTCCTGATCTCTTCTTGAAATGGCGCGGTGATCTTTTTGTTTTCCCACGGTGCTTCTGGTATATTCGCCGTGGGCACATCCGGTTGAGCAGCAGAAGCCTCAGCGTGCTGCGCTTGATATTGAAGGATGTTCTCGAGTTCGGCGGGTTCAGCGTCGTATTCCTCTCCGTTTTCGTTGTCTGCAGTGTTGATCAGCGTGAGTGAAGCTTCTTTTAGCAGACGTCGAGCATTTTCCACCAACTTCCTGGCTGCTACTGCATCGGCGGGTGTGTAGAGCCATTCATCGTTGAAGATGTAGGCCTCGATCTCGTTCTGTGCGTAGTAGACATCCTCGGAAGCTACATTGGAATCGGTATTGAGAGGGGTATGGCTGTGTGGTGGCGAGGGTGTTGCGTCGGAGGAGTTTGTGGATTGTGGGGATGGTTGTGGTGGAGATTATGGTGGCTCGGTTGTGGTGATGGTTTTGGCGAGGATGATTTGAGTGTCGAGTGGTGGAAATATGGTGGTTGTGGTCTCTAATGTCGATGTGACAGTTAGAGTTTTGGAGACGGTAGTAGGTGGAGGTGAGGGTGATTTGACTGGTGACTCGGGGTTGATAGGGTGGGCTTTTTGGCTAGTGGGGTGTGAGGTTTCTGTTGCGGGCGTTGTTTCAGGTGCAGAGGAGGAGGGCGGCGTCGATTGTATGGGTCCTTGAGTTTGTGAGGCTTGCGGCCTATTCTCCTCCTCGCGGAGATCTTGATCATCGTCTTGATCGTCGCGCCTGATCCCGCTCGACTCGCCTTGAGTGCGGCAAGCCATCGGTTGAGTCATTATCCTCTTCATTTGCTGTTCCTCCTCGTCGAGTTCCGCCATTGACTCGAATCTTGCTCGTAGGATGTAGAAGAGTTCCTTTGCGGAGATGGAGGAGAGAACAGCTTCAGCGTCCACATTTTGAGTTGGTGGTGGCGTCTCCGGGGCCACACCTTTGCCTTTGTCGATGGTGGACGCATCGAGACGCGCGTAGACTTTATCGAGGATAGACACCTCAAGAGTCTTTGCAAACTCTTGAAGACGACTCTCTAACGCGGTCTCAGTCACGAACTGGGGTAAGTTTAACAAGTTGGAATCACGAAGAATTCCAACTGTCACCGAATCGGAGAAGATAGCCGATCGGTCGCCCGTTTGCACAGGACGGGAAAAGACGGGGTCACTCAGACTTCCCGTTGGCATCATCGATGAGACAGACTCATTCGAATGATGGCCTAGGCTCACGGTTGTTGTGATGTTGGCCGTGCTAGGTCTTCCGCTCTCAGTCACAGAGACATCACTGAGCGTTCTGACAGAATCACGAAGACTCTGTAGTGCGGTAAAAGGTGTATGTGTCCTAGAAACGTAAGAAATTATGGGGAGAGAGGGCACTATACTCGATGTGCATGAAGAGGATACAGTCTGAGGCGAGGGACTGCTTGTTTCAACATCGACTATCTCCAAGCGGGATGTCGATGGCATACGTGGCTCCTCGTGGAATGAAATATCTTCCTGTAGAGAGGAAGATAAGTGGATTGGTGGGGTCGTTTGCGTGGTTGAGCCAGATGCCACGTCTTCTACTCGGGAGGTGAACACATCACCTCCTGTACCTATTGGTTCGGCTCGGCTTATCTGTGGCTGAGGAGGTCGATCGTGTTTTTGTTTCGATCGACGCTCCGTGGGGCGGCTTACGTCATCCTCTCGCGACCGTTTTTTAGGAACGCGGGTGGAAGAGGATGCGGCGCGACTCGATGACTTTTTGGAGGTGGTGGTGGGGTTTTGGCTAGTCCCGGGGTTAGGAGCAGTGGGGTTGATCTGCGCCGTAGGAACAGTGGATAGTGGATGAGGGCTTTCGCGGAAAGAGGCTGTAGAGGCACGGTATTCTCGGACGTGCAGGTTGGTCGGGTCGGCGTAGGCGAGAACGTCGTCTGGGATTATCATTGCGTGTCGATCTTTCGCCGGAGTGTTTTTCTTGGCGAACTTCTCGACAGTGGGGATTATGAAGTGTTCCGTTGCCGGGCGGATGCGAATGTTGGTGGAGTGCAAGCGGAAATGTTGGATAAGAGCTGGGAGCCACCGCATGTAAGGGACGAAGCGGTTTGTGACTCCCTTGGCGACTTCCCGGTCGCGACGTTGGATCATGGAGACGAGATCCATCTATATGATGTCGGCGTAGTTGTACTTGCGGTTGTGGGCGATGCCGGTTAGGATGGTGAGGATTTGAAAGTTTCCGCGGTCCTGACCAGCATGCTTCCCTGACATGCATTTGTTCACCAACAGGTACAGCGTTCACCACGGTTGAGGTAGATTGCGGGTGGTGACTTCACTGAGGACAAGTGGGCCCTTCTTCTTCTTGTTTTCTGGTTGATAGCCCAGTTTGTCTATGTCCTCGATGAGTTGTTCATGGGTTGGTAGCGGGTCGTATGGGGAGTAGACAGGGAGTTGAAGCACTTCTTGGAGTATCTTTCGAGTGAGGACCACCGTTTCTTGATCAATTATGGCGGATAACTTTTTAGCAAGGTGGAGTGGTCCAGCTATCCGCAACGTGTGCCAGAATTGTTGAAGATACACTTGTGCTTCTGGCTCGCCATGAGTGAGGGCGTGGCGAAGTGGGTGCCCTTTGAGGATTTCTATAATGATGGGGGCATCGCACCGAAAGCTGTCCAAGTCCACCATGTAATTGTTGGGAATCAAGGCCGCCCATTGACTTGTTGGGAAGATCTGCTCGATTGGTGGGACATAGGTACGCGTGTTGAGCTCGATGCGAGCGATGTCCCTTTGGATTGCAGCCGCCTCAAGTGCTTCAAGTGTACCTTGATCTTTGTTGGTCATATCTGTGCTCGACAGTAATTGTAATATGATTAGTACGGATTAAATCTTGAGAACATGAACATGAAAGCAGCCATAAATTGTAAACGAAAACATCGACACATTTTTTTTTTTAAAACGAAATTTTTCAATACTTAGAAAATTTCTGTATTGAAGGTGTTTATGTGATATGCGAAAAGTTTGGTAAATGAGCTAGCCGAAGACAATTCTCGCATGTAGTGTAGAATTTCGTATGGAAAAAAAAATTCGCACGTTAAGAAACTTCGCAAGTTGTTCAAAAATTTTCGCACGTAATGTTAATTTTCACATATCAAGGAAATTTCGCATTCAGAGTAAGTTTTCGCATATAGCAAGGAAATTTCGCATTCAGAGGAAATTTTCGCATGTAGTGGTAATGTTTCGCAGGTTATAATATCTAGGCATGCCGAGAAAATTTTCGCAGATAGAGTAGGTTTTCGCATGTATTGGGAAATTTTCGCAAGTTATAGCACATAGACATGTCGTGAGAATTTTCGCATTTAGTGTAATTTTTTCGCATGTAATCCAAAAATTTCGCGGTGAAAATTTGTTCTAAAAACGGTATTAAATTTTCGCAGGTAGAAAGAGTTTTCAAGTTAGCAAAACTTTCGCAAGTTTTGAATTTTCTCAAGTGATATAGAAGTTTCGCAGAGTGATGGAGCTTTGAAGAAAATCTGCTTAAGTGATAAAAATTCTGGGGTTGAAATTTTGGGTCACTATAGTTGCGAAATAGTGAAGATGCGAAAATATGTAATATGAAGTGATGTGTATGAGAATTTCGCGGGGCTTCACATGCTGTAGCAGCGAAATTTTTAACACACGTAAATTCTCGGATGAAAGTTTTCGCAGGACCTTAGTCACTGTAGCAGCGAGAAAATTTTAACGCTAGAGATTTCTCGGATAAAATTTCGCATGACCTCACTCACTGTAGCACAAGAAATTTCTCGGAAAGAAAAAATTTTCGCGGGGCCTTGCTCACTGTAGCAGCGAAATCTAACGTTTAAAGCATTTTCTGAAAATTTTCTCGGTGAAGAACACTGTGCGAAAACGTGCCAAACGACGCAATGATTTTTTGCTTTAGACTTACTCAAATCTTAACCAAAATGCAATAGTCTGGACTCAATCGACTCGAAATTGGACGGGCAATGCATATTTGGGGGTTTTAAACACCAAAAACCTAACATGCGTCCTATTCAAAGCTGAGAAAAATTAATTTTAACCTAACAGATTTAACAAAACGGGGCAAAAACAGGATAAAACGAACGGAAATTGGTTTATTTGAGGTGTATTCATACCGAAAAGCTGATTTGCGAAAATGGAGTTAGCAGGAAACGGATTTTGAATGCAGATTTGACGACGACGACGATGCGAGGAGTTGAGAAATTTTTGAAAAGGGTTGCGAAATTTTTGAAATTTTCTCGGGTATTTGTAAGATTGTGAAAATCGTTAAGGATTTTGGGGTTTTAGGGATTTTGTTACTGTTTATGCGAAATTTTTGAGTTAATGGGCCGAAATTCGTGGGCTTGGTCAAAATTGGATCCAGATCTGATTTTTGCGGACTTGGTCAAAATTGGGTCCAATTAAAGTTCAATTTGTCCAATTTTGACCCTGTTTGACCATAAATTTAAAAATTCAACCCAAATATATATATATTTTTAAAAAAAAAAAAATAGGCAAAATCAGAGACTCCCCCTTAATCGAAAACTTCCTTTTTAAATAATGTAACAATCAGAAGCTCCCCCTTAATCGAAAACTCCCCCTCAAAAGACATAATTTAGAAGACACATAGAGAATGAAATGAAGTGAAAGGACATATGTACACTTTATCAAAGTTCATGTAGGGTCGATTGATCACAGCTGAATATTCAACATGCCCAACATAGTCACAAGGTGTTGGAATCGTTTGACATACAACGGTTTTGTGAAAATGTCGGCCAGTTGATCTTCGGTTGTGACGTAGTGCAATTCAATCGTCCCTTGTTCGACATGTTCTTTGATGAAGTGGTGACGAATATCTATGTGTTTCGTTCTCGAGTGATTTACCGGATTACTCGTCATCGCAATCGCACTCTTTGAGTCACAATAAATGGGAATTTTATCAACATGAAAATTAAAATCTCGTAGTTGGGTTCTCATCCACAAAAGCTGTGAACAACAACTAGCGGCGGCGACTATTCTGCCTCCGTCGACGATGTTGAGACACGGTTTTGTTTTCGAGAAGACCAACTCACGAGTTTACCGCCCAAGAAGTGTGCAGCTCCAGAGGTGCTTTTTCTATCCATCTTGCATCCTGCATAATCCGAGTCAGAGAATCCAATCAGTTTGAAGTCCGATCTAGTGGGGTACCACAAACCCAGATTGGGTGTTCCTTTGAGTTAGCGGAGAATCCTTTTGACAGCAGTGAGATGGGATTCCTTAGGTGTAGCCTGGAAACGAGCGCAGATTCCTGTCGAGAGAACGATATCCGATCGACTAGCAGTGAGGTACAGAAGAGATCCTATTATCCCACGATAGACGGTTTGGTCAACGCGAGCACCAGATGGGTCCGCGTCGGGTCGGCCAGAGGGAGACATAGGTGTAGCAGCAGTCTTAGCATCCTTCATTCCATATTTCTCGAGGATGTCATGGATGTATTTGGACTGGTTGATGAAGATTCCGTCGGGGAGTTGCTTTACTTGAAGACCAAGAAAGAAATTCAGCTCGCCCATCATACTCATTTCAAACTTCTCTTTCATCGATTCTGCAAACTCTTCACATAGTTGTGGTTTAGTCGATCCAAAAATGATGTCATCGACATATATCTGCACAATCATGATGTCCGGGACACTCCGCTTGGTGAAGAGAGTTGTATCCAGAGATCCTTTCTTAAATCTAGACTGAACAAGGAAGTCTGAAAGGACGTCATACCAAGCTCGGGGAGCCTGTTTTAGTCCGTAGAGGGCCTTGTAGAGTCGATATACGTGATGAGGAAACTCTTCGCTCAAGAACCCTTCAGGTTGATCAACGTACACTTCTTCTTTGAGAAATCCATTCAGAAATGCAGTCTTCACGTCCATTTGGTAGACTTTAAAGTTCTTGTGAGCAGCAAAGGCAAGAAAAATTCGTATGGCTTCGATCCTGGCAACTGGGGCGAAAGTTTCATCGTAGTCGATGCCTTCTTGTTGGTTGTACCCCTTAGCCACAAGTTTTACTTTATTGCGGATGACAACACCGTCTTCATCCTTTTTGTTCTTGAAGATCCACTTTGTGCCGATAATGGATCTATTGTGAGGTCGTGGTACGAGTTCCCAAACTTGTAATCGTTCAAACTGATTTATTTCCTCCTGAATTGCAATCAGCCAATAAGGATCGTTGAGAGCTTCAGCTACTCGTGATGGTTCGGCTTGACTGAGATAGCAAGCAAACAGACTTTCATTCATTGTAGCGGAACGCGTCGAAACACCGGATGTGGGATCCCCAATAATCTGATCGGTAGGATGAGAGCGAGCCCAAAGTGGTACATTGGTCTGTGAGGAGCTGGCCGCATTTGTATGGATTGGAGACTCATCAGAGTGGGGTCCGGTGTCCGAAGAAGAGATCTCAACCGTAATATATTGAGAAGGTTCAGCATCAGGATCAGCAATGTTCCCAGGGTTGGGTAAAATGTCGTCTTCGTTGAGATTGAGATCATCCAAGTTTGGCGGGACGACATCATTGCTGATAGCTGGTGGTGTAGGTGGGGTGGGTGCAGCGGTAGTTTGAGTGGTGGCGACGGGAGTCTTGGGGACTGGATAGAAGTACTCGAAGAGTAGATTGAGATCCAGTTCACCAGAATGGCCCTCAGATGAGGAAGTTCCCATCGTTGAAGGTTGACCTTTTGTCAACGACTGTAGAAGACCTGGTTCTGGACTGATATGAGCAGAAGCTATGAGGTCGCCTTCGCTTTCGTCAAATGTGACATTTGTGCTCTCTATTACTGATCGTTTCTCCCTAAGATAGACTCTGTATGCCTTTGAGATCAATCCTCGGCGATCTTTCGTACGATGCCTTCAAGAATCGCGAACAGCTTTTTCCTTTGTCGAGAAACACCTTCCGACAAAGTAAGTTCCAGCTCTTATCACTGCTTAGAAGATGCATTTGATGATCCTTGCAACCTGAGTGGAGGTATTTAGCCGTGCTGAGCTCCCTACTCGTCACCAAAATTAGGCAACCGTGGTTTTCAGTTGGAAGGAATCGTCTTATCTCATCCCATGCATTTTTACTCCACAAGTCGTCCAAAACGACCAGATACCTTCTGCCGCACAACCTTTGGAACAATGCAAATCCCAACTCGTCGTCTCCCTTTCGCAGCATATCTTCTGAAATCTCGTCGAGTATGCAGCTAACAAGGGCTAAAAGAACGACCAGAAGATTATAATCTTGCGAAATGGTCGCCCTAGCGCGGACTTCAAAGTGAGAAACAACGAGCGAATCGTCGTATAGTTTTCGAGCGAGGTGGTCTTTCGTGTTCCGTCCATTCCGACGATCGCGATGATCCCTCGACCACTTCGTCTGGCGCTAGTAAGCTTGCGCTTTAAACGATTCACGACGTCGTCATCGAACCCCACGATTGGAGCATTGTCGGGATTTGAACTCGTCGTCGAGTCATCAGTAGTAGTAATTTCGATCAACTTAGCCTTTGCAGCGTCCATCGCGTTTCTCATAGAGTGTGCCCTCAGATAGGTACCGCCGCCGTGGTCAGTTTCTGACAGCATCTGTGTTGGGATCGCTAGGCCACACGAGGCGATTGCAGCGGAAATATCGAAACAAAAATATACATTTATCGCATAAATGTTTGCCCCGTCGATTCCTCCAGCAATTGTTGGGATTCCCATCTATTAAAATCATGTAGGTTATACATATTTTGCTTTGTTAGGATTTAGAATATACCAATCCTTAGCTTCTTTTTAGCGACGAAAGGAGAGGGAATCAATTTCCGGCTAGTGGCGAACACCGTCTTCGTAGGTTCGTCGTAGACGTCACCGTACTCGTACTCGTACTCGTAAATGATTTCTTCGCTAGTAAATCCGGACCTTTAAATCAATACTAGATAAGGAATATCAAAAGAAACTCTTTTCTTCTTCAAGCGCATGTCACAACAAGCAAGTATGATGATTCGTATCTGCCCTCTTTTCTTCCGTGGGTGTTACATGATTTATATAGACCTCCACACATAACGTTTGTGGGATAATTACAAAAAAATACGTGGAACATATATGCATTTATATTAGTATGTAAAACCATTCTACACACAAGCACACGTTAGCCATTTTAGTCAAAACATTAATTGTCTTTTAACTTCTCATTAATTCACATTAAACGTTTTTGCATAATATAGACATCATATTTATATGATAGTCTAATACGTTACCCACTCAAAACCATTTTATAGTCTTTAAATTCAAAATTTAATAACTACAATGCCAAGACTTCGAAAAATCCTTTTTTTTCCTTGAGTTGGGCTTGATTTATTAAGTGAACCCGCTTAAGGACTTAACTTGATTTTTAAAGTCCAACTTTAAAATTCAACTACTATTTAGGTAAATCCCAAATAATCAAATCTATTGATTATTTTATTCGTTCAATAAAACAATAAAATTATTTAATATTTTAATCAGTCTAGCGATTGGAATATCGATGTCATATTGTAATTCTCCAAAACTTCGTGTGACCCCTTTATGTTCACAATCAACACTATTAGTGGATTTACAACTCCTTGTACTTTACTGAAAATAACTCTTTAATATCACGAGTCCAACTGAAAATAACTCTTTAATCTCACGAATCCACAAATCACGGTAACACCTAGCAAGTAGCGTGATTATCTAGTATTGAGTGAAATAGCGAGCAAACATTTCCAATTGCAAGTGCATACACGTAAATCCTTTCGACGACTAATTTCCCGATTAGACCGTGGGCATGGAATTAAAAGTCGAAACCCAATTGATCTAATTACTATGATTCCATTTCAAGTTTAAATGATTCATTTATGAATCTCAATTCATCCTACCTTGGCCAAGGTCTTTCGAATCATAAACTACGAAAAACATAGGAAATTCGCTTATTAATATAAGTGTCGAATTCTATGTTGGCCACAGACAAATCTCCATACACACTGATACAATACCCAAAATATCCCTTTTGTTATTCTCCAACAATCAAAGGATAAATCTAAGTAAAGCACACTGCGCACAAGACTACTATCGTGCCTCAAGTCAGAGGATTAGTCATGTACTATCGCAACACGAAAATTCTCATTCGACAGACGTTTCCAATTAAGAATTTTCGTCGGGCCATGTTCAACGAACTTGTTCCCTAACAAGCATATGCATATGCATTTGCGTCCACACGCTAATGCTAATGGAACGTAACATCCTCGTCTAACAAGCATGCAACATATGCACAAGTCTTTCCGGGTTATTCAATGTCCTGTCTTGAAATACCCATCGACTTGGAATTTTTTAAGATCACAACCTAAGACACATTCCATGATCACCATCAAATGCGTAATCATGTCCTTTAGCTTACAATTATCTAAGAACTTTATAATAAAGTATCAGAATAAGATAAAACAATGCCTTTTATTTCATATAATTTCCACTAAATTATCTTTACAAGTAGAAAAATATCCAACCAAGTTGGCACAATGGGCATTTACTCTAACAATCTTCCAGTGCCCTAGTTCCAGTTGCCATGTATTTCAGGCCCATCTTTTCGAGATGTCCATCGAATACTTTCTGTGACAAGGGCTTAGTCAGGGGGTCTGCTACGTTTTCTGGTGAAGCGAATCGATCTACTACGACGTCGCCTCTACCAATGATCTCTCTAATCAGATGGTATCGTCTCATAATGTGTTTGGATCTTTGATGAGATCTTGGCTCTTTTGCTTGCGCTGTAGCTCCGTTGTTGTCATAATAAACCATTATTGGATCAACAACTGACGGGACCATACATAACCCTTGGATAAAGTTCCGCATCCAAACAGCTTCTTTTGCTGCATCTGATGCTGCAATGTATTCAGCCTTGGTTGTAGAGTCAGCACTTGTCTCTTGCTTGGAACTTTTCCAACTAGCTGCAGCTCCATTCAAGGTAAACAAGTATCCAGACATTGATTTTGAGTCGTCTTTATCGGACTAAAAACTAGAGTCAGTAAACCCTTCTAGCTTCAATTGTCCATTGTCATATATCAAAAAGATATCCATAGTTCTTCTCAAGTACTTAAGGATCATCTTAACGACTTTCCAGTGTTCTTTACCTGGATTAGACTGATCCCTGCTCGTAACGCTTAGAGCATGAGCTATATCAGGCCTAGTACATAACATTGCATACATAATGCTACCAATAGAAGATGCATAAGGGACTCGAGTCATTCTTTCACTTTCTTCAGGCGTCTTAGGAGACATAGCCTTCAAAAGTGAAACACGGTGACTCATTGGGAGGTATCCACGCTTTGATTCCTCCATGCTAAACCTCTTTAGCATCTTGTATATGTACATCGATTGGGATAGTCCGATCATCTTTCATGACCTATCTCTATAAACTTTATCCCTAGGATAAAAGATGCTTCTCCCAAATCCTTCATGGAAAATTGTTTAGACAACCAAGTCCTTGTTGACTGCAACATTCCTATATCATTCCCAATGAGTAGAATGTTGTCAACATAGAGTACTATAAATGCCACTGCATTTCCACTAACCTTCTGATGTGGCACGACAATTAGGCAGGCTAAATAACGAAATTGAGGGAATAATTTAGATTAAGGTGTGATGTGGTATAATAATAAGGCAGGATAAAAATAAGATTACGGATGATATAAACAGAAATTAGGAAGGCTAATAAAGTAATTAAGGATAAGAAAGAAGTTAGGAAGGATCGCGTGTTTACACTTGGCAAAATATAAGATTTTAGGAAAATAGAGGAAAATAGGATCTACAAGGACCTCCGACAGACTTTAGGGAGCGAAATTCGGGACCTGAGGAACCACTTGGCAATTCAGGACCAATAAAGGTGCCACGTGCCCGATTGAGAGAGAGCAGATCCACTGCAAAATGCTGCGACCACTGTTCACTGCAGATTGTACAAAAGCTGTCCTGACAGACAGCCTACCTACATTGCATTGTCCTAGAAGGCCACATCTCCAGGATTCTCGGGACCTACCCTCAGGCAAACAGTAGGAAGCTCCTATAACTACCCACACTTGGCCATTTTCACTACACCATTCAAGACAAAAAAAAAGAAACACATCAGAACTCTCTCTCTTAACTGTGTAAAGCATTTTCCATTCAATACTTGTCATATTTGAGCATTCGAGTGTTTAATCTGTTAAGAAATAGTGAAAGAGAGTTTTTGGAGTGCTAGTGAACGTAGGATCTGCAAAGATTCGAACCACGTAATTCATGGTGTTATTTCATTTACGTTCCTAGCACGTCCCAGATACGTCCCAAGCACGTCCCAGATACGTCCCAAATACGTCCCACGTCCCCAACACGTCCCAAGCACGTCCCAAATACGTCCCGAACATGTCCCTTTCACGTCCCTTTTGAACAAGCACCTTATGCACGTCCTAAAACTTTGAGATATTAAACCTACCGCTATATAAATTTCCCGAACCACACATATATTTCTTTGACTGGATAGCCCCATATCAAATGGCGCCGTTTGTGGGAAATCCAGAGTTGAAGGAGTGAGTGATTGCCTATATTGTAAGAAGCTGTGCTTAACGTTTTTTTTATTTTCTTTTCCTTCTCTTTATTTTTGCTGGGACGAAACGAAACACGCGGATGGGAGAAGGACCTCCAGAAACTGCCAAACGTGTTGAGGAATGGTCAAGACCTGGAAATCAGGCCTGAATGATGAAGAGGAGCAAAATGGTACGGATAAGTCAGAAAGATTTCCTAAAACACCCACGTGGACCTCCGCTAGTTCTGCTAGCGAACCACCCGAGGACGTCTAGGGAGCTGGGAGCTCTAGGAGGAAAAAGCGATACGCCACACTCAGGAAAGAAAGGAAAACATCTGGGCAGAAAAAGAAAGGGAACCTCGAGACCAACTCGCAGACCTCAAACAGGTCGTGTCAGGAACTCCGATGAAACATGCAAACATGGGGAGTTAAGCTCCCCGAATCCGTGTACTATTAAATCCCAAGATGAGAAGCAAGTCATCACGCAGAGGAGGAGAGAGATGTAAAAAACCATGGACGAGGGAAGCCAATGCCACGTGCTCACCACAGGGAACCCTGGGGATCTCCGACAAGGATCTCATGGATATTCACGCCACTACGTAATAATCCATGAGAGATCCTGACGTTAGCCGGGAGACATCCCGTGATGAAATGGATCTTAGCCGGATCTCCAGGGCCCTTTAAATTTAATTCTCATTTATATTATCAATATCCTAATAAATACATGCATCGCACTAACAATTGCTATCGTTTGAAGGACGAAATAAAGAGACTCATCCAATAGTTGCCTTAAAGGAGTTCGTCCGCCAAAGTCCCGTTCCAGGTCCCAGAGCAAAATCCATTGGATCAGCCCCGAACAAGGACAGGCCATCTCCCCCACCTTCCAAACAAAGGAGCTCCACCACCGCCTAAGGCCGCTATTCTCATTATAGAGGAAGGTCCTTGTGGAGAATATTCCAATCGGGCTAGGAAGCCATATGCCAGAGCGTCAAAGTACGCACGAAGCAAAACCTCAGCTCCACTAGCACCAAGACCCGAAGCTCCGTATTCGGGACCTAAAAGCCCAGCGCCGCATTCGGGACCTAAAACCCAACTCCGCGCTGGAACGAAGAGCCGAAGATCCGCATTCGGAACCTAAAAACCCAGCTTCGCTGGCACGAAGACCCGAAGCTCTGCGTTCGGGACCTAAAAGCCCAGCTCTGCGCTGAAACGAAGACCCGAAGCTCTGTATTCGGGACCTAAAAGCCCAGCTCCACGCTGGAGGGAAGACCCGAAGTTCCGCATTCGGGACGTAAAAGCCCAGCTCCACGCTGGAACAAATACCCGAAGCTCCGCATGGACCTAAAAGCCCAGCTCTGCGCTGGAACGAAGACCTGAAGCTCCGTATTCGGGACCTAAAAGCCCAGGTCCGCGCTGGAACGAAGACCCGAAGCTCCGTATTCGGGACCTAAAAGCCCAGCCCCACGCTGGCATAAAGAGCCGACGCTCGACATTCAGAACCTAAAAGTCCAGCTCTGCGCTGGCAAAAGACCCAAGTCCAGCTCCGTGCTGGCAGAAAGCTTAAAAAAGCCCAGTCCACGAAGACCCTAGTTTTTATATTCGGGATCATAGTAATCAGCTCGCGCTGGAGATGAAGACTTGATTCATATGTACGAGATCTCCAAGCCTGCTTCTGCACCCAAATGACGACACGATTTAATTATTGTAATCTCCATGTCCAGCTCCACTACTGAAAACAGAAATACGATTTATATGTTTGAGATCCCTACACCAAGCTCCTCGCTAGCATGTGAAGGTCCGTTATGGGGAATCTCCAAGCCAGCTCCGTACTGGTATAAAGACAAAGAAGCCTACCTCCTTGTCGACGTCCGAAGATCCAAGGGAGATACGAGCCCAGCTCCATGCTGGCACATGAGGATCTGCGGAAGATAAAGCCCAGCTTTGTGCTGGCGTGTGAAGATCCGCGGGAGGTCAAAGCCCACCTCTGCACTGGCATATGAAGAACCACGGAGATTTAGAATCCCGGCTCCACGCTGGTATGAAGACTTAAAAGCCTAGCTTCGCACTGGCATGAAGACCCGATTTCTACATTCAGGACCTAAAATTTGAGCTCCGTGCTGTCATATGAAGACATGCTTTACACATTGGGGATTTAAAAGTCAGCTCGTACTGATGTACGAAGGCTTGATCTCTTCGTTCGAGATCTGTAAGCCCATCCCCTCGCTGGTATGAGAAGATCCAATCATCCAATGGAAATCTTCAAAGACCAGCTCCATGCTGGTAACGAAGGAATGACATATATGTTTGGAATGTACAACTCAGCTCCATGTTGACGTACAAGGGACCTACCTATTAAATCTGGACATATGACCCTAGCTCTCCAAAACTACCAGAGGGGATTAACGAAGACCAGCTCCGCTGGAAACAAAGTCACGAGCTATAAGTTCGGGATCCCAAAGTCCTGCGCCTCGTTTGCATGCGAAGGTTCGCATTTGGGGACCTCCACTCCGCTCGAGCACAAGAAGGCACAGTGGATCTATAATATGGGCTCCACGTTGAGGGAGGGTGAGGACCTCCACCCATACATCAGCAGGTCCAACATTGCAGCTTGGGGAGCACCTACCACCATTTCCTCCATCAAAGATAAGAGGACATCTACCTTACTCAAACGAAAAGTAAAATCACCAACACCCAAGAAGAGAAGCAAGCCACCGCAGCTGAATAGGAAGGACGAGCACGAAACGTGACCACGGAAAACTATTACCGCCTTAACCTCACAACAAGGAGCTGTCGGGATCTCTTCTTAGGGTCCTGCAGAATCTCGTACCGTTGGGCAACAACATGGAGGAGATCCTGACAACCGGGAGACATCCCATGACGAAAATACTCTTAGCCGGAACTCTAGGGCCCTCTAAATCTCATCTTCATTAACATTATCACATATTAAATACATGCATCATACTAACAACTACTATCATTTGAAGGATGAAATCGAAGGGCCCATTCTAACGGGACATCTGAAGAAGTTCGTTAACCATGGCCTCGATTAAGGTCAGAATATAGCCGAGAAGAAGTCCAGGGGATATGTGCTGACCAAAGACAGACAACCCTCACCTCCTCAAGAAATGAGCCAGCTCCACTTAAGGCTCACATCAGTGTCATAATAGGAGCTCTAGGTCTGCGGGAAAAAGAAGTAGGGGGATCTGTGCCATATAAAGACAGACAGCCCCCACTTCCTCCAAAAATGAGATTGAAGTCCCGGGGATCTCAGGAGACCACCAGAGTTCCCGATGATGTTAAGTCGACAAAGTAAATGCGGTATCACAAGAAAAGAATGCCATTAGGCGGGAATCGGACGTGACAAGAGGATTAAGATCAAAAAGGAGGACCACCAAAATTAGGATATACCTACGAGACAAAGCCACGAAGGAGCTTGTGGGATATCTCTAGAAATATGCGGACCTATTCGCATTTTCTCCAAGATATATGATTGGAATTCGCTCGGATATCGCCACACATCATTCGAATGTCCTACCAGGAGGTCAGCCCATCAAACAGAAGCTTCGATCATACGGAATTGAAAGAATCCAGATCCTAAAGAAGGAGGTAGACGAGCTATCCCGAGCAGGCCACATACAAGAGATCTAGTTCCCTACATGGGACCTCGACAAGGCGTGTCCTGGGGATCATCATCCATTACCCCGAATGGATCAGCTGGTGGACTCTACCTTCGGGTGTGAGGTCTGATGAACGCCTACCACGAGATTAAGGAGGTTTGGAGGCTGATAGGGAGGTTAGCGGCTCTCAGCCTGTAGCGCCCCGTTTCCTTTAACCTTATTTGGCAGCTATTACATTTTTCCCATAAAATTTTTCGCTTTTCTTTTCGTTTCATAATCATTCCCTTTGAACATCCACGGAGACATACATCTATCTATTCCTTTTCACCCATAACGTACATATATGTACAACATAATTATTTTAACATCGTATAGAAATCTTACTAATGTTCCTTAAACTATATGCAAACTATGAACTATGGGGTGTAGGATGAGAATGTAGCTGGCCAACCTTGAATCCATGCTTTCGTATGCAGATGCGTTCTAAATTGCCTGTTAGATATATACATCACTCTAAAACAAATACTCAGAGTATGATAGAAACATGTTAATCATTAACAAATAATACAATGACAAGTACTCATTCCATTTCTATACGTATCATAAACGTTTCAATCATATACCCAGTCACATAACAATTTCATATAACGTGAAATGAGTCCATTCCTATAAGTACCCTAAACCTTTCAGTCATACGTTTTATCATGTAACCATTTCAATCACGTAGTCATCATTCACATAACTATTGTCATGATGTTTAGATAATGCATTTCTATATGCCCATTTATTTTGGTACTCCCGTTATATATTGACTAGACTCGTACCGTAGGCCCGGTCGGCGCCCATGCATGGGACTCTGTAACCATTCTGTAATCCCCGGTTTGTAGGAACACATGTGTGCCTGTACAGGACTCTGTCATCCCCCGATTTATAGGGACGTAACCGTAGATTTCCCCCGATTTGTAGGGAAGTATGCCGTAGCATCCGTATCATCCGATGTCATAGCAGTCATAATGGTTTTTCCGTTCATTATTACATGTATGCAAATGCTATACTCATATCCTTATTTCACATATTTCATAAATCTATCAAATCACCTTTGTCACATAAGAGCACGTTACGGCACATTGCCCCAATAAATCCATATAGCACGTATATCATAAAATCAATCCAGTCATATTTAGCAAATAAGAGCATATTGCGGCATATAAACCCGACTAATTCATATATCATAAAATTATCTATTAATTAATTCATAGAAAGCACATAATACACATAAATACATGTTGCATATGGTTCAGCCTATTTTCCCGTTTGCTTATCGACCTTGTATTTGCCTTTATCGAATCCTGACCTATAGAATTTACTACATTTGGTAAATATGGGATTCCTGATATGATGCATGTGCCGTGATATGCATAATTAGATTCCTTTTTATAATCTTTACTATTGTGAAAAATCATTTTCGAGAATTTCTTTCGAAAATTCCTTTCGAACATCGATCCATTCTAAAATAAGTTTTAACTCGTGAAAACCTTACACTACGCGAAATCCTTAGAATTCGCAAAGTCAGTTTAGTTCGTGAAATCATCTCAATTTGCAGAACCTTACTCGACACCCGTGAAAGCTCACACTTCGCGAAATCCTTTAGGATTCGCGAAGTCAATTTCAGCCCGCGAAAGCATTCGCGGCCCGACCTTTCTCTCTCAATTTGAAAATCGTTCGGCCCGCGGAAATCTAATTATGGCCCGAGCTCGTTTCACAATTCGCGAAACTAGTTGGCCCGCGAAAGATTTGGCCCGCGAGAAGTGTTTTGCAAAACTATTTTACGAAAGCTTTTTGTGAAATCATATGCGAACTAATCTTTCGAAAATCCTTTCGAAAACCTTAAACACTATTAAACTTATCTTTCGAAAATCATAACTTCAATCTTTTGAAAACCTTTAAAATATTATTAACTTAATCTGTCGACATTTAATCTTCGAAAATCATTTTCTTTCGAAATTACACAATTGCGAACATCTATCCTTTCGAAATCCTAATCTCTTTCGAAATTTACATTTAAAAATTGATTGGTTTTGAAATTCCATTTCGATATTCTCCTAACAAATTTCGAAATTCTTCTTTTCCATTTTGAAAATAACTTAAACTTTATTCAAGACTTTCGAAATTCCTATAAACACTGTATTTCGAAAAACACTATTTCCTTTCAACAATCTTATAAACTTCGATCAAATCAATATTTTCAAGAACATAAAGAACTTCATGAGATCTTTAAACACGTTCAAACTAAAAAAATCCAGAACCTACATAAAACCTTATCAAATGAAATTTTCATGCTTGACAACATATTAACGTGCTAGATCATAACTAAAAACATGAAAATCATAACAAAATCCATACCCTTCCTAGCTTGCATTTGATTACTGTACCAATTTTTCTCTCCTTAACCTTATCTAAGATGTTTGCTTATGATATCGATTATTGCTTCTATCGTTCTTATGCTCTTTTATTCCATAAAAGACAAACAAGTGATTTCGATGTTTTTGTTAATACTTATCCCATCCTTCGTAATAATTCTATTATTATTATATTCATTTTCCCCACTTGCTAAGTTTTCATTAGTCAGCTATAATTTATTTCGAAACCCTTTCTCAAATTTCGAAACCCTTACTCAAACAATTTCGAAACTTGACCCAAGGATTTCGAACTTCTCCTTTTTACATTTCGAAATTCATCCTTTAACTTAAACTATAAATTAACCATTACTTTAATATAATTAGTCATTAAAGAATTTCGAATCCATTATTAAGGAATTTCGAAATATTCATTAGGAACTTCAAAACCCCTTTCCAAATTCTATTCTTGACCCCTTTAAAAATTCTTCAAGTTTAAATTCTAACTTTCGAAATTCACATTTTATCTAGGCTTCGAATTTCTCTTTATCTTTGCCTTTCAAGTTTCTTTAATTTCGGAACTATACCTAAGAAACCCTAAGTTTCGAAATTCACTCTTATCTTAGGTTTCGAATTTCTTTCCATCTCATTTGAGATTTTCGAAGCCCTCACCATTGAGTTTCGAGATTCTTTATGTCTTTCGAAATTCTCCTTAAGTTTCGACATCCTTGTACTTATCTCATATTTATCGTTAGATTCCAATTGATAGGAACTTTTTCCTAAGATTAACCATAGACCATATATTAACCCTTACTTTATAGTTTCTTAAGTATTGTTTCCTCTTTATCAATTTTCGAAACTATACATCTGAAAACCCTAATGTTTCGAAATTTCTTTCTTTCGAAATTTTCCTTTTCATAACTTACTCTATTTCGAAATTCTATCCTCCAATCATATCTTTCGAAAATCATTTCCAGTCAACTTCAATTTCATAACACTTCCTATAGAGAATCATAACCTTCACTTTAGAATTTCTAAATTTCGAAACCTTAAAGTTTTGAAATTCATAACATCACAACTTCTCTTCCTTAGTCATACATTTATTTACATTAAATATACATATTTCGTACTACAATTTAGAATACCTTAATCGAATATTATTACTTTATGTACATATACCATGTGCTTAATTACGCAATTACACAGATTCATATAAATGCATTGAGTAACATAAGATTTTAGTTTAGGTTCCTGACACAGCCAATTTACCTCCCACTCGGCAAAGAAGAATTTCCCATTCTTTGAGGTGTTATGAAAGAACAAGAGCTTGAGTGGATTGAGGGATGCCAACATGCTTTCGAAGAATGGAGGAAGTACCTCCACGATACACGTCTCTTAACAAAACCTGGGAGATGAATTGGTACTGTACTTCTCCGTGGGAAATTATGTAGTTAGCTCCGCGCTAGTGAAGGAAGTAGGGACCTCCCAGAAGCCCATCTGTTTAGTGAGCAAGGTGTTGCTGGAAGCCAAAACCAGATACTCCGAAAGCGAGAAGGCCACGCTCACCGTGATGGTATCTGCCCAGAAGCTCTGGCCATACTTTTTATCCCACAAAGTATGTACACGGACTAATAAGCCGACCGGACCTATTAGGGAGGATGGTAAAATGGCTATCGAGCTAGGGGAGTACTACATGAAGTTCTAACGGCGAACTGCCTTCAAAGCTCAGGCCCTCTCGATCTTCGTACTCGAAATTACCAAAGGATCACGGAATCAACGATGGCAGGTGTACATAGACGGATATGCGACTTCTCAAAGATCCGGAGCAAATGTTCTTATCATTAGCCCGAGAGGAGGGGAGCACCGATTCGCCATTACCTTCAAATTTCAGGCCTCCGACAATGAGTCCAAGTACGAAGCCTTAATCCGTGGCCTGAGGATCGCAAAGGAACTGAAAGTCCCGAGAGAAGAAAGCCATAAATTCGATTACCTGCTAAAATGGCGAGCTTGAATTTGACCACCTGAGGGGATGGTGTCATCTATTTCATCGTGAAAAACAAGAGATAGGGAGTTCGTAGGAAGCATAGGAGGAAATAACGATTGGAGGACCTCTGTCTCGAGGTCCTGAAGGATATGGAACTGAAAGACAAGATTGGATACGCGGGCGATCATGCGGGATATGAGTCCCTGATGAAAAGAGTATTTCCTGCTTACCTTAATCGGGGATGCTAGGGAGCTAATTAAAAGATTCAATTATCAAATCCACGTCCTATCAGAGGTTCTCGGAAGTATGCAATCGCCTCGCCCAGTTAACAAAGTGGGGATTTGATATGCTATACCGTTCTCCCCAAAGCAATGGTGAACCACGGAAGAAATCAGAGGTCGCAGCTCCACAGGGCGGTAGGAGCTCCGACAACATCTGGGACATGATCCCCTATGAAGGTCCTAATATTCAAGAAGTGCAAACTGGTTGAAGACTTGATCTAATTTTTCAGGAAGTGCAAGGCAGCTCCTCACGACACATTAAGACCCTATCTGTGAGCAGTTCCGCGCGAACATACGAAAAATCAATCCATCTATTCAAGATCAATAAGCCTAGCTCCGCGCTGGCATTCAAAGGCCCAATTCACTTGTTTGGGACCTCTAAGTCCAGCTCCGTGCTGGTATCCGAATGTCTCTATCCCTTCAGGACCTTCAAGCCTTGCTACGTGCTGGCATGAATGTCCTTTGACACCAATGACCTCCGGGTCGGCGGCGTGAATGACATCAACGACCTTCGGGTCCGCGACGTGATATGATGCCAAGGGTCGACGGATCTGCGGTGTACAGGATGCCAAAGATAATATATCTGCGGTGTGACATGATGCCAAGGGTCTACGGACCTACAGTACAGGACGTCAAAGATAATACATCTGCGATGTGATATGATGCCAAAGATTGATGGACCAAGGTGTACCCGACATCAAAGACTGATAGTCTGCGACGTGTGATGATACCAAATGCTGACGGGCCTGCGGCGTACCCGACATCAAAGATAATAAATCTGCTATGTGATGATGCCCATAAGGGTGTACAAGGTACCACTGCTGACGGGCTGCGGCGTACAGGACATCAAAGGCTCTCAGTAAGCCTGCGACGTGAATGGTACCTAAAGCAAAGCTAGCGCTATAACCAGGGTAAATCGTTGAGGGGATCCCCAGGGTTTCAAATTCCGTAGAACTAAGTGTCTACCCAAATACTGAACTCGCTAAGGAGAGAGCCTAGCGCAAAAGTGACACCTGAGGACAAGGATGACAGTCCTTGCAACCGAAGCCGTGTACAGTTTGTACTTGGCTTACGAATTACAAATTTAAGCGAACTGACGCTATAACCAGATTAATAAAGTTCCCACGGAAATAAAGGAAGTTCTGACAAGTACAAGCATGATAAAACAAACAATAATGAAAGGGACTCTATACTACAGGGGAAAACGGGAGCCCTAACGAAACCACATGAACATAGGGGAGTTAAGCTCCCCTAAGGTAACATAGGTCCTAAGATGTCCGATAATAAAGAAGACAGAAATATAAAAAGGTTTGTTACAGCACCAGAAGCACCTAAGAAATATCAGGAATAGGGTTTCCTGAGGAGCTGGAGATAACGTCTAGGAGATCAGAGATATCAGCGTAGGCCAGGGCCTGTACGTGCTCCTCGGCAGCAGGAGGCCAGAAGTGACAATTCTCAGGACCTCGGCACCTCTATGAAAACAGACAGGAAAGGGTAATCTTCAAAAGAACGGCCATGGCCTCAGATCCAGCCACACACGATGAAGTAGTATTGTATCAAAGGCAAGATGTCCCTCAAAGAAAGAGGATCTTTCAAGTACGCTTGACACCAATCTTGATCAGGTCCCTCACGAACTCCTTCCAACAGCTGTGGACAGAAGGTGCTGCTGGCAAAGGCATGTAGTTTCAGCATTCACGTCCTCCAACTGGGAAGCTATGTCCGCCTTCACCATGCCATCAAAAACACCGGCCCATTCCTCCATTTTCCTGGCAAAGGAGCTCTGTAGCTTTTTCTCACGATGCTCCATGAGTGTGGTGCTCTCATGCTTCTCTTTCTCAAGGGAGCTCCACAGCTAGTTCTCATGATGCTCCACAGCTAGTTCTCATGATGCTCCACGGACTCAGCATGCTCCTCCACCAACCTTTTCAGTCTCATTAATCACCCCCTCCTTAGCGGCCGATAAACTTGCCTGAATTTGCTCCAACCGATCCCAAAGAAATCAGCCGTCTCCGATCCCTAGATAGCGAATGGCCGAAGGACAACATATTTTTCACCCAAAGAAGGAATAAACATTCCAAAATACAAACCAGAAAAGATGGCCTAGAGAAATCAAGTCGAGAAATTACCTTGAGAAGATGGCGGGCTAGCTCCACCTTGAGCTCCTCAGCTCCTGCGCCTGTCGATTCATATTCAACCTTCGGAGCAAATCATATTGTGCCCCACGTCCCAATGTGTTGAGCCACCTCGACACAGTCAGCCCTCATGTCCAACCTCTGAAGGAGATCATAACATGTCGCACGTCCTAAGTAGCTTCGACTCGCCTTTTCCATCCAGTCAAACTCCTCTGGCCAGTATGGGTCGCAAGTCAACGAACAACTCTGATCAACATTGTGACAATGGCCCACCACATCGCCATACCGCGTGGGAGAACTCCACAAACTATTTGACTTGCTGACAAAGAAGCCCCGAGAAGAGAAAATTGCAAATTCGAAATGTAAGAATGCAGGAGACAAATCGCTAAGGGTCATTTCTAACGAAGGGATGCGACTTCCCAATGAGGGTAAGAATCAGCTCCTTGTCACGGGAGGTAAAGCCTGCCTGAAAATATTTCTCTAATTCACTTTGTCCCAAATGCAAATTAGAGTAGGGGAGTGGTTGATGTGGCATGAAAATTAGGCAGGCTAAATAACCAAATTAGGGGAATAATTTAGATTAAGGGGTGATGTGGTATAATAATTAGGCAGGTTAAAATTAAGAGACGATATAAACAGAAATTAGGAAGGCTAATAAAGTAATTAAGGATAAGAAAGAAGTTAGGAAGGATCGCATGTTTACACTTAGCAAAATATAATATTTTAGGAAAATAGAGGAAAATAGGATCTGCAGGGACCTCCGACAGACTTTAGGAAGCTAACAACAAGGGCTGAAGGAATTCGAGACCTGAGGAACCACCTGGCAGCTCCCGAGGACGAATAAGCTTCTCTGACACGCTACTAGTGAAAAGATCTGTTAAAAAGAGAATCCAATAAAGGTGCCACGTGTCCGATTGAGAGATGGCAGCTCCACTGCAAAAGCTGTGACCACTGTTCACTGCAGATTGTACAAAAGTTGTCCTGACAGACAGCCTACCTACATTGCATTGTCCCAGAAGGCCACATCTCCAGGATTCCCGGAACCTACCCTCGGGCAAATAGTAGGAAGCTCCTATAAATACCCACACTTGGCCCTTTTCACGACACCATTGAAGACATACAAATAACACATCAGAACTCTCTCTCTTTACTGTGTAAAGCATTTTCCATTCAATACTTGTAATATTTGAGCGAAAGTGAGTGATTCGAGTGTGTAATCTGTTAAGAAATAATGAAAGAGAGTTTTGGAGCGCCCGTGGACGTAGGATCTGCAAAGATCCGAACCACGTAATTCATGGTGTTATTTTATTTACGTCCCAAGCACGTCCCAGATACGTCCCAAGAACGTCCCAAATACGTCCCACGTCCCCAACACGTCCCAAGCACGTCCCAAGCATGTCCCAAGCACATCCCAAACACGTCCCAAAGACGTCCCGAACATGTCCCTTTCACGTCCCTTTCACGTTCCTTTTGAACAAGCACCTTATGCACGTCCTAAAACTTTGAGATATTAAACCTACCGCTATATAAATTACCCGAACCAGACATAAATTTCTTTGATTGGGATAGCCCCATATCACCTTCTTATAAACACATGGTTCATTCGGATTTTTATGAAAATCAAACATTCTGATCGTTTCATCAAAATGAATGTTCCAACTCTTTGAAGCTTGTTTAAGTCCGTAAATGGACCTTTGAAGTTTGCAAACCATTTGCTCGCTCCCACTAGATATAAAGCCCTCCGACTGTCTCATATAAATCTCTTCCTTAATGTTGCCATTAAGAAAGACAGTCTTCACATCCATTTGCCATATCTCGTAGTCATAATACGCAGCTATGGCGATCAGGATACGAATGGATTTAAGCAATGCTACTGGTGTCATGGTTTCATCGTAATCAACACCTTGTTTTTGAGTATAACCTTTTGCAACCAGACACGCTTTGTAAGTACTTACTTCTCCATCTACCAAGCTTACGCTTGTAACCCATTTACCGCCAATCGGTACAATATGAGTCTACCAAGGTCCATACCTTGTTCGAGTACATGGAGTCCATCTCGGGCTGCATTGCTACTCGCCATTTATTATAGTCAATGTCCGACATTGCCTCTTCATAACTTATTGGATCGTTATCCAAAAGGAGTCGCTCGCCTTTGTTCTCTAACAATAGGTTCAGTCTATCAGACGCCTTTGAAACCCTGACAGACTTCCTAAGAGGTTGTGCCTCAGATGGTTCAGGCTCAACTTGTATGTTATTTGTGAAAATTTGTGGGATAATTTGTGGTTTATTTTCTTCTCTAAGTTCTACAGCTTCGCCACTGTTTTCAGGAATGAACTCTTCCTCTAAGAAAGTAGCATTCCTCGAAACAACCACTTTTTGCTCAGAGGGATCGTAGAAATAGTATCCTATAGACTCTCTTGGATATCCCACAAATTTAAATAAAATGGATCTCATGTCCAATTTATCTCCCACTTGCTGTTTCACGTAAGCAGCACAACCCCATACTCTGAGATACCTGTAAGAGGGTGTCATGCCACACCATATCTCATAGGGTGTACTTGGGACAAATTTGCTTGTCACACTGTTTAGTAGATGTGTTGTCGTTTCTAAGGCATAACCCCAGAATGAAAGAGGTAAAGTAGTGAAACTCATCATTGATCGAACCATGTTTAACAAGGTCCTATTCCGATGTTCAGAAACTCCATTAAGTTGTGGAGTACTAGGAAGAGTCCACTGTGACCGAATCTTATTCTCTTTTAGATAATCAAGAAATT
This sequence comes from Craterostigma plantagineum, assembly GCA_027422505.1. Classification (NCBI taxonomy): domain Eukaryota; kingdom Viridiplantae; phylum Streptophyta; class Magnoliopsida; order Lamiales; family Linderniaceae; genus Craterostigma; species Craterostigma plantagineum. Next base: position 7,050,314 of record JAPQWV010000013.1, on the reverse strand, counting down.
CAGCGGTCAAGTATTCGCCCTCGATCAGATCTAAGCGTCTTTATGCTACGACCACTTTGCTTGTCTACTTCACATCTAAATTCTTTGAACTTTCAAAAGCCTCAGATTTATACCTCGTAAGGTATACATAACCGTATCTAGAGCAATTGTCGGTAAATGTTATAAAGTAGTGATAGTTCCCTCTTGCACTAACAATTAGTGGCCCACAAACATCTGTATGAATTAGATCCAACAGACATTTGGCTCGCTCCACTTGTCCAACAAATGGTGACTTTGTCATCTTTCCCTTAAGACACGACTCACATGTAGGCAACTTATTATCTCCCCTAAGGTCGAGTTTTGTCCTAATTTATGAATCCTCTTTTCAAATATATGACCAAATCTAGCATGCCAAAGTATAAGTGAAGTATGATCATCTAACTTTCTTTTATTTTGTTGAATTGCAAGGACCGGGCTTTGTGGTGTAGTGGTGTATAAACAATTTGTCAAACAAGCTGAATATATAAAAGTATTATTTTTGAAAATTGAACAACTTCCACTCTCAATAGTAAACTTAAAACCTTCTCTATCCAAAACTGGAATAGAGATAATATTTCTAGTAATGTATGGAATATAAAGACAATTATTCAAAGATAAACCAACACCATTATTCAAAGCTAAAGAAACATTTCCAATTGCTAGTGCAACAACTCTTGCTCCATTGCCCATCCTAAGGACCATTTGCTTATTGTCCAGCTTCCTGCTTGTTGCCATCATCTGTATACAGTACAGATATGTGAGCCACAATCGGTATCTAATACCCAAGAAGCATCATTAACTGATAGGTTAACTTCAAGATAATACATACCCGAACGCTTCAGGCTAGCAAGGTATTCCTTGCAGTTCCTCTTCCAGTGCCCCATTTTGCCATAATGAAAACACTTGTGATCGGCTTGAGAATTAACCTTTTTCTTTTCCTTTGCCCTTTGCCTTATTGCCTTTCGCCTTCTTGTTGGGCTTGGCGGAAACCTTTCCCTTCCACTTTCTATTCTTAGAAACCGTTGCCTTAGAAGTGGATCCAACGAGAAGCACCGGCTTGTCCTTCTTTATAGGAGACTCGGCCGTCTTTAACATGTTCACCAACTCGGGGAGAGTAGTCTCCATGGAGTGCATGTTGAAGTTGACAACGAAGCTGTCAAATGATGGAGGTAGAGATTGCAACACAAGGTCCACAAAGAGCTCATTATCCAAAACGAGTCACAAGTGACTTAATCTTTTCAATGAGGCCTATCATCGTAAGCCTGTGCACTTGGACTGAAGAGCCCTCAGTCCGACATCTGAAAAGATCTTTAGATATCTGATATCTCATTTGCCTAGTTCTCTCACTGTACGACTCTTGTAGGTGAACAAGAATATCTCTAGCATTATCAAATGGCTCATGCTGACTTTGCAGCTCATTTGACATAGATGCTACATGTAGCACCGAGCATGTAAGTTATCATCAACATGAATAAGATACTACTCAAAGTCCTCAGACGTCTCGTCCTCAGGTACAAGAGGAAGGGTTGTGTCAAGCACATAGTCCTTCTTTTCAGACTGAAGGACAATCTTAAGGTTTCTCAATTTTTAGACGTTGTAGTATAAAAATTTACAAAATAAACGAAGCAGAAAATAAACAAACTATGGAAAAATATCTATTGTCTTTTATATTAAATTTCCTCCAACTATTTTATTTAAACCCCAAAATATATTTTGAAAATCACATTTTCATAGTGGGCTTGAAGTCCATTTAATATAATTTTCACCTCAATTTTATGAGCCCATGAAAAATTTATATTGGTAGTCAACGCTTTGACAATTGTATCAACATACAACCTTCAAGATTATTTTACCTCACCTTTCCTATATGCCCCAATTTTATAAGCCCATATAGTACTACGTGACAGATCAAGCCCATCAGACCTCCGCGCAAATGGACCATCAAGGTGTCCCACGACTCGTGGCCAACACAAAGACGAAACCACCTCACGAACATCTATATGTTTAGTAGATGTAGACCTTTTGGTCCAAATGTTTATTAGAAAACTCGATATGTATGATTTATGATGTTTAAGTATGTGAAAATATTCGATTAAGTGCTTCAATATGATTTAAATCGTTAAGAAAATCGAGTATATGTGGTCTTGTGCTTAACTAGAATATTGTTGTAATCACCTAGATATGAGCCGTTTCGCATGAATGGAATCTCACTGTGTGCTATATATGGCAAATATACTATGTTGAGTGATATGTGAACTGTCTGCGAGAATAAGTTATTTTAGGAAAGAATATCGATGTGATCACCCGAATATGAATGTGTGCTATATATGGAAAAGATATTCTGCTTGGGTGCTTTTATGTGATTGATTTATTTTAGGAAAGAATATCAATGATATATCCGTTTGAGTGCTATCTTATTTGACTCTTGAATCAGTGAATCATGATCTATCTTTCCTTATGTGATTTAGGATTTATATTTTGGAAAGTGATTAATTGATTGGGCTTATATGTGGTAAGATGCTGATTGAGTCTATTTATAGAATGTGCTGAAATCGGATGAGATCACCATACATGGAAAGTATGCTTTGCATTATACTCGGTAAATCAATTCTTTCTCTGTGCGAATTGGCTATCATATTTTGGGAAAGAAATCAGTTGATTGAGCTTACCATTGATAATATGCTGAGTGGAATTATATATAGAATATGCTGACAAACTGATGAGATTACAGTGGAATGAAAGTTAATCTGTGGTATTTATGGTAAGAATTCATGCATGACCGTTGAGCTTAATTGGTTTATTCTTGGCATGATTCTTTGAGTTAATGCACGTGATAATTGAGCTGTCTCTTATATATTCTGTGCTTAACATTCCTTGTGAAGTGTAGAAGCTATTCGTGGGTCTATATTGAAGAAAAACACTTCACGTTGAAGGGTACGAAACGAACACACAAGCCATCGAATTCCTTAGACTGTTTTGAGCTTTAACTTGCAAAAAATTCGTAGTTTGTGTTGAGCCTTCATTTTCGAATCTGTACCCGTGAGCGAATGTTTAGCAACACCCTACCCTAAACCCTTTGTCTTTGGACGTGTTGTGTCTTCGGACGTGTTGAACGCACAAAGGAGCACGGTTGGAGTCTTCCGCACGTGGATGGACGAATTTGGTGGATTCGGTGGCCCTTCGGTAGCAAGCTGCATCCAGTCGGGGAATACGTCCGGTAGCCTAATTCACCCCCCTCTTAGGCATATTTTACACTTCAGTGGAGATCACAGCTTTTTGCACAAAGCCGATCCACGACACATGGCCAGCAACCAAGTATGATAGCAGCGTCATGTCATCTACCTTTGATGGAAGGCATGGAATAAAAGCTCTGCACCTATCTTATCCATTCTGATTTAATATGGAACTAATCGAATTAGATTCCCTCAAAGTTTCAAAAACTTAGGGTTTTCAAGACCTCATCAACTTAGAATAAAACTCATCATATGAAGTGCAAGCAATAACATTCTAATAAGTCTAACAGGCATCCTAAAACTCATCATATTTCACGCGAAATGCAAAGGCGAAAAACATGCTCGCATGCGCACTCACACGGGAAGAATACATTCGGGTTAGTTCCTGCTCATCGGCAAATGCTATGTGGGATATGCTCCAAGTTACTCATGAAGGAACTCAACGAGTTGTGCAAGAAAGACTGGCTCTGCTCAATCATCAGTACGAACTGTTCTCAATGGAATCTGACGAGAATATAAGCCAGATGTACGCCAGATTCATGGTAATCATGAATCAAATATTCTCTCTCGGAAAGAAGGTTCCCGACAGTGAACAAGTCAGAAAGATACTGAGATCACTGCCACGATAATGGAATGCCAAGAATTACTGCCATCTACGAATCAAATGATCTGGAAGCACTGAGCATCTCTGAATTGATTGGCTCTCCCATCTCTTACGAAATGATTCAAACGTCAATGAATGAGAAGTCGCAGCACAAAAATCAGAAGTCTATTGCGTTCAGATCCAACCAAGAAGAATCTGATTCTGATAACTAAAAAGAAGGGCTGATGAACGACCTGCTTACAAAGAGATTCGAAAGATTCGAACAGAAAAGGAGATTCAAAGGGAACACCAGCAAATTCCAGAGCAAAAATAAGGGAATCTCCACGTCCGGGAAGAAAGTTCAGAAATGCTTCCGATGCAACAAACCAGGCCACTATGCACATGAATGCCCAACAATTAACGATGAGAAACCGAGGAAGCAGAAGGCCATTGTGACAGAATCTAACGACTCTGAAATGGAACAAAGCGAGGACGAGGATCACGCTTATATGGCTGACGAGGATCAGGTATCTCGTTCTTCCTCCATTGAGAAAATTCATTTCCTAAACAGTTTATATAACAATGATTATGAAAGTGACTCATCGTTGTCTGATATAGAGAAAGTAAGAAAGAATTGCGTGGTTTACTTCAAAAAGCAGAGAGAAAGATTAAGTCACTAAATTCCTTGAATAAGGAACTGATAAAACAGCGAGATCACCTAGCTAAGGAAAAACATGAGGCTGATCTAGAGATCTCGCGTTTGAAAGGAGAGCTAGTTACTGCTAAGAAAGAGGGAATTCCATGTGACTGTGAGAAAACAGAAAAGAAAAATAGTGACTTATCCAGAGATATAGTAGAACTCAGGAATTCCTTAGATAGAGAAAAGCAGAAAGTTGATAGACTCCTTGAGTGTAAGCAGAACCTAGATATGTTGTTAAGTACTCCTAGGAATATTGGTAGGTCAAAAGCATGTTAAAAATTCTGTGCCAAAGTTTAAGTGTTTATGTTGTGGTAGAAATGGCCATTATGCATACAACAGTCCTTTAAAGAAAGTTGATAAAACTAAGTATGTCTGGAGACCTAAGAAGTCACCTGTAAATGCCATTGTTGTATCTGATAGTAACAGGAGATCACCGTCTATGCAGAATGATATCTCGTATGTTAACAGAAGTTATTTCCCCGCTAACATGTTAGGACCCAATAGAAATTGGGTACCTCAGAAGAGTGGTTCTTTCTACAGGTACGAAGAAGGAATTCCAACAAGAAAAGCAGGTGGTATCTCGACAGCGGGTGCTCCCGCCCATGACAGGTGATATAGGCAATTTTGTGTCGTTAAAGGCGGTTGATGGAGGATACGTTTCGTACGCTAACGATGCAAAAGGCAAAATCGTGGGAGTTGGTACTGTTGGTAACAATTTAAATATCACTATAGATAACGTACGGTTTGTTAGGAACTTAGAACATAATTTAATTAGCATAAGCCAATTATGTGATGATGGACTTTCGCCAAAGACAAGTGCTTTCTCAAAAATGATGATGATATTGTGTTGAGTGTGTCTAGGCATGGTAACATTTACTGCATCACTCTTGATGATATTGCTAACCAGAACGTCAAGAGTCTAGCAGTTACGCAGGATATCACATGGTTATGGCACAGACGGTTGGGACATGCCAACATGGAACTGATGTCTCACATATCATGCAATGAATTGGTGAGAGGTATTCCAGATATGAAAGCCACCAATGACAGAATTTACAGTGCCAAATGGGAAACAGACCAAGACGTCTTTCAAACCTAAGAATGTGATATCTACGTCCAGACCACTGGAACTGCTGCATCTTGACCTTTTTGGTCCGGTACAGGTTATGTCATTGAAAGGTAAACGATATGCCTTTGTTATCTGATCGACACGTGGTGTGTGAATGAAAAGTGCGACAAGTAATAATTAAAATGAATACTAAATTACTATCACCGACGTGCGATAGGCAGTGGACCTATCGTTTGTAGTGCAGTAAAGTGAGTAAACGAGTATCGAACACGAGGAATAAATCAAGTACTAGTAATGACCTATCGACTCGATATTTAACCTAAATAAAATACGCAAATTGTTTGACGACTTAACCTACAGATCGCTCCTAAATTAACTAGAGATTCAAAGAACACGCTTAGAACTGATATGAAGTTTCAGATGATAAAGATGTGCTCGGGATTCGAATCCCGCTAGGTGTGATCGCCTAAGACAATGAAATATCGTGCCTACGTGATTCTTGACTAAATCGCAGTAATTTTTCTACCCACTCGCGAATTTGCTGTCGCCCTAAACGCTCGTGGGGATCTAAAATTCAGTAATTACTAATAGCGAGGATCGAGTATTTGCTTTCGCCCTATACTCGAATCCTATCTTCTACGAACGGCCTAATCGTTGTTTAGCTGTCACCCTAAACGATTTTCCATACATTCACTTTAACACATAGACATATTAAAGCGAAGAAGCAATTTCATAGAACAATAAATAGTCCGAATACGCAAATCACGATAAACATGTCTTAAGTACGACTAATCCTAGCGTTCATCTAATCCCAAACACAAAAGGGATTTAGCTACGCATGATAGACGAGAAAACAACGAAAGAAATAAAGGATAAAGGCGAAGAATTCATGTTCTTGATATACGGATGATCTACGATGGAAGCGTTGAAGATTCTTCGTTCGTCGTCAAATTTGGCGTGATCTCGTCGATGATCCGTCTCTTGCGCTCCGGGATGCGATTCTGCATTCTTTTGTGCTAATTTTCGTCTCTAGAGTGATTTGGGTTAATCTCTGGTAAGTTGTCCCGTTTCTGGATCGAATTTGGGCTTTTTATACTGATTCCCGTGTCGGTCACGGCCTGGGACATGGGCCGTCACGGCCGTGACCAACACCGCTCGCGTCTCGTCACTTTCTATCACAGGTCACGGCCAAGCGCATTGCACGTCACGGTCGTGACCATCATCAGCGCCAGTCTCTACCTTGCGTCACGGTTTGGTGCAAGGGTCGTCACGGCAGTGACGACCGACAGTGTCTTCGTCATTTTTTCTGCCGAGTGTCACGGTCTGGAGCATCACCAGTCACTGCCGTGACCATCATCAGCGATATTGCATCCGCTCTCTGTCCCACGTCACGGCCAGACACATTATGCGTCACGGCCCTGACCGAGGGCAGTGTTACCCCTTTTCGCGCCGTTTTGCCTCGTTTTCGCTCCTTTTCGCCCGAAACTCGTCCTAAGCTCCTTCAACAACAAAACAAGTGTAAATATATCGAATAAATGCCTAAATTGATTGCTAAAGCTCTATTATACCCCGAATAAATAATATGATAAACGCATTAGAATACGTTTATCAAACCTCCCCACACTTAAGCATTTGCTTGTCCTCAAGTAAATTAGAGTTCAAAGAAGGCATCTGATCAGGTAACGGCACGATTGTTCGCAATTTATCATTAAAGCATAGAAAGCACGAAACGAAATCAAGCAAGCAATCATGGACGCTGCACTAATGACCTGCACCTGTCAACCTAAACTTCCTTAGCGCTGCAAATCGAGACCTATACCTCACAAGGGTTCACTGAATTCACTCAAGTGTATAGGGTAGCATATGATGAGTCGCTCAATTCGTGCACTAGTCCAGCCCCTACCAGAAACTTGCAAGCTAATCGCATTTCTACTATCTAAAGTGGCAAGCATAAGTTTGAGGGTCTTTTCGGGTGGACATGGGTCACATAGTTATAAAACGATAAGCATGTAATGGTCACGTAATCTTAGAGCTAGGACATGTAAGCGAATAGTATCAAAGAACATAGCATAATCACAATGATAATCACATGCCCCAATATAAGACTCGATATTCTCGCTCTGAAATTCTAGACTTTTCTGCCCGACCCCCTCGACTCAGTTCCCTTTCATTTTCTGCCCTTTCACCTTAGTTACTCTCTACTTTTATGCACTGCCCTTATTCCCTAAAAACATCAAAGTTCGGCTTTTGTCGCATAGAATACATCGTCACAGCGAATGCCGTGTACCTAAAGATACTTATTACCGAAACCTATATCTTGCCAAAGGGTTACGAGCATGCTTATGAAAGGGATTGGGTCATTTCAGAAAACGGTCAAGTCAGGGACGAGTCATTTCTCGAATAGCAGAGAAGAACATCAAATCATACACTGAAACAGTAACTCTCAAGTTCGACTTCTGCTCTATTCTAATTAATTGGGGGTTCATATAATCTCTGGAGGCTTATTCGGGTCAGGGGCATTTTATAACATACGAGGTAAGCAACGAATAGGCTCAGGCTCAACGTGGCTAACTAATGGGTTCGTCATGGTTAAGAAAATTTTGGCCCTGGACTTGATTCCTATTGCCCTCATCATTTCACACTAACACACCAAAACAGTTTCAACACGCATCAGACAGGCAAGTTCTAGAGAGATATAGACTAGGCACGTCACACAACCAAGAAAAATGAGCATAAGCTCGTCAGGCTCAAACTCTCACACGAAACAGGGTTATGTGTACGGATCTCTCAAAACAGTGCTATATCTATTCAGGCAGATAAGATTCAATCAGTCATGCATGTCCTAATTGCTCACAGAATTTCACAGAATGCAGACCAACTCGAGATAAGCGCAAACAATCATGCCTGATTCAGTAATTTATGCCTTTCCAACGAACTCAACGACTCACGGACACGTCATAAAAATTTAAAAATTTTCACGTAAGTTCTAAAACTAAATTCCCCTCCCCACACTTAAGTCAGACGTTGTCCTCAACGTAAAAAAATGATAAAAGCGAAGGAAAAAAGAGTTTAAAAGAACGGGACTCCCCTGACGTGGTCGTGTCGTAGTTGTTTATTATGCGCGTGAAGGTCGTGTTGTAATCCATTATGCGTATCCTAGCGCTAGCTAGAGAGCAATAGACACGAAAAGAGAGTAGTCATAAGATTAACTAGAAACATAGTTATAAGCGCAATGTCATAAATGAAACACAGGCGACTACGCAAGCAAACGCAATGTCATAAAGGTAAAAGAAGAAATCCCTAAGGAGGTGGCGGCGGTGGCTGTGGTGATGGTGGCCTCGGGCGCAGGAAAGCCATCGATTGCTGGGAATACTTGAGCGTCGAGTCCATGGCTTGAAGGGCCTGGTTATAACGCTCTAGCTCTGCGTCGTAACGGCGGTGGGCTTCCTCGTTCTGGCGCTCGTACTCTTTCTGTCGACGCCGAGTCTCTTCGTTGTATCGTTGGAGCTCGTCGTCCCTCTGTAGCGAGTCGGCGTTCATGCGCATCATGTCCTGGCGCAGTGCTTCAAGGTCCGCAGTAGACGCGAAGCGGGCGACGCCGGATGACTCGCCATGGTGGTAGCCGGATGAGTAAGAGGGCCCTGTAGTTGTCGTGTCTGTCTCCACTGGGTGGGGACCCTCGATACATCTCGTGCCAGATGTACACCTTGTTAGCGCGAGTCCAGGTCGGCGCCTTCACGAGCATCTTCATCTTCACTAATGCCTCCTCGTTCACGGGGTGGCGCCCGCCTACAATCTCCATCTCGGGTGCATTCTCTGGCCAGTAGCGTAATCCCTTGATCACCTTGGTGATGAGTGGTCCTACAGCGATCTTCCCATTCCGTCTTGCTTCCGCCTGAGCGCTGAAGGCGTGGGCCACCGCCATCCCCAAATGGACTCGTTCGCCAGGTAAAATAAATCGCGGAGGGTGACTGCTCCGTGCGAGTCACCCCTCGGTGTAAGCGAGGTCGTCAGGAGGCGGTGAATGTAGCGCAGTCCTGGGCTCCTCAATGCAGACGCCTTTGACGTCTTTGCGCTGTACGCCGGCTCGCCGGGTCGAGCGATGTCAGCCCAGCAGCCCTGTCGTCCGCCCGGTTGATCAAAATACGTCGCATAGGGCTGGTGTGGGTGTGGGCGTGGTACGCCAAGTGCATGGCACAGGTTGTCGTCCATCACTATCTGCTCTTCATTGAACGCCCGGAATCTGAGCTTGCTGTCGCCGTATTCGTCGTAGGAGAACGTGGCAAGGAACTCCAGGGTGAGTTCCTTGTATGCCGGTTCGTCGATGGCCAGGAAGGTGTTCCATCCACTAAGTGATAAGTACTGGGCAACCTGCTGGTCGATGTGGTGCTTCGCCAGCGTCTCGTGGTCGATTTGGTCCATGGCTATGAACTCCATTCCCTTCAGCCTGGTGTATCGCGCCGTCTGGGCCTCGTCAGTGAACTGACCCATGGCTTCTAGCATTGTCGGCGGGGGCCCGCGTCGCCTTTGACGAACGGGCGAACGCGAGGCCGGGTCACGTGAGGCTGAGGATCGACTTTTACCCATAGTACCTGAAAGTGAAAGTGTCAGCTCAAAGAGATAGCAAATAAACGCAAGCAACCTGACTCGACCAAAATATTTACAGGAGACATGTAGTAATCTCGATCACATGCAAAAGTTCAAAGCGGCATTTTGTCGAACACGTCACGGGCAAGTTGGGGTAAGCATATCAAATCCAAGATTAATGTTCCAAATCAACAAATTACGCATACCCAACATGTCAATAGCATGTAATCATCATAAAATAGCACGAAGCACACGAAATTGGGCTTAATTTCGAAAAGCCCCAAAATCGAAATTAGGGTTCTCCGTAAACATGTCGCAATTCAACGTCAATTCACGTAATTAAGCATGATTGAAGAGCTCCTAGCATGTATCTACCAATAATTAGAGCAAGTCAAACACAAAATTGGTCCCAATTCAAAAAGCCCCAATTTCGAAAATTAGGGTTCGTCATCAAAATCCGAAAAGTCGCAACTAATTTCAACGAATTAAGCATACCCAATAGTAGATATATCATGTAATGAACAATTAAGAATAGATTCATATCCAAAAATTAACAATTTCGACGAGATTCTCCAAAATTTAGATCGAAATAGTGCAAAGAAGAAGAAAGTTCATACCTTGAAGTTTGAATTAAGCTAGGGAAGAATCTCCGTGAATTTTAGGAGGTTATCACCGGATTGGGTGGCGGCAGCGTCGACTTGTGGCGGTGATAGGGTGGATGAAGGTGATTTGTGGGTGGTAGTGTTGGTGGGAGAGAAAAATCGCGAGAGAGAGAGAAGAGGGAGAAAAAGAAGGAAAAAAATTGGATTTTCTACCTTAAATCCGTGACCGTCACGGCCGTGACCTATAAAGGTCTTGGTCGTGACGGGAGGCAGTGAGCGTCTCTGTCTGTCGTCACGGCCGTGACACTCGCGTCATAGGCCGTGACCAAGTCGAGATAATTTTTTTTTTTCAACAACGTCACGGCCGTGACGGCTTAAGCCGTTGGCCGTGACATGAGGCAGAGAGGTCACTGGAGTGAGTCACGGCCGTGACTGCTTAAGCAGTTGGTCGTGACATGAGGCAGAGTGCTCGAATTGAGGTCCCTCTAGGTCACGGCCGTGATGTCTTAGGCCATTGACCGTGACGTATGGCAGTAGAGGCCCCTGGAAGGAGTCACGGCCGTGACCTGTTAAGCAGTTGGCCGTGACCCTTTTTTTTTTCTAAGGTAGTGCGTAAGACATAAATGAAAATACCTGGGTTGCCTCCCAAGAAGTGCTTCCTTTACCGTCGTTAGCCGGACGTCTTTCTGTTCGCTCACGTCTGGAAGTCTAGGTATAGTACTTCCCTCTCGGTCGCGTCTTCCTCGCCCGCGTGATAGTGTTTCAATCTATGGCCGTTCACCTTAAAGGTACCCTTCTCCATACCTGAAATCTCAACAGTACCATAAGGGAAAACACGGGTAACAGTGAACGATCCTGACCAGCGTGATCTAAGCTTGCCAGGAAAAAGCCTAAGTCGAGAGTTAAAAAGAAGGACTTGGTCCCCTTCCTGAAACTCTCGCCTTTGCCTAATCTTTTTATCATGATAGGCTTTGGATCGTTCCTTGTACATGCGGGCGTTATCGTAAGCCGATAAGCGCCACTCGTCTAATTCGTTTATTTGGAGTTGCTGCTTTCCGCCGGCGTTCCCCAAATCAAGATCCAAGGACTTGATGGCCCAATATGCCTTATGCTCTATTTCTACGGGAAGATGGCATGCTTTTCCATAGACTAGTCTATATGGTGTGGTGCCTATGGGAGTCTTATACGCAGTCCTATATGCCCAAAGTGCATCATTTAACTTGTTCGCCCACTCCCTACGGTTCCCCTCTATAGTTTTCTCTAGAATGCGTTTCAACTCGCGATTCACGACTTCGACTTGACCACTAGCTTGGGGATGAAACGGGGTGGATAGGCTATGCTTAACACCGTAACGTTCTAAAGTGCGTGCAAACTGGGTGTTACAAAAGTGAGTGCCTCTATCACTAATAATGCATCTAGGTGCCCCAAAACGTGAAAATAACGCTCGCAAAAATCTAACGACTACCCTAGCGTCGTTTGTGGGTAAGGCTTGCGCCTCGGCCCACTTAGACACATAATCGACGGCAACTAGGATGTACTTATTATTGTATGAGCTAGGAAATGGACCCATGAAATCTATGCCCCATACATCGAATATCTCACATACCAAAAAGAAATTCTGAGGCATTTCGTCGCGTTTGGAGAGATTACCTGCGCGCTGACACTGATCACAAATGTCAACGTACCTTTGGGCGTCCTTGAAGATTGTGGGCCAGTAAAATCCACAACACCTTCTGGGCGGTTCTGTTTGCTGCATAGTGTCCTCCGGTTGGTCCATTGTGACAATGTCTAAGGATCTGCGTCGATTCTGGGGCTGCCACGCATCGCCGTATTACCTAGTCTGCACATCGCCTGAAAAGATACTGGTCTTCCCAAAAGTAGTACCTTAACTCAGAAAAGAATTTCTTCTTTTGCTGACTCGTGTACTCCTTTGGTAGGACCCTTGCAACAAGATAGTTAGCATAATCTGCGAACCAGGGAGTGTCGTCACTTACCACATGTATCGCGTAGAGGTGCTCGTCTGGGAACCGATCGTGTATCGCCCTTTCGTCCTTCTGATATATCTCGGACTCCTCTAGTAGAGAGAGGTGATCCGCCGCCAAGTTCTCTGCACCTTTCTTATCGCGAATCTCGATGTCGAATTCTTGCAGTAGCAGGATCCACCTAATTAGCCGTGGCTTGGCATCGGGCTTTGCTAACAAGTACTTAAGGGCAGAGTGGTCAGTAAAAACAATAACTTTAGATAGGATTAGATATGACCTGAACTTGTCGAAAGCGAAAACGACGGCCAACAGCTCCTTTTCGGTGGTCGTGTAATTGGCCTGGGCTGCGTCTAGCGTCTTACTCGCGTAGTAGATCGGTCTGAAGTGGTTGTCCTTACGCTGCCCTAGCACGGCCCCAACTGCATAGTCACTAGCATCGCACATTAGTTCAAAGGGAAGCCCCCAATCAGGGGCTACCATAATAGGTGCTGCGATAAGTCTTTCCTTAAGTAAATTGAAAGCATGCAGACATTCGTCATTAAAATCAAACGGGGCATCTTTCTCTAACAATCTAGACATAGGACGTGCAATCTTAGAAAAATCTTTGATAAACCTGCGATAAAATCCCGCATGTCCTAGAAAGCTTCTAATCGACTTCACGTTCGAGGGGACAGGCAATTTTTCTAAGGTTTCTAACTTAGCCCGGTCAACTTCGATTCCTTTAGAGGAGATCTTGTGACCGAGGACTATACCCTCTCGAACCATGAAGTGGCACTTTTCCCAATTAAGTGCCAAGTTCGTTTCCTCGCATCGTGCGAGTACGAGCTTTAGATTTGACAAACATGCATCAAATGACGACCCGAAAACAGAAAAATCGTCCATAAATACCTCCATTACCTCACCTACCAATTCGTCGAATATGGCCATCATGCATCGCTGGAAGGTGGCCGGGGCATTGCATAAGCCAAATGGCATCCTTCGGTACGCGAACGTTCCGAACGGGCAAGTGAACGTCGTCTTTTCTTGGTCCTCGGGTGCTATGGGAATCTGTAAATAACCTGACAAGCCGTCAAGGAAACAGTAGAATGAGTGACCCGCTAATTTTTCTAGCATTTGATCAATAAATGGTAGAGGGAAATGATCCTTTCGCGTGGCATCGTTCAACTTCCTGTAGTCGATGCAGACGCGCCATCCGGTCACGGTCCTCGTCGGGATCAGTTCGTTCTTGTCGTTGGTGACGACCGTCATGCCTCCTTTCTTTGGAACTACTTGGACCGGGCTGACCCATGCGCTGTCTGAAATGGGATAGATCATCCCCGCGTCTAGCAATTTGATCACCTCCTTCTTTACCACGTCCTTCATGTTGGGGTTGAGCCGCCTTTGGCGTTGAGCGACCGGCTTGAAATCGTCCTCCATAAGGATCTTGTGCGTGCAATAGCTCGGGTTGATACCCCTTATGTCGGATATCTTCCACGCCAACGCCTTCTTGTGTGCCTTCAACACGTCTAAGAGCTGGCCCTTCTGTCCGTCGTCGAGGTTCGACGAGATGATGACCGGCAGCCCTCCGTTGTTGCTTAGAAACGCGTACTCGAGGTGGTCGGGCAGCGGCTTCAATTCCAGGACAGGTGGCTCCTCTACCGAGCTCTTTTCCTTGTCCTCTTCGCTGCTCTCGTCGATAGCTATGATCGGCTCGTCGACCTCTTCCCCACACTCATCGATCGCCATAAGTGTATGCATGTCGTGATCGTCCACCTGTGACAGACCTTGCACGGAAAAGAGAAAGTCGTGGTCAAATACGTCCAAAAAGTAACATTTATCATCTTGCTCGCCGCTCTTTTTCATCGAGTCGGCCATATTAAAAGTAACTTTCTCGCCGTCTACTGTCAGGGTCAAAGTCCCATTCCTAACGTCTATCATGGTCTCCCCCGCTCGCTAGGAACGGTCTACCTAAAATCAGGGGAACATTCTCGTCTTCCTCCATATCTAAAATAACGAAATCTGCGGGAATCACAAACTTATCAACTTTAACTAAGACATCCTCGATAACACCTCGAGGGTATTTCAACGACCTATCAGCTAGTTGGAGACTCATCCTAGTGGGTCGTGGCTCACCTAGGCCTAAACGCTTAAACATAGAATACGACATAAGATTAATGCTAGCGCCTAGGTCTGCTAATGCACGCTCAATTACTAAATCTCCTATAAGACATGGAATAGTAAAACTCCCTGGATCCTTGAGCTTCTTAGGGATTTTGCTTTGGAGAATTGCCGAGCACTCTCCTCGTAGGCAGACGGAGGAGACGTGTTCGAGCTTCCTTCTGTTTGTCAGCAGGTCCTTCAAGAACTTGGCGAAGCTGGGCATCTGCGTAATAGCTTCAACGAAAGGTAAGTTAATATGCAACTCTTTACACATACCCATAAATTTACCAAACTGCGCCTCGTTCTTGTCCTTCTTCAGTCGAGCCGGGTACGGGATCTTCGGCTGGTATGGCTTCACTGGTGGCCGCTGGATCTCCGTCACCTTTTCCTTCTCGGGCTCGACCTTCTCCTTGTCAGTGTCGGTCTTCTCGACATCGTCGCCCCTGATCTCCTCAACTTCGGGCTCGTCGTGGCTCTCAAAGTTGGCATTCTCCTTGGCCTTCTTTTTGGCGGGCACTTCTTACAATTCTTGCCCATTCCTCAGCGTCACCGCCTTGCAGTACTCCTTAGGATTCGGCTCGGTGTAGCTTGGGAGCGATCCCTGAGTACGCCCCGCCAACTGCTTCGCCATCTGGCCCATCTGCTACTCCAGCTTTTTTAGCGAGGCGTCTGTGTTCTGAGCACGCAAGTCGTTCGCCTCCATGTACTCCTCCATCTTCGTCATACGGCTCTCGTGGGCTGCGGTGGTGCTACTGAAATTCGTGAGGAGTGTCTTCATCATGTCCTTCATCTCCCTCATGTCGTCGAATCCTCCCGCGGACGCGTTCTGGTACTGTCGTGGTGGCCCGTTTTGGAACCCGGAAGGTCTGGGCTGAAATCCTGGTGGTCCTTGGCTCTGATGGTTCTGATTCCCGTACGCCAGGTTTGGATGTTCCCGAGGCTGGAAACTTCGTTGGCCGCCTTGGTAATTTCCCATATAATCTACGTGTTCCAGCGGCTGCCCAAGTTGGCAATCTGAGGTCTCGTGGGCTGCGCCGCAAATCCCGCATAATGGTACGTAAGGCGTGTGCTGTGTCGGTGTGGTGGTGGCCACAGCGTTCACGGGCTGAGTCTGCCCAGACTTGGGAAGCAATGCACCAATCACTGTCTGCAACTGTGAGTTCGTCGAGCGATTTGCTGCTGGAGCGCCTCGATCTTGGCATTAGTGGTCGTCTCCTCGCTAACTCCGAACATACCGGTTGTCTTCATCCTGGCATTGCCCCTCATGAAACTGTTCCTCGAGTAGTCCTCAATCAAATTCCACGTGTCAGTGGGGTTGAGCTTCACGAGCCCTCCTCCTGCGGCTCCGTCTAACATATGGACCGTCTGATCATTGAGCCCCTCGTGGAATCGGTTGATCTGGGCTGCCTTCGACATCCCGTGCTGTGGGCACCTCTTCAATAGCGCCTTGTAACGCTCCCATACCTCGTAAAGATTTTCAGACTCCTTCTGATGGAATAAAGAGATTTCTGTCTTCAATCGTAGCACCTTCGACAGTGGGAAGTAGTGGCCGATAAACGCGGCTCGCAGCTCCTCCCATGTAGTGATTGAGCGAGGTGGTAACATCTCAAGCCAATCCTTGGCTCTGAACTTCAAAGAGAACGGGAATAACATGAGCTTAATCGCGTCGCCCGGAACACTATTGATTTTGATGGTGTCGGTCACCGTCAGAAACGCCTTCAGATGGGAGTAAGGATCGTCATCGGGGTTGCCCTCGAACTGGGCCGTCTGAAAAATCATCTGAAGCCAAGAATGCTTCAGTTCAAAATTGTTGTTCTCGATCGGCGGGATGACAATCGCCGACTCCGTACCGCCTAGCGCGGCATTCTTGAGGAGGTCCTGAAGTGATGGTTCCTCCTCTGGAATGTTGTGGACGGGCACTCGGTGGTCCGCCATGTCTACTTCTGTATTGGGACTATCTACGGTTGTCTCTACACGTGAGTTTTGGATGTATTCCTGCGAACTATCCTCTGAATAACAGACTAATGGATCCTGAGAGCTGGTGGATGCTCCTTCGGTATCGTACTTAAGCTTCCTTCGCAACTTTCGTTCGAAATCCGGGTCTGCGTCAACGATGGGGCCCGATGGATGGCTTCGGGTCATTCACCGCTGAATCGTACCTACAACGAGTGAGAAACGAAAATTAGCGAAGAAGTAAACAAATACGTCGAATAAGAATACGAAATCAATAGCGACGCAGGAAAACAACTAACGCAAATAACACAAATAACGCAAATAGTAAAGAAAAACAAAGAAAACGTCAAAATAAAAGTGGCTAAAGTACCGAACTACGGTGTTCCTAGTATCAATTTATTCCCCGGCAACGGCGCCAAAAACTTGATCGACACGTGGTGTGTGAATGAAAAGTGCGACAAGTAATAATTAAAACGAATACTAAATTACTATCACCGACGTGCGATAGGCAGTGGACCTATCGTTTGTAGTGCAGTAAAGTGAGTAAACGAGTATCGAACACGAGGAATAAATCAAGTACTAGTAATGACCTATCGACTCGATATTTAACCTAAATAAAATACGCAAATTGTTTGACGACTTAACCTAACAGATCGCTCCTAAATCAACTAGAGATTCAAAGAACACGCTTAGAACTGATATGAAGTTTCAGATGATAAAGATGTGCTCGGGATTCGAATCCCGCTAGGTGTGATCGCCTAAGACAATGAATATCGTGCCTGCGTGATTCTTGACTAAATCGCAGTAATTTTTCTACCCACTCGCGAATTTGCTGTCGCCCTAAACGCTCGTGGGGATCTAAAATTCAGTAATTACTAATAGCGAGGATCGAGTATTTGCTTTCATCCTATACTCGAATCCTATCTTCTACGAACGGCCTAATCGTTGTTTAGTGTCGCCCTAAACGCTTTTCCATACATTCACTTTAACACATAGACATATTAAAGCGAAGAAGCAATTTCATAGAACAATAAATAGTCCGAATACGCAAATCACGATAAACATGTCTTAAGTACGACTAATCCTAGCGTTCATCTAATCCCAAACACAAAAGGGATTTCGCTACGCATGATAGACGAGAAAACAACGAAAGAAATAAAGGATAAAGGCGAAGAATTCATGTTCTTGATATACGGATGATCTACGATGGGAGCGTTGAATATTCTTCGTTCGTCGTCAAATTTGGCGTGATCTCGTCGATGATCCGTCTCTTGCGCTCCGGGATGCGATTCTGCGTTCTTTTGTGCTAATTTTCGTCTCTAGAGTGATTAGGGTTAATCTCTGGTAAGTTGTCCCGTTTTTGGATCGAATTTGGGCTTTTTATACTGATTCCCGTGTCGGTCACGGCCTGGGACATGGGCCGTCACGGCCGTGACCAACACCGCTCGCGTCTCGTCACTTTCTGTCACAGGTCACGGCCAAGCGCATTGCACGTCACGGCCGTGACCATCATCAGCGCCAGTCTCTGCCTTGCGTCACGGTTTGGTGCAAGGGTCGTCACGGCCGTGACGACCGACAGTGTCTTCGTCCTATTTTCTGCCGAGTGTCACGGTCTGGAGCATCACCAGTCACGGCCGTGACCATCATCAGCGATATTGCATCCGCTCTCTGTCCCACGTCACGGCCAGACACATTATGCGTCACGGCCGTGACCGAGGGCAGTGTTACCCCTTTTCGCGCCGTTTTGCCTCGTTTTCGCTCATTTTCGCCCGAAACTCGTCCTAAGCTCCTTCAACAACAAAACAAGTGTAAATATATCGAATAAATGCCTAAATTGATTGCTAAAGCTCTATTATACCCCGAATAAATAATATGATAAACGCATTAGAATACGTTTATCATTATCGTAGACGACTATACTAGGTACACATGGGTCTTATTTCTTGCGCACAAAAGTGAGGCTTTAGATAACCTTGTGCCACTGATTAAGAAGCTAGAAAATGAGAAAGAGATGAAGGTCCATAAGATTAGGAGTGATAACAGTCTAGAATTTGATAGTAAATCATTTGGATCGTTTTGTGATGAAAATGGTTATCGTCATAATTTTTCAGCCCCTATTACGCCTCAACAGAACGGAGTGGTCGAGAGGAAAAATAGAGTACTACAAGAAATGGCTAGGACTATGCTGAGCGAATATAATACGCCAAAGCATTTTTGGTCTGAAGTTTAGTACGGCTTGTTATGTTTCGAATAGGATTTTCCTTAGACCGATTATTAAGAGAACTCCTTATGAACTTTGGAATGATAAAACCCCTAACATAGGATATTTCCATGTATTTGGCTGCAAATGTTTTATTTTGAATGATAGGGATAAGAGAGGAAAATTCGATTCCAAAGTAGATGAAGAGATATTCCTAGGTTACAGCCTTCGTTCCAAAGCTTTTCGAATGTTTAATAATAGGAAGAAGACTGTTCAAGAATCTGTGCATATTACATTTGATGAATTTCCTAATGCAGATGCTAAGGAAGGTATAGTTGTGTCTCCTGCAGGTATACATCTTACTAACAAAGAGGTGAACGCAATTCCATTGGAACTAGATGCTATGTCAGAGGAACCTGAGGCTTCAGACGAACAACAGTGCAGAAAATTCAAACATGCATCCGGCCATCCCACTGAACAAGTCATAGGGAATATCACTTCAGGGATCAAAACGACAGCAACTGCACGAAATGATATTGCTGAGGAATCACATGACGTGCAGTTATCAACCATGGAACGTAAGACAGTAAATGAAGCTCTTGACGACAAATCATGGGTGATTGCCATGGAAGAAGAGCTAGCACAATTCGAAAAGAGCCAAGTGTGGACTCTTGTTGAAAGACCTAACGACAAGTCCATAATAGGCACGAAGTGGGTGTTTTGCAACAAGCTGGACGAAAACGGTAATGCAACACGGAAGAAAGCCAGGTTAGTTTCCAAAGGTTATTCCCAATAAGAAGGTATACATTTTCAAGAAACCTTTGCACCCGTAGCTAGGCTTGTTTCAATACGCATTTTACTTGCATATGCATCCTTTAAAAGATTCAAGCTTTTCCAAATGGACGTGAAAAGTGCATTTTTAGCGGTTTTATAAATGAGGAAGTTTATGTCGAGCAACCTCCCGAGTTTGAAAAAGAAGAATTTTCAAATCACGTCTTCAAATTAAACAAAGCTCTATATGGTTTAAAACAGGTCCCTATGGCATGGTATGAAAGATTGAGTAGATTTTTACTAGACATGGACTTTACAACAGGAACAACAGATAACACTCTGTTTATAAAATGCGAAGGGAATCACATACTACTTGTGCAGATATACTGATGATATCATATTTGGCAGCACTAACATCACTCTTTGCGAGAATTTTTATAAGTCTATGCAACAGGAATTTGAGATGAGCCTAATGGGAGAACTCACGTACTTCCTTGGACTGTAAATCAAGCAATTGGACACGGGAACATTCATATCTCAAACGAAGTACACGAAAGCACTACTTGAAAAATTCGGAAAGGCTAATTCCAAGGTACTTCCCACTCCTATGCATCAGACCGCCAAAATTGACAGTGATGAACAAGGTACGCCCTATGACCAAACTAAGTATAGAGGTATGATCGGAAGTTTGCTCTACCTTATGGCAAGCAGACCCGATATTATGTTTGCTATTGGTCTATGTTCTAGATATCAGTCGAGTCCTAGGGAATCTCACTTGACAGCAGTCAAGCATATATTTAGATATTTGAAAGGAACAGTCAATTTTGGAATGTGGTATCCAAATTCCAAAGAATTCCCATTAATGGAATACTCAAACGATGATTATGCCGGTTCTAGAGAAGATAGGAAAAGTACTAGGGAATTCCCTTGTTAGTTGGTCCAGCCGGAAACAAAATGCTGTCGCCCTGTCCACAACCGAAGCAGAATATACAGCCTTAGGAAGTTGTTCTCAGCAAATCCTTTGGATGAAACAGACCTTGAGTGATTACGGTTTAAGGTACGACCAAATCCCTATTTTCTGTGATAGTACTAGTGCCATTAGTATCACTAAGAATCCCTTATACCACTCTCGAACTAAGCATATAGAGGTGAAACATCATTTTATTCGAGATCATGTCCAGAAAGGGATATCAGCGTAAACTTCGTAGGAACTAATGATCAGCTGGCTGATATCTTCACGAAACCCCTTATTGAGAGTAGATTTTGTGATATTCGTGATCGATTAGGAATTATTGAGCACAAATAGGAAAAGTGACTAGATAATTTAGCCCTTAGTATCTCTTCAATCTTATCCTTTAGGATCTTTTCGATTTTATCCCTTGATTCTATTGATATTTTTTTTATTCTACCTTCCTTATCTATCCTATTTCTTTCCATTTATGGGGAGATTATTTTTTTAAATAGATTTTATTCGAGATTTATGTTAAAATCTATTTTCAGCCGGAAATTCCTTCTAATTTTTGAACTCTGATCTTAGTCCTTATTTCGTTCCTTAATCTCCGTAAGATATCCTCTGATCTTCATTTAATTCCATCTAACAGGCAGTTTCCTTTTCTACCTTTGATTTTTTAAAATTTGAACTTTGAATCCTTTCCTTATCTGCCTCACGTCTAGTCGATATTACATCTCTCCATAGTTTCTTTCCATTCTCATCCAAGAAGCTTTCGACCTTTATGTAACCACCCACTCTCTTCCTTCTTGAATCTATTCAAAGCCTAAGTCTTTCACTTCATTATTTCGCTCCTCAATCATTCGATCTCAATCGGGACAAAAACCAAAGGCGCCAGATGAGTCTCCGACAAGAAGCAAAAGGCTGCTATCATCAAATCCCCAATCTCTCCGAAAGCCACTCGTTTGAAATCAGGAAGAAAAAAGATCAAGAGAGCGACGACGAGCAGGGAACCATAGCTGATTTTAAACGGAGTATCAAAGGCATCAATGATGATAACAGGAAGAAGTTCAATGAGATCTCACGGCACTTTAAAAGGGTTAAAAAGTTTATGAAGGAGATCTTCACGTCTCTGAATATCACTGAATCATCATCTGCCTCATCTGATAGTGATCCAGCCTTAGAACTTCGATCCCCAATGATCTCCTAGCTTTAGTATGCCTAGTTCCCGTCTGCGCTTAGTACTAAGTTATTTTATTTTGCTGGTTTTTGGGTTACTAGGTGTGGTAAGTTGCACGTTTTTGGTAAGTTAGTGGTGTTTTGGATCCCTTCCTTTTTGATGCTGAAGGGGGAGAATTTTGGGCAATTAATGCCGTGTTTTGGGTGTTTTGGTTTGGTGTCGAGTTGTTCACTTTTTTTGCCTTAGTTATCTCGGTATGCGATTAATACTATCGGCTTGCTTTTATATGCTTATGTCTTAATCCATCTGTGCTTGAGTTTGTGATTTGTTAAGGATTGAGGAATTCCGCACATAGGCAGGCGGAGCAAACTGATGTGATGTGATAACTTGAGACATTCCATGATGTGATAATTTGCCGCATTCCGTGGTAACTTGTGACATTCCATGTGATATGATCTGATAATTGCTAAATCTTTGCTACTGTGCTTTACATAGGAATATTAGCAATTAGACAGGGGGAGCATGCTTTGAAATTTGATAAATTTATTTGCTCCGATCATATGTCACATGCCCTGATACTTAAACATGCTACGTGCATAATTGGCTTCATATCGAGTGTACTCATATGCTTAAGATACGCATTAATTACTTAACATCATCAAAAAGGGGGAGATTGTAGACCTTTTTGGTCCAAATGTTTATGAGAGTTTTGATTATTCCAAGTAATTATGTATTATGGGGGTACAATTTAGAAAACTCGATATGTATGATTTATGATGTTTAAGTATGTGAAAATATTCGATTAATTGCTTCAATATGATTTAAATCGTTAAAAAAGTAGAGCATATGTGATTTTGCGCTTAACTGGAATATTGTTGTGATCACCTGGATATGAGCCGTTTCGCATGAATGGAATCTCACTGTGTGCTATATATGGAAAATATACTATGTTGAGTGATATGTGAACTGTCTGTGAGAATAAGTTATTTTAGGAAAGATTATCGATGTGATCACCCGGATATGAATGTGTGCTATATATGGAAAGGATATTATGCTTGAGTGCTTATATGTGATTGATTTATTTTAGGAAAGAATATTAATGATATATCCGTTTGAGTGCTATCTTATTTGACTCTAAAATCAGTGAATCATGATCTATCTTTCCTTATGCGACTTAGGATTTATATTTTGGAAAGTGATTAATTGATTGGGCTTATATGTGGTAAGATGTTGATTAATTCTATTTATGGAATGTGCTGAAATCGGATGAGATCACCATACATAGAAAGTTTGCTTTGCATTATACTCGGTAAATCAATTCTTTCTCTGTGCGAATTGGCTATCATATTTTGGGAACGAAATCAGTTGATTGAGCTTACCATTGATAATATGCTGAGTGGAATTATATATGGAATATGCTGACAAACTGATGAGATTACAGTGGAATGAAAGTTAATCTGTGGTATTTATGGTAAGAATTCATGCATGACCGTTGAGCTTAATTGGTTTATTCTTGGCATGATTCTTTGAGTTAATGCACGTGATAATTGAGTTGTCTCTTGTATATTCTGTGCTTAACTTTCCTTGTAAAGTGTAGAAGCTATTCGTGGGTCTATATAGAAGAAAAACACTTCACGTTGAAGGGTACGAAACGAACACACAAGCCATCGAATTCCTTAGACTGTTTGAGCTTTAACTTGCGAAAAATTCGTAGTTTGTGTTGAGCCTTCATTTGCGAATCTGTACCCGTGAGCGAATGTTTAGCAACACCCTACCCTAAACCCTTGTCTTCGGACGTGTTGTGTCTTCGGACGTGTTGAACGCACAAAGGAGCACGGTTGGAGTCTTCCGCACGTGGAGGGACGAATTTGGTGGATTCGGTGGCCCTTCGGTAGCAAGCTGCATCCAGTCGGGGAATAGGTTTCCTGGGTAAACGACGTGGATCGAAACTTGGCGTGCGGCAGCCTAGGTGGAGGTCTAGTTTCCATAGTGTTTCGGTTGTATAAGGGTCGATCATTTTGTAACCATAACCGGTAATACTCAGTGATTGATTGGAACTCTTGGGGAAATTTACTTTCTGCTATTTACTTTTCTGTGAGACAAACCCGGAACGCCTGCAAATGACTAGGTAATATCGTTGAAACGCTTTCTGAAAATAACGTGATATTTTGTGAAACAGGGTTATGGAGATAAAGTTTTATCCTCTCAGTGCTTTCCAGGAAATAACACACTCTGCAAATATCTTCTTAAAGAAAATTATTTTTCAAAGAAGAACAAGCCAAAATTTTTATAGCCTAATTCACCCCCTCCCCCTCTTAGGCATATTTTACACTTCAGTAGAGATCACAGCTTTTTGCACAAAGCCACTCCACGACTCATGGCCAGCGACCAAGCACGATAGCAGGGTCATGTCATCTACCTTTGATGGAAGGCAAATAATAAGTCTGGACCTATCATATCCATTCTGATTTAATATGGAACTAATCGAATTAGATTCCCTCAAAGTTTCAAAAACTTAGGGTTTTCAAGACCTCATCAACTTAGAATAAAACTCATCATATGAAGTGCAAGCAATAACATTCAAATAAATCTAACGGGCATCCTATGTAAATCATCGTGGAAAATAAACATGATAAAGCATTCATCACATGAATTTGAAATGAATAAATTCACCAATTTATGTAAGCAATCATTTACATGTCAATGCATTTTAGCAATAATTATCCGTCGTTCATCATATCAACAAAAATATATTTCCTAGGATCACAGAAAACACTTTTCTTATGAAGAAATTATGCGTTTCGTGAAAAGAAGCAAATAAATTTGTTTATCGTATAAACAACCAAAGCAAAATCTGATTTAAAGATGCTAAAACCCGTGGCTCTGATACCACTGTTGGGATCGCTAGGTCGCACGAGGCGATCGCAACAGAAATTTCGAAACAAAAATATACATTTATCGCATAAATGTTTGCCCCGTTGATTCCTCTAGCGATTGTTGGGATCGCCATCTTTTAAAATCATGTAGGTTGTATTTTGCTTTGTTAGGATTTAGAATATACCTATTCCTTAACTTCTTTTTAGTGACGAAAGGAGAGGGAATCAATTCCCGGCTAGTGGCTAACACCGTCTTCTTAAGTTCGTCGTAGGATGTAGACGTCACCGTACTCGTACTCGTCGTAGGGATTCTAATGCCTCCCCTCTAATTGAGTCCACCTTTCAGAGTATGACGCCGGAATGATTTCTTCGCTAGTAGAAACTATCCGGACCTTTAAATCAATACAAGATAAGGAATATCAAAGAAAACTCTTTTCTTTTTCAAGGGCACGTCACAACAAGCGAGTATTCGTATCTGCCCTTTTTTCTTCCGTGGTTGTTACATGATTTATATAGACCTCCACACATAACGTTTGTGTATGGATAATTACAAAAAAAAAAAGAAAAAAACGTGTAACATATATGCATTTATATTAGTATGTAAAACCATTCTACACACAAGCACACGTTAGCCATTTTAGTCAAAACATTAATGGTCTTTTAACTTCTCATTAATTCACATAAAACGTTTTTGCATTATATATACATCATATGTATATGATAGTACACACTCAAAACCATTTTATAGTCTTTAAATTCAAAATTTAAGAACTACAATGCCAAGACTTTGAAAAACCCTTTTTTTCCTTGAATTGGGCTTGATTTTTTAAGCGAAACCGCTTAAGGACTTAATTTGATTTTTAAAGTCCAACTTTAAATTCAACTATTATTTAGGTAAAGCCCAAATAATCAAATCTATTGATTATTTTATTCCTTCAATTAAACAATCAAATTATTTAATATTTTAATCAGTCTAACAATTGGAATATCGATTTCATATTGTAATTCTCCAAAACTTCGTGTGACCCTTTTTTAGGTTCACAATCAACACTAGTAGTGGATTTACAACTCCTTGTAATTTACTGAAAATAACTCCTTAATCTCACGAATCCACAAATCACGGTAACACCTAGCAAGTAGCGTGATTATCTAGGATTGAGTGAAATAGCGAGCACACCTTTTCAATTGCAAGTGCATACACGTAAAATCTTTTCGATGACTAATTTCCGGATTAGACCGTGGGCATAGAATTATAAGTTGAAACCCAATTGATCTAATTACTATGATTCCATTTCAAGTTTAAATGATTCATTTATGAATCTCAATTCATCCTGCCTTGGCCAAGGTCTTTCGAATCATAAACTATGAAAGACATAGGAAATTCGCTTATTAATATAAGTGTCGAATTCTATGTTGGCCACAGACAAATCTCCATACACATTGATACAATACCCAAAATATCCCTTTTGTGATTCTCCAGCAATCAAAGGATAAATCTAAGTAAAGCACACTACGCACAAGACCACTATCGTGCCTCAAGTCAGAGGATTAGTCATGTACTATCGCAACACGAAAATTCTCATTCGACAAACGTTTCCAATTAAGAATTTTTCGTCGGGCCATGTTCAATGAACTTGTTCCCTAACAAGCATCTGCATATATGCATTTGCATCCACACGCTAATACTAATGGAACGTAACATCCTCGTCTAACAAGCATGCAACATATGCACAAGTCTTTCCGGGTTATTCAATGTCCTGTCTTGAAATAACCATCGACTTGGAACTTATTTAAGATCACAGCCTAAGACACATCCATGATCACCATCAAATGCGTAATCAAGTCCTTCGGCTTACAATGGTCTTTATCATAAAGTATCAGAATAAGATAAAAAAATGCCTTTTATTTCAGATAATTTCCACTAAATTATCTTTACAAGTAGAAAATATCCAACCAAGTTGGAACAATGGGCATTCTACTCTAACAATCTGATCTACAGTGTAAGATTCGATGATGTCCTCATCCTCGTGAGCTGTGTCGCGGATATCGTTTGCAAAGCTCCGATGGTCTCTCGACCACTAAACTGATGCTTAATCATCTCGTATTTATCGAGAAGGCTCATTAGAGAAGTAGCCTTCTCTCAAACTGATTCGAGAAAGGCTTTCTTGAGAACGTCGGAAATCCCAGGTTGTTGATTAGTAGGGCGAAGGATTCATCGATAACTGTAACAAGGGATACAAGGTCGTGAGCCATGGCGAGGGAGATGGGAGATCAAAGAAGAAAGATATAAAGGTTTGCAAAAGAAATAGATGGTGAATTGCTATGGCAATCAGAACATGTATTTAAAGTGTGGAGATGTTGCTCAAGTCAAATTTGCACATTAAGTTTCCGTTATTATATATTAATTTACCCAATTGTTAGATGTTAAGTTTAAGAACGATGATGATGATACAGTGACGGAGCTACGTTGGAGCTTGGAGGTGCCGCTACCCCAACCCCTGTGTTTATAGTAATACATGTAGAAATGATATTTGGCATATCAATCACGTTGGCCCAATGGTTATAAGATTTGGCATAAGTTCTTGCGATTAATATAGATAAGGGTTCGATTCCAGTAAGGATTGGTAGTGGGCTGGGCTGCCCCTTCAGTTTTGGAGTTGGGCTAGGCTGCCCCCAGGCTTGGAATTCTTGGTCGGTACCTGATGATGAATCGGTATGAGTTATGACAATCGGAAACCTATATTTAAAGCGTGGAGTTGCTCGTTAAGACAACTGTCCAATCTGCAACTTTCATTACTATATATTATCTAACAAATGTTAAAGGTTAATACAATCCGTTACATTGGCGGAGCAACATCTGCAACTTTCAAGAAAGGAAGTTTCAAGAAAGGAAGTTTAAATAATCAAACCAGTTTAATAATTTTCCTTCCTTTCCCATTGTAACTATATTGACCTATTTTTAAACTATAACATACGGTGTAGCTACCCTTAATCTTTTCTTTCGTCGTTCTCATTGTAACTAATAACGGATCACAAATAGAATTACTGGACTTGTCCTCATTTTATTTTGTTTATCATGTAACAATTTTACTCGTATATATCACATAAAATTAAGTGCTTTTGTGATTTGGTGAATTGTGAAATTAGAAGAATTAAAAATAGAGAGAAAATCTGCTAGCCCCTAGATAAAAAATTCAATGGATGTGATTAAATGGGACAGGGAGTGGGATACAAAAAGTGGGACACGATTTCATCCGGTATTTATATGAAGTTCGGTACGGCCCGACAGCGAACCTGTTTGAATCTCTTGTTGCAGAATGCTATGTCGAGTAGTTCTTTTTTTAACCGTATAGAACGTCCTAATATTGATTTGTTTTACGAAGATTTGGACACAAGTAATATCAATCAACATCGGACTACCTTTCAACCTCTCGAAAATTATTGTCACTACTACTATCATTATTACCATAAGGTAAACTGAATGATTCTGTGGCATGGCATTGGCTAGCTTTATATATATCTGATAATTAAGGTCTAGACGTAGGCAGGGACGGATCTAGGATTCGAGCGCCGGGGGCTCCATATTAACCTTCCTAACAAAATGAAAATACAAAACAATCTTAAGAAATTCAAAGTTCTACACAGTTCATTCAAAATAATGTTTCCAACACATCTTATGCCATAAAGATTAAAATTAAGTATTATCAGAAAAGATACTAACACGAGCACGACGAAGACGTGGCAATTGTATCCGACCGGTTGACAAGGGTCTTTTACTAAATATTGTCTCCTTGTATCATCTCTCACATCAATTGGATAGCTATTAATTGGTTTACGTAATGCCGGATCACCAATAATACCAACATTTATTGATTCTTCATCTATTCGACATCCTTTACCTCTTTTATTCTCGTTTGAATTTGCATCATTAGAAGATGACCCGCCACTTGGTTGAAGCTTTTTGTTCTCACAACCCATCTATATTGAATGCCCTTCAAATCATTAAAATAATACCACTTAGTATTTAAAAAATATAGCACCAAAGATACATCTAGAATAACCTACAACTTAAAGAATAAAGAACTCAAATAAATGGTAAACATTACCTATTGTTTCTTACTTTATGGAGATGTGGAAAATCTGAATTTTTAGGTCTAATCTCCCCTTTCTTCCATTGACAGAGAAAAGCAGCTCTGTTATTTGTTTTTCAAAGCAAGCTCTGTTCTTAATTACATACCAATTAAATAATTAAATGCCAATACTAATTCTAGGCCCTGTAGGAGAAATAAAACGGCCCATAGGAAAATAAGGTAATTTACATAAATAAAACGGCCCAGTAGGGTAATAAATTAATTTACAGAAATAATAAAACAGGCCCAAACTATTTTTCTGTCAGCCCACCCATAACTAATATTCCCCATCCATAACCCTAATTTTGTGTGGCTGCTGGGATTCGAGCCCAGGTCTCCACGGCCACAACGTGGAATTCTTACCAATAAACTACAGCCACTTTCTTGCCTTCTTTCTTCTTACACTGAAATTATCATTTCTTTAAAAATGGTCATCTAAAACGAGCACGAGCATGTCGAATAAATCACTTGTTGATTCTTTGGTTTTGAATAATAAAAAAATTCTGTGAAATTTGGATCGTGATTGGACCCATATCCGATATAATGGTTTACTTCTCTCACTGTTAGGTCTACAGAAGTTAAGAAGCTGTCAAAGGCAAGACATCCCACGTCAGCGTACCATTGTAGTCTTACTTGGGAGTCATTGAATCCTAACTGCATACACCTAATCATTTAATTATCTAAAAACGTCCCATAAGTTCAATTTTTTCTCTCATTAATTATCAATGTTATAAAATTTAGCTAATTGCATAAGAAAACAAAAAGTGAGATGGAAAGCCAAATAAAACGGACGGCAGGGGACCATTCTGCGCCGCGATCGAATTAAATAAACGACCAACGGACAAATAATTCGATATTATTTACAATTTCACACCTAAATGAATATACTTAATGAGTAATTCGTTATTAGTACCTTGTATTTTAAAATTCCTCTTAAATAACCTCCAATTATTTCTTCTTGTTTAGTACCTATCTGAAAATTTCTTCATGTTAAATACCTAAAATGGTCTTTTCAGCATTAAAAAGACGAAAATACCCCTGTCTCACACATTAAAAAAGTTGAATAAATTATTTCACATGAATTATACCAACAAAACTTGTTATTATACCAACAAAATTGAAACTATACTAGAAATTGGTAGAAATTATACCAAAATGTCTTCGATATTATACCAATAAAAAACGTTATTATAATTTTATAAAGCAAAATTGGAGATTATACCCACTGATTATTGCTTATACCAAAAATTGTGGAAATTATACAACATATTTTCTTTAGTATACCGATAAATAACATTATTTTAATTTTACACAGGAAAATGAATATTATACCAACTAATTTTTGCAATTATACCATAAATTGTGGAAATTATACCATCTATTTTCGTTATTATACCAATAAATAACGTTATTTTAATTTTATACAGCAAAATTGGACATTATACCAACTAAATTTGCTAATATACCAGAAACTATGGAAATTATACCATCTATTTCGTTATTATGCCAATAAATAACGTTATTTTAATTTTATACAGTAAAATTGAACATTATACCAACTATTTTTTGCAATTATACCAGAAATTGTGGAAGTTATAACATCTCTTTTCGTTATTATACCATCTATTTTCGTTATTATACCATAATAAAGTTTAATTTTATACAGCAAAATTGGAGATTATACCAAATAATTTTGCTATTATACCAGAAATTGTAGATATTATACCATCTGTTATTAGGGTTAAATTCTATTGGTATAATAATGATAACAGTTGGTATAATTTCCAATTTAACATTATTTTGTTGGTATAATTAGAAAACAATTGGTATAATAATCAAAACATTTGGTATGATGTCCAATTTAATTTCAGGAAATGGTATTTTCGTACGTTCACTTTTTGAGGTATTAAACACTCAACTTTTTCGCAGATGAGTACTTAAAAGGAAGAATTTTTGCTAGGGGTACTAACAGGAAGTTTAAACTTTGAAAGAGACTGATAAGGAATTTCCGCAATATTAATTAATTGTAAACGACAGTTCAAAGGAAAGCAACCGCACTGCTATTTACACACAGGACTCTACACCAGCTGTTAACATAAATATACATAATTTAATGTGTGTTTTGTATATGTAAGAAATGGGCTGTCGGTGTTTTATTATGCTTTTCCATGTGTGACCTAAGACTGCCCTTACCAAACGAGGATAATGAGCAGCATATTTCTTGCTTGTTCATTGAATTTGTCTTTTAGAAAAAAGAAAAGTGCTTCAAAGAAAAGGGTTTTATATTACACAAATTCTTTGAGGTGAAGTGACGAAATGGAGATGGGCTCTACGATTTTGTAGCTTATGCTGAGTAGTTGAGTTGCTTTTCAGATCTCTCGGATTTTTAAGTAAGCTCTCATTTAATGTCTTGAACCCTTTCGTTTCCTTATTTACTTTTATTGTTTTCTTGATCTTGTTTCTTCGTTATCGAGGGCTTCGTCTCAAGATCGCAGCTTTATATGTTCTTTGTGTTTCTTGGTATTGTTCTTGAGATATTTGCTTGTGGGGCTTTATGTTTTCAGCTTATCTAAGCCTAATTCTTGGTTCTTTAGCTGGATCTGAACTTCAGAATGTGAAAGCCTCTGTTTTTATGTAAAATCACGAAATTCTTGAAATTAAGTTTGAGATTTAGAAATACTCATTTGGGTGAAATCAAGTATGTTCTCGCGATTGCATCTGACGTTATTGGACGATCTTGTTTGTTCTCAGCTTCCATTATGATCTATTGAGCAGCAGTTTGAGCTATTATCTCAATTTGCAAATACTTCACTGATAAAGTAAACATCTAACTGGGATATTGTGTGTATACAAGCATTATCTTCGTTCATGTATTCGATTCTTTTCGTAGGTACGACAAGCGGAATGCAAATACGCAAAAAACAACTTAATTTGGTAACTTGAATTATGCCTCGCAAAGTTAGTTGGGTTTTTTATACCTCTTTTTTCGTTCAAAGCTCTTTCCTTTCTCTTGCAGCGATTAGATATTTCAGACACGGAAAGATAACACAGACACTGATCAATTTCCTTGGACTGCAGTTTTAATCTCATTTGCATGCTGAGACATTGTAAGAAATGGGATCTGTGGCGCTCGATGCTCACTTCATTTGCTCCTACGACTGCATAACTTTAGGGCTTAAGAGCCTTAGACTAGACAACTACGAAAAGCCACAAGTTCTTACACTTCTTTCATCTTCTCTCCAAAGATCTGTCAAGACGAACGAAGCCTTACTAGAGACTTCAGATACTACTAAAGACGTCCCAACAATCTTCCATGGCTTAAGGGCACCTTCTCTTACCATTCATCAATACGTAGATCGAATCTTCAAGTATTCTTGCTGCAGCCCTTCATGCTTCGTTATCGCACAAATATATTTGGACAGATTCATTCAGAAGAGAAAGAACCTTTTCTTGACTTCACTTAACATCCACCGACTTCTCATCACCAGCGTGATGGTCGCTGCAAAATTTATGGACGATGCGTAAGTTTTTTTTTAGTCTACTTTTTATTTTCTCAGACGCTTAATATTTATTATCTTTTAGATTCTTCAACAATGCATACTATGCGAAAGTGGGAGGCATAACCACGAAGGAACTGAACAGGCTTGAGCTGAGCTTTCTGTTCGGTTTAGACTTCAGACTTCATGTGTCAGTGAAGACATTCGAGGAGTACTGTTCGATGTTGAAAAGGGAAGGAAAAGGAGAAATGAGGCTTATCGAGCATTCGATTCGAGCGTGTGTAGTAGAACAGAGTCATCGCCATGTCAGCAAAGATGAGCCTTCATGTGCTCAGTCTATTTCGAGGTGAAGATAAAAGTCCCTTTCTTTTCTTGTGGCTGTGGAGCATTTTTTTCTTGTGGATTGTTTGTAAAGGAATACTGCAAATGTTAGGTTTGATTCTTGGTCTGTGTTGTTTGTATTCAGCAGTTTGTATTTGGAGTCTGAGTTGCAGTGATATTAGAACGAGTCATGTGTAAGAATTGAGATTGAGAACGTTGAATTAAGACCATTACCGTCTTATATTTGGACTAAGGAAAGTGAAGCCGCGCGCGCGGCATTCATATAAATCATAGCCTGGACAGCGAGTGACTTAAATAACGTGTTGACTTAAATAACGTGTTCCTGATATCAAGGAAAACATCATTAAGTATGGATTTTTAATATAGTAGCTATAAAATTAATACGAAGACATGATAATAAATTTTTTACCGCACGAATATACGTAGTCGTAAACCAAACAATTAACAAAAGTAAGACATTACCAAAATGTTTAATTTAATAAGCAAACTACTACTCGAGCATGAAAGTGTATGAAGTAATACCATCATTCTCTAATCTGCGAAAAATATCGAAAAACGTCCATTAATCCATCTTTACAAATAAAATAGCTTCCCGCTTCAGAGTCGCCTTTTCATCGGAGATGTTGTCTGGACGCTAGAAGCTCGTCTGATTAACTTCTTCGTCAAAAAGTCAACATGATCATCATCTTCAAATTTCTTAGTACGTCGAGCCAGTGTAGCAGGTGAAGACGAATAGAAGCGTTGCAGTTTCGTGATTAACTTGCAGTTTCGGTTGTAATCTCTTTGGTTGATGTAATAAGAGTCGGAGAGGCTGTTGAGCATGAAATTCGGTTTGTTGTTACCATAGTAATTGTTGGCTAAAAGATACAAGTATTTCGTACAAGATCTAACTTAATTATACCATGTGTAGTTACGTAAGTAGCCGAATTAGGCATGTATTTTTTTTTTTTTTGAAATAAGATGGTTATATTTCATTATAGAAGAAGGTCTGAAGATAACAGATCGGCCATTTCTTGGGATGGTGGGGAACGTCTCTCGCCATTAACACCAAGGCTTTTGGCAAGAAAATGAGCAACACCATTACAATTACGCCGAACAAGGTTAAATGATAACACGTCGAAATCTCGAGCGAACCTCAGGCAATCCTCGAGTATACTCCCTGTCGTAGATGAATTTGTGATGCGCTGATTGAGTTTCGTGATAATGTTAGCACAATCTCCTTCAATCACGATCTTGCGCATTGGTTCAGCCGTGCAACCACAAGTACCCATCTTGCTCCCATCCCCTCGATGACCCCAGGATCAAACTCCCCCAAGAAGAACTTCGTCCACCACCCAACGCACACTCCGTCAGAGTTTCTTGCAATCACGCCAAACGCAGCCCCATGCCTTGCTTTATGAATTGCCCCATCGAAGTTAAGCTTAATCACACCGTAGTCAGGACATCGCCAAGAGATAGGGCTACTCACATTCCGAGCCGGCAGACCTTCAACATCAACCTTCGGACCCAAAAGACCATCTTGTGCTCTAGACAGTACACTGCGCCACGACAACATCCTCCATGACCCATTTATTTCGAGCTTGCCATATAAACCAGCATGTCGAAAGGAGGAGGTCAAAGGCGGACGAGTCTAAGCGATCATGTAAGCCCTGCACCCACTCTTTAGCTGACGTTCCCCAGGTACGCATCGTGCGAGAGGAGAAGCCCGCGGCTTTCCAGATTGACTTCACTGTTGGACACTCCGTGAAAATATGCCTATCATCTTCTCGTGGGGCACCACATTTTCGGCACATCTCTTAATGTAAACACTTCCGTGAAACGAGATTCGCCGCCGTTGGCAGCGCATTCATACACAATCGCCATGCAAACACTTTAACTTTGGCTAGGACATTTGCATTCCAGAGAAAGCGCCATGCATTTTACGTCAAACTAGTGCTCGCTTGGCCTCTTTGATCCATATCCCTAGCCACGTAGTAAGCCGACTTCACCGTGAAGGAGCCATGCTTCGTATAATGCCATACCAACTTATCAGGTGCATCAGTCATGCTTAAAGGACACCCCAAGATTAGTTCCGCATCGATAGGTAAAAATAACGATCTAATTAACGTAGGAGACCAACTCCCCATCGGTGAGGAACGAAGGTCAGCAACCGTCATATTTTCGAGTTGGGCACGTACTGGGCTTACCACCTTAAATGACCACGGGCGAGGCAGCCATGGGTCAGACCATATATTAATATTGCGGCCACTCCCGATCCGCCAATGGGTCCCCGCCTTAATAATGCCCTGCGCCGAATGAATAGCTCCCCAGGTTGCTGAGGGTTTCGAGCCTAGGCCAGCCTCCAAGACGGTCCCATAAGAGAAATATTTAGCTTTTAATACCCGGCTAAGGAGGCTCTCCGGCTTCGATAATATTCTCCAAACCTGTTTAGCAAGAAGTGCTTCGTTAAATAGCTTTATATCACGAAAACCCATACCTCCCTCAGATTTCGGTTTACACATCCTCGTCCAAGAAACCCAATGGAGCTTTTGTTTATCAACAGAGCTCCACCAAAACTTCAAAATTAGTTTTTGTATGTCCCGGACTAGTGACAACGGCAGCTTGAAGACGCTCATCGCATACGTAGGAATCGCCTGTAAAACCGCTTTAATGAGGATCTCTCTCCCGGCTTGTGATAGGGTCTTCTCCGACCAGCCACGAACGCGTTTCCATATCCTATCACGAATATGGTTGAAGACTTCCTTCTTATTCCTACCCATGACTGATGGTAACCCTAGGTATAGGTCATGTCGAGCTTCTTGGTTTATTCCAAGGGTTGCGCAGCATAGTTTTTTACTTGAGTCATCAACGTTCGGCGAAAATGACGCGGACGACTTCCCTAAATTCACCGTTTGTCCAGAGGCTCGTTCATAGATTTCAAGGATGCCACGTATAGTTTGCATGCTCTCGGCATTGGATCACGTGAATATAAGGGTATCATCTGCAAAGAGGAGATGTGAAATAGCTGGTGCTCCCCGACATACCGTGATCCCTTGCAGCCCATGATTAGTTTCGGCTTCCCTCAATAAGCTGCTAAAAGCTTCCGAACAGAAAAGGAAAAGATAAGGTGATAACGGGTCCCCTTGGCGTAATCCCCTTTCGGGAGATATACGACCGAAAGAGCGACCATTAAGCACAAAAGGTAATTGAGAGAGGACATACATAACATATAAGCCTAATAAACGCAACATGAAAACCCAACTTACACAAAACCCGCTCCAGAAAAGGTTCGACCCTGTCGTAAGCTTTGCTCATATCCAATTTTAGGGAACATAATCCCTCTCGCCCTGTTTTTTTTTTGTCTCATCGCATGGTTAGATTCGAAGGCAAGAAGAATATTATCTGTAATTAATCGGTGAGGAATAAAGGCGGATTGGGTGGGAGAAATAATCTGGTCCATGAAATGTTTTAACCGGTTAGTAATGCATTTGGAATAGATACGATAAATGACATTACATAAACTATAGGCCGAAATTGTGTAAGATTCTCAGGGTTTTCACATTTGGGGATAAGCACTATATGGGTATCATGGAAAGCTGGTAACGAAATGCCCTTATTCAAGAAATCGAGGATGAATTTTGATGTTTCTTCACCGACAAAGTCCCAATATTTTTGAAAGAAATTGGTGAGAAACCATCGGGTCCAGGAGATTTATACGGGAACATACCAGAAAGGGCTGCTTCGATGTCCTCTTTCGTGTATGGTTGCAGAAGCGCCTCGTTCATCTCCATCGTAACACGCGGCTCGCTCGCCCGAATAGCTATATCAATTTGACGACGATGGGGCGTTAGATCGAAACAGCTTCTGGAAATATTCAGTAACAGTATTCTCAATGTCCTCCCTTACATCACACCAAACCCCATCCTCGTTTCGTAGCCTCAGAACTTGATTATTTTATGACGTATCGAAGCAAACCGGTGGAAGTACCTCGTATTCCTGTCGCCGTTTCGTAGCCACTCGCTCTTACTTCGCTGACGCCAATGGAGTTCCTCCTGCCTGAGAATTTTATTGAGCTCATGTCGTAGATTTGCTTCCTGCGCTCCGGACTCAACAGTAACCGGTACACTTGTGATATGTAAGAGCTCTTTCTCGATGGTTTCCTTGCGCACACGTGAATGTTGGGAATGTTGATGACTCCAGTCAGATAGTCTCCTTCGGCTATGCTGTAGTAAAACCCAAGCTCGCCCAGTCCCGCTTGTTTGTGTCGACTGCCAACAATCTCGAACGATCTTCGTATATTCATCCTCAAGGAGCCACTTTGCTTCAAATCGAAAATGCCGCGGTTGATACCTAGGGCGAGGGGTATGAGGCTGTAGGCAGACGACCAATGCACTATGATCAGATGAAAACGTAGGGACATGTCGAACCCTTGTATCAGGGTACATAAGACTCCATTCCGGCGAGGCGCAAGCCCGATCGAGACGTTCATAGATAGTATAAGGGGCTTGTGTGTGATCTGACCATGTGTATGGCGGGCCCGAGAAACCCAAGTCTGAGAGTCCGCATTGCAATAAACATTCGCGAAAATCATATATCTGTCGTGTTGGGCGGGGGCGACCCCCACTTTTTTCCCCTAGCTCTAGGATTTCATTGAAGTCACCAAAGCAGAGCCATTTATGCGTTCCTTGATCGCCCAATCGTGAAAGGAGCTTCCAACTGTCCCTTCGAAATTGAGTACATGGGTCGCCATGAAATCCCGTTAGTCGCCACCAATCATTTCCACCCCTATGCTGGATGGATACGTCAATATGAAAATTTGAGAAAGATCGAAGGGAAACGGTAAGCTCCCGAGCCCATAGCATGATTAATCCTCCCTTACGTCCATCAACTTCCACACATATTCCATGCATGTTCAATATTCGCTTAACATACTCGAACCTTCCTTTACCGCATTTTGTTTCAATAAGGAAAATCACGTCCGCGCGGTAACAACGGACTAGTTTTTCCAATTCATGAACTGTAGCGGCTCCCCCCAAGCCCCTACAGTTCCAACTTAATAGACTCATGGCTCCCGGCGGGGCTGAGCCGCAGCCTCCGCCGATGTATCCGATATGTCCATATAATCCTCAGATGAAAGCATGAGCCGTTTCGTTGCTGTACTAACTTCTGTGAATTCACCTTTCCTCTTCTTTTGAGCTGGCACATTTGCCTGATGGGAGGGTAAAGAGACCCGAGAGCGAGCCATGGCCTTAAGTCTTGTGCGCTTAGGTTTTACTACGCCATCTTCCGGTTCCTGTTTGATGGGAAGTAGTTGTGTCGGTGGTGGAATATGGGAGTTCTGAGTTTCAATTGAGGTGGCTTGTTGCATGAGCGTGCCCGCCTCATACTGTTGTAGGAGCGTCTGAACAACGGAAGGTGGCTCATATCCGAGAAACTGGTGAACAGTCTTTGGTTTCAGCTCGAACGGCGGGTTTTCGGAAGGATACCTCTACCTTGAGTTT
Organism: Craterostigma plantagineum; assembly: GCA_027422505.1. Taxonomy (NCBI): domain Eukaryota; kingdom Viridiplantae; phylum Streptophyta; class Magnoliopsida; order Lamiales; family Linderniaceae; genus Craterostigma; species Craterostigma plantagineum. The sequence goes on along the minus strand of JAPQWV010000013.1, from coordinate 7,012,023 downwards.
TGGGCTGGGGTTAGGGTTTGGGTTAGGGTTTGTGTTCGGGTTTATGGTAGGGTTTGTATAAGGGTTTGAGGTTTCTGTCGGAAGGTTGGGTCTTGGGTCTTTTTTCGATTTGTTTTTGGTACATGGGTGGGTCAATTTGGGCAACTCGGTTTTAGATGGGTCGGTTAATGGGGTTTGGGTCAGCGGATGAGGATGTGGATGTGGTATGTCGGTTCGGTCCACAGGTTTAGTCAAGGTAGGTATATCAAGGGTATTTTTAGAAGGTGAGAGAGTTAGGCAGGAATGATCAATCATCGAATCATTAATTCCCATAATTTGGGAGGGACATGGGGTATTGGCTGATTTTGGGCGGTTTGGATAAGGGGAGCTAGTTAAGGGATGATACTTGACTAGGCTCTGATTTGGCGTATCTGTATATGGAAAGGATGGGTTATGGCCAAGATCACCGTAATCAGTGGGATTTGTTTCCATCGGTTTTTCCTCATTTCTTGGGGTAGGATTCTGCTCGGAGCCCCGGCGGGACGGAGACTTCCGACGAGTGTCGACCGAGAAAGCAGACTTAGAAATTACCGAACCTTTGATCTTGTCCATCGAGGCCACATATCTCGCAGCTCGGAGTGAAGAGTTATACGACGTTTTCCCCCGGATCTTCGAAGCTATCTTCAAACTGTAATTCGCATGTAGACGAGGTGTGATCTAGGAGTCCCCATAGGTAACAGAAATTAGGAAGGCGTTCATACGTAAACTTGATTTGAAATTCTTCCCGGCCCTCCACTAATATTTTCATCACTTTCCGTAGAGGCTCTGTAATATCCATGCGACACCTGATACGGACATACGGGAGCTCCAAGGTTGCTTTGCCATTATCCCAGTCGATGAAGCCCCCCATACTATCCCCAATGAGTGCTATGACTTTATCAGTATGCGCTCACAATGGTAGATTATGCGCTTGAACAAAGAATTCACACTTGTCCATGTCGATACTATCCGGGTCAGTTGTGCCATCCAGTGCGTTTAGAACCACCGGTTGCTTTTCAAGCGCCCACGGAGAGGAGTTTAGGACACGGAGCCTATCCACTCTGTGGTTAAACAGAACAAGGAAACGGAGATCGTCAATCTTTTTATCTCGACTCCCTTCACAGTATTAAAGCAGCCACTAGTGTTCTCTTCAACGCCTCAAAATTATATGTCTTCCTCGATAGTATGCGTCCAACGGCCAAATAAGTTTCATGATGTGTCCGTGGTGGAATACCAGCATCAGATATTTGAACGCAACTAAGTTCCTCCTCTGTCAGATCAATATCCTTCGAAGCCATCGTTGATATAGCTATTCAGAAAAATTAGAGCCGGCGAAACATGCAGATGAATTACGGCATCTCCACCAATACTACAAAAGAGAAAACAAGCAGAAAAACGGTAAAGATATGAATCCAAAGAAAATTCGACAAGGACGTAAAGGAAGAGAAATATGATCGATCGATGTTTATTTAGTAGGGTGGAGGGCATCCGGCAGGCAAGAGGTGCGATACTAGACGACGAGGTTGTTGTGGAGTTCGCTTACGACAGGACGTCTGATCTGATCTGGATTGTGTATTTGTGTGTGGTTGGTAGGCATGTATGATAGGCTTTTTTGCAAAACTTTATAATAGAATACAAGTGTAGATTTGAAAAGTGGTAATAATGAAATTTGTATGCAATGTATGTATATGGTAATTTCGTATTTTCTAAAAGGCAAGTTCTGTATTAGTTATGTCCTACATGTTATAGGTAGATGCTAGCATTGTGATTATAATTAACTCAAGTAAAGACCTTATTTGATGAAGTGCAAGTTCTGACTGGAAATGCATAAAGTAAACATCATCAAACACAGGCATAAGAGGTACGTACTATGTAGCTATGTACATAGCAAAATATAACAACAGGTCAAACACCAAAAGCGAGAACGTGACAACATGAAGACATATGCCCGAATCGCAAGGCAAAAGCAAGCCGAAAACCAGCAACCAACAAGGGGTAAAATGAGAAGGCAACTGATTTTACAAAATATTTATATAGTCATGCCTAGTTGTGCTTGGCCTTCTTGTTGGTGGAAGAGGAGCATGCTTGGTCTTCGATGGAGTCAAGGGGACGATGTTTGTGAGAGGATTGTTGTAGATTACAATTATCAGCCAATGAGTTCGTTGGAAGGCATGCCATAACTGGGTAGCGAACCACCGCCTTCCCCCTAAAGAAAGTGCTGAACCCTCTAACATGATAAAGGGATTGGATGGACTTCAAAATCTCATTTGCCCGATAAATGTCCATCGAGTCATCCTGAAAAGATGAAGGAAGAACTATTGTTGGGCAAAATATTGAAGTGCGAAAATATCGTAAAAATGTCGTACCCCCTGTTCACTTTCAATTATCGCGTTAGCAGTCATTCCTAACCAGTGTTTTAAATAGCGTTGTGATGCGCGCTACGAGGCGCGCTTTCGCGTTGAATTTCCACAAAACGCTACGTAGCCTCCCAAATTTAGCGTTTGTTCTTTTTTTATTTTTTATTTTCTTTTATTTCTTACTCTTTATAAAACTAAGATATACTTGTATTTGAAGGGTTCTTTTTTCGAGAAACGAGCATCAATATGTCAGGTTTCGAGGCATGACTCATCATGGATGTCAGTCTGCAAAAGTCTACACTTAGGCTAGCTAGGGCTTTAAATGATGGTATATTTAAAATTAAGAAATACTTTAATTTAAAGAACAACTAATTAACCAATATATATAGCCTCGAATTTAATTTTTTAGAACTGATAAAATTAAAACAATATATATAAAGCTCACTAGACTACGCATTTTAAAACATACGTTATTTTTTTTCCAGAAACTTATATGTCTTTATTATATTTGGTTCCCATTTATTTTGAATAATTTATTTGATTGATGATAATTCTATTAAACTACCATAATTAATATCATATTAGTTAATTTAACTACTTTACTCATTTATAATTACCATATATTATAAATTTTTTATATTATAAGCGGACTGTCCGAAATACTCACGCAATGCGCTACGCTATTTACGCTACGCGTTATCGGGACCAAAACGCAATGTCATACGCTATACGCTTTTTAAAACACTGTTCCTAACAGACTCTCAGCCTCTCTCTTCTCAATAATCACATCAATGCTTCCAGTTCCATCGCTTAACTCAGCCTCAAAGCGCAATCTGCAAATAAACACAATTAACTATTTGTAATGCAATAGAGTAAATAAAAACACATATGGGACAAAGCATGAGCGTCTTTTGAGTGCATAGTGAAGGGATGTAAAATAAATCGGATTGAAGGTTGGGGGCTTTTGTTTAGAAGCTCTTACACTGGGCGAGGTTTCGGGAAATCTTTACTACAAAGCAAGCAAGTGAACTCGTTCATGTAGTCTGCCCCACAAATCTTGGCGCAATTTGGACACGTCATTGTTGATCCGTTATTGCAATGCGCATCTCAGCCTTGATCCAAAATGTTTTAACCTTAAATGACAAATAAAATTAAGTTTATATATTCGGGAGAGAACTGTGCGAAACAAGAGACAACAAAGAAAATATAACCACTTCAGTTGAACACATAATCTGGCTCAATTTTCTAATTTGGGATCCCAACGGATACGCAGTGATACGCCTATCATTCTCATAAAGCTTCTCAGAGACCATACTTTCTAAGATTTGTTTATGATCTTCTAACCTGACATGGAAGGTTACAGATGTAGGTTCATTGCATACTAAGGCAACATATGTAGGATCATTGCTTACTAATGCGAAAAAAGTAGATATAATCATATAAATAGAAATAAATTCTAGTACCACAAGCGCAAGTGCTTCGCTTCGGGTATCGGCGGATCGAATAAGATGCAGCCGGTTAGAGTCGTGTTCAACGATAGTCCTTCAAATCAATAAATTAGTCATTGTGTAAAACCGAACATGTGGTCGACATATATAATCACATATCTGGCATCGGGGTACATGACATGATGCTGCATTCGACACTTACCATAGAAAATGTTAACCGACAATCTTGTAGCCAAGACAATCGGCATTATGTACTGCATTTGTCAGTTTAGGTGCTTCCATTTGGAGGAAATCTTCCCACAGTGTGAGCAGCATCAGCTTACACATACGAGCAACATAGGCTCGATCACCTTTGTATAACGACGTAAAATGTAAAATACGAAATATAAGCATAGGCTTACTCTTCATTGACAATTACGAATTCATGTAGCCTTTTTCCGCTTTTAGTTCTACGAGGTTGAAGAATAAGGGGCGACTGCGCACAAGACATTTACAAGAGTAAAAGACAATATCTGTATGTTATGAAATGTTATAATAGGCCAAGATGCCAAGACAGTATTTAGATCACTATACTTTTATGCACATATTATAACTTATAATAATGCAACTTAAGAACTTACTTATGCGAATCGTTCGAGAAGTCCGCTAGTCTTTCAAATGATGTGAGATCATATACGATTTCCAAAGATAATTGATATGGATTGGGGACAGCTCGTATGTAGCAACTTTTGTTGAGAATTAACTCGTAACACGACTCCGGCACTAACGCGAAACTTTTGTGAACATCCCTTAGCCTACAATGGCCGATATAATACGTGCAATAGAGCTGAATGATGCTATCTAGTTGGTCAACGTCTGATTCAAATATAATGCATTGCATCCTCGTATTCTGCAATTAACGATGGTTTTGGAGTAGATATGGATAAAATTACCTCAAAGGATGTTGTTTGGTTCTTTCATACCTCTTTATCGACGATGACGACCCTTTGTTGCCTTGACCCGAAGCGTGTGAGGCGAATAGGCGTTTTCTCGACAACCATAACTCTTGCATAGCAAATTCTTTGTGTAAAAGATATGTCTTTTAGTAAGAGCACTTTTCCTCCATGGTCTTTCGCAAAAGAACAACAAGGTGAATTATTTAAACTTCAACAACATCTAGAGCGCAATGCAGCATAATAAACATTCGTCAAGGGAAAATTAATAAATAAATTGAGTAACTTCCCCTTTGAAAATAGAAAGTCTCGTGCATGCAGAGTGAGTTATCTAAATCAATCCCATATCTACAACAAGTGAGGAAAGAGAGTAGTTTCACCAACATTTATCCTGTACCAAGAAAGTAAATAGGATGCTTGATTGTCGATGGACAGTCAATGAATTCACGAGCTATTTTTTACCAGCTGATAATGCTACAGTTAGAAGTTCATAATATCAAATGTTAGATACCGACGGATCAACAATAAATTTGTAAATAAAAGAAAACATTTTAAGCTTCAAGACAAACATAAGCATAACCTATCTACTTAGGGAGGAGACCTATCTCACATGAAACTCAAATAAAGCTAAGGCGTATATAAATAGAAATGAGAAAAGCTCATGTAGCGTAATCTCATAACTAAAGTAGGATCCGGCGACAATAAATTCCTTAAATGCTACCAAATTAAGCTTAGCTTAAGCCAAAGAGGTTGACATTGAAGCGTTGAAGGAAGCGCTTGCTCAGATGAAGGCTGAGAAGAAAGCTGGATTGGTCAAACGAAGGATTTTATTTGGTGAAGTTTTCTGGGCTCGAGACTAAGCTCTTCGAAATTGAAGAAGAAACGTAAGGGCATAGTGAAAACAGATTCGTCTAAAACTGAAGCTCAAAATTTCCGTGCCTAAAGCTCGAAGAGGGAGGTGGTTTCTGACAGCACGAACAGTGCGATGGAAAAAATTGGTTATTGAGAACTTAAATTCTCTTGCTGAGAAGAACGCCCACGAGTTAAAAAAGAAAGCCGAAACTTGATAAAACTCAATATACGGACTTAACTGTCTTTTGCTAATTAGAATAAAGAGGAGAATGATTGGCACCTCAGGACAAGTGTTGCTCGGGGAGAATGTCCGAACTGGAAAACAAACTGTCGAAGTAAAGAGGGGTTTGAAGCTTCTCAAAGGCGATGCTTAAGTTCCAGCTTTCTCAAAAGTAGAGTTGGAAAATCTTTAGAGGTGTTTATTAGACGAACAGGCGAACCATGCCGACGTTGAAGCCGCCCTCGAAAGTCTGCATATTCTACATTGGTAGTCGCAAGCGATCAAAGAGTGCTGAAGCTGGAGCTACATATTGATTCGTCCGCTAAACTAATTGGAGTGGCCTAATATTGATTCGTCCGCTAAACTGATTGGAGTGGCCTAATTTACCTTGGAAGGAGAAAATTAAGCAGGCTTGACATGAAGTTGAGCTTGACTGGAGAAAAATCGGTCTACATCAGCTCCTTCATCAGATGAAATAAGAAGTTAAATGCGTAAGCTTAAGGGATGTTAAGAGTAGGCTCGATAGGGAATTGAGTTTTTCCCTTCAGATGGAGTTGTCTTCTTTTTGAAAGATGAAGTATAAAGCTCGAACGCTCGGTACGAAGCTGTAACGGAGCAAGTAGAAGCATAGACCTTAAGCCCGAGTTGCTTGGGAGCTTCAGTAAAGGAATCGCAAAGAAGGCGCTGACGCATGTAAGGAAGGAAGTTGCGAGAGAGAACTCATTTCATAGAAGCTGCAGATCGTAGAGGGCCTGTTAAAGGAAGAAGCTGTTAGAGGAAATTATCCCATTGACTTAAAATAATGAGCTGGAAATTTCACGGGAGAGGATGAAGAAGCTGCAATTTCGTTTGATCTTTTGATATTAAAAGCAACAGACCCACGTTAGATATCTTTCTTCTCAGGAAACGGCATACGATGTAGCGTACGGACAATATAGTATAAGAATAAAGTTGGTGTTGAAGTTAAAGCCAACAATTCATATGCTAAGTCGATGGTCTGTTCCATGAAGAAATTGCTAAGGCTAGTATTAAAGTGCTTCAACGATTTAGTACCAAGTGTAAGAAGAATCGTGGATGCCATCAACGATGTAGCAAGCAACTTGAAGGAATGCTGTAGGCAGAAGCAATTCTGTAAGTGGCAGTTAAAAAAAGCTCTAACGGTAAAAATACGAGCTGATGCGATCAAGAGCTGAAGATTTCATTATAAATACCGTGTTACTATCAGTGGCGAAGTAGGGTTGTTTGAGTGTGTGTAACTTCATAGAGAGTGATTACCGTGAGAAGTTGTAAGCACAAAAGTGAGAGATCTCATTGCGTACTTCTGTAAACACCCAAAGATCGAGAATAAAATCATCTTCTTGAGGCCCCGTGGACGTAGGTTTTTCAGAACCGAACCACGTAAAATCGCTGTATAATTTCTGGTTTTCGTCTCTGTTCTTGATCTGAATTTGATACGATTCGATCGTTTGTCACTCAAGAAACACTTAATACATAAATCAACATCAAATAACGAATCTTGGCGGCTCAATTCCTCACAAGTGGTGCGGTGAGCGTGGAACGATACGCGACGAAGATGGCAGCTACAAGATTTCAGATGGAGCGATTTACAGGGCAGAATGTTTTTGGGTTATGGAAAATAAAGATGAAGGCTTTTCTCGTTCAGCAAGGGCTTGAAGAGGCATTGAAACCAGAAAAAGAAATGCTGCCCGCCGATATGAATGAGGTGATAAAGAAGGCGATGAAAGAAAAGGCCCTCAGGGCACTCATTCTGAGTCTCTCTGATCAGGTTCTGAGGAAGGTTGCGAAAGAGACTACCCCAGACGGGCTATGGAAGAAGCTTGATGACTTATACATGACCAAGACGTTGGCGAAGCGTCTATATCCGAAACAAGCGCTTTATGCTTTCAAGATGTTCAAAGAAAATGCGTTAGAAGAGCAGTTAGATTAGTTCTCAAAACTGGTTTTGGATCTTGAAAATATAGGCGAGACCATGAAGGATAAAGATCAAGCGTTATTGTTACTTTGCGCTCTACCTAGAAGCCATGATCATTTCAAGGAAGCTCTCTTATACGGTAGAGGGAAAAGGGACCAAAAATGGGGCAGGTCTGAATGTGCAAGGCGTATCTGGGAAAAGGGACTTCAAGGAAGGGATGAAGAATGAGAGATCGAAGCCAAAAATCCCCCTATGATGCTATTACTGCCATGAAGAAGGTCATATACGCAGAAAGTGTCCTAAACGACTCAATGACATGTCGAATAGATCCCCGACAGATTATGATGCTGCGTTTGCCACTGATTATTTCGAATATGCCAAATTCTTGACGGTTTCGGAGAGCGATGCTTGCAAGTAGTGGATACTTGATTCGGGATGCACATTTCACATAACCTGCAATAGATCTTGGCTTCAAGATTTCACAGAATTCAAGGATGGTTTCGTTCGATTGGGAAATGACAGATCTTGCATGGTTCTAGGCTCAGGTTCAGTTCGTTTGAAGCTTCATTCGGGGCATGAGAGGGTACTTAGGAACTTCAGGTATGTTCCTGAGATGAAAAGGAATCTAATCTCGCTAGGCGCATTGGATAATCTTGGATACGCAACCAAGATTGTAGCAGGAAATATCAAAGTTTATATGAGATCAAGGTTGATTATGAGAGGGTTTAAAAGGCATGGAATCTTTCTGTTGAATGGCTGCACTGTTGAAGAAAATGTGGCTGAGGCTTCTAGGCCATGCGAAGGGATGATCAAGGAGCAAGAAGTCATAGAGATAATTCAACCTGAGGTGGAGAAAGTTACTACAAAACCTGCTGTCAAATCTGAAAATTCAGAAATGACTGAATTGGTTCTTGAAGAAGATGGTTCTAAGGCTGATAAAATTAAATGTCCTGAGTGTATGACTTGCAGGGATAGATCAGGAAGCGTACCTACAAGGCTTGCGCTGACAGCTGCTGAAGCAAAGGAAGTATCTGAGCAGAAACATGATAGCTCAAGGTCGAGAACATCCACGGTGAGTTTTGAAAATTCTGCTGAAGAACTCTCTGGTTATTCGTTACGTAGACATAAAGGGACATGGGAAACTGTAAGGAAGCCAAAGTTTCACAAGATCATCAGCTGTAAATGGTTTAGTAGGAAGAGCCATGAAGCTGAGAGAACGAGATGTACTACTGATGTGAAGAGCAGCAGAGCTGTAGCAAGTTCTGCTGATAAAATAGTGTTAGAGATTAAAGCTGTGGTAAACGAGAAATTCAAATAAAATAGCTTTTATTAATAACGACGACTGAATCACACGAATTTAAACGATACTAATAGCGACCTAATAGCTAAATTCGAGAGTTCGAGAACTCCGGCCCTCACAATCCGAGTGTCAGAGACACCGGCCCTCAAATATCCTAAGCCTCGACCTCCTCCTTATGCTACTGATGCCCCTCCTTTTATAAGAGAAACTAATCTAAAATAAGCCCAAGATCCCTAATAAATCTTATTCAAACTAAAGATCCCTAATAAATCTCTCTACCCTAACTAAATCTTATTCAAAATAAAATAATACTAATAATAAGAAAATAATAATATTAATTATACTACCCTAACAAATAGCCAAGTTGCTTCCAGGTAACGATTTTAGACTTTCTCTAGGAGCTGTTGGTCACATAAACACTTAAGTGTGGTGTTTGAGTTAGAAGAAGATGATTGTTTGGGCTGTTCAGTGCTAAGGTGTTGGAGACAAAAAGATGGAGCATGAATGATCAAGCTTGAGAGGAATTTGTTCTGTTGTTTTGAATTCTTAAGCTCTTTGAAGTATTGGAACGTAGGAGAGACATTCATGAATTGATTGGCTTAAGGTGGAGATTGAAGTTAAAGCCAACAATTCGTATGCTAAGCTCGATGGTCTGTTCCATGAAGAAATTGCTAAGGCTAGTATTAAAGTGCTTCAATTTTTTATTACCAAGTGTAAGAAGAATCGTAGATGCCATCAACGATGTAGCAAGCAACTTGAAGAAATGCTGTTGGCAGAAGCAATTATGTAAGTGGCAGTTAAAGAAGCGCTAACGGTAAAAATACGAGCTGATGCGATTAGGAGCTGAAGATTTCATTATAAATGCCGTGTTATTATCAGCGGCGAAGTAGGGTTGTTTGAGTGTGTGTAATTTCATAGAGAGTGATTATCGTGAGACGTTGTAAACACAAAAGTGAGGGATCTCATTGCATACTTCTGTAAACACCCAAAGATCGAGAATAAAATCATCTTTTTGAGGCACCGTGGACGTAGATTTTTCAGAACCAAACCACGTAAGATCGCTGTGTAATTTCTGTTTTTCGTCTATGTTCTTGATCTGAATTTGATATGATTCGATCGTTTGTCACCAAGAAACACTGAATGCATAAATCAACATTAAAGAACGAATCTTGGGCGGCTCAATCCTCACAGTTGGGTTGTCTAGGAATTAACCCAGTAGCTATTTCGAATAATACTGCTGAGAGATAATACGTCTATTTGTTCCCCTTTCGTCGATTTGGAGTCAAGAACTTAGGGATTTGAGATTCCCAGGAAACAAGCGAAACTCGGCTCACAATCCCTCTGTGTACCATCAATTCTATCAAATCATGCATGGTGTAACTATTTACTACAGCTGTAATCATTTTTCATTTTCATTACATTTCAGGTAATGGCTTGATAGTTGCTTGTAATGTTAAAAAGCCCAATATACCCTAGAAAGAAAAGTCACCACTCGAACTAAAGCGTGCTTATTTTTTAGGTTGTATTTTTCGTTATTTTGTTGTCATTTCCCTTCTCTTTTCAGAAAGATAATAAACTTTTTATATCTTACCAAGCATGACCCTCTCAACTCTAAAGCAAAATATAATTATGATGAATAAGTGCGTGTACTTGTGGTGATTATTGCCTATTCTATTGAGTTGTGAAATATGCAGTTTATGAATATGAAATGGTAGGTGCTTATAAACGTTTCACTTTCTATTTCTATACTACACTACCAGTTACAGTCATACAGTATGCGGATCTATCTAGTTCAACACTTGCAGAATTCGTTATTGTACTATGTGACCGACTCACAAATCAACACATGAAAAACTGATAGAGTTTTTACAGAGAAAAATGAAAAGGAAATTTTCAGAGAAGATTTGCTAGAGCAGACATGTATATCACTAATTACAGCAAAAGAAAGAGTAATACTTATACAGTTCAAACTACAACAACTTTGGTTATAGTTTTCAAAAAGAAGTCCACAAATTAAGGAACTCCCTACGTGCTATCTACCAAACCTTGACTATTTGTACTGATGATACACAAAAGAGTAAAATAAAAATAGTGCAGACAAAATATAAACTAGAAAAATATCAAAGTCTAACACTCCTCCTTGATATTTTTCTTGAGAGCCCAAGCTTTTTCCCAAGGAACTCAAATTTAGCTCTAGGAAGAGCCTTAGTCATAATATCAGCAGCTTGTTCATCTGTGCTACAATGAATAAGCTTGACTTCACCAGATTTTTCAGCCTCTCTGATGGCATGGAACTTAACATTGATATGCTTAGTTCTGCCATGTTGGACAGGATTTTTTGCTATTGCAATGGCTGATTTGTTGTCGATCCAAATTGTAATTGCTTCCGCATCTTTCAGTCCCAAATCTGTCAGCACCTTCCTAAGCCAAATGGCTTGATTTGCTGCCCCTGCTGCTGAAATATATTCGGCTTCAGCCGATGATTGCGCAACAACTTCTTGTTTTCTAGAATTCCATGAGAAAACACCACTTCCAAATGAAAACACATAGCCCGAAGTACTTTTTGAATCATCAATACTTCCTGCCCAGTCACTGTCCCCAAAACCTTGCAGACTTCCACTTTCAGCTTTTAAGAAGCGCAGTCCAAAATCGAATGTGCCTCTTACATACCTAAGTACTCTCTTGGCAACTCCAAGATGAGTTTTGCTTGGTGATTGCATAAACCTGGACAACAAACTAGCAGGATACATTAAATCAGGCCTTGTTGCAGATAAATACAACAAACAACCAACAATACTTCTGTAAACAAATGCATCTGCCTTGCTTTCTTCACCAAATTTTGAGAGCTTCTCATTTGCAACTAGTGGCGTAGCTACTGGTTTTGCTTTCTCTAAATTGAATCTTTTCAGAACCTCCCAAGCATACTTCTTTTGTGAGATGAAAATCCCAGTTGCACCTTGGCTGATTTCCATCCCAGAAAGTAGCCATCTCCCCCAAGTCAAACATTTCATATTCATTCTTCATCTCCGACTTGAAGCGCTCGACAGAATTCAGATCTCCTCCTGTGACTAAAAGGTCATCCACATAAAGTGATACAATGAGAGATGCTTCTTTTTCAGACTTTAAAACATATAGTGTTGCTTCACTTTCACTTCTCACAAACCCCTGCTGTAGCATATAAGTATCAATTCTGCTATACCACGCTCTTGGCGCTTGTTTTAGGCCATAGAGTGCTCTGTGAAGCTTGTACACCTTCTCTTCGTTGCCTAGAACTTTAAATCCTTCAGGTTGCTCAATGAAAATATTTTCTTTAAGCAAACCATTTAAAAATGCTGACTTGACATCCAAATGAAAGACCCTCCACCCCAACTTCGCTGCAAGTGCTACAAGGAGTCGTATAGTATCATGTCTTGCTACTGGAGCAAAGGTATCGGTATAATCCACACCTGCTTCTTGAGAATATCCCTTTACCACTAGCCTTGCTTTAAGTTTGTTGACAGAACCATCTGGATTTAATTTGGTCCTGTAAACCCACTTAACGCCAATAACTTTGTGATCATTCGGCCGATCAACCAAGCTCCACGTTCCATTCTTCTCGATGGCATTGATTTCTTCATTCATAGCTGTCATCCATGCTTCTTCTTTTGCAGCTGCATTATAGGTGGCAGGTTCTAATGTGGCAAAGCTGCATCTTTCATAAATATCTTCCAGTGACCTTGTCCCCCTAGCGGGAAATTCGGTATCGCTCTCATCATCTTCATCGATTGTATCTTGTTCTTGGAACAAGGTTTCTCCAGTTTGTTCAGCCCGCACAATCTGCTCTTTGTTCCAATCCCATGTAGCAAATTCATCAAACCTGACATTCTTGCTAATAATGATTTTTCAATCTTCAAACTGAAAATTCTATAGCCCTTACTTGTAGTGCTATACCCCAGGAAAACACCCATTTCAGCCTTCTTATCTAGTTTGTCTCTCTTTGCATCAGGTACATGAGAGTAACATATGCAACCAAACACCCTGAGATGCTCTACTGAAGGTTTATGCCCAAACCATATTTCATGGGCAGTTTTCTCATTTAAGGCTTTTGTAGGCAGCATATTCAGCAAATAAACTGAAGTGTTCACCGCGTCAGCCCAGAAGTTCTTTGGAATATTTGTTTCGAACATTAAACACCTAGCCATCTCCATAACTAATCTGTTTTTTCTTTCACTCACTCCATTTTGTTGAGGAGTGTAAGGAACAGTCAGTTGATGCCTTATCCCTTCTTGATCACAGAATGATTTGAAGTCTTTCGAAACATATTCGGTGCCATTGTCGGTTCTCAAAATTTTAATGGAACAGCCAGCTTGCTTCTCAACCATGGCTTTGAACTTCTTGAATTCTCCTAGACTTCCGATTTTTGCTTCAGAAAATACACCCAACAAAACCTTGAAAAGTCATCAATAAATAGAAGAAAGTACCTACTTCCATTTAAAGATGATATGCTCATTGGACCACAAACATCTGTGTGTATCAGTTGAAGTTTTTCAGTAGCTTTCCAAGTGCTTGCACCAAAGGGCAGCCGGGTTTGCTTTCCGAATTGACAAGCACCACACGAGCTAATTTCTTCATGTATAGAAGGAAGATCATGAACAAGTCCTTTTTCATGCATGTGTTTCAAAGTAGAGAAACTAAAATGACCAAGCCTCTTGTGCCATAAAACCGAGCTGGGGTAAGCATGCATTTCAGAATGTTTCCAATTTAATGAAACAACATGTCCTTCATGTTGACGGTCATCAAATGAGTTCCACATGGATCAACAATGGTGCAAGTTTTTTTCTTAAAGTGCAGAGCATATTGTTTGTCAAGCATTTGCCCCACACTAAGCAAACTTTGAGTGATTTCAGGAACATACAGAACATCATCAACAAATTTAGTACCTGAATTAGTGTTTATAGCAACAACACCTTTTCCTTGCACTTCCAACCAAGCACCATTTCCAACTCGCAATTTGGAAACATATGACCTGTCAAGATTTCTGAAATTCTCAGCATTGTTCGTCATGTGACTGGTGCAGCCACTATCAACAAGCCAAGCTCCCTTGCTATTGTTAACTGCGAAATTAGTATAGCAAACAGCTTCTCTGCGGGTTCATTTTCATGTTCCACCACCTGAGCTCGTTGAATTTGGTTACTGTTTTTGTTCTTGCATACTTTTCAACATGACCTAGCTCGTTGCAGGCTCTGCACCTCACATCTGGTCTGTACCAACAAAAATTTTGAGAGTGACTTGTCTTCTTGCAGTTAGGACTATGTGGATACTTCCCTTTTCTTCCACCAGCCTTATGCCCATAATTCTCCTTCTTTTCTTTGCCTTTCTTTTCACCAGCTTGCCTTTTTCCTCCACTGATGCTAGCTTGTGCTTGATTGAGATTTGCATGAAAAGCTCCCTCTGAGTTCTCCTCTTGCCTGATAGCTCTTCTTTGCTCAAGAGCTTGTAAGGCATTCACTAACTCTGTAAGGGATATGGTTGACAGGTCCCTTGAATCTTCCAGCGAAGAAATCTTGGACTCGAACTTCTCAGGCACACTAACAAGCACCTTGCTTACGATCCTCTTGTCTGTTAGTTCTTCCCCAAGCAACCGAATCTGATTTACCAGTTTCATGAGCCTGTCTGTGTAATCTTTGACAGTCTCAGTATCATTCATCCTGAGAATTTCAAACTCTCTCCACAAGTTGAGAACTTGAATTTGTTTTGTCTTGTCACTTCCTTGAAATTCCTCCTTGAGTTGATCCCATGCTTGCTTGGCTGTATCACAGTTCATGATCCTTGTGAATATTGTTTCTGTCACAGAAGAATGAATGGCAGCCAATGCTTTGTATTTTTTGCCACTCTCCTCGCTATGTTGGTGAATTTGAGCTATAGTGGGATTTGCTCTAAGTGGGGGTGGCTCTATGCCGGTTTCCACAACATCCCACAAGTCAAAAGCTCTAAGGTAGGCTTTCATTTTTACTGCCCAAACAGAGTAGTTTTGGCCATCAAATGGTGTAGGAGTTGGAGTTGAAAAACTCTTCGAAGCCATGAATGATACTTCAGATGGTTGAGTTGAGTTCTTTTTTTTTTCTGTGAAGGTTGCCTTGCTGGTTATTTCTCTAAACTCACAGTCCCTCAAGATCAATAGGGCACTGATACCATGATAGAGTTTTTACAGAGAAAAATGCAAAGGAAATATTCAGAGAAGAATTGCTAGAGCAGACATGTATATCACTAATTACAGCAAAAGTAAGAGTAATACATATATAGTTCAAACTACAACAGCTTTGGTTATAATTTTCAAAAAGAAGTCCACAAATTAAGGAACTCCCTACGTGCTATCTACCAAACCTTGACTATTTGTACTGATGATACACAAAAGAGTAAAATACAAATAGTGCAGACAAAATATAAACTAGAAAAATATCAAAGTCTAACGAAAACAAACAATAAATCCCAATTTCAGCTGCAAGTGTAATACTTTACTGCAATAAAAACTATACAATCTCAAAAAAGATAACAAATATTAGTCAAACAACTGTGATTCTTATAACTGCATATTTGATAACCTCTCAAATCAGCTGAACAACCCAACAACGAAATCACGGCTGCCGAAAATGTGAAACTTATTTCATATTTTCTAGGGATGGTTTTTTTTCCCGAAGCTCAATATGCAAAATACTTTAGCTATTCTTTTACTAATTTTCGCTGTGTGTTGAAAGGAAGCCATGGTTTCAGTGAGGAAAGCTGCAGCAGAGCAAATGATGAAGAGCAGCAGCTGATATATGTGAAGGCTTGTGAGTATTCAGCTAATGATCGAACGAAGAAATTGAGTGATAAAGGAAAAGCGCCACTCACTTATAAAGACGTGCTTCTCAGCTGAACTTCCTCTTTTTTAAACGTTTAGTTAGTTAATTAGTTGGGAGGGGCTTTTTAGTCATTACGCAGTTTTGAATTAGCTTTCTTCCCCAATTGATAGCGTGCGTGATTTCATTTTTCTACACGACTGAAATCATTCGATGTTGTGAGCTATCTTTGTAGTTGCTCTTCTCCACTGTAAAACCCAGTCATCAATAAAAAGATTTGGCGATTTCTCCGTGGATGTAGGATTTCTAGACCCGAACCACGTTAATTCTTGGTGTTGTTTTCAATTGTACATCATAATTCTGATATGGTATCAGAGCACTTGCTGTGCATGTTTTGATTTTACTCATTCATCCGCATTTCTTTTGAAGTCATGTCTACTGAAGTGCCGCCCCAGTTGCCGCCGACACCGCCGCTCAATCAAGTTTCTCAGTCAAATGATCCATATGCTTTGGGCAGTAATGATAATTCTGGACAGCTGCCCATCCATGAACCTTTAAATCGGGACAATTACATGACCTGGAGCGGGCGATGATGATCGCCCTAATTGGGAGAAACAATGAGGGGTTTGTGAATGGTGAGCTCGTTCCTCCTCCAGCCACAGATGCCAACTAAGTCAGCTCATAGAAAAGAAATAATAACGTGGTTATTTCTTGGATTCTTAACACTGTTAACAAGGATATCTCGGCTAGCATCCTCTACAGCTCCTCGTCCAGGGAAGTCTGGACTGATCTACATCAAAGGTTTGGCCAATCTAACAAGCCTAGGATCTTTCAATTGAAGAAAGAATTGATTAATCTAGCCCAAGGTTCGACTAGCGTGACAGTGTATTACACTAAACTTAAGACCCTCTGGGATGAACTTGCTAGTTACAGACCTCCATGCCAATGCACATGTGGAGGGATTAATGGGATCAAGGGATTCTTAGCTGAGGAGTATGTCCTTACATTTCTCATGGGACTCAATGATAGTTATTCGCATATAAGGGGACAAATCCTCTTAATGGATCCCATGCCTACTATTAACAAAGTCTTCTCTTTGGTTGTGCAATAAGAAAAACAGAGAACCATAGCAGCTGGTCTTGCTCGAATCATAGATGATCAGACAAGTAATATGGCCATGATGGTGGCCAAGAATGATCAAGATGGAACAAAGAAAAGTTTCTACACAGCCAAGAAAAGAATCTGGTAAGCTTGTTTGCATCCATTGTGGGAAGAGAGGCCACACTATTGACACATGTTATCAGCTCCATGGGTATCCCCCAGGGTACAAACAGAATCCCAAGTTCAAGAATGCCAAAGTGAACCATACCACAGCTGATTATCTCACCAAAGGACCACAACAGGCATTTCAGGTAAATCAGCTTCATTACCAGCCCAAGACAGGTTCAGCCAGTCAGAATGAGGGCCTTGTCCAGCTGCAAATCACTCCCTACCAGCTTCAAAGCTTGAGGACCTTGATCAGCCAAGATGGTGGCCCATCAGACTGTCCTGAAAAGGCTCAACAGGTAGAATAGGGGCTCAGGTATGGTATTATCCTTTAACTGCGTGGCTCCTTGATTCTGGGGCTACTAAGCATGTGTGGGGAAACAAAGAATTACTGCGTGATTTGCATGACATTAGTGAGTCTAAGATCATTTTGCCTAATAACGCAGTCATTAGAGTGAACGGTAGGAACCTTTACTGTAAACCAGTTTATCACCTTCAGGGATGTGCTTTATGTACCACAGTTTCACTTCAACCTCATTTCTGTTAGATCTTTGGTGAAGGATATGAATTGCCACCTTGTGTTCAAGGCTAATGAATTTATAATACAAGACATTTCATACCAAATGATTGGCAAGGGTAATGAAGTTGAGGGACATTACTTGTTGAGGACTGATGATGCTTTAACATTCCCTGCTGAAAATTCTGCTCTGGTGAATAAAGTGGTGGCTGCTCCTTGGCACGGCAGATTAGGGCACCCCTCAAATAAAGTCTTAGATGTGCTAAACCATAGGTTTAGACTGGTAGATAAAGCTCATGACTCCTTTTGTAAAATCTGCCCTGTTTCTAAGCAAAGAAGAAATGCCTTCCCCAATGATGAGAAAACTGTCTGTTCTATCTTTGATTTGATCCATTGTGATGTTTGGGGTCCCTTTCACGTGCCTTCTCATCTCCAACATCAGTACTTTATCACCATTGTAGATGACCATTCTACATGGCTTTCATGATTAGGTATAAATCTGAAGTGCATTCTGTCATGACATATTTTTTAAATATGATAAAGGTGCAGTTTGGACACAGTGTTAAGGTGGTGAGGACTGTCAATGCTAGTGAGTTTAACCTCATAAATCTGTTTAGGGATAAAGGTATCATACACCACTTGTCTTGCGTACAAACTCCCCAACAAAATTCGGTAGTTGAGAGAAAACATCAACACCTTTTAAATGTTGCAAGGTCCCTTCAGTCCAATATTCCCATTGAGTATTGGTCAGTGTATTTTAACCGCAGCTTACTTGATAAATATGACCCCCTCTGTTGGTTTAGGAAATCAAAGCCCCTATGACCTCTTATATCATAAACCAGTGGAATATAGTCACTTGCGTGTATTTGGATGTCTTTGTTTTTGCTCCACTCTTGCTGCATGTAGGAGAAAATTTGACCCTAGGGCTCGTGAATGTGTCTTTGTTGGTTATCCCAATGTAGTGAAGGGATACAAGCTCATGGACTTAAGCACTAGAGAAATCTTTGTCTCTCGTGATGTCTTATTTAAGGAGGATGTTTTCCCTTTTAAGGAGGGTTCTTCCCATGTGGGTGAGGATCCTTTTAGCTCCTTGGTTTTGCCTAGGTCCTGCTCAGGAGAGGAAGTGCCCGACATTGGCCAACACAGCCATGATAATATCCCTGCATCAGCTGTGCAGAATGTTCCTCCCTTTCACCAATCTGATGGCATGTTGCACGATGCTGGACCTCAGGGATCAAGTGAGTAGTTCCCAGGCTGAGTTACAGGAAACTGGTCAGGAAATGGTCTTCATGTTGGTCCTGAAACTCATACCAGATCAGGAAGAGAGACCAGAAGGCCTAAATATCTCCAAGATTATCATTGCAATGGGGTCAGAAAGAGGAAATCATTGTATCCTATCTCAAAGGTATTAAGCTACTCAAGGTTCTCCAAAGAGTACTTGGGATTCATCAACAGCATTTCTACGGCTGTTGAGCCTAGAAGTTATATGCAGGCTGCTCAGTCCAGTGATTGGCAGCTTGCCATGAAGGAAGAATTGAAGGCCCTAGAAGAGAACAACACATGGTCGTTGTTCACACTTCCTGAAGGCAAGACCACCATAGGCAATCGATGGGTGTATAAACTCAAATATGACTCCAATGGTAAAGTAGAAAAGCACAAAACTAGGTTGGTGGCTAAAGGTTACAACCAAAAGGAAGGTTTGGACTACATAGGCACCTTCGCCCCCGTATGTAAACCCAATACCATTAAAATTATCATCTCATTGGCAGCCAAGCTGAACCCAAATTGATGTTAACAATGCTTTTCTAAATGGGGACTTGAAGGAAGAGGTTTACATGGACCTCCCTCAATGGTTTTATGAGCAGTATAAAGGAATTCCAAAATAGAAGGTTGTGTGCAAGCTACACAAATCTATCTACGGATTGAAACAATCCTCCAGGCAGTGGAATCTGAGATTCACTGAAACTGTAAAGGCTTTCGGGTTTACTCAAACAGAATCAGATCACACCCTTTTCGTGAAGGGAAGGGGTCATAACATGGTTGTCCTTTTGGTCAACGTAGATGACACTATCCTAGCAGGGCCTTCTCCGAAGGAGATCAACCAGACAAAGGAGTTCCTCAAGTCTCAATTCAGGATAGAAGATCTAGGAGAGTTAAAGTTCTTTCTTGCTGTTGAAGTAGCTAGGAATAAAGATAGGATTTACATGTCACAAAGACAATACACCTTGCAGCTGCTTGAGGATTCAGGTTACATGGATTCCAAACCACTCAATACTCCCATGAATCCAATTGAAAGGCTGACTGAGGATGATGGAGAAATTTTACAGAACCCTTTTCAGTACAGAAGGTTAATTGGTAGACTACTCTACCTTACCTTCATACGGCCTGACATTTCCTTTTCTGTCCATAGGCTCAGTCAGTTCATTGGATCCCCTATGACCACACATCTTGCAGCTGCACATCACTTGTTGAGATACCTAAAGGGCTCTCCAGGACATGGGATGTTCTTCGCAGCTGAGGATAATATGGACATCAAGGCTTTCTCTGATGCAGATTGGGCTGCAATCAAGGACACACGAAGATCCATCACAGGGTTCTGTACCTTTTTGGGCAGCTCTTTGATTACTTGGAAGGCCAAAAAGCAAACCACAGTGGCAAGGTCCTCAACAGAATCAGAGTTTAGAGCACTAGCTTCAGCTGTGTCTGAGGTACTCTGGGCTTGCTAACTGAGTTGAATTTCAGTACTTTGCAGAGGCCAGTGATTTATTGTGACAACTTATCTGTGTTGAATTTAGCCTCTAATCCCAAGTTCCATGAGCGCACCAAACACATAGAGATCAATTGCCATTTTATCAGGCATCATGTCATGATTGGGAGCATTAAACTTTTTCCTGTTAACTCAGAATTCCAGCTTGCTGATCTGCTGACCAAGCCACTCACTGCGTCGGTCTTGCAACGGCTCCTGGTCAAGATGTCTGTGAGGGATTTATATCATCCATCTTGCGGGGGGTGTTGAAAGGAAGCCATGGTTTCAGTGAGGAAAGCTGCAGCAGAGCAAATGGTGAGGAGCAGCAGCTAATATCTGTGAAGGCTTGTGAGTATTCAGCTAATGATCGAACGAAGAAATTGAGTGATAAAGGAAAAGAGCCACTCACTTATAAAGACGTGCTTCTCAGCTGAACTTCCTCTTTTTTAAACGTTTAGTTAGTTTAATTAGTTGGGAGGGGCTTTTTAGTCATTACGCAGTTTTGAATTAGCCTTCTTCCCCAATTGATAGCGTGCGTGATTTCATTTTTCTACACGACTGAAATCATTCGATGTTGTGAGCTATCTTTGTAGTTGCTCTTCTCCACTGTAAAACCCAGTCATCAATAAAAAGATCTGGCGATTTCTCCGTGGGTGTAGGATTTCTAGATCCGAACCACGTTAATTCTTGGTGTTATTTTCAATTGTACATCACACTTCTGATACTGGAAGAGACGATTATAACCTCGACGAAACTGACGTACTTTGAAAGATTCGAATGAGTCACTTTTCATTCATGTCCATGCTAAAATCTCCAAACTTTCTGTAACCAGCAAATACACGGAAGACTAGCAAACCAACGACTCTAAAGTAAAAGGATAGCTTAACGAACCTCGGTGCTAATGTAACTCTTGTTTGATGTAGGCCCTCAGTGAAATATATGATGTGCAGAAGATGAGAAAGCAACCCCCTCCACTCAGCCTAACAATAGTAGAAAACGATAAATAGGCGACGACACTTTGGGTGACGCAGTGGCACTTCCGTAATTTGTTTTAATTTTTTTTCGTCATAGGCGACGGTTTCCAGCCCTCGCCTATAATTGCCGGAAGCCTACGGCGACGGTTTCCTCTCTAAAAACCGTTCGCCTATATACATTTTTATTTTATATTTTTTTAAATATGAACTTGGACGACGGTTTCTACGTTGGATACCAATAAACCGTCACCCAAGAGTTTTCAATATTTAAGTTTTTTATTTTTAATTTTTTTAAAAAAGTAATGTTTGGGCGACGGTTTCTTCCTAAGAACCGTCGCACCGTCGCCGAAGGTAATATTTAATTTTTTTTATGCGGAGTGTAATCAGAGAGAACGCTATTAATGTGAAAGGCGGCTTATTTTTATTATTAATAGGCATTCAGTGATTTCTTTAATATTATTTCTAATATATTCTATTTTAAGCAGTAAACTAGACTTTTGATAATTTGCTGATTGACTTTTGGTCTCAAACTTGCAATAACGAATACATAATACACACGTGGTAACCCATACTATAAAGCACTATAGAAATTTGTGACCCAACCTAGCCCACATGGATCACAATTCATGATTTAATTTTTTATTAAAATAGTACTGGAATTCATAAAGCTACTAAACATAACATGTGATTTAAATATGAACTTTGGGCGACGGTTTCCATTTTGATATCAAAAACCGTCGCCCAAGGTTAGATTAGTTTATTTTATTTTTAATTTTTTACTATTTTTTAAAATATTTAGTTTGGGCGACGGTTACGGAATTTTAGGCTAAGAACCGTCGCTCATAACCGCGCGATGTCAAGACGACGAGCTCCTTCCTCTTGGCAATTTTCCGAAGACGACTAGCAATATTCCGACAATTTCGAGCTTGGAGAACACCGTAAGACCTCCACTAACCATTTTCCCTCTACGTATTTCACGATTTAAGGCTCTAAGTGTTCGAATATTGAAGCTTTTCGAAAATATTTGTTTCGAAATTTTGGGTTTTCCGACCTTAATTTATGCGATTTCATAGCTTAGTATTGTGTTATATTTGATTTGGGTTGATATCGAGCATAGTCTTTGCGAAAATTAGGTTTTTTAAAATATTTTTTCACAATTTGAGATTTTGGCCGACTTTGGGGTGATTTCCGCCCGAGGTCTCCTCTCTTGGCGGTTTTTTCCGGTGACCACAACTCTTTTCCGACGATTCCGAGCTACTAGAAAGGTAGGTATTTGAGGTCGTTTTGAGCTTGATTGTACGAAAAAAGGCGACTTGCTAAAATTTCGAAAATTCTTGATTTTGAGCTCGATCCACGATTTTGGAATAAATATGTGAGATTTCGTGGCTTTGGATTTATATATCTACGATTGAGAGTAATTTTGATGATTTTAGGGTGTTTTTTGAAATTCAAAAGTTGATTTTAATATTTGTTGCAAAAGACTAGGTTATCGATTTTGGCCTTTTGGACGATTTTGGATAGGGGTGGCCACAGTTCGGTAAACCGGCCGAACCGACCGAAATACCGAAAATTCGGTACGAACGGAATACCGAACCGTTCGGTATTCGGTTTTTTAAAAAAAAAAATCGGTAATTCGGTTCGGTACGGATATACCGGTTCGGTATACCGAACCGAACCGAATTACCGAAATTTATATTTATAGTTAAAAAAATATATTAAATTTGATAAAATTAAACAAAAATTAGTATATTAATATATTTAGTAGGTTAAAATTAAAAAAATATTACTTCCTCCGTCCCGTCTATTTCTTCCCAAAGATTAGCGGACACGGAGATTAAGAAATCACATTATTTTAATATTATAGTACACCTTTTGAGGTATAGAGAGAGAAAAGTTATTAGTAGACACGCAAATCAAGAAGACTTTTTTGATATTAATGGTGTAATTAGTTTAATTAGTGGGATAATTTTTTACCAAAAATAGAAATGGGAAGAATTATGTGGGACGTTCGAAATAGAATGGGAAGAAATAAGTGGGACGGAGGTAGTAATATATTTAATATGTTAAAATTTGGTTATACCTAATTTTTGTTTTTTTTTTTTATTTTTTTAAAATATTTTGGTTAACCGAATTACCGAATTAAAAAATTCGGTATCACCGAATACCGAACCGAGAAATTCGGTTCGGTATTCGGTTTTTAAAAAATCAAAAAATTCGGTTCGGTTAACAGAAACTTCGGTTCGGTACGTACCGAATCCCCACCCCTAATTTTGGAGGTGAATAATCCTTGGACAGCTTTGTGGTGTGTTTGGATGTGATTTTGGACGAATTAAGGTAAATTTTATACTCTTCTCTCATTGTGTATATGTGCTATACGGAGTTTACCGTCCCTTTAGGATGTAAATGTGTATTTGAGCTTCAATGTTGAGGAAAAATTTGGTTTCCATTACCCTTAGATACTTTCGAGTTTTCAGAGCAATTAAGACGGCGTCGCTCAGGGTTGCGGTTTTAAGGCCGAATAAGAAATCAAGTGTTACTTGGAAGTTGGAAGGAAGGTATGCATTTTTCATATGAATTTTCAAAATTATTTGGGTTAACTTATTAGCATTCGATATTTTAATGAAATTCTTTCTAAAATAGTGTCAGCGACAACCAAGCGGGAGGGAGTTGCCAATGGTATTGAATCTTTAAAACAACCTTCCTTAAATTTCAATTTTAGTGTAGGTTTATTATGTTTTAATAGTATCCTCTCGTTATATTTTATAGATGCTAGAAGGCATCTCTTACGGTGACGAATCGATCAACGAATAACAGGAGTTTTGGCGAGCATTTTATGAGACCATTTTTTATGTAGGTACTTTATTAGTCTTTTACGTTAATATGTTTGTATATATATTATGAGATTTTGTTGGATGATGTGATTGTTGATCTTTATTGAGGATTGTTAGTTATTGTTTGAGGATTGATTGTTGGGGATTGATCTTTTAATTTGTTTGGGTTGTTTTGGATTGATTGTTGAGGCTTAGAAAAATCGGAAAATAATAAAAATAAATAAATAAGCACCGGTGATGGTTCCTGGCTAAGAATCGTCGCCCAAACCCTATTTAAAAAAAATAAAATAAGCATGGGTGACGGTTCCTGGGTAAGAACCGTCGCCCATACCATATTAAAAAAAATAAATCGAGCATGGGTGACGGTTCCTAGTTAACAACCGTCGCCCATACCCTATTAAAAAATACAACAAGCATGGGTGACGGTTCCTGGCTAAGAACCGTTGCCCATGACTCGAACAAAAAAAAAAAATAAAAAAGACTTTGGGCGACTGTTTCTTAGGAGAAACCGTCGCCCATACTTTGGGCGACGGTTTCTCTACTTAATATTTACCAATTATAATGTATTCCTCGGCGAAAGTAGTTATAAGGTGATGAATCGGGCGATTGGTGAATTCTTCAAAAGGCTGAATCGACCGATTTGAAGTCTAAATGCATGGAATCGATTGAATGACAAAGGATGGTTTTCATGGCATAAAACCGGCGATTGGCTAGGAATGTAATCACTCGGCGATTTTGGTTTGTAAGCACTTCCAGTCGGGCGATTCCAGCCTTTAAACATCGCAAATCGAGCGATCCAATGTTGAGTGATGTCATGAACGGCGAAACTAAGAGTAGAAAGCAATGAATAGATAGAATGTTGGGAGTATCACAAATTGAGATATTTAAAGTAGGGTAGAATCGATCGAAACTAAGACGGGGTGACGTCAACATGCGGCGAAGGTGAGGCTTTATACTACACAAAATCGATCAAAAGTAGAAAATTCCAAGGCATGATCAAATCGGGCGAAGCATGCACAAATCGGGCGTGCCATTTTTATATATGATGCAGTCGATCGATTGGAGGACTATAAGACAAATCGAATGAATGTAATACAAGGCATGACTAATCGATCGAAACCTAGGTTGGACGAGACCAATCGAGCTCTATGTGTTATAGTTGAATACAATATGACTTAGATTAGGAATTGGAATTTAGAGTTCTTAGCAAATTAGCTTAGCCGGATTAATTATTTTAGCTTAGTTACCTAATTTAGATATGATCTTGACATTTTAATATTATGTTTAAGGGTCGAAAGGTGAGGACGTTCCAAGACAGTAAGTTACATAAGTTTGGACGACAAGTAAGTGAAAGTCTCAACTACAACACATAATTTTATGTGTATGAATTATGTGTCTAACTGCTTCTATGATTTTACATGACTTCTTACGTGATTTATTTACGTTACATGATTACATGACATGCATATTCACGACATATTCGTGTGCACACACGATTAGTATTAAGGACAGTACACGAGAGCGTGCATGATACAAGATCGCCTGAGAGCGATATATATTCACCGATATGGGCGTCTGGTGTCGACTCACAGTTGAGTCACGGCTTTTCTATGCTACCATAGTGACTTTCATGTCGCCGATTTCAAGACATGAAATGTTCAAGACAAGACATGATATTTGGGCGAATGCCCTCATGGCGGAACGTGAAACCTGGAGGATGCGAGCAGAGGGAATAAACGACACCGAGGGTATCTCTGGTGCATCCCCGAACCACCACCGTACTGCGGGAGGTTGTGCTCTGATACCACCTGTAACATCTCGTCCCATAATGGGACCCACTTGTAACATCCGCGCCAATGCTCCTTAGACCTCCTATTTTTCTTGTATTGTCTTGTCATGTAGGGCCCTCAGCTATCTTGCTATGCACCATCATGGAGCTCGAATCCAATAGGGATATAATTATAAATGTGACAATACCCAAACTTGAGAGGCTAACCCTAGGGCGCCTTTTCAATCCCAATTTGGTTTCATACGTCACGCGGACGCTTCACACTGGTAGCCCATTCTGAGGTTGCCAACACCAGAGATACCCTCGGTGTCTCTTATTCCCTCAGCTCGCATCCTCCAGGTTTCACGTTCCGCCATGAGGGCATTCGCCCAAATATCATGTCTTGTCTTGAACATGTGTTGTCTTGAAATCGGCGACATAAAAGTCACCATGGTAGCATAGAAGAGCCGTGACTCAACTGTGAGTCACGCCCATATCGACGAATAAATATTGCTCTCAGGCGATCTTGTATTATGCACGCCCTCGTATCCTGTCCTTAATACTAATCGTGCGTGCACATGAATATGTCGTGAATATGAATGTCATGTCATCATGTAACGTAAATAAATCACGTGAGAAGTCATGTAAAATCATAGAAGCAGTTAGACACATAATTCATACACATAAAATTATGTGTTGTAGTTGAGACTTCAACTTACATGTCGTCCAAGCTTATGTAACTTACTGTCTTTGAACGTCCTCACCTTTCGAACCTTAAACATAATATTGAAATGTCAAGATCAAATCTAAATTAGGTAACTAAGCTAAAATAATTAATTCGGCTAAGCTAATATGCTAAGAACTCTGAATTCCAATTCCTAATCTAAGTCATATTGTATTCAACTATAACACATAGAGCTCGATGGGTCTTGTCCAACCTAGGTTTCTATCGATTAGTCATGCCTTGTATTACATTCATTCGACTTGTCTTATAGTCCTCCAATCGATCGATTGCATCATATATAAAAATGGCTCGCCCGATTTGTGCATGGAATAAGCTTCGCCCGATTTGATCATGTCTTGGAATTTTCTACTTTCGATCGATTTTGTGTAGTATAAAGCCTCACCTTCGCCGCATGTTGACGTCACCCTGTCCTAGTTTCGATCGATTCTACCCTGCTTAAATCGCTCGATTTGTGATACTCCCAACATTCAATCGATTTGTTGCTTTATACTCTTAGTTTTGTCGTTCATGACATCACTCAACATTGGATCACTCGATTTGGGATGGTTAAAGGCTGTAATTGCCTGACTGGAAATGCTTACAAACCAAAAATCGTTGAGTGATTAGATTCCTAGCCAATCGCGTAATTTTATGCCATGAAAACCTTCCTTTGTCATTCAATCATCCATGCATTAAGACTTCAAATCGGTCGATTCAGCCTTTTGTAGAATTCACCAATCGCCCGATTCATCACCTTATAACTACTTTCGCCCGAGCAATACATAATAATTGATCAATATTAATTTAAGGCTTAGAAGAAACCCTAGTTTCGACCGAAAGTTTCCTTACTTGACACAATCGCCCGATTGCTCATGTAATTTACTTCATTCGATTGAGAGTCCCAATCTTATTCATTTTAAAGCTGCCTCCGTCTTCAAACTCCTGATTTCTAACTTGTTAATTTTCTAAATGTACCACGTAATATCCTAAGCTGTCATGTTAGTATAATTTTTGTACCAAAGAAACTTAACATTGTTGGCTAACAAATTCATGTTCTTTATTGGAAAATCTACTAACCCTTGTATCTTCTACCCTTAAGTAAATATAACTTCTCGTGTCTACTAAATAATAAGACATGCTAAGTTATAAACGTTAAGATGAAAGAAAAATCACGGTAAGAATTATACCCTTTGAAGTTCTACTGTTCGAACTATTCTTCTCCTTCCTTCTTGGCTTTGCTTAGTAATCTTATTTCCTTTTCGTTGTTCTCCTTGTACATGGGCGACGGCCCATAATCCTGCACATGGGTGACGGGGCTCTGGGCGACGCCTCGAAACCATCGCCCACCTGTAACGTCCCGTCCCATACCGGGTCTCACTATTGCATCGGTTCCTACCGGGACCTTTGGAGTTGGGCCAACCACACTTCGACTGATAGTCTGGCCCCATTGTACTACCATTTAACCTTTCGGTGTGCCTCGTGCACTAGCTCACATGAACCCTGAGAAACTTTCCAGGGGATCACCCATCCCTAGATTTCCCCAAGTCAAGCACGCTTAACTTCGGAGTTTCTATAGATGTACTCCCGAAAAGGTAGGTCGACCTTGGTGTATGAGTAGTACTATCAATTCTCTTATACGATTCTTAGCCTGACACGCTCATACATTGTCAGTCTCAGGATCCCATCTCATTCTGGTGTTGGATTGGTTCGTTCAAGTACCCCTTCGCCTAGAAGCCTGCCAGGAGCCGCTCATGATTTTCCGAACCCTGGCACCAGCGATCACTCCCCGCCCTCTTCGGCCCCGGGCATCACATGCCCTTCAGCTTCCGCCTGGTTCGTCCCCGAACCAGCACCGTACTGCGGGAGGTTATGCTCTGATACCACCTGTAACAACCCGTCCCATACCAGGTGTTACTTGTAATATTCGTCCCTATCGGGACCTGTGGGGTTGGGCCCACCACACTCGGACTGATAGTCTGGCCCCACTGTATCACTAGTTAACCGTCCAGTGCGCTTCGCACTGTACGCAACCTGAGCTACTTCCAAGGGGGTCACCCATCATTAGATTGCCCCAAGTCAAGCACTCCTAACTTCGGAGTTTGTATAGATGGACTCCCGAAAAGGTAGGTCCACGTTGGTGATATGAGTATTACTATCAATTCTCTTATGCGATTCTTAGCCTGACACGCCCATACATTGTCAGACTCATGATCCCCTCTCATTATGGTGTTGGATTGATTCGTTCATATACCCCTTCGCCTAGAAGCCTGCCAGGAGCCGCTCATTGTTCGTGCACCCTGGCACCGGCGATCACTCCCCGCCCTCTTCGGCAAATTTCTCCTTTTATATAAAGGAACACATTCTGACATTACAAAATGCCCTGGGATCCTAAGTACAAGGTAGAGTGCGCATGCAATTCAAAATAAATCTATAGGCCCGCCACTTCTATCGCATCCATGTACACACTGCCACCTCAAAAGTCATCCGGAAGCTTCAAAAATAGGCCTCGCCATCATAATGATCACGTACCGTGATCAAGTGAACCTACAACACATAAATACGTGGAATGAGCTTATAAAGCTTAGTAAGTAAAAGTCATGCATGCCATGCACGTGTCCTAATTCGTAGAAACATCCGCGCCAATGCTCCTTAGACCTCATATTTTTCCTGTGTTGTCTTTTAATGTAGGGCCCTCGGCTATCTTTCTATGCACCATCATGGAGCTCGAATCCACTAGGGATATAATTATAAATGTGACAATACCCACACTTGAGAGGCTAACCCTAGGGCGCCTTTTCAATCCCAAGGTGGTTTCATACGTCACGCAGACGCTTCACACTGGTAGCCCATTCTGAGGTTGCCAACACCAGAGATACCCTTGGTGTCTCTTATTCAGCTCGCATCCTCCAGGTTTCACGTTCCGCCATGAGGGCATTCGGCCAAATATCATGTCTTGTCTTGAACATATTATGTCTTGAAATCGGCGACATAAACGTCACCATGGTACATAGAAGAGCCGTGAATCAACTGTGAGTCGACATAAGACGCCCATATCGGTGAATATATATCGCTCTCAGGCGATCTTGTTCTTGTATCATGCACGCTCTCGTATCATGTCCTTAATACTAATCGTGCGTGCACATGAGTATGTCGTGAATATGCATGTCATGTCATCATGTAACGTAAATAAATCACGTAAGAAGTCATGTAAATCATAGAAGCAGTTAGACACATAATTCATACACATAAAATTATGTGTTGTAGTTGAGACTTCCACTTACTTGTCGTCCAAGCTTATGTAACTTACTGTCTTGGAACATCCTCATCTTTCGACCCTTAAACATAATATTGAAATGTCAAGATCATATCGGAATTAGGTAACTAAGCTAAAATAATTAATTCGGCTAAGCTAATTTGCTAAGAACTCTAAATTCCAATTCCTAATCTAAGTCATATTGTATTCAACTATAACACATAAGCTCGATTGGTCTTGTCCAACCTAGGTTTCGATCTATTAGTCATGCCTTGTACATTCATTCGATTTGTCTTATAGTCCTCCAATTGATCGATTGCATCATATAGTCATGCCTAGTGGGCATGTGACGCCCGAGGCCGAAGAGGGCGGGGAGTGATCGCCGGTACCAGAGAGGTGCACGGACAAGGAACGGCTCCTGGCAGGCTTCTAGGCGAAAGGGTACATGAATGAACCGATCCCACACCTGAATGAGAGGGGATCCTGAGGCTGACAATGTATGGGCGTGTCAGGCTAAGAATCGTATAAGAGATTGATAGTACTACTCATATCACCAAGGTCGACCTACCTTTTTGGGAGTCCATCCATAAGAACTCCGAAGTTAAGCGTGCTTGACTTGGTGGAATCTAGGAATGGGTGACCTCTTGGGAAGTAGCTCATGGTGCGTGCAGTGCGAAGCATGCTGGAAGGCTACCGGTGATACAGTGGGGCCAGACTATCAGTCGGAGTGTAGTGGGTCCAACCCCACAGGTCCCGGTAGGGATCGATGCTACAGTGACACCCGGTATGAGACGGGACGGGAACCCCTTCCACTCAGCCTAACAATGGCAGCACATAAATAAAGGAATAAGGGGAACCCATCCATGTATGTAGAGCAAGGAAAACGAGATTATATATATCTTACCACAAGCAGATTTTAGAAATCCATACTTAAGCCATGATGTTTCGGTAGGGAAACATTTTGAGATTCACGTCTTCTTATGAAAAGGAAAGTAGGGGTTGATGAAGGATTGAGGGCATTGTCGGGCGTATAAATGACCAAAGCTTCAACACAGCTTATTTGATTCCCAAGAAAATGGCGTGGGAAGTCGAACGGTTGAGTTCTGAGTGTTAAGCATTGGAATTGCTCTAATCGTCACTTAAATGTGGAACTGAACAATATATATTGTACGCAACATAATACATAGAAGTTAATTTGGTTAAAATATTAATAAACTTAGTAACTTAATATTGTCGGTTTATATATCGGAGATAAACATGTGAAAATGCAACCTGATAACTGGAATGAAAACGGGCCACATTCTCACTTTTAGAATAGTAATAGATGTACCTACAAAGAGTGTGATGATGAAGATTTACAAGGATGAGTAATGTTTGGATTTGGATTTTTTTATGTATATAGAATGTTAGCTTTTCGCATATGATAATAAAGATTTACACGAGGCTCGAGAAAATTCCTTGAGGGATACATTTTGCATGAAAGAAATCTCTGTCGACAAGAGTGACCATTAAACACAGATTTATTTATATCACTAAAAACTAGGAATGATTCCTTTCCTAGGTTGAAAGAATTGGGGAGAAGAATCATTTTAAATCTTGGAAGTGGGTTTGGATTTGAATGTTAATTTTCATTTATTGATATCGAGTATAGGGTGATTTACAAATATATGCATCTTTTTAAAGATCATATGTTTAATTCATCTTTAATTCGGATATTAAATTAGTTCATAAAAAGAAAATAAAATAAAAACATAGCCATTCTTTAACAACTTTGTGCATTTAATAAAAGTAATTCAAAAAAAGAAAATAAAATATAAGGATGCCTACTATTGAGATCAAATGCACATACTACCTACTTTTATAATTGACACTTGATAAAGTGCCCAATTTTGTAATTAATTCTCGAATATATGATATCTATTGAATTTTCCTTAAATTAAAGAATTGCAAAGGTCAATGGATTGTTTGACTCGAATAATACTTGCCATTTTAGAAATATAGGTGAAAATCATAATGACTGACTGACTACATACCACCACAATCTAGTCCACCTCCTACATAAACAGAGTCAATCACCTCATCTTCTAACACAAGTCTCCATCTCACCATGTTGAAGCTCTACACTCTTTTGATGGGTACATTGCATCATATTTATATATTTAGTCATTATTATTTGGATATTGAATTGTATATTTAAATAATTGCAGGGTTGATGATGATAATGGGATGCCAAGTATTATTGGTAATATGTGGTGATTGTACGGAGCTGCGCCCAGAGGTTCCTTGCAACAACCAGACGCCGAGGGGAGTTCTTCAGTGTGATCGAATCTGTAAATTGGCTCATGGTCGCAAAGCCGTGGGTCAATGTCTTAATATGATCCCTCCAAATGTTCCATTTTGTGGATGCTTCTTTTGTACTACCAAATAATCAAATTAAATAATCAATTTTCAATTTTTATTCCCCATACAACACATTCACATATATGCATATACATATATATTGTTACACTAAACACAACAAATATAAAAGAACGAACGGTAGATGCTCCCTCTTCAACATCATAGGAAAGGAAGTTGTCATCAAGAGAGAAACCCACATAAACAAAATTAACCAAAGAAAGAAGCAAAAGAAAATTAAATTCAGAAGTTAGACAATTTCTTATTTAAAGTATCAGTCTAACACTCCATTAACCACATGAATTGAGAGATAAAAAAAACGGATAGAATTAAAGAGAGAGAATGGGTGTTATATAGAGTTATTGTAATTTTTACAAACTTCTCTATGCAACTTGCAAAAGAATAAATACTCTCAATACACTACTTTAGCCAACACCTAATAGGTTTTAGACAAAACGTCAAATGTTCGATTTCGTTCGAATTTGTTGGTTATGATATCTGTCTAGAATCGATATGATAACACATTAATCTCCGTTGGCTTGGAAGGGAGGATAGTTGTATGCTAATAATGGTTTATGTAAGAAAAAAAAACAAAATCTGGATTTGAAATCATCCATCGTTGTGTCAGCTTCCATATTCATTTTACAAAAAACAGATAGAAGGTGTCGTCATCCACTCCACCTTAACGCCTTTCTCTCTTGATTCGTGGTCTGCAGTTTGTGTTTAGCCTCCGTGCTGATTTGTGTATCTTTCTTGCAATAATGACTGGTCAAAGTCAACAGATATTGTTTGGTGATTGCCTTTATTATTTCAGAAATATGTGTATGTTATGAAATATTATGAGATAATATTAAGATGTGGATGTTTTTGTATTAGTTGAATTATTGAGATTTAGAGTGTATTAAGATTTGGGGTATGATATTGAATGTTGTAAAATTAGTTGAGATTAATACTGATAAGATGAGGTGTATAATTGTAGTAAATGTTGTAATATTAGTTGTAATAGTGAATTTGTAGTAGTATAAATATGTGATTTGGTTTGTGTAAAATGTATTTAAGAAGTATTGAATAAAGAAGTTGTTATCTCTACAATATTACTATAATCATAATTAGTAACTAATAGTTATAACATTTTTATAATACGTTATCAGCAAGATCATGCTCCATCGTCGAGAATCAACCTCCGTCGTAGAGATCAACCTTCACTATCGAGATCAACCTTCACTGAAGTTCTTCAACGAGTTTGGTCGAGGTACCGTAATTTTATTTTGTGCTTAACATTGGCTTAATAGTGGTATATGGATTCCCATGTTACATTTTACTACTTTTAAAACTTCTATAATCAACGTATAACGAAATGCCATGGCACGAGTGGTTTCACGGATTATCGTCACTAAAAGTAATGTGACCAGATTTCGATTTTCCGTCGTGGCATGTGAAAATATTTTTGACAAGTTCTACAAAAATATATTAAAATATTTTTATTTTATATTCTTGAATATATTTCGTACTATTTTAATTTTATCAATTAACTATTATGATTTTAAATTTTATTATAACCATGTCGTTTTATACAAAGATGGATCTCATGCTCCTAACTTTATTTACGGTGATCATTACCGCTATCTGGATAGTATTTTTACGAAATTATTCAAAATATTAATTGTAATATAATAAAACAAATTTGTGTAATCTTCTTATTACTATTACTCAAAATATATTTTAT
This sequence comes from Craterostigma plantagineum, assembly GCA_027422505.1. Taxonomy (NCBI): domain Eukaryota; kingdom Viridiplantae; phylum Streptophyta; class Magnoliopsida; order Lamiales; family Linderniaceae; genus Craterostigma; species Craterostigma plantagineum. The sequence continues at coordinate 6,977,943 of JAPQWV010000013.1, read as the reverse complement.
TTTGAAGGATGTTGCTCTGTCCAATGTTGAACGGTTGCATATGTTTATTATTACGGGGCACTTATCTGGATATGGATAATTTCATCAGAATGTTTTCAAAAGACGATACTATAGGAGATACTAACGAAGATACTAAAGAAGAATAGTAATACGCTTCTTTTAATATTTCGTTAGGTTTTGAGTGTTAACATATGTTTTATATTTCATGATATTATGTGCCAAATTTAGTTTGATAAATTTTTTGATTTTGATATATTTGATATATTGGCTTGAAATATACACATTAAATAAAAGATTATTATGGTCGATGTTTTGATTGAACGATTATACAGCATTTTCCGAAGTGAAAGTACGACATTCCCAGGAGTGAATGTATCTGCAAATAATACGAATGGATGTGTATGTTTATCGTTGTGATATATTTCATCCAAAGTGGAAAAGGTTATAATTAAACGAGAACGAAACGTTGAGGAAAGAACACTATCGAGAATAATAATATCGTCGCTATTGTTAAATCTTTATTAGCACCAAAAGATCCCGTAGATCTTTGTAATTCAAGGTGAAGAAAGTTTGAAATAAGACGTTGCTCAAAATTGCGGAGTTCAAGAGAATAGGCGTCGAAGCTGATATTCATCAAACGTTTCCAATATTATAGAAGTCATTGATCCATCGGGATGAAATTTTATGTATTCAAATATGTTACATTTATTATTTTTTCTATACTAATATTGTATTTTTATTGTGCATGCATACATTTTAATTGTGTTACTTTATTCACTTGTGATATAGTATTTTATATTTGTTAAGGATGTCCATACAATTGATACGAGCATGTGCAATGGATAATTATGTCTTGCAGATCAACGACTCATACGATTCTAAAAAATAAGAAATATTTTGATTATCTTGGTATGAAAGAAAGTGTTATTACTATATCAATCAGGTGGTAGAAATATAACTGAATGCTCCGGAAGAGCTAGCGTTTTACTGCCCAAATGGATAAGGCTGAATATTGAAAATGCCTATATTCTCCTAAGCCTCAAAGAAATTTATTAAGCTTTAAAATTATTCGAAATAACGAATATCATGTTGAGACAGTAGAAAAGGGAGACATCGAATATTTGCACATCACGAAAGTGATTTCGAATGATGAAAGAATCGTTGAAATATTACCTTCATTTGACTCTGGATTATATTATACATATCTGAGATCAATTCAATCATATGCTATCGTAAACCAGAAGTTTATCGATGACATTACATTTAATGTTTGGCATGACCGGTTGGCTATCCCGGTTCAACTATCACTAGTACAGAAAAAGGAATGGGCGTCGGCACCATGGGGACAACGGACGCCTATACTACCCGCGAGAAATTTTAATTTGTTCTATTATTTTTGGCACCATCGGTGACCGTTATGAGCTAACAACAGTCGCCGATAGTTTCCGGGCACTTTAGGCGTCTGTTGTAGCTTAGTAACGGTCCCAATGATTTATCCGTTTTTAGTTTATTTTTTTATTTTTGGCCTTTGGCTACTGGTGCTCCTTACTCCTTACAACAGTCGCCAATAAATTTACCCGTTATTTATTTTTATAAATTCTTTTCGTAATGAGCGACCGTTGCGGTCTATGTAATACCCGTAAAATTTAAATATAGGATTTGCAATATAATTAGTGGTATAACATCTTAATTAGAGATTTTGCTAAGTAAATTAAATAAAGAGGTTAGGACTATAATAGGATCAGTTATAACACGTAAGTTATTTTGTGAATTTACTTTCTAATAATATTTCGGGTATCATAGCTAAGTTCGGTTAAGCCATGTAAAATCAACTTTGGACTAATAAATTTGCATGCATATTATGTATGTGATTATATGACTGCATTATGTGGCTATTTGATTTCATGCCTGTATTATGTCTAACTTAACAAATAGCTAGATAACGACTTAGAAGAATTATTGAAACAGGGATAAAAACTTGTGAACGAATGAAGGATCGAAATGTAGAAACTTTTGGAAGTATGAGTTTCTTTCGAGAATCAGTATGTGAGAATTTCGAAAGGATGTAATGAGAAGAACTGAATGATAGGATGAGTGAATTTCGAAATTAGTGAGTTTCTTTCGAGAATCAGTATGTGAGAATTTCGAAAGGATGTAATGAGAAGAACTGAATGATAGGATGAGTGAATTTCGAAATTAGTGATTTTCGAAAGAGGGTACACTTAGTTGAGAAATTCGAAACCAAAGAATTTCGAAAGAGGAGAATTACGAAATGAAAATTGTGAATAAGAGACTTTCGAAACCCTATATGTTGGAAACCTAGGGTTTCTATGTGTTGCGAAAACTTAGTGTGGGAGGAAAACTAAAAGTAATAATATAATAATACATATTAGTTAGAATAAGATAAGTGTTAACATGACATCATTGTCATTTGATAATTTCCACACGCTAACTATGGGATAAGGAGACAACAAAGTAACTCCTACTAGAGTGTGTTTGGTTGGGGGTATTAGGGGGATTAGGGAGTATAGGATTTACTAAAGTAGTGTTTGGTTGAAGGATTAATTTAAAGGTGAGATTTAATTAATACCCCATTAATACCCCTTCTTAGGTATTAATTAAAAGGAGTCATCACCCATCCCTTCATTTAATCCCACCTTATTATTAATTATATTTATTTCAAATTTTATTACTTTTCTTTTTTTCCTTTCTAATCCCTCCCCCCTCTCTATCCCCCGTCTCTCTCCATCTCTCTCTCTCTCTCTCTCTCTCTCTCTCTCTCTCTCTCTCTCACCGTCTCCACCTCTCCCCCACTCTCTCTCTCTCTCTCTCTCTCTCTATATATATATATATATATATATATATATCTTTCTTCCTGTCTCTCCACTCTCTTTCTACTGGAAATTTTAATTGAAGAAAGGGTAAATTTGTAATTATATTTATTAAAGCCTAATATCATTTAAACTCATATACCAAACATGTCAGACATCATTACTTAATCCCATCAACCAAACATTCCCAAAAATTCATACCCTCAATTATATAAACCCAACTTAAACTAATACCATCTAAACTCATCCCTCCAACCAAACGGACCCAAAGAAACTTTCGAAAAACCATACCTCATTTACAAAACTTTCGAAAAATATAAGATAAAAGAGAAAAGGAGAACAACAAAGGTTTGGGGCTCAACAAAGCATAGGAGAGGGTATAATTTCTTTGCCTTGAATTATTGTTTTCTTCACGTTATAACATGTATTGAGTATAAATAATATGCACGATTTTCAAAACGCTCATGTTTATTTTAGGCTTTGATCTTTGAAGTTCTTTTGATATTCATATTGTTCTGAAATATGTGTTTTAATCGAAGGTGTAGATGATTTTGTACAAAAAGAGTGTTTTTCGTAAGATATGATTTTCAAAGTAATGATTTTCAAAACCATACAAGTTTTATAGGAAGAATTTCGAAATCAAGTGTGAGAAGAAAAGAATTTCGAAACAAAGTCGAAATGAATTTCGAACTCATTTCGAAATTTGTTTTGAACATTATTCCGAAGTTTATTTCGGGAAAACATTATAGGAAATTTCGAAACTTATTTCGAAAGTTTTTATGTGTATAAATTAAAATTTTGAGGTTAGGAATTTCGAAATGAAATTCGAACAGAATTTCGAAATCAAGTTCGAAATCTATTTCGATGTTTATTTCAAATATCTAATGTATATTTTTAACAAATTTCGAAACATATGATGGCCATATTCGACGAACTGGTAGGTGAGGTAATGGAGGTATTTATGGACGATTTTTCTGTTTTCGGGTCGTCATTTGATACATGCCTGTCTAATTTGAAGCTCGTACTCGCACGATGCGAGGAAACGAACTTGGCACTTAATTGGGAAAAGTGAAACTTCATGATTCAAGAGGGTATACTTCTCGGTCACAAGATCTCCTCTAAAGGAATCGAAGTGGACCGAGCTAAGTTGGAGACGATAGAAAAATTGCTTGTCCCCTCGAACGTGAAGTCGATTAGAAGCTTTATAGGACATGCTGGGTTTTATCGTAGGTTTATTAAAGATTTTTCTAAGATCGCAAGACCCATGTTTAGGTTGCTAGAATCAGATGCCCCGTTTGATTTTAATGACGAGTGCCTGCATGCTTTTAATTTACTTAAGGAGCGACTTATCGCAGCACCTATTATGGTCGCCCCCGACTGGGGGCTGCCCTTTGAACTAGTGTGCGATGCTAGTGACCATTCAGTTGGGGCCGTGCTAGGGCAGCGTAAGGACAACCATTTCAGGCCAATCTACTACGCGAGTAAGACGCTAGACGCAGCCCAGGCCAATTACACGACCACTGAAAAGGAGCTCTTGGCCGTCGTGTTCGCTTTCGACAAGTTCAGGTCATATCTCATCCTATCCAAGGTTATTGTTTTTACTGACCACTCTGCTCTTAAGTATCTGTTAGCAAAGCCAGATGCGAAGCCTCGACTGATCCGATGGATCCTGCTGCTTCAACAATTTGATATAGAGATCCGGGACAAGAAGGGTGCAGAAAACTTGGCGGCGGATCACCTCTCTAGACTAGAGGAGTCCAAAATTTACAGCAAGGACGGAAGGCCGATACAAGATAGGTTCCCAGACGAGCATCTTTACTCGATACAGGTGGTAAGTGACGACACTCACTGGTTTGCAGATTACGCTAACTATCTTGTTGCGAGGGTCCTACCAAAGGAGTACACTTTTCAGGCGATGTGCAGACCAGGTGATACGACAATGCGTGGCTGCTCCAGAAACGATGCAGATCCTTAGGCATTGCCACAACGGACCGATCGGAGGGCACTACGCAGCCAACAGAACCGCTCAGAAGGTGTTGGAAAGCAGATTCTACTAGCCCACGATCTTCAAAGACGCCCAAAGGTACGTTGACACTTGTGATCAGTGTCAGCGCGCAGGTAATATCTCTAAACGCGACGAAATGCCCCAGAATTTTATTTTGGTATGTGAGATATTCGATGTGTGGGGTATAGATTTTATGGGTCTGTTCCCTAGCTCGTACAATAATAAGTACATCCTAGTTGCTGTCGATTATGTGTCTAAGTGGGCCGAGGCGCAAGCCTTACCCACGAACGACGCTAGGGTAGTCGTTAGATTTCTTCGAGCATTGTTTCACGTTTTGGGGCGCCTAGGTGCATTATTAGTGATAGGGGTATTTTGTAACACCCAGTTTGCACGCACGTTAGAACGTTACGGTGTTAGACACAGCCTATCCACCCCATACCACCCCCAAGCTAGCGGTCAGGTCGAAGTAGTGAACCGTGACTTGAAACGCATTTTAGAAAAGACCATAGAGGGGAACCGAAGGGAGTGGGCAAATAAATTGAATGATGCACTTTGGGCATATAGGACTGCATATAAGACACCTATAGGCACTACACCGTATAGACTAGTCTATGGAAAGGCATGTCGCCTCCCCGTAGAAATAGAGCATAAGGCCTATTGGGCAATTAAGCCCTTGAATTTCGATTTGGGGGACGCCGGCGGAAAGCGGCAACTCCAAATCAACAAGTTAGACGAGTGGCGTTTATCGGCTTACGATAACGCTCGCATGTATAAGGAACGCTCCAAAGCCTATCATGATAAAAAGATTAGGCAAAGACGAGAGTTTCAGGAAGGGGACCAAGTCCTTCTTTTTAACTCTCGACTTAGACTTTTCCCGGAAAACTTAGATCACGTTGGTCGGGACCGTTCACTGTTACCCGTGTTTCTCCTTATGGTACTGTTGAGATTTCAGGTATGGAGCAGGGTACCGTCAAGGTGAACGGCCACAGGTTGAAGCACTATCACGCAGGCGAGGAAGACGCGAGCGAAAATGAAGTGTTCTACCTGGACTTCCAAACTTGAGCGCACGAGAAGACGTCCGGCTAAAGACGGTAAACTAAGCGCTTCTTGGGAGGCAACCCACGTATTTTCGTTTATGTTTTTAGCCATTAGTTAAGTCGGAAAAAAAAAGATGTCACGGCCAACGGCTTAAGTCGTCACGGTCGTGACGTGCAAAATAGTTGCACACTGTCCTCTGTCACAGCCAGATGCTCAATCGTCACGGCCGTGACCTATGAACAAGCGCTCACTACCTCTTGTCACGGCCAATGGCTTAAGCCATCACGGCCGTGACACCTGCGGGCCCCCAAAAAAATTCATTAATTAATTAAAACTAAATTAATTTTAAAAAAAATTCGACCTTCTCACGACCTGCGACGGACACGTCACGGCCGTTACGTTGGCAGAGGCTAGGACTGTTCGTTCGGTAAGGTTCGTACCGAACCGTACCGAAAACTCGGTAAACCGAATTTTCGGTAATGATATTGTTCGTACAGAATACCGAACCGAATTAGTCGGTTCGGTATTCTGTTTTTACCGATTTAATTTCGGTAAAATCGGTATTTTACCGAAAAAACCGAAATTGCTGTAAAAATACCAAAAACGAAATTAAGCCTACAGAATGCATTTCAACCAACAGTTAAGAACATTAATCATCCAAAACAGCCAAATTACATCCAAAACAGTTCCAAAACAGTTCCAAAACATATAATATTTAGCATAAAGTCTTCAAAATAGATTCTTGACCGAGTAGTGAAAATCCTCATAGGCCGATGATGTTCCACGCCAACGTTGGAGGACATATCTGTATCCACATTCCACACATGGTGTAAAACAAATACCACAATATCAAACGTTATATGATAAACATAGTAAAAAGAAACAAAAAGAATACCATTTTCAATTTTTTGGAGCGATTTATAGTCTTCTTCCACGTCCTTGAATGGCGCCCGACGAAGCCAATCTTGACAACAAATTAATGCTTGTGCCATTTTAGGAGTCAAAGAAGTTCTAAAGTCATCAATAATTCGACCCCACGTGCTAAAGGCAGACTCAGAGGCCACCGTAGTTATAGGCATAGCAAGTACATCACGAGTTAACCTCGATAAAATAGGAAATCTCGGAGCAAGCATCTTCCACCATTCCATGATATCAAAATCTTGAACATCTTTCTCTATATGTTCACTTAGATAAACATCCACCTCGGATTGATCGAAGCCTCCACTTTCATGCATCATTTGTAAAAATCTCTTTCGATGACCTTTTATTATCCTTCTTTCAACCTCGGTATCGATCTCTAGATTGGAGTTTGTGGTTGTCGTACTACCTTGAGACGCCGAAGAGTTAAGTTTTTTATACTCCTCAAACATTTCATAAAGGGCTTCCTTGGCTTTAGTTGCCATCTCATCTCCTTTTTCATTCCCGTACATATTCTTGAGTACATATTGAAGGTACTCAAACTTATGTCGAGGATCAAGTAAAAGGGCCACCAACAACAACAAATTAATTCTATCAATGCTACCCCAATACTTGTTAAACTTCGCCCGCATACCTCTCGCCATATCAACTAAAGCATCATCATGACTCACACTCCATTCTCTTAGCAAGTCATCCATTTCCGCAATTTCATCAAGCAATGTGTTCGACGTAACGTATAAGGACCCTGAAATTCAAAGAGTGTAATCATTAGTCAATAACAACAATCTCATAAAAAAAGAAGTGTTCAAGTTTAATGAATAACAAACCTGAAATGCGAAGGGTGGGGTCGTAGAAATGTTACAGCACTTTCACCAATCGATCAACAACAACCCAATAATTTCTATCGGGCATACCTATCTTACCATGCGCTCCATTGGGCATAAATCGGCACGGAAATCAGCATCAGATGTGTTGTACCTATCAAAAACTCCTTGAAAAATTAGAGCTGTCTCCAGCATCTTAAACACCGAATTCCATCTAGTCGGAACATCTAGACATAAACACTTTTTACTATCAATTTTTTCTTCAACGGCAAACTCATTAAATTTCCTCAATCTTGATGGCGATTGTCACACATATCTGACTATCGTACGAACACGCTCTACGGCCTGGTTCGCTTCTTTGAATCCATCTTTGACAACAAGATTCACAATGTGAGCCACGCATCTCATATGAAGATACTTCCCGCCACATATAGCCGATTTCCAGCTTACAAATCTTCTCCTCAAATAATTCACTGTGGTATCATTTGAGGAAGCATTATCAATTACAGTCGTGAAGATCTTGTCAATCCCCCAATCAAGCAAGCATTTCTCAATCAACAAACCAACCTCATCACCTTTATGCGTAGGACATGGAATGAAATTGAGAATCATTTTGTGTAATTTCCAGTCATTATCAATATAGTGACCGGTCAAACACAAATAATTCAGTCGCTGATTTGAAGTCCACGTATCTGTGGTGATTGAGATTCTTTGCCCACTTGTTTTGAAGAAATTCTTTAACTTCTCCTTTTCTAAGTAAACCTTGTAGCAATCTCTTGTGATGGTTGTTCTTGATGGCACAAAGAATTGAGGACAAGACAACGTTACAAAATTCCGAAATCCTTCATTTTCCACGAACTTAAATGGTAGCTCGTCGACGATAATCATTCTAGCTAAGCCTTTTCTAATAGCTTCTTGATCAAATTTCCAGCTCGAATTCGATGCTCTAGCTACTCCACTTTGACAATAAGCTTGGATAGGGCGCATAACTCCAACATTTTGGGGATTATTCTTACAAGCTTTCATATGACTCTTCATTCCGGAAGTTCCATTTCTTAATGAATCAGCCGCATAATTTTTCTCATAATACTTGCATTTAGCTCTCGAGCTTCCATCTTTATCGGTGTATAAAATAAAATGGTCCCAAACTTCAGACCTCCTACACATTAACTTTAAAAAAATAGCCTTCAAATGTAAAATGACTATACTGCCCTTACTAATTGTGCCCACGTTAAAAACCAATATGTTAAATGGAAATCGCGTTTGGGTGGGCGGGTGGGGTGTAGTCCAGTGGTTGTGTAGTCGGACGTTCAAGTAATAGGTCGTGGGTTCAAATCCGCAATATTTTTTTTATATATATAGCATGGGACCTGTACTATACAGCACAGGTCCCTTGCTATATAGCACAGGTCCCGTGCTTCATGGGACCTGTGCTATATAGCAAGGGACCGGTGTTGTATAGTACAGGTCCCGTGCTTCATGGGACCTGTGCTATATGGCAAGGGACCTGTGCTGTAGCACAGGTCCCATGCTATATATATAAAAAAAAAAATTTGGGGATTTGAACCCACGACTTATTAAAGCATGAGACCCACTTGTAAAAAGACGAAAATACCCTTAATTTGAAGGCTATTTTTTAAAAGGTAGAATCGACGAGGCCATTTTTTTAAAGCTGACCGAGTCAAAGCCTATTTTTTTAAAAAGACCCGAGAAGAAACCAAGACAAGAACACAACCAACCGTCGAAATTCAGGTGAACTATCTTTGATATTACGTCAATTCGGACTCGAAAAATCTTTTTATTTTTGATTTTTTGTATTTTTATTACGCATTTTGGGCAGGAAAGAGGTGAAATCTTCTTCTTCTACCGCCCAAAAGTGGAGAAAGAAGAAGCCCACGGCCCGCAAGACGTTCAGCGGCTCTACCTCGTCCTCCGGCCCGAGTCCGGTGAGCGGGCCGTCGAGGAAAAGCAAGACCCAAACTCAGGCAAGGAAGTGACAAGCAAGAACAGCGAAGAAGACGACGACGGTAAGAAAACAGAAGGTGGGCGTGGAAGCTCCAGAGTTAACATAGAGAAGGAGCCGTTGCTAAGGCTCGTCGTAATGGGTCGGAAAACCCTACCCGACCCGGCTAAACGGAGCACGCCCTATTGGGGCTTCGTTGAGATGGTCACTACCAAGATCGATCAGCTCAAAGACGCCCTTCGAGGAGGTTGTAATAATTCTCTTCTTCAGCCACTGCAGACGATGTAAAGATTTGATTTTTATTCTTCTCTCTCACAGTGGAATACGACACTAAATCGAAAGGCCATAGGCACTTACCCGACTCACGGCCATTAGCAGAAGGCATATACAGAATTCTCAGGCACATTCCAACAACTGATAATAAAAGAGGCAAAAAACTACACCCTCACTTGATTTACAAGCTCGAATACCCGCCGGGAAACAGAGAGCATCCGCCGGCGCAAGAAGCCATGAACATATCCTGCGAGGCATCGTTCGTTATCCAAATAAAAAACCCTGAGATTCAGGGCGGCGGGTCGGGCTTTAGAGGGCTTCAGAGCAAGAGAAAGGCGGGCTTTCCGGCGAGGCTTCAGGGGCTTTTCGGTCATAAAAGGTTTCGCGAGGCTGATCCGCCGGATTTTCTCAACTTCGAAGGGTGTGAGTTTCTGCTCGTGTCGGCGTCCGATGACGTGGAGGAGGAGCTGGGATTGGAGCTCAAGGCGGAGGAAGGCGGCGGTGATGGGGGGAAGAGTGTTCGGACTTGTTGAAGATGTTTGGCGATGTGGGCCCGGCCCGGCCTTTGCTTGAAGGTTCTTGGGCTTGAACTGGGATAAGTGTTTGGTTTTTTGGACAGTAGTTCTAGTTGTTTGTGAATTAGTCGTATGATATTTTCTTGTCTGCTTAGTTCTTGGTATGATGGGCAGTGCCTCGTTTTGTATCTACTATGAACTCCATGCTTATGACGTTTTGTTGTAGAAAAGAAAATCTCGTCTTGGCGAGAGATGACGATGAATATCATATAAAAAGCATCGTTCTTTTTCCCTACTTTTTTTTATTTAATATTGGATTTCATACGTTCTACTATGTTCGATTGGTACAATTATATAACTAGAATCCTCACTGCGTAGCTGACCCGGTGAAATGGGTCATAATCTTGGTTTATCATAATGGTGGATGGATATGAATATAGAGTACGAAAATCATCATTGAAAAATCTGACATCTATATAGATACGTACTTGAATAAAAATTTTACATATAGGTACCATGTCAGAAAGTTTTACAGATAGGTACCCCATTTAATGTTTACCAGTTTCTTCAGTCACGACGTACCCTCCTGTGTGTGTATTGCATACCATAATACATTAATATAATGTACCTAAATGTGTTTATACGACGTATCTTATGTGTTATAGATGGCTTACCTAAATATGCTAATACGACGTACTATTTTCTCAACATCTGACGTACTGCAATACATTGATATAGGGTACCTAAATGTGTTGTATGGCGTACCTGCGACGGATCGGGTACCTATCTGCAAAAAATTATTCTAATAGGCACCTACATATAAAATAAATTTGACAGGGTAGTAAATTACAAGTTTTTTTCCAAATGGGTATTTATGTGTAGATACCCGTTAAAAAATAGGAAAACATAGAGACCATGTTAAAATGATAGTTGAGTGTCCCCTACAAAAAAAAAGTGATAATATACCGATCTAACTCTTAAGTTTTTGTGGAATTCATATTTTTAATTGTAGTCAGGTCTTTTTAGCATTATCAATAACTAGTACTATCTGCACCCTCTATATGTGTGTTTAAAATATAATTATTTTGAAATTTATAATTTATGTTAGTAGATAAAATATAATTTTTATATATATAAAAGGAAAATAATGATTAGGGGTATAAGTATAATAAATAAAATTTGAGTGATTAAATGTGATAATTATTTAATTAATAAAATTAGAAATAGAGAGGTTAAATTATAAATATTTTACCGACCAAATTAGCAGTTAATAGACACCCCTCACCGTAATATAATAGTATAGATAGTATAGATACTTGTAAAATGTAAACAATAAATAGAACACTCAATCTCATGATACTAATTAGCTGGGCAAATCAGAATTTCCACTTATTTATTATGTCCGTCGCTTCTTGAGCAAAGACGAGGTTTTATCTGCACCGTTGGATTAAGACGGACGATGAAGATCTGAACGATTAAGAAGCAGTACAATAGAGCTACTATTGTCGGAAAGAATACCCCACGTGACTTCTGTTCTTTTCCGTTTCCAAATAAAAGTACTCGCTCGCACTTTGCAGATCCGATATATACAATATGTAACGGTATAATAGTACATAAATTATAAAATATAGAAATATAATAGTACAACTCGCTCGCTCGCATTGCCCCCTTTACGAGAGAATTAGAGAAATAGTGATATTTTGAGATTGGAATTACAAAACTAGTTGAGTTTTTAAACCTATTACAAAAGTAATTAACTTTTTTAATTCCGACTATTTTTATTTTCATTTTAACAACGAAAATACTTAAAATTACAGATTTTTACTATCATAAATTTCAAATAGCACAACACTTGTTAATAATTAAATTTTTACTCCAATTTATTTTAACTCAAATATATTAAAAATATGTTACTTAAAGAAATAAATCAAAAGAATAATATTGACCTAACATAGACTCCCACGTTTTGCTTCGCCAATAGAAGAGATAACACTGTAAGAATAGATAACACAGTAAAAGAGACAATACAGTAACAGGTTTGATTGATTTCCTTCACGCCAAGTAATTTTAATTTTCTTTTGATTTATTTCTTTAAGTTACATATTTTTAATATATTTGAGTTAAAATAAGTTGGGGTAAAAATTTAATTATTAACAAGTATTGTGCTATTTGAAATTTACGATAGCAAAAATCTGTAATTTTAAGTATTTTCGTGGTTAAAATGAAAATAAAAATAGTTGGAATTAAAAATTTGATTAGTTTTGTAATAGGTTTAAAAACTCAACTAGTTTTGTAATTCCAATCTCAAAATAACATTATTTCTGTAATTCTCTCCCCCCTTTACCTCCGAAAAAAAAATCAATATTATAAAATTATAGAAACATAAATTAAATAGCAAGAATAACATGAAAATTTATGAATATTAAACAAAAATGTACATAGGGTAAAACAGTAAAATAATTGACAAACAAACCAATTGACAGTTTTTAGATTCGATAAGCTCTTTATATAAGAGTATAGATTGAATTGTGGTTAAATATAGAGTGCTCCGTTGACGATAGAGTTGAGAATGTATTTTATTAATTAGAATGATAGATGCAATATTATATTATATAAGAATGGTGTAAAAATGTAAATGTTAAATGCGAGTGATATGTGTTTTTAAAATCATATGAAAATATTGAATAAATAAGTTAGTTATCTCTCTAATGTTCTCTTTAAATTTTTTTTTCTCTGTAATATTTATATGGTGAATCTATAGAAAAATACCCAATTGGATAAAAATTTTAAACATAGGTACCCATGTCAGAAAATTTTATAGATAGGTACCCAATTTAATTTTTACCAGTTTCTTTAGTCATGTCGTACCTTCCTGTGTGTATATTGCGTACCATAACACGTTTATATAGGGTACCTAAATATAGCACACGTCGTACCTACAGCATACCTGTGTGTTACATAGGGCGTACCTAAATATAGCATACGTCGTACCATTTTCTGTTATATAGGGTACCCAAATGTGTTGATATAGGATACCCAAATGTGTTGTATGGTGTACTTTTGGGGATCGGGTACCTATGTGCAAAAAAATTATTCTGTAAGGTATATATATATATATATATAAATCCTGACAGTGTATCAAATTACAAGTTTTTATCCAAATAGGTACTTATGTGTAAAGACCCCTATTTATATTCTCTTTAATATTTTCGTATTACTTAATAGTTATCATATTTTTTATAAAAAAACATTGGTTCAATTAATTCGTGAGACGCAGGCCAATATTTTTTTTAATTAATGCCTGTAAAAAATAAAAAGATTAAACATATTTATATTTTAATTTGTAAATATAATTTGTGCCTGGTGGAAATAAGGCACTAAATGGCATTTGTACCATATTTCGTCGTATAACGATTCCAGCAATTTAAATATGTGCGCGTGTATTTTTCAGTAACATATTATAACAAAACATTTTGGAAAATAAAAATGTGCATTAGTGATTAATCTGGCTTGCTGAATCGATGAGATTAAATAATGATATTCCTGTTATTAGCAAATATATATATATATATATTTATATATATATATATATATATATATGAAAAACTAATGTTCTTTTCCTCTTTGTGGTGTAACAACAATCCCAAAGCTGTATATTAATTTAGTGCACATTAGTATTTATGACGAAACATATTATCCTTGACAATTCCAATACTTTACAACAGCCAAGATGGAGGATACGAATTGAAAGTGATGCCGTCGAAAAATGACCTACCGCGAACGTGGGCTAACGAGCTCCTTCCCGCCATAATCTCGCCGTGCTTTTAGCTGAAAACTGTCGAAACAGGGTAGATTTGGGGGGTCGTCTGCCCTCTTGCCTTGGTCAAGAGGGTGTTTCATTTTTCAGGTGCAATATAGTTAGGGAAATGATGTAGAAATGATGTGAAGTGATTAAAAGAGCTTGAGTGAGTAGCGAAAATGGTAGAGTGACGGTCAGGACGGATGGCGCACCCTACGGGTGACTAACGATATTTATAACCTTCCTAAAAGCGTACCTGGTCATCGGCGGTTCTTCCATGTTCGGTCTGTTGCGCGCGTGTGGGGGGTCGTGTGTGGCCACGATCTCGACTGGTTTCCAGGTCCTTTACGGTTTCTTCTCATTTGGTCGGTTATGCACGCGTAGGAGTCGTGTGTGGCCACGATCTCATTTTCCTTAATTCTAGCGGTATGCCTTGGGACCTGGAGGGGGCGGCTTCCCTTGCTCCTCGGGCTTTTTCCCGAGGACCACTCTCGCGGCCGCCCTTGGAAGGCTTCGGAGTCTACAGCGCCTCGGGAATTTCTTCCGAGGACTTCATTCGCGTCTACCTTCGCGGTTCAAAAGGCGGGAGTGCGAGATTTCTCTGGAATTATTCCGAGATCCTTCCTCATGGCGTCCCTTATGACCCGAAGGTAGTCTCTATCTCCTCAGGGAATTGTCTCGAGGATGTTCTCTTGGCTATCGTCGTAACATGAAGGCTCGTGGTCCGCGGCTCCCTGGGAAATTGTCTCGAGGACGTTCTCTTGGCTATCGTCGTAACATGAAGGCTCGTGGTCCGCGGCTCCCTGGGAAATTGTCTCGAGGGGTCGGAGTCCCTGCTTCTCGAGATGCATTCTCGAGGACATTCGCGAGCAGCTATCGTGGTTTGAAGGGCCGGGTCCCGTGGCTCCTCGGGAACCTTCTCGATGCATCCCTGTGACATAGAGGCTCGACCTTCACGACCCCTTGGGGAAGGTAGGGCTTGATAGGTCCAAAGTGTGCTCCCCTCGATGCGACGTCCCTCAAATTGACTAGATTCGCGGGTTTGGTTCGTTATAACTAATTTCGAGTATTTTGCTTTTGACCCGGAGAATCCGGAGATAACAGAAAGTATTACTAATGAATGAGTGTTTTTTCCTCCCGAATGAACGAGCGTTTTTTCCTCAGCCCCTAGCCAGCGCGTCTTTCGCGACCAGAGGCATAACTCTCGACCAGCGGTGATCACCAGAGGAGTGATATTCAGGCCATAGGCGCCACTTCCATACCAGCAGACGTGATTTCTCGACCATAGGGCAATTTCCAAACAAGCAGATGTGACTCCCATACCGGAAGCGGATTTCCAGACCAGAGGCACGAATCCCAGACCAGCAGACATGATTTCCATCCAGAGGCGCAAATCCCAGAAACGCGGTGGTGATTTCCATACCAGAAGCACGAATCCCATTCCACCAGACGTGATTTCTAGACCAGAAGACGTTATCGCCCGACCTGTTGCGTGAATTCCCGATAAGTGGATGTAATTTCCAGATGAGAGGCGTTATTTCCCGGGCGATTTCTAGACCATAAGACGTAAATTCCAGACCAGAGGCGTTACTTCTCGGTCGAATGCGTGATTTCCATATCAGAGGGCGTAAAGTCCAGAACAGAGGGCGTTATTACCCAGCAAGAGGCGCAATTTCTCAAATCAAAATTGTAATTTCCAGACCAAGGGCGTTTTTCCAGGCCAGATACGTACTGTCTCAGATCGAAAGACGTAAACAAGACCAGGGGCGTTACTTTTCGTCCGGATGCGTGATTTCCATATCAGAGGGCATAAATTCCAAAACAGAGACGTTACTTGCCGGCCGGATATGTAATTTCGAGAACATAGGGCATCCAAAACAGAGGCGTTATTACCCGGCAAGAGGCGCAATTTCTCAAATCAGAATTGTAATTTCCAGACCAGGGGCGTTTTTCCCGGCCAGATGCGTACTGTCTCAGATCGGAAGACGTAAATTCAAGACCAGAGGAGTTACTTCCTGACCGGATGCGTGATTTCCAGATCAGAGGGCGTAAATTCCAGAATAGAGACGTTACTTCCCGGCCGGATGCGTAATTTCCAGAACAGAGGGCATCCGGAACAGAGGCGTTATTACTCGGCAAGAGGCGCAATTTCTCAGATCAGAAGTGTAATTTCCATACCAGGGGAGTTTTTCCCAGCCAGATGCGTACTCTCAGATCAAAAGACGTAAATTCAAGATCAGAGGCGTTACTTCCCGATCGGATGCGTGATTTCCAAATCAGAGGGCGTAAATTCCAGAACAGGGACGTTACTTCCCGGCCAGATGCGTAATTTCCAGAACAGAGGGCGTAAAGTCCGGAACAGAGGCGTTATTACTCGGCAAGAGGCGCAATTTCTCAGATCAGAAGTGTAATTTCCAGACCAGGGGCATTTTTCCCGGCCAGATACGTTCTTTCTCAGGTTGTAAGACATAAATTCCTGACCAGAGGCGTTACTTTCCCGACCGGATGCGTGATTTATTTCCAGACCAAAAGATGTGATTTCCATACCAGAAGCGTGATTTCCCGATAGAGGAAACGATGTCCGTACCAGCGTCGTTGTTTCTTGACCAGAGGCGTGATTTCCCGAGGAGAGAGTTGGTTGAAGTGCTTATAATCGCAAATTCCCTGACTCGTATTTTCGGGGCGACTTCTTCCTCGAGCTTGTTGGTGACGTTGTCTCCGAGAATGAAGCTGATCGAGCCACTCCTCGCGTGGATTTCCTCGACTTCGCTTTTCGAGTTTAAATTCCTCATGGCGACTTCTTCTCGAGCCGATAGTCTGGCCCCTTTCTTGTTTTTCTTCCGAAGATGCTTTTTTCTTCTTGTTTTCCGTTTTTATCTCGCAAGCTATGTTATTGAAGCATACTATATTATAATTTTAATGCTACGTACCTCTCTGTCGCCATCACCTCGACCCTTCGAGGTATGCATAATTTACCCTGTTCGCCTCGAGCCTAAGGGCTACACCTTTTCTCCATGAGTCGCCTTCTTTCTCGGGAGCTCCTTACCTCGGATGGGGAGCGTCCACCCGAACCCGAGGATAGATCTGATGCATCACTAAGAGGGCTTTTTATGCCTCTTAGAGAGGGAGTTTCAGCCTCGCGAAGAGGGATTTTCAGCCTCACGGGGAGGAATTTTCGGCCTCTTAGAGAGGGATTTTCAGCCTCGCGAAGAGGGATTTTCAGCCTCTTGGGGAGGGATTTCAGCCTCACGGAGAGGTAATTTTAGCCACACGGGGAGGGATTTTCAGCCTCTTCGTGAGGGATTTTCAGCCCCACGAGGAGGTATTTTTAGCCTCTTCGAGAGGGATTCAGCCTCACTGAGAGGGAATTTCAGCATCTTTAGAGAGGGATTTCAGCCTCGCGGAGAGGGAACTTCAGCCTCACGGGGAGGGATTTTTTTCTTCCTTGAGCCAAGGTCTTCTTTTCCGTCTCTTGGGCATGTTCACAGGGATTAATTTTTGTGTATGTGGCGCCCCGCCATCTACTTATCAATTCTAACGCTAACTTACGTGGCCAATGTCAATATAAAATAATTAATACGCGAAAACGTGGGTAAATTTTTCCTTTTATATAAAGGAATTCGTTCTGTACAAGTCAAAATATCGCTCTCAACCTATTTACATAGAATGGTTTCATAATTCCAACAAAAGAAACCCTATCTCCTGTCCCACGGGTCGCATTCATGTACACACCACCCTCAAAAGTCGTTGGAAGCTTCAAAAGATAGCCTTGCCGTCATAAGCGATCACATACCGTGGTCGCGCGTACCTACAACACATAAAACATGGGATGAGCTATAAAGCTCAGTAAGTAGGAATAATGCATGTCGTGCACGTGTCCCATTTGCAAAGGCATCCGCGCCATTGCATTCAGACCCTAATAGGATCAAACTTAATCTTATATCTCTCACGGCCCTCGACTGACTTACTATGCACCACTTTCAGAGCTCAATTTCAATAAGGACAATGGTCCAGCAATCCACAAAGGGTGACGAACCATAAAATACCAGTCACGCATTTCGGCCCAATTCACCCTTGGAGGCATGACGGCCCGCCATTCGGCCCAATGGGTACTTGCTGTTCCGCGGACGCTCACGCTGGTAGCCCACTTCGGGGTCGTCGACACCAGAGATACCCTCGGTGTCGCTGCCACTCTCGAATCGCCTCCTCCAGGTCGCACCTACCGCAATTCAGGGCATTCTGCCCAAATATGAAAATATATCCGACGACGTACCGGGTCGTCATGGTGTCATAGAAGTAGTCCCGACTCAACTGTGAGTCGACATCAGATGCCTATATCGGCAAATATCCATCGCTTTCAAGCGACATTATATCATGCGTACTCTCACCTCCCAATTCTCGTGCATGCCGTGTATGCATGTGTTCATGCTCATGTAAACAATACTGAAATGCATGTCATATCATCATATATAGCAAATAATTCACATAATCTCATATAAGCAGATAGCCACGTAACTCATGTTAGTACAAACAATTTATGTGTTGTAGTTGAAATTCCCACTTACCTGGTACTCCTTAGCAATTTTATTTAGCGTACTGTAAATCGTAAATCGACGAACCCTAAATATAGAAACATATAAAATTAGGGTTTGTTAGTCTAGTTATAATTTCCCGAAATTGGCTTAATTTGAAAAATCTAGTTTCGACTTCTGTAATTTCAAGACCCTAAAGTTTAGAACTTAACCTAAACTGAGAAATATAATTTCAGAAATAGATCTCGACATAAAATATGGAATAATTTCGACATATGTTAAACATAGATCTCGGTATATGGTTTCGAGATTACCTATAATATACTAATGTCGAAATATATATTGATATCATACTTAAGATGTCGAGAGGTTGTTTTAACAAAATGTCGATATCATAAGAAGATAGATGCCGAGATGCATAAAGATTTCGATACATAAAACTAATTTTCAACATAATCTCGACATAAGCTAAATTCAACAAAAAGGTAGATCTCGACACTAAAATTGAATTGAGGTTTTAACTAAGTAACACACAATCTCGATATGTTATTTTAGAATGAATTTCAAAGTTTAACCATATAACATACTCGATATGTATCTCGAGTTTCATCTCGAGATTGTCTCGAGTTTTATACCTAAAATTTCGATATACATACCTACGTTTGACATTTAAATATTGCACAATTATTTCGACATCAAATAGATCTCGATATTACACTAAGGATTTCGATATTTACACTACACAAAGATCTCGAGCTTGGCAGCGCAATAAAATCTCGATATTAGACATCGAGATTTGGACTAAATAATCACCTAATTTCGACATTTTCTGACGATAAATCTCGAGCTCAATTTCATACAACAGACTTTCGATATTTTTCTCTTTTCATTGTTGAGCCGAGATCATGCCTGCAAAACCTAACAGGGTTTCGAACTTTATTACCCTAGAAACTATATCATCAAACTTACGATTAAAACCCTAACATCAACTATCGATATTCCTTCAAAAACTATTCCTGACAAGAAAAGTAAAAACTCAAAAACCCTAAATTCTTAAATTTATGGTCTTATACCTAGACGTATTTTAACCTACTAATAATAAGAGAAAAAAAATCAAGTTCTTAGTATAAAAGGGATTATACCTTCCGAGCCCTCAAATGGTTTATTGCTTAAGCTCCTTAGAATGGATGATGGTTTTAACGTGTTCTGTAGTGTTTAAATGATCTAATATTATGAATAGGATTCTTGATAACTATTAAACCATCGAAACTTGTTTGATGGGACACCTAGTGACGTTATTTTTCCTCCACACTAAGGAATCAATAATTATCTTCAAATACTTGGGCTTTATGTGTAAGCCAAACCCAATTCATATTTAGTCCAATTTAATTATAGTCGTAATTCTATTCTTAATAATTCGTATTCCTTAAAATGTGGTATTAGCACCTAATTATACTATCTAGGTTAGCATGTCATGTACTAGGAACCCTAAAATCAATAACTAACCTAAATTCAATTAATTCTTCTACTTGGTTAGTAACCCTAATAGCACCTAATTTTAAAGTCACGTTGACACATAAAATCATAAAAATATATTCCATGTAGTCATGCAAGTCACATAATATGTATGCATATTTATTGGCCGGCTTACTTACGGGACTCGGGTATTACATCCTCCCCCCTTAAAAGGGATTTCGCCCTCGAAATCAGGTAGGGAGAAATAGCTCAGGGTAGTGGTTCCTCATGTCATCTTCCCGCTCCCACGTAGCTTCTTCCATGGACTGAGTCTGCCACAATACCTTGACTAATGGAATTTCTTTATTCCGTAATCGTTTCATGTCGTACATAAGGATTTCCACTTGCTTCTCCTCGTAGCTTAAATCGGACTTGAGTTGTTGATGAAGGTTTTCTGTGTTCAACACATGGCTTGGATCGGCAACGTATTTTCGCAGTGTTGAAATATGAAAGACGTCATGTACTTGAGCTAGCGAATTTGGTAATTTCAACTGATATGCGACTTCGCCAACTTTCCTATATACCGCGGGCCCAGCTTTCCTTTCTTTCCGAACCGTTTCACACCTTTCATTGGGGATACTTTTAGAAATACAAGGTCATCTGCTTGGAATTCCAGTGGTCTACGCTTTTGGTCTGCGTAGCTTTTCTGCCTACTCTGGGCCGTTTTCATTCTTTCCCGTATCTTTGATATTGCTTCCGTCATTTCTTGTACTAGGTCAGGGCCTAGTATCGCCTGTTCTCCAACTTCGTCCCAGTGAATTGGAGATCTGCATTTGCGTCCGTATAGCGCTTCGTATGGCGCCATTCCGATTGTTGCGTGGTAACTGTTATTGTACGAGAATTCTATCAATGGTAAGTACTTGCTCCAATTTCCTTTAAAATCAAGTACGCAAGCCCTCAGCATATCTTCCAACGTTTGGATAGTTCGCTCTGACTGTCCGTCGGTCTGGGGGTGATAGGCAGTACTGAATGATAATTTGGTACCCATTGCTTTCTGTAGGCTCATCCAAAATTTAGATAGGAATCTCGAGTCTCTGTCAGAAATGATTGATACTGGTTCTCCGTGAAGTCGTATTATCTCTTGAGTGTATAATTCGGCATAACGTTCTAGTGAAAATGTTGAACTGACTGGCAGAAAGTGGGCGGACTTGGTTAGTCGATCAACTATGACCCACATCGCGTCGTGGCCCTTTACTGTTTTCGGCAAGCCGACGACAAAGTCCATTGTGATATGGTCCCATTTCCATTCGGGTACTGGCAAAGATTGCAATGTTCCTGCCGGTCGTTGGTGCTCCGCTTTTATCTGTTGACATGTTAGACATTGACTAACGAAGGTCGCTATTTCTCTTTTCATCCCTGGCCACCAATAATTGGTTTGTAAGTCTTTGTACATTTTTGTCGCTCCTGCGTGGATTGAGTAAACTGTAGCATGTACTTCCTTCATAATTGTCTTCCGAAGCTCCGTGTCACTGGGAACGTATATTCGATTCCTATAGTACAAGCTTCCATTTTCTCGTATCTTGTAGTCTGATGGCCTTTGTTCCACTTGAGTTTCCTTAAGCTTTAAATATAATTCGTCGTTCTGTTGCGCTTTTGTGATTTGCTCCATCAATGTTGGTCGGAGAGTTAAAGCTGCTAGCCTTGCTTCGATTTCGCCCATAGGTATTACTTCTACTTCGAGCCTTTGTAGCTCTGTATTCACAGTCTTGCGGCTTAGTGCATCAGCCACTACATTTGCTTTCCCCGGATGGTAGCTAATCACGCAGTCATAGTCCTTGACTAGCTCGAGCCATCGTTGTTGTCTCATATTTAACTCCTTCTGAGTGAAGAAGTATTTTAAGCTCTTGTGGTCTGTGAAAATTTCGCAGCGTTCGCCGTACAGAAAATGCCTCTAGATCTTCAAAGCAAACACAACTGCTGCGAGTTCCAGATCGTGTGTTGGATAATTCTTCTTGTAATCCTTTAGTTGTCGCGAGGCATACGCAATAACATTCCCATTTTGCATTAGAACGCATCCCAGTCCGTTCTTTGATGCATCGTTGTATACGGAGAATCCTCCGGTCTCTGCGGGATCGTCAGGACTGGGGCCGAAGTGAGTCGTCTTTTTAATTCTTGAAAGCTTCGTTCACACTCATCGCTCCAATGGAATGGAGTATCCTTCCTAGTAAGCTTTGTCAACGTTGATGCAATCTTCGAAAAGTTCTTTATGAACTTTCTATAGTATCCTACCAATCCTAGAAAGCTTCTTACTTCAGTTACGTTCGTTGGTTGGGGCCAATTGTTGATAGCTTCTATCTTGCTCGGGTCTACCGAGATTCCTTCTCCTGAAATGATATGTCCAAGAAATGTGACTTGGTCGAGCCAAAACTCACATTTCTTGAACTTAGCGTACAATTGCTTCTCTCGCAGTATCTCAAGGATGATCTTCAAATGTTGCTCATGCTCCTCCCTCGTCTTTGAATAAATGAGAATGTCATCGATGAATACGATGACGAACTTATCTAGGAATGGCTTGAATATGCGGTTCATCAGGTCCATGAATGCTGCCGGCGCATTAGTCAGCCTGAAAGGCATGACTAAGAACTCGTAGTGCCCGTATCGAGTACTAAAGGCCGACTTCGGAATGTCTTCTTCGCGAATCTTCAGCTGATGATATCCCGATCGCAAATCTATCTTTGAGAACACTGTGGCTCCTTGTAGTTGATCGAACAAGTCGTCAATCCTCGGAAGAGGATATTTGTTCTTAATAGTAATCTTATTTAACTCTATGTAATCGATGCAGAGCCGCATCGATCCATCTTTCTTCTTGACAAATAGAACCGGTGCTCCCCAGGGTGAAAAGCTTGGCTGAATGAATCCCTTCTGCAGCAACTCGTCCAATTGTTCTTTTAATTCTTTCATTTATGTTGGAGCTAAACGATATGGAGCTTTTGAAATAGGTGCAACTCCGGGTATTAGATCAATCGTGAACTGGATTTCACGATCAGGAGGGAGTCCTGGTAAATATTCGGGGAACACATCAGGAAATTCTTGTACTATTGGGACTTCTTCTAACTTTGGGGGTGAACGTTCGTCTAAGGTCATTGCAGATACGAGGTAAGCTTCACATCCTGCCCTGATCAGGCGTTGTGCCTTCATCGCAGAGATTTTGGGAATTTTGCTCTTGCTAGTTCTTATAAAAATGAACGGTTCATTTCTCTCTGTACTGAACGTGACTGTCTTATGATTACAATCAATCACTGCTCCATACTTAGACAGCCAGTCCATTCCTAGGATTACCTCATAGTCGTTCATAGGTATAACTACGGGTAGTTCTCTATCGTTCACTAACACTGGGCATTTTCGTAAAACTAAATTAGTTCGGGTCGAAGCTCCATGTGGAATAGTTACACTATACTCGCAGTCGGATTGTTGAGGCGTAATCCCTAGTCTCGTCACGTACTTAGATGATGCAAATGAATGCGTGGCTCCTGAATCTATTAATATGCATGTCGGGATATGGTGGATAGATAAGGTACCTGCTACTACTGATGGGTCTGTTTCTGCCTCTTCGGATGTAATCGTGTATACTCGGGCAGGTACGGTTTGTGGCCTGGCCTGTACGGTCGTTTGACTCGCAGATGCTTTTCCAGGGCATGCTCTTTCAAAATGGCCTGACTTGCCACACCTAAAGCAGCTGGCGTTTTCTGAAAAGCAGATGCACGTATGTCGTCGAGTGCACTTCGGACAGATTGGTGCCATCGGGGGTCTCCCCTGGTTCGGGTTAAACTGCTGAGGTAGTCCGGGTTTATTCAGAAAATTTGGCCTTGGGCCCTTTGAGACAAATTGCTTCTTTTGGCCTCCTCCACTCCACTGTGGCCCTTGTACAAATTTCCGTTTTGCTTCTTGGGCTCGGATGATTCTGATTTCCGCTTGCTCAGCCACTAAAGCCCGTTCAGCAACTTGAGCATATGTAGCTCCTTGAAGCCCGGCCATATTTACATCACGGTAAAGTTCCGGCTTCAGGCCTTCCAGGAAGCGTTCAACTTTTAAGGCATCCATGCTCACCATATGAGCTGCGAACCTGGACAACTGTTCGAATTTTCGGATATACTCCGCCACTGTCATCGGTCCCTGGCGTAAGTTAATGAACTCGTTCATTCGATGGGCCCGTACTGGAGCACTGAAGTACTTACTCCTAAATAATTCCTTGAAACGATCCCAACTCATTGTAAGAGGGTCTTCGATGGCTAAGATTGTGTCCCACCAGTGACCTGCACTCCCTCGCAATAGGAATGCAGCACACAGGACCTTCTCTTCTTCGGGAATTCTGCTATACTGGAACATGCTCTCTAAGGTCCTTAGCCAGTCTTCAGCCGAAGTTGGGTCGATTGCATCTTCGAAAGTTGGAGGATTTAACTTCCGAAATCTTTCTCCTACTATCTCTATTCTTTCGGCTTGAGAAAGCCCACTGCTTTGCTGTCCGCCAGTGTTCCGCTGCTGAATTAATTCTTGAATCTGGGCGGACTGCTGACGCACTAGTTCAGTAAGTTGGATAATCGCCGTATCGCGATTATCAGTTGGTATCTCGGGTTCCTTGCCCCGATTGGAACTCCCACTGCTATCACCTCTTGTTCTACCTATTTTAATTTACCCTGATAGTCCCTACGGCCAATAAATTATGCAACACAAACAAGAATTCACAGTAATAGAAACTTACTAGCAAGGCCGCTTCCGCGCTTTTGAGTGTGTGTACATGAACTGTCTACAGAAACTTCAACCGAAGCTCTGATACCACCTGTGGCGCCCCGCCATCTACTTATCAATTCTAACGCTAACTTACGTGGCCAATGTCAATATAAAATAATTAATACGCGAAAACGTGGGTAAAATTTTTCCTTTTATATAAAGGAATTCGTTATGTACAAGTCAAAATATCGCTCCCAACCTATTTACATAGGATGGTTTCATAATTCCAACAAAAGAAACCCTATCTCCTGCCCCACGGGTCGCATTCATGTACACACCACCCTCAAAAGTAGTTGGAAGCTTCAAAAGATAGCCTTGCCGTCATAAGCGATCACATACCGTGGTCGCGCATACCTACAACACATAAAACATGGGATGAGCTATAAAGCTCAGTAAGTAGGAATAATGCATGTCGTGCACGTGTCCCATTTGCAAAGGCATCCGCGCCAATGCATTCAGACCCTAATAGGATCAAACTTAATCTTATATCTCTCACGGCCCTCGACTGACTTACTATGCACCACTTTCAGAGCTCAATTCCAATAAGGACAATGGTCCAGCAATCCACAAAGGGTGACGAACCATAAAATACCAGTCACGCATTTCGGCCCAATTCGCACTTGGATGCATGACGGCCCGCCATTCGGCCCAATGGGTACTTGCTGTTCCGCGGACGCTCATGCTGGTAGCCCACTTCGGGGTCGTCGACACCAGAGATACCCTCGGTGTCACTGCCACCCTCGAATCGCCTCCTCCAGGTCGCACCTACAGCAATTCAGGGTATTCTGCCCAAATAATGAAAATATATCCGACGACGTACCGGGTCGTCATGGTGTCATAGAAGCAGTCCTGACTCAACTGTGAGTCGACATCAGATGCCTATATCGGCAAATATCCATCGCTTTCAAGCGACATTATATCATGCGTACTCTCACCTCCCAATTCTCGTGCATGCCGTGTATGCATGTGTTCATGCTCATGTAAACAATACTGAAATGCATGCCATATCATCATATATAGCAAATAATTCACATAATCTCATATAAGCAGATAGCCACGTAACTCATGTTAGTACAAACAATTTATGTGTTGTAGTTGAAATTCCCACTTACCTGGTACTCCTTAGCTATTTTATTTAGCGTACTGTAAATCGTAAATCTTCGAACCCTAAATATAGAAACATATAAAATTAGGGTTTGTTAGTCTAGTTATAATTTCCCGAAATTGGCTTAATTTGAAAACTCTAGTTTCGACTTCTGTAATTTCAAGACCCTAAAGTTTAGAACTTAACCTAAACTGAGAAATATAATTTCAGAAATAGATATCGACATAAAATATGGATAATTTCGACATATGTTAAACATAGATCTCGGTATATGGTTTCGAGATTACCTATAATATACTAATGTCGAAATATATATTGATATCATACTTAAGATGTCGAGAGGTTGTTTTAACAAAATGTCGATATCATAAGAAGATAGATGCCGAGGTGCATAAAGATTTCGATACATAAAACTAATTTTCAACATAATCTCGACATAAGCTAAATTCAACAAAAAGGTAGATCTCGACACTAAAATTGAATTGAGGTTTTAACTAAGTAACACACAATCTCGATATGTTATTTTAGAATGAATTTCAAAGTTTAACCATATAACATACTCGATATGTATCTCGAGTTTCATCTCGAGATTGTCTCGAGTTTTATACCTAAAATTTCGATATACATACCTACGTTTGACATTTAAATATTGCACAATTATTTCGACATCAAATAGATCTCGATATTACACTAAGGATTTCGATATTTACACTACACAAAGATCTCGAGCTTGGCAGCGCAATAAAATCTCGATATAAGACATACAATGATTTCGAGATTTGGACTAAATAATCACCTAATTTCGACATTTTCTGACGATAAATCTCGAGCTCAATTTCATACAACAGACTTTCGATATTTTTCTCTTTTCATTGTTGAGCCGAGATCATGCCTGCAAAACCTATCAGGGTTTCGAACTTTATTACCCTAGAAACTATATCATCAAACTTACGATTAAAACCCTAACATCAACTATCGATATTCCTTCAAAAACTATTCCTGACAAGAAAAGTAAAAACTCAAAAACCCTAAATTCTTAAATTTATGGTCTTATACCTAGACGTATTTTAACCTACTAATAATAAGAGAAAAAAAATCAAGTGCTTAGTATAAAAGGGATTATACCTTCCGAGCCCTCAAATGGTTTATTGCTTAAGCTCCTTAGAATGGATGATGGTTTTAACGTATTCTGTAGTGTTTAAATGATCTAATATTATGAATAGGATTCTTGATAACTATTAAACCATCGAAACTTGTTTGATGGGACACCTAGTGACGTTATTTTTCCTCCACACTAAGGAATCAATAATTATCTTCAAATACTTGGGCTTTATGTGTAAGCCAAACCCAATTCATATTTAGTCCAATTTAATTATAGTCGTAATTCTATTCTTAATAATTCATATTCCTTAAAATGTGGTATTAGCACCTAATTATACTATCTAGGTTAGCATGTCATGTACTAGGAACCCTAAAATCAATAACTAACCTAAATTCAATTAATTCTTCTACTTGGTTAGTAACCCTAATAGCACCTAATTTTAAAGTCACGTTGACACATAAAATCATAAAAATATATTCCATGTAGTCATGCAAGTCACATAATATGTATGCATATTTATTGGCCGGCTTACTTACGAACTCGGGTATTACAGTGTAGCCCGAACAACCTGGTGCGAAAAAGGAAATAACTTCATTAATACCCCAAGTACGTACAATATTCGAGAAAGTAGATAATTCAATAAAAATTGAAATAAACATAGACTTAATGAGGGTACTCCCCTCTAGAAATGATATTTCTGCGGCTTCTTAATGTTCCAAGGTCGACCCAGCTGCTTTCCATTGGCGTCCTCGATTGCGTACAAAGTTTCTCTTCCCTTCATGTGAGGGGTTGGTGTTCTGGTCGTGCGTTCCACCCGCTTCCCGTGTGTGGCGACCAACTTTGCTCGGGCCATCTTTGCTCGGGCCACCGGGTTTGTGGCGACCAACATTTCTAGTTCCCTATTTAGTTGGAAGCACTCTTCCGTGGTGTGGCCGTACTCATTATGGTATTCGCAATAAGTATTCAAGGAAGGCTTCTTCGGATGATCGCCGATGTCGGGTGCGGTATTAGGTACCTCCATCTTGCCTGATTGAATCGCCTAAGGTAATCCTCAGGCTTTCCTTTTCTGCCTGTCGTATGTTTAGTAGTTGTACAGCCGAAGAGGGGCGTCCCCGGCTATTGGAAAAATACTTGAGGAAGTTGAGGTAAACCATTGCTGAGCCCCCTTCGTTAAAGTAGTCACGAAGAGTCTACACTTGACAGCATCACCCAACTGGTACAACGCCGCGTTTCCTTCAAAGCTGGGTAAGTGATCCTCAGGGTGTCCGGCTCCGTCGTACTTACTCATCTCGAAGGTACGGAAGTGGTCGGATAAGGGCGCCGTGATCACTTCTTGGGAGAAATACGATGCCCGAGGAACAAGCAGCGTCTCTTTCGGATGTGTCAATTCCTGCAGTTTTCGGATCTCCTCTTTCAGGTTCTCCATTTCAGCCTCTTGTTGCTCGACCCGTCTCCTCTTCTCGGCGCGTATGTTATTTAATTCTTCTCTTTGTGTTCTTTCGTCTCCTCTTGGTTCTCCGCATTCTTTTTTGTTGTCTCCCGTTCCAGACTCGGCGTCACGTTCTCCTTCAGGTCTGCGTTGGTTATTCTCTCGGGCCCTTTCTGCCATTAATACTCCCACGTCTGTCCCGATTCTTCTGATTTCTTGCATTGCCGCTGTCATCTGCTCGGCGAGGTTGGCTAGGTTCAACTCGTCGCCATTGGGCGGTGCGCGATCGTTTTCGACTGTCACAATATTAAATTTCTACTTGAGAGAAACTAGAGTTTCCCACATACGGCGCCAAATTGATCCTTCGAAAAATGACCTACCGCGAACGTGGGCTAACGAGATCCTTCCCGCCTTAACCTCGTCGTGCGTCTTGGCTGAAAACTGTCGAAACAGGGTAGATTTGGGGGGTCGTTTGCCCTCTTGACAAGTCAAGAGGGTGTTTCCATTTTTCAGGTGCAATATAGTGAGGGAAATGATGTAGAAATGATGTGAAGTGATTTAAAAAAAGCTTGAGTGAGTAGCGAAAATGGTAGAGTGACGGTCAGGACGGATGGCGCACCCTAAGGGTGACTAACGATATTTATAACCTTCCTAAGAGCGTACCTGGTCATCGGCGGTTCTTCCACACTCGGTCGGTTGCGCGCGTGTGGGGGGTCGTGTGTGGCCACGATCTCTACTGGTTTACGGGTCCTTTAAGGTTTCTTCTCATTTGGTCGGTTATGCACGCGTAGGAGTCGTGTGTGGCCACGATCTCATTTTCCTTAATTCTAGCGGTATGCCTTGGGACCTGGAGGGGGCGGCTTCCCTTGCTCCTCGGGCTTTTTCCCGAGGACCACTCTCGCGGCCGCCCTTGGAAGGCTTCGGAGTCTACAGCGCCTCGGGAATTTCTCCCCAGGACTTCATTGTCGTCTACCTTCGCGATTCAAAAGGCGGGAGTGCGGGACTGCTCTGGAATTATTCCTGAGATCCTTCCTCATGGCGTCCCTATGACCCGAAGGTAGTCCCTATCTCCTCAGGGAATTGTCTCGAGGACGTTCTGGCTATCACGGTAACATGAAGGCTCGTGGTCCGCGGCTCCCAGGGAAATTGTCTCGAGGACGTTCTCTTGGCTATCGTCATAACATGAAGGCTCGTGGTCCGCGGCTCCCTGGAAAATTGTCTCGAGGGGTCGGAGTCCCCTGCTCCTCGAGATGCATTCTCGAGGACATTCGCGAGCCGCTATCGTGGTTTGAAAGGGCCGGGTCTCGTGGCTCCTCGGGAATCTTCTCGATGCATCCGCGTGACTCAAAGGCTCGACCTTCACGACCCCTTGGGGAAGGTAGGGCTTGATAGGTCCAAAGCGTGCTCCCCTCGCGGCGACGTCCCTCAAATTGACTAGATTCGCGGGTTTGGTTCGTTATAACTAACTTCGAGTATTTTGCTTTTGACACGGAGAAACCGGGGATAACAGAAAGTATTACTAATGTTACTTGCTTTCATTAAATCTAGGACTAAAACTGATTGATATTAAGTAGAGCAGTCAATTATATTTATAAATGAGCCACGTCGAATATTTCGTATGGATTTCATTTTTCAAAACTAATTTTGACACAGACGAATGATAAACCAAAATATATTTTGAAGTCAAACTGCTTGAAATTGATGAAATCCCCATTTCCAGTTGTTATATGATTTTAACATTTTGTACGGTTGGACTTCAAAATCAATATGAAAAATCCAACAAAAAAAGTCAATGGAAAAGTGGATGAAATATTACATTTAATAAAAGTATAGACCAAAAGAAAAATGTAAAGAGAAACAAATGAACCACGTGGCACGGTGACCCCGTGAGGAAAATGACAGATGTGCCATGTAAGCATCAGGAAGTTTCAACCGTTCGATCAGTTTCTAATCTAAGGGACTGTACTCCATGTCCTGATTGAGAGGGAATCGGGGCCGTCCATCTCGGCTCAGGAATAGGTTTTGAGTGGCATAAAATACAACAGAAGAGATTAGAAGGGAAGAGAAGACTGTCTGTAGAGAGAGGAGAGAGAGTGAGAAGAATACACACAAAAGCACAGAGAGCATCAGAAGAGACAAACCACACACGTCCTCACGCAGGGATTACAGAGAGAAAAAATCTGAAAAAAAATTCAGCTTCGCCTTCTGAATCTCAGTGTCTTCAGCTCATCGTCATTTTTCTTTTGATTTCGATTCTTATCTTTCCATTTTCCGGCGATTTCTCCGGTAAAAATCCGGCGAGCTGTGGATTAAGCGTCTAAGTCTAAGGGAAGCATGGATAGAGACAGAGGTTCAAGGAGAATGGCCTTATCTGTGGGTAGCTGCTTACGGAGGAGGTTACAGAGAGTCGGCGCTCCAAGAGACTCGTCTGGTGAGCGATGAATCATTATGCGTTTATCTCAACTGAATTGTATTTGTTGTATGACCGACTTTTTTCTGCAGAAGGGGAGCTGCATGAGAAAGGGAGATTGAGAGATCGATCGGAGAATAGGAAGGAACGAGATCGGCTGAATTTGAAGAGGATGAGAGCGGAAAGGTCAAATGAGAAGTACAAGGAGAACTACACGACTGACGACGAGTACAAGGAAGATGAGCAAGGCGGGAGGACAGTGGTTCATCGGACGAACCAAGGTGGAATCCGTACTCTCCGGTCGTCGGTGGCGGTTATTGGCGCCCCCACCGATGAAGTGATAGGCGCTGTTGTTCCTCGGAGGAATCGCTCCGGTGAGTGCTCTGATTCTATTTCTTACTTGAGCTGTTTTGATTATATTCGTTTTCTTTCACAGCTTTGGTGAGATCGTCGCCGGCCGTCGCTAGTGCTTCCAGTGTCGGTGGTGATTTCGGGGCGTCTTCAGCTGAGAAGAAGATGGTTAGCTTAATTTGCAAGTTTTAATATTTCTTAGTTTTCTAATAATTTCTTTTGTCCGAGGAATATTACTCTTTTTTGTTTTCTTTCTCTTTCACTTAGAAATTATTGGTATCGACCAGCGGATCAAATTCGAGGCCTTCTTCAACGACTCAAGAAGATATTGAGATGGAGGTCGCTGAAGCGCTGTTCGATCTGCAGCAATATCAGCCGTCCAAGTCTGGTAGAGAAAAGTCGGCCGCTGCTGATAGTGATGGTGTGTTTTTCTTTTTTGGGGAATATACTGTTATACTAATTTATGTCAGATAATAAATGTTGATTTGCTGGATTGCAGGTATGAAAATATCTCGGCTAGCTGAGAGTGAAAAAGATGAATTCATAGCATTTTCAGTCCAAAGCGAACAATCAGTGAAAGTGAAGGCTGAAGCGGAGGTGGCTGGGTCAAGGGAAGGGAAGGGCAAAGAGGGGGTTGATGGGGGTTCCACAACGGACGGTGAATTGCCATCATTTCCCAAAGCCGATGCTGTTACCAATCCAAAGCCGACCTTCACAATAAGGTGAGCATTTTCTACTCTTATGATTTAGATATTTGTTGGGTTGATCTTGATTATGAATTATTTTTGCTCAAATGTTTCTCATTATTACATTTGTAAATCTGCTCATGCCTTTTTGTTTGAGCAATTTTAACTATGCCTATGGTGGCTTGCCACAGAAAGCACGTTGCGGCTGATGTTCTTCAGAATGCGGAGAAACAGCTGGGTAAAGACTTCAGGGCGGGTGATGTATGTTTGTGCATATTGGTTATTTCTTCATACGGAAAATACTAAGAAATTCGTTGTGGATAGATTGCTCAAATAGCTCATTCAAGACTAGACAAACACGTGGGCAATGCGGCTACTAAAGTCACGGTGGACAATGTATCGACTGATCCCGAGGTTGCGTTGCAGAATGCGAACAAGGCATGCGAATCTTTCTTCTTCGTCTTTTCTTTTTAAGCTGTTTATGGTCCACCTTCAATCTTGCTTTTCGTAATTGAGTAAATATGTTAAAGATGATATATGCCTTTCAGATGAGTGCAACCACCCCTCATGAAGCTCCAGTTTCAATCCAACTGAAAATGGAGAAGGAAGGTGCGATTAGTAGCAACCAATCGATTAGCAATGTCAAGGGCTACCAACCACAGCATGATTTGAGTAAGAGTACACAGCGGCAAAACTTGATGGAGCAGAGGAATCATTGTAATACTCCCTCATATTCGTATTTCGATTC
The DNA here is from genome assembly GCA_027422505.1 of Craterostigma plantagineum. Lineage (NCBI taxonomy): Eukaryota > Viridiplantae > Streptophyta > Magnoliopsida > Lamiales > Linderniaceae > Craterostigma > Craterostigma plantagineum. The sequence continues at coordinate 6,945,171 of JAPQWV010000013.1, read as the reverse complement.
GCCAAATCTTTGTCCATCATTCCTGCTTTTGGAACTCAAACGAACGGCAAATGTTTTCTTCATCCGTACTTTTGATGTAGTACTTTTTGTGATTCAGCGCCGTCTTCCTTCTCGCCGTTATCATCTGGGATTCACGGGCTGTCTTCTGTACTTCCCTACACAGGGTGTGTGATCTTGAGTTTTATCAATATATATAGTAAGTAATTACTTGATATTGAACTTTTGTTTGACAGTTATTCAATTTGCAGGTACAGACCTTCTCTGCAAACTTTAGATAGGTCATCTACAGAGGTGAAAGTTGTTTGTTCACTTGTTTTGCATTGATAAGCATCATAGGTCATGACGCACTCACGCGCTATGGGTATTTGTCAATATGCAGTTCCCTCCGCTGAAATTCTCAGAGCCACGGAAGAGATGTGCGACTCATCAAAACATCGCCAGGGACATACGTAAGCACAAACTAAAGATGGAGTCCCACAACCGCGGACAAAGGGACTGTGGTGGTGTTTCTGCCTTATATGGTGGGTCTCAAATGCTTGATGGGAATCATTTGTCTCTTCTCAACAAACCGTGGGTAGGAATCAGTCAACGGGGGCAATGTTTGCAGAACATTACTAGTCAAACCGACAAGGACAAAAACGTTGCTGCTTTCATCAACTCGAAGAGCAGTCACGTGCTTAACCCCCGTAATAATCCACGCGGAATGCAACCCGATAGTTTTTTGGTAAGTTCCTTCTGCCAAGTGAATCTCTAAATTCCAAGGATTATTATTAATTGATGTCTATTTGCAGCGTGGCCCGAGTTTTATCTTCCCTTTTGGCGGTCATCATCTATCGTCATCTGAAAGCAAGGCATCACTGACTTCCCTGGGCTTAAACAATCATCCAACGTTTGCCGCGTCCAAAGAAGCTCCTCCTCCTTCCCCATCTTATTACATGGGGGGGATGACGTTGAAGAGCAGTAGTAGTTCCTCCATCATCCCTATTGCTGCTGCTGCAAACAACATGTCAATGCTTCCCTTAAGAGGCGTACCGTACAACTTTTCTTCTCCAAATCCAAGCCATCATCAGAAATCATTTCAAAATGCATCATCCCATAGACAACAACCACTGCAGCAGCAGAGTTCGAAGCCTACTACTACTACGAACTTTGCATCATCCATCCCTCCTCGGATAATGACGACGAAGAGCGATGGTAGTAAGGCTGAGTTGGTTTTGCCTGAAATGCAGTGGCATCATCATCTTCAGAATCAAGTACTATTCCATCAGATGCAGCAGCAGGCGAAACATATGGCTCGGGACAAGGATTTTTTAAGTAATAAAAGGCAGAATCTCGAGAAGTTTCCTCCCGCAAGCGATGGAGCAGTTACCAAAGAAAACACGACGACAGAGGCTTCTTCGACTACTACTAAGTCTCCTCCTTTGTGTAGAAGAGACGTGGCTTCCATTTTAAGAGGAGGCAATGCACCACAACAACGACCTTCCGAGCCCAAGTGCTAAGCCAAGACAACACTCTGATTTGGCAGAAGGGGCATATATACTTTTTTTTTTAAATTTTATTACTGATGCCTTTTTTCCGGCTGAATATTTTTTGTTACAGAGAATATAGCATAATAGCGTGTTTCTTCTTTTTCCCCAAAAAAGGCATTGAAGATATTACAACACTCGGTCTCAATGTATGTCATACAAAAGAAAATACTTTTATGACATCCCCCATGAAACTTTAAATTAATTTCCCATACCCACAATCTTAAAGAAGGTTTGTTGTCGTCCACACCCCATCTACTATTTCCCGACAAGAGAAGCCAAGTTGGTATCTACTTCTTCTTTCGCCTTACGGTCGAACGGTTCTTCTCCGATGTACAGATCTAGGATCGAACGGCATAACAGTTTGCTCTCTATGCATCCAATATATTCACCGTCAACTGTATTTTACATACAAAGCCATGAGAAAACAAAAATGGCAGTCAATCAAGTAAGCATATACGGCAAACTTGTGTTCATAAGCTAATCAGGAGAAGATTTTATTCCAATATGCGCTGACAAGCAAAGTTGATGCTATAATAACAACTAGCTGACAATGCGATCAGTATATTCAAGTTTAAAACAAAAAAGAAAATCTCTTACTTGTCGTTCGCAGAACATATCCGGGTTCCCTGGAAAGATCGATGATGGATCCTTTAGGAATTCTGTATTCATCTTTGAATTGGGAGGTGAACCTAAGCATAAAGAAGATATTGTTCTTTGATTGATGAAACTCACAACTTGCTTTCGAATTAGGGACTTAACTATATTTCATTCCCTTGAATCAAAGGGGCAGCTTTTTACAAATTTTGATCATTTTTTGTTTGTCAATTCAGTTATTCCCCAATTTTACAATGTATCAAACATAGCAATCCCATTTCATGTCATATAAGCCATATCGATCGCCTTGACAATAATTAAAGAGCGATACAAAAAAGGGAGGAAATCGAATTGGAAAGCTCAACCAAACTTACATTTGCAGCAGTTCTTTGTTATCTGATCCACTGAACTTTTGCAATCTGCTGCCAACTGACTCTTCGAAAGCACTTCTAACCGAACGAATACTCAATCTTCCGTAAACAATTTGAAGCCTAATCGTCATACTTATATCGCTCTCCATCAGATCATGCTTCAGCCCTTCGTTTCCCTTTAATTCATCAGCAGAAATGGATCCATATTTCTCACCAAGACACTTGGCTAAATCAGCATCATCAGCATATACACCTTCCACACAAGATTCGAAAGAGGAATAAATAGAGCCCAAGAATTCGATTCGACAACAGATAAAAATGAACGCAGACACCTGATTCAAGAAATGTGTTTTACCAAAAGCATAGACATCAATGTTCTTCAGCCCCAATATGGCTTTTCTCCTCAGCCCAACTCCAAGGAGCCTCTGATTATCCCTAACTACAGATGGAAATGACGTTCCTGTCCTCGATTCGGACACAGACGCCACGTTTTCCGACAGGGAAATGGAACCCCACATCGGCAAAAGCGCATTTCCATTTGAAGCCAAGAAATCGACGGCGTTTCCGAGAAAGGACGAGTCTTTGGAGCTGTGCGAATGAATGGCCAATCCAACTCCGACGGCTGAAGCGGCGGCCGCGGCCGCGCAAGCCGGGAATGCGGCGACCGCGGAGAAGAAACGGCGGTTTGAGTCGCCGAAATGGGACGGTCGCGGTGGCTGAGAAAACGAGAAGGGGAAGCGAAACGACACCATTCTTGTCGCGTGCTTTGCTGGTCGAAGTTGGTTGCGAGAGTTGTAATGAAGTTAAATCGATTGTACTATTCTAAAGCCCATAATGTGCCATATTGTGTTGCTTACGCAAACATCGTTTTTTTTTTGTAATAAGCCCAATAATTTGGTTTTATTTATGTCATTATGTGAAGATCAAGAACTGAAGTTAGAGGTTTGTATTTGATTTTCGACCCTCTTATGAGCTGATTCTTGAAATAAAAAAATTATGTCACCAACGAGGAAATAAGGGCAATGATCTTTCAATCAATTGCGTGGAACAAAAGAATCTTCAGTAGTGACAATAAGTTAGTGATCTGTCACAATATGTCGTTATTGTCGAAAGGGATATATAGGTCACGTGGCCTATTTTTTTTTTTTTTTTTTAGTCTTCATAGTTTTTTCTTTGTTCTTTGTATGATACCATCATTGTTGAATGCAGAATCAAATTAAAGAACTGATTTTAATAAATTACCTATCTCAATTTTTAAAGCAGGTGAACAAGAATTATCTCTATAAATCAGCACATCACTAATATAATAATGCATGCAAATCTGGGAAATTAATTATGCTGAAGTTGTGGTTATCTCATAGTCGACGATAAGGCTCAGATTTGACTCAAAACTGAATTCAATAGAATTATATGACTACAATTTGCATCGAGATTCTTTTTCGATCATTAAGGCTCCATGCTTTTGCATGTTATTTCTCGATTCGAGTTCAGTCCAAATTGCTCGAGTGGACTCTACAATACAATTACGTAGTTTGTCCAAGACAAGTTTTTTTTTTTTTTTTATTGCACAAGGACAAAATTAACAGCTCGTGAACAAGATATTTAATTATTTAAATCTTGTCTTATGCATAAGACGCTAGATGTGGAGATGTATAAAAAACTCAACCAAATGAGACAGATTTCACTGCTTTTGATTTTATTGTAGAGATTAATTTAATTAAATAAGTTTTGTGTCAAACAAAACGGAACCCAGCCATAGATTTTCTTTTTGTTAAAAGGAAAAGGACATGGATTATCTTTTCAGCTTCACGGGCTTGTAGTTGTTCATGCATGGAATGATATAAAGTTTTATTAATTAAATGATACGTCGGGTAACTTAATGTGTGAAGCTCGACATGATTTAAGATTATACTCTCGGATGATTTATCAACATCAAACCCATATCCATATCAAATTACTAATAAAAGAGAGAATTTTTTCATTTTAAATTTTAAATGTCTTAACAAAAAGCATTAGAGGACCACTTAATAAATCAGTTGCTGTAAGAGGATAACGTCAGTTACATAAGCTGAATCGCCGTACTTTGGGTACCAAAACGCCCCACACATCAACTGTCATTACACCTTTATCATTCAAAACATAACAATATATATAAATAATCCTTCACATATATATAAAGAACGGTTGAGTTTCAATAAATACTCTATTATTGTTATTATTAGTAATATCCCTAACAATTTCAACTTGTCAGACAAACTACCACTGATCCGATGAATGATTATAAGATATGAGCTGTGTTGTAATAATACTCACTGATTAAATCAAAACCACATAAAAATTACACTATGGGACAATAATCTACGAGCAGATCTCTGTGTACTGAAATGAGATCTGAGCATAGATTATCCCCAAAACTAAGATGCGTGCTGTATATGATATGGACCGTAGTACTTGTGCTTTATTACAGACATTAAATCATATCAATCTTGCCTTTGCCCTTCGTTTTCCGGCGACCGCCGTCGGTGATGAGTCCGACGAGGACGTCGGCGAAGGCTCCGATGATGAACTTGTGAGTGCTCTTGGGATTCAGAGAAAGATAGCACATCAACAGCTCGTGAAGGTAATCCCAGCTCTCCCTGACGTCGTGGACCTCACGCGCCTCCACCATCTGCTGCATCGACCGCCGGAAGTCGGAGTATGGGTCGGGAGAATGGGTGGGCACCGCCGTGACGCCTGCGTCGGGAGGAGCGGAGGCGGCGGAGGAGGACGACGCGGAGGCGTGCGAGGACGTGGAGTCAACGATTGAGTTTGACCGGCCCGGGGATGAGAAGAAGAAGCGCCGGGAGGCGAAGGCCGCGGAGAGGTCCGGCGTGGGATCTACGGCGGAGGGGCGGTCGTCGGAGACGGAGGTGTGGTCGGCGATGCTGGTGGCGGCGGTGGGATCGTAGAGAGAGTTGAAGTTCTTGATGAGGAATGGACGGCTGGGATGCGCCGCTGGGGGTTCAGGGGACGGTGGAGATTTGATCCTGGTGAAGCAGATGCTGAGATTGCTTGGCATTCTTTTGTTTTGAGAGATTAAATGTGAGAGATTTGTGCGTTTGGTGATTTACGAACACTGCTGATAGATAAACAGCAAATTGAGTTTTTGTAAGGAAATAGGTTTTAAGAATATTTTATTTCTAGTGTGTGGTGTGAAGGGAAGTGGGCGCTATATATAATGTCGTACAATTGTGGGGCAATTTTTTTTACTTTTTATTTCATATATACGTTATGTAAACTAATAACAATATACACGAGTTGCAACCTTAATTTGTTGTTCGTTATATTATATATGCTATGTTCTCAATGGTGCTTATCACTTGTTTCTCAATATTTAATGACAAGTAACTTGTAGTAAAACACTTCAAATTCGATGATCAAATAGACAGTTCGATCTAATGCTAGAAATTCATTCAAATAGGAGTTGGGTTTAAAACTAACTCAACTCAGACTTAAATTTAATCTTGAATTTTCTCTATCTCATAGGCTTAGATGATGTTTTCATTTTTTTAATTTATCATTTTTTTTACCCCTGATTAGGACTGCTTGACTTGGGTTGGTGAATGGCGATTGCAAGCAAATGCGTTAGTTTAGATAACTTCGTGCTGTAATCTCGTTCGTTCTACGTAAGCTACATACTGCGATATAACAACCGTAACATACAATATCGAAGTAGCCACATAAAAAAAAAAAGTATTTAATATATATATATATATTATATACATATCTAACTGAAATTATTGGCTGGTCAACGTTCATTATCATGACGTTTCGATTACTATATGTTCGTTCCCATTGTGAATTGTCCTGGGATCAACATCTGAGATATGATATCTTTTATCCCAGTCTTACTACTTCACTTAAAAGTATTACTCTCCCAAATGTTTATGGACATTTGGGAGTTCGACACGGGATTAAGAAGCTGAATAAATAATATAGTACAATTAAAAGGTAAAAAAATGTATATTTTGACACCCCTTTTAAGAATATTTAATATATTATATTGATTGTTTGTGATAGTTTTTTACTAAATAAGGAAATGTACAAAAGATGTGAGACGTCCGATTTAGTAAAATGTATAAAATGATTTGGGACGGAGGGAGTAGTAAATACATGGGTCTCAGTTTCAACACGATGCAACTACTAAAACATCGCATACAGTCAACTCATAAAACACGAAACTTTTAGGGGCTTTTGAGAAGAATCAGGCTCCTTTTAAGTTTCATAATAGAATTCAGGCCCTGTCAGTATCAATTCGGCATTAAGGACCCATTATCTTTCAGCTTTAGCAAAAGGGACCAAATATTTGATCTGACCAAAATACCCTTACAAAGTTATATAATAAAAGGTATCCACAAGTTTTTTGTTACCATCGTTAACCATATTTAAGTAAATAAAACAAGTTCGATCAAAAAACTCGCAGATTTTTATTTTTTTCGAACGATCCCGGAAACGAAACTCGATCTATCCACGAGGGTTTATTTCGATATTCAAGTTTCGAATGTAAGGAATCGTCGCACATAATCGAATTATTATACGCATCGGAAATTAAAAAATTTATATTAACATATCAAACCGATTCCACCAAGATCCATACGAGTTAAACTTAACTCGTTCGTAGAGATCATACATGATATTGTCTTGAGATGAGGACTTAGTTAAATACCAAACGTATGGTATCTCTACCGATATCCACCAAGAATTCGATCAGTTAACCGTCCTTTCTCCTGCTAGAAAATACTCGGACGATGTATCTTAATTCACTAATACCCAAGAGCTCGTAAATATAAAAAAGAAAGACACGTTTGTAACGATGTATCTTAATTCACTAATACCCAAGAGCTCGTAAATATAAAAAAGAAAGACATGTTTGTAGGGTCTCGGCTCCCATATTTATACACCTATCATGTCATAGGATAAGATCTTCTAATATCTTTATTATATTAGTAAAATATCATAACATTATTATATTCCATAGTTAGTGCAAATCACTCCCATTAGTATAGCAATATAACGTGGGATCAAATCTCATTTAATTAATGATAATTTCCTTGCATGTTCTATTGCATGATTTTGGAAGCCGATCTCCTACAACTCAATCCTTTCCATCTATAAATTAATATTTAAATATATATCAAATATATATTTAATATAAATTCATATCATATATATTATATGAATCTTATTTATTTTGTATCACATGATGATCGAATAAATTGTCTTATAATTAATTTGTCATTATATTTACATCTCCATCTAAAATACAAAATTTATTCTCTTTGATCTTTTTCTTTCCGTTGTGACCCAGTAGGATCCATGTCACGTGGCAATAGAATTAGATCTCATTCTAATTCTATAACTCATAAGTAGTACCTACAAATACATTAAGATTACCCAAGTGACATAGATAATAAGTATTTCATATACGTATCACCATCCTAAAGCAGTTATTGCCCGTGTCAATTCCTTGTCGTAAATAAGTTCAAGGTTGGAACGTGTCATCCTTGCAAACTTATTTGTTTCTTGATTTCAAAAGTTTATCGTAAATATGATTACTCTTAATCACATTGCATGCATTACGATATCACATTTATCAAGGGGGTGGATATTATCACTCATAAAAGAGGGACAAAATATTCTTGATGAACATAATCCACTGCAGTAGTCACGCTTGTCGTAACACCACCCATATAGTTACCTTTTACGGCTAACGTTGAGCGATACTAACAGACACGCATTTCTAGTGTTGAAAAATGAACATCTCATATTATAAAATTCAAGACACGTATAAAACATTAATGACACAAACACAATCCATAATATGTTTCATTTCGGGTCTATCCGATATCATAATCTCCATTATATATCTGTGGGATTAAATTGACAACTCTTTATCAAATAGTTTGTAGAATTTAACTATCATTTAATCCACACATTAATCTTAAACATGATAATTAGTGTTCCCTACTAAATATCAAGATTAAGGATAATTTAGAGTAGATATTATCTACTTCAATATGAAATTTTACAATCTAAGTCATCGAATTAAATGACCCATAAATAATTAATTTACTCAAGGAACAAAATGGTATAAATCACTCAATTCGTGAAAATAAAAAGCGCAATAATATAAATATTGGCCTCTTGATCACAATACTAACATCAAAATCTTCTATTTTACGAGTGTATTTTTCGAACTCTTTTGACGCAAATAATAAAAACATGATGAAATCAAATCCCGATTCGGTCGAAATTGAAGATATTTTGTACAAATTCAAGAGACCCATATCCTGAACAAATCTTTGAAACTTAGTATAGGCTCTATTGTTCGTCGTCCATGGTTTGCCGAAATTTAAAATCGCAGGATTGTTGCCTAAACAACTGTTCTCGAAACGTTGTATGGATAGTAATGCATCTGTCATCATAAAACAATTAATAGGTATTGAGAAGATAGCATATGGTATATATACTGATTTAAAGGTAACTGTAAGCTGGATTTGGTATCAAATGCCTGTTATCTGGTACCATTATAACAGTGGAAACTCTATAGAAACAATTGATCGTATATATTATTCCATCCGCACGAACACACATCCTGCACCAAACCAAGTTGGGTGTGTCCTAGACGGTTATCATCTTATTCCGGTGTCGAATGTTTGATTTTACGGATAAATTTTTCGAATTCTTTTGACGCAAATAATAAAAACAAGGTGAAATCGAATCCCTATTTGGTCAAAATTGAAGATATTTTGTACAAATTCGAGAGACCATATCCTGAACAAATCTACGAGACACTGTGTTGGCTCTATTGTTCGTCTCTCAAGGTTTGCCGAAATTTAATTTCAATTGCCGGATTCTTGCCTAAAAACTGTTACGGAAACGTGGTATGGATGGCCGCGCATCTGTTATCAAAAAACAATTAATAGGTATTGGGAAGCTGGAATATGGTATATATATTGATATGAAGGTAACCATAAACTGGATTTGGTACCAGATGCCTATTATCTGGTATCATTATAACAATGGAAAATCGATCGAAACAATTATCGTATATATTATTTCCATCTGCACGAACACACATCCTACACCAAACTAAGTTGGGTGTGTCCTAGACGGTTTATTATGTTATTGAGGTCTCGAAATGTTCGATTTTACATGTATATTTTCGGAATTATTTTGACGCAAATTATAAAAATCGGTGAAATCGAATACCGATTCGGTCGAATTTGAAGATCCTTCGTACAAATTCAGAGACCCATATCCTGATCAAATCACCGAGACACCGTGTTGGCTCTATTATTCGTCGCTCAAGGTTGCCGAAATTTAAATACAATCGCCGGATTTTTGCCTAATTTTTCGAAATAAGAAAGTGGTACCAGTAAGTTATTAATTGTTATTCTCTGTGTAACATGTGTATCCATTTTAGGCGGGATTTCAACAATTTAGGCGGGAATTGTAATATATGGCAACATGGAAGCTCGTCAAATAATGTGGTACATCCATCAAGTGAAGAGGTATAAAACGTGGCTTATCCGGTACCAAATCACTCGTTTCAAATTACGTTTTAGACTTACGGGTTTAGGTTTAGGATTTTAACGTCAATGGCTCATAGGTATTTCTCGGAGGATATGTTAATATTATTAACGTCTTAATGTGAAAAGTATATGATGGATCTTGATAAACAACATAAGGATAGGGTGTAGTATATATATTCCAATGGAGGTGATATTGATTAAAATGCTAGTGATATCAACATTGGACTACTAACCTCAATATTCGCGTAACGTGACTTTTTCTCGAAATTGAAACATTTTCAAGGTAACACTTTCTGCAAATAACACATGTATATAAAAGAAAACATTTCAGTAAGAATATTCCGGAATGTTCTATATTGTCAACGAATATTACCACATTACTTGCCAATAATACCGAATGTCCGATATAAAATAATAGTACAAATCCAATTTTTGACACTATTGTAGATATTGATACTGCATAATAGGTTCTTCATAACACATTACAAATTTCATAATTTCGCTCACAATCCATTTTTTCGATTGCTTGGGGTTTGGAGTCTCGAAATTCGAGTTTATGGTGTATTAAATGTTGTTCGTGCTTTAATATTGAACTTTGAGTATGTTTGTGATGGAATTCATAACGTTATGTCTCATCAAAAGAGATACTAGTATATTTTGTGAAAGAAGAGCTATGTGCTTACATGACTTTTGATCCCAACTTTCACATATCGATATCAACATTTGCATAACATGTCTTTTAAGGGAACTTGGTTTGTTAACTTAGTAAAATCACATACTTACATGAAAATAAATCTTATACATTCGGGAAGAAGTGAATTTACGAACAAAATTAGTCTAATAATGATGTTATACTGAAAAGTGTATTTGTGGTATTTATACCAAACAATGTGTCATAAATTCGGTTGGTATTGTTTCTTTATATCGGACATGTGGTATTATTTGCAGGTAATGTGGTAATATTCTATAAAAATCCTGTTATAATTTTCTGACGTTTCTGTTAGCTTCTCTGACAGTCCAGAACTTTCTTGAATATTCTTAATAAAGTATTTTCTTTGCATGTACATGTGTTAAAATGTTACAGGAAGTGTAGTTCAGTTCAGAAATGTTTTAATTTGGAGGAAAGCTAATTTTTGTATTATTCTATAATTAACATCGAAATTTTTCGTTCGTTATTAAGATAGATAATCAAACTAATAACCTCAACATTGGCCGCAAATAAACTAGAACGATGTGTTACAAAAATTGAAAATGTTTCGATCTTAGGTTGCATCAAAATTTGTCGTTCTTCCGTGACTAGCATTGATAATTAGTGTCGAGTAATAAGACCCACACCCGAATTGGTGTGAATCCACATTATTCGAGCATAAAAGTCGAAATTCACTAGTATTTTTACAAAATTTTCAAATTGGGTTTGAAGCATTATTCCAACATAACATCAAAATATTTTCCTTGTTTATGAGGACCCATGAGAAATTGAGATCGGTTTTACCTTTTTCGATTACTAATGTTGAAGATTTCTTCAATTTCGGGGAGCTTTGGGTAGCATACGAATTTTTGATCTTCCACTTGAAACCTTAATCCGTACCAGTTGCATGTAGTTATTATAGGAAACAAATTGTTATTGTTTTTTATTATTTGTTATACATGAGACAAGACTTGTTACCATTTATTAGTATTCGGTTACAATTTTTGAAGGCAGAGTTTTGGAACTTGCAGAAAATGGTACCCAGATAAAGTGATATGTTACTGAAACTGAAAACGTTTCGATCTTAGTTCGCAGTAAAATTCGTTGTTATTTCATGTCGATTATTAAGACCGACATCCGAATTGGTGTGAATACTCATAATTCGAGCATAAAAGTCGAGATTTCAGTCATTTTTACGAAATTTTCGAATTGTGTTTGAAGCACTATGCCAACTTAACATAGAAAATTGTACTTGTTTATGAGGATCCATGAGAAATTGAGATCGGTTTTACCTTTTTCGATTACTACCATTGAAGATTTCTGCGATTTCAGAGAGTTTTGGGTGACGTACGAATTTTTGATCTTCCTCTTGACGCCCTAGTCCGTACTAGTTGCATGTTGTTATTATATGAAACAAACCGTTACTGTCTTCTCATTACTTGTTATAAATGAGGTAACATTTGATCCTCAATGTTAGGAATCTGTTATTGTTTTTGAGGGTATGGTTTCCAAAATAGTAGAAAGTGGTACCCAGATAAAGTGATGTGTTACTAAAATTTTTGATCTTCCTCTTGGCACCGTAGTCCGTACTAGTTGCATCACTGCATATAGTTATTATTCGAAACAAAACGTTATTGTTTTCTAATTATTTGTGATTACTGAGGCAACATTTATTCTCAATGTTAAGAATCTGGAATATATTTTGATGGTAGAGTTTTCGTACGAGTAGAAAATGGTACCCAGATAAAGTGATTTGTTACTGAAATTGAAAATATTTGGATCTTAGGTCACGGCAAAAGTCGTTGTTATTTCGTGTCGATTACTAAGACGCACATCCGAATTGGTGTGAATCCACATTATTCGAGCACCAAGATTTCACTAGTGTTTGTACCAAACTTTTCGAATTAAGTTTGAAGCATTATCCCAACATAAAATCGAAAATTTTCGTTGGTTACGAGGAGTGAGGACCCATGAGAAATTGAGATCGATTTTACCTTTTTCGCCCAATAACGTCGAATATTTCTGAGATTTCAGAGCGTTTTGAGTGTTGGAAGAATCATCGATCTAGAAAAACTAGGACGTGATGGATGATGGCATAAGTATGTAATGTTTTGCAACAGTTGAGGGCAAATGTGTCTTTTTAGCACAAATGGGTCCTTAACTCTAAGACAAACTTGAGATGGGTCTTTTAAATTTAAATTTAAAGTAATGGGGCCTGAATTCAAATGAAAGTTGCTTAGGGGAGCATGAAACATAATTTACTCAAACTTTTATCCTTACAATCTCAGAAATCGCAGACAACGATCATAGGGAAGAGCAGAGCTTACGACAACATATAAACAAGATATAAGCTAATAAACCATTTACTCCAAACTCCAAAATATAACAACACGTTTTAGGATATCTTTGGAAACGAGACAGCTTAATGCAGTCCAACCAATGCAATACCTGGGAATTAGGATCTCTCTCTAACACAAAGTCAACCACCGTAATTTGCACTGATTTTACCCCTAACTCTCGCCATGGAACCCAATTGAACTTCATCAGCAAACTTCATCGGAAACATCTATACTCTTTTATTAATGGTGAGGGGCTTTTAAAAACTGTCTAATTTTGATTCAATTTGGTGTAGCAATTGTATCAAAAAAATCGAGCCAATTAGGTAGTTATTTATTTATCAAAACTGTCTCACGTGAAAATGAAAAACTGCCGGCAGACTATATTTACTTAAAATGAAAAATAAATACTAAAATATACAACTGCTCATTTCGCTGGCACCCACGTAGGGGGTGCATTATGCTAGTGGTAATAAACAGTTAGTACAGGACATTTGTTCAATGTAATAAGAGAAATATTAATTAATAACCAGAAGATTTTCTTCGGAAAGCCCCAAATAAAGGGACTTTTTACGATCTAAAATTAATATTTAAAAAATAACATTAGATTAATATTCATGTCGGAAGTAATCGCTCCGTGTAATCTAATACCACCGCCACAGTCGCTTATGACAACGGTGAATGAATTAGCTCTTACTCAAATTACGAAAACATCTCTTAATTAGCATTACCAAAGTGGATTCGTTGCCATGGGTTGCCTCGCCTCTAAGCCCGAATCGACGCCTCGCACGACGGAGAAAGAGCGAAGGGTGAACACCGCCGCTCATCCTCAGTCAACGGCGGTGCTGCGCCGAGTTCTCTCTCTCTCGAAGCTGAGGTACACCACAATCTGTATCCGCTCTGGTTTATTTTAAAATCGAATATCCGATTTTTCGGGTTTTGAAAATCGGATACCGGATCGAAATCCGATTTCCGAATATTTTTGCTCAGCCATAGACTTTTACGGTTTCAGTTTATATTGAAAAAAATTTTGATTGCGGAAGTGGATTCATTGCCATTGGTTGCCTCGCCTCGAAGCCCGAATCGCCGCCTCACGCGGCGGAGAAAGAGCGAACGGGGAATCATACCAACCGCCGCTCATCCTCCGTCAACGGCGGTGCCGCGCCGAGTTCTCTCTCTCGGAGCTGAGGTCCGCCACCGACAACATCGTATCGGAGAGCGGCGAGAAGGCTCCCAATGTAGTGTACAGAGGTGTTCTTCAGAACCAAAGGTCGATCGCCGTGAAGAAATTTACGAAGATGGCCTGGCCCGATCCGAAGCATTCCGCCGTACGTATATCTGTTTTTCGACACTTTCTATCTATTGGGTGCTGATGAAATGTGTAAAGTCGAAGTCTTTCTTGTTTTAGAGCCTTAAAAGAATCCATTAAAGTATGAAATTGAAGTTTTTGGGAGTAATAGGAGAGTGTCAAGTGGTCGGAAAATAGCTCCTTTAGTTTTTATCTTCCTATGCCTTCTTAGCTTATTCTTGAACTTCTATAGCTCAAGGGTTTTGCCATGTTTGCATATCGATTTTCAACTATTGGGCTGTACTCTTGATTGCTTGAGTATGTGTTTTGGTGTAAAGGAAGAAGCAAAGGAAGTGGGGAAGCTAAGGCATAAAAGGCTGGCGAATTTGATTGGCTATTGCTGTGAAGGCGTCGAAAGGCTACTCATCGCCGAGTTCATGCCAAACGAAACACTTGCCATGCTTCGGACTGATTAAGAATAGCAGAGACGGTAAAAGCTACAGCACAAACCTCGCTTACACTCCCCCCGAGTACTTGAGGAACGGTAGTTTTTGTCAAATTTCTTACTTAGTGCCGTAAAATTTCTAATGATCTATAATATCCATCCAAACATCTCTTGAATCCGAGGTTATGAATCTCTTGTATTGTAGGAAGGTCACCCCACAAAGTGTAGTATTCAGCTTTGGCACCGTAGTTTTGGATCTTCTCAGTGGAAATCATATTCCTCCAACCCATGTAAGTGTCTCTTTTCATATCTATATATTTCATATTCGACTGTGTAATAAATCTGATGATACTATTTATGATTGCAAGGCGCTCGATATGATAAGAGGAAAAAACATTCTCCTCTTAATGGAATCAAACCTCGAAGGAAAATTCTCGACCGAAGAAGCAACAACAGTTTTCAAACTCGCTTCTCAGTGTTTGCAGTACGAACAAAGGGAAAGGCATAAGACTAAAGACCTCGTCTCCACCCTCGGCCCACTTCAGAATGACGTAAAGATTCCTATGCGCAATTTTTTTTTAAATAACGTTGTTCTGATTCTTTTTACGCCTTTTTAAAATAAAGGTCCCTTCCTATGCGATGATGGGATTTCCTAAGCGCGAAGAAGCGGTGCTTGTTCGTGAATGGACCTAACTTCCATTCACCATTTCTTGGTTATGCAGCACTACAAAGACGACGGGGAAAGCAACGAGGTAATAAAATGTACCAAAATCCCCGTGGTTTGAAGATTGCACAAAAAACCACTAGGAATTTATTTAATCATGCGCTCCTTGACACCCCTAATTAGGAATTAGTTACAAAATAGGCAATTTATCAAGTGTCAAAAGTAGGTAGTTTTAATTAAATATTAAAAAAAAATAACCATTAACAAAATAAACGGAAAAGCCAAAGTATTAATAAAATAGAGATTTTCGTACTCCCAGAATACGAGTTAGTAACTCGTATTCTGAGATTACGAGTTATTTTGGCCCGCTGACTCGCTGATTTGACGTGGCAAAAGTAACTCGTATCCTCAGTATACGAGTTACTAACTCGTATTCTGAAGATACGAGTTACTGAGGGCCCGACCAACTTGCATGTCCACGCAAGTGTCGTGCAATAATTCTTGTATCTCGTAATCTGGTGTTACGAGTTACGTGAATAATCCGGGTAACTCGTAACACCAGATTACGAGTTACGTTAACTCGTATTCCTGTTACGAGTTACTTTAACTCGTATCACCACCTTACGATTTAAGTTTCTATATAAACTCCCTCGGCTTACTCATATCACCATAACTCATCCATTTTTTTAATAACTCAAACAAGGGTCTCGAGTCGCGTACAAGTCGTAGTATATTTCGGCGGCGAAATAATTCAATCATCCGATTCTACCATCAAATATAGTATCCGTCCTGTTGGATATAGGCGAATTCGTCGCAACACCAGTTTTTCCGACTTTATATCGTTGTTGTTCGAAATTACGGGTGCTGATAGTAGTCGTTCCTTGATTGTCCATGGCAAAAATGAATACTTTCAACATTCCCGCCACTTTCATCAGCTTTTTCAAATCTCCAACGACAACGATCTACAATTTTTCATACATCCCGACTCAGAGAACAATTGTGTTGAGGTTTTTGTTGAAATAGTTGAAATTTCAAACTTTGATTTGAACGAAGAGCCTCATCGGAATTTTGAAGTTGGTTCTTCGAGTTACACATGTCCGGATATTCCCGACATTGTCTAGTCGGCAGGGTTCAGCAATGTTTCTCTGGAGACGCCGACGCTTGGTGTTCCATTCAATATGCCAGAATCCCTGTTAGAACCCGTGCCAGAACTCGTGCCTGAACCCGAGGAAGACGTCGATGTTAGTGATTCAGAAGCGGACGATGATGATCCACTGTCCGAGTTACCTGATCCCAACGACGACGACGACGACGAGGAGAACGACGAGGACGATGCCCCAGATGATACCACTCCGCTGGACTCTGCTGCTCCTATGCTGTTTCAGCCCGTCCCATTTTTCCAAACGTACCAAATGCCACCTCCTGGTGGTGACGACTACGGTGGTTACGGGGAGTTTTACGACAGAGAAAACCCTATGTTTTGTCGAGGTATGATTTTTCAAACTAAGAAACACTTACAACGTGTCGTCGACGATTTTTCGATCAGGGTTGGTAGACGCGAGTACAACGTCAACGAGAGCAGCAGTACACGTTGGAGTGTTCAATGTGATCACACGACTGATTGCCCTTGGAGACTGAGGGCATCCTTTAAGCCAAAAAAAGGTTACTAGTCTATTACAAAATTTGAAGGACCACACACTTGCTATATGAATGAGCTGGCGAGCACACACCATAATATCTCTCGAAATTTTATTGCTGATTTGTTGGTTGGAACCGTGAAAGTCGATCCGCGATTCCTACCCAAGAATGTCCAACAACTCGTGAAGGATAGATATGGCTACTATATCTTATATATTCAAGCTTGGCATGGTTTGAAAAGAGCTATGGAAAATGTTTACGGTACGTGGGAGGAGTCTGTTACCAAACTCCCAACATTTATAAAGGCGTTGCAGCATTACAATCAAGGGACAATCGTGAGGTGGCTGAATATGCAGACAGAGAGACTTGGACACTTCGTGCTCGGGTATGTCTTTTGGGCTTTTAAACCGAGCATCGATGGTTTCAAACATTGTCGAAAGTTTGTCTGTGTCGATGGTACGCATTTATACTCCAAATTTAGACACAAACTACTGATTGCTACGTCGTTGGACGCCAACCAAAACGTCTTTCCTCTGGCGTTTACCATTGTCACGGAAGAAAGTACACACTCATGGACTTGGTTCCTTACTAATTTGAACACATTTGTTCTAGAGAAACAATCGGTTTGCCTTATTTCGGATCACCACAAAGGTATTAAATCTTATTAATGTATTTTACTTGGTATTTTCGTAAAATCAGTTACTCTTTATGGCGTATATGGTGTGTACAGGTCTTACGGGAGCAGTAGAAGTCACTGAATTTTTCGTCCACCAAATGGAGTGCATCGCTTCTGTCTTCGTCATGTAAAGTCAAACTTCTACAAAAAATTCAAGGATCAACAATTGAAGGATCTATGTCATAGAGCCGGTACTACGCCAACATTAGATAAATTCAATCGCACTATGGCTCAGATTACGCAAATTAATAAACGAGCGAAGCCTTGGTTAGAAAAAGTAGGGCTCGAGCAATGGACGCTCGCACACGACGGCGGTTATCGATGTGGTGTCATGATGACTAATATTTCAGAAGGGCTCAACGGGGTATTAAAAGGTGCTCGAATGCTACCCGCAAGAGCAATCGTCGACTTCACTTTTCATAGGTAAGCTCTAATCACGTGGACTATTTTTTACTCGTAATTTTGTTGTTATGACTTTTTGTTTTATTTCTTAAAATTCACAGGTGCGTACAGTATTTTCGTGATCGCTTTCAAGAAGCATCGTCCCTAACGGCGAATAAACGGATTGGTCACGTTATGTAACGAGAATGTTTCAAAGTTGGACGACAGAATCTTGGGATCACGTTGTATACCGTTTTGATGTCCGACAACATACAGCAGAAGTCATAACATCTGGAATTCATCAGCGCACATATGTCGTAAGGATCAACGATCGAACATGCACGTGTGGAAATTGGAACTGGTATAACATTCCATGTTCTCACGCACAAGCAGCTTGTCGTCAATGACAAATTCACTCCGTTAGTCTAGTGGCGCAGTATTACAGTAAGCATGAGTATTTGAAGACATATGAAGGTACATTTGAACAATTGTACGATGAACGATACTGACGCCTGAAAATTGGACTTATTCATAACGAGGCTCGTCAAGAGAGAGAACTGGTTCTGATAGATATAGTCGAAATCGTATCAGGAATGAAATGGACAGCGATGAAACTCGTGCTAGACAACGCGGTAGACGTTGAAAATAATATACAATGTTATTTTTACCGTTTTGGTATTATATAACCAATGTGGGTTCGAAATTGGTTTCTTAATAGTAAATAAAAACATAATAATAATAATAATAATAATAATAATAATAATAATAACAATAGAATAATAATAATAATACTGAAAGCAATAATAATTTTTGTAATAATAATAATAAATAGATATAATAATTATATTAAGTCATAATAATAATAACTGTAATTAGAATAATAATACGATATAATAATAAGTAATAATAAACAAATAGAATACTAATAAAAACAGAAATATAATAAAAATATTCGACTATAACATTTGACATAAAGACTATCGGCCATGATGAGCCAAATGACCGCCAGTCCCACAACGAGCTGACCTACGTACTCGATTTCCTCGACGGTTGCCTTGCTCAGCATCATCATCCGGACTTCGAGGTCGTCGCGGTCGTGGGAAAGGTGTCATAAACGCCTAAAATGTGATAACGAAATTTTAGTTTTAGTAAATAATTTGATCACTTTAACTGCCAAATTAAAGGAATATACCTGATGATCCGTATAAGGCGGTTGTGAGCTGTGCTGGGCTGCAGACGATTGGAAAAAGGGCGACAAGTCATCAAAGAAGGACGGGTTCACAGCTTCGTGCACCTGAGATGGTCCGGCCCCATATACCTGAGATGGTCTGGCCTCGTGTTCGTGAGATGGTCCGGCCTCGTGTGCGTGAGATGGCCCGACATTGTGTCCGACATCGTGTGCGTGAGATGGCCCACTGCTTCGTCGAGTTCGGCGTCGCGAGATAAACATGTTGTCCATCTGCCGCAGTAAACTGATCGACTGGTGATGCTGGCCGGTCTCCGCGTAGTGAAGGCTGTCGTGAACCCCGCGTTCCTAAAAATCGAAAAGTAAATTATATTTGGACTATTAATCAAATAATATTAGTACATAAATTAAACTTACGATGGTCGACATAAACACCGCATCCCCCATCTGGAAGCCCTGTGACATCTGCCGTGCATGAGGAGATATGTAGAGTCGAGTGATCCGATAGTACCACTCGTAATATCCGTCCTCCACCGAGCTGAAGGTAGTCGCGGGAGGACCATTCACGACGGCGTCCTCTCGTTCATCCCATAACCCAATCTAGCATGCTTGATGTGTTCTCCAATCCATACCCGACCGCTGTCGACGCTCGTACGTATGAAGATTCGTATCGCGATACGGCGGAGTAATGGGAATTCCTTGGACTATTCCGAACTGCCGCAGTACTCGTTCGGGGTAATGAAACTCCACGATATTGAACAATATCAGTGGACACCTCGATCGACAAGCGATCGGTAAGCACGCTGGAGGAAGAGCGGTAATCTCTGGGACCGCCATATTGTACGAAGTCCACGCAAATTGATGCGGCTGCATGCGATCAATACACTCGCGGATCGTGCGTACGTTCGAATTTGTCGACGTAGTAAAATCGAAGAATGAGTTCCGCCTGTCAAATATTTACACAACATTTATAAAAGTAAGATGTAAAAAATTTCGCAAATTTCGGAAGAAAGACCAGACCTCGCAGCATGTGGCGGGGTCGGTAAGAGTATCCCGTCGACTACATGGGCCTCCATCGTATACGAAGCTCATCCCGTACTGGCTGAAATGGCAAAATCCTCACATATGCCCATGCCTAAAACGAATCAGTTGTTCAAAATAAATAAACCATTAAAATATAATAACGTTTTCTATGTAATTACCTGCAACAGTCGTAGGGTTCCGCCCATATTTAGCTTTTTCGGCTCGCATGCCGAATAAAGCTCTCTATATAGGAATGCCAGCACCGCACTGCCCCAACTATATGTGCTCACCTCCTCAATATCCTCCAACAGCTGAAGGTAAGTCAATGATACGGTGCTGGCGCTACAATCAGGGAACATCACGGCACCGAAGAGCAGCATCGCATAACCCCGTGCTGATTGTTCGACCTCTTCCTCATCGCTATCATCCGTTATCGGATGGTGCAACAACCAACTCGATAACGACTTCATCGAAAGCGATGACCCCCTAATTTTATCTGCAGGCGGTCTAAAACCTAGCAATTCCTCACACTCGTCCATCCACTGTGTGACCGTCCTAGTATGGATCACACCAAAGACACAGCTACCATCTACAGGCAACCCCCACAAGATACCTACGTCCTGTAAGGTAAGGTCGCCTCCCCAACAGCAAAATGAAACGTATGGGTCTCCTTCCTCCAACGCTCTACCAACGCTGTAATCAAATGATGGTCAACCCTCTGCGACATACAGCTGTAGACGCTGTACAGACCCATATCGTTCAACTTTCCTTGTAAACGACCGTGAAGGACGTTCAGTGCTTCTCTAGTACCTCATCCCCCTGCTCTTTCTAATCAAGGCTTCGCTCGTTCATTAATTTGCGCAATCTGAGCCATAATGCGATCGAATTTGTCCAATGTTGGCGCAGTACCGGCTCTATGACATAGGTCCTTCAATTGTTGATCCTTGAATTTGTTGTAGAAGTTTGACTTGAAATGGCGAAGACAGAAGCGATGCACTCCATTTGGTGGGCGAAAGAAATCAGTGGCTTCTACTGTTCCCGTAAGACCTGTACACATCATATACGACGCTAAAAGTAACTGATTTTAAGAAAATAACGAGTAAATTACCATGTATCTAAGCTTAAATACCTGGATGACGATCCGAAATAAGGCAAACCGATTGATTCTCTAGAACAAATATCTTCAAATTAGTAAGGAACCAAGTCCATGAGTGTGTACTTTCATTCGTGACAATGGCAAACGCCAGGGGAAAGACGTTTTGGTTGGCGTCCAACGACGTCGCAATCAGTAATTTGTGCAAAAATTTGGAGTATAAATGGGTACCATCGACACAAACAACCTTGCGACAATGTTTAAAGCCATCGATGCTCGGTTTAAAGGCCCAAAAGACATACCCGAGAATGAAATGTCCAGGGCTCTCTGTATCCAGATTGAGCCACCTAACGATTGTCCCCGGATTGTAGTGCTGCAACGCCTTCATAAATGTTGGGAGTTTGGTAACAGACTCCTCCCACGTACCGTAAACATTTTCCATAGCTCTTATCAGACCATGCCAAGCTTGAATATATGAGATATCGTAGCCATATCTATCTTTCACGAGTTGTTGGACATTCTTGGGTAGGAACTGCGGATCGACTCTTACGGTTCCAACCAACAAATCAGCAATAAAATTTCTAGAGATATTACGGTGTGTCGTCGACAGCTCACTCATATAGCAAGTGTGTGGTCCTTCAAATTTTATAACTGACCAGTAACCTTTTTTTGGCTTGAAGGATGCCTTCAGCCTCCATGGGCAATCGGCCGTATGATTACATTGGACAGTCCAACGTGTATTGCTGCTCTCGTTGACGTGATACTCGCGTCTAGCAACCCTGATCGAAAAATCGTCGACGGCACGTTGTAAATATTTTTTAGTTTGAAAAATCATACCTCGACAAAACATAGGGTTATCTCTGTCGTAAAACTCCCCATAACCACCGTAGTCGTCACCAGCAGGAGGTGGCATTTGATACGTTTGGAAAAATGGGACGGACTGAAACAGCGTTGGAGCAGCAACGTTCGTTGGAGTGGTATCATCTGGCGCATCGTCGTCGTCGTTCTCGTCGTCCTCGTTGGGATCAGGTAACTCGGATAAAAGTGGATCCACATCGTCCGCTTCTAAATCACTAACATGAACGTCTTCCTCGAGTTCTGGCACGACTTCTGGCTCCGGTTCTAACACGGCTTCCGGCATATTGAATGGAACATGCCCCGACATCTCCAAAGAGACATTACTGAACCCTGCCGTAACTGAGGCAATGTCGGGAAAATCCGTACAGGTGTAACTCGAAGAACCAACTTCAAAATTTCGATGAGGCTCTTCGTTCAAATCAAACTTTGGATTTTCAACTGTTTCAACAAAAACCTCGACACAATTGTTTTCTGAATCGGGATGTATGAAAAATTGTAAATCGTCGTTGGAGATTTGAAAAAGCTGATGAAAATGGCGGGAATGTTGAAAGTATTCATTTTTGACATGGATAGTCAACGAACAACGACTGCTATCAGCACCCGTAATTTCGAACAACAACGAAATAAACTCGGAAAAACTGGTGGTGCGACGAATTCGCCTATACCCAACAGGGCGGATACTATATTTGATGGTAGAATCAGATGATTGAATTATATCGCCGCCGAAATATACTATGACTTGTACGCGACTCGACACCATTGTTTGAGTTATTAATATAAATGTTGAGAAGGGCTAATGATATACGAGTCATTCTGGGCGAGGGGGGATTTATAGGAACTTAAATCGTATCCTGGAGATACGAGTTAAGTAACTCGTATTCCGGGCATACGAGTTACGTGAATTATTGTAATAATTCACGTAACTCGTATGCCCGGAATACGAGTTAGAGGAATTATTGCCAACACCTTGCATGGCCATGCAGGTTGGTCGGCCACATAATGTAACTCGTATCCTTAGGATACGAGTTACTGTCTCGTATACTGAGAATACGATTTAACGCGCCATGTCATTGCCATGTCAGGGTCAGCGTGGTCAGCAGGTAATTCGTACTCCTAGAGTACGAGTTACTAACTCGTATTTCACCGATACGAGTTACGCCGACGTGTCGGGTCAGCGGGTCAACAACCAAACGTAACTCGTATTCTGGGAGTACGAATTACTAATTCGTACTCCTAGAGTACGAAAATCGCTATTTTATTAATACTTTTTCTTTTCCGTTTATTTTGTTAATGATTGATTTTTTTTGTTTATTTAATTAAAAATACCCATGGTAATACAGGGACAAAAGCAATTTATGAAATGGGTACGTTAAAATTTCTTTTTTCAGGTTCTATGCAAGTGAAAGAATATAATAAGACTTGGTCAAACTTAATAAAATATCTACCCTCGTGTGGTAGTGAATATTTGTATTCGATTCGATTCGATATTCAATATTTGGTCAAACTTAATATTTTTTCAGACTTTTTTGATTCAATTCGCGATTCGATTCGGAATATTCATATTCGATATTCGAATATTCGAATATCGAATACGTATACGAATAGTTTTTTCGATTCGAATAGTTACCGAATACGAATACGATATATCGTCATTCGATTCGTAAAATTCGATTTGTTTTGAATTATATAGAATAATATATTATATACATGTATTATGCATAATTATATGAATATGTCGTGATTCGATTCGTAAAATTCGATTAGTTTGGAATTATATAGAATAAATATAGATTAGTTTAGAATTATGCATAATTAACGGGCATTTTTTTGAAAAAAAAATTAAAAAGCTCGAATATTCGAGAATATTCGAATATTCGCGAATCAATTCGAATATCATTGTCGAATCGAGTCGAATCGATTTTATGATTCGTCACGAATCGAATACCGAATACGAGTATCAGATAAAATAACTGAATTCGAATAACAAATGTAAATATTCGATTCGGTTCGATTCATTTGCAACCCTAGATGGTGTACTTGTTGTAATAAGGGTGACATGTCATACTCTGTTACGGTCACAACCCAACAACACCGAAAAATTATTGGCTGGTTAACGTTCATTATCATGATACTTCGATTACTATATGTTCGTTCCCATTGTGAATTGAAAATGAATTATTTTCTATTCTGGGATCAACATCTGAGATATGATATCGTTTGTCCCAATCTTACTACAACTTCACTTAAAAGTATTAGTAAATATACCGTCTCAATTTCAAGCATGATGCAACTACTCAACCATCGCACACAAACTCCAAGAGAAGAAAACCAAGAGAAGCCTATTCCGAAACCCTTATCAAAACAAGCGTAACTCCAAAAAAACAAACAAATAGTTGCGGAGCCGTGTTGAAGCGTAACTTTTTTATCCAAAGGAGAAGCTTTTTTAACACGAAACTTTGAGCAGAGCTTACGACAACATATAAACAAGATATAAGCTCATATACTCCAAACTCCAAAATATAACAACACATTTTAGGATATCTTTGGAAACGTTTTGTTGTAATACTTTCTTGACAGCTTAATGCAGTCCAACCAATGCAATACCTGGGAATTGGGATCTCTCTCTAACACAACGTCAGCCACCGTAATCTGCATCGTGCTTCTGAACTCACTGATTTTACCCCTAACTCTCGCCATGGAACCCACTTGAACTCATCAGCAAACTTCGACGCCAGCTGGGCACTCAGTCGAACACCTGAGGGGTCGCGCTTTGCGAAGTAGGGCGAAATTAAATGGTTCAGCCACAAGACGCAGGGTGAAGAACTATGTGAAGAATTCTGCTAAGGATGTGAAGAATTCTACTAAGGAATCAAGACTCTGTTCTAAAGCGCGCCAGTTTGAAGTTCACTACACACTAAGGGCGTTTTAGTAACTTAATAATAAGAAGCGTAGTAGCGTTTTTTGTTTCTGCTAGTTTACACTGTACATAAATAGAATTCTCCCGCCAACAGTTGAAGAGTTGTAACAGTATAACATTCTCGAGCTTCAGCTCAGTGAATAGAGAATTTTTCTCTTCATCTCAAATTTCGATCTGCAATTCTTCATGGTATCAGAGCTATGGAAAATTGTTCTTGATAACACTAAATCATCAATCAATCAAGATTTGTAATCACATTCTCACAATCGCCGCAGATGAGCACATCAAACAACTCAGCCGCGTCAACAGAGATTAACATCTCAGAAATGGAGGAAGACTATCAACTGCACGGATATGATAATCTAGGTGCGACGATTGTCTCTACTCAATTGACGTCCAGAAATTATCTGATTTGGAGGAGCTCGATGATCGAAGCACTTGAGGCGAAGATGAAGCTGGGATTCGTGAATGGCAAATACAAGAAACCTGCAAGTGATTCGATCAATTACAGAAAATGGAGAAAAGTTAACAACATGGTTACAGGCTGGATAAAGAGTTCAATTTCGAAGGACATTGTTAATAGCTTTATGTTCATCCATGAGGCCGAGAAGCTATGGAATGAAATCGCTGAAAGATATGGTACCTCAAATATCTCATCAATTTATGAAATAAAGAGAGAAATTACTCTGCTTAAGCAAGGAACCATGAGTGTTGTGGATTACTATAACAAGATCCACAATCTCTGGGACCAACTGGAACAAGACCTATGATTCAGGCAACTGGTGAGCTCAAAATCAAGATTGAAAAAAGGGAGATGGAGGACAAGTCGATGCAGTTTCTCATGGGACTGAATGAGGTCTTCGATTCAGAGAGGAATCAACTCTTGTTTCTTGATCATCTGCCTCTAGTCAATAGGATATATGCTATGATTTCAAAGGCTGAAAAACACAGGGAAGTATCACAGAATCTGTCAACAGCAGAAGACAATGCAGCCGTGATGGTTAGGGGTTTTAACCACAAGAAGACTTTTAATAGTAAGCCAATGATGAAGCAGGATCGATCTCATCTGTTTTGCAACTACTGCAAGAAGACAGAACATGTGAAGGAAGACTGTTTCAGATCGAATGGTTTTCCAGAATGCAACTTTTGCAAAAGGACTGGCCACAAGCAAGAAGAATGCTACAAACTTAATGGATTTCCAGAAGGAAATGCCTTGGGAAAGAAGGAACAAAACCTCAATGTTCAGAAGAAAGGAATGCGTCATTTCAAGGCTAACCTGGCCGGAACAAACTCTGCTAACCAAAGCACTACTGAAGATGTACAGCTAAAAGACTTGCATACAACCATGATGGAGATGATGCAGAAGGAGCTGGCCAAGATAATGAAAGGAAGAACGAATTCAGAGAACACAGATCCAGCCTCGATCACCTATGCACATCTTGATGACTTTGCAGGTAGTTCTACTATCCCTAAACCGAGTCTTGATATGCTTGATATTGTTAGAAATGGGAAATGGCTAGTAGATACGGGAGACAGTGGTCACATGTGCAACAACATAAGCCTTCTCACCAATCCTAAACCAGTAAACTGTTTTACCCCTGTTTACTTACCAGATGGGAGTGTCAAGTCAGTTTCCCACACTGGAAATGTACCCTTCTCACCCAACAGTACCCTCTATAACTGCCTATAATTGCCTAGTTTTCAATACAATCTATTATCAGTCAGAAAATTATCCAATGATTCCCAAGTTTCGTTTGAGTTTCTTCCTGACTTTTGCTTGCTGCTTGAGTTAGAGACTAGCAAAGTTCTTGCGGCAGGCAGAGTACACAAAGGCCTCTACATCTTAGACAAGTCATCCTTTTCAAAGCAGGTAATCTTGAGAGCCTAGCAACTACATGCCTCGAAATTCCTTTTTCCAGTACCAAGTCTTTTTCATCTCCTAATGTTGCTTCACTTGCAGTTTCTTTAAATAAGTGGCATTCTAGATTGGGTCACCCCTCATCTCTTGTTATGAAACACCTACCTAATTCTATAGTCAATGGAAAACATACTACTGATCTTGCTGACTGCAGTAATGTCCTTTGTCCAAAAAGCACAGTCCCACAAGTACTATGTACACCTTACACTGCTTCAAAACTCTTCATTTAGATATATGGGGACCATACAAACAATTCTCAATCACAGGCTGTCATTTCTTTCTCACCATTGTTGATGATCATAGCAGGTTCACTTGGGTCTTCTTGATGAGGTATAAGTCACAAGTCCCAGAAGTCTTCAGAATGTTTATCCTCTTTGCTGAGAATCAATATGAGGCTCAGATTAGGTCAGTTAGATATGATAATGGCTCTGAGTTCGTCAGTTCCACATTCCAAGAAATCCTGTCAAACAAACGTATAGTTTACCAAAAGAGTTGTCCCTACACCCCACAACAAAATGGGGTGATAGAAAGAAAACACAGGCATATCTTTCAAGTAGCTAGGTTACTTTTATTTCAGTCTAAGCTTCCTAAGGTCTTTTGGGGGGAGTCCACTCTTACCTCCGTCCACATAATAAACAGACTGCCAACTCTCAGATGGAAAAGTCCTTTTGAGTTACTGTCCAAAAAACCACCAGACCACACCTACTTCATAACTTTTGGCTGTCGAGCTTTCTGTGTCAATCTTGATCCTCACAAGGACAAATTTGATCCTAGGTCTCTAAGTGGGGTATTTGTTGTGTATCCAACCGCGGTAAAGGGTTATAGAATATTCTGCCCATCTCTGAACAAAATCATTGTGTCCAGAGATGTGGAATTCCTTGAAAAGTCATTTCCTTCTGTTGAAACTGATAATTCATATACAGTCTTGCCAAATTATGTCTAGGAGATCCTTTTGATACCCAGTCCTGTGTCAATACACATACTAGTCAGGAGTCCAATGTTGATAACCTGCTTGATCATCAGTTGATACCTTCTCCATCTCCATCAACCACACAAATCATGGCAGAACAACCTCTGCTATTCTCAAATTCTGATCCAGATACTCAGACTGCCACTTCAAATATTCAACCAAACCTTCGCTAAAGTTCCAGACCCAAAAAACAACCTAGATGGCTGAAAGATTTTGTCAGCATCAATGCTTGCTCTCAAAGTTGCCCCACAACCACATCAATTCCCAACAACCAATTAACCTCACCTGCACATGAGATTTTCTTGGCAAACTTGTCTGCTTTTCAGGAACCAGTTTCTTACAATCAGGCTAGCATTGACTCACGGTGGGTCGATGCAATGCAACTAGAATTGCAAGCTCTCGAGGATGATGAGACATGGGATCTTGTCGACTTACCAAAGGGAAGAAATTGATAGGCTGCAAGTGGGTGTATCGGGTAAAAAATGCAACGGCGATGGTGCCATAAATAAATACAAGGCACGCCTTGTAGCGAAGGGTTTCACCCAAACTGCTGGAGAAGACTACAACGAAATCTTTTCCCCAGTGGCCAAAATAGTGACTGCCCGAGTTGTCCTTGCCTTAGCAACTGCTAGATCATGGCCTCTGCACCAATTGGATGTCAACAATGCAGTTCTTACATGGGCACATAGATGAAGAGGTATACATGCGTCTTCCGCCAGGATACAAGAATGATGACTGCACCAAGGTCTGCAAGCTAAAGAGTTCGCTATACGGATTGAAGTAGGCCTCCAGATAATGGACCATCTAATTTACGTCTAGACTGTTGCAATTTGGCTTTGTCCAATGCGCACATGATCACTGCTTGTTTACCTTTCTTGATGGTAATTGTCAAATATTTTGCTCTACGTAGATGATGTGCTCCTCACAGGAACAGACGCAGACAAGATACAGAAAGTAAAAGATTTTTTGGACCAAGCTTTTACAATAAAGGATTTGGGAATTGCGAGCTACTTCCTTAGAATGGAGATCAGTCGATCAGATGAAGGTTTGTACATTTGTCAGTGGAAATACATTCTGGATATCCTCCATGACACGCAGATGTTGGACAGTGCGCCTGTGTCCACACCTTTACCAGGAGGACACACTTTTGCTTCTTCAGACAAAGACACCACACTCCCTCTTGACGACCCTATACAATTCAGACGTCTTGTGGGTCGGCTGTTGTACCTCAACTTTACAAAGCCTGACATCTCATATACAGTTCAACATTGAGCCAATTCGTTCATGCTCCTCGCTATTCTCACTGGCAAACGGCTCAACATTTACTCAGATACCTCAAAGGCACAAGTTCAAATAGTCTGTTTTATCCTAGCACCTCTGACTTGAAGCTCTATGCATATAGTGATGCAGATTGGGGTGCCTGTAAAACTTCACGCCATTCTCTGACTGGATACTGCATATTTCTCGGAAGCAGCCTAGTATCTTGGAAGACAAAGAAGCAGTCCACCATTTCGTGCTCTACAGCAGAATCTGAGTAAAGGTCAATGGCATCCACAGTTCGAGAATTACAATGGCTATCTTATATCTTAACAACATTCAAGTACCTTCATCCCTTCCTATACCTCTGTTTTGTGACAACAAAATCTGCAATTCATATAATCTCCAACCCGGTCTTTCACGAGCGCACGAAGCATTCTTTGTTAAATATTTAATGCATGGCAATGACGAGATCGAAGAACTTACAAGTTAAATGTAGTATTAGCTATCAGTACTTGTCTCACACCGATTAGTTTGCTAAAGAAAGCTGGAAACAAAATCTATATATAAGCAAGCCCACAAATCGGTTACGTTTACAATGCTTGCCAGCTTTAAAAGCGGCTGTCTACTTTTGTGGGCTATTTAGTTAAAATTTTTAGTAGTAATATTTTTTAATTGATTGGCCGACAAATCCACCGATTAATGCTGATTAGTCGGATTAATCGGCCGATTAGTTGGATTGACTGGCCTATTAGTCGATTCTCTGATTAGTCCTACGATTATGCATTTTTGCCACGGGGTCCATTTTTCGCCACGGGGCCCTGCGACTAGCGCATTGGCGGCCGCCTAGGCCGAATTTTACAACATTGGCCCACATATCCTCTCAGCGTCTATATTGATTAGTCGGATTAACTGGCCGATTAGTCGATTCTCCGATTAGTCCTCCAATTATGCAATTTTCGCCACGGGGTCCATTTTTCGCCACGGGGCCCTGCAACTAGCGCCTAGGCGGCCGCGCTGCCGCCTAGGCCAAATTTTACAACATTGGCCTTACATATTCTCTCAGTGTCTATATTTTTTCGGTATTCATTGATTGCATAGGTGCTTGATTTCTATTATGTTCTTTTTTTTGGTATACATTGATTGCATAGGTGCTTGATTTATAATATGTTCTTTTTTTTTCCGCAGGGTGGAAAGTAGCCAACTCATCTGATTATGTAGTATGGGAGAGTGTGTCCACATAGTATGTCAAGGCCAGCATGCAAGAAGTGCCCCATGTCAAGTTCAGACGAAAACCAAGCTAATTTATGTGGTTAACATACGAACTACGTGTAGCGTATTTTCTTTTATTCGAATATTAAATAATCAGAAAAATAGTACAAATCAAATTTGATGAAATTTAATGGATTCTATCTCTATTTATTCCTCTGATTCTTCAAATAAAGGGTTTCAGAAAATTCTTGATCTTGAGTTTCTTGATTTGGGCTTTTCTTCGTGGGCCGTTGGGCTTGATCACGAACTTGGTGTCTTAGCGAAAACGTATGAAGTGGGCCGTTGGGCTTTCTTCGTGGGCAGTTGGGCTTGATTTGGGCTTTTCATAAAATTTCTTCGTGGGCTGTTGGACTTGATCGCGAATCTTAGTAGATGCCTTTTCGCGGGCCTTCGGGCTTGTTCACGAATCTTAACTGGACTTCTTCGGGATTTGACCAAGAGATCTTATCGAAAATTTCGTCATGGGCTTTAGGGCTTCATTATGAACTTAGCGCTTTGGACCCAGATGTTTCGAGCTTTGCTTCAGTTACGAACAACTTCGAAAGAATAGAATGCTTTTAACAAAAGACTTATATCGTCTGACGAAGTTTCGCACCTTTGATCCGAATGGGGACGACTTCGAAAGAAAGGAATGCTTTCACAGAAAGACTTATATCGTCTGACGAAGTTTCGCACCTTTGATCCGAATGGGGACGACTTCGAAAGAAAGGAATGCTTTCACAAAAAGACTTATATCGTCTGACGAAGCCCCGCAATATCCTGCCTTTGATCTGGATACGAACGACTTCGAAAGAAAGGAATGCTTTCACAGAAAGACTTATATCGTCTGACGAAGCCTTGCAATATCCTGCCTTTGATCCGAATACGAACGACTTCGAAAGAAAGGATTGCTTTCACAGAAAGACTTATATCGTCTGACGAAGTTTCGTACTCGATTCTCGTCTTTGGACTGCGATTTGAATGCGACGAACTTATTTGAGAGAATGGATTGCTTTAAAAGTCTTATATCGTCTCTCAAAGTTTCGCTTTGCCGTTGTTCTCTGGCTTGTGATTTCTGAATTCTGAAGCCCCATATTTATAGGCGTAGAGAATTCTCAATAATGGAAAATATAATCTTTTTGGGATGATTTCGCCCATATTTAGGTTGATTTTAGCCATATATGGTTTGATCTTGATTTGATTTGATTTATTCCATATTTGGCCCGATTCTTTCAATATTTTCCCATTTCATGATATTTGATTTGATTTCTTTACTTATTTAGCAAATCTCTACAAGGCTTTCCTTATGTAGATTTTTGTATTAAAGGAATATATTATTAACACTTGTGGTAATAGTTTATTAATTAAATTAACTATTTATTAATTTGAGATTATTTTATATATCTCAATAAATAGTAATTCAATAAGTGACTTTATTTTATTTCTTGGAATTATTTCATTAAATCCCAATAATATAAGACAATTAATTTTTAAGTCTACTAATGCCCCCACTTCAAGTCTTGTTGACGAACTTTCGGTGGAGATAAGCTTGAAGTATTTGTCGTTTGCTTCCAAAAATATCACGAAATGCCCCCACTTTGATGTTTCCAACTCGTGTACTTTAATTGTTTCTTGCCAAAAATGTCCTCACGCAGACATTCGTTGAGATGACCCAATTCGAACTCGAGCAACATGTTTAGGATAAGATACCTTCATACCGAAATGGTCACCCACCTTTTGTTTTATGACTGAACTTTGACGATGTCCAAGCTGCCTACGTACCCTTTTAGGGGATCAAGTCATTTCTCGTTGTTCAATTTGTTATTTTTGAGGGGGTGGTGCCGTGCACAGTTTATACTCATGCGGGCCAGGAGTATCCGTTGTTTAACTCCATCGGACTATGTGAGATAAGTTAGCAGTTTAGATATGTGCACTTATCATTAATGTTTGCCTTTTCACAGTTTATACTCGTGCGGGCGAGGAGTAACATGCAGTTTAGACTCGTATGTCAAGGAGTAGCATGCAGTTTAAGCTCGTGCGATAAGGAGCAACATGCAGTTTAAGCTCGTGCGATAAGGAGTAACATGCAGTTTAGGCTCGTGCGTTAAGGAGCAGCATGCAGTTTAAGCTCGTGCTATAAGGAGCAGCATGCAGTTTAGGCTCGTGCGTTAAGGAGCGACATGCAGTTTAGGCTCGTGCGTTAAGGAGCAATTTTTTTTTCTTTTTTTGTTTCTTTTTTTCGTTTTTTTTTCTCTCTTTTTTTTTCTTCTTCTTTTTTTTTTCTTTTTTATTCTTTTCTCTTCTTTTTTTCTTCTTTTTCTTTTTTTTTCTTCTTTTTTTTTTTCTTTTTTTTCCTTGGCATACTAGCACTTCAAGAACTTGCCGTTGATCCGGCCAACTCTTAATCTGTCTTCAGATACCAACTTATACGCACCGTTTGTGCGGACTTCTTTCATGACATAGGAACCGCTCCATTTTGATTTAAACTTGCCCCCAATTCGATCATTAGTAATGGTAGGCCTTCTTAGAGTAAGTACCCAATGTCCAACTTGGAGGGACTTAGGTTTCACCTTTTTGTTAGATGACTGAGCTCGTGTTGATTGGCCGACAAATCCACCGATTAATGCTGATTAGTCGGATTAATCGGCCGATTAGTTGGATTGACTGGCCTATTAGTCGATTCTCTGATTAGTCCTCCGATTATGCATTTTTGCCACGGGGTCCATTTTTCGCCACGGGGCCCTGCGACTAGCGCATTGGCGGCCGCCTAGGCCGAATTTTACAACATTGGCCCACATATCCTCTCAGCGTCTATATTGATTAGTCGGATTAACTGGCCGATTAGTCGATTCTCCGATTAGTCCTCCAATTATGCAATTTTCGCCACGGGGTCCATTTTTCGCCACGGGGCCCTGCAACTAGCGCCTAGGCGGCCGCGCTGCCGCCTAGGCCAAATTTTACAACATTGGCCTTACATATTCTCTCAGTGTCTATATTTTTTCGGTATTCATTGATTGCATAGGTGCTTGATTTCTATTATGTTCTTTTTTTTGGTATACATTGATTGCATAGGTGCTTGATTTATAATATGTTCTTTTTTTTTTCGCAGGGTGGAAAGTAGCCAACTCATCTGATTATGTAGTATGGGAGAGTGTGTCCACATAGTATGTCAAGGCCAGCATGCAAGAAGTGCCCCATGTCAAGTTCAGACGAAAACCAAGCTAATTTATGTGGTTAACATACGAACTACGTGTAGCGTATTTTCTTTTATTCGAATATCAAATAATCAGAAAAATAGTACAAATCAAATTTGATGAAATTTAATGGATTCTATCTCTACTTATTCCTCTGATTCTTCAAATAAAGGGTTTCAGAAAATTCTTGATCTTGAGTTTCTTGATTTGGGCTTTTCTTCGTGGGCCGTTGGGCTTGATCACGAAGTTGGTGTCTTAGCGAAAACGTATGAAGTGGGCCGTTGGGCTTTCTTCGTGGGCGGTTGGGCTTGATTTGGGCTTTTCATAAAATTTCTTCGTGGGCTGTTGGACTTGATCGCGAATCTTAGTAGATGCCTTTTCGCGGGCCTTCGGGCTTGTTCACGAATCTTAACTGGACTTCTTCGGGATTTGACCAAGAGATCTTATCGAAAATTTCGTCATGGGCTTTTGGGCTTCATTATGAACTTAGCGCTTTGGATCCAGATGTTTCGAGCTTTGCTTCAGTTACGAACAACTTCGAAAGAATAGAATGCTTTTAACAAAAGACTTATATCATCTGACGAAGTTTCGCACCTTTGATCCGAATGGGGACGACTTCGAAAGAAAGGAATGCTTTCACAGAAAGACTTATATCGTCTGACGAAGTTTCGCACCTTTGATCCGAATGGGGACGACTTCGAAAGAAAGGAATGCTTTCACAGAAAGACTTATATCGTCTGACGAAGCCCCGCAATATCCTGCCTTTGATCCGGATACGAACGACTTCGAAAGAAAGGAATGCTTTCACAGAAAGACTTATACCGTCTGACGAATCCTCGCAATATCCTGCCTTTGATCCGAATACGAACGACTTCGAAAGAAAGGATTGCTTTCACAGAAAGACTTATATCGTCTGACGAAGTTCCGTACTCGATTCTCGTCTTTGGACTGCGATTTGAATGCGACGAACTTATTTGAGAGAATGGATTGCTTTAAAAGTCTTATATCGTCTCTCGAAGTTTCGCTTTGCCGTTGTCCTCTGACTTGTGATTTCTGAATTCTGAAGCCCCATATTTATAGGCGTAGAGAATTCTCAATAATGGAAAATATAATCTTTTTGGGATGATTTCGCCCATATTTAGGTTGATTTTAGCCATATATGGGTTGATCTTGATTTGATTTGATTTATTCCATATTTGGCCTGATTCTTTCAATATTTTCCAATTTCATGATGTTTGATTTGATTTCTTTACTTATTTAGCAAATCTCTACAAGGCTTTCCTTATGTAGATTTTTGTATTAAAGGAATATATTATTAACACTTTTGGTAATAGTTTATTAATTAAATTAACTATTTATTAATTCGAGATTATTTTATATATTTCAATAAATAGTAATTCAATAAGTGACTTTATTTTATTTCTTGAAATTATTTCATTAAATCCCAATAATATAAATAGACAATTAACTTTTAATTGTCTACACTACGGTTAGTTGTTTTACGTTCATTTCGCAGCAAGATATCCTTTCCTTGGTTGATTTGGTTTTGTAAAAGCTGCTGCATCTACTAATGTGGAACTGTCTCAACAATTCAACGTAATCCTAATCGAACTGCAGTAATGATATCCGTTCCAATTTTTACTTTGATAGAAAATAGATTAAGATAATTAGGGGGTGTTTGTTTTTGGGGTGATCCTCCAAAACATCACAGTGATCCTTCCATTGCTTCATAATCACCCCGTTTGTTTAGCTTAGGTGATGAATCATCACCGTGATGGAGGATCACAAAGGTGATAAAAAAGGGGTGATATTCCAGCTTTATGATCACCCCCAAAAAGCAGGGCGTGATCCTTCGTCACCGTGATGGGGTGATATTTTTCAATATTTCTTGGGACAAAATTATCCCTTATCTTTTAACATTCATTCTTTATATACTCTTACTCCTATTTAATTACATAATCAACATCTTAAAAAATTATATTTAATGCTTAAATGATAAAAGAATTATGTTGAAGGCTTATAGAAAATACTTATAATTAATAATTGATTAATCTATTAAAGCTTAAAAAAATAAAATAATTATATTGATGAATTATATAAAATACCTATAATTAACAATTGGTTAAAAATCTATGTTTAAAGTCTAAAAAATATAATAATTCTATTGAAGAATTATGTAACATGCTTATAAGCTCAACAATAATACTTGATTTTCAAATATTAATAACTATCACGTTAAATGTTACCTCAAATGAACATATTAAAATACTTTTATTACATAATATACATAAGGTTAAATATGACATTTACACAATATCACTCGAGACATCAATGCGATTAAACAAATTCTAATACCACATTGATATGTAAAATGAAATATCACCCCAAAACAAACACGGAGATGACATATCACATTGATCCACATCACGGTGATATCCACATATGGTGATGTGAGTATCACCGTGATGTTGGATCACCGGAAACAAACACCCCCTTATATTATACTTTGAAAACAACTGGAACGGTGAAAAAAAAATCCCTACCTGTTGGTATTCAAGTTAATTTACATAAACCATAACGTTATCTCCAAAGCGTTAGTCATTTGATTGTATTTTTTTTTTTTTTTTATAGTGTTATCTACTTACATTCGAAGGAATTCAAGCCAATTTCTAGGCAAATTTACAACTACCAAAATTTAATATACATAAATGGGCACAATTAAATACAAAATGGGCATCCAAACTATATTATAATATGGGCATTTTCATTTCAGGCCCTCCCATAACTATCATTTAGGATTCAGGCCCTCTTGGCAAAAAATTTAGTTTTGAAGACCCATTTTTTTGCAGTACTACTTCATTGCTCTTACATACCAGTATGTTGAAAGTTTGTAACACAAAATGATCATTCTACACCAGCTCATATATCTTTCGTACCACTTTTTTACACCACACAAAATGGGTCTTTTCACCTAAAAAATTCTCAAACATGGCCTGAATTCGAAATCAAACTCTTAATGGAGCCTGATTTCGAATGGACCCTTATAATATCCCTCGATGTCCATTTAAAAAGTATATCTTTTAATCATCCAAGTCCAATACGAAATAGGCGTCCAACTGTATCCATAATATTTCACTTAACCTTTTAATTTTTTAGCTGTTACTAAGTACGCACACGTCATGAAATTCCCTAATCGTCTCGAGCAAAACAAGCATCTCAATTTAAGTCAACGTGGATAGATTGAGTTGAGGCTAGACGTGTTCATACGGTTACGGTTACGGTTCACGGTTATGAACCGCCGGTTTACGGTTAATAAAAACGTCTAACCATAACCGAACCGTGGTAATCACGGTTACGGTTACGGTTTTGAACCGGCCAAGACAGTTACGGTTACGGTGTTGAACCGCCGGTTTACGGTTTTTTTTTCTAATTCTTTTTTAGAATTTTCTTTTCTTTTATAATAATTTAAATATAGTAAAAAACTTTGATATTTTTATATAAAATGTAAAAAAAAAGAAATTTCCATTCCAAGTTAGAATTTATATAATAACCTTCAACATTTGGAAAAAAATTACACCTTGAGTATTAAAAAATATTATGATTAACATTCATTCTTCGATTCGAAAATCTTTGACGGACATTCGTCGTAGGCAAAATTCTAAATATAATGTTTATCACTCAATATTCTTCTAAGTTTTGTAAAGTCAATTTTATGATAGTTGAACCGACATCTTTTACGTTTGCTTACGTAGGAATTGTTTCTGTTTTGGATTCTGAGCTTCTTTTCAGCTGTGGTGGGAAGCTAATTGTGTCTGTCTCTGTACGGATACACTCTTGGTTTTGTTTCATTGTCGATTCATGTAGAAATCGTTTGAAATAGGCATTTTCACTTCCTCAATTTTTACTTTTTGAAAAGTTAATTTTTATTTTTTTTTTCAGGTGGCTCCATTGTACCAGGACCGACGAATCAATTTGAGCGTGGGCTCTTTGCCGATCATCCTCATGACAATCCCCCTGTTTTTCCTCGTAGCCCTTTTCCTTACCATTATCCGACCTACCACCATCATCGTCGGTTCGGTTACGGTTCAAACCGTAACCGTTGACCACGGTTAATCGAACCGTTGACCGACGGTTCGGTTACGGTTTGGTTAGGGTTTTTCTAACCGTCTGAACACCTCTAGTTGAGGCAAACAAGCATAATTAATTGTACACTAACCACTTTTACCCATTTAGGGCATCTCCAAGCGATGCGCAAATAGTAACGCATGTCAGAAAAATAGTCCAATCGAACTCAAAACGCATACCGAAAATGGGATTTTTCCGTTTTCTCTCACCAAAAAACGCATGTATGCGTTTGCAAAATGATCCATCGCATAAATTTTCTATTCTTACAGAAAACCCCTAAAATAGTTTACTTTAGTAAAAACGTATGAATTGAGTGCTCTTCGTACCATGTCAGTAGTTGTCAGAGAAAGTTCTGTCATTTCATTTAATAAATGTTCTACCGGGGCCCCACCCCACTTGGAAAATATAAACAATAAAAATCCCTTTGTTAATTCAAGCTGCTATGCTATGCTAAGCCTTTGAATTTATTATGATTCCTATTCGCCGTTTCTTGATTTGCTCTATCGTTATTTTATTACATGTTGAGTAACTTTATATATATTAAAAGTAAGCTGCGATCCCCGAGAAGTCTCTAGCTTAGCACATTTGTATTAATGTGATAAAATAAGCGATACTCCCAAAGGAACTATGGATATTTAAAGCAATCTAGGAACATTATGCTACGCGTGAAAAATTTACAATATAATCATTAATTGTAGTCCATTTAATGTTTCAATGCTCCTAGATCTGTAAAGTTGTAAAATATGTGGATTGTATTGAAATTTATAAAAAATAATGTGAAAGTGAATATTACAAAATAGTCTATTGAGTTTGAGAATGAGTTGATCGGTTGGAGAAGAATTACTGCATTTGATTTTGAGAATGCGTTTGAATTTGAGTATGCGTTTCTCGGTTGAAGATGGTCTTTAGCATCAATTTAAGGAACGCCTCATTAAATTTTTAATGACCAGCTCACCAGATACGTGGAAGAAACTTATGCCCCTCGTCATATATAATAATCTCGGTTTTTTCTCCAAAAAAAAATGGTAATAATAAATCCGTTAGCGCTAACGTCTAAGCTATCTCCTCCCCACCAATATCTGGCGCAATCTAAGACAAAGTACACTTGCAAACTCGTGTCGACATTTACGACCACATGATGACTTTACCAAGAACACTCTTATATATATCAACATCGTCATTTTTATCTCACCACTCTGAAATTCCTTCTTACAAATTTACAAAACTTTCTACTACTCCCTTTTCAGGCTCTCGCCGTACGTCATCGTATTAGAGAGAAAAACACCGCCATGTGGCTTTTAAACAGAAATGGGCCTTCTGGGTTCTCTTCGTCTTCGACCGCCGAGGATGTTACGAACGGAATCGATGGCTCAGGGCTCACTGCTATTGTCACGGGTTCTTTTTCTCTCTTTTTTTTTTCTTTGAAAGATACGAATTTTGCAGTTCTGTGATTCTATGGTCGATCGACAGGGGCATCGAGTGGTATGGGCTTGGAGACGGCGCGTGTCCTGGCGCGTCGCGGCGTCGACGTTGTAATGGCTGTGAGAAACGTGTCTGCTGGAGAGAAAGTGAAGCAAGACATAGCTAATGAGAACCCGTCGGCTAAAATTGATGTCATGGAGTTGGATCTTATTTCGATGGCTTCTGTCAGAAAATTCGCCTCCGAGTTCAATTCTTCGGGCCGCCCACTGAACCTTTTGATGTAATAAGAACATAAATAATATCCCTTTTTTTGGATTTTACTCTACGATTCAAAACTTTAGTGACGGAGATTCGTGTGTCGTCACAGCAACAATGCAGGAGTTATGGGGACACCGTATAAGCTGTCTAAAGACAACATTGAGCTGCAGTTCTCCACTAATTATTTAGGTACTCTTTTTTTTCTCTTTTCTTTCTTTATAAACCAAGTTTTAAGAGTTATTGAGGAAAAAACCCGAAGACAGAAAAGGCTGAATAAAATGACAAACAGTTCTATTGAGAAGCCATGAGAGGAAAACTTGTTGAATCCAGCTCATCTTGGTTGAATGGTCAAACTAAACAACCATTTTTCTTCCTCTTGGACCAGCAGACGTGGGCAATAAAAAGCCACATGTGTTAATATGGCATGATGTATGCCATGACGTTTCTTAGCATGAAAATGCCTATAAATAGGCAGTGCCATTGAGTTATAAAAGGCACCCCAAATACAAGAGAGAAAGAGAGCGAGGGAAAGAGAGAATGAGAGGGAAAAAGAAAAAGAAAAAAGGAAAATCTTGTCCGGGCGGATAAGGGTGAGAGCGGGTATAGTGTTACTGGGGTAATTGAGAGTGGGTACAAAAACATTACCCGGGTGGGTAAGGGGTCTCGAGTTTGGGTTTAAACACGAGCGTTATTTTGTACGGTGTAATATTCTCAAATATAGTAAAACTATTGTCTCTCCGTGGATGTAGGCGGTATTGGCCGAACCACGTAAAATCTCGGTGTTCTTTCGATGTCATTTCGACTTTAATTAATATCCCGATAAATTGTCGCGGGATCCAAATACAACTCCCGCTGGCCCGGAATTAAATATTACCGCTCAACCCCAACAAAACTCGCTCACCTCTCCCCATATTCTCTTATTGTTTTTCATGAGGTACACATAACAAGAAATTATTAGGGATCATCATAGCGAAGATAGTTAAAGATAGTTGCGATCGCAAGACAAATATTATGTGAGGGTGATCGCAGGACATTACTCCCTCTGTTTCATATCGTATTACATTCGATTAAGGATATTGTACACAAATTAAGAAATAAAATAAAATTCCAACTATACCTTTAATTAATTATATGATCCCATTTAAGGCAGGGATAAAACTGGAAATAGTTAATATTTTTTATCTTGAAAACTGTAAAACTATCTTAAAAATTACATGTATTTTAAAACAAAAAAAGTTTCTACAACGGACATTTAATCTAAGTATTATTTTTTTTTGTTCAGGTCACTTTCTTTTGACCAATTTGTTGCTTGACACAATGAAGAAAACGGCTCGCGACACTAAAAGGGAAGGAAGGATCGTCAATGTTTCTTCGGAGATTCACCGTTTTGCGTATAGTGAAGGAATCCGCTTCGACAAACTCAATGATCAACAAGGGTATGGGCATTGTATTGTATTATTATACTGTTTATATTATATATTACATTAGCATTTTATGGAGCATATTTCGGCATACAGATACAATAGATGGCGTGCGTATGGCCAAGCGAAGCTTGCTAACATATTACATGCTAATGAGTTAACAAGGCGCTTCAAGGTTAATCATAAATCCTAGGATGACTTTTTATCAAAAATAAATTTGCAACTCAGTGATTAAATTTGATTGTCAATGTCAAAGGAAGAAGGAGTTGAGATAACTGCCAATTCAGTTCACCCTGGAGTTGTCTCGACCAACATCTTCAAGCATTTAGGCTTCCTCGGAGGTAATGAATGATGATGTTTCCTTTGATAAATATCTTCCGAGTCTCCAAGTTAATCACATCACCACAAGGGCAACGCTGTGTCTAGTTGGCGCATGCTGTACTTAAATTTGATGTGTCAATAAACAAACCTCGAACTCTTACAGTCAAATAGGGAAAGTAAATGTCCTAGCCGTTAAGTTGGATGCCCTGAAAGTGACAATGCTGATGAAAAAAATTATTTCAGCCCCTCGGGAAATTATAAATACGTAGAAGTTTCAGAACGAATAACTTACGGATTGTTTCCTTGTCGTGCAGCTATAGGTGCTCAATTCAGATTTCTGTACAAGAATGCCCAACAAGTAAGTAACTTTGCTCATCATCTCCATATATTATTTTAACTATAAACGCTTCTTACTCAACCGTACTCCGTTTTTCCTTTGGATGGAATTATAAAGGGTGCTTCGACCACTTGTTACGTGGCATTGAATCCCCAAGTGACGGGCATTTCGGGCGAGTATTTCGCGGACAACAACCTATCGAAAGCAAGCTCACAGGCTCGAGATGCTGATTTGGCTCGAAAGCTTTGGGACTTCAGCATGGATTTGGTGCCGAAGTAGTAGTTGGTATTTGTCATGTTGCAATAGTATTTGAATAAAGCCGTTTATGTAATAAAGATGTGTTACTTAAAATATGCTAATGTAGCATTACTAAAAGGCTAAAATGTGGTACGTGTGGTTACATCCGAAGTTTCTAAGACATGCAACAGCTCAATGGGTGCTTGAAGAAAAGGAAATTTCATATGGTACCCTCGTGTTTTAGACTTTTACAGCTGGTAACCAAAATCTTTTTACCGATTACGGATGGTACCCCAGGTATCCCCAGGTATGAGAAAAATTAACTCCGAATGACCAAAAAACGAATTTTTATATTTATGTTACGTTAGTTACTAACGGAATGCGAGAAATTACCGAAACACCCTCGTACTGTTCACCATTGCTCATCCCCAATCTACCGACGTCCAAGCAAGGACAATGAAAGACACCCGTATCAGCTAATCAAGCTCGAGCAGTTCCCGAAGCAGAACTCCATGGCCACCGCTTGAGGCAGCGAAACCGCAGTCTGATGAGGTACGTGTCTGCGCCGAGCTCAATTTGACGGCAGCGGACTCAGTCGTCGGAATCGTCACCATCATTT
Organism: Craterostigma plantagineum; assembly: GCA_027422505.1. Taxonomy (NCBI): domain Eukaryota; kingdom Viridiplantae; phylum Streptophyta; class Magnoliopsida; order Lamiales; family Linderniaceae; genus Craterostigma; species Craterostigma plantagineum. The sequence goes on along the minus strand of JAPQWV010000013.1, from coordinate 6,902,580 downwards.
CTTATTCACTCCTTCTGAAGCTGAATTGGCGCCAATGAGGTTTGGCGTTAATGGTCAAGCTGAGGCACTCAAAGTCTTTGGAGGGGTATGTCACAGGTTCGAACCTCCCTGGCTACCAAATGCTTGAGTTGAGCCTGTCACACATGGACTGTAAGAGTAGAATGCCCTTAGTGTTCCAATATGGTTGGATATTTTTCTACTTGTAAAGATAATGTACTGGAAATTATATCAAATAAAAGGCAATATTCTATCTTCTGTTGATACATTATGATAAAGTCCTTAGATCATTATAAACCTAAGGACAAGATTACGCATTTGATGGTGATCATGGAGTGTCTTAGGCTGCGATCTTAAATAAGTTCCAAGTCGATGGGTATTTCAAGACATGATATTGAATAACCCGGAAGACTTATGCATATGGTGCATGCTTGTTAGACGAGGATGTTCCATTAGCATTAGCGTGTGGACGCAAATGCATATATGCAGATGCTTGTTAGGGAACAAGTTCATTGAACATGACCCGACGAAAAATACTTAATTGGAAACATTTGTCGAATGAGAACTTTCGTGTTGCGATAGTACATGACTTGAGGCACGATAGTTGTCTTGTGCGCATTGTGCTTTACTTAGATTTATCCTTTGATTGCTGGATAGTCACAAAAGGGATATTTTGGGTATTGTATCAGTGTGTATGGAGATTTTTCTGTGGCCAACATAGAATTCGACACTTATATTAATAAGTGAATTTCTTATGTTTTCATAGTTTATGATTCAAAGATCTTGGCCAAGGCATGATGAATTGAGATTCATAAAATGAATCATTTAAACTTGAAATGGAATCATAGTAATTAGATCAATTGGGTTTTGACTTATAATTCCATGCTCACGGTCTAATCGGGAAATTAATCGTCACGTGTATGCACTTGCAATTGAAAATGTTTACTCGCTATTTCACTTAACACTAAATCACGCTACTTGCTAGGTGTTACCGTGATCTGTGGATTCTTGTTATTAAGGGGTTAATTTTAGGTTGATTACAAAACGTTGTAAATCCACTGCTAGTGTTAATCGTGAACTTAAAAGGGTCACACGAGGTTTTGGAAAATGAACATATGAAATTGATATTTCAATAGTTGGATTAATCTTTAGTTCAATAGTCGAGTTAAAAGATATAATAGGTTGATTATTAAATTTAAAGGAATAAGATAGTCAATATGATAGATTATTGGGGCCTCACATAGTTAATGGACTTAATGGTATTTGAATTATGAATTTAAACAAATAAGTTAATGGACTTAATGGTGTTATAATTATGAATTTAAACAAATGAGTTAATGGACTTAATGGAGATTGATTCCATATTGATGTGAGAAGATAGGAAACGTTTCTATTGCTTTGAACGCCTAACGTTTTCTTTGAATAAGGAGAAATTAATTCTCCATGAAAACGGGATTATAGAGAACGATTTTAACGGCATTAAGATGTCATTATGTATAAAAAAGCCACATGTGAGAAGATGGTGATTCATTCAAATGAGATATAGAAAAGAAAGCTTTCACATGAATAATACAATGAAGATTCCCCTCACTTGATGTGTGCGCTCAACAAGAAAGAGAAGTTCTTTGCTTCCTTTAAATTAATTCAAAGGCTTGGGTGTTTTTTTTGTACTAGCGAAGAAATCATTCCAGTGTCATACTCCTAAAGGTCAGTTAGAGGGAAGGCGTTTGAATCCCTACGGCGAGGGTATGGTTACAGCCACGTCTACGACGAACCTACGAAGACGGTGTTTGCCACCGGGAATTGATTCCCTCTCCGTCATTGCTAAAGGAAGCCAAGATGTAGGTATATTCTAAACCCTAACAAAGCAAGATATGTACAATATGCATGATTTTTTGAAGATGACGATCCCAACAATCGCTAGAGGAACCGACCGGGCGAGTTTATACGATTAACGTGAACTTTCGGTTTCGAAGTTTGCACTGCGGTCGCCTCGTGCAGCCTAGCGAACCCAACAGTGACTTCAGAGCCACGGGTTTAAGCATCTTTAAAATCAGATTTTGCTTTGGTTGTTTATACGATAAACAAATTTAATTGCTTATTTTCATGAAACGCATAGTTTGTTCATAAGAAAGTGTTTTCTGTGAGCATAGGAAATATACTTTTTTGTCGATATGATGAGCGACGGATGATTATTGCTAAAATGAATTTACATGTAGATGATTGCTTACATAAATTGGTGAATTTATTCGTTTGAAATTCATGTGATGAATGCTTTATCATGTTTTCTTTTTCCATGATTATTTGCCTAGGATGCATGATAGTTTATTTGAATGTTATTTGCTCGCGCTTCATATGATGATTTTTAATCTAAGTCGATGAGGTCTGAAAACCCTAAGTTTTTTAAACTTTGAAGGAATTTCATTTGATTCTGTCCATATCAAATCGAAATGGATAAAATAGGTGGAGACCTATTATTCCATGCCTTCCATCAAAAGGTAAATGACATGACGATGCTATTGTGCTTGGTTGCTGGCCATGAGTCGTGGAGTGGCCTTGTGCGAAAACCTGTGATCTCTACCAAACATACAGATGTTCGTGAGATGGTTTCGTCTTTGTGTTGGCCACGAGTCGTGGGACACCTTGATGTTCCATTTGCGCGAAGGTTTGATGGGCTTGATTTGACACATAGTACAATATGGGCTCATAAAATTGGGGCATATAGGAAAAGTGAGGCAAAATAATCTTGAAGGTTGTATGTTGATACAATTGTCAAAGCGTTGACTACCAATATAAATTTTTCATGGGCTCATAAAATTGAGGTGTGAATTATTTTAATTGGACTTCAAGCCCACTTTGAAAATGTGATTTTCAAAATATATTTTGGTTTTTAAATAAAATAGTGGGAGGAAATTTAATATAAAAGACCTTATATTAAGTAGATAATTTTTCCATAGTCTGTTCATTGCCTGCTTCGTTTATTTTGTGGGTTTTCGGTACTACAATGGCTAAAAATCAATTGCAAGTATTCTCGAGCAAAACAAGTTGACTGGCCGAAATTTCGTTGACTGGTTGAGAAACCTTAAGATTGTCCTTCAGTCTGAAAAGAAGGACTATGTGCTTGACACATCCCCTCCTCCTGTACCTGAAGATGAGGCGTTTGAGGACTATAAAAGGGATATTTTGGGTATTGTATTAGTGTGTATGGAGATTTGTCTGTGGCCAACATAGAATTCGACACTTATATTAATAAGTGAATTTCTTATGTTTTTCATAGTTATGATTCAAAGACCTTGGCCAAGGCATGATGAATTGAGATTCACAAATGAATTATTTAAACTTGAAATGGAATCATTGCAATTAGATCAATTGGGTTTTGACTTATAATTCCATGCCCACGGTCTAACAAGGAAATTAGTCATCGAAAGGATTTTACGTGTATGCATTTGCAATTGAAAAGGTTTACTCGCTATTTCACTTAACACCAAATCACGCTACTTGCTAGGTGTTACCGCGTGATCTGTGGATTCTTGAAATTAAGGGTTAATTTAGGTTGATTACAAAGCGTTGTAAATCCACTGCTAGTGTTGATCGTGAACCTAAAAGGGTCGCACGAGGTTTCGGAAAATGACAATACGAAATTGATATTTCATAGTTGGATTATTCTTTTTAGTTCAATAATTGAATTAAAATATTAAATAATTTGATTATTAAATTTAAAAATAAGATAGACAATATGATTGATTATTGGGGCTTCACATAGTTAATGTAACGCCCCGTTTCTCTATTTCCTTATTTGCGCAGTTATTAGACTTCTCACTGAAAATTTTTCGCTTTTCTTTTGAACATATACGAGAGCGTACATTCATTTTCATACGTTATTACTATCACATGTAAATATTTTCGTATCGTACAAAAATTATTAATGTTCCTTATACTATATGAATACAATGAACTCTGGGGAGTAGCATGGAGCGTAGTCGACCGACCTTGAAGCCATGCTTTATGCGCCCTAAGTCGCCTGTTTTAATATCTACAGAACTGTGGAACTAACTTCACTGAGTATGATCGCATCATGTTATTCCATGATAAAATAATAATAAAACTGTAAGAAATGATTCAATTCCTTTCCATGAACATTCAAGTAAATAATTCTCATATATTACTCTGTCATATAATCATCGCCCATAAAATCATATAATTATTGTTCATAAATTATTATTCACAATTTCAAATAACCATAAGAAATCATATAACCATCATTCGAAATCAGTAGACAAATCACAACTAAGGCGGTAACAAATAAACAATTCTTTTTCCATAAACGTTCACCTAAATAATTCAGTCATATAATATTCCATCGTTCATATAATTCGTAGATCCGATATAATAAATAACACTATAATCAATAATAAATTCCTTTCCATTTCCGTAACATTCCAACCATATGTCCATCCGTTCCATAATTGTCGATGTTCGCATTGACTTTTCCAAAGCATATATTGTCTCACTTTTAACTTTCATTTCAATCACGAAATCACATAATCCACGTACATTAAACATTTTGATCACATAACCATTGTCCGTAAGATCCGTAGATCGTATGCAATTCTATATGCTCGTGTACACTTGATACTCCCGTTATGAACACACAAGACTCGTATTACTGACCCCGTAGGGGCCCATGCATGGGACTCTGTAACCATAGATATATTTTTATGTGCCTGTACAGGACTCTGTATGTCCCCCGATTTGTAGGGACGTAATCATAGTATCCCTCGATTTGTAGGGATATAACCGTAAAATGTAGTCCGAAGAAGCAGTCATAACGGTTTCTCCTTTCGTTACATGTATGAATACAATACTTTACATGTAGCCATGTATGAAACATATATCATAAAATCACGTTACATCCATACCATTCAAATCACATCATATCACATAAAATCACGTTTTAACCATACAGTTCCAATCAATTCCGTATAGAACACAAATCACGAAGTCATAAATCATTCAATTAGCCGTTACTCCTTTCATGTTTATATGTATACAATGCTATACTGACATCCTTATTTCACATATTTCACATATTTCGTACATCTATCAAACCACCTCTGTCACATAGGAGCATGTTACAACATATAAATCCAATCAATTCATATAAAACGTATATCATAACATTATAAACCATTAAATTCAAAATATATAAACACGTAAAACACATAAAAACGGAACACATGTTGCATATCATAATCACAGTATAGCTTAACACTCCACTCCTTATTTAACCTTGTCCTTGCTCTTTTCTAGAATCATAACCTATTAGAATACACGTTCAATTAATACCAGATTACTATATCAATGCATGTATCGTGGTATGCATTTTCTTTTACGCATAATCATGTCTGTAGTCTTCACTTCGCTATTTCTACTAAACGTTCTGTCTAGTAGGTTAATTTTCTCAATATCAAACACCTTACAAATTTAAATGACTATTCTCATTTCCAGACTTCTAGGTATAGAGAAGAGTTCATATTTCGAAATTGTACTTGATTCCAAAGTCTTTAGTTTCAAAATCACGTTTCGAAATTCTATCCCATATTCACCTTTGTTTCGAAGTTATCTATCACAACATTTTATTTCGAAATTCCACATGATTTCAAAAATCTATTTTTTTTTGTTTGCAAATCTCTTGAGTTCGTAATCCGTTAGAAATCAGTTCGGACATTTCTTTCGGAAATTTACTTGAGATTCCCTTTTCGAAATTAACTTAGAACTTCAATTAATTTTTTTTTTTACTTTTTGCGAAAGGTTTTGCGAAAAGAATTTCGAACTCTTGTTGAAATTCATTTCGAACTTTACTTTCGCATTTTAGTTTCGTAAAATAATTTCAAACACATGTTCGAAACTCTAGCTAATTCATTATAGAATAGATAGCATGAAAATGACCTCTACCTTATTACTCACTACTCATATTATATATTAATCCCTTTGCTAATACTTCTTCAACCTTTAATTAAAGTAGTTTGAAACTAATTTCGAACTCTTTGTGATACTGATTTCGAACTCAAGTTCGAACTTTAGTTCGAAATTTGTTCAGGACTTGTTTGACTTCATGTAAACTTTTACTCCTAAATTCTTTCGAACTCGTATAGCTAAACACTATTCCATCTAACAATCCCAAAATCGTTCGATCAAAATCGTAACTTCTCAATAACATGAGAAACTTCATATATAAATTCCAAACATCTTCAAGCTATTAGAAATCCAACTTGTCAAAAACCCTAACTTTTGAACATCATAAGAAACCCTTATTTTCACTAACACAACTTTAAAGCTTCCATCACGACAACCTTTTTGTTAGGTGAGCTTGTCGGTGTTGAACATTCAAAACAAGGACACCCACATGTGCAATGAGAAAACAAGAAAAGAGACTTTCGGCTATGAAGCAATTGTCCAAGCACATAAGCCTCAAGTCAAAGAAGGATGCTTTGGAAACTTTGTTCGCGTGGGTGGCTCAAAAGAGTAGTTCAAAGAAGCAGTTGATTTTATTCTTTTCGGTTCACATGCGTATATCTTCATCAGTTTACATGGCAACTCAGTACAATGTCTCTCCTATAAATACATGCCATTCGACGAGGAGAAGAATTGCCACAGACCACAACAGATCTTCTTCCTCTCCTCTGATTATTTTCTTTGTAGCTCTCCTAGTTGTGTAGCTGCTTTTGTATCACTTCAGAGTACGTGTCTGTAATATCTCCACATAATAAAGAAGTTCTACCCTCCGGCCCCTGGACGTAGGTCATTCTGACCGAACCACGTAAATCTCGTGTCACTGTCCAAATTTTTTTTCGTCTCTTTGATTTATTATCGTCATTTTTCGGGCAAATAATTATCGGGGATTTCTGCATATCCTAACAAATTGGTATCAGAGCCAACCCGATTTATTTTTTAGCCACCATGACGATAACAAAGATGTCAATTGAAAAGTTCAACAGAATGTCAACTTTACAATGTGGAGTCTCAAGATGGAGGCCATACTCATTCAAGACGGTTGCGAGGTGGCGCTTGAAGGCGCAAAGAAGAAACCAACCGAAATGAAAGACGATCAATTTAACGAATTGGACAAGAAATCCAGATCGGCTATTATCTTAAATCTCTCTTACGAGGTTTTACAAGAAGTTGCCACGGAGACGACGGCCATGGGTATGTGGGATGCGTTAAAAGCTATCTACATGAAGAAGACAAAGGAGAACCGACTTTATTTAAAGCAGAAGCTATACAATATGAAAATGACGGAATGTACTTCTATTCTTTCGCATCTCGATAAATTTGATTCTATCATTATTGATTTGGCGAACGTAGAAGTAAAGTGACGGACGAAGATCAGGCCATAATATTGTTGTGTTCCCTTCCCTCGTCTTTAAAGCATTTTCGTGACACCATAATCTATGGGAAAGATACGATATCGTATGCTAGTGTCAAATCTGCTTTACAATCGAAAGAACAGATAGACAGGGATATTACAGGAGAAACAAGTGGTAGCCAGGCAGAAGGCCTGTTTGCACGGGGAAGACTAGAGCGTAGAGACGCTGAAAGCAGCAGATCTAAAGAAAGGTCGAAATCCAGGTACAGAAATAAAGTCTGTAATTTTTGCAAGAAAAAGGGTCACATCAAAAGTGATTGTTTTAAATTAAAAAATAAGGAGAAAAATTATCAGCAATATAATAAACCCGCCGAAGCTAGTTTAGCTGCTGATGAGAGCGATGTAACTATTTTTGTAGCAACTGCAAATATTATTAGGTCTGATAATGAGTGGATCTTAGATTCGGGTTGTTCTTACCACATAAGTCGGAGTCAAGATTGTTTTTCCACATATGAAACTTTTGATGGTCGATATGTCTTAATGGGAAATGATGCTCCGTGTAAAGTTGTTGGTAAAGGCACAGTTAGGATCAAGATGTTCGACGGAATCATCCGAACGCTCACAGAAGTCAGACATGTTCCAGATATGAAGAGAAATCTTGTCTCTTTAGGCACAAGAACTAGATTACTCCTAATTAAGTATGGAAAAACTTAGGATTTTAGGTGTTCCATTCTTTTTGTATCATAGTCATCTCTTGGACTCACCGGTAACCAAACACATTGGAATATAAGCTTTTGCTTATACCAGTTTAAAGTGTCGATATTGTCGGTTCCTCGTCCGGTTAGTGTAGTCATGCCTCAGCTTTTAGTGAGACAGTCTAAATATCTCATATCATTACCTTGGTAGTTATCCCAAAAGGTAAAGGTTGGCTTGGCACATGGTTTAACGCCAGTGAGAGTTCTTCTCTCCCCGGTCATATGCCGACAGCATCTGCTGTCTAGAAATCAGCAGGATTGGTTGGGTTCCTCCAAGTATTCCTGCAAGAACAGACAACGTTTTTTGTACCCACGTTGTTTTGGGTCCGGTTAGGGATTAGATCCTTAGGTATCCAGACTTGGATTACCCTAACATGTCTACCAGTTACCATAGAAGAAGCAGGAACTGGATTATAGTCTGTAGGACGAACAAAATTGATTACCCGTGAGGTAGCCGGTTGATAGGACGTCGTCGCCTCATCGATGTTTGCTTGTTCGTTGTACCCAAGCCCGGTCCGGTCGCTAGCATCCCTTAAGGATCCTTGAAGACACTGGAATGTCTCGGTTGACTTAGTCCATGCCTGGGCCAAGGCAGACAATCTATGGTTTTCTTAGGCATTCTTTTCAGCTGCCTCCCTCAGTCTGAGGTTTTCTTCCTCTAGTTGAGTGATTTTCTCAACCAGAGGTCCGGTATCTTCATGTGCTGGTGCCTTTCCCTTTTCTGCAGCCTTCAACTTCTCGTTCAATTTCCAGTATTCATCAGCCATGTTCTGAAGAGCATCCAGGACTTCTTCATAGGTGAACTTATCTTCTAGATCTGTTTGATCTCCCACCAGGCAGACGAGTTCTTTCTCACTTTCATAGTTGCTCAATTCATCTTCAGAGCTGGACTCTTCGGAATCTGTATCATCCCATCTGTGGGAGTTCTTTTTAGCCGCATAGGCTTGTGACCTCTTTCTGCCTTTGAGCCGGTTTGCCTCCTCTTTGGAGCCGTCATTGGTGTTGTGTCCGGTCCTGTCACAGTTAAAGCAAGTGTAAGTATTTTCATTTTGTTCACCTTGCTTATCCTGTGTCATTTTGGAGGGTTCTGCTCCTCCCAGTGTTTTTACTGGATGATCCTCGAGCTTAAAGACTTCTTGGTTTTCGCCGAGTTGGCATAACTTGGTCCACATTTCTTTTGCAGTCTTGCTCGTCATGACCTGTCTAAATACTTCTATATCCAAGGTCTTGAACATGATGTTTTTGGCAATATTATCGAGGTTTGCCTTTCGTCTTTCTTGCATTGAAAGCTCGTGTCTTTCCTTGGGAACTTCTCGCGGTTCATTTGGATGGACGGCGTGTCGTTCGTTTACTTTGTTGAACACGAACGGTCCAGTCTCTAACACATCAACCATCTCGTCATCTTGCGCGTAGAGATGGGTCATTAGCCTTATCTTCCATTCAAGGAAGTTTTCCCTGCTAAACATAATAAGCTGGTCTGATAAAGTCATGGTTAGTACGAAAAATATCAAGGAACCCGCTCCGATACCACTTGTTAGGCTCGATTTACGCGTTTAAAGGGGGTGAATAAACGCTTGATGCTTTTTGGTAGTTAACCGGTTATGGTTAATACCGGTACTTAATATTTTTCTAAGTGTGATTTGTGCGTAAGCAAATCGGTCGGTTTTGAACCAAGACCGATGATAAGTGTGATTTGTTAGCGTGTGTGTGTGAAGAAGACACCGGTTTGTTTCTGAAAGTTCGGAGTTAACTCTCCTACGTCTCCCCTTCTTCCCCGCAAGAAAGGTTCACTAGACTTCAGTTATACACTCACTGTACAACCTACCCAGCTGCCCTCAGCTTAATCTAGTGAATCACCTAGGCAGTTGTATAATACAATCCACCTACTTCAACAGCTTTTTACAGGTCGGAAAACAACTCACTTACTTAACCAAACTGGTTTTCGTACAGTGAGGACAACACTTTCTATTTTCTTTCTTTACTTTGAGAGATTTGATTTGAATCTTGTCTTTGATTTCTCGTGGTTGAGTGTCGTATCTCTTCAGTGCCTCTTCTCTGATATATATATAGCTGATCTTTGTTGAAGAAGGCCGTTGAGAGATAGCTCAATGTACCGAACAATGCATTAAATGCATCTTACCCAAAACTGGTACTGTCCAGTCTTCATAGCAGTTCGCGTTGTGCCAATTGCTTTTTCCTTTTTAAGCTTAGCTTGACTTCAACTTGGCTCCTCCTGGCAGCCTTGCATTAAATACTTCAGCAGAAGTCTTCAAACATCCCGCCTTGAATAATTTTGAATCTTCGTCCACGTGGCAGGTTCGGTATCTGTACTCCGGTCTTGGCACTTGTCAGGTCCGGTAGCTGTACTCCGGTATTGGCACTTGTCAGGTCCGGTAGCTGTACTCCGGTCTTGGCAGTTTGTTAGGTTTCTAGTGCGCTTGTGAACTGCTGACTGATATCCGGTCTTAAGTCTTCGTTTAACCGGTATAGTCAGTCAAGTTTGGAAAATCACCAAAACTGTTTAATCTGAATTCTTCGATTCGTGATTTCTAACACTAAGTTTTGTGTTTATCAAACCGGATTGCTTAGATATTTAAATCCAACAAAATGCATTAATTATTTCCATTTTTATCCAAAGTTGAAGAGACTTTCTCAAAGCAGCATGTCTTCGAATATAGTAAAAGACAAACCGGCCAAAGCCATTTGATTTTTTTTTTCGAGAGATTCCGTTAAATATTGCATCAGATATTTAATCGTCAAAAAAAAAATGCCATGATGATCACGATGAATTCTTGCTACATTTTGTTTTGGAGGCGTTGGTGTTCATTTTGAGATGGTCCAATGAAAACTAAAATTATTTTTAGCCCTTTAGAAACTACAAAATAGTACAATTGGACTTATAAACGATTAAAATGCTATTATATATACGATACATATAAGCAAATCATCAACGAGACAAATGTGATTGATTACTGTGGTCCATTAGGAGAAACTATCTATTTCGTTCGACTTTTTTTACATCTTATCTTTTTTTTTTTGTATTTACATATTTTGTGGATAAAAGTAAAATTGCTTGGGTTAAAAGACGCCACGTGTTTAGATATTGACGATTATTTTTTTTCGATTATTTTGGATAATGTCATTTTTTTAAACTCATCAATTAATTAAGCACGTGCAAAACATAGATAACGGACCATATGGAAAATGGCTGGAGCAGAATGACAAAAACAATGTCTCTCTCATTTTGCCTTTAAAGGGAATTTTTCTATCTCAAGCGAATTATATAAAGTGGTACTTAAATTATGAACTTACATTTATGGCCTTGGATAATCAATTAACTGATCTTTTTAATCTCATATTTCGTCATATTCAATTTCTCAAGCAGCAACTTAGTGGAGTTTTTGCTCTGATTTCTTAACTTTTCATTCTAATTAGTTATGAAATTTACTTTTGTATTAAGACATAGTTGTCTATAAAAAACATTAGATATACTTGTTTATATGAGAAATATATTTAGGGGTTGGTTGTTTCTGGTGATCCAACATAACGGTGATACTCACATCACCGTAATGTGAATATCACCATGATGTGGATCAAGGTGATATATCATTGCCCCGTTTGTTTTGGGGTGATATTTCATTTTGCATATCAATGTGATATTAGAATATTGTGTTTGTCAAATCACAGTGTTGTGTGGGGTGGTATTGCGTAGATGTCAAATTTGACCCTACGAGTATTATATAGATTATGTGGTATATATATATTATATATATATATATATATATATATATATAGAAATGTTATGGTGCTCACCTTGCGTGAACACCATCCGTGGGCACCTGTTGTGCGCCATTTTTTTGTGCCACGTCAACATGCCAAATTAACCCCGACTCACACCAGAGAAGTCAACTAAGGGGGAAACCCCAAAATGGAATTATGCAAGGCAGATGTACCCTCAAAAGGCAGAACTACCTTCAGGAGGCGCAATGCAAGGAACCTAGTAGAAGATTCTTCAAGGTTAAGGAATTCATGTGTGAGAAAGGCAACCGACTTAGCAACTAATTGGAAGCTCCAGATGGAGGTACAGTCTGAAGGGGAATTTATCAGAGGAAACTGAACTGAGCCGAACCACCTTAGGAAATTCATCAGAGACTTCAGTACGAAATAAGGATCAGGTGCTAGCCGACATACCTGTTCATGTCGGTGCCTCAACCACGACCCTCAAAGATCAAGGCATTAGAGGATAACTGGATGAAAGACAAGCAAGAACTGAACCAGTTTGAGCACAGCCAAGTTTGGAAGTCTATTTCAATACCGGGTCAAACTGTAACTGACAAAGAATAGGTAGGGGTGGTTCGGTACGGTATACCGTACCAAAACTGTGATACCGTATACCGTACCGAAATTTCGGTATCCAAAAAAATCATATCAATACCATACCAAAATTTCGGTATACCTTAAATTTCGATACGATATCATACCGAAATTTCGGTATGGTATCAATATCATACATTCTATACCATTCACACGGAGGGTTTTTTACCATGCATGTCTCGTAACTCGTTAATTCGTTGTTTTGGAATTTCTAATCAATTCAAACTCCTTAGGCCCCAATAAGATAGATTATTAATACCAAAATTTTCAAAATAAAAAGATTTTTTAACCTTAAATAATTTGTATATTTTAGCTAGTCTCCTTAGTAAGACAAAAAACTTTACATAACCACAAAATACAACGTTATATACAGATTAATTAGAACGAAGCGGCTATATTTAAAAAATTAGTGAAGATTAACAAAAAGCAATTGCATTGCATCTTCATGCTTTCAAAATCGTGAAAAGGGCAAAAATTAAACGTTACTTGAGTTATATAAGTAAAATATATGAGCCTAATATTAGAAAGTTGTGTATAAGTTAATAATTTATTGGCTAAATAAGTTTGAGAAGATCCTTAATTTTTCATTTTATATTTTTTGAAATAATATAATATATATAGGTGTGTATATATATATAAAATATATTAAAAATAAATCGGTATAATCGGTATACCTAATTTTAAAAACTTTCATACCATTACCGTACCGAAAATTTTCGGTACGGTATCATACCTTACCAAAAACTTTGGTATACCAAAATTTTCGATATTTTCGATACGATTCGATACGATAAGGACGGTATTTCAGTATTTCGGTATTTTTCCCCAGCCCTAAGAACAGGTGCTTAAAAACCGAAGTGAAACTGACCATTCAATGATGTACAAGCCTTCTATTGCAGCAGCAGGTACAGGCACATAAAGCTGACAGCTTTGACCAAAGTCAACAAAGGCTCCCAACGGCTATATTATTGAGTCTAACAGCTATATCAAGGTGGAAAAGTCTATAAAAACAACAGTGAAGGGCAGAAACAGATTAAGGATCTTAGAGCAAACAAATGCACATTCAAGAGATCCAAGAGAAAAGAACAAGAGCTAAGCACAAAATCAAGAGAGTTCTTCCCAAGTGTGTGGGTTACAAAAGAGAGAGCTACAACGTTCAAACCCACACATCACACGTTAGAGAGATGAGTTTAAGTAGATTAGCTGTGTGAGAGTCCTAGCACATAGACTTTACACAAGTGTATGTGGTCTTCGCACCGAGACAAGAAATAACGATGTCGTATTAGCTTAGAGACGTAAAAGATCAAACCGGTTGTGAGGTTGCGGCCTACAACCATTATGGTTGACGTTGCGGGGTGCCGTATGTTCTCAAGGGACTGTAAAAAGCTCTTGAAAGAGACGGACTGTTGAAAGCTGTCTAGTGGTGTCTAAAGTTTAGTTTGCCGAGTATAGCCGGGGGGTTGTACTGTGTGAGTCTACCTAAAGAGGTTGTACAACGGGGTTTGTTAGAAACCGAATCTTCTAGTGAGAGCCTTCCTTGCGGGGAAGGGGAGACCACACACACTCCAAAATGCCCGCATCCAAGGTGTTCGACAAAATGACTCAATCACCTTCACACACCAAGACCGGACCAAATCATCACGTACACAAACCCTCACATATAGTTCACAATCAAAGACTATGGTATCCCGCACTTAGCCTATATTGAAGATTGAAAACCGGTTTTACTCTCTAACCGGGCGTGAAACCCATTAAAGAGCGAAAACTGGTGACCGGTGTTATTCACCCCCTCTAACACCTGGTCCACGATCCTAACACATTTAAATTCGGATTGGGGTAACTTAACAGAAGGGTTAGTTTCTAAAAGTATTAAAAAAAGGGATGTTGACTTTTTCAATTGAAAAAAAGGGAGTGAAGTTGATTATATTAGTAATTAGTTAATCTTCACTTAATTATAAATATTTTAATTATCTATTTCCATAAAAAAACAATGTATTGTTCATCTTCTCCATCGTCGTTTTTTCTTCGTCGTTTTTTCTTCCGCAAATGGTTCCAAAAAAATCGCAACGAAAATCCAACACCCATTAATACATTTTTCATCATTTCGTTTTTCAATCGACGATTTCATCTTTCGAATTATTTTATTTAAATAATCTGTTTAAAACATTTTCGACCATAACTTTCGATTCAGAGAACCAATTACCCTGATTCAAGCTTTGTTGGACAGAAAACTTGATTATCCAAAACTTTTTATTTTTACACTTTTTCTAATTCGAATGTTACGACTTCAAAATGTGCTTTTTTCGGATAGATAAGCAATTAGAATAAATGATTCGAATAAAATTAATTCAAATATATTCGCATACCTTATCGAATGTATTCGAATATAATAATTCGAATAATATCGAACAATTCGAATTAGATTCGAATTAAATTCGGATTAGCTGTCAGGAAATGGCAGTTAAGATATTTTCGACCATAACTTTTGATTCAGAGAACCAATTGCCCCGATTCAAACTTTGTTGGACATCTAACTTGATTATACAAAACTTTTGTGTTTTACACTTTTTTCTAATTCAAACTTTATCGACTTCAAAAATGTGTTTTTCGGAGACATAATTTAACAAGGTACCAATGTTCAATGAAGAGGTTTAATATGTGGTATCAATGTCTAATGAAGATGGTAATGAGTTCTACTACAATGCGATATTAATTTAGTTGCAAAATTAATGAAGACATAAAATCATAAAAACTATAATATTTATAATCACATTACACATGTTTGAATAACAATTTAAACACAATGCATGTATTTCGCACATATATGAATCATAAGTCGTACAATGTAATTTCAACACGTTCGACGTGATATCCATTTACGTATGTCATCACAAAAAAATGAATTTTTTACAACAAACTTAACTATCAAAAACTTTTATTCTTTACATTTTCTCGCATTTGAAGTCTATCGACATAAAAAATGAATTTTTGATAACTTTTCGAATGTTTCCAGAAATGACAATTAAGACATTTTCGATCATTAATTTCTATTCAGACCATCAATTGTCCTGATTCAAACTTCAATGGACACCTAACTTGATTATCAAAACGTTTATGTTTTACACGTTTTCTAACTTGAAGTCTATCGGATTGGAAAATGAGGTTTTGTCTAACATTTCGAATGCTTTTCGAATTTGTTGTCCATAAATGGCAGCTAAAATATTTTCGATCATAACTTTCGATCCAAGACGTCAATTAACCGGATTCAAACTCTGTTGGACAGCTAACTTAATTATACAAAATGTTTCGAATGCTTTTAGAATTTGCTGTCCAGAAATAATAGTTTCGATCATAACTTTCGTTTCAGAGCATCAATTACCCCGACTCAAACGGGTTTGGATAGATAATTTGATTATACAAAACTTTTATGTTTCACACTTCTATGAATTCGGAGTGTATTGGCTTGGAAAATGAGTGTTCCGGTTGTCGAATTTTTTTCGAATTTGTGGTTCAGAAATGACAGTTAACACATTTTCGATCATAACTTTTGATCGATCCAAGACATCAATTACCCTGATTCGAGTTTTTTTGGACAGCTAACTTAATTATTTAAGACTTTTATGTTTTATACCTTTTAAAATCATTCGAATTAAAGAAAATCGAATAAAATTCGAATACTTCGAATACAATTCGTATTTTGCGAGTAATTTTTGAAAAATTCATAAAAAAAATTGAATAAAATTGAAAAATTCAAAACAATTAAAAAAATATTGGAATAATATTTGAACATATTCCAATAAAAAATTCGAATGAAAATGGATTGTTTTGGATACATAATTTGAATAAATAATTTGAATAAGAAATTCCAACAATAATTCTAATAAAATTATTCGAATAAAAGAATACGAATAAGAATTTCGAATTTCGTTTGGATAAGAAATTCGAACAAAAGAATTCGATAAAAAATTGAATAATGGATAGTTTTGAATATGTAATTAAAATAAGAAATTTAAAAGAAATTCCAACAGTAATTCGAATAAAATTATTCGAATAAAAGAATTCGAATAAGAATTTCGAAACGTTTGGATAAGAAATTCGAGTAAAAGAATTCGAATAAAAAATCGAATACTGGATATTTTTAGATACGTAATTTAAATAAGTAATTTAATAAGAAATTTCAATAATAATTCGGATAAAAGAATTCGAATAAAAAATTCGATGATGTTCGGATATAACATTCGAATTATAGAATTCGAATAATGTTCGAATAAGAGTCGAATAAACAATCGTATAAGTAATCAAGTTTAGCGATCTTTAATTATTTTTTGAGTAAGGATATTTTGGTCATAAACTCAAACCATGTTATTTAATAGATGCCGTTGGTTCCGGTGTTGGGCATCTAGTCGGTGGCGCTCGTAAAACTCGGACGGAGTTTTGACTATTAGGCGAAGTCGACGCACGTACGTCGTATGCTTTCTGTAAGACGTTATTGCCCCGTATTTCAGTGCCTCGGGGTTGTCGCAATACGTCCCGAAAATACGACTTCAGGAATTTCGAAACGTCGCACACCGTAACGAAATTATTGGGTGAATCTACTAAAGACTCGAGTCTTTCTTGCTTTTTTTTTTATGCTTTATTATGCCTAAGGGATATGCTGTCAACTTTTCCTAAAGTGCTGGACTGAATTGAATGAATTTGTATTCTGCCAGGGACCTATTTATACTGTCTGAAAAGCTGCAGGGGTCAATTCGCGAAAAGTCATAACTTTCAGTTGACCTCCTTTGACTGGTCCGAATTTGCAAATAGATACAACCTTTTGCCAGGGGTCAATCTGAGAATAGTCACAACTCTTGGACTGAAATCCAATACCCCTTCAATCAGCCACATCAGCACGCCCAGCCAGCGCCATTTTATTTGGGCTGGCTTTATCAATTAATTTCTCATTCACCCGATATCGGTTTTGAGCAAATTAATATTCGTTAGATTCGTCTCGAAACGTAGATTCGTAATCTTTCAACGATTTCTCGTTTCGGCGACCGACGTCTTCTCGATTTAATAAAATCGTTTCAGTTCTTCTCTTAGTGTCACACTTGGGCCCAATGCCTATTTGGGCTTAAAACCCAACAGATGCATACTTTATAGTTTCTTATTCTTTTGTAATATACCAAAAGATAGAAAGAATTCTGGGCTGAGAAATTCAATGACAACGAGAAATGATTCTATCGCAAATGATTTTTTCCCCAACGTATCGTACGTACAGTAAAAGTTTATTATAGTTCCACGAAAACAGAAATAAAATGAAAACAGAAAACATAAAAAGAGCTCTGGAACAAGCAGACCGCATAAAACTTGCTATCATTAGATAGGTTTTTTGAAAAGAAATGAAAAACAGGCCGAAAGAAAGTGGGAATTCAATGAGCAGTTGTTTTGGCATTCAAATTTCAGTTTGGGAAAAGAAAATGAAAGGTGTGAATGTACGTACAGCTGTCCAGCAAATTATCATTGTTCCATGCGCTGACGCATGGTCTTGAACCGGACCGGATCGGCCGGTTCTGATCGAACCGCTCAAAAATCAGGTCCGGTCCAGGTCAAGGACCTTTTTAAATTTAAAAATAAATAAAAAAAATTTGGTTTTAAATAACTTATACAAAGTAGAAAAATCAATAAATTAGTTTGGTCTAGTAGTTAAGTTGTTGGTATTTTATTTAATGGGTTTGAGTTCGAATTTATCCAACACCCTAATTTCATATTTTATAATTAACTTATTAGCTCACTATTTAATTTTTATTCAAATTTGACCCCAACCCATAGATTTAGTACTTGACATACGACTAATTTATAACAACCCATACAATTTACTTTTATTTAATTTTACCCATTGAAAAAAGTTCATAAAAACATGTATATTTTCCATATTATTCGATTGCTTCATATATAAAATATATATTTATTACATTTAAGATACCGGTTTCACTCCGAGTTTGATTTCGGTTTTATATCGGTAACCACTAAAATTTTCAATCCAGTTCGGAAACCCGGTTCTAGAACCTTGGTTGATGCATACCAAACACATCCTTAAGAGATCGAGCACAAAACCACTCATGATACATGCTTAGATAAGAACGTTAACATGAAACAAATAAGACCATTTTGCTGCGTTGTGACGATCCTTGGACGCTTTTTACGTAGCCATGGCTTTTGAGAATTAGTAATAAGGAAATCAATACTTATTTCTTCTCTCTTTGATTTTACAGTTGGCTGATGCATGAACTTACGAACTGTCATTTAACTTCCGGAAGTAAACACAACTATCATACTTGCTCCTGGAGAAACCATGACCCAACATGAAAGAATCAAACCGTTTATACCACTGTCTTGGAGACTGCTTTAATCCGTATAAGGATTTCTTCAGTAAACAAACTTGGTCTTCTTTTCCTTCAACTATGAAGCCTTCAGGTTGCTTCATATAAATCTGTTCATCTAAATCGCCATGTAAGAACGCTGTCTTGACGTCAAGCTGTTCTAACTCCAAATCATACATGGCAACGAACGCAAGTAATACACGAATAGAGCTATGTCTAACGACAGGTGAGAATACATCATTAAAATCAACACCTTGTACCTGACTATAGCCTTTCACGACTAATCGTGCCTTATACCTTGCATCGTCAGAACCAGATAAACCTTCTCTCTTCTTGAAGACCCACTTACATCCGACTATTTTCTTTTTCTTCGGCGGCGGCACAAGAATCCACGTACCATTCTTGTGCAGAGATTCCATTTCTTCATTCATCGCTACCAACCACTTATCAGAATTATCATCGCTTATTGCCTCCGAATAGGTAGAAGGTTCGCCGACTCCACCTGTTTCTTGCTACTGATAAAGCGTACGAAACTAAATTCACGTACCGCTGTGGTAGTCGAATCTCCCGTCTCTGTCTATCTCTGGCTATCGAATATTCCTGCTTGACGCTTTCATCTTCAACATGATCTGAATCAGGTTCTGGCTCATTCTGATCTGTTGAATTCATCGAAGGATCATCTGAATGATCTTTGTTGATCTCGAGCTCCACCTCGCTGTGTACACTATCCTCCTTTTCTTGATTAGAAGAATTAGTCGACTCTTTTAAAGAATGTAACATAGAAGACTCCTCAAATGTAACATCTCTGCTAATTATAAATTTGGGTGACTTGGGATCAGGATTATATAGTCTATATCCTTTCACCCCTGAAGCGTAACCGAGGAAAATACACTTCTTAGCTCTAGGCTCTAACTTTCCCTCGTTTACGTGCATATAAGCTGGGCACCCAAATATTCTTAAGTTGGAGTAATCAGCAGGAGTACCTGACCAAACTTCCTCAGGAGTCTTGAAATTGATCGGTGAACACGGTGAGCGGTTGACAATATAACATGCTGCGGCTATAGCTTCATCTCAAAAATCATTCGTCAACCCAGCGTTAGAGATCATACATCGAGCTCTCTAAAAGTGTTCGGTTCATGCGCTCGGCAACACCATTTTGTTGAGGCGTCATTCGACCAGTGTGATGGCGAGCAATACCTTCATTCTTGCAAAATTCGTTGAACTCGCTTCCGCAAAATTCTAAGCCATTATCTGTCTGCAACCGCTTGATCTGTTTTCCTGTCTGCTTTTCAATCAAAGCTTTCCATTGTTTAAATGTTAGGAAAACGTCACTCTTCTGTTTAAGAAAATAGACCCACACTTTCCTCGAAAAATCATCGATGAAAGTCAACATATATCTTGCACAACCTTTGGACGGAACACGAGAAGGACCTCTTCAAGTATATTACAAAGGGAGTCGATTAAGCAACAATGATCATACAAAGAAGAAATGCGGTAGATGCTGGAATTGATAACTCTGGAAAAATGACCCATAACAGTGATGAAATAAAGAGATGTGACTGTAGGTATTTATATGCTTGCGAAGCTATGTGGAGGATATTTGCCTTTGACATACATTATAGATTGCCCGTTGTTCAAAGACTTCCAGTACATCTTGAAGGACAACAGAGTGTTGCTTATGATGATGCTGCTGATTCGGAGAATCTATTGGCGCGAGATGGTATTCGGAAAACAATGTTTACCGAATGGATGTTAACAAACTCGCGTAATAGCGAAGCGAGGGCTCTAACTTACATACGATTTCCGTCAAAATTTGTATGGAACAGTTCTAAAAGGGCGTGGACACCACGCAAAAAAGGAATTGTTCTTGGAAGAATTGTGAATATTCATCCAACTGCTGGTGAAATATACTACATGAAAATGTTGCTTATGTTTGTGAAAGGACCAACATCCTATGAAGATATACGAACTGTGGACAGAAAAATATATTACAAAGTGTCAAAGAAGCATGTTACATAAGAGGATTGTTGGAAGGAGATTCTGAATGGCATCAAGCCATGGAAGAAGCTGTTCACTGGGCGACTCCATATCAGTTGCGGCATTTATTCAGTACACTGTTGACATACTGTGAAATAACGGATCCTTTACGACTATGGAATAGTTTCTAGCTATCTATGTCAGAAGATATTACGAGGAAACAAAGGTGTTTGTTTACATTTTCATCTTTGGAGCTTTGAGACGATGAACTACAGTGTTATACCCTAATAGAAGTGGAAAAGTTATTGAATCAGAACTCAAAAACACTTGGTGACTTCCCTGGAATGCCGACTTCCTCTGACAGTGTGCTGAAAGATCTTGGAAATAGATTCCTAATGGAAGAATTGAACTTTAATATTGGAAGGAGCACAGTGGGAAATGAGGAACTAATTGATACACTGAAAGAAGATCAAAAAACGGTATTTGATGTTGTTATTGAATCCGTATATGCAAATGATGGTCAACTTGTTTTCCTCAATGGTCCAGAAGGAACAGGAAAGACTTAATTATACAATTTACTAATACAAAAACTGCGTTCAGAAAACAAGATAGTAATTCATGTAACATCATAAGGGATTGCTTCCTTACTGCTACCGGGAGGAAGAACAGCTCATTCAAGATTCAAGTTGCCAATAACCTTACGTGAAAATTCTATGTGCGATATACGTCATGGTTCAATGTTAGCAGAACTCTTACATCGCTCAGAATTAATCATTTGGGATGAAGCACCGATGATACATAAATTTGCTTTCGAATCATTGGACAAAACGATGCGAGATCTTATGTCAGTTGAAAACACAGGTGCTGATAGAATGATATTTGGAGGGAAACCTGTCCTGCTCGGTGTAGACTTTAGGTAAATACTGTCAGTTATTCCAAAGGGTACACGTCAAGACATTGTTGAATCAATTATAAACCGCTCTTACTTATGGAAGTATTATCGTTTCTACAGCTTGAAGAAGAATATGAGAGTACATCAGTCTGAAAAAGTTATGCAAAATGGATCTTACAGGTTGGCGATGGTAATCCAACGACAACTTCAGTCAATGGTAATTAGACTTCCCAGTGATATGATTATTCATCCTTATACGGATCCGGTGAAACGGATTGCAGAGTATGTCTACGATAATTTTGAAGAGCACAATGCCGATCATACATATCTCAGAGAGAGGCCAATACTCACCCCAAGAAATGAGACTGTTGATGAGATTAACATGTACATGTTGTCAATATCCTCCGGACAACCAACAGAATATTTAAGTTCAGATAGCATGGAAATAAATTCTGGGGATGAAAGTGAAATCGAAAACATGTATCCAGTTGAATTTCTTGACACTCTTGAATTTTCTGGCCTTCCAAATCATAAGCTCTTACTGAAAGATGCAGTTCCTGTAATGCTGTTGAGGAATCTAAATCAGAAGGATGGATTATGTAATGGGACAAGGATGACAGTTTCGCGTATGGGCAGTAGAGTGATTGAATGTGAGATCATTACAGGATCGCATGTTGGAAATAAGGTACTTATCCCTAGAATCGTTCTTTCACCAACGGAGTCAACATTGCCAGTTAAGTTACGCCGCAGACAGTTTCCGATACGAGTATGCTATGCAATGACTATCAACAAAAGTCAGGGACAGAGTTTAAAAAATGTTGGAGTATATCTTCTAAAACCGTTATATACGCATGGCCAACTGTACGTTGCATTGTCTCGGGCAACATCACAGGCTGGAATAAAGATTCTCAGTTTGAAAGAAGATGAAACTAAAGACGATGAAATAGTCAACATTGTTTACCATGAAGTCTACAACAGTTAGGGGAGAGATTTCTACACTACAGATTTTTAATAAAAGAGCTCATTCCACTAAGTTATTAGACTAACATGCATTTACTTCACATATATCGAGCAACTGATGATCTCTTATTTTTTAATTTTACAAGTTGGCAAGCATCAAATGTCGGTTCTGTTTGGGTAGAGTTTTCAACGCTGCGGAGATCGTTGACGAAAAGTTAATCTTCGAATATAAAGATTGACATACATGCATAAAGAGGTCATGTTTGAAATACTATTAAAAGTTCAGCGAGGAGAAACGATGGGTTTGCACTATCTCTGCTCTTCGTGACTATAGCGTATCATCTGTTGTTGCTGGGAGCCGTAATTCACTTGCGATTTGCAACAATAGAAAGGTGCTTTGCTAAAAATAAGTATTACAGAAATTAGTTGCAAAGTTTTCATGTTTACTGTGATGGAATTATTTATTTCTACTTGCTCTGTGTTGAATTTTACTCCTTTTCTCCAATTGGGATGGATTTGCAGTTGTTCGCTTGGGGTTGGAACAAAAGAGGAACATTAGGGCATCCGCCGGAGGCTAAAACAGAGAATGTTCCCAGTCAAGTTAATGCACTTTCTCATGTCAAGATAATCCAAGTCTGCTCCCCTTTTTTACAAATATCATTTAGAGGACTTCAGAAACAATGGAGAAAAACCTTCAACGTTCTTATAGGTGAATGGCTAACTTACATCGTTGGAAAATTCCCATGGAAAGGTCTCGCAATTTCTTTTATGTGAAAGCTATAAATAACACGACTGATACATTACCAGCAAAGTCAAAAAGGAGAAAATAAAATTTATGGGAACAAAAATTCTTTCAGATCTATGAAGGTCACGTCACTTGAGAGACGTCGTTTTCGACGTCACGGGCGATAGAAATATTGGGCTTCCATTGAGAAAACTATGAACTACACGACCGATACATTACCAGTCGTCTAAAATATAGCATACGCTTTAATAATTGACTGCTTCAGAACGTTCCTGGAAATTAGTACATATCCTTCAAATGAACTACTGATTCAGTAACAGTCGTGCAAACAAACCGCACACCCTAAATGAAGAGTAATTCAAAACGACAAGATATCTTATTACAGTCGTCCAAAATCAATGGGAATTATAAATTAATTATTACAGAGAATGAATTAATTTAATTACAAACGATTGTACAAGACATTCATTTTCCTTATCCGGAAAATAATTAGCATACCGAAAACATGTATCCAGTTGAATTTCTTAACACTCTTGAATTTTATGGCCTTCCAAATCATAAGCTCTTACTGAAAGATGCAGTTCATGTAATGCTGTTGAGGAATCTAAATCAGAAGGATGGATTATGTAATGGGACAAGGATGACAGTTTCGCGTATGGGCAGCAGAGTGATTGAATGTGAGATTATTACAGGATCGCATGTTGGAAATAAGGTACTTATCCCAAGAATCGTTCTTTCACCAACGGAGTCAACATTGCCAGTTAAGTTACGCCGCAGACAGTTTCCGATACGAGTATGCTATGCAATGACTATCAACAAATGTCAGGGACAGAGTTTAAAAAATGTTGGAGTATATCTTCCAAAACCATTATATACGCATGGCCAACTGTACGTTGCATTGTCTCGGGCAACATCACAGGCTGGAATAAAGATTCTCAGTTTGAAAGAAGATGAAAGTAAAGACGATGAAATAGTCAACATTGTTTACCATGAAGTGTACAACAGTTAGGTGAGAGATTTCTACACTACAGATTTTTAATAAAAGAGCTCATAGGTTCCTCCACTAAGTTATTACACTAACATGCATTTACTTCACATATATCGAGGAACTGATGATGTCTTATTTTTTAATTTTACAGGTTGGCAAGCATCAAATGTCGGTTCTGTTTGGGTAGAGTTTTCAACGCTGCGGAGATCGTTGACGAAAAGTTAGTCTTCGAATATAAAGATTGACATACATGCATATAGAGGTCATGTTTGAAATACTAATAAAAGTTCAGCGAGGAGAAAGAATGGGTTTGCACTATCTCTGCTCTTCGTGACTATAGCGTATCATCTGTGGTTGCTGGGAGCCGTAATTCACTTGCGATTTGCGACAATGGAAAGGTGCTTTGCTAAAAATTAGTATTACAGAAATTAGTTGCAAAGTTTTCATGTTTACTGTGATGGAATTATTTATTTCTACTTGCTCTGTGTTGAATTTTACTCCTTTTTCTCCAATTGGGATGGATGTGCAGTTGTTCACTTGGGGTTGGAACCAAAGAGGAACATTAGGGCATCCGCCGGAGGCTAAAACAGAGAATGTTCCCAGTCCAGTTAATGCACTTTCTCATGTCAAGATAATCCAAGTCTGCTCCACTTTTTTACAAATATCATTTAGAGGACTTCATAAACAATGGAGAAAACCTTCAACGTTCTTATAGGTGAATGGCTAACTTACATCGTTGGAAAATTCCCATGGAAAGGTCTCGCAATTTCTTTTATGAGAAAGCTATAAATAACACGACTGATACATTACCAGCAAAGTCAAAAAGGAGAAAATAAAATTTATGGGAACAAAAATTCTTTCAGATCTATGAAGGTCACGTCACTTGAGAGACGTCGTTTCCGACGTCACGGGCGATAGAAATATTGGGCTTCCATTGAGAAAACTATGAATTACACGACTGGTACATTACCAGTCGTCTAAAATATAGCATACGCTTTAATAATTGACTGCTTCAGAACGTTCCTGGAAATTAGTACATATCCTTCAAATTCAGTAACAGTCGTGCAAACAAACTGCACACCCTAAATGAAGAGTAATTCAAAACGACAAGATATCTTATTACAGTCCTCCAAAATCAATGGGAATTATAAATTTAATTATTACAGAGAATGACTTAATTTAATAACAAACGATTGTACAAGACTTCCATTTGCCTTATCCGGAAAATCATTAGCATAACGAAAACAATGTGTTGAGATTTATTTATTTTTTGGTCAGAACGTCATTTTATATGCCATGGAGATTCATGACGATTCTGTATTTGAAATTATGTTGTTTTCGTCTTATATACCTTATATATGAATCTGATATGTTTATATAAGATTGGCAAACTTTTTTGTCCGAAAATTCCCATGAAAAGTTTGGCAACTTCTTTTATGAGTAAACTATGATTACACTACTGATACATTACCAGTCGTGTAAAATATGACAGTCTTTATGATGACTCCTCCAGTAACGTTCACGCATTGTAGCATATCTTTAAATAGACGACTGATTCAGAACCAGTCGTCCAAAAAGAAAGTATATGTCATTACAATCGTCAAAAACCAAACCACGCAAAATAACTCAACAAAGCATCAATCAAATTCAAGGTGAACAGCTACGAAATGTCGACGATAAATCATACGGGGTCCTCTCGAGTCCATTTACAGTTTATCATTCTGAATGCAATTACAAAACATGCGTTTTGTTGGTTATGATCTATGTGTTCCATATTATAGTTTCATAATAAGATTTCGTTTGACTTATCCGGACAATAATAAACATAATAAAAAACAATGTTTTCAAATTTATTTAAACAAATCGAACAATAAATCCAAGAAGAAATACGTCATACAGCACTAAAAAGTACATGTATCGTTAAACAACCCGTCCCATAGTATATTTATGTTATTGTATTTATTTTTATATAATTTAGATGTAAATCTATTATGTTTACGCATGATTTAACCATAATATTGCTTTGACGTGTCTTAGCTGTATTTCTATGATTTAGTTTGACTGTTTAATTTAAGTCAAGGGTTACTGTTCTACTATTTGGTTTTAGACGGCGTCAAAAGCTATTGTAGTCAATGTTGACACAAAATTCAATTTGCCCAAAATGAAATCAGAATGCCTTCGCGTTTTCTACTTTACTAACAAACGCGACTCAAAATTTCCCTCATTTATTGTTCGCACTCCAAGAAAAAAAATTCGTGCCCTATCGAAGGTGAAGTATCGAACATGGAATCACAGAAAGGAACGTTTACTGACATTGTTGCGAGAGTAAGTTTTTCATTCTCATGTCCCAGTTTTACTTGATAATGTTTTTCAGTGTATGTGCATGTCTGCGACTTCTGTTTTGTTTTTTTAGCGTGTGTGTTGTGTTATTTTATCTACTCAGAAGATTCTTGACACGCAAATTACTACAAACGTGTTCCCCCCATGTAAGCTAACAATATGCGCTGATTAGCAAGAGATTAGTCAGTTCATTATTGATAATTTGAGCAAGAATGAACTTCAACAGCTAATTTTGTCAATATGTACAGTTTCGTCTTTATTCTTTTATGATATAGTGACTAATGACGTATGTGTGTTCAATTTGGTATTGCAAAGGTTCTTGCATACGAATGCATGCGTGGTATTGCTGAAAGGTTTGCAACGGCTTTGGACAAGGGAGAACGAATAGTTCCTCGCATGTGTTTGTGGATGACAAATCCGTGGAACACTAAAGCTTCTCCAAAAATGAAAGAATTAATTAAAGTAGTTTCGAAGTTCGGTGTGAAGACAAGCATCATGCAACCTACAACTGATGAGTCTAGAGCAGACTTCTTTGTTGCGAGTACTTTTGAAAAGACCGCCGGGTCTGAAGTTATCAAGCGGATAACAAATTTATTATTGAGTGGGGTCACAGTTCTATGTCTGCCATCCACTTTACCTAATCTAGAGGGTGATTCCGAGCAGCGTGAGCTTCACAAAACAGGGAACAAACAAATTTCTGGGTGTGAGCGTGCCGGAAGTACCTGCAAGAAAAGTGTGCATCAAACCAACAAAAAATAGGACAAAAGCACAGTTGGCCAGACGTCTTCTCAGCCACTGAAGAATGATGTGAAGGGTCCCGTATCTTCCCCTCTGAATGTTGAATTGCCTTCACCGAGCGAATCTACACAATCTTCTGCCTCTCTTTGTGACGATGACGATGGATGCTCCTTGGATTACCAGTCTTCTGAAGACAACACTTAATGATTAGCTCGAGAGCATATGCCTAATTATAGCAGTTGCGAAAATGTACAGTCAGAATGTCATGTTTCTAGGCATACAGACAGTGATTCTGAGGAAACTGATTTTGAAACAAAAACTTTAAATGAGTTCTTGGCGAAACTGCGATCTATAAGGACGGGGAGAAAATTGTCTTATATCAGCCAGACCGCTGTTGTTTCTTCAGTACTATCTCAACCTACTGTGCCGCAGTTGAAAATGGGAAAAGCAGATGATAGTGCGCTTGTCGAACGCGTGTCCAATTGCGATAGAATTAGGCCGGACCAGATGATTGTTCTAGGCCAACAACTGCTTATCGAATATCAAGAAGATGTTTGCCCTTGTTTGCAAGTTGAAGGAGGCATGGCCGTAACTTCTCATAATCTTGATCAATCATTGAGTCTTGATAAAGTATTGAAAGGCAAAGTTGCGCAGACCACTGACAATTCTGTTTCACCCGTGCCACCCGCGTATTGCCTAGATGATAGTGTGCCAATAAGAGACTTAGAAGGAAATGTTGGAGAAATTCCAATAGCTGATGGACAATGCTCTTATCAGAAAGAATGCTATAGTCACGACATTCAACACACTGATCAGCCAATGGACAAGCATCAGTTGTTAACCGAACATTTGACTGAGAAAATTAACTGCACGGTGTTTGCCCTAACTGACACAGTTGAGGTCTCTTCTAATGATTCTGCTAACAATAATGAAGATATTGTAACGAGCCTTCCGCGTGTCCCTGATGAGGAGATGAATATACAAGAGATCGCTAAAGGTTTTGGTGAAACGACTGGAAAATGTGATAAATCAAAGACTGAACTGCAATGTTTTCAAGATTCTGCTTGTCGAATAATTGATCAAGGAATTGAAGATGTGTGGAATGAGCTTCGTCAAGTTTTGCGCATGAAGAATCAAATTGAATCATCTTTCATTGAAGTTAATGAAAGATTGTCTAACATAGAAGCAAGTGAAAGCATACATATTCAAGAGCAGTGGTTTGATCAGAAGTTTCAGCCCATGGAGAAAACTTTACAATCCATTGATCTCCAGATTCATTTTATGACTGAAGCGATGAAGAAGCTCATTGAGTCTGAGGCTGGTATGTATATTACGTGTTTGACAAACGCTGCATGTGTCATTCTTACTTTTATATGTCCACTACACGCATTTTATTTTAATTTTGTTTTATTTGAAGATAATGTCTTATACAGTTTTCCATTCATTGCAATTCAGAGAAGCACAACATCGAAAAGATTCAGAATGCAAAGAAGCGGAGAATTGAATAGGCAGCCATCACTACACCTGCAAACAGTACCAGAGTGCCATACAGAAACCATCTGATTGACGAACATGTGTTGTATAAGCTGCGGATGTGGCCTGATGCAGCCAGATGAATTAGGCAGATGAAACCAGAGAATGTTCGAAGAGGCCTGTTAGGCGTGTCTCTAAGATCTGAGTTTTTCACTGAACTCATGACACCAGGAATCTGGCTCCGTGATATTGTAAGTATATTTTTGGGCATCTAACAACCATTGATTTTGATGAAAGTATATTAACAACTGTAGAAAATATTGTCAATAACTACATGTTGCAGCATATTGATGAGTGCCTGCATGGATACATCGAAATGCAAGGATTGTGTTACCATGCCGTCAGACAAATTGCATTTATGAACACCGCATTCAGCCAGTTTGTGACAAAGTTACCCATAAAAGATGGACTGGCTGATCTGAACGATATAATGCCATTTATTACGGGACAGGTCAGTTCGTGGCCATCGTGTAGTTGGAAAACTGCTAAAGTTGTTGTTTTCCCACTGAACGTGGATGAACAACATTGGGTTCTATGTGCTGCTTCGCCTGAGCGACAAACATTCGCCATTATTAATTCAGCACTGGGAAGAGTTGTTGATGTTATTACAATAGCTTTCAAGATGTTGGGCATGGCGAAATCTGATCTTAAGTTTAAAGTAGGCAGGGACAATAAAACTCCTCAGTAGGAATTTGGGTAGTGTTCACACGAATTCTTTTACAAATGAATATTTCTATCATTATACAGCTGAATATGCATTTGTTTGCTCTTTACAGTGGAGAGTGCGGCGTTTATGTATTGCGAAATGCATTTTCCATGATGTTACGTGGAGATGATTTCCACAACTTCGTACCCTCGTAGATAAAGGAATTTCGCCAATACCTTACCGCTTCTGTCTTCTACAGATACTGGCATTGGCCCCCGTGGAATGAACAAACATCCCTAGTGCTTGGTTGATGTAAAAAATGCTAAGGCAGGGTGTTGTCCAAACGTTTCTTTCTTTTTGTTGGAAAGCTTTGAGTTGGGAAAACTTATCATCAGAAACATAAGCATAGCTGTGACTGTATTACTGTGATTTTGATTATTTCGTCATACACATTTTAAGCATTTTCCATTATGTGATAACTGAGTATGCCGGCTGCGACTGTTGTTACATAGTATTTATTAAACTTGCATAGTAACAATCTGTTTACCCATAAACTTCCAGAAACTCGATCTTCATTTCCAAAAATAGTACTAACACAATACACTGATAGGAAAAACTTCATATATAAGCCAACTACTTGAGTAACAATCCACAAATAACAAGCACGGCAGCGCTTGCACTGTATTTCATCATTTTGACCGTCTTCTCAAGTAACACTAATCTCTTTTCAAAATCATCGCACATAGAAACAAGTCTCCAATATGTTGAGCCTGAATTTCACATTTTCTTGGTTGGAACAATTCCATGTCTGGTATTGCTACATCTTCCTCGGTATTGCTGCCTATGGGATTCAACCACAAGAAAAAATCGCAATATCCACTCTTACAGATACAGAACAACCCTTCTGTCTTTCTGTCGGGCCCACGATCTTAATATCAGAATCCCTACCACATTTGCATTTGTGTTCTTTGTATCATAGGTCAATTATTTCGCTCTTTCTCACTGTGAGGCTCATTGTATGATAAAGGACTGAAGACTATACCCGTGTAGTATATATTCATACACGGCTGAAGACATTAACAACTATGTTGCTATAAGATGCAATAAATTACACATAATGCGTTCATAAATGAAGTTTCCTAAACTCTTCCTTCAAATTGTAAGCTGAAGAGTCGAACATATAAACAGACTCTCCTGTATTCATTTCCAATATAAAATAGACGCCATTATGTTCTTTCCCTATATTACTTGCCTGGAAAATAGAGCCAAATTAATACCATACTATTTTTATGGTAAAAAACAAATATTCATAGAATTATTATTTTTATCATGAAATTGGTAATGAATTTCTTCATAAATTTCCATCACTAGATAATCTCATTTATTTTTATTTAATTCGGCAGGATAGGAATTTTCTTATCATTAATCGAATTTACAAAATTATATAGAATTGAATTAAGACCCAAATAATATTGAAATAAATATATAACATCATTGTCGTTGTCTTAATTGGCGGGATTACAATCTTAGTCTTCACACGCCCTATATACTTGACGAACGACTAACAGCAAATGGGGAAGAAAAAGAGCACAGACAACGACAAGTCTACCATTGAGGTAACTATGATAATATCTTTGCGCTCTGCGTTATTTCAATTGTTGGGTGGGCAAATATATTAACTACTTAAAGATTCGTACTAAGAACTTAGCCGTATTTAAATGCTCCCAAATAATATCGGAAACTCTAGATGCGCCCACGCGATTTTGGGTGAAATTGTTGTTTTTTGGGTTCAATTCGTTTAAGAATAAACAGTTTTTTCCTTACAATTACTAGCGAAATACTATTGGGTTCATGTGGTAGAGTAGATTCTGCCGTCGGCTGATCTTACTACGTTTATAATACTATAAAAATACTCAGTATTGATAGTCTATAAGGGGATGGCAATTTTCGTAAATAAATCAACATAGAAGCCTACATTGGTATCTCATATCCAACTTTTATATATAGCTATGCGACATGGCAATTAGTAAATAAAGTCTCATATAAGCATAGATTGGTATTTAATATCAAACTTTTATATATATGTTATACAATAACTTCCAAACTCAACGTATGTAACAATTTACCTATGTAATTCCACTCACATATATGGGTAAAAATGAAAACCATATTTTTTCAATAAGCTCCAGGGCTCTTCTCGGTTTGATATTGACGGTACTTTTACTTACAAGTAGCAAACACCCCTGGAGGTAAGAAAAGGACAACTATTTTATTCATAATTTACACATATATAATCAAATACGATGTCATCCTTTTCACTGACACGTCATCAATGAACGACCCGTGCATCGCACGGGTCTAAACCTAGTAGTATTAATTATGCATACTTAAATGCACATAAGACCATTATGGATCACAATTAACTCGCTTCAAGCTTCAAGCTCGTGCCATTGGGTTTTTTGTGCCAGCCTGATCAAAAGCATGACGGGCCTATTTTGGTATTAATAGGTAATATAACTACCTATCTAATATGATTATTTGATGTTAAATAACTTGCATTTGATTTCTCCTTGTCTCGATTCCCAATTGCATCTGAGGACGGATTTCGCCTCATTCAGATTATTCGTTCTTCGCCATCTTCTTTCATCTATCCAGCAGTATACTCATGCCCAACAAAGGACAACGAATCATCAGGTATCAATGTCCGCCATGTATCAATCATATCATTAGTTGTCGAACATATCGATGTGTACTGTTGTCATCTATATTGAATCCAGAGAAATAGTCAATAACAAGGATCCATACATTATATAAGTTAATCGCAACTCAAACCACCGTTTCCAACAGCTTATACCACCAAATAAAGAAAAGATGTATGGGGCCGTTATTACTATTGCGCTTCTGTGCTTTATTAAACCAGTTGAAGGCGTTCCAAACACAACTGTGGATGGAGATTAGTGCTCGCCCGACGAGTTTGCGGTGGGCAGCCGTTATCAAGCTGAAGTCCTATACGATTATAGTGAGTTGGCCTACATGACTATTGATTTTCCCAACCTGCAATATACTCGGGCCGGCATATACGTTCTTGCTTTTGCATACTGCGAGAAACGACTCGCAGAAATCCTCAACGACTGCATCCTTTGCCTGGAGTCCGCTGCTGATTACCTAAAGCGAATTTGCGGGCGTTCGCTAACTGCAAATGTTAAAATGGGTGAATGTGGCATGGGATATGGCCCGAGTTGATGGGAGAATTAAGTTGTCTTTTGTCTTACCTACTCACTTGGATATAACCTCAGATGGGCTTAAAGTTTGAAAAAGGCAACATATCAATAAGGGAATAGGTAAGACAAAGCCATTCAGTTGATGTATCCAAGCGCGTGGCGGTTACATATGAATAATGAAATATATGTATGTATGCGTGTGTTGTTAGGTTGTTTTGCGTGGCTTTTCAAATATCGCCGAATAAGAGTGCGTCGATGTTTGATATCCTTACTAGTTATCAAGATATCAATGGCTTGCAAGAGCACATATTGTCTTACACATTTCCTCCCCTCTTTGTTTCTTAATCTGTCGCCGGAATAAAACGTTGTCGGTGTTATCTTTGTGCGTTCCAATTTGATTTAGTCCTTGTTCGCAAAAATACACATGGTGGATTTTTGCTAATTTTTGGGTTTGCTGTTATGTCATAATCATCGTCTTTATTATAAGTATATTTCATGTGTGCCTTTGGAAGTTGGTTTATTATCGCATAGGGTTGTTAGTTACGAGAAAATCGGGTAGCACCTATATATGAAAATTTCACTTCAACTTGATTCATGTTGATTTCTGTAATTGATTGCAACAAGGCTTAGGAAAATCTGTGCCGAGTACGTGCGTTGGTCACGTTTGTCATCGTCCAGCTTATATTCACTTATATATTTGCTTAAGTTATGAACTACTTTCCTTTAGAGATTTGTGTATCAATCAACCATTATAAAGATCGTTTCTTCGTCGAAATTGAACGGAGGAATATTATTTGGGATTAATTGAGTTCTCTCTATCGATCGATAGTTGGACTTATATGTCCATACTCCACGACCTAGTACACTTTCAAGTATTCGACCATGTCAGCCATGATGTCGTCATTCCAAACCTCAATTTTATGCCATGTATCCTATAAGGCAAAACCAAGTACATATATTAATGAAATCAAAACCGCATATGGGCTAAAGATAATGGAACCTAGAGATACAATAACTTACGACTTAACACATACATGTAAAGGTTTGTAGTGTATCTAGAAAAGCATCATTGCTGCGCTGAAATCCCCTCAATTTTCTTCTGGAATAGGAAACTGCATTCACAGAAAACTAATTCTCGTGAGTTGTGTGTGACATTGAAGAGTTTATTATCATGGTGACCAATTTTAAATTACCATTTATCTAAAATGTTAAGGCCGATTGTGATGTACTATATTTAATTTTTGCATATTTTATTCCCAACCATAAAAGGTCAAATAAGCTACTAGTTAGAGGTTTATATTTTTATCATTTCATTAAAAAGGAAGAAGATGCAACACGAAATTAGAAATGTATATGTTTTGCTGGCTGATTTAATATTAGTTTATAGTTTCTCTCATCTGCTTCAGTTTTCTTCGATGTTAGTCGTCCAAGAATACTTACAATGAAATGTACAAGCCAATTGATTGTTTGCATACATTTGATTGTTTCCAATGGTTGTTCCCAACTGCCACTGAATTAGACGACTTATGTTATAAGTCATACTTTGCAACTTCATATTAATGAGAACAAGACAATAAATTGCATGCTACCACCTTAAAGAGAAAAACATCCATTAGAAAAGAAAACAAGAAAACCTAAAGCTACCGAACATGTTTTCTTATTGTTAAAAATATCATACTTTGTTGTTGAAGTTTATCTCTATATATTGGGATGTAATCTTATGATTGAAGTGGCAATACAAAACATTCAATCAAGTGCCGTAGCACTGCAAATCTCCAATATCTCTCTTTTGTATCCAACAATTTGTGGTATTAGAGCCTTGAAAAAAAAAATTCACCCTCACATCTCCATGCACGTGAAATCTATAATCCAAGCAAGCACCTTAAGCTTCAACCACACATAATATCTCACTTGTTCATACACGTGAAGTTTCCCAAGCAAGCACCTCACCGTTTCCACCTCTCAAAGCTCACGCAAGAAATTATCAAAGCAAGCATCATTTTTTTCTATAAGAACTAAGCCTAGAGCACTCATACACTATGTGAGATGGCTTCAAATCAAGTGGCGACTATGTTTTCTTACACTCCGAATCAAGTTCCAATCTTTGACGGAGAAAATTTCGACTATTGGTGTAGTCAAATGGAAACATTGTTTATATCGCAAGATCTATGGGAGGTTGTTGAAGAAGCATACGCAGAGCCACCTCCTCAAGTAAATGAAGCATGGGATATTCTCAATGAAGGTTGCTAGTGCCCTCCGATGAAGAAGAATGGACAGACACACATCAAAAAAGAGTACAACAAAAATCGGAAGAAGGATGCTAGTGCTCTAAGGTTCATCCAACAAGGTCTAAGCAAAACCATCTATCCCAGAATTCACGGCATTAAAAATCCAAAGAAGCATGGGATATTCTCAATGAAGGTTTTCAAGGAAACGAAAAAGTAACGTCAATCAAACTCCAATATCTTTGCAGAGAATTCGATAACCTGGCGAAAAAAACAACGAAGCCATGAAAGTCTATCTCACTCGAGTTGCTGAGATCGTCAATCAAATCAGAAGCCTTGGAGATACTATTGAAGAGAAGAAAATTGTCCAAAACGTTCTGAGGAATCTTCCCTCTAAATACGACTATATCGTCGCCGCGATCGAAGAGTCGAAGGACCTGACCAAGTTCACTTTTCGTGAACTAACAAGCTCATTACAAGTTCATGAAGAGCGCCTCAACAAATCCTCAAATCAATCCCTGGAGCAAGCGTTTGACTCCAAGATGAACATGCAAGGAACCAAAAATACTTCATGGCATTATAAGGGAAGAGGCGGTTCAAATCATACGAGAGGAAGAGGACGAGGCCATCCATGTCATTTTAGGCCTAATGGTGAAAATTCAAACCAACAAGCCAGCTGCCGAATTTGCAAGAAAACAAATCACGAAACAAAAGATTGCCGGTTCAAGTGCAAGAAGTGCCAAAACGCCAACCATTCTCAAAGAGACTGTTGGTATCAACAAAAGTCGGAGAAAAATAAAGCAAATTTTCTTGCATGACGGATCAACATCAACCATCATGAATGTGGTATTAGGATAGCGGGTGTAGCAGTCATATGACCGGAGAAAGGACGTTGTTCGTTGAGCTTGATCAAAACTTTTCGTCGGAGGTAAAACTCGGCGATGGCAAGCTACACAAGGCTGAAGGAAATTGAACTATTGCAGTCCAAACTAAAGGAGGCAACAAAAAGCTCATTCAAGGAGTTCTTTATGTGCCAGTCATACGAGTAATCTTTTAGTGTTCGACAATTATTGGAGAAGGGATGTTCGGTATTTTTTGACGATGGAAAATGCAGAATTTTTGATAAGAAAAGCAATAATACTATTATGTTCCTATGAGTCCAAACAAGGTGTTTCCAATGATCATCCTTCTTCAAGAGAAAGTGGCGTTAAAGGGAGAAAATCTAGAACAATCTCAACTTTGGCATTTGAGATACGGACATCTCAACGGCAAGGGGCTGAAGTTGCTCAAGCAAAAGAACATGGTGATAGGCCTACCAAATATTGATCCACAAACAGAAATTTGTGAAGGATGCATATATGGGAAAATGCATCGACTTCCGTTTCCAAAAACAACTTGGCGAGCGAGGGAACCGCTGGAACTTGTTCATGCGGATATCTGGGAACCAACGAGAACTCCTTCTCTTGGTAACAAAAAATACTTCATTCTATTTGTTGATGATTTTACAAGGATGATGTGGGTTTATTTTCTAAATGAAAAATCCAAAGCGTTTGCTACTTTTCTGAAGTTTAAGGCTGTTGTCGAGAAACAGAGTCATTATAAAATTCAGACACTCAGAACGGATCGAGGAGGAGAATTTATATATCATCCGTTCATGGAATATTGTAAGGAAAATGGTATTCGGAGGCAACTCACGGTTCGAAGAAGTCCTCAACAGAATGGAGTCGCCGAAAGGAAAAATCGCACAATCGCCGAAATGTCGAGGAGCATGACGATCGGCAAAGGATTACCTAAAAACTTCTGGGCTGAGGCTGTTCATACTTCTATTTATATTTTGAACAGGTGTCCGACGAAAGCTGTACGGAGCAAAACGCCATTCGAAGCTTGGCACAAGAGGAAACCCGTGGTTGATCATTTGAAGATTTTAGGTAGCATTGTGTATTCACATATCTCAGCTCCAAATCGAGACAAGCTCGACACAAAAGGTGAAAAACTCATATTTATTGGCTACAGCGATGAGTGCAAAGGCTATCGTCTTTATAATCCTCTAAATTGCAAAGTTGCTCTTTAAGAAAAACTTGCGAAGTTGCTTTCCCCACAGTTGAGCCAAGTAGCTTTGAAGTTGCTGCAAAACAAGACGTGTGGATAAAGGCTATGGAAGAAGAAATCGTAATGATCGAAAAGAACAAAACTTGGGAATTGGTGGAACTGCCGGAGCATAAAGATGTAATTGGTCTCAAATGGATTTTCAAAACGAAACTGCTCGAAGATGGAAGCATACAGAAACATAAGGCTCGACTCGTTGCAAAGGGATTCGCTCAACAACCAGGAGTGGACTTCAACGAGACTTTTGCGCCTATTGTAAAAATGGAGACTATTCGACTAGTACTTGCTCTTGCGGCACAACTAGAACTACAAGTATTTCGACTTGACGTCAAATCAGCCTTCCTAAATGGTGAACTCGATGAGGAAATCTACGTGCAACAACCTCAAGGGTTCGAAATACAAGGAAAAGAAGATAAAGTATATCGACTAAAAAAAGAGCTCTATGGATTGAAGCAAGCTCCGCGAGCATGGAACAAGAAAATTGACGGATATTTTCAAAGAAATGGATTTTCTCAAAGTCCAAACGACCATTCTCTATATGTGAAGAAAAATGGTGAGAATTTTATGATTGTCTGCATATATGTTGATGATCTTATTTATTTAGGAACCAAATAATCGGAGGTCGAAGCTTTCAAAACAAATATGATGAACGAGTTCGAGATGACAGATTTAGGAGCGATGAAGTACTTTCTCGGAATTCAGGTCAAACAATCTAAAGGTGAAATATTCATTTCTCAAGAGAAAAATATAGAAGATCTTTTGAAGAAATTTCGTATGGAAAACTGCAAGCATGTTCTACTCCTAGTCTGTAAACGATAAATTTTTAAAATCTGATGGAGCTGCGAAGGTTGATGGTAAAATTTTTCAAAGTCTCATTGACTCTCTGATATATCTTACAAACACAAGGCCGGACATTGTGTATGCCGTTAGTTTGATCTCCAGATTCATGAACGAGTCAAGTCAAATTCATTTTTCAGTAGCTAAAAGAGTTCTTCGTTATCTTCAAGGAAGCAAAAATCAGGGCATCAGGTATGTAAAAGAGAGCAAAAATAATCTGATCGGATTTACTGTAGTGATTGGGCAGGTTCTTTAGATGATCGAAAGAGTACTTTGGGATACTTATTTTGCATGGGCACTAATATAATTACGTGGAGTTTGAAAAAGCAAAAGACTGTCGCACTCTCTACAGCGGAAGCTGAATATATAGCCGCCACAGACGCTACGTGCGAGGCAATATGGTTGCACAGACTTCTAACAGATTTACAGCAAGTTCAAGAGCAACCTACAATAATCTATTGTGACAGTATGTCAACTATTGCTATGACTAAAAATCCGGTGTTCCATTCAAGGGCAAAACATATTGAGATGAGACACCATTTCGTAAGGGACATGGTGAGCAAAAGAGAGATCAGTTTAGAGTTCATCAGCACAAACGATCAAGCTGCAGATTTTCTTACAAAAGCTATTTATACGGAGAAATTTCAGAAGATCAAAGATGAGCTGAAGATTGCAAATTAAGAGGGAGTGTTAAAAGTCATATTTGCAACTTCATATTAACGAGAACAAGACAATAAATTGCATGCTACCACCTTAAAGAAAAAAAAAGGAGTTACTAGTCACTGCCCCCTTTTTACTTGTTACCGCCCCCTAAAGGACTGTAAAAAGACATTTTTGCCCTTATGAAATTTAGATTAATTTAAAAGAAAAAACTAAATAAATTTATAATTCCGGTACGAAATACTGAAAACTACGTACACAAATAAATTCGAACTATCGATCGGTCCGAAAAAAAAATCGATTTAACATTTTAGGACCCATCGATCGATATTCTCGGCCCTGCAGTGCACATGACTAACGAGATTTTTGGCCGGGCTGTGTGCGGGCCGAACGACATTTTCGGCCCGGACACTGCCTGGCCGAAAATTTCGTTCGGTTGTGCGGTTGTACAGGCCGAACGAATTTTTCGGCCTTTACAGGTCTAGCCGAAAAAATCGATCGGCCCGTGCACTGCATGGCCGAAAATTTCGATCGTCCGCTGCACTGCCTGGCCGAAAATCTCGATCGATCGGAATTTTTTTTTCTAAGTTTTTCGAGAATAATTATTTGTATTAGTAATTTTTTGTGTTATAATTTGTGACTATCTATTGTATTAGTAATTCGAAACGGAATAAAGATTCAAAAAGATATTCCAAACATAAACAGTACGCATCCGATACATAAACGAAACATGAACAAAATAATAACACATCATGGGCCGAAAAAATAGACAGTCACAAATTATGCTGCTCCATTAGGTGCAGCTAGCGATCCAATCTACTCTGATATCTTATTTCCCAACCGGCAACTCTAATATAATGCTGAAAATTATCTCCAAGGTGCGCCATGACAATCGTAGGCTCGGTCCAGTAGCAGTCTGACCGGCACGCAGTAGCAATATTGTGTTCGAATGCATGTTGATGTTCGACCCATTGTCGTACTCGTAGAGGATAATTACAGCATTCCAAAGTATCGCCACAGCCGACAGATCACACGGTGTCGCCATCCAGTTGTGTGGTCCACAAGGCCCCCTTCCCAGCGTATACGGTTCACCCCCATTTCCAATGACTCACCATAGTACAATGCCGAGTAACGCTCCCAGTGGGCCGCGAGTTCGTTCGCGACGTGATTCCTTACGGTGATCCATTCGTCCTCGTCATTGTAAATATGATGTGCGATAACACGAAATCCACAGTTGCCGTCAGCCACCACATCCTTATAGCTAACTATATATGAATGGATGACTGTTGTTACGCAATTCGCCAAGTGGGTGTGGTAGAAGCCTGAGTCACCTGTAATGCATTTTTCAGGATTAGATGTGCATCCGTGTTTGAACGAATTTGAAGGTAGCTAAAAGATAGTAGTACATGTCGCCGTGGTAGATCCACGAGACCGCTTCGCAGACGAAGATGACCTACGACCCTGGCTGCTACGACTGGTACTGTTGCACCCTCCACTGCTTCCATCCCTTGGGTTGCATACTCCCAAGCACTTCGATCCCGCTTCGTCGAGTTTTTTTTCTTCGACCGACCTTTGACAGACGTCTTAATGCCAGGTTCATTCCACTCACGGGCGTCGGGATACAGATGTTTGTGAACGACTCAATGGAGGCCATAAATAACGCGGGATCGCGGCCTTCTGCCTCACGCACGAGGTCGTATAAGTAATCCCGATCAGAAATATCGGGAGTTACTCCCTTGCCGATCGTGAGTGTCCTCCAGAAATCGTGCACGCAGTCTGCAGGAACTGGGTAATTGTTGTCGACACACTGTTGAAGCTCGCATGCACATGGAAGCTCGTGCGTACGTCGTACCACACATCCGCACTAGGAGTAAACCTCATCCGCCAACTCTTTAGCACGCCTCAACTCAGTTCCCAATTTCGATATTGAATGGTGTGAAACTCTGTACAATATCCTGAGTTCCCAATGGGTCGTTTTGAGCGGGACTCCTCCAGTGCCTGCATGTTAACATAAAAAATTATTAGATAAGAATTTTGTTTTAAACGTAAAAATAATTAACGTGACTAGTGCGATGATTTATGATTTCTGAGTTTAATGCGTTCTACGTGTAGAAATCTTTGTGTAATGCATTAATGTAGGATCATATCATCTTTGTGTGTATATATAATATATATATAGATCATATCATCTTTGTGTGTATATATAATATATATATATATATATTATATGAGTAATGTTATGGTGCTCACCGTGCGCACCAACCACATCAACGCACATCAGCATACAATGGGATTTTTAATTAATCTATAACCTACACATGGGACTAGTGAACCCGTCGGGGGTTGATTTGACATATTGATGTGGCACAAAAAAATTCCACACAACATGTGCCCATGGATGGTGCTCAAGCCAGATTAGCACCATAACATTTCTATATATTATATATCTATAAATATATATGTCCTCATGCGAGAGATGAATATACAGAAAAAACTTTCTATCAAACTCCCAATGTTCAACATGGTATCAGAGCGTAATCAAATTGATCCATGAACACCGCAAGAATCTAACCTCTTTTCCATTTCTCATATCCATAATCTCGAAAAAAGGGATTCAAATGGCTGAAGAAAATACAGCTATTACCCCAAAAAACCAAATCACAAACCCAATCGAGTTCAATAACTCTAATAGCTTACCCATTGGCTTCAGATTAAATGATACAAATTTCAAGATCTGGTCACGCATTATAGAGGTTCATGCTGCAGAATTAAATAAATTTGGGTATTTAACGGCCAAACTCCAAAAGTAGATGAAGGGCATGCCGACTATGCGAGATGGTGTACAGAGGATGCAATTGTACGTGGATGGCTGCTGAAAACGATGGAACCGCATCTCCTCAGTCTATTCATTGATCTCCCAACGGCAGCCGATATTTGAAATAGCGTAACCCAAACGTTATATGATGGAGCAGATGATGCACAATATAATGAGTTGCGTTGCAAGGCAACAAGAACCAAGCAAAATAGACGGCCTCTTCACATGTATACGGTGAGCTGAATAGTGTGTGGAAAGAATGGATAGACGACGTACCATAAAAATGATCGAATTTATGACTTTCTTGCAGGTCTAGAGATGAAATCTTTGATTTTATCAGAGGTGATAATGCTTTAATATGATTTGACGAAAGCCCCAACGACAAGTAACAATCATGCTGGGGGGGAGGGTTCTCATGTGGCCATGATCTCCAAAACCCATATTTCTAAAACCACTATTCGGGTCATTGAAGATGCTGTAAAGGATAAGTTACGTTGAACCCACTGCAATGGAACACACCATACTTAAGACACATGTTTTGAAATTTCATGGTTATCCTGAGTGGTTTTTGGAAAAGCGAAATCAAGGCAAGGGACGGAACAACAAACGACCGGTTCAAGCAAAGATGGCGAACCACCGTAGAAACTAAATCGAGTGTGGCTTCTGTTGCGACAACAACTGTGCAACCTTCTGAGTATGGTGAATTGCTGTCTCTATCCAACTGCATATCTCTGGAAAGTTCAGCTAAACTAGAAAAAGGTCTTTCTGTATCTACAACACAACATATCGGCTGGGTTATTGATTCAGGAGCTACAGAACACATGAGTTACAACAAATATCTGTTTCATAACATGAGTCCATCGTCGAACGATCATTGGGCGTAGTATCAAGAGGAGAGGATTGTACTATCAGTTGGTTAGACAAATCAAGCTTGTAGTTGCAATAATGACGA
Source organism: Craterostigma plantagineum (assembly GCA_027422505.1). Taxonomy (NCBI): domain Eukaryota; kingdom Viridiplantae; phylum Streptophyta; class Magnoliopsida; order Lamiales; family Linderniaceae; genus Craterostigma; species Craterostigma plantagineum. Next base: position 6,860,091 of record JAPQWV010000013.1, on the reverse strand, counting down.
CTAAAGAAAAATTTGGTTATGGCATCGCCGTCTTGGACATGCGTCTCTTGGTTATCTGAAAAACTATTTCCATCTTTGTTTGGTGTTATATCAGATTCTGCTCTTCAATGTAACGTGTGCAGTTTTGGCAAAAAGTCGTTGTATCTCATATCCGCCAAGTTTAACAAAGAGAACAATTCCATTTGAGCTAATTCACTCGGATGTTTGGGGACCTGCTCCTAACTCGTTGCAGTCTGAAACTCGATGGTTATTACATTCATTGACGACTGATGCGCCGATATTTAGGTGATGTTTCGGGGGTTTATATCGAGTAAATTGCAGGATGTAAGTCGTGATTTCAGCTTAATGTGGGCATATTAAGCTATGATGATAATTTTGCCCATTTTGGGGTCTTTATACAATTTTATCATAGATTCGGGGCTGTTTTGAAATTTATGAGATTTGGTCAAATTAATCAGTCCATTCCATAAACGAGGCTGAAGGAAACAAGGTCCTTGAAACATTGAAACAAAACATCCGCATAAGATGGGGAAAAGACGTTGAATGAGAGGGAATGGGGAAAAGATGTATTCCAATGGACGATCGGGAGCAATAAAAGGGGAAGAACAAGCATCGACAGAGGATATCTCCCATAAAAATTCGTAGACACAACTGCTCCCCTCCACTGGCGCACCTCGCACGGGCATCACTCGGCTGCACACCCATCCAAAAAGCTGAAACTTAGTAGCTCAACCATTAGCTGAAGTAGGACTCGAGCTGAAGATGGCACTAACGTACTCAAGGTGGTGAGAAAGACGACCACATAGCTGCACCAACCTCAGACGCATACCAAATGTTCGACGAAAAGACTCAACGAAACAACCACCAGATATCCTATTAAGTAGGAGCTCTCACTAGCAGCAGCGCCGGATGGAGCAACACACGTCAGACGAGCAGCCTCGACCTTGGAGACAAACAGAAAGCAGACTATAGTCAGCGAGAGACGGGGCAAGCAGAACACAACCCGACTACATCTTCGATACGGTCTCTCGTTCTCTGTTTATCTCTTATTATGAACATGTTTAGTTTGATGCTTTTTTTGAATTATAATGTGTTCTAATTTCATTATCTGGGGCTACAATGTAGCCAGACATGATTGCTATTGATTTTCAGCTTGTATGCTATTGAGACTCTCTCGTTATGTTGAGTATCATAATATGTTATTAATAGTTACGAATTTCTGATCAACTTTCGTATGAATAGGTGTTTAAATATGAGACTGAGAGGTGATTATCTGAACGTATCCTTTGATTATGATACCTTTAGAACATTCGTAAGCTAGAGATAGTTACGTGACTAGTGCGATGATTTATGATTTCTGAGTTTAATGCGTTCTACGTGTAGAAATCTTGACAGAAATGTAGGGTTCGCATGTTAGAATAGGTTATCGATGCTAGAGATAGATTGATAATTACAACGGAAAAATCCATCGTCAACATAAGATTAAGTATTCCTTTGAGAACTGAAATCAATAGCATGATTGGCCTTGGTGAAGTCGGAGTCCCCAGATTTATCTTTGATCGAAATTGTTTCGTCGTTCTTTGTTATTTATTTGTTCATTTACCTTTGGACCGTGTTTTATTATTTATCTGTTTATTTTCCTCTATCGTTTCATCAAACACCGACTTGTAATTGTTCAAATAAAACTCGAATTAATATAATTTCTTTACTTAGTAACACAGTCCTTTGGGTTCGTTATTCGTACTTACGTACACTATTACTTGTTAGAACGATACGTACACTTGCGTGTTTACGAATTGTTCGCAACAACGACTGCACCCGGATGACGTGGTTATACACAATGAAGCATAAAAGTGATGTAACTGCTATTTTTTCTTTTATAGCGTGGTTCAAACACAATATTCTCTCTCGTTAGATGGTAAGATCTAATAATGGCGGCTAGCACATAAACATCGAACTCTCGAAAAATTTTTCAAGCTAATGGAATTCTACATGAGACCACATGTCCGCGCACCCCACAACAAAATGAAGTTGTTGAACGAGAGAACAGACACATACTTGAAAGGCGAGAGCGCTTCTTATTAGGGCAAGTGTTCCTCAAACTTATTGGGTCGACGCAGTCACTTATGCAGTATATCTCATGAACAGGACGCCGTCACGAGTTGTGTCCTTTCAGACTCCACTGGAGGTATTTAGCCAATATATTCACATTCCATATGTATTACAATTAGAACCTTGGGTTTTCGTGTGTGTCACGTATGTGCATCTCCACAAGACTCAACGTACCTTGATCCTTGTGCGTTATGTTGTGTCTTTTTTGGTTTTCACCCTCAACAGAAGGGCTACAGGTGTTATCATCCACCTACTCACCATATGTATGTTAGCATGGATGTCACCTTATCGGAGTCAGGATATTTCGTCAGTGATCAAACCACCTTTAGTCCTCGGGGGGAGACAATATATGATAACTACAGTTGGATTGATCTTCCTCAAGTACCAATGGAGTTTTCTGAGTTAGGAGAAGGAATTCAACTATCAAATGAACCAGACGACGCTCTTGCTAAAAGTAATGATGATATTTTAGAAGATACCCTCCCATCTTCTCCTCAAGTACCAACCCAAGAGCAATCGCATTTGGCCGAATTAAGCAGTCTTGAAAGCCTTAGTCATCAATTACATGCGCCAACTCGTTATTTGCCTTCTACACAGAGTGGCGGAAAACCACCTGATAGGTACTCTTCCGAGGAAAAGCCCGTTATGCAGTTGGCAAGTTTGTCTCTGCTCATAGGTTGTCATCACAACATCAAGCCTTTATAAATATAATGGAGAGTATAAAGACACATACAAAGGTTGAAGAAGCTCTAGAAAATCCAAGGGGGGCAGAAGCGATGCAAGCTGAAATGGATGCATTACAAAAGAGAAGCACATGGAGCATTGTGTCACTTCCACCATGTAAAAAACCAGTAGGACACAAGTGGTTTCAGAATCAAACATAAAGCATATGGGGACTATCGATCGATACAAGGCAAGGTTGGTGGCTATGGGGATTTTATGAGCTCTTAGTCTAGTCAATGGCTATCAAGATTATTTGACCCATGTCGAATTAGCCGAAACTATCATATTGAAAGGTGGAAAGAAGAATAAGTCAAAGTAAATTGGATATTATGAAGATTCTAAGACACATGGGAGAGGACGAAATAGTAGCAAATTTAGTTGTCAAATACATATGCATACAAGTGCCCAAGCAAGGAAAAAAGTCAAATAAATCTACAATGATTGCTGACAAAAAATTTGAATTTTAAAAGAGAAAGGATATTCAAAAGATCAAGGAGTAAGTCGGTCTGAGGCTAACCTATTTAAAGAACCTTGCGGCTGAAAATAAAAAAGCAGACCTACGGCTGAAAAAAAGAATAAAAAGAGCGCGACAACTATAGATGAAGATTGACGGCTTGCGAGGCTTTCCTTCCATGATATACAACGGATACTCCGAGGGAACAAGACGTGATTCATTCATCGTGATAGGCGAAGTTTTATATTATTTCCCTATATATCGACATCGAATATTTTGTGTTTTTGTCAATATGCAGGCTTAGGTTCTTTAGTGATTAAGGCCATGATAGGCCGAATAATGACTATGTATTAATATTTTTCTTATCCTATTTGATCGTGTGAATCGAGTTATGTGTTCCTTGTTTGAGTTTAATGCTTGTGTATGCCTGATCAGCATATGCATGATTTGGTTGGTTGATGAGACGGACAAAGTGATTATACCGGTTAGAACAATAAACATCGAACATCACTACGTAAATCCGACCAGAGATGGAATTCAGTTTCGAATGTGTGGGTTCCCAATCCTTAAGCGCCGAAAGCGTTTAAGCTCGGGAAATTTCATAGAGATTGAATGTGTGGTAGAAACTACAATCATATAGACATATACGGGTTGGTTCCATATCGCATTGGATCACTATTGCGGGGCAAACGAGTAGCGATTGCCAGACCCGGAAGCTATTTTTTATTTTATTTATTTTTGTTTTTTAATTCGCATTTTTTAAAAATAGAACAAAACTAAAATTCGATCTCTTGACCTATAGTAACTTAACTAAAGACTTATCCAGTAGGCTACAAAGTTTTTTATGAACACTTTACATATATATATAATAAAAATAAATTTAAATATAAAATATATATCGGGTTGGGTCTCGGGGCGGGTTTAGCAAGACCCGAGACCGCCCGGGACCCGGCCGGGTTGAGATTTTTCGGACCCGTTACCCGCCCCATTACCCGAAGAAAAAAATAAACCCCGATTCACTAGGGGCGGGTCTAGGCGGGTCCTGGTCTTGACCAGCCCCCTCATTGCCATCCTTACCACAGATGAATATATAGAAAGAACTTAACTCCCAAAGTTCAACAGATCTCGGCTAGGGAGAGGTGATCGATCTGAGGTATGGTGAACAACTAACAAGTTCAAATGTTGGTGTTTCGATGAAGATAAGATAAGATCGATGGCATGGATTAAACGGAAGGATTACTTATAAAAGTATATTCACAATTTTATATGTTGAAGAGCTCGTTGTACAAGTCGAAAAAAAGCGCAGGGTACAAATTGATGAAGCTCAACCCTGTAACCATCAGATGGCTGTTAAAAAGCCTAAATCTATCAGTGATCACGTAAGTTGATCGCAGATCGATTCATAGTTTGAAATTCTATTCGGAACCACTGCAGTCTTTTATTGCAACTACTGCCAGAGCTAACATATGGGCTCATTCACGTCATATCTGTTGAATAACCAATTCACCAAAACGCTTAAGTTTATAGCAACTTAATGCATCACTTTTAATTTCATCTAACATATTTCGAACAATACCTTGACACTAATAAAATAATTTGGACTCTTCCAATGGCCGTCTATATTTCGAGAACTGTAAGGATCATCTGACTCCTCTTTATTCATGTGATATTCGAAAATCCAACAAAATGGAATCAAATACCAAACAACACACACATATATATTATTATTTGTCGCAGCACACACGCGATGTAACTTATTCACATGGTGCCGGGAATTGGACCATAGCTCATGCCACAGTCTATCATTACAACAAATGCAGAGATCGAAAGTTCGCAATCTTCCTTGAGAAACTTGGCAGCCTCTTGCAGGCAAATGACGCAGTCGTTAGGGTTTCTAGCAAGTACGGGCATGCAGTATGCAAATCCCGTCGCCCAATAGCCGCTAATATTGTATCGCCAGCCTGGCTGATCAATAGTCATGTAGGCCAACTCGTCGAAACCATAAGTGATTTCGTCTGAGTACATGCTTCCATTCTCATATTTGTTGTCCGAGCAATTACAATCGTCGACAACTGTGTTTGGGTAGCCATTCACCGTTATGAATACTTCTTGATATAAAAAGGCGACCAGGCAAACGAGCACGATAATAGTTACGGAGAGCTGGCTCGCCTTCATTTTTTTTTTTGCCTTAAATTTTATGCGATTTTTTTAAATTAGTCTTAGGTAATGGTGGTGGCTAGAGGTGCTATTAATGTCTATATATATAAATGTATGGATCCTTTGTAATTATCTATACTTTCACTGGATTCATCTCATAACAACAATTCATGACATTGATATTTTCCAACAAGTAGTGATATATGATTATTTTTTCGAACAATGATTCCCTGATGAATATACTGCAGGAAAATGGAAATAAGACGGTAGTATGGCATATTGTACAAAACGGCGAAGTGAAGCTCTGCTAATTATGAAGTAGGCCTGAGAATGCAATTGGGAACCAAGTCAAGGAAAAAAACAAATGAATGTAAACGAAATGTTTGCGATCCATCATATGAATATGCTCGTCGAATTTAGTTATAAATATAAAATAAGGTTAGAGCAATTATAAAACTAATACAAAACAGCCAATGAAAATTAATACGAAATATTTGTCGCATGTAATGGTTTCTTAAATTTAATTAGAAAACTATCTAGGAATATATATTACGGTAACGAGTAGCATTTACTATCTTGGATACCTGAACATTCTAGAATTAATAAACTCTTTAGACATGAATATATGGAATTATCAAAGAATACGGTGAATTTTGCATAGCGTACATGAAGACGAGTGAGCTCCTCCGAACTAGAATATCGCTTAACCTAAATAGGAAGTCGGCCTATAAGAAAACAAAATCTGAATATTTATATTTTTTCTTCTACCGTACCGATCTCATATATGTTTTTCGTTATCGGAAGTCAAGATTTTACTATACACGTATATCCGGTTACGGGCGTATAGTGAGGGCTTTCAATCACCTTCTCGTCAAAGCACATATAAGTTTGCGGAGTTTCACCATAAAACCAATTAGTAATAGAGGGAATAGCCGAACACTTATCCACAGAAACCAAATATGAATGCACCCTCATCTCCACGAAATCGCGTAGCTTCAAGAATGAAAGCCCGTCATTGATTAATCTCATGCGATTGATTCAATTTTTGAAAACATTATTACTACAACGTAAGGAATCGTGTGATCCTTTCCGTGGCGTTTTCGCCTGAATTTCTTTATGTGTAACCCATGCATCCTTCGATGTTTCAGCGCGTGCTATTTTTCCAAAACTCGTGTAATCCACAAAAAGGTAGAGTTCACAGTCTTGTCTAGTTTGCAAGATTCTTCAAGGTCTTCAGTTGGGCTACTGTGTACCCCTTCGTATTATCTGGTTTGGAATACCCATTCTTGAAACTCCTCCATGCGTCTTGAGGGTTAAGTAGTGCCTTCATCTGAGTGCATCACTTTATGTAGTTGGATTTAATGAGGCGTCGATTAAGGGTTTTGACCACCTCTGTTGACATTGGCTCTGCCACCAATTTGTTTCTTGTTGTAGTTTTAAATTTTTGGGAGAAAGGCAATGATGGCTTTTGATCATTCAATAGGAGGTAGCATGTAAATGTCATCCAAAAGTTAAAAGTTCCAAGGTAGTGATGAATTTCATGACACCCATTTTGTCCTTCGAGTTGTCCACTTGGGTGGTGTTCCACCGATCCTTTGAAGTTTAACACTCAATCAAGACAACAGGGACACTTACAACGGCGATATTTCGATACCTAGCAAACGTCGACTCTTATTCGGCAATCATTTGAAAAAAAAAGCGAGCAACAGAAAATCAAATCGGACCATATCCCATGCCACAGTCTCCCAGTTTAACAACTGCAGAAATGGGACGCTGGCAAATTCCCGTCAGGACGAAAGCGGCGTACTCCAAGCAAATGACACAGTCGTCGAGGTTGAGAGCGAGCTGTGGCATGCAGTAAGCAACGCCCAAGGCGTATCTGCCCGAAAGAGTATATAGCAGGTTAGGGCAAGCAATAGTCAAGTAGGCAAGCTCGTTCAGATCGTAGAGGACTTCAGCTTCATAAAGGCTGCCTTGCGCATACGAGTCGGGCGAGCAATGAGATTGAGAACGATCAATGGTTGTGTTTGGAATGCCTTCGACTGTTATTATAAGGCACAGAAGAAGCGCAATAATTGCGAGCGACGCCTTATTATTCATCTTTCGCGGTGGCTTTAATTTGATCTGATTATTGGTGTGAAGCTGTTTCTAATGGTGGTCAGAGGTGAGGTTAACTTCTATACACACATAATATCCAATGGATGCCTTGTTATTGTCTAAAATTCTCTGGATTCAATATACGTGACAGAAATTCACATTGATATATTCAACAATTAATTATGTGATTATTTGGGCGGACAATGATTCCCAGACAATGAAGACGGTGAGTTTTGCATATTAGACAAGACGACGAGTGAGATGAGCTCTTCAAATTAAGAAGTCGGCCCAAGAAAGGAATATGTAAGTTGTTGGATACAAAAGAGAGAAATTGGAGATTTGCATTGCTACGGCACTTAGATTGAATGTTTTGTATTGCCACTTCAATCATAAGATTACATCCCAATATATAGAGATAAACTTCAACAACAAAGTATGATATTTTTTAAAATAAGAAAACATGTTAGGTAGCTTTAGGTTTTCTTGTTTTCTTGTCTAATGGATGTTTTTTTTCTGGATTACTATTCACCGCCCATTTTTCCTAGTCACCGCCCCCTAAAGGACGATAAAAAGATGACTTTGCCCTTTTTAATTAAAATTTCTGTTTAAAGCCCTTTTCCAAACACTTTCCATATCGCAATCACACATACAAATCAGACTAAAAAAAGCAAAAAATACTCAAAGTGCAATGGATCGACGTCAGGGACAGGGCAAAGGAAATGGCCTATTCTCACGACTGGTAAGCAAATTTGAGTAAAAATCGTTCGTACGTAGGTGAATTATCGAACATGGGTCGGAGTTTTTTAAGAAAAATCAAGATCGGACGATTTTTGGGCCGGAGCAGGGCAGGACCGAAACATAATTTTGGCCGTCACAAGGCCCGGCCGAAACATATTTTCGCTCGTGACTTGTGGCGGCCGAAACTGTTTTTCGGCTGGGCCTTTCCCGGCCGAAACTTGTAATCGGCCGGTGCTGCTCTGGCCGAAAATGCTGATCGGCCGGGGCTGCCGGTCGAGAATCATTTTCGGCCGTCTATAGAGGCGGCCGAAAATGTTGTTCGACCCCTTTTTCTTCTTTTAATAAATATTTAATTGCAGACCAGGGGAGGGAAGTCCCTACCCGGAGGTAGCAGTATATCCCATCCGTTGGAGGGATTTGGAGAGCGTCACACGAGGACGTGCAGTTGATGCATCCGTTCGTAGAGAACGGGAGGAGGACAGGCGGCAGGGAGTTGCTGCTTCACAGTCCGTATATACGGGTTACGATCCGCATGCGGGGTGGTCTGGAGCAGGCGATGATGACGTACCGGATGATGCAGCATCGTTTCAGTCATCCGATGACGATGTGCTACCGGCCTCCTCAGGTAAGTATTTTTTTGCGTGTCCTGTGTTAATATACGTAAAAGAAATTATATTTATTTTTGCGTTATTCGTAAAAATGAAATAGGGAGCAAGCGCTCCAGGGTCGTAGATGACGATTCCTGGAGGGTGCAGGGGCCACAGCTGGTGGTCCGGTTGATGACGAGGTGATCCCTAGCTATCTGGGGCACATCGCGCCCCGCATCTGGATGGGTGAGCAGGAGAGGCCCCTGCTGAAGTGCGAGCATCGGGCGTTAGTGCTTGGGAAGCTTAAGAATTGGTACTTCCAATTCCCGCCGGAGAATCAGCGCCAGATCGATGGCACGAGGCTTGAGCACCTCAGATGCCATGGAGGATCACTTGGACCAGCCTCTACTGTGCGCTTTTGTGGAGCGTTGGCAGCCCGACACGAACACCTTCCACATGCCATTCGGGGAGATGACGATCATGCTCCACGATGTCGAGCAGATCCTGGGTATCCCAATCGACGGGGCAACGGTATCGGGCACCCCAGACGTCGTCGATGGGCAGATCGCGGCAAGGGAGAAATGGGCATCTCCGCGGACGATCTGAGGAGTTTTTGGAGAAGCGGTGGGGTTGCAACGAAAGACATGATGCAGACGATGCGGGGGGGGGGGGGGGGACGGCGGGGTTCCAGGCCATTGCTCGGTTGTGGATTCTCTTGGGGTCGACGCTGTTCGTCGACAAGAGCGGGACCTGTATGAAGCCCGACATCATGCACGAGTTCTACCGCTCGTTGGCGGCTGCTAGGCAGTGCTCGTGGGGATCGGCCACACTTGCGTACCTTTATCGCCAGCTTGGCGTCGCAAGAAGGGCGTATGTGAGGGGTATAGCTGGGTGCCTCTCGTTACTACAGGCGTGGATCTACAAGTACTTCCCATGCTTCCGCCCACACCGTCTCCCCCACCATGTGGAGCCTGGCCAGGCATGATCACACATGTGGTCTGTATCTCAGAACGAGAAGACGGTGAGCCGTTTGGTTGAGATCCGCCGTCAGATAGATGTCATGACTACAAGCGAGGTATCTTAACAATTTATATTCTATATTTATGACAATTACTTAGAAATTGTGAACCGTTATCAGGTTGCTTGGCTGCCGTACGGTCCCGATCCAGCATCGCAGCACCCGAGGACGCTTTTCGTGGGTTGGGTTAGATATCGCGATATCGTTGAGCCCTACTCACCCTCGAGAGTGTTGTGCCAGCTGGGGTACGTGCAGGTCATCCCGCCACAGATGGTCCGCCACAGAAAGCGGTGATGCCAGCAGACCCGATGAGGTATAAGGTGGATATTCTGCCGTTCAGCAGAACATGCTTGGCGTCAGTTTCTGTACGCCTACATCCTCAACCTCTCGTACATCAATCGGGCAGCTGCGGAGTACCTAGGTGTAACCGTTCAAGGGTACATGGACTTGTATCAGCAGCATTCTCATCCTCTCCTGCTTTTGTCGGAGCCGGGATCCTCATCGGGCGGCATACCACCACGCAGCCACGGCGACTACCTATGTGATTTAATCTTATGTTGATTTTTTATGTTTATATGTTTAATCACTTTTTATATGTATTATTTCTATGTACAATGGTACAGCTCGATGTACACCTTGGCTAGCGATATGCTAGCTAGGATGCATCTGGACGGCTATCCGCCCACTAACGAGTTCAGAGAGAGGCTCGACGAGCTCAACGACCGGTGGAGTCAGGCGCCATGATGTGTTTTTATTTTGTTTATGCTTCGTTTATGTATCGGACGTGTACTTTTTATATGTCTTATTTCTATGTCTCTACTGTTTACGTCTGCAATATTTTTTTTTCATCTTTATTCCGTTTCGAATTACTAGTACAATAGATAGTCACAAATTATAACACAAAAAATTAATAATACAAAATAATTATAACAGTAAATAATGAAAAAAGACGATTTTGTCCTTTTCCATAATAATTTCTAGTTAAAGTCATTTTCCAGTCAACACTTTCCATATCGCAATCACGACTCGTAAGCGGATCTAAAAACAAAAAAAATACTCAAACCGCAATGGATCGACGACAGGGGAACGGGACAGGGGAAAGGAAAGGGTCTATTCGCACAACTGGTAAGAGAGTTCTCGTAAAACTCGTTTGTACGTAGCTGAATTATCTTGGTTGTGGATTCTCTTGGGGTCGACGCTGTTCGTCAACAAGAGCGGGACCTGTATGAAGCCAGACATCATGCACGAGTTCTACCGCTCGTTGGCGGCTGCCAGGCAGTGCTCGTGGGGATCAGCCACACTTGCGTACCTTTATCGCCAGCTTGGCCTCGCAAGCAGGGCGGATGCGAGGGGTATAGCTGGGTGCCTCTCGTTACTACAGGCGTGGATCTACGAGTACTTCCCATGCTTCCGCCCACACCGTCTCCCCCACCATGTGGAGCCTGGCCAGGCACGATCACGCATGTGGTCTGTATCTCAGAACGAGAAGACGGTGAGCCGTTTGATTGAGATCCGCCGTCAGATAGATGTCATGACTGCAAGCGAGGTATCTTAACAATTTATATTGTATATTTATGACAATTACATAGAAATTGTGAACCGTTATCAGGTTGCTTGGCTGCCGCACTGTCCCGATCCAGCGTCGCAGCACCCGAGGACGCTTTTTGTGGGTTGGGTTAGATATCGCGATATCGTTGAGCCCTACTCACCCTCGAGAGTGTTGCGCCAGCTGGGGTACGTGCAGGTCATCCCGCCACTGATGGTCCGCCATAGAAAGCGGTGATGCCAGCAGACCCGATGGGTAAGGTGGACTATACTGCCGGTTCAGCAGAACATGCTTGGCGTCAGTTTCTGTACGCCTACATCCTCAACCTCTCGTACATCAACCGGGCAGCTGCGGAGTACCTTGGTGAAACCGTTCAAGGGTACATGGACTTGTATCAGCAGCATTCTCATCCTCTCCTGCTTTTGTCGAAGCCGGGATCCTCATCGGGTGGCATACCCCCACGCAGCCACGGCGACTACCTATGTGATTTAATCTTATGTCTATTTTTTATGTTTATATGTTTAATCACTTTGTATATGTATTATTTCTATGTACAATGGTACAACTCGATGTACACCTTGACTAGCGATATGCTAGCTAGGATGCATCTGGACGGCTATCCGCCCACTGACGAGTTCAGAGAGAGGCTCGACGAGCTCAACAACCGGTGGCGTCAGGCCCCATGATGTGTTTTTATTTTGTTTATGCTTTGTTTATCTATCGGACGTGTACTTTTTATATGTCTTATTTCTATGTCTCTACTGTTTACGTCTGCAATATTTTTTTTCATCTTTATTCCGTTTCGAATTACTAGTATAATAGATAGTCACAAATTATAACACAAAAAAATTAATAATACAAAATAATTATAACAGTAAATAATGAAAAAAGACGATTTTGTCCTTTTCCATAATAATTTCTAGTTAAAGTCATTTTCCAGACACCACTTTCCAAATCGCAGTCACGACTCGTAATCGGATGTAAAAACAAAAACAAATACTCAAACCGCAATGGATCGACGACAGGGGAACGGGACAGGGGAAAGGAAAGTGTCTATTCGCACAACTGGTAAGCAACTTCTCGTAAAAATCGTTTGTACGTAGCTGAATTATCAAACACGGGTCGAAATCGTTTGAAAAAAGTCCAGATCAAACGATTTTTTGGGCCGGCGCATGGCACGGCCGAAACATATTTTCGGCCGTTGCATGGCGTGGCCGAAAATGCCGAAAAAGTCTTTCGGCCGGGACTGCAATGGCCGAAAATGCTTTTCGGCTGTCTCCAAATGCGGCCGAAAATTTTGTTCGGCCGGAATTGTTTTTTTCCAACAGTTTTTTTGAGTATTTAATTGCATACTAGGACCAGAGGAGGACTTTTCCGGCGATGGGGTGAACTACATTGAGCATTTTCGCGGAGAATTTCGATTTCCGACCGACGTGGAAGCCATTAACTGGGGAAAGATGTTGCTATTGGTCTTGGGTTCGAGCTGATTATTTCGTCGCGTAAGAAATGCGGTACGAAGTAACTATTGAGATGTTCTCGCGGAGAACGTTAAAGAGGCAACGTGGATGAATTGGAGAGGGTTTCGAACTCTAACAAGTGCATGTGTCCGTTTGCAATCATAGCTCAGGAGGATTCAATTACGAGGGAATAGTACAATCGTACGGGCCCACCTAAGAAATCCATGCAAAATCACCCTCCCATACAGTATCCCGAGGGACACCGCCAGACGAGTGGGTTAAGTAGCCAGGCAAGGAAGGTCGTAGAGGAAATGACTGCTGCGCAAGCGAAACCAGCTCATATCCTATCAGCGATGAGGGCTCGACACGCGACGATCAGACACATATATAATTACAGAGATCGTTTGAAGAAGGACTCTTCTGAGGGCCTAGACGTGGTGAGCCAGCTGATGCTCCAGGCGACACGGACCGGATATATGTTCGGTACCTGGGAGACGTCGAGACTAATGTGCTGACACATGTTTTTCTCGCATACCCGGACTCACTCGCACTGGTGAGGACGTCTCCGTATTTTATTGGCCCTGACTCTACGTACAAGACCAATAGGTACAAGATGCCTCTAGTTGAGATTATAGGGATGACTCCCTGTAATCACAACGTCCTGTGTGGGTTTGCCGTTATGGAGGATGAGACGGAGAGAAGTTATGGGTGGGTGTTGCAGTTTATTCGGGATATTCTGGGACCAGGTGTCTACCCTTCGGCGATTGTGACTGATCGTGAGTTGGGCCTTCTTCGTCCCGTACATAAGGTATTTCCGCATTCTCACCATCTGTTGTGCACGTGGCATATTTATAAAGACGTGGAGCACAAAGTTTATCGGGTGATGGGGAAGAACAGTAAGACCGCAACTCACTTCACGCATAAGGCCTGGAAAGCAGTCGTGGAAGCTCCGACGATAGAGGCATACGAGCAGGCATATTGTGACATGTCTCTGTGTTGGGTAGCTGACTCCGCTATCGTCCAGTACGTTGATGCGGCATGGTTGGTGCATAAGGAGAAGTTCGTCAAAGCTTGGACGATTTCTGGAGGACACTACCCAGTTGATGCAGACTGTATTCACGATTTATGGAGGACACTCACGATTGGCGAGGGAGTAACTCCCGATATTTCTGATCGGGATTACTTATACGACCTCGTGCGTGAGGCAGAAGGCTGCGATCCCACCGTTATTCGTGGCCTCCATCGAGTCGTTCATGAATATCTGTATCCCGATGCCCCCATGAGCCTGGCATTAAGACGTCTGTCAAAGGTCGGTCGAAGAAAAAAAAACTCGACGAAGTGGGATCAAAGTGATTGGGAGTACGTAATCCGAAGGGGTGGATGCAGTGGAGGGCGCAGCAGTACCAGTCGTAGCAGCCAGGGTCATAGGTCATCTTCGTCTGCGAAGCGGTCTCGTGGATCTACCACGGCGACAGGTACTACTATCTTTTAGCTACCTACAAATTCGTTCAAACACGGATGCACTTCTAATCCTGAAAAATGCATTCTACAGGTGACTCAGACTTCTACCACACCCACTTGGCGAATTGCGTAACAACAGTCATCCATCCATATAAAGTTAGCTATAAGGATGTGGTGACGGCAACTGTGGGTTTCGCGTTATCGCACATTATATTTACAATGACGAGGACGAATGGATCACCGTAAGGAATCACGTCGCAAACGAACTCGCGGCCCACTGGGAGCGTTACTGGGCATTGTACTATGGTGAGTCATTGGAAGTGGCGGTGAATCATATACGCTGGGAAGGGGGGCTTTGTGGACCACACCACTGGATGGCGACACTGTGTGATCTGTGGGCTGTGGCGACACTTTGGAACGCTGTAATTATCCTCTACGGGTACGACAATGGATCGAACATCAACATGCATTCGAACACAATATTGCCACTGCATGTCGGTCGGACTGCTACTGGACCGAGCTTACGATCGTCATGGCGCACCTTGGAGATAATTTTCAGCATTATATTAGACTTAACTTATGTCCAGACTTTCCTATGCCCATCTTACATCTGTATTGGTTCACGAATCGTGATGGTCGAGTTGCCGGTCGGGAAATAAGATATCAGAGTCGATTGGATCACTGGCTGCACCTAATGGAGCAGTATAATTTGTGACAGTCTATTTTTTCGGCCCATGATGTGTTATAATTTTGTTCACGTTTCGTTTATGTATCGGACGCGTACTGTTTATGTTTGGAATATCTTTTTGCATCTTTATTCCGTTTCGAATTACTAATATAATAGATAGTCACAAATTATAACACAAAAAATACGAATAATTATTCCCGAAAAACTTAGAAAAACAAATTCCGGTGGATCGAGATTTTCGGCCAGGCAGTGCAGGGACCATCGAAATTTTCGGCCATGAAGTGCACGGGCCGATCGGTTTTTTCGGCCAGACCAGTAAAGGCCGAAACAACCGCACAGCCGAACGAAATTTTTCGGCCAGGCATTGTCCGGGCCGAAAATGTCGTTCGGCCCGCACACAGCCCGGCCGAAAATCTCGTTCGTCCCGTGCACTGCAGGGCCGAGAATATCGATCGATGGGTCCTAAATGTTAAATCGAAGTTTTTTCGGATCGATCGATCGTTCGAATTTTTAAATTAATCTAAATATCATAAGGCCAAAAACGTCTTTTTGCAGTCCTTTAGGGGGCGGTAACAAGTAAAAAGGGGGCGGTGAATAGTAACTCCCCTATTTTTTAAGGTGGTAGCATGCAATTTATTGTCTTGTTCTCATTAATATGAAGTTGCAAAGTATGACTTTTAACACTCCCTCTTAATTTGCAATCTTCAGCTCATCTTTGATCTTCTAAAATTTCTCCGTAGAAATAGCTTTTGTAAGAAAATCTGCAGCTTGATCGTTTGTGCTGATGAACTCCAAACTGGTCTCTCCTTTGCTCACCATGTCCCTTACGAAATGGTGTCTCATCTCAATATATTTTGCCCTTGAATGGAAGAACGGATTTTTAGTCATAGCAATGGTTGACATACTGCCACAATAGATTATTGTAGGTTGCTCTTGAACTTGCTGTAAATCTGCTAGAAGTCTACGCAATCATATCGCCTCGCACGTAGCGTCTGTGGCGGCTATATTCAGCTTCCGCTGTAGAGAGTGCGACAGTCTTTTACTTTTTCAAACTCCACATAATTATATTAGTGCCCATGCAAAATAAGTATCCCGAAGTACTCTTTCGATCATCTAAAGAACCTGCCCAATCACTACAGTAAATCCGATCAGATTATTTTTGTTCTCTTTTACATACCTGATGCCCTGATTTTTGCTTCCTTGAAGATAACGAAGAACTCTTTTAGCTGCTGAATAATGAATTTGACTTGGCCCGTTCATGAATCTGGAGATCAAACTAACGGCATACATAATGTCTGGCCTTGTGTTTGTAAGATAGATCAGAGAGCCAATGAGACTTCGAAAATTTTTTACCATCAACCTTTGCAGCTCCATCAGATTTTAAAAATTTATCGTTTACAGACATAGGAGTAGAAACAAGCTTGCAGTTTTCCATACGAAATTTCTTCAAAAGATCTTCTGTATATTTCTCTTGAGAAATGAATATTTCACCTTTAGGTTGTTTGACTTGAATTCCGAGAAAGTACTTCATCGCTCCTAAATCTGTCATCTCGAACTCGTTCATCATATTTGTTTTGAAAGCTTCGACCTCCGATTCTTTGGTTCCTAAATAGATAAGATCATCAACATATATGCAGACAATCATAAAATTTTCACCATTTTTCTTCACATATAGAGAATGGTCGTTTGGACTTTGAGAAAATCCATTTCTTTGAAAATATCCGTCAATTTTCTTGTTCCATGCTCGCGGAGCCTTCTTCAATCCATATAGCGTTTTTTTTTAGTCGATATACTTTATCTTCTTTTCCTTGTATTTCGAACCCTTGAGGTTGTTGGACGTAGATTTCCTCGTCGAGTTCACCATTTAGAAAGGCTGATTTGACGTCAAGTCGAAATACTTGTAGTTCTAGTTGTACCGCAAGAGCAAGTACTAGTCGAATAGTCTCCATTTGTACAATAGGCGCAAACGTCTCGTTGAAGTCCACTCCTGGTTGTGAGCGAATCCCTTTGCAACGAGTCGAGCCTTATGTTTCTGTATGCTTCCATCTTCGAGCAGTTTCGTTTTGAAAATCCATTTGAGACCAATTACATCTTTATGCTCCGGCAGTTCCACCAATTCCCAAGTTTTGTTCTTTTCGATCATTACGATTTATTCTTCCATAGCCTTTATCCACACGTCTTGTTTTGCAGCAACTTCAAAGCTACTTGGCTCAACTGTGGAGAAAGCAACTTCGCAAGTTTCATAAATATTTCTTAAAGAGCAAGTTTTTCTTACCGGCGAATCTGAGTTTTCTCCTCTGGAATTTGATAAATAAGGTCCTGGACTTTGAGGTGGAGTTGCTACTACAATTTCTTCTTCTCCATTGGTTGGTTCAAAAAATTCATTTGGAGAAAATTGTTGTGAGGAATTTTCTCCCCAACTCAAATTGAGCCATTTCATCAATATTACATCTCTCGAAATAATGAGTTTGCAATTTAGAGGATTATAAAGACGATAGACTTTGGACTCATTGTTGTAGCCAATAAATATGAGTTTTTCACCTTTTGTGTCGAGCTTGTCTCGATTTGGAGCTGAGATATGTGAATACACAATGCTACCAAAAATCCTCAAATGATCAACCACGGGTTTCCTCTTGTGCCAAGCTTCGAATGGCGTTTTGTTCCGTACAGCTTTCGTCGGACACCTGTTCAAAATATAAATAGAAGTATGAACAGCCTCATCCAAAAAATTTTAGGTACTCCTTTGCCGATCGTCATGCTCCTCGACATCTCCGCGATTGTGCAATTTTTCCTTCCAGCGACTCCATTCTGTTGAGGACTTCGTCGAACCGTGAGTTGCCTCTGAATACCATTTTCCTTACAATATACCATGAATGGATGGTATATAAATTCTCCTCCTCGATCCGTTCTGAGTGTCTGAATTTTATAATGACTCTGTTTCTCGACAAGAGCCTTAAACTTCAGAAACGTAGCAAACGCTTCGGATTTTTCATTTAGAAAATAAACCCACATCATCCTTGTAAAATCATCAACAAATAGAATGAAGTATTTTTGGTTACCGAGAAAAGGAGTTCTCGTTGGTCCCCGGAAATCCGCATGAACAAGTTCCAGCGGTTCCCTCGCCCGCCAAGTTGTTTTTGGAAACGGAAGTCGATGCATTTTCCCATACACGCATCCTTCACAAATTTCTGTTTGTTGATCAATATTTGGTAGGCCTATCATCATGTTCTTTTGCTTGAGCAACTTCAGCCCCTTGCCGTTGAGATGTCCGTATCTCAAATGCCAAAGTTGAGATTGTTCAAAATTTTCTCCCTTTAACGCCACTTTCTCTTGAAGAGGGATGATCATTGGAAACACCTTGTTTGGACTCATAGGAACATAAGCAATAGTATTATTGCTTTTGTTATCAAAAATTCTGCATTTTCCATCGTCAAAAAATACCAAATATCCCTTCTCCAATGATTGTCCAACACTAAGAAGATTACTCGTATGATTTGGCACATAAAGAACTCCTTGAATGAGTTTTTTGTTACCTCCTTTAGTTTGAACTGCAATAGTTCCCTTTCCTTCAGCCTTGTGTAGCTTGCCATCGCCGAGTTTTACCTCCGACGAAAAGTTTTGATCAAGCTCAACAAACAACGTCCTTTCTCCGGTCATATGGCTGCTACACCCGCTATCCAAATACACATGATGGTTGATGTTGATCCGTCATGCAAGAAAATAATTGCTCTCTGGCATCTTTGATGATATTTGCTTCATTTTTCTCCGATGGTTGGCGTTTGGCACTTCTTGCACTTGAACCGGCATCATGATTTGCTTTCTTGCAAATTAGGCAGCCGCTTGTTGGTTTGAATTTCCACCATTAGTCCTAAAATGACTTGGATGGCCTCGGCCTCTTCCTCTCGTATGATTTGAACCGCCTCTTCCCTTATAATGCCATGAAGTATTTTTGGTTCCTTGCATGTTCATCTTGGAGTCAAACGCTTGCTCCAGGGATTGATTTGAGGATTTATTGAGGCGCTCTTCATGAACTTGTAATGAGCTTGTTAGTTCACGAAAAGTGAACTTGGTCAGGTCCTTCGACTCTTCGATCGCGGCGACGATATATTCGTATTTAGAGGAAAGACTCCTCATAACTTTTTGGACAACTTTCTTCTCTTCAATAGTATCTCCAAGGCTTCTGATTTGATTGACGATCTCAGCAACTCGAGTGAGATAGACTTGCATGGCTTCGTTGTCGTTTTTCGCCAATTATCGAATTCTCTCCAAAGATATTGGAGTTTGATTGACGTTACTTTTCCGTTTCCTTGAAAACCTTCTTTGAGAATATCCCATGCTTCTTTGGATTTTTTAACGCCATGAATTCTGGGATAGATAGTTTTGCTTAGACCTTGTTGGATGAACTTTAGAGCACTAGCATCCTTCTTCCGATTTTTGTTGTACTCTTTTTGATGTGCGTCTGTCCATTCTTCTTCATCGGAGGACTCGCATTTCATTTACTTGAGGTGGTGGCTCTGCATATGTTTCTTCAACAACCTCCCATAGATCTTGCGAGATAAACAATGTTTCCATTTGACTACACCAATAGTCGAAATTTTCTCCGTCAAAGATTGGAACTTGATTCGGAGTGTAAGAAAAACATAGTCGCCACTTGATTTGAAGCCATCTCACGTAGTGTATGAGTGCTCTAGGCTTAGTTCTTTTAGAAAAAAAATGATGCTTGCTTTGATAATTTCTTGCGTGAGCTTTGTGAGGTGGAAACGATGAGGTGCTTGCTTGAGAATAAGGTGTTTGCTTGGGAAACTTCACGTGTATGCACAAGTGAGATATTATGTGTGGTTGAAGCTTAAGGTGCTTGCTTGGATTATAGATTTCACGTGCATGGAGATGTGAGGGTGAATTTGTTTTTTTCAAGGCTCTGATACCACAAATTGTTGGATACAAAAGAGAGAAATTGGAGATTTGCAGTGCTACGACACTTGATTGAATGTTTTGTATTGCCACTTCAATCATAAGATTACATCCCAATATATAGAGATAAACTTCAACAACAAAGCACGATATTTTTGACAATAAGAAAACATGTTCGGTAGCTTTAGGTTTTCTTGTCTAATGGATGTTTTTTTTTTTCTTTAAGGTGGTAGCATACAATTTATTCTCTTGTTCTCATTAATATGAAGTTGCAAAGTATGACTTTAACATAAGTCATCTAATTCAGTGGCAGTTGGGAACAACCATAGGAAACAATCAAATGTATGCAAACAATCAATTGGCTTGTACATTTCATTGTAAGTATTCTTGGACGACTAACGTCGAAGAAAACTGAAGCAGATGAGAGAAACTATAAACTAATATTAAATCAGCGAGCAAAACATATACATTTCTAATTTAGTGTTGCATCTTCTTCCTTTTTAATGAATGATAAAAGTATAAACCTCTAACTAGTAGCTTATTCGACCTTTTATGGTTGGTAATAAAATATGCAAAAATTAAATATAATACATCACAATCGCCTTAACATTTTAGGTAAATGGTAACTTAAAATTGGTCACCATGATAATAATCTCTTCAATTTCACAACTCACGAGAATTAGTTTTCTGTGAATGCAGTTTCCTTTTCCAGAAGAAAATTGAGGGGATTTTAGCGGAGCAATGATGCTTTTCTAGATACACTAGAAACCTTTTACATGTATGTGTTAAATCGTAAGTTATTGTATCTATGTGTTCCGTTATCTTTAGCCCATATGCGGTTTTGATTTCATTAATATCTGTACTTTGGTTTTGCCTTATAGAATACATGGCATAAAATTGAGCTTTGGAATGACGACATCATGGCTGACATGGTCGAATACCTTAAAGTGTACTACGTCGTGGAGTATGGACGTATAAGTCCAAGTATCGATCGATAGAGAGAACTCAATTAATCCTAAATAATATTCCTCCGTTCAATTTAGACGAAGAAACAATCTTCATAATGGTTGATTGGTACACAAATCTCTAAATGCAAAGTAGTACATAACTTGAAATATGATAAGTGAATATAAGCTGGACAATGACAAACGTGACCAACGCACGTACTCGGCACAGATTTTCCTAAGCCTTGTTGCAATCAATTACACAAATCAACATGAATCAAGTTGAGTGAAATTTTCATATATAGGTGCGACCCGATTTTCTCGTAACTAACAACCCTATGTGATAATAAACCAACTTCCAAAGGCACACATGAAATATACTTATAATAAAGACGATGATTATGACATAACAACCTCGACTGTAGCAAACCCAAAAATTAGCAAAAAGCCACCATGTGTATTTTGGCGAACAAGGACTAAATCAAATTGGAACGCACTAAGATAATACCGACAACTTTTTATTCCGGCGACAGATAAAGAAACAAAGAGGGGACGAAATCGGTAAGACAACATGGGCTCTTGCACGCCATTGATATCTTGATAACTAGTAAGGATATCAAACATCGACGCACTCTTATTCGGCGATATTTGAAAAGCCACGCAAAACAACCTCAACAACACACGCCTACATACATATATTTCATTATTCATATGTAACCGCCGCGCGCTTGGATACATCAACTGAATGGCTTTGTCTTACCTATTCCCTTATTGATATGTTGCCTTTTTCAAACTTTAAGCCCATCTGAGGTTATATCCAAGTGAGTAGGTAAGACAAAAGACAACTTAATTCACCCATCAACTCGGGCCATATCCCATGCCACATTCACCCATTTTAACATTTGCAGTTAGCGAACGCCCGCAAATTCGCTTTAGGTAATCAGCAGCGGACTCCAGGCAAAGGATGCAGTCGTTGAGGATTTCTGCGAGTCGTTTCTCGCAGTATGCAAAAGCAAGAACGTATATGCCGGCCCGAGTATATTGCAGGTTGGGAAAATCAATAGTCATGTAGGCCAACTCACTATAATCGTATAGGACTTCAGCTTGATAACGGCTGCCCACCGCAAACTCGTCGGGCGAGCACTAATCTCCATCCACAGTTGTGTTTGGAACGCCTTCAACTGGTTTAAAGCACAGAAGCGCAATAGTAATAACGGCCCCATACATCTTTTCTTTATTTGGTGGTATAAGCTGTTGGAAACGGTGGTTTGAGTTGCGATTAACTTATATAATGTATGGATCCTTGTTATTGACTATTTCTCTGGATTCAATATAGATGACAACAGTACACATCGATATGTTCGACAACTAATGATATGATTGATACATGGCGGACATTGATACCTGATGATTCGTTGTCCTTTGTTGGGCATGAGTATACTGCTGGATAGATGAAAGAAGATGGCGAAGAACGAATAATCTGAATGAGGAGAAATCCGTCCTCAGATGCAATGGGGAATCGAGACAAGGAGAAATCAAATGCAAGTTATTTAATTCACATCAAATAATCGTATTAGATAGGTAGTAATATTACCTATTAATACAAAAATAGGCCCGTCACGCTTTTGATAAAAATATCAGGCTGGCACAAAAAAACCCAATGGCACGAGCTTGAAGCTTGAGGCGAGTTAATTGTGATCCATAATGATGCTTATGTGCAATTAACTATGCATAATTAATACTACTAGGTTTAGACCCGTGCGATGTACGGGTTGTTAATGACGTGTCAATGAAAAGGATGACATCGTATTTGATTGTATATGTGTAAATATATGAATAAAATAGTTGTCCTTTTCTTACCTCCAGGTGTGTTTTCTACTTGTAAGTAAAAGTACCGTCAAGATCAAACCGAGAAGAGCCCTGGAGCTTATTGAAAAAATATGGTTTTCATTTTTACCCCTATATGTGAGTGGAATTACATAGGTAAAATTGTTACATACGTTGAGTTTGGAAGTTATCGTATATCATATATACAAAAGTTTGATATTGAATACCAATCTATGCTTATATGAGAGTTTATTTACTAATTGCCATGTCGCATAGCAATATAAAAGTTGGATAGGAGATACCAATGTAGGCTTCTATGTTGATTTATTTAAGAAAATTGTCATCCCCTTATAGACTATCAATACTGAGTATTTTTATAGTATTATAAACGTAGTAAGCATGACCATTTTAGCTCTACATTTGAGTGGAATTACATATACCATTATATATTTGAGCAAAAACATTATCCGCTTGATTCCAGGACATCGTGTGGACATTATTCTTGGTCATATATAGAATGGCATTTGTAATTCCACTCACATAGATGACTAAAATGGTTATTATTTTTACTAATTTTATAATACCATAAAAACCCTCAATATTGATGACGTGGCACATATCAGTAGTCCATAAGGGGATGGGAATTTTCGTAAATAAATTAATATATAAGGCTAAATTGGTATCTCATATCCAACTTTTGGCGATTCGTTAATAAACCCTTATATATGTTTAAGTTGTGAATCCATATCAAATTTTCATCCTAACTATATTTGTTAAAAGAATAATTAAACGTACTTTGGATTGAATAGTTCATACTTACCAACACCTTTAATATGGGGGAAATGGTGCTACCCATCGACTGACCTTGGAGATGGAAATCCCAAAAGTTTATAGAAATCTGATTTTGGAAGACTGTTGAGGTTATTAGTAATTGAATAAATTTTCGTTAACCATGTTTAGTTTTTTCACCCATGTAATTCCACTCACATATAAATAGAGGTTTCATCTTTTCAAGCCACGCTTTGGTATTTGATTAACCATCCCATGGTGCCTGAAACATCCCGTCAAATAAATACAACGTAACTTAAGACCGTACCAAGATCACTTCCATGAAAATGCACGAAATAACTCAGCATTAAAACAAAAATTCCCCGGAGTTTTTACAATTCGATTTTTGCTGCTTGGCGGCTGACACTTGTCTTTAGGCTTCCAAGAAGCCCTAGCCGTGTACCAATCAATATATAGTTATCAACGATAATGTTATTTAGTTTCTTGGGCCGAATATTATGAATTAGTATTAGGTTTGTTGCCCTTATGATCCAATAAGTAAATAGGTCCATTTAGCTTTAGAATATATATCAATCCGATATTGATTAGATAATGTTGAATCACGCAACAAATAATATAATTGATATGCTTACTGTGTGGCTCGTTGTTCTTTATTAGGGTTAGGATTTAACTGAATCTAATTCAATTTATGTTATATACAATTTCGTGAAGAGTATTTATCGGCTATCTGTTGGAAGAATAACTTCATGAGATTTATAATGGTTGGTAGTTTAATATTATCAATTTCAGAAATTAACACAGTCTGTAATGATGATTGGAGAATTTAGTTGTGTAGTTTTCATTCATTTATTTTTCAGTCATGTAGTTCTCAGTCATCTATTATTCAGTCGTGTATTACATAGCACCTAAGCTAGGAATGTTATATATAACAACTGTAGTTTTCAGCCGTGTATTTTGGAAAATGTGAAGTTTATTTTAAATCTTTGTCAGCACTGTGAAGTAAAATGTTGTAATGATTGGAGATTTCAGTCGTGTAGTAAATCTCTGGAAAATGTGAATTTTATTGTAAATCATAAGAATTTATGGATGTAAGTTTTTGTAAGACGGCGTAAGAATGCTAATATGTCCTTATGTTTATATGACTGCGTAAGACTGCAAAAATATAAATAGAAATTTTTTAGGTAAACTCTAGAAACGTAAGTTTGCAAAACAGTAAGAGTGAAGCCGTTAGACCGATTGTTTTATTCACTACTCCTTGAGAAGATGATAGCCGATCTTGTAAGAAACAAAAACATCGATACATGCATACTCCATCTGAGCGTAGCTAAGAACTCTGTTCTCCCAATTGCTCAAAGTCACCTTTTTGGGCTTACTCATCACCATCCCACAAACCACCCAAGCTAGTTCTTTTAATCCCGGTCCTCGGAAATACCCTGGGGGCCAACGTGCCTTTCAATAGATGTCACGTCGACAACATTCCCGTTGTTAAACAACGCATTGTCGCGGATTAGTTTCGCCATATCTTCCGCTATTGCAACGCCGACGAAGGTGACATTTGGGTTAACATGAAATTCTTGAGTGATCCACTGATTTCGTCGAGATGAGCTAGCTGAATGATGATGCATTTACGGTCGATGCACAATTGCGGAGTTGGGATGGAAACATCAACTTGCTGAAGCCATTCCGTTACAGTGGTTGGGTCGCTGGTCACTGTTGTTACGATGATCATATCGCTGAATTGTACATTAAAGATCCTCGTTGACATTGTAGCTGATAATCTAGATTCTATAGCCAATTTTTTTTAATTTAGCACCTTCTGCTCTTCGTTTGTGAAGTTCGCATATATTATATAGTCATATGCTAAGGAAAGCAAAGAGGCATATAATTTGCAGGCGACATTTGGTATGCACTCATTAATGTTTATGGAACGACGAAATTAGGACGGGATGTCTGGATGCATTCCATAGTGAGTATTGGATACATGAATGTTCGTAATTTGAGTTTGATGAGTAGGAATTTCAATAGTCTTCTCGTTTGATGCCACATAACACGTCAGCAACATTAAATTTTGCTAAGAAATACAATAATGTTAATTTGGAAACTATGTGTACCGTAGTGAATTTTAGATATTTTGTGCACTTGATAAGAAGAGAATGTTTGTTTCTCAACCCCATTTAAACTGTAACATTCCTCTCTATATTTGTGAATAAGTTTGAAATTGCTTCTATTAAATCTATGTCCTTTTAACTTTGTGAGTAGTTTTTTGTTATACTGTTTTGAACGTTTCATTTTATCTAATTCAATTTATGTTGTATAGAATTCCGTTTTATTGATTTAAATGTAAGAGTATTTATCCGCTATTTGTTGGAAGAATAAGGTTATGAGATTTATTATGGTTGGTAATTTAATATTATCAACTTCAGAAAGTAATCATCACTAACCCGAACAATTTCATTGTTAGTTCTCGTTTAGGTACAGTTTGTATGATTGGAGAATTCAGTCGTGTAGTTTTCAGCCGTGTAGTTTCCAGTCGTGTATTACATAACAGCCAAGCTATTAATGTTATAGATATCCACGGCAGTTTTCAGCCGGGGTAGTTGGAAGCTGTAATTTATTGTAAATCTTTGGGTGTTCTGTCAAGTAAAATCTTGTAATGTATTGCAGTCGTTTAGCAGTTCTGTAAGGGAGATGTTGATGAATCAAAATTGTTGAATAACTTTGACAGGTTGTTTAAATATTACTCAGTATTGTATATGGATATATTTTAGTATAACACATCATTAAATATAGCTCAGTAATTCGCTATCGTCATGAATTTCATTACACTGGAAAAGTGATGCATTAAGTTGCTATAAACTTAAGCGTTTTGGTGAATTGGTTATTCAACAGATATGACATGAATGAGCCCATATGTTAGCTCTGGCAGTAGTTGCAATAAAAGACCTCAGTGGTTCCGAATAGAATTTCAAACTATGAATCGATCTGTGATCAACTTACGTGATCACTGATAGATTTAGGCTTTTTAACAGCCATTTGATTGTTACACGGTTGAGCTTCATCAATTTGTACCCTGCGCTTTTTTTCGACTTGTACAACGAGCTCTTCAACATATAAAATTGTGAATATGCTTTTATAAGTAATCCTTCCGTTTTATCCATGCCATCGATCTTATCTTATCTTCACCGAACGACCTTTATTACACCAACCTTTGAACTTGTCAGTTGTTCACCATACCTCAGATCGATCACCTCTCCCTAGCCGAGATTTGTTGAACTTTAGGAGTTTGATAGAAAGTTCATTCTGTATATTCATCTGTGGTAAGGATGGCAATGGGGGGCAGGTCAAGACCCGGACCCGCCTAGACCCGCCCCTAGTGAATCAGGGTTTTTTTCTGTTCGGGTAATGGGTCCGAAAAATCTCAACCCGGCTGTGTCCGGGGAGGTCTTGGGTCTTGCTAAACCGGCCCCGAGAACCAAACCGAGACCCGCCCCGATATATATTTTATATTTAAATTTATTTTTATTATATATATATATAAAGTGTTCGAATTATTAATAAAAAGCTTTGTAGCCTACTGGATAAGTCTTTAGTAAAGTTACTATAGGTCATGGAATCGAATTCTAGTTTTGTCTCTTTTTAAAAAATGCGAATTAAAAAATAAAAAAAAAAGAAAAAATAGCTTTCCGGGTCTGTCAGACCCGGTTCGGGTCCGGCGCGGGGCGGGGCGAGTCCCGGGTCCCCTTAAAAATAACCGGGGTGGGTCCTGAGTTTGACCAAACCCGACCCATACCCACCTCGTTGCCATGCCTAATCTCTGGCAGGAGGAGACACACATATATATATTATATATACAAAGATTATGATCCTACTTTAATGCATTACATCAATGACTAAAATAGATTATGTCTATCCCCTAGTCAAGCCAAGTAGTTGATATCTATCCCCCATTAATCATGCAAACATGTCAACACTCCCCCTCAAGTTGGTGCGAAGATGTCTTCTAAGCCCAACTTGTCTTGAGATTTTCGAAAGGCTTCAATAGAGACTGCATGTGTTAAAACGTCTGCTAGCTGTTCACTCGAGCGAACAAATGGAATATCAACTGACCTTTGGTTAAGCTTTTCCTTTGCTAGCTGCTATCTATTTCAGTGTGTTTAGTTCGATCATGTCACATCGAACTGTTTGCTATTTCCGGAGCTGCATTATTGTCACAGTGCACACACATAGGCTCTTTAGGTGGCATGCCCATCTCAATCAGCAACAATCTAATCCATAATAGCTCTGCTACTCCGTGAGCCATGCCTCTATACTGCTCTGCCGACGACCTTGCCGTAACATTGATTTTTGCTTCTCCAAGTGAAAAGGTTTCCACTAACAAATGTGAAGTACCCAGAGGTTGATTTACAGTATGTATACCCTTTAACTTCTATATGCCCATGCTTCTTAAAGGTTAGCCCTTTTCTAGGTGTCCCCCTTTAGGTAACTTAAATCCTCATAACTGCAACCATATGATCTTCACTAGTTTCATTCATAAACTGACTTACCACACTGAGCATATGCAATGTTTGGCCGTGTGTGAGATAGGTAGCTTAGCCTCCCCACCAACCTTTGATACCGGTCTTTCTTTGTTGGCACTTGATCTTGGTAAAGGGCAAGATGATGATTCTGAATGATACGAGTCTGAAAAGGCGTACAATCTCGCATACCTGTTTCAGATAAAAGATCAAGTATATATTTTCGCTAGGACAAGTATATACCTTGTTTTGATCATGCAACTTCCATCCCCAAGAAATATTTCAATCCTTCTAAATTTTTCATTTTCGAATGCCACAGACAGTTGCTTTTGCAGATTTTTTATTTCCTCTGCATCATCGCATGTAACAATCATATCATCTACATAGATTATTAGAAGAGTAACTTTTTCCTCCTTACGTTTAATGAACAAAGTATGATCTGAGCTTGCTTGATGATACCCATTTCTTTTCATAACATCAGTGAATTTCCCAAACCACTTGACACGCTCAAATAATAGCAAGTGAACTAGGTCGAGCATATAGTAAAATGGACGAAGTCTGAGTATCGATCCACGAAGGCAGCTTGATTAATTCTAAGACATTAATCCTAATTCTAATTTAGACTAAGAGAATTTTTATTGTTTTGATGATTTGACAGAAGAGATAAAAGCACAAATAATAAAATAAACGCAAGTAAAATAGATGAGATAAAAAAATAACTGACTACGAGTGACCAAGGTACATGCTCAGCACAACTAATTCCTGCGTCTTCATACAGTCTATCCTATCTAACCATCATGAATCTCAGTCAAGGTAAAATTTCCTAAGACAATCGCTAATCGTTTGTCCCGCAATAGCGATCCAATGCGATAGAGAATCAACCCGTATATGTCTATATGATTGTAGTTTCTACCCACACATTCAATCTCTATGAAATTCCCCGAGCTTAAACGCTTTCGGCGCTTAAGGATTGGGAACCCACACATACGAAATTGAATTCCATCTATGCTCGGATTTACGTAGTGATGTTCGATGTTTATTGTTATAACCGGTATAATCACTTTGTCCGTCTCATCAACCAACCAATAATCATGCATATGTTGATCAGGCATACACAAGCATTAAACTCAAACAAAGAACAAATAACTCGATTCACACGATCAAATAGGATAAGAAAAATATTAATACATAGTCATTATTCAGCCTATCATGGCCTTAATCACTACAGAACCTAAGCTTGCATATTGACAAAAACACAAAATATTTAATGTCGATATATCGGGAAATAATATAAAACTTCGCCTATCATGATGAATGAATCACGTCATGTTCCCTCGGAGTATCCGTTGTATATCACGGAAGGAAAGCCTCGCAAGCCGTCAATCTTCTTCTATAGTTGTCGCGCTCTTTTTATTCTTTTTTCAGCCGTAGGTCTGCTTTTTTATTTTCAGCCGCAAGGTTCTTTAAATAGGTTAGCCTCTGACCGACTTACTCCTTGATCTTTTGAATATCCTTTGTCTTTTAAAATTCAAAATTTTTGTCAGCAATCATTGTAGATTTATTTGACTTTTTTCCTTGCTTGGGCACGTGTATGCATATGTATTTGGCAACTAAATTTGCTAATATTTCGTCCTCTCTCATGTGTCTTAGAATCTTCATAATATCCAATTTACTTTGACTTATTCTTCTTTCCACCTTTCAATATGATAGTTTCGGCTAATTGGACATGGATGAAATAATCTTGATAGCCATTGACTAGACTAAGAGCTCATAAAATCCCCATGGCCACCAACGTTGCCTTTTACATGGTGGAAGTGACACAATGCTCCATGTGCTTCTCTTTTGTAATGCATCCATTTCAGCTTGCATCGCTTCTGCCCCCTTGGATTTTCTAGAGCTTCTTCAACCTTTGTATGTATCTTTATACTCTCCATTATATTTATGAAGGCTTGATGTTGTGATGACAACCTATGAGTAGAGACAAACTTGCCAACTGCATAACGGGCTTTTCCTCGGGAGAGTACCTATCAGGTGGTTTTCCGCAATTCTGTGTAGAAGGCAAATAACGAGTTGGCGCATGTAGTTGATGACTAAGGCTTTCAAGACTGCTTAATTCGGCCAAATGCGATTGCTCTTGGGTTGGTACTTGAGGAGAAGATGAGAGGGTATCTTCTAAAATATCATCATTACTTTCAGCAAGAGCGTCGTCTGGTTCATTTGATAGTTGAATTCCTTCTCCTAACTCAGAAAACTCCATTGGTACTTGAGGAAGATCAATCCAACTGTAGTTATCATATATTATCTCCCCCTGAGGACTAAAGGTGGTTTGATCACTGACGAAATATCCTGACTCCGATAAGGTGACATCCATGCTAACATACATATGGTGAGTAGGTGGATGATAACACCTATAGCCCTTTTGTTGAGGGTGAAAACCAAAAAAAGACACAACGTACTGCACAAGGATCGGGTACGTTGAGTCTTGTGGAGATGCACATACGCGACACACCCGAAAACCCAAGGTTCTAATTGTAATACATATGGAATGTGAATATATTGGCTAAATACCTCCAGTGGAGTCTGAAAGGACACAACTCGTGACGGCATCCTGTTCATGAGATATACTGCATAAGTGACTGCGTCGACCCAATAAGTTTGAGGAACACTTGCCCTAATAAGAAGTGCTCTCGCCTTTCAAGTATGTGTCTGTTCTCTTGTTCAACAACTTCATTTGTTGTGGGGTGCGCGGACATGTGGTCTCATGTAGAATTCCATTAGCTTGAAAAATATTTCGAGAGCTCGATGTGTATGTGCTAGCCGCCATTATTAGATCTTACCATCTTTACCGAGAAAGAATATTGTGTTTGAACCATGCTATAAAAGAAAAAATAGCACTTACATCACTTTATGCTTCATAGTGTATAACCACGTCATCCGGGTGCAGTCGTTGTTGCAAACAATTCGTTTTAACAAGTAATAGTGTACGTAAGTATGACCCAAAGGACTGTGTTACTAAGTACAGAAATTATATTAATTCGAGTTTTATTTGAACAATTACAAGTTGGTGTTTGATGAAACGATAAAGAAAAAAAACAGATAAATAATAAAACACGGTTTAAAGGTAAATGACCAAATAAATAACAAGGCACGACAAAACGATTTCGATCAAAGATAAATCCGGGGACTCCGACTTCACCAAGGCCAATCATGCTATTGATTTCAGTTCTCAAAGGAATACTTAATCTTATGTTGACGATGGATTTTTCCGTTGTAATTATCAATCTATCTCTAGCATCGATAACCTATTCTAACATGTGAACCCTACATTTCTGTCAAGATTTCTACACGTAGAACGCATTAAACTCAGAAATCATAAATCATCGCACTAGTCACGTAACTATCTCTAGCTTGTTCTAAAGGTATCATACGGACACGTTCAGATAATCACCTCTCAATCTCATATTTAAACACCTATTCACACGAAAGTTGATCAGAAATTCGTAACTATTAATAACAGATTATGGTACTCAACATAGCGAGAGAGTCTCAATAGCATACGAGCTGAAAATCAATAGCAATCATGTCTGGCTACATTGTAGCCCTAGATAATAAAATTAGAACACATTATAATTCAACAAAAGCATCAAACTAAACATGTTCATAATAAGAGATAAACAGAGAACGAGAGACCGTATCGAAGATGTAGTCGGGTTGTGTTCTGCTCGCCCCATCTCTCGGTGACTGTAGTCTGCCTTCTGTCTATCTCCGAGGTTGAGGCTGCTCGTCTGACGTGTGTTGCTCCATCCGACGCTGCTGCTAGAGTGTGAGAGCTCCTACTTATAGGATATCTGGTGGTTGTTTCGTTGAGTCTTTTCGTCGAACATGTGGTATGCGTCTGAGGTTGGTGCAACTATTTGGTCTTTCCCACCACCTTGAGTACGTTAGTGCCATCTTTAGCTCGAGTCCTGCTTCAGCTAAGGTTGAGCTACTAAGTTTCAGCTTTTTGGATGGGTGTGCTGCCGAGTGATGCCCGTGCGAGGTGCGCCAGTGGAGGAGAGCAGTTGTGTCTTCGAATTTTTATGGGAGATATCCTCTATCGATGCTTGTTCTTCCCCTTTTATTGCTCTCGATCGTCCTTTAGAAAACATCTTTTCCCCATTCCTCTCATTCAACGTCTTTTTTCCCCATCTTATGCGGATGTTTTTTTCAATGTTTCAAGGACCTTGTCTCCTTCAGCCTCGTTTATGGAATGGACTGATTAATTTGACCAAATCTCATAAATTTCAGAACAGCCCCGAATCTATGATAAAATTGCATAAAGACCCCAAAGTGGACAAAACTATCATCATAGCTTAATATGACCACATTAAGCTGAAATCACGACTTACATCCCGCAATTGACTCGATATAAACCCGCGAAAGATCACCTAAGTATCGGCGCATCAGTCGTCAATGAATGTAATAACCA
Source organism: Craterostigma plantagineum (assembly GCA_027422505.1). Lineage (NCBI taxonomy): Eukaryota > Viridiplantae > Streptophyta > Magnoliopsida > Lamiales > Linderniaceae > Craterostigma > Craterostigma plantagineum. The sequence goes on along the minus strand of JAPQWV010000013.1, from coordinate 6,827,600 downwards.
TCGAGTTTCAGACTGCAACGAGTTAGGAGCAGGTCCCCAAACATCCGAGTGAATTAGCTCAAATGGAATTGTTCTCTTTGTTAAACTTGGCGGATATGAGATGCAACGACTTTTTGCCAAAACTGCACACGTTACATTGAAGAGCAGAATCTGATATAACACCAACAAAGATGGAAATAGTTTTTTCAGATAACCAAGAGACGCATGTCCAAGACGGCGATGCCATAACCAAATTTTTCTTTAGTCGTCATTATTGCAACTACAAGCTTTATTTGGGTAACCAACTGCAACATCGTCGACATAGTACAATCCTCTCCTCTTAGTACTACGCCCAATGATCGTTTGAGTCTGAATATCGTGAAGTAAGCAAAAAATTGGGAAAATGATGACAACACATTGTAACTGCTCCGTGATTTGGCCATAATGATTAGATAATGAAGGAACAAGTAAACAATTATGTAAGGAAATTGTAGGAGTAAGTGATATTGATCATGCACCAATGACGTTAGTGGTCTCCCCATTAGCAGTTAAAACACTTTTCTTCGACGATGAACTCGTGTTATGAAACAGATATTTGTTGTAGCTCATGTGTTCTGTAGCTCCTGAATCAATAACCCAGCCGATATCTTGTGTTGTAGATACAGAAAGACCTTTTCTAGTTTACCTGAACTTTCCAGAGATATGCGGTTGGATAGAGACAGCAATTCACCATACTCAGAAGGTTGCACAGTTGTTGTCGCCACAGAAGCCACACTCGATTAATTTCTACGGTGGTTCGCCATCTTTGCTAGAACCGGTCGTTTGTTGTTCCGTCCCTTGCATTGCTTTCGCTTTTCCAAAAAACCAGTCAGGATAACCATGAAATTTCAAAACATGTGTCTTAAGTATGGCGTGTTCCATTGCACTGGGTTCAACGTAACTTATCCTTTTCAGCATCTTCAATGGCCCGAAGAGTTGTTTTTAGAAATATGGGTTTTGGAGATCATGGCCACATGAGAACCCTCCCCGAGCATGATTGTTACTTGTCGTTGGGGCTCTCGTCAAATCATATTAAAGCATTATCACCTCTGATAGAATCAAAGATTTCATCTCTAGACCTGCAAGAAAGTTATAAATTCGATCATTTTTTTATCTCATCATGCCGACTAGAAGGTCTGCAGCACATGTCAATTTTATGGGACGTCGTCTATCCATTTCTTTCCACACACTATTCAGCTCACCGTATACATGTGAAGAGGCCGTCCATTTTGCTTGTTCTTGTTGCCTTGCAACGCAACTCATTATATTGTTCATCATCTGCTCCATCATATAACGTTTCGGTGACGCTATTTCAAATATCGGCTGTCGTTGGGAGATCAATGAATAGACTGAGGAGATGCGGTTCCATCGTTTTCAGCAGCCATCCACGTACAATTGCATCTTCTGTACACCATCTAGCATAGTCAGCATGCCCTTCATCTACTTTTGGAGTTTGGCCGTTAAATACCCAAATTTATTAATCCTGCAGCATGAACCTCTATAATGCGTGACTAGATCTTGAAATTTGTATCATTTAATCTGAAGCCAATGGGTAAGCTATTAGAGTTATTGAACTCGATTGGGTTTGTGATTTGGTTTTTTGGGGTAACAGCTGTATTTCAGCCATTTGAATCCCTTGTTTCGAGATTATAATGAGACATGGAAAAGAGGTTAGATTCTTGCGGTGTTCATGGATCAATTTGATTACGCTCTGATACCATGTTGAACATTGGTAGTTTGATAGAAAGTTTTTCTGTATATTCATCTCTCGCATGAGGACATATATATTTATAGATATATAATATATAGAAATATTATGGTGCTCATCTTGCGTGACCACCATCCATGGGCACCTGTTGTATGGAATTTTTTTGTGCCACATCAACATGTCAAATCAACCCCCAACGGGTTCACTAATCCCATGTGTAGGTTATAGATTAATTGAAAATCTCATTGTATGCTGATTTTGGCGCGTTGATGTGGTTGGTGCTCACGGTGAGCACCATAACATTACTCATATAATATATATATATATATATTATATATATATATAAACAAAGATGATATGATCCATTCATTAATGCATTACATCAATGACTACAATAGGTTATGTCGATCCCCCTAATCAAGCCAATTGAAGCCAATTAGTTGATATCTATCCCATTAATCATATACAATCATATCGACAAGATCACCATCATCATACCCTAGTTTTGGCTTGATTATTCACCAAAATTAGGTATTACGAGCGGTCGTGAGGATTCTTTTCATTACCTTTTGCATTAGCTACGTTACCATGTTAAATGTTCAATTCACCTATAAATTTAAGCGTGAATGGATCAGTGTATCATAGTTTGAATTTGTGTTTCATTCCGTCATAACCAAAATAGAATTATGCAATATATATATTTGATCTCCTGAACTTATATGTTATATATAATTGGCTGATTCATATTAGCTTTTATTTGCTTTCAGTTTCTTCATTTTTTCTATACATTAGTCATCCAAAATATTATCATGATATGGACGACTCATAAACATTACTCGTCCAAGTTACATTTGAATTTTCGTTGTCATAATTCCCAATTGCAGATAAGGACGTATTAGACACGCAAAATTCGATGTCTAAAACTAAAATATTACATCTATTGAGTTATTAGACACGGAGTTTACGTGTCTTCTTGTGTAGGTGTTCTCGTAGAAAATTTGAAGACGATGTATACCGCTTCTAAAGTGAAATTTGTCACATTTTCGTTCTTATTTCCGTATATAATGCGTGTCTAAATAAAAACATTAATCTATTTTAAAATAAAAATAAAAATCCTTGTCAGAATCAGTTTTTAATACGGATAATTTAGACACAAATCCAATTCAGTATCTATTTTTTGTATCTGATGCTATGTTTTCTTGTTGTGAAAGAGCTCAATCGTCATCTTGTATAATATGCAAAACTCACCGTCTTCTTCCAAAGCATACTTCCTGCAATATATACCACAGAAACTATAGTGACTTGTCAGGGAATTATTGTCCGCCAAATAATCATTTGTTGGACACAGGACATATGCCAATATATATGAATATCAATAAATATTCTTTCCTCACAAGTGCTTACTCTAATTCTTGTAATTGTCCCAAAAGCTAGTGACTTACCAAGGAATCCTCGTCCGCCAAATAAATCTTGTTAGTTTGCGACTTATCAGGGAATCCTTGTCCGCCAAAATTATTTGATGAACATACCATGTGTATAGTATAGCATGGTCAATATATATATATATATATATATATATATATATATATATAGAAGTTAATCGCAACGCTCAAACTTATTACAAAATCAAATCAAACTAAAAGGCAAAGGGAAAAGATGAATAAGAAGGCGAGCAGATATCGTCGGCCGTAGCTACTATTATTGCACTGTGCCTTATTACGACAGTCGATGGCGCTCCAAACACAACCGTCGCAAACGATTATTGCTCGCCCGAAGAGTTTGCGCGGGGCAGCCTTTACGAAACAGAAGTCCTATACGATTATGACGAGTTGGCCTACATGACTATTGATTATCCCAACCTGCAATATACTCTGCCTGGAAGGTTCGTTCTAGGTTTTGCATACTGCGAGCTACGACTCGCACAAGTCCTCGACGACTGCACCTTTTGCCTGGAAGCCGCTGTTGATTACCTAAAGCGAACTTGCGGGAATTCGACGACTGCGGCTGTTCAGATGGGGGACTGTGGCATGGCATATAGTCCAAAGTGATTGTTGGAAAAATTTATTGCCACGATATATATATATATATATATATATATATATATATATGTGTGTGTGTGTGTTTGGGGGGGGGGGGGGGGGGCACGCGAGCGTGTGTTTTCGACGTTGTGTAGCTTTTCTAATTATCACCGAAATAAGAAGTGAGGCGATGTTTGATATCCTTACTGTTTATCAAACTTTCGACATCGCAAGAGCTAGTGTTATCTTTTTTTCGTTTTTGACCTTAGGAGTTTCCTCACGCAATCAGCTATACATTTATGCTGCTGCAGCTCGGGGATGGGGTTAATCTTGAGGAATCATTTGATTGCGTCCCATATTCAAATAATATGAGTCATGATGTTTGAGCCTGTCACACCCCGACCCGTGTCGAAGCTGCAACAGCCGCCGCGTTTCTTAATAAACGCAAGGCTCGATATCTACTCACACTTAACGAATAAATATCCCACAAAAGAAACTACAACATAGTCGATGAGAAATATATATTTATATATCGAATGGGGTTTTAAACTACACAAAATCGTTCAGAAACCTCGACCAATGAAAGAAGGTATACGAAAATATCTACCACAAAGACGTACTATGCCAATGGATCAGCAAATGTAAAAGAAATGTGGAATACCAAATTAGAAGAATCAGCAGCGGAAACGACGTTCGAGAATGGCAAACCTCCAAGCAAAAGACAACGACCTAGAAGGAAATGTATATATATGGGGTGAGCAAAGCTCAGTGAGTAGATAATACGGACACACTTTACCCCCCGGAAGGTGCGCCGTTTACTATGAAATCATAACAAATCAAATATATCGACCATTCTATTTATACGATAAACTTTCCACCACTCATACGAGACAAATACGACCATTAACTATCACGAGACACCTCAAGTACGTCAACAAAATCCACGTAATCACATAAACGACGCGTGGGTGGCCATATCCTCCCTCGAACTGAGCTCCGTCCGAGTCCGTCACCGTAACTATAGACCGTGGACCGTAAACTGGCCTACCAACTACTATAACATGCATGTCCCACACACACAGTGACGTTGGCCAAATTCTCCCCCAACGACCACCCTTCAACGACAATCAATATCAAATCAACACATGGCACTGGAAGGGTGCAATCGTTGGGCCTCACTCACCCGGGTGTGCCAAGCCGCGGGCTACTTACTCGATTTGCCACTACGCACTCACCCGAACGTGGCCATTCGGGCTACTTAGAACCTGGTACCAAGTGTATGCAACAAACAAGACCAACCAACAATCCACAAACCCACGAATCAACTCAATATCGAACACTAACGTGCCATCACGCCGCGTGTCCCCGTGATCCTAACCGAAACCGCACATACGACCAAGACTCGTCAACCACACATATATGCATAACCTATAGCCTATAAGGCTCTCTATTACCACATAATAAATGACAACATAGAACGACACGACGAAATAAAACGACGACACAAATTGAAGACGTCTAATACGATGTAAATCGACCCGACGCGGGGTCCACACATCCCAGGAAGGGAAGGCGTCCCCGTATTACCCACTCACAGCGTATTCCAAGGTTTCGGCCTCCGCAGCTGCCCTCAAGTCCCAGTCGATGCACCTTCGCCTAAAATGTGACATCACAAGTCCAAGGGATTAATACATCGATATCCGTTAAAACTATAACATATGATAGATATTTGCTGCCCAAAAACTGCCCAAACCATCAGCGACGTCAATCTCTGAAAATGCCAAGAGGAAAGGGCAAAACCGAACGTAGGAATTGAGATTTCGAAATTTCCTTCAAAACTGCAGAAATTTTTGCTGTTTCAAGCAATAAATGCAAAAATCCGTAATAAATCGTAGAAATATCGGATCAAGCTGATTCAAATGGATATGGAAAGCCAAAGAAGTTGGCTTTCCACAGAAATCAGTTTCAGAGATTTTGGAGTAGTATAACTGTGTCAAAATTGTAGAATACCTAAACTGCGCAGTATAATTTTCCTGTTTCGCGGCAGAACTTCAAAAATTCATAACAAATTGTACGTTTATCGGAAAAAGATTATTCAAGCTGTTCTGGAAAGCTAAGAAAGTCTTCTTTTCACAGAAACAAGTTTAGCAAGAATCGGAGTACTGTAGCTAGGTCAAAACTGTTAAAAACGAAGCTGTAACAATCTGAACTCGGTTTACAACAATCATACCAGACCTGAAGATTAAAAATTCATAAGAAATTGTAGGCTTATCCAATTGATCTGATTCCAGAGGCTGAGAAAACCTCAATAACTTCGCTTTCGATAGGAATAAGTTCAGAAACAATTGGAGCAAAATAACTTGATCAAATTTGGGAATTTCAGAAGCTGCGCGGGATTTTATTTCAAAAGAAAGGAATCCTAATATGATGTCGATGGCATTAAAAGTGAGATTAGAACACATCGTACCTTTCTAACCTTAATTCGAACTGGGTCGATACACGCAGAGGCTCGAATGATCATCTCGGTTGTTGTTCGTCTCCTTCCCTATTTCCATTTTATCTCACACGTTCTTTTGCTTTCAATGGAAGGAACATAGGACTAATATGGGAAGAATGTACTAGAACCAGAAATGGATTGGGCTGAGTATTTTTTTTAATGGGCTGAAATCGAATTAGGTTCAGGCTTTATGTTTTGCTTTTTGGGCCAATTAAAAATAGAACAGATGTTATAGAACCTATGACACAAGGATGAATATATATATATATATATATATTATACTATATTAAGGGTGAGGGGAGGGTAGCTATTAACTGCTAATTTGGTCTGTGTAATATTTATAATTTAACCTCTCTATTTCTAATTCATTAATTAAAATCACATTTAAACCACCCCCCCCCCAATTTTTAGTTATAATCATTATTTTCCTTTATGTAAAAATTATATTTCATCTACTAAACTTAAATTATAAATTTCAAAACTAGGATTAAAACAATTATATTTTAAGCACACGCATAGGTGAGCAGATAGTACTAGTATATATTATATGTGGGTGCGCGCGCCAAAGTGTGTTTTGTCGACTAACAGCAGGCCCGGATTTGGGCCAGTGCAAGCTGGGCTACAACACAGGGCCACCTATCGGGCCAATGGTAGATGGGGCCACCATTTTTAAAATATGATCTAAATTCTAATCTATTAATACATATATATGTATAAAATATAAGGGCCTATTTTTTTAATGTTGTATGAATGAAAGAACATATATTTATTTAGGGCCGAATTATTTTAGCTGTTGGGCTGAATATTTTAGGGCTGAAGGGCCTCCCAAGAACAGGGCCATATAAATTAAAAAGAGGGCCCTGACTAACAGTATTTGATATCCTTACCAGTTATCAAAGTATCGTCATGTTATTATCTAGTTGATTTCCCTCGCTCTTTGTTTGTTTTTTTCCTTTTAAATAACGCTGAATAAAAGTTGTTGATGTTTGTACGTTCCATAATCTTGATTTTAATTCTTGTTCTTCCGATGAGGATTTGAGGACGTTAAAAAATCATTGGAATGAACGATAAACAAAAAAACATAATTAAATATTGAGTCATTCAGGGTAATATTAAATTATTAATGATTATGAAATATAAGTGAGTAAAAAATAATGGTACGAATTGCATGATCTGAAGTTTGCATGATTACCTCTCATCTATTCATAGATTAAGATCCTGAACAAATTACAAAAACAATCTAAAGGAACATACAGTAGAAACTCTATAAATTAATACTCAATAATTTAATAAACTCTTTAATATAATATTTCCGGCTGGTCCCGACACGGGATAACGTACTAAATTAATAGATCTCTAAAATTATAAGATAATAGACTTTTGATAATTTCTATAAATTAATAATTTTATATGTAAAAACATTATCATATTACATGAACGAAGATATATTTATTAATATTACTTAAATGTAAATTAACACCGTGCAGATTATGATAGACTTGTGAGACTGAATGTTTAATCCTTAATTTGACATTCAATAAGGATATAGGAGATTGAAGGTTATTTGATGTTTGGGAAGTTTGAAAGGTAATATACACTATAAATTAATAAAATATTAATTTATCAATAAATTAATAATTATTAATTTATCGATTAATTAATAACTCTTTTAATTAATAAATTTGGCTGGTCCCAACCGTATTAATTTATAGAGTTTCGACTGTATATCTTACAAATTGAGTAGTAGTACAATGAATTCCGTTATATAAATAATCTAAAATGTTGGAATATATTACTACATCGTCTTTCAATTTTCCGGCGATACATGTCAATTGTATAGAAAACTGTTGTTTACGATGGCCAAAAAAAAACAAGGACAATAACATATTTAGTCGTTAGAGGTATGACCGCTTCTAATCTTCCATAGATGTCACTTTTACTCTCCAATATTAAATAAAACTTAGGTCGATTTCGTCTTACGATTAATTTTAAGCTCGCTTCGCTGTGGCGGGCAAGTAAGATGTGATATCACGTGTAGTTCAGTCTAAACTAATGATTATATTAATCGAGAGAGCAAAACAGTCCAAAATTTATAAAGGGTCTAAAAGGGATATTTCGGAATATTGGGGACCTCAAAGATCCGTACCTCAAACATTGGAGACGAAAATAATATCGTTGATCCTTTTTTAGATTTCTGACTTCCAAATTGAATACTAAAACAATTAGATTTGTATGATGATTTTTTATTACCGTAAAGATTCTCCAAACTGCAGAAATCCATTATCATCTCCTTAGTTGTCCATCCACTGTGAATATACCAATGAGATTTATTGTGATTATCGTTGAATCCAGTGAAAATAACAAAGGTGTCAACGCAAATATATAAGCGTAGTAACACATATGAAAATAAACTAAAAAAAAAGGCACAAAACCTAAAAGATGAATATTAAGGCGAGTCACCTCTCCATGACCATCGTGCTTCTATGCATGGTTGCTAATTGCTTCTATCAAGACGTATTTATATCTGTAAAAGGCGTTCCAAACACAACCATCGACGACTTCAACTGTTCGGACGTCTTATATGTGAATGGAAGTGACTATGGAGCTGAAGTTGAGTACGGTCTAGACGAGTTGGCTTACATGACTGTCAGTGAACCCGGCATGCGAAAAAATCTCACTGGACAATATGCCACGGGATTTGCATACTGCCAACCGCAACTCTTCGACCGACAAACCGACTGCATCATTTGCCTGGAGGAATCCGCTGACTTCCTGAGGGATGATTGCGAGCTTTCGCGCTCTGCGTATGTTGTAATGATAGACTGTGGCATGAGTTACGGTCCGGTTAATCAAGGAAGTCCTAATTGAAACGGAGAATAGTCGACATTTTAAAAAAAATGTGGTTTGATTTCTTAGTTTTCGAAATGTCCACGGAGCAACGCTAAGAATAAGAGCTATGATGTAATCGAAACGTGAATTGCGTGGAATCATTTGCTTAAAAGTACGCTTAATGATTTGGAAGATTTGCTATGGTGGTTCTTCGTCTGAAATCCCTTCAGTTTTACCGAGAGTAGGACGCATATGGAGAAAAGTTTCGCATGAAAAATAAAAACGTTTTTGTGTCTAGAATATGATGATAACTATGTTATAATGTTTGTTGGGCCTAGACGCTTAAGAATTAAGAATGAAGGTAGTGTTTATCAGGGCCGGATTTGGGCCTGTGCAAGCAGGCCTACAGCACAGGGCCACAAATCCGGCCATGTGTGAAATAGGGCCACATTTCCCACTGTATAACATATATTTCTTCGTCCCCAAGCGATTAATGCGTGAAATAGGGCCACAAATATTATTATATTCAGATAGGGCTACAGTGATAATTTAGTGCGGGTCTAAATAATATTATTATCATCATATAGGCCCAAGTCGATTTTCTAAACCATCAAATAGGGCCACAAGCTTTTCTTTTTTACTTTATTGCCTTTCACTTGGGCCAGGGCCACCTAAAACGAAAACAACGGCCCTGGTGTGTATCATATCTTAATTTTAAGTATTTAGGCTGACTTCTTTTATTATTTATCTTAGACAAGGAAATTATTTTTACTAGTTGTCATGAAGATCTATACTCATAAACTCCTAGAGCATGAGCTTGTATCATGTTAAATGACCAGTTCACCTGTAACTTAAGCGTGAATGGAAGGAATCTTATATTTGAATTTATATACTTTATTTCCATCAAATCAAGATAGAAAATTATGTAACATAATTTCCTTAATAAATCATCCTTGCTTACTATATATATGTGTGTGGTTTGTATATAAATATCATTTTCTGTTTCTTATTAGTTTTTATTTGCTTGCAATTTCTTCATTTTCCCTTTACATTTTTTCGGAGAAAAAAAGGGCCGACGCCGAAATTACCATCACTTTTCCTTACATTATTTCGTCCAAGAATTAACCATTAACTGGAGGAGCCCATACACATTGATGGTTCATAAACGTTTTGTTCACATACAATTATGTCTAATGCATGTATATGCTTTTAGGGTCATCGACATTTTTAGTCCCTTATGTTTAACCTATGGGTGTTCCATGGTCCCCGGTGTTTTCGAGTTACATTTTTAATCCTCGATGCTAAACTTTTTACTCTATTTTAGTACCTCCGTTAAGTGGGACGTTAGTTTTAACAGAAAAAACACGTGTAATGCTTACATTCCTCCTCAAATTTAAAGTATATAAAAAAATAAATTTCAAGAAAAAAAAGTTAAAACGATAAAGCCGAGCCAGCTCTCCACCACTGCCGACCTCGTCGTGCCACCACTATCGGAATCAGTCACCGCCGAAGCCGAGCAAACCCAGCCCTCGCCCGACCACCGAGGCCGGAATCCGTCACCACCGAAGCCGGAATCTATCACCATCGAAGCCGGAATCCATCACCACCGAAGCCGAGCAAACCCAGCCCTCGCCCAACCACCTAGACCGGAATTCGTCACCACCAAAGCCGGAATGCGTATCCAGCGAAGCCGCGCAAACCCATCCGTCGCTCCACCACCAGATCCGCCACCCACTCTCGCACCACTGCCACCAGCCACTGCCTCCTGCTCTCAGGATAGACCACCACCGCCAGATCTGAGGTCCCCCACCACCACTCGCAGTCGACACCCCTCGAAGCCATCGTCGACCTCGCCAGTGCTCTAAGTTCCACCGCCAGAGTCGCGGCTCGGTGCTCCACGTCGCCCGTCCACTGTCTTCCATCGTCGCCCAACACACAAACACAAAGGGAGAGAGAGAGAGAGAGAGAGAGAGAGAGAGAGAGAGAGAGAGAGAGAGAGAGAGAGAGAGAGAGAGAGAGAGAGAGAGAAAGGGGGAGTGGAGAGGAAACAGCGAGGGAAATGTCTGACATTTCTTAATTTTTGTTAAGTTTTATGATGAGTACAAATATGACACGTGTTTTTCTCTGTGAACACTAACATCCCACTTGACGGGACTGCAAATGTAACTCGGAAACATCGGGGACCACGGACGCCCATAGGTTAAACATAGTGCAAATTACGAGTCAGGCCCCAATTATATATTTAATTACAGATAAGGACTCATGTAAGTTACATTTATAGATAAAGACCCAATTTAAGTTTCATTTAGAGAAATGACTCATGTGTTACCACAGACCCATGAAGTGTTACCATAGACTAGACATGCCCAATCGCCGGTTAACCGTAACCGGCGGTTGGCGGTTAGTCCTTCCGCCTAACCGGCCGGGGGCGGTTGCTGGTTAGCCGCCCCCGATTGACGGTTAGACTAACCGGCGGTTACAACCGCCGATTTTTTTATTTTTTAATTTTTTAATTAATTATAGACCTTTTTGGTCTAAATGACTATGAGAGTTTTGATTATTCCGAGTAATTATGTAAATTGGGGGTACAAATTAGAAAATTCGATATACATGTTATAGGATGTTTAAGTATGTGAAAATGTTCGACTAAGTGCTTAAATGTGATTGAAGTGTTAAGAAAATCGAATTTGAATGATCTTGTGTTTAACTGGAATATTTATGTGATCACCTGGTTATGAACGTTTTCGTATGAATGGAATCTCATTGCGTGCTTTATATGGAAACTATATCATGTTCAGCGATATGTGAACTGAAAACGTGATTGAGTTATTTTAGGAAAGAATATCAATGTGATCATCCGGATATGAATGACTATGCTGTATATAAGGAAATGATATTCTGATTAAGTGCTTACATGTGATTGATCTATTTTAGGAAAGAATATCAATGATATATCTGTTGAGTGAGATATTATTTGACTCTAAAATCAGTGAATCAATGATTTATCTTTCCTTATGCGAATTGGGATTTATATTTTTGAAAGTGATTAATTGATTGGGATTATATGTGGTAATATGCTGATTGAGTCTATATATGGAATGTGTTGACAAACGGATTAGATTACCTTGGAAGGAAAGTAAGACTGTGGTATTTATGGTAAGAATTCATGTTGACCGTTGAGCTTAATTAGTTTATTCTTGGCATGATTTCTTGAGTTAATGCACGTGATAATTGAGTTGTCTCTTGCATATTTTCGTGCTTAACTTTCCTTGTGAAGTGTAGAAGCGATTATTGGGTATATATAGAAGAAAACACTTCACGTTGAAGGGTACACAACGAATACACAAGCAAACGAATCCCTTCGAGTTTTTGAGCTGAAATTTGCGATTCATTCGTAGTTTGTTTTGAGCTTGCGAATTCCGTACCCTTGAGCGAATCTTTAGCAACACCCTACCCTAAACCCTTGTCTTCGGACATGTTGAGCGCACAAAGGAGCACGGTTGGAGTCTTTCGCACGTGGAGGGACGAATTTGGTGGAATCGGTGGCCCTTCGGTAGCAAGCTGCATCCAGTCGGGGAATTGGTTTCTTGGGTAAAGGACGTGGATCGAAACTTGGCGTGCGACAGCCTAGGTGGAGGTCTAGTTTTCCAAAGTGCTTCGGTTGTGTAAGGGTCAATCATTTTGTAATCAGAACCGGTAATACCTAGTGATTGATTGGAACTCTTGGGGAGATCACACCCCAAGGGCAGGATTAAACCTCAGTTGGGGATATAACCTGAATAAAAATCTCGTCTCACTTTACTTTCTGCTATTTACTTTCTGTGAGACAAACCTGGAACGCGTGCAAATAACTAGGTGATATCGCCGAAACGACTTTTGAAAATAACTTGATATTTTGAAACAGGGTTAGGGAGATAATGTTGATACTCGTACTGCTTTCTGGGAAATAACATACTCTACAAATATCTTCTTAAAGAAAAGTATTTTTCAAAGAAGAACAAGCCAATTTTTTTTAGCCTAATTCACCCCCCCTCTCTTAGGCATATTTTATACTTCATTTGGTATCAGAGCGGGTTACTCAACGAAAGGCCTAACACGCCTGAGTTATGGCTTTTTCAAGTGATGTTTTTGCAGAGGGTCAATCCCACTCTAGGCCACCTCTCTTCGATGGAACGAACTACGCAGTGTGGAAGAACCGTATGATCGAGTTTCTGATCGCTGTCGACTACGATCTTTGGGAGACAATCATCAATGGACCATACACGGCTAACAAAATCGATGGAACCCCAAAGGACGCTAAAGATTACAGTGCTAATGACAAAAAGGGAATCACGCGAAACGCCAAGGCAAAAAACATGCTCGCATGCGCACTCACACGGGAAGAATACATTCGGGTTAGTTCCTGCTCATCGGCAAAGGCCATGTGGGATATGCTTCAAGTTACTCATGAAGGAACTCAACGAGCTGTGCAAGAAAAACTGGCCCTGCTCACTCATCAGTACGAATTGTTCTCGATGGAATCTGACGAGAATATAAGCCAGATGTACGCCAGATTCATGGGAATCATCAACCAAATGTTTTCTCTCGGCAAGAAGGTTCCTGACAGTGAACAAGTGAGAAAGATACTGAGATCACTACCGCGAGAGTGGAATGCCAAAGTTACTGCCATCTACGAAGCAAATGATCTAGAAGCACTTAGCATCTCCGAACTGATTGGATCTCTTATATCCTACGAGATGATTCAAACATCAATGAACGAGAAGTCGCAGAACAAAAATCAGAAGTCCATTGCATTCAAATCCAACCAAGAAGAATCTGATTCTGACGACGAAGAAGAAGACTTGATGAACGATCTAGCCATGCTCACAAAAGGATTTGAAAAATTCCAGCAGAAAAAGAAATTCAAACGGAACTTCACAAATTCCAGAACAAAAGCAAAGGAATATCCTCGTCTGGAAAGAAAGTTCAGAAATGTTTCCGATGCAACAAACCAGGCCATTATGCACATGAGTGCCCAACAACCAACAATGAGAAACCAAGGAAGCATAAGGCTATGGTGACTGAATCAAATGACTCCGAACCAGAACAAAGCGAGGATGAGGATCACGCTTACATGGCTGACGAGGATCAGGCATCCCGTTCTTCCTCCTTTGAGAAAATTCATTTACTAAACAGTTTATATAACAATGATTGTGAAAGTGACTCATCTGATTTTGAAATAGAGGAAAGTAAGGAACAACTGTGTGAATTACTTCAAAATGCAGAGAGGAATATTAAGTTGCTAAATTCCTTGAATAGGAAACTGATAAAACACCGAGATGATTTAGCTAAGGAAAAACATGAGGCTGACCTAGAGATCTCACGGTTGAAAGGAGAGTTAGTTACTGCTGAGAAAGAGGGAATTCCATGTGACTGTGAGAAATTGGAAAAGGAAACAGTGTCTTATCTAGAGATATCGTAGAACTTAGGAATTCCTTAGATAGGGAAAAGCAGAAAGTTGATAGACTCCTTGAGGGTAAGCAGAAAATAGATATGCTTTTAAGCACTCCTATGAATATTGGTAGGTCAGGTATAAGTTATTCCACTGAAGTAAAGCATGCTAAATATTTTGTGCCTAAGCTTAAATGTTTCTGTTGTGGTAGAAATGGTCATTATGCATACAACTGTCCTTTAAAGAAAGTTGATAAAGCTAAGTATGTTTGGAGACCTAAGAAGTCACCTGTAGATACCACTGTTGTATGTGATTCTAGCATGAGATCACAATCTATGCAGTATGATATCACACATGTTAACAGAAGTTATTTCCCCGCTAACATGTTAGGACCCAACAGAAATTGAGTACCTCAGAAGAGTACTTTTTTCTACAGGTACCAAGGAAGAATTCCAGTAAGAAAAGCAGATGGTATCTCGACAGCGGGTGCTCCCGCCACATGACAGGTGATATAGGTAATTTGTGTCGTTAAAGGCGGTTGATGGAGGACGTTTCGTACGCCAACGACGCAAAAGCCAAAATCGTGGGAGTTGGTACTGTCGGTAACAATTTAAATATCACTATAGATAACGTATGGTTTGTTATGAATTTAGAACATAATTTAATTAGCAGTAGTCAATTATGTGATGATGGACCAAAGATAAGTGCTTTGTCAAAAAGGATGATAAGATAGTGTTTAGTGCGTCTAGACATGGTAACATTTATCGTATCACTCTGGATGATATTGATAACCAGAACGTCAAGTGTCTAGCAGTTACGTAGGATATCACATGGTTATGGCACAAACGGTTGGGACATGCCAACATGGAACTGTTGTCGCACATATCATGCAATGAATTGGTAAGAGGTATTCTAGATATGAAAGCCACCAAGGACAGAATTTGCAAAGCATGCCAAATGGGAAAACTGACCAAGACGCCTTCAAACCTAAGAATGTGATATCCACGTCCAGACCACTGGAACTGCTGCATCTTGACCTTTTTGGTCCGATACAGGTTATGTCATTGAAAGGTAAACGATATGCCTGTAGATGACTATACTAGGTACTCATGGGTCTTATTTCTTGCACACAAAAGTGAGGCTTTAGATAATCTTGTGCCACTGATTAAGAAGCTAGAAAATGAGAAAGAGATTAAGGTCCGTAAGATTAGGAGTGATAATGGTCTAGAATTTGATAGTAAATCCTTGCATACTTTTGTGATGAAAATGGTTATAGTCATAACTTTTCAGTCCCTATTACGCCTCAACAGAACGGAGTGGTCGAAAGAAAAAATAGAGTATTACAAGAAATGGCTAGGACTATGTTGAGCGAATATAATACTCCAAAACATTTTTGGGCCGAAGCTGTTAGTACGGCATGTTATGACTCGAATAGGATTTTCCTTAGACCGATTATTAAGAGAACTCCCTATGAACTTTGGAACGTTAAAACCCCTAACATAGGATATTTTCATGTATTTGGCTGCAAATGTTTCATTTTGAATGATAGGGATAAGAGAGGAAAATTCGATTCCAAGGTAAATGAAGGGATATTCGTAGGTTACGGTCGTCATCCAAAGCCTTTATAGTGTTTAATAATAGGAAGAAGACTGTTCAAGAATCTGTTGCTACATTTGATGAATTTCCTAACGCAGATGCTACTGAGGAAGGTATAGTTGTGTCTCCTACAGATATACAGGTTACTGACAAAGAGGTGAATGAAATTCCATTGGAACTAGATACTGAGTCAGAGGAACCTGAAGCTTCAGACGAACAATAGCGCAGGAAATTCAAACATGCTTCCAGCCATCCCACTGAAAAGTCATAGGGAATATCACTTCATGGATCAAAACGAGAGCAACTGCACAAAACGATATTGCTGAGGAATCACATGACGTGCTGTTGTCAACTATAGAACCTAAGACAGTGAATGAAGCGCTTGACGATGAATCGTGGGTGATTGCCATGGAAGAAGAGCTGGCACAATTCGAAAAGAGAAAGGTGTGGACTCTTGTGGAAAGACCTAACGATAAGTCCATAATAGGCACGAAGTGGGTGTTTCGCAACAAACTTGACGAGAACGGTAACGTAACACGGAATAAGGCCAGGTTAGTTACCAAAGGTTATTTCCAAGAAGAAGGTATAGATTTTCAAGAAACCTTTGCTCGCGTAGCTAGGCTCGAGTCGATACGCATTTTTCTTGCATATGCATCTTTTAAAAGATTTAAGCTTTTTCAAATGGACGTGAAAAGTGCATTTTTAAATGGTTTTATAAATGAGGGAAGTCTTTGTCGAACAACCTCCCGGTTTTGAAAAAGAAGAATTTTCCAATCACGTCTTTAAATTAAACAAAGCTTTATATGGTTTAAAACAAGCCCATTGGGCATGGTATGAAAGATAGAGTAGGTTTTTACTAGACATGGGCTTTACAAAAGGAACAATAGATAATACTCTGTTTATAAAGTGCGAAGGGACTCACATACTACTTCTGTAGATATACGTTGATGATATCATATTTGGTAGCACAGACATCACTCTTTGCGAGAATTTTTCTAAGTCTATGCAACAGGAATTTGAGATGAGCCTAATGGGAGAACTCACGTACTTCCTTGGATTGCAAATCAAGCAATTGGATACGGGAACATTCGTATCTCAAACGAAGTACACGAATGAACTACTTGAAAAATTAGAAATGGCTGATTCCAAGGTACTTCCCACTCCTATGCATCAGACCACCAAAATTGACAGTGATGAACAAGGTACGCCCTTTGACCAAACTAAGTATAGAGGTATGATCGGAAGTTTGCTCTACCTTACGGCAAGCAGACCCGATATTATGTTTCCTACTGGTCTATGTTCAAAATATAAATCGTGTCGTAGGGAATCTCACTTGACAGCAGTCAAGCGGATATTTAGATATTTGAATGGAACAATCAATTTTGGTATGTGGGTATCCAAATTCCAAGGAATTCCCATTAATGGGATACTCGGACGCGGATTATGCCGGTTCTAGGGAAGATAGGAAAAACACTAGTGGTACTTGCCAAATACTAGGGAATTCCCTTGTTACTTGGTCCAGTCGGAAACAAAAATGTTGTGGCCTTATCCACAACCGAAGCAGAATATATGGCCTTAGGAAGTTGTTCTCAGCAAATCCTTTGGATGAAACAGACCTTGAGTGACTACGGTTTAAGGTACGATCAAATTCCTATTTTCTGTGATAGTACTGGTGCCATTAGTATCACTAAGAATCCCGTACACCATTCTCGAACTAAGCATATAGAGGTGAAACGTCATTTTATTCGAGATCATGTTCAGAAAGGGAATATCAGCGTGAACTTCGTAGGAACTAACGATCAGCTGGCTGATATCTTCATGAAACCCCTAATTGAGAGTAGATTCTGTGATATTCGCGACCGATTAGGAATTATTGAGCTCAAATAGGAAAGGTGACTAGATATGTTAGCCCTTAAAATTTCCTTGATATTATCCTTTAGGATCTCCTCAATTTTATTCCTTGATTCTATTAACAATTTTTTCCTTTATTATATCTTCCTTATATGTTCAGATCCTTTCCACCCATAGGGAGATTATTTTTTTCTTCTTCGATACTTATGTCAAAATCTATTTTCAGCCAAAATTTTCTTTGAACTCTGATCTTTACTTATTTCCTTCCTTAATTTCCGCGTGATATCCTTCTATCTTCAGAAAATTCCACATAACCGGCAGCTTCCTTCTATACTAAGTATTATTTTGAAATTCAAATTTTGAAATTTTTTCCCTATATGCCACACGTCTTGTCGAGATCACATCTCTCTTCAACTTCTTTCCATCCTTATCCAAGATAGTCTTTTGCCTTTATAACCGTCTCTTCCTTGTCACTTCATTCCATTCAAACCCTAAGCTCTTAACTTCATATCTTCATCCTTCAATTCTTCGATATCAACCATGGTGAAAACAAAAGGTGCCGGATCTGAGTCCGACAAGAAACGAAAAGCTACTCTGACCCCACTCTCTCCAAAAGCCACCCATTCGAAGTCAAAAGCCAGTCCAAAATCCACGAAATCTCCTACAAAACCTAAGAAGAAAAAGGCTAAGATCAAATTCCTGAGACAAAACTCCCTCACTGGATCATCCTGAGAAGGCAATGTTCAATCCCGACGAGATCAAATTCCTGACTGAGAGAGAGCGCCAAGGAACTTCATGAAAAACTTCAGAATCGGCAAGTGGCACGAGGAAGGTGCGTCAACTTTGACGAGTTGGGAAATAGCCAAGTAGCGATGTGGCTGACGGAGTCCGGCTGGGAAACTTTCTGAGGATAGACAAATCTGTGTATGTGGAGGCGGTGAAGCTGTTCTATGCCAATCTCACTTTTGTTGAAGACGAAACTGAGATTACAGTGAAGTCTTATGTGCTTGGGACGAACCTAGAATGGAATAGTGCAAAGATGAACGAGATGTTGGGAGTTGAGAACGACGGGCTCTGTTACTTCGACTTCGTCCACTAGTGTACGTCTGAGGTGCCCCTGCGTGACTGTGTGAAAGCTCTATGGAATTTCCTTATAAGCCTAAGTTATCTGAAGGAGAAGCACTGAACAAACTTCCTGTCGATCTATTCTTCCTATACAAAGTTCTGCACTTTACGCTCTGGAGCGCCCGCATTGGCAGTGGAGGCCATTCCACCACCATGAACAACGTGAGCATGCTGACTCTCTATCTAGTATCTCAAATAGGCCGCTCAATCTAGGTTACTTTGTTTTTAAGTACATGGTACATGCCATTAAGAGCTCTGATAAGGAACTTCCATAAGGAATGCTGCTTACGCACCTACTTGAATTCGAGGGAATCTCTCTGCCCAAGGCTTGGAAAGATAGCTCAAAGCATGCAGTAGATATGGTCACACTGAAGAGTGTTGGTATATGCTATGATGAGCGGCGAGGATGGTTCAAGACAATGGATCAGAAGACCCCCTTCGAAGAGTCCGACCAAGAAAAAAATGGATGATGAAAGCGACAACGAGCAGGGAACGATCGCTGATCTGGAAAGAAGTATCAAGGGCCTTAAGGATGAGAACCGGAAGAAGTTCAAAGATATCTCACGGAACTTCAAAAAGGTTAAAAAGTATCTGAAGGAGATCTCCACGGTTCTGAATATCACTGAATCCTCTTCTGCCTCATCCGATAGCGATTCCAGCCCTTAGATCTTGATTCCTTAGTGATTCCCTAGCTCTGATAGGATCTAGTTTGCTTTTTTTTGCTGGTTCTTGGGTTTGAGGGTCGAAGTTGGTTGCAGGTTTAGGTAGGTTGATGGTGTTTGTGTCCCTCCTTTTTTATGCTGAAGGGGAGAAGTCTAGGCAATTGATGCCTTATTTTGTTATCTTGGAATGATATAATATACGGCTTGCTTTTATATGCCTGTGTCTTAATCTTTTTGTGCTTGAGTTTGTGATTTGCTAAGGATTAAGGAATTCCGCACATAGGCAGGGGGAGCAAAGTGATGTGATGTGATAACTTGAGACATTCCATGGTAGCTTGTGATGTTCCATATGATATAACCTGGTAATTGCTAAATATTTGTGATTGTGCTTTACATAGGTTTATATGCAATTAGACAGGGGGGGCATGCTTTCAAATCTGATCATATGTCACATGCTTTGATTTTAAACATGCTACGTGCTTAAATGGTTTCATATCGAGTGTACTCATATGCTTAAGATATGCATTAATTACTTGTCATCATCAAAAAAGGGGGATATTGTAGACCTTTTTGGTCCAAATGACTATGAGAGTTTTGATTATTCCAAGTAATTATGTAAATTGGGGGGTACAAATTAGAAAACTCGATATGCATGTTATATGATGTTTAAGTATGTGAAAATGTTCGATTAAGTGCTTAAATGTGATTAAAGTGTTAAGAAAATCGAATTTGAATGATCTTGTGTTTAACTGGAATATTTATGTGATCACCTGGTTATGAACGTTTTCATATGAATGGAATCTCATTGCGTGCTATATATGGAAAATATATCATGTTCAGCGATATGAGAACTGAAAACGTGATTGAGTTATTTTAGGAAAGAATATCAACGTGATCATCCGGATATGAATGACTATGCTGTATATATGGAAATGATATTCTGATTAAGTGCTTACATGTGATTGATCTATTTTAGGAAAGAATATCAATGACATATCTGTTGAGTGCGATATTATTTGACTCTAAAATCAGTGAATCAATGATTTATCTTTCCTTATGCGAATTGGGATTTATATTTTGGAAAGTGATTAATTGATTGGGATTATATGTGGTAATATGCTGATTGAGTCTATTGGAATGTGGTGACAAACGAATGAGATTACCTTGGAAGGAAAGTAAGACTGTGGTATTTATGGTAAGAATTCATGTTGACCGTTGAGCTTAATTGGTTTATTCTTGGCATGATTTCTTGAGTTAATGCACGTGATAATTGAGCTTCCTCTTGCATATTTTCGTGCTTAACTTTCCTTGTGAAGTGTAGAAGCCATTATTGGGTCTATATAGAAGAAACACTTCACGTTGAAGGGTACACAACGAACACACAAGCAAACGAATCCCTTAGAGTTTTTGAGCTGAAATTTGCGATTCATTCGTAGTTTGTGTTGAGCTTGCGAATTCTGTACCCTTGAGCGAATCTTTAGCAACACCCTACCCTAAACCCTTGTCTTCGGACGTGATTTGTCTTCGGACGTGTTGAGCACACAAAGGAGCACGGTTGGAGTCTTTCGCACGTGGAGGGACGAATTTGGTGGATTCGGTGGCCCTTCGGTAGCAAGCTGTATCCAGTCGGGGAATTGGTTTCTTAGGTAAACGACGTGGATCGAAACTTGGCGTGCGACAGCCTAGGTGGAGGTCTAGTTTCCAAAGTGCTTCGGTTGTGTAAGGGTCAATCAATTTGTAACCTGAACCGGTAATACCTAGTGATTGATTGGAACTCTTGGGGAGATCACACCCCAAGGACAGGATTAAACCCCAGTTGGGGATATAACCTGTATAAAAATCTCGTCTCACTTTACTTTCTGCTATTTACTTTCTGTGAGACAAATTCGGAACGCGTGCAAATAACTAGGTGATATCACTGTAACGATTTCTGAAAATAACTTGATATTTTGAAACAGGATTAGGGAGATAACGTTGATACTCTTACTGCTTTCTGGGAAATAACATACTCTACAAATATCTTCTTAAAGAAAAGTATTTTTCAAAGAAGAACAAGCCAAATTGTTTTAGCCTAATTCACCCCCACCCCCCCCCCCCGTTAGGCATATTTTATCGGAGTGTGTCACACTCATGTACGACGAACGTTGCCAATGATTGCTCCATATATCGGAGCAAATCGACACGTTAGTTCCTTAACTACCTAATAAAGCTACTAAGTCGCTCTTAAGCGCGACCACTGTCTTCCCCGTGTCCCGCGTCAGCGTGCAACGCGAAACCTTCTTTGTCTGTGGGTTGTATGCGGTGTTGATCCAATGTTCATAAGTCGGATCATCAGCAAATCGAAATGGTAGATGCTTCGCCGCTACGAACTTCGTAAGCTCCCGACGCGCAACGTCGTTTAATGAAACAACGTTGTTGCGCTTCCGCTCCCGCCGGCGGGTCCCGATGCGGAAGAAGATGTTCCGCCAAACATTTGACTTTGGTGTAGTTCTATACCTAACTTAGTCGGGTGTTTCGAACGGAGATAGGAAGTCATTGACCCATATCCGGCCCCTTTCTAAAATTATATTCCTTACCACAATAGTTACAAACAGCACTAAATTGGTTAACTACCCTAGTATGTACCTTCTTGAAGTGTACCGCGAAGATGTCCGACTGTAGCCGTCGGCCGGTCTGCGTTTGGGCTTCCTTTGCTTCCGTCTGCGCGGGCGCCGCTTGCGAGGTATCTCCCGGGGACTATTCATACCCGGATTGATCGCCGAACGCGTCCACGTTGAAGTCGTTGCCGAGCACGCCAGCGAGCGAACACCTCGTTCTGGTCGTATTGTACATCTACATGTATTTGTTGGTAGTCATCTTGCGAATGCAATGAACTACCAACAACCTGCTTCCCTTTGTTGCCCCTCGAACTTGATCAACGAGAAGAACCCCGACGACCACCACGATCCATCTAAAAATACTACACAAAAAAATATGGTTTGATAAAAACTGCGAAATGCCGAAAACGATACCGACGGGGGCGGCGGGTGGTGTGGTTAAGCAATCTGCGGTGGCGGGGGCGGCGGCTGCGGGTGGTGAGGTGGTCGCGGTGGCGGGCGGCAGCGCGTGGCGGTGGCGGGGCGCGGTGGCGACGCGTGGAGGCTGGTCCGGATGCTGGTGCGGTGGCGGTCGGCGACGCGTGGAGGGCGACAGATGCGGGCGCTGGCGGGGCGGCGGGTGGCGGCGCGTGGTGGGGAGGTGGTCGCGGGTGGTGGTGTTAGGGTAGTGGAGATGGTGTGGTTAAGCAATCTGCGGTGACGGGGGCGGCGGCTGCGGGTGGTGAGGTGGTCGCGGCGGCGGGCGGCGGCGCGTGGCGGTGGCGGGGCGCGGTGGCGGCGCGTGGAGGCTGGTCCGGATGCTGGTGCGGTGGCGGTCGGCGATGCGTGGAGGGCGACAGATGCGGGCGCTGGCGGGGCGGCGGGTGGTGGGGAGGTGGTCGCGGGTGGTGGTGTTAGGGTAGTGGAGATGGGCTGGCTGGCGCAGTGGGGCTGGTGGGCGGCGGGCTAGTGGCGGTGGTGGTGGGTGGAGGTGGCGGCGGCGAGCGGTGGGGGTGAATGTGGTGGGGTGCTGGCGGGCGGCGACTGGTGGGTGAGAGAGTAGAGTAGAGAGAGATAGAGAGAGATTGAGAGAGCTACGGAGAGAGAGAGAGAGAGAGATATAGAGTAGAGGGTGGGATGGGTATTATTAGGGTTAGGGTTCTTATAGAATTAATGGGCTTTGTGGGTGGTGGGCCGCATATAGCCGTTGCAACCGCCGGTTGGCCCTGCCAACCGCCGGTTAGCCCGGTTAACCGGCGGTTGCAACGGCTTTTATCTTTTTTTTTTTTTTATTTCGATTGGCGGCTAAAATTCAAAATTTGAATTTTGAATTTTTTTTTTGAAAATACTCTAACCGCTGGTTGACCGCCCAACCGACGGTTCTCAACCGACGGTTTGCGGTTGGCCGAATGGACCAACCGCCCCGTAACCGGCACATCACGGTTGCCGGTTACGGTTGACACCGGTTACAGTTAGTCGGCGGTTCGGTAACCAGCGGTTGACGGTTTCAACCGCCGGTTCCGGTTGAATCTGGGTATGTCTACCATAGACCCATGAAGTGTTCCCAAAGACCCATGAAGTGGTACCACAGACCCATGAATTGTTACCACAAATCCATGAAGTATTACCACAGACCCATGAAGTGGTATTGGGGAACCATGAAGTGTTTCTGAAAATACCGGGTCCTTAAAACTATGAATTTTCTGACAGAGATCTGAACTCGAATTGAAACCTAAATGAGGGCCTGAAACGTAAATGCCCCTTAAACATAAGGAACTAAAAATGTCGATGTCCCTTTTTTTTCCGTACATTGGTGATTTCTAGTTAGTTACATTTGATTGTTCCTTGTCTTAGTTCTCAATCGAAGGCGACCGATTCCTTTTCTCTTTGGCCGACTTCTTAGTTAGAAGAGCTCAATCGTCTTGTTGCATGTATAATATGCAACTCATGGTCTTCCTTCATAACAGCTTTCATGCAATATATTCATGTCACTAATATAACTATAGTGACTTGTCAGCGAATCATTATCCGCCAAATAATCATTAGTTGAACACACGGACAATGTCGCAAGAGATCAATTATTAAAAAATATTCCTCGTCACAAGAGATCACTCATAATGCTTGTAATTGTCGCAAAAGCTAGTGACTTACCAAGGAATCTTTGTCCGCCCAATAATCGTCTAGTCAGTTTGCGATTTATCAGGGAATAGTTGTCCGACAAAATAATTATATATCATTAACATTAAATATATCAATGTCTAATGTTGTCATATATTGTTGGGATTTATAATTGGACTTTGTCCCACATCGAATAATTCAAGGTCTTTAATCCACTATATATATCAAAAGATTTTCCTCTTATCACCATTTGGTTTTAGAAAGGACTATCGATTTCTAATATGGTATCTGAGAGAACGTTCGCTGACCGTCACCTGATTCATATGTCCACGTGTTAAACCAGTCATTCCACACGTGAGTGGTGGGTTGAGATTTCAAATTGGGCTGTGTCCCGCATTGGATAATTCAAGCTCTTGAATCTACTATATATAAGCATATTCTCCTCCTATCACCAACTGGTTTTAGAAAGGACACCTCGGTTTCTAATATATATTATTGAATCCAGTAAAATCAATAATAATAAAGGATCCATACATATACTTGGTGTGTGTGTATATAAATATATATTAATAGCACATCTAACCATCATTAGCAAAGAAAAACTCAAACCAAATCAGCCCAAACTGCAAGTGAAAAGATCAATAATAAGGCGATTCGCCTCACCATTGTGCTTCTGTGCATTTTCGCTAATTCCTTATATAAAGGCGTATTCGTAACAATCGAGCGATCCAGACACAACCATCGACCATTTTGATTGCTCGGACGACAAATACGCCGAAGACGGCCCTTAAACAGCAGAAGTTGAGTACGGTCTCAATGAGTTGGCCTACATGACAATAGATGAGCCCCCCATGCGAAAAACTATCTGTGGAAGATATGCTTGGGGATCGGCCTATTGCCAGCCTGTACTTTCTACCAACACTCTGACTGCATCATTTGCCTTGAAGAAGCCGCCGACTTCTTGAGGGATGATTGTGAGCTTTCGATGTCTGCAGTAGTTATAATGATAGACTGTGGCATGAGCTATGGTCCACTTTGATATCTCATCTTTTGTGATGAATATATCGCCAGAATAAGACTTGATGTTTGATTTCCTCTCCAACGACCCATCGCCCCAAAGTAAGGGTTTGGTGTTTTTGTTTTCATTAAGAATGTGTTTGGTTCGTGGAAAATAGTAAGCAAAAGAAAAGGAAATGGAAAAGAAAAATTAGGTTTTATGTTTGGTTAGATGGAAGAAATTGAAAACTAGTTCCACATCAAATGGTGAGGAAACGAAAGAAAAACTTATTGGAAACCGTTTACTCTCGCATTCTCTTTTACCTACTGATCTCCACAAATACCCTACATGTTTTTCGAAATAATCGATGGCATATGAGTAAGAGTTGGTCATATATGTTGAGAAAGGGAATGTGAAGTGGATTCCCTTATTACCAGGTTTTAAGGTTCATGGCAAAAGTTCAGTTTTGATGTTTATCGCAACGTGGAAGCTTCTCATAACGATTTGAAAGACCCGCCCATAAAAGATTCGCGAAGTGAAAGTTCAAAGGCCTCGTGAACTTGAGTTAGTGAACTTGAAGGTTGAAAAATTGAAGTGCTGGTTCACAAACTAAACATTGATAATTTGACGAGTCCAATTCGAGGGATTCGCGAATTTGAGTTAAAAGTGAGTTCAGGAAGTGGAGTTCGCGAATCAAAGACTTTGAAATTTGAAATGTGGATTCGCGAACTAAAGTATGAGTTGACGAGTCAAATTTTGCAAAG
Organism: Craterostigma plantagineum; assembly: GCA_027422505.1. Classification (NCBI taxonomy): domain Eukaryota; kingdom Viridiplantae; phylum Streptophyta; class Magnoliopsida; order Lamiales; family Linderniaceae; genus Craterostigma; species Craterostigma plantagineum. Next base: position 6,801,410 of record JAPQWV010000013.1, on the reverse strand, counting down.
GAATTTCAGTTGGACTCGCAAACTTAGAGATTGAAACAGATAACTAGGGTTTGTGAAACAAACCTAAAATGAAAAGCTGAAGTATTTGTTCGCGGAAAGGGAGGAATCGGAGGTTAAAAAAAATCAGTTCGCTAAATCAAATACCCCCTCAATATTTGCAATTTTTGAATTAAAACTCCCCCTAAATAAAATGCCTATCGAGAGTCTAAATATTTGTTAAATCACTTACTTCCCCTCGATGCATGCATATAGCATTTCTCCCCCTCAATGTAGTGCCATCAGCACTGGCTCTACATCGACTTATTCGAAACAAGTGGAAAAAAATACGCAAAAACATAGAACAAAAATTAACTAACTAACTAACAGACACGCACAGAATTGAAAATTTTAAATGCAGAACACACACGTAGACAAATAATGAACTGTAGGGAGGTATAATTCAATATAAAGGTTGAGATTCAACATCCCCAACTTGGGAACTAAGAATTGGAATATTTTATCATCCAACGCTTTTGTAAATTAGTCAGCAAGTTGAATCTCTGTATTGACAATGTACATTTCAATTATGCATCTTTCTACTTGGTCCGTTATGAAATGATATCTTAGGTCTATGTGCTTAGTGCATGAGTGGTGAACAGAATTGCACGTAATTTCTATGCCACTTTTGGAAGCACAATAAATAGGAATTATATTTAAATCAAACACGTAATCTCGTAGTTGGGTTCTTATCCACAAAATTTGTGAGCAACAACTTGAGGCAGCGACATGTTCTGCTTCTGCTGTAGAAGTTGACACACACTTTTGTTTCTTAGAAGCCCAACATACGAGTTTGTCTCCAAGGAATTGGAACCTGATGTGTTTTTCATTCCAACCTGCAGCCGGCGAAATCTGCATCAGAGTACCCAATTAGTTTCATACCTGAGTTATTAGAATACCAAAGTCCGAGGTCTGGGGTGCCTTTCAGATACTTCAAAATCCTTTTGACGGCATGAAGATCCGACTCATTGGGATTAGCTTGGAATCGTGCGCATAGGTATGTGGAGAATAAAACATCAGGTAGGCTGGCGTGAGATAGATCAGGGACCCAATTATTCCTCTGTAGTGGGTAACATATACAGGTTCACCCAACTGATCGGCGTCAAGCTCGCACGTCGTTGACATTGGGGTGTTTGAGGATTTGCTCTTATCTATGCCGTACTTTCTGAGAAGATCGTGGATGTACTTGGACTGATTGATGAAGGTCCCATCTTGAAGTTGTTGATTTGCAGTCCAAAAAAGAAGGACATTTCTCCCATCATGCTCATTCCAAAATGTGCCTTCATCAAATTGTTGAATTCAACACAGAGTTCCAGGTTTGCCGAGCCGAATATGATGTCACGTAAATATGTACGAGCATTATATCGGAATCATCTTTCTTGACAAATAGTGTGGTGTGGATTTTCCCTTTAGTGAAGCCTTAGTTGATAAGGAAGTTGCATAAAACCTCGTACCACTTGGAGCTTGTTTGAGTCCGTAAAGTGCCTTGTCGAGTTTGTATACGAAGTCCCGATGTTCTGTGCTGACAAATCCGTTTGGTTGCGAGACATACATTTCTACCTTCAAAACCTCATTTAAGAAGGCAATCTTTACTTCCATTTGATAGACAGCAAAGTATTAATGCTAGAAATAATCTGATAGCTTCGATTCTTGCTACAGGGGAAAATGTCTCGTCGTAGTCGATTCCTTCTTGCTGATTGTACCCCTTTGCTACAAGCCTAGCCTTGTGACGGATTACCACACCATCTTCGTCTTTCTTGTTTTTAAATATCCATTTTGTTCTGATCATTGTCTTGCCTTTTGGAGGAGGAACTAAGTTCGAGACCTTGAGGCGCTCGAACTGATTTATTTCTTCTTGCATAGCTAGTATCCATTCCGGTCACATAGTGCGTCAATGACTCTAGGGGGTTCAGTTTGGCTCAAGAAACAGGTAAAACTGCACTCGTTTGATTTCGAACCCCTAGTCTGTATTCCTGCAGTGGAGTCTCCTATGATTTGATCTGTAGGAATCCATTTCTTTTTGTGAGGTAGTGTAGACTCATCCATTTCTGATTCCTCGTTGAGCGGATACTCGTCCTCAGGAGCAGCATTGTGGCTAGCGGGAGGTTGTGAGTTCTCTATCAGTGCTGTAGAGGGCGAATTATCTGCGTCTGAGGGTGGAATGGTTTATTCAGGAATGAGTTCGGACTCTGTACGTGCAGGACTAGGATTGGTGGAGAATTATAGATTCTCTAAAAGTTGGTCTGTTGATGGAGAAATATAGATTCTCGAAAAGTTGGTTAAGATCCATTTCCTCTTGAGTCTGTTGAGTGAAACATGTTGGTCTGCGGATTCTTATGTCTTCAGTTTCGTGTTGTTGGTTGTGACCCGACTTTCCTTTGTCTGAACCTGGTTTGAATGATCGTGTTCAGAAGAGCTATTCGAGGACTGTCCTGATTCCATATGGGATTGTGTAGAAGTCACTTGTGTTGGCTCGAGTCCTGAGCTGCTTTGTCAAGAAGTAATTTCTAGACCCTCATCGAAAGTTACATTTACGCTTTCGATGATCATTCTACTTTCACGGAGATATACCGTGTACACCTTAGATTGCACAGAGTAGCCCACAAAAATTCATTCAGTAGCCTTTGGGTCTATCTTAGATTTGTCTTCTCGGTCATTGTCTACGAAGCACTTGCACCCGAAAATCCTCAAGTGGGCAATGTTGGGTAATCTTTTGTTCACTAGTTCATAAGGCGTCTTTCCAAATCCGAGATGTATATCCATTCGGTTTTGAGTGTAGCACACAGTGTTCATAGCTTCTGTCCAAAGAAAATAAGGTAGTGAAGATTGTCTCAGCACTGTTCGGGCGGCTTCAACGAACGTCCGGTTCCATCTTTCTATGACCCCGTTTTATTGAGGAGTGTAAACAGCGGAGAATTGTTGAGTGATTCCTTGTGATTCGTAGAATTTGCTGAGCTGTTGATTCTTGAATTCTGTTTCATTGTCAAACCGAATTACTTTAACACCGCAATCTAGCAAGTTTTGCGTTGTCCTAAAAAGATTTGGGATATGTTCAACTGTTTCTGATTTTGTCCTTAAGAAGCGGACCCATGTGTATCGCGAGTAGTCATCCACAATAACCAGCATATATCGCTTTCCCTTGATGCTATACGTTTGCATTGGGCCGCACTGATCGACATGTAGTAGTTCCAGTGGATGCAGAGTAGATGCTGTGTATTTGTAGGGTGAGACGCCTTTTTCATTTTGCCTCTCTCACAAGCTGCGCACAGGTATTGTTTTTGGTACTTCAGTGATGGAAGTTCAAGAGCTAGTTTGTCATTTGACAGCTTGTTTTTTTTAGTCTTGAAATTTAGATGAGACAGCTGTTGGTGTCATAGATTATTCTGAATTGATGTGGCTTTCGACATCAGGCAGATGGTGGTTTTTGGTCTGGCCGTCCTAACGTCGATGGTGTAAAGATTTGTTTTGCGGGTTCCTGTGAGACGTTCTTCGCCATCGGCATTGAAAATTTTGCACGTCCTCTTTTGAAACAGTACTTGAAGTCCAATGTCACTGAACTGTCCTGTTGATAAGAGGTTGTGCGTCAGCCCTTCAACATGAGAGACTTACTCCATTGTTTTTCCCAAAGCGCACCAGTCCACCCTGCCTATCAAGTTTGTGGAGCAACCGGAATCTAAATACCACACATGCGGGGCCTGCAAAATCAAACTAGAGGGTTTTAGGTACCCCTATGGGTCCACCTCTTTTGTGCTTGTTAGTCCGTATAGACTTTCTACCTAACCTAGATTTATCACTGTCATTAGAAGACTTAATATCAGGCTCAGATTACTAATTGTTTCTAGAGCTTGGATTTGGGTTTCCTCAGTCTTAAGCTTTGGAACCCATTGTTGTAATATTGAAGCTCTCTTTGTCTTATCCTTAGAAACTCGTTTTTGAGTCTCTTCTTGTTTTGCAGGTTTGGTAGTTTTTGTTTTTGATCGTTCTTTTTCTTTGAAAGCGTGTTTTTTTTTAAATCGTTTTGTGAGCTTGTTTGTAGAAACGATCATGCGTGGGAAAATGATTTTTTGAATGTAAAGATGAGCTTTGCAATACAGAAGAAAATGAAGACGGTACAAACGTTTTGAAGGAAAGCAATCTATAACAAAAGGCTCTTTAAAATCACGGGTCTCCTTCAAAAGACCTTCCTATCTAACCCATCGTCCTTTCAATGGTTCTTTTGTGGGTCATGAAAATTTTAAAACATTAGTACAAGAAATTTTATCATGCGAAATCAAGGTATATGCAAGTGAGTGTAATCTCAAATTTTCTTTAAGTGCGGAGATTTCCTCGAGAAGTTTCTGCCTTTCAATATCAAAGGACTTTCTCTCTCTTTCGAGAGTGGAGTGTACTGATTTTCTTTATGAATTCAGGCATATACCCTATCGCATACGTAGTCATCGGTGCCTCACTCGTTGATTCTTCTGAGGTATCTCCTTCGCTTGGACGAGGGATGTCTGACTCAAATTCAGTTATTGCGGGACATTTTCTTTCTTTATAGCTATCATTCAATACTGTGTAATTAAACGATATTTCAGCTTTCTTGCGTGTCTCATCCTCCATTTGTAAGGTTTCGGGTTCACCGACGAAAGGCATGAGATCTGTCACACAACCTAATTGCATGTATCTAACATCTTATAGATAGGGTGCATTGGTTATGCCTTGATTTAACATACATGGGTTTTCAAAACCAAGTCCCTTATGGGGGTTGTAGAAATCAATGTCCCAGGCTTGTGCAGGAAAGTCTATTATGTCTATTCTCGTCGGGTTAAGAGTCCTCCAATTTTTTATCTTGAAATACAGCATTTCCCTTTCCTTACAGAGTAAGTCATATTTCGCTGAGGCGTCCATCGCTTTTTCTTAGTGACCTCATTTCTTTTGTTAAATCCTTGGCTTTAGCCTCGGATTTTAGCATCTGAGCTTGTATCTTTGCTACATTCTCATTAGCTACTAATACTGAATTTTTCTCACATGCATAATCATACCTAATTTATCTAAAACTTCTAGATTATTTTGTAGATTTGCTACTAATTCTTTAATCTTCTTTTTTTTCTGTTTGTTCATGTTTATAGGGTTAAGGATTCATCTTTCATATTAAAAAAGGAGTCATAATTAGCTTCGATTACCTCAACCATGTCTGAGTTGCTGGAGCTTTCCCTTTCGGAGTCGCTTCTTGTAGCTTCAGCTCCGTCCTCCTCTTCGTCCACTCTGGCCATCAGTGACATGTTCTCTTCCTCGCTGTCTGTGGTGTCCTCAAGCCAATGATTCTGTTCAGCCATCAAGATCATTCCCTTCTCCTTCTACTCGGCCAATTGAACTTTTCTGGGATAATAATTGGCATCATTTTTCTTGGGCATTCTGCATTCTCTAGCGAAATGTCCAGGCTTCCCATAGTTAAAGCATTTTTCGGCTTGAGGGGTAATTGCAGGATTAGTTTCTTCATCTTGAGCCTTTCCCTTGTATTAGAAGAAATGACGGTTGGATTGAGGATCCAGGCTTCTTATAGAAGTTCTTCTTCACAAAGTTTGAGACCAGTGCGAGTTGTTTCGCTAGCTCCTTGATTTCCCCATATTTTGTGAACTCCTTGAGTTTCCCATCAGAGTCTGAATTCCCTCCTTCTGAAATTTGAGATGATTGCATAATCTCCTTATCTTTTGATGGCCTTCTGGATTGTCGTTCAGACATGAGAGCGAGCATGTCACTTCCTGCTGGTCTAGCTTCCTCCCTCCTTTTCTCCACATAGTTGGGATGTTGGTTAAGGCAGTCGAATAATGTGTTGATGTTGATCTTGGTCAGGTCGTTCATTTGCCTCATCATGATTTCGTTGCTTCCCATTCTGGATGAAGTGACTCGTGGAACTTGATGTTGATCTCCATCACATTTTTTGTAACTCCGTTCATATTTAGCCTATTTAATAGGATTAGGAATCGATGGAACGGTTCTTGAAGACCTTCTCCCTTGTTTGCCTGAAAGCGATCGTAAGAAATGAGAGTATTCGCCATCCTTGCCATTGTGTTCACAGTTACCCCTGCATCATAATCCTTAGAGCATCCCATCTTTCTTTTGCGCTTTCACCGCATTCGAGCTGCACCAGGATGTCGTTGGGAATGGCTTGCATTAGGTATGACTTTGCGATTTGATCAGTGATACATAACAGATTACAATATTTTATACCCCGTAAAAGTGTACTTTTGGTCGATATTTGTACAATTTATACACGAATATTCTACGGCTACGTTTATTTACATTCGTTACAGGTATCGAAGCAAAAATTGGCAAAATAGAGCCGGAAGATGGGTCCTTCATCCCACCCTTTAGGCCCATTACAAGAGCCATGATGAAGAAAAAAAAGGATCAGCCCACCAAAACTACCAACTTGAGAATTATAAAGCTCCAATGATTGGTCTTTAGCCAATATACCATCTATGAGTATTTCCTATCAATTTCCATACGAGAAAAGGCTAGAAAGCTGCTCAATTATTGGTTGCTTGGCCAAGCATGCGTACATCTTGAAGATAAAGTCAATATTTATATTATTAGAATAAAAACAGCAAACTCAAAGAGAAGAGCCCAAGCAAGCGGTCACGATCGAAGACAAGTTTTAAGAAGAAAATAAGCAAGTCTCACATCAACGAACGGCTCAAGCTCCAAGCGCACAGCTCAAGGCAGGAAAAAATATTCGACAAGATCCATCAAACGACTGCTAAGTATTTGAAAACAGATTTTGGAGATTACGCATGATAAAGTCGGCTCCATGTCTCCACCTTGGAAAGAGAAGAATTAGCTCACGGTTATCGTCTATAAATAGAGAGAGCCACGAAGAACAACGGACTCTCACACTTTATTTTGTTTCAATTTTGTTACTTTGAATCTGTAGTTCCGTCTTAATTTCGTCTATATCTGTGTGCTGTATTTTGCTGGTTTTCGTTTTAAAAACAGTTTTTATTTAGTTAAGCTTCAAGGTACATCATCATCTTGGCTATTTTGTGGCGTGTGTGTTGCCGAGAGTTATAGCAGAGGAGAATAGGACTTTCTTTATCAGTACTGCTACTATCATTGTCCCCTTTCATCTTAATGTTTTATTTTATATTACAGAGTGGAAAGAGAAGTCGATTTTGAGAGAAGTGGAACTCAAATCATCATTGAGCAAGGAAGTTCTTTTACGTCTGTTTGCTCATTTGACTTAACAAATAATTCGACTACCTGTGCTGCTTTGTGCATGACGAAGATTGACAAACAGGCGCAACACTAATGGTCGTAAGTTTATCGCAATCTGTTTTTATATGTCAATGGCATTTATAAACTTTAATTGTGCTTTGAGTAATATGTTTAGCGACTATTATTTAACCATTGTTAATTTCGATATTTTCTCGTTCGCTAATGCACTCAAACCCAACAAAACAACCCCCCACTAATATTAATATAATAATTATTATCAATTTTATTATTATTAATATTATCTTTATTATTATTATCATTATTATTAATATTATTATTATTGATCGAATTTAAAATTAGAAATAAATCAACCATTTTCCCTGTGGAGACGATCCCTACTTTCGCTATACTCATATTTAGTGAATAAGGTTATAAATTATATTTTTGGCCGTTTACGACACGACCAAATTTTGGCGCCGTTGCCGGGGAAGGTGGTGTCTATTGATTTACTTCTATTTTTAATTCAATTTTTTTGTTCTAGTTTATGCCCCGATCTTCTTGAACAGGTATATTAATATTCGATCCGGAAATCGAGAGGACCGCGAGGGCGAATCGAAAGGCAAAAAGACAAAAAAATTCGACTATATCAATATCTAGCACGGAATCCGAACAGGAATTTTCAGCAAGCGACATGGAGGAAACCGAACAGCAACAGCCACTCCGTCTTACGTTGAGAGATATGGCTACGCCGGATGTTAATCAACGGCCGCTTTGCATTGAATTTCCCATTCTTCAAACACCTTTCGAATTAAAATCAGGATTAATCCATTTGCTTCCTACTTTTCGTGGTAACGCATGTGAGGATCCGCACAAGCACTTAAAGGAGTTTCACATGGTTTGCTCAACCATGAAGCCAAACGGGGTCACGGAAGATCAAATAAGTCTTCGCGCATTTCCGTTCTCGCTGGCGGATCATGCAAAAGACTGGTTATATTACTTACCATCGGGTTCAATTACTACGTGGGCCGAACTTAAAAAACAATTTCTTGCAAAAATTTTCCCTGCATCTCGTGCCGCTAACATTCGGAAGGAGATATATGGGATTCGACAAATGATCGGAGAAACTCTGCACGAATACTGGGAAAGATTCAAGCGGTTGTGCGCAAGCTGTCCATATCACCAAATTTCAGAATTGGCGCTTATCCAATATTTCTACGAAGGATTGCTACCCATGGAAAGAAACATGATTGATGCAGCAAGTGGAGGAGCGCTGGTCGATAAAACGGCAGACGAGGCACGTCAGCTTATCTCAAGCATGGCTACAAATGCACAACAATTTGGAACACGTCAAGACGTAGGCCAACACAGGATGAACGAGGTAAATACTACTTCATTTGAGCAAAAATTAGATTCGCAAACGTCTCTTGTGGAAAAACTTGTGATTGGAAAAACGAGTCAGGTAAAGGCTTGTCGTATATGTACATTTGCTGGACATGCAACAGCAAATTGTCCTTCACTTCAATTTGATCCTAGCGAGCAAGACAATGCAATTGGAGGATACACAAGACCATCTCAAAGACGCTATGATCCATACTCGAGTCAATACAATCCCGGATGGTGCGACCACCCAAATTTGAGTTACGGAAATCGACCGCCAGGTTTTACGCAGCAAGCACCAAGACCACCAAATCCTCCTCAACAAGCCGCACCATCAAAGCCAGGTATGTCTTTGGAGGATATTGTTAAGAATTTAGCAACCAGTACTGCCATTTTTCAACAGGAAACTAGATCGAGCATTAACGAAACACGCTCGAGCGTGCAAAATTTAGAAAGGCAAGTATCACAGTTGGCCACACAATTGAGTCAAGTACAGAATGAGAAGGGAAAACTGCCGGCACAAGTCGAGATCAACCCAAGGGAAAATGTAAGTATAATGACTCTTCGAAACGGAAAAGAGGTAGGACCGACAACTCATGACGAGGGCCCTTCAAAAACTCTTGGTGATAAGCAAAAAGATAAAGGAATGAAGGTAAGTAATAACACTAATATCGATAAACCTAATATTGTTATTCCTCCACCTTTTCCTGGAAGGTTTGCTAGGGTAAAACAAGAAGAAGAAGAAAAGAGCATAATGGAGACCTTCAGCAAAGTTGAGATCAACATTCCACTGTTGGATGTTATCAAGCAAATCCCACGCTACGCAAAATTTTTAAAGGAAATGTGCTCGAACAAAAGGAAACACAAACACGAAGGAAAAATCCTAGTAAGTGATAATGTTTCCGTTGCGCTTCAACGAAAACTTCCCCAAAAATGTAAGGACCCAGGTATGTTTGCTATCTCGGTTACTATAGGGACACGAAAAATAAATAATGCCATGTTAGACTTAGGAGCGTCAATCAATGTTATGCCATTATCATTGTTTAATGAGATGAGTATGGGACCTCTTAAGTGCACCGATATATGCATTCAATTAGCAAATAGGTCCATTATTTATCCCGAAGGATTGGTTGAAGACGTGTTGGTAAAATGTGATAAATTTATTTTTCCTGCTGATTTTTATATAGTAGACATGGGTAATGAGCATGCAATTGATTCTGCTGTTATTTTATTAGGTCGATCATTCATGAAAACGGCTAAAACAAAGATAGACGTTGATTCAGGAACTCTTACTTTTGAGTTTGATGGGGAAAAACTTACTATGAATGTATTTGATGCTATGAAATATCCTGATGAACCCGAATCCGTTAGTATGATTGATGCATTTGTTCGAGATGATTTTGAGCGTAATTTCACTAACGACACCCTCGATTTTGTGATTAAGAGTAGCAAAACAGAAAAAGATTTGCACTTTGAAGTGAATGAAGATATCAGAGGCGCACTGATGATGTTACACGCACATCCGGAAGTTCACGATCAATCAGGTAAGAACACTTTTACGGTACCTATTTCTAACGCAAAAATTGTTCCTTCTATAGAACAGGCACCTACGTTAGAGTTGAAGGATCTACCAAAGCATCTCAAGTACTGCTATCTAGGAGATGAAGAAACGCTGCCAGTCATTATTGCAAATGACTTGACCACCATCCAAGAAGAGAAATTAATACGCGTTTTGAAGGAATACAAGAGTGGCGATAGGATGGACTCTGGCCGACATTAAAGGGATCAGTCCCTCGATATGCATGCACAGAATCTTACTTGAACCAGATTCTAAGCCGATACGGGAAGCACAACGTAAACTTAATCCAGCAATGAATGAGGTAGTTATGAAAGAAATAATTAAATTATTAGACATGGGGATAATATTTCCGATATCTGATAGCCAATGGGTAAGTCCAGTTCATGTTGTGCCTAAGAAATCTGGTTTCTCACTCGTAAAAAATGATAAAAATGAATTGGTACCAATGAGATTACAGACGGGTTGGCGCATGTGCATTGATTTTCGTATGTTAAATGCGGCTACCCGAAAGGATCATTTTCCGCTACCCTTCATTGATCAAATGCTAGAAAGACTGGCAGGTAAATCTTTCTTTTGTTTCCTCGATGGATTTTCTGGTTATTATCAAATTGTCGTGGCACCCGAGGATCAAGAGAAAACTACTTTCACATGTCCCTTTGGCACATTTGCATATCGTCGCATGCCTTTTGGCTTATGTAATGCTCCTGGTACATTTCAACGATGCATGATGAGCATATTTTCTGATTTAATAGAAACATGCATTGAAATATTCATGGATGATTTTACTGTTTATGGAGACTCGTTTGATCATTGCCTTGGTAATCTAGTAGAAGTACTCAAACGATGCATTGATAAAAATCTTGTGCTTAACTATGAAAAATGCCATTTTATGGTTAAAGAAGGAATAGTTCTAGGTCACGTAGTTTCATCTCGAGGAATTGAGGTAGACAAGGCTAAGGTAGATTTGATATCTAATTTGCCATACCCCACTAATGTTCGAGAAATTCGAAGCTTTCTTGGTCATGCAGGTTTTTACAGGAGATTTATTAAGGATTTCTCGAAAGTCGCTCAACCGATGTCAAGACTACTTCAGAATGACGTACCGTTCAATTTCGAAGACGAGTGCAAGGAGGCGTTTAATAAGTTAAAGCTATTACTAACTACTGCACCGATAATCCAACCCCCAAATTGGGAGCTGCCGTTCGAGCTCATGTGTGATGCAAGTAAATACGCCGTTGGGGCTGTGCTTGGACAAAAAGACGGACGAAAAAGCCACGTCATTTATTATGCGTCAAAAACTCTCGATTCGGCACAATGCAACTATACCACAACTGAAAAAGAGCTTTTATCTATTGTTTTCGCATTCGATAAATTTAGGTCTTATTTACTGGGATCTAAGGTTATTGTTTATTCTGACCATGCAGCTCTTAAATATTTGTTGTCAAAGAAGGAGTCAAAACCGCGCTTAATACGATGGATTTTGTTGCTCCAAGAGTTTGATTGGGAGATCAAGGATCGCAAAGGCGTGGACAACTCCGTGGCGGACCACCTGAGCCGTTTGATTCTCGACGAAGAGCCACTGTCTATTTCTAAAACGTTTCTAGATGAGCAATTATTTCGCCTTCAAGGTAAGGAATATCAAGAACCCTGGTTTGCCGATAGAGTTAATTACTTGGTAAGTGGTGTATTACCTTCACATTTGAGCTCCTCAAGGAAAAATAAAATTAAAAGCGAATCGAAATATTACATGTGGGACGAGCCATATTTGTGGAAAATTGGCTCGGACCAAATAATACGTAGGTGTGTTGCAAATGATGAAATTAATGATATTCTCACTCATTGTCATACATATGCATGCGGAGGACATTTCGGACCCAAAAGAACTGCTAGGAAAATTTTACATTGTGGATTTTATTGGGAATCTATTTTTAAAGATGCTTATTTATTTTGCAAGAGTTGTCCTAATTGTCAAAGAACAGGTACAATTTCTTTTAGAGATGAAATGCCACAAAATCCAATATTAGTTTGTGAAATTTTCGATGTATGGGGAATGGATTTTATGGGACCTTTTCCAAGCTCGTTTGGTTTTCTTTATATCTTGCTTGCCGTTGATTATGTGTCGAAGTGGGTAGAAGCAAAGACTACCCGAACTAACGACTCTAAAGTTGTTGTAGGATTTCTTAAGACAAATATCTTTAGTAGGTTCGGAGTTCCCCGTGCAATAATAAGCGACCAAGGCACACATTTTTGCAATCGCACGGTGGAAGCGCTCATGCGCAAATACGGAGTACATCATCGATTGGCCACTACTTATCACCCACAATCAAACGGACAAGCTGAAGTTTCAAATGGGGAAGTCAAGAATATTTTGGAGAAAACCGTGAACCCGAATCGTAAGGATTGGAGCTTGCGATTAGACGATGCACTTTGGGCGTACCGTACTGCTTTTAAAACTCCAATCGGAATGTCGCCATATCGCCTAGTTTTTGGTAAGATATGTCATTTACCTGTTGAAATTGAACGTCGTGCTTTTTGGGCAGTGAAACAGTGCAACATGGAAGCCACAAAAGCCGGTGAGGAGCGAAAATTTCAGCTACAGGAACTTGAAGAAATTCGCCTAGAAGCCTATGAGAATGCGAGAATGTACAAGGAACGCACGAAGCAATTTCACGACAAACTCCTACATAAAAAAGAATTCATGGTAGGTCAAAAAGTTCTCCTTTACAATTCAAGGCTGAAATTCATGCCAGGTATGCTCAAATCTCGTTGGATGGGACCATATATTGTTAAAAATATTTTTTCAAACGACGTTATTGAAATTGAGTGCATATCCACTAACAAGTGTTTCAAGGTGAATGGTCATAGGCTAAAACCATATTTTGAGAATGCCTTTATGGCTTGCGTGGAAGAGATCAAGTTGTGCCCACCCATTTATGCATGACGTGGAAGAACGGAGACTACGTCCAGCCAAAGACGTTAAAGAAAAGCGCTTATTGGGAGGCAACCAAATATTATCCAATTTTATTTTGTTATTGCAATATTTCGTTTTATCTATGTTTCAATGATGCTTAAGCAGGTTTGCTCTCGGGTACGTATACTACAAGATATCACTAGGCTCGGAAACAAATATCCTCTCGCTCGGAATTTCTCTACGACCCCATCATTGTCAGGGAAGTTTTATTTTCAGCATCACTTTTATTAATTCTTTGCATCTACTCTGAACATATTAAAATGAAAATTGGGGTGGGAATCTTTAGATTTTAGCTACTATTTTCATTAGAATTCTACATTGAGGACAATGCAGAGTTTAGGTGTGGGGGAGATTTCTATGTTGATGAATACATATCTTGTCTCGAGCAAACCGATGTGCGTTAATTAGAACATGAGAGAAACAATTAGGAATAACTATTTGATATTAGGATGATTATTCTTTTCCTTCAATTAATTTAAGACCGGATGCGCAAGAGTCGACACAAAGCCTACTTAAAAATATGTGAGATTTGAGCCTTTAAAAAAAAAAAGAGTATTTATCTTTATACTCAGTTTTTTCTTTACGAGAGTATCACATGTGTTTCGAATATTCTAGAACATGCTCTATTATACATGTTGATATCATTGGCATTTTTTTTGTACAAAAGTGATTAAGGCACTTAGGATTAAGCCCTTGGCCTCACACTGACCCTACCTTCAATATTTTCCACTTAGTGAGCCAATTTGAGCCTTAAGCCTTATTTTTCTTGTTGAATTTAAGCCACTATATTTACCCATATATATCCTTTTGGCTTTCTTTTCAACCCATTGTCGGATTGGATGAGTTATTAATTGCTTAGATTCCACGATTTTGAGATTCATAATAAATGAGTCCAGAATTGAGTCCTATAGTTATAGCAAAAAAAAAAAAGTCACCCAAAAAAAAAGATCGCAAACAAAAAAAATAAAAAGAAGAAAAAAAAAGAAGAAAGAAAAAAATAGAGAAAAGAAAAAAAAATATATCAGAAAAAATAAAAAGTTACGAGGCGCTGGTCAGTTTTTTTTTTTGGAAGTTTTGAGTTGTCTTAGCAAGTTAGTATGATCAGAGTAATTCTAGAAGTAGTCGTGCGTCATGGGATGGTCGTGAGATTTAGCAGTTAAATAATCATCCAGTTCGATAATTTTTAGCCCACTCTTCCAAAATTATCCTACCTAAATCCCTAGCCCCATTACAACCCAATGAAAGACCTTTTGATTTGTACATTTAAGTCGCTATGTGAATATAATGTGATAAGTTAGCAAGCTTATGGTAATATCGTTTCATAGTGTTGAGTTAAGCGAATACACGTATAGCCCATAAACACTTTGAGCGCATTGAGTGAATCCATGTGAGAGTTGTTGATTTTTGTGGCGTTCAGTTTTACTGAGATTGTCGAAAATTGGTATGATTATCTAGTGCTAAATGTTATGAATAATTGCTATCTCTAGGGCAAATTAATGTATGTCGGTGAACTCCTGATTAGAATGTTTGCATATTTCGGGTAAATGCTTGAGGACAAGCATTGTTTAAGTGTGGGGGAATTTGATACATAACAGATTACAATATTTTATACCCCGTAAAAGTGTACTTTTGGTCGATATTTGTACAATTTATACACGAATATTCTACGGCTACATTTATTTACATTCGTTACAGGTATCGAAGCAAAAATTGGCAAAATAGAGCCGGAAGATGGGTCCTTCATCCCACCCTTTAGGCCCATTACAAGAACCATGATGAAAAAAAAGGATCAGCCCACCAAAACTACCAACTTGAGAATTATAAAGCTCCAATGATTGGTCTTTAGCAAATATACCATCTATGAGTATTTCCTATCAATTTCCATACGAGAAAAGGCTAGAAAGCTGCTCAATTATTGGTTGCTTGGCCAAGCATGCGTACATCTTGAAGATAAAGTCAATATTTATATTATTAGAATAAAACCAGCAAACTCAAAGAGAAGAGCCCAAGCAAGCGGTCACGATCGAAGACAAGTTTTAAGAAGAAAATAAGCAAGTCTCACATCAACGAACGGCTCAAGCTCCAAGCGCACAGCTCAAGGCAGGAAAAAATATTCGACAAGATCCATCAAACGACTGCTAAGTATTTGAAAACAGATTTTGGAGATTACGCGTGATAAAGCCGGCTCCATGTCTCCACCTTGGAAAGAGAAGAATTATCTCACGGTTATCGTCTATAAATAGAGAGAGCCACCAAGAACAACGGACTCTCACACTTTATTTTGTTTCAATGTTGTTACTTTGAAGCTGTAGTTCCGTCTTAATTTCGTCTACATCCGTGTGCTGTATTTTGCTGGTTTTCGTTTTAAAAACAGTCTCTTATTTAGTTAAGCTTCAAGGTACATCATCATCTTGGCTATTTTGTGGCGTGTGTGTTGCCGAGAGTTATAGTAGAGGAGAATAGGACTTTCTTTATCAGTACTGCTACTATCATTGTCCCCTTTCATCTTAATGTTTTATTTTATATTACAGAGTGGAAAGAGAAGTCGATTTTGAGAGAAGTGGAACTCAAATCATCAGTGAGCAAGGAAGTTCTTTTACGTCTGTTTGCTCATTTGACTTAACAAATAATTCGACTACCTGTGCTGCTTTGTGCATGACGAAGATTGACAAACAGGCGCAACACTAATGGTGGTAAGGTTATCGCAATCTGTTTTTATATGTCATTAGCATTTATAAACTTTAATTGTGCTTTGAGTAATATGTTTAGCGATTATTATTTAATCATTGTTAATTTCGATATTTTCTAGTTCGCTAATGCACTCAAACCCAACAAAACAACCCCCCACTAATATTAATATAATAATTATTATCAATCTTATTATTATTAATATTATCTTTATTATTATTATTATTATTATTAATATTATTATTATTGATCGAATTTAAAATTAGAAATAAATCAACCATTTTCCCTGTGGAGACGATCCCTACTTTCGCTATACTCATATTTAGTGAATAAGGTTATAAATTATATTTTTGGCCGTTTACGACACGACCAATCAGCTTTATGTCGCAGTTTCTCTTCATCATTGTATTGGTCAAGAGTCTTCAGGATGCTTTGTTGTTCTCTTGCACGAGTGGTGGTAGTTTCGGCTGGGATTATGGTCCAGAATTGAGCTGGTCCATTATAGATTGATTCCAGCAAGTTTTCAGAGTTGTCCTTGCTCTCAATGAAGTTAATGAATCTTCTCTTCCAGACGACGTACTCCCCATGTCCGATGACGGGAGGTCTAATATCATTTCCCATGCTTAAGGAGTCCATTTCTCGTGTTTTGGATGTGATCGTTGACATGTAATATGAGGAAAATAGAATTTTGAATCGAAAAATTTTGAGTCAAAATTGAGTTTTGAGATTTGACTTCGGAATTAGAGACTTGGGTTCACAAATTGGATAAGGTCTTTGTTTCGCGAATTGATGATTGGGATCGTGAAATGAGCTTGGGATCGTGAAATGAGTGGTTCGCATATTTCGCTCAGTGTTCACGAATTGATATAAGTCAGGCTTCACGAATTGGTCTAAGTATTGGATTAGCGAAGTGTTGGATCGCGATTGTTCAGAGAACTGGATTCGCGAACTAGCCTGAGAACTTGGATGCACGAAGTAGTCTTGATTCGTGAAGCTCCGGTTCTTCTAAAATGCCCGAAGCTTTTCTCCGTGAAACTGATTCGCGAAGAAGACAGGGTCATTTGATTCACGAAGTGTCTGGATCGTGAAGTGACTAGATTCATGAAATTCTGTTTTAATTCGTGAAGTGATTGGATCGCGAAGTGGTCTGATTGTATGTCAAGGTTCGCGAAACAGTCTGGATTCGTGAAACCCTGCTTCTCCAACTTGATTCGCGAAACTCCCTCTCGCAGATCGGATTCGTGAAGGTCAATCGCAGAGCTGACTTCGTGAAGTATGATGCGCGAATTTGAGACTTTGATCTTTGAAAAACTGAAGGCCAGTGAACTCCCAACACCAGAAACTAAATTTCGCGAAGCTTGATGATGCGTGAACCTAATTCGCGAACTTGAAGTTGTGAACTTGATTCGCCAAGCTGAGAGTGTAAAACTGATTCACGAAGTTAGACAACACGGCCGTGAAACAAAACTACTGAATCGTCGTTCGCGAACTTAGAACAGATGAAGAACAGAGCTCGCGAAAAGCAATTTTTCCAGAAAATCTCACTTGAAATCGATATAAACTGGTTGGGTAATTCTCAGAACTGATAGTTATGTAAAGTAGCAGCTTGAACAACCCAGAAAACTAACGAAACAGCTTGGAAGTGTGAATTTGGGCTGTTTTTCGAAAGCTAAAAATTCTGTAAAAAAAGCTCAAAAATCGATTCTTGTTGCTTGAAATGAAGTTTCATCACCTACACTCTTGCTCCGATACCACTTGAAAGTAATCCAAGACTTGTTAACTTCAACAGATTAAAACTTTCGATTGTTATGAATAGTGCTTGGAGGCTTTGTGAAGTTAGCGTACGTGAAGTTTTGTGAAATGGAATTTAGATTGGTTATAGTTAGGGTTTAGGGTTTAATACCTTGGAAAGGTATTAAGCCCATTGGGCCCCTAACAAGCCCATTACAACCTATCAACCCAAACTAAATAAAACATAACACATTAAATACAACATAAAGAATAAAAGACTTAGACTAACTATTTTGGACACTTCTAAAATATTCCTAACAGAAACACTGACGAAATCGAAGAGAAAAGAAGAAGAAAAACAAAACAACCGCCACCACCAAGAGCCATCGAGACCAATCAAAACAAAAAAAAAAAAACAGCTTACCTCTTAACACACACCAAGCTTTTAGCTGGCAATGTAAAATCATTGTGACGAAGGACAAGTCCACAATGACAAACAAGAAGCTCACCGCTCGAAAAATCCATTCAAGGATGTCATCTCAAGCGTGAACAAGACCACCGCGTCAATAAAGGGAAGTAGACCAATTTATACTTCATCGACTGTACTATTTAAAAAAAAAAGAAAACCTAAAGTCATTTGATGTCTGACACAGATCGGACGAAAAATAGGTGCTCACGGATGTCTGACACTCTGAATCACCTAAAAATAAGTGTACGATGCATCGGAGTCACCCAAGTGCACTATACAGAGGATCCACCCAAGCGCACTCTACGGAGGAGCCACTCAAGCGCACTCTATGGAGGAGTCACCCGAAAATACAGATGGTAGAGCCCTCGAATTACCCACGGTATAGAGAGCCATGACCACTGTATAAAACGAAAAACCACATATTGTGGTTACCACAATGGAGCAAGGCGAGAACCGATGAGAGTCTCAAGCTCACAAAAAAAAGACTCGATGCAGAAGTCACATTGACCACCATATCTTTCCAAGTTTGACTTATCAAAATATTTCAAATTCAACTCAAGGGGGAGTGTTGAACAGTACAATCAAATCTCAAATCATGCAAAATCAAGGCAAATCAGGAGAAGATACTATGGGATATTCAGTCATTAATGTCTCAACGGCTATATTCCAACGGCTAGTTTTTTAATATGTAGCCTATATAAAGGCATCTCTTGCACAAGAAAATCAGTTCAACGGAAGTACAATATAATATCATTCTGCAAAATTCAACACAATCAAATCCATATAATTTATTTTATTTAGTTACTGTTAAATCAATCAATGGTGACAATGTCTAGCTTGAATCAGAATATGAATATTGGGTCATGGAAAGATCCCGATTCATGATGGACCAATTAACAGGATGCATCTTTGTATATTATCACAAGTAGACATGGAAAACGGTTCTACCGGTTCCGGCTCCGGTTCAAATATATCTGTTCCGATTCGGGTTTGGACGGTACCGGACCAGTTCTGGTTCCGGGACCAAAATTTCGGATCGGGACCTGTTGTAGATCCATTGGATCTTACAAGTTCACTCGCTAATATTTTTTTTTAAATTCGATTTTTATTAATATACTAAAAAACGTACAAAACAAATACAAAAGAAAAAAGAAAAAATACAAAAATAAAGAAACAAATACAAAAGAAAAAAACATTAAAAAACTACTAAAAGTACTACAATACATTTTTATTAAGTAAAACACACGACGCTACCTCCTCATCGTCATCGGAACTTGATCCTTGGAACTCGTCGATCACATTCTCCTTTTGATTCTTGGACTCGGCGGTGAACCAATCATTCAGTAACATAATCATTGCAAGAGAACTCGGCTTAAGGTTCATTCGCCTATCTCCAATAATGCGACCGGATGTTGAAAATGAGGACTCTGAAGCGACACTTGAAGCTTGCACGGCTATCTCGACCGATAGCCGCTAGTGTCGGGTAAAGAGATGTGTTTGACTTCCACCACTGAAGAACGTCAAATCCCTCCGGTGGAAGTTGTGACTCAAATAAAGCTGAATTTCATTTGAGTTTGCTCATCCAACCGATTCTCCTTTCTACTTTTGCATCTTCAATCGCCTAAGGACATCCAACGGGCCACTGCCACCACTAGAGGCCTCCGTAACCTCGGTCACATGCTTGGTCGCCCAACCACCACGCACCTGTTGAGAACGATAAAAAGAAAAACGTTCATGGAAAGAATGCATAACTGACGTTTTTTTATTGTCAACACTCTTTCCAAGACACGTCTCGTAATACTCAAAAAAAATATCGAGTGTCACTACCACAACTCGGGTCGAGTAAAGCCGCCAAGCCGTGGACAACTGGGATATTTTTCCAATACTTCTTGAAATTTTGTTCCATGTTCACAATGAAATGGCGCAAATTTTATTATTAGGATATTTAATAAATTTGTAGCGCATGCTAAAAAAGCAAAGGAATATATAACAGCGATGTCGGATAATGAACGCCGGAAAATTTTTCCGTTGCTTCCTTGAATACCGCAAGTAGTGAAACACACAAACCGCAAATGTCCCAACCATCATCTAGTAATAGAAGTGATGTATCAGAAGTAATACCAACTGCGTTGTTGTTCCAAAAATGGGTGCTAAATCCTCATGGCGCATAAATGTGCTAAGAAGGTGATATAAAGAGTTTCCACCTAGTCGGTACCGGTAAGGGAAACTTCTTATACCTAAGTCCATTCATCTCGACCGCTTGTTTTCACGAATGACCGAGACGCCGTTACGGTAGTTGTTTCCCAATGAAAATATAAATTTTTTTATTACACGACCTAATATTTCATCGAGTGCACATTTGATACATAAGTTATAACATGACAAGCACACCTAACATGAAGTAATTGACCGTTCAAAGGCACGCTAAGATGGGAACTAAGGAAATCCATAGCCGTGTTATTAGAGCTTGCACTATCCAACATGATAGATATAATCTTGTCTTGAACCCACATTTTTTGCCACATTCAAGACAAACATCTCAATAGTATGTCCGAATGTGACGAGTCTGGCGGATCTAGCGAAATAATTCTCTTTTACATCGTCCATGTCTCATCAATCCAACGGCATGTCACCACTATATACGATTAGGAAGTAACGTTTGTCCAAATATCAGTAGTTAAACTAACTCTACACGATATGTTGGATAAATGTACTACTAAGTTCGATCTATATTCTTCAAAGGTTTCTAACACATACTTCCTAAGTATCTTACGACCTACTTAATGGAATCCGGGTTGTATCGCACTTGTGAAGTTGATAAACCCTTCATTTTCCGCAATACAAAATGATTCTTCACAAACGACCACAAACATAACTAGTGCCATCTTCGAAATCTCCCTAGTGATAACGAAATTCCAACCCGTATGCACGTCTATTTGTTGTTGTGTACGCTCACTACCTACGGGTTTGTAACGTTACCGAGTCAAATTTTTGAAAACCTATTAAATGTTTTTTCATAGATCTCGTACCACCCGAATTACCACCACCTTTATATTTATAATTCGCACGACATATTCTACAAAAATTATTACCTTTGCTGGGCTAGCCGGGTTGTCCAAGTTTGAGGTCGTAATGTTGCCAAATCTTCGAGCATTTCGTCGGGGTGCGTGATGTCGCCGCGGTCCGGTTTCCCGTCCTTCATCACCATCGCCTTCCGTCTCCTCGACCTCGCGTTATTGTCGGGATCGACCTCGTCGGGCATATCGGCCATACATGTACAAGATAACCAAAAAACATCGTCGTTCGGGTGCGAACTTTATGCCAAAAGTGTGTGTGTCTGTGTGTGTGTGTGTTGTGTGTGTGTATGTATTTCGAGTGTGTGTGCGTGTTTCGTGTGTGTGTAGTAATGCATGTATTTTTGTACAATGCGAGAACGAGAGAGAGAGGGATTGAGAGATTACAGAATTTTTGGGAGATAGAAGTGAAAAGTGATGAAATATGATGTGGTATTTATAGTATTTTCGTTAGGGACAAAAAAAAATTGCATTAGGGACCAAAAAAAAAAATAAAACTAGCCATTTACTAGCCGTTATGTATTTTTTTTATTTATTTAGCCGTTACCGGTTCTTATCGGATGGTTCCGGCTAAAAACTAGCCGTTATCAGCTTACTGGTTCCGGAACCGGTAACGGCCGGTTCCATTTTTCGGGGCGCAAACGATCCAAGTCGCCCGACCGTGGCCTGGAGTTAAGCTCTATTAAATGTTATAAGGTCGAGCCCGACTTGATAAAGTTCAACTCGAACTCGGCTTGATCTTTTAATTCGAGGTATTTTAGCTTAATTAAGTTCGGACTTTCAAATTCCATATATATTGGAAAATACTTATTTAAATATATATTATAAAATTAAAAATAAATGTGTAGGCTCGATGGCCCCAACTCAATCCAGCTTTGACCGACTCGCAGTAATCTCTTCTAGTCTCCCTCAGGCAATGGCAAACCAATCATAATTCTACAGCTCTTAGAACACGTGCATTCATTTTATTGCATCATCATTAAATTTGATGACCAGCTCACCACATATAGAAACTGATAGGTGTGGTCCTCTAAAATATAGTGATATGTGATTTCTTTGTTCAGAAAAAACAAAAAATTGTAATAAAACGCTTTTAAGTTATCTCGTCCTCGTCTGGCGAAGTCCAATCCATCCAACATTTTAAAAGTACACTTGTTGTAAGCTCGTGCATTACGGTACACCATTTAATTATCTCCATCATGACGACTTCACCAAGAACTCTAATCATATCAACAAGATTGCCATTCCTCTCACCAACACTACCAAGATATTCTCGTCCCTTGCAGAGATATCACCGAAGAGAGGCTCCCTCGAAGCAAATTGCCGCCGTGCTGTCCAAGAGAAATGGGCCTTCGGGTTTCTCTGCGGCTTCGACAGCCGAGGAGGTTACGCGGGGAATTGACGGCTCAGGGCTCACTGCTATTGTTACAGGTGTTCTTTCTTTTTCCATTTCTTTTTTTTGGCAATCGCTGATATGAAATAGCTTCTCTAGCTAGATACTTTTATCTTACTCGGATGATCGACAGGGTCAACGAGCGGCATTGGCTTGGAGACAGCGCGTGTCCTCGCGCTTCGTGGGGTCAACGTTGTAATGGCTGTAAGGAACGTTTCTTCTGGAAATAAGCTGAAGGAAGCCATGGCTACAATGAACCCTTCAGCTAAACTTGATGTCATGGAGTTGGATCTTATTTCCATGGCTTCTGTCAGAAAATTCGCATCCGAGTTCAACTCTTCGGGTCGTCCACTGAACCTTTTGATGTAAGAACATAAAATATACTTCTCTTTTTTGTTTGGATTTTAGTCTACGATTGCATTACATCTAGTGACGGAGATCTCTGTTTTTTTTAGTAACAACGCAGGAGTTATGGGACCACCATATCAGCTGTCTGAAGACAACATTGAGCTGCAGTTTGCCACTAACTATTTAGGTTTCTTCTTTATAAATCAAGGTGTTAGAGTTATCGAGGATTACGTAGAAACAGAAGAAGACAAAAAGGCTGAATAAAATGACCAACTGTTTCCATATGATAGTGTTCTTGATTTTGGGTATCCTTCTTTCTTCAGGTCACTTCCTCTTGACCAATTTGTTGCTCGACACAATGAAGAAAACGGCTCGCGAGACGAAAAGGGAAGGAAGGATTGTCAATGTTGCGTCTGCGTTTCACCGCATTGCATATAAAGAAGGAATCCGCTTCGACAGACTCAATGATCTAAAAGGGTATGGATGACAACCATGGTTTTTTGGGTAATCCAATATTCAGAATATCGACCTCATTTTCATCACATTCACAATTCCCGTGATGGCTCCTTAGGCTAAGTAAACACATTAATGAGGGGCTTCGAAAGGTTACCCTAAACACCCCTAAATATTTATGGAGCATATTATAGTGTATGATTTTCGGCAAACAGATACACCAGATGGGGTGCTTATGGCCAATCGAAGGTTGCCAAGATACTACATTCTAATGAGTTAACAAGGCGCTTGAAGGTTAAAAAAATTTATATTTATATACGTAGTAAGATTGACGGTTGATTTATGAAATGCGAATTTGGAACTCATTATTAAGTTTGTTTCAATGCCACAGGGAGAAGGAGCTGAGGTAATTGCGAACTCACTTCACCCGGGAGTTGTCGCTACCAATATTTTCCGGCATTTAGGCTTGTTGGGAGGTAAGGGTGTTTTACTTTTTTTATTTTTTTAGGTAGATTGATAAATATAACTGATGCGTTTTTCAAAGTTATTGTCCTAAAACTTCAGTCCCTTAAAACTAAAGGCCAAAATGCATATAATCCCCTTGTTCTTTCGCCGAAATGCACATAAATTCCCGTGGTTTTTTTATTGCACGGTACTCCCTCGTGGTTTAACTAATGTTGCACCGTATTCCCAGACAATAGTTTTTGCCCGAAATTGGATTACACGCGCTCTTATTTCATGTGGGTTAAGCTTGAACCATATTATTTATTGTTAAATGACCATAATACCCCGACTATTCACCTTCTTTTCAAATGATAACGCTCGTCCCTCCGTAGAATAAAAATTGCTGCCCAGGAGGTTATCATTTGAAAAGAAAGTGAATAGTTGGGGTTATTCTAGTCATTTAACAGTAAATAATATGGTCACTTGAGCGCGTGTAATCCAATTTCGGCAAAACCTGCTATACGGGGAGTTATCATTTGAAAAGAATATGAATAATTGGGGTTATTCCGATTATTTAACGGTAAGTAATGTGGTCCAAGCTTAACTCACCTGCAGTAAGAGTGCGTATAATTCAATTATGGGCAAAAGTTACTCGAGGTACGGTACAATACTAGTTAAACCATGAAGGAGTACCGTGCAATAAAAAAACTACGGGGATTTATGTGCATTTTGACGAAACCACGAGGGGGTTATAGCATTTTAGCCAAAATTAAATGTCCTGAAAGTGACATTTTTAACCCATGAAAACATTATTTCAGTGCTGTGAAAAGTGCAGCGTTTTCGGACCAAAAAATCAAAGTTTTGTTCCCTTGTCTTGCAGCTATAGCTGCTCAGTTCAAATTCCTGTGCAAAAATGTGGAACAAGTAAGTATCTTTGTTCATTATCTCCATACGTACTTTTGCCTCATACACACTTCTTACTCGGTCATACTTACTGTGTTTTTTTGTTTCTTTTTTTTATGGAAAAGGGTGCTTCAACCTCTTGTTACCTGGCGTTGAACCCCCAAGTGAAGGGCATTTCGGGCAAGTATTTTTCGAACAACAACCTTGCGGAGCCACTCTCACGGACTCAAGATGCTGAAATGGCCCGAAAGCTTTGGGACTTCAGCATGGATTTGACAAAGTAGTTGATATTTGTCAGTTCTTTTGCAACAATTGAAATAAAGTAGTTATTCTTTTACTATTTGAACACATCCTTATTACAGAAACAAAGTGTTAATTTGGCAGAAAAAAGGTCAATAAACTACCTAGAACAGGATGTGGTGTTATGTTTAAAAAGTTTCAAAGACGAGCGATGAGCTAAAACATGATATGTGCTTTTCCTTGGGCTTTTTTTAAGATGGCATTTGACTTGACTCAGTCAATTTAAACAAGTCGACCTTATATAAAAAAGTGGTCTTTGATCCAGTTAATATTAAGGATATTTTCATCAATAAGCGAGCATGGTACCGCGCTCTATAGCCGGGGTCCATAGCATGGTGTCATGCTCACATTGGTACCTTGCTATAAGCACGGTACCGCGCGATATCACATGACATCATTTCCATACAACGCAGTCAAGATTTGAACACGAGACCTATTATACAGAA
Source organism: Craterostigma plantagineum (assembly GCA_027422505.1). NCBI lineage: Eukaryota > Viridiplantae > Streptophyta > Magnoliopsida > Lamiales > Linderniaceae > Craterostigma > Craterostigma plantagineum. The sequence continues at coordinate 6,776,004 of JAPQWV010000013.1, read as the reverse complement.
AATTGATTCTGCAAAACTAGACTACATACCACCAACCCATCCGCGAGTCGTATTTAATATATCTGTTTATACTCGGATCCGTATTAATGGGGGCATACTAGTAATTTTCACATGGAGGCTATTTTCTAAAATTGACCCAGTCAAGGACCATTTCTTAAATAATCCCACTTTTTCGTATACTTTTTCCGGGTGTTCGTTCGGTACATACCATACCGAACCGAACCGAAATTTCGGTACACCCCTAGTAGGTACCGAACGGAAAATTCGGTTCGGGTTTCACCGATTTTTTCGGTAAATTCGGTACCGAAATTTAAATAATAATAAAAAATTCGGTAATAATTAAATTAATAAGTATATTAATATAATTATAATTTTATTTTCAATATTAATATAATAAAATATATTTTAATTTTAAAAATTTTGGTTTACCGAAAAAATCTGTACCGAATCGAATTTACCGAATTACCGAATTTGTTTTTGAAACCGAATACAGAACCGAATTTTTTCGGTTCGGTTTTGTACCGAAATTTCGATATTTCGGTAGTCGGTATACCGAACAACACCCCTATAAATACATGTTTGAATAAAAACTTAGATTACCTATGTCCGAAATTTTTACAGGTAGGTATCCGATTTAATTTGTACCAGTCTCTTCAGTCATGCCGTACCTTACTGTGTGTGTATTGCGTACCATAACACGTTGATATATGATATCTAAATGTGTTTGTACGGCGTACCTAATGTGTAAATAGGGTGTACCTAAAGGTGCTAATACGGCGTATCATTTTCTAAACGTATTACGTACCACAATACGTTGATAGGATACCCAAATGTGTTGTATGGCGTACCTGCGGCGGATCGGGTACTTATCTGCAAAAAATTTAGTTTGTTAGGTACCTACATATAAAAAAATGTTGACAGGGTACTAAATTACAAGTTTTTTTTACGGATGGGGTATTTATGTGTAAAGACCCCTACTTTTTCAAACTTCTTTTTCAAAATAACGTGAAATTTGTTCTCTAATTTCTTTTCTTGAATTCCTAAATAATCATTTTATTAATTAATTTATTTTTCAGTAACACATTCCGTTTAATAATATTATATTTTTAAATTAATCTATACTTCCACACCTATTTTATAAAGTATTAATATTTTTAACTATAATTATCAACTAATTTAATAAAATAATCATAAAGCATATCCTATCTTATTAAATTATACAATAATTGATGGGGAAAAAGTTATAGTCAATTTAGCCATCACAATTATATATAAATATTATAATATTCCTATATTATAGATTTTATAACTATAACTACGGAAAACCAAATAATATATTTTTGCACGACTAAAATTATATATTTGTTATAAATATATTGTTGTGATTAATATTTATATTATGATTATTGTAATATATAATATAGAGAGAAATATTTAGAGAGATGATATAAGTATGAATCAATTTCAATACTTGGTGTGTTTTTACAACTCAAGGTGCCTATTTATAGGCAAATTTCTCAAATTACAACCACAAAATAAAATATTACATTATCATAAAATAATCTCAACTGATTCATAATCTCATCTATCACATTCTAATTTAACCACTACAACTCCAATATTTCATAATTATTCCAATATTTCATAATACTCCCCCTTGGATGTATAATTTAGGAATATACCTCGTTAAAATCTCACTAGAAAAAACCCAGTGGGATAAAAACCTAGTGAAGGAAAAAGAGTACATAATCCTTTGTTATGCTTTCCCATGTGCTTTACTGGGAAAACCACATGGGAAAAACCACAGCGAAAGGAAAAAGAGTGCAACGCGTATTTGCTCCCCCTGATGATATTATCATTTCAAATCTCGAAGTCTTCGAACGCCAATTGAATATATCAATTTTCTAAAAATTATTGGGGGAAGTGCTTTCGTAACCAAATCTGCAAGATTTTCGCTAGATCGCACTTGTTGTACATCAATATCCCCATTTTTCTCCAATTCGTGTGTAAAAAAAATTTAGGAGAAATATGTTTTGTTCTATCTTCTTTAATATATCCTTCCTTTAATTGTGCAATACAAGCCGCATTATCTTCATATAATATCGTTGGAAGTAACTCTTCAGATAATAACCCACAAGTATGTTGTATATGCATAATTATCGATCGCAACCAAATACATTCTCGGCTAGCTTCATGAATTGCTAATATTTCAGCATGATTAGATGAAGTAGCCGTTAAACTTTGTTTAACCGATCGCCATGAAATGGCAGTTCCTCCATACGTAAATAAATAATCATTTTGCGATCGAGCGCTATGTGGGTCGGATAAGAATCCAGCATCCGCATACCTAGTTAAATCTGCTTTCATCTCATTAGAGTAGAATAATCCCATATCGGTTGTTCATTTAAGGTATCGAAATATTCTTTTAACTCCGTTCCAATGTCTACGAGTTGGCGAAGAACTGTAACTTGCCAAATTTACAGCAAATGCTATATCAGGCCGCGTATGTGATTGAGCGAATCGAGTAATAAAAATAAAACGAATATCGACAAACTAACCACGCTCAACGGGCAAGTGTACCTATCGATAATAGTATAGAATGGCGAGTCTGAGTATCGAATCCCAAGGGAATTAAATAATCAGAAAAACTCGAATTTAAATATCCTAGTGAAAATGTTTTGATTGTTGTAAAACTGAAAATATAAATGAACAAAACTGATAAAAATGATGAGAATGAACGACGATAAGAAAGCGAAACGTATTTGAGACTTCGACTCCCCCTAGCTCGATCGATCCTGAAAACATTTATCAAAGTTTTAGCTAAATGTTAGACCGTGAGGATTACCAACACATGCGTACGAGTTCATATGACTGACGAAACTGCGCCTTATCACACGAGGCTCGTAAGCAACTAATCTACGTCTTAAATAGCCGGGCAAGCTTCCCTAACTACTTAATCGAAGATTGCATTAAATTATTAGTAATCCCTCTATTAGATTTGACTCTAATCCAGCGGGGTAGCTCAACCTTTCTCTAGTGATGAGTTTATCCGCTCGTTTACGAGTGTTCTAATCGTTCACCCCTCTCTCGAGCGCAGCGCATGATTTCCCAATTAATCTATCTTACACACATAGACATGAATAAGATAAATAAGAATTTCAATCATAGACATAATCGAAATCATATAAATTCATAAACGAGTCTTAACAATAGCATAACATTAAATATACTTAAAACATACAATCGATCTTGCCAGGGTGCATCTCATCTCAAATACACAAGAAATTAGCTACTCATTTTTTAAACTAAGAACAGAATAAACATCAAAGAAAATATAGATCTTCACTGATTTATCGAATACCTAGCATACATGCCAAGTGAACGAGCTAGCTTGCTCTCTAGCCTTTCTTTCTCTTCTCTAAGTGTATGTGTGTGTTCTCTCCCACTGGTTCCTTCCTCTATTTATAGCAAGGGGAGCTCAAACTTATGTTCATGCAAGTCTTATTTGCTTTAACTTGTTCACATTGAGAAAAGCTAGCTTTGTCCCCCAATTCCTTCAACTTTAGCCTTCTTTATTGAGTTCAAATGGAATGGGGTGTTTCAATGTCGAAAGTTAGGTCTAAAGCATGCCTCTTTCCTTGAATAATGGGTGAACTTTCGACCAAGAAGAGACAAGTTAGGTAGGAGTCATTTTTTGTGTGTTTTGACCTCCAACACAACCTCTAACACGTCAGTAACTTCAGAAATTAATCTCTCAGTCTAGAGCTCCAAATCCAAATCCCTCTGGTAAGAATCAAGATCAACAAGTCTTCTACCTTTGGTTAAAATTCAGCTTTATTGGACAACTATTACCCCCTCATCTGTTAAGAATCCGAAACTGTCGCAAAACTTGGAAATCATGCACACAAGGCTTGTCTTTGATTCACTGAAAAATTGCATGAAGTTCAAATTAATATCTCACGATGTAGACATTCAAATGAAAATACCTTTTGTGAGAATTAAGATCATTAAGTATTCTAGCTCCCCTCCAATTTTTAGATCTATCGGTCAACTTTAACCCCTTAGTCTATGAGACATGCTAAACTGCCGCAAAACTGTCCGAAATGATGTAAACTCATAATTAATTACCAAATTTGACATGAAGACTCCATTTTAACTTGCAAATACTTCAATTATAATACGTATAAACGTAAGAAAATACGTTTATCAGTATGACTTGTAAGATACATTAGCGCTCCAATAGCACTAAGATATGGTATTTCAGGACCAAGTAGCTCTTCATCATTTTCACGTGGTCTGAGTGGATCTTTATTCACATCTAACGATAGTATCCAGTGGGTGAGCTTTGTCCATATAACCTTTTCAATACCTTTTTTGTATAAGTTTCTTGATGTACAAATATCTCATTCTTTAAATATTCAAAGTCCGAGACAATATTTTGTTTTTCCGAGATCTTTCATTTCGAACTCCCTTTTTAAACAATCAACAGCTTTCGATAACTCTTCAGGAGTTCCAATTATGTTGATATCATCAACATAAACTGCTATAATAACAAACTCATTTTTAGATCTTTTCGTGAATATACAAGGGCAAGTTTGATCATTTTTATACCCTTCTTTCACTAAAAATTCCTTAGGCGATTATACCACATACTTGCGTACCATAACACGTTGATATATGATATCTAAATGTGTTTGTACGGCGTACCTAATGTGTAAATAGGGTGTACCTAAAGGTGCTAATACGGCGTATCATTTTCTAAACGTATTACGTACCACAATACGTTGATAGGATACCCAAATGTGTTGTATGGCGTACCTGCGGCGGATCGGGTAACTCTTCGATAACTCTTCAGGAGTTCCAATTATGTTGATATCATCAACATAAACTGCTATAATAACAAACTCATTTTTAGATCTTTTCGTGAATATACAAGGGCAAGTTTGATCATTTTTATACCCTTCTTTCACTAAAAATTCCTTAGGCGATTATACCACATACACCCAGATTGCCTTAATCCATAAAGCGATTTATTAAGTTTAATTGAGTACTCATTTCGTGGACCTGAATTTTAAGGATATTTGAATCCATCAGGAAGCTTCATATATATATATATATATATTTTATATATATCACTGTCAAGTGATCCATATATAAGCAGTGACAACATCCATAAGACGCATATCGAGTCCTTCACATACTGCCAAACTAATTAGAAAACGAAAAGTAGTTGCGTCCACCACAGGAGAATACGTCTCCTCATAATCAATACCAGACTTTACGAAAAACCTTGTGCAACAAGCCTTGCTTTGTATCTCGTAATTTCACCGTTCTCATTTCTCTTTCTGACGAAAATCCATTTGTAGCCAAGTGGTTTACATTTTCTGGTATGCGGACTACATGTCCAAAACCTTTTCGTTTCTCAAGTGACTTTAATTTTGCCTCGATTGCATCTTTCCATTTTGGCCAATCATTTCATTGTCTGCATTCTTGTACAGACCTTGGTTCATGATCCTCATTCTCATTAATCTCGTTCTCATGTAGCGCTACGTTAAATGAGAATATATCGTCAATGTTGACTTCATCTCGGTTCCATTTAATTCCATTATGGGCATAGTTTATCGAGATCTCTTCATTATCATTATTTTCAAAATTTTCAGAATTTTTAGATACCTGAGTTTTATTCATCAACATTTATGCCCGTCGACTCTTCTTTAATCGATAAATCCTCGATCGGACCATTCTTATTATTTGCTCCTTTTCTTTTCCGGGGATTTTTTATCTTCGGAACCCGATGCCTGCCACGCTTAAGTTGTGGCTTAGGCTCGATATCATTCTTTGTATGTTCTATAGAAACATTAATTTTTTCAGGAGCATCTACAGTTGGATAATGTGACTTAGTCACCCTTTTAAGGTCAGTAAAGCTATCTGGCAGTTGATTAGCTAAGTTCTGTAAATAAATTATCTTTTGAACTTCTAGTTCAGATTCGTTCGTTCGAGGATCATAATGCTTTAACGATAATTAATTCCAACGAATATTCTTTTCCATCTGTTTCTTTTCTCCCATAATGTCGGAAAATTTGATTCATCAAAATGACAATCGACAAATCTAGCCGTAAATAAATCTACCGTTAAAGGTTCTAAATATTATATTATCGATGGAGATTCAAATCCCACATATATTCTCAACCTCCTTTGAGGTCCCATCTTTGTGCATTGTGGTGGCGCAATTGGAACATATACCGCACATCCAAAAATTCGTAGATGGGAAATATCTGGTTACTGACCATAAACCATTTGCAATAGGGAGATATCATGATAACTTGTTGGTCTGATGCAGATATAGTGTTGTTGCTTTGATGGTAATATAACATGTCTCAAAAACAAGACAGCGGAAGTTTTAACTTTATCAGTAGTGATCTTGCACAAATATTTAATCAACGATTCTGCGAGATCGTTTTTCATATGAACATGTGGCACGAGATACTCAACATCAATTTCAATCGACGTACAATAATCATTAAATGCTGTAGGATTATCAATCTTTTTTCTTTATTGGATCTGAAATGTGCATTGAATCAATTGAGCAAGCAATCTCACAAACGCCTTGTTCCGCGTTGATAACAAACGTACACGGGACCATCTCGTCAATGTATCGTAAAATACCTAGATGGCCCAACATGATGAATGTATCAGTCCGCATATAATCATATATGTATACGCTTAAAAAATGCGATAATTTCATTCTTCATTTTCATTGGTGATAGGCGAATAATGAATTTCGTTTGAGAGCAAGCAGGACATGATAATTCTTTGAAAAATCTTCTGGTTTTTCAATAACTGCCCATGTAAATTTTAATTATTTCCGCATCATAATTTCACCGGAATGGTCCTACCGGTCATGCCAAATAATAAATATAATGTCATTAGTAAACTTCTGATTGCGATAGCATATGATTCAATTCAGAAATATACATAACCCAGAGTCAAGTAGATGTAATATTTTTACAATTATTATTGTCATTCGAAATCACCTTCGTAATATGTAAATATCAACATCTTTCCAGTCTCAACATGATATCCGTTCGAATAGATTTAAAGCATAATAAAATTATTTGAGAAATTGAATACTATAAGCCATTTTCAATATAACCTTGTTCCTCTGGGCAATAAAACATTAGCCCTTCCGGAGCATCAATTATAAATATATAAAAATACATATTATTGAAAACAAAATCGTATAAATGTAATGCATACCTCCTCGTAAACCATATTCTCTTTCTAGAGCTGTGATGATTCCCGTGCCACCGATGAGCACCGCCACCGCCGTGGCGGAATTGATGGCATTGTTGAGGTACATAATATGAATTTTATATAAAACACCCTTATTCAAGCAATGTTACGTAAAAATCTAAATAAAATGAAAAACTCGTTTCACTTATTATTAGGTTCAGTTAGTTAATTGGCCTTCCAGAATAATGCCCGTTGTTATATGACGTCAGGGGCATAATTGTTATTATCAACACCTTACCATTCACCTTAACCATGTATGAGTAGCTAGACATAAACATTAGTGTATATAAAATATTTGCATGCATAAAATTTCATCTCCAATGACAATTTCTTTCATAATATTCGAATGAATGTTTGATAAATATTAGTCGTGTGACCGATTTTCTTGAATACCGCAATTTTGAGCAACGTCTTGTTTCGGATTTTGTTCACCTTGAATTATAAAGATCTACGGATCTTTTGGTGCGAATAAAGATTCAATAATTGCGACGATAATATTATTCTTGATAGCGGTCTTTACTCAACATTTCATTCTCGTTTATTTATAACATTTTCCGCTTCGGAGAAAATCTTTTGTATATTCACAACGATAAACATACACAACCATTCATATTATTTGCGGATACATTCATACTCAACATTTCATTCTCGTTTATTTATCACTTTTTCCGCTTCGGGGGAAATCTTTTTTCACAACGATAAACATACACAACCATACATTCACTTCTGGGAATGTCGTACATTCACTTCGGGAAATTTCGTAATTGTTCAATCAAAATATCAACCATAATTAACCTTTAATTTTACGATTCAGAGTTCAAGCCAACATATCACAATATCGAAAGCAACAAATTCTAAGATCGCCAAGTTCGACATTATAATCAAAAATTTGTTAATAAATCATATAAGATAATTAATCAAAATCATAAGATCCAAAAGTATATACAATAAGAATAACATAAACAAATTAAATAAATTTTTTATTGTTCGTTTAATTAATTTATGTAAGGTCCGGTAAGGTTATCATGGTATCCAAAATCCGTGTCTGTTGTCCAAAGTCCGTATTCATGTCCGAAATCCGGGTCCATAGTCCATAACATGTACATCGTCCATAGTTCATAATCCGTCCAATCGGTAATTAATTTAAAGTTGTTTAATCATTTAATCAAATATTGTTTTAATTTTTTCTTAAAAAAAATCCACACGCCACCAAGAGGAATCGAAATCTGGATCTCTCACCACAAATGATGATATTCCGCAATACCACTCGGCTAGAGGCGTTTTTTTGTATATTTTATTTTTTTTAAATATCTATTTAGCGTACGATTAATGTAAACAAAAACAAAATACCTCACTCGTGAAATTATATCGACGGAGGTTGATCGTTGTTGGAAAGCGCTTGTGCTCACTCATGAAATAATCTCGACGGAGTTGATCGTTGACGGAGAGCGCTCGTGCTGATAACGTGTTATAAATATATTATTGTGATTAATATTTATATTATGATTATTGTGATATATAATTATAGAGATAAATATTTAGAGAGAGGATATAAGTATGAATCAATACTTGGTGTGTTTTTACAATACAACTCAAGGTGCCTATTTGTAGGCAAATTTCTCAAATTACAACCACAAAATAAAATATTACATTCTAAAATAATCTCAATTAATTCATAATCTCATCTATCCCATTCTAATTTAACCACTCCATATACATCCAAAATAATAATTACTCCAATATTTCATAATAATATTTACGAAAATTTACTAATAATATGTACGTTAAATTTATTTTTTCAGGTTGTGTGCAAGTGAATGAATATAATAAGACTTGGTCAAACTTAATAAAACATCTACCCTCGTGTCGTGGTGTACTTTGTAATAAGGGTGACATGGCATACTCTGTTGCGGTCACAAGTTCACAACCCAACCGAAAAATTATTGGCTGGTTAACGTTCATTATCATGATATTTCGATTACTATATGTTCGTTCCCATTGCAAATTGAAAATGAATTATTGTCTATTCTGGGATCAACATCTGAGATATGATATCGTTTGTCCCAATCTTACTACAATTTCACTTTAAAGTATTAGTAAAAATCTATGGTCTCAATTTCAACATGATGCAACTACTAAAACATCGCAAACAGTCAACTCATAAAACATGAAACTTTTTACTACATTCCTTAGAATCTCAAAAATCTCATCACTACTCTATTGCAATTGGTTTGAGCATTCATCGATTAACATATCCAAACTGGTAATCAATGATGCCGATGAAATCCATTCAGACAATGATCATAGGAAAGAGCAGAGCTTACGACAACATATAAACAAGATATAAGCTCATATACTCCAAACTCCAAAATATAACAACACATTTTAAGATATCTTTGGAAACGTTTTGTTGTAATACTTTCTTGACAGCTTAATGCAGTCCAACCAATGCAATACCTGGGAATTGGGATCTCTCTCTAACACAACGTCAGCCACCGTAATCTGCATCGTGCTTCTGAAATCACTGATTTTACCCCTAACTCTCGCCATGGAACCCAATTGAACTTCATCAGAAAACTTCGACGCCAGCTGAGCATTCAGTCGAACACCTGAGGGGTCGCGCTTTGCGAAGTAGGGCGAAGTTAAATGGTTCAGCCACAAGATGCAGGGGATCAAACCCGTGCCGTCGTCGACTGCGAACCTGACGAATTTTCCGGGCTTCGATTCGCGGGTGACGACGACGCCGACGGTCTCGGCGCGCGACGCGCACGCGCCGCCGTGCGGGAGGAGGAAGGAAGACGAAGATGATGAAGACGAGGATGGGTTTGAGGGGTTGTTGGGCTTCAGATTGTGGAAATCTGAGGCGAGGAGTTTGACGTGGCTGGTGATGACGGGGAGGGAGTCGGTCATTTTCGTTTGTTCGATGGGTTCTTCGCCTCGGAAAAGTGAGTTTCGAATGGCGTAATTTTGATATTTCTGGAATGAGGGGGTAGACGGTGTAATTTGCAGAATACTTTTATGCGTTAATTGAAACTTTAAGGGCTTTTCTGCAATTTATGAAGCTATCTAGCTAGCCCTAGGCCTCTCAATTTGGGGATTTTGCAACGTCAAGTAGGCAGCAATAGAGGATGAAGCGAGGATTGAGATGGAGCGACGGTGAGGACGACGATACGTCGTCGTCTGGGGACAGCTCGGAGCTCGGCAGCGATCATGAAAATAGAAACATCAAGGGATCGAAGACGGAAGATGCGAGACAATCCTCAAAGCTCAAATCTTCCCAAGGTATTACCCGAGTCAAAATTTGTTGTAATCTCTCTGAAATTGTTTTTGTGGTTTTGTTGCTGCAATGTTAGGACCTATGGATCTTGATTTACGACACATGTCGATTAGTTTCTCACTAGAACAAACCGAATCAGATTAATAGAAAAAAAGAATGCAGTTTTCATTTCGTTGACTTTTCATCTATTAACGAAACATTCCCTGGCACTGAGTGTAGAGAGACTGAAGGAGATCTCTGTCGTCATTAATGGCTTCCCAATTCATGGTGTAAGCACTTACAAAATTCGTATTCGAGGTTGTTTGATAGTGGGATTAGGCACGACACGAACTTGCTCCTACACCTTAACGCGGTAAACTTGGGATGCTTCTTATTCATACTTCTAAGTTATAGTGATCTATCTTCGTTCAGTCAGTCCTCGACTAGTTTGATTTATTCATGGGATGGATTGCCTTGGAATCAAGCAAGCTGATTCTTTCTCCTCACAACTTATTGTTTCAGCTAATGCTGCTAACAAGAAGAAGAAAGGCATAGACTTCGAATCACTGACTCAACATGGGTACAAAGGTGGGCTATCAGTGCTGAACATGCCTGCACCAAAGGAACAAGATCAAGAACCCAACTGGTCATGGTCCTCGGGGAAAGAGAAGAAACCTAAAGAAGGCGAAGAAGAATCGTTTAGAGAGAGGCAGAAGACAAGAGCTGCAATAGCCGACGGAGAGCAGCTTCTGAACGTTCAGACTCGTAAGGAGAGAAAGAAAGAGGCGTCCTTTCAGCAGAAGGAGAAGAGGAAGAGAGATCTTGGCCAGGCGAGTAGAGGTAAGAGCTATGTCGAGGAAGAGAAGAGGTTGCTGAGGGACAGTGGTGTGTATTCGGGTTTTGATTCATAGATTGATGTTTTGGGTTTTGATTCCTAGATCGGTATTTCGAGACATTTTCCTGTGTGTGATGATTACTTGCTATCAAATAAGACTGCTTCTCACTTCGAATGATTTTATGGTATAATATATTATAGCTTAATTATCTTTCTATTTTACTAAGGGAGAGCACCTTAGAGTAACTACTCTTCCAATTTGTTATGTTAATTTTATTGTATAATTTATAATTTAATCACTAATTTTTTGTTATATTCTTATAAGTAAATTATTTATTTTACCTAATTCAAAACATTCCTTTTAAAATTTAATTATGATAATATAATTGCAGATCAACTTTTTAACCATATAAAATTATATATTTTTATGTATTGGGGCACACACATTCGAGTGTTCTTACTATACCAGTTTTTTAGTGGGTGAGTCCGAGTGACGTTTTAAGAACAACTAAATTATGCATGATGATTCTTAAATTTGTAACACTTTTAATTTAGACTAGTACATTAAGCATACTCGTGCATGTGCAAATACATAACTATATGCAATTTTATCTTATATCTATAGCATTATTTTTATTTTAATATGTCTAATATATGATGATTCTATTTTAATTAATTGAATTATATAAAGGGAGAAATGATTTTATGGTTGTATGATTAGAAAAAATTTAGAGGTTAAAGGATTAAATTGTAATTAAGAATGATAAAATTGACATACAAAATTGAATTGTTTAGTTACTCTAATGCTTTTTTCCGATGTTTGACATCATCCTTAATATACGAGGCAAAAAATAATTAAGCATATATTATATTTACTTATAAATTTTTTGGAATATTTTAGTGTTTATGTAATCCAAATCAAATCCTTGCATATCCAAGTTGATGCTGGGCACGCATATTAAGAGCAAAGATATGGTTGAGATAATTAAACATTTTTTAATAAACTATGATTGAGATAATAGTGCTATATTTAAGGAGATTTAGGTAGGATATTACATAAACTTTATTTTTGTTGGGGTGTCGTAAATCACGAACAAATATAACGGCAATCAACGCAACTCGAAAACGAAAGTAACACGGAGAATTTTAACGTGGAAAACCCGAACGGAAAAAACCACGGGATCAATCTCCCGATCAAAGGAAACAATCCACTATAGCTGAGTTCGACGGATATAACGGACAACACCTCCCGAGAACGTCTCGAGGTAACAACCCAACAACACCGAAAATACTACTCCGACAAGGCGAACACTCGGAACATCGAGTCACAAACTCAGAACACCAAAAATCCTCGAGCTACAAGCTCGGAAAATACGAAGAAGGTCGAAGCGGATTACAACCCAAATGAGGAACCGACCAATCTGATCCGGTAGATGTGTAGATCACGTCGAGTTGAGTCTCCTCCCAAGGTTTCGACGAAATCGGGGTAACAGATCATCCGGATCGAAGCGTTTCTTCTAATTTTTTTCTCTTTTCGCGTCTGTGTCGTGTGTGTTGTGTTATTTATCTTTTTTTACATAATAATAATATGCACATGGGCCAACCCATTAGTATGGGCCGAACGCAATAAACTCCCCCTTCGGCTCATACGGCGGGCTCTAGTAATTTTGCTTTCCGCCAACAGGTCTTGAACTTCTCCTTCAGCAAAATCTTCGTCAACATATCTGATCCGTTCTCGCTCGTGTGTACCTTCGCCAAATATAGTTGCTTTGACTCGAGCACATCTCGAACCCAATGGTATCTGACGTCGATATGCTTGGATCTCGAATGGAATAACGAGTTCTTGGAGAGGTGGATGGCACTCTGACTATTTCTGTAAACAACATCTTGCCGTAAACCAAATTCTTCGAGAAACTTCTTCATCCACAAAGCTTCTTTGCAATCCTCCGTGTTTGCAATGTACTCGGCTTCTGTGGTGGATAGCGCAACGCACTTCTGCAACTTCGATTGCCATGACACAGCTCCCCCTGCAAAAGTCATCAAAAACCCCGAAATAGATTTTCTGGAGTCAATATCACCTGCCATGTCTGAATCGGTATACCAAATAGCACAGGATCTCCGCTGCCAAAACACAAACACGTCTTGGAAGTGCCTCTGAGATACCTCAATATCCACTTTACGGCTACCCAGTGTTCTTTTCCCGGATTAGAGAGAAAACGGTTAAGGACACCACCGACATGGGCAATATCGGGTCGAGTACAAACCATAGCATACATCAAACTACTGACCGCAGACTGATAAGGAACCTTCTCATGTTCTCTTTCTCACTTTTTGGGCATTTCTCAGATGACAACTTGAAATGACCTGCAAGTGGAGAACAAACCGCCTTGGCTTTACTCATGTGAAATCTCTCGAGAACTTTCTCAATGTAATCTTCTTGAGCTAGCCACAACTTTCAATTTTTCCTGTCACGAGAAATCTTCATGCCGAGAATTTTCTTGGCCGCTCCAAAGTCCTTCATCGCAAAAGACTTGCTTAATTCTCTCTTCAACGCTGCAATCTTGCTAGTATCATGGCCGATGATCAACATGTCGTCAACGTACAAGAGAAGAGTAATAAAATCTTCATCGGAGGTGAAGTGTAAAATATGCCTAAGAGGGGGTGGGGGGTGAATTAGGCTTTAAAAAATTATGGCTTTTTCTCCTTTGAAAACTACTTTTCTTTAAGAAGATAATGCAGAGTACGTTATTCCCTAGAGAGCAGTAAGATTGTCTATGTTATCTCCCTAACCCTGTTACACGTTAATCTCAGAGATCCTTTAAACGATATCACCTAGATATTGGTCAACGTTCCGGGTTTGTCTCACAAAGAAAGTAAAAAGCAGAAAATAAAGTGAGACGAGATTTTTATACAGGTTATATCCCCAACTGGGGTTTAATCCTGTCCTTGGGGTGTGATCTCCCCAAGAGTTTCAATCAATCACTAGGTATTACCGTTTACACTATGATTGACCCGTACACAACCGAAGCACTATGGATACTAGACCTCGTTCTAGGCTGACGCACGCCAAGTTTCGATCCACGTCGTTTACCCAGGAAACCTATTCCCCGACTGGATGCAGCTTGCTACCGAAGGGCCACCGAATCCGCAAAATTCGTCCCTCCATGTGCGTAAGACTCCACTCGTGCTTCTTTGTGCGCTCACACGTCCGAAGACAAGGGTTTAGGATTTGGAGTTTTTAGGGATCGCTCAAAAGAGTACAGATTCGCAAATGATAGCTCAAACACAAACTACAAATGAATCGCAAAGTAAGCTCAGATCGTCTAAGGAATTTGATAGCTTGTGCGTTCGTTGTTGTTGTACTCTTCGCGTGAAGTGTTTGTCTTCTATATAGGCCACGAATCGTTTCTCCACTTCACAAGGAAAGTTAAGCACGAAAAATATGCTAGAGACAGCTCAATTAACACGTGCATTAACTCAAGAAATCATGCCAAGAATAAATCAATTAAACTCAACGGTCAACATGAATTCTTACCATAAATACCACATATTTGCTTTCATTCCAGGGTAATCTCATCCGTTAGTCAGCACATTCCATATATTGAATCAATCAGCATATTACACACATAATCAGAATATCTTTTCCATATATAGCTTAATCATATCCGGGTGATCACAGTGATACTCTTTCCTAAAATAACTCAATCTCGTGTACAGCTTATATATCACTTAACACAATATATCTTCCATATATAGCTTAATCATACGTGCAATCCACATACCACTTATCAGAACATATTTTCCATATATATACCACAATGATATTCCATCCAAACGAGAACGTTCAAAACCAGGTGATCACATCAATATTCCAGTTAAGCATAAGATCACTCAAATTCGATTTTCTTAACATTTAAAACATATTCAAGCGCTTAATCGAATATTTTCACATACTTAAACATCACATAACATGCATATCGAGTTTTCTAATTTGTACCCCCCAATTTACATAATTACTTGGAATAATCAAAACTCTCATAACTGTTTGGACCAAAAAAGGTCTACAATCTCCCCCTTTTTGATGATGACAAGTAATTAATGCCTATCTTAAGCATGTGAGTACACTCGATATGAAACTATTTACGCACGCAGCATGTTTAAGTATCAAAGCATGTGACATATGATCAGAGCAATTAAATTTATCAAATTTCATAGCATGCTCCCCCTCTAATTGCTAGTATTCTCATGTAAAGCACAGAAACAAAAGTTTAGCAATTACCAGATCATATCACATGGAATGTCACAAGTTACCACGGAATGTCGCAAGCTATCATGGAATGTCTCAAGTTATCACATCATATCAGTTTGCTCCCCCTGCCTATGTACGGAATTCCTTAATCCTTAACAAATCATCAACTAAAGCACAGAGGATTAAGACACAAGCATATAAAAGCAAGCAAGCCGATTATATTATATCATTCCAAAATAACAAAATAAGGCATTAATTGCCTAGACTTCTCCCCCTTCAGCATCAAAAAGGAGGGACCAACACCACCAACTTACCTAAACCTGTAAACCACTTCGACCCTCAAACCCAAAAACCAGCGGAAAAAGAAAACTAGAACTAATCCTATCAGAGCTGGGGAATTGCTACGGAACAAGATCTAAGGGCTGGAATCGCTATCGGATGAGGCAGTTGAGGATTCAGCGATATTAAGAGCCGCGGAGATCTCCTTCAGATACTTGTTAACCTTTTTGAAGTTCCGTGAGATCTTTCTGAACTTTCCGCGGTTCTCATCCTTAAGCCCCTTGAAGCTTCTTTTCAGATCAGCTATCGTTCCCTGCTCGTCATCGCTGTCATCATCTTTCTTCTTCTTAGTCGGACTTTTTACAGGGGACTTCAGATCCTTTGTCTTGAACCATCCTTTCCGCTCATCAAAGCGTATACCAACACGCTTGAGTGTGACCATATCTACTGCATGCTTTGCGCTATCTTCCCAAGCCTTCGGCAGAGTGATTCCCTCGAATTCAAGCATGTGCGTAAGCAGCATTCCATATGGAAGTTCCTTGTCAGAGCTCTTAATGGCATGGACCATGTACTTAAGAACAAAATAACCTAGATTGAACGGCCTATTTTGGGATACTAGATAGAGAGTCAGCATGCTCATGTTGTTCATGGTGGTGGAATGGCCTCCGCTGCCAATGCGAGCGCTCCAGAGGGTAAAGTGCAGCACTTTGTAAAGGAAGAACAGATCAACAGGAAGTTTGTTCAAGGCTTCTCCTTCAGAAAACTTAGGCTTAGAAGGGGAATTCCATAGGGCTTTCACACAGTCACGCAGAGGCACCTCAGACGTACACCAGTGGACGAAGTCGAAGTAACACAGCCCTTCGTTTTCTACCCCCAGAATCTCATTCACCTTCGCAGCGTTCCATTCAAGTTTCTTACCGAGCACATAAGACTGCACAGAGATCTCAGTTCCGTCTTCAACGAAAGTGAGATTGGCGTAGAACAGCTTCACCGCCTCAACATACACAGACTTGTCTATCCTCAGAAAGTTTTCCCAACCGTACTCAGTCAGCCACGTTGCTACTTTGCTCTCAGCCAGCTCATCTAAGTTGACGCTTCTTCCTCGTGCAACACGCCGCTTCTGAAGTTTCTCGTAAAGTTCCTTGGCGCTCTCAGTCAGGAATTTGATCTCGTCGGTGATCTCCTCCGGATTTTCAGGATTGAACAGAGCCTTCTCAGAGTGATCCAGTGGGGGAGTTTTGTCTCGAGGAGACTCGATCTGAGCAGAGACTGATTTTTCTGGAGAGGCTGATTTTTCCAGTGGAGCGGAAACTTCAGGAGAAACAGGTTTCTCAGGGGAAGTAGATTTCTGAGGAGATGCGGGCCAATCATGGGAAGAGGCAGGAGAAGGTGTAGGAGATTTGATGACCTTTGCTTTCTTCTTCGGTTTCGTCGGAGAGTTCTTAGATTTAGAGCTGCTTGCAGATTTGGAGCGGGTGGCTTTTGGAGAGAGTGGGGATTGGGGTAAGGAACTCTTTCTCTGTCAGACGAAGAACCGGCGCCTTTTGTTTTCACCATGGTTGAGATCGGAGAATTGAAGGATGAAATTATGAAGTGAAGAGCTTAGGGTTTGAATGAATGGAGAAACAAGGAAGGAACTGTTTATAAAAGCCGAGTCTGTTTTGGATAAGGATGGAAAGAGGTTATAGAAGGATGTGATCTCAATAAGACATGTGTCAGATAAGGAAGGGATTTCAAAATTTGAATTTAAAAAGAAACTTAGTGGTGAAGGAAACTGCCCGTTATGGAATTTGCTAAGGATAAAACGATATCTCGCGGAAATTAAGGAAGGAATTAAGTGAAGATCAGAGATCAAAGAAAATATTGGCTGAAAATAGATTTTGTCATAAATGTTGAAGGAGGTCTAAAAATAATCTCTTCATGAATGGAAAGGATTTGAATAGATAATGAAGATATTATTAATAGAATAAAGGAATAAAATCACAAAGATCCTAAAGGATAAGATCAAGGAAATACTAAAGGCTAACATATCTAGTCACCTTTCCTATTTGAGCTCAATAATTCCTAATCGGTCACGGATATCACAGAATCTACTCTCAATAAGGGGTTTCGTGAAGATATCAGCCAACTGATCATTAGTTCCTACGAAGTTCACGCTGATATTCCCTTTCTGAACATGATCTCGAATAAAATGATGTTTCACCTCTATATGCTTAGTTCGAGAGTGGTGTACGGGATTCTTAGTGATACTAATGGCACTAGTACTATCACAGAAAATAGGAATTTGATCGTATCTTAAGCCGTAATCACTCAAGGTCTGTTTCATCCAAAGGATTTGCTGAGAACAGCTTCCTAAGGCCATATATTCGGCTTCGGTTGTGGATAGGGCTACGGCATTTTGTTTCCGACTGGACCAAGTTACAAGGGAATTCCCTAGTATTTGGCAGGTTCCACTAGTGCTCTTCCTATTTTCCCTAGAACCGGCGTAATCCGCATCCGAGTATCCCATTAATGGGAATTCCTTGGAATTTGGATACCATATACCATGATTGATTGTTCCCTTCAAATATCTACGTATTCGCTTGACTGCCGTCAAGTGAGATTCCCTAGAACTCGATTGATATCTAGAACATAGACCAGTAGCAAACATGATATCGGGTCTGCTTGCCGTAAGGTATAGCAAACTTCCGATCATACCTCTATATTTAGTTTGGTCAAAGGGCGTACCTTGTTCATCACTATCGATTTTAGCGGTCTGGTGCATAGGAGTGGGAAGTACCTTGGAATCAGCCATTCCGAATTTTTCAAGTAGTTCCTTCGTGTACTTCGTTTGAGATATGAATGTTCCCGTATCCAATTGCTTGATTTGTAATCCAAGGAAGTACGTGAGTTCTCCCATTAGGCTCATCTCAAATTCCTGTTGCATAGACTTAGAAAAATGCTCGCAAAGGGTGATGTCAGTGCTACCAAATATGATATCATCAACGTATATCTGCACAAGTAATATGTGATTCCCTTCGCACTTGATAAACAGAGTGTTATCTATTGTTCCTGTTATAAATCCCATGTCTAGTAAAAACCTACTCAATCTTTCATACCATGCCATAGGGGCCTGTTTCAAACCATATAAGGCTTTGTTTAATTTAAAAACGTGATTTGAAAATTCCTCTTTCTCAAAACCGGGAGGTTGCTCGACAAAAACTTCCTCATTTATAAAACCATTTAAAAATGCGCTTTTTACGTCCATTTGGAAAAGCTTAATTTTTTTAAAAGATGCATATGCAAGTAAAATGCGTATTGACTCAAGCCTAGCTACGGGTGCAAAGGTTTCTTGAAAATCTATACCTTCTTCTTGGGAATAACCTTTGGCGACTAACCTGGCCTTATTTCGTGTTACATTACCGTTTTCATCCAGTTTGTTGCGAAACACCCACTTCGTGCCTATTATGGACTTATCGCTCGGTCTTTCCACAAGAGTCCACACCTGGCTCTTTTCGAATTGTGCCAGCTCTTCTTCCATGGCAATCACCCACGATTCATCGTCAAGCGCTTCATTCACTGTCTTGGGTTCCATGGTTGACAACAGCACGTCATGTGATTCCTCAGCAGTGCCGTTTCGTGCAGTTGCTCTCGTTTTGATCCCTGAAGTGATATTCCCTATGACCTGTTCAGTGGGATGGCTGGAAGCATGTTTGAATTTTCTGCGCTGTTGTTCGTCTGAAGCTTCAGGTTTCTCTGACATATCATCTAGTTCCAATGGAATTGCGTTCACTTCTTTGTCAGTAACCTGTATATCTGCAGGAGACACAACTATACCTTCCTCAGTAGCATCTGCGTTAGGAAATTCATCAAACGTAACATGCACAGATTCTTGAACAGTCTTCTTCCTATTATTAAACACTCTAAAAGCTTTGGAATGAAGGCTGTAACCTAGGAATATCCCTTCATCTACCTTGGAATCGAATTTCCCTCTTTTATCCCTGTCATTTAAAATGAAACATTTGCAACCAAATACATGGAAATATCCTATGTTAGGGGTTTTATCGTTCCAAAGTTCATAGGGAGTTCTCTTAATAATCGGTCTAAGGAAAATCCTGTTCGAGACATAACATGCCGTACTAACAGCTTCGGCCCAAAAATATTTTGGAGTATTATATTCGCTTAACATAGTCCTAACCATTTCTTGTAATACTCTATTTTTCCTTTCGACCACTCCGTTCTGTTGAGGCGTAATAGGGGCTGAAAAATTATGACTATAACCATTTTCATCACAAAAAGATGCAAAGGATTTGCTGTCAAACTCTAGACCGTTACCACTCCTAATTTTACGGACTTTCATTTCTTTCTCATTTTCTAGCTTCTTAATCAGTGGCGCAAGATTATCTAAAGCCTCACTTTTGTGCGCAAGAAATAAGACCCATGTGTACCTAGTATAGTCGTCTACGATCACAAAGGCATATCGTTTACCTTTCAATGACATAACCTGTACCGGACCAAAAAGGTCAAGATGCAGCAGTTCTAGTGGTCTGGACGTAGAGATCACATTCTTAGGCTTAAAGGACGTCTTGGTTTGTTTCCCCATTTGGCACGCTTTACAGATTCTGTCCTTGGTGGCTTTCATATCTGGAATACCTCTCACCAACTCATTGCATGATATGTGAGACATTAGTTCCATGTTAGCGTGTCCCAGACGTCTATGCCATAACCATGTGATATCCTGCGTAACTGCTAGACACTTGACGTTTTGGTTAGCAATATCATCAAGAGTGATGCAGTAAATATTACCATGCCTAGATGCACTAAATACAATCTCATCATTCTTTTTAACAAGGCATTTATCTTTGGTGAAAACTACGGTATGTCCATCATCACATAATTGGCTGATACTTATTAAATTATGTTCTAAGTTCCTAACGAACCATACGTTATCTATGGTGATATTTAAATTGTTACCGACAGTACCAACTCCCACAATTTTGGCTTTTGCGTCGTTGGCGTACGAAACGTATCCTCCATCTACCGCCTTCAACGACACAAAATTGCCTATATCACCTGTCATGTGGCGGGAGCACCCGCTGTCGAGGTACCACTTTCTTTTCTTACTGGAATTCTTCCTTCGTACCTGTAGCAAGAATTACTTTTCTGAGGTACCCAAGTTCTGTTGGGTCCTAACATGTTAGCGGGAAAATAACTTCTGTTAACATACGAGATATCATTCTGCACAGTAGGTGATCTCCTGTTACAATCAGATACGACAGTGGCATTTACAGGTAACTTCTTAGGTCTCCAGACATACTTAGCTTTATCAAACTTCTTTAAGGGACAGTTGTATGCATAGTGACCATTTCTACCACAACAGAAACATTTAAACTTAGACATAGATGTTTTAGTTGGCTTCACTTCGGTGGAATAACCTAGGCCTATCTTACCAATATTGCTAGGAATGTTTAACATCATGTCTAGGTTTTGTCTACCCTCAAGAAGACTATCAACCTTCTGTTTTTCCCTTTCTAAAGAATTCCTGAGTTCTACAATATCTCTAGATAAGTCACTGTTTTTCTTCTCTGTTTTCTCACAGTCACAGGGAATTCCCTCTTTCCTAGCAGTAACTAACTCTTCTTTCAAACGTGAGATCTCTAGAACAGCCTCATGTTTTTCCTTAGCTAGTTCATCTCGCTGCCTTATCAATTCCTTATTCAAGGAATCTAGTGACTTAATCTTTCTCTCCGTTTTTTGAAGTAACCTACACAGATCTTCCTTACTTTCTTCTATATCAGAAACAGATGAGTCACTTTCATAACCATATAAATTGTTTAGGATATGAATTTTCTCAATGGAGGAAGAACAAGATACCTGATCCTCGTCAGCCATGTAAGCGTGATCCTCGTCCTCACTTTGTTCCAGTTCAGAGTCATTTGATTCCGTCACCATAGCCTTCTGCTTCCTTGGTTTCTCATTGCTAGTTGCGGGGCATTCATGTGCATAGTGGCCTGGTTTGTTGCATCGGAAACACTTCTGAACTTTCTTCCCAGACGTGGATATTCCCTTGCTCTTGTTCTGGAATTTGTTGAAGTTCCCTTTGAATTCCTTTTTCTGCTGGAACCTTTCAATTCTTTTTGTAAGCATGGCCAGATCATTCATCAGGTCCTTTTCTTCGTCGTCAGAATCAGATTCTTCTTGGTTGGATTTGAATGCAATGGACTTCTGATTTTTATTCTGAGACTTCTCATTCATTGATGTTTGAATCATCTCATAGGATATAAGAGATCCAATCAGCTCGGAGATGCTAAGTGCTTCTAGATCCTTTGCTTCGTAGATGGCAGTAACCTTGGCATTCCATTCTCGTGGCAGTGATCTCAGTATCTTTCTTACTTGTTCACTGTCGGGAACTTTCTTGCCGAGAGAGAACATTTGGTTGATGATTCCCATGAATCTGGCGTACATCTGGCATATATTTTCGTCAGATTCCATTGAGAACAGTTCATACTGGTGAGTGAGTAGAGCTAGTCTTTCTTGCACGACTCGTTGGGTTCCTTCATGAGTGACTTGGAGCATATCCCACATGGCCTCGCTGATGAGCAGGAACTCACCCGAATGTATTCTTCCCGTGTGAGTGCGCATGCGAGCATGTTTTTCGCCTTTGCGTTTCGCGTGATTCCCCTTTTGTCATCAGCAGTGTAATATTTAGTATCCTTTGGAGTTCCATCGGATTTCGTAGCTGTGTACGGTCCGTTGATGATTGTCTCCCAAAGCTCGTAGTCGACAGCGATCAAAAATTCGATCATACGATTCTTCCATACGGCGTAGTTCGTACCGTCGAAGATAGGAGGCCTGGAGTGGGATTGACCCTCTGCAAAAATATCACTCGAAAAAGCCATTAGATCTTAACTCAGGCGTGTTAGGCCTTTCGTTGAGTAACCCGCTCTGATACCAAATGAAGTGTAAAATATGCCTAAGAGGGGGGGGTGAATTAGGCTTTAAAAAATTATGGCTTTTTCTCCTTTGAAAGCTACTTTTCTTTAAGAAGATAATGCAGAGTACGTTATTCCCTAGAGAGCAGCAAGATTGTCTATGTTATCTCCCTAACCCTGTTTACAGAATATCACGTTAATCTAAGAGATCCTTTAAACGATATCACCTAGATATTGGTCAACGTTCCGGGTTTGTCTCACAGAGAAAGTAAAAAGCAGAAAATAAAGTGAGACGAGATTTTTATACAGGTTATATCCCCAACTGGGGTTTAATCCTGTCCTTGGGGTGTGATCTCCCCAAGAGTTCCAATCAATCACTAGGTATTACCGTTTACACTATGATTGACCCGTACACAACCGAAGCACTATGGATACTAGACCTCGTTCTAGGCTGACGCACGCCAAGTTTCGATCCACGTCGTTTACCCAGGAAACCTATTCCCCGACTGGATGCAGCTTGCTACCGAAGGGCCACCGAATCCGCAAAATTCGTCCCTCCACGTGCGTAAGACTCCACTCGTGCTCCTTTGTGCGCTCACACGTCCGAAGACAAGGGTTTAGGATTTGGAGTTTTTAGGGATCGCTCAAAAGAGTACAGATTCGCAAATGATAGCTCAAACACAAACTACAAATGAATCGCAAAGTAAGCTCAGATCGTCTAAGGAATTTGATAGCTTGTGTGTTCGTTGTTGTTGTACTCTTCGCGTGAAGTGTTTGTCTTCTGTATAGGCCACGAATCGTTTCTCCACTTCACAAGGAAAGTTAAGCACGAAAAATATGCTAGAGACAGCTCAATTAACACGTGCATTAACTCAAGAAATCATGCCAAGAATAAACCAATTAAACTCAACGGTCAACATGAATTCTTACCATAAATACCACATATTTGCTTTCATTCCAGGGTAATCTCATCCGTTAGTCAGCACATTCCATATATTGAATCAATCAGCATATTACACACATAATCAGAATATCTTTTCCATATATAGCTTAATCATATCCGGGTGATCACAGTGATACTCTTTCCTAAAATAACCCAATCTCGTGTACAGCTCATATATCACTTAACACAATATATCTTCCATATATTGCTTAATCATACGTGCAATCCACATACCACTTATCAGAACATATTTTCCATATATATACCACAGTGATATTCCATCCAAACGAGAACGTTCAAAACCAGGTGATCACATCAATATTCCAGTTAAGCATAAGATCACTCAAATTCGATTTTCTTAACATTTAAAACATATTCAAGCGCTTAATCGAATATTTTCACATACTTAAACATCACATAACATGCATATCGAGTTTTCTAATTTGTACCCCCCAATTTACATAATTACTTGGAATAATCAAAACTCTCATAACTGTTTGGACCAAAAAGGTCTACAGGAGTATTTTTTAAAAAATACGCAGTGATTCGATAAAGTTCTGTTATAACCATGAGCTTGTTTCAAACCGTACAAACTCTTGTCCAACTTGCAAAGAAGATGCTCATTTCCCTTAACTTTGAATCCATCGGACTGCTCCATGTAAATGTCTTCTTCAAGGTCACCATGAAGAAATGCAGTTTTTCCGTCAAGTTGCTCAATCTCTAAGTTCAAGCGCGCCGCCAAACTAAGAGCAACTCGGATCGAGGGCATCTTCACCACTGGATATATCTTCAAAGTCAGTGCCTCTTTTCTGATCGAAACCTTTCACGACCAACCGAGCTTTGTACCTTGGTCGAGAATTATTTTCTTCAGATTTTAATCAATATACCCAACGATTCTTAAGAGCCTTCTTGCCTGAGGTAGCATTACCAAACCATAAGTGTGGTTATTATGGAGAGATCGCATGTTTTCCACCGTAGCTTTCATCCACTTGTTCTTGTCATCAACAGATATCGCATCTTGATAATTCTCAGGCTCTCCTGCATCTGTCAGCGTCACGTACTCATCTGAAGAATACCTCGTGGAAGTGCGAGGCTCCCTAGAAGATCTTCTCAACTGAGGTTCAAATAAAGATTCTTGAGCATCTTCATCAACAGGTTCTGCTGGCTCAACATCAAACATGACATGTAGGCTTTTTTTCAAAAATAATGCATTTTTGAATTAATGTATAAAAAATAATGCCAATTTGAAAGAGATTTCAAAAATAGATGAACGCGCCACCTCGAGTGAGGCATTCTGAATGCGCCACACAAAGTGACGCGTTCTAAATGCACCACACCGAGTGGCGCGTTCTGTCGATCGTACACCCCTTTTTCTTTTCTTCTTCTTCTCTTCCTTTCTTCCCACCTCTCGGAACAAACAATTTGGATATTTCCGACTCCAAATCCCATGATTTCAAGGCTAGAATCTTAATCCCCTTTCAATTTCGTGAGGTATGTTCATTTTCTTTAATTTTCTTTAATTGTTTTTTTGCATTTTTGTTTTGGCCGGCGAGGCTCTCCGGCATCCCTCCGACGCTCGGCGGCAGGTTGACATGGCTGTGGCCGCCGTTGGTGGGTGTTTACAATTTAGGTTAATTTTGGTTTTTTTTCCTCCGGCGAATTGGCCGGATCGCCGCCCATCTCAATCGTGACGGCTTCATTGCCGGCTCGTTGGTCGTTGCCGGTGGTCGTGACCACCTTTATGCTTGAGTGTGATGGTACCGACGGTTATCTTCGCCGCGCCGATGTGGTTGTCGTCGCATGGTTGTGTTGCCGACGGTCGTCGATGTGGTTTTCGTCACATCGTTGCGAGTGTTTAAACGTTGGTCGGCGGTTGTCATCACTGGTGCGAGTCGGTGTTAAACATCGTCAGTAGTAGTCATCGGCGGTAAACGCCGAATGTCGTTGCGGGCATTAAAATTTGGTCCTTAACTACCTGCGTTATTCGTTGGTCCTTATTAAGTAGTGTTTAATTTTTCTTTTAAGATGGACGAGACTTCATTTTATGGACCGAGGGATTCGTCTTTGTTGATGCAACAACAAGCACATCGTTCGTCGTGTATATTTTTCGAGATGAGAATTTGCTTGACGTTACCCTTCGAACAAGGGGTCCATAGGTTTTGGTATGGGGTACGGTGGGCAACCCGATAGAACTTCATATTCCCGTACTTAGAATACTGGAGTCGATGGGGTTCTACGACGTATATAGTTGTAAATCGCAGAAGGTGGACCCACATCTCATCAAACTTTAGCTGAGCGATGGCGTAGCGAGACATACACCTTTCATATCTCTGTAGGAGAAGCCATTGTGACCTTGTTGGATGTTGGGAATTTATGACGCTTACCGATCGAGGGAGCCGTTGTTAGTGGAGTTGCTTATGCGAGGAGCAAGTCCCATTGCTCGGACTATTGTCGTATGATAACAGGATTTGCGCCAGAGGATCGAGATTTTGATAGCCCGTCTAAGATGAGTGTAACGACGTTGAGTAATTGGTTATTGGAGAATCCAGTTACTGATGACAGTATGGAGGACTAACTCGATGAAAGAGCACGTGGATATGCGCTTGACTGGGTGTGTTTTGTTTCCCGATAAGAGCGGCTCGTGAGTTAATCTGAACTACCTACAATTTCTAACGCGCATCGACGAGGTCAGCAACTACAGTTGGGGAAGTGATGTGCTTGCTGTTTGTATCAAGAGTTGTGTGCAGCCTCTCGTGGAATTATACAGAACATTGGCGGACCCAGCGACTATTGCAGATATTTATCTATTATACTTTATTCAGCTAAAATATTTGTTGCAGTATACTTGTTTTAACGTTATACTTCTTATTTTGTAGTTGTGGGCTTGGATTCATATCTTGCCCTTGAAGCCTCTTATCCGGTCGACTGCAGCAGACCTACTCGAGACAATACAAAATGGCGAGATTGTGCTACCGATGCCACCGCACGCAGATAAGTAAGTTAGTCTATAATATTACAGTAATAGACTTAGTCTTCTTTTGTGTTATTGCTTACTAATGACGTACATTCGTAGTTGGAGATCAACATTTACATTCACGTCTATGGCTCGTTCGAACGTGCGACAGATGCGAGAAATTTTAGATAATTTGAATCTCGCACAGTTCGTTTGGGATCCATATAGCGTTGAGTTGCCTAAGGTCGCGGCACTCCCTGACGATTGTAGGCCACCATCGTGTAGGTCGAGATGTCCGTCGATTTTCTTCAACATCGTCGAACTGTATTATCCAGACCGGGTCCTACGTCAGTTCAACATGGTGCAAGACATACCCTCAGCACCTGTGCCTGACCATACAAGGCTACATGACATCAGTGAGTGTAGAGGCCATCAAAATTTTAATTGGGAGACGTTCCATGCGCAGTGGTTAGCGTTGTGGAACGATAGAGACGATAATGTGGTCGACGGTGTCCATATAGCCTCTAGTAACCAGTCGGTAGTGAATGTTTACTATTAGTGGTATGATAACGTCACTCGACGATTTGTCTCACCTAGTACATATACAGTGGTGCAGGTTATTCAGGTGGGAGACGGAGCTACATGGCGTGCTGTGGTATAATAGCATTTTATGAATAATAAATTGTATACATTTTAATTTGTTTATGATTTACATCATTTCTTTATATGTAGGGTGACGCCGCAGAGGATATATTAGCTCGAGTTGCAAATGTCATCGAATGAATTTGACTGATTGTATTTGATCGACCAAGAGGAATGCGTG
This sequence comes from Craterostigma plantagineum, assembly GCA_027422505.1. Classification (NCBI taxonomy): domain Eukaryota; kingdom Viridiplantae; phylum Streptophyta; class Magnoliopsida; order Lamiales; family Linderniaceae; genus Craterostigma; species Craterostigma plantagineum. Next base: position 6,748,462 of record JAPQWV010000013.1, on the reverse strand, counting down.
ATCAGAATAATAGTCCAGAGATGTCATCTCAGAGCAGACCACGCAGGAGTCGGTCTCGCACAGCTCGTCCTCGACACGACGGGGCTGGTAGTTCTAGATAGAACGAGGGATTAGAAGGTTACATTTCTGAGGGGATGGACACTGATAGCGTTTATGGGCAGCCTATCACAGTTTGGTATGATTCATTCGAGGCAGACTAATATAGATCATCATCCACATTCTCTTGTTCCCTTCAGTTTAGAACCCTCCACGTCTAGTGCAGTAGATGAACCACAAGAAGCTGGCCGACGTCGTACCCCAGCGAGTTCCTAGGCCTCGCATGTGTTACACTGGCACTTGCTTATATCCAGGTCAATGTCAAGGCCACTAGTTATACATGCACTTTTCATCGTTGTGGTTTGTTGAACTTATTCTAACGCTATTTATGTTGTACGAAATTTTATTATATTAAGAATCGTTCAATCATTCATCTAAAATATTATAATATTAATTCATCTTATATTAATAAATTTCAAAAAAATCTTTCAATCATTTCGAATAATATATTATAAAAATATTATATTAATAAATTTAGAAAAATCTTTCTATTATTTCAATTGTAAGAAATATTATTATATTAAGAAATATAAAAAAAAATCTTTTAAGCGTGGCATGTCTAAAAATTAGGACGTCCTAAACATTAAATCAACACACTGCGGACACAAATAGTATTAATCCCGTTGCATATCGAAGATAACCCCGTCATACAAATTTTCTCCAACTTCTTTCTTTGCTATACGACATTGTAGGAGTCAATAGCAACAATTTCTTTCTTAAAATATATGAAAAGAATGAGTACGAGCGATTCAACGGAGTTGTTCATACACTCTTGGAGGTCATTGAGTTCTTCTTTCATCCAGATTCTGGCTTCAACTGTTTGCATATTTTCGTCGAGCTAGTCCAACACATAAATTCCTTCGAGCTCAATCAAACCCTCACATATGAAAAACCTGTAGTGACCGATCTGCATACTGTCAAATAGCATCTCAAACTCAACTCGACGAAGCAGGTCCATCAACAACCGTTCCCCCTAATGATCCCCTTGAGCCAGAGAATGACAGGAAGTGAACAACTCCGAAGCGGATAACCTTGGCGGCGGATTAGAAGATCTACCGGATCCTGTTGACGATGAAGATGATGATGAACCGAATGTCGAACATCAACCTACTTCTTCATAGATTCGAAGAGAATACATCCAACTCTACCATTTTACGAGACTTATGAGATAGATCCAGAAGCAAATGACGATGACTATGGAGGACTTGGTTCATTCTACGACGAGAATGAATGTCATCTTGAGCTTAAGATGATCTTACAGAGCAAATCACATTTAAAAAGTGCAGTCAATGATTACCCACTTAAACATGCAAGAAGAGAATACCGAGTTTTGGAGAGTAATAGCGCATTATGGCACATTACCTGCAACTATAGTCCAAACTGCGTGTGGAGGCTGCCTGCATGCCACAAAAAGAAGAAAGGTTGTTGGATAATAGCAAGGTATCCCAGCGAGCACACGTGCTTGATGAATGAATTGCCAGACACACATCGTAACATATCTCCTGACGTTATTGCTGAGATGTTGATTTCCGTCGTTCAGGTCAATCCCCAATATCTTGCAAATGATGTGATACAAAGGGTAAAAGACAGCTAAGACTACAAAATTTCTTATCTTCAAGCGTGGAGAGGTTTAAAGCGTGCGATGAGGATCGTATATGGTACGTGGAAAGTTCCATCCAACAACTCCAAAATTCATGAAAGCCCTACAAGCACACAATCCGGACACGACTGTGAGGTGGAGATATCACGGACAATAATAAAAAAATATTTTACGATACGTTTTCTAGAGCTTTAAACCTTGCATGGACGATTTTCAACATTGTCGAAAGGTAGTATGTGTAGACAGAACTCATGTTTACACGAAATATAAGCACAAGATGTTGATTGATGCGGGCCCTGATGCTAACTAGAACGTCTTTCCACTAGCCTTCTCGATCCTGGATGAAGAAACCCGTGTATCTTGGTACTGGTTTTTGCACTTATTGAATTTACACGCGTTGAAAAATTTGGAAGTCAGCTTAATCTCGGATCGTCATCATGGGATATCTTCTATAGAATTGTTTTTTAGAGAAATTCAATTAGAGGTGTTCATTGTTTTTGCCGCCGACATGTCAAATCGAACTTCGACAAGGAGTTTAAAAACCAATAGTTAAAGGACCTATATCATCGAGCAGGCATGGCACATACGGACTTGAAGTTTAAGCGAACAATGAATCAAATTAAGAAAATCAGTGAGAAAGCTTGGAAGTGGCTTGATAACATCCCACATGAGAAGTGGACGTTCGCGTATGATGAGGGTCGTCGTTGCGGTACGACGACCAATGTATAAGAGGCATTAAATGGAGTCTTAAGTGGAGCTCGATGTCTGCCCATAACTCCAATTGTTCAGTTTACTTTTCATCGCATTATCACGTTTTGACAGGTATCAAGAGGCATGCCTTGCGATGGGAAACTCAGAAACAGCGTGGTCATATTATGCCACGAGAAAGTATCGTGATTGGAGCAACGACTCAAGAAGCGATACGGTGAGAGAATTTGATTATACGAAAAGATCCGTCGAGGTCTATATTGGGTATTTAAGTGGAAAGGGATCTAGTATGTACGTGGTAGTATTGAGTGATCTTCAGTGCTCATGCGCTACTAGAGTATGTTCAAAATACCATGTTCACATGCATAAGCAGCTTGTCGTAGTTTTGGGCTTAATAGTGCTCAAGACGTTGCCGCGTTAATAAAGAAGCTTATTGAGAACTTATGAGGATCGGTTTGTTCCTTTGGACGACGGCATTATTGGGATGATGCCGATGTTCCACAATCTGCAACGTAGAAATGGAAGGGGGAGACGAAAGGCACCGAACAAGGACTACAAATGAGATGGTAGATCTGAGAGGCCCGCAAGATGAAGTGGTGGACAAGGCTAAGTAAACTTACTGTTTCGAAAGTTGCAATGTCTAATTTATGTGTTTAAGTAATTTTATCTGTTATGTAATATTTTTTTGTTTATGTTTGGTTTGCTTCGAAAAATGTCTGATTTATGTGTGTTTAAGTAATTTTATTTGCAATGTGCTGTTTGTTTTATGTTGTTTGGTTTGCTTCAAGAAATTTCGGATAACTATACTTACGAAATTTTATTCAAATACAAAGAAATTTTGAGAAGGCAAAAAAACAAAGAAATGTGCCACTTGGGTTGACGCGTTCAGAACGCGCCACACGGAGTGGCACATTCAGAACGCGCCACACGAACTTGCGCTTTCACCGATTTGGCATAGCTGAATTAAAAAACCAGTGACTTTCGAAAAAAAAGCCTCACATGTAGGATTTTCATCGTTGCTGACACCACTAGATTCTGGAATATCTCTCTCTTGATCGGGATATGCACATGTACATGAGGTGGATCTAAATCAGGGAGATCACCGCTGGACTTCTTAGTCGAGTTCTCTGTCTGAATGTCTCATATGCACTGGTCTTCGATAAACACGACATCTGGCTTCTAATAAGCTTCTTCTGCACGGGATCGTAAAATCTGTATCCGAATTCATCAAGGCCATAACCGTGAACACAAATGGTCTTGTCTTCACATCAAGTTTTGATCGCTCGTCTTTTGGAACGTGAACCACCCAAACACGCGCATGTGATCATACGAGACTTCCTATCACCCAAACACGTGCATTGATCATACGAGACTTCCTTTCCCGACCAAATCTTGTCTGGTACCTCAAATCTCAAAGGACACAAGGTGCGAGATTTAAACCATGAACAACGGTATTTAACGCCTCACCCTAGAAAGAATTCGGCAACTGCGACTGCGATAGCAAGCATCTCACTCTCTCGATAAGTGTTCTGTTAATCCTCTTAGCTAAGACATTTAACTGAGGTGTCTTTGGAGTTGTCTTTTGATGTTGAATACCGTGTCACTTGCAATACTCATTAAAAGAACCACAATATTCTCCTCCGTTGTCTGTCCGAATATACTTGAGCTTTTTGTTGGTCTGCCGCTCCAACAAAGCTTGAAATTGCTTGAAAACATATAACACTCCATCCGTGGACTTTAGCGTGTAAGTCCGGATCTTACTCGAATGGTCATCTATAAAAGTGACCAAATACACAGCACCACCAAGTGTTCTTGTTTCATAGGACCACAAACATCAGAGGGAATTAGATCGAGTGTACCTGATTTCGGCGAGTGAGTGATGTTCTTGAACGCGACTCTGGTCGCTTTCCAGCCAAACAATGATCATATCTTCTTAACGAAGGATCTTCACGTCAGATAGAAGATTCTTCTTGGCTAGTATCATCAGTCCCTTTTTGCTCATGGGACCAAGTCTGTTATGCCAAAGCTCCGTCGTGCCACCATCATCGACTGCGGTCACGTAAAATTTGGCTTGTGTCACATATAGCTCAGATGACGTCTTCTCTCCTTTCGCCACGATCAAGGAGCCTCTAGTGAGCTTTCATTTCCATCTCCAAAAGTGCTGTGAAAACCTTTATCGTCAAGCTTTCCGGTGGACATCAAACTCCTGCGAAGTTCTGGAACATGCTTCACGGCCTTTAAAATCCATGTATTGTCGTTCTCCGTCTGCAAGCGCACGTCGCCGATACCAATGGCTCTAGCCACACCATCGTCTCTCATTATAACTCGTACAAAATTACCAGAGGTATATGAGCAAAAGAAATCTCGTCGCGGTGTAGCATGTACATTAGCACCGCTATCGATCACTCAACTAGTCTCATGACTAGTTAGATTGACAGCATCGTCGCCGCGCACAATAAAGAAATCTGTCGTGACTGCGGTTACCTTGTCAACCTCATCAGCATCCGTCGCCTGATGATCTTGACTCTTTGCATTCTTGTTCTCTCTCAGAAACTTCTGACAAACTCTTTTAATGTGCCCCTTCTTGTCACAATAATGACAATCAATGTTGGCATACTTTCCGGACTTGCTTTTACTTCTACTCCGATCACCCGGGCCTCGACTCTTACTCCTCCCCTACTCTTCGTGACTAGGACATCGGACTGTGAAGATGAACCTTGTGACTTTCTTCTCATTTCTCCGTTGAGTACGCCGCTCTTCACCAATTCCATTTGGAGCCGAATTAGACAGTGACATCCTGAATGTCTCTCATGAGTCTGGCAACATACCAAGAAGCGACAAACCCTTTACTTTATTGTCGAACATGATTCCCATTTCAGCTAGCTGATTAATAATACCTTGGACTATATTCAAGTGATCAGACATGTTGCTCCCTTCTTGATTCTTCAAACTTATCATCTGCTTTATTAGAAAAAGCTTGTTTTCCCAGTCTTTCGAGCGTATAGTTGCTCAAGCTTGCTCTATAAGGTCCTGACATGTTTCTCGTCGCTTATGTGGTTGAGAACATTATCGTCACCCACTGTCGAATAAAGCCGCAAACCTGACGATGAATCAATTCTCATTTTTTGTCGCTTTTATCTTGCGTATCTCCAAATCGAACACAAGCTGATATAATCTTTCAGATATAAAAGATTCTCCATATTTCCTTTCCAAATATGATAGTTCGAGCCGTTCAATATAGCCATCCGACTAGAATTGCCCTCCATGATTTCGAACACAACAGTGCGATTCAACCTCGCTCAGATACCACTTTATTGGGGTGTCATCACGAACAAATATAACGGCAATCAACGTAACTCGGAAACATAACACGACAAATTTTAACTTGGAAAACCCGAACGTGAAAAAACAAGGGATCGATCTCCCATCTAAGGAAACAATCCACTATAGCCGAGTTCGACGGATACAACGGACAACACCTACGAGAACGTCGCGAGGTAAGAACAACCCAACAACACCGACAAATACAACTCCGACAAGGCGAGCACACAGAACATCGAGTTACAAACTCAGAACACCAACAATTCTTGAGCTACAAGCTCGGAAAAAACGAGAGGTCGAAGCGGATTACCACCCAAAAAGTGAGGAACCGACCAACCTGACCCGGTATCTGTGTAGATCACGTCGAGGTGAGTCTCCTCCCGAAAGTTCGACGAAATCGGGGTAACGGATCGTCCGGATCGAAGCTTTTCTGCTCACTTTTTTTCTTCTCCCTCTTTTCTTTTCTTCTTCCTCTTCTCTTTTCTCTCTTTTCACGTCTTTGTCGTGTGTGTTGTGTTATCTATCTTTTTTCACATAATAATAATATGTACATGGGCCAGCCCATTAGTCTGGGCCGAGCTGGACCCAATAATTTCCTCTTCTATAAATACCCGTGTCGCATAAAGTAGTTTACATTCATTTCAAATTATTAATAAAAGTTCGAGTTTCCTTACGTTTTTGTGAATCTTAAAGATTAGTTCTTTAATTTTCGCTACAACTACTAGCTTTCCGCTCCGTCACGCAGTTATGCACTTGTAAAATAAAAATTCATACAATACATTCAACTTATATGGGACATGTTAATTGTGATCTTTAAACAAGCATAAGTAGTTTACATTCATTTAAGATTATTAACAAAAGTTCGAGTTTCTTTACGTTTTCGTGAATCTTAAAGATTAGTTCTTTAATTTTCACAACAACTACTAGCTTCCGCTCCATCACGCAAGTAATCACTTGTAAAATAAAAATTCATACAATACATTCAACATATATGGGACATGTTAACTGTGATCTTAAAACAATGTGTCCATCCTTGAAATCACTACATTTCAACCCCACAAAGTTTATGGAACGAATAAATACGGGCATAAACCTAAAATGGTCCCCAATGTTTACCCTCTGGACCAATTTAGTCTCCGATGTTTCGCGAGGATCAATTTAGTCCCCGATGTTATCGAATTCGAACCAAATTGGTCCCCACCGTTAAATAGCCGTTAATTTGGATGGAGGTTGACACGCGTCGATATGCGATTGACCAGACATAAAAATTCATAAATTAAACTCCAAAAAGGGGAAAAATTCTAAAAATAGAGAAAAAATTCAAAAAGAGAGAAATTACCAATAAATTAACTAAATAAACAATACAAATAAATACTAAAAATAATAAAATCAAATCAAATAAAAAAGAGAGAGAGAATGAACATAAAAATAATAACTTAAACATTAACAATGAGAAAAAATCCAAAAAAGGAAAAAAATCAAAAAAGGAAAAGAAAAACTAATAAATTAAAATAAAATAAAAATAAATAGACAATTAAATTAAATTACATAAATTAAATTCAATCAAAAATAAAATGAAAATAAAATGTATTAAAATAATAAATTAAAATAGAGATAAAATACAATTTAAAATAACTTAAGTAAAAAAAAAACAGAAGAAGAGATTGAATATGTTAAAACTAAAAAATTAATAAATAAAAAAAATTATTTATTAAAAACTAAAAATAAGTGAGAAAATAAAAATAGGATAAAAATGACACTAAAAGTTGACGATAATTACCGATCTCGTCTCTGTCCAGGTAATGGGGATGCTACCGTCCCAGTACATTTGTTAAAAAGAATTCGAGAACTGGGACGATTATGTCCTCACTAACTTGGCAGGACGGTCTTCGTAAAACTTTCATTTTTATCCTTAATTTTGTTTTTCCTTTTTATTTAGTTTTTAATAATTAAAAATATTTTTATTTTTTGCTTTTCTTTTAAATCATAAATTTAGCATTTTTTATTTTAATGCTCTCCTATTTATTTTTTATTTGTTTTCTTGTATTTTTTTTTCTTTCTTTTTATTATTTTTAATATATTTTTATTTCTCTCTTTCTTTTTTATTGGATTTTAATTTATATTTCTAAATTTTACTTTTATTATTATTTATTTTTTATTTAATTTATTAGTAATTTTCTCTTTTTGATTTGAACTCTATTTTTTGAACTTTTTTTCCGTTTTGGATTTTTTTCCCTTTTCTTTTATGTTTTAATTTATGATTTTTTAAGATTGGCCAATCGCATGTTGACACGTGTCAATCTTCCATCCAAATTAACTCATATTTAAAGGCGGGGACTATTTGGGTTCAAATTCGATAACACGGGAACTAGATTGGTCCTCGCGAAACATCGGAGACTAAATTGGTTAAAGGGTAAACATTTGGGACCATTTTAGATTTTCCCAATAAAATACCAATAAAAATAATAGAACGCGCATGAATCTCCTCCGTTTTTTTTTTTTTTTTGATTTTCCTATTGCCCACGTAATCGTAACCCACATTATAAAACAAAAATACTCGACATTAGGCATAATAACATAATTCCGATACTTCTAGAACGTTCCTCGGCAAATATTTTTTAGACAAAAAAAATACCTGTCTACAACTTTATCTACGCGACCTTCTTCTCTCTTGCCACCTCGTTTCCCGACACAAACCTGCCTGAAAAAAAAAGATTTCTTTTTTCACTCAATCGACTAGCGCCAGATGGGACAATAACGAATGCTTTTAACTACGATGATAACTTCAGGACTACAAACAAGCATTGCGCTTCTCCATTAACCTTGTTACGTTTATCTTGACACCAACATAACCAAAGATGGACCCTTTCTATTCCACCATCAAAGAAGAGTACCAATCATCGCCGCCGCCGTCGACCTCCGCCGATCCGCCGCCGTGGCCGATGGAGGGATTGCACGAGGCGGGCCCACCTCCGTTCTTGACGAAGACGTACGAAATGGTTGATGACTACACCATTGATTCTGTGGTTTCTTGGAGCAGAGAAGGGCATAGCTTTGTTGTTTGGGATCCACACTCTTTTTCCACCAATGTGCTGCCCAGTTACTTCAAGCATAACAACTTCTCCAGCTTTGTGAGGCAGCTCAATACCTATGTAAGTGCTGCATATTCTCCTTTCACATTTCGCCCTTCTTCGTCTTTTTGTTGTTTCTGTTTGAATGCGTAATTTTTTGGTTCTAATTTGTGACCTTATTAAAAACTTGTTCACAAATTCGAAGATCTATTGCCCGTTAAAATGCATAAATAAAGTTTTTCCATCAAAAGAACTTCATAAAAGCTGAGAAAGATGTGCAATCTTTGATCAATCTCAATGTAATAGTTCTTCTGGGCTGGTTTTCGTTTCGCATTGGGACTTGAATTCTGTTGATGACCTTTTGTCACCGTCCAAAAATCAAGTCAGAGGAAGTGGGTTTTGCAATTTTCACGTGGCTGCCAAATCAAGAATGCAATTGCTTTAATTTTCTTAAGTTCACATCAGGTGTTCATATGGCATATCAAACGATCCATCGCCTATAAATAGGCATCATCTGATGAAGAGAAATGCAACCACAACCACATCAGATCTTCTCCTTTGGTTATTTTCTTTGTAGCTTACTCCTAGTTGTGTAGCTGCTTTTGTACCACGTCAGTGTACGTGTCTGTAATATCTCCACATAATAAAGAAGTTCTACCCTCCGGCCCGTGGACGTAGGTCATTCTGACCGAACCACGTAAATCTCGTGTCACTGTCCAAATTTATTTTTCGTCTCTTTGATTTATTATCGTCATTTTTCGGGCAAAAATAATTATCGGGGATTTCCGCATATCCTAACAAATTGGTATCAGAGCCAACCCCGATTTATTTTTTAGCCACCATGACGATAACAAAGATGTCAATCGAAAAGTTTGACAGAAATGTCAACTTTGCGATGTGGAGTCTCAAGATGGAGGCTATACTCATTCAAGACGGTTGCGAGGTGGCGCTTGAAGGCGCAAAGAAGAAACCAACCGAAATGAAGGACGATCAATTCAATGAATTGGACAAGAAAGCCAGATCGGCTATTATATTAAATCTCTCTTACGAGGTTTTACAAGAAGTTGCCACGGAGACGACGGCCATGGGTATATGGGATGCATTAAAAGCGATCTACATGAAGAAGACTAAGGAGAATCGGCTTTATTTAAAGCAGAAGCTTTACAGTATGAAAATGACGGAAGGTACTTCTATTCTTTCGCATCTCGATAAATTCGATTCTATCATTATTGATTTGGCGAACGTAGAAGTAAAAGTGACGGACGAAGATCAGGCCATAATATTGTTGTGTTCCCTTCCCTCGTCTTTAAAACATTTTCGTGACACGATTATATACGGAAAAGACACAATATCATATTCTAGTGTCAAATCCGCTTTACAATCGAAAGAACAGATAGACAGGGATATTACGGGAGAAACAAGTGGTAGCCAGGCAGAAGGCCTGTTTGCACGGGGAAGACCAGAACGTAGAGACGCTGAAAGTAGCAGATCTAAAGAAAGGTCGAAATCCAGGTTCCGCTGCAGTTTCGACATCCCCGGAGGTTGATACCACGAGATTATGGCATATGCAACTCGGACACATGGGAGAAAAAGGCTTGACGATTTTAAGCAAGCGGGGCCTACTTTGCGGTCAAAGTACTGGTAAGATGGACTTTTGCGAACATTGTATTTTTGGGAAGCAGAAACGAGTCAGCTTCAATTCGCCAGCAGTCCACAGGACGAAAGGTACTTTGGACTATATTCATTCTGATGTATGGGGTCCTTCTCGTGTTCCGTCCAAAGGTGGTGCAAGATATATGTTGACTTTCATCGATGATTTTTCGAGGAAAGTTTGGGTCTATTTTCTTAAACAGAAAAGTGATGTTTTCCTAACGTTTAAACAATGGAAGGCTTTGATTGAAAAGCAGACAGGAAAACAGATCAAGCGATTGCGGACAGATAATGGCTTAGAATTTTGCGGAAGCGAGTTCAACGAATTTTGCAAGAATGAAGGTATTGCTCGACATCACACTGTTCGAATGACGCCTCAACAAAATGGTGTTGCCGAGCGCATGAACCGAACTCTTCTAGAGAGAGCTCGATGTATGATCTCCAACGCTGGGTTGACAAATGATTTTTGGGCTGAAGCTATCGCCGCAGCATGTTATATTGTCAACCGCTCACCGTGTTCACCGATCAACTTCAAGACTCCTGAGGAAGTATGGTCAGGTACTCCTGCTGATTACTCAAACTTAAGAATATTTGGGTGCCCAGCTTATATGCACGTAAACGAGGGAAAGTTAGAGCCTAGAGCTAAAAAGTGTATTTTTCTCGGTTACGCTTCAGGGGTGAAAGGATATAGACTATATAATCCTGATCCCAAGTCACCCAAATTTATAATTAGCAGAGATGTTACTTTTGACGAGTCTTCTATGTTACATCCTTCGAAAGAGTCTACTAACTCTTCTAATCAAGAAAATAAGGATAGTGTACACAGCGAGGTGGAGCTCGAGATCAGCAAAGATGTTTCAGATGATCCTGCTACGAGTTCAACAGATCAAGAGGATGAGGCAGAACGTGATTCAGATACTGTTGAAGATGAAAGCACCGAGCAGGAATATTCTATAGCCAGAGATAGGGAGAGACGGGAAATTCGACTACCACAGCGGTACGTGAATTTAGTTTCATACGCTTTATCAGTGGCGCAAGAAACAGGTGGAGGCGGCGAACCTTCTACCTATTCAGAGGCAATTAGCGATGTTAATTCTGATAAGTGGCTGGTAGCAATGAATGAAGAAATGGAGTCTCTGCACAAGAACGGTACGTGGATTCTTGTGCCGTCGCCGAAGAAAAAGAAAATAGTCGGATGTAAGTGGGTCTTCAAGAAAAAAGAAGGTTTATCTGGTTCTGACGATGCAAGGTATAAGGCACGATTAGTCGCGAAAGGCTATAGTCAGGTACAAGGTGTTGATTTTAATGACGTATTCTCACCTGTCGTTAGACATAGCTCTATTCGTGTATTACTTGCATTCGTTGCCATGTATGATTTGGAGTTAGAACAGCTTGACGTCAAGACAGCGTTCTTACATGGCGATTTAGATGAACAGATTTATATGAAGCAACCTGAAGGCTTCATAGTTGAAGGAAAGGAAGACCAAGTTTGTTTACTGAAGAAATCCTTATACGGATTAAAGCAGTCTCCAAGACAGTGGTATAAACGGTTTGATTCTTTCATGTTGGGTCATGGTTTCTCCAGGAGCAAGTATGATAGTTGTGTTTACTTCCGGAAGTTAAATGACAGTTCGTTCATTTACCTATTGTTATATGTTGATGATATGCTCATTGCGGCTAAGAATCTTGCAGAAATTCACCAGTTGAAGGCCTTATTGAACGGTGAATTTGAAATGAAGGATTTGGGAGCAGCTAAGAAGATTCTTGGTATGGAGATTAGACGTGATAGAGGAGCTGGTAAGTTATACCTGACCCAGGAAAGTTACCTCAGAAAGGTTTTGGAGAGATTTGGCATGAGCGATGCCAAACCAGTCATCACTCCTCTTGCTAGTCATTTTAGGCTAAGCGCTGCTCAGTCACCATCATCAGATGAGGAAGAAGCATACATGGCACGAGTTCCTTACTCTAGTGCAGACGGCATTATTGTTTATGCAATGGCTCTTCCAGTTTCAAAGTTCAAACAGTGTTTGGACTTGATTGGTGTTTCAGAAATGGTGAACTAGCCCGTGGGGGCTAAGGTCGGAGGGAGATAAATTTATTACTAATTAAGGTGGAGTTATCTACGGTACCAAAGGTCAAGGTGGAGATTTGTTGATGACCTTTTGTCACCGTCCAAAAATCAAGTCAGAGGAAGTGGGTTTTGCAATTTTCACGTGGCTGCCAAATCAAGAATGCAATTGCTTTAATTTTCTTAAGTTCACATCAGGTGTTCATATGGCATATCAAACGATCCATCGCCTATAAATAGGCATCATCTGATGAAGAGAAATGCAACCACAACCACATCAGATCTTCTCCTTTGGTTATTTTCTTTGTAGCTTACTCCTAGTTGTGTAGCTGCTTTTGTACCACGTCAGTGTACGTGTCTGTAATATCTCCACATAATAAAGAAGTTCTACCCTCCGGCCCGTGGACGTAGGTCATTCTGACCGAACCACGTAAATCTCGTGTCACTGTCCAAATTTATTTTTCGTCTCTTTGATTTATTATCGTCATTTTTCGGGCAAAAATAATTATCGGGGATTTCCGCATATCCTAACAAATTCGATCTTTTTGATTCTAAATGGTTCGTCAAAATCTCGTTTTTCTCCCTATTGTTGTACCTAGTTTTCGATTACTTTATTTCTGCTGACATTTTGTGCTTTTTTGATAGTTAAACCGAAGTACTGATTTATTGCTCAAGTATTCTTGTGTTAAAAACATGTGACTTTATAGCTGGGATCATGTTTAATCTCATGTCATTGGAATTGTTTGCTTATCTGTTTTCTGGAAAAGAACGCTTAGTACCTTTACATGAACTTCTTTTTCCTCTTCTCAAGGTTGGGGATCAAAATTCTTGCTGAATGAAGATCTACCCAAATCCCATAGGAGATGACGATGAAGATGATGCTCATTCATGTTGATGACCTTTCCATTGCAGTAAAAGAAACTTTACAGTAATATAATCATCGAATCGCTTTACATGCTCAACTACTTACCAGACTAAAAAAAACTGCAGGGATTCAGAAAAATCGACCCTGACAAGTGGGAATTCGCAAACGAATCGTTCATCAAGGGCCATAAGCACCTCTTGAAGAGCATCCATAGGAGGAAAGCCCACCAACCCTATCCTCAGCCAACTATTACCACAACAACAGGCCCTTGCATCGAAGTGGGAAAATTCGGCTTGGAACCTGAGATATTGAGTCTTAGAAGAGACAAGAAAGTCCTCATGGAAGAGCTCGTCAAGCTCAGACAACAACAGCACAATACTCAAGCCTATGTCCAGCAAATGGAGCTTAGGCTCCAAGGGACCGAAAAAAAGCAGCAGTTTATGATGAGCTTCTTGGCCAAGGCCATGCAAAACCCTGACTTTGTGAAGCAGCTAATGGAGCAGAAGGAGAAGAGAGAAGTGCTCGAGGAGGTTATTGGAAAGAAGAGGCGAAGGCCCATTGAGGCGGGCGAGTCGAGCCAATTCTATGGGCCTGATAGGCCCGATAGTCCCGTCGAGCCCGAGTACCAGCAAGTTTCGGAGCTCGAGGCTCTTGCCTTGGAAATGCAGGGTTTTGAGAGGGGTAAAAGGGAAGAGCATGCGAAGGAAATGGAGAGTTATTATGGTGATGATAAGGAGCTTGATGAAGGGTTTTGGGATGAGTTGTTGAGTGAAGGGTTGGGAAAGGATAATGAAGGAGATGAGAGTGTTGTTGCTGATAGGCTTGGAGGAGGGTTCTTGGGTAGTTCGAGTACTCCTAAGTAACTATTTTGGTCAATTTGTTACCTAATAATATGTTTGCTTTTATTTTAGTACGTTCGGATTTTGGTGAGGTGAAACGTTTGTTAGTGTGTAACTTAGTCTCTTAGATTTTATGTCGTAATTCTTGTGTATGTATGTCCTGGTGATAGTGTAGTGAAACTTGAGACAAATGTTTTTTTAAGAGTTAATTTTTTATCCTGTAGCAATGTGGTTATGTGGGAGAGAGTATTCCGTTAGACCATCTCCAACCGAGAAACGCATTCTCAAACTCAAACGCATTCTCAAACTCAAAATGCAGCAATTCTTCTCCAACCGATCAACTCATTCGCAAACTCAATAGACTATTTTGTAATATTCATTTCCACGCTAATTTTTATAAATTTCAATACAACCCACATATTTTACAACTTTACAAATTAAACTACAAATATTATTTTAGATTTAAACACAAAAATTAATAAAGTTAATAATATTTTAGATTTCACTTTTAATGTTGCAAGCTACACTTTAATATTGCGTGGTTGTTGGATATATACAATAATATCCTTTCTTACAAAGGTCTGACGGCTTCAAAATAAGGACACAGCTTTTGTTATCTGCCCGAGACCTTTTCCTGACAACCAAAGTCTTGTCTATTTCATGATATGTCATTCCTCAGTTTTCTGATGACACGAAAAATAGATATACGAAAAAAGAGGAAATCTATGGACTTTATGTGCAAATTAAAAAAACCCATCGCATCTTAACTGCTTCAGACGCAAACATGCGTCCAAATGAGGAGAGATAAGCTATTCGACGCATTTTGGGTTGGGTTTTGGCGTTCGATTGGAGTAAATTTACCTCAAATTTTGCGTTTTGGGGCTCGATTGGAGATGCTCTTAGTGGTGGTCATCGCAATTACGATCGAAAAGAATAAATGTCCGTGTTCCCAAATATAAGGTTTTATTTATGAAGTTTTATTTTTTTTTTTTATTTTTGATGTTTACATGCAAATGTTCGATTATTGAATTCATTCCCTAGTTTAGTCGTTACGAAATTGAAAAGGTCATGAGAGTTACCCAAGTAGAAAATGATATATAGGCTACGGAAATATGGGTGACGGTTTTTGGCATTCTGTTAATTTTTTTAAGGTTAGGTACTTTTAGGCGACGGTTTCTACGTTGGGCGACGGTTGTGACAGACAACAACCTCCAAACTAGCTTAGATCGCCCTCGATACAAAAGCGAAATAAAACCAAATCAAGTTAGGATTATGGAACATCAGTAAATGAAATTCTCCTATTTCATTTCAGAAAATGAAAAAGCGTATAAATTCGAGATAATCATCAACTAATGAATGATCTAGTCAAAACACAAGGCATGCGGTAATAAGTCGCAATCTCATCATGGCATAGAAAAGACATTTTCAGAACCGTACAACGCACCAATCCAACTGTCACAATGATCGCTCAAGTCGCTCGAGGTGTTTTCAAAGGGATCTGTATAGAGATGCTCAATTCACGACATGAAAAGATATTACTCTATGCTCGCAAATATATCATATCATAGTCACATATTAGACGTCATGCACGAATCAAATGATTATTCATCAAGGATTTGTAATGGGGCTCGGGTTTTTAAAGGTGCGTAATATAGGAAAGTGAGCTAAAAGTATCAAACGTGTCAATCATTCGACTCATCCTTTTTTATTTTCTAGCTCTACTCGCTCGCTTTTTTTTCGCTTCTTTTATTTTCTTCTTTTTTTCGCTTCTTCTTTTTCTTTTCTTTTTTTTTACCACCTCCTATCTTTTTTTTTGTATGTATTATCGAAGGGAGATGTTTCTAGTCCGCTGCAATATTACGAAGAGAGATCTATAGCATAGGACGAGTTAATAACTAACATGCATCGACAATCAGCTCCTTCTCAACGAACAAGTCACTTTTCACGATATCGATAAATTAACACGTTGATACGGGTCGTATAGGCTAAACTTAAGGCAATCGGGCTAAAAATCTGGGCTCCAAATCAACAAATAAGTCAAATAAGGCTCAAAGGGGCTCACTAAGTGGTAAATACGTAAGGTACGAAAATATTTAGGCCAATGATTCAATCCTAGTGCCCTTCCCATTTTCGCAGACAACCACATAGTAACCATTGACATGCATAACAGAGCAAGTTCGGAAATATTCAGTTCATGCGTGTCACACAAGATTAAACACCGAGCAATATAAGCTGCTCTGAATTTTTTTCTGAAGGCTCAAGAACTCACATATATAACTGGGTTTGTGCTTCATGATACGCAATACTCACCTAAATCAGTCCATATAGCCAAATAATCATGCGAATATCACAACAATACAACATGTGAGACTATCCCACTCAATTAATCGAATCATATCACGACACAGTAAATTTTTACAGGAGATTCCACAGATGACGTTCAAATCTAACCTTCATCAGTTATACCTACTAAAAAGACCGAAACACATTGATACCTAAATATATAAGCATATTAATCTAGCATGTGTCACAATACACCACCAAACTAAATAACACATTGTCCTCAGTGTATAAACTAAAAGCAGAGAGAGAGAGTAGAAGTGACATTGCCCTGAATTTTATGTTGATCCATGTAGAAGACTTGGTTGATCCGCAGTACACAAGCAACCATCGCGAACGGGCAACCCCCAAACTAGATATGAGCCTGCGAGAAAAACATGACTAGGCGGAAGTATGAGAGCGAATTTTTATTAGATAAAAAGTAAAATAGGACACAGAGTAAATATGACATATTGAAATAATAAAAATGCATCGATAGGCCTTGAGTTGCCTCCCAAGAAGCGCTGTTTTTATGGTTGTTAGCTCGACTCTCGTTCGTGTTAAAGGTCCACGACTCTGCATGTTCAGTAGAAGTACTGAACACCTTGATTTTCAACTTTTTGGAAAGAAGTTTGATCTCAGAATGGTACAGCTTTGCGTGGTCGCAATCTTTAAACTTTCTCCATGGATCGACTTTCGGCTCCCAAAAAATATCAAAATCAAAATCATCGGTGCCTTAGTGAATTCGTCAGTGAATATGCCATTTGAATGATACGGTGACCTCATAGCCAAGCGTAGAATTCGATCGAAAATCTCGGGCTCCATCTTTCTCTTTTTCCACGACATTATGTACTGCGAAAGTCTTGCTATGGTCACTAGTTTCTTGGCGATTCTCCAGCTCCATGGGAAACATAGTATCCTCAGGGAGACTCAGCTCTGCTGGAACGAAATCTACAGTAGCCTCTGCGGGTTGATCGGCTTTCTCTAACTCGATCTTATCGTTAGCTTCACTTGGTTCCAACACCAGTTCTTGTGTCGTTTCACAATCCAGTCGAATCGCTTCTATGTCCTCTTCTGGACTTGGTGGCTCGAGAGTGCTTCTTGTTCACGTTCAGACATTGCACTTTTTAGCTTTTCCAATTGGACCATCAGATTCTTCATCTCTGCTTTTAGACTCTGAAAACTCGTAGAGTAGTAGTGCGACTATGATCCTCTTGTATTACTTCCATCTTCTCGAGCGCTATCTCCCAAGCGGCTGTTTCTTTTTGAGGTGGAGTAATCTGTTGTTGGGCACGTCTTTGAATTAATGGTGGCTCATGCGTCACTGCCATCTTCTCGAGCGCTATCTCCCAAGCGGCTTTTTCTTTTTGAGGTTGAGTAAAGTACTCATATGAGAGAGAATGTGAATAATCGCCGGTGTATGAGTAGCAATTCTCCCATCGCCCATCATACCACGATCGTGGAGGCTTATAACGGTTGTACTTGCATTCACTAGTGAGATGTCGGCATCCGCAAAAATCGCACTCATGTTCATCATCGCATGTCGCATAGGTCTCGTGAGAATATTGCGAGTATCGCTGCAACCCTTATCCTACAAAACACAAATGAGAAAGATGAGAGTATCAACATATTTATAAAATAATAATAATAAGAAAATATTAATAACTAAAATGTCTAAAATAATATTTAGAATAACTCCTAGAACTAATATACCGTTGTCATCGTCAACGGCGCCAAAAACTTGACACGCTCAAATACAAGCAAGTATACTAGGTCGTGCAAGTAGTAAAACGGGCGAAGTCCGAGTATCGATTCACGAAAACAGCTTGATCAATTCTAAGATATTATTCCTAGTTCTGATATTGACTAAGGAATTTTATAGTTTTGATGATTTGATAAAAGAGATAAAAAAAGCGCAAATAATAAAATATATTCAAATAAAATAAATGAGGATGGAGCAATTGACGAGAATGTGATCAAATCACATACTCAGCACGGATTAATCCTGTGTATTTCATGCAATCAATTTTTATTTAATCAATATACACTAGTTAAGATAGAAATTCCTAATACATGCGCTACTCGTTATTCACGTAACTAGCGACCCTAAGCCATAGTGACCAATCTCTATATTCCTATGAGACTGCAGTCACTTCACACACATTCCACTTTATGAATATCCCCAAGTTTAGACGCTTTCGGCGCCTAAGGTCTCGAAAACCACACGTACGAAACGAAGTCCATCTCTGGTCGGTTTTACGTCGTGGTGCCCTATATTTATTAATCTAACCGGTCTAATCACTTTTTCAGTCTCATAAACAATCAAAAATCATGCACATGGTGATCAAGCATATGCAATCACTAAACTCACATATAGAACACGTAACCAAATTGATATGATTAAATAAAATACAAATAACATTACTGCAAATTCATAATCCGGCCTAATACAACCTAAATCACAAGAGAAATTAGGCTAGCATATTAATAAACGGAAACGACAATGAATTGAAAGAAAACATTGTCGAAAACGAAATATTAAAAGGTAAGAAATTCACCCCCTTTTATGGTACTCGAATTGTCTCGCTCTTAGCCGACTATCTTCGCTCGCAGCCGTCGTTTCCAGCCGTCACCGCTGCCCTCGGCTCTTCTTCTTTAGCCGTCAAAAGCTCCCCTTTTTCATTGTCGTGCACCTAGAAGTGATGAGGCAGCTGACTTAATCTTCAAAGATTGGAAATCTTTTTTGAATAATTGACTAGTTCTTTGATCTTTGAATATTTTCCTTCAATTGGCATAAAAATAGCCTTTCCTCCCTTTCTTTTCACGTCATATGGCTGACAAAATAGAAATCTGGTAAATTGCAGGGCTGCCCCAAATAATGTAGAAAATTACAAGAAGATCCCTCAAGATTCAAATCGTTCCAAAAGTGTCCTTATTTTCCCTTTGTCGATCTCGTTTCCTCGGACATCTATCGAAAGTAAATTTAAACACAAATAAAGGATATTTGAGGTTTTTCTGTAAATAATGATCGGAAATGCACTTTTATGGGTAAAGAAATTACGTAAAGAATAAATTGTTAATGTTACTAAGACAATAAGTCATTGCACATTAAACAATAATTAAGAATAAATGCATACCGTCACATTCATCGACAAGGGAAATGGATCTAAGGTTTCGCCTCCTGAACCACGAGAACTCGATATCTGGTTGGGAGGGTCAAATCCAACATTGCCGTAGGTCATTCATCTTGTTCCCTGTGGGCACCAGAAGGCCCATTTGAGCGAACATAGCCCTCATCTCCTCCCGCATCTCGGCCCTCAACTGGTCCCTCAACTCGGCTCTCATTTGTCCATGGAAATCTGGCTTGAAGAGGTCCTTGATTGCTCGGATGGGTTGCCGAACACGCTCCGTGTCGTCTCATCCTTCCCACATCCTCTAGGTCGCCCGCGACGATCGGGTATTCAATGAATTTTTGACAATGCATCTTTGTGCCTATTAGGGACAAATTTTCCTCGCGCTTCTTCGGCGTGCATCTCTACCTGTCAAATATGAGTTATTGTAGTAAGATATATAGTGTAAGAAACTTTTATAAAGTAATCAACTCTCGATTTGCCGGGGTGTCAAGGTGATAATATCCATCTTCTCCTTTGCTCATTTGGCTATGAAAGTAGTTCTTAATTCTATTATTTCCTTGGAGGATTGATTCGGAGATTTCCCTGTCTTCGGGGGGGGGGGGGGGGGGGACATGTGCCTTAGCGGGTCCGCGTCAACCCATTCGGGTCGCCGACCTATATACCCCCCGTGCCGAGATGGTGTGGGTATAAGTGGTGAGCCTGGATTTGTTTAGCCTTCTCACTAAATCTCCTACAATATTCATAAAAAATAGGTTTGAATATATATATGAAAAATTAGACGACTATCAAAATTTCACCTGAAATTCCGCGGCTTCCCTTTAGTTCCACCACGCCTCCAATCCTTCCTGACTGAGGTGCCATTACTCGTTGCTAACTCAGGCCCTTTCTTCTTCTCTTTGACAGCATATTTGTGCTTCCACTTTTTGCGAAGCTCACCGGCTTTCTTGAGGACCTTCCTCTTTATAGCAAGATTGTCGGGCAAATTTCAGGTACGCTTATAATATATTTTGGGTACAATTATATTAATCATATATAACACATAACGAACACAAGTAAAATAATCACTTAGTTACCTTAATGTTGCCAAAAGTACCTCCTGGAGCCCGACGTCGATCTGACGCCAATTGGTCACATAGTCGGTAACTTGTGATCTTGTCACATGGCCAATGTAGTTGCTAAACTTCACCCTGGTATCATTATTAGGGATGGATGTACTGGCGTCGTTGAACTGCAAAATGCACTCATCCGACTCAACACTCAACTTCTTACGTAGATTCTTCATGTGTACGGGCCTCTCTTGCGCCTATTCGTCCTGCTTGATTCGGTACCAGGCGAAGAAGATGGGGGGATGGGGGATCCGAAGACATTGTACCTGAAAAAAAAAACGAGAAATAATTCATTTAGCAAAAAAAAAGACATGAAAGTTGTAGAAAAATGGGAAAAGACATCAAAGTTTTTAAAATTCAAATTATAATACTTACAAAATCTTGAATTTGTCAACAATACATTCCGTCGTCGTGATTTGGAAGTATATATACGAAAAGTTGTATAATCTTCCGCAATAGGGACGTGTTCCACACCGGTAGGAAATTGAAATGTCTCATCACTTCTGTCATGGTCCTCTTCATCATCCACATCACCGATGCCAACAACATTTCTCTTTCCTTGGGGAAAAATATGTCATTCACTGTTAGCAGGATCTTCAACGTAGAATACTTGTTTCGCTTGCATTGCGAGGATGAACTCCACATAACCCACTTTTTGTAAGTCAACTATTGTTAATCCTAACTCTGGATTTATCCGAACGCATCGCCTGTTATCAGCCCACTGACAACGTAGTAAAACAGATTTTACGTTGTTCTTGTAGACGATTTTCAAATTTCTTCGATAAACCATAGTATGAACTTATATTGCTCGTAACTTAAGCATCCTTTCCACGAGATACTTCTCTCGACAAAGCAACTAATGTAACCCCACTGTTCTGCGATTTGCTCCTATCATCTCGCCTTTTCGTATAAAATGTGTACCCATTAATGTCGTAACCTTCATATGTCGCAACAGTCCATTTAGGTCCCCATGCTAGCCATATCATCTCACTGCAATCTGATCCGGTTACTGCATAAAGTGCCCTCGTTCTAAACCAGCCTAAAAATAGTCTGTTATACTCATTTATGTACCATAACTCCGATTTGTTAGGAATTTCGCGCCGTAAACTAACCATTTGCTCCTCCATAAACGGTTGCACTTCAGAATATGACGCAACACGAAAAAATGTGCACTTCCCATATTTCTCTCAATACTGTCTTGTACTGTGGTTTCGTCAATGGTTTTCCTCCTAGTTGTCCATCCTGGCGAGACGTAGGTATCCCAACCGCTTTAACATTTGCCAAGTACGAAGAGCAAAACTCAACGCATTCCTCTGTAGTGTATCCCTCAACTATGCTACATTCCGGACGATACCGGTTTCTACATATCCCTTAAGGATCTTCATCGCTCAAATGGTTTTGAGCACGCGGTGTACAAAGGGTTATTGTTGTCCCTAACAAGGCTGTCAAATAAAGGAGGATGTTCTTCAAAATCCTCTTGGACATCACGAAGCATGTCCTCGATTCGATCCTTATCGTCGTCCGAAGAACCCTCGAGCTACGACATCATCCTCCAAATCTATTGACACTCTTGTACTAGTTCCGACACCCGTAGAACAAGCTTCATCGACGACGGCTTCACCGTGCCATATCCAATTCGTATACCCAGGTTTAAAATCGGCTATTAGCAAATATTCCTTCACAACGTCACTATTCCACCAGTTCATGTCAATTACGACAAGGTCACGAAATCTTCGCTTGCCTTTTTTCTACGATTATGTTTCGCACATCTCATAAATTCCTCAACACCCTTTGCATACTCAACCGCTGTTCGCATATGATACATGCAACCCCAATCTATTCCAATCGCCTAAACTATACAAATAAATATTTGCAGGTAGTTCATATAAGCAAGAACAATCGATCGAAGGGCTTTGATAAGGTCCTTATCGCTCCAACCAATAACACCTAGTCAAAAAATATAAATAAATAAATAAATTTCAGCCCAATTTCTCAGCCCAAAGCCCATGAATTTTATCTCTTATTTTTCATCTCTATCACCTAAGTTACTTATATGCTAAGGAAGTGAGAAAAGAAAAAAAAAATTGAGAATAGAGAGGTGACGAGCTGAGGGAAGAAACCAGTTTCAAGCTCCTAAAACCTGCGCTATTTTGTTGTATATTCTCCATATTAAGGTAATCGTTGCCCTAGAGATCAAAACTCTCTTGTTCTAAGCTCATAGGTTTCCAAAATCGAGTTCAGGCGCAGCTTCTGTGTTTAACAGTTTTGACATAGCTAACGTGTTCGAATTCTTACGAAGTTGAATTCTTTTTAAAGCCAAATTTTAGTAGCTTATCATAGCCGCTAAAAACACCTCAATCTGATATTTGTATGATTTTCTACGAAATTTTGAAATTTGGCTGCAAATCTGAAATATTTCAGGAATTTTCGGAACAGTTTCGTTCTTGTTGTTTCAAATGATCTTATACCGTCTTTAAAATAGAATTAGGATAGTGTTAAATCCCTGTGGCAGTTATGTTATTGGAAGATCGTATTCTCATACAGTTTTAAGACGTCGTATATTATCAATTGTTGGTCTAATGGTGAAATTCAATTGTTAGATCTTGATTTAGGCGAAGGAGCTAGCCTCGGATTTTGGGGAAAGCTAGACTTCACCTTGTGAGTTGATAATACGGGGACACCTTCCCTTCGTAGGATGTGTGAACCTCGCGATGGGTCGTTTTTTTCGTTCTTTTATTATGTGATAGTGAGCCTTGCCGGCTTAATGATGATTGATATTTCCGCTATATTTGATGAAATTTGGGTGGTCTTGTGGTGTTCTTGTGATATAAAGCCTTGTCGGCTATAGGATATTCATATTTATCGATATTGACGAGATATTGTGTATGAGTTGGTTCGTGAATTTTGGTTTGAAGATTCCACAAGGAATTATGTCACATAGTGACGTGTGATTATCTTGTGCTATTGAGTTGCACTGAGAATTTTGATTGTGCTATTGGTTTGACTTCGATGTTGCATATACTCGGTACAGAGATTATAAGTAGCCCGAATGGCCACGTTCGGGTGAGTTGAGAGTGGCAAATCGATTAAGTAGCTCGTGGCTTGGCAAACCCGGTTCAGTGAGGCCCAACGAGTTCACCAGTCCATTTGCCACGTTCGGAGGGTGATCGTTGGGGACGTATCAAAGTCCATTGCGAGACTCGATCAACGTCACCGCTGTGGGACATGCATGTCACGTGCAGTTGATACGATAGTCCATGGTACACGTTTTAGGGTACGGTGACGCCCTCGTCTAACTCTCGACGGGGAGTTCAATTCGAGGGAGGATATGACCACCCACGCGTCGTATATGTTTTGCGTGATTTTCGTGATATCGTTGGCATGTCATAGGATTATTCATTATTATATTTTCAGCGTGGATGATAGCTTTCTATATTTTGCGGAGTCAATATTTAGTTTGGAAGGATAAAACATATTATACAGGAATAGTTGCGATGTTTGGTTGTTGTGATGGAGTTCATCGTTGAGGATACATCTTCTATGAGGAGAAGGCGTGTCTGTATCATCGCATTGGGTTGTGGTTTGCCCACCCCGTGTCTACATATTTTTTAGGTTGATATCGCTTTTAATCGGAGGCTGTCTCTTCGTCGATCGTCAATCCTGTTGCTGTTTCTTCTAGTTCGGTATTTTGTCGTTGTTTCTCTTTGGAGGATCCATTGGCAGGGATATATATTGGGAGAAAATTTTCTTTGTTCATATATTGCTTCATTGATTGATGTCTGATCTATTGTTTTGGCATAATGTAAACTTCTTTTCGTATGTAAATATATGTTTTCGTTGAATCTCTATTTCGTTGAGTTTTCTTGAAATTTCTTTCGTGTGATTTAATTTGCGATGAGTGAGTTGATTGAGCCCAGCGTTCCTTGAGAACACATCAGCTGTCGTGGCCTCGACGCGGGTCGGGGCGTGACACAACCTAACCCATCTTAAACATTCACTATCGCTTGTACATGTGTGTTTGAGCTTCTATGTTGATAAAGTTTCGGCAGCATTTCCCCACAGTTCTCCAAGTAGACGAAAAAATATGAAAGAATATACATATCCAATTTATATGTCTACCCGAAGAACATTTGAGGGAAATGTAAACCAAAATTTTTATCAACATAGAAGCTCAAACCCACATTTACATCCTAAAGCGATAGTGAACGTTTAAGAACGGTCCCAAACGGGGACCATTCAAGGTTTTCTCCTAATGAGGAACCTTGAACGGGTATCTAAGCTTGAATAAAAATGTAAATTCACAAATACAAAGGCATATAAATCAAATACGGGTTTGAAAACTTACGTAATCGTCCGAACCAAGCTCCAACCTCAAATCGAATATAACACAAGCCTAAGCCTCAAATAGCAGAAATTAAGTCGTTAAATCGCACAAAACATCTACAAAGTCGAAATATTAGAGCTCAAAATAAGCCCAAAAAACAAAAATTTCGCCACTTTTTCGCATTAATCAAGCTCCAAATCAACCTCAAACCGAATATAACACAAGCACAATCCCAAACCTAACCTCAAATCGAATAAATTAAGCCCAAAAATTGCCACAATCGAAAAAACATATTTCGAAAATCTCAAATTTTCGAAAGTTAGAGCACTAAATCGAGAGCTTAGTAGAATGAAATGGGTTGTGAGGTGTTTTACCGTGTTCTTAAAGCTCGAAATGCCGTAATATGAGCAATTGCTCGCCGAAAAATCGCCCTAGAATCGCCTTGCTTAAGCTCGCACCGCGTCTTAATTTTCTAAGGATGGGGATTGGTTTTATAAGCTCGTGGGCGACGGTTGTTAGCCTGTAACCGTCTCCCATAAGTTACGCAACATAGGCGACGGTCTCTTGGCCAGAAACCGTCACCCAAGGTTAAAAATAATTTTTTTAAAAAACAAAATCGTAGGCAACCGTTTTTTGGTTTTGCCAAGCAACCGTTGCCCATAAAATAAGTTAATTTTTTGAAAAAATGTTAATGAGTTGGGCGATGGATGTGTTGATAAGTTACAATTTAAAATCATATAGTATCCTATGGTTCGATTGATGTTAGACCTCGAAGGAACGTTAGAGGTTGTCGGTCTTGGCACCGTCACTGACGGACGTTCCCAAATTCATGGGACATCGGTTACGACAGACAACGGTGTTGTCTCCGTGACCGTTGATACTGTCATTCTCGGTGAGGTCCAACAGCCTGTACCAACTATGCATCTGACAACTCTTGAAGATGCACTAGGCATCTACGTTCAGTGGCCAATAGAGTTAATATGTTCGACTATGCGGTAATAAAGTACTAGTTATTGATCTTCGAATAATAATGTTTAGAAACGTATTCTACTTGTAGACACAGAACGGAAAGTTGCCAGCGAAAGCTCCAAATGTGTTCGTTCATCAAGATGACGACATCGCACGCCTCGATAGAGGGTCGTGAGTAGTTTGGGCCCGCACGTCTGTCAGCTTCCCTCTCATTCTGTATGAGAGATGTCTACTACAATCCAACTTACGAAGAATATTTGGAGTACATTGACAACAATGACATGGTCGATCTGTTCAAGCTCGTGGCCTCCGTTGTTCAACTTTTTCTGAGGTATCCGTTGAAACAATAAATCGTTACAAGTTTTGTTTTTCGCTTTTATACATTTTATCGAGTAATCATATTCTCAGGTATCTCATAACGAGCCTGAGCAATTTCAAGTGTTGCGACCCAAGTCGTCTGGCGGCTATGGAACATGATGAGACAACAAATAGTGAAGTTGACATCCTGGCTGATATTATCAAAGATTCGCATCGGACCGGCACTTACTTGTTTGTACCTTTTTGTGACGGGTAAGAAAATAAGATAGATGTTTTCTTAATTCATAGCTTATGTTATAAATAATCATTACGATTGAGTTCTATTGGTCATCGACCTTCCCTCGAACGCGGTTTGTGTTCGATTCGCTCGCACCGAACATCGTAGTTTTTCTTCTAGGCTGGATCTAAACGCTTTCTAGAAGCTATATTACAGTAGTGCTTCTAGAAGGCATAAGGAAGAGTTCGTCCTCGAACAGATGCGTAAGTTTTTTATATACAATAAAGTTCATATATTGGTAACTCTATATTATAGAATTAATTTTTCAGGGTAATTCTCACGACGTCGCTGTTGAGTGCAGTTGAAAATTGGAATAAGAAATCGAAGGTTACTTGGAAGCAGTGGCGGAGCTAGAGATTAGTGTTAGTGGGGCCCATATTCAAATTAATTATCTTATTAATGTTTATTATTTAAGTTGAAATTTGGTTTATTCTTTTAGTGGGGTCCTCTATGTTATATTATAGATTATTTCAATGGATTATATTATATAACTATTTTTTTAGTAAAAATGCTTAAGGGTGTTTTTTTTTCAGTGGGGTCCAAGGACACCACTGGCCCACTGCTGGCTCTGCCAGTGCTTGAATGAGATGCAAGGTTTGCATTTGACATATGAATTTTCCAAGTTATTTGGGTTAAATTATTACCATTCGAGAATTACATGAAAATCTTTCTAAATTAGTGCCCACGAAACCGAGCAGGAGTGAGTATGTGGCCTTACGTCATGAGATACATGTACGATATTATCTGCAATCGTATCGGCAGCGATGATACAACCAACTTGCGAACGGTATTTAACTTTAAACCATCAGCTTCTTTAAGTTTCAAGTTTAATATATGTTTATAAGTATGTCTTAATATTATCGTCTCGTTTAATGTTTTCTAGATACTAGAGCGCTCCTCCTCTTACGGCGTCGAAGAGATCAACGAAGTACGGGAATTGTGGGCGGAGCATATATGCACTCTTTGACGTAGGTTAGACTTTGGCGTTAGTTTGTGTTTATGTTATGAGGATAGATATTTGTTGGCCAATGATTATCAGTTATTGTTGAGATTGATTGTTGGGATAATGTTTTGGTTTATTTTGTTGATTCGGATTTGATTGTTGGGGCATGACGAAACCAAAATAAATATTTAAAAAAATATATGGCGACGATTCTTGAGCCAGGAACCGTCGCCGAAGAAATATATATAAAAAAGAAATTGAAAGCTCATGGGCGACGGTTTCCTCCGAAGAAACCGTCGCCTAATTACAATATTTAAAAAAAAAAGAAAGTCATGCGACAAAACATAATTTAAAAAAAAAGAAGTATCATGGGCGACAGTTTCTCGACACACTAAAAACAGCAACATACGGTGGGTTCTAGGCAACGGTTCTGCAAACAACTGTGGCTCAGTGAAGATGGGAGACGGGGCTCTAGGCGACGCGTAGAAACCGTCCCCCATGACCAATAACAACCGTCGTCCACGTGCTTTTCTGCACTAGTGTTAGTCTCGACTGAAAGAGAGTCGTTCTATACTCTATAACGGTCGATGATATTATGATTTAACATAAAATCAATTTGGTCGGTTTGGGACAACTTAGTTAATTATAACTAGTATTTTTTGCACATTCAATTAAATGCGTGTGCTTATAAATATCAACATATTATATATTTAATAGAAATAGGTAAAACAGTTCATTAAAAGTAGTGAGTTGTTTGCTTTTAATTTTGTACGATTTTTACCATAAACCATGAGCTTAATGTAATAGTATATATATATATATATATATATATATATCAACGCGCTAAATCAGCATACAATGAGATTTCTTATTGATCTATAACCTACACATGGGATTAGTGAACCCGTTGGGGGTTGATTTGGCATGTAAACGTGGCACAAAAAATGTCACACAACAGGTGCCCACGGATGGTGCTCACGTAAGGTGAGCACCATAACATTTCTGTATATATTATATATATATATTCAACTAAAGCCCTCTGAGCGAGCGATGCGTGTGGGAATCTCCCATAAATATCTGTAACAAAAACATTAAAGAAATGAAAAACGTAGGATGTTAGGTGAAGCTTTGCTAATTGCTTATTTTATTATATTAGCGAACTTTGTTGACACGTTAATATCTACGTGTTTATTTCCTTGGACTATGTTTGATACTTCGAACTTTACAATGGGCATTGTGTCTTCTGATGTTGGCATGGAGCGATTAAATAATGGTTTGCGACAGTTTTCGGAAGGAAATACACTCATCACATTCCATTGTAGGACACGTGGATGCTCATGAACAAGAATATCGATGTAGAGAAGCATCCAAGCAATAGAAATGAATCCACAAAGGAGCAAATAAATACTTACTAAACAATAAAGTTTGGATAAATTATATTCATTTTGGATTATTATACCCCAACCAAACGAAAAATCATTCGACACATCATACACATTATCTATCTAATCATTAGACGCCTGTACTTTTCCCAACTTAGTTCCATGAGAGAATTATGATGGTAACCCAAACATAAGTTAATTACATTTAATAATTAAGACGTTAGGTGGTTTTGGTGAATATAATTAAACAAGTAATGGTGGCAACCATATGGCACATATATGCAATGCCACTTTGATGTTGGGAACTTTAATTATTTGTTTTAGAATATTTTAGTGAGACTCTGCAAGCTGCTATTGGTTCCTTATGTCCGAACCTAATTACTGAAAGCAATCTAAAGCAGGCAAATGCCACAAGGTTGCAAGAATCATTAATGTATCCAAATGGTAATAAATAATGGTATAATAATTTTGAAAGAATTATAGTAATAATGGTATTCAAATGATATTCATTCTCCATGAGTGCTAGAAGACTTCGAGCAGCCTCTCCATCCCTATATATATATATCGATCCACTTCCTCCCCATATATACAGCGATCCACTTCTTCTACTTGAAAGAAACTATATTTTATATATATATATATATATATATATAGATAGATTGTTTGATAGAAGTTATATTGCACATATATAGACTAGTTACATTTAATACATATAATCGTGGACCGTTGGTAGTTGAAGCTGCCAGCATGATCTTAACTTTGCCCTAATAATCCTACTAACTATAATTTAAGGGAGAGGTAAGATCATATGGTAGCTTCACCTGTTAATCATGGAATCACGAACAACTAACTGTTGGTTTTTTTTTTTAAATTCGTCGAACTACTCTTTTTTTTTCTTGGCGGTGGAGCATGATAGGATAATATCATAATATGTATTATTTGGTGTGTGACATGCACATGAAATATCACATATCTATACTAAAAATCGTCAATTTCGTGTTCTTTGAGTTTGAACATCATCGCCTAAGCCTACCAATTCCTTCATAATGTCGACGTCAACGCTGCAATCCTCGATCGTAACGTCATTGTCAATATCGACGAGCGAGACTATTGGGCGTTTAAGGTTGTATTAATGTCGAAGATATGGAAACGGATTTTGTCTTTCATGCTCAAAGTAAATAGTGCACTTAGCAACAATAGAAGATATGAAGATCATAACGGATTTTGTCTTCATGTCCAAAGATATTGCATTTACCAAACATAGAAGATATGAAGATCACGGGTGAATAAGGCAAGAAGATACGGTATCAGCCGATATAATAAGATGTGGAGATCATGGCTAAAGGACAAGATTGGAGCAACTTATATATAGAGGATGTCGATCTCAAAGGAAGCTAACCACTCGAGAGATGCACTTTACACCCACGAGGGACGCGAACGGGAGAAAGGAAATATCGAGAGAGCACTCGCTTTATTTTTCTGTTTTGCCTAGTAATTTTATTTACATAGTTCATAGGATTTCTATGTGAAGTCTTGTAGGGTCGTTAAGTTCTTTTCTAGGCTTGGTTTACTATCGTTGATAG
The DNA here is from genome assembly GCA_027422505.1 of Craterostigma plantagineum. Classification (NCBI taxonomy): domain Eukaryota; kingdom Viridiplantae; phylum Streptophyta; class Magnoliopsida; order Lamiales; family Linderniaceae; genus Craterostigma; species Craterostigma plantagineum. Next base: position 6,717,889 of record JAPQWV010000013.1, on the reverse strand, counting down.
TTAAGTTTTTATAATCTGTTCAAGTAATGGAATTTTACCCTGAAGGTTCACAGCAAGTTGAAGAACTTGCTGCATAATTTTACATCTCGTGCGTCTTTTTAACTTATAAATTTTTATAATTTCCGTTGTACTAAACTGTGTCACTTCAAGTGTTGGCTCAACATCGGTTTCAACATTTCTGTCACTGTTTTTAAAATCTAGTTAAGTTGCATCCATATCGCACCCGGATCATTCAGGTTAGCACACGGTGCATAAACGTCTCATTTCAACATAATACGTGTCGATCAATTCAACGTAAAAGGTGGCAATCAATGCTACATCATCTCTTATATTTAAATGACATGTTTATGTGGCATCGAAAAATGCCACATAAGGTTGGCACCATAAGAATTGTCTCTCTCTATCTCTCTCTCTCTCTCTCTCTCTCTCTCTCTCTCTCTCTCTATATATATATATATATATATATAGATTTGCTATGGTGCCCACCTACCGTGAGCAACCACCGTGAGCACCATGAGCAAATCTCTCATTTTCTTGCTTCTTTTCGATTCACAACGCCAGCAACACCTCCGTAGATTCTCTCATATCAATTGCTAACCTAAATTGCCCCTCCAACACGTTAATTTTAAGAAAATCATCACCTCGATACGTCGTCCACATGTTGAGTAATAAATAATAAATTTTCCTAAAAATTATCGTGTTGGAGGGAGCGATTTAGGTTAGCAATTGATATGAGAGGGTCTACGGAGGTGTTGCCGGCGTTGGGAATCGAAAAGAAGCAAGAAAATGAGAGATTTGCTCATGGTGCTCACGGTGGTTGCTCACGGTAGGTGGCCACCATAGCAAATCTCAATATATATAACGGGTGGATTACGATAATAAAAAAAACATAACCTGATGATGACTGTCAAACTTCTTCAGTCAATATGAAAGTGGCAAGGAACTTCACGAAGACCTTCAAGTGGTGCCATAGAACTCCCAACTCAAATCCCTATGCAGTCATTAATTTATCTTTTATTATCTCTTGAAGTTACGTTTATCTATATATTTGTGACGTGAGTAAGCTGTAAAAGGCAGCAAAAGATTAATAAAAATATTATTATCGAATTCTCTCTCAAGTTCACGTGGTGATCTTAGTGCAATCCGTATCATAGTGGTATCAGAGCCGACCACGGTGAGCGGTGACGGTCGTGACATTGATCAGACCGGGAATAATGGAGAAGCGTTGCAACGTTTGGAGCAATGCGTCGAACAACGCTTCCTAAGCTTGGAAGAGCGTTTTTTGGAAGTCTCGGCCGATTGGACGAGTTCCACAATAACGACAATTTTGGGGCCCAACGGCCTAACCAACAGGAAGGGAACAACGCAAAAACGTATATCCTTCCGATTCTGACTCTAGCTTCAAGCCTTGAAGAAAAGGAGCAGCCGCAACGCGGTAACCGTTCTCAACTCTAGGTGGACCTCAATACTTTGATGGTTCCTGGCCTAAGGCACATCGTTGTCAGGCTCATGAGTATTGATTTCAAAAATCGCATGAGTTCACGAAGACCTGCAAACAATCTGTCATATCAGTTAAGATGATTTATTGGGTACCGACCTCATCAACAACATCCCAGACGTAAGAAAGCTGGGAATCCGTATCGATAGACATACCGAAACTGATCTCACTCACATGCACAAACTCGAGCCACTAAAGTTAATCCCGGGACGTGATGAGCCAACCCTACCTCCGTTTAGATTACCTAACTGTCTCAACAAGTTATCTTTGTATGGTTGCACAATACCTGTGAGGTTCTTGAATGTTCAAGTGCTAAAGATGAGAATCTGTACGTTTGATTCGGAAAAGGAGGACAATAAAAACGATTGGGTGGTTGACGAAGAAGTTGAGTTCTGCTCATTGCGATATCTCGTGCTCGAAGATTGCTATGTAATGCAATGGGAAGCCAATTCCTGGAACTTCCTAACCTTAGGCATCTCAAGATTCATCGTTGCATTTTCCTAAAGGAGATTCCTGCAAGCTTCGGAGATATCTCGACGCTCGAAATGATAGAGGTGGATAAAAGCGACCCTTTCATGTGGCCTGGGCAAAAGAGGTTCGGGAGATTCAACGCGAAAACGGGAATGAAGACGTACAATTTCGAGTCTGTAAGGAAGCGCGAAAATTTACATCAACTTGTTATTAATGTTTAAAAATTCTGTTAATTATAGTCTTTTTATCATAATTATTCATTTCTACAGAGCAATTATGAATTTCAGAAGCTCGTGTGGTTTTGATCTTCCCCGTCCCTAGGGGTGGGCATTCGGATTCGGGTTTCGGGTATCCGACCCGACCCGATCGGGTTTTTACCCGATCGGAAGAAAAATCGGGTTGGATGTCGGGTATCGGGTTTCAACCCGATACCCGACCATGTGTGTCGGGTCGGGTATCGGGTAGCAATATGCTACCCGATTTACCCGATCGGGTACCCGACATATTAAAAAAAATAATTCGCCTAATTGGCCATCTAATAAAATTAACTAAACAATTAGTTAAAATTATTTATTTATTTATAAAAAACTTGAACTAAAAAGAATCAGGTGCCACTGAAATTAAGTGGCTACTTAGCTAATTCAATAAAAATATGTATGTAGTATGCGTTTATATAGAAGTATTTTCACCCATAATTTTGGTGAACAACCGATGTGGGACAATGGAGTTTTCCAAATAAACTGACCCATGTAAGTACTAGTAAAGTTTATGTAAAATCTTACACAGAAATTCGATTGGCTTAGTGGTCGAAGGAACACTGATAAGGTGCTTGACCTTCCTGACGTGGGTTCGATTCCCAGTTCCCACATTGTGTTCATTTTTAACTAATTTAAAAAAAAATAAAAAACCCGAACCCGACCCGCGGGTCGGGTACCCGCATTTGAGTGGGTCGGGATCGGGTATTAAATTCACTACCCGATATTATCGGGTACCCGACCTGAAAAACCCGAAACCCAAAAAACCCGACCCGATCCCACCCCTACCCGTGCCTGAACGAGCAATTTCCCATTTTAGCATTATTTCTGCAAAGCATAGCATTAGAGCTTCTGAAATTCATAACTCACACTCTGCCGAAATTGATTCAATTACATTAAAAATCGAGGGCTTCAACCTAACACGAATTGGTGATAGGTGCAGCTTGCATCTTTAATATACCGATGGACTCGGGTAAGTTGAATTATCCGATGTGGGATAGCATAGAACTCTGAACACGCCCCTTCATGTGTGGTATTACATAAGGCGTAACACGTGGACATATGAACTGGGTGACGGTAAGTGAAACACGAGCGATGACATGCAGATCGAACGCTTTGAAATCATATTAAAAATTGTATACTTCAACTTAAAATATAGGTGAAGTTGTCTTTTGATATACTAACTGAGTCCTGTGAGTTGAATTATCCGATGCAGTATAGAATTGAAATCTCAACAAATGCGTAGAAGTCGACATTTTGATAAACGAGAACTAGAAAGAAGAGTGTTTTATCAGAAACAATCTTATTATTTCATTGATATATTTCGGTTATGTCTGACATATCATTCATGAAACAACCTTAAATTATAGGTTAGAAAACATTCAGAAAAGAGAAGGTTAGTAACCATTCAAACTTCTCGAAAGTCAAACACCTTGCAACCTTTTGAAGCAACCATAAAACATGTCCGGAACCAAAATCATCTGTTAAAGATCACAACATCTTCTCGACAATGCTCTTGTTAGCGTGTGGCCATGTCTTGTCAGTTGATTGACAATGATTTGCACTCTTGCTATATACTCAAATACGCCTTTGGTTCCCCTCGTTTTCATTGCCTCAAACTCGTCGACTTTGTGTGCCTTTGCTAAGTTATTCCACGCATCATTCGATATAGTAACGCTGATTTTTTTTTTCAAAAACAAGCTTCGTCAATCGATTGATTAGATGATATCGAGTATATTTGGATTTACTATTTACCGCACCCTTTTTACTTGTTACCGCCCCCTAAAGGGCTGGAAAAAGACGATTTTGCCCTTATGATATTTAAATTAATTTAAAAAGAAAAAACTATAATAAACAATAAAAATTTCTATTTAAAGCCATTTTCCACACAACACTTTCCAAATCATACATCCAAATCAGGCTCAAACAAAAAAAAAAAAAAAAACTTCGAAGATGAGAAGAAGTCAAAGTTACTACTTTGAATAAGCTGAAAATTAGAGGATTTAAGTTAGAGAAGCGAGACCACGTAATGGCGGCTGCATTCAAATTCAAAGATGGAAACATTTAACAGCCCAAGTTAGGCCCATTATGTCTAAGTCGGCTAAGGACGACATCCCAGTAATGTGAAGGGACACATTCTTTTCCTTTAATATTTCGTTTTCGACAATGTTTTCTCTTGGTTCTTTGTCGTCTTCGTCTATTAATATGCTAGCGTAATTTCTTTTGTGATTGAGGCCATATGAGGCCGGATTATGACTACGTATTAATGCAATTATTATTTTATTTAATCATATGATTTAAGTTATGTATTCTATGTTTGTACTTCATATGCGTACGTGTGCTTGGCCTCCATGCGTATGATTATTGATTGGTTTATGAGACGGACTAAGTGATTAGACCGATTAGAACAAAACATTGAATACCACTACGTAAAACCGACCAGAGATAGAATTCGATTTCGTATGTGTGGTTTCCGATAATTAAGGGGCCGAAAGTGTCTAAACTCGGGGAATTTCATAAAGATCGAATGCACGTATAGGAACTACGGTCATATAGACATATAGTTGATTGGTTCTCTATTTACGTAGGGTTGCTATTGTGGGACAAACGAGTAGCACGTATGTTAGGAAATTCTACCTTGACTATGATTCATATTGATTAGATAGATTAGACTGGATGAAGACGTAGGAATAATTCGTGCCGAGCATGTGTCTTAATCACGTTCGTCGTTAATTGCTCTATCCTCGTTTATTTTATTTGCGTTATTTTATTATTTGCGTATTTTATCTCTTTTATCAAATCATCAAAATTATAAAAATCTCGTTAGTCTAAATTAAAATTGGGAATATTATCTTAGAATTAATCGAGCTGCCTTCGTGGATCGATCCTCGGACTTCGTCCGTTTTACTACTTGCACGACCTAGTACACTTGTTAGTATTTGAGCGTGTCAAGGTTTTGGCGCCATTGCCGGGGACAGCGGTATTATTAGTTTTAGGATTTTATTCTAGTTTTAGTCTAGATTTATTATTATTTTATTACTATTAATTTTTTACCCTACTGAGGATGATGAGCAGGATTCTGGAATTATACCCCATCAAGGCACGAAAGAACTTCTAGAATCACTCCGCCAAAAGGCTACTTCTTCGATTAGCCTTCTTGAAAAGTACTACTAAGCAGCAGCATCGTTTAGTAAGAGATCGAGAGATCATAGAAGCTTCACAAAGTGAGATTCGTAAAGCGGCTCATGAGGCGGAGGACATCATCAATTCCGATGCCTTAGATCTGATGATGTTCGAATCCGACAATGTCATGTGTCTGACGGAACACTCCATGAGAAAAGTGATGGAGAAGTTCGCTGCTGCAAAAGATAAGGTGATCGAAATTATTACCGAGCATGATCAGAGTCACGAAGAAGGGACAATGGATTCGATCACATGTCCTCCTTCATCTATTGATGCAGCCAACCGGCCGACGGGCTCAGAGCGTAATATTGCTATGGTGGGATTTGATGACGACGCTCTTCAGTTGAAGGACATGCTCACTAGTGATAGACGACGTGAGAGAGAGATCATCCCAATTGTTGGAATGGGCGGAATAGGAAAGACTACTCTTGCTCGAAATCTATACAATGATCCCCTCATTGTTTCCCACTTTCACGTCCGTGCTTGGGCTACCGTTTCAAAGATTATAACGTAAAGGCCACTCTACTAGGCCTTCTTGGTTGCATATTTGGAACTATTTCCGATGAAATGCTATGACAGGACGAGAGTGAGTTGGGACTTACCTTGTACCAAAGGTTGTGGGTTGCAGATATCTGGTTGTCTTGAACGATGTATGGAGTGAAAAGGCTTGGGATGCGGTAGGACGATTCCTTCCAAATGAAAACAATAGAAGCAGAATCTTTATCACAAGTAGGGAACTTGACGTGCTAAACATCCAGACTCAGCCTGTGAGGAATGTCGAATGCAACTTCTTAATAGTGCTCAAGGTTGGGATTTGCTTCGCCAAAAGGTGTTCGATGCCAAAAGAGAAGAATCTTGTCCACCTTTATTTGAGGAAATTGGACTAAAGATTGTGAGGGATTGCGGAGGGCTACCTCTAGCAATTAGCGTGGTCAGAGGGATTCTCTCAGCCGAAAAATATTCAGAAGATTTATGGGAGCAAATTTCACGAGATGTCCTTGCTGTTTTGTCACAAGGTGACGAGCACTTCTCCAAGAGACTATCGCTAAGTTACGATAATTTACCTCTTCATTTGAAGCCGTGTTTCCTCTACATGGCAGCTTTCCCAGAAGATTTCGAGGTTAGAGGCTCAAAGCTTGTAAACTATGGGTAGCGGAAGGGTTTCTTTGGAGGTCGAGTGGGAGCAACGACAAAATCTTGGAAAATGTGGGGGAGGAGTACCTCAAGGCTCTCGTCGACATAAATCTTCTTCATGTCACCCGTACAAAGTCTAACGGAAGATCAAAGACTTACGCCATGCACGATCTTTTACGGGACCTTTGCGTGAAGAAAGCTGAAGATGAGAAGTTTTTTCGTGTCGTCAAAGACGAGAAAGTCGGCAACTTTTGACGAGTGGGTCTTCGTCACTCCGAACAGTGCATTAATTGACTTTCCCAAAATGAGTCTGTCCGGTTTGTGCTGCAGTTTATCCTGTCACTTTGCTTTATTCCTCATTTGCGTTAGTTGACCTCTGCTTCACTCTAGACTTTCAGCTTTGCATTGAATGTCTGAAATTTCCTTTTTGTCTTAGCAAGCTCTTGTCTTGAGTGTCCAACCTGTATCAAGTCCGGTCCAGCATATTCAGTGTTCTGTTTGAAGTCTTGTTCGTGACCGGTATCCATAGTCGGTATGCGATAGAATTCTTCGTACTTAGTTCAGACCGGTCACTTAAGTGTAGCGTTTGTTCCTCAGTGTGGACCGATGCATTAGATCTCCGGTTTCATATCTTTAGTCAGTTATGTCAACACCAAAACTTATTAATCCGAATGTTTGAATTCGTATTTCTAGCAATTTCCCCTTTTTTGGTGATTGACAAAACTTTAGCAGCAGAAACCAGTTTTTCATTTATATCAAAAAGAATTTGATACAAACTACAACTACTCATAGCCCTTGCTCTTGAATATCCGCTCCACCTCTTTCAGCTTGGCGTCGTCCTTGTATGCGTGTTCCTTCATGTCATGCAGTCTAGCAAGGTCAGCCAGTTGATCTTTCGTAAGGGTGCAGGCCAAGTGCCTTAGACTGCTGCTGTCATACTGTACTTCAACCGGACCAGCTTCGCTAACTGGAAGAGCAGAAGTATGTTCCCTTAGTGCTTCGTTCGGTATTAGTGCGGCTTCGATCGCCGCTCTTTTCGGATCACCGACCTTAAGAGATAGTTGCGAAAAGAACTTCTGATACTCGGTTGAGCTTGATCTAGAGTGTTAATGTTTTCTGCTGACGCAACTTTCCCCCGTTTTGGCAATAACCGGAGTCACTAGTCTGGTTAGTGCAGTCAGAGCTTTGATAACCTCCAAGTCTGCACAGACGTGAGAACGAAGACCGGTTAAATCATCCGTGAGGGCACGGAACCTTTCATTAGTGTGCTGCGTATGCTAAGAATATCCGAATGGCCTCAAGTCTTGCTACTGGTGCGAAGGTCTCATCATAGTCAATTCCTTTTTCTTGCCTATAACCTTGAGCAACCAGCCTTGCCTTATTCCTAGTGATAAGTCCATCCTCATTGAGCTTGTTCTTGAATACCCATTTTGTACCAATTACAGTTTGGGTTGGCCTGGGAAAAAGAGCCCAAACTTGATTTCGCTCAAACTGGTTCAATTCTTCTTACATAGCTTCTATCCAGTTGTCATCCTCGATGGCTTCATCAACCTTTGTTGGTTGAAACTGAGATATGAACGCATGACTGAATAAGTTTGGATTCGTCTGTCGCATTGTTTTCATAGGTGCAGTAGGATCTCCTATGATCAATTGCTGGGGATGATTCAGCTTTGTACGATTCCATTTGATGCGTTCCCCCTCAATTGATTCCTCCGGTATGCCTTAAGTATCATCATTAGTTCCGTTTTCTGGGCCAACTTCATGACCAGCATTGCATGAACTGGTTTGTTCCACCGGTATCTCAGTCATATCATTTTGAATACCGATTTCTTATGTGATGGGTAGTTCAGTAAGTTCTAAGACCGGTTGGTCCCGTTCTTCATCACTCTCGTCTTCAAGATGAGATTTCTCCAGTTGGCTGCTTAAGCTAATGATACTGGGAGTTTGATCATCGGTCTCTGATTCTTCAAAGACTACGTGTGCCGATTCTTCAATAGATAGAGTTTTAGTGTTGAAGACCCGGTAGGCCTTGCTGACTGAGGACCAAGAAAGATCCCTTTTTCTGCCCTTGTATCGAAGGCTGAGAGTTGAATTCCCATTGTTGTGGATGACACACTTGCTCCCAAAGGTTTTGAAGTAGCCTACTGAAGGGACATTTCCGGTCCATACTTCGTATGGTGTTTGCCCTGTTTCTTGCAAATCATTGACCGGTTCTGTGTATAGCATGCGGTATTGATGGCTTCTGCCCAGAACTTATGGGAAATGTCTGCATCTGCTAACATTGTTCTGGCCGCTTCCTTGAGAGTTCTGTTTCTTGTTTCAGCAACTCCATTCTGATGTGGTGTCCTGGCAGCAGATAACTCATGGCGTATTACAATGGTTCTCAAGATATTCGGTTAGCATAAAATTTACAAATTCAGTACCTCGGTCACTACGAATTCCATTTATGTTACCATTTTGTTCATTCTGCATTCTTTTGAAAAGTTTCATTAGGCTGACTGAGGTTTGGTCTTTAGATTTTAAAAATACAACCCAAGTAAACCTAGAAAAGTCATCTACAACTACGAGGGTGTACTTAGCACTACCAAGACTGACCACCGGTATGGGTCCAAAGAGATCCATGTGAAGTAAGTCTAGACACCAGTTTGATTCTATATTTCCTTTATTTTTGAAAGTTGACCTAATTTGTTTACCTAACTGACACGCAGTACAATGTTTATCTTTTGAAAACTTTAGATTAGGTAGACCTCTAACTAGACTGTTCTTCTTAAGGGCTGAAATGGTCTTAAAATTTAGATGGTTGAGGCGTTTGTACCATAGCCAACTTTTGGAGTTGTGAGCTATAAGACAAGTTTGTTTGAATACCGACTAATCTCCCCACTGGACTCTATATGTGCCACCGACTCTATAACCGATTTTCAGTATGCGTTTCGTTTTATCCGTAACAAAGCATTTATCCTTTTCGAAGGATATTAGAAAGTTATTTCTATATAGCTGACTGACACTTATCAAGTTATATTGAAGGTTTTGTACTAAAATGTACATCCTTTAGGGTAAGGTTCCTGTGAGTAATCACTCCCTTCCCTATTGTTTTACCTTTACCGTTGTCTCCAAAGGTGATAATCGGTCTGGTATGTGGCTTAAGCTTTTTCAGCAGCCTTTCGTCTCCCGTCATATGTTGACAACATCTACTGTCTAGATACCATACCGACCGGTTTAGCTCCTCAATGTACTCCTGAAAAAGAAAATATATATATAAATATATATATATATATATATATACGTATATATGTATATTGGTACCCAGTTTACTTGGGTCCAGGATAGATTAGATTCTTAGGTACCCAAATCTGAATGACTTTGAAAGTCCGTCCAATGCTTGGGTTTATAAGATATTTAACATTTCTAACCTAGTCATTCCTAGTCTTGGTGCCCGGTATTGCCTACCCATGTTTTTATACTCATAATTATACCCCTGATTCCCCCTGTGTTCATGCCTATTAAATATTGGTCTAGTTCGTGAGGGAACAGTTCTTGGCAGTCTCTCATTTGATTGATATTCTTTCCCTATCCTGACTGGGGGCTTTGGTGTATTGCCGGTATCATTAGCTTGTGAGGAGTTAGCTGAGACAAACTTGACCATCCGGTATTCTTTGCGTGTGATGAAGATTCACCTGGTCCGGTGTCCTTAAACCCTAGCCCGGTCTTATCATTGCTATCCTTCAGGTTGCTCTGAATGATTTCTGCTTTCTTCTTGGATTGATTCCAGATCTGTATAATGGTGTTTAACCTAGAGTTTTCAGATTTTAGCTGCACTATCTCCTTTCTAAGTTCCCTAACCTCCTCAGTCAGAACCCCTGTTTGACTGAGGTCACTACCGGTTTGTTCAACCGGTGTGATTTTGCCCTTGTGCTTAATTCTAGCAGATAACTTCTGATATTCATCAGTCATTTCTTGAAGAGCTTGAAGTAGATCTTCCTTTATAAAGTCATTCGAGACAGATTCACATACCTCATCGTCGGTCATGTTGGCCATAAACTCTCATGAGTTTCCTGATCACTACTGGTATCTGACTCATCACTGTCTGATTCTTCAGAGTCAGAGTCATCCCAGGTTCTTCCATTTTTTGCTACCAGTGCCTTTTGATCCTTCTTGGACATGGTACTGGCTTTCTCCTTTTTCTTTCTTAGAGACTCGGCAGTCAATAGCGTAATGTCCTTTCCTGCCACATTTAAAACAGGAAACATCAGTTCTTTCAGTTTTGTTTTTCGAAGAGTTCTTACCTTCCGAAGTATTGCTTCGGTTTTTCTTCATGAACTTTCCAAATCTCTTTACAAAGAGCGCCATGACTTCGTCGGTCAGTTCCTCAGATGTTTTTGAAATTGAGGCTTCTGGGGCTACAAGTGCTTTGATCGGTTGTTCTGTAACTGCTTCTTCCATCCTTGTTTGTAGCTCAAACTCATTGGCCTTGAGATCAGCAAATAGATCGTGAACCTGTATCTTGCTGAGATCCTTTGATTCTCTCATGTCCATGGTCTTTACATCCCACTCACGAGGAAGTGCTTTCATGATTTTGATGGCCACATCTCAGTTTTCCAACGTCCTTCCAAGAGCAGTGAGATCGTTGATGATGTTCATGAATCGGCTCTCGAAATCGGTCATTGATTCTCCCGGTTTCATCTTTGCGCCATCATACTTTCGAATGGCAACTATAAGTTTGTTTTCTCGTATAGATTCATTCCCTTCACAGATTTGGTAGAGTTTCGTCCAGAGCTCCTTTGCGGTTTTACACAGCATGACTTGTCTGAATGTTCTGGTATCCAGTGTTTTGAACAGAATGTCTTTGGCCACGTTGTCCAGATCCATCAGTTTCTTTTCGCCCTCTGTCCTGGAATTGTTTGTGGTTGTTTCCTATCTTGTATGTGTTGTGGGTTGATCTTTGTCAGCGAGGGAGGTCCATCTATGATGACGTCCCACATATCTTCATTCTGGGCCGCTAGATGAGTCATCATACGAACTTTCCATTCCATGAAGTTTTCTCGGGAGAACATTGGCAACTTGCTTGATGTATTCATTTTTATCGGTTGATGATTGAATAAACCCACTATGATACAACTTGTTAGGATCGGTTGACGCGTTTAGAGGGGGTGAATAAACGTGTTAGTCTTTTTCGATTTATTTAGCTATTTCGTGCGGTGACTGGTATTCAATCAGTGACCGGTCAGTATTAGTGCGGAAAATGATACTGAACGATTGTAACCGATGTGAAATGAAATACGTGTGTGTGTGAGAACGAGTTGTTTCTGGAAGTTCGGAGTTTCTCCTACGTCTCCCCTTCTTTCTCGCAAGGAAGGTTCACTAGATCTTCAGTTATACAAATCACAGTACAACCTACCCAGTTGAATACAGCTCTAATCTAGTGAATCACCTAGGCAGTCGTTTACAACAATCCACCTACTTCAACAGCCTTTTACAGTCCGTTGGAAATAAAGAACATAAACTAAGAACAGTTATGTAGACTTCACTCTTGATTTTCGCTTTTTCACAGTGTTTGAAGATCGTCAATAATCGCTTAGAATACGTGAGATGATGAAGTACTTGTCTTCAACTTGTGTTCCTCCTTTTATAGCTGAGGTTTGAATTTGAAGCCGTTGTGAGATAAACTCTTCACTCTGAACAGTGCATTAATTGACTTTCGCAAAATGGGTCTGTTTGGTTTGTGCTGCAGTTTATCCTGTCACTTTGCTTTATTCCTCATTTGCGTTAGTTGACCTCTGCTTCACTCTAGACTTGCAGCTTTGCATTGAATGTCTGAAATTTCCTTTTTGTCTTAGCAAGCTCTTGTCTCGAGTGTCCAACCTGTATCAAGTTCGGTCCAGCATACTTCAGTGTTCTGTTTGAAGTCTTGTTCGTGATCGATATCCATAGTCGGTATGCGATAGAATTCTTCGTACTTAGTTCAGACCGGTCACTTACGTGTAGCGTTTGTTCCTCTGTGTGAACCGATGCATTAGATTTCCGATTTCATATCTTTAGTCAGTTATGCCAACACCAAAACTTATTAATCCGAATGTTTGAATTCGTATTTCTAGCACTTAGTTTCAAGTAAAAAATAAACCAAATTTCCTTTTTTTTCGTTTCCTTACGTATTCTCCGATCAACCAGACATGAAAACAATTTTCATTTTCTTTTCTTTTCCCTACTACTTTCCATGAACCAAATACACCCTTACCGTCTCGCCGTATCTTTTCAATTGATTGACAAGGATCTGCGCTCTTGCTATATACTCAAATACTCCTTTGGCTCCCATCATCTTCTGCTAGAGGTCACTGCAAATAGTTTGTAGTCGTACTTGTTTTACTCGATTCCTTCCTCGTATACCATAGCTAAGGTATTACACGCATTCTTTCGATGTAGTAGCGCTGGCTATTTTTTTAAAGACAGCTTCATCGATCGATTGATTTATATTGTAGAGTGCAGTTTCTAATGCTTTTAGTTGGGGAGTCGTATATAAATTCAAATTCTCAGGCACAGCGTGCGTGCCCATTTTGGACTACTTCAGTCTTGTGGGCCGGCCACACTTTCATTTTGAATGCTTTTGTTTTCGTAGTTGTTTTCGCTAAAAGGGAGACCGCCATTTGGCAATTCGATGTGTCTGGAATTGACATGGCTAATTCGATATACGAGAACAAGATAGAACAGTGTATTGTATTCAAAGAAAATCTTAGTACATTGATATTTGGATATGTCTTGCACATTCTTAAAACAACCTTAATCTTCAAAGTTTTAAAAAGTCAAAGGACATGCAACCTTTTTTGACTTATTTATCGCTGTCCCTTAAAATTTTCAACCCCTTTTCACTTCCACATGGGCTTGACTTGATAAGCCGCTCAGCACTAAAGAGTTCGGTTGCCATAGTAATGCTGATGAACTTTCACAGGCATGGTGCATGTCCCAGTTAGGGTGTATTTAGTATTAGATAGGTCAACCTTAGCCCCAATATCGAATATATTAAAAAAAAGCATTCACACCGTAATAGTGTTACTGATGAGCATCTATAGATTGTTAATACCGCTAACTTACACCATGTTACGATTTCGGATCGTCTGTGCCACAACAGTGTTCCACCATTGTGTTCCACCAAACATTCCCCGACAAGTGTTAAACTCAGTTGACCAACTGTACACTTGTCGCAATTTGGTTGGTGGAACACCATATTGGAATACCAATCTGGAACAGAGGGTTCAATCTAACTCCAGTACACAAAAACTATACTATAATACAACTCTCCAATTGTCCGAATTATTTAACCGTTAGAAAATGGGAAACGAGGAAAGAAAAGTTAAGATTAAGGCTAGATGCAACGTGCTGTGTTATAGTTTAACATTTTGATATCCACATGGTCTTGATGATGCGAGACAACTCCTCACTTCAAAAAATAGTTCTGATTGTCCTAACACTAATTCATCATCGTTCGAGTTCTCTTGCAACCTTATCTTTCTTCTTTGGCCGATCCTCTTCCTTGCCTCGCAATCTTGTATCCCTTATTACAGTTGTTGATTGAATTCTTACTCATCCTAGCGATGAGCAAGACAGCAACAATTGTGGGTGGAATAGAAAGACCATATGGCTCGAAACCTATACAACGGCCCTCAGGCCTTATTAAGTAATTTTTTTCGAAATAAGATGCGTACCTATGTAACTTGAATTTGTACATGCAACTACTTTATAAAACGTATACAAAAATATGAATCAGTTATCTATCAACTTTTTTTTTCATTCGACAACATTTCTAACCCCATTCAAGTAAGTCAAATGCACAAAAAAGAAAAAGGCTTAATTATTTTTTTGGTCCCGTAACTTAGGGGGTGTGGCATTATAGAGACCGCTAATTTAGGGTGTGGCATTATAGGGACAGTAAGTTTTAAAGTCGTGCAATTTATAGACATTATACGCGATTTTCCCCAAAATACATCACGTGCCACGCATGTGACCGGTTTTTATACCGGAACCCGACGTGGCGCCAAACTGATGACATGCTCGTTTTTGCTAATTTTTTTGCGGAACGATGACATGCCCGTTTTACAGAAATGTCACGTCACTAAAACAATCCCACTTGGCGCAATGTCAGAAGTTAATTTAAAATAAACAAAAAAAAACTCTGTAAGACGGGCATGTCATCGGTACGGCGTCACGTCGGAACTTCCGGTATAAAAATCGGTCACCTGTGTGGCATGTGATGTATTTTGGGGGAAAATCAGGTATAAAAATCTGTCACGTGCGTGACAGGTGATGTATTTTTGGGAAAAATCAGGTATAATGTCTATAAATTGCACGATTTTAACTTGTTGTCCCTATAACGCCACACCCTAAATTAGCGGTCCCTATAATGCCAAAGCCCCTAAGTTACGGGACGAAACAATAATTAAGCCAAAAGAAAAATTGTCAAGATATCGTATTGAAATGTTTCGACTATATGAGAACTGAGAGAAACATATTTTAAAAACACAAAAGAGAGTTTGTGTTGATATGTTGAGGGTATGAATTTCTTTGTAGCTTGACAAAGATTTTATTAAAAAATAAAAAAATATTAAAAAGATCATCTCATTCTCATCTCATGTTATATATAAGATATGACCACATTACTTTTCTTTTTTATCTTCTGAGCATCAATCACTATTTTTTATGCCGTACGAAATAAAATAGTGTTGGCATATTATACATGTATATATAGGTACGAAAAATATTGGGCCCCCTCCAAAGTTGGGCCCGAGGCGACCGCCTCGTTGGCTTTACATGAGCTACGGGCCTCACTTTTGCACTTTGATATTGCTGAGGGTTTTGAATGTGCATATACATCTGGAAAAACCGTAAATAATTTATGTATATCTTTTGCTTTACATAATAGTATGTTCTTATAGTCTATACATTCATTGCTGCTAACCAGTAGGTAATAACACTGCTGCTAACCAGTAGGTAATAACACTGCTGCTGACTATGGTAGGTAATAACTCTTTTACATAAGACTAGGCTAATATTACGGTATTGCGTATGTTAGGGGACTAATACATTCTAATAAATGGCATGCATTTCCAACGGACACAAAAATAAAGTATGTTTTTACTCAAATGGAACTCTATATCTAACACTAAAATTATGTTTTTCTCTCTATTATATAATTTATTTCATAAAAACATTGTAATTATATTTAAATATTTGATATTCTTATAATAATAAAGTAAAATAATGTTAATTTTTTTTATTTATTTATATTTTCGTTTTAGTTTAATAAAATTATATTAAATAATATGCTTAGTTTGTAAATTATAATTTTATTGAATTTTTAGTTATTATAATATAAAGTTTAATATAGGAATTTGATTTTTAGAGTAGAAAATAGAGTCAATGGGTTGAAGTGAAAATTAGTATAGAAAATAGAGTTTATGGGTTGTAGTAAAAGCACTCATAAAATCACTGTAACAGCCGTAATATTTTGCGGATTTAACTGTGTTTTTACGCTGCGGGCTGAAGATGCTAGCAATTAGTCCCACGATCATAGCTCACGCCAACACATCTCACATTTCCTGGCTGTCAACGTTGACGGAATAATTATAAATGTGTTTTGTTTTCTCGTATATTGACCAATATTTCCTTATTCTATATTGATAGTAGTAATTCACATGTAAGGTCTGAAGGGGGGTGTTTTGAAAGTAATTCATACGTCAAATATATACATTCGATGGTTACAATCAATAACGATTATGAAGAGGTTCTATTGATGAAACATGAGTACACTTTATATCATATTTTAGGATGGAAACGTATGATGTTTAAATAAAATGAATACTTCTGTGAATGGCGGATCCTCCCAAACGCGATGCTCAAGCCCGGATTTGGATCGTGCATCCTGGTCCACCGCATAAGTAGGGGTGGAATCGGGTCAGGTTTTTTCGGGTCGGGTACCCGACATGTGCGGGTTTCAATTTTGATACCTGACCCCGACCCGACAAAAATCAAAACCCGATTATCGGGTACGGGTCGGGTTCGAGTTTTGCCTTTTTTTTAACTTCATTGGTTGTTCTATTTAAAAAAAAGACTTAAATTAAGTTCAACACTAACACCAAAAAAATAATTTCCAAAAGCCATAAACAATAAAATGAATTCAACACCGTTAAGAAATAAATTAACACCACCAAAACAAAATATTAACACATTAGAAATCAAATTCAAAAACATCAACAACAAATAAATTCAACACATACCATCACCATCATAATAAAATATAAAATACGCCAAAATAGAAAATGTGGGTTGTGGACTATGTGTGGGCTGTGAGTTATGGCCTGTTTTGTTTTGTTTTGTTTTTTTATTGCGGGTACCCATTCGGGTAATTCGGGTATCATTTTGCTACCCGAAATCGACGAAACTAATATCGGATATCGAGTTCCGATTCCAACCCGAATTTTTAGCGGGGTCGGATACCCGAAACCCGACCCCGAATGCCCACCCCTACGCATGTCCCAAACTTAAGGGCATAATTCTTAACCCAATATCATATTCCCTAATAAATAAAACATGGTTAAGGGCCAAAATTTTAAGTTAAATATCACATACACTGAGTGATACACATAATTAAAACATATTTTTATGGATAACAATGTTCAGGATTGAAACTGTGTCAGGGCATCACTTTGTTACAAGAACGGAGCCACGAAAAAATTAAAAAAAGAAAGGCCCCGGCGATGCTTACTTAGCTAAAGGTGCTATGGAGAAATGGAGCTCAAGCAACCAAGTTCTTGTTGAGATTGTTTGCGCGAGGTCTCCATAAGAGCTTATTTGAGTTAGATGAGCACGCCACGAAAGTTACAGTAACGGTTACACCTCGAATCAAAACGGTGTTCAACAATTAGCTGAAGGTCAAGCTTCGACTATGGCTTTTCGTTGTCCGATTTGAGAAGTTGTGATGAATGAGACGAACCCTCATATGTGTTAGGAGTGAATTATAAAATTGCATTCAATAACAGAAATAAAAAGGGAAAAAAAAGTGATGAACAAATCACTATCAATTAATCGCATGAATATGATTTTCAGCACCTCAACCCCGCGAACCAAAAATAGGTAAACGAAGTGAAGTGATATTATTATGAAAAGGATAACTGTGTCCAGTTGTTCTATTTTAAGGGTAGATGCAACGGATGTTATAAGTCTCGTTTACATTTTACCTAAAAACTATTACTGGATTTACTATTCAAACTTTACAAATGTGGATTGTCTTAAACTTAACAACTGAAAGTTAGGTCGATTAATAAAATAATGAAAGTTGAATGTCGACGTTGTTCTTGGTGAGCAACTCCACACTTAAATATTGATTGTCATAACACTATTCATCATCGTTATTTTGCAACCTTATATCTTTCCCCGTTGACCTACACCGTCTCCCTCGCCATGGCTCACGATCTTGTATCCCTTATTACAGTTGTTGATGGAATCCTTATTATGCACCCTACCGATGATCAAAACAAGAAAGAAATTCTCGAATCACTCGGCGAGAAGGCTACTTCCTTGGTGAGCCTTCTTGAAATGTACTCTAAGAAGAATCGTTTAAGTAGAGGTCGGGAGATCATTGAAGCTTTGCAAAGTGAGATCCGCGACGCAGCTCATGAGGCGGAGGACATCCTCGAATCTCATGATTCAGATCTGAAACAACAGTCGATGAGAGAAGTGATGGAGAGGTTTGATGCTGCAAACGAAAAATTGATCAAGATTATTACAGAGCACGAACAAAGTCACGAAGAGAATAAGGATGTGATTGAAAACACTTCTTTAGCTGTTGCGGTTGACTCAACGAGTGCAAAGTCCGACAACATCGCTATGGTGGGATTTGATGACGACGTGCTTCATTTGAAGTATAGACTCACTAGTAGTCAGAGACGTGAGCGAGAGATCATCCCAATTGTTGGAATGGGGGGAATAGGAAAGACAACTCTCGCTCGAAACCTATATGATGATCCCCTCATTGTTTCCCACTTTGATGTCCGTGCTTGGGGCACCGTTTCGCAAGATTATAGCGTGCGTGCAATTCTCTTAGGCCTTCTTGGTTCCATATATGGAACGGTTTCCGATTATATGCGGCGGCAGAATGAAAGTGAGTTGGAAGTTACCTTGCACAAAGAGTTGTACGGTAGAAGGTATCTAGTTGTTTTGGACGACATATGGAGTGAAAAAGCATGGGATGACGTGCGACGATTCCTTCCAAATGAAGACAATAGAAGCCGAATCTTGATAACGAGTAGGGAGCTTCATGTGCCTAACTGCGAGGAGCATCAAATGCATCTTCTGAGTAGTGCTCAAGGTTGGGATTTACTTCGCAAGAAGGTGTTTGATGCCGGGAAAGAAGAATCGTGTCCACCTTTACTCGAAGAAATCGGACGAAAAATCGTGAGGGATTGCGGAGGGCTCCCCCTAGCAATTAGCGTGATCAGCGGGCTCCTCTCTGTCGATAAATATTCAAAAGATTTATGGGAAAAAGTTTCCGAAGACGTCTCTTCGGCTTTGTCACAAGCAGGAGACGAGCATTTCTCTAGGATATTATCTCTAAGTTATGATAACCTGCCTTTTCAGTTGAAGCCGTGTTTCCTATACATGGCAGCTTTCCCGGAAGATTTCGAAGTTCTAGGCTCAAAGCTCGTAAAACTATGGGTAGCGGAAGGGTTTCTTTGGAAGTCGAGTGGGAGCAAGAAAAGCTTAGAAGACGTGGGAGAGGAGTACCTTAAGGCTCTCGTCGACAGAAATCTTATATATGTCACAAGTGAGAAGTCTAACGGAAGACCAAGGAGTTATGGAGTTCACGATCTTTTGAGGGATCTTTGCATGAGTAAAGCCGAAGATGAGAAGTTTCTTCGCGTCGTCAAGGACGAGAAAGTCGGCAACTTTCGGCGAGTGGCTGTTCATCTTTTTTCTGGATTTTTCGAGCCTCATTTGGAGGAACTCTCGCCACTTTCGCGTACTCTCCTCTGCATTAGTCCCACATCTAGAGGGATAGGTTTTTCTAGCATACTCTCCACATTGATATTGTTGAGGGTATTGGATCTGACTGATAGAAAATTCGGACCGTTCCCAAGAACAATACTGAAGCTAGTCAACTTGCGTTTGTTGGCTATCAGATGCAGCGGAAGTACGCCTTCAGACATATGGAGCAGATTGCGGAATCTGCAAACCTTGATTAGCAACCACTATGATTCCGAAGGGTTAACATTATCCAAAAAATCATGGGACGTTCCGGGCTTAAGGCACATTCTGGCCAAGCTTATCAGTATTGATTTCAAAATCTCAAGAGCTCAGGAAAACCTGCAAACAATATGTCATGTAAGTTTACGTGATTTATTGGATAGCAACCTCATCAATAGCATGCCAAATGTAAGAAAGTTGGGAATCCGTGTCGACAGATATATTACAATTGATCTCACTCGCTTGCACAAACTTGAGACATTGAAGTTACTCTCCGGAGTTTCGCAATTCATATTACCTAACTGTCTCAATAAGTTATCTTTGTACGGCTGCACAATACGTGTGAGGCTCTTGAACGACGTTGTTGGTGCTCTGCAGTGCCTTCAAGTTCTTAAGATACGACAGTGTCAGTTTGAATCGGAAGAGAAGGACAAAAACTATTGGGTGGTTGATGAAGAAGTGAAGTTCTGCTCGTTACGATATCTCTCGCTGGTTGATTGTTATGTGAAGTGTTGGAAAGCTTATTCCGATAACTTTCCGAGCCTTAGGCATATCAAGATTCATATTTGTCTTTTCCTAAAGGATATTCAGGCAATGTTCGGAGAAATCGATACACTCGAAATGATCGAGGTGGATAAAGGCGACCCTATTCATGTGGCCTGGGCACAAGAGGTTCTCGAGGCTCAACGCGATTATGGGAACGAAAATGTAGGGCTACGTATGTAAGGAACGATTAGCAGCTTGGAAAGAAAAGAATGAAAAAACAAACTTCCTTTCAGCTAGTTTCAACTTCGTTCTCATCAGCTTATTATTAATGTTTTAAGATGGGAGGAAACAAAAAATAATTCCCCATGTTTACCCCAGCGATCAATTTCATTTTCGATGATACGCGTGAATCAATTTAGTCCCTGATGTTAATTTTGAACAAATTTTAGTCCCTCTGTGAGTGCGGCCGTTTATTTTGACGAAAAATGACATGTGTCGTCATGTGATTGGTATGACTAAGAATCATAAATTACTTTGAAAAAGGAAGTAATTCTCTATTAATTAAAACAAATAAAAATTTGGGGAGAATAAAAAATTACAAAAAAGTATTAATAAAAAATAAAGAGAGAGTAAAATCTATTAATAATAAAATTATTTTAATATTTGAAAAATAAAGAGAAAATAAAAATACATTAAAAATAAATAGAATAAAAAAATTAATAAGAAAAGATAGAAGACTTAAAAATAAAAATAACAAATAACATAATTTAAAAATGAAACATAGAATATATATATATATAAATATATTGAAAACTAAAACGAAAGCAAAAGCGAAAATAAGCATAAAAACGACACTGGCAGTTTACGAGAATCCCCGACCCCGTCTCTGCCAAGTTAACGAGTACGCAATCGTCTCACTCTTTTTGTGAAAAACAATTCGAGAGTCGGGACGATTGTGTTCTCGTTAACTTGGCAGACAGGGACGAGGTTAGAGATTTTCGTAAACTTTTTAGTGGCATGCTTTATCCTTATTTTTGTTTTTTCAGTTTTTAATAAATAAATAATTTTTAAATTACTTGTTTTCTTATTTTTTTTAGTGTTACTTTTTTATTTTTAATCCCCTATCTCTATTTTTTATTATTTTTAATATATTTTTGTTTGACTAGTATTTTTATTTTTTATTCTCTCTTTACGTTTTATTTGATTTTATTTATTATTTTTAAAGTTAATTTGATTCTCTCTTTATTTTTATTCTATTAAATTAGTTATTACTTTTATCTTTTATTTCCAATTTTTCCTCTTTTATTTGAATTTTCCTTTTTGTTTTGATTTTTTTCTTTTTGTAATGTTAATTTACGATTTTTTTAAGTCTGGTCAATCCCATGTCGACCCGTGTCAAACTTCAATCCAAAATTGATGCCCATCTAACTGTAGGACCAATTGGTTCAGAATCGACAACATCGGGGACTAAGTTGATCAACGCGAAACATCGGGAACTAAATTAGTCCATGTGGTAAACATCGGGGACCATTTTGGGTTTTCTCCCAAAATTATACTATATATGTGGTTGTGTAGTTTGGCATATTTTATCATATTTCTCGCATACACTCGCTTATAATATAGAGTAAAGATTAAACATATATTATGCTCCATATATTATATATACAGTAGAAACATTATATTATATTTAATCTACATAAAAAATGAATAATAAGAGGTACGAATGGTTAGTCATCCGCCGATGAATGTATCGAAGAAAAGATATCGCGGCCTTTTCACGGGGAGTTGATCTACAATTTGCAACACCTCAAAATCCGGGGAATCGGATACGTTGTCCTTGCAAGAAGTGTGAGAATTGCAACTTTCTACCACCTTCGGATGTACATGCTCATTTATTGAAAAGGATTTCATGCAACATTATTACAGTTGTATCGCTCCCAGAAGTCGGATATGCATCGTTTCGACCAACAGAAGGAGATACAAGTTCATGTTTAGATATCGACCAAACGAACGTTCTTGCCTTGGACCGTAATGTGAATAATGTCGGTTCAAATCAAGAATTCGATTACAATCAAAATTATGTGGCACCTACTAATTTACTAAATTATTTGTCAAACACTACGCATCAAACTTGGGACATACTCCAACTATACTTGAAGTATTTACCGATGGATATGCTCGACATGGAGTCTTTCAGGTTTCAAGAGCCTGGGAAATAGCGGTATTATAATTTATTTGCGTATGTTTAATATAGATTTTTAATATAATTTACTTCGTGACTGAGAGGAGGAGATGCAAGCTGTGATGACGCGAACTCTAGGAAACTGGTGCAGAAATGAGTTCAGAGCAAATGACGGAAGAGTTTACGAGAGTTGCATGAGGATCGAGGGGGAGGACCTTCGGGTAAAGAGTTATTTTGCAATAAACTTTACAATATATTAAATTATAATGCAGATGCTTCCGCTGAAGACGAAGTATCGAGGTTAAGGTCTGAGAATGAAAGTCTCAAAGAAGGTATGGCAGAGATGGATCAGATAATGACTTAAAGAATGACAGAGATGGATCGGAAGATGAACGAGCTAACTCGGCAATTACAGTTGCGTTCGTCTCAAGGCGAGGTGGTTCTTTCACAGCCCGCTATAGCTCAGTTTTACCAACCGACTTCCCAACCTTCCCTGTTAGCTCACCATTGGCGATGTTGGGCTCGGGATATCAGACACGGGCATTTCCTCAATTTTCCGGTCAAATTCCGTCACAAATATCGCCCACATCGCAAAATCTAAATGATTCTCCTACAGACGCTAATAATAGATTAGGAGATTAATTTTGTTTTGCATTGTACTAGCTTCGGATGTAAAATGGATAGTATAGTAAGTAGTGATGTTATTGGCTTTTAAATATTTTTATATTTAATTAATATTTTTAAAATTTTTACATTTAATATTATAAATTATGACGAATTATATTCTATTAAGATTAACTAATAAATACGAATTAATATTACAATAGATAAATTTACATCAATCACATATTTGCGACGGACAAACCGTGCTAGCTTCCGCACGTACATCCGTCGCTAAGTTTGCGACGGAGAGGTTGTCGCTAAATCGTCCACACTTGGCGATGATCGTCCGTCGCTAAAATTCATCACTAAGCGGCGAGGACAGTGCCATAAAAAAAACCATCGCTATATTTCTGATGGGAAAACCGTCACAAATTTGCGACGGAGAAACAGTCGGAAAACTCCGTCGCTAAATTTAGAGACGGTGTTGCGACCATTTCTTTATTTCCGACAGCGATTTACCGATGGCAATTTTCCGCTGCAAACTCGTTTTAGCGACGGAAAAGCTACTGCTTGGTCTGTCGCTAATCCGACGGACTTTTGTAGTGAAGGTAGAAATTACGGAAAGTTACGGAGTTTTTTTTCCAACATTGTGGAGTAAGAGCCAGATGAACAAGTAGAGATAGAATCAAATAAATCTTATTACTATTCAGCGCCCCATTTTTCCTAGTCACCGCCCCCTAAAGGGCTGAAAAAAGATGATTTTGCCCTTTTGAATATAAATTTCTATTTAAAGTCCTTTTCCAGACAACACTTTCCATATCGCAATCACACATCCAAATCAGACTCAAACATAACAAAAAGAAAACTCAAATCGCAATGGATCGACAGGGGAAAGGGACAGGGCAAAGAAAAGGGTCTATTGGCACGACTGGAAAGCAAATTCTCGTAAAATTCGTTCGTACGTAGATGAATTATCGAACATGGATCGGATTCGCATGAAAAAAGGTTCGGCCGAACAAAATTTTCGCCCCTACATGAGATGGCCGAAAAAAAATTCGGCCCTGCATGAGGGGGCCGAAAATATAGTTCGGTCGGCGCTGTTCCGGCCGAAATCTTAAGTCGGCCGGAACTGCGACGACCAAAAATTTATTTCGGCCCTCTCATGCAGGGCCGAAATTGCTGTTCGGCCGCCTCTACATGGGGCCGAAAAATCTGTTCGGCCTTGTCATTTTTTTTTTTCAGATGAGGAGAGGGAAGTCCACATCCTGGAGGATTTTGTCGGCGACGGGGTAAACTACAGTGAGCATTTTTACGGAGGATGACGATTTTGCGAGGTGATTATTTCTCTATTGCTATTGCTCTTGGTTTCGAGGTGATTATTTCTCTATTGCTATTGCTCTTGGTTTCGAGGTGATTATTTCTCTCAGCGATGAGGGCTCTACACGCAGAAGATAACGCGACGATCAGACATATATATATTTACAGAGATTGAAGAAGGACTATTCTGAGGGCCGAGACGTGGTGAGCCAGTTGATGCACCAGGCGACACAGGCCGGATATTATGTTCAAGCCCTGGGAGACGACGAGACTAATGCGCTGACACATGTTTTTCTCGCACATCCGGACTCACTCGCACTGGTGAGGACGTATCCGTACGTTATTGGCATTGACTCTACGTACAAGACCAATAGTTATAAGATGCCTCTAGTTGAGATTATAGGGATGACCCCCTGTAATCACAACTTCCTGTGTGGGTTTGCCGTTTTGGAGGACGAGACGGAGAGAAGTTATGGGTGGGTGTTGCAGTCTCTTCGGGATATTCTAGGGCCAGGTGTCTACCCTTCGGCGATTGTGACTGATCGTGAGGCAGAAGGCCGCGATCCCGCCGTTATACGTGGCCTCCATCGAGTCGTTCACGAACATCTGTATTCTGACGCCCGTGAGTGGAATGAGCCTGTTGTTAAGACATCTGTAAAAGGTCGGCCGAAGAAAAAAACTCGACGAAGCGGGATCGAAGTGCTAGGGAGTCACGAATGATCGGGACCGTACGACAACCAAGCAACCTGATAACAGTTCACAATTTTTAAATAATTGTCGTCAATATAGATATAAATTGTTAAGATACCTCTCTTGCAGTCATGACATCTATCTGACGGCGGATACTTTATTTCATAATCCGATCAAATCGAGCAACAAAGCCAAAGAACAAAACTAAACAAGCTCAAATCATGTGAAGATAAACATAACACAACCAAACTGAGGTCGAGCGATTCATAATATCGAACAATAAAACCAGGAAATTGAAAATTCTAGGTTATACAAATCAAATCAGCACCAATGAATAAAAATGAAATACAATTAATTAATACATACCATGATTCACAACATCCTTGAGATAATGTGTCTACTTCCCAACACGAAATAACAGAACAACTCAAATTACATAATTCTTGAAAATCAACATTCTTGACATAAAATTTTCAAAAATATCATATACCATGTCAAATATCTCGGCGTCTTCAACTTCTTGTTCATCTCCATCCAAATCCTCAGTATCCGAGCCAAGCGTAAATATGTCTTCCATTGGAGTTACTTCACAATTCATACATTCATTGCATTCA
Source organism: Craterostigma plantagineum (assembly GCA_027422505.1). Classification (NCBI taxonomy): domain Eukaryota; kingdom Viridiplantae; phylum Streptophyta; class Magnoliopsida; order Lamiales; family Linderniaceae; genus Craterostigma; species Craterostigma plantagineum. The sequence goes on along the minus strand of JAPQWV010000013.1, from coordinate 6,692,230 downwards.
AGCATATATGATATATCCAACACACATTCATTAAAAAAGAAGTGCAAACTTAGCATAAGAAACGAGAAAAACAAAGACCAAAACATCATAATAAGGAAGCTGAAGTTGCTTGAGAAACCATGGAGCTCTCTGTTTAGTCACGTCCCATCTGATTCTATCATCTCCAAGCTTGCTTACACAGAAGGTACTACTTCCCTTCTCTACAATCTCTGCGAAAAATATTCAACCTTTCTTCTCAAAATCCCCGAAGCAACCTACGCAGTCTTCTCAATGATCAGCCTCAGCATATGGATCCTACTATACGACAGGGTAATTGTTCCCATCCTCCGTCGATTCACGGGAAAGGAACAAGGAATCACGATGTTGCAGAGAATTGGGATCGGAATAGAGCTTGCGATAACGACGATGATTATTTCAGGCATCGTCGAGAATCAACGACGAACCCTAGCACTGAGTCAGGGTCCATACCCTAGCCCCTGACCAGAGCAAACGAAGGATTCGTGTCCCATAAAAGGCGCATTCTCTTCACAGTTGGGAAATTGAATGAATAATAACCTTTTAATTTAATTTTGATAAATGGGTAAATGGGTAATATCCATTTAATACCCAAATTAATTTAATTGGGTATGGTCTGGCCCATACCCATTAAATTTATTTTTAAAGAGCCATACTCATAATTAATGGGTAGGGTCCTATGGGTATGGACAGGGTCCAAAATAGTTGTCATCCCTACTTCGAAAGAAATATTTTCTCCTTCCACCAAATGAGACTTTTCGCCTTTTTTCGCAACATTATCATCAGCTTTTCCCTCAAATCCCTCAATCATCCACTGGTAAGTTAGAAATAGGCTTCATATGATATTTCGCTTATCACTTAACTTGTCGACGCAGGTCTGAAGCTGAAGAAATTACCGTGAACAAATCAATTTCGACATTATTTCCCTGTTCCAAGCACAATTTTGGTTTTCACCCATCGAAATCCTTGTTTTAAAATCGGCCGATTTCTGAAATCCATCGGTCTCGAAAACTCTGTTTCCCTTGATTTGAAATCCGATTTCCAAATCTCAATAAATTGCACGATTTCGAAGTCATCATTAAATTGAACGTTTTCGAAGTACAGTGCACGATTTCGAAGTCATCATCAAATTGCACGTTTTCGAAATACATTGCACGATTTCGAAGTCATCAGTCAATTGCACATTTTAAATTGCTCGATTTCGCGGTCCTCCTCTAATTTTCAAATCAGCCAATTTCGAGATCACATTTGATTTTAAAGTTTTCGAAATACAGTCAATTAAATTGCTCGATTTCGAGGTCTTTATTGAAATTATTCGAAATCCTTCTAAATTGCACGATTTCGCAATCATCATCTAATTTTCAATAAACCGATTTCAAGATCATATTTGATTTTAAAATGTTCCAAGTCCAGTCATCACATGCGCAATCAATTTCTCTTTAACTTTCTCGATATCAGATTCATATCAAAAAAAAGAGGGAAATCATATGAATTATGCCTTGAAGATCATCACTACTTGATTCTTTACGAAAAATTTGTTCATATTTTTCAGATATGGATATTCCAAACCGTGATCAAATTTATCCCACCGCCAAATGGGTCGAGCCACTAAAGATCAACTACCAACTGGACACAACTGCATTCAAGTGTTCAGACATGGTGATCATCGCAATTCTCAAAAATCACTTCATGCTACCGGCATTCACCATAGAAGCGACAGTCCCTCAAGTCTATCTACAGAAATTTTGGGGACTGATGGATCAAGTACAAGGGCCAAATGAACTAATCTTCGAAAGTCAAATCTACTGTTATTCTTGACAACGATCTTCTGAAGACGATCATCCAACTGCCCACATTTGATGAGCTCGATCGAACTCCCTCCACTCAACAACTACTGAATGGAATGCTACAACTGGGATGCACCCCACAGCTGACTCAAATCTCATCCTTCTCAGTCAACAAACTTCCAAGCCCGTGGAGCACTTTATTCACGCTGATCAGCAAATGTCTCTATCCAAATCACATCGAACAAGATCGCTGTCAACATCCTCAAACTCTTCTACGACATTGCGTTCGGGAAACGGTTCGACTATGCAGACATCTTTATGAGAGAGATAGAGGATCAGATTCGCATCCGGGATCACCTGAAGACTTCCAAGAAGAAAGGCATCCCCTTCCTGCGATGGTTCCAAGTTCTGATTCTTACATGGAACTAAACCCGGAAATTACTCACAGACCAGCCGCGGAGCACATATAAGTCCAAAGCTGAATTACCTACAACGACCACGGGATGGCGCGCCTCTTCAAGGAATGCCTCTTCCACGCCACCTCCTTGATCTAGCCGACCCAACGGACCCCGTAGTCGTCGCTTACAGGCGCATACAGAATCTTCCTACCCCCATATCCAACCCCGGGGCAAGCCTGAGTGTGAGACAGAGTCCTGAGCGCAGACGCAAGTACGAACGAAAAGGAAACATGACAAACCGGCACCTCCTCCCGTGACGGTCAACTTCGAACCTCCCCTCCTCACTATAACTCCTCGACCGAATCCATAGGAACAAGAGCTGATTTAATCAGCTCCCGAGTAGAATTCGCCGTATCAGGTCCAATGCCGCATGCACAACCCAGCCCTTCCCATTCAACAGCCTCCCAACAGTCTGTTGTCTTAACATATCACGGGGAACCAAGTCAACCATCCTTGCCTCACTCGGAGGCGAGAGATGTACAAATAAGTGACCCCCAGCCCCACGTCGCTGTCCATCCTTCTTGCACATCAAGTCTAGTGTCCACCTTCCAATTTTTTCTCCTTTTGCTAAGACACAAACACCTTTCTAGACTAATCTCCGTGATCAGTCCCGAACGTCTGTAGAAATATCATCCAAAGATGATACTCGAGGATCGGACGGAAGACCTGACATGGGGAACATCATAACTCCCGTCCAATCAGGCCTTTTCGATGAGCTCGCCTTATCGACGATGCCAACGGTAAGCCTGTGTGACTCTGGACCCTCAAGTCCCCAATACTTTTCAGTACCACTGGGCCTTGACACAGAATTCTATTCTGATGTCGTGACAACAGACTGCCTTCGTGGCTCTGTTATGGTATTACCTACTCGAGGCTCTGCGTGAAGAAATGAAGGAAATGGAGGCCTTCATACTTCAAAAATTGGCTGGTGTTACCCCCGCAGCAACCCAAGACAAGGGTAAAGCACCACCGGTCGAAGAGCATGTGTCATCTCGCGTACCCCACTCCCCACAACACCACTCCCTAACACCCAAACCCACAAACCGACTAACCTACATCCCTTCAATTACGGAGCTCCGCGACACCCTCTTATCCCGTCTTCTCAGCGAGGTGGACACAATGTCTGCCGAGAATAAGGAACTCCTTCATCGTCTTCAACTACCATACAGCTGCGACTATGACCCGCCTTCACACAAACGACGCCATGACGACCCTGATGACGACGGTCGTCCTGAGAGGGAGAAACGTCAGCGGGTCGAAACCCACACCCACACCGAACCATCCACTTCAACCCAAACCCACACAGAGACATCTATGTCACCAATCCACAACCCACTACCTCCCATTTAGAGCATACAATCAACGACCTTCCAAAAAACCTACCCTCATTGCCCTCCGACTTCAGACCAGACCCACCTCCATAGAAACCGACGATCCCCTCTCTCCAGTCGACATGCCCCATCCTGACCCTCTGATAGAGCTCAACGAGGTTATCGATCAAGCGTGGACATCTCAAAGATACAGGGATCCTACTCCCGAGGACGAATTACAAGAGATATTGGACAACGTTTGTGACCTGATCTGGGCAGCGATTGAAGTCAGTTGCAGATGGCGCCAGAAGAACTCAGAGATGGAGAAAACTTTAGAGAGACCCCAGAAGCATCTGAGAGCACGTGGGAGAATGTCAAGATCACAGCTCCGTTTCAAGAAGAAATTCGAGATAAAATCTGGTGACGTCGTGATCAAGTTCGACCCTACAATGAAATGGAAGTGAGAGGCATGTCACATCTCGAAGAATCCGAAAGATTGGCCTATCAATTTCTATACAGATGGACAATGAAAGGATGGTCGAGGATCACAGACAAAGATAAAGAGAAAATGAGAGCGAAGGGACCTATCAGCGACATATTGGATGTCACCTACGAGCAGATGGGAATATGGCTAAAATATCCAATCTACAAAGTACGAAGACTAGACGGCTCAGAAGACCTTATCTCAGAATGTGACCTGTAGTTTATCGATCCCAACGATGTTAATCAAATGTCACGATTCTATAGGAATTTCATTATAAATGAATTTCGGTACAAGTTGTGATACGAGGCCATCAAGAGACATGTGCTAAGGGATATTACATTCTACATGTGCCACGACCTTCAGACTTCAATTTAGAATAACGTCAAGAAGGTCAACCTTACCAATCCCCGCTTCACCGGCTTGGAGAAGGAACGCAGATCATATCCAGAAGGCTTTATCTTCAAAGAACCTGAGCCAGCCGTAGTACAGAAATAATGAAGGATTAATGAGAGTCATGTTCTTGTCCGAGATTGAGAAATGTTACGACGGGACTCTCAAAATCATCTTACAGACGCTGAGAAGTAAGGAGAGAAGATACAGTGAGCCATCAAACGCTGACCTGACCACCTTAGGTCTCGAAAATTTCATAAATGAAATCATCAGCCTATCCATGAATGCCATTGAAGAAATTCAAGACAGACTGTCCCTTCGCCGGAGCATCAGACTATTTGAGGTCGCTCTCAACCTCAGAATATCCGTTTACAGGACAGAAGGCGAAGCTACAACGACAAATGAACACAAAGGGAAGATTGTTAGAAATATTTTATTGTGTTCAATTTTGCTTTATGCCTATACCATGTAATTTATATTAAGCTAGGATCAAATTGTAATTATACCTAACATGTGGGTATATTAGTTGCATTGGGCTTAATAGCCCATTGGGGTTTATGTATAAATACCCTGAACATTGATGTTTAGGGTTACTGATTCATTATCATAGTTGAAGTATTCTGCTAAATATCTCGTGCGTATTTCATCGTTCAAATTCTGCAATTCGTCCGGTGGTATTACTGCTCTTTAGCATCCGTAATTCATCGTCAAAGGTAATACCAGTTATATGAATCCAGTTTCTTAATTCCCGTGCCAACTCCCAAATGTCCATAAACATTTGGGACAGAGGGAGTACTAGACTTTGCTAGCTAACTACTTTTTTTAACGGCTTTTATGTTTCCTTTTTTCTTTTCCACTTTGTTCATGAGCGTCCAGACACTCGTAAGATTGTCAATCGTCGCTTCTTCTGGAATTCTTCAGTCGCGCGCACCATGTTCCAAAAATCACATGTCAACAATCATGGTAGTTTCTTCCAACTCTTTTATCAGTTAGCGCCTCGCCTTGTATTTTCAATTTATTGAAGGATTCATGCTCTTCCTATATACTCAAATATTCCTTTGGCTCCCATCATATTCATAGCCTAGAGGTCGCTGCGAAGAGTTCGAGTCATATTTGTTTTACTCGATTCACCTTGTATACTTTTGCTAAGGTATACCACACATCTTTAGATGTAGTAGCGATGGCTTATTTTTTTTAAAACCAACTTCATCAATCTGAGTGATTGATAATGTAGAGTGCAGTTGTCTGAAATTGACACGGCTATGATACCAGTTTGATAAATGCTAACAATAGAATGGTGTATTACCAAACCTTACTTCGTTGACCAACGGGGGTTGGTCCAAGTGGTAAGCGGATCGGTATCCGCTTAAGCAAGGTCTCGGGCTCGAATCCTTGTGTATGCAGCACCCGGCTTTGGGGCCTCACCTGCCGTTACCAGGTACACGACGCGGGGCGAATGGGATTAGTCGGGGCAACCCGGAACCGGTCGGGTATCCGGAAAAAAAATCTTACTTCATTGATATTTCGGATGTCTTGCATATTAAAAAAAACAACCATAATCTTCAAACTTTTATTAAGTCAAACGATGCAACCTTTTTTTACTTCTTTATCGCTGTCCCTTAACATATTCATGGGGAATACAAAGACTCGTATACTTTCAAACCCTTTTACTACCACATGGGCTTGATGAGCCGCGCAGCACTAAAGAGTTCGGTTACGATAATAATGCTGATGAACTTTTATAGGCATGGTCCACATTTAGGGTGCATTTAGTATTAGATAGGTCAACTTTAGCAGTATCGAATAGATTAAAATAAAAGCATTCAGACCATAATAGTGCTACTGATGAGCATCGATAGATTGTTAATACAGCAAACTTACACCATGTTATTATGACACAAGCTATACGTTGACATTTTACATCCACGCCACATGGGCTTGATGAGCAAATTCCGCACACAAACTTAATATAACCAAACTATAGTACAACTCTCTATTGTTCGAATTTTTTAACCTCTAGAATGGGAAACGAGGAAAGAAAATTAAGATTAAGGCTAGATCCAACGTACTATGTTATAGTTTAACATTTTTTATATCCACATGGTCTTGATGATGAGCATCAAAAGCTCAAAGCTCGTAAAACTATGGGTAGCGGGAAGGGTTTCTTTGGAAGTCGAAGTGGGAGCAACAAAACTTGGAAAAAATGGGAGAGGAGTACCTGAACGCTCTCGTCGAGCGAAATCTTCTTCACGTCACAAGTAAAAGTCCAACGGAAGACCGAAGAGTTATGGCATGCATGATCTTTTGAGGGATCTCTGCATGAGGAAAGCCGACTATGAGAAGTTTCTTCGTGTTGTTAAGAACGAGAATGTCGGAAACTTTCGGAGAGTGGCCATTCATCTTTTCCCTGACGAATTTCCTCAGACGATAGAATGCCAGTCACTTCTGCCGCGTTCTCTCCTCTTCACCAGTCCCACTAGGCGAGGGATAGACCTCTCTCCCATGCTCTTCGTTTCGTTGAGGGTATTGGATCTCTATGATAGAAAATTCGCTGCGCTCCCAAAACGAATAATGGAGCTCGACAACTTGCGTTTCTTGGCTATCAGATGCAGCTATATAAACTACCTTCGGGAATATGGAGATTGCAGAATCTCCAAAGTTTGATCTGCGGATACCACAGTTCTCAAGGTTTGACATCGTCCAAAGAAGCATGGGAGGTTCCTAGCTTAAGGCACTTCGGGTTCATCGGTATTGATTTCAACATCACAAGAGTTCACAAAAACCTACAAACAATAATCTGCTACGTAAGTTTATTAAATTTAATGGTTAGCAACCTCATCAACAGCATACCAAACGTAAGAAGTTTGGGGATCAATGTCGACCTAGATACTACTACAATTGATCTCATGCAAACGCACAGACTTGAGACATTAAAGTTTACCTCGGGCGCCTCTATGTCTATCCTCCTCCCTCCGTTGAATTACCCAACTGTCTCAAAAAAGGTATATTTGCGCCATCGTATAATTCCTGTGAGGCTCTTGAATGATGTTGTTGGTGCTCTGCAACATCTTCAAGTGCTTAAGATGATAAGGTGTGGATTTCAGTCCGAAGAGCATAATAAAGACCATTGGGTGGTTGACGAAGAAGTTGAGTTCTGCGCATTACAATATCTCGAGCTGTATGATTGTCATCTGATGTACTGGAAAGCTGATTCCTCCAACTTTCCAATACTTAGGCACCTGAAGATTTGTAGTTGTTATTTAGCCATTGAGTTTCCCACAAGCTTTGGAGAGATCTCGACGCTCGAAATGATCGAGGCGAACGAAACGCCTCTACTGTGGCCTGGGCAAAGGATATTCTGAGACTCAACGTGAATACGGGAATGAAGTACGACTTCGAACGTTCTAATCAGTTTCACCAGTCTCTTTTATTACCTATGTCCAATCTCCCTCTCCCAATGTGTGTACCCACATTACACAAATTACGAAAAATAATTTTTACGAATATTAAAAAATATAAGAAAATTATATCAATTTTGTTCGCAACAAAACAAAGAATAAATTAGCGTTGTTTATTTCTTTTTATCATATAAATAACATGAAATAAAGTTAATTTTATGATTTGGTGGAATTTGTAATAAAAAAATAGAAAATAATAAAAAATAGAAAATATCTGAACCACACGGTTTGACAAGTGTCAGCATCTAATGATGTGGACACCCATTGGACATGGAGAGAATCCCATGTTTTCTTAAGCCTCACGGCTCGGTATAAACCATCATTTGGTGTGTCAATTTAGAGTAATTAAAAAATATTAAAATTGAAAGAGAACGACACACTATATAACATTTTTATATTCTCAATTTTAACCCTCTATTTTTTCGTTAGTTATTATTTTACAAATATAATTATATAGCACACGTATTTGAGTGTGCAAAAAATACTACTATTTATACTTTTTATAAACGTTCTAGCCCTAAGAAACACTGTAAATTGGACTGCATTTGGTCTATTACTTTATTTTGTTTAATATAATCTATATTTAGTAATTAAAAAAAAAACACTCACTAACTGTTGATTCAAAGGAAACCACCAAGTAAACTTAATAATATGACAAATGAATAAATAAACTATATTATTTAAAAATATGAAATTAGCATTTACAAAATACTTAAAAAAATTTAAACTTTTCTTTTTGAATTTTAATGTTTTTTTGAAAACATCGAATGTCCTATATTCTTACTAGTATTTACAAATACTACTCTCGTTTTCACTAGTTGATGTTTGCTGATTTGTGTTTGTGATGTTTTCTCTAGTATTTGTAAGTCTTCACTTGTATGAATATTGATAAATAACCAGCATCGTATTGTTACATGTTTCTGGTTCATCCAATGCGGTGACGATAAATATCTCATTGCATATTTGAAACCATGATCTTTCTTGCACGAAAAAATGGCATTGATCTTTGCTTGGATTCGATTAATCACCATACGAAGTACGAACGATCACTTTAGCAGACACGAAACTAAACTGTCTTTGAGTGTCTAGTATATTTTATCATCGTCTTTGTGTCGTTCTAATTCATTTTCTTACGGATTGTTTCTAATGACATGAAAGATCAAAACTTGTTAATCAAACTACATTTAGCGACCAGTCCCTTTTTACGGGAAATTGTAGTCGCTAAAATAAAACCTAAATCGCACCTTCTTTTTTAGAAAGAAAGAATTTCAGTCCCCGTGAACAGTTTTAAACACTTTCATACATTGTATGTCTACTGACTAACCAAACAACCACTTGTTGTAGCATAAAGATCTTTTTGTACATGTGTAAATATCAAATTATCTCAGGAAATATTCTAACGAATCGCCTACCACACTGCTTTAGTCGATCTTCAGTAATGTCTGAATTAGTTTTGCCCCATGCTCTACATCTGAACCTTGCTTCCCACGACGTCTTAAATTCCTCTCCATTCGAACGTGGTAAATGAAAGCCGCTATACAAGCTATAAGAAGCTTGTTTTTCTCCCCTTTCTTTACTGTAATTTTCACCAACCATTGTTGCCATCTACAGAAATCATCATGCAAGCGCACCTCAATGCCAAGCCACTGGACAGGTGCTTAAGAGAGAAACCGTATAAACACACTTGACAAAACAAGTGTCCAATAGTTTCCTCTGTTGGTAATTTTTTAATATGGTGGGAATATTGATTAATTAGGACAATAATATAAATATTATTTTTTTTATATATATTATGGAGATATATTAAGAGAAGATATTAGAAAAATAGTAGAGATGTAATAGAGAAGGCTTTTAATTTTTATTGCTCATATTACAAAATCTATTACATGATAGCCTATTTATAGATTTCATGCAATCATCTAGATATTCAACATACAACATTCAATATTGGAGATCCAAACTATTGGTCAAATTATCAAGGCTATTCAAACTTCAAACTATCCATTTTTTACAATTATATTCAGACATGGAAATTTCAAATTATTGTTTTTTTTAACACCCCCTCTTAGTTTGTGATTTTCCAGATCTTCTTGAACTTCTCAAGTCTTTCGATCGACATCGCCTTCGTGAGAAAGTCTGCGACTTGATCATTTGTGTTGACGAACTCCATGTGAACTTCTTCGTTGGTCACAAGTTCATGGATGTAATGATGTCGGAGTTCGATATGTTTCGACCTTGAAAACCTGATTCTTAGTATTATCACAGAAGAGTGTAGTCGGCTTCTTCAGTTTTTATTGTAGATCTTCGAGAATTCTTCTTATCCAGACCGCTTCACACGCTGCACCTGTGGCTGCACTATATTCGGCTTCGCTTGATGATAATGCAACCTTTTTCTGCTTTTTAGAATACCAAACAACCATTTTGTTCCGAGACAGATCCAGAAGTGCTCTTACGGTCGTCTAATGAACCGGCCCAATCGCTATCAGTGAAACCGGTTAGCAGATTGCCTTCTTCTTTTTTCATAGAGAATTCCCATGCTTTTTAGTACCTTTGACGTATCTCAATAATATTTTTGCCGAGGTAAGATGAAATTTGCTCGGTTCACTCATATATCGAGAAACATAACTTACCGAGTGAACACTATTTGGTTTCGTGTTGGTGAGGTAGATCAATGATCCTACAAGACTTCGATACATTCCTGCATCGATTTTTTCCACACCATCATTTTCCTACAACATATCGTTCGAGGCCATAGGAGTGTTCACCGGTTTGCTATTCTGCATATTAAGTTTCTTCAACAAATTGTCACCATATTTTCTTGAGAAATAAATAACTTCCCTTTCGATTGTTTTACTTGGATTCCGAGAAAATATTTTAGAAGTCCCAAATCTGTCATCTCGAATTCTTTAATCATATGCTTCTTAAATTCTTCAGTCAACGCCGTGGTAGTGCCAAGATAAATAATATCATCAACGTAAAGGCACATGATAAAAAAATCTGTTATAGCGGAGTTCTTAAAATAGAGAGATGGCTCATTGGGGCATGTCGAAATCCTTCTCGAAATAAATACCGGTTGATTTCGTTGTTCCATGCTCTAGGTGCTTGCTTTAAGCCATAAAGTGCTTCTTTTAACCGATATACTTTTCTCGGGTTTTCGCTGATCTCAAATCCTTGTGGCAGTTGAACATAAACTTCTTCTTCCAGATCGCCGATGAGAAATGCTGATTTTACGTCTAACTGGTACACGCTAAGCTCCAATTGGGCTGCGAGCGCAAGGACTATTCGAATGGTCTCCATGCGAGCAACTGAGCGATGTCTCGTTGAAGTCGATTCCGGGCGGCTGAGAATAGCCTTTTGCAACCAATCTCACCTTATGTTTTTTAATGGAACCATCTTCGTCGAGCTTTGTTTTGAACTCCCATTTTAGACCGATGGCTTCTTTTCCCCGTGGCAAGTCAACGAGCTCCCAAGTGCCAGTTTTCTCGATGACGTTTATTTCTTCTTGCATCGCGTTTCTCCAAACTTTTTGCTTAGACGCTTCATGAAAATTCTGAGGCCCACAACCAAAAAAGGCAATATCACAATTCTCATAAATGTCTTGTAGTGATGGTACCTTTATTAAAGGGGATTCCGTATCAGAATTGTCTTCACATATATAGGTAGATCTTGGAGAACTTTCTGGCGTAGGTGGTGTAGCTTGATTCTATGGTGGTTGTTCTTGTTGTCGTGGCACCGACTGTGATAACTCCGACGGTAGAAATGGTTCTTGAGAAGAGTTTTCATCCCATTTCCAAGTTGCATGCTCATCAAAGATAACGTCTCTTGACACCACAAGTTTGTTAGTCTTTGGATTAAAAAGTCTATATCCCTTAGACTCATCGTTGTAGCCAAAAAAGACGAGTTTCTCGCTTTTTGTATCATACTTATCTCGGTTTGGGATTGATATGTGCGAGTACGCGATACATCCAAAAATTTTCAAGTGACTTACAACTGGTTTTCTGTTGTGCCAAGCTTCGAATGGAGTTTTGTTGAGAACCGCCTTTGTAGGTGAGCGGTTGAGGATATAGGCTGCCGTGTGAACAGCTTCTGCCCATTTCTTCTCTAGTTCTTTTCCTTTGAGCATACTCCTTGCCATCTCAACTATTGTTCGATTTTTTCTCTCGGAAACTCCTTTTTGTTGTGGAGTTCTACATACCGTTAATTGTCATTCGATGCCATTCTTCTTGCAATACTCCAAGAATGGAGTATAAAGGAATTCTCCGCCACGATCAGTTCTTAAGGATTTTATTTGTCGACCACTTTTTTCCACGAGCGCTTGAAAAGGTAGGAAAGCTGCAAAATCTCCAGACTTTTCATGCAAAATATAGCCATATCATTCTAGTAAAATCATCAACAAAAAGAATGAAATATCGCTTGTTATCGAGAAGGTGTTCTCGTAGGACCACATATGCCCGCGTGCACCAACTCGATAGGGGTTTTTGCTCTCCAAGACGTATTTGGTAACGAAAAACGATGCATCTTCCCATATGTATATGTACATCCTTCACAAATTTGATCCTTTTGCTCGATGGATTGAATACCCATGACCATGTTCTATATTGTAAGAAGCTGCAATCCTTTGCTATGAAGATGACCGTATCTCAAATGCCACAGCTGAAATGGATCAACATTTTCTCCTGCAAAGGCCACTTTTCCTCCCTAAGGCATGACAAAGGAAAAAACTTTATTTGAAGACATAACAACGGATGCTACCTGATAAACGCATTTTCATTCGTTTATCTCCATCATTTTCATGTTGAATATTTGGTTTATAAGAGTTGTCTCGTGCATTTATTCATAATTTTTACATATTTTGATGTCAAAGGTATATGAGGCGATATTTGGGACGAACCGCGTAAACATGGAGCAGAAATCAATATTTTTCCATCAACACAGCCTGATACATGGCCATGTTTGCCAGAGAAAGGAAAAACAAACTTGCTGCCCTTCAACATGGCCTGACACACTGCCATGTTTGTCAGCATAAAGGAAAACCATAGTTGCGGCCCTTCAACATGGCCTGATACATGGCCGTGTTGATCAACAGTGTTGGGCCTTAAACCCTAAGCCCGAATGATTCATGGCCGTGTTAGAGGCCGTGTTCACCATGTTTTCTACTTAAGCCGCAATTTGAAGCCCTAAGAGGATCAAGCCGCCACAACTCATTTCTAATCACTCAAGACACCTCAAGGACGACTCAAGAACCCTAGAGATCAATCTCAAATGATCTCTAGGTGCTAAAGTGAAGATTTGAAGCTCATTTACACCGGTGGATCGAACAAAGTACGAGGGATAACATGAGCTCGTTAAATTGGAAAGAATCTATGTCTTTCTCTGCTTTGTTTCGTATACATTTCGTGGCTTCTTCCTTCATTATGAGTAGCTAATCATTTTTTGTGTTTGGGATGAGAAGAACGCTAGATAGCGTCGTAGTTTGGACGTAAAATACTCGTGAACACATGATATGGCTTTGTATCGTTTATGACAGCTTTTATTCGATTCAATATGTCTATGTATTGTTTTGAGAATCACATTTGGCATGTCTATGTGATGGTGTGATGTTTTGTAGATCGTTAAGGGCGAAAGCTAAATGACGGTTCGTTCTATCGTAAACGTTAGGCGTCGACTATAGAGCAAAAGCAAATAGTCAACCCTCACATTAGATAAACTACTATATATTCTCGTGACCATTTAGAGCGAATAAAGCTAAGTTGGAAACGAGTAGGAATTATCGTGACATAGTCATTAATCATGTGGTAACGGTAGTTACGACTTCATCGACGATATCTAGCGGGATTCGAAATCCCAAGCACATTCTTTTATTCAAAGTTACTCTTAAATCTTTAGTTGTGTTTTGATCATTTTTCTGTGTTAGTTTAAGTTGTTGTGATTTAGTTCAAATATAAAAATCTCAATCATTTGTTAGGCTAGATATTGAATTGATAGGTTATTACTAGTAATCAAGATTATTCCTCGTGTTCGATACTCGAATACTCGCTATAACTATTTTACAAACGATAGGTACACTGCCTATCGCGTGTGGTGATAGTTATAACATATTCGTTTTATTATTACTTGACGTACTTGCACGGACATTTATTGAAAACATACACGCTCGCGATCAAGTTTTGGCCCCGTTATGATCGACACGCGGTGTATTGATATTAAGTGCAGCGTGACAAGTGATAATTAAAACGAATACGTATTTACTATCACCGACGAGCGATAAGCAGTGAACCTATCGTTTGTAGCGTAGTAAAGTGAGTAAACGAGTATCGAACACGAGGAATGAACTTGATTACTAATATTAACCTATCGACTCGATATCTAGCCTAAATAAAATGACGAGATTTATTTTTGCTACGAACTAATTTAACAAAGCAACCTAATGGAATAGAAGACTAGGCAAGCACAACTAGAAATAATACAAGTGACTTAAATTGACAAATATGTGTTCGGAATTCGAATCCCGAACGGTGTTGTCGGCTAAGGCTACGCAATATCGCTCCTACATGAATATCGACTAGATCGCAGTAATTTTCCTACCCACTCACGGATTTGCTGTCGCCCTAAATGTTCGTGGGAATCTAATATCAGCGATTACCAAATGGCGAGGATCGAGTATTTGCTTTCGCCCTATACTCGAATCCTAATGTCTACGAACGGTCTAATCGTTATTTAGCTGTCGCCCTAAGCGATGTACCACACATTCACATCAACACATAGACATATTGAAGCAAAGAAGCAATATCATAGAACGATAAATAGTCGAATACACGTGTTCAAGATTATCCTTGCGCCTTAACTACGACATAACCCAACGTTCATCTACTCCCAAACACATAAGATGATTAGCTACTCATATTAGACAAAACAACAACGAGATTCAAAAGAAATGAGGATAGAGAACTCACAAATCTTCCCTAAGAAGTAAGCAGGGCGGTTTTGAGGCGGAGCTCTCGTTCCTCGATCAAAATGGCATAACTGCGTTGTTGGATCGTCTCTTAAGTGTCTCTGAATGAAGGAACGGCTTCTAGGGTTCTTCTTCATCTTCTTTTCTCTTAGGTTTCGGCTCTCCTAGGTTAGGGTTGAGTTCTGAGAAGAACTCCCCTTTTATGCCTCGAATTTGGGCCTTAACCCTGAATTTTGGCAAGTCACGGCCTCTTAACGGGCCTTCACGGCCGTGAAGCATGAAATTTAGGCTAACTTCCGCCTTTGTTAAACCCTTCACGGTCAAGTGCATAAGCAGTCACGGCCGTGACAAAGGCTTAAACCCTAAATCTTGACTTTCTACCACGAGTCACGGCCTCATACATAGAGGTTCACGGCCGTGACAATTGACAGCAATGAGTTGGTTTATTCTCTGCCGCGAGTCACGGCCTTGGGCATGAGGGTTCACGGCCATGACACATAAGGTCTTTCCATCTTAAGTTCTCTGTCCACATTCACGGCTTCGTGTAGGGAGATTCACGACCGTGACGAGGGACAATGTCGATTTTGTCTCTTTCTGCCGCGATTAACGGGCACGTGCATATCATTCACGGTCGTGACGCTTGAGGTTAATGTCTTCTAAGCCTACTGCCCATGTTCACGGCCTCGTGCGAGGTGATTCATGGCCGTGACAATTGCCTGGCAGCTTATACTTGGTCCTTTTCGCGTCGTTTTTGCCTCGTTTTCGTTCCTTTTTGCTCGATAACCGTTCGAAGGTCATACAATATTTAAATGGGTGTAAATAGAGCCAAGCAATGCATGGAATGACCAAAAATATCCTATTATAACCCAAATAACTACAACAATAAACGTATTAAAATACGTTTATCAAACCTCCTCACACTTAAGCTTTTGCTTGTCCTCGAGCAAATTAAAACAAGAAAAGGGTATCAAGATAATGGCACGACCATTCACAGTTCACCAACGCAGATGGAAAGCACAAAATGGAATCAAGCAAGCAATTATGGACACTGCAACAATAATCCGCACTTATCGACACGAATTTCCTTAGCACTACTAATCGAGATCCACACCTCGCAGGGATTCACTCAAATCACTCAGTGTATAGGCTAATAAATCGGTGAATCGCATGCAAAAATCTAGTCTATCCCATATGCTTGCAAGTCAATCGCATGTCTACTACTTAAAGCAGTAAGCATGAATCAGAAGGTCTTTTTCGGGTTGAATGGGGTCAAATAGTGATGAGGTGGTAGTGGAATCACATATGAGTAGCAGTCATGTCGGTCTTCATGTCATTGTCTAAAGCGCGCCAGGATCAACCCTTTTGGTTACGCCGTCTTCATATTTCTCTTATTTCTGCTGCGTTCCACTAAGCCTTTCTTCTTCCAAGTCTCATAATAAGATGAAAATGTCGAAATTCTGAGACTGGAAGATTATCGAAGGAAAGGTTCTTTTCTTTCTTTTCGCAACAGCTCATCCTCTTTCTGCTTCACTTTCCTCCTTCCAGCGCCATTTTTTCTTTCTTTCACTCTGTTTTTTTTTTTTCAAATCACCCTTCGCATTGCGGCGGTGCGCTGCCCTTTTTCCTTGTTGAAGAGGGAGTTCTCGGCTGCTTTCGGCGCTGTCTTGGAGGTGTCATCCGACTACGCTTTTCGACTTTGACATTCGACCTTCACTTCTACTTAACTCGGGTTCAAATGATCTCTGGAGGCTTATTTAGGTTAACAGCTTATGAAAATATGAGGTTTGAGAAATAAAAAGGCTTAGGCTCAAAGTGGCTAACTACGATGATCAGTCGTGGTCGGGAACTTTGGCCATGGACTTATTTCCTAATGCCTTCGTCATATTCATACAAAACACACTATAAGCAATTTCAATGCGTATCAAACGAGCAAGTTCTAGAGAGACGTAAATTATGCACTACTCACACAACCAAGAAAAATGAGCAAAAGCTCGTCAGCTCAAACTCTCACAACGGAACATGGGTTATGTGTGTGAATCTCTCAAAATAACACTAAGTCTATCATGCTGAAAAGATTAAATCACGGATGCATGTCTTTATCGCTCACAAGACTCGCTAGCATGCAATCCAACTTCGAGATGAACTCAAACAATCATGCCATTTTTTCATAGATTTAATAGCCACAGCACATCATAAAAAAAATTTCACATAATTTTCCAACAAAATTCCCAAACAAAATTCCCCCTCCCCACACTTAACATGCACGTTGTCCTCAATGTGAAAAAATAAATAAATTGTAGGTAAGAAAAGTTGAAAAGAATGTGACTCCCCTGAAGAAAAGTGATGTGCTCCTGAATCGAGCATTTGATGTAGTTGAACATGGTCGGTTGTACTGATTTTGAAATATTTTGAGTCGTAGTGACGGAATTCGTGACACATTTCCTGAAAACACTAAAAAGAAAATTAACCGCACGGAGGAAATAATAAAAGATAACAAAAAGAGTCATAGTTATCATAAGTATCATGATTACTGGACCAAACACAAAAGGAGTACTAGTAGAAAAATACGACAAATCAAACAACACTAAGATGGTGGTGGGGGCGAGGGTGGCCGCGCGCGAAGGTGGGCCATAGATTCTTGAGCAAGCCTAACTGACTCTTGTGTATGCTTCATCGCGTTTTCTTTGAAGGGCCAGTTCATATCGATGTTGCTCTTCGCGGTAGCGACGGTGGGCTTCCTCGTTTCGACGCTAATACTCTTCATGTCGGCGTTGTGTCTCCTCATCTCGTCGTAGGGCCTCCTCGTTGTAGCGTAGCATTTCCTGGCGGTTTGAAGCTCTGCGGCTGACGCATAAGGAGCGACACTTGATTACTCGCCCTCGTGATAGCCGGAGGAATAGGAAGGTCTGGCAGTGTCTTGGTCAACCGGAAATGGCCCCGGGCTGTGGATAGCCAGTGGCTCGGGGAATGCATCGTCCAGGTCCGTCTGCCCACGATAGACCTCGTGCCAGACGTAAACCTTGTTCGTGCGGGACCAGGTGGGAGCTTTGATCAGCATCTTCATCTTTCGCATCATCTCCTCGTTCACGAGATTTCGCCCACCCACGATCGTCATCTCTGGTGGATTGGCTGGCCACAGGTTGAGTCCATTTTATTTATTAGAACAGCTTCCATTGAGTCTCTGCACCTATCCTTTGACAACCTTCGTAACAAAAGGCCCAACTACGAGCTTTCCGTGACTACGAAGATCCGCCTGGGCGCCAAAGGCGTGGGCCATGGCCATCCATAAGTGCACCTGTTGGCCGCGCTGCATCTTGGCTAAGTAGAACAGATCCCGAAGGCCAATCGCGTCGTGCGAGTCGCCCCGTGGTGTGAGCGAGGTCGACAATAGACGGTGAAGATAGCGCAGGCCTGGGCTCCGGAGCGAAGACGCCTTCGAGGTCTTCACACTAAAGTCGGGTTCACCGGGCCTAGAGAGTTCAGCCCAACAGGCCTGGCGCACCATCGAACTCGCAAGATAATCCTTGTAATGCATATCGGGAAAAGGTCCCTGGCACCCGTAAAATGGTACCGGTGCCCCAATCGCTCGGCAGATGTCGTCTACGACCACCGTGTGCTCCTCGTTAAATGCCCGAAACTTGACTCTGTTCAGCCCGTATTCATCGAGAGAGAAGGTGGAGAGGAACTCCAGGGTCAACTCCTTGTACGCTGGCTCGTCAATATAGAAGAATTCGAGCCATCCACTGAATGATACGTACCCGGCCACTTGCTGGTCGATGTGATACATCGCCAGCGTGTCGTGGTCAATTGAGATTTTTATATTTGAACTCGTAACTCGCTTCAAAAACTTGATCGCGAGCGTGTACGTTTTAAATAAATGTCCGTGCAAGTACGTCAAGTAATAATTAAAACGAATATTATCACCACGCGCGATAGGCAGTGTACCTATCGTTTGTAAAATAGCTATAGCGAGTATTCGAGTATCGAACATGAGGAATAATCTTGATTACTAGTAATAACCTATCAATTCAATATCTAGCCTAACAAATGACTGACGTTTTTATATTTGAACTAAGTCACAACAACTTAAATAACACAGAAAAATGATCAAACACAACTAAAGATTTAAGAGTAACTTTGAATAAAAGGAATGTGCTTGGGATTTCCGTGTCTGGCCGTGTAGGAGCAAGACAATCTCACGGCCTACCACACGGGCACTGACATGGCCGTGTTTGGTTAAAAAAAATGAATGAAAATGAAAAAAAAAGAATAATAATAATAATAAATATATTAAAAAAACAAAACAAAAAAGTAGTAATAAATAAATAAATAAAACTAACTAAAAAATATATTAAAAAAGGCGCGATATGTACACGGCCACACACATGGCCGTGTTCGTCTCTCTAAAATAATAAAAAAAAAAGAAACAGAATTAATTAGAAAAAACAAGAAAATTAAAAAAACATATATATAAATAAAAAATAAAATAAAATATATATATAAATAAAAAATAAAATAAAAAATATATATAAATAAATGAAAATAATAAACAGACTAAAAAAAGTAAAAAAGTAAAAGAAAACGACTCCTACACGGCCAGAAACATGGCCGTGTTACCTCAATTCAACTTCACGGCAACTTCACACGGCCTTTAACCTGGCCGTGTGATACTCACTCTCTATATATATATATAAAAAAATTCTTCCTTTTAAGTTCCACACATACTTCACTCAACGCACGTTGCCACACACACAAAAAAAAAATTCGCCATTCTCACCAACTACGTCTCTCCCTACCGGTGAAGAATTCCGGCGACGAGCTCCGGTGAAGCCTCTAACATCTATTAACATCGATTTAAGCAAGGAAGGTAAAATCCTCTCCTACACTAATTTCGAGATTTGGGCATGCATGATTTTCGTTAATGTTGTTGTTTACATGCGGATTTTCGGTTTGGGAGGCAATATATTACTTTGCAAACATGATGGGTTAGCTAATTTCAACAATGTTGTTCGTTAATTTCATGTTCATTATTTACGCATAGCACGTGTTCGATGAAATGCCTCACTTGGGTTGGGGTTGATTTGTTACCTACTTAATTGGATTTGAGTAAGAAAATCTTTATCTTTGTATGGATTATGAAGATGATGTTTGATCGAGTTGAGCTAGCTTTGATTTGAATTTTTCTTCTCGAGACTCACATTCACTTTGTAGGTACGATGTCTCGACGAAACCCAACACGTGCTAGCTCCTCCCGCCACCCACGCAACACCACCTCTAGCCCACCGGCACGCAACCGGTGACGCGGGCCAACAGACACGGTAGATTTGCTAACCGCTATGGGCACTTTCACTAGTGACGATGACCGTGGACAGAGGTACGATAGGCTCAAAGGCATGAAATTCCTGCGCACCGATCGACTCCACCGAGAGACCCTTGAACGCCTCGGCATCGTGAACCAGGTTGACCACTATCTTTCAACGAGTAGCTGGGACGCACTTTTCAGCATCGACGAGCCAGCATATGTGGAGCTCACACTGGATTCCCTCGCCACCTTCTCATTCGATGAGCACGACTACAAAAGGGTGGTCCGTTTCCGTACCTTCAATAAAGAGCATGTGGTCAGTCTTGATAATTTGTGTAGAGCGCTAGGTCTCAAAGTCCCAAGCTACGAACATGGCGAACCCGATGCCACCGATCATTACAAGTTCAAGCTTGATGGGACGGACGTGCGGAATGAACTTTGGAGCGAGATGATACGCCCCCAACTTCTAGGCCAGCTGGAAGCAGATTATAAAAGTACCCAAGGCTTCCTCGCTAATGATGTCGGGTCTACGATACATCCATCGGCTTTGCACCACCTCCGTCACCGCACGAGGTGAGTCACACGGTGTGGTCACATTACGGGATCTCTTTTACCTCCACCGCATTCGCAATGGATACAAGGTCCATCTCGGACTAGCTATGGCCCACGGATTCCAACAGCAATCCGAGGGACGCGAGAAGGGAAAAATCACGGTGGGACCGTTTATCACTAAGCTGGTGAAAGGATTGGGTTACTGCCAGACAAGGAGCCCAACATGACAATATTTAATGGATCGAAGAACTTGGATGCCACTGCACTTCACATGATGAAGACGATCGAAAAGCTGCCTGGGTGGAAGAAGGAGAACTATTTCTATCGATGGCACGAAGACTACCGCGCATACACCGATATCCCGTTGCCTCTTGCCATGGAAGGCCCGCTCCCGCATCCAATCGACGAGAGTGCTGGTAGTCATACTGATTCTGCCGGCCCGTCCACGTTTAATCGTCGAGATTTTTCTGGTGTCACCTCTTACGTCGATGACCGTGTCGCCGCCCTCCGCAAAGAACTAGCCCAACAGCGAGCCGCAGATCAGGAGGAGAATGCAGCTGCCCATCACCGACGCGAGGAGGCCGAACGAAAACTCCAGAAGCGGATGGATCGTCAGGAGAAAGCGCTGAAGAAAGTCCAAGATGCCATGAAGTTGCTTGCGGGTGATCAAGGTGAGCCATCGTCCCCCGAGGATGACGCCTAGCATCCTCGCTGGACCATAATTCTTAGTTTTTATTTTATAGACTTTGATGCTTTGATATCCTACTATCTATTTCTCGACTTACTTTGTTTTAACGTCCTTTGTCTAAATCGTTGGCTTACAAGGCAAACATCGTTAAGTATGCAAAGCTCGCATGCAACATATTTACTTGGAATTAACCACCCAATCACAACTTCAAGTGTGGGGAGGAGGACTTAACATTCATGCTTCAACCTCGTCACACTTCGCCATCATGCTCACCTAGTATAATCAGGGGAGTTCACGCTTTTCAATAATTTTCCACTCCTCTTATGCTTATAATTTCTGGACAACGTTTTCCTCAAGTGTGGGGAGGGAGAATTTTGCGTGAACATAATTTTTTGTTTCAAATGTGCGTGATTCGTTGAGAAAATGCATGTTCTTTTAATGTTTGCATTGATTAGTTGTTCATTATCTTAAAAATGGAGTGCATGCTAGTGAATTATGTGAGAAGTTAGGACATGCACAATGATTGATTTCTTCCGACACGAACGAGTTTGGTGATACTATGCAAGCTTCGTATGCATGACCCACTTTGTGAGATTTGTGCTTCTTTTGTTGTGTAAAGTGCATAGTTTAATTCTCCCTTAAACTTTCTCGTGGTGCATGTTGAAAATTACTAAGGTGAGACTGCGTTGAAATAAGGGAGGCATTAGGTGATAAGTCCATAGCCAAAGTTTCCGACCACGTCTGATCACCGTAGTTAGCCACTTTGAGCCTGAGCCTTTTTATTTGAGAAAACCGGGGGAATTATAAGCCGCTGACCTAAGAAACTTTCAGATATCATCTTACCCGATTAATAGAGAAAGTGGAGGTTGAGTGCCAATGTCGAAAAGCGTAGCCCGGCCGTTGTTGAAAATATATATATCTCTCCTTTAGATAATATGGCGTTAAGAACTCCTCCATCGATAGTCTCTCACCCGCAAAGGGACTGAGAGAAGAGGGGCTTAGCGACACGAGAAGGGGAGCTTAGATACGTGGGAAAGATGTTAAGAACCATTCCTTCGATAATCTCTCATGCTAAAAAAAATCAGAGAGAATAAGGGCTTAGCATAGGTTTATGAAAAAAAATAATAAAGAAAAAAAAAACCAAGACGGCAAGAGCTAACCACGACGTATGCGGCGCGCTATCGAACAATGGCACGACACCGACATGACCGCTTTTTCGATTGAAGTTTGCTCTCCAATATAGTCTGTTGAGCCCTACTATAACCCGAAAAAGACCTTCTGATTCACGCCTTATCACCGAGACTACTAGATGTATGATCCACTTGCGAGTTTATAGTAGGGACTAGACTATTGCATGAATTGAGGGAATTCACCGACATTTAGCATATACCCCGAGTTATTCGAGTGAATTCCTATAGTACGGATCTTGATTAATATTGCTAAAGAAGTTCCTGTTTTTTCGAGGTAGTCATTGTGTCATGTTTCGAATATCTTGATTAATTCCGTTTCATGTTTTTCTATTTTGAACGATGATGTGCAAAGGACTTGTGTTACATGTTTTGATTTGTTAGCCTAGATTGCTTGAGGACAAGCAAAAGCTCAAGTGTGGGGAGGTTTGATAAACGCATTTTCATTCGTTTATCTCCATCATTTTCATGTTGAATGTGAGTTGTCTCGTGCATTTATTGTTAATTTTTATATATTTTGATGTCAAATGTATATGAGGCGATATTTGGGACGAACCGCATAAACATGGAGCAGAAATCAACATTTTCTCATCAACACAGCCTGATATATGGCCATGTTTGTCAGAGAAAGGAAAAACAAACTTGCTGCCCTTCAACACGGCCTGACACGCCCATGTTTGTCAGCATAAAGGAAAACCACAGCTGGGGCCCTTCAACGTGGTCTGATACATGGCCGTGTTGATCAACAGTGTTGGGCCTTAAACCCTATGCCCGAATGATACATGACCGAGTTTGAGGCCGTGTTCACCATGTTTTCTACTTAAGCCGCAATTTGAAGCCCTAAGAGGATCTAAGCCGCCACAACTCATTTCTAATCACTCAAGAAACCTCAAGGACGACTCAAGAACTCTAAAGATCAATCTCAAGTGATCTCTAGGTGCTAAAGTGAAGATTTGAACCTCATTTACACCGGAGGATCGAACAAAGTACGAGGGATAACTTGAGCTCGTTAAATAGGGATGAATCTATGTCTTTCTCTGCTTTGTTTTGTATACATTTCGTGGCTTCTTCCTTCATTATGAGTAGCTAATCATTTTGTGTGTTTGGGATGAGAAGAACGCTAGATAGCGTCGTAGTTTGGACATAAAATACTCGTGAACACATGATATGGCTTTGTATCGTTTATGACAGCTTTTATTCGATTCCATATGTCTACGTATTGTTTTGATAATCACATTTGGCATGTCTATGTGATGGTGTGATGTTTAGTAGACCGTTAAGGGCGAAAGCTAAATGACGGTTCGTTCTATCATAAACGTTAGGCGTCGACTATAGAGCGAAAGCAAATAGTCGACCCTCACATTAGATAAACTACTATATTCTCGTGACCATTTAGAGCGAAAGCTAAGTTGG
This sequence comes from Craterostigma plantagineum, assembly GCA_027422505.1. Taxonomy (NCBI): domain Eukaryota; kingdom Viridiplantae; phylum Streptophyta; class Magnoliopsida; order Lamiales; family Linderniaceae; genus Craterostigma; species Craterostigma plantagineum. The sequence goes on along the minus strand of JAPQWV010000013.1, from coordinate 6,668,234 downwards.
AAACGAGTAGGAATTATCGTGACATAGTCATTAATCATGTGGTAACGGTAGTTACGACTTCATCGACGATATCTAGCTGGATTCGAAATCCCAAGCACATTCCTTTTATTCAAAGTTACTCTTAAATCTTTAGTTGTGTTTTGATCATTTTTCTGTGTTAGTTTAAGTTGTTGTGATTTAGTTCAAATATAAAAATCTCAATCATTTGTTAGACTAGATATTGAATTGATAGGTTATTACTAGTAATCAAGATTATTCCTCGTGTTCGATACTCGAATACTCGCTATAACTATTTTACAAATGATAGGTACACTGCCTATCGCGCGTGGTGATAGTTATAACATATTCGTTTTAATTATTATTTGACGTACTTGCACGGACATTTATTTAAAACGTACACGCTCGCGATCACTACCAGTGTATTATTTTTCTTGTCGACGATTTTGCACTAGTCTTCATCAAAGGAGATCGAATATCCTTTCTTCATCGGCTGCCCGACACTTAATAAAAATTGCTTGAGGTTGGGACGTAAAGAACGTCGCTGATAAATTTTTTATTACCTCATTTGCTTTGCACCACAATGACTCCTTTGCCTTTTACCTCTTGGATCTCCAATTTTGACGTAGGATGTGTACTTGGTATCCATCTCAACGAAGAACTTCTTGTTACCAGTCATATGATTGCTACAGCCACTATCAACGTACCATAGGTCTTCACTTTCTATATTTGCGTTGCAAGAGAATACTTGCTCTTCTTCATCCTTCATAAAGTTGACGGTCTCTCTGACGTTCTTCTTCTTTGGACAGTTGGTGTACGAGTCCGGATTGTTGCAGCTTTTGCTTCGAAAGAAACAATCATTCATCTCATGATTTTTTTTTGCAAATGCGGCATTGTGTATCGAAATCTTCTTTTTGCTGAAATTTGTTCTTGCCTTTCCATTTTCCTTTCTTGCCTCCCTTATTTTGTTTATAAGATTTTCCATCCGAGAGATGAACTTTAGACTGGAAGACTGCTCCATGGACTGATGTTATGACCGGCTTGGTATGACTTAATGCACTTGAAGAGAGCTCGAAAGTTCATGAAAGGTGTATTTGTCGAGATCCTTCGATTCTTCAATCGCCGTAACCACGTGATCGAATTTTACAGGTAAGCTTCGGAGAATCATATGAACAACTTTTCTTTTGTCAACGACTTCAGCGAGACTTCTTATTTGATTGACGATTTCTGAAACTCTTGATAGGAAAGATTGCATATCTTCGCCGTTTTTCATCTCGATGTTGTCAAAGTCTCTCCAAAGACTTTGTAACTTCAAAGAAACTACTTTTTGATCACCTTGGAATCCTTGATTGAGAATATTCCATGCTTTTTCGCCTTCTTAGTTCCGAAGATTCTCGGAAATATTATTTTACTAACGCCTTTGGAGATATATCAAAGCGCTTGCATCTTTTCGAACATCCTCCTTGTATTTCTTCTATTGCGCATCGGTCCACGCTTCGCTTGTTCCTTCTTTGGGTGGCTCGGGATATGTGCTTTCGACAACATCCCATAGATGTACGGAAATGAACAACGTCTACATTTGATAGCTCCAATAGTCGTAATGTTCTCCTGCGAAAAATGGTACTTGACCGGGAGAATAGGCGAACATGGTAGACGTTGAATCTGAGGCCAATCTTTTTTTGGGCAAGCGAGGCTTCGAGAACCGAGTGGCTCTGATACCAAATTTGTTGGTATTTTTTTTAATATGGTGGGAATATTTATTAATTAGGAAAATAATATAAATATTATTTTTTGTACATATATGGAGATATATTAAGAGAAGACATTAGAAAAAATATTAGAGATATAAGAGAGAAGGTTTTCAATTTTTATTGCTCATATTACAAAATGTATTACATGATAACCTATTTATAGCTTCATCCAATCATCTAGATATTCAACATTTACATTCAATATTGGAGATCTAAACTATTAGTCAAATTATTAAGGCTATTAAAAGTTCAAACTATCCATTTTTTACAATTATATTCAAACTTGTTCAAATTACTGTTTTTTTAACATCCTCATCAACACCACATAGTAGACATTCAACAGCATTTGTCTCAATTCCCCACATTTTCAATCTATCAAAGGCGTACAGGCGCTGATGCATAACCAACCAGAGTATAAATTTGCGTTTTGGCAGGCTATATCTATTACATACAACCACACTTGGCCAGAATCGAACATGTGTCCCTATCATCCAATAGTAGGCTGAAGCCACAATATATTGGCCATTAGTTCGAGCCACCCATTTTCCTTGGTCAAACCCCGCTTTCAAAACATCTTTCACCTTGTTAGTTTTTTTACCAATGCCATCTACTGTCACGTTTTGGAGCATGCCGCCAAAAATTACCACTTTTAAGTAGATCCCATTAATCCCGCACCCACAACAGTTCAGGTCGATTCGCCACATCCCACACCTGTTTTCCAATGCAAGCGACGTTCCATTTTTCGCACTGTTTTGTGTCCAAGCCTCCCTCATTTTTGTTCGTGCAGATTCTGCCCAACTAATCAGGACTCGGGCACACGACCTTTACCTCCAACTCCCCAAAGAAAAGATCTACAAATCTGGTCAACTTTCTTCACCACACTCATCGACAATATAAAGATAGATCCCCAATAGCCATAAAGCGAACACAAGACAGAGTTGATCAAACATAATCGTCCAGCATATGATAGGTTTTGAGTCGTCCAGTAGTTAATCCTTTTTGTAATTCTATCAACCAACCCTTGACATTCAATCTTGTTACACTTTGTAGGTGCAAGTGGTACCCCTAATACCGAAAGGGAAACACACCCATCGAGAATCCTGTAAGCTGTTGGATTCTTTTTTCATACTAGGCAACACTCCTGCAATGTACAAGTTTGTTTTATTAGGATTCGCTGACAGCCCTGGAGCGTGATGAAAATGTCGAAGTGCTTCCATAACACATTGCATTGAGCCTTTACCAGGTCGACAGAAGATCATTAGCGAAGCACAAATTAACTAATTGGAACTGCTTGCACAAATGGTGGAACCTAAAACACGGTTCTTCAGTAGCCACGATGAGCTTTCTACTAAGGTACTCCATCACAATCACGAAAAGTAGATGGGATATAGGATCTCCTGCGCAACCCTCTAGCCGCAAGGAAAAACTTTTCTATGTTTCCATTAATGGAAATATTGAAGCTGTTCGTAGATACACACTCATGATCCATTCAACGAACTTCCCCGGAAATTTCAATTTCTACAACAATTCCTTTAAGAAGCCCCATTGAACCATGTCAAATGCCTTCTTCAGATCGATTTTCATAAGGCATCTAAATGATGTATTCTCTCTTTTATTCATTCTAAGCAGCTCCTGGCTTATGATTATGTTATGAACAATAGACCTTTTTTCTACAAAAGCACTTTGGTTGTCGCTGATAAGCATGGGCAACATGTCTTCAGTCTAGAGATGGCAATGGGGCGGGTCTGGACCCGGACCCGCCTTGGACCCGCCCCGAAATAACCGGGTTTTACCCGATAATTCGGGTCTCGGGGCGGGTCCCGGGTCTCAAAGAAGAAACCCGGCCGGGTCCGGGGCGGGTCCCGGGTCTGGCAAACCCCGCCCCGAGACCCGGCCCGAAACCCGCCCGGAAATATATATATTATAATTCAATTCGTAATTACGCATCATATAGAATTATTGCTAATATTATGAATAGAAAATCTGTTGGTCTTATGGTAGAGGTTTGATATTATAAACGTAAGGTCGTGGGTTCGAGTATCAAGCACTACATTTATCCATTTTATCTTTTAAAAAATAAAAGGAAAAGAAAAAATAAAAAAAAAATCAATATAACCGGGTATGGCGGGTTGGACCCGCCCCGATCGGGTCTGACCTGGGGCGGGGCGGGTCTAGACCCGAAGCGGGGCGGGGCGGGTCCCGGGTCCGGGGAAAAGTAACCGGGGCGGGTCTCGGGTCCGGCAAAACCCGCCCCATACCCGCCCCATTGCCATGCCTGCTTCAGTCTTTTACATAGCAGTTTTGAAATGCACTTATACAGCACTAAGCAACAAGCTATTGGTCTGAAGTCTACAACTGTCTCTGGGTGGTCCACCTTAGGGATCAACGCTAGTGTTGTGCTGTTGATTTGTCTAAGCATTTTCCCATGTTGGAGGAATTCCAACACAGCATCAATAATGTCCTCTCCCACAATGCTCCATGCACTTTTAAAGAACCAACTATTATATCCATCAGGCCTTGGCGCCGTGTCATTATCTATTGAGAATAATGCCTCCTTCACTTCATCTCTCGAAAAAATGGTTTAATGAGTAGCAAAAGCGCCCCATCTGATCATATGACTTGAATAATATGAAATTGTACTGCTTTCACATAAGCAAAGAAAATCCTTTGATATGAACATATCAGAGTTTTGGATGAATTCCATGTAGGGATAAATCATCCACCAGGGTTAAAAAATATTATGCAGTCGAATATGTTATAAGAGTTTTATATGGTCCGTCAATGTCAACGAGTACTTACTGAAATATGATGATGCATGTGCTCATTGGAAATGTTGGGAATTAGTGACCCAAAACTATATATTTCGGTGTGAGGATCTATCGAACGAGTTGGCGACCGATCGGAGCAAAGACGGGCAAGTTACGGGGCCGGGAACATGACCCACGGCCTGGAGCACATGGCCCCACGGCCATGGGCCAGCTGGGCAGCAAACAAGACCACCTCACGGCCGTGGAGGTGGCTGCAAGAGGCCGTGGGACTTGGCCAGTGAGCTGCTCAAGGATAGCCCGAAGACCCCACGGCCATGGAGATGCATGCAAGTGGCCGTGGGATCAACCTGCTAGCTGCTCAAGAGCCCGACTTCTCCACGGCCGTGGAGGAGTCCGTCAGAAGTCGTGAGAGGCTGGCAGAGAGGTCCATTTTGAGTTCGTTCAAGACCCACGGCCGTGGGTTATATGTCAGAGGTCGTGGGAAGCAACAGTTTCTTTATAACCGAATTATGAACGGAGTAAGAACCTTCTAGACCTATTTTCTTCTATATATAGGTCATTTTAGCTCGATCTTTGGACAATAGAGTGAGAGAGGAAGCTAAGAACTTGTAATCACTGAGATCGATTGAATAAAACGTTTATCTTCGGATCGTGAACATAGACTCAATTCGGGTCGAACCATGTAAAAATCCTCTGTTTTCTGGTTTTGATTTCTCTGTTTTCGAGCGTTTAACACGTCAATATCGAATCTTTCGACTTTATCATTACGGACGTACGATAAAAACTCTAAGAGGAGAATCTGAGAGCGCCGGAATCTCAACAGGAAGCATATAATCTTGAATGGCAACAAAACAATGATGAATTTTATCTTTTTTTTTGGGTAAAGGAATTTTATCTTTCATTGCATATGTCTGACCATTTCATTAATTAAAACACAGGGTGCGTCTGGTCTGTGAAAAAATTAGTATGGAAAGAGAAAGAGAAAACTAGTGTTTATATTTTGTTGATTAGCTAAGTTAAGGAAAAGAAAACAAATCTAGTTTAAAATCAAACAAAGAAAACTAATTTATTCACCAAATTGGTGAGGAAAACCAAAGAAAAACTCACGAAAATTATTCTCTCCAAAAAAAAAAAAATCACCCTACTTTCTTGAAACCAATCGGTTGCAGGATGTTTATGTTAGCTAATAATCTCAAAGTGGGACCGAAGTTGAAAATTAACAAAGTGGCCGAAGATTTTGAAAAAGAAGAAACACAGTTGAAGATGTTGAAGCAACCAAAATAGATATTGAGCACCCAAGCAGCCACGGAGCGCATGCTTCATACAATAAAGTCAGAAAAGGAAGTTGAAAAGAAGATCTCAAGATCACGCATATGTTTAGATTAGTTACTTGTTTGTCTCTTTGCTATCTTATGTGTAATATATATATATATATATATATATATATATATATATATATATATGCTGTTTGCATGTATATTGTGAGTGAGTGGAGAGGAAAAAGAAAAGCACATGTAACGAGTAAGAGAACAAAAGAAAAATAAGTTGGCAAAATAATATTCTCTTCTCTTGTACGTGACAAAGTAATAGAGCGACATAAGCAAGTAAAGAAAACTTTGCTCAGGAAAACAATCGTCCTCCCTCCACCAGTTCTTCTCTTCATTCGATCTTACAAAAATAAACTAATAAAATGGTATCAGACCGAAGGTGTCAATGGAGCCAACAGAGCCGATGATATCGCCAGATCCGACAGAGCCGATGGTGTCTATAATGTGGAAGATTAGGAGCCCACATATTAATCCCGCAACTCACCGAGAATAACTACGCAAGGTGCAGCGTCGAAATGAAAGCTCTATTCAAATCGCAAGGCTTATGGGAAATAGTCGAAGATGGATATTCACCCAATACGACGGGATATACAAGGTCGCGACGGAAGACGTTGGGAGCAGCCGTCAAAGAAAATGGCCTCGCGCTCCTCGTCATCTACGAAGCGTTAGATTTTACCGGTTCAGAGCGATAGGCGCAACGAGAAAAGCCAAGGAAGCTTGGGATCTGTTGGAGAAAGCGTATAAAGACGCTGATTACACCAACTAAGTTCAGCCACAAAAACAGGGCGAACTTGAGACGATGAAGGAGGACGAGAAGAAAGTTGAGGACGAACCCGTACGAGAAGACGTACCTCGCGGCGTAGAGAGAAAAAGTGACAAAGACTACGCTGATGAGCCTAAACCGATGGATGCAAGGAAAAAGAATGAACCACCGGTTATAGCCGAGAAGGAAAATGAATGCGGAGCGTCAAAGAAAGACGCCGGTGAAGCCACAGAAAAGTAGAAAAAATCTCCAAAGGTAGAAGAGCCCGTGAAAGAAGAGAAAAAGGTTGAAGCAGCCGTTGAAGTGATAAAAGAAAATATGACTCGTGAAGCATCCACCACCACTCCACCAACGGAACCTCTCTACGAGGAGGAGCCCTCAAAGCTCGAGAAAGAGGAGGCAGTTGAAGAGATGCCGCCACGACAACCTCCTGATAAAGTCGAGAAATTCGGCATGAAGGCATCGGTGAATGCCCAGGAGATGAACAACAAGGTCGACGACGCCATGCACACGTCGTCAGACGAAGGTAAAGATAAATTCCACAAGGCGAACGTAAAAGCTATAGAGACACACGGCGATGAGGCTATTGAATAAATAATCCAACAGGCTGAAAAAACAATGCGAAGAAAGAACCAGGAGCGCGGCGTGAAAGAGACGACCGATGTAGCCACGACGAAGGTCCTGTGACATGTTAATCGAAAAGTTGCTAAACAAATGACTAGAGAACCTATCAAGGCCAGTTCTACCAACAAAGACCACGCTCACGAGGAAAAGGTCCGTGAGAAAGATAAGGAGGTGAAGCAGTGGATCATGGCGAGAGACAGCCTTGAGGCCTACATGAATAACTTGAAAAATCGAAGTAACGAGAAGTACAAGCTCGTCGGAAAATTAGAGGCGGACGATATCGCGACGACGACCAAGGAAGCCCCCAAGCTGATAGACGATAACCGAAGTATGAAAGGAAAAGAGATGGACGAAAACCGCAAAGAAGTCGCGGGGACATCGTCAATAATATTGATGTATTCGCGAGAAACGAGGTGGAGCAATACAAAATTGTTCCCGTGAAGGTCATCAATGAGAAGAAGCCTGTTAAGGAGTACGAAGGGTTCGGCACGCCCGATGCTGGCAATGAGACGGCGAGCCTGCTGACGGGCTACGTCACGAGGATGAAAAAAGAAAAGAAAATATTTATTATACCAGCGATAAGAAGCTGATGATCACGGGGTTGTTAAGATTCGACAACAATATATTATTTCTGCAGGAACTGTTCGAAAAGAAGAACACGTTAGAAGAAACCAGCCAAACGGCGAAGCTGGTCCAAGAAGGAAAGTTGACGGTCGAGCAAGATCCGAAAAGCAGAGGGACAGCGAAAGGACGTATTGACCGTGAAAAGGCATATAAAGCAGCTCGAGAAGTAAATATTCAAGCGAAGTGTTCGAAGGCATTTAAAGACGGCAAGTGGCGAGCCGCGACGTACGACAGACAAAAGCGCGTCAAATTTAAAGATCGATGAAAGACCCACACTATGAGATTAAGGGGGGGAATTTGTTAGCTAATAATCTCAAAGTGGGACCGAAGTTGAAAATTAACAAAGTGGCCGAAGATTTTGAAAAAGAAGAAACACAGTTGAAGATGTTGAAGCAGCCAAAATAGATATTGAGCACCCAAGCAGCCACGGAGCGCATGCTTCATACAATAAAGTCAGAAAAGGAAGTTGAAAAGAAGATCTCAAGATCACGCGTATGATTAGGATTAGTTACTTGTTTGTCTCTTTGCTATCTTATGTGTAATATATATATGCTGTTTGCATGTATATTGTGAGTGAGTGGAGAGGAAAAAGAAAAGCACATGTAACGAGTAAGAGAACAAAAGAAAAATAAGTTGGCAAAATAATATTCTCTTCTCTTGTACGTGACAAAGTAATAGAGCGACATAAGCAAGTAAAGAAAACTTCGCTCAGTCCTCCCTCCATCAGTTCTTCTCTTCATTCGATCTTACAAAAATAAACTAACAGTTTATTCTATATTATGTTAGGCGTGTGAGCTTTTGAAACGATTACTGAACAAAAAACTCGAGTCCATCCTTAGTGTACGAGCCACCTTTTATCTTTCTACTCCATATGTCCTGAAACAAACAAAATTTTATATAGAAAATAATTCAGCAATTTCCTAAATTTGGATACAAACATTAGGTTGGAGCTAAATTGAGGGACACATTGTACATCAGTCAATGTGAAAATGTTATTCAACAGTTTCCAGATTTATTATTCTGTATGTATTTGTGTGTATGGAGCTGGATCCAATTTAAAAATCATGCAGAAACATATGATTTTGCTAGTAATAGATTGCTTGAAGTCTTATTGAAGGTTAATGATTCAAAAGGAAAATAAAGCTTTGGGCAGATCAAATCGAGAGAAAACCCGACATGGTCCTCGATGTTTACCCCATGGGCCAATTTAGTCCCTGATGTTGTCGATTTTAAACCAATTTTGTCTTATCGTTAGTATTGCCGTTAATTTGGACAGAAAATACCACGTGTCGACATGCGATTAGTTTGGCTTAAAATAATAAAATTAACATTAAAAGGATAATTATTCAAAAAAGAAAAAGAGAAATGCAAATAAATGTACATAAAAATAACAAAATATAAAAATTAAAGAGAGTAAAAAAAAATATATTAAAAATGAAATTTATTAAATAAGAAATAAAAATATAAAGAGAGAAGAGAATAAACACATATAAAAATATAAATAAATAAGTAAAACTAAAAAAGTAAAAATAAACAATAAACAATATATTTGTTTATTAAAATACTAAAAAATAAATAAAATGGTAAAAACGACAATAAAATAGTAACAACGACAATTAAAAACGAACAAATTAAAAAACAAATCATTGGTTCTGGAAGGGAAGGGGTCTATCTTCCCTACCAGTTAGGGAACTTGCGACGCTGCGAGAAGCAAACAAACAGCTTTGTACAATGGCCAAGTGAGTTGATATTCACCGAATAAGGTGATAAAACCAATGTATCATGTTTTTGATAATATTTTCACTAATTTTATAATTGAATGTGCAGACACTTCCCTCTCCAATAAAGATTTACTCATGAAAAAGGAAGTCGCCACTAAAGCCCTTTAATATGCCGGCAAATAAAGATGATGATATCACATGCCGTGACCGATAATAGTTGGACGTCTAGGCGAACATTGCCAACATTTGGTTGAGGTACTCTCGTCTCGTGTAGATCGACTGCATGCATCGTTTGTATTCGATATGGCCAATGTATATTATAATTCGAGACGAGATATCTACATGGTTCATCAATGTTTGGCGGTGATTCAAATTTTCTTGAGGAATCTTTATTTTATCGTTGAAACCAATTCATTTTTGTAAGATTTTTAGACGAGAGATTTACTAATTACGTGTAATCTTTATAGGTATCTTCATCAAGAGTCATCGAAGTTCCATTGCTTCAATCCGAATCGGTTATGCTTGATGGCCATTGATAATAATGCCAATAGAAAGCTTAACAACATTGGTGAGGCGTTCAGAAATTTGTACATGTCATGTAGTTATTTTTTTTGCGTGTGAAGGGTGAGAATATTCTGCATTTTTCTTATATGTCATATATCTTAATAGTTTACTCGTATGTGATTACATTTACTTTTTACGAGCTTTAGAAGTCCTTGGTTATTGTTGGTGATCGGCTTTGCCACGAACACCGTATTTGTGTTCGATCTTTTGGCAACAAAGGCTGGTCTAAGAAAGATTGGTATCCGCGAACGTCAAACACGTAAAATATGAAAAGTTCAAATTCATATAGTGATTTTTGTTTATTTAATTATCTTGTAACATAATTTCTCAATTTCAGGGCAATAAAGACGGCGACGTCCGTGGGTGCCGTTCAAAATAAGAAGGCATCCCCAGTTAGTTGGGAATCATGAAAAGTGCACATTGATGTCTAGAATTTTAGAGTTGTTTTTTATTTTCATTCTTATGATATTTGGTTATTTGTCAAAATATGATGCCCTCGTAAACCGTTCGGTAGTGAATTGTGTGGCTACCATGTCATGCGATATAAGTATGATCTCTTACAAAAATCAGAGAAGACTGATGCAATTTGGTAAAGGTATCATAATAACACTATCTTCGTAGATTTTCAAATGATTGTTTTAGTCTATTTTTATGTTATAATGATGCGTTTATTGCTGTCCAATATTACAGGTATTAGAACATATCGATTACGTCACAAAGATTCAAGAGACTCGTGAGTTGTGGGCAAAATACTTGTCTGTCTGGTGATGTGATTGTTGTAATTTTATTATATATTATTGCGAGATGAATGTAGTTGAATATTTTTGTTCGAGTAGTTAAATATTTTGATTGAATATTATTTAAGGTGTTCTATTAAATTGTTGTTAATTGATTTTGGTGGAGAAATTTGGTTTTTGCTTTGATATAGGTTGTATAGGGAATTCGAAAGAGAAATCTAATATATTTAAGAAAATAGTGACGCTTTTTCACTTAAAACCGTCTTATGGCGTTATAGTTTTTAGGGAATTAATAATTAATTTATTCTTTACGCGTCGATTTTATTTAGAAACCGTCGTTGTTGTTTATAAAAAAAGTGTCGGTTCTTGACAGAATCCATCTGTGTTTGTGCATAATCTGTGTCGGTTCCTGCGCAACTAACGCTATCGTCGCCTATAACAGTTATCATATGCGTCGGTGCTTTTCACGTTGCCTATGATGAATAAACCGTCGCATATTAGACTTTCTGTACTAGTGGATCGTGAGACTTTAGAGGACTTGTAAGATCGTCAATTGTCCTACGTTATGGATTTTTTAATTTTTCAATCGCGCACACAATGTTCCCAAAATAATCTGTAAAAGATTGCCATATTTTCTCCATAACTCTCTCATCTGTTAGAGTCTCGCCTTGTCTTTTAGTCGATTGACAACTGATTCACACTCTTGATATCAGTGTTGTAAAATTCCGCCTAGGCGGCCGCCTAAGCGGCGCCTAGGCGCTACTCGGATACCCACCGTCCCTAAAACCCCTTATGCGGGCGATTAATTAACCTCCCGAATAATCGGCCGATAAATCCAAATATTCGGCCAATTATTCGGAGTAACCGGCACTAATCGGCCGTTCAATCTTCGGCCAATTAAAATATTTAAAACTATGAACTACTTGGGAATTGCTTCCAAAGACACGTTTCCCTTCAAAAGTGTATCGGGCACTTTGTGAGTATATAGAAGGCATATCCCCTCCATTTGCATTCACTGAGCGTTGTGGGACAGATATTCTTACCAAATTATTTATTTAAAATGCTAAAAAGAACTTAAAAATAATATAATTAAAAAGAAAAAAGAACTGGACGAAAAATAGGAACGGTTCGTCATTCTAACAACTGGTTTAACGAAGCAAGCTTCTAATTAAGGTTTTTTTTTTGTCATATTCTCGCAAGCCTTATCTGAAGAATTACAAACTGTATATACATAAATTAAAATAGGATAAATGTGTCTTTCTTAAATGTTTTTTTACTATATAATTTCGTTACATTGTTGGAATAAATATATATTTATAGTAGAATATTAGCATATTTGATATACATAATGTAATAATATTAAATATGTGTTCCGCCTAATTTCCGCCTAGTTTCCGCCTAGGCCCCGGCTAGACCGTCTAGGCGCTAGGCCCTATTTGGGCGCCCGACTAGCGCCTAGCGAATTTTACAACATTGCTCGATATGCCTATCCATTGCTTCAAACTCGCCACAAAGTGTTTGTAGCCTTAGTGGGTTTACTCGATAGATACATTATAAGCCTTTGCTAAGGTATCCCATGCGTTTTCGATGTAGTAGCGTTGGCTATTTTTAAAACCATGTTCGTCAATCAATTGATAGATAATGTAGAGTGCAATTTTGTCTTGTTTACGAGTTTCTAATGCTTTTAGTCGGGCTGCCGTATATTCATTCGTATTCTCCTGGCTTCGGCGCAACCGTTTTCAACTACTTCTCATCAGTATTGTGAGCGGGGCAACACTTTCATTTGAATTCGATGTGTCGGGAATTGACATGGCAATGATGTCAATTTGATAAACGAGAACAAGCTAGAACAGCGTATTTCAAATAAATCCAGCACTTAAGAGTTCGGTTGCGATAATAATAATGCTGATGAACTTTTATAGGGATGGTGCATATCCCAATTAGGTCAACGTTAGCAGTATCGAGTAGATTAAAATAAAAGCATTCACCCCGTAATAGGTGCTACTGATGAGCACCGATAGATTGTTAATACAAGTTACAACTAACTTACACCGTGTTATGGCGCAACAAGCTATACGTTGACATTTTACATCCACGCCACATGGGCTTGATGAGCAGACTCCGCACATAATAACCATACTATAATACAACTCTCCAATTGTTCGAATTGTTTACCTGTTAGAATGGGAAACAAGGAAAGAAAAAGATTAAGGCTAAATCCAACGTACTATGTTATAGTTTAATATTTTGATAACCACATGGTCTCAATGATGAGCAACTCCACAATTAAAAAATAGTTCTGATTGTCATAACAATTCATCATCTTCAATTCTCTTGCAACGTTATCTTTCTTTTTTGACCAACCATCTTCCTCGCATCGCCATGGCTCACGATCTTGTATCCCTTATTACAGTTGTTGATGGAATCCTTACTCACCCTACTGATGATCAAAGCAAGAAAGAACTTCTCGAATCACTCTGGCAAAAGGCTACTACATTGATGAACCATCTTGATAAGTACGTGAAGCAGCATCGTTTAAGAGGTCGAGAGATCATAAAAGCCTTAGAAAGTGATATCCGCGACGCAGCTCATGAAGCAGAGGACATCATCGAATCTCATGTTGTAGATCTAACGGGGCAGTCCATGCTCGAAGTGATGGAGAAATTTGATGCTGCAAATGATAAGTTGATCAAGGTTATTACCGAGCATGATCAAAGTCATGAAGAAGAGACAATGGATTTGTTATCTTTTTCAGCCGACCCAAGGAGTACAAAGCCTAACGAGGTTATGGTAGGAGTTGATGATGATGCACTTCATTTAAAAGGCAGACTAACTAGTCTGAGACGTGAAAGAGAGATCGTCCCAATTGTCGGAATGGGTGGAATAGGCAAAACCACTATGGCTCGAAACCTATACAACGATCCACTCATTGTTTCCCACTTCCACCTCCGTGCATGGGCTACCGTGTCACAAGATTGTAATGTAAGGTCTATTCTATTAGACCTTCTTAGTTGCGTATGCCGAAGAATTTCTGATGAGATGCTGCGTCAGAGTGTTGGTGAATTGGGACTTACCTTGTACCAAAGGTTGTACGGTCAAAGATATCTAGTTGTTTTGGACGACGTATGGAGTGAAAAGGCTTGGGATGAGATAGGACGATTCCTTCCAACTGAGAACAATAGAAGCAGAATTTTGATTACGAGTAGGGAACTCGATGTGGCAAAATACCCCGACTCAGCATGCGAGGAGCATCAAATGCGTCTACTGTGTAATGCTCAAGGTTGGGATTTACTTCGACTAGAAGTGTTTGATGCCGAGAAAGAAGAATTTTGTCCAACTTTACTAGAAGCAATCGGACAAAAGATAGTGAGGGATTGTGGAGGGCTACCCCTAGCAATTAGCGTGATTGGAGGGCTCCTCTCTGTCGACAAATATTCAAAAATTTTATGGGAACGAGTTGCCAAAGACGTCTCTTCGGCTTTGTCGCAAGCAGGACACGAGCACTTCTCCACGATATTATCTCTAAGTTACGATAACTTGCCTCTTCATTTGAAGCCGTGTTTCCTCTACATGGCAGCTTTCCCAGAAGATTTCGAGATCCAAGGCTCAAAGCTCGTAAAACTATGGTCGGCCGAGGGTTCCTATGGAGTTCAGGTGGGAACAACAAAAGCTTGGAAGATGTGGGGGCGGAACACCTGAGGGCTCTTGTCGACAGAAGTCTTCTATCGGTCGCACGCAGAAAGTCTAACGGAAGACCAAAGAGTTATGTCATGCACGATCTTTTGAGGGATCTTTGCGTGAGGAAAGCCGACGATGAGAAGTTTCTTCACGTCGCCAAGAACGAGAAAATCGGGAAGTTTCGGCGATTGGGCGTTCGTCCTTTTTCTAAATGCTTTCGACGGGCGGGAGAGCTCTCGCCACTTTCACGTACTCTCCTCTTCAGTAGTCCCGCGTTGAGAAGGGTAGATTTCTCCCACATACTTTCCGCTTTGAGACTGTTGAGGATATTGGATATGTACGATAGAGCATTCGGTCCGTTCCCAAGAGAAATACTGAAGCTAGTCAACTTGCGTTTCTTGGCTATCAGATGCAGCGAAGCACTGCCTTCGGAAATATGGAGCACTTTGCGGAATCTTCAGACCATGATCAACACACACATCGGTTCCCCATCGATAGCATTGTGCGACGCATGGATGATTCCATGCCTAAGGCATATCGTGACCAATTTGATCCGCATTGATTTCAAAATCACAAGATTTCACGAAAACCTGCAGACAATCTGTTATGTAAGTTTACGTGATTTATTGGACAGCAACCTCATCAACAACATGCCAAACGTAACAAAGTTGGGAATCCTTGTCGACGGACGTACTATAAGTGATCTCTCACGCATGCACACTCGAGACGTTGAAGTTAATCTCAGGTCGCTCTGAGCCCCTCTCTCCACCATTCATTTTACCTTATTGTCTCAAAAAGTTATCTTTGACCGATTGCCCAATACCCGCGAGGCTATTGAACGATGCTGTTGGTGCTCTTCAACATCTTCAAGTTCTAAAAATAAGACGTTGTCGATTTCAATCAGAAGAGGAGCATTATAAAGACGATTGGGTGGTTGGCGAAGAGGTTGAGTTCTGCTCAGTACAATATCTCGAGTTGGATTATTGCTGCGTGGTGCACTGGAAAGCTGATTCCTCGAACTTTCCAATGCTAAGGCATCTGAAGATTCGTAGTTGTCATTTAGCCAATGAGTTTCCCGCGAGCTTCGGAGAGATCTCTACGCTCGAAACGATCGAGGTGGGTAAAGGAAACCCTACATATGTGGCCTGGGCTGAAGGGATTCTCGAGACTCAATGCGAATACGGCAACGAAGTACGATTGCGAATGTTCTAGTCAGTTTCAGTATTACCAAATTTATCACATGAAACTACACTCCTTTCTTCTAGTTGATGTCTGCTGCATGCTGTGTGTGAATATGTTTATTAATTCTTAGTAAGTCTTTACATGTATGAAATATGAATAGAGCGTCGTTTTCGTTGCATATTTCTGATTCATATTCAATGCGGTGACTGGCGATAGATTGCATGTATGAAATCTTTCTTGCAAGGAAAAATGGCATGAATCTTTGCTTGGATTGGATTAACCACACGTACGAACGAACGATCACACATAAGCAATATACATTAAACTGTCTTTGAGTATTATTATAGTCTTTATGTCGTAATAATTCATTTTCTTACGGATTGATTCTAATGACGAAAGATCTAAAAACTTGCTAATTAGCGACCGTACAAGATAGTTATAGCGACTACAAACTAAAGTTAGCGACCACATTCCCTTTTCAGGGTTTTTACATTACATAAGATATATATTTTTTTCTCGTCATCACTCTCCTCATCCATTGGGTTCAGGGCCCAGGGTTTAGGGTTCAGGTTTCAGGGTTTAGAATTTAGGATTCAGGGTAGGGTTTAGGGTTTAGGATTCAGGGTTTAGGATTTAGAATTTAGGATTCAGGGTTTAGAATTTAGGGTTAAATGGTTTATGGTTCAGGGTTCAGGGTCAGAGTAGGGTTGATGGTTCAGAGTTTAGGGTTGAGAAGGACGACGAAGACCGAGGGGTGGCGACGGCCGACGACGAACGAATATGGAAAACTAATCCTCAATTTTTAACAAATTTTCGCATATTTTTTGCCAACGAGGGGTAACATCGAGAGAGTGCTGCGATCGAGGCGGGTGTTAGTGGTGTCGACAACACTAACGGAGATAGAAGAATTTCCTATATTTTATTTAGATTAATTTATCAATATTAATACATTACTTTAATGTAATAAATGATGAATAAGATAAAGGACAATATATATAATATTGATTTTATCATGTTGGAATATATAGTGGAATAGAGATCCCAACAGTTATTAATTTCGCGATGAGATTAATACCCATGATTAAATAGAAGTCATTTAAGGAAATTTCACACATATAAAGAAATAAAATAAAATTTCCATTATACCCTTAATTAATTATTTTTACTATTTAATCAAATTATTTTTATATAAAATGAGGGGAAAGCTGCATATATTCAAGTTATTTTTCTTGAAAACAAAACGATTTGTATTTAAAAACTAAAAAGAAGTGTAAAAAATAATATATTTAAAGTAAGAGGGAATATCTCATGAGAATGGTTATTGTTGTTGTTCACTACCCCTATATGGGTTCAATTTCCGCGACTACGTATGTTGGATGAATTCGAAATATATTCAATTGGTGGGAAATAATTATCCCGTTTTTATGTATTTGTGAATCAATAATAAACATTAAAGTTATGTTTTATGAACATATATGAGAACAGACCTCATTTGATCCCATGCGTGGCACATGATAATATGCCCTCGTCATTGAAAAGGGAACATATTTTGCATACCAGGCGGATGGTCGCGTTTTCGTGTTGTTTTGTAACAAGGTATCATCAAAGTTCCGCAAAATTAGGTAATAAAAATAATATCAAGGTGTACTTTTCTAGATGACTGTTTGCTGTTTGTTAACTAATTTTGGACTAGTTCATGTTTTACGGTTGATCAGCCCAATGCATTGGTCGTTCAAAATATTATATATTGTTGATATATATGTTTCATTTCATGTACCCTATTTGTAACTTATATATATATATAACTTATATATATATATATATATATATATTTTCATACAGCGAGTGCCAATATTACTGGTGAGTTCCAATTGAATTAAATCTAAACTTCATTCTCGGTGTAAAGTCAAAACCAAATTGGCATCGTCAGTTTCTTCTTTGGATAAGGAAATATGATTATTTGGGCAGTTAAGGAAGATATAGGGTTATCAGTTTATAACTATAGGCCTCCTATTCATGATTTTTTGTAGTAAGATTCTGGACAGAAGAGAGGAAGCGAATTGAGAGAAAACACACACGAGAGATATTGTTGAAGATAAAAATGTGCCTAAGAGGGGGTGAATTAGGCTTATAGAAATTTATGCTTCTTCTTTTCACAAATCCTAAGGTGCAGTGACTTAGCTACTGATGCTTATGATGAGTATGTCTGATATATCCTAGTAACGTCAGATGTGTGCCGGGTCTGTCTCACAGCGAAAACGAAATAACTGTAAAGTAAATGCGAGACAGGATTTTTATAGAGGTTATATCCCCAACTGGGGTTTACTCCTCTCCTTGGGGTTTGCTCCCAAAGAGTTTAATCAATCACTATAAAGTATCGTAGCTGGATACAAAACTGATTGATTAGCCCAATACACAACCGAAACAAGTCGAACACTAGACACACTAGGTTACCACACGCCGAGTTTCGTTCCTCGGAATCCCCTGATCACGACAGACACAGCTCGCTACCGAATCGCCCCCGGAACTCGTCCTTCCCTTCACGTGTGCGTAAACGTCGACCTTGCTTCCTTGGTATTGCTCACGTCCGAAGACATAATATATGGTAGGGGTTGGAATATCAGGATGAATCACTCGTTCAGTGATGGAATCGCAAGTTAAAGCTCAGATTGGCAGAAGGCTATAGCAAATGAAGGCTCGTAAATCTCTCAATAATGTTTTCTGCTCAAGACGCTAATAGTCGTATATTCGCAAGTTCTAAGTAACTCGAAATTATCACGTGTTGCTCATATATAAACCTTTTCACTCAGCACTTTACATGGAAAATGAGATCAAGATATTAATCACCAAATCAAGCACATATTCCATGCAATTTTCGAGTAGTCAACATGCCATGTAGATCATGCTCACAATAAATGTTCACAACAATCAAAAAGCTCATTAATGCATGATCATATTCCATATAAAGGCGCAGATTCTCAAAGCATGCTTCAATCATTTCGAATTATATTTACCATAACAGAACTTCCCATAAGTGATTCTCTGCTATCAGTTTCTACAATAATTCAATCCAGATTTACTTTCCATGTATAGCACACGAGATAGCATCATATCAATTTCATATATAGCACAGATTAATATATTTACCATATTTAGCACATAATATCAGATCAGATCACAACTAACACGAATTTAAATGTCATGCCACAACTTTTCATATTTCAGAGATCACATCCGTTTTTAGCATATACCATATAATAGCATCTTATCCACAAAGTCAATCAAATCAAATCTTTCCTAAATATAAATTCCAATCAGTGTAAGGAAAGATATCAAATTGATTTCGCACATTTAATTCAGTGGAAAGCATGCAAAGAATCGCAGATGTGATTTTGGTCAGGAATAAATGATTTTCAACAGATGTATCACTTTCCATATATAAACAGCACATTTTCCATATATAACTCAGTAGGATATCTCACACGTTTATTTTCAATAATAGCACAGAACGATATATCATATCATATGAGACGTCTATAACATGTGATCACATAGTTTCACCAATAAATTACAGAATCACATGTGACTCAAATATTCAACACTTTAACCAATTTATAGCTCATAAATAATGCATGATCGAATATTATCATGTATTTAGACATTATATTTAACATTTATCGAATTGCTTAATTTATAGACCTAACGTTATTACAATTACATAGTTCATCAAAACTCTCTAACGCTCATGGACAAAAAAGGTCAACATTCTCCCCCTTTTTGATGATGACATGTAATTGATGCAGCACGGAAGCATGTAAGCATATTCGATCACGCAGTTCCTAGCGCATATGTCTAAGTGTTCCATATTCACCAAACAGAGCATATGATATTTCCTAATCACATATTATACATATTTGCTCCCCCTGCCTAAGTGCAATTATCTATATGACATGCAGAGATATATTATGAATGAACTTGCTCCCCCTGCCTAAGTGCAGTTATCTATATGACATGCAGAGATATATAATTAATGAATTTGCTTCCCCTATCTAAGAGCAGATATCTCATGTCATGCTTAACGATATATCATGATTGCAAAATTTTAAGTTACCCGTAAGTGTGCTCCCCTGCCTAAGTGCGTACCAAACATGATTCGCGCATGAGAATCGCAGCAGGCACTTATCACTTATAAAAAAAGCTCACAAACGTTAATTAGCGCAGATAAGTATCAGAGCATTATTGTAATAGATCATAAGATCATGGATCGCAACATGAAAGCATCACAAATATATCATAAAGTCAGAGCATAATATCAGCATCGCATAAGAGCATCACAGATATATCAAAAGTGGAGCTATTCCATTCGTGAGTGCACATATTCCATATAATTTATGCAAATTCCATGTAAAGCGTTTAAGCATCAGAGCAAACATACTTGTGAAGTTCAGAAATTTTACCAAGCTACATTAGTTTGCTCCCCCTGTCTAAATGAGGTTATTCCAAATGTCCAGAGCATACATTCAAAGTTCTACTTAGAGCATAGATAGATATTATATAGGCAAAAGTTAGAATTCACATACAATTATGCTCCCCTTGCATATGTGCAGATATTTTTATGCAAATTCAGTCAGCTCATATAAGCACTAAGATATATCCTAGGCACAGAAAAGGAATATCGCACACAATTCATTTGGAATATCACATACAGTTCTTAGATCCCTTATATCATTAATTACTCAGACTTGCTTCTCCCCCTTCAGCACAAAAAAGGGATATACTAAGGCTTTAAGGCTGAAAACTTAGCGCAAAATAACTAAGAAGAATGAGAATGAAGGAATGAATAACTTATCAAAAAAGTTCTCAATGATGGAATCACTATTAGATCTGGCAGATATCGCAGATTTGTTCAGCTCCCTGTGATCTTATCAGAACTCTTAAAAGCTGGGGTATAACTTAGATGATTTTCAAGAAGAGAAACTGTGAAGTTCGAATTCTCAGGTAAGGAATGAAGAAGTATCGAGTGATCTCATTTAAAAATGGCAATTATCCATGAGATATAGTTTTCCAAAAATGAGATAGGAAAAACTCGGCTTAAATAGAATTAGGAAGATTTGGTGTGATCTCATTTTAAATAAGGAAATTATTATCAAAGGCCGAATAAGAGATATTTTGGATATCCGAATTTCCTAAAATAACTTATCGGCTGAAAAGAGATCTCAAGGTAGGATGATTATGAATTTCTTCCTAATATAATCAGACTTTAATATAAGATCTAAAGGATGCGAAATTCCTAAAATAATCTGGATAGCTAAAAGGTGATCTCAGAAATGGATAACTATGAATTTCTTCCTAAAATAACGTAATCACAGTTCTAAGGAAAGATTTGGAGATCTGAAATTTCGAAAATAATATAGATGGCTACGAAAGATCTTAAAATCGAATAACTACGAATCTTTTCCTAAAATAAGGCACTTAAGGATAAGGTTTATAAAATCCGAAAAATATTCTAAGGGCTGAATGAATATTTACGGATTTCTACCTAAGATAACATATCCTAGAGTAAATGGCACAATTAGGCAGATTTACTAACCTTATTTAGCTCGATGACTCCTAATCGATCACGGATGTCGCAGAATCTTGCCTCATTTAAGGGCTTCATGAAGATATCAGCAAGCTGATCATCTGTTCCTACGAATTCGACACTGATATTCCCCTTCTGAACATGGTCTCGTTTGAAATGATGTTTAACCTCTATATGCTTAGTACGAGAATGATACACGGGATTCTTAGTAATACTAATGGCACTAGTGCTATCACACAGAATAGGAATTTTGTCATAACCTAATCCAAAATTACTAAGAGTTTGCTTCATCCAAAGAATTTATTGACAACAATTTCCTAAGGCCATATATTCAGCTTCGGTTTTGGAGAGGGCGACAACATTTTGCTTTCTAGTAGACCAAGTTACCAGGGAATTTCCAAGTAATTGTCAAGTTCCACTAGTACATTTCCTATCTTCCCTGCAGCCGGCATAGTCGGCATAGGAATATCCCATTAATGGGAATTCATCCCTATGAGAGTACCACAAACAAAAATTAACAGTGCCCTTGATATATCTAAGTATATGCTTGACTGCCGTCAAGTGAGATTCCCTAGGGTCACTGATATCTCAAACACATACCAACAGCAAACATGATATCAGGGCGACTAGCAGTTAAGTAAAGAAGGCTTCCGACCATACCTCGATATTCCGTTGGACCAACTGGGGTACCTGATTCGTCACTGTCTATTTTGGTGGTCTGATGCATATGGGTGGAAATTGCTTTGGAATCACTCATCCCGAATTTTGTCAGTAATTCCTTGCTATACGTTGTCTGGGATACAAAGGTTCCATTGCCAGGTTGCTTTATTTGCAACCCGAGGAACTAGTTCAGCTCGCCCATTAAGCTCATCTCAAATTCCTTCTGCATAGACTTAGAGAATTCCTCGCAAAGAAGGATATTAGTACTTCCAAATATAATATCATCAACGTAGATTTGGACCAGTATCATGTGATCACCTTCATACTGAATAAACAATGTATTATCGATAGTTCCAGTCGAAAATCCTATGTCAATCAGAAACTTACTTAGTCTTTCATACCATGCCCTAGGAGCTTGCTTTAAACCATATAATGCTTTATTTAATTTAAAACATGATTTGGAAAATCTTCCCTAGCGAAACCCGGTGGTTGTTCTACATAGACTTCCTCATTTATAAGGCCATTTAAAAATGCACTTTTTACGTCCATTTGAAAAAATTTGAAGCATTTCAAACATGCATATGCAACTAAGACACGCGTGGACTCTAATCTAGCTACCGTGAGCAAAAGTTTCATCGAAATCAATATCTTCCTCCTGGGAATAACCTTTTGTAAATAACCTCGCCTTGTTTCTGGTGATATTACCGCGTTCGTCGAGTTTGTTGCGGAAGACCCATTTGGTTTGTATGATGCATTTTTCGTCTAGTCTCTCTACAAGTGTCCACACTTGGCTCTTTTCGAACTGTGATAACTCATCCTCCATGGCAGAGACACAATATATATCGTCTAGAGCTTTATTACTGTCTTTGGTTCCATCATTGAAAGCAGTTGTCTCTTTGTCTGTATTTTTTAAATGCTTGTCGTCTAGCCTCCCGCCTCGTTGCAGCCGCCTCGACGCAGCAGCCTCTCCGCCGGCCATCACCCACCACCACCACATTCTGCCACTTTTCGCCACTGTCCACTTGTGATCTCCCGTGTGGAGCTCGTTCTCCCGACAATTGGGTCAGGAGCTTTTTTCTCCCATTGTGGAGCCCTTTCTCCCCAGTGGAGCCCCTTCCGATGAAGACGAGGGCCTCAAGTCGTTGGACAAAGAAAGTGTGGAATATCGTAGATTTGGATTAAAAGCCGTTTTTTGTGGTATGATCTATAGTTCTTTGGTCCATGTTTGAGGTTTTTAGTTTTCTGTTGGCTTTTGTTACTTTGAGGTGTTGTGTGCTCCTGTGTGAGCCTTTGTTCTCTACGTATTTTGATGTCACCGTAGATCTATTGGGCTATTTAGTCCATGTACTTTAGTTGATTACAAGCTATCGTTTGAAAAGAAAAAGTGAATATCAAGATTCGACCACTTAATCCAATTCTTGGAGAATCATGTTTACATTTAATGAACGGGAAATTGGTTTTATGAAATTGTTGTTGTAAATGTCATGATGCACCGTAATATTAAATAATATTTACGGGTAATTGATTAGTTTAAAAAAATTGGTTATAAATGCAAGTATTTGTTATACAACAATTGAACAGTCTTCATAAATAATGCGCAGAAAATTCCAAACCGTAACTGAATCATATATATTACGGTTCGATTACGATTGAAACGAACCGAACCGAACAGAACCGACCTGATTGAATGCGTGGAGAGTTATCCAACTCGATAAATTATATATCTACAGATTTATATCACAGAAAGCAATAATCATGGTTCTGAAACCGGGTTTTCGAACCGGACCGGAAATTTTAGTGGTTTAAGGTTTAGTATTTTAACCTGTATAAAACCAGAATCAAACCGGAGTCAAACCGGAATCTTTAAATATAATTAATAAATATTTTGTTTGAATAAAAAATAGCATAGATTTGTTAGGAATCGGTGCACATAATCATGTATTACACGCAGCGGAAAATTAAAATTTTATATCAACATATCATCCGATTCCGACAGGATCCATGCGAATTAAAACCTAACTAGTTTATAGAGATATACATGTTCTTTCTTCGAGGTGAGCGATGTTTGATAATACCAAAAGTATGGTATCTCTACCGGTATCCACCGAGGAATTGATCAAAGAATCGCCCTTTCTCTAGCTAGAAGATACTCGGATGATTGAACTTTATTCAAAAGGACAAAAACTCGTTTTCTGCCCTTTTCGTAAGACTCACAAAAGCACAATATAGAGATGAAGATAATTATATATTTTGAAGGTCACGCACGGCTAGCTTAAATACATTCATCTTATGAATGGATAAGATCTCCTTTTGTTATATTATCCCATAATCAAAGGCATGATTAGGCGTCTTCTTGCCTCAATCATGACCATTTATATATCACATATATATCATTTACCATAAATGAATAACAATTAAGTGCATAGCCGATTTCCTCAAACCAAATCTTTACCCTAAATGAATAACAATTAAATGCTAAATATATATCACATATATATTTATATATCATATATATATATATATATATATACGAATTATTATTCCATATATGAGTCTTCTCTATTTTGTATTATATTAAGGACAAATAAATTATCTCATAATTAATTTATCTATATGTTTACATCCCTATGTAAAATACAAATTGATTTCTTTGATCGTTTTCCTTTTGGTGTGACCCAGTAGGATCCATGTCACTTTGGCAATAGAATTAGAACTCATTCTAATTCTATAAATCATAAGCGGTACCTAGCAAATACATTAAGACTACCCAAGTGACATAGATAATAAGTATCTCAAATACGAATCATCATCCTTAAGTAGTAACTGCCTGTCAATTCCTTGTCGCATAATATCCTAAATAAGTTCAAGGTAGGAATGTGTCATCCTCGCAACTTATTTATTTCTTGATTCCAAAAGTATATCATAAATATGATTACTCTTAATCACATTGCATGCATTACGATATCACCTTTATCAAGGGGCCCGCGGATATTATCACTCATAAAAATGAGGGACAAAATATTCTTGATGAACATAATCCACTACACTGGTCACGCCTGTCGTAATACCACCCGTATAGTTACCTTTTACGGCTAACGTTGAGCGATACTAACAGACAAGCATTTCTAGTGTTGAAAAATGAACATCTCATATTATAGAATTCAAGACACGTATGAAACATTAATGACACAAACACAATCCATAATATGTTTCATTTCAGGTCTATCCGATATCATAATCTCTATTATATATCTGTGTGATTAAATTGATAACTCTTTATCAAATAGTTTGCAGAATATAACTATCATTTAATCCACACATTAATCTTAAACATGATAATTAGTGTTCCATGCTAAGAATCAAGATTAAGGATAATTTAGAGTAAATATTATTTATTCCAATATGGAATTCTACAATCTAAGTCATCGACTTAAATGACCCATAAATAATTAATTTACTCAAGGAACAAAATGATATAAATCATTCAATTCGTGAAAATAAAGAAAACGCAACAATATAAATGTTGGCTTCTTGATCACAATACTAACAATCTCCCACTTGATCTAAAGCCAAAACCAAACATCTCTATGCATGTAGCAATAAACAAGGGTCCTCAGAATAATCATAGAATTCAAAGCCAATTTCCATCGTATCTAATACCCATAGATTCACTATGAAAAGTGTGCTTGGCTTGAGGTAAAGGTTTTGTTAGTGGGTCGGCTGTGTTGCCAGGGGAATCAACTCTGCAAACCTTCACATCACCTCTATCAACGATTTCTCGTATTAAGTGATAACGACGTAGAACATGTTTGGATATTTGGTGTGACCTAGGCTCTTTCGCTTGAGCAATAGCTCCATTGTTGTCACAATACAACTCAACTGGGCCATCAATACTAGGAACTACACCAAGCTCAGTTACGAACTTTCTTATCCAACATCCCTCTTTAGCCGCTTCAGAAGCAGCTATGTATTCTGCCTCAGTAGTGGAATCTGCTGTTGTTTCCTGTTTGGAACTCTTCCAACTAACAGCACCTCCATTGAGCAGAAATACATATCCTGATTGCGATCTCATATCATCATGGTCGGTCTAAAAACTAGCATCAGTGTAACCTTTTACAACGAGCTCAGGTTCACCACCATAAACAAGGAACATATCCTTAGTCCTTTTTAGGTACTTGAGGATATTTTTAACTGCACGCCAATGTGCTATGCCCGGAGTTGCCTGATATCTACTTGTCACACTAAGCGCGTATGACACGTCAGAGCGAGTGCATATCATGGTGTACATGATAGATCCAATTGCCGAAGCATATGGAACCTTACTCATCTCATTCAGCTCATCAGGTGTTTTAGGACACTGAGTCTTGCTTAAATGTATACCATGTGACATAGGTATGAAACCTTTCTTGCAATCTTGCATAGAAAACCGTTTCAAGACCTTTTCAATATATGCACTTTGACTCAATCCTATGAGTCTCTTAGATCTATCTCTATAGATCTTGATGCCCAAAATATAAGCAGCATCGCCCAAATCCTTCATCGAGAACACTTTCATCAACGAGGATTTGACAAACTCCAGTGATGGAATATCATTACCGATAAGAAGTATGTCATCTACATACAGTAATAGAAAAACTATTGCGCTCCCACTAGTTCTCTTGTATACACAAGGTTCCTCTTCGCATTTGATAAAATCAAACATTTTGATCTCTTTATCGAAGCGTTTGTTCCAACTTCGTGATGCTTGCTTCAACCCATAAATGGATTTCTGAAGCTTGCATACCTTCCTAGCATTCAATGGATCTACAAAACCTTCTGGTTGTGTCATGTACACATCTTCCTCTAAATCACCATTTAGAAATGCAGTTTTAACATCCATTTGCCATATTTCATAGTCGTGAAATGCGGCAATTGCTAGAAGGATCCGAATCGACTTAAACATAACGACTGGTGAGAAAGTTTCGTCATAGTCAACTCCTTGAACTTGTTTGAAACCTTTTGCTACCAGTCGTGCCTTGTATGTAGTCAGATTACCGTCCATGTCTGTCTTCCTTTTGAAAACCCATTTGTTTTCAATGGCTTTTACACCATCAGGAAGGTCGACTAAGTTCCAAACTTGATTGTCGTACATGGACTGCATCTCGGATTTCATGGCTCCTAGCCACTCATCAAAGTCAGGCCTGCCTAATGCTTCTTTATAAGTCATTGGGTCATCGGTATCTAATACCAACATCTCATGTAGTCCCATGAACCTCGCAGGCATTCGGACTATCCGTGCTGACCTACGTAAAGGTTGTTCCTCCGGCTGAACCTCCTCCACAACAATTTGTGGTTGTTCAACATCGACTGATGTCGTATCAGCTTGAGGCAAAACTTGAGCCTCTTCCGCAACTTGTTGCGGAATTGGCTCTTCTTGCCTCGTGCTGGTGGAGACTATCATGGGCTGAGATACATGATAACCCATAACCATATCATCTTGTAGTGTCCCTTGAATTTCTTCAAGTCTAACGCTACTATCGTTGC
The DNA here is from genome assembly GCA_027422505.1 of Craterostigma plantagineum. Classification (NCBI taxonomy): domain Eukaryota; kingdom Viridiplantae; phylum Streptophyta; class Magnoliopsida; order Lamiales; family Linderniaceae; genus Craterostigma; species Craterostigma plantagineum. The sequence goes on along the minus strand of JAPQWV010000013.1, from coordinate 6,640,733 downwards.
TTTTTCGTGCGAGAAACTCTTTCTCCAAGAAAACGCCATGTCGAGCAACAAACACTTTGTTCTCCGACTTATGATAGAAATAATATCCTTTTGTTTCTTTAGGATATCCTACAAAGAAGCATTTATCTGATCTGGGGCCAAGTTTATCAACCATCAACCTTTTGACGTAAACTTCGCAACCCTAAATTTTCAGAAATGTCACATTTGGTACCTTACCAAACCACGTCTCATATGGTGTCTTTTCTACAGACTTAGAGGGAACTCGGTTCAGTGTGAATGCAGCAGTTTCAAGCGCATAACCCCAAAAGGAAAGAGAAAGTTCAGCTTGACTCATCATAGATCGAACCATGTCTAACAAGGTTCTGTTCCGCCTTTTAGAAACACCATTCCATTGTGGCGTTCCAGGAGGAGTCAACTGTGAAACAATTCCACATTCTTTAAGATAAGCACCAAACTCTATGCTCAAATATTCACCTCCACGGTCGGACCGTAAGGCTTTTATTTTCTTATTGAGCTGGTTCTCAACTTCATTCTTGAATTCTTTGAACTTTTCAAATGATTCAGATTTGTGTCTCATCAAGTAGACATAACCGTATCTACTGAAATCATCAGTAAATGTAATGAAGTATTGATAACCTCCCCGAGCATTAGTCGTCATCGGACCACATACATCACTATGTATCAGTCCTAGTAGGTCATTTACCCTTTCGCCTCTCTTGGTGAAAGGCGCTTTAATCATCTTTCCGAGCAAACAAGATTCGCACGTCTCAATTGATTCTAAATCAAATTGACCAAGAAGTCCCACTTCTTGTAATTTCTTAATGCGTCTCTCATTTATATGACCTAGGCGACAATGCCACATAAGAGTCATACTCTCATGAGAAATCTTGGATCTTTTGTTATTGACATTTAAAACTTGTTTTTCCATCTCAAGCAAGTATAGACCATTCTTCTCATAAGAACATCCATAAAATATATCATTCTTATAAAATGAAAAACAACCATTCTTAATGGTGAAATAAAAATCATCCATGTCCAAACATGAAATAGAAATAATATTTCTAGAGATAGATGGAACATAATGAACATTTTTCAGTTCTAAAACAAGTCCACTTGGCAAAGACACATCTATGCATCCAATAGCAACAGCTGCAACACTTGCACCATTCCCGACACGTAGTTGTACTTCGCCTTTTCTTAGCATCCTCTTATTCTTTAGTGCCTGCATATTCGAACAAATATGAGCGCACGATCCGGTATCAAATACCCATTCAGAATCAGAAGTAGCAATGTTAACTTCAATAACAAATATACCTGAAACGGTTGGAACCTTTCCATTTTTCAAGTCATCAAGATACTTGGGACAATTTCTCTTCCAGTGCCCAACGCCTTTACAGTAAAAGCACTCAGCAGTAGCAGCAACCTTGACCTTGGGAGCGCTCGAAGCGACAACCTTAGCCTTTTTTTTACCAACATTTGGCTTGCCTTTTATTTGGCGCTTGAATTTGTCTTTCTTAATCTTTTTCCCACCTGCATAAATTGCGAGCACATGAGGAACTCCTTTCTTCATGTCAAGTTCAGCAGTTTTCAGCATCCCATGGATCTCATCCAAGCTCTTGTCCATTCCATGCATATGATAGTTCATGATGAACGATGAATAGCTGGGAGGAAGAGAGTTGAAAATAATATCTGTGGCCAACTCTTTGCCCACAGGAGCTTCAAGTTTTTCCAACTGTTGCACATAACTCAACATCTTGAGCATGTGATCACCAACAGAGTTACCCTCAGACATCTTACATGCCAGCAGAGCTCTAGTCACATTATACCTCTCAGCACGTGCGTGCTCTTGAAACATTTTCTTGAGCTGCTCCATGATATCGTACGACGTGCTCAACTCGAATCGCTTCTGCAATTCGGGTGCTATCGTCGCCACAATCAGACATTGTACATCGATCTCATCGGAACAATGTCGGTCGTACTCATCGACTTCTTCAACACTTGAATTAGCATCGGGATCTTTGGGAATGGGTGTATTAATTACATATTCCTTACGCTCTTGCCTAAGAACGATTCTTAGGTTACGGTACCAATCAATAAAATTGGTCCCATTAAAGCTCAATTTGTCCTTGTCCAAAAGCGAACGCAACGACAATGCTTGTGCTGCCATTATCTACGTCACAAAAGAAAAAGGTTTCAGTTATTTTCACGTAACTGTTTTATTCAGATAATAAAACTCCCACTACAATTTAATGCCCCATAGTAGTAGGTCCAAGATCCATATTTTCACTAAGAATAAGCCAGCGGCGGCATGAAACTTTATCTTAGCTATTTTAGGTAAGCAACACCTTGCTAATCAAATCATATTTGACTCTCGGTTTTGTCAACATCGTATATTAACAAAACTTCTCCCCAAGACCCAAAACGGTTTTGGTCTCTTGATAAGCAAACTCATTCTATTTGATACGGCATGTCGGACATACCCCGCGACTCTTAATGATTAAATACGGTGCCTACTGAGTAGGTCCCACCAATATTCTTTCAAAATTCGGCGCCGATAGAATAGCAAGGGAATAGACTTAATTTTAAAAGGGTCTTGTATCCGTCAATCATATTAACGAATATTTAAATCACTTTCTGATTTAAAATATAATGCAATATTATTCAAAATAATAATCTAACATATTACTTATGCAAATTATCCAATAATCTTGCATATAAGATAATCATGTCTTAATGCTTGGTCAATCATGACAAACCGGGGCTGAAATTCCACGAGATATATGCTAAGTTATTTCCAAACAATTAAATCATCATCATGAATACCCATCGAGAAAAGCCAAAATTACTCCAGCAAATGACATTTTATCAGAATATTAAATCATTAAAAGCCATGACAGATCACGTTGAATCATGCATATGATACATATTCTGAATCGAAAACACCATCATGATATCTAAGCATATCTTATGCAAATCAGCATCGAACCATCATATGATATTACATAAAGTAATCAAAATTTCTTATTATAAAACTATCATGATAGCATGCTAAAAGCCAAATGATATTCCATCACATGAAATACCTATCAAGTAAGCAATCCGTAGCCAACCTAAGGCACATGGGCGATTTTCACAATATTAAAATCATCAATCATGCCATCACATCAAGCTCACTATGCACATGATTATGAATATGATGCACTATTTCATATCATATAAAAACGCAAAAGCAAAACAAGTTTATCGCACAACCAGTTAAGATATTTTGCATGACGGCTCTGATACCACTGTTAGGAATCGGTGCACATAATCATGTATTACACGCAGCGGAAAATTAAAATTTTATATCAACATATCATCCGATTCCGACAGGATCCATGCGAATTAAAACCTAACTAGTTTATAGAGATATACCTGTTCTTTCTTCGAGGTGAGCGATGTTTGATAATACCAAAAGTATGGTATCTCTACCAGTATCCACCGAGGAATTGATCAAAGAATCGCCCTTTCTCTAGCTAGAAGATACTCGGATGATCGAACTTTATTCAAAAGGACAAAAACTCGTTTTCTGCCCTTTTCGTAAGACTCACAAAAGCACAATATAGAGAAAGATAATTATATATTTTGAAGGTCACGCACGGCTAGCTTAAATACATTCATCTTATGAATGGATAAGATCTCCTTTTGTTATATTATCCCATAATCAAAGGCATGATTAGGCGTCGTCTTGCCTCAATCATGGCCATTTATATATCACATATATATCATTTACCATAAATGAATAACAATTAAGTGCATAGCCGATTTCCTCAAACCAAATCTTTACCCTAAATGAATAACAATTAAATGCTAAATATATATCACATATATATTTATATATCATATATATATATACGAATTATTATTCCATATATGAGTCTTCTCTATTTTGTATTATATTAAGGACAAATAAATTATCTCATAATTAATTTATCTATATGTTTACATCCCTATGTAAAATACAAATTGATTTCTTTGATCGTTTTCCTTTTGGTGTGACCCAGTAGGATCCATGTCACTTTGGCAATAGAATTAGAACTCATTCTAATTCTATAAATCATAAGCGGTACCTAGCAAATACATTAAGACTACCCAAGTGACATAGATAATAAGTATCTCAAATACGAATCATCATCCTTAAGCAGTAACTGCCCGTGTCAATTCCTTGTCGCATAATATCCTAAATAAGTTCAAGGTAGGAATGTGTCATCCTCGCAACTTATTTATTTCTTGATTCCAAAAGTATATCATAAATATGATTACTCTTAATCACATTGCATGCATTACGATATCACCTTTATCAAGGGGCCCGCGGATATTATCACTCATAAAAATGAGGGACAAAATATTCTTGATGAACATAATCCACTACACTGGTCACGCCTGTCGTAATACCACCCGTATAGTTACCTTTTACGGCTAACGTTGAGCGATACTAACAGACAAGCATTTCTAGTGTTGAAAAATGAACATCTCATATTATAGAATTCAAGACACGTATGAAACATTAATGACACAAACACAATCCATAATATGTTTCATTTCAGGTCTATCCGATATCATAATCTCTATTATATATCTGTGTGATTAAATTGATAACTCTTTATCAAATAGTTTGCAGAATATAACTATCATTTAATCCACACATTAATCTTAAACATGATAAGTAGTGTTCCATGCTAAGAATCAAGATTAAGGATAATTTAGAGTAAATATTATTTATTCCAATATGGAATTCTACAATCTAAGTCATCGACTTAAATGACCCATAAATAATTAATTTACTCAAGGAACAAAATGATTTAAATCATTCAATTCGTGAAAATAAAGAAAACGCAACAATATAAATGTTGGCTTCTTGATCACAATACTAACAAGATTATATAGATGTTATTTAGAAAGTTTTTTATAGATATATTAGAATTTTATAATATTGATGGTCAAAATTAAATAAAGTAAATTATGTTGATAGTTGAGATTAATTTACCATGGGCTCCAGAAATTATATATATGAAATTTGGAGTCAAAACAAAAGAAAATAAAAAATTTGGCCCATTGGTTAATTATAAAACAAAAATAAATGTGGTCCGATTCGAACCTAGCCTAACTAGATAATAGCCCAAACTACCCACCAGACCTAATAAATAACGACTTTCTCCATTTTTACTAGTTATATTGTGATTTTCTGTTTTTTCTTTTTTTTTTTAAAAAAAAATAGCTTAAACCGGACCGAAATCGGACCGGATTTTCGGTCGGTTCGGTGGTTTCGGGTCGGAACCGGCCGGTCCGGTCCGGTCTTCCCAACCTTGGCAATAATGTCATATAGTAGAGTAGTATTTTATTGTTTCATTCCAAAGTCTTTCTCTCTCCTCACGCCCAAAGCAAAGCCCTCGTCCTCGCCCAATTCACGCTTCTCCACAATCTCACCTCAGATTTGATTAAACGCGAGCCATTCAGCCAAGCACGCAAGAATACCAATCGGCGATGGAACGCCCGACTGCTTTTTGTCGATTTACCTTTTAATGTTTGTGAATGAGACAGCCCAACATCATGCGATGCAGCTAGCATGCACCGTGTAGTCGACGCACGCCTACGTTTCGCATATCGTCGATAGTTCTTTTTTGGGGGGGTGGGGGGGTATCAATTTTGTTTGTTTTAGAAGCAGCGCAGGCGAGGACGTAGCAGAAACGATGTCGCATCAAGTAGTGCAAGTGAAGAGGGATACGGTGGCACCATGCATTACGTGCCCTATCTGCAGCAAGCTCTTCCGCGAAGCGACGACCATAATCGAGTGTCTGCACACATGTATGTGCTTTGTTGCTATCTAATTCCATTTTCTCCGTCGTGGCTGTTTTTTTTTTTTTTTTTCGTTGGAGTTGGAATGTGTGGGTTGTGTCCCAATGGATGTTAATTTGGGATTTTTTTTCTCCTGTGGAGTTTCTTGGGATCTGGGTTTTCGTGTGTTTGTTTCGTATTGGAGTTCTAATGATCTGAATGGTCACTCGTATAATGGGTTATTATTGTTCCTTTTTTGTCGCTGATCTATGGTTTGGATTTTTTTGTGCGTTTTATTAATAATGTGCTGGATATGCGATTTGTTTTCATGTGGGAGAAGAACTTATTGATAAAACGTGAATGAACTCACATTTATATTGTTTGTTAAAAGGTGAATGCAACTGTTATACATGTTAAGATGTGAAATCTCAGTTTGGGCTTTTGGTTCATGGACATTTGTTTATCTAATTCTTGTCTTTTGGGTCTGATTATTGATGAAATTTGATTTTGGATCGTGTATGCACTTTGATTTTGGGCTTATTGACCTGTTGCTTCACATAACAATTAGAATAAGAACGGCATTGTTAGCAACATCAGACTGATATTGTTGGAATTTTCCTTTTGTAAGATTTTAGACATGACAACAAGAAACTGTATCCTTGGGTCTGATTGCTTAGTTATGACTTTAGTGTATGTGTTCTCATGAGCATTGGGTTAAAGATCATGCTGCATGGCCACAAGCGTTCTTGCCACATGTTGCTTGTCAGTACTTCTACTGCTTATTATGTGACTCTCTTAGCATTTCCTCTGTTAGTTTGAACGTCTGATCCGATGTCATCTCTGATATGTCGTTATTTAAAGTGAGCTGATGGTATATTGCATTCTAAACAAAATTATTTGGTATGCTGTGCAGTTTTTCTTCCAGGATTTGGGCTAATGAGTTACTTGTTCTGCGATAATAGTTTGCAGGAAGTGCATATCCAGAAAGCTCTCAGACGAGGAAATGGATTGCTGTCCAGTGTGCAAGATTGACTTGGGATGTGCTCCACTGGATAAATTGAGGCACGATTCTATTGATTTTTACGTCCATTTTTTTAGGGAATATCACACATTTACACGCCTACTGTTATTTCTTGTTATAAGATATGAGATAGTGAATCTATAAGATCCATTGATATAAGGTAGGTAACTCATTAATGTATAACCCAATTATGACTTAGTGAAGATTCTCATTTATGGCAAAGTAGTTATTACTTTGCACTCATATTTGGAAAGAAAGAAGAAACATTAGTCCTTTTATAAAGTGTTTTTACTGACTGTTATTGGTTCTTTCTGAAACAGGCCGGATCATAATTTACAAGACTTGAGGTCTAAAATAATCCCATCTAAGAGGGTTAAGGTGAAAACCCCTGAACAAGAAGTAGTGAATTCCTCTGTTACTCTACCCACCAAGAGGAAAGAGAGATCACTCTCACAGTTGGTGGTCGACACTCCTCAAGTGGCGGCCCAGAATGGAATGACTGGGAAAAGATCGAAATCTAGTTCTAGGAAATCATCAAGAGGATCAAGCTTCACGATAGAAAAGCTTGCGAAGCAAGAAGATGACTCTACTGAGGATCAAATAGATAGCCCTAGCTCGGGAGAGATGTTGGCCAAATTTAGTCAGAATCTGAGGCAGGTATGGGAGTTATTGGTCTAAAAGGCTTATTAAAACTCACGAGCGTTGTTTTTCAATAGGTACACCATAGTAACTTCGTTTCCTAGTACGAGTCTTCAGGGAATATATAACAACTCTATCATTGACCAATTGACAATTAAATAGTCTATTGTATTTTCATAGTTAGCTGGGTCATCATCCCTTAGTAGTGTGCAAAGAGATTCTCAGCATAAACCTTCCATAAATGTTAAGTCAAACACACAGAAGCAACAAAATGGGTATTCTCATTAAAAAATGTGTGATAACATATAGATCTACTTGCACTGACTACATTTGTGGGGTTCCATCCTATATCATTATTGACAATTGTAGTAGCCTTATCGATTTGGATATTGAGCTCTATAATTATTAGCCATCGATCTGGCAACAAATTTCTCATAATCTGAAAATGCATTTTTTTCACTCATAATCTGAAATTGTAGGATTCTGCTGCTAGTGACCCATCTAGTAACCTTAGTCCTGAAGAAGGAAAAGAGAACGGTTCTGAGCGTTGGGATGGTAAACTCGATCTTTGGAAGCCCTTAAATTGTTTGGTGGAAGTTGCTAATAGGAGCAAGTCTTCAAGGTTTGGCATTCAAGGGTCGGTTTCTAAATCAGAATCATTGGCTTCGCCCGACAGCAATGGACTTGCCACAAGTAAGAGTAGAAACAAAGATCTACTGAGACAGAAATCGAAAGTTAAAGACGAAAGGAACGATAATGACCTTGACGCCCATCCCGACTCAGAAAGGCTCAAGAGCTCACGTAGAGTCAGGCAGAAAAAATCGAGAAATTTCGGCGACTTTAGGGTTTCCCCTCAGGATTTGATCGACGCTTCATCTTCTAAATTTGACAGGAAAAATCTCCCCATATGGTTTTCTCTAGTTGCATCAGATGAACAGTGAGCTTTTCTTTTAAAAAAAGTTGTTCTTACACTTACGAAGGGCCCCTTCAAAACGGTCTCTGCCCTTCATAACCTCTCTTAATCGATGCATCTTTTTAAATAATCTTTCAGGGTTGGCGCTTCTCCACCCTTGCCTCAGCTTGCCTCGAGTTACCTAAGAATAAAGTAAGTTATCAGTTTCTGATCAATTCATTTTTGGTAAATTCTCAGTTTCTGATCTATCTTTATTGATTATTCTTTACAGGGATGGAAGTACACCTGTTTCATCCGTTCAAAAGTACTTAAAAATCAAGTTAGATCTCACCAGCGAAGATGAGGTATGGAATGGGTTTATTATCCCCTTTTCACATCACTCATTTCAGCTGAAAAAGTAACGAACTTTCTGAAACTATTGCACATCTCTTATTTGCAAAGGTCGAGATAAAATGTATGGGACAAACTGTTATTCCTACGCTGTCTCTCAACAACTTACTCGATCTATGGCTACAAACAACCACAGCTGAGAGAGTATCGACCAGAATAGGTTCATCGGCTAAGGATTTCGTGATGGTTTTGGGTTATGCCCGTCGTTCTAATGTCCCTTAGTCGACGCATGATTGATGCCGGCTGATTTTGCCAGAGCAAAAGAAAAGGTACAAGCTCATCCTTTTACTCTCTGATTATTCATTTATTACACGAGTCTTTTATATTTTGATTATTGCACGAGTGCATTGAACTGAAGAATGTGATGTAGTAGGGATTTTTTTTGTTGTTTCTTTCTCTCAAAAATATGCTTATTATTACAAACTACAATCTGTTGGAACGCACAATATGTCAGATCACAAGATGATGATGTATCGTTTTTTTTAATCTATTTTTAGTTATGACAATTGCTTCGTTCGTTCATTCTCGGTTGACTTTTCTGTTTGTATTGTGTTTATGAATCGGTTGACTGACTGTTTCCGCCATAGAAATAGAATGCGCATAGAGAAGAAAAAACATGCTTGGTGAGGAAATTAGATCATAACAAATCGTGATATATATAATAATATATATACTCTCATATTAATGGTGAGGCTGAGTTAAAAACTCTTATATTAATGGTGAGGCTGAGTTAAAAATTGCTTTTTGGTGTATCTATTAATCAATTAGAATTTTTTTCAAATTAATAATTAACATAAAAAAAATAAGAAACCATCCACTACCTTGCATATTGTCACATTTATCCTTCTGTTTTTAGTAATTGTTACTTGATATTTAATAAAGGATTTATTCGCATTTATCCTTCTGTTTTTAGTAATTGTTACTTGATATTTAATAAATGATTTATAAATTGTGTAGCACACGCATATGAGTGTGTAATTTAGACTAGTATATATAAATATTCAACTTCTGTCTGCTAAGCAAAATAAATTCGAGTTATTACGTCCTCCTAATCAAAGGAACCATTAACATTATCGTTGAAGTAAGAAAAGAATTAATTTCATCTTCTTTCTCCCTCTCATCACCATCATATCATGAAGGTGAATATCTCGAGCAAGAAGATGATAAAGCCTCTCCAACCAACCCATCAAACCCTAAGAAAACACAAGCAAAAGGTTGTATTGGCTTTGATTTTTCATGAGTCTTCATAATCAAAGAGATTTTTTCGAAGTTCATAAAGCACGAATGCTTCAAACACAATTCGGAAATTTTATTTAATACGGTGAAATCTCGACTTTAATGACCGAATGATGTAAAATCGACACAATTTCATCATGGGCCTTGGTTATCGACACAATTATTGATGTTAATCATGGAATAACGAAGAATTTTGATGAGATCTAAGCGGTAAACGTTTGCTATAAAATGGTTACTGGATAACACTTCATGCTTCCTGGGTAACAATTCATGGAAATATAATACCATATGTCTTGAAGTTTATAACAATTGTTTTCGCAAAACGAACATATGATGGGAAAATAATAACGACTCGTCACCAGTAAATAACACATGTAGTACCCAAGTAAGGCAAAGAGGAATAGATCGTAAAATGTTGGAAACACCCAAATAAAAATTGAAACCGCTCGAATCTCCAACGTAAATGACACAGTAAGGTTAAAATCGATGTCGATCTCTCATGTTACCAACGAAAAAAAATCTGAAATTTATCATGGAATAATGTGATTAATACAATTCAAAAATTTCGTTGAAAAACAGGTGAATCTCGACTTTAATGAACTAATAAGGTAGATTCGACTAAGTTTAATCACGAGTCATTTTAATTGAATGAGATTATTAATGTTGATAATGTGATAACGAAGAATTTTGATGAGACCTAATATTGGAACGTTTGTCAATTAAATAGTTGGTTGGTAACATTCCATTTATTCTGAGTAACAATTCACGCATTCTGGGTAACACATCATTAAGAACATTCTAGAAAGTTTCTAGATTGTAAGATAAATTAAAAATACAATAACTTAATATTACCATATTGCCTGCAAATAATACCACATGCCTTAAAAAAATAACAATATAAATAAAGCTTATAACACATTTGTAGCCAAGTACCACAAAATAGCTAATCAATGCCACATTACTATTTCGATTAATTTCGTTCATAAATTCATTTCGTTCGGATGCATAAGATTGACATTCATGGAAATAGATGATATGATGAAGCTAAATCACAAAATTTCTTAAAAGACACGTTTTGCGAATGTTGATATCAATATGTGAAAGTTGAGATAAAACATCATGTAAACATATAGCTCTTCCTTCACAACATATACTAGTATCTCTTTTAATGAGACATAACGTTACGAATTTTATCACAAACGTATTCAAAGTTCAAAATTAAACCAAAATATCATTTTATATCTCGTAAATCTGTATTTGATACATTCTCGAAGTTATTTGTTAAGGAATATTAACAGGATGATTCGTTAACGTCACCACTCACCAGTACCAGATTGCCCGCACGTAATACTAAATGTTTGCTATATAATAACAAAATGAACCTATTGAATAACGTGTTTACAGAAAATGCTACCACATAATAGGTTTCCAGTACCACATTACTAATTCGATTAATTTCGTTCATAAATGCACATTGTTCGAGATTTACAAATTAAGATCTTGTAAATGTATGATTGATGCATTTATCACACCAAATTACTTTGAAAGCTACATTGTTCGATTGAGGTGGATGATAGTGAATGTTCGAGGTCAATAGTAATTAAAAACATAGACTATTACTTTGTTCATTGAAACATCACATATGAATTTCAGCACGAATGCCATCAAAATTAAAAATTAAACCACAAATATCATTTTATATGTCGTAAATCTTGAAACATTAAGGTAACCCTGACTTAAACTTTAATCTCCATAAATACATAACCCTAAACTTTGGTACGATAACTACAGTAATATAAACAACTTTTAGTAACATATTTAACTAATGGATAACAGTTAAATAGTTATTAGTAACACATTTGCACTGATTTAGCAATCCCGCCCAAAATCCCAATCGTGGCATAAATCCCGCCCAATTAACCCAATCAATCCGCAAATCCCGCCCAAAATTTAGCACGTATAGTAAATCCATCCAAAACCAATATCCCACCCAAATTCGAAACAGTTCTGCTAAAAAAAATACCATATCAATACTTATGAAAAACAAAAACAGATCATAACATACCACTTTAGATATTCCAAGTAAAGCTACGATTTCATGTAGTAACAGTTTTATGCCTAATTATCGAAACAGGTCTGCTAAAATAATATCATATCAATAGTTATGAAAAACAGTAGAAGCACATAATATATCACTTCAGATATACCAAGTAACGCTTCAATTTCAGGTAGTAACAGTTCAATGCAAAAAATTAACGAAACATGTTTGTTAAAAAAATACATCAATACTTACGCACAGCAAAAATACGTCATAATATACCATTTTAGACAATCCAAGTAACACTTATATTTCATGTAGTAACAGTTCGATGCCAAAAATTATCGAAACAGGTCTGTTAAACAAAATCCCCCATCAATACTTATGAAAAAAAAATTAGGTACCAATAATCGACGAAGAAGTCGATTATGAGTTACCTCTTGTATCATGACCCACTTTGTTCTTAGTACCATATGTTGGACAAAAAATACCACATCTATACTTATTATAAACAAAACGAAGTCAGAAGATACCACTCCGCCGGACAAAAAAATATCGCTTACGAGTAATGGAGTAACATATCTTGGCACTGTTATAACGTTATGACAACCTAGTAACAATAATGCATGAAATAGTAACACGTATTCCAGATAAATCGATGCTGCCATACGACCTTCACACAACGTATGTTTTAGGAGGTGACGATTGTTTCAAAATTCGCAGAGCCTATGAAATGTCCAAAATATGGGTACCTTGAACACACACAGATAAGCTGCAATTGTTGTGAAAATCTACTTCGATTTGGCCAGATTTTTCTCGAATTGGAACCCATATAAAAATTCATTACAATTCTTACATCGTACTTCATCAATGCTAGAATAAATCCTACGTGACACGTCGAAAACGATTGGTTAATGGGGCAGTCGATTGTGCTCGATTCATTGTGAAAACTGGGTTTCGATTAGCCGAATAAATAAATATAAATCTGTCAAAACGTTTTACTATCGAGAAGTAACATATTATCAGTTTAAAGTAACGGTTATGGTTTTTACGGTAACAAGTCGTCGCATCTCTGTAATACCCCTTCAGAGAACACTTTATGAAGGGTATTTTAGTCAAAACATAGTTTGAGACTTTACCTTTAAATTTTTCAAACAAAAGATCCTTAAAACTAAATAAAAATTTGACAGGGTCTGATCACTATATTTAAAATTGTATAGGGCATGAACCAAGTCGTCCCTTTATTAAATTCAAAGGGCTTGGACTGCGCTTTCCATTTATTAAAGGGTTAATTCACTTTCAGGCCCTATTAACATGTTTGGATTTGGATACAGGCCCTACTAGAGTTTGGGTTAGGAATAAGGACCAACTTTTCGAAAAATTAAGTGGTCAGGCCCTAAAATGACGCAAAAGACATATTTAACCCTGACATATGCCAAAATTACGTTGTATACCTAAATAATCCGTTCCAGCCAATTATAACAGTTCGGCGCTGAAAAAGAACGCTTCCTTTCACTTGGATAACAACAGTCTTGTATTGAGTATCATATGTCGTCTATTTAATAACAAATGACGTCGTAGAAGTAACACAACATTCAAATATAATACCGATTCCTGCAACATCATTTGTTAATGTGTTACTGCAGGAATCGGTATTATTTTTGAATGATGTGGTACTTCTGTGACTTCGTTTGTTACTAAATAGACGCCTTATGGTACTCAATACAAGACTGTTGTTATCCAAATGAAAGAAAGTATTTTTTTAGCACAAAACTGTTATAATTGTTCTTGAACCCTCCACCCGACCATCCCTCCTGTTTTCTTAGACAGAAAATTTATCATTATAGGGAGCAATGCTCGATCAGTGGGATCGATAGTCCGATGCAATAAATATGTCTGTTAATAACATTTTACTGTCGATAAGTAACGTCTTATGACGTTAAAATAACACTTACGGTTTTTCGGTAACAAATCAGTATAATTGTGTAACAGTTATAATTGTTCTTGAACCCTCCACCCGACCATCCTCCCCCTGTTTTCCTAGACAGAAAATTCATCATTAGAGGGAGCAATGCTCCTATAATGGGTTATCAATTTTCAATCTCGAAACGTGTAATAAGATCGAAACGCTAATGATTCGATCTTTTATAGGAGAACGCTAATAATATACGGTTTAGGGTTTATGGTGTAATACCGCATGATGGAAAACAAAACAAGGTGTTAACAATCGACTGTGCTCGATCAGTGTGAAAAATGGGATTCGATAGTTCGATGTAATAAATATGTCTGTTAATAACATTTTACTGTCGATAGGTAACGTCTTATGACGTTAAAGTAACACTTGCGGTTGTTACGGTAACAAATCAGTAGAACTGTGTAACATAAAACTGACGTCAAATACCATTCAGAAATCACTTTTATTAAGGTTAATTTCGTCAAATCACAGGTTTGGGTCCTTTTCACTTAATTTTTGAAAAAATAGGTCCTTAAAACTAAAGAAAATCCTGACGGAGCCTGATTCCTAATTTTAAAATGTCGTAGGGCCTGACACAAAATTTGCCCTTTATTAAATTGAAAGGGCTTAATTTTTTTTTTCTCGTCATAAGTGGATCGGCAATTTGACGACTTAAAAGCCTTGCGTTCTAATGCTAAACTAACTTTGAAAATCGAAGTAATATTAAGACAGGTCGTGTCACCTCCTCTGTCCTCTTCTCAATGAATAATATCTTGCACGGATTTTGATACAAAATAGCTTTTGATCTAATTAAGTTTTAAAAAGCCAATTAAATTATGTGAAAATATATATTTGGACATAGACGTTGTTAATCTGATCAATCAAAGACTCAAACTCAATACAACGATCTGGTCGAAACTTAGTTAAAATATATATAGACATATTCTTCTAATTGAAATCCGTAAACAATATAATAAAATAACGCCACCGACAGGAGTCGTCAATATGTCAGCAACAACTGGTTTTTGCCAGATTTGGTTTTGCCATAAAAATCAAATTAAACAAGGCAAATCAAAAAAACAGGAAAATGATTCCCACAGTTAAAAATAGTAAATATCTTATACTAAAAATAAATCCTATCATCCATCCATTCCATCCAGTATAAAAATATCTGAAATGATAAAAATCTCATCCCGGTGGGGTCATATTATATTTTTTTATTTTATCTTCACACTTGATTTGCTCCCCAACTCATCCATATCCACAAAGCTGATGATATTATATTTGTTTTCATACTTCCACTTCGGGTTCTAGACCCTTCCAGCCTTAATATAAAACCCAGTTCGTCCAAAAAATATTAGGAGAAGAAAAGAAATATTTGTAAGAAGTTTCCATATTTACATTTGATCCTTTTCTCACCTTACTAGTCGGCATAGTTAGAGAGCAAACCTAACAGTAATGTGTTCGAAGATTGAAGAGTTGGTATGGCTCAACGGTAAAGTAGTTGTAAGAGAACTGATCTCATCAGATGAGCATACAAACATGCCACTATGGCATCGCCCCTTCGAACAAGAAGAAGAAATCTCAGATATAATTGGCTTTGCTCCATCAACACCAATACGAATGTTTGAGCCCATCACCAACACTTTCACAAAAAGGAGTAAGAAGCGAAAAGCCCTAAATGATGATGATCATAAAGATCACTTACTTCGGTTAGTAACTATTCTTTTTTTTTTTCTTTTTTAAAATTTTTCCTTGTAGTTTTAGAGCCTCTTTTTTGAGCTTATTTCCCTGTTTGTTTGATATGCAGTGGGACGAGCCCAAAATAATAAATGCATTGTCGAGGTTTAAGGGGCGAAAGAAGAGATGATTGTTCGGTTTTCCCTTTAGTAGTTAATTATTGAAGGGATGGACAGTAAGTGGTATTTATGTTATAATTGTAAGATGTAACTTAGTGCAATTTTCTCATCAGATGCAATACTCGCGTGAAACTAATATTTGGCAAAGATGAACTTACATACAGCAATACAGTCCCAAAAGAAAAGAAGAGATATTTGGAAATGGAAGAGTCCATCTCTCGCATAATTGATAGGCTGGGGAGTGTTTGTAAATTATGAATATGCTCAAAATCGGCGAATAAGAGATTGATGAGACAGCGACCTTTCGTTGGAAAAAAAAAAATTGATGAGAGGAAAGAAATGCATAGTACTATTTATCACCCCTTTTTTACTTGTTAACGCCCCTAAAGGGCTGAAAAAAAAACATTTTGCCCTTATGTTATTTAAAGTAATTTAAATAAAATAAAATATAATAAACAGTAAAAATTGCTATTGAAAATCCTTTATCACACAACACTTTTCAAATCATACATCCAAATCAGAAAAAAACAGAGAAAATTCAAATCGCAATGGATCGGCGACAGGGAAAGGGAAATGGGGTGTTCTCACGACTGGTAAGTGGTAAGCAAATTGTCGTAAAAGTCATTCGTACGTAGATAGATTGTCGAAAACGGGTCGGAATAGGCTGAAAAAACGGCAGATCGAAGGTAAAATAGGGCCGAAACTCGGCACGATCGAAACACAATTTCGGTCGGCCAAGTGACAGCCGAAACACGATTTCGGCCGTAATAGTGGCGGCCGAAATCTTGCTTCGGTCGCGACTTGACCGACCGAAATTGTGATTCGGTCACGCAAGAGCCGGCCGAAATCACGTTTCGGTCGGCTCTGGTCCGGCCGAATTTGTTTTTCGGTCGGATCTGAGACGGCCGAAATGACGTTTCGGTCGGCTCTGTTCAGGCCGAAATTGTCGATCGGCTCTCCTTTTTTTAAATAAATATCTAATTACAGGCCAAGGGTGGGAAGTCCCTATTCGAAGGGAGCAGCAAATCCCCCCCGTTGGAGGGATCTGGAGAGCGTCACACGAGGACGCGTGACGTTGATGCATCCGTTCGTAGAGAATGGGAGGAGGAGAGGCGGCAGCGAGCGGCTGCTTCTCATTCCGTATATGCGGATTACGATCCGCATGCGGATGATGACGTGCCCTACGATGCAGCATCGTTTCAGTCATCCGACGACGATGTGATACCGGCCTCCTCAGGTAATTCCCTTCTCCAGTATAAACTGACTTGCGATGTCGTGTCTTAATATACGTAAAAAAATTAAATTTATTTTTGGGTTATTCGTAAAAAATGAAATGGGGAGCAAGCGATCCAGGGTCGTAGATGATGATTCCTGGAGGGTGCAGGGGCCACAGTCCGGTGTTCCAGAAGATAGCGAGGTGATCCCTAGTTATCTGGGGCACATCGCACCCCGCATCTGGATGGGTGAGGAGGAGAGGCCCCTGCTGAAGTGCAAGCAGCGGGCGTTAGTGCTTCGATCGCTTAAGCAGTGGTACTCCAATTCTCGCCGGAGACGCAGAGTCAGATCGATGGCACGGGGCTTAGGCACCTCATAGATGCCATGGTGGGTCACTTGGACCAAGCCTCTTCTGTGCGCTTTTGTGGAGCGCTGGCGCCCGACACGAACACCTTCCACATGCCATTCGGGGAGATGACGATCATGCTCCACGACGTCGAGCAGATCCTGGGTATCCCGATCGACGGGGCGACGATCGGGCACCCCAAACGTCGGCGATGGCAGATCGCGGCGAGGGAGATTATGGGCGTCTCCGAAAACGTGCTCAGGGGTTCTTGGAGAGGCGGTGGGGTTGCGTCGAAAGACGTGATGCAGAGGATGCGGGGGGTCGGCCGGCGGAGTTTCAGGCCATCGCTTGGTTGTGGATTCTCTTGAGGTCGACGTTGTTCGTTGAGAAGAGCGGGACCCGTGTGAAGCCCGACATCATGCACGAGCTCTATCGCTCGTTGGCCTAGCCAATACTCGTGGAGATCGACCACTCTTGCTTACCTTTATCGCCAGCTTGGACTCGCAAGCCGGGCGGATTCGATGGGTGTTACTGGGTGCCTCTCGTTACTCCACGCGTGGATCTACGAGTACTTCCCATATTTCGCCCACATCGTCTCCCCCATCATGTGGAGCCTGGCCAGGCATGATCACGCATGTGGTCTGTATCTCAGTACGAGCGGTCGGGCACCGTTTGATTGAGATCCGCCGTCAGCTAGATGTCAGGACTGCGAGCGAGGTATATTAACAATTTATATTCTATATTGACGACAATTATGTAAAAATTGTGAATTGTTATCAGGTTGCTTGTTTGCCGTACGGTCCCGATCCAGCGGCGCAGAACCTGAGGACTCTTTTCATGGGCTGGGTTAGATATCGCGAAATCGTTGAGCCCTACGCACCCTCGAGAGTGTTGCGCCAGCTGGGTTACGTGCAGCTCATCCCGCCGCCGATGAGTCCGCCACAGAAGGCGGTCATGCCAGCAGACCCGTCGAGGTATAAGGTGCACTATTCTGCCGATGCAGCAGAACATACTTGGCGGCAGTTCCCGTACGTGTACATCCTCAACCTCTCGTACATCAACCGGGCCGCCGCAGAGTACATTGGTGAGACCGTTGCAGGGTACATGGACTGATATGAGCGGCATTCTCATCCTCGCCTGCTTTCGTTGGAACGAGGATCTTCATCGAGCGGTATACCGCCGCGCAGCCACGTCGACTATGTACGTAATTAAATGTGATTTGGATTTTTTATATTTATATGTTTAATCACTTTTTATATGTATCATTTCTGTGTACAGTGGTACAGCTCGATGTACACCTTGACTAGCGATATGCTAGCTACGATGCAGCTTGACGGGTCGACGCATACGGAGCAGTACAGAGACAGGCTGGGCGAGCTGAACGACCGTTGGCGCAATGCCCCATGACGTGCTTTTATTTTGTTTATGCTTCCTTTATGTATCAGACGCGCCTTTTTATTACAAAATTTATATGTCTCTACTGTTTATGTTTGGAATATTAATATTACAAAATAATAACAACAAAAAATATTAGTATTACAAAATATAGTAATAATACAAAATAATTACAACAAAAAATAATACTACCTCCGTCCCACTTATTTCTTCCCATCTTTCTGTTTCGGGCGTCCCACATAATTCTTTCCATTTCCATTTTTGGTAAAAAGTTATTGCAATAATTAAACTAATTACACCATTTATATTAAAAAGACTTCTTAATTTGCGTGCCCACTAATAAGTTTTCTCTCTCCATATCTTAAAAGTGTACTATAACATTAAAATAATGTAGTTTCTTAATCTCTGTTCCCACTAATCTTTGGGAAGAATTAGATGGGACAGAGGAAGTACAAAATAATAACAACAAAAAATATTAATAACAAAAATATTAATAATACAAAATAATTACAACAAAAAATATTAATATTACAAAATAATAACAACAAAAAATATTAATATTACAAAATAATTACAACAAAAAATACTAATAACAAAAAATATTAATAATACAAAATAGTTACAACAAAAAATATTAAAATTACAAAATAATAACAACAAAAAATATTAATATTACAAAATAATAACAACAAAAAATATTAACAACAAAAAATATTAATAACACAAAATAATTACAACAAAAAATAATACAAAATAATTACAAATTATAAAGCTGCACCAGGTGCCTCCAGTGATCGAATCGACTCTGATATCTCATTTCCCAACCGGCAACTCCACGATCACGATACGTCAACCAGTACGGATGTAACATGGGCATAGGAAAATCAGGGCATAAATTAAGTCTAATGTAATGCTGATAATCGTCTACAAGGTGCGCCATGACGATCGTATGTATCGGTCCAGTAGCAGTCATTTCCTCTATGATCTTCCTTGCCTGGCTGCTTAACCCACTCGTCTGGCGGTGTCCCTCGGGATACTGTATCAGAGGGTGATTGTGCATGGATTTCTCAGGTGGGCCCGTACGAATGTATCATTCCTAGATCCTCCTGGGCTATGAGTAGAAACGGACACCTGCACTTGTTAGACTTCGACCGCCTCTCCAATTCATCCTCGTTGCCTCTATAACGTTCTCCGCGAGAACATCTAATCAACTTTTTCGTACCGCATTTCTTATGCGACGAGATAATCACCTCGAAACCAAGAGCAATAGCGACGCCTTTCGCCCAGTTAATGGCTTTCACGTCGGTCGGAAATCATCCTCCTTGGCGGAAATGCTCACTGTAATTTACCCCGTCGCCGATAAAATCCTTCAGGATGTGGACATCCCTCTCGTCGTCTGAAAAAAAAAATTTAAGCAGTCAAACTGAAATTTCGTCCATTTATAGAGGCGGCCGAACTGAGATTTCGGCCCTGCATGAATTTCGGCCGTTTCCGCTCCGGCCAAAACAGAAATTCGGCCTCCACAGCTCCGGCCGAAACACAATTTCGGCCCGCACAGGAGCGGCCGAACAGTAATTTCGGCCCTTCTGTGCAGGGCCGAAATTTTTTTCGACCCCCACATGGTGCGGCCGAAATTATGTTTCGGCCGGTCCTTTGGGGGCCGAAATTGTGTTTCGGCTTAGCCGAAATTTCGAAGGTGATCGAATGGATGTTCGATAATTCATCTACGTACGAACGAATTTTACGAAAATTTGCGTACCAGTCGTGCCAATAGACTCTTTCCTTTGCCCTGTCCCTTTACCTTGTTGTCGATCCATTGCGATTTGAGTTTTTTTTGTTATGCTAGAGTCTGATTTGAATGTATGATTGCGATATGGAAACTGTTGTATAGAAAAGGACTTAGAAATTTATATTCAAAAGGGCAAAATGGTCTTTTTCAGCCCTTTAGGGGGCGGTGACTAGCAAAAAGGGGGCGGTGAATAGTAATCCAGTTAATAAATTGAGGTAAAACTTTACTTAAATTCCTATTTGGCAAATTATCTATCACATAACTCACATGTCAGAGAAAAAATATTACTTAACTCCTCGTTTTACTGTTTGTACCAATTTCTTCAGTCACACTGTACCTTTCCATGTTTGTATTATGTACCACAGTACGTTGATATAGTGTACCTAAATGTGTTGTAAGGTGTACCTGCGGCGGATCAGACACCAATCTGTCAAAAAATTAGGTACAGTGTAACAACACATTTAGGTACATTATAGCAACGTACTGTGGTATACAATACAAACATAAAAAGGTACAACGCCACTTCAAAATGTAGTACGAACAGTGAAACGGGGAGTTAAGTGATATTTTTTATTGGAGAGTTATGTGCTAGAAAGTTTGCAAATAGGGATTTAAGTGAAAGTGTCCCAACATAAACTAATCGTATAAGGAGTATATTCTTGCTTGTATAATTGTATTGATCTTCTGATGTGATAGTATAATCTCTTTCTATTAATTACTTTATCTTTATTGGACTGTTATCCACTAATTATTTTTTCATCCACGATTTTAATTTTGAGCATTAGGTAGGTAGATTTCGAATATTTAATTATGGGGAATTCCACTTAGTACCCATGTGTTTTAGGCTTTTTCAGCTGGTGCCCGAAGTTATTTTCAATTTCGGAAGGTACCCCTGTATTTAAGCCTTTTCTAACTGGTACCCAAAGTATTTTTCGATTCCATATGGTACCCATGTGTTTAAGGCTTTTCTAACTGACATTCAAAGTGTTTTCAAGGTAGATACCCCAACTTATAACGTCGTGATTTTAAATGACTAAAGGCGAGATTTTTTTAGGTGTAAGCCTTGTTTGTTGCTAATGAAATTCTATAAATGACTAAAAAAGGTTCCGACACCTAAAAATCACATTTGTAGCTTTTTAAAATCACGACGTTATAAGTTAGGGGCATCTACCTTGAAAACATATTGGACGCTAGTTGGAAAAGCCTTAAACACATGAGTACCATCTGGAATTGAAAAATACTTTGGGTACCAGTTGAAAAAGTCTTAAACACAGGGGTACCTACCGGAATTGAAAATAACTTTGGACACTAGCTGAAAAAGCCTAAATACAGGGGTACCAAGTGGAATTCCCCTTTAATTATTTTTAGGCCGAACCATGCATCTTGATTGGGCCTGCATGTTTGTTAATGGACTTTCTTAGCGTTTTCAGGCCCATTATTGTCGGCCCATTTTAAAAATTGTATGCTTTCAACAAACAGATGACATTGAGCTCTATATTTTGTAATGTTGAAGAATTCATTGGATCAGATAAGCCCTAACTTCGGGCCAATGAGGCTCGGCTCTAGTGGCCAAGCTGAGGCATCCAAAGTTCATGTGATTAGGAGGTCAGGGGTTCGAACCCCACCTCCCACATGACTTTGGAAAATCCCCATGGGCTTAGGCCCATGACTATCGTTGTTGGGTGGGTTTGGGATGTATTCATCTGACCCCGGGGATTAGTCCCGCCTCTGGAGTGTGTGGCGATTAGCCCATAGCCGGGCAGTGTGGGGATACCTCGGGACCGAAAAAAAAAAAAAAAAAAAAAAAAAAAAAAAAAAAAAAAAGATAAGCCCTAACTTAGAAGCCCCATTTCTTTCTTTCTCTTCAAGACAGCTCTTTTTTCTTTGTTCATATCAATTTCAGGCTAATCGTTTCGAATACCTCAATCCCCGAACCTAAATCCGAAGCACCACCACCACCACCACCACCATGGGCCAAGGCACACCGGCGGCCTCAACCGCCACCCTCCGTCCGACCGTAAATCCTCCGACGATTCGAAAAAGGAAAAGAAGTACGAACCAGCAGCCCCGCCGTCCAGGGTCGGACGCAAACAGCGGAAGCAGAAGGGTCCCGAAGCTGCGGCTCGGATACCGAACGTAACCCCTCTGTCAAAGTGCAAGCTCAGGCTCCTCAAGCTAGATCGCATCAAGGACTACTTGCTGATGAAGGAAGAGTTTGTGGCGAATCAGGAGAGGTTGAAGCCCCAAGAGGAGAAGACCGAGGAGGATCGGAGTAAGGTCGACGATTTGAGAGGATCTCCGATGAGCGTGGGGAATCTCGAGGAGTTGATCGATGAGAATCACGCTATTGTTTCGAGCAGCGTGGGGCCGGAGTATTATGTGGGGATACTGTCGTTTGTTGATAAGGATCAGCTGGAGCCTGGCTGTGCGATACTGATGCATAATAAGGTCTGGCTATTTATTTATTCGTGATGGTTTTATGTGGTGTATATGCATTGGAAGAGATGCAGTTAGATTTCTTACTTTCGCTGGTTTTACTTGGGATTCTCAATGCTATATAGGTCTTATTTTGTTATATGAGGCGAATGATTCTTGGTCTGTGAGTCCGATGTTTAGCTGAAATGCAAGATATTCTTAGCCGGCTCCAATGAGCAAGCTGTTGTTCAATTGAACTCAGTTTGAGAAGCATTATGATTTCTGTATCTGGACCAATTGGAGACTGCCTTTTATGCTCCGACGGGTTCGTAATTATGTTTAAGGAATTTGGGATCATGATTTGGTAGTTGATGCCATATTGGTTCTTAATGTGCTTGTCTCTTCTATGCTTTCATTTGATTGCGATTTGCGACGCTTATATATATGAATGGATGTGCTTGTAGAAATAGGGTTCTTGGGATTTTTTTATTGTTTGATCTTGTAAACTTGCTCATGAGTTCGTTTTGGACAATTGCAGATACTCTCTGTTGTTGGATTGCTGCAAGATGATGTCGACCCGATGGTGTCTGTGATGAAGGTTGAGAAAGCTCCATTGGAGTCGTATGCTGATATTGGTGGTCTTGATGCCCAAATCCAGGAAATTAAAGAAGCTGTTGAACTTCCATTGACTCACCCCGAATTATACGAAGACATTGGTATCAAACCTCCCAAGGGTGTCATACTATATGGAGAGCCTGGAACTGGGAAAACACTACTTGCAAAGCTATGCTTAGTCTGTTGTTATAGCTCTTATCTTATCATCAAAGGCACACATTATCTTCTATTCCCAGTAGGCTAGGCCTGCCTATATCTGATTTGAGCCTATCAAACGTGCCTCTCCCTCTTGTTTGAGATGTTGGGTCAAGTATAGTTATTTAACTCGTCTTGAATCGATTTTTATGGAAATAAGAATCCACATTGTTCCTTGCTTCTCCATATAATTTCGGAACTCTCTTGAATGCACTTAATCGCTGCAGGCAGTGGCTAATTCAACATCAGCAACGTTCCTCCGTGTTGTTGGAAGCGAGCTAATCCAAAAGTACCTGGGTGACGGTCCTAAACTGGTTAGAGAGCTCTTTAGAGTCGCCGATGACCTCTCACCATCCATAGTCTTCATCGATGAAATTGATGCAGTGGGCACTAAGAGGTAAATCTCAATGATAATAGCAGCTGTTTCATCAAGTAAGTTACATTCGTTGCGTACGTCACTTTGTTTTTTTTTTTTCTCAGGTATGATGCCCACTCTGGAGGAGAACGTGAGATTCAGAGGACTATGTTGGAACTGCTGAATCAGTTAGACGGTTTCGACTCAAGAGGAGACGTGAAAGTAATCCTCGCAACTAATAAGATCGAAAGCCTCGACCCAGCCCTACTTAGGCCTGGTAGAATCGATCGTAAAATAGAGTTTCCTCTTCCCGATATCAAGACAAGGAGGCGCATATTCCAGGTTATTTTTTCGTATATCTAGGCTTTGGTACCATGGGAAAAATTACATTGACATATGGGGTATCACGATATTTAGATACATACGTCGAGGATGACGTTGGCTGAGGATGTGAACCTTGAAGAGTTTGTCATGACGAAAGATGAGTTCTCTGGGGCTGACATTAAGGCCATTTGTACTGAAGCTGGTCTGCTTGCTTTGAGAGAGCGTCGTATGAAGGTAATGAAAGCTTAAGCCTTTATTTTTACTGGTTAGATTTCTTAAATGAGTCTGTTGAAGATTTTGTGGAGCATTAATTGAGACTTCTTTTGTATGTTTCGATTGTTTTAAGGTTACGCATGCTGATTTCAAGAAGGCAAAAGATAAGGTTATGTTCAAGAAGAAAGAAGGCGTCCCTGAGGGTTTATATATGTGATGTTATATGTCGTTTCTGTTTCCATCTATGGAGTTTCTGTTATTTGCTGCACGTTTCGCTTTGCAATGATTTGGGATCGTAGACTGAATTCTATGTGGAATGGAATTTTAAATTATATCCCATTTGAGATGGGTTAATATAGCTAGCAGCAGCTAATGTAGTTATGAAGCTCAAAACTTTGATCCTACGCAGATCAAATTCAGAAATATTCGTTCAAGCATGTAGCACGCCTAGATAATGAATTTCTACACTGAAATTAATCTTTAAAACTTCACAACTGAGTGTTATTAGAATGTCTCGTTGATCAAATATGCAACATTCTACAACCGAAATCCTAAAGATTAAGAATATGCTCAATTCCGACAGGACGAGTACATGCAACACTAATCAATATGAGGTATCCGAGCTCCACAAAGGGAAGAGATTCCATTTAAGGGAAAGAGGAGAGACCTTCAAAGGTGTATGTAATGTAAACTTCCAAAAATGGAAGACAAAACTCCCACGTAAACAGAGAAGAACAAAAATAAAAACTAGACTAAACTACAAATGAGACTACGAAAAAATGGCTTGTGTAGATTTAAGGATTCGTGGAGAGTTAAGTATGAGAAAATAGGTCTTGTGTATAGTCGTCGTCAATGGTGTGTTATTGCTCGTTCTTGTATTAAAATAGGCGTATGCCATGCGTGATTCTTTTTTCATTTCTAAACTATAGTGAATGGTCGCCAGAGTTGTAGAAATTATTTGGTCACAGATATTCAAAACAAACTTAAACGACATTACACAGAAGCAACACAAACTTCGTACAAAGATAAACCTAAGAAAAATCAAACCAAACGAAAACAAAAACACTCAACAACAGTGGAAGAGACGCAGATAAACGTCAACGACTTCAAGGACTCGGCAACACGCCAGCACCCACACCACCACCGACGCCGCCTCCGCCGCCAGCACCCACACCACCACCGACGCCGCCCCCGCCGCCAGCACCACCACCAAAGCCGCCTCCCAGACCTCCCAGACCACCAAGCCCACCTCCGGCGCCGCCGAGTCCGCCTAAGCCACCGCCGCCAAGACCTCCTAGACCGCCGCCAACAGGATAAGTTCCTATTCCTCCTCCCAAACCACTGAAGCTTCCAATCCCCCCAATATTACCGCCGGAGCCCACACCTCCACCGACGCCGCCGAAAGGTATGCCGTTGCCCCCCACGCCGGAGTAGCCACCAACGCCGCTGAAAGCATTGAAGTTCTTCTGATCGCTGAGGCCCGAAGAAGCTGGTAAAACCCTAGCTGCTGCTGCGCTTGTGATTACAAAGAGGGAAATGAGTAGGAAAATGGTTTCTGAAGAAGCCCACTTATTCGCCATTCAATATTTTTCTTTATTTTTCGCTGTGATTTAGGGTTTACTGAGTTTGGAAATGGTGAGCTGAGGCTGCTCTCTTTTTAAAGAGGAGTTGAATTGAGTGGTTGAGGCCATTTAATG
The DNA here is from genome assembly GCA_027422505.1 of Craterostigma plantagineum. Lineage (NCBI taxonomy): Eukaryota > Viridiplantae > Streptophyta > Magnoliopsida > Lamiales > Linderniaceae > Craterostigma > Craterostigma plantagineum. The sequence continues at coordinate 6,614,310 of JAPQWV010000013.1, read as the reverse complement.
CCAAGAATCATCACTTTGCTTCATATCTGTACGTTCTTAATCAAACTTGGGTTTTGAACTCGGGGATGGTCAAATTTAGCTTTTCCTTTTTGATTAATGCATGCATGAGAATGGATATATGGCTTATAATATATTGTATGTACTATATATATCGATTTGTTTTTTGTGTTCGTAGTTTTACGTTTGAAGTCTAATCACGTAACATACAAGGTTAAGTTGGTGGAGATTGTATTATTTTTAAATGTTATATTTCAAATATGCTCAGTTACTCATGTCTTGGCTGACTGATTCATAATCTGTACGTTAATGTAATGTTTTTAAATAGGTGGTCTGTGAGGATTGGTACACCAAGATTTGTTTTGTCTTGGATAGGGAGATCAATTCATCTAAAAGTTTAACTTTTAGAAGTGTATTATTTGTAAATTTTTATATATTGTATTTCCAAAAGAATCCTTACACGCCCGATTAAGTTCACTCCGACAAGAATTTAAATTTATTTTCGACTATACAGTGGCTAATGACTAATATCTTAACATAATGTGTATGGTCTCAATAGTCAACGACCACGTATGCTAAACTAATATAGAGTATGGGAAGTACTTTAGAGTTTATTTTCATCTATTTTTAGGTAGATAAACGAGTGCCTTTATATGTAATTTATGTATTATGTATATTCAATGCTTTTCCTCAATTGGCTTTACAATGAATCGGTAGATCACAAGATGCGTGAATTAATAAGTGTAACAAGAAGTAAAAGAAAAATCAAAGTTCATTATTAACTTCATGCACATGGCTTTGCAGGATTCAAGATATTAAATGGTAAACTCACATGCCCAAAGTTCATGTGAAAATAATGCTTTGAGTAAATTCATTGATCACTGATCAGAAATTCCAACCGTTGATTAATTAAATGTTCTCTTTTATTCCTGGGTTGGTTGGTTGTATTTTTTATTGACTGGAAGGAAATGAATAAAAGTAAATAAATACATCACTTACTGTGGCAACTACCGCAGTAGTAAATAGAATTTAAATTTATTTATTGCAATTTGATCAGAGAAGAGATCAAATGAGGTGTCCCCTCTCACTGAAGCAAAGCAGTTGATATCGATCAATGAATCCCAACCACATTTGACACTGTCGTACGGACGTTTAAATTTAATGCATCACCATAATGTTATTTTACGTGTCACATATATAGCTGGAAGTTGTAAAATAATCACGTAACAATATTTATTTCTCTCTGCGCCTCAATTAAATAAGAAGTAACCAGACTCCTTTTTATTCTGTATAAAGTAATAATAAGTTAGCCATTGTGTCATAAGAATATGATGTAAAACGGAGAAACACTGGTAATGCTTTTGGATACATTAGCATAGTGGTTGGGCCGTGCAAAAGCCCGAGACAATATTGAAAAGCCCAATAAATGGACGGGTCCGATCTAATTGCCTGCCATTCTAGGGACATTTAAGTAAAATGAAGCTATTACAACAAATAATAGAAAAATATTTCGTTTCTGAATTAAAAGTGAGAATTCCTTGGCTGCCAAAAAATATTATTTAAAACTGAAAGTTCAATAATTCATGATTAAAACTATACAATAAGCTAAAACTGAATTAGGCTATAACAATCTCGTACAAAAATGCCTATGAATAAGTATTGAAACTTAGATTAGGCCCGTCAAAGTTCACCACCACATTAGGAATAAAAGCTCCAATTCATCTATTCTACTATATCTAAGTGTGTGGGCTAAGATAAACTGTCAATTGTTCGGTATCAATTGACCAATCAACTTTTTCTACATCTATTAAGATAAAAAAAAGACTTATTAAACCACATACCTTCCATAACCTCATAATAACTACCAAATGCTATTTTTAGTATATTACTTCTTAAAATTATTTAATAATAATTAACTTTATTTTATTGCACACACGTAGGGTGTGCCAGAAATACTAGTGTCAACTAAGGACCTCTTTAACAAGAATTTGATGTAAAGAAGAAGAACAAATTTTACTAATTAAATGTGAAATACAGTATTACTCATTAGCTCGATACAGACAAATATATATAAGCTAGCTTAAAACTATGAAATACCCAAAATAACCTAACTTATAGAATCGCCAATGATAACAACGACTACAACGGGCATATCATAAAGACAAAAAAAACTTATTTCTGAACTGCTCCTCGTCTTGTGTTCTGCTCAACCTCCTTATCCTAATCAGCTTTACGATAATAATCCTCATCACCTTCAATCATCTAGTTTGATGATTTAATATCCCCCCCACCCCCACCACAAACTGGGCAGCATATATCCGTTACAGACATTTTACATAAGAGCTTTTTAATTCTCAAACCTAGTTTACACTTAGTGAAAATGTCAGCCAATTGATTTGCACTAGATATTGGTAGAAGCCTGATGGAGCCTGTCTGCACATAGAGCCGGCAATATTACCCGCGGCCCGCGGGGCGGGCTCCAATTTTTCAGGCCCGCCCCGCGCGGGCCGCGGGCTTCGGCGGGGCGGGGCCGCCAATAATAAATAATATATATTAATTGATAAAATCAATTATATATATTTATATATAAATTATATAGTTTTTTATATTTTTTTGGTAAGATTTTATAATTTATAAAATTAAAAGATAAATTAATTAATAGTTTCTGAAGTTGAAATATATTAAATATTTTTTTATTTATTTTTTTGATTTTAGGTTTTTTTATTTTTTAATTTATGCGGGCTAAGCCCGCCGGGCCCGCAGCCCGCCAGTGGGCGGGCGCTGGCCTAGCTTTCTTAAGCCCGCCCCGCCCCGCCAGTGGGCGGGCTACGGACCGGCCTGCCCCGCCGGCCCGTTTTGATAGGTCTATGTGCACATGATGCCTAATGAAATGAGCATCAATCTCAATATGTTTCGTCCTTTCATGGAACTTTGGAGTCATAGCAATATGTATCGCTATTATTATGACAGAAACTATTGGAACGGAAGATGATTGAAATCCAAAGTCCAAAAGTATCTGCTTGAGCCAAAGAATTTCTGCTGTAAGCGAACCGAGCGCCCTATATTCTGCTTCCGTAGACGATCTTGAAACTGTATTATGCTTCTGCACTTTCCAAGAGACTAATGAAGAGCCAATGAACACGCAAAACCCGAAACTGATCTTCTTGAGGCAGAACATGTTGCCCATTCTGAATCAGGAAATACCTTGATCTGCAAATTTGAACAAAAAGGCATTAGCAAACCTTGTCCTAGAGAATGTGCAGTTTTCGGGTTCGAAACAAATTGGATTAATTTGTTCGCTGCAAAACAAATATCTGGTCTCGTGAAAGTTAAATATAACAGCTTCCCAACAATCCTCTCGTACTGAGTAGCATCTTCTAAATGCTCCCCCATATCTTCTGATAACTTCAATGAAGTATTCATTGGACTAAACATAGGTTTAGCTTCCAGATAACTTCGAACAACTTCAATGCATATAATTGCTGAGAAACATAAAAACCTCTGTTAGTATGGGCTATCTCCAAGCCTAAAAAGAACTTCAAATCTCCCAAGTCTTTTAGTTTAAAATTATGTTATAATAAGAGCTTAAAACTTCTATTTCTTTCAGTGGAGCTCCTGCCATATAATATCATCTACATAAACCAAAAGAGCCACAAAATTCTTTCCTGATCCTTTACTAAACAAAGTATGATCTGAACAAGCCTGTTTAAAACCAAAATCCAACAATGCAGCAGTAAACTTGACATTCCATTGTCTGCTAGCCCGCTTGAGCCCATATATTGATTTATGTAAACAACATACCAACCTATTATTACACGATGTTATAGTAGGAACATAACCACGTGGAAGATCCATGTAAACTTCTTTAAAAAGGTCACCATTAAGGAAAGCATTGTTCACATCAAGTTGAAACAAAACCATCCTTGCGAAGCAGATAAAGAAAGAAGTATTCTTACTGTAGGTGCCTTACCAACTGGAGAAAAATTACCGATGTAGTCGACTCCTTCACATTGATGATACCCTTTAGTGACTAAACGCGTTTTAAACCTCTCTACATTACCAGGAGAATCATGTTTCACTTTATATACCCATTGTTAGAGTGAAGACGTTGGTAGACTAGAATAGATAATTTTATTAATCACGAAAAGAACGAACGACGACAATGACGACACAGACGCACTAATAATTAAATCCAAGAGTTCAAGATCCAAGAACTCCGACCCTTACAATCCGATAGTCAAAGACTACGGCCCAAAAAAAACCTAAACCAAGACGTGAAAGTGATATTAGAGACCCCTCTCCTTTTATAGGAGAAAACCTCCCTAAAATATCTCTCTACTACTTAGTCAAACTCCAAATAAATCCCCCTACTATTAACTTAGTCAAATCCCTAATAACTCTCTCTATTAATTCAAATTCAAACTACTAATTAATTAAAACTAATTAAATAATAATTTTAATATCCTAACACCCATCTACAACCAATGGTATGCTTCCCTTCGGGCAAATCGACAATTGACCATGTTCTGTTTTCTTCCATGGCCGACAATTCTTCCTCCATGGCTTGAACCCATTTTGATTTACTTACTGCTTCATGATAATATCTAGGCTCATAAATAACAGAAGTACTGAATATATAATTCTTATATGTATAAGATAATCCATCATAAGAAACATAGTTTGATAAGGGATATAAGGATGATTTTCTGTTTATAGCCGTGTTGCAATGAAAGTCTTTCAAATAAGGTGTTCTCCTTTGCCTAGCAGATCTTAATGGGAATTTGACAACATATGATTATTATATACATTCGCTTCAGGTATCAAAGAAGAATCAAAAACTATATTGTCATTCAAATAATTTTCTTCAGGCATCAAGGAAGAATCAGAGACTAAACCAAACCACCTTGTTCAACTCCTCATAAATTGTCATCATGATGTATTTCATTATTATTACGATCAATCATCAAATATGATATATATCAGCGCAAGTAATCCTAGGTAAGACTAAATCTTGAAAAGGATCATGAAGATAATTGACATCATCCAAAGAACTTTCATGAAAAGGAAAAACTTTCTCATCAAACTTGACATCTCGAGAGATAAAAACTTCATGTGTATGGAAATCTAATAACTTGTAACCTTTCATACCATTAGGATACCCTATGAAAACACATTTCAAGCTCTCGGTTCAAACTTATCTTTACGTGGACCAAGAATATAAGTATAAACTAGACATCCAAATACTCTTAAATGATCATAACTCATTGATTTTTGGAACAGTAAATCATATATGGTGATTATTTTGCAACACAGTAGAGGGTAAAATCAAGAAGGCTGCTGTTATAATGAATTCAGACCAAAAACACTTAGGCAGGGCTGGCTGAAATAAACGAGCACGAGAAACATTCAAAAAATGTTGATGCCTCCGTTCAACCACGGAATTCTGTTGCGGTGTATATATACAGCTAAATTGATGTAAGACTCCCTTGTCCTGTAAAAGAGCAGTTAGTTCTAATTCTTTTGCATTATAAATCTCATCATTTTAACTTTTGTTTTGAATTGTGTTTCAATCATATTGAAAAAGAACTCCATAATTCTAAGCAAAAACACCCAAGTAAAACGAGTATGATAATCAATTATGGTTAAAAAATATTTATGATTTGAATATGATAAAAGATTGAAAGGTCCCCAAACATCACAACGGATTAAGTCAAAACATGATGAAGCAATATTCTTGTCAGACTGAAAAGGCAATCTTTTCTATTTAGATTGCTGATTTTGGAGTAGGATCACTATATTTCAATACACCTTTCATCATGTCTAGAACTTTATAAGATGGGTCACCTAGACTTTGATGCCAAATATTAGCAGATTCCTTGCTCAAACAAACAAGGGAATTGTATAAACTCGAAGTCTTAACCAGTGAATCGTTCTTCAAGACGTAAAGTCCTTCTTAGATTCTACCTTTGCCAATCAAAACATTGAGCCTTTCGTCCTGAATCACAAACTTATTAGAAGAAAACACAACTTGCAAATTTGTGTTTATTGTTAGTGCACTGACAGATAATAGATTAAAATGAAATTCAGGAACATATAAAACATGCTCAAGAATTAGTTTATCATTTATTCTAATATGTCTAGCTTTATGCACACGGATATATGATTTATCAGGCAAAGTAATACTAACACAACTAGTATTATAAATTGTTGTAAACAAATCTAAATCACAACATATATGTCCAGACGCTCCTTCAACAAGCCAACTAACCGCACTTAATTCATCAGACACATTAAAGGTTAAACATAAACTTATTTCCTTAGTGAACCTATTATTAGCCTTGAATCCAGGTGGAAAGCCATGCAAACGAGTTACTAAATCGTAACTCTGAGTTACGAATTAGATCGGGATTTAGCCACCCCGCACCCTCCTCTCTTCTCAGACGACAAGTTGAGGAACGACGAGCGGCGGCGACGAACGACGGCGACGAGCGGACCACGGCGGCGACGAACGGTGGCGACGAGAACGAACGGCGGTGAAGAGCTAACGGCGGCGGCGAACAATGGACGGAGGCGGCGCGACGAGAGTGGTTTAGGCGTAAATTGTAAGTTGATTTTGTTAAAATTTAGCGTAAATTGTTTTCTTAGTTACGGACTCCTCCCACGTGCCGTAAACATTATCCAATGCTCTTTTTACCCATGCCAAACTTGAATGTCCGATATGTCGTAGCCAAATCGGTCCTTGACGAGCTGTTGGACGTTTTTGGGCATGAACTGAGGATCATTTTTCACGATTCCCACCAACAGTTCAGCAATGACATTTCGAGAGATATTACGATGTGATCGATAATTCATTCATGAAGCAAGTGTGAGGTCTAGAATTTTGTAATGGCCCAGTAACATTTTTTTTCGCTTGAAACATGCTTGCAACCTCCAAGGACAGTCTTCGCTGTGATTGCATCGAACACTCCACAAGGTCGTATTACTTTCTATGACATTGAACTCCCGTCTGGCGACCCTGATTGAATAATCGTAGACAGCATTTTGGAGGTGCTCTTTACTTTGAAAAATCATACCTCGACAGAACATGTGGTTATTTCTGTCGTAAAATTCCCCGCCCCCACCGTATTCATCGTCGTCGGGTGGTGCAATTTGATACGTCTGATAATAAGGAATCGGTTGGTGGAGTGTTGATGCAGGTTGGCTGGTAGTAGGGGCCTCATTCGGTCATCCTCGTCGTTGTTGTCGTCACTACGTTTGGATCTGGTAACTCTGACAATGGATCTTCATCGTCTACCTCAGAATCACTAACATCAGCGTCATTTTCGGTTTCTTGTACGGGTTCGATCGGGGGTCTTCGAAGGTTGGTACTTGCAGCGGGGGGGGGGGGGGGGGGGGATCAATCGACACATTACCAAAGCCTTCTGTAATTGAGACTGTGTCGGCCAACTCCGGGCAATTATAAGTCGAACTACCAACTTCAAATTCATGAAATCTGGTCCGATCTTCGAAGTCTCGATTGACATCAACATTCAGATAAAAAATTGCGTGTTCGTTTCTTTCAACGAACACCTCCAGATAATTGAGCTCCGAATCAGGTTGTAAAAAAAATTGTAAATCGCGATCGTCAGAAATTCGTAGTTGCTGATGAAAAATACGTGAATGCTGAAGGTATTCATTTTTTGCATGGACGATGAGCGAACAGGACCTACTATCAGCACCCGTAATATAAAACAAAAACGATTAGAAATAAAAAAATTGGATGTTACGCCGAATACGCCTATATCCAATGGGATCAATGCTATATTTGTTTATTGAATCAGAAGTCTGAATGACTTCACCATCGTAAAATACTACGACTTGTAAGCTATTGGAAACCAATGAAGAATCTTATTTAACGTGGGGGTATTTATAGAGGAATAAATCGTATCTCTAGGATACGTACTACTAATTCGTATCTCTAACATACGATTTACGTCCGACAATGGCAGTGGCGTTATCTCCGTAATCAGCGCTTGCCAGAGTAATTCGTATCTCAGAGTTACGGATTACTGAGTTACGAAATCACCTATTTTATTAATTGGTATAAATTTTCACCTATTTAATTAATATTATGTTAAAAACCATTTATTTTATTAAAAAGCCTATATCTTAAAACTATGAAATACCCAAAATAACCTAACTTATAGATCGCCAATGATAACAACGACTACAACATGCATATCATAAAGACAAAAAAAATTATTTCTGAACTGCTCCTCGTGTTTGGGTTCTGTTCAACCTTCTTATCCTCATCAGTTTTATGATAATTAATGAATAATTATTCTAATTTCAAACCTAATTTTTATAATTATGCAGACATCAGTTTGCTGTTACTATGTAATTAATGTATGCACAATCCCTTTTGTCATGTAAAGAAGCACTTTTATTGACTGAAGAACATTAAAAAGGCTATTTACGGGAATTATTAATTAATAATAGTGAGATTTAATAATATATCTCATAATAAAGTCGCTGCAGTAGATTTTTTTTTTTATTTTTTTTCGATCCCGAGCTATCCCACACAGTCCGGCTATGGGCTAACCGCCACACATTCAGAGGTGGGACTAATCCCGAGGTCAGATGGATACGTTCTAAACCAATCCAACAACGATAGTCATGGACCTGGGACTTTCTCATAGTCACGCGGGGGTCGAGTTATGTTTATTCAACGTAAATCGAGCAATTGTATTTGTATGTCGCAGAATCGCAATCTACAAGGAATGATTGCGTGTGCGTGAGGGTGACGTAATCATCATCGTCATCTTTCCTCGGGGACGACTGGTACTTTTTTTTGTTGTTGATTTTCTGTTTGATTGAATGACTTTTTCTATCTTAAAGCCGAGCGGTTTCGTTTTGAATTTGGTTGAAGAAACAATGTGAATTGTGAATGTGCATCGGCGAATTCGTAAATTGTATGATGCTGGGCGAATATTTTTCTGTTTTTATTGCTGGCGTTCTGCATTTGTCTTGATCTGTTTCTTTTTCGTTTCCTTTTGTCTTTTATTGGATATTGATCTAAATAGTAAGGTTTTGCTTATAGCTGATTAGCTTTATCATTATGTTCTTCTCAGGATTGATCAAGTATATGGAAACGGCTTTCTTTATTTGGATTTGTGTAGAAAATTTTGAATTTCTTGGGAGGCAAAAAGAAAAACTAATAAGGGAGCCAAATTAGGGGCTGACCTTTCTTTTTTCTTTTTTGGTTGGGGGCTCATGAAAAATCAAGTTTGGAGATGGGTTTTAGGATTATTTTACATCTTCGCTGTGGCAACGATATGGATAGCTGCTAGTTTCGTGGTACAAACTGTTGTAGACGAAGGCGTTTCACCGTTTCTCATAACATACATTTCCGCTTTGTTGTTCGTGGTCTACATTCCTTTAGTTGAAGTTGGGCGATTTCTAGAGGATAAGTATGGCAGCGTATTGTTTTGGAGGAATCAGAAATTAGGGCAACATCCCAAACTTCAAGAATCAAGGGTTCTCGAGGAGGTTGTTCTACTCGGTGATAATGAATCTCATAGTGAAAATAATCGAATAAATGAGAATCATGATGCGACTATAGAACGAGAAGTGATATCAGGACAGCATCCATTTCCTGAGAATGTCTTAGATATAGGGTTGGACGAAAGAGGGCGTTGGACACGTCAAAGGGTTGCAAAAGTCAGCCTTTTGATAGGTCCATTTTGGTTCTCTCAGCTCACATTTAACCTTTCGCTCAAATACACCACAGTTACGGTAAGAAATCTTATAATCGCCTTTTTCTCTTTTTCCAATTTCCCAGTTAGCTTTGTGTACACTTGGAACATTGTAGCCTATTACTCCCTAACTCAATATGTCAAAAAGGCAAGTTTACTTCTCTTATCACTAGTTAGTTTGGGATAATTCACTTCACCATTTATGACATGGTATTATACATTCGTTTTCTCTTGTGATCACAGTCGAACACCATCCTAAGCAGTTCTTCGAGCCTCTTCACCTTCTTGGTCGCTCTTGTATTTCTGGGGGAGAAGTTCACTTGGGTTAAGCTGATGAGCGTTCTGCTCTGTACGGGCGGAACAGTCATAGTCAGCTTTGGGGACTCCGAAAATGAATCAAGCACCGTCGCTCCAAATTCTGCCCTCGGAGATTTTCTTGCCCTTTCCTCTTCTGTGTTCTACGCCATATACATCACCTTGATCCGTATCAAACTACCAGACGAAGACGACGAAGTACGAGGCCAAGTGAGCATGGCCCAGTTTCTTGGATACATGGGGTTTTTCAACTCGTTGATATTTCTCCCCATTGTGCTCTTATTCGAATTGAAGAACAACCGCTTTGGATCTCTTACGTGGAATCAGTATGGGGTTGTTGTTGCTAAAGGTATGAATGAGTACAGCTCTTGACATCACACTATTGTATATAGCTTGATTCTTGATTCAATTGTAGCTTCAGTGTAAAAGGTGATGAATTTTTTCAGGCTTGTTAGATAATGTGCTGAGCGATTATTTGTGGGCCAAGGCTGTTCTACTAACGACAACCACCGTTGCAACGGCGGGGCTATCTATTCAAGTCCCATTAGCGGCTATCGTTGATACGATAATGGGAAATGCGCCTAATCGCTTGGATTACATTGGGGCTGGCGCTGTTATGATTGGATTTGCTGGGATTAATGTTCCTTCTGATGCATTTGGTTCGAATAAAGAAGCTATTGTTGAACTGGAGAGCCAACACACTGAGGATGCGTAGAGTACAGTTTGTTTGACTAAAGATAGGCATTTGAAAAGAAAAAAGAAAAGATTTATAGAAGTCGTTTTTTTGGAAAAAAAAAGAAAAAAGAAAAGATTGGATTTTTTTGGAGGCTGACATGTTTTTTAATTCTTTTCTCACACCATGAACTCACTTTTGTAATACCAAGTCTAGCTATATACCACAATCAAATCAAGTAGGATTTTTCTTTTTGCCTGTTTCAATTGTTGCTCTTTCAACCAAGAAATGTGAGTAGCGTTGTTTTTTTAAACTTAAAGAAAGGTGTTGTTTAAACTGGAAAATGTCATGACTGACTATTGTGGTTTCCTCTTTTTGACAATTATATTTTGTTGTCCCAAATTATACATCAAGTGGTTTGGTTCCTAACAGAATAGGTAGGATTCGATTACACTTGTACTTCTTGATTATCCATCTTAATGCAAGGTTCGAGTTCATGTACTTGATATACACAAGTCAGGGATTATTTAACTATCCCAATTAATAGGTTTCCAAACAACAGAATTTGAGAAGACAAAACATCAAAACCAAACAAATCAGATCATACACTTCAGAAACACCCACGTACAGTGCAGCCATCTCTCCACCGTAACAATCATCCATCAAACATAACCTAAATTAAACCAAGGCATTAAACATCTAACTCACAAAAGATCATTTAAAGAACAAACCAAAAGCCTACCCATCGACTCGCTATCAACCATGATTAACCGCTCGGGCCCTTGCGCAGTTCTTCGGCCCCATGAGCGAAGTTGCACCTATCCCCAAAAGTGCAAGAACCTTTCTCAAACTTGTCGCAGATCTTCGTCTTGAGATTCTTACCAAAACTATGGCCATGACCGTGTCCAAAACCCATCCCGCGGTTCATCATTTGCTGTCGTGGCCCCGAAGACGACCTGAGATTCGATATAAGCTCCTGAACCATATCGCTAGCCGCCTTGATCTGATCAAACGAGCCCTCGAGCTCAATGTTCTTCATACTGGGATTCGACTCATGGTCTCTAACGGCCAGCCTAGCCCCAGTTAGATGGCATATCTGCTTAGAAGTAGCACCGCCTTTACCAATCACAGCTCCAGCTATGGAAGCTTCGATGCTTACCTTAGCTGTAGCAGAGGCACCGAAGCTTGGGTTTGGGTCCATGCCCGCCGACCCGTATCTACCTCCTCCCATGGCCCGCGGGTCGCTGTGAGAAGAGAGGGGTGGCCTTGGGAGTTGTCGTTCGCCGTGTGCAAAGCGGCACTTGTCTCCATATTTGCATCCCTCGGCTGTGTTGAACTTGTTGCAGAGGCGGGATTTGAGGGGTGGAGAAGAGATTTCGTCTGAGAAAGGCGATGGGTTTATTGGGTTTCTGGGATGGTTTGGGAATGATGGGTTCGACCCGAGCATCTCGGTTACCGATTTAATGCCTCCGGGAACATAGTGTGAGTAGTGGCATCCATCGCCGAATGGACACCCAGAAGGGCTGAAAGAAGAGAAAAAAAAAAATCAACTTTAGGCAGATTGAAGTAGTGCACAATTGTATTTCAAAAAAAATAAAAATCCACATCGACTTGCCCAAAGCTTGGAGGCGTGGGCATGTTCAAACACGACAATCGAGTCCGACAAAGACATGCCATTTCAAATAAAATATGGATGGTTGGATGTCAAGAAAATAGCCAGAAAAAAACTTATAAGTTTCGAGCAATGCTGATAGATGGAATGCGATAATGAATAACCCCTTTGCAGGACAAACTTCATCGCTGCGTTTTAACTTTCAAGACGATTATTTTTCAATTCCCATTCAAAGCCTTCACAATTAATCGATAAAGAGCTGTTTCTCACAGTGGCGCAGCTTGACATGTTCAACCCATTGTGCCGACGGCCATTGCAACCATAAAATTTGAGAAATTTTTAGAGCCATCTTAGTTTTCCAATCATATAATGTATTGCACTTACAAAGCCAGTTTCGTATAGGTTTAAGATTAGAACCTGAAAAACTTTGTGCATGGCTTCGATTTGCTTCCTATACCAGATGTAAAGGACCCCGTTTCTGTTACAGCAAGTTAATATTTTCTTTCAGATCATAAATCACCTGATCCTTAAGGTCTCATACGTCTATAAAGCCAAATTTATTAGCAGATAAATATACAAGTTTGAACCTTCTTCGAGCTACAAATTATGAAGCTTTTCAAACATCATAACATAACTACGTTAAATATCCTTACATAATAGTATAATCCACAACAAGATAAGAGGTATAAACGAAGAATCTATGGAGATGATAATATATGTATATATATATATATATATATATATATATACGGAAAAATACAAAAGTCCCGAAACTAGATTGATTCATGAGCAAAAGCAGCACATCCAAAATGGTGATAACACATATTGGAAATCTATGGAGATGAAAATATCTATTATAACGAAGAACTAACAAGTCCAAAAACTAGATTGATTCATTAGCAAAAAGAATCACACCCAATATAGTGATTCATAATCTTGAAAAGCACTGGGTTACTTAACAATACAAGAGCTACAGGCATAAACAAAGCGATCGCAACAAAGCAGCACAAAAACATACGACGCGTCAAAAGCCGATCGAAAACACGAGTACGAACAAAAATAGCCCTAAATTCAGAATCCGTCATTAATTACAATCCAATCAAAGCACCAACCTCGTCTTTGCTTCTTGAAGCTGCCATTGCCGTTGACCGCTTCGTTGCCTCTCTTCTTATCGCCACCGAAATCCATACCAAACTTGGCTCAGTCAATAAAGAATGTAGAATAACGATTTTCAAGAGAGAATATCGAGCGCGGGCGGAAGGAAACGGGAAATCAGAAAGAAAGCAAGCCCTAGCTAGACTAAGAGGAAGAAGTTAGATTTCCTAAAGCATTCTACAGAAAGGAGCTATACAATAATACAACAATACGTGTTAATCAAACCAGAAGATGAATCACGCCGATTGGGTATCGGAAAATTGGGCCATTCAATATTATTAATTTTTCTATATTTCTTTACGAACTTAGCCAGGCCCCAATGAGCCTGATAGTATTGGGCAATTCATATCTTATATAATTATAGGCGTTCCGGTGCCAAATGTCCTTTTATCTTAAAAAATAAACTAAATAATACAAATTACAAAAAATTCCACTACCACATGTTTCCATAATAATAACCACTATCAGCATAAATTTAATAATTTATGGGAAATTTACAGCAAAATATCCAATTATATAGAAAGTTGCAAGTCAGTACCCTGTCACTGTTTTTTTATACGTATGTACCTATTAGAATAATTTTTTTGCACACTGGTACCCGTCCCATCGCAAGATACGTTATATAACACATTTATGTACCATGGTACATAATACAATGAGAAATTGTACATCATATAACACATTAAAGTAGCATACAGAAACGATATAGATACCATATAAACGCGTGACCTGATACGTAATACACATATAAAAATGTACGTCAAGATTGGAAAAGTGGTATCCACAGTCAAACGGGTACTTATATAAATTTTTCAGACATGGACACTGACTTGCAAAGTTTTTATACAAATAGGTAATTTCTGTAGATTCACCTAATTTTATTGACATATAATAATTATAAATAGTTAATACAGTGCATTGCTCGAATAACTAGTTTCGTTTTAAGAGGAATTGTTTTGGTGGGAGTGTTGGAAGCTCTTGTATGATGCCAAACATATAACACAATAATAAGACCATCTCAAATGAAAAACTCATTCTCAAACTCAAAATGCAATAATTGTTTTTCAATCATTAAACCAATGCTCAAACACAAAAGTCCATTATTGTAACATTTTCTTCAACCAGATTGTTTCATTTATATGTATAACTTACAAATTAGACCACACTATTATTTTAACTAATAAAAAATTTTATAAACTAATAATAAACTCATTTTTGGAAACAAGAAAGAGAAGATGAAAAAACTCATTTTTGTTGCGCCAGCGCCGTCGAGGAGGGATTTCGTTCCTTCATTCTTGAGGATCTGAGAGAATACATCCAAAGAGCTCCAGCATCCTACAAACTTGGAGAGAAAAGAAGAAATATGGTTCTAATAAGATGGCTATTATTTTTTTTGTGCCGTAAAATTTGGGGGAGTTTGCATTTTAAGAGCAACTAATTACAGGTGTATTTTAGCGTAGGACGATAAGGTTCGAAATTGAAGCAATTGGAGGACACAAACTAAATTGAAGCGGTTTTAGGGAATTAAGTTTTAAAGTCGAAGTCAAAATTTAAGCAATTTGTGTGCATCAAACTTTAACATTTGACGTTAACTATATTCAAATTACTTCAATTTTGAACTTACTGTTCGCAATATTTACTTTATAGGTTCCCTAGTCGCTTCAATTTTGAACTTATTGTCATAAAATTATAACCACTTAGTTTAGGTTTCCTTATAACTAATTTACAGGACAAAAAATTAACTATGCTGATGCTGGACTTAAGGTGCATCTAACTAGCCATTTTGGGCAAATTCATGGGCGTGATTAGTGATCATTGATCACCTAGAAGGGGGTAACATATTAAAAATAATAAAATAATTGTTGTATTACGTTTACATATCAACTCCAACAAAAAACTTATTTTCGTTAAACTAAAACGACTATCTATACTCTTATGTTAAAAACTGTTTTTTGATGTATCTATTAAACCAATCATAACTTGACAAGTGTTATGTCTTTTTATATATTAAAAAATTAATTAATGAAATTAAATCAAACATAACCACCCACTAATATTTGTCCTTCTATAGTATTATTATTTCATAACTATAACAAACGTATGGGTGTGCAAAATATTAGTAAATATTAATTAGAAAAAACAATCTATGCAGACTTCCTCGTGGCGAACTAGCAAACTATAAGTTAATAATTTTTAACATTATTTTGTTTTTTCTTGATAAAGTAATATTCAATAGCGAATGCATCATATTCCGAAAGAAAATACACAATGTATTACCAGCTGTATTACTCACTCATGATTAAATATACAACTTGGAATGTTGACTTGTTGAGTGGCCAATTCATATTGCATAGCGACGTGCTCTCGAAAGAAGTAGATTAGAGTGACGCTTAAAAGATGCATTTCTTTCAAAATTTCACATTTGACTTTGTTTATGTTAATTACGTCATGGAAGTCGTCGTTATATAACGCCTGCTTATTAGAGAATACGAATTCATGTTATGATAATCACCATGATTAAATATTTTGCATAACCTCCACCGTACACGAAAAGCAGTCTTAACACGAGACTAGAAACAAAATAATAAATAAAGAAATACCACAGACAGAAATATACCACTGAAATAATTAAAATAAAAATAGAGAATAAGCCCACGCAGGTGGCATACTCTTCCTTCCATATTCCATTGCATAATCAGCTGTGCTGCGCCTAAAATAGAAGGCAAAACCAAACCATAGCAGTGAATAAACCGAAAATTACGGAACTGCCCTTCGCAAAGCCAGCTCCAGAATCTGGTCCAGGTGCGGGCGCAGGGGCATAAACGACATCTCGCGCGACAACGTTCGACAAAAGGAGGGACAGCACCATCGCAAGAATGAAGCTGCTGAGGATCATAGTTTTATTTAAATGCGCCATTCTATTTAATTATTACGAAGAGAAAGAGAGGGGTGAATATATTCTTACAAGTTTCTTTTATCTTATATTATATATAGGAGTTGAAGGATATTGTGCTAGACGTTTTGTATTTATAGCTGAAATTTTTCTTCCAACGGTTGGATTGAGTTTTACTTTTAGTTCGAGTTTTGGTGTACAAATCGAGGCGCAACGGTCGAATTTGTGAACGTTGGAGAGGAGACAACAAATAGACGGAATGGGCCCCCCCACTCCAAATAATAATAATTATAACAATGCTTTTCTATTTTTGGTATTTACACACCACATTCCTCACAATAAAATCTTACACTTCTACGATCGATCTTCAACCCAAAATAAAATATTCATACAAAAAGAAGAAAAATCCAATCATTTACCATACCTGAAATGAAACATGAACATCCATGCCACAAATTTCATTCATCAAACAAATTAAAAACATAAAAAACACAATGAATGGCAGCCATGTCGAATAGGTTAAAAGAATTTACACAGACACAATAACCTAGATACTTACACAAAAATTTCTCTTTTCCATTGGTTTATAATGTTTGCTGTCATGCAATGCAACTGAAAGAAAAGTAAAAATAGTTGAGGTCCAACAAATACCACGTCTCAAATTAATAGCAATTTCAATCCAACCAACCGCATTAATATCATGTTGAAAAAAAGTATTAAGATCGAGAGATTTGCTTACAGTGTTTAGGGATGACAATGGGGAGGGTCCTGACCCGGATCGGCCCCGGACTCGCCCCTAATGTTCCGGGTATTTTCAAAATAATCGGGTATGGGGCGGGTAATGAATTTGAATTCTTCTACCTGGTCGGGTCCCGGGCGGGTCCCGGGTCTGGCCAAATCCGTCCCGAGATCCGACCCGTAACCCGCCCCGCATCTATATATATATATTATAATTCATTTCATAATTAAGTTCTATAGTGTCATTATTAATATTATGAATAAAAATATGTTGGCATAATGGTAGAGGTTTGGTATTATAATTTATAAAAGTAAGGTTGGGGGTTCGAGTCTCAAGCAATGCATTCTCTATTTTATCTTTTTAAAAATAAAAAAAGGAAAAATAAAAAAAGAAAGAAAAAATCAATACATTCGGGTCCGGCCAAACCCGACCCATACCCGGCCCGTTGCCATGCATAACAGTGTTAACCGTGACATGTTAGGTGGGCTTGTTGAGATTTCTGTTGGGTTTTAAGCCCAAATGGGCCTTGGGCCCAAGTGTGGGTAATTAGCCTACTAAGAGAAGAGCTGAATCGATTTTATTAAATTGAGAAGACGCCGATCGCGGAAACGAGAAATCGTTGAAAGATTTCGAGTCAACGTTTCGAGAGGAATCTAACGAATATTAATTTGCTCAAAACCGATATCGGGTGAATGAGAAATTAATTAGTAAAGCCAGCCAAAAATATAAAAAATAAAAATAATAATAATAATAATTTGATGACGTGCGGGCTGATGACATGTCACAGACACGCGGACTGACGTGCACTGACGTAGCGCTGATTTGGCGCTGACTGGATGTGGTGATGTGACTGGCTAGAGGGGTATTGAGTATCAGTCCAAGAGTTGTGACTATTCCCAAATTGGCCCCTGGGCAAAAGTTGTGCCTATTCGCGAAATGACCCCTTGTCAAAAGGTCCAAGGGTGTCAGAATAGCCCAACAGTTGCAGCTATTCGCAGATTGACCCCAGCAACCTTTGGAAAGCTATATATAGACCCCCCTGACGTGTTTGGAAAATTATCCAATTCACTCCCATCATTTCATAGAAAGTTGACAGCATCTCCTTAGGCATAATAAAGCAATAGTAAAGCAAGAAATGCTCGAGTCTTTAGTAGATTCGCCCGATAATTTCGTTACAGTGTGCCACGGTTTCGAAATTCCTGAAGTCGTTGTATCTCCGGACGTATTGCGACAACCCGAGACACTGAAATACGGGTTAATAACGTCTTACGGAAAACTTCGACGTATAGCCGAAATTCTGTCCGAGTTTTACGAGCGCCACCGAAAAGACGCCAACATCGAAACCAACAATTTCTAATTGGCCATTTCCCCGCATCTGAAAATTCAAGCTCTTCAAACCACTATGTATATAAGAGGCTTTATCCTTCTATCCACAACTGATTTTAGGAAGGACTCCTTGATTTCTAATAGGTTTTCCTTACGTATGCTTATGAAATCGTATAGGAAAAGGAAGTGTAAAATATACTTGTCATTTTCCAATAATAACTCGACCAAAAAGCCTTTCGCAAATAAGTAGAATTAGATATTTAAATCGTAGGTAAAGATAAGGAAAAATGGATGTTAATAATCCCTCCTTGTTTCAAATCTTCTGAAATTAAACCCAACTGTAAATTATCTCATGTTAAACCAACCTATTGTAGTTATCTTCTTAAATTGTACTTGTGTGACCAGTTACCGATTCAATTTGTAATTTCTTTATCTAATTACTTAAAACAGAAAACATAAGTATCAAATCAATGCAAAGCAAGTTATATAACTTTTGATAAACCCTCCCCCAAATAGTTTAGAACAAAAAACCCCCTCTGCAAAATGCAACGAACAGCAGACCCTAAATCTCATCTCACCAATCAACCGACTCCTCGATCAACAACTTTTCATCCTCTCAAAAGTAAACAATCCCAGGTCCAAAATGATACCGCATTCCCACAACCATATGGGGGCCAAGGTAGAGTGACAGACTTTGATGTTGCTGATGAAGATGATGCTGAAAACACCGACGATAAATACACTGATTTAGAGGAAGATGGAGCGATTTTCAATCTGAAGAAGACGAAGAGGGGGAGGCATATAGAGGTGACGAAAATGATAATAATGAATAAGACCTGGCTCAGTTGGTTGAAAAATGATTTGGTCTGACGGGGACACCGAAGACGACGAGTTCAAGCTAGCAAGGAGAAGACTTAGGAAATGGAATGCTCAGGTAATTGAAGTTTCTCACCAAGTTCAAAGTGATGTAGAGGTTGGAATTTTGCAATCCAAGAGGCAGAGCATAGGTTGACTGATGTTCCAAATAACAGTGTGTTGAATGAATATGAAGACCACATTGATGTTCCTGTAATAAATGACCACGCAGATTATTTAAAACTTAGGTGAACTGGTATTAAGTTACCAAACAGTTCTGTGTTCAGAGAGGCTGTTACTAAGTATGCTATTGCTCAAGGTAGGAATGTTTACATCAACATAAGTGACAAGAAGAGAGGACATCGACTAGGTGTTAGGTGTGTTGAAGGTTGTCCATTTAGAATGTATGCTAGTTGGGATAATAGAAGTGCCTGTTATGTCGTTAAGTCCGTTGACCACCAACATACATGCCATAGAAATATGAAAACTGATAGAGGGGACAGATGAAATTGTTGTTCTGGAGATGCGCAAAAGCTTACAGTAAAGCAGATTTTTACGATGCAATTAAGGATGAAAGAGGTGAACCCTGGAGCACCTGAAGCTTTTAAGAAGTATAATCCTCATTTGTTTTGTAGGGCCTATGCCAAAACTGACGTTAAGTTTGATGTGATCCTAAGCAATATGGCAGAAACGTTCAACAGTTACATTATTAATGCAAGAGCAAAGCATTTGATCCATATGCTAGAAGAAATGAGGTCGATGCTTATGCAAAGGCTAGTTACTAAGAGACAAGAAGCTGAGAAATGGATTGGTCCACTTTGCCCAAGAGTTTAAGCAAGGTTAGATAAAGAAAAGAATGAAGCTTCTAACTGCACCGTTATTCCATCGACTCCCACCTTTCTCCAGGTATCCCATTATCCTGACACTTTGGAGGTGAATTTGGTAAAAAAGACTTGTACATGTAGGAGGTAGGATCTAAGTGGGATACCTTGTGTCATGTAATAGCTTGTTTATGCTATCTACATAAGGAGGCAGAGGATTATACTGAAAAGTGCTACACAAAAGAAGCATATCTAAGGGCTTATAGTGGGATAATTAGTCCATGCAATGGGGAAAGCCATTGACCAAAGGTTGATTTATTACTTGACCACCTCCCATTAAGATAGGTCCAGGTTGACCTAGGAAGAATAGAATTAGAAGTCCTTTTGAGGATCCAAAGAGACACGACAAGTTAACCAACCATGGTCTTCAAATGACATGCTCTGTGTGCAAGTCCACTAACCACAACGAAAGAGTGTGCTGACAAAGGTAAGGTTGTTGAAGAAAGAAATGAACCAACTAAGAGAGGCAGGGAAGACCCAAGAAACACCGAAAAGGTGTCCCTACAAGAGCTAAAGATGGTGGGTCTGAAATTAGTCCCTCCCACCATGACCTAGCTGCTCAACCCACTGCAGTTGGAAGGGGAGGAAAGAGTTTGAGAGCAAGAATAGGGAGCAGAGGTGGTGGAAGTAAGGGTGGTGACAATTTGAGTGGTGGCAGAAGTAGTGGAGGTTGGAAAGGCAAGAAGGGTGGAAATGTAAGTGTAACCTTTGCAAATTTGTTTTTTCTTTTTTTTCTTCTAAACTGCGTATATTGAACACAATGCATACCAATTTGCTTGTTTTGCTTCTTTTACAGTTTTCAGGGACAAAACTGGGGCAAGAAAATGTCTCACAACCAATTGTTGGCTTCCCATGTTCAACTCAAAATGCACCATCTTAATGGGAGACATACAAGCTACTGTTTGTATTAAATACTACTTTTGGGATTTGATACTTAGACATTATTGTAGTTAAGATTATCAACTTTAGTTAAATTTTTGATTGACATGTTTTGGCTTATCTTATCACTTTTTGTGTAATGAACGTGCTTTGTTCGGGTTTCTCTTAAATTGATTAACGCATTAAAGTGCTGTAGGAAAAAATTACTCGCTTAACAGGTAATTTGTCACATATGTACAATATAAGAAGATAACCACAATATGTTGGTTTAATGTGAGATAATTTAAAGTTGGGTTTAATTTCAGAAGATATGTAAAAAGATGGATTATTAACACCAATTTTTCCTTAAAGATATAGCGAAGCTATAATGATAATAATGTCAGAAACTACACACTCAATACTTAAATTTGAATGCAAAGTATGCTATAATTCATTTTAAGAATATGAAAGGTCCAACAAATTATTCCCAACACCTGGGTCATATTTTTCAAGTCCATTACTATCGTAATATATGACTAGAAGACATATTCACGTGTCTTTCAGGAGATCAGTGTTTATTGAGATTTCTATTATATCACACGCCGGATAATTCTAACTCTTAAACAAACTTAATAAATTAGGGGTTATGTTCTCCGCCTATAACTAATTGGTTTTAGGGAGACCCCTCAATTTCTAATATGATATCGGAGCATTTTCTGGTTCACTGTCACCCGATCATACGTTCATATGTTAGGCCACTCATGCCACATGTAAACGTATGTTGAGATTTCTATTATATTTCACATCGGAATTCTAGTCTTAAACTCACTAAATATATTTGATTATCTTCCCAATTGGTTTTAGAAACGACTGTTCAATTTGTAATAGTCTCATCCTCGTTGTTGTATTGCTTTGACTCATATGCGATTGATGGTGACACTCCCGGTCTTTTTTTTTTTTAAAATATCCATCTAGTTAGTGATTTTATTGATATTAATTAAAGTTATCATAAACCCTAGTCTTTATACTACAGTTATTTGCTTGCAAATATGATTAAAAGTCTACCTAATGAATTACACATTATTTCTTGACTTCATATAAAAATTAAAACTCTTTCCATATTTACCTTTTGACCAAAAGCATTTCCCTACCGGTCAAATATTTAAGGGTCCTACTATTCATACCCCCTTACACCCTCTTTTACACCCCCTTTCTACACCCTCTTAGTGAGAATTACATGAAATTTGTAAACTTTATTTTACCTAACCACATGAATTCAACAAATATATTTAATTTATTTATTTTTCATATAATTGAAAGCAAATTTAATTGCATGTGGTATCCAACTAATTATTTAATATTTTTTATTAATCAGTGAACTTTTTAATTAACTTTAAAATATTTATATTTTAAATTATTAATATATTTTATTTTAATAAAATATTTATATGATACAAATATTTTGATAACATATACAAACTTAAATAAAAATATAAATAATAAACAATTAGCTAAGACTAATATTATATTTTGTATCATTCCAATATAACACGATCAGGAGTACAATTAGAGCGCGACTGCTTTTCATAATTATTAATACGATTAATATAAGGAGTACTCCATGCAGCTGCTCATTTATCTCTGAAATAAACCCATTGTGGCATGATAGTCGGCATCAGGTATCCTTCAGATATTGAAAATTTCATGTAGTGATTATTATTAACATGACCAATCGCAATAGCAACATGATGATACCATGGTGGCAGAGCAGATCGGAGCGGTAAGTATGTCATACTGCGTCTATTGCGTATAACATGTAATATTCAATTGGAGTTTCCAACCAACTGTATGATGATGATGATGATCATGTCGACTTCTCAATCCCAAAGAAGAAAGTGAATCCACGAACTTAGTCGACCATATTATCATTGGGGAGTTCGATCCATTTGCTTTTGGAATTATCGAATTCACTTTCCAAGTATACATTATATATAAATAGGATAATTAAATTCTATTTTAGGAAAAATTGTGAAAATAATTAATAAAGTGATAAACCTTGAAAATAGAAGTATTTAATGACTTACTTTCATTATTAGGGGGTGTGTATAGAAAAATAGAGGGTGCCAATAGAATCACCCAATATTTAAACCTTTAATGTAAAAAAATTCCAACATAAACATATTGATGTAATCTCATTTTTTATTTTCTATCCTATATGTATTAAAACAAACTTTAAATTTTAGTTTTTTATTTTTGACAAAATCAAATAATATTGACAAAATATCACGTGTCAATAATAGCACGTGACAAAATCAATACAAAGAATAGCACGCGTTTCACTCGGTTTCTAAACAGTCCATGATAATGAAGGGAGCCAACATAGTGATTTTCCTTCTTCTCAACATCCTTCAATATTCATATGCCTGCAATTGGTTTTTTTCGCCTGAAAGAAATTTGAAGCCAAAAATGTTCGAGTGGACGCAAAATATCTAATAGTTGCTATCAAATCAATAATTTGTATTCTTGTCAATTTGTGAAACTAAAGAAATTCAATGTGATTTATATCTCTTGTATTAAATGTAGGGGTAACATCAACTAAATCCCCATTCTCATATTTTCCATCAACTAACTCCCTATTACACATCACTTATTAGCAAACTCCCTAAAGCAAAACTATCTTACACATTACTCCCTAGGGACGATTCTACCCCTCTTTTATTTATCTTCTTCTCCAACCCATTAATTGAAGCACCACGTAAACAACCCTAAACTGGTAAAGCTGTCGCCGGCGACATAACAACCCTTGCCCACGCTGGAAAACCTCCGAGCTTGCCTAATTTACCGTGGGCTTCTCGGTCTAAGTAAGTTGAGGTAGGTTTTTGTTGGTTTTCTTTCACTGTAGGTTACCCCTTTCGATATTCTTGACCTCGATCGAACGATTTTGAGTTAGGGAACACTTTGGTGGGTTTTACAATGAACGTCTGTGGCAATAGCATCGACCTATATTGGGTATCGAGTTGTGGGTATCGAGATTAGGTATCGAGGTGTGGGTGTTGCGATTTGGGTGTGTAGCTGTAAAAAAAATTGAATTTTCCTCATGTTTTCTACAAATTAGCATAATGTGGGTGTCGACGGAGGTTAGTATTTGGTTGAAATTTGGCTAGTTTATTGTTTAAAGCAATTTATTATATGCAGTACTAAAATATATTGAATTACAGTACCCACATTTTCTTTTACGAAGAGCTCTCTAGCAGTATCATATGGTAATGGTTTGTTGTTTTACAGGTCATATTTACGAAGCTATGTTGTCTACGAATGTCTTTGGTGGGCTCACGTTTCCATATGCAAATATAAGAAGAACACATATTTCTTGTTTGACCGATGAAAACATAGGTTATGACACATTCTTTTTTCAGTAGGTTGCGGATAGGTGATCGCACATTCTTACGTCGATATGTATTTTATTACGATATTGGTGGACAAATGATATTAATATTGTCGATATGTTTAATAGTAATATTGTTGGTGGGTGATGATATTAGTATCGTCGATATATTGATATCAATACTACTATTGGATGAATAATGTTAATACTGTGAATGATGTCGTGTTATTGTCGGTGTTCCAATATGTTATTGGTATTACAGATTGGGGTAGGAGTTTCAATAGTTTCGATTGTTTTAAACATGGTACTAAAAAGATACTGCAAGTAACACACTTATGGTACTACACCATCGTAGGGTATGATACTACGAACATCTATATATTGGAACTGTAAACATATATATATTGGTACTACAAATTTGGGTAGGAGTTTTTCGACGCCGTCCGAGTTATTTTTGGTCCGTGACTATGTTACCATAGTTATAAACACTTTATTGATGATTTGGTATCAATATTAGTGGGTTAATATTTAGAATTATGGATTATTACGTTGAAACCCCAACTTTCTTTCTACTTATTATGATACTAGTAAGAACATCTTACTAAATAGTCATGATTTTTGATCGACTGAAAGTTAGTGTCTATATTTTATGTTATCGTGTGTTTAATTATATTATGTGCCGTATTTTGGAAGTTCTCATGCCTTAGTTGCACAATAATCTACGCATTTTCGATAATTCAAAATGTGGTACGGAAAGATACTACAAGTAACCTACCCATGATACTACACTAGTTTATGATATGGTACCTCAAACGTCTATATATTGGTACTATACATATATGTATATTGGTACTACAAATTTGGGTAGGATTTTCGTTTGTTAGAAACGTGGTACGAAAAAAGATACTACAAGTAACACACGTATGGTACTACACCATCGTAGGGTATGGTACCACGAACATCTATATATTGGAACTACAAACATATGTATAATGGACTACAAATTTGGGTAGGAGTTTTTCGACGCCGTCCGAGTTATTTTTGGTCCGTGACTATGTTACCATAGTTATAAACACTTTATTGATGATTTGGTACCAATATTAGCGGGTTAATATTTAGAATTATGGATTATTACGTTGAAACCCCAACTTTCTTTCTACTTATTATGATACTAGTAAGAACATCTTACTAAATAGTCATGATTTTTTATCGATTGAAAGTTAGTGTCTATATTTTATGTTATCGTGTGTTTAATTATATTATGTGCCGTATTTTGGAAGTTCTCATGCCTTATTTGCACAATAATCTACGCATTTTCGATTATTTAAATGTGGTACGAAAAAGATACTACAAGTAACCTACCCAAGATACTACTCTAGTTTATGATATGGTACCTCAAACGTCTATATATTGGTACTATACATATATGTATATTGGTACTACAAATTTGGGTAGGATTTTCGTTTGTTAGAAACGTAGTACGAAAAAAGATATTACAAGTAACACACGTATGGTACTACACTATCGTAGGGTATGGTACCACGAACATCTATATATTGGAACTACAAACATATGTATAATGGTACTACAAATTTGGGTAGGAGTTTTTCGACGCCGTCCGAGTTATTTTTGGTCCGTGACTATGTTACCATAGTTATAAACACTTTATTGATGATTTGGTATCAATATTAGTGGGTTAATATTTAGAATTATGGATTATTACGTTGAAACCCCATTTTCTTTCTACTTATTATGATACTAGTAAGAACATCTTACTAAATAGTCATGATTTTTGATCGATTGAAAGTTAGTGTCTATATTTTATGTTATCGTGTGTTTAATTATATTATGTGCCGTTATTTGGAAGTTCTCATGCCTTATTTGCACAATAATCTACGCATTTTCGATAATTTAAAATGTGGTACGGAAAAGATACTACAAGTAACCTACCCAAGATACTACACTAGTTTATGATATGATATCTCAACATCTATTATTGGTACTATACATATATGCATATTGGTACTACAAAATTGGATAGGTATTCCGATTGTTAGAAACATGGTACGAAAAAGATACTACAAGTAACATACGTATGGTACTACACTAGCTAACGATATGATACCACAAATATCTATTTATTGGTACTACAATATATGTGTATTGGTACTACAAATTTGGGTATGAATTTTTCGATGCCATCCGGATTATTTCTGGTCTGGTAAAGATACTACAAGTAACATACTCGTGGTACTACATTAGCTTATTTAACGTCTATATATTGGTACTACAAATATATGAATACAAGCGTTTTCAGGTATAATCAAAATAATGGGAGCATAAAACAAGTCTCAAGCAGAACCTCAACCTCAGAAACATAAAAAACGTCTAAGAACAGGTTCATTGAATCTCAACCTCAGAACAACATATCAGTCTCAAGTCTAAAGTCTTACGTACATTGATAATATCATTCAAAACAAGTGGAATATAAAACCAATAGGATCTCTTAATATTGTGGAAGCCATGGAGCAACGATATGCTTCGACTTCGACATCGTCAAGATACCTTCCACGATCTGTAGGTCCGGCGATGTATGTTATCCATGGACATTGCAACATGTACGCCGCAATCCACGCCCTCCGGGTTCTTCTCCCTCGTGTACGTGAATAAATAAAGTACCATTAATTATGTAATGCAGTACCAAAACCATGAACAAACAGTACCATATTCAAATAACATACAATACCATGACAACAAGCAATTACCTTACAGTCGAAACGTACTCTGTTTCTCTCTCGTTCAACAGATGTGTTGGAAAACGAAAGCTTGCATGTTCGCTTATTCTCTATCTCGAAACCCTAATTTGAATGATATCAAAACACCGAATTGAATAACGAAAAATAAAACTCTAATTTTAGCCCTAAATCTCAAATTCAAGCACTAATCAAAGAAATTAACATTACCCGACATGAAAGCCTTGAATAAATGCACATATCGAAGTCCTAAGCTCTACATTAACCCCAAATGCCAATAAAGTCGAAAAATTTAAAAACATGAAGCTTACAGTAGCTCGCTCGTTCCTTCTTATGCGTTCAACGAAAGCTTGCTCATGGAAGCTAGCTCGTTCGCTCTCCTTACACAGGTGTTTTAAAGTGAAAGCTTGCTCGTTCGTTCGTCATCTCTTTGTCGTCTCTAGTTTGAAGGTGAAAATGGTGGAAGTTGGGGTGTGACTTCAATTGGTTTTTTGGTAATATTTATTTTTTACAAGGTTATAATTGTCCATTAAGTAGGTATTTGATATATATGTTTGAAATGGGGAGTTTTATGATAATTAAATGAGGGTGGGGGAGTTAGTTGACAAGAGAGGGATTTAAGTGTAGATTTGCCTTAAATGTAAACATATTCGTAGGACATGACAAGAGAGTTGTTCATTTGGGTGTCAATTAGATTGAGAAGTGATCGAATGCTTGCTTGAAAATTATTCACAATTTCAATGACATGGACAGCCTAAATAAAGTTGGATGTAGGCCTGACATTGACCATGTAAAGCCTACAACCAAACAGTAGGAGGTTAATTTGGGTTCAGTCCCTAATATGCAATTTTCAACATAGTTCAGACCTCATGGTTTTAATTTAAGACCAAGGACCTAATTACCGAAAATATAAGTTTGAAGGACCAATGTGACAGGAAATGACAATAATATCCTTCATAGTTGCGAAAAATTACAGCCATTTGCCATCGTCTCTTCCGTTTGATTTTGGGTTGCTTTTAGGACTCTAAAACCGACTGTAATATCGTTGTTAATGTGCAAATAAGATGGAATCGACTTCGATTCGTCATGGGTAGTTATAATAAACGAATAATTTAAAGTGTAAGACGAAATAATTACGAAAATCTACTTCGAAAAAAAGAGAAAATATAAATGGACCAAATATCGAATTTAATGGCCGATTAAGACGAAACTGAGTGAATTTGATAATGGGTCTTAATAATCAATGGAAATATTGATGTTAATCGCGAAGAAATTTGACGTGGCCCATGATTGAAGCTTTTGCTAATAAAACGCTCGTTAAGTAACAATTTATGCGTTCTGGGTAACAATATATGCATTCTGGGTAACACTTTATGCATTCTGGGTAACAGTTCATGCATTCTAGGTAACAATTTATGCATTCTGGGTAACACTATGCATTTTGGCATTGCCCGAAAATGGCAACCTGCACCTTTTGGAGTATAACTTTCGATCCAGAATTCCAATGACTTTGATTCAAACTCATGTAAATATCCAACTTAATTATGTATAACTTTTGTACATTAAATTCTTTCTGATTCGCTAATACCAAATCGATAACCCTCAAATTAATCGAAGAAATCGAAGACGAGCAGTGACGGCCACGAGCAGCGACGATGGGGATGTGACAATTTGGTGCTATGTATATCTGAAACTTATGTGTATGATGTTTTTTTTGAACAAAATTCGCTTCTGTTGCTGAAAATGATGCATGATTATGGTAAAATCTTCTGTTGTTTACTTATTTCCTGCAGTAACAGTTTAACAGAGTTCAGCAACAATTGAAGGGAGAAAAAAAACATAAATCGATATGTAGACAACAAGGAAGTACAATACGAGTAACAGAATTCTTAGTCACAATAACAATTTAATATATAATTAGTTTAATTTATCATTTTCAAATTTTATATTGGAAACACGCTATATTCACTAAAATATAAGAATTTACGAAATTTTAGATAAAATATATTAGTTTAGGTTATGATTTTCGTGGAGATTATGTTGGAAAAGAAGTTGAAGTATATAGTATTGAAACAAGTATCACTCTTCTTGAAAGGATGATTACGAAATTGATTATACTTACTCAAAACGTAGCGGATATGAACTATTAGTTGTTTATTACAATCCGGATGGTCGACCTAACATAAATGATTCAACAAAATTAATGCATCTTCAATTAATCTTAAACGTAAACCCTATGTTGTTTACTGATTTCCTGCAGTAACAGTTTACACTGATCAGAAACAATTGAAGAGGAGAAGAAAACATAAACTGATATGTTGGTAACAAGGAAACACAACACGGGTAACAAAATACATTGTCAAAATAACAATTTAATAGGTAATTAGTTTACTTTTTTATTTTCAATGCAAACGCGCTACATTCACTAAAATATATGAATTTACGAAGTTTTAGAGAAAAATATATTAGTTTATGTTGTGATTTTCGTGGAGATTATGTTAGAATTGAAGAAGTTGAAGTATATAGTATGGAAAACAAGTAGCACTCTTTTCGAAAGGATGATCATGCTTCTACGAAATTGATTCTACTTACTCAAAACGTTGCGGATATGAATTATTAGTTGTTTATTACAATCCAGATGGTCGACCTAACATAAATGATTCAACAAAATTAATGATAGCTTCACTTAATCTTAATTGTAAATCCTATGTTGTTTATTAATTTCCTGTAGTAACTGTTTAACACTGATCAGAAACAATTGAAGAGGAGAAAAAAAAACAGAAACTGATACGTAGGTAACAAGAAAACACAACACGAGTAACAGAATAAATAGTCAAAATAACAATTTAATATGTAATTAGTTTACTTTATGATTTTCAAATTTTATATTGCAAACGCGCTACATTCACTAAAATATATGAATTTACGAAGTTTTAAATAAAAATATATTAGTTTATGTTATGATTTTAATCACATACCCTAATTCACAAACTATAATAGTTCCGGTAACATATAAACATATAACTAGTAACAGTTTACACATATCGGGTAACAGATAATCTATGCTTGATTTTATTTACTCTCCCGCCCAAAATTCATCTCATTCTGGTTTTCCCGCCCGAAATTTCACGGAAAATTTAGTAACAAATTTAGGCAACATAGTAACAGAAACGATACTAGTAACAGATCCTGATAATTTTAATTTAGTAACAATTGTTCATCACCTCAATTGACGAACGTCCGAATCAATTCACTAACATCTGGGTTTCTGCCTAATGTCGATGTCTTTCATACCACATGCATTACACCACTTACGGTTTGGGAGTTAACTGGCGTAGCAAAAAAATACCCAAATTACAGGGTCGATCGTATTTTCGCAAAATTAAATGATGAACATCGAACGAACGACCAAACAAGGTGCCGCACCGAGCTGCCCATACTAGTAACAGTTAATAACGGTTTTGATACACCTAGTATCGTTTTTGATTCTCCAAGTAACATATTTGATACTCCGAGTAACAGTTTTAACACATTAAGATATACCCAAATTATCGGGGTCGACTGTATTTTCGCGAAATTAAAATATGAACGTCGAATGAACGAGCAAAACATCTGCCCCACCGAGCTGCCCATACTATGGGTACTTCGAATTTATACATATTAGATGTAATCGTTGCCAAAAACGACTTTTAATTCATCTTATTTTCGCAAATTAGAACCCTACACATGGTAACAATTAATTGCAGTTTAATAACGGTTTTGATACACCTAGTAACGGTTTTTATACTCTGAGTAACATATTTGCAGTTTTGACACAGTAATATACCCAAATTATAGGGATCGACCGTATTTTCGTGAAATTAAAAGATGAACGTCGGACGAACGACCAAACAATGTGCCGCACCGAGATGCCCATACTATTGGTACTTCAAATTTATACATAGATGTAATCGTTGCCAAAAACGGCTTTGATTTCATCTTATTTTCGCAAATTAGAACCCTAAATAGAAAAATAAAATAAAAATGGATAGCGGCATTAGGTTAATACTAGCGCCTAAATCACACAAAGTTCTCTCAAATACAGAGTTCTCTATTGTGCAAGGGATTGTACAGCTCCCTGGGTCTTTGATTTTTGGTGGTAACTTGTTTTGTATAATGGCACTACATTCTTCAGTAAGCGCTACAGTTTCATATTCTCCCAACTTTCTCGTTTTTGACAATATATCCTTCATGAACTTCACATAGCTGGGCATCTGTTCAAGAGCATCTGCAAAGGAATGTTGATGTGCAATTTTTTAAATATTTCAAGAAATTTAGAAAATTGTTGCTCAAGCTTATTATTCTTGAGACGTTGTAGGAACGGAATTCGAGGATTAGGTTCTTCAGAAGGTCGAGACTTAAGCTCCAAAGTTTCAACGTTCTTTTCTTCAGATGTATCATTTTCTACTTTGGATGAGTTCACTTTCTTATTCTTGACCGGTGACTCCAATTCCTTGCCACTCCTCAGTGTTATCGCCTTGCAATGTTCTTTGCCTTCTCGCTTTGGATTAGCCTCTGAGTTACTGGGAAAAGATCCTATTGGTCTCTCACCTATAATCTCCGCCATTTGACTCACCTGAACTTCTAAATTACGGATTTGCGCTGATTGGTTCTGCATGTCGGTTCTCATTTCGTTTGTGAGTTGATTTTGTGAAGTAGTCTTTTTCTCCAGAGCCTCTTCCGAATTTGCTTTCTTCTCATGTGGTTGATGGTTATGTTCTGGTTGTAGAGAATTCTGATTATTCTTCCATGAGAAGTTCGGATGATTACGCCACCCTGGATTGTAGTTGTTTGAATAAGGAATGTTTGGTTGACGGTTGTAGTTTCTAACAAATTGTGCTTGCTCAATGATAATTGTTCTGTTGATTGACATTCAGAACTCTGATGCGGTCCGCCACAGAGATTGCATTCAACACTAGGCAGGTGAATGGAATTGACTGAAGCCTGATTTGTTTGAAGGTGCTTTGTCAGATTCGCCACTTGAGCAACCAATTGAGCAATAGGATCATTTTTAACAATTGTTGTTGTGTTCCTTGCTCGCTCCATTGGCCACTAATAATTGTTATTGGCGACACTATCTATCAACTCGTATGCCTGATCAGCGGTTTTCTTCATGATTGTCCCTCCAGCAGAAGCGTCGATGAAGGCTCTTTCAGCACTACCTATAGCATTGTAAAAGCTCAAGACTTGTTGCGATTTAGGTATACCGTGGTGCGGACACTTTCTCATCAACTCCTTAAATCTGTCCCAAGATTCATATAGTCACTCACCATAGATTAGAGTAAAGTGAGTGATCTCCTTGAGTATCTGTTGTTTCTTCGCAGGTGGAAAGAATCGGGCAAGGAATTTACTAGCGAGCATGTCACACGTAGTAATTGAATTGGTTGGAAGAGAATTCAGCTATGCCTTAACCTTATCACGTAGCGTGAATGGGAACAGTCGCAGTGCATCGTCTGAAACTCCATTATATTATAGTATCACATATTTCCAAGAAGTTGTCAACGTTTGGATCTTCGCTCGGTAATCCAAAAAATGGAATTTGTTGAATCATTTGAAATGTTATTGGTTTAAGCTCAAAGTTATTCGGAGGAAACGGTCGCCTAATAGCAGATTGAGTGCCAACAAAGGGAGTTGCATATTCGCCGAGCGGCACGTCGTGATTCTCGTTATCTCCATTATTATTTTCGTTGTCAGACATGGTTGTTTGTGTTTGGTTGACTGCTCTCTTCTTATTTTTCGAATTTCCCGACAAGCTCGCTCGATCTCCGAATTTAAAGGGAGTAAGTTAGCGCTCCCAAACTTTCGCATAAACCGTTCAACACCTTAAAGTGCGCTAATAATAAAAATAATAATATTAATAATAACAATAATAATAGCAGTGGTAATAATAATAATAATAGTTATAATAATAAGTTCAAAGTAAGACTAGAATTATTTGGTATCGATATTAGTAAAAAGCACAGTCCCCGGCAACGGCGCCAAAAACTTGTTGCGAAAAATTCGTAAACACGCAAGTGTACGTATCGTTCTAATAAGTAATAGTGTACGTAAGTAAGGATATCGAACCCAAAGGACTGTGTTACTAAGTACCGAAATTATATTAATTCTAGTTTAATTTGAACAATCGCAAGTTGGTAGTTGACGAAACGATAAAGGAAAATGCGCAGATAAATAATAAAGCACGATTTAAAGGTAAGTGACCAAATAAATAACAAAGCACGACGAAACGATTTTAATCAAAGATAAATCTGGGGACTCCGACTTTACCGACGGCAATCATGCTATTGATTTTAGTTCTCAAAGGAATACTTAATCTTATGTTGACGATGGATTTTTCCGTTGTAATTATCAATCTATCTCTAGCATGCGAACCCTGCATCTTGGTCAAGATTTCTACACGTAAAACGCATTAAGCTTAGAAAATCATAAATCATCGCACTAATCACGTAACTATATCTAGCTTACGAATGTTCTAATGGTATCATAATCAACGGACACATTCAGATAATCACTTCTCAGTCTCATATCTGAACACCTATTCATACGAAAGTTGATCAGAAATTTGTAAGTTTTAATAACAGATTATAATACTCAACATAGCGAAAAGCCTAGCATACGAACTGAAAATCAATAGCAATCATGTCTGGCTACATCGTAACCCCAGATAACGAAACTAGAACATATTATAGTTCAACAAAAGCATCAAAATAAACATGTTCATAATAGGAGATAAATGGAGAACGAGAGAACGTATCGAATAAGTAGTCGGGCCGTGTTTTACTCGCCCCGTCTCTAGGTGACCGATGTCTGCCTTCTATCTGTCTCCAAGGTTCCAGGCTGTTATTCTCACGTTCTTTGCCCCGGTCCAAACGTTGCTGCTGTTCGTGCGTAGGATGTCTGCTCAAGGGTGTATATAGTATATCCTTCTTTGAGTCTTTTCGTCGAACAGTTGGTGTACATGTGAGGATGGTGCAACTATGAGCTAGATTCTCCCACTTTCCCTAGCTAATGACCTGCTCCAGCTGAGGAAGGAGCTGTAAAGTTTCAGCTTTTGGATGAGTGTGCTGCCGAGTGACGTCCTTGCTAGGTACGTGAATGAAAGATGGGCGAGATGTGATGGTGTCCTATTGCGTGATGATTGGATGGTGTGAGAGCTATGTGGATGATGGCAGTGTGAGGAGGTGACGTGCTTGCTTCGTGCCAGAGAGCTTCCTCGTTTTTTTCTTCTCTTCACTGAGGTCGTACTTTTATCTTCTCCTCCTAGACAAAGAAATCAATGAGCCTCTCAAAATATTGTAAGATTGATCTTGTTTTTGACTTTTGCTATCTTGAGCCGTCTCCGTGTGCATCTTGAGCTGCTGAGGGTTTGTTTTCCTTTTTGTTATTATCATCAAGTTTGGTGTGGGTTGTTCTCTCGTGTATTGTCTCTCTCTCTCCCCCC
Source organism: Craterostigma plantagineum (assembly GCA_027422505.1). Lineage (NCBI taxonomy): Eukaryota > Viridiplantae > Streptophyta > Magnoliopsida > Lamiales > Linderniaceae > Craterostigma > Craterostigma plantagineum. The sequence continues at coordinate 6,579,654 of JAPQWV010000013.1, read as the reverse complement.
AACTTGTATATATCATGTATCTATATATGGGCTTGCTTCATGGGCCTGAATATTGGGCTGATTTTTGGCCCAACTTGGGCCCTTTTTACTCTGTTACCTGTAAAATATGAAAAGTAACGTACGATAGGACTTTTCCGGACATTTAGACATATAACGATGGAATTACGCAATTTTTCGGGTCTAAGATGTTCGTAAAATCCTAACTTATCATCTGTCATGGAGGACGAGTTATCACAATTGGAAAAGAGCCAAGTGCGGACACTTGCAGAGAAACCAAATGAAAAATCCATCCTAGGAACAAAATGGGTCTTCCGCAACAAACTCGATGAATATCACAATAAACAAAGCGAAGTTAGTTGCAAAAGGTTATTCCCATGAGGAAGGTATTAATTTCGATGAAACTTTTGCTCCGGTAGCTATACTAGAGTCCATACGTGTCTTACTTGCATATGCATGCTTTAAACGTTTTAAGCTTTTCCAAATGGACGTAAAAAATGCATTTTTAAATGGTTTGTAAATGAGGAAGTTTATGTAGAACAACCTCCAGGTTTTGTTAGATAAGGATTTCCAAATCACGTTATTAAATTAAATAAAGCATTATATGGTTTAAAGCAGGCTCCTAGGACATGGTATGAAAGGTTAAGTAAGTTTTTGATTGACATGGGATTTTCCACTAGAACTATTGATAATATGCTGTTTATTAAGTACGAAGGTGATCACATGTTATTGGTCCAAATCTACGTTTATGATATCATAATTGGAAGTACTAATATCCTTCTTTACGAGGAATTCTCTAAGTCTGTGCAGAAGGAATTTGAGATGATCTTAATGGGTGAACTACTTCCTCCGTTTGCAAATAAAGCAGCTTGACAATAGAACCTTCGTATCCCAGATGAAATACAACAAGGAATTGCTGACAAAATTCGGGATGAGTGATTCTAAAGCAATTTCCACCCCTATGCATCAGACCACCAAAATAGATAGTGACAAATCAGGTACACCAGTTGATCAAACACAATATTGAGGTATGATCGGAAGGCTTCTTTACTTAACTGCTAGTCGCCCTGATATTATGTTTGATGTTGGTATGTGTTCGAGATATCAATCTGATCCTATGGAATCTCACTTGAAAGCAATCAAGCGTTTAGGGTACTGTTAATTTTGGTCTGTGGTATTCTTATACGGATGAATTTCTATTAATGGGATATTCTGATGCCGACTATGCCGGTTGTAGGGAAGATATGAGAAGTACTAGTGGAACTTGCCAATTACTTGGAAATTCCCTGGTAACTTGGTCTAGTAGAAAGCAAAATTATGTCGCCCTCTCCACAACCGAAGCTGAATATATAGCCTTAGGAAATTGTTGTCAACAAGTTCTATGGATGAAGCAAACCCTTAGTGATTTTGGGTTAGGTTATGACAAAATTCATATTCTGTGTGATAGCACTAATGCCATTAGTATTACTAAGAATCCCGTGCATCATTCTCGTACTAAGCATATAGGTGAAACATCATTTTATACGAGATCATGTTCAGAAGGGGAATATCAGTGTGGAATTCGTAGGAACAAATGATCAGCTCGCTGATATCTACACGAAGCCCCTAATTGAGGCAAGATTCAGTGACATCCGTGATCGACTAGGAATCATCGAGCTAAATAAGGTTAGTTAACTTGCCAAAATTCTGCCATTTATTCTAAGAGTGTGATATTTTAGGAAGAAATTCGTAGTTATTCTATTCTGAGATCTCCTTTCAGCCTCTAGATTATTTTAGGAATTTCGAATCTTCTTATTTTTTTTTTTGAGTATGATAATGTTATTTTAGGAAGAAATTTGTAGTTATCCTATTCTGAGATCTTCTTTCTGCCCTTGGATTATTTTAGGAAAATAGGATGTCTCGATTTCTTATTTTCAGCCTTTAATAATATTTCCCTTATTTAAAATGAGATCATATCAGATCAGTCTGCAATCTCTGACCGGCGTTTCACTTTGTTTTGAATTTCAAATTCGGTTTGGAAACCAAATCTTCTTAATTCTATTTAAGCCGAGTTTATCCTATCTCATTTTTGAAAAACTATATCTCTTGGATAATTGCCCATTTTTAAATGAGATCACTTGATACTTCTTCCTTCCTTAGAATTCGAACTTCACAGTTTCTCTTCTTGAAAATCATCTAAGTTATACTCCAGCTATTGAGAGTTCTGATAAGATCATATGGAGCTGAACAAATCCGCGATATCTGTCAGATCTAATAGTGATTCCAGGCTTAAGAAGGTTTTCTGATAAGTTATTCCTTCCTTCATTCTCATTTTTCTTAGTTATTTTGTCCTAAATTTTCAGCCTTAAAGCCTTAGCATATCCCTTTTTATGCTGAAGGCGGAGAAGTTTGAGTAATTAACGATGGTCTAAGGGGTCTAAGAACTGTCTTTGATATTCGAAATGATGTGCATGCGATATTCCTTTTATGCGCCTATGATATATCTTAGTGCTTATATGTGCTGACTGAATTTGCATGAAAATATCTGCACATATGCAAGGGGAGCATAATTGTGTGTGAATTCTGACTTTTGCCTATATGATAACTATCTATGCTCTAAGTGGAACTTTGAATTTATGCTCTGGACAGTTGGAATAACCTCATTTAGACAGGGGGAGCAAACTAATGTAGCTTGGTAAAATTTCTGAACTTCACTAGTATGTTTGCTCTGATGCTTAAACGCTTTACATGGAATATTTGCACAAATGATATGAAATATGTGCACTCACGAATGGAATAGCTGCACTTTTGATATATCTGTGATGCTCTTATGCGATGCTTGATATTATGCTCTAACTTTATGATATATTTGTGATGCTTTTATATTACGATGTGTAATCTTATGCTCTGATACAGTGATGCTCTGATACTTATCTGCGATTATTAACTTTTGAGAGATTTCTTGATAAGTGATAAATGCATGCTGCAATGATTATCTGCCGCTTGAATCATGTTTGGAAAATGCGCACTTAGGCAGGGGGAGCACACTTACGGGTAACTTAAAATTTTGGATTCACGATATATCATCGAGAATGACACGAGATATCTGCACTTAGAAAGGGGGAGAAAATTCATTCATAATATATCTCAGCATGTCATATAGATAACTGCACTTAGGCAGGGGGAACAAATATGTATCATATGTGATTAGGAAATATCATATGCTCTGCTTTGTGGTTCTGGAACACTTAGACATATGCGCTAGGACTTAAGTGATCGAATATGCTTACATGCTTCCGTGCTACATCAATAACATGTCATCATCAAAAAGGGGGAGAATGTTGACCTTTTTGGTCCATGAGCGTTATAGAGTTTTGATGAACTATGTAATTGTAATGACGTTAGGTCTATAAATTAAGCAATTCAATGAATGATCAATATAATGTCTAAGTACATGATAATATTTGACTATGCATGAATTATGAGCTATAAAATGGTTAAAGTGTCAAATATTTGGTTCGCATGTTATTCTGTGATTTATTGGTAAAACTATGTGATCGCATGTTATAGACGCCTCACATGCTAGGATATATAGTTCTGTGCTATTTATGGGAAAAAAGTGTGAGATATCCTACCGGATTATATAAGGAAAATATGTTGTCTATATATGGAAAGTAATATCCGTTGAGATCGTTTATCCTGAGTGAAACTTACATCTACGATTTTTGAATGCATCCACTAAATTAATTGTGCGAAATCGAATTGATATCTTTCCTTATACTAATTAGGATATTATAATTAGGAAAGATTTAATTGATTGACTTTGTGGATAAGGTGCTATTATATGGCATGTGCTATAAATGGATGTGATCTCTGAAATATGGAAAGTTGTGGCATGACATGTTAATTCGTGATAGCTGTAATCTGATCTGATTTATGTTCTAAACATGGCAAATATATTGATCTGATACTATGGGCTAAATATGGATAATGTATTGATATGTTGCTATCTCGTGTGCTAAACATGGAAAGTAAATTTGGACTGACTTATTCTATAAACTGACAGCAGGGAATCACATATGGAAAGTTCTGTTATGGTTAATATAATTCGAAATAATTGAATATGCTTTGAAAACGAATCTGAGCCTTTATATGTAATAAAATCATGCTTAAACAAGCTTGTGATCGTTGTGAACATTTATTGTGAGCATGATCTACATGGCATATTTACTACTCGAAAATTGCATTGATTATGTGCTCGATTCGGTGACTAATATCTTGATCTGATTTTCCATGTAAAGTGTTGAGTGAAAAGGTTTATATATGAGCAACACTTCATAATTTCGGGTGACTTAGAATTTGCGAACCTACGACTACGAGAGTTTTAAGCAGATTTATTACTAAGATTCCTGAGCGATCATTTGCGATAGGTTTCTACCTACATGAGTGATCACTTGCGAAGTACTGAACGTACTGAGTTATTCCAACCTCCCACCATATATTCTGTCTTCGGACGTGTTGTCTTTGAACGTGAGCAATACCAAGGAGGAATGTCGACGTTTACGCACACGTGAAGGGAAGGACAAGTTCCGGGGGCCCTTCGGTAGCGAGCTGTGTCTGTCGGGATCAGGAGATTCCGAGGAACAAAACTCGTCATGTGGTAACCTAGTGTATCTAGTGTTCGACTCGTTTCGGTTGTGTATTGGGCTAATCAATCAGTTTTGTATCTAGCTACGGTGCATTATAGTGATTGGTTAAATTTTTGTGGAGCAAACCCCAAGGAGAGGAGTAAACCCCAGTTGGGGATATAACCTCTATAAAAATCATGTTTCGCATTTACTTTACAGTTATTTCCTTTTCGCTGTGAGACAGACCCGACACACATCCGACGTTACTAGGATATATCAGGCATACTCATCACAAGCATCAGTATGCATCTCTAAGTCACAACATCTTAGGATTTGGGAAAAGAGGAAGCATAAATTTTTTATAAGCCTAATTCACCCCCTCTTAGGCACGTTTTTATCTTCACACCCGTTCCAAAATATTCCACATTCATACTCGAGCCACCGCCTTCATTAACACTTGCAAAATACTCAACATTCGACAATATTACACCCTAGTTTCAAATCGAGACCTTATACCTAACGAGATAGCGGCTGTCTCGTTTGGGAGAAGATAAGCGGCGTCATACCGAAGAGAATGAGTAGGTGAAGCGCGGACCTGGGACTGGAGAGATACTCGATAAGTGGCATACATACGGAGGTGCGCTGTGTCGAAACATGAGTTGGATAGTGATAAATTGACCACAAATTTTGAGTGAAATTGAGCTATACCAAAAAAATTGGTAAAATTGTGTTATCCAACGGATACACGTAGAGAAGTATTTGGCCCGTCATCGTCTCATAGCTGATATTGAGGTTCATATTTGATATGGACTGAATTATCTTAGGGAACTACGACAACGTTATGTGTGATTACTTATCACGGAAAAAAATGAAAGAAAAAAAAGAAGGAAGTATTTGCCTAAAAAAATCTTACACGCACGTGGTGTAGGTGCCACGTGGCTTTTTTCAGGACGTCAAGGTTGAATATAGAGGTGTCAAAATGGGCCGGGGGTTGGCCGGCTCGTAGCTCGCCACTGACGGGGCAGGAGCAGGCAAGCCCGCCAATTGGCGGGCCTGGCGGGCTTAGCTGTCATATCCCGAGTGAGGATGAATATGGGCCCATACGATTTGGGCTTGGCCCATTGATTAGCAATTAAGATCCTAGGTTTACTTAGCCCATTATTATGCATTTTACTTCTAATTGCCTTTACATACTATAAGTGGAACGCATGGAAGTTTAAGCAAAAGATACAATTCTAATCTTCTTCTATGTTCTATGGTTGTCTCCTAACTCTCGATCTCTCATCTATCTCTCAACCCTCTGTTTCTTCGATCTTCTCCTTCGATCTTCTATATCTCTCTCAGTTCTCTCTATCTCGATCTCTCCCCCCTTCGATCGTCCTTTGATCTTTCTCTTATCGAATATAAAAGTGCGCACACTAGCTGTTCGACTAAATTCCAAGTAAGAAACCGACCAAATTACGGTTGGGATCTTACAAGTGGTATCAGATCCGACGATTCTCGGATTTGGATTTCGATGATGGATCTAAATACTCTTTTCAAGTTGAAGGCGCCTCACCTATTCGACGGAACGGATCCGCGAGCTTGGATCCAGAAGTGTGACTAATACTTTCAACTCTTAATCACCATCAATGAGCAGGAGAAGGTACAAGTTGTGTCGATCTACATGGAGGGTAAGGCCGAGGCATGGTTTCTAGTGTATTGCAAAAATGATTATTCTCTGACTTGGAATGATTTCATCAAAGTTGTGCTTGAAAGATTTGATATTATGGAGCCTATTAATGATGACTGCATTGAAGAATATGTATCGATAAATTGTTGTTGATTGGGAGTGGATGGTCGGCAACGACTTATCGGTGTCCGTCGAAAAGAGGGCTATGCCATCGATAGTGGTTGATGAGCTGCCGTTAGTTACAAGTTTTCAGTGGCTGCGGATGAGATATTTAGTTGGGCAGAAACTGTAGCAGTTCGAAAGATTGGCATATCGAACCGTTGCACGTTGGAAAGATCCATAACTCGCCGTTTGATCGAGGGCGGTTTTATATTGAGCGGTTGCACTTTGACGAGGATCATAGCCGTTCGAGCGAGGAAGAGGTCGATGGTGCGTCAAGAATGTGGTGTGAAGCACGACTTTGGCACAAGGAAATCGGCCCTTTGATCGAGGTCAGTGCAACACCCAGCTACACGATGGAAAGTACCAACGAGGATGGTGGTATGTCTCGGAGTTGTTTGAGATTGATTCGGTTTTGCTTGAGGATAATTCGGTGTTGAATGATGGGAGCTCGTCGAGGTTGGTTGAGAAATATTCGACTGTGTTGATTGACGTCCTTGGTGCATTGGACAATATGTCATATCCCGTGTTGGTTGATGTGGCTACACCGGATTCTTACGTGATTAAGGGGACCGATGTTATTGATGATGAATCCGTGTTAGTTGATGTTGATGGTGTATGGGCTGACCTAGGACGATGGAATGCCGAGCCACTGCATGTGGTTCTTAGCCTATCATTTGATCGAGGTCGTTGCCGTATAGTCGAATGAATGAGGTTCTTACATCCAATTAAGGGGATTGTTGGGATATTATTCATGGGTAATGATGACTTGCAACCTATAAAACATATCATGTTGGCTGCGGATGAATTGGAGGTTGTCTTTGAAGAGCATCGTATAATTCTCGTTGATCAAAACATGTCGTTTGATCGAGGACATTAGTGGGCTATCGAAAGCATGAAGGTGAACTTACCCTTTGATCGAGGTAAGGTTACTGCAGCTGAAGCGTTCTGCTACAAAGACTTCGAGAAGGATTCGTTAGTGTGGGTTGATGCTCCTAGTGTGATGAATAATTTTGCTAATGTTGAATGTGTTCGGAGTTCGAAGGGCCAATCATTTCTTACATTGGTGATCTATGTAGTGTATGGAAGGGGTTGTGTGAAGGGAGCAGAGGCATATCATGCATTAGAGGAACTGGTGAGATATGGGTATAAGCCAAATTTAATGTCATATGGAATCGTGGTTGAGACATTGCACAAAACGCGACGTGTAGTCAATGGACAGCTTATTTTGAAGAAGAAAAGGAAGTCGAGTGTGACACCCAGGAGTGACGATGATGGAGAGTTTATTTTAAAACTGAAGCTCACTCAAGTTTATGTCGAGCAGCTAGGTGTTGGGAAAGATCATAGTAAGCCGCTTGACGAGGGCCGATGGCGTATTATCGAAGAAGTGATCGAGCGAGGAAGCAAAATTATCCTTGCAGGTTACTCTTTCCTTTCGATCGTGGAAAAAGTGCAACGACAATCATGCGATGGCCGTGATCTCGAGATCGGGCATTATACTCATTATGTCGAGATTTCTACCCACTCATCCTTGAGGACAAGGATGTTCCAATGGGGAGGCAATGTCATATCCCGAGTGAAGATGAATATGGGCCCATACGAGTTGGGCTTGGCCCATTCATTAGCAATTAAGATCCTAGGTTTACTTAGCCCATTATTATGCATTTACTACTAATTGCCTTTATATACTGTAAGTGGAACGCATGTAAGTTTAAGCAAAAAATACAATTCTAATCTTCTTCTATGTTTATGGTTCTCTCCTGCTCTAGATCTACATCTCGACCCTCTGTTTCTTCGATCTTCTCCTTCGATCTTCTATATCTTTCTCAGCTCTCTCTATCTCGATCTCTCCTCCCTTCGATCGTCCTTCGATCTTTCTCTTCTCGAATATAAAATTGCACACACCAGTTGTTCGACTAAATTCCAAGTAAGAAACCGACCAAGTTACGGTCGGGATCTTACATTAACCCCATTTTTTAAAAAAATAAAAAATAAGAAGAAATAATAAATATAGGGAAAAAAAGAATAATTCAAGTTGAAAAATATATATATTTTAATCAACTTCTTTAATATTAACATAAAAATCGTAGCTCAGAAAACATAAAAATAAATAATATTTACTTATAATATCTATTATGTAATATAATTAATTATTTTTCTATTTATTGGCGGGTCTGCCTGGTGCCCCCCAAGCCCGTCTTGTCAAAGCCCGTGGCCTGCACGGACTTACCCGACGGGCCTAAAATTTTACGGCCCACCCCACAGCCCGCGGGCAGCGGGTCCGTTTAACAGTTCTAGTTGAATGAGGTTGTATTATACTGTTTCTCTCTCACCCGTTTCTCTATTTATCTCACTCTCCCTCGGAGTCGGACTAATCTAATTTCCGTTGACTCGACCCCCAAATTCTAGGGCTTGACCTAAGACGGATTGAATTCGTTGCCGGTACTGATTCTTACTCTCTTTGGAAAAATTATGGCTGAAATGTATAGTTTGAGTAATTCGTAGCCAGTATATTGTTGGTATGTGGTATAATAGTTTTCATGCGGTCGAATTATCTGATTCATGTTGACTTTTGTTTGTTAACTTTGTTTTCCGTCGTTATGCTTTTTTTTTTTTCTCTGATGTTTCTTTTGAAGCGAAGGAAGGTATGTTTTTTTTTATGTGGGGATGGACTGAAAGGGTGTATTTTTGTGATGGGATCTCATGAATAACCGATTTCTTGATGTTACCTACTCGAGATTAAAATTTGGCGAGAAATTCTAATTAAGAACTGTGACTAGAAACAAGAGCTGGAAAATTTGGCATCTTCAACTATTGAGTTAAAATGCTATCGCATTAGGTCATAATTACTTCTTAGGGGTATAGGATGATGGTGAAGCTTGAAAATTTCTCTCACATTTTTCTGCAGTTTGCAGACCGCACTCTCTAGAAGCCAATAATGCTCTCGTTTAATTATTTTTCTGTGTTTCAGACTGAACTTTTTACGTTAGTGCATTTTGTTGGCTTTTGTTTTGTCTAGTCGTTTGTTGGCTTTCTCTTATTTATGATATTTGTATCGGTTGACTAGTTATTTAGGTTGTTCCTTGTTTATGGCTTCTGTAGGATGTTTGTGTGTGTAACTGTCTGAAGAAAGTAGTGTGGCATGCCTACCACATCTAAGCACGTCAATCAATGAGAACCAAACCTTCAGAATGTACGGAACCCGACGACTGATACTTGGTTGAACACCACTCAGTTTAAATCCTTTTCCACGGCAATGAGGAGGGGTAATCTTTCAGATTCATCATCCTTTGAACAATCTGTGGATGAATTTGACGGAGCTAATGAGGAAGATTATTCTACAACTAAACAGTCACCAGGTATTGATGCTTTTTGATATCAGTTACTGCTTCAATTTCCAATGTTTAGTAGTGCTGCGCCCCTTCTCCTTACTCAGTATTGTGCTGATGTGGAAAACTAGCTTAGAACGTATTGCAGCTCACTGTGCTGTAAGTTGAGCACCAGGAAAAATTTGCTGCATAGTGTAAATTTTACTGTTTGGATTTAGTTGCTGAAGGATTGATTATGTTTAGGAATCATTTTCTTGTGTATTTCCTATTTAATTGTGGATTCAGGTATTAATTTTCGATCTCTTTGAGACCAGATGATAAATATGGGCAGGAGGATTCAAATCTCCTCCCTAGTGTACAAAACAATGAAAATCAGGGAAATGGTGTGAGCATTACACGGTCCACACAAGTTGATCTCATGGGGCATTCCTTGGTAAGAACTTGCAAATACTGCTGGTGATTTTTTTATTTTTAACTCTGATCTGCCATCATTAAATGAAGATATGGTTTAGTGTTAGTAACACATAACTGTGTCTACTTGTCAGGCCTATGCTAATACTTATGATCCATTTTACGGAGGAATGATGGCAGCTTATGGCCAGCCCTTGGTATGAAAATGAGTGCGAAACGAAACTGTTTTGTTTCTCTTGTTTTATATAGCGCAAAATTTCTGATTTGTCCCCCAAAATACAAGTATCTGATTATAGGTTATTCTATCAAACCTTAGAGCAGTAGCAGATATTTCACATAATATGTATAACTAAAGGAAGCAAAGGCACATTAAGCATCATTGAATCCCTAACTCTCTTTCCATCAAACCAAAGTTTCTTGGCGAACCTTTTGACTGCCATCTAAACAAGCGTCAACTCCATGAGTTTTTTCTGTAAAATAACTCGGAATTTCAAGAATAAAGACTGACATAAGTGAGATTTCCTTCAGACGTATTCCCTAGTTTCTTGTTTTGATTGTATTCATCTTATTCGAGCTTTAGGTTTCCCCTCACTTTTATGACATGCATCACACAAGGATGCCGCTGCCACTCGAGATGGAACAAGAACCTGTCTATGTGAACGCAAAGCAGTACTCTGCTATTCTCCGTAGGCGTCAGTCCCGTGCTAAAGCAGAGCTCGAAAGGAAGTTAACAAAAGATCGCAAGGTACTCCATCTTTTCTTTTCTTCTTTCTTTTTGTCTCTCAAGTACTTCCACAAACATATACAGTATTATACACTCACATACATAGTTGAGAGAGAGAGGGGGAGAGAGAGAGAGAGTATTGACATCTCTTTCTCTGCTAATAAACAGCCTTATCTCCACGAGTCTCGACACCAACACGCTCTAAGGAGGGTTAGGAGTAGCGGAGGTCGATTTGCAAAGAAGTCTGACACGGGCCCGAGCCCAGCTGCTGTGTCTTCTTCACATTCCTCAGGTACTTATAATTTCTATAACAACATGAGCTATTTGCACGAACGCGCATATCAACCTTATCCCAACGACAACAATTGTAATGCTAATAATAACAATCATAATAATACAGGCACCACTGATTCTAATCCAATGCCGTGAATATTTGGACCTCTGCTTTGCACTTTCGATACAACGAATTCATGATTAAGACAACATTCGTGGAGCTGTTATGGAAGATGAAGCATGTTAGGTCAATATCTTGGGGCTGGCAATTCATTCTTGGCTTGTTTTATTTTTTTCTGTTGTCCTATGTTAGCTTTGTGGGAGAGACATCATGGGATTGTCTTTGTTTTATTTCTGGGTTTCACACCATCTTTCATGTACAAAGTCAGTTGGAATTTGTCTAGTTACTACACAGATATTTCATCCAATTTTATGTGCAACCATATTTGGAAATCACTCTAAATAACATGTAATAACAGACATGCAACCTATATTCCGTACCTGTACTAGCAGAATAATTCATACATAGGCGATAAATATTTATATTACAAAAAGAAAAAAGAAAAAACAAAACTTAGTGCAACAGGGTACAAAGGTGGTTTTCTTGTCTATGTTTGCTGATTATCATTTTCATTAGCTGCAAAATTGCCAGTGGACTCATAAACTGTATCTTCTTCGGTTGACTGATGCATATTTTCAGAGTCAAAATTCGTATCATTGTTCTCAGAAACGGTAACATTGACATCCTCGTTTTGCTGCTTCTGCATCATGCCCGACAATGCAAGGCGAGGAGTCCACTCGAGCACATCGTCGATTATGTTAGACATCCTCTTTTGGTACCTGTAAGAAAAAAATGAGTCCACCTAAGCTTAAATTCCATGTTGGCGTGCGAACAGTAAGAAAAAGAAATTTTTTTGTTCTGTTTATCCTCTGAGTTAACAGAAAAACGTACCTGGCTCGAGCAGCTTCGTCAGGAGCATGGTGCCTCAAAAGGAGAATGACGAGCACAGCCAAAACTGCATAGAATAGCCTTGCAGACCATTTAGGACGCTCATCTTCGTCTTTCTTGGGCCAAAACTGAAATAGCTCTTTCAGCGTTGCTTCCTCTGCGAGTATGTTAGGGAAGAACCACACATGTTTGCCAAGAACGACCCATAGAGCTCCAAAGACAAGGGCCCTCACTTCATCCAACAAAATTGAAGTCTCTTAAGTCAATTTGATGGATTTATTCGCAAAAGTCGTTTTTTAGAAGAAGACTTACACGAAAGGAGACAGAGAATGAGAAGCAAAACTCCTGCGCAGAAGTAGAGTATGAATAGCTTGACTTGGTGGGGATAAACTGGGAACAAGCATATTGCTAATGTAAGAACGGGCCAGGAGAATGAGAGGAGCGTTTGCCATAATGGTCTTCGATTCACGAATGTCCACGCAAAGAAGGCATCGTTTTCTGAGAACGCTTGGTCCTGCAAATTGTAAGAGACGAATGAATGGCATGTCAATGGCTAGGAAAAAAAGTAAGAGCAATTCTTGTCATGGACTAAGTCTTCGAAAAGAACTTACACGGTATATTTCAAGATGAGCTGGCCATTTAGACAACTTTTTCTTGCCGGGACGTAGAGTTTTAACAACACGATCGCAACGCACGACGAGGTTCTTTCTCAGAAGAACGTTGGCAATATCTTCACCTTCTAAACTCTTATCTGTTTCGAGCAGGTCTTTAAGTTCGGGATGCTTCTTTAAAAAGCTAACGAAATCCTTCCCTCTAAAATATTCGACTCTAGTCTCTTGCAGAACCGCCCACCTAGACTCGAGATCCTTGTGATTTCTCACTTTCTCAGCAAAGATCTGAAAAGCATCTTTCTTAGCAGCACCTTGTTTCTGAAATTCAAGATTGGCGGAAATAAAGAAACTAGGCAAGAAAAATAAAAAAGGCAATTAGATCTCCATTTCATGTAACGTAATGCACCTGAATTCCACAGTGGATTGATTTCATGATATACAGAGAGGAGAAAGGCTTTTCAAAATGCATTATATGACCAAAGCCATTATATGGGAAAACCTCCTCAGATAAATTAGAAAAAAGGGAACTTTTTTTTGAAAAAATAAAAATAAAAATAACCCAACACGAAGCTGGCCAACTCTTTACAAGAAATCCCCATATCTTCCACCCACATGAAAAAAAAAAAAAAAAAAAAAAAACAACGTTCTCAAATCAATCGAAAAAATGACCTTTCGCAGAAAAGCGCAATCACAGCAGAGACAATTAATAAATTCCGATGATTTTTGCTTTGCAAATCGCAAGTTTAAAAAATATGTAAGCACTGCACTAACAGGGTTTTGGGTGGCCGCTTCACGGCGGTTCTTCTTCTTATCTCCGGCAGCTCCTCCACCGCCGCCGCCCGATTTCTTCATCTGCTCTTTTGATTAATTAGAGTCCTGTCTTCTCTTTGTTTATTACGTTCCTTTACTTCAATATTAATGGGTTAATTTCTTTTCAATCCCTTACAACATTTCAACTTCCTTTTAAATGCCCCTCGAATTATATCTTCCTTATAAGTACCTATTTAAAAATTTATTCATGTTCAGTATCTAAAAAACCCTTTTCAGCATTAAATGGACGAAAATACCCCTTTCTCACATATTCAAAAAAGATGAATAATTATTCTGGATTGCTATTCACCGCCCCCTTTTTCCTAGTCACCGCCCCCTAAAGGGCTGGACGATTTTGCCCTTTTGAATTTAAATTTCTATTTAAAGTCATTTTCCATACAACACTTTTCATATCGCAATCACACATCCAAATAGTCAAACATAACAAAAAATAACTCAAATCGAAATGAATCGTCTTTTTGGGAAATTGAAAGGTCAGAAGAAAGTGTCTATTGGCACGGATGTTAAGCAAATTCTCGTAAATTTCGTTCGTATGGACCTGAATTATCGAACATCGATCGGATTCGATCGAAAAATTTCGGCCCGACCGAAATGTAATTTCGGTCGACACAAGGGCTGACCGAACAACATTTTCGGTCACCCCTTGTGGCGACCGAAATTTGGTTTCGGTCGCCCTTTAAGGCGATCGAAAAAATTGTTCGGCCGCGGCTGTCCGAACCGAAATTTACATTCGGCTGGGACGGTCACGCCCGAGACGGGATTTTGGCTCCTGTGGAGGTGGCCGAAATCTCGTTTCGGTCGCCTCTTACAGTAGCCGAAATCCAATTTCGGCTGTAATTAATTTTTTTTTTTTCAGACTTGGAGAGTGTTCCGGAGGATTCCACGGGCAACGGGATAAATTACAGTGAGCATTTCCGCGAAGGAGGACGATTTCCGACCGACGTGGAAGCCATTAACTGGGCGAAAGGCGTCGCTATTGCTCTTGGTTTCGAGGTGATTATTTCGTCGCATAAGAAATGCGGTACAAATTAGTTGTTCTCGCGGAGAACGTTATAGAGGCAAGGAGGATGAATTGGAGAGGCTATCGAAGTCTAACAAGTGCAGGTGTCCGTTTGTAGTCATAGCCCAGCAGGATCCAGCTACTAGGGAATGGTACATTCGTACGGGTGCACCTGAGAATTCCATACACAATCACCCTCTGATACAGTATCCCGAGGGACACCGCTAGACGAGTGGGTTAAGTAGCAAGGCAAAGAAGGTCGTAGAGGAAATGACTGCTGCGCAAGCGAAACCAGCACATATCCTCTCAGCGATGAGGGCTCGACACGCAGAAGATAACGCGACGATCCGGCATATATATAATTACAGAGATCGTTTGAAGAAGCAAAATTCTGAGGGGAGAGACGTGGTGAGCCAGTTGATGCACCAGGCGATAGAGTCCGGATATTTTGTTGAAGCGCTGAGAGACGAGGAGACTAATGTGCTGACACATGTCTTTCTCGCACACCCGGAGTCACTCGCACGCTGAGGACGTATCCTTATTTTATTGGTATTGACTCGACGTACAAGACCAATAGATATAAGATGCCTCTAGTTGAGATTATAGGGATGACTCCCTGTAATCACAACTTTCTGTGTGGGTTTGCCGTCATAGCGATGGCCTGGAACCCCGCCGGCCGACCTTCCCGCATCCTCTGCATTGGACGTAATTATACCAACTGATTTTGAAATTATACCAGAAACTGTAGAAATTATACCATATGTTTTGGTTATTATACTAGTAAATAACGTTACTCGAATTTTATACAGTGAAATTGGACGTTATCAACTGATTTTGAAATTATACCAGAACTGTAGAAATTATACCAACTGTTGTCGTAATTATACCAACAGAATTGTACACTTTACCAGTTGGTATAATAATGACAACAGTTGGTATAATTTGAATAACAGTTGGTATAATAATCAAAACAGTTGGTATGATGTCCAATTTAAATAGCGTTATTATAATATACAGCGAAATTGGATCTTATATCAACTTATTTTGCTATTATACCAGAAATTGTAGAAATTATACCACATGTTTTGGTTATTATACCAGTAAATAACGTTATTTGAATTTTATACAGTGAAATTGAACGATATGCGAACTGATTTTGAAATTATACCAGAAACTGTAGAAATTTTACCAACTATTGTCGTAATTATACCAACAAAATTGTACACTATATCATTTGGTATAATAATGATAAGAGTCGGTATAACTAGAATAACATTGGTATAATAATCAAAACAGTTGGTATAATGTCCAATTTAAATAGCGTTATTATAATTTACAGCGAAATTGGATGTTATACCAACTGATTTTGATATCATGCCAGAAACTATAGAAATTATACCACATGTTTTGGTTATTATACCAGTAAATAACGTTATTTGAATTTTATACAGTGAAATTGGACGATATGCGAACTGATTTTGAAATTATACCAGAAATTGTAGAAATTATACTAATTGTTGACATAATTATACCAACAAATTGTACATTATATCATTTGGTTATGATAACAGTTGGTATAATTAGAATAACAGTTGGTATAATAATTAAAACAGTTGGTATGATGTCCAATTTAATTTCAGAAAAGGGCATTTTCGTCCAGACATTGTTTGGGGTATTAATTACATAACTTTTTCGCAGATGGGTATTGAAAAGGAAGTTTTTTGTCAGAGGTACTGATAATGAACTTGAAAACACGAAAGGGATAAGGAATTCACCGCATATTAATTAAGGTTGCAGATTTTTCTATTTATTATCGTCAACGGAGTTTCAATGGTGGTTTGTCGGCTTTTTAATTAAATTAGGGTTAATTTAACCCAAAATAGACAAAATAGGGCTAATTTGACAAAAATTACTAAAATCGGGTAAAACGCAGTTAATAGCCGCGACGCCGCGCCTATTGGACGCGACGGCTGACGTGGCACAGCAGGGGCCCGGTCGGGCCCGCGTGTGGCCCGCGTGGGTCGGCGTCGCGCTTAATGGACGCGACGTCGCGCCTAATAGACGCGACATTGACCCAAACCCACTAAACCCACTAACCGTCCACTAAAACCCACTAAGCCCACTCACGTTATTGGGCCACTATGCGTCGCGGGTAATAGACGCGACGTCGCGTCCAATGGGCGCGACGACTCGCCCTATTTAAACGCCACCATTTGTCGATTTTTATTTCATAAACTTCATACATATCCAATATGGTGTCTAGAAAAATTCAAGTAGTTGTTTATTATGGCGGTGAAATCATACACGAATCAAACACCATACAGTATAGTCTTCAACCCATTGGTTATCGACGAATTCGTCGCGATACCAATTTCGATCAATTTCTTAGTATGCTGTACGACATGACTTCCGTCGACAACAATGCTTTCTTTTTAATCGTTCGAGTGAAGAACGAACACTATCAACACTCACGACTGTATCATAATCTCCTACTAGTGTCTAGTGATGCCGACCTCGCATACTTCTTGGATCCCGACAACGAGCTCGATTACATTGAGGTCTTTGTCGAGACAACTGAGATCGTTCAATACACTAATCCCGCGCCGATGGATTCGTTTCCTGACATCACTTCAGTTACAGAAGGATTGACGAATATTTCGTTTGCCCCTCAAGCAGATATACCTTCGAGTAGCCAATGGGTTCCTACTAGTTCGACGGTGGCGCAACCTGAGATCGTTCATGACGGCGTCCGAGATAGTGACGTCAGTGACTCCGAAGCTGACGACGAGGGTGGGGCACTAGACGAATTGCCAGATCCCGCCGATGCCGATGATGAAAATGACGATGAACCAACGCCAAGTGAGCCAGAAGAGAATAGAGCATTATACCAGTCGGTCCCGTTTAATACCTCTTATCAAATGGCTCCCCCAGAAGTTGACGAAACTGGTGGTGATTTTTACGACACGGACGATCCCGCATTTTACGTAGGTATGACGTTTAATAGCAAAGAACAGTTAAAATGTGCTGTTAACGATTACCATTTGAGGGTTGTTAGACGTGAGTACCACGTGACCGAAAGTAACAGAACCGCATGGAGCGTGAGATGCAATCACAGCGACGACTGTAACTGGACACTGCGTGCAGTCTTCAAACCGAAAAGTTTTTTTTGGAAGGTGACGAGATACGGAGGACCACACACATGCTTCACGCACGAGTTGGCCAGCACGCATCGCAATGTTTCGCGTACTGAAATTGCCAGAATATTAATCCAAACGGTGAAGAATGACCCTCAGTATTTACCTAAAAACGTGCAGCAGCTCGTAAAAGATACTTTTGGGTACGACATCTCGTATATTCAAGCATGGCATGGACTCAAGCGAGCAAAAGAGATTGTTTATGGTACTTGGGAAACGTCAATCCAACAGCTTCCTATATTCATGAAAGCGTTGCGACGTTACAACCCCGGAACGGTGGTGAAGTGGTTGCATCTTCAAGATACGTCTGGAGTAAAAAATTCGGGTATGTATTTTGGGCATTCAAACCTTGCATTGACGGCTTCAAGCATTGTCGTAGAGTGGTCTGTGTCGACGGTACGCACTTGTATTCGAAGTACAAGCATAAAATGTTGATTGCATGTGCACTCGATGCAAATCAGAAAGTTTTTCCACTTGCGTTTGCCATCGTTGCTGGGGAGGAAAGCTTACATTCTTGGAGATGGTTCTTGAACTTGCTCAATGTTCATGTATTGGAGGGACAAGGGGTATGCCTAATTTCAGATCGCCATCCAGGTATTTTCAATTAAAAATAGATCAAGTTGTTGGTTTTTTTTTACTAAAATAAGTTCATGTTACCTACGAACTGTAATGCAGGTTTACTGTCCGCAGTAGAACAGCTCGACGCTTATAGGTCTCCAAACGGCGTGCATCGTTATTGTTTGCGTCACGTCGTCTCAAATTTTAACAAAGAGTTCAAAGACAGTGACCTAAAGAAATTGTGCCACAGAGCAGGGATGGCGCATACGGTTGAAAAATTCGAACGGATAATGGAGCATCTTAAGAGTCTACGCAAAGAAGCCTACGATTGGTTGCGCGCTATTGATCGAGAAAAGTGGACATTTGCTTACGATGGTGGGCTTAGGTGTGCCACTCAACGATGTTATAGAAGATGAGTGGACACGACGATCGAACGCATGTTGGTCGAGAGTCCGCTCTCAACGCCATAATCTCTGGTGCCTGATCGTCGTAGGGTGCCCAGACGAACTGCTCCATCGACATGCTATCGATCGACTCACGAATCGCACGCAAGTTCGAGTGCGTCGATGTCGTATGATCGAAAAGCGCATTCCACCTGAAATAAAATTAATATAAATATATTATTAAAAATATATTAAAATACAAACAAATATTCTAAAATATAAATATTTTTAGGAAAAAAATTAAATATTCTAAGAAAAAAATATATTAAATTTTCTAATCAAAATATATTAAATATACTACCTCGCAGCATGTGCCGGCATGGGCAACTGAATTCCATCTTCCTCGGAGGGCATCATCCGCACTCGAGGACGGATAATAACGGGCTGAACAGGTAATATACGTATCCATGCCCATACCTACACAAAATTTAAATTAATATGTATACCTCAAGCAAATTCAAGTAAACAAAAGAACAAACCTGTAGCAACCGCAAAGCTCCACCGATGTTCATCTTCTGACGCTGGCACGAAGTACAAAGCTCTCTGTACAAGAAGGCCAGCACGGCACTGCCCCAACTGTAAGTGTGCACGGCGTCTATGTCTTCGAGCAGCGGGAGTAAAGTCATGGACGTCGTGCTGCCGCTGGAGTCGGGGAACAAAACCGATCCCATAAGCAAAAGCGCATATGCACGTGCCCGCTGATCGACCTCATAATCTGAGCTGTGATCATCGATGTCGTTGGCTTCTAGCCAGTCTGCAAATTTCCTCAGCGACACCTTCGTCCCGGTGTATGCCCCCACAGCAGGTCTGTAACCAGTCAGCTCCTCCAAGTAATCGAGCCACTGATCCTGCGTCCTGTGCTGGATAACACCACTGACCGAGTGACCATCAACGGGGAGTCCCCACAGCACACCGACGTCCTCAAGAGTGACGGTGGCCTCACCCACAGGCAAGTGGAACGTATGCGTCTCCTTCCTCCACCTCTCTACGAGGGCCGTGATCAAGTGTGGATCTAACTTCTGAGATCCACAACTATACACGCCGTAGAATGACATAGTATCCAACCTCTCCAGAACACGGCCGTGCAACCGCACCGGTCGTGAAAGCTTACCCCAGACGACACTCTCCAAACCCCTAACGGTCAAAGGTGTGTCGAGGGCACCATCAGCGTTGGATAGTACATCGTTACAACGATGACTATCCTGGAATATCAAAAGTGATCTGTCGATCGGACCGTAATATTCGTACGTATCCATCCTAAATTAGCGTTTCAAAGTCAATATCGCAACAAATAACAATAAACAAACACATAAATTGACTCATGTACTAACAATCGAATCAAATAACCTAGAAACCCTAATTTCAAAATTAGGTTTCGAAATTAGGGGAAATTAACCTAAATCGAGTGAATTAAGTAAAATTAACGTATAATATCAATCTACTAAGCAACCCACAATATGTAAAGCACATATTATACCAAAAACACAAATTTAAACGCAAGAATTCGACGAAATTTAACGAAATATCAAAATCAAGATTTAAACGAATTAGGAGTTTCATACCCAAAAGAAGCTTAATCGATGATGACGAGGAATGATGGATCTATCACGTGGTGTTCGTCGCCGTGAATCGCCGCTGTAAATCGCCGGAATCGGTGGGGAGGAGAAGAAGAGAAGTGGGGAAGAAGAAGAAGACGTCGCGGCTATATTATCCGCGTCGTCGCTGCTATTAAGCGCGACGTCGCGGCTAATAGCCGCGACGAGGGGTCTACTGGGCCTTTTCTCGGCCCAGACCATTTTTTTTCAAAATCAGGCCCGATTTTCAAATATCGGGCCCGATCTGGCCCGTTCTGGCCCGCGCATGGATCGTCGCGCTTAATAGGCGCGACGTCGCGGCTATTTGTCGCGTTTCACCCGATTTTAGTAATTTTTGTCAAATTAGCCCTATTTTGTCTAATTTGGATTAAATTTACCCTAATATAATTAAAAAGCCTGGTTTGTCCGCATATTGGGCAAAAAGTTATGTAATTTATTAAACCCATCATATTTAATGATGTGTAGTTATCATCAATTTTTTTTAATTACTACATTCATGATTCAGTACGACCTTTCCCAAACGGATCTTCGACGTCACGTCTTTATTTCATTTTCTTACGTTTCCTTTCGTTTTGGTAATGAAGAAAATAAAGGCAAAGAAAGAAACATATCTATTTATAGCTATAGTGAAAAACATGTATTTTGAATTTCAAAGAATTTAATAAATGATCAACGGAAAAAGGACCACATGAAATTGCAATCAGTCTCTGCCCAACCATAAGTAAATGAGATATTATTTTCAAGTTTGAAAGGAAACTATATGTCAAAAATATTAAAATATGTTAAATCCAAACAAGGTTAATTTTTTTTGGCTTTCTCTAATCTCTCTCATTCGACCCATAATGGCGTACGGATAAACCATCCCCTAAGACGCAAATCATCTAATTCTATATATTTAGAAGAGTTTTTGCTGTCTAATTTAAAGTTTCGATGAAACTCCAAATATTTTAATGGTATTCTATTCACAACCCCTATATTTCTAAATACACCCCCAAATTTATTATTAAAAGAAAATCATGAGTTTTTTCAAATTTAACTAAGTTATATTCTCTCATATATTTATTGCATACAACTTGAAATAAAAGTTTACCATAACTAAGAAATCGCATTAAATGTGTTTATTCAAATTTGTCAACTTTGTTTGTTGTATTCTGTAAACAAATGTAACACAAGGAATTATTATTTTCTTTTCTTTTCATGCGAATAAAATTGTTAATCTCTCATAAATATATAATTTATAATTATAATTCTTCAAACATAAATGAATACAATTATCTTTGTTTGTCATATTATATATATTTATAACATAGAAATATATGTTATATTTAGGTGAAACTTCACTTAAACCCCTATTAGGCAAACTTTATATTACATAACTCCCTTGAGAATATATCACTTAAGGACCAGATTTTATGTTTACCAGTTTCTTCAGTCATGCCGTACCTTCCTGTGTGTGTATTGCGTACCATAACACGTTGATATAGGGTACCTAAATGTGTTTGTACGGCGTATCTATATGTTAAATAGGGCGTACCTAAATGTACTAATACGGCGTACCATTTTCTGTTATATAGGGTACCCAAATGTGTTGTATGGCGTACCTGCGGCGGATCGGGTATCTATCTGCAAGAAATTTATTCTGTTAGGTACATAAGTGATATATTTCTCTGACAAGGGAGTTATGTGATAGAAAGTTTGCAAATAGAGATTGAAATCAAAGTCTCCCTTATATTTATATGTAACTGTGTTTGTGACCAAATTAACTTATAAATGTTTCTCAATAATTTTTATAAGTTAATAATACATTATGTTATATTATCCTTATTTATATTTAATAAGTTAATTTTGTTTGTAACTTTAAAAATATTAACACTTTTTAAGTTAATGTAAAAATAAGTTTCAAAATATATTAATAATGCAATGTGTTAATGAAAAGTAAAAATTAACATACTATTATTGTTGAATTGAAGAGGACAAAAATTAGAGAAAATAACTATTACAAATTTCATGTTGTTTTGATTAATTATGAAAAATATTAAATTATTAAGGGGTGCAAATAGTATTTTCTTTAGCTAGGGGCGTGAATAGTAGGAGTAGACCCTACTTTCAAATTCTTGCCCCTTTTTCCTACTCTAGCAACTTTAGGAAACAAGCATCATCATATTTCATATATAATATTTGGGCTGTTGGGGACCATCGTGACCTTCTTCGGCTTATATATTCAAAATAAACACTTCATGAATATAGAGATGGACATTTCATGAAGACAAAAGTTGAAGGGTTTTTAAAACTGGAAAGCACCTCATAAAAATCATCGTTAATTGATTGATTTGGTTTGTCAATAATAATTACATGTTCACCCTTATTCTTGAACTATTCCAATTATATCATATGAAATTGAATTTTATAGGTAAAAAAATAATGTAATTACACTTAATATTATAATTTCACATATGAAATACTACCAAAATATTAATTAATAATGGCTTAATTATTTTTTTACTCCCATAAGTTAGGGTGATTGGCATTATAGGGACCTGTATTTCACGGGTTGGCAATATAGGGATTTTAACTTTTGAAAAGTAAGCATTTTTAGGACAATAAACGCCCCGACCCGGTACCAAACCCGCTGACGTGGAACCCCACCCACTGACGTGTGTGCTTACTCAAATGCAGAGATTAGCGACGGAATTTCGCGACAGAGTTTCCGTCGCTAAGTGGAGAAAAAATAAAATAATAAATAAACAGCAATTAGCGACGGAACGGATAATCCGTCGCTAAATGATAAAAATGAAAAAAAATAAATCCACCGCGTGGAATAACCGCGGCGACGATCTGATCTCCATCACAAACATCAAAGTCCGGCGCATCCATGGTGCGACATCGGCCGCGGCGGAACGGACTCGGCACCCTCCGCGCCAGAGAGACGGGTTAGAACAGTGACGGGTTTGTCGCGGCAAGTTATCGGGCGTCGCGGCGAGATATCGGCCGCTGCGGATCAACACGGGCGAGTTATCGTTTGTACCGGCGAGGCGATACATCGGCCATCTCGGCCATAAATGCTTTCCTATATTTTTCTGTTTATTTTCGTTAGCTGAGAGAAGATGAAGATGATGTGGGGAAGAAGACTATGAGGCAGAAAAACTATTTTATTTAGGGTTTATGATTGGACTTATTAGCCTTATTTTTATTGGGCCCAGTGAGACAATCTTTGTATGCATTTATCCAAAAAACCAGACTTAGATAGAACCAAACTTAGGAATCATGCTTTGTCTTTTACTGCTATATTATTAAGTTATTAATGGTAAAAATATTCATTTAATAGATATTATAAAGCCCAACATAATTTTAATTAATATTAAATACAAAATATTTACAATAATATTAAAATAAATGCTTTTAAATTAAATATTACAAGGTGAATTTATTTATATTCCTTAAATATTGGCTATGAAAACATATTTGACATCTATAATTACTTAAAGGTAATTTTTTACAAAAAATGCGTATCGCCCGCGACCACGCCGCGACAATGCAACATATCCGTATCGCTCGTGTCCGCATCGATGTCCGCATCCGCGTCGGCGAACCATGGGCGCATCCCTCACCGCACCGATCGGCTCCGACCTCGACGGCGGCGCGTTTCTTCACAGTCATCAGCAACACCACGCACCTGGAAATAGTAATTTTATGGTTCTTTGATCAAGGGTGGGATGAACGGTCGCAGTCATCACATTATGGAAAACGGAGGAGAGATGATGGGTATGGTTCAAGACGATGACGTGTACAGCGGCGGCGGTGGGCTGGCTTCGACTACAGCTGTTACGACCGCGTTGAAGCAAGAGATCAGATCGAACGAGCAAAATAGGGTTTTGTGGGGATTTCCATAGCAGATTAATGGAGATGGTGGAAATAGTCAGCCTTCGCTTGCTTGGAATAATGGGGATTGGCTCGACTAACAATTGGCCGCAGGTATTGTTGAACAGCCCTCTAATGTATGAAACAAGAAAAGACTGTGTTTAAGTTAGTGTCTTAATATGATGTTGTTGTGACTTTAATGCGATGATCTATTAGTTTAAAGTAATCGATTAATTAGAGAGGGGATTGGATTGATCAGTTCGCCGCTGTTTTTCTCAGTGTTTCTGCTTAGTTTGCTAATGACAGTTTATGTTTGGGCTCAGTTTCTTCACTTGCGTTTCTTTCATTATTTCTTGTTTTTTTTCCTTCATCGCTGTTTATTTATTTATTTTATTCTTCCCCCTTCCGTCGCTAAAATTCTCGCTAATATCTGCATTTGAGTTGGCATACACGTTAGGGGGTTTGGGTCAAAATACTGGGTCGGGGCGTTTATTGTCCTAAAAATGCTTACATTCGAAAGTTAAAGCCCCTATATTGCCAACCCGTGAAATACAGGTCCCTATAATGCCAACCATCCTAAGTTATGAGACTAAATAATAATTAATCCATTAATAATATATATATATATATATATATATACACACGTATTCTCACACGACTGTGCTGATGTACTAGTACTTGTTACGTCCAAAATAAACATGGGTAATTCTATGGCACCCATCCACCTACCTTTTTTCTATTTGCACCCCCGAATTAATACGTAGAGTAAACATTAATTATTTACCAATTACATACCCCATATAAAAAGGAAAAAAGGAGTTTAATGTTAATAATTTAAATATATGTAAAGTAATATTAAATAAATACTTACCGATTAAAAAAGCAGTCTTTTCCATCTGGCGGGCATGGTAAATGAAGGCCCGGTCCGTCCTAAACAATAAAGACAAAAAATTATATAAAAAAAACATTAGAATAAACTAATGAAATTGAATTACTCCTAGATTCTTTAATAAAAAATTATTTTGTTATTAAAATTTGATTAAATTAAAAATTGGATATCAAAAATATAAAAACTTATATAATTCGTTTATATATCATTTTTTTAAAAAAAATATTTAATATTTGGCGGGCCAGCCCGCGGCCCCGCTGGCTTACCCGTATAGGCCCTCTGGTGGGCCTGAGAAATGGCAGCCCGCCCAGTCACTTTGGCGGGCCCACGAGGACGGGCCGAACCGCGGGCCACGAGCATTTTTGCTAGTTCTAAATGTGTCATTGGTTACAATGACTTAATTAATAATTTGTCCATGTGATTAATATTATTGATTTAATGAAAATAAGTTAATAAAATATTTTTTGTTGAATCATGTGATTATTTAAAATTATTATTACAAACATAAAGCGTTTGGGGTTGTAAAGAGTTGTATAGGGGATATAGGGGTGAGAATAGTAGGACCCATAAACATATATTAGAAGCATGGGAATCAATTTCCAATCTCACGAAAATCCAAATAAAAAATAATGAGAGCGACGAGAAAATATAGAGAAAATATAGAAGACAGTGAGACGGAGATTAATTAGGAATAGGATTAGATTTGTTTTCATGTTGAGGAGAGAGAGAAAAAAGATCTCTGTAAAAAGGTCTTCTCTGTTCTCTCTTCCTTTACCTTTTTCAAATCTCTCTCTTTTCATTTTTACCTTAAAATGTCATTATAACTTTTGTTGCTATCAATCATTCTTGATTTGAAAGAGTTCTCTTTTATCCGCTTTTTCTCTCCTCATTTGGAGAGATCCGCAGGATCATAGCTGCATTCAGGTTAGGTTCTTTTATCCTCTTTGAATCTCGAATTTGTCTTGGTTAATTATTGCTTTTAATTTTGCTATTAAATTCCCTTTTTTGGTGGGTTCTTCAATTCGTTTCAGCTAATGGAAATGAGATTCAATTTTCGTTCATTACCGTAAAAAAGAAAAAAAAAATGCATTTGTTGACGCTTTAGCTGAACATAGCACCGGAGATTTCTCAAATCTGTATCATGGGTGTTTATTCTTGGATATGATTTGTTTTTCCTCATTTTGTGTTTAATAGCCAAGAAAAATCGTTTCTTTCACAGCATTTCTAAAGGGAATTATAAAACAGAAGAAAGGGTATCAAGAATTGAAAAATGGGAAATTGCTGTGTAACTCCTCTTGGCAATAAGAAGAAGCAGAAGAACACACCCAGCCCATTTTCAATCGATTATGGCGCAAATCACGGATCTGATGGCACAAAAAAGCTCGAAGTCTTAAGAAATCCAACGGGCCACGACATATACGCAAAGTACGAGCTTGGGAACGAATTGGGTCGAGGCGAATTTGGGATAACTTATCTGTGCACTGATACAGAAAGCGGCGAGAAATTAGCCTGCAAATCGATATCGAAGAAGAAGCTGAGAACTGCTGTGGATATCGAGGATGTTCGAAGGGAAGTTGAGATAATGACGCATATGCCAAAGCATCCAAATATCGTGACTTTGAGGGATACTTACGAAGACGAAAGTGCTGTGCACATTGTGATGGAACTTTGTGAAGGCGGTGAATTGTTCGATAGGATTGTTGCTAGAGGTCATTACACAGAGAGGGCAGCTGCTTATATCATGAGGACCATTGTTGAAGTTGTCCAGGTTAGGTTGCTATAAATAAACCGTGTTGTTAGAAGATTTGCTTATCTTCTTACAATATAACTTTGTTCGTTAATTGTGGTAAGCAGATGTGCCATCAGCAAGGAGTGATTCACCGTGACCTCAAACCAGAAAACTTTCTCTTTGCGAACAAGAAAGAGACTTCTCCTCTGAAAGCAATTGATTTTGGATTGTCGATTTCCTTTAAACCTGGTGGGGATTATATTACATACATATATTCGATGCCCTTCTTTTCACTGAGTTTTCCTCTGCTAATGTTCGTTCTTTTAAACTTCGATAGGCGAGCGATTTAATGAGATCGTTGGCAGCCCTTATTACATGGCTCCTGAGGTTTTGAAGCGCAATTATGGTCCCGAGGTTGATGTGTGGAGCGCTGGAGTCATTCTTTATATTCTTCTCTGCGGCGTTCCACCGTTCTGGGCAGGTTATACTCTCTCTCTCTCTCAATCTCCCTCTCTCCCTCTCTCTCTCTCTCTATATATATATATATATATGTATATATATATATATATATCCATCCAATATAAGGTTCTCATATATCATTTTTAATCATGCAGAAACTGAGCAAGGAGTGGCACAAGCAATCATAAGATCTATAATAGATTTCAAGAGAGATCCTTGGCCAAAAGTTTCGGACGCAGCGAAAGATCTCGTCAGGAAAATGCTTAATCCCGACCCAACCCGACGTCTCACAGCTCAGCAAGTCCTCGGTATCATTTGCTCTTAAGTCGCATCAAATTTTAAGTTCCGATTTTGAAATCATGCTAAGATTGTTTAGTATCTAATCTAATGATTCTTGTGAAAAAAACAGAACATCCCTGGTTGCAAAACATAAAGAAGGCACCGAACGTCTCGCTGGGAGAGACAGTGAAATCGAGGCTCAAACAGTTCTCGGTGATGAATAAGCTCAAAAAGAGAGCTTTAAGGGTACTTAAAAAACACACCTATTTCAGCAGACTTATTTTTCGTGTAGCTTTTCTGTTTGTTTTCTTCTAAATTTTCCTCGGGTTTACATTTTTTTAAGGTTGTCGCGGAACACTTATCTGTCGAAGAAGTAGCGGGAATTAGAGAAGCTTTCGACAAGATGGACACACAGAAGAAGGGTAGGATTAACTTGGAAGAACTCAAAAACGGTCTGCACAAACTTGGACATCAGATACCTGAAACTGATGTCCAAATTCTTATGGAGGCTGTAAGTATTCAATTTTGTGCCTTTAATCTCAACAGAATTTGTCGTATATTCTTTGGCTCTACCTACCAACACGTCTCTAGTATTTTCTTGTAAAATTGCAAAAAAAAAAAAAAAGAAAGTTATATGTTTGCCATCTGGTGTATTCATATATGATCTACATCTTATAAAAATATGCCCTCTTTTGATTTTCAGGCTGATGTTGATGGAGATGGATCACTGAACTACGGAGAGTTTGTAGCAGTTTCCGTACATCTCAGAAAACTGGCGAACGACGAGCATCTTCATAAAGCCTTTGCCTTCTTCGACAAGAATCAAAACGGATACATTGAAGTGGAAGAGCTTAGAGATGCTTTGAGCGACGAAGAAGATGCAAACAGCGAGGAAGTTATCATTGCAATCATGCACGATGTAGATACAGACAAGGTCGGTTTTACCTGAGATTTTATCGTACTACTTTATCGTTTGATCGTTATTTGTCTTTTACGGACAAATTTTTTTTTGGGTTTTTGTTTTAATTTTAGGATGGACGTATTAGTTACGAAGAGTTTGCTGCGATGATGAAGGCGGGCACAGATTGGAGGAAGGCTTCGAGGCAATATTCTCGAGAAAGGTTTAGCAGTCTTAGCTTAAAGCTTATGAGGGATGGTTCATTACAGTTGGCTAATGAAGGAAGATGATAATAAATGACTGTAGTAGTAAGAAGGCTTGGAAGGCAAAAGTACTATCTATACCTATGGGAGGAGGTTTGTGGATTCTCTTTTTATTGCATTGAATTTTCTTGTATTATTGTAATTTTTTGTTTGAATTATTTCTCGATTTTTGGTGTACTTTTAGGAGTTCGTAATTTGTGATGGCTAGTGAGGGAGCTTATTTCGTGTGTTTGTGTGTACATTTCATATGTGAATTAATCATTTTCCTCTCCACTCCGTTTTTCCTATATGGGAATTACTACATTACCCTTGCTGTTATTCTGAACCATAATATATTTGTTTCTTATATTAAAATTTTATTCCCCATTGCCAAAGCTAAGATTAAGATTTGTATGGAATCAACTTAAATCGATTTAAATTTCTTTTTTTTTTTAGCGAAATTGATTCGAATTGCTAATAGCCTGCATACGGTATATTACTAAATTGAATGATTCTGTTGAGATTTTAGAATCGCTAAGGTGACGTCATAATTATTTGATCAATTTACGTAAAATTCTACAAGACAAATGCAATTTCCATTTTTACCCCCACACACATTGTGCTGGCAGCTCGCCACTTAAATTGCTTGCGGTGCATTGCTTTTGCGTCTTCTAAAACGTTTGATCTCTCTCTCTCTCTCTCTCTCTCTCTCTCTCTATCTTTTTTTTTTTTCCCGGAAACGATAGCTTTCATTAATAAACAAAGATACAGGGGCTAAATAGCCCAAAGGGTCTCTCCGGTAACACAGAATCCGGTAGAGAAACAAAGGCTCATAAGGAGCAATACATCACGAAAATAAAACAACAAGCCGACAGAAAACGAAATAAACCTCGAACTTGGACCAAAAATCTATAGAACATACGACAGAAAAGGTTATTAATCCAAATCTACGGTACTCTACATTATTTTTATCCAACGACTCGAAGTTATCGTCTTCATCGGAAGAGGCTCCACAAGGGAGAAATGGCTCCACAACGGGAGAAAAAGCTCCCGACCTAATGGCCGGGAGAAACGAGCTCCCCACGGGAGACTCGCGGGTGGACGATAGTGAGGTGTGGCGGACTGTATTGATGGTGGCAGAGGAAGAGGCCGGCGAGGCCGTCAGCAGTGGCGGGCGGCAACGGCGGCAGGAGGCAACAGCGACGAGCGGCGTCGGCAGAGGTGGCGGCAACGGCTGGCAACAGCAGAGGTGGCGGCAACGGAGGGCATCAACAGAGGTGGTGGCAGCGACGGAGGTTGCGGAGGAGAAGCTGTGTATGATGGGGGCGGTTCCACGTGGCTGAGGAGACAACGGCGACGGCGGCGGGCGACTTGGCGGAGGAGACGGCGACGGCCAGAGGCGACGGCGGCAGGGGGAGGAGGCGACAGCGACAGCGGTGGCAGGCGGAAGGCAGTGGCGTGAGGCTGTGGTGGTGGGAATCGTTTTTTTTTTTTATTATTATAAAGTGAAACGGAAACAGCAAAAAAAGAAGAAAAGCTCCCCCATCCTCCATTAATGGAGGAGGGGGAGGAGAGGAAAATATGGTGGCGGCGGCTGTTGTTAAGTTAGGGTTTTGGTTTAGAGAGAAAGGGGGGAGAAAGGGGGAAGGATGGTTGGTCTTCTCTCTCTCTCTATCTAGCAGCTGAGAAAACGATACTTTTCCAATGGCGACGAAGACTTTCTCGCTCCTCGCCGTCGTTGTTATCGCTGTCCTGGCCACAATCAGCACCGTCACGGCCCGTCCCTGCAAAACCTTATTCTACTTCTCCACCACCGCGTATTACCCAATCGTCAGCAACCCTAATAGCCCCAATCCGCGCTATTACGCCCTGATCTTAACAAAAACTGCGCCGTTTCCCAAACCCCAACCCAACAATTACCTACTGACGTCCTCTGACTCTGAATCCGATTTGTCTCTAAAATTATCATCCTCTTCAAAGGTTTCCAGCTCGATCAAGGATCGAACCAAGGACATAATGAGCGTCGTCGGTGCTTTGCTCTTCGGCGTCGGCTGTGGGGTGCTCACGGCGGCGATTATGTACTTCTTATGGGCGTTGTGCTCGCCTAGGAGTTACGATTTTGAAGACGTACTAGCGTCCTCTGATGATGACGATGACGTGGCTGCTATGAAGAAGAAATTGGGAGGGTATGTTGCGATTCCAGTGAAGGAGGTGGCTGATGATGATTATGATGCCAAGGAAGAGCTTTGATCGGTTAGTTTTATGAAATTGATGTTAGCTTATTACTTCTTTTAATAATTTTCGTGAATTCGATGTGCCTTTGACGAAGAAATTCGAGAACTTCGATACAAGGATGCGTGTTGTTACGTTATATATTCGTAGTTGTACTGTGGATGCTTGAATATAGTGTGGTTATGTTAGATTATATGGCTATATATGCTTTGGCTGATTATGATTGTGGTGAGGAAAAGGTAAATTGGAACAAGAATGCTTGTGTGCATAGTAGCTTTAATTCTGTTTATATGAGTGTCTCGCTATCAATATGTGCCTAACATGACAGTCTTGGGGCTAATTGGAGCCGATTAATCGGTTAGTTGGGCGCCTAAGTCGATTTTCGCCGGCGGATGGCACTGCCTAGGCTGAGTTTTACATCAGAGGTTACCAATAAATAGCTTATATTTTGCTTGAGATGATCAACACATCCAATTTTTGCGCCCGAGTATGTGCACCACCCTACCTAAACGCTCGAGTTTCGTCTCTTTAAATGGCGGGCCGAGCCTCCATTTCCTAGGCCCGCCACCACCCGGCCCACCAAATGACAGGTTTTGGTGGGATTTGGGTCGGGCAGGCTTCTGTATACTGTTCTACCGATTAGTCTGTCATTCACATAATATTGGGAATGGACTATATTTACACTCCCATTACATTACGTCCAATATTAGTTAAGAAAGAAATCAGTGTCTTCGACAACTAATTAAATGAAATTTTATCTCCAAGGTTAGATAAGAAAGAAGTCAGTCTAAGAGAAGAGTGTTAAAAATAATATAAATTTAAAATATGATAGGCCTCTTAATTTTTAGGTAATATGATCATTAAGGATGGCAACGTTCATTGGACCATTTTTACTTGTACTATATTTCCCTCACGCGAAGATTCTTTGAAACTTTGCTTCGATATCCAATAATCCGTTGTTGAAACAAATAATCTATTTCTTAAAAAACTCCCGGCAACAACGACCTCTAGTCCACTACGAGTCAACAATAAAATATACTTAAATCAAACTCAAATGAAATTACCAACTCTTGTCGAATTGTAAGTTGTATCTAACTAAAAAGAATACTAAATCATATACAACCTTCCCAATAATCCGTTAGAAATACATAATCTATTTCCTAAGAGATTCCTCGCAACGGATTACTTAGTGACTGTAACATTGGCTAGCCCAATCACATTTAGTTTGATTAGGTCATCTTATAATAATACTAGTATCAGTCACTATCTTCTTCCTAAAGGTATGAATTTCGATGATAAGAGAGGATGTCTTTGCCAACTTAAACAATGACATATGCGTGTATTTTGAATCTCAATTAATAAAACCGCGTTATCTATACTCTTATCTATACTATTATATAATTGGTTTGGATGGATATAAACTGCCACAATTTGGTGTGTAATTTATTTGCAATTTACTCCATCATTTATAATTTAATTAATTAAGTAATTTTCATATACTGCTAATTTTTTATTTACTATACTTATGGCTCTACAACTAAGTTTCTTTTTACATATTAAAAATTATATTTCATCTTAAACACTAAAAACTATAATTTCAAAATTTAAAATAATCAATATAATTATTTTTAAGCACACACATCGGGTGTGCAAAAAAGTACTAATTTAAAGAGAAAAGGAGTGATGGATAAAAACTGTCAAATTGGTCTTATCAATTTGATAATGATTATTCACAATTTTATCCTTCTTGATTACAATTTTATCCTTAATTGCTTAATTATAATGCTACCCTTAATTTCACATTTTACCCTTATTTCTTAGTTACAACTTAATATTTTAATTTATAACAAGTTTATCCTTAAATTAAAATTTAATTAATTCATAATATAATATATTCAATTATAAAATAATTTGATATATTTACAATTTTACATACACATTGGGTGTGCTGCTAAACATTATATATAAATATAAATATATATACAATGAAATGTAGTTTGCTTATGCTTGCGACACGTGTCCATTTACATTATACTAAACAAATAAAATAACATGAAAACCGCTAACTAACAAAGTGAGAAACACTTTATTTTCAGGTTAAACCATTTAACTTATATTATTATTGTTATACAAGAATATTATATTAATTACACATATTTTACACCCGTGAAATGCGGGCATAAAACTAGTATTGGTTAAAAAAAAAAACGATATCCCCTAAACCACGACCACACTAGTCATACTATGGGTCAACCATAAATATATAATGAAATAAAATTCATATTAAATTACCAACTCTTGTCGAATTGTACGTTGTAACTAACTTGTTAAGATAATAAATTAATAAGTTGTATCTAGCTAATAAGAAAATCCTATATCACGTATACAACCCAAACCACCCACCGCCACCTTCCCAATATTTCACCAATAGATAACAGATACAAAGGCCAAAGCTCCCCACAACGCTCACGATCTATCATAAAAAAATAACATAAATAAGACAAAAATAGACTTTCTTTATATATACGCCAAGAAGTAGCATAACAGTTCTACTACAAGAAAAAAGAAGAAGAATATGGAAACTTCGTATCTTTTACTACTACTATCAGTTCTACTACCAATCGCCTCTCTATACTATGTGAAGAAAATCGTCAGCAAGCCCAGGCCCGTTCTCAACCTACCACCCGGCCCGAAACCATGGCCCGTTATCGGCAACCTAAACCTAATCGGCCCACTCCCTCACCGTTCCCTCCACGCGCTATCCAAACAGTACGGCCAACTTATGCACTTACAGTTCGGCTCCTCGCCGGTCGTGGTTGGCTCCTCCGTCGACATGGCCAAGGTATTCCTCAAAACCATGGACGTCACCTTCGCCGGCCGTCCCCAAACCGCCGCCGGAAAGTACACGACGTACAACTACTCAGACATCACCTGGTCCCCTTACGGCCCCTACTGGCGGCAGGCTCGCCGGATTTGCGTGACTGAGCTCTTCAGCGCCAAGCGGCTCGAGTCTTACGAGTATATTCGCGCCGAGGAGATGTCGGCCATGGTTAGGGAGATCTTTATTGGGTGCTGTAATGATTCGAGCCCAGTAATTTATCTCAAGGACCATTTATCGACGCTGAGCCTCAACGTCATCAGCCGTATGGTTTTGGGGAAGAAGTACACCGACGGCGGCGGTGTGGTGGAGGCTCGAGAGTTTAAGGAGATGATCGACGAGCTTTTCTTCCTAAACGGCGTGCTGAACGTCGGAGATCTGATACCTTGGTTGGGGTTTTTGGACCTTCAGGGGTACGTTAGGAGGATGAAGGCCGTGAGCAAGAAGTTCGATAGGTTCTTGGAGCACGTGCTCGGCGAGCACGAGGCGAGGAGGAAGGAGGCCGCCGGCGGAGGCAGGGATATGGTCGACGTTTTGCTTGGGCTCGCCGAGGATCCTGGGCTGGAGGTGAAGCTAGAGAGAGATGGAGTGAAGGCTTTTACTCAGGATTTGCTCGCCGGAGGTACGGAAAGCTCGGCGGTGACGGTGGAGTGGGCCGTGTCTGAGCTTTTGAGGAAGCCCCGAGTCCTTGAGAAGGCGGTGGACGAGCTGGATCGGGTCGTGGGTCGGAGAAGATGGGTCGAGGAGAAGGATATTCCTTACCTGCCGTACGTTGACGCCATTGTGAAGGAGACGATGCGTTTACACCCAGTGGCACCGATGCTTTCCCCCCAGGCTCTCCCTAGAAGACGCTAAGGTTATCGCTAAGTTAATAATAATAGTAATAATTTAATAATCATGATAATGACAATTAACTTTTTTTAATTCTACAATCCTAGGACTTATTGTCATTACGGGGACTAAAAATTTTAGGGATGACATTATATAAAAATTAACTATCAAAATAAACAAGTTATGAACATGATAAGCTGGACTTTTGTCCCAGCTTCTCTGTGATTCCGACTGAGTTTGGTCAAATTTATGGATGGCATTATAAAAAACAATAAACTAAGTAATTTTGTAACAAAATAGGGTTTTCCGCGTATGATGTACATAAATTGCTTAATTTTGAAAGCTATGTATAATGACAATCCCCCGTAGTTGGACTTGTGAAGTATACAAGGTATGGTTCAAATCCAACTAGTGACTTTTGGGTTAGTTTAGGACATATTGATAAAGAATTAACCCTAATAATTATGATTATTGTGGGTGACGTAATATTAGGTGGATGGATATGACATAAAAAAGGGGACACAAGTGCTAGTGAACGTTTGGACAATTGGGAGGGACCCATCAATGTGGGAGGATCCGAATGAGTTCGACCCGGATAGATTTATAGCGAAGAACATCGACGTCAAAGGGAATGATTTAAAGTTTCTGCCATTCGGGGCGGGTCGGAGGATGTGTCCGGGTTATAATTTGGGCCTCAAGGTGATCCAAGTCAGTTTGGCTAATTTATTGCATGGGTTTATTTGGAATTGCCGTACGATATGAAGTCCGAGGATTTGAACATGGAAGAGATATTTGGGCTGTCAACTCCCAAGAAGATCCCACTTGTCGTCTTGGCAAAGCCTAGGCTTCCCCTTGAGATTTATAATTAAATGTGAATATGAATTATCATCTCATATATAATGAGACAAATATGTGTGGTTTGTTTGTTTGTTTGCTGTGTGCTTTTTTTTTTTCCTCGTGGGAGATGAAGTTTGCGTCCGATAAATTTATGGTGGTCGAGTGTGAAATGTGTAATATATTGTCTACGAAAGAATGAATATGTTAGTGTTTTCTGGTTTTTCTTTTGTGTATTTATTTATGATTGTGGATAATAGGCGGTATTAAATTAAACTAGTCTTTTTTTCACACTCAAATGTGGGCCTTTGTGATACTAGTATGTTTAGCACCACCCAATGTGTGTACAAATATATCAAAAAATTATATTTGAAACTTTCATATTATTAATTAAGTTATTAAATAATAAAATTTTTTACTTTAAGGATAAACTTGTAATAAATTAAAATAATAAGGGTAAAATTGTAATGAAGCAACTAAGGGTAAAATTATAATTAAACAATTATGGATAAACTGTGATAAGCAATTATGGCTAAATTTGTAATTAAACAATTAAGGATAAAATTATAATTAAACACTAGTGCACACTCAATGCGTAACCAAATACATATGTTTTTTATGTTGCTTAGACTTCTTCAAAGAAAATTGATATGATGTAACATCAGTGTCAATATGACAAAATATGATATTTGTGTAAATATTATGTACCATCGATGTTATAACATAGTGTAATTAGCATGTCTACATTGCACTTGATGCTGATGGCAACTTCGTTTGTATGCTACGACAAGAAACCACAAATATATTTTCCTCTGTGTTCTCTTTTTACATGCCAAAGAAACTATTCACCATAACACGGACGATGCACCTTCAAGCACAACAATCCAGTTCCTTTTTATTCTCATAAGAAATCACAATACATATAAAGAAACTACAGTGCAAATAAGACAATAGCAAATAACTGCAATAAGGAAAACAGTACACTTTCCTTCAACCATTCAGCCACTCAAGATACATGGTCATTGCCATATTATCTCGCCAAGATGTCCATTCAGTAGATATTTCAATTGAAGTGACAAATTGAGCATCAGTTTCATCCCCATTTTCTTCATCTTCTTGATATCCTTCGGGCACCTCCCCCTCCCATGGGTCAACATCCATTTCCATCTGTATGAAATTGTGAAGTAATGCACACGCTATGACAATTTTATTCTGCTTTATTATCGGATAAAAATAAGGGCTCCGTAATATAGCCCATCTCTTTTTCATCAAACCCCCAAGTTCTCTCGATCACATTTCTAGCTTTTGCATGCCTCATGTTAAAATATTCTCTTTCATTTTGAGGCGTTTGAGTTCCTGTTTCCCAATCCTTCAAATGATAGCGAACACCCCCATATGGAGTTAAAAACCCCTCGCTATTGGTGTATCCATTATCGGCTAAATAGTAACACCCTGTATTAAAAAATAATTCTAAAGCATGCATCATGCACTATCTATATTTCATCTCCATGTAACTTAAATTACTTTTACGAACACGAAACTCATTTGTTCGTGAAAGAGCATCTCGAAGCACGCGTCCATCTGCAACTGAACCTTCCCAGCCTGCTAATAAATAGATAAATTTCATATCTTCATCACACACTCCCAAGACATTGGTTGTAATTTGTCCCTTGCGATTTCTATATCGTGGAATATCCTTTGACTTCACTGTAACATCGTTGTATGATCCATCTAAGGCTCCCAAGCAATTCTTACATAAGAAAAAAAGACAAAGTTAGTGGTTGCCATTAAATCATAAATTTTTTAATTAATTTACAAATCGAAACCAATACCTGAAAATATTTAAATTTAGATGAAGGATTTTCATCATTAATGGCCTGCGGTTTGGCCAATAATTTCTCATGAAGTCTAAGAACCGCATCAAGTACAGAGTTGAAATGCTTACTAACTGTCCAAGTAGATCTAGAAAACTGAAACTTCTGTTCTCTTGTTTTTTTTATGATGCGCTAATACGCCAAGGAATATTGCCACCATTTTAGACACTTGTAGGTGTTTGGAAGGTTGCAGACCTCCACAGTTCTCAAGAAGAATGCATAATCGTCCAAATACATCTCTACTAGTCCTCAAGTTTTCTTGCGAAGTAATTACGAATATCTGATATTAAATTTTTCAAGTAATCAACTTGCTTTGGCATCCTTTCATACATAGAATAGATACACGGCTCTTTTCGCTTTTTGCGATTCATTCTCCTCCGATAAACATATATAGCAAACTGCAGCATATATAAATGATTGGCTAACAACCGAAGAATCATTATTGCAGCAACATCATCATCTTTGGAGCCCATTTGGAATCAAACACCTACATGTTTGGCAATTTGAAGAAAAGAAAGAGAATACATATCGTCATGCATAGTCAATTTTCGATGAAACCAATCAAACATGAAATGCATCAGTGTATGAAAGGCATCAAATAGGTTTCATTCCAAATCTGAACTACCGCTCTGATGACCTCTGAAAAAGACAACATAGTTCCATGAAGAAGAAAAGTTATATTCAAACAAAATTTTGCATTGGCTATCATTCACTAAATCATAAATAAGATTGCATTTAACACATAACCCGTTACTGCAATCACTGAAAAAAGAAAGAACACAAGGGACTCAACTTTGTCAAGAGCAACGATGGGACTTAGAATTGGCCCAAGAATCTAAATTAGTCCACTCAGACAATGAGAATTGGTCCACGAATCGCTTTTATTATAGGAAGGAACGTGATGATTGATGCCTTTGATGAGAAGAAGATAGTTTTACAGAGGGAGATATTACTCGTTTCTTCTTTTAAACAGTAATTTTGATGTTCTTTTCTTTAAGGTGCTGGGCTTTTAAAGCTTCACGACGACCAAGCATGGCTATGGAGAAACATGGCACCAATTCGATCCTTCGCCAGAGATGATCAAACTCAGTGAGAATTTAGGTTTAAGAAATAAGCATACCTTTCAAGCTTCAATTGGGTGTGTGGGGCTTTTCTCGTCGCTAGGACGGTCTCCAGTGGTCGATGTTGATGGAGGCACCTCGCCGACGACGTGATACTTGCCGGAGACGATCTCCGGTGAATCGATTATGGTGGGTGAGTGAGGTTGGGACGATGATGAAGATGAAAGGAAAAAGGAAATTTGGTTTAGACGATCTGATTAGTAAAAAGGGTAAAGTAGTGAATAATTATTAAAATAAAGGGTAAAGTTGTCCAATGAGTTTCGTATTAAATAAAGGTAGGGGTGGGAGCTGATTTATTTAATACCTTATGGGAGGTATTAATAGGGTATTATTTAAATCTTCCCTTTAAATAAAGATTCCAACCAAACACCACTTTAATTTATCCAAACCCTCCTGATCCCCCCTTATACACCCAACTAGGGTTGCAAATGAACCGAATATTTTCGGTTCGGTTCGAGATTCGATTCGAAATTTAAGATTCGAATTCGAAATAAACGAATACGAATACGAATACAAATACTTTTTATGATTCGAATAATTTCGAATACGAATAAGAATATGCCTGTATTCGATTCGAAAAATTAACGAATATTCGATTCGTTTAATGAAATATATATTTAAATAATATATGCATTATATATATACTTGTAAGCCCAAATAAAATATTAGACCCAAATTATTTATTTGTTTTGACCCATAAAAGAAAATAAAGCAAACCCTTCATCATCTATTTAACTCACGCTCCAAGTGTAAAAATAAAAAGCAGATATGAACATTGAGTTGTTTCTTAGATTTTGTAATTTTTCGGAATTATTTTGTAATTCTAACAGGTTTTATGGGGGAAAATTGAAATTTTCTTTCGAATATTCGAATATTCGAATATTCGCGAATATATTCGAATATCATTATCGAATCGAATCGAATCGATTTTTAGTATTCGAATACGAATCGAATCGAATACGAATACTTGAAAAAATTAACGAATACAAATTGAATATTATGATATTCGATTCGATTCGGTTCGTTTGCAACCCTACACCCAACCAAACACACTCTTAGTGGAAATTATAATTTAAATTTAATTATATATATTTATAAGCATATAAAATCAATTTATTATTAATTAAAGATAGAATAACTAAAATAGTAATTAAAGGTAGTGAGTCGTTTTCTTTAATTATATTAATTAATTTTTTAATTAAGATTAAAAATTAAAGACTAATCGATAGTTTAGATATGTAGTTAATCTTTTATGTTTTCATAATTATTATTTTGAAAAAAAATATTATCATAAATTGACAGACCAAATTAATTAGATTTATGGCAGATTTTAAGAGGGAGGCCTAGAGCCTTTATCTATACTCTTATATAAAGAGCTTAGGAGGGATAAAACCTGTAAATTGGTCTGTCAAAATTGATCAATCAAATTTTTTCTACTTTGATTACTATTAAAAAATAATAAATCTATTACATCATAATAAGCACCTCATTCTGTTTTTAGTATATCAATTATTTTAAAAAAAAACCATATTTAACTACGTAGCTTTAAAATTCATAATAACCACCTCATTCTATTTTTAATGCATAATTTATTAAATTCATCAACTAATAATTAATTTTATACTTTTCCACACACATAGGGTGCTAAAAGTACTAGTATAATAGAATAGATATCATATTGACCGACCAATTTGACAAGTTTTATCCACATACGCTCTTTATATAAGAGTATAGAATAAATGTATTTGTTAATTATAAAATAATAATTACTAAAAGTAGAAGAGCGAATGGTTTTACGATTTAATATTATTTTTTTAATTAATCTTAATTCACAACCAAACTTGACGGCTACCATAAATCCTTAATAAAAGAATATAGATTTCGGGCTATTTAATAGGAAGAGACCGAAGTTGGTCATTTTTATTGCTCGAAAAGTCATAGTCGCTTTATCATAAGGGAAGTAGATAGAAAATAGTTTTCTCATGTAATATGATTCAGTATAGTTACTCATTGGTTCTCTCAAGTATCAATCATACATTTGTCTATTCAACATTTCTTGAATTTGAAATTCAGCAACTAATGTTACTTCTTTTGATTTTTTTCTTTTTTTTTTGAAAAAAATCTTTAGGCCAATTATTAAGACGTCGACGTTCATATTCTCGTAATGGGACTATTTTCTTCTTCGGCGTCAATATGCCATCGTAAAGCGCACGACGTCGAAAGGCGGCGCATTCCCGAGCATGCAAAAAACTTCCACGAATTCGATCTAAAGTTGTCATTTTAAGTAAACGGCGAAAATTTTAAATAAATAACGTATCATTTTCACTTTTATATCTGCTTCCATTCTCATGATCTTGTCAACTTTATAGCGAGGGCGACACTGTGTTTGAGCGTTTCGATCGAAAAGGGAAAGAAAAGAAACTCCGCTCTGAAACTTTAATCAAATATGCGAACGCCGAACGACGATACACATGGTATGTAATAATTAATCTGCAACCTTATTATTACAATTATCATGATCTTCTTTGAATTCTGTTCTGGTAAAATCGCTATTAGCGACGACGAAGTGCTATTGGGTTTCTGGGATTCATTGGGGGTAATATATCAGAAACTAGCCGTTACGAATAAGAGCAGCGGCGCAACGTTTGATATATTATGTAATCTTCCAATATTACATATCATTCACACAGTAATAAAAACCCATTCATCACCTATTCATTACTTCTCTTTTTTCTCTTCGTAATCTAGAAGAGTTATAAGGGTTTATTATTACTTGTTTCATTCATTCCTACCGTTTCAATTCAATTCACTCACCCTTCTTCTTCTTGATCTTTTTTGGAGAAGAAGAAAAGAATTCAGCTTTCTTCAATCTCGTAAGAACGATCGATGGCTGGAAACAACAACGGCGCTTACCCTCAAGATACCAATCCAAACACCGCCGCCGCCGTCGCCGCAGGTGC
The DNA here is from genome assembly GCA_027422505.1 of Craterostigma plantagineum. Classification (NCBI taxonomy): domain Eukaryota; kingdom Viridiplantae; phylum Streptophyta; class Magnoliopsida; order Lamiales; family Linderniaceae; genus Craterostigma; species Craterostigma plantagineum. The sequence goes on along the minus strand of JAPQWV010000013.1, from coordinate 6,538,217 downwards.
CCGTGCCGTGACGTCATCGAAATCTGCTGACACCCAATCTGTTACGAAGAGGTAAAAAGAATTGATTCAGTTTTCCATTAAAAGCTCTTTTTTTCTTTTTAAAATTGAGTTCTCTGAAATCTGAATCTGGCGAACTTGAATTGCGTTCCTGGTTCTAATTCTGATTCGAATATTTCAAATCGAAACGTCGATTTCTGTTTAGACGTCGATTCGATTAGGGTTTTTTCCGTTCCTTATTAGGTTCTTCAGAATTTTGCAGAGTTTTTACGAATCTATTCTTGAATTCCCTTCTCGGGCTTATAAGATTAAGTGTTTCGATGAATGTTATCTAATCCCATTTTAAATTTCTGACAAAAAAAAAAAACAGGTTGCAGTCGGAGCTCATGGCCCTGATGGTTAGAACTCTAATACGTCTTAAAATTCTTTTCTTTCTTACATACTGCAATGCAAATGCAATCACTGTATATCTGATGAAGAGAACCTTTGAAATTACTGTTGTTATTAGATGGGTGGTGGTGCTGGAATATCGGCTTTTCCTGAGGAGGACAACATATTTTTATGGAAAGGAACTATTTCTGGTAGTAAAGACACTGTGTTTGAAGGAACCGAATACAAGCTATCGCTTTGGTTTCCGTTGGATTATCCATTTAAGCCTCCAAAGGTTAAGTTTGAGACTGCTTGCTTCCATCCCAACGTCGACAATTATGGGAACATTTGCTTGGACGTATTGCAGGTATCTCAAGTATTTTTTGCATAAAAAAAAACATTCTTTCTTCGTAGGATTGTTTATGTTTGAATTCACTATTGTATAATGTATGTTGTTTTCTTGAATTCTTAATACAGGATAAGTGGTCTTCTGCTTATGATGTGAGAACAATCTTGCTGTCCATTCAGAGTTTGTTGGGAGGTAAGAGCTTTGAGCACTTTGATGTCATATCTCAATAATGATATTGTTGTCTGTTCATCGATTAGTTTCTCTTCGTATGTTTTGTTCTTATTAGAGCCAAACGTAAGCTCCCCTCTCAACGGTCAAGCCGCTGCACTTTGGAGCAACCAAGAAGGTGAGAAAACTGCCGTAAAAAAGGGAAAAGAAAAGGAAAAATTTATTCGTGCCTTGTCAATGATCTATATTGTTATTACCATAGATCTAGAGATTTTCTTATTCCTGGATTTTGTTTATGAACCGTGCAGAGTATAGGAAGATGGTGTTGAAGTTGTACAAGCCAGCAGAAGATTCTTCATAAGGCGTTTGTTTATCTATCAAAGGAAGAACTGCATCAATGTTCTTTCTTGGCTATTGATACTTTTCTGAATTTTCTTACATTTACCTGAACTTGGATTTGAAAAAAAGACTTTGTTTGTTATAGATAGTTGCTATCTATCTCTCTCTCTACCTTCTTAGACAAGATGAAGTTTTGTTTGGCACTGTCTTAGGCAATTTGCCTTATAATATTTTCTTTCCCTTCAAATCGCTTACATCTTCTAAGATTATATACAGAAACTTACAGCATGCATCAAAATGAGATCAAAACTTACATCATCTTCACAGAACAGAGTTACTACTCTCCACAGTTCACATTGTAATAATGATAAAGGACGTCTATCGTACGTAACCAACATATTTGTGCTCCCACATAATGGGTCGATTTTTGCGCCATCTACGCGACAATAAGGGTAAAAAGAAGCTTCCACAGCATTTCCTGGAAAAAATAATCAAAAATCGAATGAAGAGATGCGCGTAGAGCTTGTTGAATAATTGTATCCAAATGCAGATTGTACTTTGCATTTAATTTTTACTAAACAACGAAACTTGGTACGAAAAAAAAAGAAGAAAAGTTCCATCCGCAATAAACGATGCCAACTTTACTAGTTAACTTTACTAGTGTAGTGTTGTTATACATCAATTAAACTAAATCGAAACCGAAAAACTAACCTGACGTGAAGAAAACAATTGATGATGATGCTTTATATTTGATCGACGACATTTTGTATTTCCAGCGCCAGCCGCTGAGCCTTCCCTTTTCATGAGCCAAGATACTTCATCTGTCAAATTATAAAAGCGTTCTTTGACAAAGAAAAAAATTCAAATATATCCAAAATCATCCATAGATATGCAGACAAACAAAAGGTACCTGATTAATGCCACCTTGCATATAAACTCTTCACTGAGCCCATCAAAAACACAAATGGGTTTAAATGATGGCGATATAATCACATGTTAGCAGTTTTCTCAAAGCTAGATTTAATGTTAGACCGAAGAGCTCAAGCTGGCACGCCAGTAATCGAGTCAAGCTCCAGTTGGTCCAATATGGGCTTGATAGCTCCAATAGATTATGGAGCCTATGCATTCGAGCTTAAAATGCCACTGCAACAAGCTTGAGCATCAATTTGCACAACTTGATCAAGCTCAAGCTGTACAATTGTTTTTTGAGACCAAAGCTCAAAACGTATCCCTTTTTTCTAGCTCTAATGAGCAGGTTCAGCTTGGAACATCAATAAAACTCAACGATATCAATAAAGGAGAAGATCTGGCAAATGCATCTGAGATTTCCAATTGATGTAATGGTATACCTAAAATGAAGCCTAACATAAGTGTGCAAGTGCAAGTATCACATCACTAGAACTCCCTTTAAATTCTTTGGTGTAGCACCTCGTATGAGTCAGAAGAGAAACAAATCACTTACTACATATTCCTAGAAAGATGTGTTTGCAGCTAATCCAGTATCTTCAATTTCTGACTAAAGGCGACAGACTTCAACCAGGAATATGAGGTCATTGACCATCAGTCTTGTACTCCGACGCTAACTGATCATTGTTGCTTCCATTCGGCGGATGATGAGGACATAAAGGAGGACTCTTATCGAGACAGTTGTAGCACTTAAAACCTGATTTTATCAGCTGAAAGCTCTAAAGCATCCCCATGAAACTATGCTGCAAATACAGAAGAATATTTATATAAGGTACTACAAAATAAATATAACTTCACTTGAAAGAAAATCAGTAATTTAGCAACTGAGAATAAGTTCTCTTGCTGCACCCTATTACCAGCTATGCAAGAAAAAACGTCGCCCATAAGCCACAGTTGAAATATAATCTACTTTGAATAATTACAACTTTCTTGAATTCAACAGTAAATGGAGGTAACACTTGCAAAATATTTAAGCAATATGAACACGAGCTTCATTAAGGGGGTGGGGGAGGAGAGGGGAAAGAAAATAATAACAAAATTACCTCCACAAGTTTGACAAGCCACATAAACCGAATCAGACATAGGTTCCAATTCACTGCAAATGCTACATTTTGGCTTATCATCGAATGAGCACACGACACCGGGGAAAACAATTAGCTTTCTACGCCTGAATTGCATAACCTCTACGTCATCCTCTCTCCTTGATAACCTAAGACCATTGAGCCAGTAACTTCCGGGATTGATCAATTTTTCTCTTCCTCTTCAGCAAATTAGGACTTTGAGTCTTCTTCGGTTTAGACTTCTCAGAATTGGAATTTTTCGTCTTCTTATGTTTCCCCATCTTAGTACTCCCGCAAAGAAAGCTTCAGTTTGCGCGCAGCATTTCTAGCAGAACGTTTCAAAGATATAACAACCGGAGAAACACCCTTCATGGTTTTGCATTTGAATTGCCTTTTGTTTTTCCTTGCTTTTCTTCCTTGCTCTCAATAAATGCCCACCCGCACACTTATGACAACTGTATGCAGATTCCGTAGGGGTGGATCCAGAATGCTTCCGCGCATAACTTTTGTGAAAGAATTCTGAAGATTAATAAATGTAATAGAACGAATAAGCAGGTGCCAGGTAGATAGATAATCATTACATGTACGATGTTGAGATAAGCGATGCATGTGGACCCCCTAACATTTATAGTATCTAATATGTCCAGTAGAAATCTAGAATGCAAATATGCAGTAAAATATTCACCTACTACTACTCACAGGGACCTTTAGCATTACGAAAACAATCAGCTTCTTGAGCTCCTATAATTACAAATGCACGTATAGGAACAAAAAAATATAGGAACAGTGGGAAGAAGTCAGCACTGGCAAGAAATCAGATTACTTATAAAGCAGAAGGGTTTACCTTTACAATACTGGCAGCTAACGGCCTCGCTGCAAATCAATATTGAGGCAACTGATCAATGGAAAAATTTAGATACAGCAGAAAATACCAGAAAACAGAAATACCAAATATTATTAGCAGCTCAAATAAATCAGGACAAATATTGCATTCAGTGGAAAATCAGCATAACAAAAATTATAGCTTATTTTGAGCAAATCCAAGATTCCTTTTCTTGAAAGAATATAGTGTAGTATCAAGATATGGCAGTTAGTCGCAGAATGCTCACAATAAAATAAGCGCATCCCTATCACAGTGAGTGCATAGGTAACGCTCTGAATGGTCCAAAATAAGCGCATGAGGACTTAATTATCCAACTTCCATGAAAGCAGGATGGTTGGTTATCCAAAAATACATATGCTGATAAACATTACCTGATAAGCACATCCTTGTGACAGTGAGCGCATCGGCAATTCTCTGATCTCTCCGCTCTAGAGAACAGATATTCAAATCCTTTTTTCCCCGAAGGAGTTTTTATCACACTACTGCTCTCACGAAGTTCTGACGGAACCGATGTCACCTTAGTGCATTTTTGCGCAATTTGCTTATCCTCATAAGCTTTCAAAAGATGGAATGGAACGTGCAACTCTTCCAGCCAAAATTTCTTTTTTTCACTTGACAAATCCCCGAAGACAGTTCCATGCAGTGTAACAACATCAGGGATGAACCTTCTCTTGCCAAAATCAAGAAGGTACTTCACAACTGAACCTTTAGAACACTTGCGACGAATTATGGCCTTCTTGAACAATCGATCAGCTCTAATAGATTCCTTGTCCAACTTGAATTGAGAATTTGTCTTCTCAATCTCATCCCACTTGATGTTTGCATCAAGCTCTCGAACCTGCAAAGAACAAAATTATGGTAATATATCAGTAGATGCTTCCACTACCTAATATATATTTCCTTGCAATTTGTTATGGGAAGATTGGTCTCAAAGGCATGACTCGAGCATTGGCGCTATTCTTGCACATTGAATGCGCCTATGGCCTCAGACGGGCGCTTATATTGATACTTTACAATATAGAGATTTATATGCATGTGTGCAATACATATATCAGGATATTTACATATATGATAGATGCCCCTAGCTTTACTCAGGCAGGCGCTTCACGTGTGAAGTGCGCCCAAATTTGACTACTTGATTGTAAGGTAATAACTGAAACGCCGATTTGATGATAATCATTGAAACTCCAGCTTTGATTGAACACAAGAATAATTATATAAAATCAAATTTTGAGGAGTTCAAGACTTCAAAGAGATTGTATCACTCCAAGCATGCGCAATTATCAATCGGTAAGAACACAATGTAGTGAAGAAAAGAGACGTACCTGAAGTGCAATCTGATCAACGCCACTTGAGGTTTCGACGGCAGCTCTCCATGCATCATGTCTGGTCCTCTTGGCATTTTCTCCATTTTCGGGATACCATATCCCTGGTATCTTCTTACAGCCACCTAAGAAATATTTTTGGTAAATATTCAGATCAAATGCTACTGGTTAGATTGGTTAAGATATTTCTACATATTGAAAAAACAGAGACATCAGTTTAGGTACATTTATATATGTTAGAAGAGTTGCACATATCGTTTTCGATATTAGCTTCATTGTAATTCTATACTGTTATCTAAAATGTAAAACTAAAGATACAAGTCATCCATTATTTTCTGTTACAATATGTATAGCTCATAAACAAAACAAAAAAAATACAGACCTTGACGTGCAGCTTTCGAAGCCAAAGACCAAGGCAAAACCTTCCAACGCAAACACTTACCACCCCTCCACAACAGCAATCTCAGCCCCGCTGAAGCTTTTGCAGCTGCACATGTCCCCGAGTTAGAAGACTTCGAGCTTTTCCTAGCACTTCCACTTTTAACAGGCGCAGTATTTTGGATGATATGCGCGGCCGATCCCATTGTATAAACAGAATCCACATGTTTCCACCAATCAGCAGAAAGTACCAGACGGTAGTTTGACTCAAGCTGGTTTCAGAATTTTCAGATTACAGTTAGTAGAAAAGAACAGTCCTTGGTAGACTTTATTTCTACGTAACAGTAAGAAAAAGTTCTAACAGTCCCAACTACAGATGTATCCTTGAGTGGATTTATGTCTTCACCAGCATTCCAACATTTGTCTTTAAAACTAAAAAGTCTATTTCCGTTCTCCTTAAGGAACAAGCAAGAAGTTGGAATAAATCAAACCATGCATATCTAGTATGACGAATAGAGTGAGAATCTTTTTGGCAACCATAACAGTTGTTACGGTATGAGGAAAATGTTGACTATGTGTTTATTTTCATCTTATCGGTATCCTACCTGCATTCTGGGTGAGTATTTGGACTATGAAGTAATTTAGATTATTGACTTGACAAGAAACTACGTGTACATGGCGAAATCATTGTTGCGCAAATTAAGTTTGCGCAGTCCTGAGAGAAATAACAGAAAATCTACTATTTGAAAGTAAGATAATGAATAATACAGCTGCAAATTACAAAACAGAGAATCCAAGACAGAAGTGCTACTGCTACCTTGAGCGCCAAATCTCTGAAAGAGGCCACATGTCCAAATCAATCACATCTTTGCGCCAAAGCACGGGATAGCGCAGATCATCTAACCATGGGCCCACCAGAAGACCGTGAAGACGCTCTTCCATGCACAAGAGATGGCACGTTAGATCAGCGAGATGGTTTCTCCAACGTGGTTGCTTGCAGATCCCTAATTGCGCAGGTGTAAATTTCCCCAGAAGGAAACATGGAACCACTATGGCTCAAGGCAGAACGGAAGATGCATTCATTAAAAGCGTAAACACAGAATATTCATAAAGATACAGAAAAAAAAATTGCATTAAAAAATTATCTGGTCTAAAGCAAACAATGGAGCAGTTACCATAATCATAACAGACCTCCATATGTCATATTAAGGTTTTGATTCAGACGCTTTCCAGATTAGTTTCATTCTGTTTCGCATGGAAGTAGAATTCACATAATAAAAAAGTAAATTTTGCTTTCAATCAACTGAACATCTATTCATCTTCAAGGTACCATCACTATTTCCAATTTTACAGCGCTTTTATCATAAAAACCAAGGATGCAATTCATACACTTCACTGTCTAATCAGTGTCTTTACACTCAGTCATAATCGCGGCCATAATAATCCAGTTTCAATTAAAGATTGCAATTACCGAGGGCAAGAACATTGGCTTATGAAAACTTCAACATTCGTAAAGACATCACCATTACTGTAACAATGACAAGCTGGTGCATTAAACATAAGTTCATTTGATAAGAGCTGGTCATTTTGGATAAATATATTCTATGTTTCTTTGTGACTGACACCGGCCATGCAGGTGAGCAATAATTCATTGTTCCAATTTTGAACTCTTGCAAAAGCTGATGCAATACTTTCTACATGTGTAAATCTATTAAAAAAGGGGTCATGTAAGGAGAGAATTATATTTTTTAATACAAAGTATAGCTCTGATATTAATCTTTGCCTTGCCAATAAACTTGGCACATACTCCCAAGTGAGATATAAATTATCAAATACCATATATTGATGAATGATGCACAAGAAAGTTCAGATAAGTTTGGTTGGCACAGAAAGTATAACACGTCTAGGCAAGTAATGACACTACGAATCATCCATTAAAAAATGAAATTTCATGTAGTAAATGATTTGCTAGCTACATTAACGAGAAACTTACACCAAGAAGTAACCACAGCGTCTATAAACCTTCGTCCATAAGTATCCGTGCACAGCAATTCTGCTCCACAATATGACATTGCTATTTTCATCCAAGGGTTATTCTTCACAATAGAACATTCAGGGCAATACCAGTTGCCTTCAGGAAACTTGCTGCTTATAACTCCTACACATCGCGAATGGTATGCTGCAGGGCAACTATCACAGCATAATAACTCCCCATCACTCTTACAGAGAAAGCATTCGTCAGCATTCCCATCTATGTGCTCCTCAACAACCTCCTTGGTGATGTCATAAGAAGTCGAAGCATCTGTACAAGATTTCCTTTTTCTTGAAATGTCTGACCTCACTTTACGGCCCAGTCTGGTGCGCTGCTCTGCAGCCAACTTCCTCTCACGTATCTCTGACATAAAGGGTTCGGCTCAGTAAATTTAACAGATAACACAAAATCATCCAGCTCAAAGGGGCTTAAGAACAATAAGTGCTGAAGGATCTTAGAAAGGAGTAAACAGAAATAAGATCAAACATCGGAACTCCAGATAGGTCCAAAGGTCTAGAAGAAGGTGGGAAGTTCACTTTTGGTGGAAGAATATCGTTTAAAAGAGATTTTTACGAAATCTAGTCACCGTCATCTGTTCACTGGACAGAGCACTATATGATGGGGAAGGAAAATGAAGGTTAGAGTCATCATTCAACTCTGCCTCGCTAGAGATATTAGGTGAGAAGAAAACTTGATCCTTTTTGGTCTCGGGCGGCTCCTTCTTAGTCCAGTCTCAGGTGTAGCAAAAGTTTGATTGTTAGACACCATCTCTTTTCTCTTTCTACCTCGTTTTTTACACTCGATAAGCTCTCTGAATTTTCATTCTCAACATAAGTCAAGTCACCATCATCATTCACAGCGGTCACTTGTCTACCTTCTACCACCAACTTGGCAACCCCATTTTCAATATCCATGTTTACAACAGTCTCTTTTGTAGCCAATTGGACATATTACTACCGAATGCATTTTTTCTCTTCCTACCCATTCTCTTCTTCTTCTTCCCCTTAACTATAGCTACTACATCTTCACCATTATCAATCCCACAAAATGAGTCCTCTTTAATATTCACAATACATCTGACAACATTTTCCCTTTGTCATCATCTAAATCAACTAAATTACATTACAGCTTTGACCCAAATCTACGCGACTGTCTCCATCATCCATCAACCCTAAATTCAAATCAAAGCACCGCCGACTCCCCTCACCAGCCTCGTTAACATCCAAATTCAAGTCAACAATTCCCTTTTTCTCAGCTTCGCCCAAAATCACACCATGTTCGGTCAACACCAGGCTCGCTCTCTCATTCAAATCCAAACTGTCCATCCCACCCCTACTACTACTACTACCTCCACGGTGATCATTCAAGTAACAAGCACCCTCTTCATTCAAATCAATCTCCGCGTTTAAGTCCAAGTCAAACTCCACTTCCTAGGCGCCAAACGGCTAGAATTCCCACAACGTTAATCTATCTCGTCGCACCTCTGATCTATTGGGTCTAATATCAAATACAGCTGAGATGAGTCCAACAACTCAGACTCCACGCAACCGCCATCGTACCCAACCTTGAACATGCCTTTTGACGAATTGAACGATTCAATCGAACCGTAGAATGTGTAGCGCCTAACACTTCCCTCTTAATCCTTCTCCCAACGTGCTCCATCCACGCAACAAAAATGAGGAAAACGGAAAAGAATTCAAGAAAAATAGATATTGAAAACGGAAAAGAAGAAAAAAAATCTAAACTGAAGCGAAGAGTTGAAGAATCCGCGAGAGAAATTTTCGGGTAAAAATTGGGTTTGAGCTGAGCTGATGGTACGAAAAAAGCAGATGAGAGCTGTTGTGCCTGCCTTATTTTAGCGTTCCCTATTTTTATTAAACAAAATGAGTGAACCGAATTTACCGAAATACTCCAACTTTATAGCATTTATTCGAGTAAATAAAAAATTCGAATTAGTTCGAATAAATATTTTTTAATTCGAATTTATTCGAATTAACCGATTCGAGTAAAAAAAAAACTCGAATTGAAAAATATTTATTCGAATTAATTCGAATTTTTTATTTACTCGAATGAATGCTATTTTTCTATCCGAATGTTATACGAATCACTCGAATAGTTCGAATAAAATATTCGAATAAATAGTTTTCGAGTAGATAACGATTTATTTGAAAAATATTTATTCAAAACTCTAAACTGAAGCGAAGAGTTGAAGAATCCACGGACAATAGAGAGAGATTTTTGGGGTAAAAATTGGGTTTGAGCTGAGCTGATGGTATGAAAAAAGCAGATGAGAGCTGTTGTGCCTGCCTTATTTTAACATAAGGGAGCGTTCCCTATTTTTATTAAACAAAATGAGTGGACCGAAAGTTACCGAAATACTCCAACTTAGTAGCATTTATTCGAGTAAATAAAAAATTCGAATTAGTTCGAATAAATATTTTTTAATTCGAATTTATTCGAATTAACCAATTCGAGTAAAAAAAACTCGAATTGAAAAAAATATTTATTCGAATTAATTCGAACTTTTTATTTACTCGAATAAATGCTATTTTTCTATCCGAATGTTATACGAATCACTCGAATAGTTCGAATAGAATATTCGAATAAACCGTTTTCTACTCGAAAACGTCGATTTCAGGCTCAAAAACACGAAAATTCACCCCATATTTGGGGTTAATACAAGTAAGAATCACAAACTCATCGATTAACATCTCATTCAACGTGAAATTTCAGTCGAGCGGATCAAAATGATAATCAAACACTTGTATTTTTTTTAAAACACCCAATCCCGTTTTTTTAATTAGAAAATCTAGAATCCCTTTTTTAATTTCACACAAAAGTAATCCTATTTAACAAAAAACTCCCTGCCAACAACAATGACATATTGTGACAAATTTATTTATTTATTTATTTGGTGAATCTATGGAAAAATACCCAATTGTATAAAAAGTTTGCAAGTCAGTACCCATGTCAGAAATTTTTTTATATAAGTACCGTTCGACTGTGCGTACCGTTTTTCCCGATCTTGACGTACCTTTTTATGTGTGTATTGCGTACCACGTGACACATTTATATGATACTCATATATGGTACCTATATACGTCCCATACGGTATCTTGCGGCCGACTATATGATGGTACCATTTTCTAGCTGTATTACGTACCACAATACGTTTCTCTATGGTACCTAAATGTGTGCTATAATGTACCTTGCGGCGGGCATGAACTAATGTGCAAAAAAATTATTCTAACAGGTACCTGCATATAAAAAAATATTGACATAGTACTGAATTGCTAATTTTTTATATTAATGGGTATTTTTATGTAAAATCCCCTTTATATTTTAATTTAGTAATTATATTTATTACGTGATGTACAAATAACGATGCGCAACGTACTTCGTGTGCTGGCTGAGTCAAAGTGGCGAGAGTAGGGATGTCAGCGGGGCAAGTTCGGGGCGGATGTTCGATCTCCGTCATTGCCCCGCGAAGCCATTCGGGGAAAAAATTGCCCCGCCCGCGGAATCCCCGCGGGGCGTCTATTTTATTAAAAAAAATCAATGTTTACAGTATTTAATATAAATTTAATATATATTTGATAGGAATATTATAAACTATATTTTAATATTATTATTTATATTTATTTTAATATTCTTTAAACAATATTTTTAAAACTATTTATATTATTTTAGTATTATTCTTATATTATAATTTACGGGGCCGTGGCGGGGATCTCCCCGGGAAAAATCTCTCCCCGTCCCCGCCCCCGGGGGTAAGAACGGGGATTCCCCGCTTCATTCGGGACGGATCCCCGCCCCACTGACATCCCTAGACGAGAGACTACTCAACGCCTACTACCTCTGTATTTTCTTTTCTTTTTCAGATAATTTATATATAGTTGCTGAAGGGTGGTTTAATGCGTCTTTGTTAAATTTAATTTTTTTTAGCATAAGATTGGGTTATGACCAACTTATTTATCCTGTTAATCTTTGACCGGGCTTACCAAAATAATTTCATATTTTATTTAAATATTCATACTATTGCAAAGTAATCAAGTTAATATTGCACGGACATGTTTGCATGCTTTAGCCGAAGAAAATGCGCAGCTCTTACTAAAATAGTAATACCATGACTTGAGTTGAGTCATCACAATAATTTACAATTATAGACACCAGAAAAGAATTTATAATTGCCGTTACGATTGTTCTATTTTCATCTAATATGCTTACCTTCAATTTCGGTCCGTTGTGAATTTTGATTCCTATTCTTCTATTTTTCCCCCTTAAAAAATTGATATGCATAGTCCAAAATAGTTCAATATATCTATACTATAGCATGCGAGTTTTCTTTACCTCTAGTCCACTTGTAGTAGCCAATAGCCATTATGTGCTTGCCCACCTATATTCATCAATTTAGAGAAAAAAAAAAACTATTTCAGAGTCTATTATTTTTAACTATCATTGCTATATATGTATATTACATAAAAAAAAAAAACACGCATAAAGAAGATATTATTTCGTGTCAGTTCCCTACTGGCAACTACAATTTGTCGGCTCGCTATTTAGCCCAGTTGTAATCTTGGTTATATTTAATGGCAAGCTATCGTTCCAAGAAAAAAACAAGATAATATCATATAGTTTGGGCTCCCTATTGGGCCATCATAAAGCTCTGTTTTTATAATTTCCCCCGACTTTCAAGCTTAGCCAGTTTGTTTGACAACAGATTCGAAGCACATCATCATAAAGAACATAACATACACAAAACAGAGGAAAACAGGGGAATGAATCAACTACTACAATACAAAGTCTTACGGTTCACAAGGATAAAAGAAGCCTCCTAAAAGTTTCCTAAAAAACAGAGCAAATCAGAGAAAAGAAAGTACATCACATCAGCCAAGGCTCGAGCTCGACCTCTTAAACCTCCACGCCGAGACTCCAAAGAGAGGTCGATCGTGCCAGCAAATCACCACACAGCCATTATCTTCCCTAATCTTATAACCATCGCAGTTATATCCCTGAAGCAACCTCTTCGCCTGAAGCATAGCGTAGTAGCTCAATGGAACGTTCGAAAAGCCCGACGAATCAAACCTCTGCCTCCATTTCTCGAGCTTTTCGTGCCTCTGCCTCCTCTCAACCCCTTCGCAGGCTATCACGTTCTTTATCTCCTCTCCCAAGAGCATCTTCTCCATCTTCATACGCTCCAAGGAAGCCCTCGGTAGGGCGAATTCGAAGCAGTCAAACAGCGCAGCGTAGAAGTACAGAGATTCAGACAGCCTCTCCATCAAGCCCTTTTTGTTGTGGTCCGAATCTTGCTCTGTAACCACCATGACTTTAGGGTTCAGAGCCCACAGAGCGTTTAAGAAGCTGTCCAAATTCGAAGGTGGGATTGGAGATAAAGGCGAAGAAGAAGCTGAGTCAGCAGCAGCACCGCCCGGGCTGACCATGTCTTTCTCGAGCAGTTCGCTCAGCGTGCCTTTTCTCGCATCGCTGTTGTTAGAAGCTAAAAGGGGATGCAGCTGTAAGATGGAACTGATGGCTAAGGCCTCCCCTGTTTTGACCCTAAGCTTCTCTACATCAAGGTTCTCTAACCTGCTAACCACTGCATTGAACTGAAAAGGTAGATCTAACTTCTCAGCTTCCTTAATCAAGACATGGGCCATCTGTTCTAACACCTCTTTCTGCTGATGAATCCCAGTTATCCTAAGGTGAGGTGGGCCCTCGGGGCGGGCGCTTAAATCCCTAATTAGGGCACACCACTGGGCTGGCTCAGAGGCGTTTAAGTCGACTACGTGGACCATCTTTTCGCCTTCCATGGCTTCGATGATTGCTTGGTTGCTGATCACAAAGGCTACTTTCAAGAATGGGAGGAACTCGAAGAACATCTTTCTTACAAGGACTTCCTCTGCAAGAACTGAGATCCTAGTTGCCCTAAAGGCTTTGTACACGCCAGGCCATGTTCGAAGGATTCGATCTGCTAAGGCTTCCGAGAAGTAAGAAGCTATTCGCTGCATAGTATCGCCGTCGGGCGATGATAGGTGCGATATCTGATCGAGGGCTATGTTTGCGCCCTCGAAATTCCCAGATTCGACGTGGTTTGCGCAGTTGACTAATAAGTGGATCAAGTAAAGCCCTCTTTCTTCGGGCTTTAGCTCCTTCAGTAGTGTGTAAGGAGACATGGAGGAAGGGGACAGAGACATCACGGGAAACTTCGGAGATGACGAGGTTACTGATGATGATGATGTTCCATTGCCATCTTCTTGAAACATTCGCCCAAGGCGGGTATTGGGAAAAATTTTAGGGAAAAAAAGGGGTTTTTTCCTCTCCCTGCGAAGAAGGCAAAGATGAATTCACACAAGTCAAAATCAACAATCGAAACCAACAACAGAAACGTAAAGAAATCATTTTTAAGGTGATAAATAGGACAGATAAACGATACAAAACAGCCCAAGTTCATACAGCTCACCTATTAGTCCAAGATTTCGAAATTCCTTTCTGGGTTTTTCAATTCACCAAGAACCCAACGTAAGCCCCCTAAAGCAGAATCTTTCTGAGGGAGAGAGATAGAGAGAGGAGAGAGATTGGGCGAAGGAGGAGTTGAAAGGAAAGAAATGAAGGAAATTTGAGGAGAGGTGATGGATGAGTCGATAGTGTGGTAATGAAAGAGGTGGCGACGTTGTGGACAATGTGTTAAAAAAGAGTTCTTTTTGTCGTGACCGCTTTTTGTTCAATTGTGTCGTTTTACCTGTCGAAGGGAATATGGAATTTGTGAAAACAAGTGCCTTTTTTGTTACTACCCTTTATTTTGTTTTCACAATTCTTTATGTATGGAATTTTATCAGAAAAAGTTTGAAAATTAATTGTTGGGATTTTGTTCTTATTCTTTGTGTTGGATTTCGATTTGTCATTTTCCCTCTCTCTGATGAAAAGGGCAGAAGGGCTTTAGCTAGTTCATCTAGGGAGAATTACTTGGGGATTGGAAATTAATAAAATAAGATTGAAGTAGTATAAATATACAAGGGAAGGGACAATGTTCCTTTTATACCTTTGAAGTTTCTTTGACCAGAAAGTATAGAGGAGGGAAATAAAATTATTAGTTAATCTGTGTTATTATTACATTGTGCGCATGCAAGAGTTCGAAATACATTGTCTTGAAAACTATATCCCTCTTATTCTTCATTGAATTGGACTGCTATGTTTGACAGCCTTGTTGGTGTTGGTTATCCTTGGGATTTTCGAAACATTATTAGGTGAACTATGCATGAGTAGGTACTGTTCACAATAAAATAACATGATCAAATTCATCTAAATTTTTTTGATTTTCTTTCTATGTGTGGTCGTGAGCTCCGATATCACGTTGAATTATTTGTTTCCTGTGAGAAGTATCCCCATATAACGCAATCATTTTCCCTACACTCAGACTTGAGAAATAAACAAACATTACGTAAATAGTCTTTCATTTTTTGGTAAATCAAAATAGACGTGAATGAATTCATTTTGACATTCTTAAAAAACTATCACAAAATATTAATTATAAATAATTCAAAATTCGTAAAAGAAGCAATGAAAATACGATCAATCATTAGGGTTGTCAATGGGGCGGGATCCGCCCCGAATAAGACGTGAGAATCCCCGCTATTCTACCCCTGCGGGGCGGGGACGCGGGGAATATTTTTCTCCCCGCCTCGCCCCAATAATTAAAATAATATTTATGATATTCAATTAATATTATTATAAGATAAATAATATTAAAATATACTTTAGATAATATTAAAATAATTTAATATGATTAAAATATAGTTTAAATAAATAAAAAAATATATAGTTTAAATAATATTAAAATAAGATAAACTGAATTTTTTTAAATAGTGACGGGGCGCGATCCCCGTGGGGACGGGATTAGATCCCGCCAGAGGCGGAGCTACTAAAGGGCCGACCCACTGAATTTTTTTTAAATTAGTAATACAGTATAAAATTTTAAGTGGGGACTAAAATTGAAAAATTTTAAACTATAGGAACCCACTGAAAATTTTTAAAAATATAGGGCGTGGGGTCCAATTAGACTGGACCCCACTGATGGATTAGTCTGGCTTCGCCACTGGATCCCTCCCCCGCCCCGCTTCGTTGACAACCCTATCTATCATGGAAAATACCACATATATGAGATTAAGGCTGTATTTAGGTGTGAATTTACATGCAATTATTAATGGCAGGCTTAATTTTGATATAGGGTCAAGAAAGGTGAAGCTAAAAAAACAAAACGTAATTAAGAACGTTTGAATTGTCTCTACTATTATTGTACTGCAATACATTTGGCATATTCGTGAAAAGAAAAAAGAACTTTGACCCTTTGTGTAAGAAAACGACCCCCCATATGTCTCCCTTATCGAACCAAAACTGAGTTTCATTGTTGGGTCGCGTTTGTCACGACATGTGGTGGATAGGAATCAATAGGCTGCCTTTAAGTCTATAATATTCTTGAATTCGCTAGAATCCAAACACACCCTAACGAAGACAGAAAATAGTGCCATCAATTTCTTTTGTATTTTAGCACATCTGGTTTGTAGGGTGATGGCAATAAATATTCTTACACATGCTTACAAATTAGGGTATTTTGTCTTTTGGTTAGCGTCCAAACGCTTTGAATTGGTATTATCTTCTCCTTTTTGGAGAAAAAAAAAAAGAGGAAAGAGTGTGATTAAAGTGGGTGTGTCATGATATTCAAGATTTGCTGCTGTTTTCTTTCATACAAAATCTTCTTGAGCTCACAACATACAAAAAAAAATATAAAAAAATAATATTATAATAATGGTGTAGTAGTAATGAGATGAATATGTAATGATATTTGTCAACGTTGGGCTTTAGGGGTAGCCTTTACAAAGTTTTATCGGGCTTAAGCTTTATTTTTTGGATATGGTAGTCCAATATGAGCATGGGTGGTATAGATATAGAGCTGTCAATGGGCCGGGCCGAGGCGGGCTGGCCCGCCGCCCGCCATGTAGTGGGCCTGGAATAATGGAACCCAGTCCGCCCGCGGCTCGGGCTAGGCCCGCCAGCTTAGAAGTTTTTTAATTTTTTTATTTTTAATTTTTTACTTTAATTTACTATATATTTTTTATTAATTAAGGTATTTATTAATAAATTATGGACAACTAACATATAATTATATATTTATTAATATATATAGTTAACTATGGTCTAATTAATGAATTATTAACTGTAAATTTAATTATATATTTATTAACATTAATATATTTAAATATAATATATAATATATAATTAATAAAATTGGAGGGTCGGCCCGCCCCGCCCCGCCAAGCCCGCGGCCCGCGCGGGCTGGCCCGTTCAGGCCCGCTCCTTGGCGGGCCTAAAAAATTCAAGCCCAACCCGCCCTTTTGGAGGGGCGGGGCGGGGCGGCCCGCGGGCCAAATTGACCAATCTATATAGATAGTTATGGAGTGTGTATGAATAAGTTATCTCGTGTTTGTTATCTGTGTATAGATGTATGCTTATACACGTCTATTACACGGATTTTAGTTATATGACTTGTATATGCATTCACACCTGAGGTATGTATCACTAATCCAAACATACCAATACGCACCCCCAGGGGCGGATCCATGAATTTTTGACTGGGGGGCCGAAATTAGGGGTGTTCAAATGTCGGTTAACCGACCGAACCAAATCAAAACCGAAAATTTGGTATGAACCGAATACCGACCGCAAAATTTCGGTTCGGTATACGGTCGAAAATACAAATCCGAAATCTTGGTTTTTCGGTTCGGTTAATCGACTACAAACCGAAAACTAACTATATTAATATGTAACGTCCCGTCCCATACCGGACTGTAGCATCGATCCCTACCGGGACCTATGGGATTGGGCCCACCACACTCCGACTGATAGTATGGCCCTACTGTATCACCACTAGCCTTCAAGTGTACTTCGCAATGCGTGCACACTGAGCTACTTCTCAGGGGCTCATCCATCCCAAGATTGCCCAAAGTCAAGTCAAGCACGCTTAACTTTGAAGTTCTTATGGATGGACTCCCGAAAAGGTAGGTCGAACTTGATGATATGAGTAGTACTATCAATTCTCTTATACGATTCTTAGCCCGACACGCCCATACATTGTCAGTCTCAGGATCCCCTCTCATTCGGGTGTGGGGTCGGTTCATTCATGCACTCCTTCGCCTAGAAGCCTGCCAGGAGCCGCTCACTGTCCGTGCACCTCTGTGGCACCGGCGATCACTCACCGCCCTCTTTGGCCCCGGGCGTCAACCCAAGTCACGCACGCTTAACTTTGAAGTTCTTATGGATGGACTCCTGAAAAGGTTGGTCGACCTTGTTGATATGAGTAGTACTATCAATTCTCTTATACGATTCTTAGCCTGACACGCCCATACATTGTTAGTCTCAGGATCCCCTCTCATTCGTGTGTGGGATCGGTTCATTCATGTACCCGTTCGCCTAGAAGCCTGTCTGGAGCCGATCCTTATCCGTGCACCTCTCTGGCACCGGTGATCACTTCCCGCCCTCTTCGCCCCAGGGCGTCACATAATATACTTCATTTATTATAGTATAATGTTAATAATAATAATAACATGCTAGAAGAAATAAAGGAGAAAATAGCACAAGTCATATGTCATATTTGCAATTTTTATTCGAATTTTTATTTTGATACTATGTTTCTTGTTCGACAAGTAATTTTTAAAGTCAATTATTAAAAATTTGGGTGAATGTTTTTATAAATATGTTATGTATTTCAAGTGCATATAAAAATTCAAATGAACCATGACAGAATTTTAAAAAGATGAAAAAGAATTAAATTAGATATTAAATAAAACTTAAGGAGATTGATAATATATATAATGGATTTAGCTGAAGAAACCCAAAATAAAACTTGCTAAGAACTAAAGAGAAACAGAAAACTAAAACGAATGAAAATCTCTAAGAAAAAAGAATTAGAATATAAGAGGCTAAAATTTAAAAAAAAAACTCTGAAAAAGTAAAATTTATGAAGTAAAAGAAAACTAAAAAAGAAAGCCCCTTTTTTTTTAATATTATAGTACTTTAAAGCATGAGGTGAGAAAATCTATTAGTGTGCACGCAAATTAAGAAGCTTTTTTTAATATAAATGATGTAATTAGTTTAATTATTGACATAATCTTTTACTAAAAATAGAAATGGGAAGAATTATGTGGGACACCCGAAATAGAAAGATGAGAAGAAATAAGTGAGACGGAGGAAGTATATTTTTATTGAAAAACACAACTGTACTTATATCTCACAGAAATTTACTTGTAAGAAAAACCGGATATGATATATTTGTTAATGCTCGTTCAAAGTCAATGGAAAGCAAAAAAACTGTTTTTATCATGCATATGATCAGATGCATGTCTTGAATTAGAGAGAATATTGACTTATCTAAAAAATTCTCTCTCTCTCTCTGTGTGTGTGTGTGTGTGTTATCCTAACATGTATAGCTAAACACGCCCACTATATCGCGTCACAATCGGACATAGATAAGAGTAGTAAACTCGGATTTTAGTTTGAATGGTTTGGTAAATGAATAAATAGGTAATATCCATTTAAGCTCCAAATTAATTTAATTGGGTCTGGATCTGACCCATACCATTAAGTTTAATTTTTAAAAACCCATACCCATAATTAATGGGTAAGGTCTTATGGGTATGAGCAGGGTCCAAAAAAATTGACATCCCTACCTTCGCCTCGCCGCCTCTGCCTCCCCCTCGCCGCCTCTGCCGCTACACCTCACTGCCTACTGCCACCTTTCATCGTTCTCCCGACCCCCGACCCACTGGCCGGGAGTTTTTTTCGCTCTTGTTGGAGCCTTTTTTTCCTTAGTGGAGCCTATTCCGATGAAAGTGAGATTCTCGTAGTCAGCGACCGAAGAAAATGATGAATATCATAGATTTAGCTTAATAGTTGTTTTTGTGGTAGGTTGTTAGTTCTTCGTGTCTTAGATCGTGTATCTTGTTGTCTGTCGGTTTTTTCTTTGTTTGGTTGTTTTATGCTCCGTGTGAGTCTTCGTTTCTCTTCTGGGTTGATATTATCGGAAAATGGGCTATTTAACCCGTGTACTTTTGTTAATGAAATTTAAGCTATCGTTTCCGAAAAAATTGAAATTAATTGGAACAAATTATTTTTTTTTTCTAATTGGAATTTAATTTAAGAGAATTATTCAATTGAACGTAGTCGATTGACAAACGTCACGACCATTCCAGATTTCCAACTCAAAAATTTAAATCCACCACAAGCAAGATTTTCTTTGTCATTATCTTGGAAATTATTAAACGCCACAAGAGACTTATGGATAACAGATATTTTTTCTAGAACCCAAACCAATTCATGGTTGGAATTAATTATTATTTTCACCTCCAATTACTTGAATTAAAGATAAAACAGCCACCACAAAAAAATTAAAATAAAAATCGGCCGTTTATTATTTTCATTTAAAAATATCTTCAAAAAACCAAACCCTTCGATTTCTTCCCAACTGAAAGCTTTACTACATTTTTCCTTACTCGAAGTTAACATTTTAATGGCTTCCAAGTTATCACTCGCGCCAGCCTCTGATCTCCCACTCTCAACAAGAAGACATTTCCCAAAATACCCTCAAAACATCCCTTCATTCACTGTCCTAAACTCTTCAACTTCCTTCACTTCTAGCAGGGCACTATCGTCATCATCATCTTCTTCTTCGTGGCTGGGGCGATTGACCGCCGTAGCTGAACAATTCGCCGAGCCCTTAACGTCATCTGAAGATTCAACCCAAGATTCCGAAAATGCCCCTGAAAAGAAGCCTTCTTCCACTAAGCTCGTGCTCGTAGTCGGTGGAACGGGCGGCGTTGGTAATTATTTTTGCCTATCGCTTGATATTGTTTTTGGGCCCTCGATTATTTTCAGGATTGAAAGTCATCTTCTTACAAAGTTGCGATTTTAGTTATTCTGTCCGCCCAAGGATTTATTCTGTGTTATGATTGAGACTAATAGTGTGGATTTTAAGACATATAATTTATATTTTAGGTCAATTGGTAGTAGCATCGTTGGTCGATCGTGGTGTAAAATCCCGCCTTTTGCTTCGAAATCCCGACAAGGCCGCCGCCCTCTTTGGCGAACAAGACGAGGAATTATTACAGGTGTGTGTGTTTGGGAATCAATTTATTTTATTTCTAATGTTTCTTGATACATATAGGTAGATGCCAAGCAAGAATAATATATCCTAAGCCTCTAAAGATTCCTCCTTTGAACTTGATAGGTACGGCGAGGCGACACTCGAAATCCCGGAGATTGGATCCTTCCATATTCGAGGTTCTTCGATTTATTTTCGTTCATTTTAGTGTTTTGAGTACAATCATAACTATTTGAAAGAGTCGTCGTGTTTTTAGGGCGTCACTCACGTCATATGCTGCACGGGGACGACTGCGTTTCCATCTAAGAGATGGGAAGGAGATAATACGCCCGAAAAAGTCGGTAAGAAAGCGTTTGGGTATCAAATTCTCAGTTCCTTCATCGATCAGAGAAAAGAGTTGTGATATGCTCCATAAGCTTGTGGGCTACTTCCTCTATTGCCAATTGGTTTTATAAATGGCCAACTTAGTTTAGGCCGAAGGGGAATTTCATTTCTCAACAAGAAACAACTAAACAGTCTAATTTATAGTTCCAAGTATTGTTAATTATTACAATCTCTCATCGTCCCTTTTTTTTCCTTTGTAGACTGGGAAGGAGTGAGGAACCTCGTCTCATCATTGCCCTCGTCCTTGAAAAGGATCATACTCGTCTCTTCAGTTGGAGTTACCAAGTTCAACGAACTTCCATGGAGGTTTGCTAAAAAAAAGGCGTTTTATTTCTTCGATTGTCCTAAGATTGGTTTTAAGACGTATTTTTTGGCCGATTTTCCATCTTCCGTTTTAGCGTAATGAACCTATTCGGCGTCCTCAAGTACAAGAAGATGGGAGAGGACTTTGTTCGTAGCTCGGGGATTCCATACACCATAATCAGGTTCTTAAGTAATTCCGGCGCGTTTTCCCTCGAAAGTTGGACATAAAATAAATAAACGTGACTAGTATTTTTGCACCCTCAATGTGTGCGCTATGTAATATATAAAGGTATTATATTATGTGTAAAATAATAATTAACTAAAAATAGAGGGGTAAAAATGAAAATATAAGTGTAGCTGTATTTTTTTTAATTATATAAATTGACAGGCCAAATTTAACAGTTTATACCAAGCATTGATCGAGGCTTTAATAGAAGAGTATAGATGATGATGTTATAATATTTGGGACGACAGGCCGGGCAGGTTGACTGACGGGCCCTACACTTCGTACGATCTCAATACCTTACTTCAGGCGACCGCCGGCGAACGCCGTGCCGTACAGATAGATCAAGGTTGACTTATATAAATGATTTTTTTCAAATTCTTGTTATTTTTTGAAAAATTGGTTAATTTTGTTTCATTTCAGGAGACAGGCTTGTGGGCGAAGTGAGCAGGCTTGTAATAGCAGAAGCTTGTATACAATCACTTGACATCGAGTTCACCGAGGGGCAGATTTATGAAATAAACTCGGTTAAGGTAGTAATAATTACTTATTATGATTGTTGTTATTGTTATTTTTTATTGTATTTTATTTTCTTGGTTATAATAATACAATGCAGGGAGAAGGGCCTGCCAGTGATCCCCAGAAATGGAGGGAACTGTTTAAAGGTGCTCAGAATTCTCTGAAATAGTAGGATTTTTTTAGAGGTGAATTAATATAGGAAGGGAGTGTGGCTTGTTGTATATAAGATTCTGCATATGGAGAGGATTTTAAAATATAAAATAAAAAAACAATCCGTTTGTCATTCTGAAAATTCAGATCTAATTAATTGTATGAGGTATTTTGGGTTATTTTCCAAAACACCACAGCTATTTTTTACTGACACCAAGCACAAAATTAAGGCAAAATTAGCCCCTCCGGCTTTTATTTTGGGAATAGGTACTGACACCAAGCACAAAATTAGTTTAACTCGAGAAAATACCTAAATTGAGACTACAAATACAAGGCAAAAAATACTTATATTTATGCATAAAATACTTGGGAATTGGGTTATCCAAGTCTAAAATGGTGGGTCATTATCAACATCTTGCATATTAAGGACATTGCTCTTCATCAACAACATAAAATGAGTTTTCTAGCAACTTCACCTTCATAAAAAGCCAAATACTTGATTTCGACAATAAAATACCTAAATCAAGACTACAAATACCAAAATTTAAGGTAAAAAATACTTATATTTATACATAAAATACTTGGGAATTGGGTCAAGCATCCAGGTCTAAAATGGTGAGTTTTTTATCAATACCTTACATAATAAGGACATTGCTCTTCATCAACAACATAAAATGAGTTTTCTAGCAATTTCACCTTCATACAAGGCCAAATACTTGAATACGGCAATAGAATACCTAAATCAAGACTACAAATACCTAATTTAAGGCACAAAAAACTTATATTTATGCATAAAATACTTGAAAATTGGGTCGAAGTATCCAAGTCTAAAATGGTGAGTTTTTATCAACCTCTTACATAATAAGGACATTGCTCTTCATCAACAACATAAAATGGTTCATTACAACAACAATTTTTGTGAAATGTATCTCGTCCCCTCTCAAAAGTATTTATTGTATGAGAACCGGTATTTTATATGATAAATCAAGGATTAAAGTCCAAATTTAAGTATTTTGTGTTCGAATTCAGGTATTCGACAGATTATGTAGGGCAAGTAGAAAAAAACTTGTTTTTTCATGTTTTTGGTGATTCATGTCATTAGCACTTGATAGGTTCATTAAAACAACAATTTTTGTGTAACGTATCTCGCCCCATTTCAAAAGTATTTTTCGTTTGAAAATCGGTTTTTATATGATAAATCAAGTATTTAAAGTCGAAATTTAAGTATTTTGTGTTCGAATTCTGGTATTCGACAGATTATGTAGGGCAAGTAGAACAAAACTAGGTTTTTCATATTTTTGGCGATTCATGTCATTAACACTTGATATGGTTCATTAAAACAAAAATTGTGGAATGTATCTCGCGCCCTTTGAAAAAAGTATTTTTTGTATGAGAATCGGTATTTTATATGATAAATCAAGTATTTGAAGTCAGAATTCGAAGTACTTGAACCCAGTCAGGGATTAAAAAATAAAACTACAAACTTTATCATGACTTACTGATATTCTTTCTTGGTGGCTTTCCTCCAATATCAGCCACCATTTGAATATCGTAAAATATACAGTCCTCCATTCCATGCGCTATGACTATGAGCAAAGAAAAGCGAGTGAAACACCTCCCATAATTCCCTCTCTCAAATCTAATCGACAGCTTTGACTGTTGAGCTAAGCGTTCCTTTGCCAATTTTTTAACCCAATTTCTTGCCATTCTTTGCCAGTTCCGTCCACGAACCCTTGACGGACATCGTCTCAAAGTCTCCGGCGCCGCCTATGTTGGTCACCAGCACCAGTTTGAAGTGGGCGTGGTCGTTGATTTCACTTAAAAGGGTCGGTTAAACCATTTGTTATTACGATTCAAGGTCTTCGCAAGGGTCGGTTGTGGATGAGGTCGACGGGAAATTCTCCTCCTGTTTTGGATTAAAAGAGGCGTGCCCCAAATTGAAGCTGTTATATTTTCTTTCTGAATTGAGCTTTTTATTTCTCCGAGTAGATGGGTTTGAGACAGGGAAGAAGGGCAATATAGTAACTTAAGCATGTGGGGAGTATGAACTAAATGTTTGCCTAGTGTCAGTACCAAATTACAAAATCAAATATGTAGGGGCTGATTCATAAGTTTAAATTGTCAGGAGGTATTTTTTCTAAAATTCCCGTTGTTTAATCTAGCTGGTTATAGTATCACATGATGACGAATTACGTAGATCATGAAATCCATTACGTGGATTTATCCACACGGTCTAAATCATTTGGACAAAATCCCTTAAAAATAACTTTTAGGAAGAAAAAAACAACTTCCAAATTAGGATAATGAGATTTGTAACTTCTAGATATAGGGACAAAAAGCTTCCAACGAACCAAGAAAAAAAAAAGAAAATCAGTAGAAAAATTCTCATTTTCTTTAATAGAATGGTAGAGTGGACTGGAGAACTTTTGGCTGTCAGGATGAGAGAGGCCATGAAATTTATTTTAGAGAAAAATAATTATAAATAGTATTCCATTAAAATGATATGCTTTGTTACTTCCCCTCTTCGCTAAGTAATTGGCCAAGTGGATCTATTAATAGCAAAGAAACTGTCAGCTCATCATCATCTAGAACTAAATGAGATTTATCATATTAAAAACAGAAAATAAACAAAAACCTTCCAAGTGTTCAACTGATAGATCAAAACAATATTTACTGGGATTCCTGAATATCTAAATAAACAGCAAATTAACAATAAACAAATAATTCTGCCGCCTTTTGTCTAAAAACGTGTGCAGCGTTTCTCTTCTTCTTCTCTCTCAAAAAAACGAACACGGTTTTCCTCTCTCCTCATTTAACGAACGATCCTATCCATCTTCCTCAAACTGCCCATCACTTTTCTCCACCCATATATATAACGAACTTCGCCGAATTTCCATCCATCGTTCAACGAAAAGGAAGAAAGAAATCGATAATGACGAAAGAAAGGAGCTTGGAAGCAATGAATCAACCCATCATCATCGAAGAAGATGAAGAAGCAGTTATAGATTCGTTCGATCTCTTACCAGACGAAGTCGTTCTGACGATCTTCGAAAAGCTCCGAGACGCCAAATCTCTGTCCTCGTCCATGTGCGCCTGCCGCCGCTTCCGCCGCATCGTCCCCGGCGTTCGCGAGATCTCCTACGGCGTAGCCCAGAAGAAACCCCCGCGCCGCCGCGGTCCCAAGAATCCCACCGCCACCGCCGGCAAGAACAACATCAAGAATCTGCTGATGAAGCCCTTTCTCCTCCTTTCCCATATGATGACGGCGGCGGCGTTCAAGCTCAGGCCCAAGAAAGAGGAGAACGACGGCGGCGACCTCGATTTCTACTCCTTCCACGTTCCGAATCGCGTGCTGAAGCCCTTCGACGACGTTCGCTCGGTTAGTCTGAGGTTGCCCTGTCAGAAGCAGGGCAAAGACTCTTCTTCTTCTCCTTCTTCTTCGAGTCTACTGAAATGGAGAGCTGATTTCGGGCGTGAGATACGAAGCTGCGTCATCCTCGGAGCCAAATCGTGGGGCCCAGCGGACGAAATCGAAAACCCTAGAAAGGAATGGCCGACAGAGCAGCAGATTATGACAGAAGACGAACTGAAGCTGAGGATCGTATGGACAATTTCCTGCCTCATAGCAGCATCTGCGAGGCACTACTTGGTCAGAGAAACGCTGAGGTGTATTAAATCCATCGAAAACGTCGTCGTATCAGACGAAATCGAACAGGGAATCATGCGTATGGACAGAGAAGGGATTCTTGAAATGAGGGAAAAACTGACCCAAGAGGAGAAGCTTACTTCGTCTGCTTCTTCGAGCGGTGATGAAGGTGAAGATGGTGTAGATGAGTCAGCAGCAGCTATGGTGGAGCGTAGGAGTGAAGTCCCGGCTTTGAAGATGAAGATGTGGTATTTGGACAGAGTCGAAGTTTCTGGGGAAGTGTTGAGAGGCGCCACGCTTGTTGTAATAAGGCCGGCAGCCGATGTTGAGGGAGACTCGAAGGAGATGAAGTGTGAAGAGTTGGCTATCGAAGCTTTCGGCGGCGGGGATTTGGTTCTTGATGGTGCTGTTAGGAAGCTGATGGTGGCGAAGAGGTGTTACTCTTTGGAGATGAATTCGTTTTGATTTTTTGATGTTCTTGTACGCAAGTGTGTAGCTTTTCTGAGTATCAAGCCTTTATTCAGTTGCTTTTTTTTTTTTTTTTTCCTCATGGTATTGTAATGAAATTAAGGAGCAAATAGAAAGCATTAGTTAGTTTTTAATACCGTTGCGAAGGAAAAACAAAAAAATTAGTACGTCGAGGGACTATGCACTACGCCTCGAGTATCGTGCTATATCGTTGCGCCGACCCCCTTCGACGAAATTCGTAATATACTACTATCTCTTTATTTTTCACAGCAAAATTCATAAACTACTAAACATATGCCGGATAACATGACGTGGAACAGATGGTCATCGTTTGGATGGTTTTCTTTAAATTTATTAATTAAATATATTATTAAATAAAATTCAGACAAAATCTCATTCCAATTTATTGTTTTTATCCCGCTTGCGCTCTTTACAAAAAAAGCTAAATGTAATATGGTCTTAACTAATTTTCAACAACTAAAACAAACATCTCTCTCTTCCCGAATATCGTTATAAGAGAAGAGAGAAAAACCCTAAATCCTAACCCTTCTTCCCCCCCCCCCCCCAACCACCACCCACACAAGCCGCCACCCCAACCACCCCCTCCTCTCCAACAGCCAACCTAACCCTTCATCCTTACCTCGTCCCCAACCTTCATTAGTGGAGGTTCGGGAGCCCTTTCTTTTCATTTTTTTCGTTTTTCCTTGTTTTTATTAAAAGAAAAAAAAGTTGATTCACTCCATCGGCGCCTGGAAGCCGCCTAGCCGTCGCCGCCTGACCGCCAGCCGCTCGCCCGCCGCCCTTCCGTAGCCAGCCGCATGCCTTTCGCCTGCCCATTGCTAGCCCGTCGTCCGCCGCCCACCCGTCGCCAGATGTCGCTGCCAAGGGCAGCCGCCCGCTTGTCGCCCGCCGTCTGCCCTCACCGTCCGCTCGTCGCTTTACCCCCCTTGTGGGAGCTCGTCTCTCCCGACCCGAGTCCCTAGCGGAGCCCTCAATCCGATGAAGATGAAACCCTGACGTCGAAGGACAAGTGAAAGTGGAGAGTATCGTAGATTCAACTTAATCGCTTTCTGTTATAGGTTCTTTAGTTCTTAGTCGTAGATAATGACTTTTGTTTTCTGCCGGTTTTTTGTCCCTTGTGGACCGTTTTCTCCCAATGTGGAGTGTTGTTCCGCTTGTGGGATTGTGTGGTGCTCATACGTGAGCCTTTGTTCTCCCGGTTGACGATGTACCAGTGAGACCCCTTGGGCTATTTAGCCATGTATATTCGTTATTAATGCAAGCTATCGTTTCGGGAAAAAAAATTGGTCTTAACTAGGGATGGGGTCAAGTATAAATCCGGACCTGTCACGACGGCCGCACCTAATGAAGCGGGTTTTTTTTATTATTCGAGTATTGGGGCGGATTATGGTTTAAAGACTGAACCTGGCCGGGTTCGGGGCGGGTCTAAGGTCTTGCTAACCTAGACCCGAAACCCGCCCCGAATTTATATATATATATTATTATTTATATTTGGTTATAAATATAGAAGTGTTAATGTATATACAAAGGGTTATGTGGCCCAATTGTTAAGTTGGAGGTATACACACTTAGAGGTTGGAGATTCAATCCCTAACAAGCTCCAATATTTGATATCTTTATTTCCATTTAATAAAATTAAGAATTTAAACTTTTCTTTTAAAAAAGAAAAAGAAAAAGTAAGGTTTACGCAAATCGATTCACCTGGGTTCGGGGCGGGTCTAGTTCTTAGGCGGGTACCGAGTCCATCACAAATTCATCATGGCGGTTCCCAAGTCCTGCCAAACCCGCTTCAGACCCGTCCCATTGCCATTCCTAGTCTTAACCTCTTAACAATACAATACTAGAAATATTAACTTTTCTTATTATTGAGTGGTAGCTGGGTCATGCTACTTAGAGGCTGAAGTATGTGGCCTATTGAGTAAAAATACCCGCGTGTTGCAAAAAATAAAAAATAAAAATCACTAAGTCATAAATATGCTCAAGAACAGGATCATAACATTTTCGGATAGAAGTAATAATTGAGAAATCTTAATTGTTGAGTGTGTAGACCTCCATTGAGAGAAAACACATTACCAAAAAGAATTAGTTCAGTCCGGAGTCGAGGTAGGCACGCCACAATGAGGCATGAAACCAATGTAATCAACGTAGCCAACAATGAGGTTCAGATTAGCATTTGGACAATCCCAGGAACTGATGTACTTAGCATGAGAAGTATGTCAATCAGATCAATTTAGATAGATTAATTTGTTAGAAAATATTGGAAGTATTTGATAGCCAGTGAGAATGGAGATTGATTCCCACGACCACCCCAAAAACCTTGAGGGAAAACCTGATCAGTTAAGCCAATACCCCATTTGAAGATTGTTAACCTCGGGATTTACGATCAACTGTAAAATAATACTAACGGCAAACTAACCCGCGAGTCAAAGAGCAGGAAAAGAAGAACCACGGAGGGGTCGAAGAAAGAGGAGACGTACCCATCGGGAAGGAAGATGATGGAGGCCCGAGCGGGTCGGTCGGGAAGCGGAGAGGTCTGACGGAGGTGATTGTTCGAGAAATATGAGGTGAGATCGGGGTAGGTCGATCCAAGAGTAGAAGAGGATCCAGCTGAGACAGTCAAACCCGAGAAAGGGCGAGCTGCCCCAGTGGATCAACCCGAGGTAGCTGAGAAGATGAGGCCAGGCGAGGCCGAGTTCCCAAAAGAAGAGCCAAAGCTCGAACTGGGCGTTTCCATAGCAAGAGGAAGAAGTCAGGAGAGAACAAGAGAAAAAAAGGGAAAATGAGAACGTGGGGTTAGTGGGAAGACCACGTCCCTACACGAAATCCGCGAAAAGGGCGGGATGGAGTGACGACCAGTTTATGGCAAAACGAAAGGAACCTAGTATAAAAGGTAACGGTTGGGTTATTTCCCAGGTACACACACTTAAAACGAAAACTACTTTACTAGCCTAGCACATGTTTTCACCCTTCTCTGAGAAAGAAACTGACTTAAGCATCGGAGAGGCGTAGCTGGCAACCACTTCTGCCCCCTCTAACCTGTTTTCGTCGGTCTTTGAGTGTTAGGTTCGAACATTAGCAGCTGTTGGTTCAAGAAGTCGCGCCCACGTTCGTCGTCATCCAAGGTCGTTTTTCGGGGAACACATGGCGCCGTCTGTGGGAAGACATATTCTCAGAAACAAAACATGGTGGATTTCACAAACGACCCCGAATCGCCGTTGATAGAAGAGGTGATCATGGCGGAGTCAATGGAAAGGAGGATGAGAGAGACATTCAGCACCGAACTGGCTGAGTTAGGAAAACTGATGGTAGAAGTCGAGATGTTGAGAGCTGACCGGGACACGGAAAGTTCGGTGTGAGTCACCAGAACGACCAAAAACCGAAGAAGATAAAGCAGAATGATTGCGTAGAGAAGCAGAGATTGCGCGCGCCGAAGGACAAGGTACGGAAGAGGAAGAGAAAACGTTGAGGGCGGAGATCAACGCCTTGAGAGCTGAGAAAACAAAGGGAACAGCGGAGAAACAGATCACTGAATGGGAACGAATGAAGGAGGAAACTCGAAGGCTTAAGGAGCTGGCCATCCCGCAGGTGCCCCTCCCGGTGCAGAGGGGATCACCGTTCTCCAACGAGGTCTCTCAAGCGCCTTTACCGAGCAACTTCAGATTCCCTGACATGAACAAGTATGACGGCTCGGGACCGCCAGAGGATCATTTAGCTAGTTTTGAAGGGAACACCGAACTTTACCAGCTGGGAGACGAGATCAAATGCCAAGTATTTGCCATAACCCTTTCCCGAGGAGCCCAACAGTGGTTCACCATGCTACCTGCGGGACAAATTCATAGCTTCTCGGACTTCACTCGCTCCTTTTTTAAGGCAGTTCTCGAGCAGCCGAAGAGGCCTTGCTCGGCAATAAACTTACTAAACATGAGACAATGTGACCAGAAAAGCCTTCGGGATTGCCTAAAAGGATTTAACAAGGTTATGATGGAAGTGCCCTTGGCCACCCCAGATCTGTTAAGTGGAGCCTTCCATAACGGGCTGAAGGAAGGGGATCTCTTCAGGTCGCTAATGAAAAAATACCCGACCACAGTGGAAGAACTGATAATCCGGGTCGAGAAGTACGTGAGAGTGGAAGAGGCACACGGCTTTAAGAAGGGGAACAAAAAACGAGCAATAGGAACGGTGGACATAGCCCGAGAGCCGATTCACCCCCTGAGTGTTAAGGAAGAAAATCCCCAAAGAGAAGTCCCGAGGAATCCCCGACCTCGTAATATTAGATGGAGAAATATGCGGGGGATGGTATTTCCTAAAAAGACCTTTGGGAAGCAGAAATGGACCTAGAAACCCCATCTCGAGGAAGTACTGTGAGTTCCACCGCGAGTATGGTCACACCACTGAACAATGTTATCACTTGAATGATGAGCTCGAGAGACTGGTGGAGTCCAACCCCGAGGCCCAAGCGGAGTTGGTGGACGAGGAAGGGGAAAACGCCACACGAAAGTATCCTAAGAGAGAGTTTGAACAAATGATGGAAATGAGGCAACCCTACAATAACGATAGACATTCGGAAAGATATCGACGATCCCCTGAATGAAGACCGGCTGAGCCTCGAGCGCAAGCCAAGACTGATCGTGGAAGAGACAATCGACGTACCCCCCGAGCACGCCCGAGTGCCCGAAAAAACCTTACATACCCCCGAGAAGAATTAACATGATATCAGGCGAACCCGCGATCGGGATTCAAACAGAGCCAAGAATGCTGAAGTAAGAAAACTAGAAAATTGGGAGATATCATTTGGAAAAAGGCACTCGGGGCCAACCATATCGTTCGGACCCAAGGATTTCCATGGGGGGATGATACCCATGAAGATGCCCTCGGTCCGAGCGGAAATAGCCAACCACAACGTTGGGAGGGTGTTCGTTGACAATGGAAGTTCGGTGAACATCATATTTAAGGAGACGATGAATCAGATGGAGCTAGGGGAATATCAGATGGATTCGATGGAAACAGCTTTGTTTGGGTTCACAGGACATGCGATCGAGGCTGTGGGGTTGATATGTTTACCCTTGTCCTTAGGGTCAGGAGATATGAAGAAAACGAGGATCACTTCTTTCTTGGTAATCTATATGTCCTCGTCCTACAACATCATACTCGACCGGCCAGCATTAAGCTCATTCACGGCCATTGCCTCGGCACTACATCAGAAGATGAAATTTTCAGTATGAAACCAAGTGACAGAGGTACTTGGGGACGAAAGGTGGCGCACAAATGCTACGTGGAAGAAGTAAGAATCGAACTGAAATCCTTGAAGAGCCGTCACGACAGTCACCCTCGAAACCGTGAAGCTTTCAACTCCATACACACCATTCAAGGGTTAACGGCCGAGGAAAAGATGGAGGAGGTCATGATCCGACCCTCTTCGGGGACAGTCAAATAGCGAGAGATTTACCCCCGAGTTGAAATCAGACCTCATCAACAGCTGAAAAGGAACGAGGATGTTTTCGCATGGTCTGCGAATGAGTTAACGATGAGACTTTATGGAGCATCGACTGAACATCTCTCATACGTCAGGCCCGTTTTTCAAAAGAAGAGACACCTGGGAGCCCGGAAGGGTGCGATAGTGAAGGAACAGGTCGGGAAACTTCTTAAGGCAGGCTACATTCGAGAGATTCAATTACCAAGCTGGCTGTCGAACGTAGTGCTGGTCCCCAAGTCCGCGGGGAATTGGCTAATGTGTGTGGATTTTAGGGATCTAAACAAGGCATGCCCGAAGGACTGATACCCCCTACCACGGATTGATCAACTAGTGGATTCCACTGTCGAGCACAAGTGGTTGTGCTTTCTAGACGCCTTCCAAGGTTATCATCAGATCGGACTGGCCGAAGAAGATCACTCCAAAGTCAGCTTCATCACCTCAGAGGGGACCTTTTGTTATGTGGTCATGCCGTTCGGGTTGAAGAACGCTAGAGCCACATATCAAAGGCTGATGGATCGAGTGTTGTAGTCCCAGATCGGGCGAAACGTGGAGGTATACATGGATGACATTCTAATCAAATCTAAGCGCAGAGCAGCTTTTCAGGAGATATCCAGGAAACGTTTTTCACGTCCAGGAGATACGGGTTGAAACTGAATCCCGCCAAATGCACGTTTGGGGTACGCTCGGGGAAGTTCCTTGGACACATGGTGACACGATCTTGTATCGAGGCCAACCGAGATAAGGTGAAAGCCATCGCTGACATGACATCACCGAAGACTCTCAACGAATATCAACGATTGACGGGAAGGATCACAACATCGTCTCGATTCATCTCGCAATCGACCGAACGAAGCATGCCATTTTTTCAAAGTGTTACGAAAGGTGAAGGATTTTGAGTGGACTTCCGAGTGCGAAAAGGCCTTCCAGGATCTAAAAGAATACATGAAGGAACTGTCGGTGCTGAACAAGCCGAAACCCGCAGAAGAACTAATAGTTTATATCTCGACCACCCCTCGGGCAATCAGCTCGGTCTTGGTCAGGGAGAAAGACAAGGTACAGAAACCAGTCTACTTCGTGAGCCATATCCTCAAAGGAGCAGAGACCCGATATTCTTCTCAAGAGAAGTTATTTTTGGCTCTGGTGATAACGGCGCGGAAGCACTTCCTATCACACCCGATCGTGGTGCTTACCAATAGTCCATTGTGAGTAATTATGACCCGACCGGATGTGTTCGGAAGATCGATAAAATGGG
Organism: Craterostigma plantagineum; assembly: GCA_027422505.1. Lineage (NCBI taxonomy): Eukaryota > Viridiplantae > Streptophyta > Magnoliopsida > Lamiales > Linderniaceae > Craterostigma > Craterostigma plantagineum. The sequence continues at coordinate 6,504,761 of JAPQWV010000013.1, read as the reverse complement.
AAACCTAGTTGGGGGAGTATGACATCCAGTTTCGGCCTCGGGTCGCCATCAAAGCCCAAGCCTTATCGGGTTTCATCGCCGAGATGATGGAAAGGACCTGCGAAAATATGGAAGATCTACGTGGACGGGTATTCTTGCCAATATGGAAATGGCGTCGGGCTTGTGATTATCTCGCCCTTGGGGGCAAAGACCATCTTAGGAAAAGACTGGACTTTCGAGCATCCAACAACGAGGCCGAGTATGAAGCGCTATTGCTCAGGATGAGAACAGCCATAAGGATGGGTTTAACTAGAGTAACCTTACATTCTAACTCGCAGCTGGTAGTTCAACAAACAGAAGGAAATTTCGCCATCAAAGAAGACAAGCTGGCAGAATATGCCAAGACTTTTGAGAAATTGAAAGAAAAGTTCGAAGAGTTCAAGCTAACACTCATCAACAGAAAGGAGAATGAGAAAGCGGACCGGATCGCCAAATGGGCTAGCGCACTAAATCCGCCGAGGAAGGGATCAAGATAGAGAGGGCTCCCCATATTCATCAGATAGAACGAGCGGAAAGGCAGGAACCCGAGGACTGGCGTATGACATCTATCGTTATCTCGAGGAGCAGACTCTCCCCGATGATAAATCCTGAGCCCGAGTAGTTCAGAAGAGATCCTGCCGCTTCACGATTATCGACAGGATATTGTTCAAAAGGTCCTCCGCGGGCCCATTGCTGAGGTGTTTCTCCAAGAACGACTCAGAGGAAGCCTTGGTGGATATACACGAAGGAAGTTGCAGAATTCACATTGGAGGAATAACGTTGGCGCGCAAAGCAATGCTGGTCGGTTTCTTTTGGCCAACTATGAAGGCAGACTCGATCAGAATGGTACGAGGCTGTCACCGATGTCAGAAACACGCGAACTAACAAAGAGCTCCCGCGGAGATGATGAAAGCAGTCGTGTCGGCCTGTCCATTCGATCAATGGGGTCTAGACATTGTCGGGCCATTAGAGGGCAACGCCTCACAAAAGAAGTTCCTCCTGGTGGAGGTCGATTACTTCTCTAAATGTGTAGAAGCCGAGGCGCTGGTTCGCATCACCGAAGTGCCGGTAATCTCCTTCTTATGGAAAAATATATTGTGCAGATTCGGTATCCCGAGGAGACTATTGGGTGACAATGGGAGGCAATTCAGTGGATACAAGTTAAAAGAATGGTGCAGCGGCTACGGAATCTAGCAAGTATTTACTTCGGTGGCTTATCCGCAAAGTAATGGCCAAGTGGAAGTAACGAATCGGACCATCGTTCAAGCGCCCAAGGTTAGATTAGACGGATTAAAAAGAGCTTGGTTCAATGAGTTGCAAAGCGTGCTCTGGTCTTATCGAACCACGCCTTGGGTCGGGACGAAGGAGACACCGTTCAGCCTGGTGTATGGAAGCGAAACAGTTTTGCCAGTGGAAATAGGGCAAGAAAGTGCTCGGGTGATGGGATACTCGGAAGAAAATGATCAACTTCACACGGATGAACTCGACTTAATCGAGGAAGGAAGGGAAAAGGCCGCGCTCAGCAGACCAAACGAAGATGACCCGAGCCTATAACCGAAAGGTATGTCTGAGGACGTTCGAGGAAGGAGAGCTAGTCATGAAAGAGATACAGCAGAAGCGAGAAAGAGGGAAGTTGGACCCAAAGTACGAAGGAAATTATAAGGTGATCAGGAAGACCGGAGAGGCTGCCTACTATCTGGAGGATATGGAGGGGAAGAAGCTGGAGAGATCGCATAACGCTCGGCACCTGAGGAAATACTACCCTTGAGGGACCGAGCCCTCATCTTGTTTTCTAATACCATACTTTGTTTGCTTAGTTGAGTAGTTCGCGTGATTCGTTTGGTTGTTTTTATTCTTGAACATACTTTCGAATAAAGTTGTTTATTTCAGTAAAACGTGATGCATGACAATACATTGGGAGAAACAAGGATAACGAATTATGCCACCGAGAAAAAGGCCCGGGCAAGACCTTGAGAAAAACAAGGAAAATAATTTGCGCCTTCGAGAAAAAGGCCCGAACAAGATCATGAGAGAAACAAGGAAAATAATTTAAGCCCTCGAGAAAAGGGCCCGGACAAGACCTTGGGAGAAACAAGGAAAACGAACTTGCCTTCGAGAAAAAGGCCCGGACAAGACCTTGTGAGAAACAATGTAAACGAACTATGCCTTCGAGAAAAAGGCTCGGACAAGACCTTGAGAGAAACAAGGAAAATAATTTAAGCCCTCGAGAAAGGGCCCCGGACAAGATCTTGAGAGAAACAAGGAAAATAATTTAAGTCCTAGAGAAAGGGGGCCCGGACAAGACCTTGAGAGAAACAAGTAAGGTAATTAGGCCCTCGAGAAAGGGGCCCGGACAAGACCTGGGAAGAAACAAGGAAATGACTCACTTAAAAGAATGAGATCAACGTCGATCCTCGAGAAAGAAACGGAGATTGTAGCCGAGAACGTCGGGAAGCGAAGGTAACGTATAAACGATAAATAAAAATCTTTGGACTGATAACATCACTAAAATAGAAAGAACAAATGTGATAATACGAACGGATGTCGAGAAATCGAAATAAAAGGCTTAGTGTATGCTGCCCCGAGCGTAGGGAGTGCCCGGATGCCTCACTCCCAAGGAGATAAAGACTCCTATACCCCCGGAGGCCTTCGTTCACCTCAATTCGGAAATCCCGCTCAAGCAAGGAGAGAAAGCACGCCGTGTACGTCTAGAAAACCTTGCTCGGGTCGGTGCTCGGGATTCGGCCAATAGCCCCTTTAGCCTAGCAATTTCCCGGTCTCTCTCTCCCAAGAAAGCTGTCAATCGAGTACACGCATCTTCATAATACCTAATTAAGCTGCGTTGATGAAAGTAGCGCGGAAGCCCCTCACAGGAAAGCGAATAAGACTGAAGGGGATATAAGATACAAGAAAAGAAAAAGAAAGAATGCAAAGCAAGAGTCAGAGTGACCTACCTGACCCTGGGATCATGCCCACCAATCCCAGAAATCATAATCAGAAAATTTCGCCAGACGCCGCTTCTCGCTGGGAGCTAAAAAGCCCTCCATGAACTAACGAGATGAAGCACCCTCGGGCTCTAGCAAGAAGTTATGATGCGATCGCTTCACCCCCGATGAAAATATCCCTCGAGAAGAGGGACGGGTGAGAGGGCGCCCTCGTCACAAGGAAAATGCACATTTGAAGTAAAACATGTCGCCTCCTCCCATACGCCCCAAAGTGGGCGGCCCGGAGGATCTTCCTTACGAGTTTGATTCTGAGCTTGAGGGCGAGAATTCTCCCCGTGTTGAAGATTAGATTTCCTTGTATCCATCGACAAACAGCTTTTCAGTGAGTAGAGGAAATAAGGGTGGAAACTAGAGGAAATAAGGGTGCCAAACCCGCTTCCCCAGTTGCCATTCCTAGTCTTAACCTCTTAACAATACAAAATTAGAGATATTAACTTTTATTATTATTGGGTGGTGTAGTTGGGTCATGCTACTTAGATGCTGAAGTATGTGGCCTATTGTGTGAAAATACCCTCCGTGTTGCAAAAAATAAACATAAAAATCACTAAGTCATAAATATGCTCAAGAACAGGATCATGACATTTTCGGATAGAAGTAACAATTGAGAAATCTTAATTGTTGAGTGTGTAGACCTCCATTGAGGCGAAACACATTACCAAAAAGAATTAGTTCAGTCGGGAGTCGAGGTAGGCATGCGACAATGAGGCTTGAAACCAATATAATCAACATAGCCAACAATGAGGTTCGGATTTTTTATTAACCCGATAAACCCTGGCATTTGGACAATCCCAGAACTGACGTACTAGCCTGAGAACTATGTCAATCAGATCAAACACACTTAGATAGCTAATGTGTTAGAAAATATTGAAAGTATTTGATAACTAGTGAATGGAGATTGGTTCCCACCGACCACCCAAAAAACCTTGAGTGACAACCTCCTCAGTTAAGCCAATACCTCAGTTATGCCAACACCTCATTTGAAGATGTTCGAATATATAATTGATTTTTTGCATGGCACCGCCTAAATTTTATGACTAAAATCTCTAAGTTCAACTTTATGTTAACTTACGTATATAAAGTAAACAATAGTTTTAGAGAATACATGCACATGGTGCTTGTTTCTGGAGATCCAACACCACGATGATATGCACAGGGTGCTTGTTTCTGGAGATCCAACACCACGGTGATACACATATCACCGTAATGTGAATATCACCGCGATGTGGATCAGGTGATATATCATTACCATGTTTGTTTTGGGATGATATTTTATTTTGCATATCAATGTGATATTAGAATATTGTGTTTGTCTAATAACAGTGATGTCTGGGGTGATATTGCGTAAATGTCATATTTAGGAAAATTATATAGATTATATATATATTGAGAAGATATTTACATAATAATGATTACTATTTTAATATTGAGTTTAATTTTTTTTTAAGAATTAATAATGAAAGTTTTTGTATAGTTGTTCAATATAATTATTATTTATTATTAAATATATTATTTAAGATTTAAATACTTTAATTATATAATTACAATATGAATACTGATATATTAGGTATAAAAGTTTAACTAAGGGGTAATGTTTTCTAAATAAAATTTGAAACATTACCCCATCATCATGATGTAAGATCACCGAGCTTTCTTTGGGTGATCTAAAAGTTAAAATATCAGTCCATTTTCATCATCTAGTTGATCCATCATTACGGTGATTATTCATCACCTAAGCTAAACAAGTAATGATAAGGCGCAAAGGCGGACCACCCCTTAAAATATATTTTGAAAATAAGATTAAAATGGTAGTTATTATTGTCGCATACTCGCATCAAATTAATTTGAGCATATCTAAATTGCTTTTCCTAATTATATAGTTCATATATAAATTAATAAAAAAATAACTCTATCTTAAGACAATTCCAATTTCTGAATTAAATCACAGTGGCTGGCGACGCGTCTATACTTCTGTCTGACGGCGACGACGGTGCCAAAAAAGCGTTGACATTCATACATATTAATCTTCTACGTCTTCTCACGGAGTATGTTCGCCGGATCTCTCATTTTTCTCTCCTGGTTAAGTTTCACACTGCATCGTGTTTCGTTTTTTTCCCGTTTCTCTTTTTTCTGTGGATCACGGAATGTGATTTCATTTGCATACTTTACCAAGGGAAACCTTTTTTTTTTTGCCTTTTTGCAATTTTAGGTGTCATTTAGGGTTCTTGATCTAGTCTATATCCAATCAAACTTCTGAGCTATTTGTGTTGAATTTAATTTTCTGTTTTGGCATGATTATTGTGGGTTGCCTGTAAGAATTGCGGGTTTTTCTCAGGTGTCTAGCTAACTTCTCTTTTGCTGTTCTTAGCTTCTAAGTTCGATTGTCTTTGTGAGGGGATGTTCTCAAGAAAAAACTAGATTTTTATAATGCACAGCCACTGCTCTTTTGTTTGCCCAGGTTTAATTTTGCCATGATCGCCAGTTCTTTGTGCTAAAGGCGTGGTCTTACATCACTGAAACTGGTGAATCGAAGGAGGATTTGCTGTAATTTGTGATTTCCTAACACCCTTCGTCAGGTTCAACATTGGAATAATCAACTGCTTCGATTAGATAGTTGGTGCTCTGCTGAAGAAAATGAATACTAGGAAAAATGTGGGGCGGGCCTCACCTTTCTTGTTGATATTACTGGCTTTTGGTTTCTTTATCGCAACATATAATTTGCTGACACTAGTGATGCACAAGGCAAGTAAAAGTGCATCTGAGGAGTTGGAAGATCCAATTGTTAGAAAGCCAGTTAAGTTGGAACAGGGAAATCGTGCTAAATTCCATGTTGCCCTAACGGCGACTGATGCACCTTACAGTAAATGGCAGTGTCGGGTTATGTACTATTGGTACAAGAAAATGAAAGATGTGCCCGGATCAGACATGGGAGGTTTTACGAGGGTTTTACATTCTGGGAATCCTGATAATTTGATGGATGAGATCCCTACGTTTATTGTTGATCCTTTGCCCGAAGGGCTTGATCGGGTGAGCATTGATCGTGGGCCATTTTAAGTTTTCGTTATGTTTTATGTGGATTCTTCAAATGCCATTTGAAGTATTTGCTCTAAAATTTGATTGTGACGGTGCTTTTCTATTTTGATTTGTTATTATTCTAAAAGGTATTGCTACGCTAGGTCAGACAATTTTTGTTTTTGGGCCTATATATTGTATTTGTGGCGATAGGTACCACACCTAGTTAAGTAGACCAACTTTCTCCAGAGGTTGCTCGTAAAATTCTATATCATTTCCCACATACTATTAACGTTGCAATTTCATGAATTCTCTGCTCTATTGGCGTGACGCCTTTTTCCTGTCTAGTAGTTGTTGTGCTCAGAACACTTATATACAAAGTTGCAGAATTTTAAATTTGGGCCTCTAACTGAAATTTAAAGCTATTTGTAAAGGTAGCAGAAGAAGTAAGGATACTTATTGTATGGGTACAAAGGACCGCTAATCTTTGCTTTGCTCTTTTAAAATGATATTCCATGGTCCATATACTGCTCGTTTTTTTCCACTATTGCAGATTGTGATCTGTTTTTTCAACAGTCTTATATATGTCCTGGTTCTAATCATTAATCTTGATTTTATAACCGCATATGCATATGTGTGGGCAATTGATAAAATTTCTGTCGTATCATGAATATCAATCAAAGAAGCTTAATATTTTTAACCACGGAAAAGATGTTCTTTTGTGGTCAGGTGTATGTTTGCACAGCAAATTAAGTATTGAGCTTTTGTAATGTATAGTGGCCAGGCACAAATGATATTATTTACTGCACTTTTTTTGTGTGTTATTGACTAACTAAAATTGTTATTCACTTGCGGATTGTCTCTGTCCTTTGGTGTCTAGGGTTATGTTGTCCTAAACAGACCTTGGGCATTTGTACAGTGGATTGAGAAGGCCCCGATCGAGGAAGAGTATGTTTCTCTTAGCTTCATAATATTGTTTGTCTAATCTATGGAAATATGAACTTAATTATCCTTTTACTGTCTTTTCAGATACATTCTAATGGCAGAGCCTGATCACATAATTGTCAATCCATTGCCAAACTTGGCTCATGGAGATCATCCCGCTGCATTTCCCTTCTTCTACATAAAACCAACCGAGCATGAAAAGATTGTAAGAAAATATTACCCCGAAGATAAAGGCCCTGTTTCCAACATTGATCCAATTGGAAATTCTCCAGTTATCATAAAAAAGGTATGATCTTTATTTATTTGTTTTTCCTTTTTCTTCTTTAGATTAGATGATTATTTAGTTCTAACTATTAAATCCTTTTATATATTATTTGCTTAACTTCTGAAGCCTCCCTTCTAAAGAGTTGGACTTGAAATGCGAGAAATTAGTAATTGATCTCTAACTGCATTCACTTTATAATATTGACAATCATCCCCTGAAATTATGAAGAAAAATGGGAAAACTGTAGGGAGGAAAAATGAATTACACTTTCTTATTGCTGCAGTCGATTCTGGAGAAGATTGCTCCTACATGGATGAACGTATCCTTGCAAATGAAAGATGATCCCGAAACAGATAAGGCTTTTGGATGGGTTCTTGAAATGTAAGTGTGTGACTCAAACAGAGTATCTATATCTTCGATAGGTAAAAAATATCAACAAAAAAAGAAGTGAGTGATATTGATTTGGATTTTATATGTGATTCTTCTGTACGATAGGTATGGGTATGCAGTTGCCTCTGCTTTGCATGGAGTACGGCATATTCTCCGTAAAGACTTTATGATACAGGTCGACATCCAGCGAAGTTCATTCTTGCTATTTAATATGCATTAGAACTGTTAATTATTAATTTAGTAATGATTTTCTTTTAGCCCCCCTGGGACAAGGAAGTTGGCAAGAGCTTCATCATTCATTACACGTATGGATGTGATTATAACATGAAGGTATGCTGATTCTTGTAACTTATGTACACGGTAACAAAATCAGAAACTTTGGAATCGAAATGCATTTTTCCCGCTAAAATGGTTGCTTTCTAAATAAAACATGAATAGGGAGAATTAACCTATGGAAAGATTGGAGAGTGGAGATTTGATAAGAGATCCCATCTTCGCGGTCCTCCCCCGAAAAATCTCACGTTACCTCCACCCGGCGTTCCTGAAAGTGTGGTATGTTTAATCTTTACTTTTCTTTTGGAACAATTGTTTCGAAAAAATTATTAAAATTTTCCATGTTTATTTTATTTCGTATTTGGGAGAGGTGTAATAAAATGAAATCCTTTTAAGATTATGGGAACCATGTGCTACAGGTGACACTTGTGAAAGCTGTGAACGAGGCATCCGCAAATATACCTAACTGGGAAGCATCGTAGGCTCAGATGTTCATCGTCGGAGATTGAAAAATACAATGTACGATGTCTCTTTTTTTTTTTTTCTCTCTCTCTCTTTTGTTCGAACAAAAAATCCGAGTTCCATTTTCGTTTTGGCAGCATACAAATACTATCTATACATCTTAACAGCACTGTGCTATAGAAAAGAAAAAGAAAAGAATCTGATGCGCGGCCTTCTTTGTTTTAGGAGTAAATCCCCCCTTGAGGTTCTAACTAACATCGTACACTATTCTTCAGTTCAACTTCAAACTGCATCTATCTTAGTTCGTTGAGATAAAGATCTCATCCTTTTGCTTTTGCATATTGTTTCTCATCGATCACCATTGTTACATCACCAGATTTTAAGTAGCACTTCGAAAGTATTTATTCCCTCTTCTTTCGCATATATTCCATTCCTTAATAATCCATGTTGGTTCGGAAATAATAATTCGATTCGTTCCGTATGTATCTATCCTTAATAAGTAAACCGTCGGTAATGTCAGTATAATTTGGTATATTTGCGGATAAACGTTGGCAATCTTCTAAAATGCAACCTTTGATGCACCACCATTTGAAGAGGAGAAAGCTACACGTTATATCACAAATATTTTCATTGATTGATGAACTAGCATACTTACCATTAACTTACGCCACTCCTACCAAAGGACTATTAGTAAGTTTTCATAGCATAGCATAATGCATAAATATCTCTAATTCATCATCTGCCACAAACAGTTGAAGTCAAGACTTTGTCAGGCTCCACCCATTGAATCTCACTTGACTCAGCCATCCAAAAGGATTTGAAGGAAATGGCAAAACTATTCCCAACTTCCCAGATTGCAACTTCACCAGATTCTCTCTATAGGGCATCAGCACATTTCTAAGACCTGCACTTTCCACACACCCACACCACAGCTCCATTTTCAATTTAAGGCGAAAAAGAACGAGGTTCTTAATTAAGCTAAGGAGAGTGAACTTTTTACCTGAAATGCACATCGTTTTGTAAAGGTTAGCTACCGTTGGGTCTCCTTTGATGGTCATATTCGGTCTCTCCAAGCACTCCAGGAATGCCATGTCAGCCTTCAAGAGCTCGGCTTGGTCGTAAGTATCATAACCGATGTCATGACAATAGCAACAGAAATCCAACCAATCGATAGGGCGCTTGTCCCAAATCGGAGATCCTTTGTCTCTGCCACTCGACCAATTAGGACCGCAATAGTGCCCGTATCTCGGGAACAGTTGAGACAGGAACCCTCTTGGACCCGTGTGCCAAGGTACTTTGGAAACGTATGGTCTGAAGCGTATGCTTGTGTACTTTTGTGCTGTAGATTCGACGATTCGCTGGGGGTTTGATTCCTTGCTTAGTTCCTTGTTGAGTGTTGTTGCTGGGAAGTGAAGTTTTTCTCTTACTCTGGCAGCCCAAGGGATGATCAGAGACCATTCCCATAGTTTGGTACTTGAACTAGGTTTCGTTTCGGCAGGAGTCTCCAAGAAATTGTTCGGTGATGGCTTATCTTTATTTTGATGAAACCCGAACCTTGGTATATATCTACGTAGCTGAAGATCCATCTCTGAAAGAGATCGAAGGCACACTTAAAATAGCTATGATGCAATCCCAGAATCCCTGTAAGCCAAGTACTTCTCTTAAATTGATCAATAAAATCATAAAAATGCACTTGCATTGCACAGGTCAAGCAATTGAGCTCACACGGACAAGAATAGATCGCAGTGCATCAAGAAGAACAAATTATATCCGTAGGACCAAAAAAGTTGGATCAAAGGTCACACTTAGAAGATTTGAGATAAGTGAATTGTCAAGGCAAGAACGAAACAGTATTCATCAGAATGGTAAACAAACAAAAACTGAAGAAAAGTAGACAACCAAAGGGATTCCAATCCAGAATATGTTCGGTCATGCCCATCTGAAAACAATACCTTTTGACATTTGAATTTTCTTCCTTGAAAATTCATCTTTTTCCAGATGGAAACAACTAGTTGTCTGAACTTTTGAAGATCCAGAAAAATATCGCATGCCAAAAAGGACAGCCAATCTGAATAATCCCCAACCGAGACGTACCCAAACCAAACATCCTTCTTGAATTAATTCGATTATCACGAAGTAGAGCGTTAATTCACACACTTTACAAAAAGCACAAAGCAGTAAGCATTTTTTCCCTTATAGGGTTAAACCTCAAGCGACAAGCATTAAGCCCCCAAATCCCCAATTTCTTAAATTCGTGTAATTAACCTTGAAAAGAAAAACAATAATATGTACGCACATAAGCACTGAGACAACACACCGTCGACATAGCCAAGCCAGCGATTCATAATACCCAAAAACAATAAAGATCATCAGAATTCAAAGACAAGACGCTTCAAAAGGAAACATGATAAGTGAGGATACTATTCGTACCGAATTATGGAACTCAACTACAGAGATCTTAGCAATCACGAAGGAAGATCAGAGGCATAACCCAGATAATAACAGTAGCAACAATAATCTTATCCTACACGAAAATGAGCTCCAAAAGTCAAAACTGAAACTACCTAATTAAGCTTCGGCAGCAGCTGCAGCTAGGAAAATCTTCTACGCAATTCTCTCTCAAGGGTATATCACATGAGATAGAGAGAGAGGGTGTGTTCTAGAAAATAATATGCCTAGTACAATGATGAACGCTCTGTCCTCAGCACGAATATCAACACGACGACAGGTAAATCCTGAAGCGGATTATGTACACGTGGAACCCCATGTCTCAATTAATTTATTTTTTCTTTCTTTTTTTCTTTACCGCAACTCAACCTGACTGTATACATCGGACACCGGATTATGTAAACTAGTAAAATATATATATATATATATAATATATATATATATATATGTTATCCCCGTATTTTATCGGTCAACTATTCGAGTTTGACTGAAATAGGGCGCGGATATCTCCCGCGAAAAAGATCTCCCGAGACGAAGCCCGAAGAAATACCGGCCGAGGAGTTGAAGTCGCGCTCGGGATGAAGGCTGCTCGAGACCTTCGTTCGTGACCAAACAAGGCGACCCAAAATAACTAACCATCATGGCCCTCAACTTGGGCAACTCACCATCATGGGTGGTTAGCAAACCCACTAATTCCCAACGTGGGATCCCTTAACTATATTACATATATACATACATGTATATATGACAAGAGGAGAGGGTACGTACGAGGTAGGACGACTCTACTATATCACTCTCATTCTATTGCTAACTCGATCATCGCATGCGACTTGTCTCTCGCTGAATAAAACATTCGACAAGTACAAGACTACACATGGAGGATTCATAGTCGCATATCTCATAGCCGAACTGTCTGAACAGTTTACACTCTCTTTATTTATTGATCTATTTTCTTTTACGCTTTAACGCCGACGAATAATTATATGACTTGAGCGTCGGCGGGGCGTCGCCGAAACGGCGCCCTAAGCTCGTCTTTTTCGTGGTATTCAGGGATCCGTCGAAGACGAAGACGGCGGACTCGAAGCGGCGACGGACCGATAGCTTCCAGCGCACTATTGATGCTAGGGTCGATTTTTCGGTCCGCATCAATTGGCGCCGTCTGTGGGAATCAGATAAATAAATAAAGGTGCACTTGGAAGAGATCGGGAAACAGGAAGCTGTTTGGAGTATGTCAGGATCTACCATGTTTAGCCCATCGTCAAGGCTCAACGCCCGAGCAGCTGTTCGAATGGATCAGCCGTTGTCACCCTTGGCAAACGGCGCAGGAGGAGCCATCGCCAAACAAGAATTCTAGACCTGGCACACCTCCCAAATTCGAAGCCGTACGTGTAAAAGCCACCGTCGCCGCAAATTCAGCGACCATCGAAACAACCCCGACAGCCCACATACCACCACAGCCCGCCGTATTTGCAATCAAGCCTCTTTCAGACTTGCCGGAGTGTCATCGGCGCTTGCGAGCACAACCACGGACAGCCGCCCTCAAGGCTTTACTCGCTGCGTCTTTCGAGCTGACCGAGCACCATCGCCAACAAAAATGGCACGAAGCGAGCCACCACGATGCGGGAAGGTCCTCTGTTGCATACTCCCCATTACAAAGCAGCCCGCACGCCATCACCATTAATACCATGGCGCAAAGCTTGGCAGCAATTTTGTTATCAGTGCCATCACCCACACGACTAGGGCCGACCCGAGTGCGATGATAGCAGCCCTCCATGCTCATAATCAAGCCTCGAAACCTCCTAATAGGAGCCGCGACCGAAGGACAAACTCGCCAGATGAAAATCCAACGGGGGTGTTCACGGCCACCACTTCTTCGTCGTGGTACTTCGTCCCAGTCCCCGCCTCTGATCAAACATAGCAACTGAAAGGGCTTGTCAAGAAGCCATCTTGCTGCGACCCCGAATCTGTTGCAACGCTGTAATTTATGGCTGCAGTCGCAGCGACGCCGAAGGCCCAACCGCCCAACCTCGACATATCGAAGGAATCGGCCCATATTTCGCGAAATTAAAGGAAGCCCACTACGTATCCTCGATGACTAACATTTTCTTCTTTGCGCCCAGATTTTTAGGATTCTTTGCGCCCAGTTCGGATTCGTGGACGACTTGTTCGAAGGAGCGAGAGGGACAATCGATTCAAAATCATCCCAAGAGTCGTGATTTTGGGAAGCGAACGCCACAAGCAAGGTTGTAAAAGGCGCTAGGCGCTAGCTAGGCGCCGAGGGGGGCCTAGCGCCTAGGCCGTCTAGGCGGGGCCTAGGCGGTTTCTAGGCGGAAATTAAACGGTTCGCCTATTTTTTCATAAATATATCAAAACATTTCAAAACAATACATCAATGTTGCTCAAAATACTTCAATACAACAAAATATATCAAAACAAGATACTTGCATTCAAACCCAAAAAAGTCAAAATATTATGAAATAATATAGATTTCATCCACGGGGAACACTTTTACTAGTCCAACCAACATTTCTCCTGCAATGTATACAAGAAATAGCGAAACAATTAATAGATGAATCAAGAAACAAAAATGATATAAGATTACTTTTACATACCTTCCACTTAATCCTCGTTTACCTCCTCATCTTCAGATTCGAAATCGTCATCATACAATTCCCTTATTGTTCGATACTTCACACTTCTAAACTTATCTACCTCTTCATGTACATCCCCTGCCACATCATCATCACTAAGTTCATCAATTCCGTTGACAATCCATTCTTGTGCGGTTGATGCATCATAGGATGATAACACATCAACATCACTTTTATCTTTTTCTCTTGTTTGTTTACTCAACAACCTTGCATTAAATTGGATAAATACAAGATTATTGAGTAGAGTTGCATTAAGCCCTATTTCTTTTCTTGGTATGAACCTACAAAACAAGTTACAAAATAATATTAAAAAGTATCAAGTAATATAACCGTATTAGTTGTGATAAGTACACTAACCCCTTCAAAGGCGCTCCAGTTCCTTTCACAACCGGATGAACTAGTTGTCAATGAGAGGATTCTCATAGCCAAACTTCGAAGGTTTGGAGTTATTGAACCAAAAGTCGACCACCAAGTTACTGCATAAACAAAATAAAACAAAAGAAAACCGTCACTACATAAAAATTTATTGTAGAAAAAAAATAATGTAAAGAATGTACCTGGATCAAAGTTGTTGTCGTTCGAGAGGCATCTAGATGCCACATTTGACCTCCCAAAAATTGAACTTTTCTCTTTGTAGATAGGAAGCTCATCCAACAAAATCTTATTTTGCATAACATCATCTCCAGGAAATAAAACATCCATGCAATCCATCACACCCATCGAGACCTCATTTTTGAATTGCATGAGAGGATCCTTGTAATGATAGTATGGATTCAACAAATAAGCCGTCAAATGCAAAGGAGAATCGAGTCTTCCTTTCATTTCCTCATCGATAACTTCAAATGATTGACTCATAATTGCTCAAAATATTATTTTGAGATACCTTGATCTCTTCCTTTGCCCGAATAAGCTCACCATATAAAAAGCCCATGGATGGTTTTCTATCGGAATCAACAATCCGAAGTACTTTAATTAAAGGCGTGAACACTTGTAGACAAGACGCCACACCATTCCAAAAACCCAGACTCATGACTGTTGTGTAAGCCTCCTTTCCTTTCCCGGTCTTCGAAAATTTATATTCTTCCCACTCAGAACTTCCAAACATCATCTTCAACTCGGATTTTTTTTCCATCAAACTTTGTAGAGTAAGAAATGCTGAAGCAAATCGTGTCACCCCCGGCCTCACAATGTCCTTTTTTTTGTATGTACTCTCATCATCGCTAAGACTTTGTGGTGTGCATAAAGAAAAATAGTCAACGTCTTCGCTTGATCAATGACATTCTTGAACCTTTTCTGTTTCCCAATAGCTTCAAGCATGAGATTCATCGTGTGAGCAGCACATGAAGTCCAAAAGATTGTTGGCCTCTTATCTTTTAATAACTTTGAGGCGCCCATATTGTTCGACGCATTGTCAGTAACAATTTGAACAACATTTTCAGGGCCAACTTCCTCAATGCACTTATCCACATACTCAAATATGACTCCACTTGTGTGTGCAATGTTTGAAAAATCATTAGAAGATAGAAAAACTGTACCTAAACGAGAATTGACGCATAGGTTCATGATGCTCCTCCTCTTTCTATCACTCCAAGCATCTGTCATAATTGAGCATCCATTTATCTTCCACTCTTCTTCGTGCGTCTTCAACAAACTCTTAGTCTTATCAACTGCCTTCCTTAACATAGGTACTGTCAAATCATATCTTGTCGGTGGCAAAAATCCGGGTCCAAATTGACCAATAGCTTCCACCATCAATTTAAAGCTATCTAGCTCAATAGCATTAAATGATATACCTGCTTCATAAACCCAATCACCAACATATTCTCTTACAGTCTCCATTCTTTGTTTGAAAAGTGCTTCATTGATGTTTTGCTCCCGTAACTTACTCTTACTACTAACTATAGAAGTCTCGGGACTAATGGCACTAGCAAACTTATCCATGGGACCAAGAGAACGAGGCGATTTCAATTGCCCAAGAGACTCATGTAGTTGATCTCCAAGAATATCCTCCTCATTAGAGTCATTGCGAATATTGACTTGCGATCTCAATTCTTCACTTTCCTCCTTTTTCTTTTTCTTCTTAAGTTTTGCGTCGTTGATTGCGTTTCTACAGATAGCTTGATCTTCTTTAGAAGCTTTTGAGCATGGAGCAACATTCCCGGATATATGTGCTATGTGTTCCTTGATTCTGTAAACACCTCCACTAATCACCTTACCACATTTGAGGCATTTTACTTTGTCCAAGTTCTTTGCATCTACTAGAACGCCATAATCCCATCCAACGTCCTTTGATTTTCGTTTAAGAATAGACGGAATACTAGATGATTGAGAAACACTCTGAGAAGCACCACTTGAGGCTGCCATGTATGCAATGAGGGCTGTCGCAAAGACATAATTTTATATAAATCAACTGTAATATCCCAAATGCACACTAATAGTAAATACCCATAGGCCATAAATGCATATATTGAGGTCACAGTTTTGTAACTCCATAGCAAGATAGCTCCACGACACTACAGTCAATTTTGGCACTTTGGGAATGTCTTAACTCTTACCTAGTTGTGTCACGGCGGGCAACTGGCGGCGCGACGCGACAGATGGCGACGCGGAAGATGGCGGCACGACGCGGCAGATGGCGGCGCGGCGCGGCAGATGGGGCAACGGCAGGTCGCGGATGGGGCAGTGGCGGACGGTGGCTTAGAGAAAGGAAGGATTGGGCACAGATCTGAAATTGTTGTTTTCTGATTTTTCATTTTAATTATTAATTTCTTTTCTTAAATGGGCCTCCATTATGGATTTAAGATTCTTTATTCAATTTTGATTTTTTTTAGATGGGCCGATTAATCGGCCCATTACTCGGTCTAGGCGCCGATTAGTCGGTCTAGGCGCCGATTAGTCGGCAGCAGCGATTTTCCCGGCCGAATACCCATTATTCGCCTCGGTGACGGGCGCCTAGCGCCTAGGCGCCGCCTAGGTCGCTTTTTACAACATTGGCCACAAGTAGATCTGATGGCGACCACCATGGCTGCCCTACGCCCACAGGTGGCAGAGCCACCCTCGCCGTCGTTCATGGCTTGGTTGTAAGTTTTCCTATGTCTGGGGTCTACTAGAAATTACATAAACTATTGGGTTGATGCTGTTATTTTACTGTGGAGCGCATGTGATGAAATCTGAACAATTGGGGTCATTCGGAGAATTATGAAAATATGTGAGCTATGTTTCTTATGGGTTGGACTATTTATTGGGCTTACTATGCATGTTGGGAATCCGAGATTTTATTTCCTTAATGTTTTTTTTTTGTATGGGCCTTCGGATTAAGCTATATGACCTTGATGCTATTACTTAGGCCTACTGGAATCAGCTTTATTGGGTCGAGATCGTTTTGGGCTGTTTAGAAATGGCTTAAAAATATTTTCCAATTGAGTATTATGTTTCCCCATGGAGTATTCTGTTAGGCTCTCATCGTGTGCTCCTGAAATTTCTTAAATGTTCAATGTGAATGATATGGCATCATGAAAGGATCGAGTGCACATCCACGTATTCTCTCGAGTTATTTGAGTGTAGGGAACTCTCGATGCTACGCCGCCTATTATACCCACGCCAGAGGGATGGAATAAATTTGACGAAAGCCAAATGAAACCCGTATAAGTCCGTGGGGAAGGTGCATTCGAGCGGCAGGCATTCTGAGCCCATAATTGTGGCGGACATAAAACTCCATGAATCTCGCCCGAAGACCCGACCTGCTCGGGATAAAACTCCACAAATCTCGCCCGAAGACCCGACCTGCTCGGGATAAATCTCCACAATTCGCCCGAAGACCCGACCTGCTTGGGATAAAAGCCCACGAATGTGGCACGAAACTTGCGTAACTCCCTCCTCACAATTGTGGCTCGGAGCCTAAGCATACGAATGCACCGCCCACGACTTGAACGCCGACAAGCCGACCTCGAGGACGGATTTGAGAGTTGCACTATGACGAACATCGTCGCGTATGAATATTCATTCTCTGCAATATCTATATGTTTAACATGATGCTCGAGAAATACGTATATTATGCTCGAATATTTTACCTATACTACGTCCAAAAATCACTAACACTCTTTTGGACTATTTGTGAGGGGGACTATTGTTATCCCCCTATTTTATCGGTCAACTATTCGAGTTTGACTGAAATCGGGCGGGAATATCTCCAGCGGAAAAGATCTCCCGAGACAAAGCCCGAAGAAATACCGGCCGAGGAGTTGAAGTCGCGCTCGGGATGAAGGCTGCTCGAGACCTTCGTTCGTGACCAAACAATAAAAGGCGACCCAAAATAACTAACCATCATGGCCCTCAACGTGGGCAACTCACCATCATGGGTGGTTAGCAAACCCACTAATTCCCAACGTGGGATCCCTTAACTATTACATATATACATTACATGTATATATGAGAAGAGGAGAGGGTACGCACGAGGTAGGATGACTCTACTATATCACTCTCATTCTATTGCTAACTCGATCATCGTATGCGACTTCTCTCTCACTGAATAAAACATTCGACAAGTACAAGACTACACATGGAGGATTCATAATCGCATATCTCATAGCCGAACTGTCTGAACAGTTTACACTCTCTTTAATTATTGATCTATTTATTTTCTTTTACGCTTTAACGCCGATGAATAATTATCTGAATTGAGCGTCGGAGGGGCGTCGCCGAAACGGCGCCCTTAGCTCGTCTTTTTCGTGGTATTTCAGGGATCCGTCGAAGACGAAGACGGCGGACTCGAAGAGGCGATGGACCGATAGCTTCCAGCCCACTATTGATGCTAGGGTCGATTTTTCGGTCCGCATCAATATATATATAATGGCAAGCATCGAATCATTTTACTTTATGCTTCATTGCCGTACAATTACACGTTTCCTTTTCTTTCCGCAACGAATTCCACGGACCAAACGCACCCAGTGTAGTTATACGCATTGAATCATTGTACATTACGCGTCGCGGGTCGTACCATTCCACTTTTCTTTATCTGTTCCACGTCAAAATCGGTAAACCAAACCGAACTTTACACTGTGTTTGGTTTGAGGAAATCTTTACTTTATTTTCCTTACGTATTTCTCCGATCAACCAAATACGAAAATAAGTTTCCTTTTTTGTTTTTCTGTTCCCTGCTACTTCCCATGAACCAAACACATCCTTAAGGAATTTACCGGGAAACGAAAAGAAATGGAAATAGAAAACTAATTCTTTTATTTGGTTGATGTCATGAATTCTCCCTAGCTAAGCTTTGATATTAATCACTGGGCCGGGCTAGTACGCAATGGAGTGGCCTGATCTCAGATGGACCGACTATATTTAGTATAATATTAAGCTTTGGGACTAATATGTTAATGAGCCCACTTATCTTTATACACCAAACAATGGTTTATGCATGGTAGGAAAAGATTAAATCTAGCTTCTCTTATAATCCTCTCAATCCTCAATCTCTTCTTCTCTTAATCTTCATCGATTCTTCTTTTTTCAACCCCATTTCTTATGAATATACATAAATAATTATCAAACTAGTATGTCTACTTGTCATTAATGCCCATAATCTTGTCATTCAGCTAAATACAGAGGCATGCCATTACATTGGTATCAGAGCATGTTTTCCTCGACTGATTACACCCACTTCAACGATCATCAATCGGACAACTTCATCACTGCCACATCTCGTAGGGAGGTGAAGTCACCATCCAACGGATGGAGCTTATGAACAAGCTAGATAAAGTCCACGAAACCGCTAATAGCAAGCTCGACAACCTTATGAAACTCATCAACGGTCTACAGTTGCAGCTACAAGGGAGTAACGGCGAGGCGATGACGTTTGAGGTTGAATCAGTGCATATCGAGAATGAGTCGGTGTTGATTGACGACGCTGTCGAGTTTGAAACACCTCAGATGCAGGCAATACAAGCTCGGACAGATTCCATTACAATGGAGGATAATATAGTCGAGCCTAGCTGTGAATACTCGGTGTTGGGTGATATTGAATCTGTAGTGATGGAGGACGAATCAGTGTTGGTTGATGAGAAACCTATGTTGCCAATGGTAGATGATGAACCTATTCCTCATTCTGATGTAATTAATGGTAAAGGGTTGTGACTAACGAGACAGCGGTGGGTAACGAAGTACCGATATCAAGTTCTGGTTTTCGTAAGGGATTGAAGGCTATGAATCCGTGTTAGTCGTCGAAGACTTCACGGTGGCTGATGGCAACGAATCGGAATTAGATGGAGATGATTACACGATGGCTACAGAAGACAAATTTGTGTTAGATGGCGACAATTTCATGATGGTGGCAGGCGATGAATCAGTGCTAGATGGCGACAATTTCACGATGGCTTCAGGCGAACTAGTGTCCCGTAGTGCTCCTCTTCTCATTGATATTGGTAATATAAGAGAAATGAAAGGGACAATCGTCGAGAATGTTGAGAATTATGAAATAGTTTCCTCAGATCAAAACACGTCGTACAATCGAAGACGGTGGTATGTCGAACAGCTGTGTATTGGAGAGGACCTACGTTTGATCGAGGACGTTGGTGCCCTATCAATAGGATTAAGGTGCGGAGATTCGCTGAGGTATTGGGTGGGGGAGCGACCATTGAAGAAATGCATGGAGTTGATGCCATCTGTGCCATATACGCTGCCCCGGTTGATGCCCGTGGTAAGGAAGTTTTGGCTCATAGAAGTATACAGAAATATTTAGGTGCAGCCCCCGTACAGATGAAATGCCAAGGCACAGAAGCTTCATTGCAGGATTATCTTTCATTTGATGATAAAAACTTCAAGGGCGATATCATGCTAACCCCATTTATTGACGGATGGCAAACAACATAGCTGAACTCACTAGTAGCCGAAAGGTTAGAGATCTTATACGTCTATAACATCAACGGGGGCATTGAAGGTCTTGCAAGGGTATGGTGCACGGCCCTAGAAGAACTTCTTTAGATGTTCACAAGACCTAGAATGGCTAAAATCATAGACATTCTTACATCGCTGTCCCAACCTGAAGATGTTCCATATGGTAATGTTGACAAAGCGGAATATGGTTGATTCTTTTGGCTCGAGCGCAAAGCGGAATATGGTTGATTCATTCAAGTCTATTCATCTTCTGGAATTATGACAATGAAGACAATATACCTGCTGAAGTATAATTAAATCAGAAGGAAAAGGATAAAGATATAGTAGGTTCGTTCAGAACCTCAGTGGACTAGATGTTTTCCTTGGATTACACCCGCTTCAACGATCATCAATCGGACAACTTCATCACTGCCATATCTCGTAGGGAGGCCAAAGTCACCATCCAACGGATGAAGCTTATGAACAAGCTAGATAAAGTCCACGAAACCGCTAATAGCAAGCTCGACAACCTTATGCAGCTCATCAACGGTCTATAGTTGCAGCTACAACAGAGTAACGGCGAGTCGATGACGTTTGAGGTTGAATCAGTGCATATCGAGAATGAGCCGGTGTTGATTGACGATGCTGTCGAGTTCGGAACACCTCTGATGCAGGCAATACAGGCTCGGTCAGATTCGATCACAATGGATGATATAGTCAAGCCTAGCCGCGAAGACTCGGTGTTGGGTGAGGTTGAATCTGTCGTGATGGAGGACGAATCAGTGTTGGGTTGATGAGAAACCTATGTTGTCGGTGGTAGATGATGAGCCTCTTCCTGATTATGATGCAACTAATGTTAGGGAGTGTGCCATCGGAATGCCATACGAGGGTTAGGAATAGTAAAGGGCGCACGATGATGTATAGGTCGCTAGACAGTTTTATTGTGTATACTGTCAAAATAAAGAGTGTATTATTTCCATTATAATAAAGGCATTATTATTTATTTATCAAATTTAAAATCTGCTTGGCATCCGGCGGTGCGATAAATAACACCCAAATGTTTGAGTTGGCCGTCTGATTCTCGTGGGGACGAGAGAGAGGAGACACCAGACGGTCCTTAATCTCAGCATTAAATAAAAGTTCGTAAGTCTAAGGATTCTAGGTGGGTGGCTAGGTATCCGAATATGACTTATCCATTGACGACCACATAGTATCCTTAGTGTCACCGACTAACGAGATACAGTGGGTAACGAAGTATCGATATCAAGTTCTGGTTTTCGTTAGGAGATTGAAGGCGATGAATCAGTGTTAGTCGTCGAAGACTTCACAGTGGCTGCTGGCAACGAATCAGAATTAGAAGGAGATGATTACACGATGGCTACATGAGACAAATTCGTGTTAGATGGCGACAATTCATGATGGCGGCAGGCGATGAATCACTGCTAGATGGCGACAATTTCACGATGGCTTCAGGCGAACTAGTGTTCGTAGTGCTCCTTTTTTCGTTGATGTTGGTAACATAAGAGAAACGAAAGGGACAATTGTCGAGAATGTTGAGAATTATGAAATAGTTTCTTCAGATCAAAACATATCGTACAACCGAGGACGGTGGTATGCCGAGAGCTATGTATTGGAGAGTACCTAAACCTATCGTTTGATCGAAGACATTGGTGCCCTATCAAAAGGATTAAGGTGCAGATTCGCTGAGGTACTGGGTTGGGGAGCGACCATTGAAGAAATGCATGGAGTTGATGCCTTTTTTGCCATAAAGTCCCAACACAGCCTCGGAGTACACGCTGCTCCGGCTGGTGTCCGTGGTAAGGAAGTTTTGGCTCATAGAAGTATACAGAAATATTTAGGTGCAGCCCCTGTACAGATGAAATGTTACAGCGCAGAAGCTTCATTGCAGGATTATCTTCCACTTGATGATAAAAACTTCAAGGGCGATATCATGCTAGCCCAATTTATTGACGGGTGGCAGACGACGTAGCTGAACTCACTAGTAGCCGTAAGGTTAGAGGTCTTATATGTCTATAACATCAACAGGGACATTGAAGGTCTTGCAAGGGTATGGTGCACGGCCCTAGAAAAACTTCTTTAGATGTTCACAAGACCTAGAATGGATAAAATCATAGACATTCTTACATCGTTGTCCCCACCTGAAGATGTTCCACATGGTAATGTTGACAAAAAGGCGGCATCGACGAGCAGGCTGAAGACTTTAGAAGAGGCAGCTGCTCCTTGGATTTTATTTTTGCAGAATCTCGTTGCGGTTTAGGAACTGAAAGTTGACACACAACATAATCTGTTACTACTAAAGGAGTGCTATCAGATAGGTTCAGAACAACTCGAAGCATGGTATTAGTCCACGTCCACAATCAGTGAAAGAAGTCTAAGTGCATTATGGGGAAAGCTAGCTGCTGAATTCTTGATGCAAAGGTGGGATATTACGCTGGAAGGGTTTAACCTCTTGAAACAAATCATTGGCTTAAAGAATTTGTCTATTCTTTTGGCTCGAGCGCAAAGCGGAATATGGTTGATTCATTCAAGTCTATTCATCTTCTGGAATTATGACAATGAAGACAATATAGCTGATGAAGTAGAATTAAATCAGAAGGAAAAGGAGATAGATATAGTAGGTTCGTTCAGAACCTCAGTGGACTAGTTGTTGTATTGTTGTGTTGCTGTTCTATGCACGGGAACTGTTGAATTGGCTATGTATTAGGAAAAAGGGCTGGAAGATATCTAAGACGACATGGTTTTAGGGGAAATTCTGACAGGTTTCTATTCGGAAACTTGAAAGCAACGAGTGATATGATCGAGAGAGGAAGCATAAATGGACTTGAGCATTCACTTTTTCCTTTTGATCGTGGAAAAAGAGCATCAACAATATCAGGCGATGGTTGCAGTTTCGTTGCGGGGATTCAACTCATTCATCCGTGGGGACAAGGATGTTTTCGACCGAGGGGTATTGTCATGAATTCGCCCCAGCTAAACTTTGATATTAATCATTGGGCAGGACTTGTACGCAGTGGAGTGGCTGATCTCAGATGGGCCGACTATATTTAGTATAATATTAAGCTTTGGGACTAATATGTTAGTGAGTCCACTTATCTTTATACACCAAACAATGGTCTTATGCATTGGTAGGAAAAGATTAAACCTAATTCTCTTATTTTTTTTTTCTAATCCTCTCAATCTTCAATCTTTTCTTCTTCTTCAATCGATTCTTCAGCTTCTGAACCCCATTTCTTATGAATATACATAAATAAGTATCAAAGCAGTATGTCTACTTGTCATTAATGCTGATCTTATCATTCGGCTAAATACAGCGGCACGTCCATTACAGTTGATTAGAGAAATATGTGAGGAAAGAAAAAAAAAAACCAAAGTTAAGTTAATTTTAAAGCAAAAGCTTTGGAAAACCTTCCTCTATCCAAACACAATCTTGATTAAATAATTGGGACAGATCCCACGGGGTTATCCGACTAGTTTTCTAATTCCGATTTGTAAAACTCAGCGGTTTGGGTCCCAATAGGACTGATATCGTATTATTCGTTGTCTCCACACAAACTAACTATAGTGAATGAGTTCGAGTAATATCGAACTAGTATTATAAATATTTTAACTTACTCTTTAATTACTTGGGATAGGTCCAATGAGATTGGAGTATGGCTGCTCGAGTCATGGTATTTAATTCAAGAGTTTTAAACCTCATGGTATTTTGTGAATTTGAGACCTATTCACATTATTGTAGTCTACTTTTAAGCTATAATCAATTGTCTAGGGAGAAGATGGGATAGTAATCGTACAATAAAATAGATATGTCATTTATATATTGTGCTAATTGTTTTCCTATTAGGTGTAGTGTAGGTAAAGAAGATTTGTAATTCATAAATTAATATTGTCATTTACGGGAATAATATAGGCGGACATCTATACATAAATACTTAATTGATAAATTTTTTATACATAGGTACTCATGTCAGAAAATTTTACAGATAGGTACCGATTTAATTTTTACCAGTTTCTTCAGTCATGGCGTACCTTCCTGTTTGTGTATGGCGTACCATAACATGTTGACATAGGGTCCCTAAATGTGTTCATACGGCGTACCTATGTTTTAAATAGAGTGTACCTAAATGTGCTAATATGGCGTACCACTATATATATAGGGTACCCGAATGTGTTGTATGGCGTACCTGCGGCCGATCGGGTACCTATCTGCAAAAAATTTATTCTGTTAGGTACATATATATAAAAATTCCTGACATGATACTAAATTACAAGTTTTTTTTACAAAGGGATATTTATGTGTAAAGACCCGGAAGGTCAAACGGTTAAACCAATCTTCAACTACAGTCTCTCTCTTTCCTCTCTCTCTCTCTACCTCTCTCTCTCTCTCTCTCTATCTGCGTCCATTTTCGAATATTCTTTTTTTCCGAATTAAATCAAAAACGCAGACGCGTGCCATGTCAGTATGCCTCCGCCACTTCATCACCGCCGCTTCCGACCTCGATCTCCGCCGCGCTTCGCCTAGGTCAATCATCCGATTAAGTTCTCTTCGTGCTTATGATGTTGCTCTGCGGCGGAGATCGGTTCAGCTGGTGGTCGCGGAGGCCGTGCCAAGGTATCATCTCCTGCCACGGCAGCGAATGTGTTGCTCGTGTCGTCGAGGTGAGGTTGCTTTAACTGCGGATGGTGAAGACGGAACGAATGCTGAGAAGAAGAGGACTCAAGTGCTGGTCGCTTGTTTCGCCACGGTGGTCCTCGGCGTAGCGAATCGCGTCCTCTACAAATTGGCTTTGGTACCTCTCAAGCGCTACCCTTTCTTTCTAGCTCAGTTCGCCACTTTTGGGTGAGTTTTCAAGCATTTACTGGATACTTCTCTGTTTTTTTACCTTTCTTTTATGTTGAGAGAGATGCTTTCACTTTTTACTGAATTGCACTGCACTTTACTCTGTTATACGAAAATGCTGCGTCGTCTCTTACGATTCTTCTAGGAAATTCAAATAGATATTTCATGTTTTCATTCGTTGCTGACGTTCGAAATAAGAGGCATGTGAGATAAGATTAGGCGCGGAATAAATAATTAATTATAGGTGTGTGATAGGAATCATTCGTGCCAGCAAGTGCTCTGAACTAATGTAGTGACACCATGATTGACACTTGACATTAATTATATAATATTAATCTCTTCATCGATGGGCGTGCCCAATTGGCTTCCTAGAAGCCTACAAGCCTTTCTGTTGTAGCTATTTGGTCCACCAATTCATATTCGTAGACTTTTGTTGGTGTTGCTCTGTGGTGATTTTAGTCTGTTGGTTGTGGTTGAGGCGAGAAAATGAAAAGAAAGGCAGCATCACAGGGTGTATGCTTTATGCTAGCTTAAAAATTCATTAGGCGTCAATGATATACTAATTCAAAGAACAGATGTTATTTTAAGTTTTTATAGTGGTTAATTAGGTGTTGATCTATTGACCTATCTGACCTTCTGTGCGGGGACTGTTATTTGTTTATGTAATGTTTATTGGTGGGTCTTTCCATGTTTTTTCAAAGCCAGCATCAGTGTGTGTGGGTGTTTGATTGACTGGAGCACTTACGGGAAAAAGAAATGAGGTCTTGTGAGGTTTCTATGGTAGTTGGGGGGTTTAATGAGATCCGTTGATGCTGGTGTAGTGGATACATGTTTGTATATTACGATTGTTCCTCCGCACAGAGAATTATCAAGGTTCCTTTTCCATAAACATGCAGCATCTGTATTCCTAATCCTGTAGAATGTGGGGCTGTGCAACATATTACATCATTTCTATTTGTCTCAATATCTTCCCAAACTCTGAGTGCCTGTGATTAAATGCCTGAGAACCTTAGAATTAGTTCTCATTTTAACGCAAAGTGAGGTAGGTTGATACACTATAGTTTTATTGCTTAAATGTTGAAATCTTTATATTAATAGAGCCGGATAGCATGTGCCTGAGACATACTTTTAATTCCCTCAGTGCCCATTACAAGTAAATTATATAATAGTGACAAGAGAAGCATATAGATCTCCATTTTCGTGATATCTTGAAAGCTGACGGTGACTCACAGCTCTAGTTATCCACATCCCTCAAATGAAGTTCTGTACAGAGACGATTAACATAGCTCAAATAGAGAAAGTAAACTAAAGAAGCATTTCTGGCACCTCATATGCTAGTGAAATGTACTAATTTAAAGAGAGGGTGAAGAATATGATCATGATTAACTGAATCCTGCTATCTATATAATATATGTGTGTATATTTATACTTATTGTGTGTGTTTGTCTGCATTCTGATTGTTGGAAGATTTTCATAGTGTTATCTTAGTAAATGAATCATTTGGCATTAAGCCTGTTCTGTCATTTCAAATGTGAAAAACATCCCATAAACAGGAAAGTGCCATCTTAAGTTCATATTTTACTATTTCCTTTTTCATACGGATCAGCGTCTAATAAACTCGTCACTTCCAGATACATAGTTGTCTACTTCACTATCTTGCATTTCCGTTATCAAGCTGGAAAGGTTACGGCTGAAATGCTGGCTTTGCCAAAGTTACCGTTAGTTGGCGTTGGCCTCTTGGAGGCATTAGGTGCTGCAGCTGGAATGGCTGCTGGAGGTAAATTTCTCTCAAAGAATCATACTTCTGAAGTTTCCTTTCACACAAATTTACCATACAATGATCTTGTCAGCTATCTCGTCCTCATGTCATCATGATGATGCCTACTGAGATACTTCTTTATAATTTCTGCAAATTCTAGGTAGTATTCATTAAGGTTTAATTTTTCACGGCTCATTGCAAGGCTATTTAATATGCTTATGCATTTGAAAAGTAACGGTTTTGTTCAATTAATTATTGTGGATGTTCGGCAGCAATGTTTGCCGATTCTTGGATCTTTTGGGTATGTAGGAAGAACTTTGAGAATGACAAGGATGGCTCATTGCCAGTTTCATAAATAACTTGTCCTGTTACAAATTTACACAAGGGGTTAACCTCAATTTGTGTCTGTGTTTCTACAGCTATGCTTTCTGGGGCGGCAATTCCCATCTCAGGTAACCTTAGTACATAAATTTTCCTGATTAGTGTTGTGTGGCGAACATTGTCAGACTTGAACTTGATTATATAATATTAAAAGCTCGTCTTAAAGAAAACTATATGATACACTAGAGTAATAACAGACTCTTTTTCTCATTTATGTGTGAGCTTTTTAATTTCTGCAGAGCTTTCTCGTCTGGCAGCTTCTTCTTTCATATATATTCCTCGGGAGGAAATATAGTTTCAACCAGTTATTTGGTTGCCTTCTAGTGGCAGTTGGTGTTTTGACAACCGTTGCAAGGTAATTTAACTGTACACTCATCATATACATGTATACATTTAGGGAGAGAGTGAGAGAGAGTCTTGATGCTTCTTGTCTACAGCAGTGGATCAGGCCCTGGTTCTCTGATGGAAACTGGAAAATTTTGGAGCATTCTGATGGGTTTCTCTTTCTTTCTACAAGCTGCGGATTCTGTATTGAAGGTACGTAAGTACGTGGATGGTAAATAGAGAATGCTCACGCATATGATGGTTTCCCAGATATTTATGAAACAAAAGCAATCTTATGTGCAGGAGACTATATTTCTGGATGCAGCTCAAAGGTTAAAGGTAGGTATGTCAGTGACGCTGATCGCCTTATGAACATAAACATAATGTGAAAGTTCAGTTCAGTCGTATACAACATTTGATTTACTCATGATAGGGTGGTTCAGTCGACATATTTGTTGTCAACTCCTTTGGATCTGCTTACCAGGTCAAAATTCTAAAATCCAATTTATGTAACGATCAATTTTTTTTTCGCCATGTGCCTGAATTTGAATGCTTGAAAGACAGGCAATCTTCATATGCCTACTTATACCATTCTTGTCAAACCTCTGGGGAATTCCATTTGCTCAAATGCCTGGTTATCTTAAAGACGGTGCAGCCTGCTTTTTGAACGCCGGCAAGATGTCCCATAGTAAGCTTCGACTTTACTAAACGATCCATTAACAACATGCTCCGTGAGAAGAAACTTTGCAACTTTTCTTCCTATGATCAAACGCAGGATGCAACGGCGCGCCTCTGCTACCTTTGCTGTTTGTTGCGGCCAATATGGCTTACAACATATCACTGCTGCATCTCCTGAAGATCTCTTCAGCTCTAGTCTCAAGCCTCGCTTCAATAATTTCAGGTATGTTTTGACCAAATATCTCCAACCATAATTAAGTCATTCCAAATATAACCATGTATATTATTGAAGCAACCTTTTCTTCATTCACTCTTAGCATCGTATAATGTTGTCAATTAGTTCAAATGACTATTTCTTTCAACTATTTTCTGTTTCCCAGTGCCAATCTCCGTATATATGTTCACTTTGCCGCTACCTTATCTCGGAGCCGGGTCTTCTCTACCACCAGGCTTCCTCGCCGGCGCCATTGTCTTAGCCTCTGGAATGCTGCTTTATTCATGGAAACCTCCGAATTTTATCGTAAGAAAGAGTTAGTCCCATTTCGAGCTCGCTTCGTAAAAAAACAAGGTTGTGCTATGTTACTAGTCATTAATTGCCCTCATACATGTTAAGGAATCATAGATCTGTTATAAACTTGAGAGTAGCTTTAGGAACATAGCAAGTGGTTGCGTAATTTCAATCTTGAGTTCAAATCTACTTGAACTCTTTGACTATCGAAGATTATGTTGACTTGAAACATCTTAGTTTTCGCTGAAAAATGAGGCCAAATCACATAATAATGTTCAGATTTGCTGGAAAATGATGTCATTTCATGATTTGTTTCAATTTGAGGTTTTACATCATCAATGCCTTTACTAAGTCATCGTTTGAGCATCAATCAGAGAACCCTCAACATTGTCAAACACCATGAAACAGGAAAGAAAGAAAGAGGAACACAAAGCAACCTTCATAACAGAGATGCAAACCATCGAGTCACGTTTTTACACGGAAAACGCAAGCCTAACCTCAAATTACATGAAATTCATTCAGCGATAAGCAATCTTAGGTATCTTTATTCGATGCAGGCGTTCCGATACCGTACTTCTCCTGAAGCTTCGTGATTTCCTCCTCCTTCTTCTTCTGATCGAACTTCTTGCTCATCTTCGCCTGCTGATAGTACAGGACGATCAGGTACCGATTCGCCACGTTGAACCCCGACAGGTGGTCCACCGCCGTCTTGGCGTCGTAGATGTCCTCGTACACCACGAACGCCGTGCCGCGCGTGTCCTTGTTGGTGCCGATTCGAATCTGGCGTATGGCGCCGTACTTTCCGAAGATGTCGTACATCTCCTCACTGCTGATGTTGAACGGAAGGTTTCGGACGTAGAGGACGCGGTTCACTTCCGGCGGGAGGCGCGTGTTTCCTTTGCGGAGGCTCACTGCCGCCATCGTTGAAAAGGTATGTTTTAGGCGCTAGGGTTTAGGATGGTCGATTTGGGGATTTTAGTGGATGGCGAAGGAAGTCGGAATCAAATACTAGAATTCATAAAAGAAATTTATTAGCAATTAATAGTTGAAATACGAGTTGACTCGAAGGGTAAAAGAGAATTCTCTTTATCGACAATTTACTTAGGAGTTACTATTCACCGCCTTTTAACTTGTTACCGCCCCTAAAGTGATGAAAAATGACGTTTTTGTCCTTATGATAATTTAAAAAAAAAAACTAACGTGTATTCAAAATTCTGGTACGAAATACTGAAAATTACACACAAATAAATTCGAACGATCTTCGGCAATGGATCGAAACGGAAAAAAAAATCGATTTAACATTTTAGGGCCGATCGATCGATATTTTCGTACCTGCAGTGCAGGGGCCTAACGAATTATCGTAAAAATCGTTCATACATAGATGAATTATCAAACACGGGTCGGAATCGTTGAAAAAAGTCTCGATTGAACGAAATTTCCGGCCGGCGCACGGCACGGCCGATCGGCATTTTCGGCCGGCATAAGGCGTAGCCGAAAAACAATTTCGGCCATGCCATGTGCCGGTCGAAAATTCCGATCATGAGCCGGCCGAAATTTCCGATCGGCTGGAACTGTCCCGGCCGAAATTGTTTTTCGGCTACGCCTTGTGCAGGCCGAAAATGCCGATCAGCCGTGTCGTGCGCCGACTGGAAATTTCGTTCGATCGAGACTTTTTTCAACGATTCCGACCCGTGTTTGATAATTCATCTACGTACGAACGATTTTTACGATAATTCGTTAGGCCCCTGCACTGCAGGGACGAAAATATCGATCGATCGGCCCTAAAACGTTAAATCGAAATTTTTTTTTCCGTTTCGATCCATTGCCGAAGATCGTTCGAATTTATTTGTGTGTGTGATTTTCAGTATTTCGTACCAGAATTTTGTATACACGTTAGTTTTTTCTTTTTAAATTAACTTAAATATCATAAGGGCAGAATCGTTTTTTTACAGTCCTTTAGGGGGCTGTGACTAGGAAAAAGTGGGCGGTGAATAGCAATCCAGTTTACTTAAGGGTAGCCTTCAGAGTGATTTGAGATTTGGGTCATAGAGAATATGGCCGAAATTGCTGTAATCACTCATAGAGACCAAGTCTTCGCAGTAATTTCAATGGCATGAGTAGGGGTAGGCATTCGGTACAAACCGTACCGAACCGAAATCGAAATTTCGGTTCGAAGATATGAACCGAATACCCGGTAAAACCGAATATTTTTCGGTTTTTTCGGTTCGTTACTGAAATACCGAGTTCAAAAAAAATTGCCTAAACTCATCTGCTCGTCCACCGAATTTGGCGGATGTGGCGAAGCTACAGGTGAAGATGATGTGGCAGATAACTTGGGTAGATCTACAACTGCAAAGGAGAGTTTTTCCAAGATTGATAGCTCGAACGATGCAACTGGGGCTGTCCAACAACTTAGAACACTCCTTGAAGGCATCGAAATGACTGAAAAACAATTGATAGAGGCGTCGAAAAATGACTATAACTCGTCTGCTCCACATCGATTTTGAGAAGCTTCGTGTAGTTGTCATCCGTAGAGGAAGGAGATTAAAACCCTAAATTGACCTTGGGCTGAATATTTATTGGGCTTGGTTATAATTATTGAGCTGTATATTTAATATATTCTATATTTATTGGGATGGGATATAATTATTGAGCTGTATATTTATTATATTGTATTTTAAATTCGGTAATTCGGTATACCGAACATACCGAACCAAATATCTTGTACCAAGCCGAAATATCGAATTTTTAAAAATTATATACCTAATACCGAATCGATTTTTTTCGGTTCGGTTCGGTTTGTACCGAATCTCAGTTTTTCGGTAAATCGGTTCGGTAAACCGAATAGTGCCCACCCCGAGGCATGAGTAAGTCATTCATTCACAGAGTTCACAGAGAGTTCGCTATCAAACTCGAAGTCGAAATTGAAGAATAACGTTTAACAAAAATGAAATCTTGATTTTGTGAACAAGAAACAATTAACGTGGTTCGGATTGTAAATAAATCCTACATCCACGGAACGAAACAGATAAACTCTTGATTCAAGATAGTTTTACAGTACAATGAATCACTCTCATCGACGAGTCACAGAGAGGGTAAAGAAGATGATCACATAAAAGAAATGATCTCAGCTCTCAGCTATTTATATTCTGTATTTCGCACTAAAATCAGTTAGGGCGTTTCTTCTGTTCTTATCGCTAAAGCTGTCACTAGCGCCAACGTCTTCATAAGTGATAGATACATTTTCTTCATAATAGTCAAAAGCGCTTCATATAAGTCAAGCGCGCCTTCTTTCTCATTTAAATACTTCGGCTACACTGTTCTGCTTTCTTCAGCTCCCTTACTTGTCTTCTTAACATGTAAAACAACTCCTTGATTATGCCTAAAATTTGATATCCCCCCGCAAGATGGAAGATATAAGTTTATTACTGACATCTTGAGTAGCAGCCTCTGTAATGTAGGTCCCGAAAGAGGCTTGGTAAAGACATCAGCTAACTGACTTTTAGACTTAATTGGCAACAGCTTGATTGATCCTTTTGCAACATGGTCTCTTATGAAATGGCAGTCTATTTCGTTGTGCTTGGATCTCTCATGGAACTTGGGATTAGAAGCTAACTTAAGTGCTGATTGGTTGTCACAATACACCACTAGCACATGCTCTGTGGCTAAGTTTAACTCCTGCAACAGCTGCTTGATCCACAAAGTCTCTGCCACCACAGAACCGAGTGCCATGTACTCTGCCTCAGTTGAGGATCTTGACTCCGTGGCCTGCTTTTTTGCCTTCCAAGTCACCATTGAATCCCCAAGAAAGGTGCAATACCCTGTGATGGACTTCCTTGTGTCCTTGCAAGCACCCCAATCTGCATCCGAGAAGGATTTGAGCTGAAAACCAGAAGTTACAGACATGAAAATCCACTGCCCGGGTGTTGCCTTGATGTACCTGAGTAAATGGTGGGCAGCTGTCAGGTGTGCAGTTCTAGGTGCTGACATATTGATTGAGCTTATGGACTGCAAATGAGATATCAGGTCTGATGAGGTCAAGTAAAGCAGCCTCCCAACCAATCTTCTCTACTTAAAAGGATCACTGAGCAGATCACCATCATTTTTGGTTATTTTCTCACTCGGGTTCGTGGGAGTAGTTAGTGGCCTTGCTTCCAGATAGCCTGTGTTCTCTAGGAGTTGAAGGGCATGCTGTCTTTGGCTGAGATAAATTCCCTATTCGCTTCTCACAACCTCCACTCTGAGGAAAAATTTTAAACTGCCCAAGTCCATAATTTTGAAACAGGAATTCAGAAAATGTTTGGTTTCTTGTATGATCCTCCTGGAGGGTCCTGCCAAGATGATGTCATCTACATAAACCAATAAGATGACTAGATGATTCCCCTTACCTTTCAAGGACTATGTATGGTCAGATTGGGTTTGACCATTGTCTGGAGGACTGTTTCAGACCATAGATCGATTTTGTGCAGCTTGCAAACCATCCTGTTTGGTCATGTTCGAGCCTGGTCATTGTAGAAACCCTCTAGTAACTCCATGTAAACATCTTCTGCTAAATCACCATTGAGAAAAGCATTATTTACATCCATCTGCTCGAGGTTCCAGCTGAGCTTAGCTGCCAATGCCTGATGATCTTGATGGTGTTAGGCTTGGCTACCGGGACAAAGGTGTCTAAATGATCAACCCCCTCTCTTTGATCATACCCCTTAGCAACCAGCCATGCCTTGTATTTATCAACCTTACCAGCTGAATCCACCTTGGACCCAACGGCTCCCTATTGGTCTAATGCCTTGTGGAAGGGGAATGACAGACCAAGTCTTATTAGATTCTAATGCCTCAAACTCTTCATTCATGGCTTTTATCCATTTCCCAGAAGCAGAGGCCTGAGCAAAGGTCTTGGGCTCCTATGCTAGAGCAATACTAGAGACCAAGGCCTGATACTGAGGTGAGAATTTATGTATGACAGGAATTCTGATAGAGGGTAGGTGACTTTGTCATGGACCAACCTGTTGCAATGATAGTCCTTCAAGTATGTAGGCTGTCTTGGCACCCTGCCTGATCTCCTCTGCAATTTGTGGCTGCTCCTGGTGTTGATGACCACTCAAGTCCTGATCATTTACATTGTCATCTGTGGGAGCATGTCTGGTTGTTCTTGCTATTGATGATCCATGTTACCAGTGTTATGTTCTGGTCCAGCAGATATGACTTCCCTTTCGAGAACACCATCAGTCCCATAGGCTCTAGGCAGAACCAGTGTAGAAAAGGATCTGGGATGTGCATAGAGTCTTCCTTTCTGAATGGAAACACATCTTCAAGGAATCTCACATCCCTAAAGACAAACACCTCTCTAGTCTTAATATCCATCACCTAGTAGCCTTTCATCCCATTAGGGTATCCTATGAACACACACTCTCTTGCTCTAGGGTCAAACTTCCTCCTGACAGCTGCGAGTGTTGAACAAAAACACAAACAACCAAAGGCCCGCAATTGATCATAATTAACAGGCCTCTGTAGAAGTATCTTACAGGGTGAATGGTTATCTAAGTTAATGGAAGGTGTTCTATTTATAAGAAAAGTGGCTGTTAGAACAAACACAGACCAGTAAACAATTGGTAAACCAGACTGAAACAATAAAGATCTAGCAACATTAAGTAGATGCTGATGCTTTCTTTCAACCACAGAGTTTTGTTGTGGTGTTTGCACACAAGACAAATGATGAACTATTCCCTTCTTACTGAACATATCACTGAGATAGAATTCTTTAGCATTGTCTGTCCTAATTGTTTTAACTCTACATGAAAATTGTGTCTCTATCAGTGCAAGGAAATTTGATATAATTGAGCTGACCTCTGACTTATTCTCATCATAAACAACCAAGTAAATCTTAAATAGTCATCTACAATGGTGAGGAAATATCTATGTCCTAAGTGTGAGGGAACATGAAATGGACCCCATACATCACAATGCACTAAATCAAAGGCAGCACACACAGATTTAGGATCATTAGAAAATGACTTTTTCTTCTGCTTTGCAAGAGGGCGGATTTTGCAGTAAGTTTTCTCAATATAAACATTGTTTTCCAAGGTCCCCTTGATAATTTCCAACACCCTATGTGATGGGTGCCCAAACCTATTATGTAACAAGGTACTTGACAATTTATTAAGGTAAACATGCCTACTTTCATCAGCTAACAGTTCAATAGATACTACGCATTATGTAAAGCCCAGCAACTTGCTCACCCTTGCCAATCATTTGTTGTAAGTGGTGTTGCACCATAAATCCATTAGCATTAAGCAAGAATTCATAACCAAACTGGTTAGCCAAACAACTCACTAGATGAGGTTAAAATGAAATTCTGGGACCAACAGAACATCTGTTAAAGTTATAGATTTATTTATCATGACAGTCCCTGCTTTATTAACTTTCATTACTGTTCTATCTGGCATTATAACCTTTGATTCACTAATGTCATGCAGATCAGTTAAAAGCTCATGACTTCCACAAACATGCCTTGTAGCCCCGGAGTCTACTAACCAAATCCTATTATTTGTTAACTCAGGTAAGTTATGGGCCAAGCAGATAACTTTGTTCATCTCGGCATGATGAGATGATCCTCCATTTGTGATCGGCAGCTGTTTGGTTGATCAATGTCTGCAGGCTCTACAATTGCAAGAGTGTGAGTTGGACCGGAACCAAAGCATCACCTGAGAGAGAGCCCACTGTCTGATTTCCCTGTTGTCCCTGTCTGCCATCTGCCTCAGTCATTGCTTGATTGATTCTAGTTCCTCTGAAACCTGCAATTGCAAGGGTGTGTATTGGACTTGAACCAAAGCATCACCTGAGAGAGAGCCCACTGTCTAATTTCCCTGTTGTCCATGTCTGCCATCTGCCTCAGTCATTGCCTGATTGATTTCTAGTTCCTTTGAATCTTGAACTCCCTCTGAAACTTGGACAAGCAATGAGAATACTTTGTTGATTGATGGTAGCGGATCCATAAGGAGGATTTGTCCTCTCAACTGCGAGTACGAATCATTGAGCCCCATAAAAAACGTGAGTACATATTCTTCATTAAGGTAATCTTTGATCTTGTTGATACCTCCACAAGTACACTCGTAGGCTGGCCGGTAATTGCTCGGTTCAAATCCCAAAGTGTTTTGAGCTTGGTGAAGTAAGTCGATATAATATTTGAGCTTACTGTAAGATTCACCAGTTCTCGCTTAAGTTGAAAGATCATGGGCTTGTTAGTTTGCCCAAATCTCTCCTCCAAATCGAGCCAGACCTCTCGTGCTGATGATTAATAAAGGATACTCGCCGATATTTCTTTGGACACCGAATTGATTATCCAAGATATCACCACATTGTTGTTCCTTTCCAAGCGCTTAGTTGATTCTGTGATCCAGCTTGATCTTGAGCATCGGCGACTGGTGTTTGAGGACACCATTAACAAATTCTTCTTTATTTCTGCCGATCAAGGCAATCATCATGGCTCGGCACCATGTAGCATAGTTGTCACCATTCAATTGCTCATGCACGAGCAATTGCCCTGAGGGATCGTTGTTATTCAAGAAGTATGGGTCGTTGATTAGAACGACTGAGTTCGAGGACTGACTAGGAGCTGCTGCAGCCATGGTGTTCGATTGAATGCTTCGAAATTCCCACAATCAGCTATGCTCTGATACCATAACAAAAATGAAATCTTCATTTTGTGAACAAGAAACAATTAATGTGGTTTGGATTGTAAATAAATCCTACATCCACGGAACGAAACTGATAAACTCTTGATTCAAGATAGTTTTACAGTACAGTGAATCACTCTCATCGACGAGTCACAGAGAGGGTGAAGAAGATGATCACATAAAAGAAATGATCTCAGCTCTCAGCTGTTTATATTCTGTATTTCGCGCTAAAATCAGTTAGGGGTGTTTCTTCTCTTCTTATCACTAAAGCCGTCACTAGCGCCAATGTCTTCATAAGTGATAGATACGTTTTCTTCATAATAGTCAAAAGCGCTTCATATAAGTCAAGCCCACCTTCTTTCTCGTTTAAATACTTCAGCTACACTGTTCTGCTTTCTTCAGCTCCCTTATTTGTCTTCTTAACATGTAAAACAGCTCCTTGATTATGCCCATAAATTGATAACGTTGTAATTAACTTTTGATTATAAGGCCTATATAAGAGCTCATCATAAATTTCATCTCTAAGTTTATTTATATTAGGTATTTAGTATGATAATGACTCAGAAATTATTGCGGATTGGGAATGACTGTCAAAAATAATATGAAGCTTACTATTTATGTTATATTGTCTTATCATTGGAGTAAAACGTACCTTAGTTGGATCGGACTGTTACTACGTAACACTATATAGAAGATAGAGAATACTAGCAAACTCGACCATTGGAAATACATTATAGTTTCTTTTTTAAGTGTTGAACAATAAAATTGTGGTTTTCAAGAATGGGCGTGACTCGTGAGATTACTAGTTGGTAGGGTATGTGGTGCCTTAGAAAGCCAAAAAAATTAGACAAATGGAAAATCTATAATAATTGAACTGTAAATTATATTAGCCAGGAATTAGATTCTACAGTCTGAGGCCCATAATTTGTAACGTATAATATTTCTTGAATTTTTGTATCCACACGGAAAAATCTGATTTTGCATAGTCCACGACACATGTCGAAAGATAAACTTTTTCAATTATTAGATTCCACTAAATAAAATAATTATGCACATAAGTCAAATCTGATAAATTTATAGAAAATATTATTGCCAAAAATTAAATTGATAATACTAAAAAGTAAATGTTAAAGCACATACACAAAAAATTATAGTGTATATAAAATTATAATAATTAAAGGAAATTGAGTTCACTAACTAACTATCCTTTAAATGTTTTCTTGTTTTGACTTTTGTATTGGAACTACTACTCATTCCATTGACAGATCATCCACTTGGTATGGACATTCCAACTAGAATTACAGACGACACACGTAATCATCATTCATCAATCATAATTGTAATACATAGTTTAGTTAGAATTTCAATGGAACCTAAAATCATTAGGTCCTCGAATTTATTACCATATCATCTAATGTTCCGCATTTTTATCTTTTTTTATACATAGGTATACAAACGCTCTAATAATAATAGTAGCAATAACTAAATCATTGGCTCTTTTTCTTTTATTATTGTTTAAAATAAAAATAATATATTGTTTACATATGTTGTGGGTCAACAATAACATGAAATTTACTGTAATAAATTTACATGAAACAATAGAGAGTTCGAGTCATTTTTTAGGCTCAACAAAATTTACATATTTAGCTCTATCTCGTTTAGCGAGAGCTGTAAGCCCTAAATATTTATTTAGATTTTTTAAAAAAATCGAATAGTAAGTTAGTAACAAGTGAAATTTATTTGTATTTATTAAGAAAGTCATGGTCGAGTCTAGGCTTGGCAATGGGGCGGGTGGGGGCGGGGGCTAATCCCCATCCCCACCCCAACACTTATCGGGGAATCCCCGTCCCCATCTCCGCTAGCAAACGGGGAAATTTTTCTCCCCATCCCCATCGCCGCGGGGATTTTCGGTGTTTCTTTCCCCACGGGGAATCCCCACCCAGCACTACGTTTAATATATAAAAATTTTATTTTTTGATATACATAATTAAAGCACTAACAAAAAGGAAATGCTTTTGAGTAAATCACAACATATATAATATTGGAATTTAGCCTCAATAATAGTTTGCTTAACCCTCTGTTACTATAAACTCCAAGTTGCTTGTGTTGTTTATGTTGCATTGTGCTTTTGCTTAAAGGGTTAAGAAGTTCAACAATCGATCACCCGCCCTAAGTTTCACTCTCGACGGCTAGGTTTTGGGATATTTAATAAGGGTATTGATATAAAAAAATGGTAATTTAGTAATTATATATAGCGGATCCCCACGGGGAACGGGGCGGGGAGCATGGTCCCCGTCCCCGCCTCATCCCTGCCAACGGGGAGAAAATTTTCCCCATCGTCCCCCCACAGGGATAGAAAGCGGGGAATCCCCGCCCCGTTCGGGGCAGATCCCCGCCCATTGCCAAGCCTAGTCGAGTCGAGGAGACGAGTGGGTAGGAAATTTTTCAAAGTTAATTTTAAATTTTTTATTATATAAATATATAAGCCCCAAAAAATTCTAAAATTACCAGGAAATTGACCAACTTCCAACTGAAAGCTACCTACCACCATTTTCCCACCATTCTCACGATTGTACCTACGATTCAATTAATGTTCGAACCACAAAAACCAACTGTAATCAAATGAGCTAATTCGATCGGCACGCACAAAATCCAAAACCCTAATCAACAATTACAAAGTATTTTCCGCTACTTTTCGTCGCAGTTGAATTTTTTCTTCTCGAGGTCTCAATCTCGATTAACCCACTACTTCTATTGATTGTCGCTTTTCGTTGTTTTCATCTGTGGGTGAAAACTTAACCAGAATCAGGCAAATATTTGGGGATTTGAGGACGCCAAAGGGATTTTTTTTCACGTATTTTCCTATTCGGGGAAGAGTTGATTGATTGTTGTTTTGATTTTTAGGTGTGTTCTTCACTAACTGAATGCTGGGTTTACTTTGTTCTTGCTTGAATTGTTTTCCTTAGTACTGTTCAGTACAGAGTTGTGGATGGAAATAGAAGCAAGTTTGTTTTGATCGCAGCGTTTCTCGTGTTTGATTGCAAAAAGGTTGTTTCCTGACTTAACAACGTTGGTATATCCGATTGAGCTCAACGATGTTAATGTATATGACCATCGATGGAAGATATCAGTTGTTGCCTAAGTTTTGGTGAAGTTTGTCCATGTGCTTACTGAGGTTTTCTTGTTCTTTGTGCTTTCGTCAAGATTATACTCTGCTTCACGAGAAGTGATCGATCCAACTTTATCAGTTTATTGGTTTGAAGTTACACCAAATTGTCGCCTTGTGGTTCTTATGTTAAATTCGGGTTCGTTTTGGGACAACCTCTTACATTTATTGTATTTACAAACAGTTGGGGTGTTTCTATGCTCGACCGCTTCTTTATTGCTTTCGGTTTTTGAATGTTTATCTGTCCCTAACCTTGATTAGTAGTTCAGTTTTCATCACTTGATTTTTGTGTTGTAACCACAGGGATTTAACATATATCCGTGTGCGGCTTATGATTTTATTTAATTTACTCGATATGCGTAGAAAAACATTCAACGGTTGCTAATTGTTGAACTGAGTTATCTTTTTTTTTTTTGGTTCGTTAATTTCAGATATACTAAAGTCCATAGGATGTCGAGTTTAGAGCAGCCTCTAGGCCTAGACAAAATACAAGGGTTAAGCAACATCGAACGCCTTTACAAGTTCTCATCTAGTGCATGCAGGCCTGCGTCTGAAGATATGGGTTTCGGAAACTGTTGGATTGAAGGAAGAAGCTGTGGTTCATCTAATAGCTGCTCGTAAGCCTTCTTCTTTCTCTTTATGCCCTG
Organism: Craterostigma plantagineum; assembly: GCA_027422505.1. Classification (NCBI taxonomy): domain Eukaryota; kingdom Viridiplantae; phylum Streptophyta; class Magnoliopsida; order Lamiales; family Linderniaceae; genus Craterostigma; species Craterostigma plantagineum. Next base: position 6,464,434 of record JAPQWV010000013.1, on the reverse strand, counting down.
AAATTCGATGGAGTTAAATCTTAATTCGATGAAAAGTTGTTGTGCTCGTTTTATCTGCATCAAATGTTGAGATTATGCATTTATGGTATCTCTCGAATCCGCACAAGTTGAAGGAAAACCACATGGCTGGAATGATACTTTGGATCTAGATATGATCTTTTCCCTTTTTTGTTTTTAATATTTTTCGACAGTGATGATTTCGAAGAGTTCACGCAAGAGCCCATCACAAGGAGAAGGCAAAGGAAAAACTCTTTAGAAAAGACTTCAAGTCTCAGTCTCGGAAGGAGTTCGTCTGTGGTATGTAGCACCATGAGCAGTTTCTCCATCGCCCCAAATCATCAACATGGCTCATACGTAGAAAGAGGAGGCATTAATTTCAAGGTAGGTAATATTACAAATAAAGTCAAAGGTTGTCTCAAGTCTTTCCAAAGAAATTGTTATTTCTGAGCTAGATACTGAATCTCCTGTGATCATATCAGTTTTTCAGAGACATACCAAGATATGTGAAGATAGTTGAAGTTGGCCCTAGAGATGGTTTACAAAACGAGAAGACCATAGTCCCAACTTCTGTTAAAGTCGAACTAATTCGAAAATTAGTTTCAACTGGATTGCCTGTCGTCGAAGCAACAAGCTTCGTTTCACCCAAATGGGTACCTCAGGTGACAATTATTTTTTTTCCAGTCGGCGATGCACTTCATATGTTAGACTATCATCCTAAAAATTTCTCCCCCCCCCCCCCCCCCCCCCCTTTTTCTTTTTCAATTTCAACGAATCAGCTTGCTGATGCGAAGGATGTGATGAATGCTATCAAGGATACAAAAGGTGTCAGATTGCCCGTGCTCACTCCCAATCTTAAGGTAAGGTGTACTTCTTGTCTTTTGGCTGTTTTAATGCTAAAAATTTAATTATTGTTCGAAAAAAAATGGCAGGGCTTTGAGGCAGCTGTTGCTTCTGGCGCGAAAGAGGTAGCAGTATTTGCATCAGCTTCAGAGTCATTTTCCAAATCGAATATCAATTGCAGCATCGAAGAGAGCCTAATTCGTTATCGCGCTGTCACTTCTGCTGCCAAAATGCTCTCTATTCGCGTCCGTGGGTAAGAAGACAACACCAAGTTTGTCCATTACTGCAGATAAACACGTAATGCAAAGCACAACATAAAAATTATAAGGCGATTCGAAAGTGAATATCGATCAAAATGATGAACAGATATGTTTCGTGCGTCGTGGGATGCCCAGTTGAAGGATCCATCTCCCCAGAAAAAGTAGCGTACGTGGCGAAGGCTCTCCACGAAATGGGCTGCTTCGAGATCTCACTTGGAGATACCGTAGGAGTCGCAACACCTGGTAATAAATAATACTACCTTATTTCTTTCTGGGGTAATTATTTTCTTCAGTCCTGTAATTTGGGTGGTGCTATTACAGACAAAGAATTTAGGAGTGATAGTATACGAACATTAACTATCAAAGTAAATTAATTTTGTCCAAGATAAGAACAATGTCCCAAAATTGCTGAATTGTGAAAGCTATTGTCCGTATGATGACATAGATTATGCGCTGGGGTCCTAGAATTTGGAGCGAAATCTCGGATTCCAATGTATAATGTTCCTAAATTGCACAATTTCGAAAGTTATCCGTAGAATGTTGACGCCTAAATTCGTTGTCCCTGTACTGGAACCTCCTCTAATTTACAGGGTTGAAAGAACCTTCTTTTTTTCTTGGGTAGACAAACTTAAGTCAACTTGTAAAACATTTATAGGCACCGTCCTCCCTATGCTGGAGGCAGTAATGGGAGTCGTACCCATCGAAAAGCTTGCCGTTCACTTCCACGACACGTACGGCCAGTCCCTTCCTAACATCCTACGATCACTCCAAGTAAGTTAGGAGTCAAATGTTTCCATAACTAATTTCGAACAGGTTATAAGCTCGTCTTTTCACCGAAGTGTTTGGATAAATGTGTTATGGTAAACATAGATGGGAATTGGGACGGTGGATTCTTCAGTTTCGGGCCTAGGAGGCTGCCCTTACGCCAAAGGAGCCTCGGGAAATGTAGCGACCGAGGACGTTGTTTACATGCTGAATGGTCTCGGCGTAAGAACTGACGTCGACATGGGCAAACTGTTGCTCGCCGGAGACTACATTAACGGTTTCTTGGGCCGTTCCTCGGGGTCGAAAACTGCCGTTGCTTTGAGCCGAAGCATTACGGGCGATTCGTCCAAGATTTGAGACGACGCCATTGCTTGCTTAACAGTTACTAATCATTTTTCTTATTAGGATTGTGTCGTGTATTGTGCGGTAAGAGGATCCCAATCGACTTGTTTAGTAATTCGTCGTTAAGTATCTATTCTATTATATTAAGGGTGATGGTTGACTATAAACTGCTACTTCGGTGGCCTGTAAGAATATTTACAATTTATCCCACCGTTTACAATTTTTTTCATTAGTTAAAATATTTATCATATTTATCCATCCATTTGAACTTATGCCTATTTACCTTATCTATTTTTTAAAAATATATTTATTAAACATAAAAATTATAAATCTCAAAATTAAATATAACGCAATTATATTTTTAGAAAACAAATATAGCACAAAAAGTAATGTCATATGTCTCACTCCGAAAAAGTCATATCATATCAATCCTTTGCATCACCCTTCCTCAAGTGCAAAAGAATTAGGGTAATTTTGGTGGAGTGATATTTCTCACACCTCATTTCAACTCTAAATTAGGCTGGATTTTTTTATGCTTTTTAGCCAAAATTAAATGACCAAGCTATTTTGGTCAAAATTACCTACAAAATTATTTATTAGTTGCTCCAAACTTTAATGTGGGGTAGAAAGCGCTGCGACTTTAGTACCTTGATAGAGGATAGCAGCGCTACCACCTCCCCAAAATTCAAATCCCTAAAACAACATTCATAATTGGGGGAATTTCAGTGATTTTCTGAATCGGAGGGTAAAAGCTGTGCTTAGATGGACGAGAATGAGTTCCGAAAGCTTCTGGAGATGTTCCCAGTTGTCCGATCGCGTGACTATCAAGTACCTCTCAGACCCTGATTTTCCGCTCCTTTTGTGTTTTGTCGCGCGCTGAAGCAATTGCTTGTTGTTTGTTTTGATTCTAAGCTGCGTATTTGTTTTTCTTTCTTTCATGCTCAAACTTTCTGTAACCTTTTTTCTGCAATTTTCTGAGCTGCTGATCAGGGTTCATCTTATTTAACTGAACTGTGTCAGTAAGTTGAAAGCTGGTTAAGCGTACTTCACCATTGTCCGGATGTAGTAGATATGTGCTTGCACTGTTTGTTAGGTTTACAAGAAGTTCTTTCCAGCTCTCTCTCTCTCTCTCTCGCTCTTTTTTCGTTTATTCTTGTTTATATTTTCCTTGTGATGTATTTATTTTGCAAGTACTTGCAGCCAGATTTCGATTCTTCTGGGCACTTAAATCGCTCTGCCCAAAGAGAGGAGGTACCGTGAGTTCTTGCGCATTTAGTTTTGTTCACTATGTAGCCTGAGGGTTTCTGACATTAGATTTCTGATGTTAGGAAAAGGAGTTGAAAGGCTCACGGGCTACCCAGGTTACAAGAGGTAAAGAGACCTCTAGCACCGGTGACACTAACGGTGAGATAATTATCTTGTTACAGAGTTATTGCGTTTAGCAAGATCAGTATTGTTTGTGGACGAAACTTCAGACGAGTTGATGCCGATGCGTAGGAAATGAGATGTTACATATGCTATCTTCTCATAAAAAAATAATTCTTTAAAATTGTTTGCATCATGATCAGCAGTTGGTCTTGAGCCAGTCATATGTACTGGTTCTTCAACCAATAGAGTCATTTTTAACTAGATACTAAACATAGGTTTACGCTACATATACTTCTCCAGATTTTCATTTTGCATGCATTTTCTAAGTTTCATTGTTGTGGTGGGGCAAAAGAACGTAGTGAGCTGCCAAAATTGTTCTGATCTATATTTTATCTTTCGTATGACGTTAGCTTTCCATGACGTTGAAGTACTACCAGCATCCATCTTAGAAGCGCAGAGAACTGATATCCGATTTTATTTGGTTGCAATAGTTTCTGAATTATGCATTTTTCTTACTGGTTATGACAGAAGCATTTTGGGGAAAATTGAAGCTGGCTGCTGGGAAAAAGGTATGTGGTGATATTTTTTTAAAAGGCTTGCACGTAGCACCAAACTACTGTCAAAATTTGGGACGTCGAAAAATTGAGATTATAAACTTAGAATAAACACTAGAAAACCAAAAAGAATTGTGATTGCATGTCAAATATATATGTCAGATGCAAGGAGTATCTGGACAGTGCCTGTTCTAATCAGTGTTCAAATTGTAATATATTGAAGTTTGTGTTCAGATGAGCTCAGCTGATGCAGAAAGATTTTGCAAGGCATTTCAACAAGTTTACAAGAAACTCGTAAGTACATGATGAAATCAATTCGATCCAACTCTGATGTAGAAGGGGAATGTTTTTACGATTGACTTCGACGTGTTCATTTCTCAGGTGTACGAAGAGCTGACCGAGGATGCCGCCAAAGCTTTCATGAACTCAAAGCCTTAAACTTCTGCTTCAGGCATGCCGTACATCATGCCTGAATTAAAGCATATGTAATGATGTAATGATATACTGAATTTTCCTCATATGCCTTTGGATTTCAATTTATATTTCTGTGCACTTGAGGAATGTACTTATGAAAAACATTCTGGAATTGAAACTATACATTGGATTTGGCTGTTTGGAAAATCATATTTCAGCACCTATACATGTAGCAAAGGAAGTCATATATATACTAGGCAAATACTACAAATTGTCTGTAGCTTATCAAAGATTTTGAAGTTGCGCCAACACTCAAGGAAAATACAATGCCTCCTTTGAGCATGCATCATATATATATATATATATATATATATATATATATATAGAGAGAGAGAGAGAGAGAGAGAGAGAGAGAGAGAGTTGAATGAAATAATTGCAGCAAAAGTCTTCAATCTTCATCTGTTTTCCAAACTACATCTTGGAGGCTTGTGGAAAGATTTTTGTAAAACTGCATTCAACACATTTGATCTAAAGTGAGTTATTGCTGCAAAATAGGTCAAAAAATTACAGAGGTTTTTTTTTTTAAGTTAGAATTCATTAGACACAAGGGGTTTATGGTTACCTTGTGGAATTCTAAAGTATCGCCCTTTGCTTTCCGAACTTCGACCATATGCAAAGACGGGGCGACTTGAAAAACCTATTTAAGGTGTCGATTAATCAAGTAAAATGACGAAATACAACGCAGAACGATAGACGACCTCAATAAGCTAATATTAAGATTACCTCTGTTGCAACCTTTAGGTTTCCTTTTCTTCCAGCTTTCGAGTTTTCGAGCCTCATCTGAGAACGAACGACGGAACAAAAGATAAGCACTTACATAAGCTGTCTAAATGATCGCTCATCGTAAGAAAATCTTTCAAAATACAACAGCAAAAAGATCATACATAAAATTCAGTAAACCTCTATCAGTTAATGGTTGGTTAATTACCTTGTAATTCTTTTTATGAACATCAAAACCTAGCGGCTTTGCGGCCTCTTCGATTTTGTGAATTATCTCGTTCGCGGGAGACTTTGAACTGAACCTTGTTTCCCTCTTAAATCCCTGTGAAGCAAAAGATCAAAAAAATTGAAATATAACTAAAAAACTAAACTTAGTTGCACATATATACATATATATATTTATTTCCCACCTGTTCCAATTCGAATAAATTCCCAAGATTGAGACCTTTGGACATCGAAATCAGCTCAAAGGCGTTCATTGCAGTGGGTTTTTCCTCTCTTCTCTCCGTTACAAGAAAGTCCTGAACCAAAAAAGAAACAAAAATAAAGCCATCTTCTTACGTCAATTTAAAATAACTAAAAGAAAAAAGAAAAGAATATCCGAAGGCAAACCTCAGAGCCCTGAAACACAGCTTCTACATCGTCGAGATTTGTATCTTCTTTCTCATCGAATACGGGCGGTTTGTAGTCCTTTTTGAACCATTCATCTTCCAAGATTTCAGATACTGTAATACGCTGCAAACAAACAAGATTCCACATACGGTGATATAAAACGAATATATAATTATATAAATGTGCGTGTGTTAGTAAATTTAATTATTACTTTCTGAGGATCTGGATTTAAGATTCGACTTATGAACTTTCTGGCGCCGAAGGAAAACCAAGGCGGACAGGTAAAATCAGCAGACAGTATCTGAAGATATTAACCGGAAAAGAAAAAAATTAGAAAAGAAAAAAGAGATCAACTGAATCAACCGCAGTCTTATTACCACAAAAGAAAAAGACTCACTTTTTTGTAAAGGCTCGATAGATTGGAATCGTCGAAAGGCAAATAGCCCGCGAGCAGTACGAACAGTATGACCCCACATGACCATAAGTCTGCTGATGCTCCATTGTATCCTTGATCGTTTAGTACCTATTCGTCATTTTCGAACAAATTATGTAATAATAAATCATGAAATTTAAGCGACGAATTTTGCAACAAAAATAAACCTCGGGAACAACGTAGTTTGGAGTTCCACATGCAGTGTGCAACAAACCGTCTTCCTGTTAAAATAAAATTAATTACAATACGGTTAACGTACGTAGTTGTTTTTATATAATACATTCGAAGGCATATTTTCAGATCTGATTGTACCTTGATTTGCTGCGAAAGAGCGCTTAGCCCGAAATCAGAAACTTTAAGGTTTCCCGAAGAATCTAAAAGCAGATTTTCCGGCTACAAAATAAGAGATAAGACTTATGTCGAAATTTCAACGAAGTTTTTGTTTTCTTCCTTGAAAAAACAAAGACAAACACCTTCAAATCTCTGTGGAAAACTCCCCTACTATGGCAATAATCGACGGCGTTAATAAGCTGCTGAAAATATTTCCTAGCTTCTTCCTCTCGCATTCTTCCATTATTTACCTGCAATATTATTTCTCGATCATCGAACATTATTACGATTATTATCATGACGGATAGTTTTTCTTCCTACTTACGATTTTGTCGAAAAGCTCCCCGCCGGTGATGAATTCCAAAACTATGTATATTGGTCCTACTTCCCAACACCTGCAAAAGTGATATGAAGAAACTTTTGAATTCTAATTTAATCCGAATCCATAATCAACAGACTTATAAAAAATGGAGATATAACTAATGGATTTAAACATGGAGGATTAGAACTAACCTCGTATATTTGAACAACATTAGGATGTTTGATCAATTTCATAGTGGCTATCTCTCGCTTAATCTGCAAAACATTAACATCACAGTATAATCTTATGCAAATCACAGAATGAGCACATCGAAACTCTTTCAACATTCGAAATCAATCCTTTTTTTTTTCTATGTATTGAACTCCAAATTTGGGCAAGAACCTGGTCAGACATTTTGTGCTTGAGGACTTTATCCTTGTCGAGGATCTTGATGGCAACATGTTCGCCAGTCTCGGAATTTCGAGCGAACTTCACCTTCGCAAAAGTCCCCTCGCCGATCGTCCGCCCCACCTCATATTTCCCAATTCTGCGCTTGATTTTGGGTTGACTCATTCCCAAAAACTGATACTCTTACTTGCTGTCTTTATTACAAACTCAGTGAACAGAATCTACCTGGATAGAAAGTGTGATAGTATTTTAATGGAATTTTATAATCAACAATATAACCACGTAATTGTCAACCAGCAAGCGTAATTCAAATAGCGACAGCTGAGAATATACGAATCAAAGCTTTATTCTACAAAACAGAGCTTACACTTAGAGAAGAACATATGCTAAATAGTTCTCATAAGCAAGCAGGAAGTAAGCCCAAGAACAGATACAAATAATACAAGTTAGAGAAAACCCAGGACATATGTCAGAATTGATTCACGAAACATGCGAAAGAGGCAAGAAAAGCTTTAAAAAGAACACTAGCATCAAAACAACGTAAAAAACAATTAAATAATCCAAGAACTACAGACCCTATTCAGCTTTCTTTTACCTTCTTTCCTCTTTTCTCGTTTCTCCTCGGATAAAAAAAATGGGCGATGTTGTAATTAACACAGTAAACAACCCTTTATTCAAGAACGGAAGGTACGATGTTCAGTTTTGTTGGAAAGTTCGCAGAAGGTGAGCTGAAAACGACATACATGGATCGATGTATGAATCGAGCAGAAACGTCTTCGTTTTCGTTTCTCCTATTTTTAAGCTCTTCTTTTTTTTTTTTTCCTTATGGCAGTGATTTAAAGGATAGCCTTACACACGTTTCTGACGCGGGGTTTGTGTGGTGGGACCATCAAAAGTTGTCCGACAATCGAAACTGAGCACAAGTGCAGTGCATGTGAATGTTGTAATGAAAGATGATAAGAATGAATTCCATATCATGATTTCCTTCTTTCAATAATCACCACATAAATGAACGAAAATATGCCAACCTTTTATTAATCCCATGAAACAATATATTTAAAACACGTGCAATTGTGGAGCTTAGTATAACTGTACTATATTATTCCCTCTTTTCCATTTTAGATGCTTGTTAAATACTATGCTTATTTCGTATGTGGTCCCATAATGTCGGTGAATTTTCTTTAATGAATTGCCCTTAATGTCCGTGCAATGATTGTGAGATTCCCTATGCAACCATTAATGATTGAGAATCCTTTACAATAAGTACATTTATTGCATTATTATGATAAGAGTACTATATAATACTACGTTATTTGAAGAGACACGTAGTAGTCCACATGGGAGACTGCAGCTAAATAAATAATATAATTGATTTTACCCATAGTTTCTAGCATCATAGACCTACTTAACGGATACTAGTATTCTATCCATTGTATATTTTCATAATTGAAAATGGTAAGATAAAACTATAAGTTAAAAAGTCTTATTTACAAGTATATAAAAAACCAGGAAAAATTGATTTGTGAGAATAAAGTTATGATAAATAAAAATCAAAGTTAAAATGTTAACTACTGAAATTAAAACGATTAACACATAAAATGACGAGCTATAATTAAATTTGCCATACCAAAATAAATGGAGAATGAGATACTATAATATACATCCATGGTCGATCAGCGGATATACTTTGGAATAACAAAATAAATCAGCGGATATATTTTGGAATAACAAAATAAAGTTCATCGTATTGACAAACCGATAGATTTATTCTATCATATCCATGTAGAAAAACAAACACAGCCTTTCTGAACATCATAAAAAAATTAAATTTCCCGACGTCAAAATTGGTTGCCATTTTACATTATGGAAAAGAATAGAACAACAGAAGAATGTAATCGTGAGGACTTTTACACTAAGAACTAAGTTTTTGTATATAACTTGGAATATTGACCCAAGATATTGATGCTAATTGTCGGATAATGATAGTTAATAACCCATCAATGGCACGTCACAAATATTCATGCCAATCAATATAATCACAAACAGTCAAAATCAGATAGAGACGTGGCGGCCGAAGATAACAGTCAAATATATGTATGAAACATTATTCAACGTGCCTCTGAACCATTTATGAAAAAAACTTGTCGTAATCCAACGCTCTACACGCATTCAAATCCCATCGTCATCTTTCTATCCTACCTTTCCACCTCTCCACTGACATTGATGATTCATAGCTTATACGTGTATGTATATGGAAATATAAGGTGTAACCCAACTAAATTCCCATTTCCTAACTTTCTATCACTAATTCACCCTTTCATTTTATTTATTACCAATCTTCCTACATCAAAACAATCTTACACATCACTACCCATGTTTGCCCCTCATTTATTATTTTTTAAATCTTTTCTTCTCCAATTCAACCATTGAAACACCCACTTCTAATTGCAGGCCTCATCTCTCAACCGGAAAGGCTCTCGTCGGCGACGAAAAGCCCATGCCGGCGTCGAAAGAGCTCCGAGCGTGCCTGTGGGCTTCTCGGTCCAGGTAAGTTGAGGTAGGTTTTTATTGTTTCTTTTTTATTGTGGTTACCCTTCGAGCTTCTTGACATCGATCAAACGAATTTGAGTTAGAGAACACTCTGATAAGGTGTACAATGAACGTTTGTGGCAGTGGCATTGACCTAAATTATCGAGTTGTGGGTGTCGAGATTTGGGTGTTGCGATTTGGGTGCCGAGCTGCAAAAGTTGAATTTTCGATGTTTTCTACGATTAGCATATTGCGGGTGTTGAGGGAGGCTAGTATTTGATTAAAATTGGGCTAATTTATTGGTTAAAGCAATTTGTTATATGAAGTATCTATCAAAGTATGTTGAATTACAGTACCCACATTTCTTCTATAAAGTACATTTTGAAGCTTTCTAGCATTATCATATAGTAATCATTTGTTGTTTAACAGGTCCTTGGTTACAAATGTCTTTGGTGGGCTCACGTTGTTTCCATGTGTTGTTTGACCAATGAAATGATAGGTTATGGCGCCTTCTTTTCTCGGTATGTTGCCGATAGGTTATCGCACATTCTTACGTCGAATGTTTTTTATTACAATGTTGGTGGATAAATGATATTAATAGTCGATATGTTCGATAGTAATACTATTGGTGGATAATGATATTAATATTGTCGATAATATATTGATATCAATACAGCACATTTTGGAAGTTCTCATGCCTTATTTGCACAATAATATACGTGTTTTCGATAATTAAAAACGTGGTACGAAAAAAATATTACAAGTAACCTACACATGGTACTACACTAGTTTATGATATGGTACCACGAGATCTATATATTGGTACACAAACATATGTATATTGGTATTACAAATTAGGGTAAGAGTTTTTTGACGCCGTCCGAATTAATTTTGGTCCGTGACTACGTTACCAGAGTTATAAATACTTTACTGATGGTTTGGTATCAATATTGGTGGGTTAATATTTAGAATTAGGGATTATTACATTGAAACCACAACTTTCTTTCTACTTATTATGATACCAGTAAGAACATGTTACTACATAGTCAAGATTTTTTATCTACTAAAAATTAGTGTGTATATTTTACGTTACCGTGTGTTTAATTTTATTATGTGCCATATTTTGAAAGATCTCATGCCTCATTTGCACAATAATCTACGTGTTTTCGATAATTAAAAACGTGGTACGAAAAAATACTACAAGTAACTTACAGATGGTACTACACTAGCTTATGATATGGTACTACGAACTTTTATATATTGGTACTTAAAACATATGTATATTGATATTACAAATTAGGGTAAGAGTTTTTCGACGCCGTCCGAATTATTTTTGGTCCGTGACTATGTTACCATAGTTATAAATACTTTACTAATGATTTGGTATCCATATTGGTGGGTTAATATTTAGAATTAGCGATTATTACATTGAAAACTCAACTTTCTTTATACTTATTATGATACTAGTAAGAACATCTTACTGCATAGTCAAGATTTTTGATCTACCGGAAGTTAGTGTTTATATTTTACGTTAAGGTGTGTTTAATTTTATTATGTGCCGTATTTTGGAAGTTCTCATGCCTTATTGACAATAATCTACGTGTTTTCGATAATTAAAAACGTGGTACGAAAAAGATACTACAAGTAACCTATGCATGGTACTACACTAGCTTATGATATGGTACTACGAACTTCTATATATTGGTACTACAAATATAAATGGTACTACAAATTAGGGTATGAGTTTTTCGATAGTTAAACACATGGTACGATAAAGATCTGTCACCTACGAGAGGTACTACACTACCATATGTTATGGTATTGCAAACGTCGACATATTGACACTACTAACATCTATATATTGGTAGTACAAATTAACGTAAGCGTTTTTCGACGCCATTCGAATTATGTTTTGGTCCGTGACTACGTTACCATAGTCATATGTACTATATTAACAATTTAGTATCAATATTGGTGGGTTAACATTTAGAATTGGGAATTATCACATTGAAACGCCAACTTTCTTTCTACTTATATGATACTAGTAACAACATCTTACTAAATGGTCATGATCTTTGATCTATTGGAAGTTAGTGTTTATGTTTGATGTTACCATCTGTTGAATTTTTATTATGTATCGTATTTTGGAAGCTCTCAGGCCTTATTTGCTCAAGAATCTACGTGTTTTCGATAATTAAACACATAGTACAACAAAGATAATACTAATAACCTACGAGGGTACTATATTAGTATATATTATGGCACTACAAATGTCCACAAATTGGTACTACAAACATCTATGTATTGGTACTGCAAGCATTTTTCAGGTATTATCAAAATAATTGGAGCCTAAACAAGTCTCAAGCAGAACCTCAACCTCAGAAACATAAAAAATGTCTAAGAACAGGAACAGAACCTCAACCTCAAAACAACATATCAGTCTCAACAAGTTTAAAATCTTACGAACATAGATAAATTCAAACAAGTGGAACATAAACTAATAGGATCTCTATGTATTGTGGCAGCCATGGAGCAACGATATGCTTCGACTTCAACATCGTCAAGATACCTTCCACGATCTGTAGGTCCGACGATGTATTTATCCATGGACATTGCAGCATGTACGCTGCAATCCACGCCCTTCGGATTCTTCTCCCTATGTACTCAAATAATGAATATACAAAACCATTAATTATGTAATGCAGTTGGGGGTGAGCAAAAATATCCGGAAACCGGATTCCGATCCGGTATCTGGTTTTTGAAACCCGAAAAACGGATATCCGATTTTAAAAACCGGATCAGATATCCGATCCGATTTGTTTTAAACTAAACCGGATCGGATACGGATAGTGGTTTGTCTAGAATTCGGATATCCGATATTCGGTTTTATATTTAAAAAAAATATAAAAATAGTCCAAAAAGAAAAATGAAGGTCAAAAAAGGAAAAAAATCATCAAGTAGAATATTTAAATATATATTATTTTATTATTGCAAAAAACTTTGTTAGAGAATTGAGATAAAAAAAAACATAAAAATATCGAGATGCAAGTTAAAAAATTAATGTGAATTTGTGGTATTGTGTTTATTATTTATTATGTAATTTTGAATCATAAATTCACATACTGTGTGAATTAATATGTGTAGAAATTCTTATATTAAAAAATATATTTTTTTATTGTGATAAGAAATAAAAAATATGAATTTCAAAAGAAAATAATAAAAATATAAGAAAAATAAATTTAAAAGTCGGATGCGGATATCCGGGGTTAATATCCGAATAAATCGGATATCCGATTTTGCTCACCCCTAAATGCAGTACCAAAAAACATGAACAACACTACCAATTCAATTAATATCAATCAAACAATTAGATTACATTTGCCATACCACTGAACAAACTCAAATGACACTAACATACATGATATACCCAGAAACAGACACAATAATAGCATTGAAACTTATAGTACCCAAAAACAATCAAGCCTCGTACCAAGACAGAAGCTAAAAATCTTAATTTGAATGATATCAAAACCCCAAATCGAACAACGAAAAATAAAACTCTAATTTTAGCCCTAAACGACAAATTGAAGCACTTATCAAAGAAATTAACATTGCCCAACATGAAATCCTTGAGGAAATGCACCTATCGAAGCCCTAAGCTCTACATTAACCCAAATGCAAAAAAAAAAGAAACTTAAAGTCGAAACTTGCTCGCTCTTTCTTGTCCAACGGATGTGTTGGAAAATGAAAGCTTGCATGTTCGCTCGTTCTCTGTCTCGTTCTATCGTTCTCGCGTTGCTGTCTTATTCGATCGTTCACTGTGAAGTTTGAAGTGAAAGAGAAGGGTGTAGGTGTTCACCGATTTTTTGGTCATATTTTTGTTTTTTGAGGCTAAAATCCATTAGGTAGGTATGTGATATAATTGTTTGAAATGGGGAGTTTGATGATAATGAATTAGAAGGGGGAGTTAGTTGATATATAGTTTGGTATTGGGGATTTATTTGTAGCTTTGCAAAGGCATGGATCATTTCTTGTTTTATGGGACGTAGTCCAATGATAAAAGATTGGTTCATATGTCGAGAATTTTCGTTTGAGGACGGTTTACTAAAATGTCTAGAAATTATTTTTGTTTGCGTTTGTCAAAGCTAGGGCTGTGCGTGGTGCGGTTTTCGGTCAATTCTGCATCAAACCAGTATATGCGGTTTTTTGAAAAATAATTCTCAAACCGCGGTTTTGAAAAATAAAACCACATGTACGGTTCGAGCGGTTTGGTGCGGTTGCGGTGCGGTTATGCGGTTTTTAACCGAACGAAGAAAATACTTATTTTTTATCGAATGAACAAATAGTTTGTAAAAGCGTTAGGCGCTAAAAGGTGATGAGACATCGCCTTGCCTCAGAAACAAGGCGCAAGTCGAGGTATCTGCTCATATATCGAAGCGTCACGATTGTCCAAAAAAATTAGTATCGTTATCTTAATTTATATTAGACTTTACTTATATTAGGGGCCAATGTTTTTAATTTTAAAATAGTGGTTTAGCTTTGTGGTCCGATTGAAAGCTCAAAATATAAATAGTAGGTCAATTAGTTATTAAATGTTCGAGTCGTATCTATTTTAACCCTACATGTTCCGCTGTTTTTCTTATAGAAACATATTTAACATAAAAAATAAAATTAAGTATGATAGTAATGATATAACTTTCATATGATCGACAAATTAGCATTGAATTGAAAGACTTCTTAGTAAAGAAAAATGATTGAACTAAGAAATAAATTTCACATATGACTAGTGTACGATTACCATAAAGAAAAATTAGATACGGTGCGGTGCGGTTATTACGGTGCGGTTTGTACAAAAAATTTACACCGCACCATTATTACGGCGCGGTTTTGTAAATAAAATTAAACCGCGGTGTTAGCGGTTAATTGTATTATACGGTGCTGTGTGATGCAGGCGGTTTTCTAAAACCATTGCACACCCCTAGCTTTGATGGATAGTTTGTTCTGGCTCAGTCTTCGACCAAAGTGGAAAACAAGAAAATATGTTAAAGACATAATCATCATGATTTACATTACTGTAGTCGCTCTATAAGGTCCAAGACAACATAACATCATCAGGTTATTGTCCTTGTTTTATTTATTACACACAAAACACAGTCGTCATCCATCGATCAAGGGAACTAATCAGATAGATTCATTCAATTCAAGCATCGCCCACGAGCTTGAAATCCTCGAGTTGTTTGAAGTTCATCCATGGCTTCACCCAAACCTTAGCCTCATATGCTTTCTTGTGGGGCCCATCGGCGACGTCCATGGTTATGAAATACATCGTACCAGCTACGACTTGCTCTTTCACGTTCGTCACCTTCTTCAATTCCAGCATCGAATTCTGCAGCAGAAAAAGCAATCAATCGCTTAATTTGAGTTGAACCCACTAATAAAGCTTCCAACTTTCTGACGTATTTTCCCCCAAATCAGTGGAAATTGGAAGAAAAAAAAATTCCATCTTTTATGTACTTTCTCAACATTAAACTCCCAAAAGTCACAACCCAGAAAAGAAAAATTGAGAATCGAAAACATTTCTCGCTTGATAAGCAAGGAAACCTGCTTCTTGTTGTGCTCGTCGACGGCGAATCGAGCGAGCTCTTGGATTTCGAGGCTGTTCTGAGAACCTTGGCTCTGTTTGATGCCTCCGAGTTTAGCCATTTCTTTCAAAGGGGTCTTCTAACAATCAATGAATACTTTCACAGGCAAATAAAGAAGAAGATGTAACAAATTATTAATGAAACTCAACCCCAAAACGATACTTATAATAGGGTAACGCGTGGCCGTGTGAACGAATTTATTCCTTCTAGACTTTTTACTAGAAGAATGTATTGGATACATACAGCCGAAGACCAAAGCCCACCAATTATTCTTATCCTATAGATGGGTTTCTTTCTCAATAGATTTCGCGCTTCTTTTTTTCCAATGTCTATAGCCTAACTTGTTCAGTTGTGATCTTTAGCTGAGATTGAGAATATGAACAACTGTCGTGAATAAAATCCCCCTTAAAAGCCCAATTCAAGAAATCCAAATTTATAAAGCCCATGGGTTCCACTCAAAAACTAATTGGTAATAGAGGGAGTAGCACACAAGTTTAGAAGCTGGTCGCAACTCTCTAATTATCCGTTGTGGGAATGGTTTAATACCCAACGATGGCAGAATGAGAGCGAGTCTATAAACGAAAAGCTCGATCGTTAAATCAAAGCTTAGAAGAGAACTCCATTGTGGTTAGTGGACTCTCAATAGATCCCAACAAATCATCTAATCCCAAGAAGAGATCTTCATCGTCAACCATTGCTGGAGATCATCAAGATTCACGTAGGGGGACACATTGCCCGACGACCCGCCATTCGCCTGCGACGACCCGCGGGTCGCTATGGTGCGGCCCTCACAGGGAGTGGCAGAAACGTCATTCAACTCGAGAGGCAGAGCAAAATCCCAAGAACATTCTGATTTTGGATTGAAGAGAGCTCACTATACTACTACACACATGATCACCCCCGAGATTTTCTTGAATGTGTGGATACCCACATGGCAGTGAGGCGCTCCAAGGAAGGTCAGCAACCGAACGTAAGTACTTATTGGGGTCGAAGGCTTTGAACTTCAGCAGAGGAATCTCGTCATCGTTCTTCGCCTAGGTGGAATGTTTCCTTCTTCGATCAACGTTTTTCGACTCATAGTTTACCCATTATTATTATTATTATTATTATTATTATTATTATTATTATTATTATTATTATTTATTATTATTATTAGCAATACCTACCAATTTGCATAAAAACTTGTAATTCAGTACCCTGTCAATATTTTTTTATATGTAGGTACCTATTAGAATAAATTTTTTGCACATAGGTACCTAATCCGCTGCAGGTACGCCATATAACACATTTAGCTACCATATAGCAACGTATTGTGATACTGGTACGTAATACGTTGAGAAAATGGTACGTCAAATAACACATTAAGGTACCATATAGAAACCGTATGAGGTACCGTATAAACGCTTGACATGGTATAAACGCGTGACATGGTACGCAATACACACATAAAAAGGTACGTCAAGACTGAGAAAATTGGTAGAAACAGTAAAACGGGTACTTATCTGTAAAAATTTCTGACATAGGTACTACTTTGTAACTTTTTTTATTCAATTGGGTATTTTTCCATAGATGTCACTTATTATTATTATTATTATTATTATTAAATACAGAATCTTGTTACGAGTTCAGCTTCGATTTCAAAAACCGGCATTTTGTCATGGTGTTTCAAATCCGACAAATAATGAAGGATTAAGTTAATCACAAATTTATATGAAATCCAAATCCATGCGTTTTCCAAACGGATGATTAGAAGGAAACCCGGATTTCAAATCGAAAGCCGGGTATCCAAATGGAGCATTAGCAAGAAAGATATGTATTTTTTTTTTAAATAAAATATAGTTATATTTATCTCAAACGAATATCCGAAGATAAATCTGCCCATCTAAGAGAAACGCCTTTTTCTCTCGTTTCGCCATGGCAAAAAAGAGGAGAACGAATATCCGAAGATAAATCTGCCCATCTAAGAGAAACGCCTTTTTCTCTCGTTTCAGCCATGGCGAAAAAGAGGAGAACGGCGACATAGAGGGCTGCGCCGGTCACAGCGGTGACGACGCCGCCCCCTCCCAACGAGCAATCGGGCGGCAATCGGAATGGTAGCGTGCAAAATCAGGGGGCTGTGAGTTCAATATGTGTGGTTAAGAGCACTGTTCCATTGGTGAACCTCGCTGCGAGTAATCAGTCGACGCCCAAGCCTGCTGTTGCTGATCAATTGGAAAAGGAATGGCCTAAATTGACGTGTACTCCTGGCTGCGAGCAGGAATCAACCTCTGTTAGCACTCCATGGGTCCAATTTAATGCCAAGTTGTTGCGTAATCATAATAATAAGCTCGGGTACATTGCTCCTATCACTGAGGAAGGGCAAGCAATAGGTGCAGTTGATTGTGATGAGATTCAGGAGGAAATTGGTTACTGGAAGTCTGGTTAGCTCTGCTACGTGTTGGGGGCAAATCCTCCCTTTGGAATTATGTCCGTATTTCTGAAGAGAAAATGGGAAAAACTGGGTTACAGAATGTATGGCAGGTGCGACAAGGACTCTTGCTGGCAAAGTTTGATTGTGAGGCAACTCGTGACAAAATCCTTCAGTCAGAAATTTTACACTTCGACACGAAACCGGTAGTGTTAACCCCGTGGACGGAAGACACACAGCTGAGTAAAGTGGGTGTGGATAAGGTACCTATTTGGGTGCAACTTCCTCAGTTAAAGCTGAAGTATTGGGGGATCAAAACTCTTAGCAGGCTAGCAAGTCTGATTTGGAAATCATGACTGATGATACTACGAGGAAGAAAGAAAGGATCCACTTTGCTAGAGTTCTTGTGGAAGTTGAACTCAATAAACCACTTAAGGATTCCATACAATTTTTAAATGAGAGGGGGCAGCTTGTGGAGCAGAAAATCTCATATGAGTGGAAGCCTAGTCTGTGCAACAAATGCATGCAATTTGGACATGAAGAGGATATCGGCCGTAAGGAGACTAATAACACATGGCAACCTCTTCCTAAACTTGGTTCAGAAACTGAGATACCTGAAACAGTAGTACCAAATGCCAGTGAGACCAAGTCTAAAGCAGTAGCAGTGTCTCCATCTGCTAGGCTGCTGATCAGATCCAAAGTGGCCGTGACAAAGGGGAAAAGACCAAACTGAGGGGAACAAAACCAGGAACTCGTGGGCTGATTTGGTCCAGAGAGAGGCAAAGAGGGTAAAATATGAGGCTATTACAAACCCTTCCAAGCAGAGGGCCTATAGTCCGGGTCATGGATAGTTGTGCTTCGTGGAATGTTAGGGGTCTTAATGGCCCTGCCAAACAGAGAGAGGTGGCTCTCTTCTGTTGTAAATACAAGTTGAATTTAATTTGTCTGTTAGAAACTAACTGAAGAGGGATCACGTGGCTGAGGTAATCAAAAGAAATTTCTGTGGGTGGCAAATGAGTCACAACCTAAGCGAGCATCCTAATGGGAGAATTATAGTGCTGTGGAGAGGTGGACTGGAGTTGGAATTACTATCCAAATCTAAACAACATATGAACTTTAGGGTGTCTAGGGGGTGATCTTATATCATTCCTTACCTGTACATGGATCAAATGACTCTGCTAAGAGAGAGGACTTGTGGGCGGCTTTGAAACTGATGAGTGACTCCATGCATGTTCCTTGGGTGATATGGAGTGATTTCAATAACATAAGAAGCTTGGAGGACAAAATTGGGGGTGCCCCAGTCAACACTACGGAATTCAGTGAGTTCAATCTGCGCATTCAGCACTGCCAACTGGCTGAGATTAGGAAAAGTGGGTGCCAATACACATGGTCCAACAGCCAGAGGCAGAGGATGAGAATTTGGAGTCGCATCGACTGGGCTATTGCTAATGAGGAATGGCTCTCCAAGTTTGCTGATTATGCAGTGGACTTCCTCCCTGAGGGAGTCTCTGATCATACTCCATTACTTCTGAGGGACAGGGGACAAGCTCAATTCGCAGACAGCCGTTTAAATTCTTTAATATGTGGAGTATGGCCCCCTCTTTCCTGAGGACTGTAGAAGAAGTCTAGGGGACAGAGCAGGAGTCAGCTATGGGTAGTGTGTATCACAATCTCCAGAAGTTGAAGGGTCCCCTGCGAAGCTTGAATAAAGAACTCTTTGCTAACATTGTTATCAGAACTGAGCAGGTGGGAAAGCTACTGGCTGAATGCCAAAGTGCATTACATGCAGACCCTCTGAATGATGACATAATATCCACAGAAGCCGCAGTAAGATAGGAACACACATTTCTTAGCAGGGCAAATGACAAGTTTTTAAGGCAGAAAGCGAAAGTGAGATGGCTCGACAAGGGGGATCAGAATACTGCCTATTTTCATTCCGTGATAAAACAAAGGAACTACGATAATAGGACCATATCTATTAATACTCCTGAGGGACACACATTATCAGACAGTGCAGCTATCCATGACCACTGTGTAGATTACTACCAGAACCTGTTGGGTGGCAGGAGGGATGTAACTGAACACCTGGACCAGAAAGTTGCTCAAGCAGGATATCTGTTATCCCTGTCGGACCAGATGAATTTGATCCAACTTTCTCTAGGAAGGATGTTGCTGATGCAATGAGATCTATCCATGCAGAGGCAGCCCCAGGGCCAGATGGGTATGGCAGTGGCTTCTTTCATAAGACTTGGGGTATTACTGGGGAGCACATCACGGATGCTATACTGGAATTTTTTGAATCTGGAAAACTGCAGCCGAAGGTGAACAATACAACTCTGTGTCTTATTCCTAAAATTGAGAACCCGGCCACATCAATGGAATTTAGGCCTATTTCATGTTGCAACACTTTATACAAGTGTATATCAAAACTGTTATGTGCCAGAATGAAGCCGGTTCTGCCTTGACTGATCAACCCAAACCAGAATGCATTTGTGAGTGGAAGATCTCTAGTGCATAACATCTTGCTGTGTCAAGAACTGAGCAGACTATATAACAGAAATAATGCATCTGCCAGGGTCCTCCTTAAAGTGGATCTTAGGAAAGCTTATGATACTGTAGAGTGGTCTTTCCTGGAAGAATGGCTGTGCCTACTTCGTTTTCCTAGGAAATTTGTAGAGTGGATCATGCCACAACAACCTATACCATCTCTATGAATGGGTTAACATGTGGGCAGATTAAAGGTGCTAGGGGCCTAAGGCAGGGTGATACCATGTCTCCACTACTCTTTGTGATTGTAATGGAATACCTCACTAGGAAGTTGCAAGTTTCAGCTAGTGACCCACGATTCAGGTTCCACCCCCTATGTAAACAGTTCAGCTTGATCAACCTTTGTTTCGCGGATGATCTTATGATCTTCTGTAAAGTTAAGAAGCAAACTGTGTGTGTGATTAAGGAGGTTCTGGATCAGTTCAAGAGAGTCTCTAGATTTGAGGCGAATGATAAGAAATCCAATCTGTTCATGGCAGGAATCTCCAATCAAGAAGCTCAACAGATTATGCACATAACAGGGTTCCAACGAGGCAGCTACCCTATGAGGTATCTGGGAGTACCTTTAGCCCCTACTAAATGGAGCAAACAGGCTTGCCATATCTTGGTTGAGATGATTACTGCGCGAATTAGATGCTGGTCTACGAGAAACTTGTCATGTGCAGATAGATTATGCCTTATCAATTCTGTGTTGTTGGGTACGCATGGTTTTTGGGGTTCTATTTTCTTATTGCCAGCAGCTGTTTCAAGGGAGGTTGATCAGGTATGTAGGTCTTTTCTGTGGGGGAGGAAAAGTCATGGTAAATGTGTTCCTTCGATTCAATGGGATAAAGTGTGATTGCCAAAGAAATGTGGAGGGCTCAATCTGCGAGACTGCCAGTCATGGAATTTGGCCTTAGCTGGTAAAGTCATGGAATTTGGCCTTAGCTGGTAAACAGATCTGGGAGATCACTTGGAAGACTGATACTTTGTAGATTAAATGGATCCATGTGATCTATCTGAAGGGAACTCACTTTTGGCAGTTTACACCTGCTTTAGATTCGTGTTGGCATTGGAAGAAGATAAATAGAATCAAGAGCAGATTTGAGACATGGTATAGGGGGACTGCTGGTCTTTTTGAAAGTATACAATACGGTCGGGGTATGACTGGATTAAAGGAATAGCTCATTTATTTCCAATATGTAATGTTGTCTGGAATAGATATAATATACCTAAACTTTCCTTCATTTTTTGGCTGATTGCATATAAGAGTCTGTTAACGAAAGATAGGATGCTCAGGTAGGGGTTGACCATTACTGACAAGGTATTATCTGTGTGGAGAGGAGGAGGAATCATTAGAACACTTGTTTGTGAATTGCAGTTTTAGCAAGTCCTTGACGCAGCTGCTGAATACGTGGCTAAACACCAGTTTAGATTTCTGCTCATGGGAGGACTGTTGTGAATGGTTGCTGAGTACAGGCAGGAGGAAAAAGCCTCACCAATGGATTCTGTTAGCATGTTATGTTTCTATGCTGTATAATATCTGGCATGAGAGAAACAGGAGGATGCATGATGTGGGATCATTGAATGAGGAGCAGATATTCCATTCCATGGCCAGGGAGATGAAGAATAGAATTAGCAAGGTGTGCCGAGTGAAAGGGCCAGCTGATTTGGACATTTACAATCGGGTGTGCTACTCTGTTTAGCTGATAGGTTTAGCTATTTGTGGTGATGTATATATAAAGACTGTGCAATTGGTAACGAATATTTCATTCTACCAAAAAAAATATCTGAAGATAACAAATCGGCCGATGCTTGGGATGGTGGGGAACGTCCCTCGCCATCGACTCCAAGGGTTTTGGCAAGATTGTGAGCAGCATCATTACAATTGCGTCTAACTAATCTAAACAATATATGGTCAAAGTCTCGGGCGAACTCCAAGCAATCCTTAAGAATACACACCGTCAGTGAAGAGTCAGAGGTATGTTGTTGGAGCTTAGAAACAATCGCAGCAGCACAGTCACCCTCGAGCTCTATAGTATGCCACCTATTCATATGTGCTACTACTAATGCCCATCTCGCTCCCATACCCTCAATAACCTCAGGATCAAAAACTCCCGAATAGAACTTCGTCCACCAACCAAGGCAAGCTCCCTCACTATTCCGTGCAATCATCCCGAACGAACCACCATGTCACGATTTATGTATCGCTCCATCAAAGTTAAGCTTTATGATACCTCGATTGGGACAACGCCATAAAGTTGGGCCATCACCAGCTTGAACCCCCGGTTCCTCAGGATCTAGGCTAGGACTCATGATCCCCTCATGCGCCATCGAGGCCACACTCCTTGGTTGGACCAAGTGATTTTCCATAACCCACTGATTTCGAGCAGATCAAATTCGGATGGGCTCAACTGTGCATGGAGACTCAACAACCACTCAAACGCTGAGATCGTCCACTTGCGAAGCAAGCTAGAAGGGAAGCCCATAACTTTCCTAACCTCATTCGCAGCTGGGCACTCCGTAAAGATATGTTGATCATCCTCCCGGGGGGCTCCACACTTTCGACACCATAGCTGATGAAAGCATTTCGATCAACGAGGTTCGCAGCCGTCGGAAGCGCTTTTACGCACATACGCCAAGCGAACACTTTAACTTTTGGGAGAACCTTCGTATTTAAGAGGAATCTCGACGAGTGTTGGATTGTGCTCGAACTGGCCCGACCTCGCTGAATAATATCCCGTGACACATAATATGCCGATTTAACTGTGAAGGAGCCATGTCTCGTGTAGTGCCAAATCAACTTGTCCAATGAATTCGTCATACTCAAGGGACATCCAAAGATCACGTCCACATCTACAGGTAGAAAAATGGACTTAATGAAAGAGTCAGCCCAATCTCATATCCGTGGGGATCGAAGATCAGCAACAGTCAAGTGTTGGAATTGCGCATGGATCGGGCTTACGACTTTAAACGACCAAGGCCGCGACAACCAGGGATCGCTCTCTCTTCCACTCCCAAGCTGCCATTGGATCCCCGCACGGATGATATATCTCGCCGAATGTATAGCTCGCCAGGTTGCAAATGGTTTTGATCCAATACCTGCATCCATGATGGTCCCGTTAGGGAACTTCCTCGCGTTTAGAACCCAACCAATGGGGCTAGCCGGCTTGGATAACAATCTCCATGCCTATTTAGCAAGAAGGGCTGTGTTAAATAATTTTATGTCACGAAAGCCCATACCTCCCTCAGATTTCGGCATGCACATCTTCTCCCAAGAGACCCAATGGAGCTTGTGCTTATTGATCGAGCGCATTGAGTAATAAATTAAAACGAATATCGCAAATTATCCTACGCTCAACAAGCAAGTGTACCTATCGAAAGAGTATAGACGTAGAAAGTATTCGAGTATCGAATCCCAAGGAACTGTAATTTGAAAAATTCACGTTTAGTATTCTAGTAGAAAGTTGATATTTTTTTTCTTTGGAAAATATAAAAAACACAATAAACATTTAAATAAAAGCCTAAAAAAAAATAAACGCGACGACTTAAAAAAAACGTATTTGAGACTTCGAATCCCCCTAACTCGATCGAAAGACAAACAAGTTATATATTTTAGCTAATTATTAGACCGTGAGGTCCTATGGTATGTATACAAGTTTCTATGATTGGGCGAAACTACGTTTACTCGCTTCGACTCGTAACAACTAATCAACGTCTTGAATAGCTGGGCAAGCTTCCCTAACTACGCTATCGCAAACCGCATAAAAACACGATGAATTCCGTTATTAGAGTTGACTCTAACCCGCCGGGGTAGTTCACCCTATCTCTAGTGATGAGTTTATTCCGATCGTTTACGAGTGGTCTAATCGGTAGCCCCTCTCTCGAGCGTAGCGTATGATTTCCCGACAATTATTTCGACCACATAGACATAATCAAAATAATAACATAAATCGTAACCGAGTCATAATAAAAGCATATAAATATTACGTTCAACATAAGTACGATCTCGCTAGGGTTCATCTAATCTCAAATATTATGGGATTTAGCCACTCATATGAAACATTAACACAACGAGGAGCATAAATAACAAAGAGGAAAACACGTTTCTTCCCTGAATTTTGGCTCCGCGGTTAATCCTTCATTGAGGAGTTTTACCGAACAAGTGGTGGGCGTCTCAGCTTTTCCTTTCCTTGCCCTTCTTTGCACTGCCCGTTCGCTTATCCTCCTAAGCCCGCAACCCATCACAGCCGCAGCAGCCCACGAGTCAGCTTGCTACATTCGTCTGTCAGGCTCAGATCAGCCCTTCGTCAGTCCCCGTACACCAGGCTCGTAGCTGTTGCTTACACGCACCCGCTCACAGCTCAAGCAGTAGCAGCTCCTCGCCTTCGCGTCACAGTCCACGGATCAGCCCTGACGCGCTGCCCTCGCCGAACAGTCGCAACTTTCTTTACACCCCCAAGCTTGCTCTTCACGTTGATCCACAACCCCCCTTTTTGCTCTTAACGTCATCCCTTATTTAAATATGGTAGAGGGGAGATCTTCCATTGGCTGCTCAAGAACGGCCTGAAATATTTTAAGTCTTAAAATCAGATTCTCTCAAATCTTAGCATTGATATCGGCGATGTGGGTGTTGGAATCGATGGTTCCATCCCATGCGTGCTTGTGTATGTGTATTATAACATAGATGGGCTTGGGATTTTATTGGGCTTGGAACTCATGTGCTGAATTATATTTTTCGGTCCAATCGTTTTTGGGTCGATATTTGGTTCGACGGTTCCTCAAATTAATTCAAGTCCGAATATTCCCGGTTGTAGTTCTTTTTCCCAATATATGTCAAAATCAAATATAAACATATACGTATGATATTCGAGGAAAATTCAAATAAATAACAACCGATATTATACTTTTACGGGGTATAAAACACGATATAAATTTCATTTCATCACTTATTAGAGGAACTCCACCAAAAGCGTGAGATCATGCGTTGAATATCCCGGATTAATGATTCCGGCAACTGGAACACGCTCATCTCCCTTCCC
This sequence comes from Craterostigma plantagineum, assembly GCA_027422505.1. Lineage (NCBI taxonomy): Eukaryota > Viridiplantae > Streptophyta > Magnoliopsida > Lamiales > Linderniaceae > Craterostigma > Craterostigma plantagineum. Next base: position 6,438,881 of record JAPQWV010000013.1, on the reverse strand, counting down.
GCCTGTGATAGCATCTTAACGGATCATCCCTACACTCGTTTCCATATCCGATTGCGTATATGGTTGGAAACCTCCTTCTTGCTTCTCCCCAAACCTGACGGCAGCCCAAGATATAAATCATGACGAGTGTCCTGGTTTATACTCAGGTTTGCACAACATAGGGTTCTATTAAGCTCATCAACGTTCGGGGAGAAAGCCGCTGAAGACTTCAAGAAATTGACTGTTTGGCCTGACGCTCGTTCATAAGTTTCCAAGATGTCACGTAACCTGCATACTCTCCCCATTTGCTCGCGTAAATATAAGCGTGTCGTTAGCGAAAAGAAGATGTGATATTACAGGAGCCCCTCGACACAACGCTATCCCTTGTAGCCCCCGATTTATTTCAGACTCCTTTAACAAGCTGGTAAATGCTTCCGCACAAAAAGAAATAAATAGGGAGATAACGGCACCTTCGCGTAGGCCCCTTTCGGGAACAATGCGGCCAAAGCAACGGCCGTTAACCACGAAAGAATAATCGAATGAGGAAACACAAAGCATTACGAGGTTAATAAAGGAAACGTGAAAACCCAACTTATACAGTACTCTTTTTAGAAAAGACCATTCCACCCTGTCGTATGGTTTACTCATATCCAGTTTGAGGGAACAAAAACCCTCTCGCCCTGTCTTCCTTTGTCTCATCGCATGGTTAGTTTCAAAAAAGAAAAATATTATCTGTAATTAACCGATGCGGTATGAAACCGGATTCGGTGGGAGAAATAATATGGTCCATAAACTGTTTTAGTCTATTTGTAATGCATTTGGATGTTATACGATAAATGATACACAAGCTAATAGGGCGGAAATGGGTAAAATTTTCGGGGTTTTCACGTTTGGTTGGGGATAAGCACTATGTGGGTTTCATGAAATTCCGGTGAAGAGATGCCCTTATTCAGAAAGTCAAGTATTAAGCGAGATATTTCCTCACCAACAATGTCCCAATACTTTTGAAAAAATATTGGTGAGAAACCATCGGGACCAGGGGATTTATACGGGAACATACCAGAGAGGGCTGCTTGGATGTTTGCTGTAGTATATGGCTGGAGAAGCGCCTCATTCATGTCCTCCGTAACGCGTGGCTCAATCGCTTGAATAGCTAAATCAATATCCGATGTCGATGGAACTTGAAAATGAAAAAGAGCACGGAAATACCCAGCAACCACATTTTCAATATCATCATTGCTTTCGCATCACTCCCCACTTTCATTCCGAATTCTCCGAATTTGATTTGTTCGTTGTCTTGTCGAAGCAGCTCGATGAAAGTACCCCATATTCCGATCACCCTTTCTTAACCACTCGCTCTTGCTCCATTGACGCCAATGGAGTTCTTCCTGCTTAAGGGCTTTTTTAAGCTCAGTGTGCAACTTTGATTCTTTCACCCTCGACTCATCTGTGATTGGGAGTTGAGCAACACGAAGGAGCTCCTTTGCAACGCTGTCCTTTCGACCTCGTGATTGTGTATAGTGCATGCTGCTCCACTCAGATAGTCTTGAACGGCTGAGTTGTAGGAGTTCCCAAGATCGACCTGTCTTCGTCATCTTTGTCTTCGTTGCTAGCAATCCCGAACAATTTGCTTGCACTCCTCTTCAAGTAGCCACTTTGCTTCAAATATGAACCTGCACGATTTGGGTAAAGGTCGGGATATACAGGGGTTTAACTCCACGACCAAGGCACAATGATCAGACGAAAAGGTGGAGATATGTCGAGCAACTGAGTTCGGCAAAGTGTTAATCCAATCCGCCGAGGCACAAGCCCGATCGACGTTCATAAATAGTGTTGGGAGCTAGTATGCGATCCGACCAAGTGAAACGCTGCCCCACGTACCCCAAATCGGAGAGCCCACACTTTAGTAAACACTCGCGAAAATCTAAAAGTTGTCGTGTTGGACGAGGTCGCCCCTCAATTTTTTCCCCTAGGTCTAGAATTTCGTTGAAGTCACCAAAACAGAGCCAATTTTGATTTCCTTGATCACCTAGCCTTGAAAGAAGCTTCCAACTATTCTTGCGTAGGACCGTACATGGATCTCCATGGAAACGTTAGCCGCTACCAGGCGTTAGAGCCCCTGCTCTTAATCGAAATGTCAATGTGATAGTTCGAGTATGACCGAAGAGAAACACCTAGATCCTGTTCCTACATCATTATTAAACCCCCCGTCCTGCCTTCCACCTCAATACATAGGCCATGCATATTCAACTTGCATTTCACGAATTCGAACCTTCCCTTACCGCATTTTGTTTCAATAAGGAAAATCATGCCCCGACGATAATAACGGACGAGCTTTTCCAGCTCATGAATTGTAGCGGCTCCTCCCAAGCCCCTACAGTTCCAGCTTAAGAGATTTATTCCTCCCGGCAGGGCAGTCCTACAACCTCCGCCGATGTATTCGATGTGTCCATAAGATCCACGGAGGAAAGCATGAGCCTTTGTGATGATGTACTAGCCTTAGCGGGATCGCCTTTTCTCTTTCTGGAAAGTGGGCCCTTCAAACAGATAGTTGGTTGAGAATTTTGCGAACGAGCGAGAACCTTCAGGCGTTTCCGATTGGTTCCTACACATCCACCGTCTACCGGTTCCTTCTTAACGGAAGCGAGTGGTACCACATGTGGCGTAGAAGACGTATTGGTATCAGCTGATAGGGAAGTGCATGGAAGAACCTGATTCGTAGCGCTGAATAATTGTCCGAACTAGGCTAGACGGTTTATAGTCCGGTATGAGGTTAGTAAGATTCTGTGCATTTGCGTTTTTTGCTTGTGACATGGGACGAGAGTCGATATGAATGGGGTTACAAAATGTTCCAGAAGATGGGGTTGGAGGATTCTTCGGGTGGTGTGGAACTGAATGGGTAGGTTTGGGGGAATGTAAGTACTTGAGTTAGTATTAAGGAGATCAGTTGGGCGATGGTTGTGGTTGGGGTTTGGAACGGTAGGTGCACTTAAGTTGGAGACATTATGGTTAGAATCTGAGAGATAAGGTGTGGTAGGGTTAGGATTAGAGTGTGGGGTTACTATTGGTGATTCGCGGGTACATTCGTTCGGCAGCATGGAAATATTTTTTGAGTGGGTAGGCTGCAGGAATACGGAATCAGTTGCTTGGGTATTGCGGTTATGTTGCTGAGTACGGTTGGTGGAAAATGGATGTAGGATCAAGGGGTGTTGGGTCCGTTAGGGTTTCCTTAGTTAGCTTTGTAGGAGAGAGGGTCGGGTGAGAGAGGCTGGTTTTCGTGTAACTAATTCCAATGTTCAAGGAGGGATTTGTGCTGTACTTACTGTCTTGATTTGGATGAGGTGTATTGTAGGAGCTGATTGAGGGAGAATAATGATAAACGGGTGGCTGATTTGGAGGGTTTGGTTATGAGGGTCTGGAAAAGAAAAGGAGACATTTGGGGCTACAATGGCGTCGTGATTCATGGGCTCGGTTTCCAACAGGTTCTCTCAGTTACCCACGCCGGAATCTGGCCGGGAACGTGGCTGAGGCGGTGATCTCCGACGAGCAATATCAGACAAGCTGGAACCTTTAATCTTGTCCATCGAGGCAACATACCGCGAAGCTCTTAACGAGGTTTCATATGGGAGATTATCATCAGGGTCTATGAAGCCATCTTCGAACTTTTCACATGTAGAGGAGGTATGATCTAGGAGCCCGCATAGGTAACAGAAGTTCGGGAGATGCTCATACTTAAACTTGATAAGGAATTCACCCTGAACTTCCACCATGCTTCATCACTCTTCGCAGTGGCTTTGCAATATTAATACAACATCTGATCCGAACATAAGGCAATCCCTGAAGTGCCTTATTGTTATCGTACTTGATGAATTCACCCAAATTACCCCCAACATGTGCTAAGATCTTATCCGTATGAGCCCAGAAAGGTAGATTATGCGTTGTGCCGAAGAACTCGCACGTATCACTCCACCTTACCTGGATCAGTATCCCCGTCCAACATTAAGCACCACGAGTTGCTTCTCAAAAGCCCATGGAGAGGAATTTAAAACCCGGAGATGATCCACCTTGTGGTTAAAAAGAACGAGGAAACGGAGATCATCAATTTTGCGCATTTCTAGCCCTTTAACAGTACTAAACGCCGTTGTGAGTGTTTTCTTCATTGCCTCAAAATTATACGTCTTCCTAGAGAGGATGCGTTCGACTGCTGCAAACGTTTCATGATTCTGACGTGACAGATTGCCCACATCCAAGATCTGAACCCCCCCTCAATTCCTCCTCCGTTAGGCCAATATTCGTCAAGTCCATCGTTGATATAGCTATTCAATGATCAGCTTCGGCAGAAACGATGGATCTGAAATATGGCGGCCCCAGCAATACTACAAAGACAGACGACAAACAAAACAAAAAAGAGAGAGCGACAGAGTGAAGAGTTCGAAGATAGTGACAGAAGTAAGAAGCGATATTGGATGTGCTGTTAAGCGATAGGGGTGAAGGGCACCCGATTCGAGAGGAGAAGAGATATCGACAGAGCGAGATTGCTGGCGAGATTGCTATCGACATGGCTTCTGATCTATTCCAAATTGGAGTATGAGTATGGTGGGTGTAGTATAAAAAAACCCTCACGGAGAGGGAAAAGACACTCAGTTAGAGAGGAAGGTGCCGCTCATGGAGAGGGAAAAGTTATTTTCGAAATACCGAGTGTCTTAAGTCATGTGTTAGCTATGAGAAGTTACAAGGTTGGCCCACCTAAAATTATTTGTCCTTTGTGTTAGCTATGGGAGCAGTCGTCCTGAGAGTTTTAAGTCATGTGGCTCAAGCTTTTGTCCCATCAGCTCTTTATATATGTGTAAATATATTTTTGTTATTAATTTTATTATTTCTCGATTAAATTTGAAATAATATTTGAAGTCTAATTTGTGAAGTTGTAAAATTTGTGGCTACTATTGAATTTTATAAAAATTGGCGAGGAAGTGAATATTACAAATATAGTCTTTTGAGTATGAGAATGAGCTTAACGGTTGGAGAAGAATTACTGCATTTTGAGTTTGGGGATGAGTTTGAGTTTGATAATGTGTTTCTCGGTTGGAGATGATCTAAGTAGGTATTAGCGGGTACGTTACACGAGTGTAATGTGTTAATCTAAGTTTTAGTGAATCTTTCCTTGCGAGGAAGAAGGGAAGACGTAGGAGTTGTGACTCCGAACTTCCATAAGCAAATCGAGTGTCCCATCGCATTTTTTACATATCTAGCATGTGCATTGTTGAAGCGAGTGTTCGCTAAAATGCTTCAATCAATTGCACAGTTTTGAAATGTTGTTAAAGACCTTCAAACCGATTTTAAGAGAATTAAGTCGATATTTTTCGGTTGGTTTAAAACTTAAACTCGCTTAATCTCTCTATGTTTAAATATTTTCAAGAATCCAGTTATTACAACTCAAGTATTTTTAAAAGTTTTAAAAGTATTTATCCACCCCTCTAAAGAGATCCTACCATAACATGACAATGAATTTATTATACTAGTAATTAAGCACATTGGAGTGTGCAAAAATACTAATTTATGACTTAGAAATTAACAATAAGCATTACAAGAAAATAACGACTGTAGTTATCAATGGGATAATTGCTAATGAAATCTTGAGGCTCTGCTTAGAGGCTAAACTGCTTGGAACTCCATCGATAACTGTTGAAGGGCTCGCTGCTACTGTACCATCTGTAAAATCATAATTAGGAAATTAGTAATAGTCATTATGAAATATATATATGTATACATACATATAAGTTTGCGATTTTTGAAAAAGAAGATATTATATGATCTGATTTCATTAACCGAACCTGATGAAGGAGCTTCGTCTTCACTTGGTGAAACAGCTGCGACTGGTACACCAATGGCTACACATAGTTCAAATTATACAATATTTTAATTCATTTTTCTCCTACATCTGTAAGATATAAATATATAACTAGTGCGAGACAAATGCATTAATACTGCAGTAAATGGCGCATATTTTCAGAATTTAAATTGCGCATATGATGGCTATAAGGTATGCACGACAGCAAATCATTCTAAAATAATAATAAACTATCATTTGAATATCTCATCATGCAATAAAATATAACAAATCTGATTTATCTCATAATACTTGTTTGAGACATGATAAATCACATGTGTTGTTTTATTCAGATTAGAATCAAATTTGGCCCCGTTACTCACGGTTTGCATACTCCCACTGTACTTTATTTTAAATAATATTCCATAAGTTAAATAATTAGATTTAAAAAAAAAAGCCCAAGATTTCTTAAATTTTTAAGTAATGAATCACCAAGAAGGGGAAGAAAACCTTATAAATTGCACAAATTAAAAAGAATAATGAAAATTATTCACACACACAGACACATACCTGCGCATAAGCTGACCGGCGGCGTAGTGACGTTACAAACGCCGGGCAATTTGAGAGCTCTGTTAACATCCACGGTAATTCCGACCCGACCCGGGTCTCCAAGCAGCTGACACAGGCAAATGGGCTGCGTATTTACCAGATTGGCCAGCCCGGGGCAGCATCCCCGGTCGGGTTTCGTCAGGTTGCTGCCGCCTTCAACGTAGGTCAAACAGTCCGAGAGGTTTAGGAGGTATGTGAAGCAATCGAGCGATGGTGGCTCCGCCGCCGGAGCCGGAGAGAATGCCGGCGGGGCTTGGCCGTAGAGGCATGGGAGCTCCGCCGTGAGTAGTGCGGCGGCGACGGAGGCGAGGAAGAGGAGGCTGTGGTTGGTGGTGGTGTTCTTGGGATGGTACATGCTTTGGTGTGTGTTTCTTGGGATGTGTGTTTTTACTTTTAAATGTGTAATGGATTATGTATAAATTTCTCTGACAGGGGTATTGATATGAATCCACATATATTTATAGGGTAATTGTAATTATTATCTTTGAAGTATGTGCTGTGAATGATAAGAAATCAATTTCAAAATACAAATATATATATTTCAAAAATCTAACGGCACTTACATAGTTCTCACACATGTTCTTTGTCGCGATGGAATAAATATATAAACAAAATAAATAAATGCTCAATTTGTATATGTCACTATTTAAATATATATGTGAATTTGATGTATGAGATTCAACACATAAATACCTATCAATAAACTTAAAAGTCAAATCAGTACCTTGTCAGAGTTATTTTATACTGAGGTACCCATTTGAAACATTTATTGCTCATAGGTACCAAACTGACCATTATACCCTTGCTAAAACAGCTTTATTACATCATTTACCTGGATTTCTTATTTCAGCTTATGATCGCTCTTACAAAAAATTCACACACCAGAGGAAACCGAAATCGCGCGACCTTCTTCCCGAAATCGACCCATGTTTGTTTTGCTTCAAATTCCTCGTCGTTGGGTTCTCACTTCCTCGTGGTTTTCGCCTTCTGAAATCGACATTCTTCCCAAAAGGTATGTCCTTCGCCTTCTGAAATCGTCGTGGTATTTTGTCTTGGTGGGTTTTCGCTTACTTTGTGGAGAATCAATAGGCTTGTATCTAGTTTGGCTTTGCCATTAGTTGTTGGGCACGGAAATCGTCGTGGTTTTTTGACGAATTATTGGGCACGGAAGTATGAGAGTCTATGTAAGAAGACCGTTGATCCAGAGTTTAACCGGCCCCAATCTGGCGACGTAAACTGTTTGGAGATTTTGTTGTTTAAGTTCAGTTATTTGACTTGGGGATAAGACTATTTAGAGACTGTGTTGTTTATATTCGTTAAGTTATTTGTCTTGGGGATAAGACTGTTTGGAGACTCAATGATGTCGTTTGTTGTGTAGTTCTATGAGACTTTGTTTGTGTGCTATGCAGTACCATATGTTTTTATATTAGCGTACCTTATCTTTTACATACAGAGTACCATAATATGCAGGTTTCTCGTACCATTATGTATATATATAATGTACCATAACCAGATTATATGAAGTACCTTATCTTTTGTATAGCGGTGAATGAGTTTTGGACGCCGAGATAAAGCAAACGGTTGCGAGTCCGATGCGTTCGTCGATTGTTAACTTATTTTGCGTTGGGGACGAAACTGTTTGGCGACCTTTGGTTGTTTATGTTGGTTTTTCTTTTGTGCATGGACGGTCAGTGATGTGCTGTGTTGTGTAGTTTTCTGTGTTGTGTGGTTCTATGCAGTACCATATATTTTTATATGACCGTATCTTATCTTTTACCTACAGCGTACCATAATATACATGTTAACTGTACCATAAGCATAGCAAAACAGAACTTGTGAAGTACCTAAACCCTAAACGATATTACCGAACCATATCTTTTACATACAGAGTACCATAATATGCAGGTTAACCGTACCATTATAGAAATATATGGCGACCACAATATTAGTGTTAACTGTACCATTATTAAGAATAGTAAAACAGAACTTGTGAAGTACCTAAACCCTAAACGATATTACCGTGCCATATCTTTTACATACAGAGTACCATAATATGCAGGTTAATCGTACCATTATGTAAATATATAGCGTACCATAAACACAAGATATGAAGTACCTTGTCTTTCGTATTACCGTACCATATTGTTTACATACAGAGTACCGTAATATGCAGGTTAACCGTACCATTATGTAAATATATACCGTACCTTATATATCGCACATGAAGTAGCTTATCTGTTGTACTTAAGGTACACATATATAGTATCGTAACATGTAGGTTTACCGTTTCCATACGTATACATATACGGTAACCCAAATATGCAAGTATATCGTACCATTTGTTATACAATCAAAAAATAAATAAATTCCTAAGGGAATCGCTGTAACAACCCGTCCCATACCAGGTGTCACTATAGCATCGGTCCCTACTGGGACCAGTGGAGTTGGGCCCACCACACTCCGACTGATAGTCTGGCCCCACTGTACCACCATTTAACCTTTTAGCGTGCTTCGTGCACTCGCTCACACGCACCCTGAGAAACTTCCCAGGGGGTCACCCATCCCTAGATTGCCCCAAGTCAAGCACGCTTAACTTCGGAGTTTCTATAGATGGACTCCCGAAAAGGTAGGTCGACCTTGGTGATATGAGTAGTACTATCAATCCTTTTATACGATTCTTAGTCTGACACGCCCATACATTGTCAGTCTCAGGATCCCCTCTCATTCTGGTGTTCGATCGGTTCGTCCATGTACCCCTTCGCCTAGAAGCCTGCCAGGAGCCGCTCATTGTCCGTGCACCCTGGCACCTGCGATCACTCCCCGCCCTCTTCGGCCCCGGGCGTCACATGCCCACCAGCTTCCGCCTGGTTCGTCCCCGAACCAGCACCGTACTGCGAGAGGTTGTGCTCTGATACCACCTGTAACAACCCGTCCCATACCAGGTGTCACTATAGCATCGGTCCCTACCGGGACCAGTGGGGTTGGGCCCACCACACTCCGACTGATAGTCTGGCCACACTGTACCACCATTTAACCTTTTAGCGTGCTTCGTGCACTCGCTCACACGCACCCTGAGAAACTTCCCAGGGGGTCACCCATCTCTAGATTGCCCCAAGTCAAGCACGCTTAACTTCGGAGTTTCTATAGATGGACTCCCGAAAAGGTAGGTCGACCTTGGTGATATGAGTAGTACTATCAATCCTTTTATACGATTTTTAGCCTGACACGTCCATACATTGTCAGTCTCAGGATCCCCTCTCATTCTGGTGTTCGATCGGTTCGTCCATGTACCCCTTCGCCTAAAAGCCTGCCAGGAGCCGCTCATTGTCCGTGCACCCTGGCACCGGCGATCACTCCCCGCCCTCTTCGACCCCGGGCGTCACAATCACGTTGTCCTACGTGATTTCGACACTACCTAACAATATGAAATGAAAGAAAAAAATATATGAAATCCTAATGCACCGAATTTGCACATGTAGGACTCGTCAAATTATTCAAATTATGTTATAGATGTTCATGCTTCTATCCTTATATTCTAATGAATCTTGGAATTCTAAGGTTTAATTCATGCGTTCAGGGCCTAATGCATATAATTTTGATCTGAAACGTAATTCGTACGACAACGAAAATTACTAACCCTAATATGACGTATCATATATTTAAGGGACGCTGTACCTTACATAGATATGTAGGGGTATCTTTACATTTGTGTTAAGCGTACCAACTCAGACACGGTTGTAGTACCCAAAATTACATATGACATGAAACATTTTATGAAAGCCAACGACCTGTCAGATGAGCTGTCTTTTTTGATTTAATACCTAGTATGTCAGAAATCTGTCACTCGTGACAGAAAAAACGTCAGAAGTCTGTCCAGTCATGACAGAAAAACGTCATAAATGTTGCAGACATGACAGAAAAAAGTCAGAAATTGTCTATTCCTTTCTCCACATCAACATCGGGTATGCTTTGTTTCTGACGAAATATAGCCAACTATTAAATTTGAAGTTACTTTAATTTATACGGTACCTATTTCACTTACCATACAGTACCCTATTTTGTATGTTTAGGCGTACCTCATGGGCCTATGTTACGATACCAAACTTGCTCATATTAACGTACCAATTTGGCATATATTACAGTACCAAAGTTGGCTTATATTAGTACTATGTTGACATATCTTACGGTGCCTAACTGGTATATATTACAAGTACCAAATTTGCATATACTACAGTATCACTGGCATATATTACAGTACCAAACTGGCATAAGTTACATTACCAAATATCCATATATTACAGTACGAAATGTGCATATATAAGGTACCAAACTGTCATATATTACAGTACCAAATTTGCATATAGTACGGTACCACATTTGCATATTATTACGGTACTACATTTGCATATTTACGGTATCAAACTCGTATATGTTACAACCCCGAATTTGCATACATTACGGTACCAAATTTGCATATCTATGGTACCAAACTTGGCATATATTACAGTACCATGTTAGCATATGTTACAGTACCAAATGAGCGTATATTACAGTAGCAAATTTGCATACATTACGGTACCATGTTCGCATATATTACGGTACCAAACTGCCATATATTATAGTGCTAACTTTGCATACATTACGGTACCACGTTCGCATATATTACGGTACCAAATTTACATATATTACAGTACCGAATTGGCATATTAGGGTACCATGTTCGCATATAACGAAATTTGCATATATTATAGTAGCAAATTGGCATATATTACGGTACCATGTTCACATATATGACGGTACCAAACTGGCATATATTACAGTATCATTTGTGCATATATTAGGTACCATGTTCGCATATGTTACGGTACCAAATTTGCATATGTTACAATACCAAATTTGCATATATTACAATACCATGTTGGCATATATTACAGTAACAAATTCGTATATATTACGGTACCAAATTTGCATATGTCACAGTACCAAATTTGCATATATTACAGTACCATGTTGGCATATATTACGGTACCAAATATGTCACAGTACCAAATTTGCATATATTACAGTACCAAATTGGCATAAATTAGGGTACCATGTTGGCATATATTATGGTACCATGTTCGCATACATTACAGTACCAAACTGGCATGTCGGGAATCGATATTCGACCACTTTCTTTAGAGGGATACATATATATCGATAAGCGTCGTTTCTTCATGATTAATAGTAAGGAAGACTCCCTTTTATACTCACACATTGCAAATAACGTTCCGCCACAACCGAATTTGCAGATGCCATATTTTCAGATGATATGGCAACCTTTACAAATGGTACATTGTATAGTTTAGATTGGTACTGCATAACAGGACATTTTGGTAACGTATAGACAGATTACTTGGTACGTAATATAAATACACAAAGATACTGCATAACATAAATGTCCAATGCATAATATATTTAGGTACGGTAAAACAACAAACAATGTACGTAATATACATAACAAATGGTACGTCGTAACAGTTCTAAAAAAATCCGAAATCTCGATGGATTAACCTCAATAACAACCAAATCCTAACATTTCACCCTTACATCGAGCTGTTGGAGCGCATTGAGCTCCCGAATTTGGGCTAAACCTTGAACAAACGCGTGAAATCGATTAACCAAACCCTTTGCAAAAGAAAAGCTTACCTGACTAAATCAAGACCCAAAATCGAGAACCCAACTTTCAAGAGGCTCGTCGATCGTTGTCCGGCGCCGGAACGAGCGGAAGGAGGTGGTCGGCAAGACGAAAATTCGTCGACGGTGGTGGAGCTCGAATTTTGCAGACAAAAAAAAAACTGAGAAGAGAAAAGAATAAGGGTATTTTGGTAATCTTAGGTGATTAGGTACCTAAGTGTAAAATTTTTATCCAAATGGATACCTAGCTATAAAATATATCTGACAAGGGACTGAAGTGGCTGTTTAGTTTTCTATTAGGTATTTATGTGTAGATTCCCGTTGATATATCTCATTTTATTGGGCATTTGGATTGTATTCCTTCGGCTGGAAAAGGAATACATGCATGGGTTTTCGTATAAAAGAAAAAGTTAATTCACACTGACGTTTAACTCTGTTATTTTCTTTTTTTGTATGGAGACAGTTGAGCCAAATCCCCCCATATGTATCATTTTGGGTAGAAAAATTATCTGTGTGTAAAATTTTAAATTTTCAAATATGAGATATTGCATATCCATGATGTTGAGGTTTTTCTCGATTCTAGATTCTTCCATGTTAATTTCTCCCATTCTTATATTTTCGGAGAAAGATTTTGGAATGAATTTCGTTGTGGTTAAAATTCTCGACATCTTTACCTACATAAATGGTAGTTTTTAACAAATTCTTCATTTAAAATTCGATTAAAAGAAGGGTTAATTACGAGTCAGGCCCTAATAATATTCTCAATTAGTGTTCAGGCCCCAATCAAATTCCATTTAGTATGAAGGACCTGCTTTTCAAAATTCTTAGAGAAAAATACCCAAACTACGCGATATGACATATTTACCCCTAACAGATGCAAAAATTACAAACTTTTGCCATCATCTTCTCCAACGAGCGAGCTAATCTTCAAGCTCGATTTCCACCTATAATCTCGACATTCGTGAGCAGACGAGGTCCGACCCTGACCCATCGTCGTAGTAGAGCTCGAAGGAGGCCACAGGCGAGGCGACAGGCTGCCAGAGCTTAACTTAATTTTTTTGTTTTTCCAAATCACTTGGTGACGTATGACACATCTCTTCTAGTAAATAACAAATCGTCACACAAAAATACCACATCTTACATTAGAAATAACGATCCATATATTGTTAATAACACAGTCTGTATACAACCCATAGATCGGGAGAAAAAGAACGAAATCACAAAACGACACTAAAAATAGATGAAAACTGCATAAATCACGTCGTTATTGACTCAATAAGGTAAAATAGACCTCAATTTCTCATGGGTACCTCGATTTATACCGATTAGTTGCAAGAAACGGATATTATATTTTCCCTAAATCGTGTAAAAAAGAAATACTTATAACATAAAAAAAATAACAAATATCTTATGGTTAATAACTGATATTGACTTAGAAGTAGCACGTCGCTGAAAGGTAATAACGCATTGTCTGTCGTAATTAACACATTCTGTATACAACCAATGGATCGGGAGAAAAAGAACGAAAATCACAAACGACACTAATAAACAGATGAAAACTGCATAAATCACGTCGTTATTGACTCAATAAGATAAAATAGACCTCAATTTCTCATGGGTACCTCGAATTTATACCGTTTAGTTGCAAGAAACGAATATTATATTTTCCCTAAATTGTGTAAATAATAAATACTTATAACATAGCAAAAAATAACAAATGTCTTATGGTTAGTAACAAACTTTGACTTAGAAGTAACACGTCACTGAAAGGTAATAACAAATTGTTTGTCGTAAATAACACAGTCTGTATACAAGTAATGGATCGAGGAATAAAACGAAAATCACAAACGACACTAAAAAACAAGATGAAAAGTGCATTAATCATGTCGTCATTGACTCAATAAGGTAAAATAGACCTCAATTTCGCATGGGTACCTCGAATTTATATCGATTAGTTGCAAGAAACGTATATTATATTTTCCCTAAATCGTGTAAAAAAGAAATACTTATAACATAGCAAACAATAACAAATGTCTTATGGTTAATAACAAATTTTGACTTAGAAGTAACACGTCACTGAAAGGTAATAACGCATTGTTTGTCGTAAATAACACAGTCTGTATACAAGTAATGGATCGAAAGGAATAAAACGAAAATCACAAACGACACTAAAAACAGATGGAAAACTGCATAAATCTCATTGTTTGTGACTAAATAAAGTTTTCCCGTCCTCAATTTCAGATGGGTCTTACTAATAAAGACGAATTTTTTATGTATCGAATGAATTCGTGCTTCCACCCCCAAATCAAAAATTTCGTCCAGAAATCGATTCAATATCAACTTTAACGGCCGAACAAGGTAAAAGCGACTGAATAAGATAAAATCGAATCAAACGAGTCTTAATATTAAAAGAAAAATAAGTCGGTAACCATGAAATTGAGAAATTTTAGCTTTCTCTAAGACTAAAACGTTTTTTTAAGTGAGTAACAGTTTACACAACAAATATAACACATATACATGTTAAAAAAACACTTCATTGTGAATATTCTAGAAGGTTCTACCGTCAGGGAATTTAACAGAATTGTCAGAGCATATTCAGGACTTTCTCAAAATTGTACCACATTAATTGGAAATAATAACACACGTTAGGTTAAAAAAAACAACTCGAACTCAATTAATAACTCACTGATCAATACTGATACATCATAAATGTTATTTAGTACCACGACAATAATTCGATTAATTCGTACAATAATACACTTTTATTTTGGATGTTTAATATGGATGTTCATGTAAATATATAATTTGATGAAGTTTAATCACCACATTCCTTTAAAATGCACATTAGGCGAAATTTGATGTCAATAGAAGAATGTTGATCTCAATAGATATATAAATATGTAGTCCTCCATTGCAAAACATAGACTATCACATCTTTCAATGGAACATAACATTACAAATTGCACCACAAACATGTTCAAACGTCAACATTAAGTACTAATAACATTTATAGACCACAAATACAAAATACTAAGCTCAAAACCCTAAATCCGAGGCCCGAAACCCTAAACCCTAAACCCCGAACCCCAAATTTTTTTTAAGGTTGTAGAAATACCTGCACAAGTCGTGGATCATTCTCCCAAAATTCATGTCGTAAACCCTTAATCTTAACCTCGAACCCGTAAGTCCTAAACCCCAAAAACTATCGTCAATTTCATATGAATGTTGATAAGTTTCACAAAAATATTGAAACGCTGAAAGTTTCACAAATGTTGACTCAAAAATAATAAAACGCTGAAAGTTAATAACGTCTTGTTTGTCGTAAATAACACATTCTGTATACAAATTATGGATCGAGATAAAAAGAACGAAAATCACAAACGACACTAAAAAAACAGATGAAAACTGCATAAATCACGTCGTTATTGACTCAATAAGGTAAAATAGACCTCAATTTCTCATGGGTACCTCGAATTTATACCGATTAGTTGCAAGAAACGGATATTATATTTTCCCTAAATCGTGTAAAAAAAAAAATACTTATAACATAGCAAAAAATAACAAATGTCTTATGGTTAATAACAAATTTTGACTTAGAAGTAACACGTCGCTGAAACGTAATAACAAATTGTTCGTCGTAAATAACACAGTCTGTATACAAGTAATGGATCGAATGGAATAAAACGAAAATCACAAGCGACACTAAAAGCAAGATGAAAAATGCATAAATCACGTCGTCATTGACTCAATAAGGTCAATTAGACCTCAATTTCTCATGGGTACCTCGAATTTATATCGATTAGTTGCAAGAAATGGATATTATGTTTTTCCTAAATCGTGTAAAAAAGAAGTACTTATAACATAGCAAAAAATAACAAATATCTTATGGTTAATAACAAATGTTGACTTAGAAGTAACACGTCGCCGGAAGGTAATAACGCTATGTGTGTCGTAAATAACACATTCTGTAGTCAACCAATGGATCGGTGGAAATATAACGAAAGTCGCAACGACACTAAAAACGGATTAAAACTACATAAATCTCGGCGTTATTGACTCAATAAGGTAAAATAGACCTCAATTTCTCATGGGTACCTCGAATTTATACCGATTACTTGCAATTTATGTCGACATCTAGATTCGATTTACCATTATTTTTTCGAATTTGCACCCTAATTAGACAAGCAAATTCTACCTCGTGCATCGTCAATATCATAATGAATCCAAAATTACATGTCGAATCGATTGGATTGGTCAATCGGATTTTTTTGTGCTCGATTCAGTGTAAGAAAAATTAGTTTGCAAAAAATTCTGTTGATAACGTTTTGCAGTAGCAAAATAACACAATGTTGTTGAAAAATAACGTATCTGTTTTGTATAGTAACACTATGCTGTAACTATATAACATAAAATGAAGTAAAAGTGACGCTTCATATAAGACCAAAAGCACGTCGTGACTTCGTTGGAAAAAAAAGAGCAAAGGGTATTTTCGTCAAATTCTATTTTTGGGTCCTTTACTCAGATTTTTACAAAAAGTGGTCTCTTAAACTTATTCATTTTCTGACAGGGTCTGACAGGTAAATGAAAACTTTAGGGGGCCTGAACAGAAATCTTCCCTTAAAAGAAACTATGCCAATCTAGTCTTATCAACTTAATGATCCCTCCACATAACCGTTTTTTAAAGAAAATCTAATAATTAGTTAATAAACATAGATGGAAATTTCTATGGTGGAACAAAAATGCACATCGGATAAATTCGTAAAAGAAGAATCCGAAGTCGTCACGTAATTAATTAACCAACTGCGCAACCTTCTGGCAAGATAGGGAAATCAATTTCCATAACTTTATTTAATTTCCGACATATGTCAACTGATATGCATTATTGTGGAATGAAATGATGGACATGGTCAACGTAAATTAGCTATAGTGCAATTCTTTCAACGGAATTGTCTTGCAATGTGGAGCAGCTAGCTATCCATATGTGTTCTCACCAGCAATTAATTTTATATTGTTTGTAATAGAATAAAAGTTCGTTTTCAATTATTTTCCGTTTTTAATTAACTTGTGCGTCACATCACAACACAAAAACTAAGGATGAAAATCGCCCAGCCCAGACCCAATAGTAGTTCGAGCCCACCTTTGCCTTTGCAATAACGTAATCAAACAGATAATGTAATAACATGTAGTGCAGATATATTTTTTACAAATTATGAATGTAAATTAACAATTAATTGCCACAGTATCGATTGCTTCATTTGATTAAATGCGACATTATTCCAGTGGAAGAATAAAAGCAATATTTCATAAATACAAATCTGCATTCACAATCACGATCACATAGTTTCGGCTGATATCCCATTAAAGAAAGGGAAATTCTATATGCATCCCTTGATTCTATTTAGACTCCCTTATTAATTAACACAAAAAATAATTGTACATTTTTTGACCAAATTTATCTAAATAAAATACGTCTTTGCCTAAACATTTGTAGGGTTTGAATGGTATTTGATTAAGGGTAATTCTATTGGTACCCCATTGTTTTCTATTTGCACCCCCTTATTAAATACTACAATAGATAAAGGTAATAGAATTATTATTAAGGAAATACAATCAACCATTAAATACTGCAATAAAAGTGTAGTTAAGCCATGTTGCTTCATTTGTGTAGTGATATGATTGTCTTTCCTAACATGGACGCCCGGATTTATTATTTTAGTGAAGAGGTCAAATTAATTTTTGAAATTTATTAATGTGCTATTTAAATATTGAAAAAATGTAATAAAGTTGAATTGTATTTACCCTAAAAATGTGTAGTAATAAAATTTGTTTTTTTTGTCGGTAATACAATTTCCTATCGTGTAATACTATGTAAAAAATTATATGTTCGATAATTATTTATCTATGTTTATTTAGTTTGTATATGCTGATAAGAATATTTATTTTGTATTGATATTTTTTATTACAATAAATTACATATTAAGATCGATAAATTTAAATATTAATATTTTAAAGTTAAGTTCTACAATTAATATAAGATATATAACCGAAAATAAATTCATATAGATGTGACATTTGATATAATAACGTAAATGATATTGTTGAATTATATTATATTAAAATAAATTGTAAAATATTTATTGTTGAATTCTGTGGTTAGAAAAAAATTAGTTTTACAAATTTCATGTATTTCTCACCAAGGGGGTGTAAAAAAGAGGTGTAAATGGGGTGTGAATAGTAGGACCCTTTGATTAAACACTTTTACTAACATAAATCTTCTTCATGCTTAGACAAATATAACTTGAACGTTTTTGCCTACGTTGAACTTTTTTTATCAATTAAGTTGGAAAGATTTGAACGTCTTTTCTAGGGGTGTTCATCGGTCGGTTCGGTTTTCAAATTTCGGTTCGGTTTTCGGTTTTCAGTTTTACATATGCTTAATCCGATATCCGAACCGTTTTAATTTGTTCGGTTCGGTTTTTCATAATTCGGTTCGGTTTTTTTCGGTTCGATTTTTCGGTTAGGAATTTAATATCAACAAAACAAATATTATGAGCTGAAAATACATATAACAATTTATGGTTATTAAAAAACAAAGAAGATTTCTGGAACGTGACATGTAGCAAAATAATTCAATGGTCCGAAAAAAACAACATGAAAATTGAATAAAATCTAACCAAAATATAAAAACATTCATCTGAAGATGCTATAAATTATTTGGGAGAAAAATAGTATTTGATTGGTGACGAAAACATTCGGTTCCGGTCTTTTCGGTTCTGTTCTTTACGGTTCGGTCGGTTTTCGGTTTTTCGGTTAATTTGAACACCCCCTAGTCTTTTCACTTCATAATCTTCTCAAGTCTCAACTATATATATGCCAAAAGATTTTTAATTGCAATAAAAAATACAAACTACACTTAGATAGCTGCATATTAACGAATAAGATTCTTCATGGCTTCTTAAAAAACTATGATTCCGGTATGTTTGTTCTTTCTTCACTATGTTTGTTGTAATATTAATTTTTTTACCAAATTTATAATTACAGTAATTATAATCTTATGTATTTTCTTACCTATTTTAGGAGAATGAGATTTGCGGAATAGCGAAAGATGATTAAAATGGAGTCGTTGATCATATGAATGCCGATGTCACTTCCGAATTTTATACCGACATGGTATGATTTATTAGTGAAAATTTTGTAACTAATACTTATTTGAGTATTGTTATATATTTTTCCTTGCGTTACTTTAGTTTCTAATAAATAATTTTATTTTTCATGTGTTCAATCTCGACAACATTTAATTGATTTGGTTTGGTGGAAAATGTTGGAATAAATCTTGGCTACGTGATTATCGTTAAAAGATCAAAGATCAATTCAAGAGGAAAGTGTTCGAAAGTTCTACTTAAATGCGATCGTGGTGGAATTTATAGAAGTAAAAAAAATCTCTACAAGAAATACCGGCACGAGAAAGATTGGTTGTCAATTTCAGCTTAAAGGAAAATCAATGGTAGATAATTGTTGAGAGCTCTTCGTAATATGTGGAATAAATATTGGCTACTCCATATATGGATCATATTAATGCTTATAAGAAAAAATTTTTAAACAAAAAACTACCTGAAGCTGTTTCAGTTTTGGGATACAGTATCTCAACAACAAAGACGATGGTTCGACAAAGAAATTGTAAGTGCGTTACTATGACACTACATAGGGGACACTTAGGTTGCGTATTTTGTCCTAGTAGTTGTGCTATACACCCATAACAAATGAGATGTCCGCATGCTGAATAAAAAAGAGCAAGACAAAGTCCAAATTTATGAAAATAAAAAACCTTAATGAAAATATCCAATGAATTTTCATTTACTTACAGGCACAAGCGGTTGGTGGTGGACAAGTTCGCTGGAAATTTCATCAATGGCATTATCTCATAACGAGGATGAGGAACCAACATAGCAAATAAATTTCCAAACCGCAGACAAATTTAGAAATAAATTTTCGCTGGATTCACATTGATTAATGGAAAATATTCACTGACGAGTTACGATTCGCTGGTGTCACATCAACATAAATGTTATCGTGGTGGAATCTACATAAGTAAAAGAATCTCTATAAGAAATACCGGCACGAGAAAGATTGGTTGTCAATTTCAGATTAAAGGAAAATCAATAGTAGATAATTGTTGAAAGCTCTTCGTAATATGTGGAATACATCTTGGCTATTCCATACATGAATCTTATTAATGCTTATGAGCAAATTTTGCGTTCTAATTGCACAATGTTATATTGGATTGATTTAGTTATTATCTTGTGGTATTTATTTACGTCTATATGAATATTATGTCTAGACAATTTAGTAATTTAGTACCACCTATAGTGGAATATGTTGCATTGGACTGTATATGTTTGATCAAATAACAAAAAAAAAATGATTTCTTACACTAAATGCAACAACATTACACGCTCGAGTCATTTTTGTTTTTCGTAAATAATGTTATATTGTGTGTGTGCGAGTATATATATTATGTTTGTGTGCAAATATCTTTGTCATGTACAAGTTTTCCTCGCACGCACGTTTCCAATCACGAGCATATATATATATATATTATATATATATATATAAACATGAGTTATATAAGGCGTTAATATGTCACATTAACATTCGAGAAATTGATTAATATCACCTTAAAGATGTTTATTAAAACTACATAACCTCAAATGTCGATGTGGCTGTTGACATGGCACAGATCAGTGCCAAATCAACAGGTGTCCACATAAAGTGCTTACTTGAGCACCATAAAATTCCTCATATAATATATATATATATATAATAGCTTCAAAGATATATATCATAATTAATGTGAGTAAATAGTAGAATACGGTTAATTTATGGTTGTTGAATTCCATATCCGCATATTACTTTTATTTTTTCCAGTTTGCATTCCCAAGGTTTTTTACACCCCTAAAGGGATGCAAATGGTATTACCCTTGTAATTTTAAGCTAGTAATTATTACTATCTTTTTGTGAAATGCATCGAAAAGGTAAAACCTCATTCATCGGTGCAAATTAATGATGTTTTCTTACTATAGTTGATAATAATAACCAAAGATATTGTTCCTAAAAGAGCCACTTTGTTCCATATTGATTGTCCCATGTAATGAGACTGAAAAAGGTTTTCTACATAACCAATGCAACCTTTCCTTCACTTCCACATTAAACCTGCACAACCTTTTTTAGGAGGGATCTTTCATTAGTATAATTTTTTTGTCTTTATTGATTTTTTATACAGTAATGGCTAATTTATTGGCCGATTAATCGATAAAAAGTCCAAGGGCTTTGTTATCCGCAGGTTGCGAACGATCGCGAAGAAGATGCTGAAGTTGGACTTGCTTAAAAGAAATTAAAGTTTGTCCAAGAGAGAGAAGCTTATTAGATTTTATCGACCAAGAATAGGGGTGATTGGTGAACGACTTCATCCAATCCAAGTTAAATGACATCGGCTTCTTTGCGAAGTGTCTAGACTTCATTTCGCGTTATTGTCTATCGACTAGAGGTACGCCCACGAAGGTAAACAAACAAGAATCATTGCGACCAACAAACACCTTTGATTTCCTTCTTACCTTATTTGTGTCCGCATGAAATCCAGATGCCTCGAGAATAATCATCTTTCGCAAAAACGTTGGTGGGTGGATAGTAAACTCATGTGCAGCCACATGCTGGGAACTTATGAATTATATGTAGGCCTTGATGAGAACGTTGGAAAATTGAGGGAGCAACAACGTAGCTTTGGTTTGGCACTGCTGCAGTCTTTACATGTGTAACAATCCTCTATTACAGGGGGACATATACATTTATAAAGCAAAAGGCAGATCTGTGCATACAACAAGAACGAAATTATGACAACTAAAAACAAACTGACCGTGCCCACATGCGTCGACAACAGGTCGGGACAACAATTTTGCAGTCAAATCAAAAGTAAAAAGGAAATCAAAGGTGTTTGTTGGTTGCAATGTTTCTTGTTTGATTACCTTCATGGGCGTACCTCTAGTCGACATACATAACGCGAAATGAAGTCTATGACACTTCGCAAAGAAGCCGATGCCATTTAACTTGGATTGGATGAAGTCGTTCACCCCTATTCTTGGTCGATAAAATCTACTAAGCTTATCTCTCTTGGACAAACTTTAATTTCTCTTAAGCTAGTCCAACTTCAGTATCTTCTTAGGGATCGTTCGCAACCTGCGGATAACAAAGCCCGTGGCCTTTTTATCGATTAATCGGCCAATAAATTAGCCATTATTGTATAAAAAATCAATAAATACAAAAATTATACAAATGAAAGATCCCTCCAAAAAAAGGTTGTGCAGGTTTATTGTGGAAGTGGAGGAAAGGTTGTGTTGGTTTAGGTAGAAAACCTTTTCAATGCCATTACATGGGACAATCAATATGGAACAAAGTGACTCTTTTAGGAACGATATCTTTGATACCAAGTTATTATTATCAACTATAATAGGAAAACGTAATATCATTAATTTGCACCGATGAATGAGGTTTTACCTCTTCGATGCATTTCATAAAAAGATAGTAATAGTTACTAGCTTAAAATTACTAGAGTAATACCATTTGCACCCCTTTAGGGGTGTAAGAAACCTTGGGAATGTAAACTGGAAAAATAAAAGTAATATGCGTATATGGAAACCATTTGCACCTTATGTGAGCACCTTATGTGGACGCCTGTTGATTTGGCAGTGATTCGTGCCATGTCAACAACCACATCGACATTTGAGGTTATGTCGTTTTAATTAACACCTTTAAGGTGCTATTGATCAACATATTGTTGCTAATGTGACATATTAACGCCTTATACAACTCATATTATGTATCAATGAAATATATCAAGTCAACATGCCGCACCAACACCCGAGATGTTGATCAAAGACACCTAAAAGGTGTTAATTGAAACAATATAACCTCAGTTGTCGATGTGAGCTGTTGCCATGACACGAATCGGTGTCAAATCAACGGTGCCCACATAAGATCACTATGGTGAGCACCATAAAATTCCTCTAATATATATAGAGGAATTTTATGGCGCTCACCTTATGTGAGCACCTTTTGTGGGCACCTGTTGATGTGGCATCGATTTGTGTCATTTCAACATCTCACATCAACATCTAAGGTTATGTCGTCTTATTTAACACCTTCTAGGTGACATAAATCGACATTTCGGATGTTGTGTGACAAATTATACATATAATATGTTTCATTATTTGCACGCAAATGTGTAGGAACACATTGTGCGGCAGTTGGGTTCTCAATTGATGTTTTTCGTATATCTTGAACTACGTTATCTTTTAAATTAAAAATTTTTCGATAACTCATGTACTTCTCTTCATTTACTTAGTTTTTTGATAAATTTTGGACTATACATCTAATTGAAATATGAGTTCTCATTTTGTTGCCATTCGCTGCTATATCCGTTGGACAAGCCGAGTTATTATATAACACTGTTATTTACTCTGTGTTTGCTTCGCTGAAGATTCTAATATATGAGCACTAGAATTAGATCGGTTCTTAAATCTTAAGTGTCATAAATTCTTCAATAAATAGAAAATTTTAAAGTTTGGAGTAGTTTATATTTTACCCATCTTTTGAATGTGAGTGGTGAAATAAATTCAGAGGCATTGGTTGTAGTGGCAAGGTCGTTAAGATGTGCCAGACAACTAAACTTATTACGATAAAACGAGAATGGAGCTATATGGTGCTTCATCATAATAGTTAGAGTTATATCTTGTTGTACTTCTTTTCAAATTGTCACGATGGTTGTTGAAAACGAGATTTTATTGTTTATGACGTATTGCTTAGCTTGAGATGGTGCACAATCGATCTTGATTTACCGCACAGTTTCGACAATTGTTTCCTCTCAAACTTTTGCTCCTTTATCAAACCTTCTTATACTAAGCACGGCCGACACAAGAGCCTGGAAACTTTTACTCAATCATCCCCCAATATATTTATCGTATTTGCCAAACTTGTGAGACATCTTGATTTTGACCTTGTATGGACATGCTCATTATGGAACAATGGAATGTCTAATGACTCTTCTATGTCCTATAGTTCACAAGAAGAACCAAGTCATACGTGATTTTGTTCTTCTACGTCCACTTATGAATGATAGTGAAAACCAAAACATCGAAGTATTGTATTGCATATTGTTTATCTTATAATATTTGTTTGATCTTCATTAATTCGTATGTCATTTTCAAAGAAACATTATATGGATAAATCTAACGATTTTCTTATGGAAATTAATTCGATCTGAAATATAATTTAAAATTTTAAGTTTTCTCATAGATGATAACTTATTGAATTTTTAAAAGAAATACTAATTTAGTAGAAATAATATGGGCATTTATGGCCGCGCCTTAGGGGTGTGCGTTATTCGGTTAACCGAACCGAATAACCGAAATACTGAAAATTCGGTACAAAACCGAACCGAACCGAAAAATTCGGTTCGGTTATTAAAAAATATTTCGGTAATTCGGTTCGGTATCGGTTTTGGAGTTCAGTTAATTCGGTCGAATTCCCGAAATTTTAAAATTGAAATATATTATATATTATTAATAATAAAAACATAACTATAATTATAATTATATATTAAAAATGAATTTTAGTAATATTTAAATTAATATATATAATTTAATATAACTTTTTTTGATAAAACCAAAAAAATTATATTAAATTATATATTAATTTAAATATTATTAAAAATTCTTTTTTTTTTTTGAAAATTCGGTTAATTAGGTAAAAACCAAATTGACCGAAAAAGAATTCGGTAATAACCGAATACCGAACCGAGAAATTCGGTTCCGTATTCGGTTTCGGAAATAGGGGAACCGAAATTTCGGTTCGGTTCGGTTCGTACCGAACGAACACCCCTACCGCGCCTCGTGCGGCTTCAAAATTATATATATATATATATATATCGTAATTGTTAGGATCGGTTAACGCGTTTAGATGGGGTAAATAAACCGTTGCCTCTTTTCAATTATTTAACTGGTGTGCGTTGACTGGTATTCAATCAGTGACCGGTCAGTATAAGTGCAGAAGATGATACGGAGCCGACAAGTAGTCGATATGAAATGTGCTGTGTGTGATGAACCGAGTTGTTTATGGAAGTTCGGAGTTAACTCTCCTACGTCTCTCCTTCTTCCTCAAAAGGAAGGTTCACTAGATCTTCAGTTGTACAATGTACAGTACAACCTACCAAGTCGAACACAGCTTAATCTAAAGAATAACCTAGGCAGTCGTATGTGACAATCCACCTACTTCAACGACTGTTTACAGTCCGTTGGAATAAAGAACATAAACTACGATCAGTTATTTTACTTTTGACTTCATTTTTTACTCCTCTCTTTAAAGTGTTTGATGATCTTTCTATAAATTGGGATGCGAGAGAGGTGGTGATCTTCAGCTTGTATTCCTCCTTTTATAGCTGAGATTGATGAAGCCGTTGTGGAATGGCTTCTTCCCTCTGGACAGTGCATTAATTGTCTTTCCCAAACGGGTCTGCCCGGTTTTTGCTGCTGTTTATCCTGCTACTTTTGCTTCATTCCTTATTTGCGTTAGTTGACTTCTGCTTAGCTCTTGGCTGACAGTCTTGCATTGAATGTATGTCTGAAGTTTTCTTTTTGTCTTTGTACGCTCTTATCTTTGTGTATCCAGCCTGCCCATAGTCAGTCAATCTGTCCTGGTGCTACGTTAGTTTGATATTGTGCTCGTCCGGTAATTGGAGTGAGCCGGTATTCAATCGAGTTCGTTCTTCGTACTTAGATCAATCCGGTCTCTCCAGTGTACAGAGTTCGTTCCTTAAGTGTAAACCATCATTTTGGATATCCGGTTTCATTGTCTTAAGCCATGGTTAGTTAGGTTATATCAACACCAAAACTATTAATCCGAATGTTTAAATTCATATTACTAGCAGTAATTGCTTCAAGAATATAAACCCTAAACCTTAAACCGTTAAAGAAGATATAAATGTTAATTGACAATGATATTTATGTAACATAATTCGGATGACAAATATATTTGGGTCATTTAATGCGATTCGAAATACTTATTGATTCTGGAAAGAGAATCTCAATGGATTCTTCTATTCTATATTTGGATTGAGAATATCCGCGGCAAGATAGATATAAACAATAACTTAGACACAAAAAAAAAAAATATATAATAATATATTGAAGAATCTCTCCTCCTCGTCGTCGTCATCACGTGCTATATATAGCATGTAAAATTACAAGGTTTGCAATCAGAAATTATTATCATTATTATTGTTATATATTAAAACAATCTTTTTCATTCAAGCATTATATTTTAAAACAATTAACTACATAAGCTCATATTCTTTCAATCATTGGAGTTAAATTATATTCAAGTGGATATGTTTGACAAAATCTTGTTATTCATAATAAAGAAAATTGCTGTCATTTGTTAGTTTTTTCCTCCAACATTTATTTTTCTTATTCTACTCTCCATGTGATTAATTAATACTGCTGAGTAAGGCCCACATTTTGGCGACGCAGTCATTCTCTGTTGTCTCTAAAAACCCCTTTCTCCTTTTCATTCCATTCCATTCCTTCATTACAAAGAACCTTTGCATGCAAAAACATATCGTTCAACTCCTAAGATTTGTCGTTTTTCCCCTTATTCTTCGACAGGTCAAACGCTCTCAAAAGGCCCTTTTCTTGGTTTTGCTTTTTCTTTTTCCTTTTGTACTTTAAAATTTGTTTATCTCCTCCATGACAGGTGTTTGGGAATAATCATTCGTACTTCGCTCCACTGAAATCAATGCCTTTTCTTCTCCGCCGCCTTTTCAGCATCGTCCTCGGATAAGAATCTTCCTCAGGTGAAAAAGAGCGTCATCTTCTTATTTACTGCTTTTAATTTAATTGGTTGCGGCTTATGGATTTTCACTCGTTTTCTTTGCTGGGTTTGAGTTTGATTTTGAGCGAATGTGTTGTGAGCTATGGATAGTTATTTTATTCATGTGTTATGATTCTTGATCGACTTAATCAGAATTGAATTTGCCATCTTCTTTTGTTGTGATATTATCAGTTCTGTGAATTTGATTCATGGGCTTGTGTTTAATCTCATGTTCTTGAAAATCATACGATCAACTATATCGAGTTGCCTGGCAATTAGCTGTGAATATTAAAACCATTTTTAGGTACTGTTTTCCTTTCTTGCATATCAGTTGTTTTTGCTGGTGTTCCTTTTTTATCTGATAACTCTTCCATTTGGTGAAAAAATTTGCAGATGTGTTACTCCTAACTTGTTTCTGATTGCCTGCTTTGAGCTTCATCTTGTTTCTTTTTTCGCAGTTCGAATTTTCCCGCGAAATTCTATTTGAAACGGAAAAAAAAAAAGAAGCCGTTGTTTTCTTCTAACGGTCTCTTCCGATTGTTCGAATCTTTACGATATTACGAATCATTACATGATTATCAATTACAGATCATACACATGTGAAAAGGCTCTCCTTTGATCGACAACATTCGCTATATTCTTCAAATAGGCGTGCTCATTTGGCATCATATCGACGAAAACTTTCTGTAATTTGCCTTATTCCTAATAACGATACCGATTATTTTCCTTTCCAAGTCGAATAAAACCGTATGGCGTAACTAATATCTTCTCCACTCGACATTTATCTATTAACGATCTCTTTTCTCTTCAGGAAAAATGGGAGCATCGAATTCGAGGTTGGAAGAAGAGAAAGCGCTCGAACTCTGTCGTGCGAGGAAGAAGTTCGTAAAGCAAGCCCTAAATGGCAGGTGCTCTCTCGCATCAGCCCACATTGCATACGTCGAAGAACTGAAAATCGTTGGAATAGCTTTGCGAAGATTCGCTGACAACGATCGCCGCGTCGATTCTTTCTCCTTTGCCAGAAATGGAGGAGCTTCAGTTCTTACGGAGAAAATTCTCTCTCAATCGTCTCTATCGCATGCAAACAGTGCAGATATTCCTTCGCCTGCTGCTTCCCAAGTAGCTGTTTCAGACGCAGCTCAGCATCGTTCTCGCCGAATGAATTTCAGAGGAATTTTTTCGAGAAAAGTCGAAGAGAAGGCACCTGAGAATGTTAATGATATTCCTCCTTTAACTACAACTCCTTTTTCTATCGAAGCAGAAGAAATGGCTACTGAAAATCCATCAGCAGTGTCTGAAGAAACTGCTGCTGCTCCTTGGGATTATTTTGGGCCTTTTCATCCGATCGATAGGCAATTTTCGACGCTAGAAAATAAGGGGTTTGGTGTGAGATCTGAGTACTCTGACGAGGCGGTGATGAATCATAAGGTGGATGCTGAAGAACAGAAGATTTCGTTGCATGAAATGGATGATGAATATGAGACGTCAGATGATGAGTTCGACGAGCGCTCTTTCTCTAAACTCGTTAGGAGTTTCAGCAATGTTGAAGAGAGTAAGCACGGCGATCCTCGTTCCCTTCCAGAAGCTTCCGAGATTAAAGAATCATCAGATTCGAGTCCTAAGATTGCGAGTACGAAGGCTGCGAATGGATACGTTCACAAATCGCCAGAATTATCACCGCTAAGGTCTGCGTCTTCGAGGTTTGTGCACGCCGATGAGGTAAGGATTACGCCTATGAAGCTAAATGAGGTCGAAGATAAGGTTTTCCCTAAAGATTTCATTACAAGCATCAAGGATATTGAGCAGCTTTTCGCCAAAGCGTCTGAGTCTGGTATAGAAGTCCCGAAAATGCTCGAAGGTAACAAGTTCTATTTTCGCCCCATAATTCCTGGAAGAGGACGTAAAATCTCTCTCTCTCTCTCCCCCTCTCTCTTTCTCTCTCTCACCCCATTTTGAAGTGGTAATAATGACAAGATATTCCTTTCTTTTTCTATCTTTTTTGCAGGTGACTCAATAACTTCATCCTTACTAAGATCTTGTTTCTCGTGTGGACATGATCCAAGTGAAGTCCCGCCAGGTAATCACCGAATAATTTTCTTTCTTCGTTGGAAATGAACCATCTTAGCTTTTCTTACGCAATGCAATTCGACGTAATTTGAATTTTCATGCACATGGTAGTTGAAGCACAGTTTGTCGGGACAAAAAGACTCAAACTTTACGTTATATCGCAGTAATTCAAGATTTTACTGTTTCTTGCGTATATTTTTTCATCTAATTGATGTTCCTTTTAATCACACTATTGTGTAGAGCCTCCTCAAAACTCGGTGAAGTACTTGACTTGGCATCGAACAACTTCTTCACGCTCTGCTTCATCTCGTAATTTGCTTGGGACGACAAACAAGTCGACTGATGGTAATGAAGGAGAACTGAGCAATAATAACCTCTTCGACAGCTTCTTTATGGTCTCGGGCAGCCATGCATCGACTTTGGACAGGCTTTATGCTTGGGAAAAGAAGCTCTACGAAGAAGTTAAGGTATGAAATATCAGACAAATTTTTGTAAAATTCTGACAACTTTGCTCTCAATCTGTGATTTGTTTTAGGCTAGTCAACTGCTAAGGAGTCACTTCGATCAGAAGTGTAAGCTCCTTCGAAGTCAAGAATCACGCGCCAAGAAAACAGACAAGACCCGAGCTGTAGTAAAGGATCTCCATTCAAGAATCAACGTCTCAATTCGCAGGATCGATTCGATCTCAAAGAAAATAGAGGAAATCAGAGACAAAGAGCTTCAGCCACAGCTTGAAGAACTAATCGAAGGGTACTTGGATAGAATTCCCAGTCCTACTTATGTTCTTACAACATCGTTTCTCATATCGATTGACCTTATTACAGATTCAAGAAGATGTGGGAGACTATGTTAGAGTGCCACCAACTTCAGTTCCATATAATATCTATATCACACAGCCCAAGGAGGGCCAAAATCACTTTCCAAACAGAATCTCAGCGTCAAATAACGATCCATTTAGGGAACGAACTGAGCTCTTTGTCGTCGAACTTCACTAAATGGATCTCTGCCCAGAAAATCTACGTCGAGGCAATAGACAAATGGCTGTTCAAATGCGTATCGCTTCATGAAAAGCCCACGAAGAGGAACAAGAGAATGAAGCCACCGCCCATACGAAACACTGGCCCGCCTATATACATGCTTTGCGGTTCTTGGCTAGAGAAGATCGAAGAACTTCCCTCGAAAGCTGTCGTTGATTCGATCAGAGATTTGTCTTCGGAAGTTTATAGCTTTTTGCCCCGACAAGAGAAGAATCGAGGAAAGGGCGGGAAAAATAGTTATGACAATGTAAGGGATGGTGGTAATAATATGATGGGAAATGAAGATGTTTGGGACTTAAGGGCTCGTTTGGATCGGTTTAAGACGAGCATTGCTGGTTTTCTTGCGCAGTTGAGTAATTTCGCGGAGTCTTCGGTGAAGATGTTTGATGAAGTGAAGATGGCTGTCGAAGAGGCGAAGAGAAGCTATGAGCAGTTTAAGTTTCAGCAATGAAAAGAGGTTTCTTATGGTTATATAGAAGAATTTTTTTGCAGAGGAGGAAATGAGGAAGGAAAAGGTATGGGTATTGTTATTTATAGAGATTTATATATTTAATAAAATGTGGATTTCACATGTTTGATATTGGGGGTGTGGGAAATAATAAGGTGAGGTTTAGTGTTGTTTCATAAATTATTTCAGTGGATATTGAATAAACAGGCCAGGCCTTGTAGTAGGGTTTGTGTACTCTTGTGATGAATTACATTATAGACAATTGTTGCTTTTTATTTCTGAACGAACATACAAACTATGTATACTCATGCTTGCTTTTTCATTTCATCTTGACATAAAAATACACTGATAAATATATAATAGATTATATAAGTGTTGTATTGATATATCTCGAACTAATCACTAATTCGCCATTTTTGAAAAATGACTCAAAATGGACATATGTATGAAACTCCATTATATGCCACAGATACAACAAGTCGTCTTATAAGCACCCATCCCTAAAAATTAATAGTATATATATGTAAATATATTATCAAACTCATAATACAAGGACTACACCTGTTGGCTGTTGATGAGTCACAGGTCAATTTCTAAGCTCTATAACAAGCATATTTTTGTTATCTAATTATTAATTTAAGGGGCTCTTATTGTGAGGACTTGGGTTTACACTATGCCTTTATTTCGAGAAGTTTTATAATAACAAATCGGATATTTTAATAGAAGACATACTACTATACATACTATCACACTTATCTAGTGTTGGGCTTGGGTCCAAGTTGTGCCTTTGTCACTGTCCAACATCGGAAACGACAGGAAGGCATGAGGGTTTCCTCTCCTATATAAGGAGGGCTATACCCTGGATTATAGACACACCAACACATTAGAAAGTAATTTGTGTTAACAATTAACTCTAGGAAAATTACCTTTGGGTGAGAGTTTGGGTTAGCAGGTGAAATAACTTTCGGGTTGTTGTTGTTGGGTTTTGGGTGTAGGCGAGCGTAGAAGAATTGTGTGATTGTAATATTCACATAGTAGATTTTCTGCGGCCTTGTTGCTCGGGTGGTTTTTCCCTCTTCGTTAACAGAGGGTTTTCCATGTTAAATCTTTGTGTTGTTATTTTCTTCTGTTTATATTTCCGCGACGGATCTTGGGCAGAATTTCGGTTCGGCCGGATTTTCCAACAAGTGGTATCAGAGCGAGGTTAAAGCTAATTGGCGTTCTAAGTATGCTCTGTGGTTGCAGCGTTGTCTGATCTTCCACATCAGAAAAGATACCCAAGAGGTTTGTTCGTGCGGTGGAGCTAGCGACGGGTGGAGCTTGAGCGCAGAAGGATTTTCGGCAGACGAGTTGCTATTCGGTTTTCTGCGAAGTTCTTGTTCGATAATCCACAAGGATGTCCGAAGTAGGTTTTCAAATCTGGCGAGATTTGATGTGGAGAAGTTCGATGGAAGAATCAATTTTGGCTTGTGGCAAGTGCAAGTCAAGGATGTATTGATTCAGTCGGGGTTACACAAAGCTTTGAAGGGCAAGGAAGTTCCCAAAGGCGGTGCTACCAACAGCACTGAGGAAACAGCTGGGAGCAAATCTGGAATGAGCAACGACGATTTGGAGGAACTGGATTTGAGAGCGGCAAGTGCGATACGACTGTGTCTGGCCAAGAATGTTCTTGCAAACGTGCATGGAATGTGGGAGAAGCTTGAGGAGTTGTATCAGACTAAAGGCGTCTCGAATCGGGTGTATCTGAAGGAGCAATTTCATACATTGCGGATGACCGAAGGTCAAAGTATTTTAGATCACTTAAGCGCTCTCAATGGAATCGTCTCGGAGCTGGAATCCATTGGAGTGAAGATTGACGATGAGGATCAGGCGTTGAGACTCATCTGGTCTCTTCCTCCTTCTTATGAACACATGAAGCCGATCTTGATTCATGGGAAGAGAAGATTGCATTTTCTGAAGTCACCGGCAAACTTCTTGCGGAGAAGAGAAGGCTAGATGGTAGACGGAATAATTCACCGGAAGATCAAGCTTTGTTCGTCGGTGGCGGAAAGAAGAGGAACTCCAAGTGGAAACAAGCTGCGATTTGCTGGACATGGGGATAATCTGGGCACGTGAAAAGAAATTGTCAGAAAGGTGGAGCATGTTCGGCAAGCAGCTCCAAGTCGGTAAGTGGAGATACCGAGAAAGACGATAATTTTGTCTCTCTCTCCACGGATGAGTTTTTCTGAGAGAGACAAGGGCGTCCTTATGGCATGTCGCTAAGTGTCATGAGGAGGGCGCGTTAACTATTAGTTGGTCCACAGTTTACACACGGGCATTGGTGTGACGCCAGGGGCCGAAGAGGGCGGGGAGTGATCGCCGGTGCCAGGGTGCACGGACAATGAGCGGGTCCTAGCAGGCTTCTAGGCGAAGGGGTACATGAACGAACCGATCCAACACCAGAATGAGAGGGGATCCTGAGACTGACAATGTGTGGGCGTGTCAGGCTAAGAATCGTATAAAAGGATTGATAGTACTACTCATATCACCAAGGTCGACCTACCTTTTCGGGAGTCCATCTATAGAAACTCCGAAGTTAAGCGTGCTTGACTTGGGGCAATCTAGGGATGGGTGACCTCCTGGGAAGTTTCTCAGGGTGCGTGTGAGCGAGTGCACGAAGCACGCTAAAAGGTTAAATGGTGGTACAGTGGGGCCAGACTATCAGTCGGAGTGTGGTGGGCCCAACCCCACTAGTCCCGGTAGGGACCGAAGCTATAGTGACACCCGGTATGGGACGGGTCGTTACAGGTGGTATCAGAGCACAACCTCTCGCAGTACGGTGCTGGTTCGGGGACGAACCAGGCGGAAGCTGGTGGGCATGTGACGCCCGGGGCCGAAGAGGGCGGGGAGTGATCGCCGGTGCCAGGGTGCACGGACAATGAGCGGCTCCTAGCAGGCTTCTAGGCGAAGGGGTACATGAACGAACCGATCCAACACCAGAATGAGAGGGGATCCTGAGACTGACAATGTGTGGGCGTGTCAGGCTAAGAATCGTATAAAAGGATTGATAGTACTACTCATATCACCAAGGTCGACCTACCTTTTCGGGAGTCCATCTATAGAAACTCCGAAGTTAAGCGTGCTTGACTTGGGGCAATCTAGGGATGGGTGACCTCCTGGGAAGTTTCTCAGGGTGCGTGTGAGCGAGTGCACGAAGCACGCTAAAAGGTTAAATGGTGGTACAGTGGGGCCAGACTATCAGTCGGAGTGTGGTGGGCCCAACCCCACTAGTCCCGGTAGGGACCGAAGCTATAGTGACACCCGGTATGGGACGGGTCGTTACAATTGGTTTGGCGTTGATGCAAGGTGTGTGGTGAAAATTTCGTGTCGAGGGTTGATGAACTTCCTGGCAAGCCAAGCGTGGAAGTTGCACCATAGATTTCAGTAAAGTTTATTTCTACATGGGCAGAAGAAATGCTTGGATGTGATTCCAAGTGGATATGCTTTTATGGTGGAGCATGGTAGCGGAAGCTATGTGGATCTTCGCTAAGTGAAGGTGTCAAGATGGACAAAGTCACAAGGTGGAGATTGTTGGGCTTGGGCCCAAGTTGTGCCTTTGTCACTGTCCCACAGCGGAAACGACAGAAAGGCATGAGGGTTCCCTCTCCTACACATGTCACTCACTCACGTTCACTCACCCCCAATTCTCAGATATGCAATACCACTCACTATCACTCATCACAATCGGGATACACTCACCACCTCACAACGGGCCCCGGGCTCCATACTGTGCACCATCACGCGAAATCACTACAACGATCACGAACACTACCACAATACGATCACAACACTACGGCAGTGGCCTACACTGAGCAGCCTCTCTGAGCCATATTAGATCACACTCTCAGGTTGCCTCTTCTGTCAAATGCGGTGCCCACGCTGGTAGCCTACACTAGGTCCCGTAAGGGTACCCAGGTCGCAACCTCCAGGTCGCCTCCTTCCGCATGCGACAGCGTGGCCTACACTAGATAGCCTACTTGGGGATGTCCCAAGTCGCTCCTTTCTAGGTCGCCCGCAGTCTGCCGCATTATGTCCAACGGGCCAATGGCTCACCGTCACAGGCGCTGGTGCACAGCAGATGCCCACACTTACGTGACTCCTCTAGGGGTCGACAGTCAATATCGACTACTCGGTCACTAGGTACAATACAGTACCACCGTTCCACCACGGTACGCTCCGTGAAATGACGTGTAACGCATATTTAACAGGATAATATATGGTAACGTGATGCCACATGAAAACATACGTAAACACGTAAAACACATAATTCATTGAAGCACATAAATATCACATTGGTGTTTACGCATTGTAGATGAAAATTCATCTACCTATCCTCCTGATATAGTTAGTCGCGGTATCTAACGGAATATCCAAACCTCGGATCTCTGAACATATAAGTATCATTAGTATCTATATTAATTTTTAAATTGTACTAGTATAAAATAATCTTATTTTAATACTAGTCTAAGTTAAGTCCACACTCGATTTCCATATTTATTCTATCGCCCGATTTCTATTCTCGTCCGATCGAAGTTCACATTCGCCAAATTGCCTCAAGTCGCCCGACTCTGCATGTGCCATAGCATCGTCCGATTTGCCATGCATGGGAGTGAGTTTCGCCCGATTCTTCCTAGATCCCAATCGCCCGATTGGTGCAACGCCTCTCGTGATCGCCCGATTAGTTATACATGGACTTAGGTTTCGCCGAGGTCTTCATAAGGTGAAATCGCCCGATTTGATCATGCATTGGAGCTCCCGTTCAAGTCGCCCGATTTGAGTTAATTAAGGCTAAAATCGCCAGATTGGACGTGGTTTCGCCGAGCCTCAATGCCTCTCCAAATTGCCCGATTTGCATAGTCTTCAAATCATCCGATTTGCAACGTCCACAAGCCAAAAATCACCAAGAGTTTTACTTTCTTGGAATCGTCCGACAATTTGAGATATTTAAAGAATCGGTCGATTGCTACACTTAAGACCTACTTTCGCCGTGTGTTTAGGTAACATCAAGTCGCCCGATTCTAGAATTGGTTAGACTATCTAAATCATACGAAACTCCAAAGCAGTGACTACCTAAATCGCCCGACTTTCAAAACTAGTAATTCTTTCGAAAACCCTAAAAATGACATTTATTAACTATCATGTTCATCTTCGAAAATCATTCCTAACCCAGAAAATCTTACACCTTAAAACGTCGAACTATTAAGAACACTCGCATGCTTAGAATTATTAAATCTCACCACCTAAATTCTTATGATCCTAAAACACAACTTAGGATTTTCCATTGCATAATGACCTTCGACGACCTCATCTCATACCCTTACTACCTACTCAAGAATCAGCATATATAATTATTGAAATAGTCTTAATATATTAAGTTTATGAGATTCTTGCATACCTTACTTCGAAAGCCATACTCGTTAAATCAAAGCTCCTAAGCTTAATCGACTTCTCCTATTCTCCTACCTTTATTTTGTTCCTTCTTCTTACTCAACGAAGGTTTTAATTTTTTGTGTTCTACTATTCTTCAAGTGAGGGTTTTCTACTAATCATCATTTGATATACACGAATGTTTTTCTTGGGAACTAGTGTGATATGACTAGTTGGTGACCTCATTTACCTAAAGTCTAAGTAATTTTTATTATCAATGTTTATCCTTAGTAGCTTGGCCTAAATCTCGAAAACTAGGTATGGCCCAAATTAATTTATTCTATCCTTATTAATTTCATTAAATCCTTTATTAAGTTTCAAAATAATTTTGAAGCTAATATAGCTTACATTGTTGCCTCAATATTTTAGTTAATATTTTTCAACATTCCTAATTCACAAAATTACATATTTAATTATATCAAAATCCCGTATTAAATTACGGGTATTACAATTTTCTCCTGTTTATATTTCCGCGACGGATCTTGGGCGGAATTTTGACTGGCCGGATTTCCCAACATCTAGAGAAGTTAAAAGAAAGTATCAAATTCACTTTGGGGTTAGACGCAAATGAATCTATTCTCCATTGATTATAATATAATATAAAAACAATTACGTGATTAGTTGAGGAGTCTTAATATTAAAGTCTTTGTGAAGCATTGCATTGCATGCCGATACATTACAATTAAATATGAAGCTACCACGTTCCTCCTTCCATTCAAAGTCTTCAATCCAAGCGTGCATATATATTATATATATATATATGTGTGTGTGTGTGTTGATTTCTATTATTATTATTTGTTGTTATCTATTTCAAGATAGTATATATTACTTTCATGAAGATACTTAAAGCCTTCAACATGCGTAAAAGATATATATAAGTGACATAAATTGTGAATTTCGACGAGAACTTTTTTATACTTAATTGGTTTTTTTCGCTTTCAATTCGACGATGATGCCACTTTTGACTATCAAGATAACAAATGTGTATGTTTTATATATATATATATGTCTGTGTGTGTGCGCGTTCTTCGTGATGGATACGCTTTTCACGTTGTGTTCATTATCAAAGAAAACAATGTCCAACTTAAAGATAATTTCAAACTTAAACTAGTTACAAGTCAAGATCAATCATTAATTAGGGAACTGTATTAAACATTATTTGTCAATAAAGCAAAGGACACGATTAAAAAAAAAACACCCTTACACTATCATCATCATCGAGCCACCCATACCATCACTTTACTACTTTTTGACTTAATGGATATGTCCTTGCACGTCACAAATCAATACTATTTACGTAAAGGTAATAAGGGAAAGCCTAATTGATAGATGACGCCCGGGAAATAAAAGAATAAGCTTTCAAAAAATGTTATAGTTAAACTTTTTACATATAAAAAGTTGCAGGAA
Organism: Craterostigma plantagineum; assembly: GCA_027422505.1. Classification (NCBI taxonomy): domain Eukaryota; kingdom Viridiplantae; phylum Streptophyta; class Magnoliopsida; order Lamiales; family Linderniaceae; genus Craterostigma; species Craterostigma plantagineum. Next base: position 6,401,449 of record JAPQWV010000013.1, on the reverse strand, counting down.
AAAATTAGAAGAAAAGGCTCGGTAAAGGAGAATATATTATATCACATGATTCATGAATTAGGGATTTTTCCATTCATATTTAGACAACTCTTTCAACTTGTCCTGATGACATATTAGAGCATTAGAATAAAGACATTACCTTATCATCGAAATGAATTTATTTGCAGAAGTTATTTAGTAAAAATGGCTCAATAAATGGAGGAATCTAATTAAACACTCACAAACCTAGCGCTTAATACACAAACATCTTGAAACACAGAACACTGTCGGTTGAAAATTGAGAGAAAGTGTACTTACTGTTGGCCGGGAAAAAAAAAATATATTCGAAGATTGTGCGAACACAATTTCCTTAAAACAGATTCGCTCCCTCACGTATGTACTAGAGGTTTTGACGAGCGTCTGTTTCCCAGGATACTTCAAAATCACGGCGTTCGTTTAACACAAAAACGACACCGACAACGAACGGAACAAGAGCGATATAGCAGAACCAATTTTGAGAGATATTTGTATGTTCTTTTCTTTCTATTTCTTGTGTTTAATTCTTATGCTTAATCACCTATTTATAGAACCCAAAATTTATTAAAGAAATAATTTTTTTTTAATAAGATGACATAATGTTTGAGTGGTTTTAAACCAACTCAAACATTTAATCAAAGCCATTAACTTGAGGAGTGGTTTTTAACCATTCCATGACTCAATTTGAGCCATGGACTTGAGTAGTGGTTAGCAACTACATGGGCCTTCTAGAAGTTGGGCCTTCTAGAAGTCGGGCCGTTATTGGGCCATTTCGAAGCCCAATAATATTTAATTTCGAAGCCCAATTCCTCATTCACATAAAATTTATAAAATCAAGTATAATATAAATTTTCTAACAATCCTCCACATGAATGAGAATTGTTTGGTTAAAGTTTCTGCTAATCTAATGATACTCTGCATAGAGGATAGTATGTTTTACCATTTGAACTTCCTCCTTGTATGCACGCTTAGTTTACTGCAGTCCAGTAGAACACGATGTCTTTGAACTGTCCCGCTTTTCGTGTAAACGAATCCACGTACAATACACAGAGACCATTTTTCTCTTGTTCCGTTCTCATGGTTTTGTCCAGTACGGCCATGGACACGTCCCGATTCTGCGAGGGTTTCTAAAGAACTAAGCCTTTCAGTTCTCCTTTGAAGCGGCCCCACTTCTCCCTAACATAGGTGACTTCTCACGTCGCGAGTATTTTCTATCAATACTCTATGATAGTCATTAAAGCATCATAATGCTAGCCTGTTTCCATAATCACTGTTTCTTGACAGGAATGAACGGGGTTATCCCCCACAGTGATACCAAGTCCTAAGATTAGGTTGTCCCTTTGAACCTAGATCTTGGGATCTCCAGTCACTTAGGTAGGGTTTTCCTTCTTAGCACTTTTATACTTTAAGGCTTTAAGCCCATCCCTTTCGTCAACCTTTCAACCGCATCTCTATTTAAACCTTTGGTTAGCGGATCCGCAATGTTATCCGTCGATTTCACATAATCAATCGAGATAACTCCAGTTGAGAGCAGTTGTCTAATGGTATTATGTCGACGACGTATGTGTCTCGACTTACCATTATACATAGTACTCTGTGCTCGTCCAATAGCCGATTGGCTATCGCAGTGTATGCATATAGGCGGCACAGGTTTTTCCCACTTAGGAATATCCTCCAAGAAATGGCGTAGCCATTCAGCTTCTTCTCCACATTTATCCAAGGCAAAGAACTCGAATTCCATAGTGGATCTCGCTATAACCGTTTGTTTCGAGGATTTCCACGACACAGCAGCTCCAGCGAGTGTAAACACATAGCCACGTGTGCTCTTAGAGTCCTTCATGTCAGATATACAATTCGCATCTGTGTAGCCTTCTAACACAGCCGGATATCGACCATAATGTAATCCATAGTCTCGAGTATACCGTAAGTATCTCAAAACCCGTATTATAGCGGTCCAATGATCCGCACTCGGATTGCTCGTGTACGAACTCAGTTTGCTTATAGCATAAGCAATATCTGGCCTAGTACAGCTCATTAGATACATCAAGCTTCCGATAATCCGAGAGTATTCTACTTGAGAAATAGCCTCCCCGCGATTTTTCGACAAATGAACGCTTCGATCTAATGGCGTTCTAGCAACACCAGAATCACCCTTGCAGAATTTGTCGAGAATTTTGTCTACGTAATGAGCTTGACTCAAAACAAGACCGTTACTCATTCGTTTGATTTTAATTCCTAAAATCACGTCCGCAAGTCCCATATCTTTCATGTCAAATTTCGAATTTAACATATCCTTGGTAGACTTGACCATTTTGTCGTTACTACCAACAATGAGTATGTCGTCTACATACAGACATAAAATGACGTAGTCATCGCCTGTTTCCTTTGAGTAAACGCATTTATCGCTCTCATTGATTTTAAACCCGTAGTTGATCATCGCATGATCAAACTTTTCATGCCACTTCTTAGGGGCTTGTTTCAAACCATACAAAGATTTGATCAATATACAGACTTTCGTTTCGGTTCCCGGAGCACGAAAACCCTCGGGTTGCTCCATATATATTTCTTCGTCTAATTCACCGTTTAAGAAAGCTGTTTTGACATCCATTTGATGTACTTCCAAATTTTTTAAGGACGCGATAGCAAGTATCATCCTTATCGAATTTATTCTCGTCACAGGAGAATATGTGTCAAAATAGTCTAAGCCTTCGCGTTGCTTGTATCCTTTGATAACAAGTCTGGCTTTATACTTTTCTACAGACCCGTCTGGTCTCATTTTCCTTTTAAAAATCCATTTTGATCCTAAAGGTTTACATCCCTTTGGAAGATCAACTAACTCCCAAGTATGATTCTGCAAAATAGAATCAATCTCGCTCTTTATGGCTTCTTTCCATAAAGGCCCGTCCACGGAGCTCACTGCTTCGTTATAAGTCAGCGGTTCCTTTTCAATCAAATATGTAACGAAGTCGTCACCAAAAGATTTTTCTATTCGGGCACGCTTGCTTCGTCTCGGTTCAATCTCATGAACCGTATTAGGAATCTCGGTTTCTATATCATCTCGTTTAGATGTACCAGATCTATCATCGGTTTTACAAGGAAATACATTTTCAAAGAAACATGCATTCCTCGATTCCATTACCGTGTTCTTGTGTATATCCGAAATTTTCGAATCATAGACAAGAAACCGATATGCTGTACTATTGAGTGCATATCCTATGAAAATACAGTCCACCGTTTTAGGACCAATTTTTACTGCTTTAGGCGCAGGTACGGCTACCTTCGCCAAACACCCCCACATTCGCAAATGTTGGTACGAAGGCGTCTTTCCTTTCTATAACTCATATGGAGTTTTATTCATTTTCTTTCGGGGTATCCTATTTAATAGGTAATTACTCGATAAGATAGCTTCGCCCCACATATTAGGCGGTAGACCTTAACTCAGTAACATCGCATTCATCATCTCTTTTAATGTGCGATTCTTTCGTTCGGCCACTCCGTTTGATTGAGGTGAATACGGGGCAGTCAATTCATGGACGATACCATGTTCCACACAGAAACTCCCAATTGGCGCTTCGTATTCTCTGCCTCGATCACTTCTCAATCTTTTAATTTTCTTGCCGAGTTGCGTTTCAACTTCGGTTTTGTAGAGAACGAATTTCTCTAATGCTTCGTCTTTGCTCTTAAGCAAATAAACATAGTAATATTTGGTGCAATCGTCAATAAATGTTATAAAATATTTATTGCCACCACGTGTTTGAACGTATTTCAAATCACATAAATCGCTATGAATCAATTCAAGCGGTTCGGTACTTCTTGCTACCGAAGGAAAAGACGATCTCGTCATTTTTGCTTCTACGCAAATTTCACATTTATGTTTCGAATTAATTTCGAATGTTGGAATATGGTCCATGTTAATTAATCGACGTCGATTCAAAATTAACGTGACCTAATCTACCGTGCCACAAATTGGAAGATTCAAGCAAGTAAACGGAAGAACGTTTTTCATTCTCATTTACAATAGTCATTACATTGAGCTTGAACAAACCATCACAGGCGTAGCCTTTACCAACAAACACACCCGACTTAGACAATATCACTTTGTCGGATTCAATAACAATACGAAAACCATGCTTGTTCAACAAGAATCCCGAAATCAGATTTTTTCGTATCTCCGGAACGTATAACACATCTTTCAGCGTCAATATTTTCCCGGAAGTCATTTTGAGCAGCACGCTTCCTTTTCCCTCGACGGTAGCAGCAGCCGAGTTGCCCATGTAGATCTTTTCTCCTTCAACCGGCTCACAGGTAGAGAAGAGTCTACGGTTCGTGCACACATGACGTGTAGCACCGGTATCGATCCACCATTCTTGTGGATTCGACCCAATCATGTTTACCTCCGAAACCACCGCGACGAGGCTCAAGTCCTCAACTTCTTTGGTGATGTCTTTCACCATATTGGCCTCGTGGTGCTTCTTTGGAAGTCGACAGTCCGACGACTTGTGGCCTAGTTTGCCACAATTGAAGCACTTTCCCTTGAACTTATAGTTCGGCTTAGCGACGCCTCCGGTCGCCCCAAGTTTTGCTTTGGGTTTAACCGCGCCTTTGCCCTTTTTAGAGCTATGCTCCACCATGTTTACTTTCGGTTCAGATGAGCTCGATACTCTCTTTTCCGACCTTTTGTTGTCTTCTTCGATTCGAAGTCTAACAATCAGATCCTCCAAAGACATCTCCTTGCACTTATGCTTGAGATAGTTTTTGAAGTCTCTCCAGCCCGGCGGCAGCTTTCCAATAATAGCCGCAACTTGGAAAGATTCACTCAGAACCATCCGTTCTGCATGGATCTCGTGCAAGATCAATTGGATTTCTTGCACCTGACTTATCACAGTCTTGGAATCGACCATCTTATAATCAAGGAACCGTCCGACAACAAATTTCTTTGTGCCGGCATCCTCAGTTTTATATTTACGGTCCAATGATTCCCACAATTCTTTTGCCGTAGCGACCGCACCATACACATTGTACAGAGTATCGCTTAGGGCATTCAGAATGTAATTACGACACAGGAAATCAGAGTGTTTCCATGCATCAACAGCAATCACGACCTCAGCGTTCGTCTCGCCGTCGTTCACCTTAGGCTCGACCTCTTTCAGGTATGTTTCCAGGTTCAGCGTGGTGAGGTAGAAGAGCATCTTCTGTTGCCATCTTTTGAACGTCGAGCTGTCCCCGTAAATTTCTCTGGCTTCTCCAGGTGGTTGACCGGTACGTTTGGCTTCGTAACCACAGGTATGGCAGTGGGGATAAAAGTATTAGGGAGAACGTCAATGTTTCCTTCGTTTCCCGTAGATTCTTGGTTGTTGAGGAAGTCCACGTAGTCTGACATCTTCGCGGGATCGTCGATCTGTTTTAAGATTGTTGGCCGGGAAAAAAAATATATTCGAAGATTGTGCGAACACAATTTCCTTAAAACAGATTCGCTCCCTCACGTATGTACTAGAGGTTTTGACGAGCGTCTGTTTCGTAGGATACTTCGAAATTACGGCGTTCGTTTAGCACAAAAACGACACCGACAACGAACGGAACAAGAGCGATATAGCAGAACCAATTTTGAGAGATATTTGTATGTTCTTTTCTTTCTATTTCTTGTGTTTAATTCTTATGCTTAATCACCTATTTATAGAACCCAAAATTTATTAAAGAAATAATTTTTTTTTTAATAAGATGACATAATGTTTGAGTGGTTTTAAACCAACTCAAACATTTAATCGAAGCCATTAACTTGAGGAGTGGTTTTTAACCATTCCATGACTCAATTTGAGCCATGGACTTGAGTAGTGGTTAGCAACTACATGGGCCTTCTAGAAGTTGGGCCTTCTAGAAGTCGGGCCGTTATTGGGCCATTTCGAAGCCCAATAATATTTAATTTCGAAGCCCAATTCCTCATTCACATAAAATTTATAAAATCAACTATAATATAAATTTTCTAACACTTACTAAATATCAAAACAATAAATCGATTTACTTCTAGTCTAACCTAGTTTGTTGATAGCATAAATATTACTTGTACGTATACGTATACATATAGATGTATATAAGATTATGTTTATGTGTATAAAAAAATATTCGACCCAACCACTATATAAAGGCGGCCGCCACCTGACGTTTAGTTTAATACTTTTATATATACTAAAAGGCCAATTCGGGAAAAAGGCATATATGATACGATCAAACAACCATGGGAGTGATATGCAATCAAACAACCATGGAAGTGATTGCATTGCATATATGTCATGTGTGTAGTCTAAATAAACTAACAAAATAGACCTAAATTAAAACTATAAATTAACGTTGGGTCCCACCGTTCAAGTGGGTGGTAATGGAATGGAAGCATGCATGTGCTACCATATGGTGGTTGGCCCTTATCTAACCCCACTCAACTCTTTCTCTTCTCAATTTCCAAACCCAAAAAAAACATCGAAGTAATACCATACTGTGTAATTAGTTAAAAAATTAAACGAGCTGTTATGAATTTTTATTATTATTATATTAAGATTATTTTAATTTATATTATGATTATTTGATAATATATAGAGAGAATTTAGAGGGAGAGAATATATTTTCTATACTTGTGATATATTTACAATGCAACTCAATACACCTATTTATACTAAAATCATACACTAAAATACAATTTAATCATCTATACAACTCATACAAAAATACAATATTTTTTATACACCTCATCTTATCATAATTCATGAGTCATTAATATTCCAAAAACATCCACATTTAATCACAAAATTTTTGATGATTCATTATGATGAATCATGTCTTAATTTTGATGATTCATTGATGAATCATGATTTATTCATAATACTCCCCCTTGGATGTTTTCAAATAATACGTTTAGCTTGCTGCCTCATTAAAAACCTTACTGAGAAAACCACATGGTAAAAACCACAGTTAAGGGAAAAAGAGTGCAACACGTATTTTTCTCCCCCTGATGATAACATCATTTTAAATCTAGAAGTTTCCGAACTCCAATTGAATATACTAATTTTCTGAAAATTATAGGAGGAAGTGCTTTTGTAAATAAGTCTGCGAAATTTTCGCTAGATCGCACTTGTTGTACATCAATATCACCATTTTTCTCCAGTTCGTGTGTAAAGAAAAATTTTGGTGAAATATGTTTTGTTATATCACCTTTGATATATCCCTCCTTTAATTGGGCAATGCATGCAGCATTATCTTCATATAATGTTGTTGGAAGTAACTTTTCCGATAATAATCCACAAGTTTGTTGTATATGCTGAATAATCGATCGCAACCAGACACATTCTCTGCTAGCTTCATGAATTGCTAGTATCTCAGCGTGATTAGATGAAGTGGCAATTAAACTCTATTTAACTGACCGCCATGAAATAGCAGTTCCACCATATGTAAATAAATAACCCGTTTGTGATCGTGCATTGTGTGGGTCGGATAAGAATCCAGCATCTGCATACCCAATTAAATTTGCTTTTATCTCATTAGAGTAGAACAATCCCATATCAGTTGTTCCTTGAAGGTATCGAAATATTCGTTTAACTCCATTCCAATGTCTACGAGTCGGTGAAGAACTGTATCTTGCTAATAAATTTACAGCAAATGCTATATCAGATCGCGTATGACTTGTAAGATACATTAGCGCTCCAATAGCACTAAGATATGGTACTTCAGGACCAAGTAGCTCTTCATCATTTTCGCGTGGTCTGAACGGATCTTTACTCACATCTAAAGATCTAACAATCATCGGAGTATCTAATGGATGAGATTCATCCATATAAAATCTTTTCAATATCTTTTTAGTGTAATTTTCTTGATGCACAAATATCACATTCTTTAAATATTCAATTTGCAATCCCAGACAATATTTTGTTTTACCGAGATCTTTCATTTCGAACTCCTTTTTCAAACAATTAACCGCTTTCGACCACTCTTCAGGAGTTCCAACTATATTGATGTCGTCAACATATACTGCTACAATGACAAACTCGTTTTCATATCTCCTCATAAATATACACGGGCAAATTTGATCATTTTTATACCCCTCTTTCAATAAATATTCACTTAGGCGATTATACCACATTCACCCAAATTGCTTGAACCCATAAAGTGACTTGTTTAGTTTAATTGAGTACTCATTTCGTGGCCCTGAATTTTCAGGTAAACGAAATCCTTCTGGAAGCTTCATATAAATGTCACTGTCAAGTGAGCCATATAGATAAGCAGTGACAACATCCATTAGACGCATATCGAGTCCTTCACGTACTGCCAGACAAATTATATAACGAAAAGTTGTTGCGTCCACCACAGGAGAATAAGTCTCCTCATAATCAATGCCAGGTCTCTGCGAGAAACCTTGTGTGACAAGCCGTGCTTTATACCTCACAATTTTGCCATTTTCATTTTTCTTTCTGACAAAAACCCATTTATATCCAACCGGCTTTACATTTTCTGGTATGCGGACTACATGTCCGAAAACTTTTCGTTTCTCAAGTGATTTTAATTCTGCCTCGATTGCATCTTTCCATTTTTGCCAATCTTTTCGTTGTCTACATTCATTTATCGACCTTGGTTCATGATCCTCATTCTCATTCATCTCATTCATGTCATGTAGCGCTACGTTAAATGAAAATTTATCGTCACCGTTGACTTTATCTCGGTTCCATCTAATTCCATTCTGGGCGTAATTGATTGAGATCTCTTCATTATCATTATTTTCAATTTCTTCAGGTACCTGAGTTTCATTCTTATCATCATTTAAGCTCATCGACTCTTCTCTCGTCGATAAATCCTCGATTGGACCATTCTTATTATTTGCTCCTTTTCTTTTCCGAGGATATTTATCTTTGGAACCCGAGGGCCTACCACGTTTTAGCTGTGGTTTAGGCTCAATATTATGTTCGGCAGGAACATTAATTTTCACAGGAGCATTAACAACTGGTATATGTGACTTAGTTACTCTCTTTGGGTCAGTAAAGCTGTCTGGCAATTGGTTTGCTAAGCTTTGTAAATGAATTATCTTCTGAACTTCTAGTTCATATTCTTTCGTTCGAGGATCATAATGATTTAGTGATAATTCATTCCAACTAATATTCCTTTCCAGCTGTTTCTTTTCTCCCCCTAATGTCGGAAATTTGTTTCATCGAAGTGACAGTCGGCAAATCTAGCCGTGAATAAATCTCCCGTTAAAGGTTCTAAATATTTTATTATTGATGGAGATTCAAATTCGACATATATTCCCAACCTTCTTTGAGGTCCCATCTTTGTGCGTTGTGGTGGCGCAACTGGAACATATACCGCACATCCAAAAATTCTTAGATGGGAAATATCTGGTTCCTGACCATAAACCATTTGCAACGGGGAGATATCATGGTAACTTGTTGGCCTGATGCGAATTAGTGCTGCTGCATGTAATATTGCATGTCCCCAACATGACGAGGGAAGATTTGTTTTCATTAATAATGGTCTCGCAATTAACTTCAAACGTTTAATCAATGATTCTGCAAGACCGTTTTGCGTATGAACATGTGGCACGGGATGCTCAACATCAATTCCGATAGACATACAATAATCGTTAAATGCCTTTGAGGTAAATTCACCAGCATTATCAAGACGTATTTTCTTTATCGGATAATCTGGAAAATGTGCTCTTAAACGAATCAATTGAGCAAGTAATCTCGCAAATGCCACGTTCCTTGTAGATAATAAGCATACATGGGACCATCTACTTGAAGCATCAATTAACACCATGAAATATTTAAATGGTCCACATGATGGATGTATCGGCCACAAATATCACCATGTATACGTTCCAAAAATACAATAGATTCATTCTTTACTTTCATTGGTGATGGCCGAATAATTAGCTTCCCTTTAGAGCAAGCAGCACATGCTAATTCATTAGATTGAACAATCCTCTGATTCTTTATTGAATGTCCACGTGAGTTTTTAATTATCTTTTGCATCATAGTTGAATCGGGATGGCCCAACCGGTCATGCCAAACATTAAATATACTATCATCAGTAGACTTCTGGTTTATGATAACATACAATTCAATTGTTCTCAGATATGTATAATATAACCCAGATTCGAATGAAGGTAATATTTCCACAATTTGTTTATCATTCGAAATTATCTTTGTGATGTATAAATGTTCGACACCACATTTTATCGCTGTCTCGACATGATATCCGTTATGTCGAATAGCTTTAAAGCTTAACAGATTTCTTTGTGATTCAGGAGAATATAAGGCACTTTCAATAACCAATTTGGTTCCTCTGGGTAATAAGATACTAGCTCTTCCGGAGCCTTTAATTATATTTGTGCTACCCGATATAGTGATAACACTAGCTTCTTTCATATCGAGATGATCAAAGTATTTCTTATTCTTCAGAATCGTATGAGTCGTTGCACAGTCTGCAAGACATAGTTCTCCATTTCATACGCCCATATCCATCAAATAAATATCCTTTTCACATAAACATATATTTATTTAAGAAACAGAACGATATATTACAAGCACATATAAGTTTAAACAATATTTAAACACATAAACACACAATAGCAAAATATATAACATATAGAACATTATAACACATCATTCCTCATCTGCGACGAAATCTGCAGCCTCCAAATACACATTATTTTTATCAAGACCAGAAGTAGATGCAATGTCACCTTGAACAAAATTCGTTTCAATCTTTTTTCCCTTTTGAGATTGCTGATACAGCTCAACAAGATGCTTGGGCGTGCGACAATTTTTCGACCAATGGCCCATACCACCGCAACGATAGCATCGTTCGTCGTTATCCTTTTGTTCAATGGGCCTCTTTTCATCTTTATTATCATAAGATTTTCTCTTCTGTGGAAGATTTTGATGTCCACCACGATTGTTATAACCACCACGGAAGTGTTTATAACGACCACCATAATATCCTATCTCTATATTGTTGCTGCAATACCATATTTGATGGATGAAAAGTACTGAATGTTTTCTCAAGCATACTAGCATCAGTGACCGTTTCCCCACACAATTTTAGTGTGCATGTAACTTTATGAACGGCCGAGTTATATTCAGTCACAGATTTAAAATCTTGTAGACGTAAATGCATCCATTCGTACCTTGCGCGTGGAAGGATAACCGTGGTCACGTGGTCAAATCGATCTTTCAGATTTTTCCACAATTCAGCAGGGTCTTTAACATGTACATACTCGTTTCTCAGATTTTCATGAATATGGTGACGGAGAACTATCAAGGCTCTTGCCTTGTTTTGAGTAAGTGTGGCTTTTGCAGCATCAGTGGTGGCACCTGCATCTGTTGATATTTGTGTGGCAACAACAGTATCACCTGCATTTGTCGTTGTTTGTGTGGAGACAATAGTGTCACCCAAGCCTTTTGCTTTCAGATGAATATCTGCATCTAGTGCTCATGCTAAGTAATTTGATCCAGAAGTGTCAAGGGCAACAAATTCGAGGTTTTGCAGATTTGCCATACTATTATGAAATACAAAATATGCATATTACTAAAAAAAATAAGAACAATAAATAAACAATGTCCACATAATAATAATACACATAAGTAAATGTTCTTCTAGCATATGATTCTATAATAAAAATCATAATATTTTTAAAAATAAAAAGAATTTTATATTTTGTAAATGTTGTAAAAAAAAATTTCAACTCGCCACCACTGGGATTCGAAATCTGGACATCTCATCACTTGTAGTGACGATATTCCACGAAACCAGTCGAGCTAAGGCGTTTTTGGTGTATACATGTTAAATTTATATAGTTTTAAATGATTTGCCACGTGTACGAGTATTATAAATAATTTTACCGTATACAAAATAAAATTACCATACCTTGATTATAAAACTTGAACGGAGGTTGATCTCTGCAGGAGAGCTTCGATGAAGGTTGATCGTTACCGAAGAGCGCTCGTGCTGATAACGTGTTATGAAATTTTTATTATTATTATAGTAAGATTATTTTAATTTATATTATGATTATTTGATAATATATAGAGAGAATTTAGAGGGAGGGAATATATTTTCTATACTTGTGATATATTTACAATGCAACTCAATACACCTATTTATACTAAAATCATACACTAAAATACAATTTAATCATCTATACAACTCATACAAAAATACAATATTTTTTATACACCTCATCTTATCATAATTCATGAGTCATTAATATTCCAAAAACATCCACATTTAATCACAAAATTTTTGATGATTCATTATGATGAATCATGTCTTAATTTTGATGATTCATTGATGAATCATGATTTATTCATAATACGAGCAATGCTATATATGTCTTTATTTTCACAAGTATACGTCAAATACTAGAGACTTAAACAATAATGCTCAACATATATTCGACTCCAAGTCGTCGTCGTCTTCTTCTCACCACCCATTTTCAATCCCTTCCTTTCTTCTTCTTATATTCCTCCATTTTCTGTCATTCCCTTCACACTTCCGTTTCCTTTACGATTCATCTCTCTCTTTCTCTTTATCTTCTCATGATCACCTTTGTATCATAAATAGAGTGCTTATTGATTTTTCTAATTTTGTCTTCATGAGCAAATTAAAGGCCCCTTGTGTCAGAAAAAAGAACAAGATCTGATAACTTGTAATACTTTTCTAGCGCACACATAATCGATCCAATATATTAGCTGTATATAAGGCGTTGTGTCTCACCAAGAAATCAAAACCCTAAATTAATATTTCCTGCCTTTATCATATTCATCGACCTCACTCACTTTTCCTATGGATCAAGATCAGCCCACAAACCCTAATTCCTTGAAAGCTACGCTGGCTGTTAATTTTCTTCAGGCCGTGAAGAAACTCAATGGAGGAAACAACTATAAATCTTTGCACCATGAAAGAAAGAGGTACCATGTTGTAAGAACGGCAGCTTACTCATCGATGGCTTTTTCGATAGGTCCTAAGAGGGCAGCTTGGGCTAGAGCTTTACTTGGTAAGATCAAGAATCGAACCCTTAACCGTTATCTAATAACAACGAAGAAAAGCAGAATTAGTGGTCGTCGTCAGCTTCGTACAATAGTCAAGAGAAGGAACCCTAGAAAGGGTATTTACGGTATTTTGCAAGAAGATGAGCTCCGTCGACTCGTGCCTGGAGGTGAAGGGATGGACATTTGCAGGTTATTGACTGAAACTGCTCATTTTATGATAACCCTCAAAGCCCAGATAAAGGTTATCGAATGTATTGTGGATCGTTGTTCGATTCAAGATTGAGCATTGTATGCATATGAGTTTGTAAGTATTTGAATTTGTATATCATCCAAAGACAAACTAATAGGGTTACTCTTCATATACTTCACATTAATTATCACTGATAAATTTCTTGGGGTACATATATTAAGATATCAATGGTTTCACAGCAAAAAATATTAGTATGCATATGAGTTATATGGAAGTACTTGAATTAATTTGTATATCATCCAAATGATAGGGTTTATATTAAAATACCATGCAGGCACGCACATATATCTACGGTTTTTGTTGATATAAACTTCTTTGGGGTAACACATGTTTTCCCTTTGTGATAGGAAAGGAAGTGCTAATAAATATATAACTTCTCCATTACAACATTTCCTAGTCTTCAACAGTAACAACACAACAAATGTACTTTCATCCACTCGATAAAGCTATCATCTGAGTTAGTTTGTGATTCAAGCTGGTTACCTCGACATCTTCTCTAATAGCCTTTAAAAAAGGGGGAAAAAACCAGCATTATTAGTGTGTCTTGCATTGTTTCTGATGTTATATTTACCTATAAAACAAAGCTTTCATCGTCTTCATTATTACCTCGACTCTTATAACAATCAGCACTGAGCCATTCAAAGTGGTCACATTGGCATTAGTCACGTTGAGCCCCAAAGACTTCGTAGCTTCCATCAGCGCCAAGAAACCGCCCTTACGATGCTTGCTGATCAGTTTAATGGAGAAATCCTTCGACCCCATTTGGATCACTTCGACTTCGACCTAAATCGTTCGCAAAAAAATATACGTTAAATCGAGCCTTAGGTATATAAGACAATGTTAAAGACTGCGTTTTTTTTTTTCTTTTTCAAACCTCTGTATTATGTACGCCAGGATTCTTGTCTGATTTATCTTTGGCGATGGAATGGAGAGGAGTTTTCGGTTTACCGTGAAACAAGTCTTGCTGCTCAAGTACTCCTTGTAATTTCTCGATGCTTTCTTCGAGCTCTATTATGTAGTCAGCTGCATCAGATAATGTAGCAACTGTATCCATCTATTACACACAATCAAAATACTGTGACATGAGCATAAAACAGAAGTTTCATTTCAAATAGCAAACAGAAAGAAAACAGAACAGTTATATTTTGAAAACCTTTGAAATTTTTGGGACTAATGCACGTAGAGCAAACATCCCGTCTTTAATCCTCTTCCTCCTGTTTCTCTCGGTCACAAGATTCTTGGACTTAAAAGGTCCCTTTTTGCTTGCTTTTGTGTTCTTCTTACGATTTGTTTCACCACACAACAACTCAGGTGGATTATGAGGATCCTCGCAGTTCTCCAATTTCGATACAATACCTTCATTGGTCGATCTTTCAGACAACATGTTAGAATAGTTAGTGAGATCGTACCTCAGTTTGAATAGTTGTTGCTCGTCCGAAAGAGCAGAAGGGCAAGTCGAAGATCCTTCTAAAGTGGTGTGATTGTTCGGGCAAGGTAATGTTAAGCTTGAAAGTGAAGGATCATCGTCCCAAAATTGTTTGCAACCATTAAAACGGTGATCGCATTGTTTGGCTACGCTAAAATTTGTGCATAGAGTGCTAATCCCAGCTCCATCTTGTTGTTTATGAAGGATTTCAAAGCATGAAGAGACAAACTCGATGATCTTCTGATCTTTAGGCACCTGAAAGAAAATATCAGCCACGAAATTTATTATCTGCACATTTTTCAGTAAATATTTTTCTCAAGAGAAGTAGCAATCTTACATGTTTTGTGCTAAAGAGCTCAACTAAACCGCAAACTACAGGGATGAGGACTTGAGTTCCATTTGGTATCTTGAAGAAAACAAAGATAGATTGAATAAGCTCATAGAGCAGTTTCCCAAGAAAAACCAATAGTCTCAACTCTCAATAAATTTGGTATAATACATAGAATAGAAATTGTTCAGCCCAATGCTGATAAGGAGAAGAAACACGCAGAAACAGAGAGATTTAGGGCATCATACATCATCTGAATCAGAGGAATCACTGCTCTTTGTCGTCCACTTTGGTTGCTTTGATATGACAACATCTCCATGAACCCTAGACCAAATTTCAGCTACATCATCAGCCGCAATAGGCAAAAATCCCCCAACTTCAACAGACATATGAAAAATTAAATAATGGATGAAAAATGAACAAGCGCAAATAACATTATACCCAGAGTACAACGGAATAACAGATGGTAATTTTGCAAGTTCCTCGCAAGCTCGAGTTCTAATCAAATGATTATCGAACGCATCTCTACAGCTGCGTTCATTAGGGACGTTTGAAACACCATATTCATCTTTTATTTTCATGTTTCCCAGCGTATTTCCGCCACTACAGCAGCATGAACCCCACTCGATAAACCTTCAAAGATTTAACATGAATCCAATGAATAAAACCTACGGAAAAATAAAATAATGCTCTACTGAATGGCTGTCAAATTGTACCTAGAAGGATCATCACCTAAGTTCCAAACGACGCAATAGTCCCATAGATTTCTCTTGACAAGGCTTCGCAGAAACTCCATTACTCTCTTCATTCTTCAATTGCATGGAAAGTCGAAGCCTTGAAGGTTCCGTTCAAAACGATATTGATTATTGAATACAAACGGCCCAGCCAACTTATTAAAAGATGGGGACTTTCTTATTAGCTAATTGCACTTTGGGACTCGTAGAATTAGAGTATTATTTATTTGACCCTGATGGAAATAGATATCTAAAATATATCTTTCGAGTATAAATTTGTTCGGCATAAACAATTTGAAAAAGTTATGAATTCGTTCTCTCTTAGTTCCCTGTTGTGGAGTTCTCTTCTCAAAGAAGGTAAGTTAGAATGGAAGTTTTGGGTTGATTTATTGTATAGTTTGAAAAAAGTAGTTGCAAAGTACATGACATTATATATATAATTAGAATAATAATTAGGCAAGAATGATTCAAAAGGATTATAACTGCACATAGCTAATAATGGAAAAAGAGGATTCAGATTTTCGAATCAATGAAATATGTTTTCTTTATATGGCACGACAGTTCCTACTTTCTTTTCTTCCCTCCTTGTCTTGTTTCTGTTCATATATGCAGGTACAAAAGTAATATAAGGCCAATGAGGCGTTGGTCTGGTGGTACGGCAGTCAACGCTGAGGTGCTTGGGGATAATGAGGGAGAGGTCGTGGGTTCGAACCCTCCCATCAACATTTCCTCAGGCCTGTCCCACATGGACCCACACATGTGCGTTTGAACCGGTCGGCCTGTTTAGCAGGTAGTGGGTCGGCCCTCGGGGTTTACCTGGCCCGCCGGGGTTCCCCGGGTTTCCAAAAAAAAAAAAAAAAAAAAAAAAAAAAAAGTAATATAAGTACAAGTATACAATACATCAATACATAACAATATACACATATTGTGATAGCAAAACTAACACAGCAATTAAATAAAATCAAATCTTTCGGTCAAATGCAGATCATCGGCAGGCACGCATTCTCCCGTCTTACTCTCTCTACGTTATATATTCGACTAAACAAATGTATATTCTTGTTAATATCTCAGTCGTAAATAAAGATCTTTGAGTGTCAGAATATATTCTTGTCTGGTTTTGTTGGTACAATTGTTCGATCTGTACGCTATGCCACGTGGCGATGTTGTAAGATCAATGTCTCTAAAACTATTCAAAGTATCATCTAAATCGCTGACTGATGAACATTTAACAATAATTTACTAAATTATTTATTCTCGATTCAGGGACTTGTATTTCAATTTTCAATAATGGTTTTAAAGGATCTTGATTTTCTCCGATGATGAAATCAATTAGATAGTCAAGTGAAAAATGCCCCGATTCCGCAAATCAACATAGGTCTAATTGTGAATAAATGATCTACATTTAAGTAAGTAGTTTGGTTACAAACTCGCGAGCTTCTGATAAATTAACAAAGAATGTTGATAGAAAGAAAGGAGGATAGATCCAAATTCCACCATTTTTAGTCACCTTTTGAGCACTCACTCGGCTCCAAGTCTGAAAAGGCAAAACAATTGGCATCTCTATGTATGATCACTTTGGCTTCGATGGTGTTGGTGAAGAGGGTGGTTTGAAATCTGGATACTGTACATTAAATGAAGAACAACCCAAATTCAAGAATCAAGTTTTATGCTTTGAGAGAGAGAGAGAGAGAGAGATCATACATTTGGGTAGGGAGACAATGGCTTATTATCACCACGACCACCTTTGGGCTCAATCCTATCTTTTTCGATTCCACTAGCAGCAGCAGCACTGGAATTTCCTGCACTCGACTCGGCAGATTCATCTTGCGATACGCTACCGTTTGTTTTGAGCTGTTCTGATGATTTTCCACTCATCATCTTCTTCTTAGGAAATACATGCACAGATGGAGGTAAGAGCTCTTCTTGTATCTCCTGGATTTCATAGACAAGAACGAAACAAGGTGCTAATGTTAAAAGGAAAAGAACGATCTGTGATGTCTGAAAAATTATACAATCCAACAACGGAGAACAAAGCTTTAGATTTACCTGCCAACCGTTCTTGCCCAAGATTCCCCCACGGACAGCGTAAGCCTCTTTAAAGCCGTTCTTCACCAAGAGCTCTGCCACTTTCATGGAGTTTCCATCAAAACTACCTTACGCGTCAGACAAAATCACATTAAACTTAGTTTGAATGATGCCCAAGATATGTAAACTTTTTGCTTTTAAATCCATCCAACGAAATGAATGATTATGTTCTCTTTCTCACTCCCTTCAGCTTCAGATATTAGCAGAACAATAGGTCTAGAAATTACCGACACTGACCAAAATATCGACAGATTTGAATTCCCAATAGCTTGCTTACCTGTCAATGACACAAATGCTGGTGTTCGCCGGATCCTTGAAATTCTCGGAGACGCTCTTCAGAAATCCATCTTCTTCATCTTCTCCCTCTCTGTACTCCGCTCGAACGGCGCTCTTGTTCAGCATCTTCAGGTTAGGCGGACTCAAATACGCCGCGCTCTTGCCGTCCCTAACGTCCAACAGCTGGCAATTGGGGTCATTCTGCAGCTTCTTGAAGGCGTTGATGGCGGAGAGGAATCTGTACTTCTGAAGGTACTCCTCGGCGAGGGGTATCACCACGAGCCATATGAAGGCGACGGTCGCCACGAAAAAGGGGTAGCGATTGAAGAAATTGTCGATTGAAACCAGCACGGACTCCAAATCGATCTTGCTCGACGGCTCATCGGCGGCGACGCAAGGAAACGGATAGGAGAGTCCGAGACCTAGGAGAGGTAAGAGCGGCTTCGGCGGAAAACGGCGACGGGCGTCATCGACGGAGCGGAGTTCGATGGGGAAGAACTTGGCTGAAGTAGTAACCGTAGTAGCGTGATTTGAGTTCTGCGTTTCTCTGGGAAAGCAATTGGAAACGAGAATGAGGGCTTTTGAGGAAGGTTTGATGGAAGATGGTGGAGAAGAATAGCATTTTGAAAGAGAATCCATGGAAGACGAGCTCGAACGAGCTTCGCTTTGTACGTTCGAAGAGATAACGATATGATTATTATTAATATGGATAATATATTTTTAAATGGGTATCGGATCCGAACCGGATCCAAGCGGGTCTAAGGAACAAGACCGGTCTTAAAAAAAAATCTATGGTTAATAAATTCCGACAATAATTATTTTCAGTCACATTTGAGATTTTAAGTTTGGGCCAATTATTTTTTTAAGCATTTGGTATACCTGGCTTGGCTCTAACTCAAGTATTTATTATATTATTTAAATAAATATATACTACAACTTTTGAATCAAATATTCGAGAAAGATTAGAATTGAATATTGTCATATTGTATACGCATTTGAAAATTTGAATCGCAAAAAATATTATTATTCGGATTTGATATTCTAGTATTTAGAAATGTTAAATTTCGAATCGAGTTTCGAATCGAACAAAAATGTTCGGTTCATTTGCGATCATACTTGGCACATTACTAAACAGTATATATATTCTACACATAAATCCCCCTAACCCAAACTATACATCAACTTACTCCCCCTTCCAATTCAATTATCACCAAACTCCCCCTTTCAAACTTCTATATCGCATAGCTACCTAATGGACAAATATACCCCTGTAAAACATAAATATTCCAAAATAACCTAGTGAATTCATTACAGAGAGAACAACGATGAACAAAATGCAGACAATGAAAAGCAGAAGAACGAAAACGAGTACAGAGAAATCGGTCGATTCTCAGCTTCACCTCCACAATGAGCAGCGAACGAGAGATTAGGACTTCACACCTTTATTCGACTTGCCATCATTTCAACGGTATACTAACCGCTTGACACCTTCATTTTTCGACTTTAATTTTTCATTTTTTGTGGCATATTGGGTTAATATAGAGATTAGGGCTTTCATAGTTGCATTTCTTGAAAGATTTCATGTCGTGCTATGTTTAATTTTGTGATTACGGCTCGAATTTGGGGTTTATGCCAAAATTAGGGTTTAATTATTTCATTTTTCGAATTGGGAACTTGGTATCATTCAAATTAGGGTTTGTTAGCTTCTAAATTCCCTGCTCGATGTAAAGGTACTGCATTTTTTACTGTCTTGGTACGAATCTTGGTTGTTTTTGGGTACGATAATTGAATTTGTGCTTGTATATGTTTTTTTGGTACCGTATTACACAGTTAATTGGTACCGTAAAGACGATTTTACCTACGAGATTCGCTGAAGCACAATCACATGAAATTGCAGGCTCGTTTTCTGTCGACATATTGGACTTGGAGGTGGGACTATAAGCCCAAGTCAATCATGTCAGAGTCTGAGTCCACGAGGGAGCAGAGTCCAGATGGCGTGGATTGCGGCGTACATTCTGCAATGTCCATGGATCGATACATCGTTCGACCGGTGGCTCGGGGAGGTATCTTAACGAAGTTGACGTCGAATTGTATCGTGGGTTCATGGCTGCCACGATACATACGGACGATCTTAGTTGCATGCTCCACTTGTTTGAGTATCTGTGTTGGGAGACTGATATGCTGTTGATGCTCATAGTTTTGTGACTTGTTTATGTTTCTATTCCAGGTATTTTTTATACTCATCTCGGCCTCTCTCGTCGTAGCCCTCCGGGTTCAATTATTTCGAGAAGAGCATTATTTAGGGGTGAACAAACAGATATGTAGTACCAATATTGCTAGCTTGCAGTACCAACGGTTTCTTTACTGTAGTATCATACGTAGGTCATTTGTAGTATCTTTTACGTACCATGCGAGCGGCTTCGAAATACGCCGAATCTAATTTGTGGTACCAATCTAAAGACTTTTGTAGAACCTATATGTGGACAGTTGCGGTATCATATTATATGCTTTGTAGTACCATAATAAGGTTATTTGTAGTATCTTTTACGTACTGTGCACGGAGTCGAAATACGCCGATTCTAATTTGTGGTACCAATATAAAGACATTTGTAGTACTTACACGTGGACAGTTGCAGTACCATGTTATATGTTTCTGTAGTACCATAATTAGGTTGTTTGTAGTACCTTTTTCGTACCGTGAGAGCGGCCTGGAAATACGCAGACTCTAATGTGTGGTACCAAAAGACGTTTGTAGTACCTACATGTGGACATGTGCAGTACCATAGTATATGCTTTTGTAGTACCAAAATTGGGTTGTTTGTAGTATCTTTTACGTGCCGTGCTAGCGGCTTCGAAATACGCACTCTAATTTGTGGTATCGATATAAAGACGTTTGTAGTACCAAACCATGGTAACATAGTCAAGGATAAAAAATAACTCGAACGGCGTCGAAAAAATTACTACCCAAATTTGTAGTACTAATATACATATATTTGTAGTTCCAATATCTAGATGTTCGTAGTACCATACCCTACCATAGTGTAGTACTATATGTATGTTTCTTGTAGTATCTTTTCCGTATCACGTTTCTAGCAATCGAAATTCCTAGCCAAATTTGTAGTACCAATATACATATGTTTGTAGTTCCAATACATAGATGTTCGTAGTACCATTCCCCACCATAGCGTAGTACCATACGTATGTTACTTGTAGTATCTTTCTCATACCACATTTCTAACATCGAAATTCCTACCCCAAATTTGTAGTACCAATATATATATATATTTGTAGTTCCAGTATATAGATGTTTGCGGTACCATAACATAAGCTAGTGTAGTACCACAAGTAGGTTACTTGTAGTATCTTTTTCGTACCACGTTTTTAATTATCGAAAACGCGTAGATTATTGTGCAAATAAGGCATGTGAACTTCCAAATTGCGGTACATAATAAATTAAAACAGACGGTAACACGAAATATTGACACTAAATTTCAATCCATGAAAAATCATGACTATGCAGTAAGATGTTCTTACTAGTATCATAATAAGTAGAACGAAAGTTGGGGTTTCAACGTAATAATACCTATTTCTAAATATTAACTACCAATATTGATACCAGATCATCAGTAAAGTATTTATAAATATGGTAACATAATCAAGGACCAAAAATAACTCGGACGGCGTCAAAAAATTCCTACCCAAATTTGTAGTACCAATACACATATGTTTGTAGTTCCAATATATAGATGTTCGTAGTACCATACCCCACCATAGCGTAGTACCATACGTATGTTACTTGTAGTATATTTTTCGTACCACGTTTCTAACCATCGAAATTCCTACCCCAAATTTGTAGTACCAATACAAATATATTTGTAGTTCCATTATATAGATGTTTGAGGTACCATAACATAAGCTAGTGTAGTACCACGAGTAGGTTACTTGTAGTATCTTTTTCATACCACGTTTCTAGCAATCAAAATTCCTAGCCAAATTTGTAGTACCAATATACATAGGTTTGTAGTTCCAATATATAAATGTTCGAAGTACCATACCTTACGATAGTGTAGTACCACACGTATGTTACTTGTAGTATCTTTTTCATACCACGGTTTCAGCAATCAAAATTCCTACCCAACATTGTAGTACCAATATACATATGTTTGTCGTTCCAATATATAGATGTTCGTGGTACCGTACCCTACCATAGTGTAGTACCATATGTATGTTACTTGTAGTATCTTTTTTCGTACCACGTTTCTAGCAATCGAAATTCCTACCCAAATTTGTAGTACCAATATAAATATGTTTGTAGTTCCAATATATAGATGTTCGTAGTATCATAACCTACCATAGTGTAGTACTATACGTTGTTACTTGTGGTATCTTTTTCGTACCACGTTTCTAGCAATCGAAATTCCTACCCAAATTTGTAGTACCAATATACATATGTTTGTAGTTCTAATATATAGATGTTCGTAGTACCACACCCTATCATAGTGTAGTACCATACGTATGTTTGTAGTTCCAATATATAGATGTCAATAGTACCATACCCTACGATAGTGTAGTACCATATGTATGTTACTTGTAGTATCTTTTTTCGTACTACGTTTCTAACAATCGGAATTCCTGCCCCAGTTTGTAGTATCAATATACAGATGTTTGTAGTACCATCTATAGATATTTATAGTACTATAGCTTATGATAATGTAGTACCGTGGGTAGGTTACTTGTAGTATCTTTTGCGTACCACGTTTTTAATTATCGAAAACACGTACTCCCTCTGTCCCATAACTTTATGGACATTTGGAAGTTGGCACGGGAATTAAGAAACTGAATATTTTAATAATATAGTGTGATGAAAAGGTAAAAAAAGTGTATATTTTGGCACGTCTTTTAAGAATATTTAATATTATTATATTGATTGTTTGTAATAGTTTTTTTTGCTAATAAGGAAATGTAAAAAAGAAGTGGGACGCCCGATTTAGTAAAATGTACAAAAAATTTATGGGACGGAGGGACTATATTATTGTGCAAATAAGGCATTAGAACTTCCAGAAACAATTTTATTGGAACACATCAATAATACGACATCAGTATTAATATTATTCATCCAACAATAGTATTAATATCAATATATCTACAATTTTAATATGATTCATCCACCAACAATATTAATATCGAACATATCGACAATATTAATATCATTTATCCACCAACATCATATAAAAAACATATCGTTGTAATAATGTGTGATAACATATAGGCAACACACCAACAAAAAGAATGCTCCATAACCTATCGTTTCATTTGTCAACAATAAATATGTGATCTTCTTATATTCCACACATGCAAACAACGTGAGCCCACCAAAGACATTCGTAGACAACATATCTTCGTATTAAGTTACCTGTTAAAAGTAAAATAACAAACGATTACCATATGATACTGCTAGAAGCCTTCAAAAGGTACTTCATAAAAGAAATATACTTTGGTACTGCATATAATAAATTGCTTTAACAGATAAATTAGCCAAATCTTAAGCAAATACTAACCTCTCTTGACACCCACAGTATGCTAACAGTAGAAAAACAGGAGAAGAACTCAGCTTTTTACACCTCGACGCCCAAATCGCAACACCCACGACTCGACACCCAAATCGCGACACCCACAGCCCGATACTCAATTTATGTCCATGCTACTGCCACAAACATTCATTGTACACCTCATCAGAGTGTTCTCTAACTCAATTTCGTTCGCTCGAGGTCAAGAAGCTCCAAGGATAACCCACAGTGAAAAAAAATAACAAAAACCTACCTCAACTTACCTGGACCGAGAAACTCCCGATGAATTAGGCAAGCTCGGAGCTTTCCGGTGCGGGCAGAGGCTTTTCCGTCGCCGGCGGGAGCTTTTCTAGTTGGAAGATGAGGCCTGGAATTAAAAGCTACGTGGGTGTTGATTTGGGGAAGAAATGATTTAAGAAATAATAACTGAGGGCTAAATCGTCATTTCGGGTAAATAGGTAGTGTTGTGTAAAAATGTTTTGATTTAGGGAGTCTGATAAGAAGTAAATTGAAGGGGGGAGTTAGTTGATAAAAAATTTGGAAATGGGGATTTAATTGAGGTTGCCCCTATATTTAAATCGTAATTACTTAATGAATGAAATAATAATTATTCTTTTAAAATATCATATAGAAGAACATCGTACATAATGCCACACCCACTTTCGATCCACAATTGTAGTTCTTGACCGTTCTTCTGTATTCGTATAAATCGAGCGTAATATCAACCCACTTGAATGTAATATAAAAACACGCATCCAACTTATTACAATTACGTAAATAAGGAATAGTTTTTATTAATTAAAAAGGATTTATTTAATTATCAAGATTCATTGCTGAAAGCAATGAACCCAGAAATGTGTTTCATATCCTCACAGGGGGTTTTAATTAAATAATTAAAAAAAATCAATCATTAATAAAATACACAACTAGAGCTGTCAATGGGCCGGGCCGGGGTGGGCTGGCCCGCCGCCCGCCAAAGCCCGCTGTTTGGCAGGGCGGGCTGGCCGCCATGTGGCGGGCCTTCAAAACTGAAGCCCAGCCTGCCCCGCCAGCATGCCGCGGGCCTGGAGGGCCAGGACCACCCACCATGAATTTTTTTAAATTTTTTATACATTTTAATTAATTAAGAATAATTTATATACTTATGATATTTAAATATACATTAATTATGTATTAATTAATAAATGCATCATTAATTATTAATTAAAATATTTAAATATAGATTAATTATGTATTAATTCATAAATGTATCATTAATTATATATAAAATCATTAATTAATTCCTCTATTTAAATAAATATATATTTAATTTATAAAATAAATTAATAAAAAAAATATGGCGGGCCGGCCCGCGCCTAGCCCGCGGCCCGTCTTCTGGCGGGCCTTAAAAATCCCAGCCCAACCCGCGGGCCATGGGCTATTTTGACAGCTCTATAAACAACTAATGAAAACCACTAATAAACATACATTTTCGTAATCCTATGAGTTACAAACTCGTATTATTAGAATACGAGTTACTTGTCCACGGTGGGCTGACATGACACTTCAAGTAACTCGTGATCCCAAGATACGAGTTACCCTCTTTTCTTTTCTTTTTTTTTATTTTTTGTATTTTGACTTATTTTATATTTATTAATTGTATAATCCACCAAATCTTAAAATCATCGTTATCTAATGTGATTTACATATTAAAAAACAATAAACGCATCTAATTTATTGTTTGTTTCGCAACTATTAAAATGATATGCATATCTTATGTTTTTCGAATATCGGAAATATTTAATTGTTTTTCTAAGGCAATATCAATCGAAAAAGGGGTACACAATAAATATATAGTTTAATCCATCATATATATTTATATATTTCGATTATTAAATATTTAACGATAAGAATTTCATTGTGTACCCATTTTTCGATTGATATTGCCTTAATGATAAGAATCTCAAACTTTATCAAAATAAGTAAATATTTCCGATATTCGAAAAATATAAGATATGCATATCATTTTAATCGTCGCGAAACAAACAATAAATTAGATGCATTTATTGATTTTTATTATTATATCACATGAGATAACGATGATTTTATGATTTGGCAGATTATAATTAATAAGTATAAAATAAGTTAAAATACAAAAAAAAAAGAAAAGAAAAGAGAGTAACTCGTAACTTGGGATTGCGAGTTACTTGAAATGTCATCTCGGCCCACCATGGACAAGTAACTCGTATTCTAATAATACGAGTTAGTAACTCGTAAATTGGGATTACGAAAATGTCTGTTTTATTAATGAGTTTCATTAGTTGTTTATTTTATTAATGGTTGATTTTTTTTTATTTAATTAAAAACCCCTCCTCACAGCAAAGCACATTTAGCTTGGAAAAAACTTTTTTTGTTGAAGAAACGCCTAGAGAATACGTTTGTCCATTACACCCAATCAAAATGCTATAAATGTATCCATTTTAGGGAAAAAGACAATTAATGCGAATGACCTTAACTTCACAAAATTTAATCACTTAAAAGGACAAAATGAATCGTAAGACTAAGTTTAAATCCTTAAATTAAAAGTTGATAGCCTAAAATTAACAAATAATTTTTATACACCTTATCCTCCATTAACAGCAAATAAAAATGTCGAGGTAATATTCACCAAGTTTGCACTCCAAAGGCCAAGTTCCAAATTACCCAAAAAAAAAGAATTAGGTAACAAACTACATTAACTTGTCTTCTCATAAACAAAGAAAATCATTCATACCCGTCAAAATTCCTACACAATGCTCACAAATAAATCCCATCATAGTTTTAATTTCTTTCTCTTCTTTCTTCGTCTCCTATCTCCACTGTCGCTCTCACTCTCACTCGACTCGGAACTCGATTCAGATTCAGATTCAGATTCGGAGTCTGATCTCGACTTGTCAGATTCAGACACAACTGCTGCTTTTTGCTGCTGCATAATTAGGGCTGGGGAAAAATATCGAAATACCGAAATACCGTCCTTATCGTATCGAAAATATCGAAAATTTTGGTATACCGAAGTTTTTGGTAAGGTATGATACCGTACCGAAAATTTTCGGTACGGTAATGGTATGAAAGTTTTTAAAATTAGGTATACCGATTATACTGAATACCGAAATTCTATAATTTTTTAATATATTTTATATATATACACACCTATATATATTATATTATTTCAAAAAATATAAAATAAAAAATTAAGGATCTTCTCAAACTTATTTAGCGAATAAATTATTAACTTATACACAACTTTCTAATATTAGGCCCACCATATTTTACTTATGTAACTCAAGTAACGTTTAATTTTTGCCTTTTTTCATGATTTTGAAAGCGTGAAGATGCAATGCAATTACTTTTTGTTAATCTTCACTAATTTTTTAAATATAGCCGCTTCGTTCTAATTAATCTGTATATAACGTTGTATTTTGTGGTTATGTAAAGTTTTTTGTCTTACTAAGGAGACTAGCTAAAATATGTAAAGTTACAAAATCTTTTTATTTTGAAAAGTTTGGTATTAATAATCTATCTTATTGAGGCCTAAGGAGTTTGAATTGATTAAAAATTCCAAAACAACGAATTAACGAGTTACGAGACATGCATGGTAAAAAACCCTCCGTGTGAATGGTATAGAAGGTATGATACCGATACCATACCGAAATTTTGGTATATACCGTATCGATATTTAAGGTATACCGAAATTTTGGTATGGTATTGGTATGATTTTTTTGGATACCGAAATTTTGGTACGGTATCACAGTTTGGTACGATATACCGTACCGAACCACCCCTATGCATAATGAGCCTTGGCATGTTCTTGAGGTACCCATGAAGGTTCACTGCGATCCACGAGACCAATCGAAGTGAAGAAATTGATGGCAAACCGAGTGTTCTTAGGGTTGTCCTTTGGGAAGATCGATTCGAACGAGTCTTGCATTGTTGGGTCGCTTAGACGTTTGTTCAGCAGTCGAATCCCCAAGTCTTCTGACAATTCCTGCAAAGTAATAGCCATGACGAATATTAGACTATGTTTATCCATGACCCGGACAACCGGTTGTGGATTAAAACTAAATAAAATAAATCAAACAAGTAATTATTTACCACAACCTCCCACAACCCGGTTGGTGGACCAACCTGGTTCACCAACCGGTTGTGCACAGTTTTCGATAAACTGTTTTTCTGATTTTTATGAATTTCATGTTATATTTAATTATCTATTAAAATTTTGATTTTTATTTTTTTACCAAAATGTAAGTTTTTTTTTCTCTATAAATAGAGACTAATTTTGATACATTTTACAATTTCAAATTATTTTTCCAATAATCTCTCATAATTTATATTCTTTTCCCATCTAATTCTCATCTCTAATTCTATTATGGATCCAAATAATCCAACATTATCCAATAATGCCATTTGTCAAAATGTTATTGGTTTATATGATCTTTTGAGATTTTTATGATATTTTCAATTATCTAAGAATTTTTTTATTTTTCTTCACCAAAATTCATGATTTTTTTTCTCTATAAATAGAGTCGAATATTGATACATTTTGATTCACAATTCAAATCATCTATTTTCTTCGACGCCCCTGCCTTGTTTGGGATAAGATTTTGATGGGAAAAATAATGATGGCTTGTATCATCATGCACAACATGATAGTAGAGGATGAACGAGAGACATACCTAAATTATTATGATCCCACAGAATTTCTCATCGATGATCCCGTTGACGATGATCAAAGTGTTCAATACTCCACTGAACGCATTGGAAGCCTATCTGCTTATATGACCAATAGGGAGCAACTTCGCAACCGAGAAGCTCACATTGCTCTTAAAAACGACTTGATTGAGCATATATGGCAAAAGTTCGGCACCGATAATTAAATATCAATTTCCATCTTATGCATTGATGTAGTTTACTCATCAATTTGTAGCTTGACTAATTTACTTGTTTTGTAGTTCAATTCTTGTAATTTAATTTCGTAATTGAGATTGTAGTTTATTTGTGAGGGTATCATATTTTTTAATAATTAAGAGCTTTTAAGATAATATAATTTAATATATTTTGCACACTTTTTTAACAATAATAAAAAATAATTATAAAATACAAATTTAATAAATAATAAAATAAATATCATGGGTTGTATTAGGTTGTTGATAAAGTATGAAAATTATTGAGGTGTAGGTTGTGTATGTGGAGGAGAGAGAAATTAATATTTTATTATGATGACCGGTTGTTCGGGTCATGGATAAATATAGTCTTACTAAGGCACTCTGTTGTTATAGGATTGTAATAATTTGGACTACTAAGGGGCCCTCTAAAGTGTATGTCAGATGATGAAATTGCTGGATACCTGGAAAAGAATTTTGACAAAAATACGGGAGGAAGACGTCGTGCCCTCTTAAGTCAGCCTGATGTAAGCCAAAACATGCCAGGGCGTGCATCGGTCCCAAGTAAATGAGCAAAGAATTTGGCAACGTTTCGCAGTCTGTTCATCTCCAACCGATGGATCATTGAATACTGCTGGACAAAGCACTTCTCGAAGTTTTCTTGATGAACCTTATTTATCATACAGAATCTCTGCCCGAGAAGCCCATAGCAACGAAGGTACGTCCTCTCCTGGATGCAACACTCAAGCAGCATAATGCACAATTCCATCAGGGCTGGCTCATTATAATATGAGGCCTAAAGCAAAATTTTTCGATGGGGCCGTTTTTATTGAAAATAAATAAATATTATATACTAACAATATTTTTTAGGTGTCAATATCACACAATAACCCTCCTTTTGTCCGGGCTTGGGACGACAACTATAAAATTTGAAATTTATAAAAGGCGGAGTGAAAAATTTTGAATAATTTTTTAGTGAAAAACTTAGAAAAAAACCAATTACAAGAAATTTGTTCTTCTAGCTTTTCTTGACGCAAAATCTTTTATAAAATTCTCATAATCAATCTCTCAGCCAACTCATTTTCAATTGATAAAATAGCTAATCTATTTAATCGTTCTTGTGAAATTGTTGATCATAAGTAGTTTTTTTTTATTTTTAATTTGGAAAAACTTATTTCTGCGGAAGCAACAGTTACCGGAATCGTCAACATAATCCTATATGCAATATATACATTAGGAAAAGAATGTACCTTTTTAACATAGTTTAATAAATAAAATATAACAAAATACAAAGATAAAACCTGAATTATTTTGTTGAGCTTCAGTTGTTGTTTGACTTGAGATTCAATGGAACTTTTAGATAGATAAGATAATGAGACCGTTTGATATTATCAATAAGGGACATGGGTGATTTATTAATAAGCAAAAAAGGCTAAACTAAAGAAGTTGAAAAGACAAAAAATAATCGAAGGAAAGATGAAAACTCAGGCAGTTGAAAAGGCAAAAAGGAAAAGATAAAATACAAGTTTAATTAAAGGAAAAATAATAGATATATTTGTAGTATTTGGCTCGGGCTTAATAAATTTTTTTTCACATTATAACACTATTAAACTAAAGGATATGGCCCTAAAAAATGTTGGGGCCCTAAAAAATGTTGGGGCCTAAAGCCCATGCTTGAGTGGCTTTACCCAATAGCCGGTTATTCCATCTGCAAATTTTGAAGAATCTTATGAGGAACAATAGCATAGGAAGCAGGCGAATAGCTGCTAATATCTAATGGAAGTCAGAAATTTAATAAATAGAAGATAAGCCTAAAAAGTAGCAGCAAACGTGCAAAGTCAGAAAGAATGTTTCACTCCCAAGTCCAAATACATGATTATAAAATATTTTCAATATCACCACAACTATTGCACGCTGCAGATTACTTACTGGGTGAAAATTTAAATATTGATGATGCTTATTACCTCCTTCCCAGGCTCCAGTTTAATCTTCAAAAGTTTGTGCCCAGCCTCTTCAAAATCAGGACTAGACATGATGGTCAAGTATATAGTTCTCCGTAGATTCACCAAGTTGGTCTCTGTTTCATCCTTTATTTGCATCTGTTCTTCGTCCTCTTCTCCATCACATTCTTCCTCATCTTCGTCTGATTCAGCTTCTGCATCTCCATCTGAATCCGCCTCATCGTCAGCGCCGAGTATCTGTTTCTTCAAGTCCTCGTAACGCTTCTCATATCTCCACAAACTGCGGGTCACGCTTGAAGATGTCTAAAGATATCTCAGGATCTATCTTATCGGCGAGCGATAACTCATGAGTTAACTGATCTTCCTCCTCCACCAAATCCAATTCTGTCCTAACAGCAGGATATCCCTGAAACTTTGCTCTCCTCGTCGCAAAAAACCTTCGATTAGAAACTGCACACGCATATCTATCTCTCTTTCATGAAGGATTCGACAAAATCGCTCAAAGATATCATGGAGTCCCCTGGGTGTAATATCCTAAAGCATGGACCCACATTCTGTCACAAACCCAACAACAACTTCAACACTGTCATCTGTTGGTTTCTCCAGCAATAGCGTGAGAAGCTCAAGAGCAATAAGCTCATGAACAATGTTGGGTGCAAATAAAGACTCCCACATCGACTAATTAAAGAGAATTAGAGTGGTTTATAAGCTTGTGCGTTCACTCCCTCTATTGCCAATTGGTTTTAGAGAGAAACCCTACAAGCTTATACGGATCTGGATATGAGCTGGAATTGGGCCTGTAAAAAATCCCTACAGTGGTGTGAAGAGCGTGGACGAACACGTGAGGGTGCCTTCAGATGGAGAAATTCTATCCCGAATATGGTGTGGGTGGTGTGTCCCCGGCCCTTGTAAGACGATTGGTGAATCTGCAATGAAAAAAAAAACGCTTGATGCAAATAATTGCGATGGAAGCGCTTAGTGCAGATAATCATCGAATAGGAGGTCCGTTATGTGGTCTTGAGTTTGACGGGAAAATTGTTGGGTGCAAATAAAGACTCCCACATCAACTAATTAAAGAGAATTAGAGTGGTTCATAAGCTTGTGGGTTCACTTCATCTATTGCCATGGTTTTAGAGAGGAAGCCCACCCGCTTATATGGGCCTGGATCTGGGCTGAAATTGGGCCTGTAAAAAATCCCTACAAACAATCCTCTGTTAACGGGAATCTTGACTACGGCAAGAAGTTGATGCTTATCATTACGCTCGTACGCCCTCTGAAGCTGCAATATGATCCTACGCAGCAAAAGATCCCCAATCTTCGGGAACTTAGTATTCACCACTGAAAACAACGAGGCAAAAAACATCGGTGAACGCCGGCGAAGCCATCTGAGACTTGATACAGGAACGGCAGAACAAACCCCTCCCGCGTATCAGATTCTCAGCAAACAACTCTGGAATTATGTTCGTGATGTTAATCGAATTAAGCCTTGTTCACCAAACCGTTAATACTCTTCCTTAGCGCATCCAATTCATCCTCTGATACTCTACGCTGCTCTTATCCTGAACCTCCCTCATCATCCTCGCCAGCTTAAACGGAGGAGTGTAAAGTCCGCCACTCCTCCCCAGCGACAAAATCAGAGGGGGATCGGCGGCGGGCGCTACAACGGTGTTGGTTAAGGTCGTCGACATTGATAAATTTTTGAGAAGATTCGATCGAGTGGAGGAAGACGATTTAGAAAAGAAACCTAAATTAAATTGCCCTCTTATTGGGCTGATTTTGATATTATAACTATTACCTAGGCCCAGTTAAATTACCAAAATCTATTAATAGTTCAAATTTTAATATTCGACAGCTTTAAATTAATGAAACTATTATAAAATATTTATTATAATATAATATCTATATAACGTTATTGATATTAAGTAGAAAGCAACATAAATATGAGAAATATTATTACTTCATGATCATTACAAATGAGCGAACTAACATGCTTATATAGACAACTTCTCAAACTATTAACTACTTTATTAATTACAACGTGGACATCAACTTTACATAAGTCAATAATGGACAACAATAATTCATAATACTCCCCCTTGGATGTCCACTAAAAAATATGCCTCATTAAAACCTTACTAGGAAAAATCCAGTGGTATAAAAACCCAGTGAAGGAAAAAGAGTGCATGATTCCTTTGATACGCTTCAGTTGTTACCTCATTAAAAACCTCACTGGGAAAATCTCATGGGGAAAACCACAGTTAAGGAAAAAAGAGTGCAACGCATACTTGCTCCCCCTGATGATAATATTACATTAAATCTCGAAGTCTTCGAACTCCAATTGAATATACTTGTTCCTCATCATTTTCACATGGTCTGAATGGATCTTTATTCACATCTAAAGATCGAACAATCATCGGAGTATCCAATGGATGAGCTTCATCCGTGGAAAATCTTTCTAATACCTTTCTCGTATGTCTCTTGATGTACAAATATTTCTTTCTTTAAATATTCAATTTGCAGTCCAAGACAAAATTTTGTCTTTCCAAGATCTTTCATTTCGAACTCATTTTTCAAACAATCAACTGCTTTTGATAACTCTTCAGGAGTTCCAATTATATTGATGTCGTCGACATAAACTGCAATTATAACAAATTCTCTTTTTGATCTTTTCATGAATATACAGGGGCA
The DNA here is from genome assembly GCA_027422505.1 of Craterostigma plantagineum. Classification (NCBI taxonomy): domain Eukaryota; kingdom Viridiplantae; phylum Streptophyta; class Magnoliopsida; order Lamiales; family Linderniaceae; genus Craterostigma; species Craterostigma plantagineum. Next base: position 6,368,193 of record JAPQWV010000013.1, on the reverse strand, counting down.
AGTTTGATAATTTTTATACCCCTCTTTCAGTAAATATTCACTTAGGCGATTATACCACATACACCCAGATTGCTAATCTATAAAGCGATTTATTTAGCTTAATAGAGTACTCATTTCGGGGGCCTGAATTTTCAGGCAACTTAAATCATTCCGGAAGCTTCATATATATGTCACTGTCAAGCGAGCCATATAAATAAGCAGCGACAAAATCCATAAGACGTATTTCAAGTCCTTCACGTACTGCCAGACAAATTATATATCTCAAAGTAGTTGCATCCACCAGGGGAGAATATGTCTCCTCATAATCAATATCAGGTCGTTGTGGAAAGCCTTGTGCAACAAGCCGTGCTTTGTATCTTACAATTTCACCTTTTTCATTTCTCTTTACGAAAACTCATATATATCCAACCGGCTTCACGTTTTCTGGTTTGTGGACGACAGGTCCAAAAACTTTTCGTTTCTCAAGTGATTACAATTTCACCTTTTTCATTTCTCTTTACGAAAACTCATATATATCCAACCGGCTTCACGTTTTCTGGTTTGTGGACGACAGGTCCAAAAACTTTTCGTTTCTCAAGTGATTTCAATTCTGCTTCGATATCGTCTTTCCATTTTGGCCAATCATTTCTTTGTCTGCATTCTTTTACAGACATTGGTTCATGATCCTCATTCTCATTAATTTTATTCATTTTATGTAGCGCTACGTTAAATGAGAATATATCGTCAATGTTGACTTTACTCGGTTCCATCTAATTCCATTTTGGGCATAATTTATCGAGATCTCTTCATTATCATTATTTTCAGAATTGTCAGATACCTGAGTTTCATTCTTATCATCATCTTTGCTCGTCGACTCTTCTCTTAGTCGATAAATCCTCGATTGGACCATTCTTATTATTTGCTCCTTTTCTTTTTGAAGATTTTTATCTTTGGAACCCGATAGCCTACCACGCTTCAGTTGTGGCTTAGGCTCAATATCAATCTTTGTATGTTCTATAGGAACATCGATTTTCACAGGAGCATTAACAACTGGTATATGTGACTTAGTCACTCTTTTTGGGTCAGTAAAGCTGTCTGGCAATTGATTCGCAAAACTTTGAAAAGGAATTATCTTTTGGACTTCTAGTTCACACTCTTTTGTTCGAGGATCATAATGATTTAACGATAACTCATTCCAACTAATATTTCTTTTTCCAGCTGTTTATTTTCTCCCACTAATGTCGGAAAATTCGATTCATCAAAATGACAGTCGTCGAATCTAGATGTGAACAAATCTCCATTCCGAGGTTCTATATATTTTATTATTGATGGAGATTCAAATCCGACATACATATTCCCATCCTCCTTTGAGGTCCCATTTTAGTACGTTGTGGTGGAGCAATTGGTACATATACTGCACATCCAAAAAATTCTCAAATGGGAAATATCTGGTTCCTGACCAAAAAGCATTTGTAACGGGGAGACATCATTATAACTCGTTGGCCTGATGCGTATTAGTGCCGCTGCATGTAATATAGCGTGTCCCCAATAGTTCGAAGGAAGTTTTGACTTCATCAATAATGGTATTGCAATTAATTGCAGTCGTTTAATTAACGATTCAGCAAGACCGTTTTGTGTATGAACATGTGGCATGTGATGCTCAACATCAATTCCGATAGACATACAATAATCATTAAAGGCCTTTGAAGTAAATTCGCATGCATTATCAAGGCGTATTTTCTTTATTGGATAATCTGGAAAATGAGCTTTTAATCGGATTAATTGAACAGGCAGTCTCGCAAACGCCACGTTCCGCGTTGATAATAAACATACATGAGACCATCTAGTTGATGCCTCAACCAATACAATAAAATATCTAAATGTTCTACACGATGGATGTATCGGTCCACAGATATCACCATGTATACGCTCTAGAAATACAATAGATTCATTCTTTTTTTCATTGGTGATGGCCGAACAATTAACTTCACTTTAGAGCACGCGGCACAAGATAATTCGCTAGATTGAGGAATCCTCTGGTTCCTCATTAAATGTCCACGTGAATTTTTAATTATTTTCCGCATCATAACTACGCCGGGATGGCCAAACCTGTCATGCCAAACAATAAATGTACTGTCATTATTAAACTTCTGATTCACGGTAGCATACGATTCAATCGCTCTAAGATATGTGTAATATAGCCCAGACTCAAAAGAAAGCAATACTTCCACAATTTGTTTATTATTCAAAACCACTTTTGTAATGTGCAAATATTCAATATCTCCCTTTTCTGCAATCTCAACGTGATATCCATTTTGCCGCATAGCTTTAAAGCTCAGTAAATTTCTTTGAGATTTAGGAGAATATAAGGCATTATCAATTATTAGTCTTGTTCCTTTGGCCAGTAAAACATTAGATCTTCCGGAGCATTCAATTATATTTGTGCTACTTGATATAGTAATAACACTGGCTTTTTCATATCCAGATGATCGAAATACTTCTTGTTTTTCAGAATCGTATTAGTCGTTGCGCAATGTGCAAGACATAATTCTCCATTGCACATGCCCGCGTTCATCGGATAATCGTCCTTTATAAACAAACACATAACAAACATTATTATACATAATTGAAAACGAAATAATACATTGCAAACATAAACAAAGTAGTAATTAAAATGATGCATAACAAAGCACACAATACGAAAGCATATATATTACACAGATAAAGTCACAACTGATCAGATTTCTTCTGGAAACACTAGAAAATCCGTAGGTTCAAAATGAGTGCTTTCATCGTTTATACCAGACGCGGAGGCAAAGTCACTCTGAACGAAATTTGTTTCAACTTTGATTTCCTTGCCCTTCTATGATTGTTGATATAAATCGACAAGATGTTTGGGCGTACGACAATTGCGCGACTAATGACCCGAACCGCCACAACGATAACATTTTTCATCATGACTCTTTTGTTCAGCGTTTTTCTTCTCATCTTTATTCTCATAGTTTTTTCTCTTCTGGGGAAGATTTTGATGACCGTCACGATAATTATGATAACCACCACGAAAATAATGAAGACCACCGCCATAATGTCCACGACTACGACCACGTCCTTGACCACGACCTTGATCATGGCCACGTCCTCGACCGCGATATCCACCACGACCACGTCCATGATTATTACCTTTGACCGCATTTGCTTCGGGAATTGCAGAAGACCAAATTGGCCGAGATACAAAATTTCTCATCAACAACTCATTATTTTGCTCCGCCAATAGTAAACATGCAATTAGATCCGAGTATTTTTCAAATTTTCTTTCTCGATACTGCCGTTGCAATACTATATTGGAGGGATGAAAGGTTCTGACTGTTTTCAACAGTATAAGCTCATCACTAATTGGATCTCCGCAAAATTTCAACGTAGAAGTAATTCTGTAAACAGCAGAATTATATTCGCTTACCGATTTAAAATCTTGTAGCCGCAAATTCACCCATTCATATCTTGCCTTTGGGAGAATAACCGCTTTCAAGTGGCTATGCTATATCTATCTTTCAGATTTTTCCACAATACAGCAGGATGGTCTACAGTATTCGAGCTTCAGCCTCCCATGAATATGGTGGCGAAGAAATATCAAGGCCCTTGCCTTGTCTTGGGCGGTTGTGGTTTTTGTGTCATCAATGGTATCACCTAAATTTTTAGCTTTTAAATGATCCGCGGCATCTACAGCCCAAGATAAATAGTTGTTGCCGCTGATATCGAGTGTAGGAAAATCGACGCTCGCCAAGTTCGACATATTGCTATCATAAATTACCAAATATATTTCATTAATCAAAACATAATAAAATATGAAAAGAAACACGTAATTAATCTTCTTTTACATCTTCTTCAATATCCTCTACGGTAAAAGTTCTTATAAAAAATAATAGCCACATCGAAATAACTGTTGTCGTAATAATAATCATAATCCATAGATCAAATATCGGGCAGAGCAACATCCTTCAAAATATAAAATATATTTTAGTAGTAAAAAAATTTACAATTAATAAACTTTTTCTGGAAACACTTGTATAAACATTATCCACATGGCGATAAGGATCACCGTAAATAATGTAAGAAGCAGCAGATCCATCTTTGTGTAAAAATGACATGATTCTATCAAATTTAAAATCACAATTAATTAATATGATATTAATATATAATAAAATAAATTTGATAATATAAATTAATATTATTCAATATCTCATTTCGTAAATCTCATAAAACAAATTCCACACGCCACCACGGGGATTCGAAATCTGGACCTCCCATCAATATTTCTGACGGTATTCCGCGAAATCACTTGGGCTATGGCGTTTTGTTGTAAATTTTCTTTTAAATTAGTGTACAGTTAGGATAAATAGATATCGTTTGTTCTTTTTTTTTTTAATTTATCCAAGTCCCGATAAGAATTTTCCAAATTTGTCCATTGTCCAAAATCCATAAATGATGTTACGCCGCTACTGAGGTTTGGAATACGGTGTTCACACCACTCTTTGTGGGGATTACCAGTCACCGCAAGACCTCGTGGGCTTGGTATCGTGTTCGAGCATAAATAATATATATATATATACATATAAAAGATATATAAAAATAAATATAAACACACAGCACACTTATATAGATATATGTATATATATATATATATATATAACTTATGTATGTACTTATATGTATATGACCCCACGCACGCGCGCATATATAATTTATATCTCCGGATTGTGTTCTTGATAGTCCTCAAATAGGTAGACTCTCGTGCTGATAACGTATTATAAAATATTTATTATAATATATATCTATATAACGTTATTGATATTAAGTAGAATACAACAGAAATATGAGAAATATTATTACTTCATGATCATTACAAATGAGCGAACTGACATGTTTATATAAACAAATTCTCAAACTATTAACTACTTTATTAATTACAATGTGGACATCCACTTTACATAAGTCAATAATGGACAACAATAATTCATAATAGAAACGAATTAAATTTTATAATATTAATTTTAATATAAATTATCTAATAATTTAATAAATTAATTTATTAATTGTAATAGCTCTCTATATGTAGCGACCCCCACTCTCTAATCGGTAGTTAGCGATAACTCGCGTCGGGTTTAGCAGCGAAAGCCGCGGAGAACCCATTTTACAAAAATTTGTTTACTCAAAATGTTAATACGAATGGGCCGAAGGCCCAAAACACACCCTATCACTCGCCCACAGGTCGTCATCCATGTACAGCCCCGCCCTCAAAAGCCCATGGAAGCTCCGATAGCCAGCCTCGATCGTCGATTACCTACAACACCCAAACACTGAGCTATTGCCAGTAGGTGAAATAATGCATGCACGTGTGACTCGCTCATGTTCACTCACCCCCAATTCTCACTAATGCAATGCCACTCACTATGGCTCATCACAACCGGGATACACTCACCACCTCGCAACGGGCCCTGGGCTCCATACTGTGCACCATCACGCGAAATCACTACCACGATCACGAACACTACCACAACACGATCACAACACTACGGCAGTGGCCTACACCGAGCAGCCTCACTGAGCCATATCAGGTCACACTCTCAGGTCGCCTCTTCTGCCTAATGCGCTGCCTACGCTGGTAGCCTACACCAGGTCCCGTAAGGGTACCCAGGTCACACCCTCCAGGTCGCCTCCTCCCGCATGCGACAGCGTGGCCTACACTAGCTAGTCTACTTGGGGATGTCCCAAGTCGTTCCTTTCTAGGTCGCCCGCAGTCTGCCGCATAATGTCCAACGGGCCAATGGCTCACCGTCACAGGCGCTGATGCACAGCAGATGCCCACACTCACATGACTCTTCTACGGGTCGACAGCCAATATCGGCTACACGCTCAATAGGTACAATACAGTACCACCGTTCCACCACGGTACACTCCGTAAAATAACGTGTAATGCACTTGCAGATATTTAACATGATAATACATGGTAACATGATGCTACATGAAAACGCACGTAAACACATAATCACATAATTCATTCACATAAATATCACATTGGTGTTTACGCGTTGTAGATGAAAATTCACCTACCTGTCCTCCTGATACAGTCAGCCAGATAACATGATAAATTCCGTAATGGGTCGAACCTCTGAACGTGTAAATATTATCATATCAGTACATTTGCTAAGTCATGTAAGTCTAAAACTTTCCTCGAACCCTAACTATCGAAAATCCTAAAAATATCGAAAAGCCTAAAAAACCTAAAATACCGAAAACTAACTAAATAGTGAAAACATATGAAAATAATGGGACACTTCATAGCAATATTGAAAACTGTATGATAATGCCGAAAACCCTAAGTGGTGCCGAAAACTTTGGTGAAGTGAAAATATCGAAAACTTCGCTATGAACGCCGAGAACTTGCAAGCGGTGCCGAAAACTTCAAACTCACATGCATAATGTCGAAAATATGTCTAACAAGAATACCCAAAATTTGTTGAATGAATGCCGAAAACTTATAAACTAATGAAAACCTCTGAAATGCAGAAAACATTTCTCGTGACAGCCAAAAACTCTTAAAGAAGTGTATATATGCCGAAAACATAATAATATTAAAACATAGGTTACGAAAACTTTCTACCAATCAAATTCCAAGTGTCGAAAACGTTCTTTAAGTACCAAAGTTGTTCCATTTATCCAAACATGCAACTATCGACTTTCTCATGTTATTACTGAAATTATTTCCACATCAAATCACACGGCGAAAGCTTTTCAAGACACATATCAGCACACATACACAAACATGATTTCATCATTCATCCTTTAACACTTAATATATATAGTTCACGAAAATATTTTAAGTGAAATAACTAAATTGATTCCTATATTAACTCAGCATCGTAAAACAATACTCTATATAATATTTATACTAAGCACTTTCACGAAAACGTTCTTATACTCAATAGTTAACTGATACCTACATTAAGCCCCGAAAACTTTCAATGGTGAAAATATAACTATCCAAATTTATTCCTTAATTAACACAACTGCCAAAAACATCAAGTTCACAGAGTCCTAAATTACCAAAGATTTCCTATACTTAAAATAGTTCGAACCCTAACTATTAACATACCACCCACCTTTTAATGTTCCAAGTATCAATCTGATGCCGAAAACTTCTCAACCAACATACAACACTTAGCATAAAATATTAGCATATACTTAAGCTCAAAAATAGGGTTTCCAAACGCATCTAACACTCAAAATAATGTCTAACAGCCATATAATATTCACATAAATCAAGTACCTCACATAAATCACGTTATGTCACATAGTTCACTTTTGATACATATAGAAATCACCTACACAATACAAACGCCGAAAATACTCTTCCCTAATATACAATTTGTAATACGTAAGTATACCTCCCGTTTAGGTTTCGAGTTGTGCTGTGATCCTAAGCTTTACTGAGACTTTTCCCTTGTTTTTGGTGAAATTTTCTCTCGTACATGGTATAGTTTTGTACTTACTCCCACTTGGTTTTTCTCCCTTTCTGGTTCTCGTACTAAAGCCCTCAAACTTACTCTTAAAAGGAGTTCAAGATATACATGGCTTTCTTTGGGTTTCGTGAGGGACATGACAAGGTGGTTACCCTTATTTACTTCAGCTTTAAGCAAATATATTAATAAGGCCTATTTTTGAGAGTTGGACCTTAATATTAATTCAGTTAAATCAATTATGGCTCAATTTAAATGTGTTTTATTATTACTAATTTCGGCTTATTCCTTTGTTGAGCTTGTAAAATAATTCGAAACTGTCACAATATATATTTTCATTTCAGAACTCTTAAATTTCTCATCAAATTTCCAAGTTACAAAAATTGCATAATTAATAAAGTCAAACCCCGTAAAATTTTTTTTTATGGGTCTTACATCCTCCCCCCTTAAAAGAATTTCGTCCCCGAAATTATGCCGATTGGTATAACTCGAGGCGTCGATTCCTTCTACCCCTACAGTGGTTTGATATATTCGTTTTCGCAATTCTCGTATTCTGGAACAACAATGATCACTACCCTTCCTGAATCTCGATTTTTATTTGGAATCATTTCTTGATTTTCAGCTTTCTCCTGTTACTTAATTTAATTGTGTTGAACAACTAGACAAAATATTTATATTATCTTACAGTACAAAATATTACCGCTCCTAAGTTCACAAGTTTCACAAAATGAGGGCATCCTATTTTACATATCTGGTTCTACTCTACCCTAGGTTGTTCTTCATCTTCTTCAGCAGTGAGGGTAAATACCCTAGCAGGTACCCTCGGAGGTTGGTTCTGCACATGTTGTTGATTCTGTGCAGGGGTCGGATTAACCGGCGGGTTCTCACGACAAAATCGCGAGATATGGCCCGCCTTTCCACAGTTGAAGCACTTGATATTAGGATTAGGACCAAAACAGACGCCGACATGTTGACGTCCACACAGTTGGCAAGTCGGCATCGGTTGTCTGGCCAGAGCATTGTTAGGTCTCGCATTCGGCCTTTGTTCCCATCTGGGTTCATTTGGCCTCCCGCGGTTTGGCTGATTAGGAGCATGAACGACCAATTGTTTCTTCTCGTTGCCTTCGCGGCCGTGTTGTCCCTGCTCTATTTTTCTCTTTGATTCTCGATCTTTAGATAGCCTCGCCTCGGCTTCTTCGGCCACCAAAGCTCGTTCGACAGCCTTAGCATAGGTCATATCTGGAGATCTCGTCACCGCAACATCTCGATACAGTTCAGACTTCAGGCCGATTGGAAAACGTCCCACTTTAAGGTTGTCTGTCGCTAGTACGTGGGGAGCAAAGCGAGAAAGTTGTTCAAATTTGCGGATGTACTCCGCAATAGACATCCCGCCCTGACGTAGATTGATGAATTCCTCCATTTTCGTGTCACGGGCAGAAATGCTAAAATACTTTTCCTCGAAGAGCTCCTTAAAGCGCTCCCAGGTCATTGTGCTCGGATCTTCCATCACTGTGATGGTATCCCACCAGTATCCGGCATTTCCCTGGAGTTGAAAGGCGGCACACAGAACTTTCTCCTCGTCGGGAGTCCGGGTATATTGGAACATGGATTCAATGGTCCTAAGCCACTCACCCGCTGCAATTGGATCTATAGTGTCTTCGAAAATAGGCGGATTGAGTTTACGAAACCTATGCCCGATGGTTTCGGTTCTATCGATCTGGGCGACGTATGTCGCTCCGACGAACTCTGGTTACGGATCAGGACATTAATTTGTTCGACGACATATATATAAAATTTATTATCAGCTGAAAATCCAACAACATATATACCTTTTACTATTGCAGCTCTTTCTTCGACGATCGAACTCTTTCTTCTCCATAGCATGTGATTTCAATTATGTGGGGGGGGTGGGGGGGGGGGTGGGGGGGGGGGGGTGGGGTTGCAACTAGATTCAGATCAGTGTAAGTCCCATAACAATAAATCATCTGCAGCTATACTAAATTATCACGAATTGTCGCCATTGTTAACAGTCCAAGGCTGATAATCATTAAAGCAAGGACCATTAAATTAAAATAAACCCACGTATTTAATTTGCTCGAAGCTGAAGGAACCATGATAATAAAAAAAAACCCATATATTTAAGGATGTAGTAGGTTCTCTAATGCAACACTTAGAGCAACTCCAATAGTATTGCAAAACGCAAAATGCATTTTTTGCGTTCTCTCTCCTGTTTTGAACGCACTTTGCATTTACATGCAAAATGTATTTGATGTTTTAAAATTACAAATAAGTCATTTACTTGTATTGAATTATTAAATCAGATATAAAAAATATAAAGTAAATAAAAAAATGTATTGAAGAATTTGAAAATGTATTCTACGATTACAAATTGACATAATAAAGAATTATTTTAACGTTCACATAACCTTCACACTTATTTTAGCAACACTTTTTTATTTATATCTTATTGCACTTCGGAATGTGCTAATTGATCATTTGTGGGAGGAATACACTAATTTCGATATTTAAAATAATATATCTTTCATTTGTACGACGTGTATCTCAATGTATTTCAATTGTTATATCGTGTAATTTCGATATATTTGATAAATATTTTGTTCTGTGTTTTTAATATGTATAAATAATGATCTGCTTAAATATAGTATAAATCAAAATTAAAAGAATATTTTGGTTAATTTGTAAAGTAATAAATATAGGGATGATATTGAAAAGTTGTAAAAGTTGGTATGATAGAGAATATTACAGGAATATTCTTTTACGTTTACATTTGCAGTATACTGTTGGAGAACTGACTGTTACTTCAAAATGCATTTGCGTTCGCAGTTAACTGCTGGAGATGGTCTTAGAATGCAAAGTTGCAGGCTAAAAACAGATTCCAACTTGCGAGAGGCAACCCAAATCCTTTTCACTGTTGAACAGAGAAATCAAATACACAAGTTATCCAAAATCTTGTCGTTACCCAAAACCCTAATGACAACGAGAGCCTCTAAAGAACGGGATTAACGTAATAGTTCGTTGATCATAACCATTAAAGTGAATACCATTTCATCACAGTTGAACAGTGAAATCAAAGTAGTTCAAATCTTTTTTCAGAGTTCGATCATGATGCTTCGTTACCAAAAACCCTAATGACGATCAACAGCCACTAAAGAAATGACTAACGCAAAAGACTGATATACCATAATAGCGAGGACCATCAAATAAAAAATCAAATACTTAAGTTTTCTCTAAACTGAAGGAACCAAGATAAAAAATCATTACCTTGATGAAGATGTCGTAGGTCTCTAACGCAAGATTTAGAATGCAACGTTGCAGACTGAAAAAGATCAACACTTCAGAGTATCCTTGGCCGAGGAAGTTGATCTTCTTGATGAGCAATAAACCCAAAACTTTTTCAGAGTTGACAGAAGAATTAACGACGCGAGTTTTCGAACTTAGATGCTTCGTCACCTGAGATGCATGATTATCTTGAGAGAGATGCATACATACGTTGGTTTGGTTTGAATGAATGTTTTCGGCGGGCGGAGTTTGTTTTTTTACCTGTTCGATCTTTATTTACCCGTCTTATGCAGATTATATTTTATTTACTATTTTGAATAAATGAGTAATTGTGAGTGTTATAATCTCTCTCTCTCTCTTTGATTTTATAATTGTAAGTAGCAGTTTTATAGATAAAACAATTAGAAAATTTCGACTAAGATTAAAAAAATTTCGAATTTTTTTATAGTGAAGGATAAATATATCCACCAACATTAAATCAGCCGATATATATTTTCATATCCAATTTTTTTTTTTTTGGTATCAATAGATAAACAGTTAGGGGTGTGCGGAGTGCGGTTTGTACAGTTTTCGGCCAATACCGTACCAAACCGCTATATGCAGTTTTTTAATGAAAGATTCTTGAACTGCTAGATTACTAGTATTAATGGTGATGAGTGAGTATAAAATGTCATTTGGTCTGTCGAAGTATATTTTTTTACAATTTACCCTTAAATTTTAGTTTAATTAAAGGGTCAATTCGAATTCAGGCTCCATTAAGGGTTTGATTTTGGATTCAGACCCTGTTTTAGAATTTTTTAGGTTAAATGACCCATTTTGTGTGGTGTAAAAAAGGGGTATGAAAGATATATGAACTGGTATAGAATGATCGTTTTGTGTTACAAACTTTCAACATACTGGTATATCAGAGCAATGAAGTGGTACTGCAGAAAATAAACTGGTATCAGATGATCATAAACTGGTATCAGATTATGGTTTTATGGTACAGAATTTCAACACACTGGTATGTAAGAGCAATGAAGTGGTACTGCAGCAAATGAGTCATTAAAACTAATTTTTTTTGTCAAGAGGGTCTGTATCCTAAATGATAGTTATGGAGGAGTCTGAAATGAAAATGCCCCTTAATTTAAACCTTTTAGTTTAAAATTATATTTTAAAATAATTTAATTAATAAAATAAAATATACGGTAACTTATATATTTGCACATACATTGGATGTGGTTAGGGGCGGCCCTGAAGAAGGGCGAAAGGGGCGACCGCCCTGGCCCCGTTCTTAACAGGGCCCATTTTTATTGTATAATAAAAATGCTAAATATACTAGTAACTATTACCTAGGCCGATATTTAAATTACCAAAAGCTATTAATAGTCCAAATTTAATTATTTGACAAACACCTTTAAATTAATGAAAAGAATTAAATTTTACAATATTAATTTTAATATGAATAATCTAATAATTTAATAAATCATCTAGTAATTCCCTCCACGCAGTTCGGGCATCGGGCACCTCAGTCCTCAACCACCAAAAACTACAACAAACCATAATTTATTATTCGAAAATCATACTGATTTTAGTAACACTATATAATAATACTCCTTCAATTATTAAGAAAACCGAAGTTTGGGAAACAGAAAAATCAGCTCATGCGAAGCTTATCCGGCAAATATATTTCTGTTTTCCTATTTTCTTTGAGCGAATTAGCAGGGACATATCTTCTGGAATGTATTTATATAATGATTTCTGAACCATATAGTTCTTGAAATATAACATATAGAACCGCTCAATCATTGAATTGGATTGGATAGTAAAATGTAAAAGGTAGCTCACGCATATGTTGCGATGGAGCGTTTTAGCCGAGAAAATAGGATGATGATGATGGCTTTTACTCCTTAATTAATATATATATATAAAAGTTGAATAGGGTCTGGTATGAAAGGTCGGCACAATATTCCCCCAAAACCAATTATTGCCCTCCACGTCGTCGTTTTATTTTATTTTATTTTTGTCTATGTTCATTTGTACGAAGTTGAACGGTTCTATTTTTGCTATTTTGTGCTGACGTGCATGGCGGGCAATTAGTCCATTCTATTTCTTTTTGGTATGAAACCAGCCGTCTCCCTAATAAATACACTCTCCTAATAAATACACTCTATGTATCTAACCATTTCGTTCAAACGGCTTTTGCATTCACGGTAAGGAAAGCCAACAGTCAGTTCATTTCTTAATCAATGCAGCGCTTCGCATACTCTACCCAAGCGAGTGAAGGGTCGGGGACCGCAAGGGTTTTCTTCAGCATCAGACCCCTCTTTTATGGAGGTCTGCAGAGGAACAGTGACGCAAAATTGATTAGAGGGACGACAACGACGAATATCAAGTGACTCTATTACAAGGCTAGGAAACAAGTCTGTAACAATCTTGAAGAGATGTCGGAAAGTAACGAGATCTTTGAATGGCTTGATGACTTCACAGGACATTCTTGATTGATTTTTAATTTCAAAGGCATCAAAATCTCTCAGCAAGAGATGTGTATTCTGTCTCAGCACATTAATTGTTGAGGTATTCCCCTTTACGCTTCTCAACAGAAGAATTTCTCCGTCCCATGCCAAAGCAACTCACGATTTATGTGCTAGGTATACGATGCAAAGTTGCCCTCACGCAGCTGAGGTGTTCGACGTTAAGCCCATGAAGAAGGATACATGGATCTCTCTTGTCTTATAGATGAACTTGAAACGAGGGGCATAAAGATTGGGATTTTTTGCATTTCGAAATTGTTGATTGGTTCTAGCGTCTAATTACTTTGATGTGCATGACTATGTTGCGATCTTCGGTTATGAGTATGAGTGGTTTATTGATGAAATGAAGAAGCTGAGAAACGTCGTTGCTTGGAAGTAGAGACGAAAGCTTGAAGCTTTTTTCTGGCCATCAGTAAATGGTACCGTCTCCAAATAGTTTGACTTCTTAAGTAAGTGTGCTATGATAATTAGGCGAAGGCATAAGAGTGATATGGAACTTGACAGCTTAATCGGCCATGACCCGGCCAAAGATGTCGTCCCAGGCGGTGGGCTGCATCCAATCACAAGGTACGTCATGAACTATCTCAGAGAGGCTTGCAGATCTAGGCATGAGAACCAATCGACGTTAGTGCTAAAGAAGATGAATTTCCATCTGTATAGTTCGATTAAGAATTTAAAATCTGCATAATTATGTGTTTACAAACTTCTCTGCGTGGGAAGCAAGGTCAAATGTCGTTCCCCTGTTGATATTCTTTACGTTATTCTTAGGCACGACTTGCCTTCTACAAGTTCATGGTTAAGCCTTCGACTTTATCTTGGATGAGCCCACAAATGATTTGGATATACCAACAAAAGAGATGCTTGAGGTTTGGTGATTTTGATTGTGAAATAATTGTTTTTTTAATTTTGTTTTCCTGATTCTTTTTTTTTTTTCTGGTATTTAGGAGGCAATAAACGAGTACGAAGGCACAGTTATTACAGTTTCTCACGACAGATACTTCATCAAGCAAATCGTCTGAGTTATAGAAGTTAATGATGGGCTCATACAGGACTATGTTGTAGACTACAATGTAAGCTGAGATAAGAACCTTAGCAGATGTGCATAAGAACATTAAATTCTGGTGATTGACATTAAATTCTGGTAAGGTGCTACCTGTTTCCGCGCCAGGTTTATTGGAGCTGACGCACGCTCATAGCGACCTACCACAACTATGGCCTTCATATATGTAAATACAAGATGCTAAGCCTCATAGTTGGGAATACGTACATCCTTGAAATATTAGATGATGCATGTTCTATCTGTTTCAAAATTTGCTATATATGCCATGAGATGATCATCGATGATGATCAACTTAGGCCCTTTACCTCGATTATATAGCAAAAGTTGTATTTTTTTATTTGTTCAACACCCTGAAAAATTCCTTTTGTGCTCCTTCAGTCTTACAATCTTACGGTTCTAGGGTTTTACCTCCTTACAGTTGTATTGACATTGTTGCAGTCCTCCGCAGCCTTATAGTTCTAAAGACATATTAGCAGTCTTACGCAGTCTTACAATGTTCACAACCCTACATTTTTTTAAGTCCAGTACTCTCACTAAGTGTTTGACAGTATTAAAGTCAGTCTTACAAGATTGTTTTACTTATCAACTTATATATTAGCCCGCCGTCTAGCAGGCCTAAAAATTGAAGGCTCGTCCCGCCAAAAAACAAATTCAAAACAAAAAAAATAATTCGACAAAAGAAACAAAAAACATTAAAAATTAATATTTAATTCCAATTGTTAGCTGATAATATGTTAGTATTTTTTAGGTATGTTATATAGGAATTAATAAAAAATGCGATTTAAGCTCGAAATTAAAAGCGAAATTAATTCTGAGCTTAAATATTTAATATTTATTGTTTTTTCATTATTTTATTGATTTTTTTCTTTTTTTTTTTATTTTTTATTATTTTTAATTTGGGAGGCGGGCCTTCAATCTCTAGGCCTGCGAAACGGCGGGCTTAATCGCGCCACCCCGCCCATGGCTGGCTTTGGCGAGCTACGGGTTGGCCCACCCTGCCGGCCCGTTTTGACAGCTCTAGATATCGTCACGTGAAAATAGTAGGTCACGGTCACGCCAAGTAATTTTATTTTCTTTTCCTTATTTCTTTAAGTAATATATTTGAGTAAACTAAGTTGGATTAAGTATTAACAATGTTGTGTTATTTGAAGATAACAATAGTCAAATTTGTAATTTTAAGTATTTTCGTGGTTAAAATGAAAATAAAAATAGTTAGAATTAGAAAAGTTGATTAGTTTTGTAAAATGTTTAAAAACTAAACTAGTCTCAAAATAACATCATTTATGTAATTCTCTCGTATAATAGTCTACTGAACGACCAGTCGGCGAAGGTGATCTAAGAAGACCTCAAAAAGCTGACATCAACGGTGAAGATTATATCACCTCGATGTTGAACAACGGCATCTGAATTGTATGTAGCTGAAGGACTCAACTTCGCTAGCAAGAAACGGGCCTGTAAATTCAATGTTGTAAAATTAGGCGCTAGTCGGGGGCGCGAGGGGCGTAGCTCCTAGGCCCCTTCTACGCGGAAATTAGTCGGTATACCGAATTTTTTTATAAATTTTATTTATATGCTAATAAACCGAAGTAAATCTATATCAAATTTATCTATTTAAATAAATAATGTCAATCATAATAATTTTTTTTTGTATTTATAAAAAAATTCACAAAAAAAAATTGTTTTAGTTTTTTTTCAAAAAAAATACAATAAAAATCCGGCCTGTAATAATGCGTCAAACAGTATGAATCTACTGATAAAATATTTGCACGACGATGGGAAGGAAAAGAACCGAAAAAGATGTTGACTTACAGAAAGGGTTACGTGATGAGATGTACACCTGAGAGCATCTCCAATCGATACCCAAAAATCCAAAATATATACTAAAAGCTCTCCAACTGTAAACCAAACGCAAACTCAAAATGCGTTTTCATCTTCTCTTTCATGTTTAAAACTTATATATGCGTTTTGGGAATTAGATATCCCAAAAGATGTGTTTAATGTTTTAACAATTACAATACATACCCTTTATTATTTTTAATTATTAAAGTACCATATAAAAAATCAAAAATAAATAAAAAATATATAAAAGGACTCATGTTCTTAATAATTATTTTTTTCTACGTTTTTTATATGAAAAAATATTGAGTTTATTATTAATTTTGTAAAATTATTTTTTTTCAATCGAATTTAAAATAATAGTATGGTCTGTTTGTAAAGTTCTAAATTTCATGGATAATATTAAAAAATTGAATAGAAGAGAATATTACAATAATTGTCTTTTAAGTTTGCGAATCGGTTTATCGGTTGGAGAAGGAATTACTGCATTTGAGTTTGAGAATGCGTTTGAGTTTGAGAATGCGTTTTCAGATGGTTTGAGAACCATATTGATCTGATCGCAATACGAGGCACTGGAAACCTCTCCATTATAATGAGATTGGCATCGTCGAGAGGAGCTTGTAGCAGGCGGGCGAAGGCCTACAAATTACAATTTAAAAGGAAAAGAACAGAAATGAGAGCATGATAATCTTTAAATTAATGTAACGAACTAAAATTTGTTTTAAATATGTAAAAAGGAAAAAAATAATTTATTATTAAAGTGTCTTTTTAATTATTTAGGCGTCTTGTAAATTTTAGTTAATAATATAGGGTGATTTAAAATATTATTAATGAAATAGGACAAATTGTGGCATTTGGCCACGACGTGGCACCTATTGCATGTGATGTGGAGCTTTGGCCGTTTTTAATTATTTTTTTTATTTAGGGGCGACATTCTATTTTTTTATTTTTAACTTATTTTATATTTATTAATTATATAATCCAACAAATCATAAAATCATCATTATTTTATGTGATTTACATAATAAAAGTCAATAAACACATCTAATTTATTGTTTGGTTCATCACGATTAAAATAATATGCATACTTTATGTTTTTCGATATTCAAAAAACTTAAAAAAAAAGGCCAAAGCCCCACGTCGCATGCAATAGGTGCGATGTCGTGGCCGAACAAAGGCCACGATTTGCATTTATAACTAATTTTTTAAACCACCAGATTTTATTAATTAAAATTAAAATACCCCTAAATAATTAAAAAGGCTAATTTAAAGTATGATAATAATTAACTAATAATAGTAATTAACTAGAAAGAATACTAAATGGTAGTTAGTGATTTTTTTAATTTTATTAATTAACTTTTCTCAATCTCAATTGACAGACTTGTTAATATAAAGGAACAAATAAAACAATAACTGATTCCTCCATCACCCGATTAGAGTTGCCTAATTAACAATAAGACGACTTTCGACAAAATCAGATTGCACGAGAAAGAGTTTGTGGTTTTTGAAGTCAAACATGGACATGCTCATTCTGATTCACAGTTATCTGACATCTCCCTTGAGTTCCACTTCGTCGTAGGTATGTAAGTAATGATCCAGGTTATGACACATATATTAATTAAGGTTTAATAATTAATTATTGGGCTTAATTCATATTGGTCTAAAGAGATATTAACTACCCACTACATTGATGGAATGTACTCTATAAATATGTTAAGTCGGTCCTCTCTCTACACTAACGTACCATATTCCTCATCCATCAGAAAATATATTAAAGTAGTGTAAAGGGAGAGAAACGCGACTTACGTCTTCTCGAATCGTCAAGATGAATCAAGGTTAGTGTTTATTATTTATTATCATGTATATCATGAGAATTGTGTTGTTTAAAGATCATGTATTATGTTTGTTTGAATTACGTGTAGCATATAAATATGCTTACAGTTGGTATTAGAGCCATATTGAAAACACATGATTCTCTTTTATGTGATTCATGTTAATTCTCGGGATTAAAATATCATGTTTTCGTGCATCATATGATAACGTTTAACTGTAAATATGTGATTCCCATGTACTTAGATGTCGTCAATCATATATTTTATTCTTTTTGCATGACGTGTGTTACGAACATGTACATTAATGAATCATGTTTACGTGGATGCTCGTTGGTCGATATTCAAGCATATGGCTGTTCTTTAATTCTGGAACAATTGTATTTGGTCGAATTGTTTGATTAAAGAAAGTGCTGTAAAAGACTACGTGACCATGTTTGCTAAGTTGATAACTTTTTTCTAGTATTTCATAATTTATTTATTCATTGAATTGTTCTCTGAATTTGAATATAAATTTTTTGAATGCATGTGACGTGGTCTGATTTATGTTTAATCAAGTGGTTTCTTAATGAAAGTTTCTAGGGAATATAACTGACAATGACTTTTGAAATTTTTTGAATCAAGTTGAATGGCTATATTGACGTGGGCTTGACTTGGTAGTATATAATTTAAGGAAGTTTATAGGGAATTAAAAAGTTAGCATGAATGATTACGTGTAGAAATAGTCTTTCCTAGATCAAGTCATGATTTAGAAAAATTAAAGTTAGATCCCTAGAAATTTAGAAATTATAGATTAACCTCTGCATGATACTGTAGTGATAGATTAGTCCCTGAACGGCTATATGTCGCTAAGTTAGCTCCTGAATAGTTTTAGAATTACAGATTAGTCCCAAAATTTTAAGAGAACTACATAGGGCCCCTGAACTATATAAATTATATTATTCCGTTGCTTTATGAATTATATCTCAATTATGTATAATTTGCTAGTCACTAAAGTGGCCAAATTAGTAAGGTTTCGAGATATAATAATACTCAATTGCTCGTGATTAATAAATGCTATTAATGCAATGACTTAACGAAAATCTCACGAGTATATTGATGTTCATTAGCAAATAGAATATAAAGTACCGTCCAAAGGCTGGTCGCTATTTTATGGCTAATAACGTAAAGGTGGTATATTTTATTCGATATATTAAGTGCGTCCAAAGACGCCTAACGTGTCAAACTTACAAAATTTACCAAATTAAATATCTAATTATTATGCGTCAAATTATTTTGTGCGTTGTTGGATCACCCAAAGGACAACGTCGATGCGCATTTACGATATCTGAATCTATATTACAATTTTATTTTCTCAAAGCACTAATAATGAGCATTATTGTATCTATTTGCAGCTCTCGCTCCCGTCTCTCTTAACTTGCAGGCCTCGTCAGTTGTCAAATTCAACGGGCTGAATCATAATGATTGGTCTGAGCAGGTTCAGTTTCACCTAGGTGTTCTGAACCTTCATTCGGCATCACTGTATCCTAAGCCCGATGATATTACTGATGACAGCACTGATGATCAAAGAGCTTTCCATGATGACTGGGAAAGATCGAACAGATTAAGCCTTATGTTTCTGCGAATGACTATATCGGAGAGCATTAAGTCAACAATTCCAAAAACTGAAAGTGCTAAGGAATTTTTGGAATCTGTCCAAAGTATGCCCACTCTGACACTGCTGATAAGTCTAGAGCTGGGACACTGATGGGTACGCTGACCACAATGAAATTTGATGGGTCACGTACAATGCACGAGCACGTTACCGAAATGATCAACTTAGCGGCAAAACTCGGATCCATGGGAATGAAAGTGGAAGAGAGTTTTCTTGTGACGTTCATTATGAACTCCTTACCTCCTCAGTAAGGTCCATTCCAAATTAATTATAACAAATAAAGGATAAATGGAATGTGACAGAACTGCAGACTTTACTGATTCAAGAGAAGGCGAGGTTGAACAAATAGGGAGCTCATTCTATTAATCTCATTGGCCGTCAAGGAGTGCAAGAAAACTGGAAAGTCGAAAGAAAAGGGAAAGGGGCCATTAAAGGTTAATGCGTCTTCTTTCAAAATCCGCAAGAAGGAACTGAAGAGTAATGAATGTGGGTTCTGTGGAAAATCAGGACACCATAAGAAGGATTGCCTGAAACGTAAGGCATGGTTTGAAAGAAATGTACGCTTAATTCTTTCGTATGTTTCGAATCAAACTTAACTGAAGTTCCTCGTAATACTTGGTGGACTGATTCTGGCAGTACGATTCACGTTACTAATACGATGCATGGATTCCTTACGACCCAAATCATAAGCCCAAATGAAAGATTTGTGCACATGGGGAATCGAGTCAAGGGATCAGTTGAAGCAATTGGAACTTATCGTTTAATTTTAAGTATTGGACATCATTTAGATTTTTTTTCAGACCTTTTATGTTCCTTCTATTTCCCGTAACTTAGTTTCTTTATCAAAACTTGATTCTGCTGGTTTTACATTTAAGTTTGGTAATGGATGTTCCAGTTTATATAAAAATAATATTTTTTACGGTTCCGGTGCTTCGTGATGATTTATATAAATTAAACCTCGATAATGACTTCGCTGAGACTCTAATGATCTCGCATCATAATGTTGGCATGAAACTTGGATTATTGAACGAAAGTTCAGCATATCTGTGGCATAAACGATTGGGTCACATTTCCAAAGAAAGAATACAGAGACTCGTAAAGAATGAAATTCTTTCATACTTGGATTTTACTGATCTCGGTAAATGTGTGGATTGCATTAAAGAAAAACACACAAAACACACAAATAAAGGTAAAGCCACAAGAAGTACGCAGCTCTTAGAAATTATAAACACTGACATTTGCGGACCTTTTGATGTTCCATCTTTTGGTGGGGAAAAGTATTTCATCACCTTTATTGATGACTTTTCACGTTACGGTTATGTCTATTTATTACATGAAAAGTCTCAATCGTTAGACGCATTAGAAGTGTATATTACCGAGGTTGAGCGACAATTAGACAAAAAGGTGAAAATTGTCAGATCTGACCGAGGTGGCGAATATTATGGAAAATATAATGAGAGTGGACAATGTCTAGGTCCGTTCGCTAAATTCCTCGAAAAGAATGGCATATGTGCTCAATACACGATGCCAGGCACACCTGAACAAAATGGTGTTGCAGAAAGACGAAATCGTACATTAATGGATATGGTTAGGAGCATGTTAAGTTGCTCTTCTTTGCCCCCATCGTTGTGGATGTATTGTTTGAAGAAAACAGTCGTTTATTTATTAAATAGGGTTCCTAGTAAGGCAGTTTCGAAAACTCCATTTGAACTGTGGACGGGAAGGAAACCTAGTTTAAGGCACTTGCACGTTTGGGGTTGCCAGGCAGAACAAAAATTTATAATCCACATGAAAGAAAATTGGATGCAAGAACGACCAGTGGATTCTTCATTGGTTATCCAGAAAAGTCGAAGGGGTATATATTTTATTGTCCTAACCACAGTACAAGAATTATTGAAACTGGAAATGCACGGTTCATCGAAAATTGTGAAATTAGTGGGAGTGTTGAACCACGTAAAGTGGATATTCAAGAAGTTAGGGTGGAGATTGCCATACCTTTAACTTCTACTCAAGTTGTCGTTCCAGCAGTCATTCAAAATCCCGCGCAGGAACAACAAATAAATGTTGAAACACCCCATAATCACACCTGAAGGACCTATCGTGAATGAACCACAATTAAGAATATCAGAAAGGCAAAGACGATCTGCTATCTCTAATGATTATGTGGTATATCTACAAGAGTCAGAAGTTGACCTAGGAATAAATGATGATCCAGTTTCGTTTTCACAGGCCATGGAAAGTAATGATTTTGTTAAATGGTTTGACGCCATGAAAGACGAATTAAAATCAATGCAACATAATGACGTCTGGGATCTCGTTGAATTGCCTGAAGGTTGTAAGAGAGTTGGGTGTAAATGGGTCTTTAAGACCAAACTCGACTCTAATGGCAATATAGAACGACATAAAGCTAGACTTGTTGCGAAGGGATTTACCCAGAAAGACGGCGTTGATTATAAAGAGACCTTTTCACCTGTTTCAAAGAAGGACTCGTTTAGAATTATCATGGCATTGGTAGCTCATTATGACTTAGAGCTTCATCAAATGGATGTGAAAACCGCATTTCTTAATGGAGATTTAGAGGAGGAAGTTTATATGGACCAACCTGAAGGTTTCACTATTAAAGGAAAAGAACGTATGGTGTGTAAACTTAAGAAGTCGATATACGGACTGAAACAAGCTTCGCGGCAATGGTACTTGAAATTTAATGATACCATTACTTCCTTCGGATTTAAAGAAAACATCGTTGATCGATGTATATATCTGAAGATCAGTGAGAGCAAGTATATAATATTAATCCTGTATGTTGATGACATTTTGCTCGCTACTAATGACTTATGCTTACTACATGAGACTAAAAGTTTCCTATCTAAGAACTTCGAAATGAAAGATACGGGTGAGGCATGTGATAGGTATTGAAATATACCGTGATAAGTCGCATGGATTGTTGGGATTGTCTCAGAAAGCATATATTAATAAGGTTCTTGAAAGATTTAATATGGAAAAGTGCTCATCAAGTGTTGCACCAATTCAGAAAGGGGACAAATTCAGCCTTATGCAATGTCCAAAGAATGAATTAGAACGTAAAGAAATGGAACGGATTCCTTATGCATCTGTCGTTGGCAGTCTAATGTATGCTCAAACGTGTACTAGACCCGACATTAGTTTCGCTGTCGGGATGTTGGACAGTTATCAAAGTAACGCAGGAATGGATCATTGGAAAGCTGCAAAGAAAGTCTTAAGGTATCTGCAAGGAACAAAAGATCATATGCTCACTTATAGAAGATCAAATCTCTTGGAAGTTATCGGGTATTCAGATTCAGATTATGCTGAATGTGTTGATACAAGAGAGTCAACATTCGGCTATTTGTTCCTATTAGCTGGGGGAGCAATCTCATGGAAAAGTTCAAAGCAGTCTGTTATTGCTGCATCAACAATGGAAGCTGAATTTGTAGCATGCTTTGAGGCTACAGTTCAAGGATTATGGCTGCGAAATTTTATTTCTGGTCTTGGAACAGTCGACAGTATAGCCAGGCCGCTTAAAATTTATTGTGACAATCCGCAGCAGTGTTCTCTAAAAACGACAAGTATTCAAAGGGTGCTAAGCATATGGAGCTTAAATACTTTGCCGTTAAAGAAGAAATTCAGAAACAACGAGTGTCAACCGAGCACATCAGCACCAAGCTTATGATTGCAGATCCACTGACGAAAGGATTACCACCAAAATTATTTAATGAACATGTTGAAAGGATGGGCATTATGAAAGGCCCTAATTGATGTCATGGTGGTTTTATGTTTCTTATTTATGACTTCATGTATTTGACACTCTGAGCTCAATATTATGTTTCTGATAATTAATGCATCATGTTTTTATTATCGATTGTATATATACATTAAAGAATTAACGCAACATGATGAGTCTGTACTAAGACAATAATGTGGACCATTACGATATATCTTATTAAGATCATGTTGAGTGTAGAGCTGATACTGTGATACATGGAAGGGACTGTGTCGTTTCAATGACATAAGACCGCTATGATCCTTGTTAGCTTTAAGCTTAATAGCGATGAAAGGAATGATCAATTTATGACGGAATTTAGCTAAAATATATATGCATATTACGGAAATTACGATTATTAAACCGTAAAGGTATATTACGCGGGCCAAGTGGGAGAATGTAAGTAATGACCCACGTTATGACCCATATATTAATTAAGGTTTAATAATTAATTAATGGACTTAATTCCTATTGGTCTAAAGAGATATTAACTACCCACTACATTGATGGAATGTACTCTATAAATAGATTAAGTCGGTCATCTCTCCACACTAACGTACCATATTCCTCATCCATCAGAAAATATATTAAAGTAGTGTAAAGGGAGAGAAACGCGATTTACGTCTTCTCGATTCGTCACGATGAATCAATGTTAGTGTTTATTATTTATTACCACTAGGGCTGAGCAAAAATATCCGAAAACCGGATTCCGATCCGATATCCGGTTTTCAAAACCCGAAAATCCGGATATCCGGTTTTAAAAACTGGATCGGATATCTGATCCGATTTATTTTAAAATAAACCGGATCGGATACGGATAGTGGTTTGTCTAAAATCCGGATATCCGGTATCCGGTTTTATATTTAAAAATAATAATAAAAAAATCGCCCAAAATGAAATATGAAGGTCAAAAAGGGAAAAAAAATCCTCAAAAATAGAAATATTTATATTTATATTAATTTATTATGTAATTTTGAATCATGAATTCACATATTGTGTGAATTACTATGTGTAGAAATTTTTATATGAAAAAATATATTTTTTATTTTGATAAGAAATAAAAAAAAAATTGATTTTGAACAGAATATATTTTGAATCATGAATTCACATATTGTTTATTATTTATTATGTAATTTTGAATCATGAATTCACATATTGTGTTAATTACTATGTGTAGTAATTTTTATATGAAAAAAATATATTTTTTATTTTGATAAGAAATAAAAAATGATTTTGAAAAGAACATATGAAAAATTATATAAAAAAATAAGTTTAAAAACCGGATGCGGATATCCGATTTAAATATCCGAATAAAGCGGATATCCGATTTTCGGATATCCGATTGAAACCGGACCGGATACGGATATCATTTTTTGATATCCGAAAATCCGGATATCCGAAATTCGAATATCCAAAAATCCGGATATTCGGTTTTGCTCACCCCTAATTACCATGTATATCATGAGAATTGTGTTTTTTAAAGATCATGAATTATGTTTGTTTGAATTACGTGTAGCATATAAATATGCTTACAAGGTAACGCAATACATCTTCTGAGTTCTGATACGTCTCGGTGATGATTTTTTTCTTCAGTTTTTTTCCCCTTGCTTGAAATTCGCAGTGACGTAGAGTAAATGTTCAATGTATGAGCCGTAGCTGCAGATAAACTGTTCGACGATACTCCTCAAAGGAGGATACTCAGATAAAAACATCAACTTCAGAAAATGTTCGTGACAGCTAGAAAAGTTTTCCCCTTTCCTCGTCCTTTACCCAAACTCATCCTATCGCATCCCTTTTCTTCCCAAACCTCACTCGAACACTCCATAAGATCAGCAGTAGAATCCAAGAACTACCTCGAAATCCCCGACCTATTAAACTCAGCCTTCGAACATCCTCCCACCACAAACCAAACCAACCCCTTTCGCTTCCTCTCCTCACTCTCCTCAACCCACCGCACACATCTCATCGACTCCATTCTCCAATCATTCATCCCCATACGCCCTCGTTCCAAACCAAGAATCGCATACTCATGCCTCCTCTCCTTCCTCCTCGAAAACACTAACCCCCTCCCATTGGCCCTCGCCGTCCTACAACGAATGCTCCTCTCGGGATTACGCCCCAGCCCACAAGCCCAGCTCGCCCTCTCGCACGCCTGGCTCCTAGAATGCAGCGAAAAGACCCAAAAAGTCCACACCATCCTATCGAAGATGAGCTCCGTTGGGTACTCCATAGACTCGGGCACATGTAACTATCTGATCACTTCTCTTTGCAAGGCTGATCGTTCAGACGAGGCCCTCGAAATCCTACGTGGGATGTCGAGGGCGGGCTGTTTGCCCGATAGGGATAGCTACGGAGCTTTGATCGCTGGGATGAGCAAACGTAGAATGGTTTGCGAGGTCTTGGAAATGGTTAAGGAGATGGTTAGTGAGGTAGGACTGAGCCCGAGGCAAGAAACGGTGATGAAGGTCGTGGGCTCTATTCGGGCCAGTGGGGATTATCGAAGAGGCGTTGAGATGGTCGAGTTCTTGGAAAGCGAGGGGTTATGCATTGGGTTCGAGGCCTACGAGGAGATTCTCGAGGGCTGCTTGGATAGTGGGCGGTTCACTTTGGCTGGGAAGTTTGCTGTGAGGATGGCTGAGAGAGGGTTCATACCTTATATCGATGTTAGGCAAAAAGTGGTTGAGGGATTGGCTTGCGTTGGCGAGTTGGAGTTTGCATCTCTTGTGAGGCAGAGGTTTGCTCGACTGAAATCTTGAAATTAAGCTTTTAGTTATTTGTATGCTACTTTGTGTGTATTGATATGTAATGCACCCCTTGGATTCTGAGTATAGATTTATATGAACAAATGCTTTGATCATTGGCAAGAACTTAACTTTGCAAGTGCAAACTCTAGTAACAGCATTCTAATATATTCCATATAGAGGAAGATCTATTCTCCACCTTTTTTGTCAGCTGCAACGAAACTTCTACGATCAAATAAATCGGGGCAGGTTTTCATTTCTCGCCCCAGACATTATCCCAGCCACCGCCACCTTGAGCTTTTTTAGGTCCTTCGATGTTGTTTTGAGGTCCCGGGCCATTTTGAGGGCCAGGGTGAGGTGGGGCGATATTCTTGGGTTTTGTTTTGATACCTAATAGTCTTAGCACGAATCTTGCAAGTTCTGCGTATAACATCCCAGATCTATCAAACAGCTGCAGATCAGAGAAGTAATATTAGATGATGGAAATATTTGTTTCATACTTTTATATTTAGTGATTTTGCAGATGATGCTGTGGTGGTAAAGACATAGTTCAAAGATGATGGGAGTAAATGGTACCTGCAAAAGGCCCGTCATTAGCATATGGAATGCCTGTGTGTTTTGGTCGATCAACAAGGCAACACGACCGAAGAATCCGACGACACCTTCCATCTGCAAATTTGGAAGGCAAACATTCGAAACTTGGTTAAATTTACTCTACGATGACTGCAATTTTTCCCAGTTGATTTCTATCCTCTCAGTTAAACTATTTATTTTACCAAGTTATCTTCTGAAAAGGGAAGCTAACACTACATCAACCAAAAGTTGAGTCCATTCCACTACTTTGATGAACCATATTCATAAACAATCGACCAATCCTAGACTTTGTAAATAGTTCATTAGCACCATTTTAAAGCCTGAATATATCTTGAACTAAATCATATTGACAAATTCTAAGCATGCCCTAAATGAAATTGGGAATAGAGCTTCACATCAAAATCAAATTAGCAGTTCTCTTACCACTCGCATCAGAGAGACCCAAAAATCTGGAGGTGAAGAAGGTGGACCAAAGGTATTGTTTGGATCTTGCCCACCATTTGCTCCTCTATTATAGCCTCCCATGGAACCTCCAAAACCACCACCATAACCTCCTCCGTACGTACTCCCAAATATCCCATTCCCACGCCCAGCACCATACAAGCCAGAGCCATAATTGTTAAACATATTCGAACCATAGCCTAAAATTAAGAACAAACAACAGAATTCATCAACTCGCTTTAAGATAAATGCCTTGCCGTTTTAAGATAAATATTGCACGTACCTCCTATGCCATAAGTCTGTTGCTGCCAAGGTCTGGCAGGCACAGGCTTCGTGAGAGTATTACTATTCACAGGAGATGTCCCATTGGCTTTTGTAACAACCTCGCCTGGCTTAGCCGTCCCCGAAGCTTCGACTACTTCAGTTGTGTTGCCAGCAGAGGGTGGCTTGAAAGGTGCGGGCCCAGAAGGTGGTCCGGCCTTTTCCCATGGTTTTGGGGGAGGATTAGCGCCTGTAACAGTAGCCCAGCGATCATAATATGCAACTCGGCGAAGGTAATCAAGTTCAAAACAATGTATATATGTGAAACACTGTATGTTTCCCGTTTGCACTCGAGAATCGAGGATAACAATAGACAGGCATTAAATCGCCCAATAAGTATGCGTTCGCTTTCAACCAGTACGCAGCGGCCCACAAGGCTGTCTAAACTAAGAATAATCCTAGGTTTCAGCTAATTTTCCAGAATAGTGATAGGAAAAGGAACCGTTTTGCTCTGCATATCCGAAAATTTCATCGACCGATTGAAACGAATCGACACCCACGATCGTCGGCCAACATATAGAATTTGCCAAAAATCAGTGAAAATAAAGAACATTTAAATGAATACACGCGGCTCGCTCACCTGATGCATTGGGGTTGTTCACCATTGCAGAGAGAGAGGGAGAGGGAGGCAGAGATTGAGAGACTGATCAGATTAATTTGAGAAGACGAGTGAGTCCGTAATTTTCAAGAAATCATGGGGCGGGCGGGTTTCTTTAGTACATTGACGACTTTGCCCTTCGGACTGACATTTTCTTTGGATTTTTTTTTGGGTAAATTTGGGTTCTTATGATATTTTCAACATGTTTCATGCCCTTTTGTAGTTTCATTTAGGCCCAATGACCTATTTACTGAAAATGTTAGTTTTAATGACCAATCTCATTGTAAATGACATTTCTATCCTTCACATTTGCCGAAATTACACCCATGTGTCATCGTCTCTTCCAAACGATGAATGCACAAACCATGTTCAACGAAGACCAAAATTTACGATCTAAAGCCGGCTCAATCTCGACGTTAATGACCGAATATGGTTAAATCGATGATAATTTCTTATGGGTATCAATAATCAATGAAAAGTTTTGAAGTTTATATTGGAATAATGTATTAAAAGTAATTCGAAAATCTCGTTGAAACAAGGGAAATATGGACTTTAAGGACTGAATAAGGTGAAATTGATCATGGGTTTTAATAATCAATGAAAATATTGATGTTAATCGAAAAGAAATTTGACGCGGCCCATGATTGAAGTTTTTGCTAATAAAATGCTCGCTATGTAACAATTTATGCATTCTGGGTAACAATTTATGCATTCTGGGTAACACTTTATGCATTTTGGGTAACGCTTTATGCATTCTGGGTAACAGTTCATGCATTCTGGGTAACAATTTATGCATTCTGGGTAACATTATGCATTCTGATTGCCCGAAAATGGCAACCTGCAACTTTTGGAGTATAACTTTCGATCTAGAATTCAAATGACCTTGATTCAAGCTCCCTTGATTAGCCAAATTGATTATGTATAACTTTTATTCTTTACGTTATTTCTGATTCGAAGTCCATTGACCTAAAAAACGTGCCCGAAAAAGATTTACGGGTGCTTAGGGATGTTTGTCGAAAATGGCATTGCCCAAAAATGGCAACCTGCACCTTTTATAGTATAACTTTCGATCTGGAATTCCAATGACCTTGATTTAAACTCCTGTGAATGCCAACTTAATTATGTATAACTTATATTCTCTAAGTTCTTTCTAATTCGAAGTCCACTGATCTAAAAAACGTGCCCGAAAATTATATATAACTTTTATTCTCTAAGTTCTGTCCAGAATTTGCAGTCAGTCTAATTTCGATCATAATTTTATATATAAAGTACCAATAATTCTGATTCAAAGTTCTCTGGACAGATAAATTGATTATCTGTAACTTACCTTCTTGAAGTTTCCTAAATTTCGAAGTGTATCAACTTCAAAATGAGCATGAACAGAGGACTTGGGCTATTGGTTAGTTAAAGTGAACATATACACTTTTTCTATCGAGATTCATGTTTCTTCCATGAATACTTAGTGCTGCCATGAATATTAGTTGTTTATTACAATCCAGATGGTTGACCTAACATAAATGATTCAACAAAATTAATGAAATCTTCAATTAATCTTAAACGCAAACTCGATGTTGTTTACTAATTTCCTGCAGTAACACGTAACAGTTTAACAATAATCAGCAACAATTGAAGAGGATAAAATAACAGAAGTGGATAAGTGGGTAACAAGAGAATAAAATACGAGTAACAGAATACATAGTCACAATAACAATTTAATATGTAATTAGTTTAATTTATGATTTTCAAATTTTATGTTGTAAACACGCTACATTGCTAAAATATATGAACTTACGAAGTTTTAGATAAAAATATATTAGTTAGGTTATGATTTTCGTGGAAGTTATGTTGGAATTGAAGAACTTGAAGTATATAGCATGAAAAACAAGTAGCACTCTTTTTGAAATGATGATCATGCGTCTACAAATTGATTCTACTTGTGGATATGAACTATTAGTTGTTTATTATAATCCAGATGGTTGACATAACATAAATGATTCAACAAAATTAGTGACATTTTCAATTAATCTTAAACGTAAACCCTATGTTGTTTACTGATTTCCTGCAGTAACAGTTTAACTATAATGACCAACAATTGAAGAGGAGAAAAAAAATAGAAACTTATATGAAGGTAACAAGCAACACAATACGACTAACAGAATACATAGTCAAAATAACAATTTAATATGTAATTAGCTTACTTTATGATTTTTCAGATCTTATATTGCAAACATGCTACATCACTAAAATATATGAATTTTCGAAGTTTTAGATAAAAATATATTAGTTTAGGTTGTGATTTTCGTGGAGATTGTGTTGGAATTGAAGAAGTTGAAGTATAAAGTATGGAAAACAAGTAGCACTCTTCTTGAAAGGATGATCGTACTTCTACGAAATTGATTCTACTTATTCAAAACATTGCAGATATGAACTATTAGTTGTTTATTACAATCCAGATGGTCTACCTAACATAAATGATTGAACAAAATTAGTGACATCTTCAATTAATCTTAAACGTAAACCCTATGTTGTTTACTGATTTCCTGCAGTAACAGTTTAACACTGATCAGAAACAATTGAAGAGGAGAAAAAAACAGAAACTGACACGTAGGTAACCAGGGAACACAACACGAGTAACAGAATACATAGCCAAAAATAACAATTTAATATGTAATTATTTTACTTTATAATTTTCAAGTTTTATATTGCAAACGCGCTACATTCACTCAAATATATGAATCACGAAGTTTTAGATAAAAATATATTAGTTTAGGTTATGATTTTAATTACAAACCCTAATTCACAATCTATAATAATTCTAGTAACATATAAACATATAACTAGCAACAATTTACACATATCGGGTAACAGATAATCTATGCTTGATTTTATTTACTCTTCCGCCCAATATTCATCTCATTCTCGTTTTCCCGCCCGAAATTTCACCGACAATTTAGTAACAAATTTAGGCAACATAGTAACAGAAACGCACATACTAGTAACAGATCCTGAGAATTTTACAAATCAGCCAAAACGAAAAAAATATACCCAACATTATAGGATCGGTCGTATTTTCGCAAATTAAACGATGAACATCAGACGAACGACCAAACGAGGTGCCACACCGAGCTGCCCATACTATGAGTACTTTGAATATGTACTTATTAGACGTAATCGTTGCCAAATATGGATTTGATTTCGTCTTATTTTCGCAAATTAGAATCCTACACATGGTAACAAATATTTACTTGTTTAATAACGGTTTTGATACTCCAAGTAACAGATGCATAATCCGAGTAACAGTATTGACACGGTACAAACACCCAAATTATTGGGGTCGACCGTAATTTTGCGAAATTAAAAGATGAAAGTCGGACGAACGAGCAAACAATGTGCCGCACCGAGCTGCCCATATTATGAGCACTTCGAATTTATCCATATTAGATGTAATAGTTGCCAAAAACGGCTTTGATTTCATCTTATTTTGCAAATTAGAACCCTAAATAGAAAGATAAAAATTCATTACAAATCTTACATCTTGCTTCGTGAACAACACAATACATCCTATCTTACACACCGAAATTGGTTGGTTAATGGGCATTCGAAATTTCGGAGCTCGATTCACTGTAAAACGAGATTCATAAAATAAATATTCTATGTCGATAACAATTTTCTGCATCATAGTAACAGATAAAGGATGGAGAATAGTTCACCAGGTGTTTATAACAATATAATCTAAAAGCATAACAAAAACTCGCCAGAAAATAACTCTTAGTTCAGTATGTTAGGAAGGGTATTTCCGTCAGTACATAATTTTAATCCTTATCTCTGCCATTTTCGAAAAAACTGGTCCTTTAAACTAATAGGGACTCTGACAGGAACTGAGCGGTTTACATACTTACTGACTGGGGACTGAATAGAAATTGTCCCTTTTTTCCAAAACGATCTATTAATGACAAAAGGAAGTTACATGGCTAAATAGCCTAGGGGACCTTCTGTATACAGATTTCATAGATTGGCGCAACTCATACGGAGTTAGAAAACCACATGGCAGACAAAACACTCACAAGTAACAAAAAAGAAGAAAGCCTCTGCATTGATACATTGTATCCTACAGCTGCTGCAGACAAAAGATCAGTCATGCAATCATTAGCCGTATTCCAAGAATTCAGCCCATTCGAAACCCGCAAGCTCAACGATGGTTCGATCTTCTCGCCACTCACCCTTAAATCCAAAGATTACACGTCTTCCAGAGCATCCAAAGAATGCAAACCGAGAGTTGGACTCTAAACTGGAAGACCTCCTTCTTAGGCTCCGAATAAATCACTCCCCACCAATCTTTAAAATTCCCGATCTCCTTCAAACAATTCTAAGAAACTGGTGCCAGCTTCCAAGTATTGCACGCCCTCGAACAGCTGAAGAAAATATGATCCATGGTTTCATCTTCCTCTCCACACATTGAGCATATTGTATCGAGTTGGACTCCCCTCTTCTTCAGATTAATCTTGATTGGCAGGACATCGTGTACACATCTCCATAGGAAGTGCTTAACCATATTTTCAATTTTCAACTTCCAGACATTAAGCCACAACCTCTTCATGTTTTCCCCTCTATCACTCCCTTCACAACCTTCATGTTTAAGCTCGTCAATAGATGATAATAATTTATAGGCTGATTGGACTGAAATCTGCATTTACCCATTGCAAAACCGTTCATCTATCACCAGAGCTACCAAGAAACCCTTCATGTTTTGGATTTGAGTTGACCGAATATGGAGAAATTACTAGTATTTTTTCCCCATAATGTATGCATGCGTGACATAATTATGTGTTATTAGATTTATTTTTCAATGTTTAGTTGTTCAAATATAATTTCTAAATAAAAAGGAAATAATGTATAGGGTATAAATACAATAATTTAAATGAAGAGGTTAATATTAATTAAATTATAAATAGAAAGGTTAATTGTAAATATTTTGACGGAGAAATTAACAGTTTATAGTCATTCATCACAACTTTTCAAAAAATTCTAAATGTTAGCACTTAAACTTTTAATGTGCCCAAACTTTTCAAAAATGTTTCCTTTTGATTCCTTTTACCTGTTTTTAGGTCAAATGATCTAAAATGATAGATTTTGCAAAGTTCATGAACCAAAACGACATATTTAAAAATTTGAGTATCAATAGTAAATCTGTAGTATAGTTTAAGCACCGTTTTTTCCGTTGTATTATTATTAGGTGAATTTATAGAAAAATATCCAATTGTATTAAAAATTTGCAAGTCAGTACCCATGTCAGAATTTTTTTATGTGAGTACCTGTTCGACTATGCGTACCATTTTTTCGGTCTTGAAGTACCTTTATATGTGTATTGCGTACCATGTCACGCTATATGGTACCCATATGTGGTACCTATACGTTCCATACGGTACCTTATAGCTGTCTTCTAACTGTATTACGTACCACAATACGTTTCTATATGGTACCTAAATGTGTGATATGATGTACCTTGCGGCTTGCAGGTACCAATGTCCAAAAAATTTACTGTGAAAGGTACCTACATATAAAAAAATTCAGACAGGTACCGACCTAGTCTAGCTAATTTTTTTTATAGTAATGAGTATTTTTATGTAAAATGCCGTTATCATTGGTATTTATTGAGGATAATTCTTGAAGATGATACGAAGTTGCAGGTCTTCTCCATTTTCCTCCTTAGTATCTCGAATTGCTTCCACCGATTTCACTAAAGAAGGGTTGACGTCATCCACCTCAATCATTTCAAGCACGTCGACGTCTCCGACGACCGCCGGCACCTCCTCCAGCTCGGCACAGCTCACGATCCTCAAATGCCTGAGGTTAGCAAAGTGCGAGTACTCAGCCGTCCACTTCACCAATTTCAAGTTCTGCAGCGAAAGGAACCTCAGAGAGCAGAAATCCGCCCCTTCGCTCAGCTCCCACTCACCTTCTTCGTCGAACCCCAACTCCTCCGATCGAAATCGACACCTCTTTACCTTCAGCACTTCGAGGCAGGGCAATGTGCCGACGACGTCGTTCATGAATCCATTGGGCAGCGAGCAATCGATCAGATTCAATTGCTTCAGACTGTTGCCGGGAAGTTCGATTGAAGCCCTAAACCAAAAATCGACGAGCCTCAGTGTCTCGAGCTTAAGCAGGTGGCTGAGATCGACTGCAGAATGCCTGGAATAATCGTATTCCTCTCCTCGAATTCCCAATTTCCTCACGTTGGGGAGGCAGTTCACGAGGTTGCTGTCGAGGAAATCGCAGAGACGAACGCAGAAGAACGTCTGTATCTGCTCTTGAACCCTCGGGATATCGAATTCGATGAGGACCGTCGTTTCCTTCAAAACGATGTGCCTCAAGCTCGAATTCTCCCACGCTTGGTACGGTACGTAAACTCCTCGAAAATTGTTCGCCATTAGCGTTTGCAAGCTCCGCAGCAACCATACTCTCGGATTTATGCTTTCCATGCACTTGAGAGCCAGGAATCGCAAGTTTTCGAGCTCGAGTACTTCCTCGGGGAACTGACCGAAGAGCACGTTGTACAGATCCAAAACCCTAAGAAGCCTCATACTCGAAAGCATCGAAGATATATCCACCTCGACGTAGAAAGGGGCGACGAGGGAACGCACGGGCGATCGCCGGGAATCATCAACATCGCATTCTTCGCAGTCGCCTTGGGCGAAACGGGCGAAAGGAATGCCCACGCGCCAACAATCTTCGAATTTTCTTCCCCTAACGACGCGGAGGAACTTCTCCTCATCGGCTTTCCTCACGCAGAGGTCCCTCAAGAGGTCGTGCATGTAGTAAGTCTCCAGTCTCTCATTAGATCTGTTGATTGCTACTGAAAGGAGATTTCTTTCGACGAGAGCCTTTAGGTATTCTTCCGCGACGTCTTCCGTTTCTTCTTCCTCGTTCTTCTTCTTCTTGTTCCCTTTCCCCCAGAGGAAACCCTCGGCCGCCCAGAGTCGTGATATATAAGAGCCTTTGAATTTGAAATCTTCTGGGAAAGCGGCCATGTAGAGGAAGCACGGCCTCAAGTGGGGAGGCAAGTTGTCGTAGCTCAAAGACAGTATCTCGGAGAAGTGATCTTTGTCTCCCTTCGACGACCGAGCCGAGGAGAAGACGTCTCGGGAAATTCGTTTCCACAATTTCTTCGAGTACTTGTCTTTCCCCGCAGCAGAGAGGAGCCCTCCGATCGCGGCGATCGCTAGGGGTAGGCCGCCGCAATTCTTCGCGATTTTTCTTCCGATTTTTTTAATCGAACGACGGGATTCTCCTCCTTCACTTTCGGCGCCGAACGCCGTCAGGCGAAGCAAATCCCAGCTCTGATCGTTGCTCAGGAGGTGCATTCGGTGCTCCTCGCAGGACGGGTCGGGATATTTAGCCGCGTGAAGCTCCCTACTC
The DNA here is from genome assembly GCA_027422505.1 of Craterostigma plantagineum. NCBI lineage: Eukaryota > Viridiplantae > Streptophyta > Magnoliopsida > Lamiales > Linderniaceae > Craterostigma > Craterostigma plantagineum. Next base: position 6,332,616 of record JAPQWV010000013.1, on the reverse strand, counting down.
GTTATCAAGATTCGGCTCCAATTTTTCTTATCGTTCGGAAGGAACGGCCTTATCTCGTCCCAAGCGCTTCTGCTCCACACGTCGTCCAAAACGACCAGATAACGTCGGCCGCACAGTTGTTGGTACAATGCAAGTCCCAACTTGTCGTTGTTGTCCATTTCGCGCATGTCCTCGGGAATTTCGCCGAATATGCAGCCGAGAAGGCTCAATAGGACGTCCCGAAGGTTGTAGTCCTGCGAAACGGTGGCCCAAGCGCGGACGTCAAAGCGGTAATAGACTTCGAGCGAGGGTCGTCTTTCCTATTCCGCCCATTCCGACGATCGGGACGATCTCTCGCTGGGGCCGCCGTGCGTCGTTAGTCAGTCTGTCCTTCAGAGTAGTCACGTCGTCGTCGAATCCAACCATTGCTGAAGCAGAAGAAGACGAATTGGATGATCGATTTATTTTTGTTGTCCCTTTTTCTTCGCGGCCGTGGTGGTGTTCCTCATCGGTAATAATTTTCGTCAGCGTGTCGATTGCTTCGTCGAATTCTCCATGACCTCTCTCATGATCGTGGGGCCATCCACGGTGTGGGATTCTACGGCATCCTCGGCCTTGTGGGCCGCGCCGCGGATTTCGGTACGCAGAGCTTCGAGGGCGATTTCTCTATTATTACGGCTGTTGTTGCGTTTTTTTACAAGATGATGTTGCAAAGAAGATTTTTCTAGAAGGTTCTTCAGAGAAGTGGCCTTTTCGAGGAGGGATGTGAGGAGATCGTTGTGGTCGCCGGCAGGGCGGCGAAGCGTTCCTTGGACGACTGTTGTAAGGGATACTAAATCGTGAGCCATCAAACTGTAGAAAGGAGGAGGAGAAGAGAGAAATTTAGCAAAGAAAATATAGCAATGAAGAAGGGATGAATGGCAAAGTCGTCGATATAATATTGGATGGATATACCACCTAACGTTTGATCGAATGATTAAAAGAAATCATTGAAACGTGTCGACAGATATACTGAATGACTTTTTTGAGTACCACCAAGTCTTATTTTTTGATTTCGTGTTACATCTTTTGACATTACGCTGGCAGGCATGGGATAACAATTTAACGTCAAAAACTAGAGAGGCCATGTAGAAACGCTTTTCAAGTATTGGATTGAATTACCATACAGCTAATGCAAATTTTATTCTATATATCGGAATTTTTGACCCATCCACAATTGAGATTTTGTTTATTCTCGATCACTTCCTATAGCGGAAAACACTTCAGGCTCAGCTCTTAGTTATGCGAAAGCTATCATCGACATTTCTTGAACCAGCATTCACAAACTGCAAAATTAGGACAAAAATTCTTAAAAGGTTAAAACCTATAGATTGCGAAAAAACGTGCTCACATCAAACATCATACCTCCGCTGTTAGATCAGTCTTCGTCGCGTGTACTCTCATGTAGCCATACTCAGACAACCTTGACAAACTCCAACTGTTATCCTGGAAAGCGCACGGCCAATCGAAGCAACGATTTAAGGTTCCAAACTAGCTAGAACATGAATGAAACTGAACGTAAGGATATATATTTACGGTCACTGTGAAGCCATCCAAACTAAACCCAGCCATGCCTATGATGGCGTGAACTGGGGCGGTGTAGTTGCTGTTGTTGTACGTATCTATTCCATTGCCATCTTTTGCGGGCATCGCTTGGCACTGTTGGTTGTAGACGGCGCATGTTCTTTCGTAGTTGTGGACATGGCCCACAAGCACGAGATCAACCTTTTAAAGCCAAAATTCAGTATTTGTGAGTACGACATACATAAAATATATAAGCATATGGGATATATAAAGCAAAGTGTGATACTTTATATGCACCTTGTTTGATAGTAGCAATGGTTCAACAGCTTGGACGAAGCCACTGTCGACGCTGGGATGAATTTCGAGTCCAGGGTTCGAGGAATAGAATGGTCTGTGCCTATATTTACAATCAAAACCAAAGGATAAAACGGCTGTCTGATTCCTTAAACAGAGAGATGGGCAAGAAAATGGAATGATATTACTTTACTTACCCCATGAAAATAAGCCACGGAGTTCTTGTTCTGTCCACTGAAGCCATGTCATTATTCATCCAGTTGTACTTAACAAAGCGAGAAAAACGAATCAAAATCAATTGTGTATAGCATGATCGTTTTTTTGTTTTTTTTGTTTTTTTGCAATTTAGTACCTGTTCTGAATTAGCAGTCCAATCGTGTTCAGTTGAAATCACAGTAAAATGCACACTCCCTTGTTCGATGGAGTACCATGGCTTGTCTTGCTCAGATGTTGGCATTTGAAAATACGTCTCATAAGCTACCCCACATTCGCCGCCCGAGTCGGGAAGAATATATACTGAACCAGAGTCAATGTAATCCCTTGAATTAAAAACAGACAGGGAAAACATATAAAATAGTCGTAAGTATGAAATATCAATTCATAGCTGACTTATTGCAATATCATAACTGAGATATACACATTCATATACGCGATGAAGATAGATTACCTCTCATGGTTGCCAATTGCCGTCATATACGAGACTTGCGATGCCAAAGGAGTTATAAGATGAAGAAAATAATCCCACTCGACTAAAAATCCCGTGGCGTAGCTTATGTCTCCTATGTGGAATATCGAGTCGATGCCTCCTGACGATAATTCGTCCTTCATGGCATTTACTACCGATACTGATCCTGGCTGTGTTTTTTATGCAATCAACATTTTAACACTACAGTAGGCGGCTGATATTGTGCAATGACTATATGAACATGCAAAATCAACAAAGCTATGATATTCTCTGCTGGAACTTTCATCAAACACATGATAGACACTGAGCGAAATACGATCATCCAAAACCTGAATGTAGTGCTCTGCTGTAGAATCAAGCGGAGCCTTCCCCATATCACCGAAAGCAAGAAATTTGAGCTCATCAGATCCACTTGCCGTCGGCGTTTTGAACGTCAGCTTTTGGCTCCACCCCGCCGAATCACTGCGTCGTCGATTTACTAATTCGTAGCAAAATTTGTTGCACTACAAATGCACCTCATATAACATCAAATTCGAGATCGTCTATTACCTTCCATAAGAGTACGAATAACTAGTCGAAGGTTGAAGCCCATTCATCACAGCTGAATGAATGTAGCCTGGGTCATGCCAGCCGAAATCCACCGCTGGGCTTGCCAACAAGTCACCTGTAATTTAGAGATAATTAAGCTTTTAACTTTTAACAAGAATTAGTATATTTAGCGCATTGCCCAACCGACGGTTAACCGTAACCAGCGCGGTTAGTAACCGGCGGTTGGCGATGGACTAACCGTAACCTAACCGGCCGGGGCGGTTGACGGTTAGCCGTCCCCAGTTGCCGGTGAATCTAACCGCCGGTTAGCCAACCGCCGGTTACCGGTTTACGGTTAATTTTTCTAATTTTTTTTATTTTTTATTTTGCAATTTACTGTAAAGTTAAATGAATTTTCGGTGTATTTTCGTTTGTATTTTACTATTTTGATGTAAATTTTAGATATAAATTTTTTTATGAATCATGAAATATATTACAAAATTTTAATACAATATAAAATACATATTTTCAAAATTTTATAAATTAATTAGTATTTAGTAAAGTTACATAGTATTTCTAATTAATTAATATTAATATTAGTAAATTAATAGTATATTTTTTATTTTTTTTATTTAACGGTTATAACCGCCGGTTGACCGCCTAACCGGCGGTTGGCGGTTTGGAAAAACCCCTAACCGCCCCGTAACCGGCCAATGACGGTTACCGGCAGTTACGGTTAGGTTAATTAACCGGCGGTTTAACCGCTGGTTCGGTTAAAAGTGGGCATGTCTATCCTACATAAAATCAAAATTAGTTGTTAGTGGGTTCTTTTATTAACAATAATTTAATATTTATTAAAGTAAACAACACAGTAAAAATAGAAATAGAGGGGCTTGAATTGTGTGAGGTTATGTTTATTTTTAATAATATTTTTTAATATAAAAACTGACACATCTATTGAATTTGAAACGGTTATTATGTGGGATTCTCGCTTAATAAAATAGAAAAATAAATAAATAATTACTGCATACTTTTGCTCGTTAATTGTTTTTCGGTCCTTAATTTAGGGGATTTAGCATTATAGGGACAAAAAAGTAGAAGCTGATATTATGCGGACAAAGAGTTTCAAAATTAAGCAATTAGGAACATCTCCATATTGTGTCCCAAAATTGTTTAATTTTGAAACTTATTTTCTACATAAATACACCCCTTACATTTTCGGAACCGCAAAATTATACGCCGAAACCTATAGCTTGGTGCAAAATTAAGGGTTCCGACGTATAATGTCACTAATTGCTTAATTTTGAATGTTATTATCTATATAATGTCAACTCATAAGTTCGATGCCCCTAAAATGCTACACCTCCCAAATTACGGAGCACAAAAAATATGTAAGCATACTTGTACACATGTTCTTCTGTGTGAAGGTCGAGACTGAGGACGTAACGCTCTGTCCATCTCCGTACTGAACTTGCTGGGGATTTTGATCGCCGCTCACCCACGTCAATCGCATCTGCACACAGTTTATCACTGCATAATTAAATATGTTGGCGGTGAGAAACGAAACTTGTATGCATATATATTACCGAAGTGGCTGTGGAGTCAACGCTCGACACGTGTCCGTAGAGGGGCTGATTGGGGTTGGCGAAGCTGACCGGCTGTGACCTCGCAAGGATGCAAGGCGTCTCGAAGCCGCCGGCAAAGAAGACGAACTCGATGTCCGTGCGAATGTTGATGACGTGAAACGACAAGGACGCACTGCACGTCGACAGAACGCACACTCCGGCGACTGATTTCTGGCACTGCGTGTTGCTGCAGCTAAGGTACCCTGGATCGTTTCTCACGTATTGTGCCTGTTTATGGTTTAAATATAAGTCTGATTTTTAAATTAAATGTATATAGTATTACTTTATATTTTATAGTTTATCAATATCATTAATAACATAATTTGAATGGAAAATTTTGAATAAAAAAAGTGATGGATAGAATTGCTAAATAGTAAATAGGGTAAAATCTTTAGTTAATATGATAGTATCAAATTACTTGAAGAGTCGCTTGGTGTTGAATGTTTATATATAATCGATGTTAAACATATTGATTTTCAACTTTCTACAAGATATGTAAATTATAATCACTCAATAAATTATGAGCTTATGCAATATACCCGGAGCGTGACTAACAAGGCTTGGTGATTTTTCAATCTGAAATCCACCCAACAAATATGGACAACACATGAGTATGACTAATGAATAATGTTCTTTTAAAATTCAATTGATATCATTTTTCCAACACATCACATTCATGGCATTTAATTTTTTTAATGATGAATTATATAGATACTATATATGATCATTTCACTTAAAATTTGCGATCTTTTTAGCCGGTACCCTATCCCATGTTAAGATGTCATGAAAACGAATCCTTGCGATAATTTGAAAACAAAAATCTTTGCCTAATAAGGTTAGATCAGAAATAAATCAAACCAATACAGACTGGAAATAAAAAATCAATATATATGATCACTTCTCCTCTCGCTTAAGATTATAGATACGTGGTGGTATAAGATGTTGCTTTGCTTGTGTTAGGTTGAAAACACAATTTATCATCATAAACTCGAAACAAAACTCTTCTATTCACAGTGAACGATATGAATATCTTAATGTACTTAAACAAAACAAATAAATAAATGAATAAAACTGAATATTAATAATGTCCTAACCTTAACAGGGTAGTGACATAGCAGCGGAAGACTGCTAAGGTCACCTGTCTGTATATACTTATCAGCATTCTCCAAACACGTCCTCACACTATATATACATAGCGAAATATCCCAAGAACAAAAACAGAAACCCTAGTTAAAAATTCAAAGAACATGAATGAATGAATAGTAAGCAAGTTTTAGTTGTTACATACTCGGAATTCGAAGGCGAGATCATAGCAACCCAATCATTACTATCTGGGACCAAAACGCCAGAAATATTCACCGTTAAAAATTCGTCGTCTGAGAGATTATTCGACGACGGAACGCTAATTTGGAGATAAGGGTTTGGGTCGGGACAATCTATAAGCTCCCTTCTGTTGAGTACTCGAAAATCAGAGAGAGCGGTGTGATTACGAAGCTCGTCTATGTTCGATCGAAGAATCCTCTTGTGTAATGAATACGAATGGGAAAGATTATTGAAACTTGGTAATAATAATAGAAGAATGAGCATGAATGATGATGTTGTCGTCATTTTTTTACTGGAGTTGGGAAACAAGAAATGTGTTTGGAAAGTTTCTCTAAGTTTGTGTGTGTGTGTGTGAAGAAGTTAATTATACCTTGAATTGTTATTTATGATTTTTGAAAACGAAGGAGGTGCCTCTTTAAGGAGTTACTATTTATGTTTTCATGGGTTTATATAAGGTAAGAAGACTTTGTAATATTAGAAATATGATTTTGGTTTCTTTGTAAGTGACAAACAGTCTTCTCTTGTTTGTTGGGATTGGGATGATAAATCTGATGTGCCCAATTATTTACATTTTTAAGATATTTGTTTCTTGTTATTGTAATATTTGGACTGCTTTAGCTTAGTTAATATCTTCCCTAACCACACCATTATGATTTACAGCTTCATGTTGAATTTGTGTTGAATGGGGGGGCCGATGGGCCTAACTGGTCAAATAAACCTAATTAAAGTCTTTGCTGAAATTCGAAAAAGTCCATCTTTCAACGAACTCAAAATTAGTTACAGATCCTACGTCTACGTTTTGAGGAGAATTTATTGACTATTCTTTTGGACAAACAAATTTCCCTTTCAAGTTTTAACATCCTTCCTAGAAAAAGATGCTGACATTTTTGGAGATATCTATGAAAAATTAATTGATAGGAAATTACACTTAAATACCGTAATATATAAAAAAAATTCAGATCAGTCCCTTGTCAACATTCATACGCCGATGCATAGTAGAATAAAAATTTTACACTTAGATACCCGCTTGGCTGGAGGTACATCATATAACAAATTTAGGTAGCATAATGAAATGTATTGTGGTACTGGTACATAATATAGTGAAAAAATGTACATCATGCTTACAGAGATATCATATATATAACATTTAAGAATTAAGTATCAACTAAACGCAAGATATGATACGCAATGTACATATAAAAAGATATGTAAACGATGGTAAAAGATACTCAACCAAACGAGTACCTATGAGTAAAAACTTATCGTACTAGGTATATATATATATATATATATATGTATGCATAAAATTTATCTGATGGGCGATTGAAAAACTGATACTTATTTATACTTTTGGAAATATAAATGTAGATTCACCTTAATTAAATTACGTGGATATCTATATGAATTTTATTATGTTAAATGTTGCACTTTTGTCCGGGTGAAAAAGAAAAAAAACTTTGGGCCTTGCAAAGCCCATGACAACAATTTTTACCTAATCTATTCCGTACAAAGTCAAATTTTGCTACCCCAGTCCAGTAGCATAACAATAGCCGCAGTTGTTCGTTCCATAATCGAATTTGGACATCTTTCTCGGCCATCGCAGAAAAATCATCGACTTGGTAATTATTTCGTCGTGCAGCTTCACTTCAAGTTAAAAGGTATTTATGGTTTCGGTGAATGAGCGTTCCGATTTCATAGTATCGGTGCATTGGGAACTGTCCTTGTATTTGTTTCACGTGTAGGTGCCGCCGTTATTAGGTTATCCTTCTTCTCAGTTTTAAGTTCTTGTTTTTAACATCAATTGAATGCTCCATCGCATTGTGTAATGCAAGAGTGGCTCGTTTTCCTCTGATTTCTGCTGTTCTTGGTTGGGGCCCTGTTTCAGACTGCTTCTAAGGGCATGTTGTTGATAAATTTATATCGTGATGCAGATCTAGATTTAAGCATGGCGGATGAAGAAAATTATAATGAGAAGCAGGAGGAGGCTAAGGATGACATCGGAGAGGTTAATATAATATTCTGTATATATTTGTATTTTTTTTCGATCCCTTTTCTGTTTCCATGTGAATTCATTTTTAAATCTGCAAGAGGTCCTATTAACCTGCCAGTTACGGTGTTGAGGAGTTCATAGTAGTGAAATTATTTAGACAATTCATGGTTTTAGGAGTACTTTTGAGTTTTTCATATTAAAAACCTAGTTTGAATATTAGACAGTATCTTGCCTTTACATGTGAGACCTTAAAGATTGAATATAGTGGTTTTGCTTGTTTCCTTTTTCTTAACAAGAAAATATTCTATTTCAGATAACTTCGTTTGATCTAACAAAGAAGAAGAAAAAGAAGAAGCCCGTTGCTCAAGATCTAGCTGAAGAAGATTCTGTTGATTCTCTTGTCCAGAAAACGGAGAGTTTGTCTGGTACTTTATTTAGTTGGTTTTGAATATTTCTTCTCATTTATGGAAATTATTGGTAACTTTTTAAAAAAAAATGAATCGCCATTTCCTGCCATTTTGGTTGATGACACAGCTTATGATGTTCTAGCTAAGGTGCATCTTATCTCTCTTTAGAAATCATTTTGCAAAAGCCCTGATTTGGGCCTGCATGTACTCCAATTAGCAGGGGAGAATCCTCTTAAGTAATTAAAACAAAAATCAGTTGCAAAAAGCTCGACCGCTGCTCTACAATGCACTAAAGTTAACCGAACTTTTATATTGGAGGACTTAACTATCTATTAAATTGTTGGTAGTGTAGCTTTCTGAATCTGTTCCACTAGTGTTCACTCGGTTATGTTAAGTTTGTGTGCCCTTATTTATTATCAAGTGTTGCCAATTATAATATTTTTGTGCAGTTTCTGATGGTCTTGAGACTTCGTTTACTGGTCTGAAGAAGAAAAAGAAGAAACCGGTTGGAATCATAACTTTTGTTTCCTGTTGCAGTTTTCTTGATTTCTTCAATCCAATGTTTCATGCCTTCTTGAAAAGTGGAACTTCTCTGATGCATGATAGTGCACTGTACTTATGCAGGCACACACTGATCTGACTGACGGAACGGAGGATGTGGGGGAAGATAAGGAAGGTGAGCTTAGTGTTTACTAACTTAAAGTTATTTCTTTATGGCCGTATTTGCTATATATTTTATGTAATACTATTTGTTTCCTAATTATAGATGCAGTTGAAGAGGATGAAGAAAGTGAGGGAATTGTTTTACATCAATATCCATGGGAAGGAAGCGACCGGGATTATGAGTACGAGGAGGTGAATGATTTCATTAAGTTTGACTGTGTCGACGTGGAGAAAATGTGTTTGATGTTCGTTTTAGTGAAGTCAATTGTTTGATTGCATTCATCTGATCTGCAAAACACTATAATTTATCAAAAAAATGGGAAAAATACTGATGAAAGCTGTCTTGTTATATGTGACTATAGCTTCTTGGGCGAGTGTTCAACATCTTGCGCGAGAATAATCCTGAACTTGCTGGAGATCGGAGAAGGACGGTTATGAGACCTCCTCAAGTACTTCGTGAAGGAACCAAGAAAACTGTTTTCGTTAATTTCATGGATCTCTGCAAAACGTGGGTTTATCTTTCAATAGGTTCCTTGATTTTTAGTTCCAGACTATCTCTCAGGTCTTGTGTCATGGAGTTATTGTCCATTTTCGCAGCATGCATAGGCAACCTGAGCATGTCATGACATTCTTGCTTGCTGAGATGGGAACAAGTGGATCACTGGATGGACAACAAAGATTGGTTGTCAAGGGGAGATTTGCTCCAAAGAATTTTGAAGGAATTCTTCGGCGTTATATAAGTATGTTGCATATTCTCCAGTAACTATAAGCATGTGATAACATTACATTCTCCTGGGATTCATGGTATAATGCCAGTGAACTCTATTTTGATTTAGTATCAGAGTGGAGTGTTCGATTTGTGGCTAAATGTTGATGACATATGAAAACTGTTTGTGAAGCACATAACCATTGTTGTATCTTTCTTGTCCCTAGTTATTGATGAAATATGTATACCATATCAGTCTTACTGATCATTTTCTTGAAATTGTTGTTTCAGATGAATATGTCATTTGCAATGGATGCAAGAGTCCAGATACTATCCTGTCAAAGGAGAACCGTCTCTTTTTCCTCAGATGCGAGAAGGTGAGATACTATTTTTTCTCTTTCAAATCTGTGTTTTGGAATGAAGGATGTACAACTTTGTTTTTCTGGGGCGTGTTTGTTGATCAACCACTGAATATGCGATTGTTGCCTTGTTGATATTTCTTGGGCCATTGATGTTCAAACATATTGCCTTCATTGTCTGATTACTTTTCATGAATCAGACACAGCACATGTCTGAGACCTTGATTGTGCATCTAACATATTTTTGGGATTTTTTCTCTACTTTTTCCAATCTGTGTTTTGTGATAATGAACTTACAACTGTTCCTTTTGGACTTTTGTTAACATGTTATTGAATTGAACTGATATTGCCATCTTGATATTTCTGGGGCCAGTGATGATTGATTAGATTGCCTACATTGTCTGATTACATTCCATGAAAAGACCACCCAAGTTACCTGAGGCCTTGGAAGTGAACCACCAAATTCTGGAAATTACTGTACTTTGTTTATCACATATATGATAAGTGATAAACAATCTAGATATTTCTCGAACATTGTACCCCACCGTGGCATTGAAGATATTATATATGAAGTGAAGCCTTGCCGATACTTGCTATAGATGATTGATGACATTGACTGCATGTCTGATTACTTTCTGCGAACCAACAGACACAACTTTGCATCTGTTTGTATACCAGCGAATTGCAAGAACTATTGGTTTTTCTGATCTCATATATGTATTGCCTACATTGTCTGATTATTTCTGAACATACAGTTTTTATATTTGAGAGCTTGGTTGAAACTCTCTCGTCCCCTAATATGTCGAACATCTATTTTTCTTTCTCTCTCTTTTTTTTTTTTTTTTCATTTTTCATCTTCTCAATTGATTGCTGAACTCCAAACCATTTGTGCAGTGTGGTTCTGGGAGATCAGTTGCTCAGATCAAGGCTGGTTTCGTCGCTCGTGTGGGTCGTAGAAAAGCTGGAACTTGATCACATTGAAGGTCTGTTTTCATTTTGTGGATTTTTAACTATAAATTTCTGGGTGCTGTTTTGGACTTATAGCCATCTCTAGTTTGTTTATTAAGTATGTATCAAATTTAACGTTGAAATTGCGCCATTAAAATGTTCCTAAAATGATATATTGGCCAGTCAAATAAATACACGGCTCTCAGTAAAAATAGCTACTTTGGTCAAATTCAAACCTCCCATATGAACTTCATTTATTTACCAGGTCCTCAACAACAATCATATCCTGAACATAAACTGAGCAGTGAATATAGGCGATCATAGAAGCTCTCTGTTTTCTCTAAAACTTCAGATCTTCTTTAACACATTCTTGTGATTGTCCAAAAAAAGAGAATACAAAAAAAAAACATGTTGGCCCGTAAGACGACCCTAATATCCGAAATGGATCTCCACATTAAGCGAATGTTGAAGCTCATCGAAGACGACGCCGATTCGTTCGCCAAGAAGGCCGAGATGTACTACCAAAAGAGGCCCGAGCTCATCTCCCTCGTCGAGGAATTCCACTCCATGTTTCGAACCCTAATCGAACGGTACGACAACCTTGAACCACCCCGTAAGAGCGCATACGCGGACGATCTCCAGTCTCAGTGTTCGGCGATGTCTGAGGTTGTATCTGAGCTAAACTCAACGTTGCCTTCTCCCGACATCAAGCCTAAGACGGGCGGTGCCATTGCTAAGAGTTTCGATTTTTTCCATGGGAATTGTCGGGAAATGGACGAATCATCCGAGATAGACTCAGAGTACGAAACGTACAATGACGATTATGGTGCTCGAGATTACGTGGGCTATCATGGGAATGATGTAGAGTCGAAGTTGCGCGTTAGGGTTGTGGAGTTGGAGGCCGAGCTCCGAGATGCGAAGGAGAAGCTCAGAGTCGTCCATGAAGGAGTAGTTAAGGGTGTGCTTGGTTCGGAGGGTTTGTGCGAGAGAAGTACCGAAGAAACTGACCATCACGATTCACTTAATAAGGGTATATATATGAATGCCCTTTTACTTCTCAGACACGCCACATACATATTGGCAAGTTTCGGTTTTTATTTCCTATCTGACATCTGGTGCCATGTTAGGAGCTTATGATTTAAAGTTTTTAGTCTATAAAAAACATTCAAGTTCGCATGAAACATAATATCATTCTAATATTTATGTGGGGTCTAGGTGTGTTTGGTATGCAGAATTTGTGGGTGGAAAGCACGACGAAAAACTAAGTTATCGCATGAAATACAGATACTTTTAAGCTTTGACCATTCTACCTCCACACATTTCCTTTTCCTAACCGAAATCCCATACCAAATGCAGCCGTAGGGTTTAGGGAACCACATCGCCTAACAAAAGTTTCAATTTTGCATGAAACATATTTTCGCTTTAAAATTCGTTTTACGGTTTACGCTTTGTCACCAAGAAAACTGACCGTTTGCAGGAGTAAAAGAGCGTGATTCTGCAATAGATAACCACCTCCAAAAAATAGACCTACACTGCCGATCCCTTAGGGACGATGCGAAGCTAATCAGAGCTGAGATAGAAGAGAACGAATGCAGGTTCGTGGATCAAATGGAGCAGTTCGAGGCCGCATTCGCGTCGGAGGTGAGGTCGAGAGACGATCGGATCGACCGAATGACCGAACACCTGCGTCGAATTCAGTTCGAAAACTCTGAGCTGGTCGCTCGGGTCCACGCGCTGAATAGGAAAAGCGAAGGAATGAGTTTAAGGATTGGAGAACTGGAGAAGGACGTTGTAAGAAAACAAGAGATCATTGACGAAGGAGCTGAGGAGAAGAGAGAAGCCATAAGACAATTGTGCTTCTCTCTTGAGCATTACCGTAATGGATATCATCGTCTTAGGGAGGTTGTGTTGGGAAACAAGGGATCATCGCCCGTTGAGGCATCTTAAATGTGGTTTTGCTTGTTATTTATTTTTTTCTGATTTATTGTGGATTTTTTAAGAGATCGATACGTCTGTTGAGGATTGATAGGCTATGTATTTTTTTATTATAGTTTAAGTATTATTTGTTTAGTATATGTGATACGGACATAAATTAGGCAGGCGAAATAATGAAATTAAGGAAATAATCTAGATTAAAGTGATAATTAGAAGGACTTGATAGAAATTAGAGTTTTGGGAAAATAGGGAGATAAAAAACATGAAGTAAGACTTTTAGGGACCTCCGAAAGCCTTCTGGGGACCTTCAACAGACTTGGGAGCTAACAATAGGAAAAATGGGTTCTGGGGACCTCCGACATGGGGACCTGAGGAACTACCTGGCAGCTCCTGAGGACGAACAAAGCTTCCCTGATACGCCAACAGAAAAGATATTGTAAAAGGGAATCCAATAAAGGTGCCACGTGTCCGATCAAGAGAGGGCAGCCCCTCTGCAAAAAGCTGTCAGCCGACCACTGTTCACTGAAAGGACTGCAGGCTGTACAAAGTTGACAGACAGCCTACACTGTACACAAAAGGCCCTATCACCAGGAGGGGACGTAACGTAGACTGCTTTCAGCTCCCCGATGTGATGGAATGCATCCCATCCCCAAGAATCTACGGTCGGACCTCCAAGCAATATCCAAGGGCTGGGGGACGTACCTTCAGGCAATATCCAAAGAGCCGCCTATATAAAGGGGCCTTCACCATTTTCACCATTCATTCACGTTTTAATATATTACAACACTTAGAAAATACTCTCTCTACACTAAATCAACATCTTGAACGTCCCCTTAGCTAATTTCTTATGTGTTCTTGAGAGAAAAGTGAGGAAGAAGTAGCTCGAGTGTGTAAATCTTCAAGTATAGTGAAAAGAGGTTTCAGAGCACCCGTGGACGTAGGATCTGCAAAGATTCGAACCACGTACATCTTGTGTTCTTTCTGTTTTAAGTCCCGCTTTTATGTCCTTTGCAAACAAGCACGTCCCAATACGTCCCCAAGTACGTTCTACGTCCCCAAACAGATCCCCCAATGTCCTAAATACATCCCAAACACATCGCTTCCAGTTCCCCCACCAATAAGCACCTTATGCACGTCCCTAATCTTTATAATTATTGATTCTCCGGCTATATAAATTTCTTTCCCCACACATATAAATCTTGTTGATTGGGTTTGCCCCATATCAAATGGCGCCGTCTGTGGGAAAATAAGAGTTGAAGACGTGAGTAATTTTGCTTAAGTTGTGCGAAGTTGTGCTTAACGTTTTTTCTCTTTCTTATCCTTATTTCAACTAGGATGGGACAAAATGCAAAAAACTGAGGGAAGAAGACTCTCTCTGTCAAAGAGTTTGGACTTATACCTCGCAGGAGCTGTCAAAGCGCAACTGAAGCTCCTGAGACGTAATGCATTAAACACCACCTTAATCGAGAGGAGTAAAGGATGAAGACCCGAAGCTCCCCCTTCGGGACCTAAGAGCCCAGCTCCGTGCTGGCATGAAGACCCGAAGCTCCCCCTTCGGGACCTCCCAGCTCCGCGTTGGTAGAAGGCTTAAAGAGCCCAGCTCCGCGCTGGCATGAAGATCCGAAGCCCCCCCTTCGGACCTCCCAGCTCCGCGCTGGCAGGAAGATCCGAAGCTTCACATTCTGGATCTCCCTAGCTCCTCGCTGGCACGAAGACCCGAAGCTCCCCCTTCGGGACCTAAGAGCCCAGCTCCGCGCTGGCATGAAGACCCGAAGCTCCACCTTCGGAACCTAAGAGCCCAGCTCCGCGCTGGCAAGAAAATCCTAAGCTCCACATTCGGGACCTCCCTGCTCCGTGCCGAGGTCCAGAGGTCCACGGGAGATAAAAGCCCAGTTCCATGCGGGCACATGAAGACCCACGGAAGACGTCCCGTGGTGAAAAGGGCTCTTAGCCGGAACTACAGGGCCCTCTGAATCTCATTTTCATTTACGTTACCCGTATTATGATAAGTACATACATCACACTAACGATTTCTACAGTTTGAAGGACCAAATAGAAGGACCCATCCTTGTATGACGTCTAGGGAGGTCCGTCAGGCATAGCCTCGACCAAGGTCTGAAGGCAGCCAGAAAGGGTCCGGGGGATCTGTGCCGGCCAGGGCCAGACAACCCCCGCGTCCTCCAGATAGGGGCCAGTTTCAGTCAGGACTCATGTCCCTGTCACAGTAGGAGCGCGAGGCACTAGGGACTCCAATGGCCAACATAGCCCGAATCATGCACCTGAGCATTTGAAGGAATTAGAGGTCCAGCTCCGCAATGGTGTACAAAGGCCAGAGGGACCTCAAATCCCAGCTCCGCGCTGGCAGAAAGCCCCGGAGCTCCGCATCCGGGACCTCCCAGCTCCGCGCTGGCACATGAAGCTCCACAGGAAGCCAAAGCTCAGCTCAGTACTGGCGTATAAGGACCTCCATGCGTGCATTAGCAGGTCCCATATTGCATCCCTGGGAGCACCTACGACCGTTCCCTCCATCAAATAAGACTGCGCCAACAAATGGCCTCCGCAACAGGGAGCTGTCGAGATCTCCCCTTAGGGTCCTACAGAACTCCCACCGTCACGCAACAACATGGACCCATCCCCGTATGAAGTCTAGGGAAGTCCGTTGGGCATAGCCTCCACCAAGGTCTAAAGGCGGCCGAGAAGGAGCCAGGGGGATCTGTGCCGACTAAAGGCAGACAACCCCCGCCTCCTCTGAAGGACCAGCTCCATGTAAGGCTCAGCCTCAAGCCAAGCTCCGTGCTAGCAAAGGTCCGCAGGACCTCAAAGCCCAGCTCCTCGCTGGTAATATCCGTTGGACCTAGGAGACAGCTCCGTACTAGCGCGCAGACCCGAATCTTCACATTTGGGACCTGCAAATCCAACTCGACCCTGGGCTGAGGAGCCTAGTTACCACATTTGCCAATTCCGCGACAACGCTGATCCACGGGACACATCCCGCGTTGATAAGGCTCTTAGCTGGAATTCCAGGGCCCTCTAAACCTTATTCTCATTTATATCATCGATACTATAATGAATAAATGCATCATACTAACAGCTGCTGTTATTTGAAGGATGAAATCGAAGTGCCCCTAGTGGGACAATTGAGGAAGTTCCTGGACCGTGGCGTCGACCAAGGTCGAGGTGTTTGGGGGATCTGTGCCAGTCAAAGGCAGACAACCCCCACCTCCTCTAAACAGGGGTCAGCTCCATTCAAAGCTCACATTCCTATAGGAGCTACAGGGCAGAGGAATTCCAATTTCCAACAGAGCCCAAAATTGTTCACTTGAGCAGTCGAAGGTCCGAGCTCCTGGAGACCTGGAGCCAACGACCTCATCATTAACCAAGGACGAAGGAGCTCCGTTACTTCAAATTTTATGCCTCCAACAAGGAGCCCGAATACTAAGCGAGCGGGCGCTATAACCACGCATTTAAGCGGGCTGACGCTATAACCACGCATTTAAGCGGGCATGGCGCTATAACCACGCACTTAAGCGATCGGGCGCTATAACCACGCATTCAAGCGAAGCTGGCGCTATAACCAGGATAACCAGGATAATCGATGCCGAGGGTCGACGGACCTAAGGTGTACCCGACATCAAAGACTGATAGTCTGCGACGTGTGATGATACCAAAGGCCGACGGGCCGGTGGCGTACCCGACATCAAAGATAATAAATCTGCGACGTGATGATGCCCATAAGGGTGTACAAGATGCCGCCGCCGACGGGCTGCGGTGTACAGGACATCAAAGGCTCTCAGTAGGCCTGCGACGTGAACGGTACCTAAGAATCGAAGCTGGCGCTAAAACCAGGGTAAATCGATGAGGGGATCCCCGGGGTTATAATTTTGTAGACCTAAGTGTCTACCCAGATACTGAACTCGCTAAGGACAAAGAGAGCCTAGCGCAAAGCGACCCCCGAGGACAATGACGACGGTCATTGCAATCGAGGGCGTGAATTCGTACTTGGCTTACGAATTGATAAGCGAGCTGGCGCTATAACCATGCCATGATAATGATGTTCCCAGAAACATCCATTAGGTCCCACAAAGACGAAAGAAAAATAATAAAGGAGAAAGGGAACTCCGATGTAATATGCGAACATGGGGAGTTAAGCTCCCCACACCATTGTGCCTTGAAAGAAAAACATGACAAAGTATTTTTTACAGGCTATCACCATGATGAAAAAGAGGAGATCTCTATATAAATAGGATGTCCCAGGGAGCTAGAAGAGGAGGTGGGGGTTGTCTGCCTTTAGTCGGCACAGATCCCCCAAACTCCTCATTGGCTACCTTCAGACCTTGGTCGAGGTCCTGATTAATGAACATCCTCGGATGTCCCACTAGGGTGGGCCCTTCGATTTCGTCCTTCAAATGATAGTAGTTGTTAGTATGATGCATGCATTTATTAAGGTATCGATAGTATGATGCATGCATTTATCAAATGGGATGTCTCATGTGTATCTTTATGCGTCAGCACGGAGCTGCGCTTTTAACTCCCTCGGATCTTCAGGCATCGGCGCGGAGCTGTCTTTTAGGTCCCATGGACCTTCGCGTGCCAACACGGAGCTTGGCTTGCATCTCCCATGGATCTTCGGATGTCAACATGGAGCTGTCTTCTAGGTCCACTGGACCTTCGCGTGTCAGTGCGGAGCTCGGCATGGAGATCTCAAACACATAGATCGTATCTTCATTTCCAGCACGAAGTTGGTATTCGTAAATCCCTAGTGGTTCTCCACAAAGGAGTTGAGCTTTACGGATCTACGTGGAGCATGGCTCTTAGATCCCGAATATACGAGCTCGGGTCTTCATGGAGCTGGGCTTTTTAAGGCTTCTGCCAGTGCGGAGCAGGACCTTAGGTCCTGCGAATTTATGCCTTTTAGCCAGCGCGGAGCTAAGCTTTTAAATCGCGAGGACCTTCGCATGTCGGCGAGGAGCCGATTTTGGAGATCCCAAACATGTAGATTGAGTCTTTGTTTTCAGCACAGAACTGGTTTCTAGGTCCCACGGACCTTCGCGTGTCAGCGCGGGGCTGGGTTTGATCTCCTGCAGATCTTCGTATACCATCGCGGTTCTGGGCTTTGAGGTCCCGCGGATCTTCGTATGCCAGTACGGAGCTGGCCTTTACGTCCGTTATGCGGCATAGATCCTTAGGGCTCCTTATCGATCATCTTCGAATCATGTTCGTTGCTGCGGCTAACACTCTTTTTAGGTATCCTGGATAAACATCTCGATCACATCCTTCAAATAATATCAATTGTTAGTGTGGTGCACATACTCATTATGATAGCAATAATATATAATAGAGAAATGAGATTTAGAGGGCCCTGAGGTCCCGGCTAAGAGCCTTATCAACGCGGGATGTCTCCCGTGGATTTTCATGGGCCCCCGTGGAACTGGGCTTCTATTTCCCGCGAATCTTCAGGCGTCGATGCGGAGCTGGCTTCTAGGTCCTACTGCCCTTCGCCTTCCAGCGCGGAGCTGGACTTTGATCTCTTGCGGATCTTCGTTCGCCGGCGCGGAGCTTGGATTTTAGGTTCCATAGGCCTTTATACCGGCACGGAGCTGTGCCTCAGTGCGGAGCTATCCTCTAGGTCCCTCGGACCATCGCGTGTCAGCGGGGATCTTGGCTCGCATCTCCCGCGGAATCTCGGACGCCAGTGTGGAGCTGGGCTTCTTTGCCTTCATTCCAGCACAGAGCTGGACCTTTAGGTCTTTCTGCCAGCGAGGAGCTAGACTTTATATGTCCCGAAGGCGGAGCTCCGGGTTCTTGCCAGCGCAGAGCTAAGAAGTCCCGAATGCGGAGCTTTGGATCTTCCTGCCAGCGCGGAGCTGGGAGGTTCCGAATGCTGAGCTCCAGGGCTTATTGCCAGCGCGAAGCTGGGAGGTCCCGAATGCGGAGCTCCATGGCTCCTTGCCAGCGCGGAGCTGGGAGGTCCCGAATGCGGAGATGTGGAGCTTCGGATCTTCCTGCCAGCGCGGAGCTCCGGGGCTTATTGCCAGCACAGAGCTGGGAGGTCCCGGATACGGAGCTTCGGGTCTTCGTGCCAGCGTGGAGCTGGGCTTTGAGGTCCCTCTGACCTTTGTACACCATTGCGGAGCTGGGCCTCTAAGTCCTTCAAATGCTCAGGTGCATGATTCGGGCTCTGTTGGACATTGGAGTCCCCGGTGCCTCGCGCTCCTCTGACCTTTAGTTGGCACAGTTCTCACAGACTCCTCCTCAGCTACCTTCAGATCTTGCTTGAGGCCATGATCAATGAACTCCCTCAGATTTCTATTCTATCCTTCAAATGACAACAGTTGTTAGTATTGTGGTCATATTATCATGGTATATAAATGAGAATGAAATTTAGAGGGTCCTGGAGTTCCGGCTAAGGGCCTCCTCATCACGGGAGGTCCCCGGGCTAATGTCGGGATCTCTTCTTGATTTGCATAGTGGTGTGAATCTCCGTGGGATTCTTGACGGAGATTCCAGGGTTCCCTGTGGTGAGGCCGTGGCATTGGCTTCCCTTTTTCCCGAGCGCGGCTCAGCTTTTTTCCTTCTTCTGGAGTTTCTAGCTCCCTTCGTTTTTTCGGGTGGCTCACCAACGGGACTCGTGGAGGTCCACCTGAGTGTTCTCTGATCCCTTTAAGACTCATATGTACCCTCTTGCTCGTCTTCATCATCTTTGACCTGTGTTTCAAGTCCTGGCCGTTTCTCGACACGTTCGGCAGTTTCTGGAGGTCCTCCTCCGCGGTTCACTTCTGACTTTGACTGTCTTTTGGGTGTTTCGGGTGTTAGCATCACAGAGGTGGGCACTGGGATGGTGGTCTGCTCCAGACGGTTATATTCAGCGGCTTTCGCAAACTGTGGATCTATGTTCTTTCGTAAGGAGAGCCTTCTTCCATTGACTTTTCGTATGTTTCATCTCGTCCCAGCAAAAACAAAGAAAAGAAAGAAGAAATAACAAAAGCGTTAGGCACAGCTTCGCACAATATAGGCAAAATCGCTCACGCCTTCAACTCTGAAATTTTCCCACAGACGGCGCCATTTGATGTGGGGCTATCCCAATCAAAGAAATTTATATGTGGTTCGGGGAAATTTATATAGCGGTAGATTTCGTATTAAAGTTTTGGGGCGTGCGTAAGGTGCTTATTGGTGAGAGACTGAAAGGGATATGTTTGGAGACGTATCGGGATGCGTTGGGGACGTGCTGGGACGTATTGGGACTGTGTGGGACGTGTTGGGACGTGTTTGGGACCTTGGGAATGTTTGGGACGTGTTGGGGACGTGTTTGGGACATTGGGACGTATTTGGGACCTGTTAGGGACGTAAAAGAAATAACACATGATGTACGTGGTTCGAGTCGTTGCGGATTCTACATCCACGGGGCACTGCGGAACTTCCTTTCACTATATTTGGACGAATTACACACTCAACTAACTTACCCTCGCTCAAAATATGCTAAATATCGAAAGGGATGTTTAACACACTAAAAAGAGAGAAAACTAGAGAGTATTTTCGTGTTCTGATGATGATCCTTGCAAAAATGATGAAGTCCCCTTTATATAGGAGGCTCTTGGATATTGCCTGAAGGTTCATCCCGAGATCCCTCGTGATATGATCATCTGGGACAATGTGCTGCGCAGCTTTTGCAGTCCTATCAAAAGCACCTTTTTCTCACCTCTTACTTGTCTTTTCATATGGAAGCGTACTGAGGAAGCTTTCTTCTTCTTGGGGTCGTCAACTACCTATCGGAGGTCCCCGTAGGTCCCTATCTCTATCATCTATCATTATTTAGTAAGTATAAACATTTTCGAACGGCCTAACGGCCTTTTCTGCTCGTCTAGTTTTAGTCCATATCAGTATTTATGAATTATGTTGCTTATGCTTCACTTTAACTAATACTCCCTCCGTCCCACTAATTTTATCACATTTTGCCATTTCGGGCGTCCCACTAATTTTATCACATTTCCTTATTTAGCAAAAAAAACTATCACAAACAATCAATATAATAATATTAAATATTCTTAAAAGACGTGTCAAAATATACACTTTATTACCTTTTTATTGTACTATATTATTATAATAATACCACCTTAATTTACGTGCCCGGCAACTTATGTGATAAAGTTACCGGGAGGAGGGAGTACATTTTATTATTTTTATATTAATTTGTGAGCGCCTTTGGTTCTTTGCATGGTGGGGGAAAATGAAAGTGAAACGCTCGGCGAGTATAAAAGACTACAATCTCACCTGAAAACACACACTGAGGAAGATGGAATCCCTAGGGTTTTCCTTCCTCGATCAAATTCATATTTCAGTTGTATTGTCGAGACATTGTCGCGTATACCAATAATCTGCACCATCTACAATAGTCGGCGAGTATGTTAATTGTCTTGTGCTTATTCATGTTTTGGTGAGAAATTGGGAGCTTTGGTAAGTCATTTTTGAGTTCATAGAGACAGTTTCCCTAAACGTTTTTTCATATCTCCTCACTGTAAGCTCATAAGTTAAAGACTGCAAAGGCACGATGTTGCAATGGATGGGTGGATCGAGGCGGAAAATGACCACAGTAAGTGTTTTTATCGTTTACCTAGATTTTTGGCTAATGGCGTGGGTAAGGATTCATAGAGAAGCGGAAAAAAAAATCGTGTCATATTTAGAAGTTTGTGTAAGTTTGTTGTGTGTGTATCTCGGGAATTTAATCGAATGCCATGGATAAATTGCAGTACAGAAACTCAACCCGGAAAAGGTATGAGTCACCCTCTGGCTATTTTGACATGTCATCACTGTGATCACGTGGCTGTAGCGGTTTCGTAATTTCCGGATGAAAAGAAATCATGAGATGCATAAACTGAGAATATTCGTCAAATAGGCAAAGGCATTACTTTGAGGAAAGGAAACGTAAGCAGCAGCAAGAAGCTGGTTATGAAACCTGTTCGACTGGGAAAGAGTCATGCACTCAAAACTTTGAAGATACTCGATCACTTGACTTACTGAGTTTGGTAAATATATCTGTTGTGACTACTGAAAGCAGTGCTGGTGAGCTCAATGGTAATTATCCTCTGTGTTTAACTTAATACCTGAACTTATGTGTAGTCATTTTCTTATTACAAAAGATTTCGTTATTCGATCCATTTAGCGAGTGAACTGAACTTTGATTTTTCCCTGCCACGAATGATTATTGTTTGCTCCTACATTTGATTCAACTTCTTCAAGATGCAAGGGAGAGTTCAGATGATGATGATGATATCACTCTGAGCAATGAGTTCAGTGCTTCCGCTAGTGTCAGAACAGAAATCCCCATTCCTCCATCTGGACCAAATGAAGGTAGAGCTTCAATAGATGTAGGCAATTTATTTATTTATTTTTCTGGCCAGGCCTTTATTGAGACGTAGGCTTATGTGCTTTGAACAGCATGTCTTCGATCGCCCTTTGTTTCAGGAATTGCACCTATCTCTATCTCAGAACAAACAGATACAAAGAGGTAGTGTTGTGTAACTTTTGGAGTTTTCTCTGCTACTTACGTGATGCAACTAAGAGGACATAGAATTATTCGATAAAAAGTATTTTTTTCGTATCAACCAAATTGTCTATCAACTGTAATCTATACTTTGTTGTATTTTTTTTTAAGCATAACTGTTTGCCATTCTGGGCGGAAGGGTAACCCCTAATGTATGCATGCTGTGGTCAGGTTGCCAGACCAAAATAAAAACTTTGATCAGCATGGCAGTGAAGTTGACAATTCAAAGAATTCCACAATGCATAGGAGTAAGTTAGGGAATGTTAGTGTTTTTTCGCTTGTAAAGATTTTATTCCATCATCTTGTATATAATGCTCTTTCCTTCTACTCTACTCATTTTTCTGTGCTGTTAACTGTTGATGACAAAAAGGAGAATAAGTTTGAAGTTGTCTTTCTTTCTCTCCCGATGTTGCAGCAATCTCTATCATTGATTTGCTTGGTGATGGGGGAGAAAACAGCAATGCAATAGAGAATTCAGAAAAAGGAAAGGAACCTCATGTTGCTTTTTCTGTTGAAGGTTGGTTGTGATAACCCTGTAAACAACCCTTATCTTTCACCATTTTCATTGCATCTTTTAAAATATGAGCAATCTTAACTCATCCATGTATACCCAAACATTCATTTACATTCATACACTTCAATAGCAATCTTAAATCATCCATGTACTCTTAAACATTCATTTACATTCATCCACTTCAATAGCAATCTTAACCCATCCATGTACACCTAAGAATTCATTTACATGCACATTCATCATTAACATGTGAATGGATATGTAATCAATCTCAAAATTACTCCATGAAATAGAATTGAATGGATGCATAATTTCTCTGATTGAGGGATATTTGTAACCCTTCTGCAGTTGGTCATGAATGCAATTTATCATTATATCACGCTGTAATTCTTCTCCAGAACTACATAAGAGATTGTGGCTCATGTCAGTTTATCAGTTCATTGGTTGCTTAATAAGATAATATCACAACGTTCTGAGCTACTATTACATCCAAATCTTGTCCTGTGTTTTCACTCGGAGACTATACATACTTATCAGGTTTAGGGAAAGTGGAAACTCAAACACCAGTTCAATCACCGGTTGCACCTCACAGGTAAATACATATCAGTGGAATTTTAAATGGAAAGTGATATCCCAAACAGCCAGACCACTTTAGAACATGATAAATCCATTCAGTTGTGATGTTATAGCCTTTTCCTTATGGGATTTGGCCACACATGTGCACAAACATCATACTATATAAGAAAACGGCCCATTCTAGGAACCCATGACGACAGAATGAAATTGTGTTCGGTTTCTCTGTCTTTGTCTGACGAGTTTTGGTAGCGACTCGCAACAATAGCATGCAGTCATGGATGTAATTTTGGAGCTCCAACGTATTATTTGTTTATATGATGATTCAAGCTCCCTCTCTGCATTATGATCATGTTTTGACTGTGAGCGATAATGCCTCATTGATGCTTAGCATATGGATATTTGCTTTTGAAATGCTTTTTTATGTGAATTTATCATCAAAACATCACCCATTTGATATATCATCTAACTATATATATGATATTTATGTGAATATATATCACTACAGGACCTCTCAACCTGGTTCCCGTTTTCCAAAGAAAGCAAGAAGACAACCAGTCACATTTAAGCTCTTCGATTTTGGTTTTGATGACCTTGATTCCCAAATTGTAAGAACAATCAGGAAGCTCTCATTAGTATAAATGTCACTTCTCTTTGACTGGCTTCTATATAAGCTTCTTCATTTTGTTTTTTAGTTTCCCAGGATCCTTTGCTTGCAATCAAACCTCAAAGCTTCACTTGGTTGAGGACCAAGTGACAGTGTCCTATATTTATAAATACATTCAGATAATATACATCCAAATACAGTCAGAGTTCAGCACATAAAACCATGACGAAGATAATTGAGTTCTTGAATTGTTCATTACGTATTTGAAATAGCTCGAATAGAATGAACTAGAAGTTTGTTTGAGTTTTTTCGTCAATGTTTTTGTGGCAAGGGTGCTCATACAGCCACCAATATATTATTTCCAAAATCTATATTGCTTTTTTTTTTTGGATGCATATTTCTTGTGACTCCCAAATCATCTTCGTACAGTTTTTTTCTGTATCGATTTACTACATTTGTTATATTGCGATCTTACACTATGTAAGTGAGTGCAGGATGTAATGTTGCAGGACCACGACTTCCCAACACCTGTCAGTTCTGGGAAAAGATGTTTGTTTCCAAGGGATGTCGTGGGAGTTGGTTGTTACCCTGACGATAACTTTTTTAATTTGAGAGATTTCCAGTTCTCCAGAAAGGGCAGTCCTCCACAGAACTTTCTTGACGATGATGATTTCCTGCACAGTATTTCCAACAGTACCAGAAGCAGAAACTCTTGGAATGGTAAGAAATTATTAATTGAATAATCTTAATCCCATTCTATGAAGTCACATGGAAGATTCTATATGGCACTGGCACATGATTGTCAGTTGCAAAATTGTCATCATTACAATAAAATCTGTGACATAAAGAAAAAAGAATTTTAAGCAGAAGTCTGCAGTTAACATGAAAACTGGATGATCCTCCCATACTTGTGTCTTTTCTTGCTTCTAGAAGGACGAGTATGAGATAGTTTTGATAAATGAAAATTGTGAAAGCAGTGGTATGAATATCATGACAATATCCTAGATTTTCTATCTCAGATAATCATGGATAAAGAACACTAGTAAAAAATGAATTCTGCCCTTTTCTATTAGACTTTGGCTTTTAGAGATTCCAATCTGCTTGGCTTTGTCCAGGAGTGCGTATTTTGCCATAACAAAATTTTGTTTCTCCTTCAGTGGGTCCTGGCTTCTCAGATAATGATTTTGACGACGTGAATGAATCAAAGTCTTTTTATGGGGACCGAAGAAATATAAGAAGCATTCTTAAGGACGATCCTATCGATTCCAAGAACCCATGGAAGCAGGACTTTAACTTCGATTCATGGAACCTGCTGAGAAAAAGGTAAGTCAATACTAAATATCTTCGAACTATTCGTTAGTGAACACATCTGCGTAAAAGTGATGCGGTTTGCTCCACAGATCCAGCTCGGAAGCTAATGGAAACATCGGTTTTACAGGTTCCTCCCTCTTTCTTATTAAGATTTCAGAAAATGCTGTTCATCAGAGAATTAATCTTGTTTTCTTGATTATATTAGTGAGTACATATTGGAATTTTGGGGAGTACTAAATTTTCGTTCTTCCAGAGATTCAAATGTTCTATTGTTCAATAGGACGGATATTCAGCATATGGTCACATCTTATGCAGATTTGTAGTCCTATTTCTCATCTGTTTTCTTCTTCAAGCAGACTCTCCAGTTCATACAAAGGATCATCATACGGTGAACCATCCCGAAACCTTCACCTCGTATAAGCCTTGGTAAAAATGAACTTTTGCCGTGAGATTATTTGTTTGCATCTGCATCATCGTTATAAATTTATGAGGAACCTCTGTTTTTATTCGATGATTCTTCATTTAGGTACTCCCCAACTACATTGGATAGCAATATTAGACATCCCATCCAACGGTTCGTAACAGAAGATGCAAAAGATAGGTCTGAGTCTACTGTGTTTTTTTTTTTAATTTCCAAATTTCGTTCTCGTTATTTCTTCTCCCAACAAGATCTCGAACTGATCGCGATTTTGGTTATGCAGTGAAGAATCGTGCACTTCGGCCGCAGGTCATTGTCATTTCTTGGAACTAAAGTTATATTTTGTTTCGATTTTCATTGTATGAATCGAACTGAATTCTATTTTTCGACGCTCGCAGTTTGGTGCGACTCGATAAAGAACTCTGGATCACGAGGGACGTGAAGATTGAATTTTTCTTGGTAAGGAGAGTGCTTTCAGCTTTTCGAGTATACTTTACGTAGTACTCCCTCCGTCCCGTTATCTTTTATCACATTTTTCCATTTCGGGCGTCCCACTAACTTTATCACATTTCTTTTTTTGGTAAAAAACTATCACAAACAATCAATATAATAATATTAAATATTCTTAAAAGACGTGTCAAAATATACATTTTTTTACCTTTTCATTGTATATATTATTATAATAATACCACCTTAATTTACGTGCCCACCAAGAAATGTGATAAAACTCGTCGGACGGAGGGAGTATATAATACGATGGTAACAGATTCCCCAAGCTATTGTGTAAGAAGAACAAGCAGCCAGCCTCAAATATCTTTATACGTATATGGGAATTATGCAGCAAATTCAATAATGATAACAGAAAAAGCAATTACGAAATAGAATCAGATGCCTGGCATACGTTTAATTTAAGAAGATTGAAATAAAATGTCAACGTGCGAGAAAATGTGTACAAAATCAGTTATGGTATGTATTATGTTATGTATAATTTACGACATTCCATTTCTCTAGGCAATATCTTCTTATTGCAATACGCTACATTATATTTATGTCAACCAATCTGAAGTTTGTTTGCCAATATTCTTCTGATTACGTTTAGATCGTAGGATTATCCATACATTACGATTCTCCTTATTGATAATATTCTTATGTTAGTCTGTCACACATGACATATAGTTGTGTCGTTGATCGGACTAAGAGCATCTCCAGCCGACAAATACAATCACGAAGTCAAATTCATTCTCAAACTCAAAATACAATAATTATACTCCAACGGCTAAACTCAATCTCAAACTCAAATGAACGTTTTCAAAATATTCACTTATACACCAACTTTACAGCTTTTCAATACCGTCCATATATTTTATACCTTAAAAAAAATAATATTTAAATACTATATTACATCTAAATAGAAAAAAACATTGCTAGTATATTTTATAGATTTAAAAACCTTCTAATTACTTTTTATATATTTTTCATTTATATTTTATTTTATATAAGGATGCTTTAATTATTAAACCAGCTAAAGGGCTTTAAATGCAATTATTAAATACAAAACTCGTGCATTTTGGGATTAATTGGAGTGATTTTATTGTTCTCTCTCGGCTGTGAATATTTTGCTCATCTTAACCTTATGCATTGTCACCTACGTAAAGGCATAAGTGATGCATGCTTCTATTATTTTCATGATCATAATCTGATTCAAGAACGTAGGTCTCTCTCTAGACTATAGCTTGACCTAACAATATCATCAGTAGTTTGCTTGTATATTTCTATGCACATATTGTCATCTTTAATCGTTTTCTTACCTCGGCCAACATTACTTACTATCCAGAAAAATATTCAAGGTTTTTGTTTCTTCCACTCAACTCCTATACTATTCTTGCCCCCCCTACCAGGCGATATGACTTTGTTCGTAGCAAAGAGCAAAGTCATGGAATTCAGACAAGATTGCGCGCCTAAGATATTTGTAATGTCGATAAAATTTAGCGCATTTAATCCGTAAAGAAATCTGATTTCTGCGACGAAGATGTTGCTAGAGTTTTGGCGTTTTGATGACAAGCATAGCCCCTCTTTTGAGAGGTTTGCATGCGTAATACTATCTTGTTGAAAGCACAATGGAAAAGGTCTTCATAGTAGTAATATACTTTTTTTCTGAAGAGTTGGCTCAGTTAATTCATTTGAACTTTGGACATTATGCATCTTCAAAGTATAATTATGATGCTTATACAGAATTGGGTCGTCATGTGAATGTAAGAAAACTACTTTGGGATTTAGCTTATTTTGATATATTTTTTTTCTCCATCTGTGTATATTCTTTGAATAAATATAGAAATATAAATAAGCTATAGACTTATATAACGCATCTTTGTATTTTATCTTCAACACATGCCAAAGAAGGGGCTCTCATAAAAAAAACCTTTAATTAATGATTTGGAACTCAATATCTGTCTCAATTAAATGACCATTAAATGATATTTGCCCTATTAGTAATTGTAGATGCTAGCAATATCTCACGTCCCATCCAACATTGTGAATTCCCAGTTGGATGGTGATCTGTATCTATTAATTATTCCATTTGAATTCTTGGTTAGGGGTGGTTCGATACGGTATACCGTACCAAAACTGTGATACCGTATACCGTACCGAAATTTCGGTATTGAAAAAAATCATACCAATACCATACCAAAACTTCGGGATACCTTAAACTTCGATACGGTATCATACCGAAATTTCGGTATGGTATCGGTATCATACCTTTTATACCATTCACACGGAGCGTTTTTTACCATGCGTGTCTCGTAACTCGTTAATTCGTTGTTCGAATTTTTAGTAAATTCAAACTCCTTAGGCCCCAATAAGATGGATTATTAATACCAAAATTTCCAAAATAAAAAGATTTTTAATTCATAAAATAACCTTAAATAATATACATATTTTAGTCAGTCTCCTTAGTAAGACAAAGAACTTTACATAACCACAAAATACAACTTTATATATAGATTAATTAAAACAAAACGGCTATTTAAAAAAATTAGTGAAGATTAACAAAAATAATTGCATTAAGATTAACAAAAAATTAGTGAAGAATAACAAAATATGGTGGACTCAAGAGTATAATTAATAATTTATGGGCTAAATAAATTAATGGAGATCCTTATAATATTTTTATCCATTTTATATTTTTTTGAAATAATATAGTATATGTAGGTGTGTGTGTATATATATATACATATATCTAAAATATTAAAATTTTTAATGTTTCGGTATTTCGGTATAATCGGTATACCGAATTTTTAAAATTTTCATACCATTACCGTACCGAAAATTTTCGGTACGGTATCATACCTTACCAAAAACTTCGGTATACCAAAATTTTCGCTATTTTCGGTACGTTACGATACGATAAGGACGGTATATCGGTATTTCGGTATATTTCCCCAGCCCTATTCTTGGTGACCCAAAATAGTATATATATTGGATTTCGATAATATCATGATTGCAATACATTTGTCCAAGAATATATGCACATATAGAAATAGAAAGTTATTACTGGGACCAAAATTATAGTTTTTTGAAATTAATAGGACCGAAATTATATATATCTTCAACACCCTTCGTCACCGGCGAAGCTATGATACGTTGAGAAAGCGACGCAGAAAATATATATGTGAAGAAAAGAGAAAGCTTTTGTGCTGTGGCGTTTGTTATTATCTCTTTCTCTTTCTTCTGATGAAATAGAGAGAGAGAGAGAGAAAGGAACTCTGAGAAAACAAAACGTAACTGCAGATTTGTCTTCATCTGTCTCTTTCAATCCTTTTTTCCTTTTCCTTTGTCCTGTTTTTCCCTCACAAAAAATTGTGCATATGTATGCATTAAATGCCATTATTGGGGAATTACGTATACCATCTGATATAAAGGGAGGGGGATGAAATCGACAGAAATCTCTGACGAACCCCGAGAAATTTTCCCCCTAAAACCTCGTTTCTGCATAGCCTTCGTCATATTCCTCTAGAATTCTCTGCTTTTTTTCTTTTTTCCAATTCTCAGAAGAGCTCTCAATTTCCTGAAATGATCACTGAAGCCCATCCTTGAATCTTTACTTCTGTTGCTGTTAGAAAGGATGGGCGAGCTTGGAATTGACGACGGAGACGAAATCACGTCAGCTGCTGAAGACGCGGCGCAGAGAGTGTTGAATTGCATTCAACCCACCTTGGACTCTGAGGAGAACAGAAGGGACGTCATTGACTATGTTCAACGACTCTTCAAAACTCGTCTCAACGTTGAGGTCTCGCTAAAAACTCTTTACCTTTCTCTTTCTCCTTCTTTTTCCATAAGCCTTCTAGGGATCTGTTAGTTTCAGCTTTACTCAGCTGATTTCATCAAATTGATATGCATGGCATGTCCTTTTGTGGTTTTATGTGTAATTAGCTTGATTTTACTTCCTTCCGTGTGTGTGCGCGCCTTGAGTTTTGTTATGATTATTTTATTATTCGTGCTGTAATCAGAATTTGTAAGTATCTGATAGGAATGGAATATATTAATCTAATCTTTGCTGTAATCCTGCTTTGTATATATTAATTCGTTTGTTTAATTGTTAAGGAGGGTGGCTTTGTTCTATTTTACTCGTCTCCCTCTATTTGGTGATTGTTAGTTTATCCATGAGCAGACAGCCAACACAGAATATTATGATAATCTGGTTAATGGATGAAAACCTAGGAATATCTTTAGATCCATGTTAAACTTTAGTTGTTTGTATTCCAAATTCGAGGAATCTACACATAGAGGCATGTGTTCTAGCCTCTCTTGTGTCCCCATAGTAATGTAGTTGAGGGTTAGTGTTGCTGGCTATCCTTTGAATATGAAGCACCTCTTTGAGATGAAATCAGAGTCCATTTATCCGAATCCATTTGATCAAGCAGTTCTTCATAGTTTACCGTATTGATAGTACATTCATTTCTATTTTATGTGAAGTAGCTTAGTTTTCGCAGTTTGGCGAGTAGTTAGGTAAAAGTGGAAGCTTTTACGCCGGAGCGACACGTAGCATATGCATATGCGACAACTTGTGTGCGTTATAAGGCATCTTATTTTGGTTACTCTCAGACAAAAGTTCTTCAATGCAAGGCTTAGGGTAGTCTAGTTTGCCTTCTAACGATCTGTCTATTTGGAGATTCCGATTCTGAAGGTCTTAAATATCTCATTCAGTTTTCTGGGGATTCGATGTTAAAAGGTTGGTCGTCTAATATCGTTTTTCTATTTATTATGTTATTTAACTTCATGTAACTGTTTTATGTATTTCTGTCATGATAGTTAGTTCAATCCGTTTAGAACTTAAATGATTGTCTCTCGTTAGGTCTTCAGATATGCCCTGTTTTAATTTCATTACTCCCAATGCTTCTTAGAGCATTATGCGTTATCCTCCAATGCTGAATGTATTTATGGCGTCTTTAGATTCAGTGCACCTAAATCAATGATCAGTGACTGCTAATAAAATTGATTTTCATCTCATTTTGTTCTAGAAGCTTTTGGTTTTACGATATTTAATTGACAGGTTCTACCATATGGGTCGGTGCCACTGAAGACGTACTTACCCGATGGAGATATTGACTTTACTGCCATTAAAGGGCCTAACGCTGAAGAGTCCTTTGCCCATGATGTTTTTTCTATTCTAACAGAAGAGCAGCTTAATCAGAATGCAGAGTACCAAATCAGAGATGCCCAGTTTATTGATGCCGAGGTGACCTTCGTACTGATGCCCTTTGGAAATAGTGAATTTATATAACTAAGCTCCTTTCGCAGCATTATGGATCCACATATACTTTATTTCCAGTATTTTGTTTCATCACATTGCTTCTCTTCTAATTGTATACGAAATTTTACCATCAAAATGAATGTTTCACCATCAAAATTATACCCCACTAGGTAGTTTCAGAACTTGCACTTGTTACGTGGCTCTATGGCTTAAGTTCCGGAAGCTATGTGAATGCTTCTTAGTCTCTTTGATATTTGACTGTTTCTTACATTTTGTGTTTTCACTCGATGTGTTATACTTGTCTTTACTGTTGGTTTATTTTGTTTAAATGTTAGTGTTTTGGGCATGTCGCTGATGTAAATTTTTAGCATTAAAACAGTTTTTGAGTGTTGTTTGTGCTATGAATTGTAACTCCTATATATTTTTGCTCTCACTTTGCTTTATTATTCATCATCATCATATGAAGGCTTTAACTGTGTTTCTATCTTCTCGTGGCAGGTTAAACTTGTGAAATGTCTCGTTAAAGATATTGTGGTGGATATGTCTTTCAACCAATTAGGCGGACTTTCTACCCTTTGTTTCCTGGAGCAGGTATGGATGATATATGCTTTATGAAATTATCTGTCATTTATTTGTTTTTTGGTTTTCAATGTTCTACTTTTCCTTAATGTCATGTAACACATATAAGTTTCTTCCGTTGGGTACGGGTTTTTGTGAATAGCATTTATCAGCTTAAGAAGCTAATGATTTCTGTTCTGACATGTATAACAGATTAAATATTCTTTCGTGAAACTTAGATGCCCTTAAGATTAATGGGAGGCCCTTCAATCAGTACCACGTGTATGGTTCTACGTATTGAGTGTCATTGTTTGACGACGAAACTTCCTTAATTGGGATTTGTATAAAGAAACACTTAGAGTTAACAAATCCGTAACACGAAATGGAATAAATAATATACCATCAAGCAGGGATGTACATATGTGTAGTATGTTAAATAAGGATGTCATCGGGCCTAGTGGGGAGTAGTTAACTCAAGTTTTTAGAATAGCATGGCTAAGTTCAACGTTGCTTATTTTGCAGGTTGATCGGCTAGTTGGAAGGAATCATTTATTCAAGCGTAGCATTATCCTGATTAAAGCTTGGTGCTATTACGAAAGCCGTATCCTGGGAGCAAACCATGGTTTAATTTCAACATATGCTTTGGAAACACTTATCTTATACATATTCCAGATGTTCCATTCATCCTTAACTGGACCACTAATGGTAAGGGCAGCGAAACGGATTTTGGGTTCCAAAGTTGAAGGAAAATATTATGACCAGTTAATTATGTGATTGTTTGGATATATGTAGGTACTCCATAAGTTTTTAGATTATTACTGCAGTTTCGACTGGGAGAACTATTGTATCAGTTTGAAAGGTCCTGTATGTAAATCTTCGCTTCCTGACATAGTAGGTGAGCACTATTATTGTAAAGATTTATGGGTCTTTAAGATTGCATCAAAAGAAATACGTTTCGTATAAATTTCTCTTTTCTGCTGTTATTTGTTTTATGCTTGTTGATTCATTTTATGATTTACTCTCTTTTGTTGTTCATTTGTTTAGTGAAAATGCCGGAAGGTGAATTGAGAGATCCAATGTGTAGCGAAGAATTCCTGAAGAACTGCTTCGAATTGTTCTCTGTGCCATCTAAGGGTCTTGGAGGCAACCCAACTGCATTTCAAGTTAAGCATCTTAACATAATCGATCCATTGAAGGAAAACAACAATCTTGGCCGAAGTGTACACAAAGGTGAGAACAATTGCTATTGATGATTAATCATTTTTTGGTTGAAATTCCAGATTTAAAATTCGATCAACATTGAAGTAGATTCCGTATAGTGAAGTGTTTGTATGAAATAGTGTAAGTGTTTGTATGAAAATTGCTATAGTTGGATTGGAAAGGAAGGTATGCTCTATTGATCTGGAATGGGATATTTATATTCACATTTACGGCACGTTATTGCCTATAATAATGTCAAAACATTCTCTTTTCCTCATTTGGCAACATTTGAGGCGCCTGTTTAGTTACTAACGTCTCTAGACTGCAAAAATTGGAAGATCAACTTCGGATTGTTGTTGAGTGTACATGGTTTTAAATCCATCTTTGGAAATTGGCTTTTTGAAGATACACAATCTTATCTGCATTTGGTTATCCTTCTTTTGCTAGAATTTGATATGTGACTTAGCCGTCCTTTACATTGCTCCTTTCCAGGAAATTTCTTTCGGATACTGAGCGCTTTCAAGTATGGTGCTCGTAAGCTCAGTCAAGTTATCTTTCAACCAAGAGATAAAGTTTCTGACGACATCTGTAAGTTTTTCACAAATACGCTTCAAAGGCATGGACCCGAATGTAGAATTAGCACTGAGCTTTTGGTCCCAAGATTTGAAGATGAAGATTCCTTAGCATCATCGATGGAATTGTCCCTTGAGGATGATGGATTAATATATTCATGTGACAGTGATACTGATGGTGATGGTGAGAAATCTTCGGTTTATACAAACATATACTCGAACTGGGAAATTTCTATGGTGGATGGATTAAAAGAAAACGAAGAGACTGACCACAAAAGTTACAGTTCACTCGGTCTAACAGCTAACTCAGGTTGTTCTACTCCAAAGGCTGACGATGCTTATGAAATCAACGCATCCCTATTCGACAGGAAGGAACTAGATTTTGCTAGTTTAGGGGGAAATTTCCATCCTTGGGCTGATCTCACCGGGGATTACGATAGTCACATTAGGAATCTCCTCCATGGTCAATTATGCCATGATTGTATGCCAAAAGCATCTGCGATACAAAATTCTCTATCATCTCCATCTTCACTGTCACCTTCTATATACGAAAAGCAGCAGCTTCATATCGCTCCTCGTCAGTCTCCAACACATCAACAGAGTTATCACCATCCACATGCTGATTCAGTTCCACCATTTGTGGAGGAAAGTATCATCACTTCAAGTGATTCTGTTTTGCCCGCTACTGCTCTTCAATCTGTAGGTGCACAAAAGACAAGAGGAATTGGAACTTACTTTCCTACCGCGGTATGCTAATTTCTTGCACAATCATGGCTGTGTTGTTTTCACTACGTTATCCATCTATATATATATCTTGCTTTCTTTACGCCTGCAGACTAATATTTATCGGGGGAGACCCTTTACGAGGAACCGAAACAGGTCACCAAATGATTACTATCCATCTCAGAGATACGGCCATAATTATGGATACTATCCCTCTTCTGGAAATTTGAACCATTCAGACAATAACAGCTATTCTGAAGTAAGGCTTGCAAGAAACCGATCTTTAGGGAGTAGAATAGATTCACCGTTATCTCCCCATTTTGTTGGAGAACAAACTCAGGACAACAATTTTGCAAATGAAAGTATAATCCGATTTGGGTCTGTTGGAGATTTAGCTGTGCAGCTTATTGCAGGAGCTGACCCTGTTAAAGACTCAACTGCACTTGTTCCCCGTCCGGAAACAAAAGCTATTCAAGACGATAGGTAGTTATCAGATAAGTTCATTTATTCATTCTCACATTTTTTCTCGACTGTTTTTTCTCATTGGGTCATATTTTCGCTTCTTTCAGGGTCGTGGGAAAGACGGTTGGTCTCAAGAACGACGAGGAATTTCCTCCTTTGGGGCTGTGCTAGATGTATCATTGGGAAAGAGATACTAACGTGACTGTGTAGGGCTTTTCTATGTAGCCATGTTTCTTCATAGTGAAATAGTGTGTGATCTAATAGATAGATTGATAGATCATCAGATGAGTGGTTTTGTTTTCGGTTTGTTGATGTGGAAGGGTTCGATGGTTTGTGAAGTTTGAATTGCTGAAGTGTTCATCAGCTTCTGCTCTGTGATATATGGAACGAACTCATGCAGATGTTTGTTGAAACATAATCTTGTTTTAATAATTTAGTTCAACTCTTTCCTATTTTGTTCTATGCTCTCTTTTATACTATGTTATACCCATTGATTTATTCCGTTCTCTGTGGAATGATTGATTCATTCGAGTTAATTTTGATAAAAATAGATCAATGAAGTTAAAAAATCTTGTAGCTTTTTCTTTCACTGCTCATAGCATATTTTCTGGGTCTCTTCTGAAGCTATTTTTGTTGCCCCTTAACAGATCTCCCAACATTAGAAAGAACACAGCACATGAACAATGGTGAATAAGGGAAGAAAAGAAACCAAAGTTGCTTTTCAGTATAGGAAATGCATCTCTTAAACACAAATGAAGTTCAACAAAGCTTCTAAGTATCAGGGAAGTTCCTGAACAAGCAGGCTCTGGTCTGCAATCACATCGAATCTCTGCTCATTAGAGCTCAATAAAGGCTCATCTTGAAATACATTCTGCTCTGTTCTCTCCTCGCCTTCATCTTCTTCCCCAGTTTCAGGCTCTCCATGCCAAGCCCAGACGATTTCTTGAAGGCACGGTCTGATATCCTCATCGAACATCTTCTGATATTCCAACGTATCCCCACTCGTCTTCTTCACTTCAACCAAGTGATACTCTGGGGTGAGCTCGAAAACCTCAGCGTCGAGCGATAAAATTCCCTTTCTACCACACTCTGTAGTCGCTTCGAATTTGAACAAGCCCGGCTCCTTTTTACTAATCTTCAGCTTCAAGCGCTTGGCCAGCTCTTCGAGCTTGGCGATTATGGTGGAGGCAGGTTTCCACGATACGAATCTGTGTTCTTTCTTGGGACAAGAATCCTCAAACAGCCCAGAAAGATCAAATCCAGCCGATAATGAAATAATGTCGAACGCATTTAGGTTCGAAAGCCTAGACGATTCTTGATCGCCTGATACAACTGTACTGTGCCCACTCGAGGATGCATCTTTATCTAATATGCCCTCGTTAGCTTTCAACTTTGAACTCAATCCCTTTCTGTACCACGAGCTTTCCTTAATTTTCGCTATCGTAGTTCTACTACTCGGGCGAGGATCGAGCATTCTGCAGATTAACCTCCTTAAATCGGCGGGAAACCAAGAAGGGGTAGTGAATTCAGCTTTGCCAATCTTCCTATACATTTCCATTAAGTTAGAATCTTGGAATGGTAAATAACCAGCCAACAATACGTATAGAATAACCCCACATGACCAAATATCAGCCTTAGCACCATCATATCCTCTTCGGTTTATTACCTCTGGCGCCACATAAGCAGGCGTCCCACAAGTAGTGTGGAGAAGCCCATCTTGCCTTTTGGACTCGGCGAGCGCACTCAAGCCAAAATCAGAAACTTTCAAGTTATCATTTTCGTCCAGCAATATGTTCTCGGGCTTTAAATCGCGGTGGTACACACCTCT
Source organism: Craterostigma plantagineum (assembly GCA_027422505.1). Taxonomy (NCBI): domain Eukaryota; kingdom Viridiplantae; phylum Streptophyta; class Magnoliopsida; order Lamiales; family Linderniaceae; genus Craterostigma; species Craterostigma plantagineum. The sequence continues at coordinate 6,295,555 of JAPQWV010000013.1, read as the reverse complement.
GCTGTGGAAGAAATCGACCGCGTTTATCAGCTGATGGAAGTATCTGCGTGCGACGTCTTCTTTCAGTTTGTGTCTCAGCACTTTGTGAAAAAGCTCCCCTCCTTTGGCGTATTCCATTACGAAATAGATCTTTGTCTTCGTTGCCATGACCTCGTGAAGATTGATGATGTAAGGGTGCCTTACAATTCTCATGATGGATATCTCTCTCTTGATTTGAGTAACGATTCCCACCTTGACGACTTTGTCCTTGTCTATTACCTTTATTGCAACGCTTTGCCCTGTCTGTAGGTTTCGAGCGTGGTAGACTTTTGCAAACGTCCCTTGACCTAATAACTTACCAAATTCGTATCTGTGCATCAAAACTCGACCGTTACGATCCATTTTATGACAGTTGCAAAAGCCTATAATAAGATATCATCAAATTATATCGCCTTCAAGCGCTAATCAACCATCGCCAGAGAATGCGAGGACCTCGGTGTAAGAGTTACAATCTCGAAAACATTTTGCTGCATTCCATCGAATCTTGGTGGGGCAGTCGTTGAAGATTGATGAGAAGCAAATGTATTTCTCTCATCACACTGCTTGAAACATGTCCACAAGGTGATTCAGCAGAGCAAAAAATTCTAAGGAGTGGTATCATACGGTAAACCACAATAGACGTACTCAGAGAATCCTTGTTCTTAGTAACTTTTCACTTCTATAGAACAAATTAAATAGCAACTGAATCAAAGTTATGTTTCCGAAGTGTTCCCATAGACGTAAGCTCCAACTTCTGTTTGGTGAATTTTAGGTTTCAAAAGTTTATACTTACTTTATGTTTCAGAAACAGTTCAAAATGCCAGCAAGTGTTCCAAAATGCAGATACGAGTCCACTTTTACTACCACAACATACTCTTCTTTACTACAATACTCACATTTATTTACTCGTTGTGAAAAACCAATAACCAATGAATAAAGCCCTGAAATATCGGTTTCTCAACTCATCTATTTCAGAAAGATCATGATATTCCTTCATAATTGACCACGCTAAGTGAACTGACATCTGAAGAACACGAATAAGCATACGATCCAATGATACCCTGACCATGTATCTAAACTTCTCACAAAAAGCAAAACTGTAATAACAAGTAAAACCCACAAAGAAATATAACTTGAACTCGAAAAACAACAAATACAACATGTTTTGCAACCAAAAATCGGTCCATAATCAACAGCTTAGTAAAGAACTGAGATTTAATTACCTTGTCCCCTCGACGACTTCCTTATCTTTCCCATCGCTGAGCTCCAATGGAAGATGGGAGAGTATTTCTACCACAGTTGACTCATCAGAAACGGTAGGTGAGAATGATCTTTCTGATTCGAAGATCAGACAAGGGCAGTTCCAACGTGCAAATAGAATGTCTCATGGTGGCATCTCCTCCGTGATTCGAGGCCCACATCATGGTAATATTGCTTAATAAGAAGAGATGATTTTACGTATTGATCCCTCATATTTTCTAGCATACCAAAATACTCCTGAAATTTCATTTGCTGTCACAATCCAATTCAGAAATACACGAGGATTAGATAATCTTAAAGAGAGCCTAGGGAGTCTGTCAATTGGTATGCAAGTGCTTTTCCCACTTAACCATTAATTTTTTTTAATTTATTACAATTTTATTTTTACTTTTAAAATCTTATTTTCTAAATAATCTAATTAATAATATAAAATATTCAAAATATAAAATATATTATGCATTCATTGGATGTGGATAAATTTACTAGTATTGAGTTATTAAATTTCCATGATCTTCTATAAATCTAGTATTATGCATCGTGTATTATACTTTCTTTTATATATTTTTTAGGGTAATTTACGTTAGAAATTTTGGTGATAGCAGAAGATTGAAACTTAATATATAATGGGATTAAAGCGCTTACTTTTCCTTTTTTTTTTCCCGGTCAGGTAGTACCCCACACTACGCCACCGTAGTCCCCACACTCCGACTAAGTTCTGTCTCAATCAAATCTGAACCTCAATGTTAAGTATGGGATGACCAAGGCTTCCGGCGTAGGCTTGTCAATGAGGCAGGGATTTCCCGTCCCCGCGGGAGCCCGTCCCGAACGGGGCGGGGAATGGGGGAAGATCTTTCCCCGTTGCAGGGACGGGGGGATCATAGCCCCGCCCGTTCCCCGCCATTAATATTATTTAAAATGTTTTATACCTAAAATTAATATTATACATAGTTTTATACTATATTTAAATTAATATTTTTTACACATGTTTTATTATTATAATATTTAAAAATATACATTAAATAATATATTCAATATACATTCTAATAAAAATTAAAAACAACAATCGTGGGGGCGGGGACCCAAGGGGACGGAAATGGGGATGATTATTTCCCAGTTTGGTTCGCGGGGACGGGGGTGGAGATCTAATCCTCGCCCCAACCTGCCCCGTTGAAATCCATATTCCAGCGACACTAACCCTCCCTGGTCCATGAACTCACCCCAGGATCCCACAAACAATGAGAGTCACAGGGTTTAAACCCACAACCAAGAGGATGGACTTGATTTATTCCATGTGGGATAAATTCCATTTTATGATCTCAACATTTATCGAATACATTTTATTTTTGTTATCGTTTACGTTATTGCAAAAAAAAAAAGATTACACATTGAAAAACATCGAGAAACCGAGGATCTATACACAAAAATAAATAGCCTTAGGAGCTCAACGTGCTCGTCACCTTCCCGACGATCACCGTAATGTCGTCGAGCTTTCCACCTGTGCGAAACACCGCAAAGGCTGTTAGAATATTCGAGGCTGTAGTAAATAATCATCATAAATAAATCAATAATTTCGACGACTCGCCTGTTAATTTCATCCCCATGGCTTTCTTCCACGAAGGAACGTCGAAACCCTGCAACCCAATACCGAAATTTTCGATATAAATTGTTTCAAAGGCGAAAAGGGTTTCATGCAATAAAAGCTTTACCTGCGCTCGAGCTTCTTGCGAGTAAGGTGAGTCAAAGTTCGAATCTTTCGAATGATTGTGAGCCGTGATAGCTAATGCCTTGGCTAGAAAATAAAAACCAGAGAAATATTTTACCAATCATCATTCAATAATGGCACATAGCATCGAAATTTTCGAAGACCTTAGTTCAACGTACCAGCGTCAGAAACGTTATCGCAAGAGGTAACGATCGAAACAATTTCGCGGTCGATAATATTATCGAATAAACCGTCCGAGCCCATAACTACTATGTCTTCTTCCATCAACTCGACAGTCATCACCTAAATTCATTCGATTAGGATGAAATTCAACCAATTTTCACAAAAAAATTAACAAAAATGGACTCAAAATACCGTGGCGTCGAGGAAGGTCTGACCGATAGGTTCTGAGCTCAACTGATACGGACAGTCGAAGTAATGTTCTTGCGGAGATGTAGTAAACACTACTTGTCCTATGGGGAGACAAAGAGTACAAAAGAATTCTATAACCAAATTCCTAGAAAAAAAGGAGAGAAAATGGTAATAAAAGTAGTACGCATGAAATGAAATCCACCTCGGCGAACGACTCGTACCCCACAATCTCCGACGTTTGCGATTTTCAATATCCCATTTAGTTCCAGCATTGCGACGACTCTTTAAACAGATAAATAAAATTTAAGGACGTGAATAGAAAAAAAAAAGACAATTCGAAGGATAAAGCTCAAGAACATACGCTGTGGCAGATCCTATCGAAGATGTAGCAGAGTGAGCTTTCCTAATCAAACTCCTCGGGTCATAGTTAACCTATTACAAATCGGCGAGCGTGTTTGTAAGAATGATCAAGAACCTGACATTATGCGTTTACGCTGTAATGAAACAACGGGCGATAGATATGCAATGTGTTATATAATACCTCCTCGTCTTTAACTAGGTTTGCAGCATTGCCCATAAGCTCCCGAGAAAACAGAGCTGGGTTCACATCTTTCTCGGCCCACCTTCGCGAAATAAAAACGATTAATCGAACTCACGAGGATCGATTATATACGAAGAAACGTCGAAAAAGGGCAGAAAAAATAGAAAGAATGGATTAGTTTCGGATAAATACCCAGAAACCCCATCAGCAACTGCAATAACTCCACCTCTGTGGCTGCTAACAAAGTAGGCATCTTCCCCACCTTTTTCAACCTGCGAATTAGGGCAAAACATTGATGAATAAGTCAATTGCACAAATCACGGGAACGATTAATCTAAGATCAAATATTACTTTGTCTGGGTGCGGGATTTGGTGGGCTCCAACGCTTAAGCAAACGCCCGTGTCTGAATCTGAACTGCGAGAGATAAAATTGGATTTAGGTTATTACTTCCATCGAGGAATCTCTAGGCAATTGGTTTTACCCCACAAATCTAGGAACTGATGAAGGAGCAGAGCAACGCAGCTTGGATGATTTTCGAACCGTCGTCAATTTGTTGAAGTCGCTGTTTTTGTAATGAATAACAGCACTGCTGCTAAACTTCAATGGTCTTAGAACGGCAGGAACTGCCATTTACAGAGAGAGATTAAGAATGGAAAGCGAGAGAGAAGAAAGAATGAGGGACGAAGGCTTCTTGTTTGTCCACGTCACTTTACAATATATATATACACACAACCCCACGAGGTAATGGATTAACTGAAAATTGAGGCGAAGGTTCAATCTTTTCTTTCTCCCTCCATTATTTTGTTGAGGTTTGTTAGTTCAAACTATCCTTAATTGATTTCTATTTTATTTGAAGAAAGTACTGAGAAAAAGGAAATTGGAAAAAAGGGTTGTTTTAAAGGGATTTTAGTGAAAAATACCTAACTCATGTTTAATCTTGTGAATCAGTACCTACAAGTTTACTTTTATGAATAGGTATTGACAGCAGGCAAAAACATAGTTTTAACTCCCTGGTGTCGAAATTACCGTATTGCCCTTGTCTTCCCAAATAAAAAAGAACCCAAATTACAGACTAAATATCACACGATGAAGACTAAAAACCTTCATAAACCCATCTCCCACACACGTCAATTGAAATTGGAGTGTACTGTGGACGACCACTACAGTAAATTAGTTCCAATTCTCTGCGATTGGATTGCTAATCACAACTTTGTTTGGCCCTCGTTTTATTGCAGGTGAGTTTTGTCCTCATTTTTGTTGTATCTAGGGTTTTGTTGTATCTATGGTTCATCTCGAGATCTTGTATTCATTGGACAACAAGATAATGCAGAAGTTGAAATGGACCATCTGTTCAAGAGCGGGCAATTTTCCAAGGGGATGGAGATACAATCGGAAGATATTAAGTTTAACCCTTCATGTGCACATATCAAAATCTCATCTGCTCACATGCTATGATTCTTCTCCTTATGAAGCGTTGCAATAGACTTGAAAGTATGTATGAATGATTTGAATATTGAAATTTGACTGTACGATTGGTAAAACATTTTATTTGAATATGGCTGTGTATACCATTATCATGTAAAATATTTGATGAAAACTTACCATTTTAATATTACATGACTCGTCCCATTTCATGTATTTTCTGCATACATATCAGTATTTTTCATCTAAAATTTAAGTAGTTTTGTCTCGATTTAGGTATTTTGTAATATGAATGCATGTAAAACTATCATCTTTCTATATAACATCAACAAGCCTATCGTCTTTTCCAGTAGGATTTCGTTCATAAATATTGGTATATTGGCACCCAAATTAAGTATTTATTGTCTGGATTTAGGTATTTTACCCTCGAAATCAAGTATCTGACTTAGTTAAAATGAAGAGTTGTGGAAAAGCTTCTTTTTGTGATTATGATGATTAATATACATTCTTTTCACAAAAACCAACAATTTTAGCGTTAGATGTATCGCCCCAATTGACAGGTATTTCCTTCATAATATCGGTATTTGGGCACCCAAATTAGGTATTTATTGTCAGGATTTAGGTATTTTACCCTCGAAATCAAGTATCCGACTTCGTTAAAATGAAGAGTTGTTGGAAAGCTTATTTTTGTGATTATGATGATTAATATACATTCAGCGATAGATCTTTTTACGAAAACCAACCATTTTAGCCTTAGATGTATCGCCTCAATTGACAGGTATTCTTTCACAAATATCGATATTTTGACACCAAAATTAGGTTGTTTTCACGATTTAAGTATTTTATCCTCGAATCAAGTATCCGACTTGGTTAAAACGAAGAGTTGTGGGAAAGCTTCTTTTTTGTGATTATGATGATTAATATACATTCAACGATAGATCTTTTACGAAAACCAATCATTTTAGCCTTAGATGTATTGCCCTCAATTGACAGGTATTTCTTTAACAAATATCGGTATTTTGGCACCCAAATTAGGTATTTATTTTCACGATTTAAGTATTTTATCCTCGATATCAAGTATCCGATTTGGTTAAAATGAAGAGTTGTGAGAAAGCTTCTTTGTTGTGATTATGATGATTAAGATACATTCAATGAGACCTTTTTACGATAACCAGCCATTTTAGCCTTAGATGTATCGCCCCAATTGACAGGTATTTCGTTCATGAATATCGGTATTTGGGCACCAAAATTAGGTATTTATTGTCAGGATTTAGGTATTTTACCCTCGAAATCATGTAACCGACTTCGTTAAAATGAAGAGTTGTTGGAAAGCTTATTTTTGTGATTATGATGATTAATTCAGTGATAGATCTTTTTACGAAAACCAACCATTTTAGTCTTAGATGTATCGCCTCAATTGACAGGTATTTCTTTCACATATATCGGTATTTTGGCACCCAAATTAGGTATTTGTTTTCACGATTTAAGTATTTTATCCTCGAAATCAAGTATCCGACTTGGTTAAAATGAAGAGTTGTGGGAAAGCTTCTTTTTTTGTGATTATGATGATTAATATATGATCGACACGTGGTGTGTGAATGAAAAGTGCGACAAGTAATAATTAAAACGAATACCTAATTACTATCACCGACGTGCGATAGGCAGTGGACCTATCGGTTGTAGTGCAGTAAAGTGAGTAAACGAGTATCGAACACAAGGAATAAATCAAGTACTAGTAATAACCTATCGACTCGATATTTAGCCTAAATAAAATACGCAGATTGTTGATGACTTAACCTAACACTTACCCTTAAATCGACTAGAAATTCAAAGAACACGTTAAACTGGTACGAAGCTTTCAGATAATGAAAAGTGCTCGGGATTCGAATCCCGCTAGGTATTATTGGCTAAGACAATGAACTATCGCTCCTATGTGATTCTGACTAGATCGCAGTAATTTTCCTGCCCGCTCGCGAGTTTGCTGTCGCCCTAAACGCTCGCGGGGATCTAAAATTCGTTAACTACTAACGGCGAGGATCGGGTATTTGCTTTCGCCCCATACTCGAATCCTATCTTCTACGAATGGCCTAATCGTTGTTTAGCTGTCGCCCTAAACGATTTTCCAAACAATTACTTTAACACATAGACATATTAAAGCAACGAAGCAATTTCATAGAACGATAAATAGTCAAAACACATAGTCACGATAATTAAAAGTCTTAACTACGAAATATCCTAGCGTTCATCTAATCCCAAACACAAAGGGAATTAGCTACGCATAATGGAAGGAAAAACAACTAAGAAAATAGCGATTAAGAGAAAAGAACTCATAATCGTTGAAAGCTCGGGTAGATCTTTGTTCTTCGTTCACTTTAGCGTGGAACTCCGTCTCTTGCGCTCCGGGGCGTGGTTCTACGTTCTTTCGTGCTATTTTTCGTCTCTAGAGGGTTTAGGGTTTGTATCTGGTCGAGGTCCCCCTTTTCTGGATCGAAATCGGGCCTTTATAGTGAAATTCGACACTGTCACGGCCTGGGACATGATAGGTCACGGCCGTGACACTGTCGGGCACAAAATAGAGCTCACTGCCATGCGTCACGGCCTCATGCAGAGGTGTCACGGCCGTGACACTTTTCCAGCTTTGCGACAGTTTCGTATTTCTCTCAGATGAAGGGGTAAACGATGTCCGATTGACCTGAAATTTTAACCATAGATAGAAGACTCGCTAATCTTGATTCTCACCAAAGGGATTCTCAATCCGAGGTCTGGATTGAGAGATAGTAATTTTCTAATGCTGCTGCTGCTATGGGTCACGGCCCGGTGCAAGAAGTGTCACGGCCGTGACCGTCTTCAGTCTAACTCTCTGCCAAGTGTCACGGCCAGGTGCACTAGGTGTCACGGCCGTGACCTTCACCAGTTTCCATTGTTTTCGCGCCGTTTTGCCTTGTTTTCGCTCCTTTTCGCCTGAAACTCGTCCTAAAGCCTTATAATACCAAAACAAGTAGAAATAGGGTTAATAAGTGCATAAAATGACTACGAAAACTCTATTATAAGCCAATTAAATACTATGATAAACGTACTATAATACGTTTATCAATATACATTCAATGATAGATCTTTTACGAAAACCGACCATTTTAGCCTTAGATGTATCGCCCCAATTGACAGGTATTTCGTCATAAATATCGGTATTTAGGCACCCAAATTAGGTATTTATTGTCACGATTTAGGTATTTTACCCTTGAAATCAAGTATCCGACTTCGTTAAAATGAAGAGTTGTGGGAAAGCTTCTTTTTGTGATTATGATGATTAATATACATTCAGTGATAGATCTTTTTACGAAAACCAACCATTTTAGTCTTAGATGTATCGCCCCCATTGACATGTATTTCGTTCACAAATATCGGTATTTTGGCACCCATTAGGTATTTGGTTTCACGGTTTAGGTATTTTCCCCTCGAAATCAAGTATCCGACTTAGTTAAAGTGAAGAGTTGTGGGAAAGCTTCTTTTGTGATTATGATGATTAATATACATTCAATGATAGATCTTTTTACGAAAACCAACCATTTTAGCCTTAGATGTATCGCCCCTATTGACAGGTATTTCTTTCACAAATATCTATATTTCGGCACCCAAATTAGGTATTTGTTTTCACGATTTAAGTATTTTATCCCCGAAATCAAGTATCCGTCTTGATTAAAATGAAGAGTTGTGGGAAAGCTTCTTTTTGTGATTATAATGATTAATATACATTCAATGATAGATCGTTTTACGAAAACCAACCATTTTAGCCTTAGATGTATCGCCCCAATTGACAGGTATTTCCTTCATAGATATCGGTATTTTGGCAACCAAATTAGGTATCTATCGTCACTATTTAGGTATTTTACCCTCAAAATCAAGTATCTTCATTACTATCACGTTTCTTTAACCTTCTCATCACCCGTATGCATATTCCTATCTAGGTTTCATCTCATTTTAATCTTCAATAGTCCAAACCCGTATGCATCTTCCAATCTCTTTTCTTTGTGAAAACACCCCACCACCACCCACCGTAAGTAATTGCATTTGGAGTACCACTATTTATCTTCATCTTCAAAACCCTCACAACATCTCCTGCATCTGCTTTGCAGAATCCCTCAACCACGGGCGTGTAACTGCTTCGGGAATGGTGCCTCGGTCGGAAATTACACCACACAGCTTCATCGCTTCCTCGCACAACTCGTCAAGCATCGCGACGCCGTTTGGGTTCAAATCCGTCTCTTCATCTTCCTGAAATCTCATCTGCGTTTTGTGAAGGCATTTGGTTTTCTTCGCCGTCTTTTCCTCATCAGTGTCTTCTCCGGCTTGAAATCTTCTGCCTTGGGTATGCTCAGGTTCGAACCTTCCGCAAGTCAGTGTTTGTTTTGTTTCTGAATTAGGATTTGATTCTGAGGTCTTTGCAAAGGGTCGATATGGGTCGACGGGAGATACTCCTCCGCCCCTTTTTTTTTATGAAAAGATGCGTGCGTATGGAGTTTTGTTTTCTCTGACTGGAGAAGGTTTTTATTTTATTTTTTATTTGACAGCATTGAGAAGAGGGCATTATGGTAACTTGGCCTGTGAGGGAGTGGAAATAAAATTTCTGCCTAATGTCAGTACCTAGGCATAAAACTGAACCCACGGGGACTGATTCTTAAGTTTAAATTGTCATTGGGTATTTAACCCTAAATTTCCCTTGTTTTAACAAGTTTTTCTTTCATTCATTCTACTCACTATATGTTGCAAAAAAAAATAATTCTACTCACTATACGAGGAAGAAATCAATGATACTGAGTGCAAGTATCATGGCCTTCTATTTAGCAATAGATTTGATAAGTGGTTTTTAATTGAGTACACACTACCATTGATTTATATTGCCTAACCATCACAATGTAGTAACCTTTCGTTGAGTTAGACATCCATGTAAACGTTTTTGTGTCATTTAGTCTTTATGCTGAAAAATTATCGCGATGTCTAAATCAACTTCTTGCATTCGAATTTTTCAGCCAGTCCAATCTCCATTTGGATCGAATCCTAATAAAGAAGCCCCTCTTAATCAGATTGAATATTTTCCCGTTCTCTCTGATGCCGTCGAAAATTGACCTACCGCGAAAATGTGTTAACGAGCTTTTCCCCGCCTGATTTCCGCTGTGCGTCGTGGCTGAGAACTGTCGGACAAGGTGAGTTTTGGGGAGTCGTTTGCCCTCTTGCCTTAGTCAAGAGGTAGTTACGTTTTAAGGTAGTGATCAGTATAAAATGGCAGAGTAACAGTGTGTTATCAGAAAAACGTACCTGGACTGTGAGATTCCCGGTGGTATTTATAGTGTTGCGAGGGATGTGCTTGGTTTTTGACAGTTATTCCCCACGTTTGACGTCCCTTGGCGGTTTTTTCCACGTCTTGGTGGCCACGTGCGCGAAGTTGGCGGAGGCCACGATCGGATATTGCTGGACATCTTCTCTTAGGGCGTTGGTAGGGGAAAGCTCCCTTCGGGCGTCTTTCGCTCATCCCTGGGTAGACGCCGTCCGCATATCCCCGAGCGGACACCCCTGTGCCCTATGGTCCAGGATTTGGAATATCGGACTTTGCGCCGGGTAACCCGAGTTCAAGTCTCCTCGAGGGGTTTATTGATCAAAATACCCCGAGGGGAACTATTCCCAACCTCAGGTCAGTCCGCCAGCAGAGGTATTTTGGCAGGCGGTACGAAGGTCCCTAAGTCAAGACGATGCAAAGTCGGTCATGGATGATTCGGGTATTTTGCCGCGTTAGGGGTGAAAACCGGGGGTAACGATAGTCCCCCTTTCAAATAGTCCAAAGAAGTATATGAATTTTGGACGTGTCTGATAGCGGCGAAATACTCAAGTTGGTGACGGGTCTATTCGGAAATTTACGAAGAGTCCTCCGGCCTTAATGGGAGATTTCTTCGGCTGGTATGCCGCCTCTCCTCCACCACCACGTGTCACCTCGTCATTGGCTGCTGCTGATGGGACGTTTGGGCGGGAGTTCTGATGCCTTTTCCCATGATCAACGCGGGTCATCGCGATCCGTCGATGCATCTCAAATCCAAGGGTACAGATCGATCAGCTGGGGCCTATATATACCCCACCCTTCGCTTTCATTTTTTGTTACACTCTCTTGCTCCCGAAATTCGCCCGAGCTCAAGATTCCTCCTAGCTCTTTGCTCCAGCTTTTAGGTACTTGTAAGTTTTCCTTCTCTTGTTCCTTCTTCTCTTATCTATTTTAGCTATGTCTTCTCGTAGTAATAGTGGCTCCTCGGGTAGTTCCACTCCGGGTAGCTCTGAGAGTAGCGATCGGGTAGGACGGTTAGCAATATTAGTGATGGGGGTGAAGGTCCCTCGGGAAGTAGGGAATTAGTAATTCAGCCCAAACTTGCGACTCCCCTAGGTCGTCCTCTCCTTAATCTAGATCCACCACCCCTAGAAGCAAGCTTTCCCAATAACCGTGCTTATCGCGTCGGGGTGAGGGAATGGGTCAGGAACGTGGAGGCGATTCGGGAAAGGGCCGCGAGTCGGAGAAAGGGCGAGGAGGGGGCCGCAAGTCAGAGAGGGAGTGAGGAGGAGGAAGAAAATGAGTTCCTCCATTGGCATGAGGTTAAAGTGTCTTCCTTCACTTCCGCCCAAATTCCTCACCTCCAAACCAAGTCGGGCATGTCCGATCTATTCGAAGTCAGGGTGCCTTCTCTAACCGATGTCGCCAGCGACCCCCCTGAGGGCTTCGGGACGTATTTTCTAGATCAGGTGGATATGGGCCTTCGTTTCCCTCTCCCCCAATTTCTTGTAGATATTTTTAAGTATTACGATATTTCTCCTGGCCAGTTAGCTCCCAACTCCTTCAGCCACATTATTTCCTTAGCCGTCCTTAGCTGATCAATTCCTTTTTGAGGATCAGCAAGAGGGAATAAGGGAAGTTCTTGTTTTCCTCGTCGCCTCGATATCCCGATTTAATTCAAGGGCACCCTTCATCCCACAAAGGCTGGATGAGTAAATACTTTTTCTTTCGATCCCCCGAAGGTAGTCCTGATAACCAACTTCTTCCTTTTTCGTGGGAAGATGATACGTTTATCGAGAAGCCCATTCCTTCCAGGTCCTCGGGCGAAGTGGAGGCTTTCTTGGCGAAAATCGGGGAGAAGCATTTTTGGGCTCCCGAGCTCATAAAGATGACCTTTTTCTATTTGGATTTAGTCCCAAGGTGTCCGAGGTGCCTCCCAACCTAGGTATATATATTCATTGCTCGAACCTTATAGGCCCGAATATCCTTATGCAAAGTTTTCTAATACTTCGTCTTTTGCAGCTCAACGAATGGATATAGCCACGGTCGCAGCCATGCAATCTTCGGACCCGGAGGGTGACGTCCAAGTGCTCTCCTAGACTCTCCCGACTCAATCTTCCCGATCTAAAGGGAAGGGCAAGGCACCAGCCTCTTCCTCCCGATCTAAAAAGGCGGCGGGGAAGAGGCCAGCGGCGCCTTCTGGCGACCCGTCTTCGAAGTGGTCCAAATCCGTACTCGTACCTTCCCCGGCCTCGGGAGAATTTGTGGCCCTGGGTCCGGCCAAACAGCTCCGCTTTTTTGAAGAGACGTCTCGTGGCGACTGCTGGAATTTTGAAGGAGTTTTCGAGTGAGGAGAACAAACGATGGTCTCGCAGCATCTCCAACCCAGATATTCGGGACGCTATCTCCGCTACCTTCGGGCAGGTAGGTTCTTGCGTCCTTGCCATTTTTAGGGATCTTTATTGCTAACGACTTCATCCGATCTTCTCGTGTGCAGGGCCTCATCATTGTGTCCGATGCCATGAAGCGCTGGGTTCATCTCTCCGGGAGCTACGAAACTATGGAGAAAAAGATCGAGGCCATGGAGGACGAGAAGGCCGAAGGCACGCGTCGGGAGGAGCTCATTCGGAGGCAACTGACGGAAGCGAGACAACAGCTTTCTCGGGCCGAGGCGGAGAAGAAACGGTCCGATGACCTTAGGGTTGATGTGGAGTCGGTCCGTAGAGCCTTAGAGAAGCAGCTGGTCGAGGACCACTACTCGAAGAAGGACTTCGCGAAAGGGATGCGCCAGTACTTCAAATACGACTTCTACGGATGTCTCTCCCAGCTTCGGGAGAATGGGTACGATCGTTCTGCCCATCCCTTTAGCTTCCTCGATGCCGGCCACGCCCTGCATAGTGCTCCTGGAGGTGGCTATAAGCCCGAACCCAGGGTCGAGGTTCCTCCCCCTAGAGCGCCGACTTCCCATGTCTCGGAAGAAGTGGTCGAGGAACCCGAAGCTGAGGAGGTCCTTGCGGAGCCAGAGAAGCCTAAAGATGTCGATGCAGATGCCGAGGCCGCCGAGACTTCGGGAAGGGATGTCGAGATCGAGGAGGCCACCGAGGAGCCTGCGGGGGCGATGAGGTCGGGGAGGATGCTGATGGGGAAGGTGATCAGGCCGGGTCGGCCGAATGAAGAATTTTCTTCTTTCTCTTTTAATGCTGTAACATGACCTAAGACATTATATATGTATTTTCTTTTTCATATGTTGAACATAGCCCTTCGGGGCATAATATTTGTATATTTCACCTTCGGGCCGTTCCTTTATGTTTCCTATTTTTTTCTAACTCGAGTTATCCCACTCTTCCCCATAAGCGCTGCATGCCCCAGTTACGTATCTTCGGGATTATTTAACTCGGGACCCGTACTTCTTCCCGGCTTCCTTTGTCGATCTTATCAGTTTATTTTCGATAATATTTCTCTTATTTGTATCGAGCGGAATAACGCGGGGTTTTCCCTGACCTGTCATTTCTCGACCCCCTTATCCTAGGGTTTTTGCTCTTTTCGTCGCCGTCTATTTTTGTTTCCCCGACTCCGAATAACTCGTTCCCAAATTATCCGAAATTAATGGGGACTTATTGATTTAGTCGTGACTTTCCTATTTTTCCGCTCAAGAATATTGCCGTGACTTGGTTGACATGGGACTTGGCCTTTTCTTAGGTGACGTTAGCGTTTGAATAACCCACGAATGCCGCGGACCAGGTTAAACTCGAACGTTGCCTGTGCGTCTCCCTTTCAAATTCGAACTACCTGACTTTCTGCATACGTCTGGGAACTCTCTCATATCTATACAGGGTGACCTTTGCTCCTTTCCTTTCATCTGCCCTCATATTTCCCTGCTTTTTTAGTGTTTTTTGCGTCCCTCTCCTTTGTTCTCATGGCTTTTTTTGCTTCTTCCAAGAACAAGAGCGTAACTGGTTCTTCTTCTATGGCTGGGCAAACTTTCTATGACCTAGATAGCACCCCTGAACCTTTTTCCGATGTGAATGTCTAGCAGGACCCTGCTGTTGCGGTAAAGACGCCACTTCCCAGTGGAGATGGTGGCGACAAGAACTATCGCAGAAAGTTGGCCAAGTGGTCCGCTAAGGCGGAGGAGGTTCGCGATAAAGCTAATTTACCATGGCATCGGGCCAAGGTGTCTACTCTTAGCCTTTTGTCCCTTGGGGAATATCTTGACAAAGCCCGAGTCCCTTCTGACAATGAAGTTTTACTGCCTGGCCCTTTGCAAGTAGCTTCTGCTCCGCCCTTTGGCTTCCTCACCTTTTACACCGATCAGATAGATATGGGTCTTAGGTTCCCCATTTCTTCATCTCTTTTAGACCTTGTGAGACCCTAGACATCTCCCTGGCCAAATCTTTCCAAATTCATGCAGTTTGCTGTTAGCTTTGGCCGTGGTTGCGAAGCGGGTCAGCTTCCCCTTCAATACCGAATTGATCATAAGCTTCTTTCGTGTGTGCGAAAGGGATGCTGGCAAATTCGCTTTTGTGCCTTCCGCTGATGTCTTTCACGACAACTTTACTGACACCAAGGGATGGATGAACAAATTCTTCTTCATGCGTCCCTCACCTCAGCAACGGGACCGTCGATTCTCTCTGCTGCGCTGGAGGGAGCAATGCCAAATCCCCAGTGAATATCCCGACCTCTCATCACAATTTCTGGCTCGGATCGGGGACCATCGCTCTTCGGTGCGGGAATTGGTGTCAGGGATTTAGCTATCGGTCGATTTTAGGTTTCGATCGATTTTAAATTCGCGGGCCGTATTATATTTCACGTATTGAGTGAATTAGGATTTTAAAAAGAATAGTGAAATCGGCCGAATTGGAGTTTCGGGTCACGAAATTTAGTCGCGGGCCCAAAGATTTTTCACAGTGTGAGTAAAAACAGATTTCGCAGGCCAGGGCTTCGGATTTCGCGGGCTGGAACGTTTCGCGAGTCGTGAGACAGCGCCGGGCCGATTCTGAGTTTCGCGGGCCGATTTCAAATCGCGGGGTGATTCCTGTGAGGAGAGTCGGGCCTTTCGCGGGCTCAAACTAGGTTTCCCAGGCCTGATCGAACGATTTGCGAAATCGGCGAAAGTCTACGCGAAATCGGGCGTTGACTCGGACTTTCGCGGGTTGACCAAGTCTTTAAGTGGGTTTCGGGCGATTTGATTTGGGCTTTGACCAGCGTTGACCAGTGGACTTAATTTTGGGCTTTTGCCCTATTTCAGGCCCAATTTATTTAAATAAAATTATTTTCAGCCCAAATCAATTTTAAAATAAAATGTTTTCGTACTACAACTTATACTTTTGGGTCAACCCATATTTTAAATTATAAATATTATTTTTGGATTTTAAAAACATTCGGCCTAGTTTTATGACTATACGATTATGTGATTTCGGTGAACGTGTTTTCATTGATTGATTATGTGTGCATTTCACGACATGCACGGGAGAGATGATGATACCGTATTTGTACGGTGATACCTTACGGTGTCGGACGAGTGGAGTAGAGCGACCGTTACTGGTCGTCAGGGTTAGACTCGCGTAGCACCTGGTGGGAGAGAGGATTTGCGACACCCATCTACTCGGGATTGAGCCACCCGAGGTGTACACCACCGATATTATTTGGCTCAGGGACGGCAGATAGATCTGAGATTCCTGTCTACCCGGGTTAGTAGTATACTACTCGGGGAAAAGCCGTCGGGTTGTGATTGTGTGCGGAAGGAGCGACCTTGCGCGGCCAGCGTGGGCTACCGCATGGATTTATGGCGTACTTTGCCATTGCGCGCGTGGGTGTTGAGTCTAGCCTAGGGCCCTGTTATGTGATGAGATGTGATGTAGGTTCGAGCGTGCATCATTATGTTTTGAGGACATGGGATTGGGTTGAGTGCACGCATGCATTGCATATTTTTATTACCACCTACTGGGCAATTTTGCTCAGGGTTTTATTTTTATAGGTCAAACCGAACCCGACATCGATGGGTGTCAGAATGAGATGTAGGCTGGCTGGCGGCGGTGACTCCACGGGCTTTTGAGGGCGGTGCAGTACATGGGACGCGACATGTGGAGAGGCGTAGGATAGTCGGGTTTGGATTTTTGGGGCTTTGGCCCGATGTATTTATATGACGCTTTTTGTAAAACCCGACTTTAGATTATATATGTATATTATTTTCTTTAAAAAGTTTTTAATAAATCGGGTCCTCCGCGACTTTCGTTGCGGAAATCCACCAATTAACTTAATTAGGAAGTAGGGTCGCGACACAACCCATCGTCACTTTCTGTTGGAGAGGGACGGGGAGTCCGCTTTGTCTTATATGCTAAACTTCCTTACTTCTGAGGAGAAGAACTTCGCTAAGGAATTGCCTGATGGCCGTTTTCGGAATATTCAGCCTCGGGTGAATATTCATTATGACTGCCTTGTTTTGTCCTCAGGCATATTCCCTGTCCTGTGAGGGAGCTCATCGATACCGTCATCAACAGCGGATGGCGGATTCAGCTCAGAACTGCAACGCAGAGATGGCTATGAAGGTCAGTGAGGAGGCTCAGGAAGTTGGTCGTTTGAATGACTTGTTAACCAAGGCCCAGTTTGAGGTAGGGAAGCTTCGTCAGGAGCTTCATTTGGAGAGAGAGATCCGTCGAAGTCGGGAATCCCAGGCGAGTCGAGAGCTGGTGCCTGTTAAGAAGGTATCTGAGGCGGCCAACTTGTACTTCAACTTCGGGTTCCAGGGGTGTTCCCAAATCGGAGCCAACGGCTTCCCGGAGAACGCTCATCCCTTTGATTTCTTGGACCCCGAAGCGGCATTTATGGCCCTGGCTCCCCGTCGCTCACCTCCAAAGAAGATGAAGGGGAAAAGTCTCTGGGATGAGTTCGATGTAGGTAATAGCAGCGATGCTTCTCATGGTAGCGACCCAGCTGGAGAGAGTTAGCTTGTTAGGAGATTAGCCTTGTTACTTGTCTTCTAGAATCTTGTTTAAGCTTTTCGTTTCTTCGTTGCTTTTCCGTAAATGTTTCCCTTTCCAGCTTTTCGCTTTGTCTGCCTTGATGGCGTTCAGGGTATATTATTATAAATAAAAAGGGCTTTATACTTCCCCCTTCTTAGTTTTGCTTCAATCCCTCGATGCTTAATGCCTCCTTTCTCTGCAATCTCAATCAATCGCGTGCCGGAGGTCGAGTCAAGCTAGAGATAAGGTCCCATACCCTGGGCCAGGGGCGTCCCGCTGAGCCCGAGGAGAGCCTTAGAGATCGTGAATGATGTTCCCGAGGTGAATTGTGAGCTGCCTCTCGCAGAGGGATTCAGTGTGCACTCGGTCTTCTCTTTCCTTGGGGAAGATTTCAGCCTCTCGCAGAGGTATTCAATGTGCGCGATGTTCCCGAAGGGAATAGTGAGCTGCCTCACGCAGAGGGATTCAGTATGCGCATGGTCTTCTCTTCCATTGGGGAAGATTTCAGCCTCTCGCAGAGGGATTCAATGTGCGCATTTAGTTTTGCCCGAAGGGGATGATTTTCCCCCGAGGGTCAGATATTGCATCTCTTAGGGAATAAGTCTTCAACGCGGTTTCATGTCTTCTATTTGTTTTAAGTGTTTGTCCGAATAATCCTCGTACAGAAGGGGATGATTCAATGCCTTTTATTTGTTTTATTTGTTTTAAGTGTTTTAAGTGTTTGCCCGAATAATACGTGGTTCCAGGTAATAGGAGGCTTCTCCCACTTTCTTGACAACACGGTAAGGGCCCTCGAACTTAGGTTCCAGCTTCTTCTTTCCCTCTTGGTTGAGGATTTCTTTTATTACCAAGTCCCCCGCTTCGTACTTTTTAGTCCGCACCCGGCGGTTATATGACTTGGTCATTCTTCTCTGGTAAGAGGTCATCCTGAGGGCTGCTCTTTCCCTTCCTTCCTCAATCAGATCGAGGTCTTCAGCTCGAAGCCGATTATTATCTTCGGGATACGTCAGGATCCGGGCGCTTTCCATGCTGATTTCTGCGGGCAGAACTGCTTCGCTTCCATACACCAGGCTGAAAGGAGTTTCATTCGTTCCTTCTCGGGGAGTTGTTCGACATGACCAGAGGACGCTTTGGAGCTCCTTAAACCATGATTTTTCCAGCCCTTCCAGTCGGACCTTTAATTCTTGGATGATGGTGCGATTGGTGACCTCCACTTGACCGTTACTTTGAGGGTATGCTACCGAAGTGAAGACTTGCTCTATCGCTAGTTGCTCGCACCACTCCTTTAGCTTTTTTCCGCTGAACTGTCTTCCATTGTCGGAAATCAGCCTCCTCGGGATTCCATAGCGACAGATGATATTTTTCCATATGAAAGCTATGACGACTGCCTCTGTAATTTTTGCCAATGCTTCGGCCTCAACCCACTTCGAGAAGTCCACAGCAACCAACAAGAACTTTTTCTGGGTCACATTCCCTGAAAAAGGGCCGACGATGTCTAAGCCCCACTGGTCGAAGGGGCAAGGTGAGGTCACCAACTTCATAGCTTCGGCTGGCATTTTCTGTAAGTTGGCGTGTTTCTGGCAGTTAAGGCATCCTCGCACTATCTTCACAGCGTCTCCCTTCATTGTTGATCGGAAGAAACCGGCTAAGAGCGCTTTCCTCATGAGTGCCCGACTCCCGATGTGGCTTCCGTAAATACCCTCATGAAATTCTCGAAGGGCATACTCTCCCTCTTCCTGGGATAGGCATCGTAGTAGCGGTCCAGCATAAGATCTCTTAAACAAAATTTTGTCCATTAGGGTGAAACGTTGGGCCCTCCTCAGAAGCTTCCGAGATAAAGCCTTGTCTTCTGGTAAGAGTTGGTGACCGAGGTACTGATATATCTCATACCTCCAATACCCTGGGGAAATATTGGGGTCGGGTGTGATCTGATCCTCGATTTGCCAGATGGACATGACTTCCCCTTCTCCTTAGGCGTTCCCATGGCGCTGACCCACTTAGCCATTTGATCGGCCTTCTCATTTTCAGCTCGGGTGACTAGGATGATCTTAAGTTCCTCGAAGCCATCTTTGATTTCCTCGAAAGCCTTGACATACTTCTCCAGGTTTTCCCCTTCTGCGAAGTTTCCCCCTAATTGCTGAACGACGAGTTGGGAATCTGAATGCAACGTCAGGCGGGATTCCCATCTTTCGAGCTGCTGGGAGCCCCGCGAGAAGTGCCTCGTATTCTGTCTCGTTGTTCGACGCCTTGAGGTCCAGCCTAATGGCCAAGTTGGTCTCTTCCCCCCACGGGGATATGAGTAATACGCCTACTCCATTTCCCGAGCTGCAAGAGGATCCGTCTACGAACATTTTCCATATTTCATCGGGAAAGTCCCCGACTAGTTCCACCATGAAGTCTGCCAATGCTTGGACCTTGACTGCCGTCCGAAGTCTGAACTGGATATCGTATTCTCCCAGTTCCGTGGCCCATTTCACGGCTCTTCCCGAGATGTCGGGTCGGGTGGCGATTTTCCCAAGCGGTTGATTTGTCAGTACTGTGATATGGTGCGATAGAAAGTAAGGGCGCAGCTTCCTGGCCGTGATGAGTAGGGCAAGTAGCAGCTTCTCGCAGTTCGTGTATCTCGTCTCCGCGCCTTTCAGGATATGGCTTACAAAATAGATCGACTTCTGGACCTTCTCTTCTTCTCGAACCAGCACTGAGCTTATTGCCCGAGGGGTAGCTGCTAGATATATTATAAGCTCCTCCCCAGGCAAGGGTTTGTTAAGCACGGGCAGTTCCTTGAAATATTCCTTCAAGTCTTGGAATGCCTTTTCACATTCGGGGGTCCATTCGAAGTATTGACTTTGCGTAGCACTTTGAAGAATGGTAAGCTTCGGTCGGCAGATCGGGAGATGAAGCGCAAAAGAGCCGTGATTCGGCCTGTCAGCCTTTGTACTTCATTCAGACACTTCGGAGGTGTCATTTCCACCAGCGCTTTAACCTTCTGGGATTGGCTTTAATTCCCCTTCTTGTCACCATGTATCCCAGAAATTTACCCGATCTGACCCCAAAGGTGCATTTGCTGGGGTTCATCTTGAGGTTGTACCTTCGGGCGGTCGATTGTGTTTCTTGGACGTCGGCTAGGAAGCAGCCATGTTCTCGAGATTTTATCAAAATATCGTCGACGTATACTTCCACGTTTTATCCATTAGCCTCTGGTATGTGGCCCCAGCATTTTTCAGCCCGAAGGGCATGACGGTGTAGCAGAATGTTTCTCCGGCCGTGATGAAGCTTGTCTTCTCCTGATCTTCCTTGGCTAAGAGAATCTGGTTGTATCCTAGGAAAGCATCGAGGAAGCAGAGCAACTCATCTCCCGAGGTGGAATCCACCACCTGATCTATTCGAGGTAGGGGATAACAGTCCTTTGGGCATGCTTCTTTCAAGTCCTGAAGTTCATGCACATACGCCATTTACCCGAGGATTTCGGGACGAGGACCACGTTCGAGAGCCACGTAGGGAATTGAACTTCCCTAATGTGTTCTGCTTCCAGCAGCTCCTCCACTTGTCGCTTGACTTCGATGTCCTTCTCCGAGCTAAGATACCTTCTTTTCTGGAAGATGGGTCGTGTGATTCGGGAGACATTCAGTTTGTGCTCGATGATCCCTCTGTCGATTCCTACCATATCCTTGGACGCCCATGCGAACGCGTCCGAGTTCCTTTTTAACAGCTCGATGAGATCCTCCTTTAGGTCCCGAGGTAAGTTCTTGGCGACTTTGATCGCCCCCCGGGCGGCTTGATCACTACTTCTTCGATTTCCTCCTCAGCGGTTTTCCCTGAACTGTTCCGATGGTGTACAAGGTTTCTCTTCCCTTCGGGTGGTCGTCTTTTCTGGCCTTAGACGATTTGATCTCTACCCTGACTTCCTCCAACATTTACGAGCCATCTTGCTGTCTCCCAATACTTCCCCTACTTTATCCCCCACGGGGAACTTGATCTTTTGATGTAGCGCCGAGGCGATTGCGGTGAAGGAGGTTAACGCGGGTCTTCCGAGGATAATGTTGTAGGGGCTTGAGCCATTGATGACCATTAAAGGTGCTATCCGAGTCTTCCTTAATTCTCCTTCACCAAAGGTGAGTGGAAGGTGCAAGATCCCCACTGCCTCGACACAATGTCCCGTGAAGCCAAAGAGGGCGGTCTCCACTCTGTCCATGGGATAAGAACCCAAATCCATTTGGTCAAGTGCCCTCTTGTAAATGATATTGACATAACTTCCATTGTCGACAAAGACTCGTCCGACATCGTGATTAGCTACTTCGGCTCGGATTACCAGGGCGTCCTCATGGGAGTCATCTCCCCCATGGAAATCCTCAGGACGAAGCTGATCACCGGTCCCAATCGTTTGCTTTCTGACTTGATCTCAAAGCTCTCAAGTCGGCGGACTCCGGCCTTCCTTTCCCTATTAGAGTCACTCCTGTAAGTCCTCCTAAGATTATGTTGACTTGTCGAGGCGGTATTCGTCTATCGGGGGATTTTTGTGGTTCCCGGTTATCGTTGTGCCTATGTGTACCGTCTTTCTCTGGCCTCGGGCCTCTTCTCTCCTCCCTCTCTGGCGTTCTATTTGGTCTCTCCCAATGGTCATAGGCTCGATGATCGGGTCGGGCGTTGAACCGATTCCCGGTTCCAGGGTATCGTGGTTTGGTTCCGAATCCGCCCTCCCCTTCTATCAACTGCGCCCTTTCTTCGGGATTCGACGCAATTAGTTTGTCCAATTCCCATCCGAGCTGGAAACATCCTTCAGTAGTGTGTCCGTATTGATGATGGTAGTTACAGTAGGTGTTGGATATCGGCCTTTTCGGGTTGTTATCGATGTAAGGGGATCTGCGAAGGAAGTCGTACTCATCGCATATTTCTAGGGCTAGGACCTTGTTGACTCGCCACTTGGGCTGATTCGCTCGAGGCACGGTCGGGATTGGGATTGGGCGATCATCATATCTTCGAGAGAAAGACTTGTGGGCTTGGTCCCTAGGAGGACTCCTCTTTCTTTCTCGCAGAGGGCTTTTTTGCTTTTTGTACTTGGGTTCTCTGGCGTGGGATTCCTCCACCCGAACGTACTTTTCCACTCGGGTCACTAATTCCTCCACTGTTGTCAGGTACTGCTTCACTAAGGATCTGAATAACTCCCCCTCACGGAGGCCGTGGTGAAATGCCCCGATAAGCAATTCGGGCGCTGCATTGGGCACCTCCATTTTTACCTGATTGAAGCGCCGGAGGTAATCCCGCAGGCTTTCCCCTTCCACCTGCCTTATGTTCAACAACTTCACTGCCGAAGAGGGGCGTCTTCTACTGCTCGAGAAGTGCTTCAGAAAGTGACGGGTAAGGTCTTGGAAATTACCAATTTGTCTCGGAGGCAACGGTGCAAACCACTGCTGGGCTCCCTTGGTCAAGGTGGTGACAAATAGGCGGCATTTGACGGCGTCACTTAGTTGGTATAACGCTGCGTTTCCCTCAAAAACGGATAAATGATCCTCGGGGGGTCTGGTCCCATCATATTTTCCCATCTCGAAGGTGCAAAAATGTCATGGCAAGGGGGCTGCCAGCACTTCGGGCGAAAATGGCGAAGCTCTGGGGACTAGTGGCGCTTCTGGCGGATTTGCTAAGTCTTTGAGTTTGCGGATCTCCTCTCTCATGTCCTCCAATTCGGCCGTTCGTCTTTCAGCGCGCCTCCTCTTATTCTCGCGTACTTCCCTAAATTCTGATGCTAGCGTCCTATTTTCGTCTTCTTGCTCACCTACGTTAGATTCGGCGTCATACTGTCTGTTTGGTCCAGGCTGGCGATTCTCCTCTCCGTTAGGTCCAGGCTGGCGGTCTCTGTTTGGTCCAGGCTAGCGGTTCTCCTCTCCGTTTGGTCCAGGCTGGCGATTTCCTCTTCCATTTGGTCCAGGATGGCGATTTCCTCTTCCATTCGGTCCAGCTGGCGATTTCCTCTAGTCCTTTCTGCCATAAGTATTCCGACGTCGGTTCCTATCCGCCCTATCTCTTGCATGGTGGCAGCCATCATTTCAGCGAGGTCGGACAGGGTCGGCCTGTTACCATTGGGCGGTGCGTGATCGTTTTCGACAGTCACCATGTTAAATTTATATTGTAAGAAACCAGAAGTTCCCACAGACGGCGCCAAATTGATGCCGTCGAAAACTGACCTACCGCGAAAATGTGTTAACGAGCTTTTCCCCGCCTGATTTCCGCTGTGCGTCGTGGCTGAGAACTGTCGGACAAGGTGAGTTTTGGGGGGTCGTTTGCCCTCTTGCCTTAGTCAAGAGGTAGTTCCATTTTAAGGTAGTGATCAAAGTATAAAATGGCAGAGTAACGGTGTGTTATCAGAAAAACGTACCTGGACTGTGAGATTCCCGGTGGTATTTATAGTGTTGCGAGGGATGTGCTTGGTTTTTGACAGTTATTCCCCACATTTGGCGTCCCTTGGCGGTTTTTTCCACGTCTTGGTGACCACGTGCGCGAAGTTGGCGGAGGCCACGATCGGATATTGATGGACATCTTCTCTTAGGGCGTTGGTAGGGGAAAGCTCCCTTCGGGCTTCTTCCGCTCATCCCTGGGTAGACGCCGTCCGCATATCCCCGAGGGGACCACCCCTGTGCCCTATGGTCCGGGATTTGGAATATCGGACTTTGCGCCGGGTAACCCGAGTTCAAGTCTCCTCGAGGGGTTTATTGATCAAAATACCCCCAGGGGAACTATTCCCACCTCAGGTAAGTCCGCCAGCAGAGGTATTTTGGCAGGCGGTACGAAGGTCCCTAAGTCAAGACGATGCAAAGTCGGTCATGGCTGATTCGGGTATTTTGCCGCGTTAGGGGTGAAAACCGGGGGTAACACTCTCTTTACACTAGTATTGCACACTCAAACATGTGTGCATGTGTAAATATATAATATTAAATTTATTTTAATTAAAATAAATTTATTGAAGTTATAATTTAAATTTAGCTATACATATATAAATTATAAACTTAAAAGGCATAAGAATTAACTAAAAATAGTAATCAACTACATTAATTAATTAAAATTAGTAATTGAAAAGGGTGGGTGATTTTTTAAGTTTTATTATTAATCTTTTGTGAAATTGACAGACGCCATCCCTCATATCATCCTTAATAAAATAGAATAAATAAATAGTGAAATGTAGACGTGCGCAAACTTAAACTCGACTATCATACATGTGCATTTATATATATAGGTATGAGGGTAAGGTAAAATAATGGTTTTGTCTTTCCTATACAATTGGGTATAACTCAACTCACTCAAAAAATGACAGTGGCAAATTACACCCTACCTCAACCATGTTAAAATACACATGTTTCTCAGTACACATATACATGTCATATTTTTATTGGGAGTTGGGTTGTACACAATTGGATATGTAAGTCAAGGCCAAAAATAATATACCTCAGGCGAGATTGCCAGCAGAGTATCCCAAAATATTGATATTTTCGTGACCCGTAATAAGACTCGACTCAATTTTTCATCTACGAACAGAAGGGAGGGGATTCTCGAGTGTGGAAAAAGATCCAATGAATTCGAAAGAATTGAACGAGGAGCCATATGAGGTGAAAATCTCATGTACGGTTCTGTAGAGTGGCAGTAAAGGTGACTTATCTATCAACTTTTCCACTATCACCCCCAAAAAACCAAACTCTACCTTACGTAAAGTTGCCAGAGTCCGATTAACCTTTGGATTTGAAATCACTGCTTATATACCCGGTATTGGCCGTAATTTACAAGAACATTCTTCAGTCTTAGTAAGAGGGGGAACGGTTAAGGATTTACCCGGTGTAAGATATCACATTGTTCGAGGAACCCTAGATGCTGTCGGGGTAAAGGATCGTCAACAAGGGCGTTCTAGTGCGTTGTAGATTCTTATCCAAGACTTGTATCATTTGATGATACCATGTGAATCGCTAGAAACATGTGAAGTGTATAGCTAACCCAATAACGAAAGTTTCGTAAGGGGACTGGAGCAGGCTACCATGAGACAAAAGATCTTCTTTCTTTATAATTTCATTGTCTCGGTGCTGATGCTTTTTTATTACATCTTGAGGACTTTGCGAGTTTTTTTAACTTGATTTTATTTAGTAAAATTACCATAACGTATGCCCTTTGTATGTATTATATATATAGTCCTATTTAAAGTGTTAGTCATTGTAGCGTTTAGACATTTTCACCTAAGCGTCAATGCCAACCACCCATTTTCCCCATTTTCCCTCACAAACAGTTTGATCACACATACGCACACATTGAAGTGCTCCCTTCCTTGCACACACAAACACACGCACATTGATGTAAGAAAATGCTAAGATCGATTTCATGTTGTTCAACAACGGCGGCAAAAATCGCATCTCATCATCATCAAGAAGAAGGCACCACCAACCATCTATGGATAACAACGCCGTCGTCAACAACAACCATAGTAATCTCCACGGCGTTAGTATGCACCGAAAAAAGTTCGTGTTCGCCTTCGCCACCCTATTCTTCTTATGGTATCTTCTCCTCTACGGTTTCGATAGGTCTTCTTTGCCCGTCCTCTGCTTATCTCGTACGTCCCGAGACCCATCCCTCGATACAAACCCTAATCCCATATCATCATCGTCGGGCATTTTAGTAGATTCAAACGTCGAAAATCAAAATGGTGACAACAACGAAGACAAAGATAAAAAAACCGAGGTAGATGATGATCGTGAAGGTAAGACGAAAGAGAATAAGGAGACAGTCGTCATCGCAGAAGATGTCGATGGTAATGACAACGCCAGTGATAAAGACGACAAGGATGATAATGACGTCATAATGGAAGACGACCTCGAAAAACTAGAAAAGGAACTAGAGTCGATCCTACCAAGAGAAGAAGAAACCCCCGAAAAGATCGAGGCCAAGACTGCAAAAAGAAACCCTAATAACAACTGCATGGGGCGGTACGTGTACATGCACGAAGTACCCGCATGCTACAACTCTGACTACGTCAAGAACTGCAGAGCCCTAAACAAGTGGAACGACATGTGCCCGTACTTTGCAAATTCGGGCCTCGGACAAGAGCTGGGAAACCCTCAGAGGCTCTACTCTAGCTCGGGATGGTACATAACCAACCAGTTCTCCCTCGAGGTCATCTTCCACAACAGGATGAAGCAGTACGAGTGCCTCACGGCGGACCCTGCCAAGGCCTCGGCCTTCTTCGTGCCCTACTACGCGGGCCTCGACGTGGCCCGATTCCTATGGGACCCACGGAGCACCGCCGCTGCTAAAGACAAGGACGTCTCGGGAATTTTCGAGTGGCTTAGGTCCCGCCCCGAGTGGGCCCGGGCAGGCGGGAGGGATCACTTAATGGTGGCCGGTCGGATCACGTGGGACTTTCGTAGGCCCGCGGGCGAGGAGATGGGATGGGGGAACAACCTGATGCTGAGGCCCGAGGCCCGAAACATGACTATCCTGACGATCGAGTCGAGCCCGTGGCACAAGAACGACTTCGCTGTGCCCTACCCCACCTACTTCCACCCGTCGGGCGACGAGCAGGTAATGTTGTAAATGAATCGAATTTTTCTGATTCAATTCTAATAATTAGGAGTCAAATTAGAAATATTCGAATAAACATAATTTTTCTGATTCGAATAATATTTGAATTCGAATACAAATATGAAAATATTCAATTCGAATACATCGAATCTTCGAATATATTCAATATATCTTTAAATAATATCTTACAATTAATTTGTATCTAAGTATAATATGTCAATATGTATTTAATTATAACAAAGTGTAATTTAATATACTTAAGTATAATATTTTTATATTTTGTTAAAAAATTAATAAAATAATAATCGAACTCAGATATTCGATTCGATACGTTCAAATGTATTCATATATATTTAGATTCTAATAAAAATTGGATACGAATGTTGGTTTCAATAATCGTTAGAAAACGAATACAATGTTATTCCATTCGATTCGATTCTTTTGCCAACCCTACTGCTCGCAGGTCTCCCAATGGCAGGCCCGCATGAGGCGGGTCAGGCGCAAGAACCTCTTCTGCTTCGCGGGCGGGCCCCGGCCCGATACCCCCGGGTCGATCCGCGGCGAAATCATGGACCAGTGCGCCAATGCTCCCAAGAGGCGGTGCAAGCTCCTCGAGTGCAAGGACTCGAGCAGCAACTGCCTGAAGCCCGCCAACCTCATGAAGCTGTTTCAGAGCTCGGTCTTCTGCCTCCAACCTCCCGGGGACTCCTTCACTCGGCGGTCGACGTTCGACTCGATCCTCGCGGGCTGCATACCGGTCTTCTTCCACCCCAACTCGGCCTACGTTCAGTACGTGTGGCATTTACCGAGAGACTACGGGTCGTACAGTGTTTTGATTCCCGAGGAGGACGTGAAGGGGAAGAGGGCGAGCATCGATAGGGTTTTATCTAGGTTTTCGAGGACGAAGGTGAATGAGATGCGAGAGAATGTGATTAAGATGATACCGAGGGTTGTTTATGCGGACCCTAGGTCGAGGGTGAAGGGTTATGAGGATGCCTTTGATTTGACGATGAAGGGGGTTTTGAGGAGGGTCGAGGGGTTGAAGAAGAAGGGCGGCGGGGAAGATGATGGGTTTGATGAGTATTTTAGTTGGAAGTACTTTGCTTTTGGAACTACCAAGGAGCATGAGTGGGATCACTATTTTAGGAGGGGAAAGAACTATTCTTACAATTCATAGCGAATCAGTCATGCATGGAAGGATCTTTGTTTTCTTCATAACATTGGCATCATTTTTTGGTAGTTCTTCCTTTTCTTTTTCTTCTATGATTTAGTTTATTGAGTAGTGAGTTGTAACATGATCTTGTCTCAAAACCCATGTAGATTTGCAATTCAGTTATTATTTTTCTGTGTAGTTCGGCTCTCTTTGCATGACACAATGTTTGATTTCAAGTCATCCCTGACTAGTACTGTCAATGGCCCGGCCGGGGGGCTGGCCCGCCGTCCGCCAAAGCCCGCCATTTGGCGGGGCGGGGCGGGCTGTCCGCCCTCTAGCGGGCATAAAAAATGGAACCCAGCCCGCGCCCGTGGGCCTGGCGAGGCAGGCCCGCCCGATTAGATTTTTTTTTTAATTTTTAATTTTTAATTGTATACTTTAAGTTATTATATATTTTTTAGTTAATTGAGGTATTTATTAATAATTATGGATAACCAACCTATGATTATATATTTATTAATATATATGTAGTTAATTATGGTATAATTAATGAATCATTAACTATAAAATTAATATATTAATATATAATATAAATAATTAATTAAACTGGCGGGCCGGCCCGCTCATTGGTGGGCCTAAAATATTGCAGCCCAGCCCGCCCTTTTGGAGGGGCGGGGCGGGCCGGCCCGCGGGCCACGAACCAAATTGACGGTACTAGTCCTGACAATTAGAGCTGTCAAAACGGGCTTGGGCCCGGGGGCCGGCCCGCCCCGCCAAAGTGGCGCGGCGGGCTCTGAAATTTTAGGCCTGCCTGCGGGCTTCGGCGGGGCGGGGCGGGCTAGCCCGTGGGTAGCCCGCCAGATTAATTAAAAAAAAATTATATTATTTATAATATACTATTGTAAATATAAAATAATAATTGGTACTTATTAATATAAATATATGAATATTAAAAAAGTTTATTAAATTAAATTTATTTTAGTTCAGTTTTCTTATTTGTTTCCTATTTTTATATTTATTTTTTTTCTATTTTTATTATTTTTTCTTATTTTTTCCTTTTTTTATATAATTTTTAATATTTTCTTTTTTATTTTAACCTGGCGGGGCGGGGCGGGGCGGTTATGCATATCTTAGGCCCGCCAGATGGCGGGCTTTTGGCGGTTACGGGCCGGACCGCCCCGCCGGGCCGTTTTGACAGCTCTACTGACAAGTGACAATATGTCGAGTCCTAGGTTTACATAGAAAACGAGTGTGACTAATTCTCTCCAAGCTCAAAGAATGGAGATATCAAAGAGTCTAATTAAAATTTTATTTATAATTTCTTTCTAGAGAGAGTAATGTGGATGAAACTTAACTCGACTTCAATCCAATCCAATCGTATTATGAAACTTTGATAAAAATATCAACCTTTTGAATTATAAGTTTAATGTCCAATAAATTAAAGACTAGAGAATTCAAAGTTCAACCTTTTTTGACCTCCTCTATTAACGTCACACATGCCGAAATAACCCACGCGCCGCCTCATGCCAACGCAACGGCGCCATGTTTTTTATGGCGTATGGATACGCGCTACGTTGACGCGTAGTCTTTTCCTCCCAACTTATTAGCTAAGCTTAAAAATATCCTCGTTGTACTGATTTAATATCATTAGTCATTTACCAAAATTGCCCCTGATAGCCTACTAAACGCCGAGATTGCCAGCTGAACTTTCGTTGCTGCTTTTATTCTTTTCTGTTTTTCTTATTTATTATCGACTTTCGTCGTCACTTTCGATTCCTTCTATCTGAAGATCGTTCGATTGCTAGGGTTTCCGAAGTTGGTTTATTTGATTTTTTAACTTGCAGTGGTTTTCGGTTGTTCTGATCGCACCAGCTTTGGTTGAAAATGGGGAGTTCGGACAAAAATCAAAACAAAGGTGGATTTTTCTCTGCGATGAGTTCGGGGTTGTCTATGTTCAGCAGCGCCATGCATAGATCTGTCAACGGGTAAATGAACACAGACACACGCGTAGTTATAGATCTGTATCTTGCCTTTCATGTTTTTAGATTTATGGATGCTGTAGATTTGCCCATTTTGCCCGTTGCGTAGTTGAACTTACAGCTAGATCGCTGGTTTTCTTGATTAGTTGTATCCTTTTGTTTGTCTGTGTATACGATTCTGATGACATGAGGTTGTATATAGATACGGAGCGTGCATCGGGGGATAATTGAGCACTTTGATCGTTATCTAATAACTGATGGGTCAAGGCATATCCATGTTTTTTACAAAGATATATTTTTCTTTTTTTGTATTTAATTGATTCCGATCAGGAAATTACTTGCCGGAAAGTTGAAGTTTTGGTTGTGCTAACCCATATTAACAGTGTCGTGCAAATGTGTTTTTATCCATGATGGCTTTGTCTTGCTCTCTTCACTGATGTAGCGCGTGATTTGCGAAATCATATTTATCCTTTATCCCCTAGATTGCTCGGCTACGAAGGTATGGAGGTTATAAACCCAGAAGGAGGAAAAGAGGATGCTGAAGAAGAAGCACAGAAAGGAAGATGGCAGCAAGAGGTTGTTTATCATGTTTCAGTTTATCTTCTTGAGGAGGGATTTTTTAAAGTTTCTAAGTGTTATATCTGATGTGAAAATATTATGAATTAGAAATCTGCTGCTATATGTGTGGTATGTATGACCCAGCAAAGTTATTAAAATATTAACTGGTCTTCTACTTTCTTAAAAGGAACGAGACAGTTACTGGAAAATGATGCAGAAATATATTGGTTCTGATGTCACTTCAATGGTGACTCTTCCTGTTATCATATTTGAGCCTATGACAATGCTTCAGAAGATGGCAGAGGTATGTTCTTTGTCCTTTGTCGTTCTTTCTTAATTGACGATGTGTTATGCATCACCTTTGATTTTGATGTAAAGCTAAAATTTTATCGCAGTTGATGGAATACTCGCATCTTTTGGATCAAGCAGATGAATGTGAAGATGCGGCTTGTGTATGCATGTAAGTACTGTCATGCTTTAGAGAACAAGAAACATGGTAAGGGATTATTTTAGACAATGATGCATTCTACTCTTTTTGATTTTGATGCAGCATCATGGGCAATCTCTGTTTATTACGCTTACCAACGTACTTGGAAGCCTTTCAATCCAATTCTTGGGGAGACTTATGAAATGGTGAACCATGGCGGGATAACATTCATATCTGAGCAAGTGAGTCACTTATTTATAGGCTTATGTCTCTTTTCTCAGTTCACCATCCCATGCTTAATCTCTTGATATTAACCCTTGCCTACTTGTTTCATCCTTCCTTAATCTCCATTTGGTACCGGAGAGGATTTTGTAACGCTGTATTTTTGTTAGCAAATCCAAATTTGCATTTATTTCACACGATTGATTATTTGTACTTTCCTCAATTTATAGGTCTGCCATCATCCTCCCATGAGCGCTGGACACGCCGAAAATGAGCATTTCACATACGACGTGACATCAAAGCTAAAAACTAAATTTTTGGGGAATTCCGTCGATGTATATCCCGTTGGAAGGTAACTTGTGGTTCACAGTCGATCATCCTATCTCCTGTTTGATATCAACGTAGCTTTTCATAAGGAATCAAATATTTTTTTCTAAATGCAGAACACGCGTGACACTGAAAAAAGATGGCGTTGTTCTTGATTTGGTTCCTCCTCCTACAAAAGTCAACAATTTGATATTTGGACGAACTTGGGTAGATTCACCTGGAGAAATGATCATGACAAACTTAACTACAGGAGACAAAGTCGTTCTCTATTTTCAGCCTTGTGGTTGGTTCGGGTATGTGATTTCAGAGCTATTCCATCTCTCTCATCATAACACACTCTGATTATTTCTGGATTTGTTGCTTACTATGGTATACCCTAATCGGAAATCAGGACTTTCTTGTTATCACTAATCTGCTGCGTTCCCCAGATAATTTCCAACTGCATGTTATAAAAAATACGCTGGCTTTTATTGCTTTAGCTAACTAACTGTACTCAATCTTGAGTTGCCAATGGTCTTGTCAAACCATTCTGCAGATTAGTTAACGGTAGTTTATTGGAGTTTTTTATTTTGTTCCATAAGCTTGGACATTGAACTCATCTAGCAGAATATTGTCTGTGGCGCTCAACAAATCGGTTTTTGTTGATCTCCCCTGTTCCAATAAAACATCTTAAGCTACTCTGGTTATCTTAATTAAATCATTTCAAATATATGTCAAATGGCATCGTGTGAAACTTATTTTTTTCTGCAAGGCTGTCATGTTTTCATCATTATTTTCTGTTCATGCAACTGTAATGATGTCTATTTATCTGTTATTGGGTACGTTCGTTAATTTGCTTCAATCACATTTAAAATGCTTTTAATACACATGCTATCAATTGTTTCTCAGTGCTAATCGATACGAGGTGGATGGATATGTCTACAATGCCAACGAGGAACCCAAAATACTGATGACTGGGAAATGGAACAAATCCATGAGTTATCAACCATGCGATTCAGAAGGGGAACCACTTCCCGGAACGGAACTGAAAGAGGTTATTATTTTTCTTTCATATGAATTTCAAAATTTATACCGAGGATTTTCGCGTTTGTTGGAAAACGAATTTAAATCTCAACTATGATACGATGTAGGTTTGGCACGTCGCACCTACCCCAGCAAACGACAAGTTTCAGTATACTCATTTCGCACACAAATTGAATAGCTTCGATACTGCTCCTAAGAAGTTGTTGGCATCAGATTCTCGTCTACGACCTGATAGGTGGGCCCTCGAAAAAGGCGACCTATCCAAGTCTGGAGCTACTAAGAGCAGGTTTCTTCTCTATCTATACTGAATATTGAACAATTTTTGCTTTTTCTACTTCCATTTGTAAGTGATTGATTTATTAGCTGGGAATTTATAGATTCTCGGGCCTTCATTCTGGGAACTCCATAACCTCAAACATGTTTTTTAGAACGATAATTTTAAAACCTTAAGAGCTGTTAGAGTAGATATGATATATTATGTTGTTCTTTTGCACAGTTTGGAAGAGAGGCAGAGAGCTGAGAAGAGAAGCCGTGAAGCTAAGGGAGAAATATTCTCGCCGAAATGGTTCGATACGACTGAGGAAGTCGCCCCTACTCCGTGGGGAGACTTGGAAATATACCGTTTCAATGGAAAGTACATTGAGCATAGGAATCAAATCGATTCTTCAGATGCTGTTGATACTGTTGATAATCAGTCGATTGAATTTAATCCATGGCAATATGCTGATTCATCTGAGCAATGACTGAGGTAAAAGAGAATTCCGTACATTTTCTATTGTAGTTTGTTTTCTATATTTTTGTTGGATCTTTTGGGTTTTTCTTTTTCTTTTTAAACTTGGGGTGTATTATTAACTTGTGCTTTTTATGGGATGCTATGTGATGTTAGAATATGATCATATTCATTTCTGGGTTTATCTTTACTAAATATTTATACGGATTACATCTCAGACAGACGGACTATTTCATATGATTTTATACTATGTATACATACTTACCTTCTCAATAACACGCAACAATATACTTTAATATACCGTTCTTACTATTATTGGTTTAGTGCGTTGCAATTCAAGTTACAAAAATGTAAGACGCAAACTCGTTAGATTTTATATCTTATACCATCTCTCACATAGTATATAGTCTATGCATTATAAATTTTCCGAGATATCCTCCTTACGAGGTGTATATGTTGTAATCACTCCACGTAATAAAGATATTCTACCATCCGGTCCGACCGAACCACGTAAATCTCGTGTCCACTGTCCAATTTTATTTTTCATCTCTATTATTTTTATCGTCATTTATCGGGCAATTAAAATATCGGGATCAAAATATCCTAACAAATTGGTATCATAGCCAGCTTGATTTATTTTTTTTAGCCATCATGACGATAATAAAAATGTCAATTGAAAAGTTCAACAGAAATGTCAACTTTGCAATGTGGAGTCCCAAGATGGAGGCCATACTCATTCAAGATGGTTGTGAGGTGGCGCTTGAAGGCGCCAAGAAGAAACCAACAGGAATGTAAGATGATAAATTTAATGAATTGGACAACAAAGCCAGATCGGCTATTATCTTAAATCTCTCTTACGAGGTTTTACAAGAAGTTGTCAGACCATGGATATGTGGGATGCATTAAAAGCTATCTATATGAAGAAGACTAAGGAGAATCTGTTTTATTTAAAGCAGAAGCTTTAGAGTGTGAGAATAACGGAAGGTACTTTTATACTCGCATCTCGATAAATTCGATTCCATCATTAGTGATTTGGCGAACGTAGAAGTCAAAGTGACGGACGAAGATCAGGCCATAATATTGTTGTGTTCCCTTCCCTCGTCTTTAAAGCATTTTCGTGACAATTATATATGGAAAAGATACGATATCATATGCTAGTGTCAAATCTACAATCAAAAGAACAGATAGACAGGAATATAACGGGAGAAACAAGTGGTAGCCAGATAGAATGTATGTTTGCACGCGGAAGACCAGAACGTACACACGCTGAAAGTAGCAGATCTAAAGAAATGTCAAAATCCAGGTACAGAAATAAAGTCTCTAATTTTTGCAAGAAAAGGGGGTCACATCAAAGCTGATTGTTATAAATTAAAAAATAAGGAGAAAAATAATCAGCAATATAATAAACCCGCCGAAGCTACTGTAGCTGCTGATGAAAGCGATTGAACTATTTTTGTAGCAACTGCAAATATTGTTTGGTCTGATAATGAGTTGATCCTATCGGGTTGTTCTTACCACATAAGTCGGAATCGAGATTATTTTTCCACATATAAAAATTCGATGGTGGATATGTGTTGATGGGAAATGATGCTCCGTATAACTTTGTTGGTAAAGTTACAGTTCAGATCAAGATGTTCGACAGAATCATCCGAACGCTCACAGAAGTCAGACACGTTCCAAATATGAAAAGAAATCTTATCTTTTTAGGCTCACTTGAATCTCAAGGGTGCATGTTCTCAGGTGAAGGTGGAGTTTTGAAAATTGCCAGATGTGCCCTTGACGTGATGAAAGCTTGCAGGTCTGAAAATTTATATGTTTTGCAGGGAACTACTGCTACAGGTTCCAGTGCAGTTTCGACATCCCCGGAGGTTGATACCACAAGACTATGGCATATGCGACTTGGACACATGGGAGAAAAAGGCTTGACGATTTTAAGAAAGCGGGACCTACTTTGTGGTCAAAGCAGTGGTAAGATGGACTTTTGCGAACACTGTATTTTTTTAAAACAGAAACGAGTCAGCTTTAATTCGCCAGCTATCCACAGGACGAGAGGTACTTTGGACTATATTCATTCTGATGTATGGGGTCCTTCTCATGTTCCGTCCAAAGGTGATACAAGATATATGTTGATTTTCATTGATGATTGTCAAAGAAAGTGTTAGGGGTGTGCGTTATTCGGTTAACCGAGCCGATTAACCGAAAAACTGAAAATTCGGTACAAAACCGAACCGAACCGAACGTTCGGTATTCGGTTATTAAAAAAAAATTCGGTAATTCGGTTCGGTATAGGTTTTGGATTTTCGATAATTCGGTATACCGAATTACCAAAATTTTTAAAATTAAAATATATTATATTTTATTAATAATGAAAATATAACTATATTTTATTAAATTATATATTAAAAAACGAATTTTCAGTAATATTTAAATTAATATATATAATTCAATATAACTTATTTTATAAACCCAAAAAAATTATATATATTAATTTAACTATAAATAAACTTCTTTTTTTTTTATTGAAAATTCGGTTAATTCGGTAAAAACCGAATTAACCGAAAACATTTCGGTAATAACCGAATACCGAACCGAGAAATTCGGTTCGGTATTCGGTTTTGGAAATGGGGGTACCGAAATTTCGGTTCGGTTCAGTTCGGTTTGTACCGAACGAACACCCGTAGAAAGTGTGGGTCTATTTTCTTAAACAAGTGTGATGTTTTCCTAATATTTAAACAATGGAAAGCTTTGATTGAAAAGCAGAAAGGAAAATGATCAAGCGATTGCGGACAGATAATGGCTTAGAATTTTGCGGAAGCGAGTTCAACGAGTTTTGCAAAAATGAAGGAATTGCTCGACATCACACTTTTCGAATTACGCCTCAGCAAATTGGTGTTGCCGAGCGCATGAACCGAACACTTTTATAGAGAGCTCGATGTATGATCTCCAATGTTGGGTTGACAAATGATTTTTGGGCTGAAGCTATCGCCGCAGCATGTTATATTATCAATCGCTCACCGTGTTCATCGATCAATTTCAAGACTCCCGAGGAGGTATGGTCAGATACTTCTGCTGATTACTCCAACTTAAAAATATTTGGGTGTCCAGCTTATATGCACGTAAACGAGGGAAAGTTAGAGGCTAGAGCTAAGAAGTGTATTTTTCTCGTTATGCTTCAGGGGTGAAAGGATATAAACTATATAATCCTGATCCCAAGTCACCCAAATTTATAATTAACAGAGATGTTACATTTTACGAGTCTTCTACGTTACACCCTTCAAAAGAGTCTATCAATTCTTCTAATCAAGAAAAGAAGGATAGTGTATAGAACGGGGTCGAGCTCGAGATCAACAAAGATTTTTCAGAGGATCCTGCTACGAGTGCAGATCAAGAGGATGGGTCATAACCTGATTTAGATCATGTTGAAGATGGAAGCACCGAGTAGGAATATTATATAGCCAGAGATAGGGAGAGATGGGAGATTCGACTACCCCAGCGGTATGCAAATTTAGTTTCATATGCTTTATCAGTGGCACAAGAAACAGATGGAGGCGGCAAACCTTCTACCTATTCGGAGGCAATCAACGATGATAATTCTGATAAGTGTCTGGTAGCGATGAATGAAGAAATGGAGTCTCTACACAATAATGGTACATGGATTCTTGTGCCGCCGCCGAAGAAAAGGAAAATAGTCGGATATAAGTGGGTCTTCAAGAAGAAAGAAGATTTATCTGGTTCTGACGATGCAAGGTATAAGGCACGGTCGCGAAAGGCTATAGAAGGTACAAGATGTTGATTTTAATGATGTTTTCTCACCTGTCGTTAGACATAGCTCTCTTCGCGTATTACTTGCATTCGTTGCCATGTATGATTTGGAGTTAGAACAGCTTGACGTCAAGACGACGTTCTTACATGGCGATTTAGATGAACAGATTTATATGAAGCAACCTGGAGGCTTCATAGTTGAAGGAAAACAAGACAAAGTTTGTTTGTTGAAGAAATCCTTATACGGATTAAAGCAGTCTCCAAGACAGTGGTATGAACGATTTGATTCTTTTATGTTGGGTCATGGTTTTCACGGAGCAAGTATGATAGTTGTATTTACTTCTGGAAGTTAAATGACAGTTCGTTCATTTATCTATTGTTATATGTTAATGACATGCTCATTGCGGCTAAGAATCTTGCAGAAATTCACCAGTTGAAGGCCTTATTGAACGGTGAATTTGAAATATAGGATTAGGAGCATCTAAGAAGATTCTTGGTATGGAGATTAGCCGTGATAGAGGAGCTGGTAAGTTACACATGACCCAGGAAAGTTACCTCAGAAAGGTTTTGGAGAGATTTGACATGAACGATGCCAAACCAGTTAGCACTACTCTTGCTAGCCATTTTAGGCTATGCACTGCTCAGTCACCATCATCAGATGAGGAAGAAGCGTACATGGCAAAGTTCCTTACTCGAGTGCAGTCGGCAGTATTATGCATGCTGTTAGTGATGTTAGCAGGTATATGGCTACCACAGGGAAAGAACGCTGGCAATCAGTGAAGTGGATTCTCAGATACTTGAATGGTACTCTAAGCATTTGTTTGGAGTTTGGCAGAAATAGTGATACTCTCGTTGGCTTCATTGATTCAGATTACGTAGGTGATCTCGATATACGACAATCTCTTACTGGTTATGTATTTTCTATTGGAGGTTGTGCAGTTAGCTGGAAAGCTACTCTACAGCACGTAGTGGCGTTATCTACTATTGAAGCAGAATACATGGCGATTACTGACGTAGTTAAGGAAGCATTATGCTTGACAGGGTTATTCAGCGAATTAACCCAGAATCAATGAGCCATTACTATTTTCTATGACAGTCAAAGTGCGATTCATTTGACTAAGGATCAGATGTGTCGCGAAAGGACTAAGCATATTGATGTTAGGTATCATTTTATTCATGACATCATTGCAGATAAGAAGGTGTTTATCAAGAAGATCAACACAAAGGATATCTTGCAAATATGTTTATGAAGGCTCTTCCAGTTTCCAAGTCCAAGCATTGTTTGGACTTCTGGTGTTTTAAAGTTAGTGAACTAGCCCATCGGGGCTAAGGTCGAAGGGAGACAAAAAGGTATTACTAATTAAGGTGGAGTTATTTACGGAATCAAGGTCAAGGTAGAGATTTGTTGATAGTGACCTTGATTGACTATTCAAAGATGAAGAGTCACATGGGAAGAGGAGAATTTCCTTCTCATTATTCGGCGCCGAAGCAAATAGTCCATGGAGGTACATGGGTTAAACATCAATGTAGCTGTATTTTTTTTATTCTGTTCACATTATCAGTCGAGGGAGAAATCACCTATAAATAGGCTCATTCGATGAAGGAAGAAAACCACCACAACAAATAAATTCTGTCAGTCCGCTCATTTTATTCTCACAGTCGTTGTAGCTGGTTTTCGACATATCCTCCTTATGGAGTGTATCTGTTTGTAATCACTCCACATAATAAAGAAGTTCTACCATCCGGCCCGTGGACATAGGTCATTCTGATCGAACAACGTAAATCTCGTGTCCACTGTCCAAATATATATTTTTCGTCTCTATTATTTTTATCGTCATTTCTCGGACAATTAAAATATCGGGGCTTAAAATATCCTAACAATATTAATACTTACGAAAGTTGGTACCAATGGTCTATGTTGGTATACCGACGACTTTAACTTTTCAGATATTTTTAGGAGTCCATGCATCAAATGTGATAGGATTGGCATTACACTAAAGTGGACTTCTTGTGGTTATCAAATGGATCTTGCATATTACTCAATGTGTCCTATAATCAATTGATGTCTACAATCAAAATGAAAACCTGACTGTTAATTTCGTGAAAAACAATTTTCTTTCGACCATAATGCCTATGAATCAAAATGAAAAGCTAAACAACATACAAAAATAAAAAATATAATAGTGGAGCAGGAGGTCTGTAATTTTTTTAAATTATTTACTATCTTGGATATGAAGAGACTCTACAGCTGTTTTACATGGATTGGGAAGGTACTTCTTCTTCAACTTGTTGATAATGACTTTTCCAAAGAAGATTACGAGTATGCACTGAATTAGAAGGCGAATCTGTGCCAGTTAATATGTCATGGTCACATAAACGATGTCACGAGATTAGAGATCCTACCCTGAGACTTAAATGATGGCATATCAATAGGCGTTTTGCGACTACGTCAACAAATCATTGAGCTTATTCGGATAGGAGAGGTGGAGAAAGCTGTATAACTTGGCAGTAATCCACGAAAATGAGCTCAAACCACCTGCACTAAGCCTTGGGTGATATGCCGGTGAAGACTATTGGTCAAAGTGGATTCAATCCTAGCTTTTGTAGTTCTTTGCAATCTTTGATTGCTTCCCATAAATCAATCACAATGTTTAATCATACAGCGTCAAGGTCCCTACAATGACCTAATATCAACCTTATCGGCACAATACCAAATATGCGGTGACATATTTTGTGAAGGATATGGTATGGTACTCTATAATTCACAAATGATGTACTTTAGTATCATGTCACATGATATCATTCGTAATACACTACAATACAAAATAAATCTATCAAACACATTATATGACAAGACCTAACAAAGTGGGTGTTTCGACTACAAAACAATGAGTACCAGTGTTATATCATTAAATATGATACATAAGTGAAATGTGTATAATAAAATAGTTTTTCAGTGAAAAAATATGAATTAGGACGAAAAATATGTATACTAAATGTAGTACCAAATTTAGTAATTTGATAGTACTCTATATCAACAGGTTAAAGTTTGTCATTACGGTGTCATACAGTAATACTGTTAAGTATAAAAAATATTACATTTTTGGCACATGTTGAACATATTTAACATCATCTGACATGTCAACAATTATGTGATATATCATATCTATTTTTTTTACAGTTATAATTTGACTTAACGTATTTCTATTACGTTAGTAATATTTTAATTTGCTTAAATTACCTATTGTAGATTGATACCATTTCAAAATCAAAATACCATCCCAAAGTACCTTTCTATGAACTATGAAGTACTCATTTTGTATGTTCATAACACTATTTCAATGTGTTTGAAATACCTAATAAATATATTGGCAGCATCAAATATAGCTATTTTGTCGTACAATTTTGCAATTATAATAAAATATCATTTATGCTAGAAAGAAATGTTGATGTGACCTTGGTGGGAAAGAAAGAACAAACATGAGGCTAATAAGTCTAATGGTGGCTAAAGGAATTCAAAGAAATAAGCTGCACTTCACATGGCAAAGCATGGCATGATCTCTGCCTATAAATAGATACCATTCGATCGAAGAGAAATACACCACAGACCACAACAAATAAATCTTCAGTCTCCACTCATTTTCTTCTCACAGTCGTTGTAGTAGTTTTTCTACAGTTCCCCGTTACGAGGTGTATTTGTCTGTAGTATCTCCACATAATAAAGAAGTTCTACCCTCCGACCTGTGGACGTAGGTCATTCTGACCGAACCACGCAAATCTTGTGTTCACTATCCAAAATTTATTTTCGTCTCTTTTATTTATTATCATCATTTTCGGGCAAATAATTATCGGGGATCCGCATATCGTAACAAGAAATAAGATATTTTCATTCTTTAATCAGTATGTAATCAAAATAAATCGCACTGATAACGTTATCAAGAAAAAAATATTTTGTCAGTCAACACTCTGGTTCAATCTATATGCAATATATGGTGCAAAGAATATGTCATAATATATGATAGACAAAGACAGCCACCAATCATCAACCTATATACTTAATATGACAACAAAAGATGTCATAACCAGGAAACAATTACAATATGAATTGATGGCCATCTTGTTTGAAGAGATATGTAAATCGATAAGCGTCGTGACTTCATTGATCAATAATAGAAATTTATCCCGATTACACATAATGCAAACTACGTCCCCTTACCAACTACATTTATAGACATCATAATTTTAGATAATACGGTAACCTGTTAAAAATAATATGGCAACAAGTTAAAACATAGCACATCATATAAATATTTTAGTTACCAAGAACACCTTATATAAGTGGTACATTATATACAGAAAAAGATACTACATTATGAAATTTGGGATTTTAGGCAAATAAATGTCATTTGCAGCCAATTACTAGCCTCCCATGCTTACAACTCGGTCCCGTTGCATACTTTGTAGAAATTTTTTCAAGGACCAATTACAGCTCAAACTCAAGCTCAAATAAGCTTGTGAGGTTCCTCTCTAAAACCAATTGGTGATAGAGAGAGTTAGCCCACAAACTTATATACTTGATAACTTCTTCGATTTATCCAATGTAGGACTTGGGTTTGACACTCAACACTTATTTAATAGAAGGTTGGGAAAAAGAGAATGTCGGGATTCAGAAAACCTCCTCGATTCTTATCCGAGGATGCAGCGCGCAGAAGACAGTCACAACAACCTGGAATGGTTTTTTTTAGGTGTAAATGATGTCCAACTTGTATACTCGAAAAAAGACAAAATTTGAAGAAATTTGGAGTACCTTGGCCGAAATAGATATTGTCATGCTGGATATACCATCTCATTGCAAGGTTTTGCTGACAAATGATGTTGTTGTTCTCGTTGGCTTATGCACAATTGGAGATAGTTTAGAGTAAATTAAATATTGCATTGGGTACCTCAGAATAATAAACTCGGACAAGGTACGGACTCATTTTATTTTTTATTTTTTAAATTGAGCTGTATTTAGTGGGGTTCTCCGTATAATCATGAATCATTAGAATTGGAACGTAAGATTTGACGTGTACATCCACATTATTTAACAAATGCACTATGGTTAAATACGACGTTTACACAACATCGCTCTGCGATTACATAAATATCTGAACATCACATAAGTAAGAAAAATAAAATAACATCAAAACAGAGGGCATAACCTTGGTTTGTTAATGCTAGGAATACGACCGGGAATTTCTGCTATGGTTTAGCAAATCCGAGAGTTTTATATTGAAACCTCGAAAACGAAATTCTGTTTGGGAATAAAATATGTTTACCATTTATGGCATTTACTTGGCACTCACATGTTATAATTTAAGAATACTATTTCGGTGGGGGAAAATACTATTGAGGGGACGTAGTTGAATCCAATGGCCCATCTTTTCTTTGAAAATCAACTGAATCCGATCCTATCATCCTCGTCAAAGTGCCACGTGTCATCACCTCAACCCCAAAGAAGAGACAAAGCCTTCACTTTAACGTCCATCCACTTGAGTTTGGCTCAGATTAACTTGCGATAGCCGGTGAACTTTCGGAGAAGAACCGGTTCGTCCAGTGAAACTTTCGATGCTATATAATAGACGCGTGGGTTTAAAAGCCAATTCTCTTTTCTGTCTTGGTACGAAGGCACACTCCACACTTGCACTTACACTGGGTTTTTTGCTTTGTTTTGTTTGTCCTATAAAAACAAAAAAAATATGAGAAGGCTGAGACAATTCGCAAAATTAATTGAAATAGGATTTCAGGGGGGAGGAGAATACAATTCATCAAAGATTCGAAGATTGTGGGTTGCTCGATTTATTGTTCAGTGACGGTTATTTTTCGCACATCATTTGTTTCAAGTGTCTTGTGTAGGTAGATTGATCGTCAGAGATATCTGCAATAAAGCTCGATTCTTCGAAGGTGTGTTTGATCATCTGCATTTCTATCTTTTTTCGTTTTTAGGTTTGGTTCTTAATTAAGTTGCTTATTCATTTATTGGAAAGTGCCGTATTGATCATCCTTTGAGCCCAATGTCAAGAATCACAGATGCATTTCTTCCACATTTTAGATGTCTGTTTTTTAGGACACGCATTTTGGAACATTATCTCATTATCTTTGCTATTGGTTTCGTATTATAAGGCGTACTACGGCTAATCGAGCGTCCCTCGTGGGAATGGTTTTAAATGATCGAGTTTACTACGGATTGTACAACGGCCCTCGAGTTCCTCGCGCTAAGAGATCTGTTAGGGTGATCATAATCTTTATCTCTCTCAAAAGTATTTACTTATGTGAGAAATCTTACGGCGCTCACCTTATGTGAGCACCTCTTTATGTGGCACTGATTTGTGCAACATAAAAATGTTACATCAGCATAAGATGTGGTGTGGTTTTGTTTTACAATTGACATATTTTACATGTCATTGGTTTAAACCACGTGACATGTTGCATCAAT
The DNA here is from genome assembly GCA_027422505.1 of Craterostigma plantagineum. Classification (NCBI taxonomy): domain Eukaryota; kingdom Viridiplantae; phylum Streptophyta; class Magnoliopsida; order Lamiales; family Linderniaceae; genus Craterostigma; species Craterostigma plantagineum. The sequence goes on along the minus strand of JAPQWV010000013.1, from coordinate 6,251,764 downwards.
CAGTGCCAAATAAGAGGTGCTCACATGACACGAACAACATGATATTTCTCCTATTTATGTGCTCGTTTTTCACATTTTTCCTCATCTATTCAGAGGAGGAGGCTTGTCCTGAAAGGAAAAGATAACGGCAAACAAGCTTGCGCTTTCGAAATATTGGCGTCTTTGGACAACAACATTCGAACCGTTGAAGGAGAAAAGTCTTTTCACGGAAGGAACTCAACGGTCACGGAGCTTGTGACCTCTGATTGTTCGGAGAAGGTCGATAATGGTTGCATTTGCAAGCTTCGACTTGGACTTTCTCTACCATCGTCGCCCGAGGTTAAATCTTGTACTATGTATGAGGGAACTGTTTGTCAAGGGAAATCTTCTCCTTCGATTAGTTCAAGCGCGGACTTTCCAGCTTGTAAGGGTCGGGAAAGTGTACATTTACTTTCCCGGGACTATAATGATGGCTATGACTTCTTGGCTCGTTCTGCAAATGATTCCTTCTTTAATACTCCTTTGCGAGTCGCAGAAGGAAGGCGAAAGATGATTTTCGAGGCGAATCATTGTAGGTTTCAGAACGATAAATATAACAAGCACGTTCCCACCGGTTAATGCTGCTCTATCTTTTAGTACGATGATGCCCATTTGTTTTTTCCGAGGATGTTTTAAGTCATTGATATTTTTTCTTTTCTTTTCCAGGTACGGAGAGCTTCGGTTATACGAACCATCGGAGACCTGTTAAGGATTATCCGATAAAAAAGAGGATGCTTTACGAGCTTACTAACGTAGGAACGCATAATGTTACTGATAGAATCGGACATGGTTCAGCTCAGACGAAAGTGGTTGGAGGTAATAATTTTCCGCCGCCCTTTTCTTCCTTCATTCTTATTTGAACATATTCCTGAGAAAATGATTTTGATTTTTACGCAGAGGGCTCGAAGAAAATCGGCGGATCGACCGACCGTTTTTCCTTCGTAAATAGGAATCACCAACACCAAGGTCAAGGTATGCTTTTCTTTTCCACGATAGATTTTGTGGCGAAACTTGGTAATTTGCTCTCCTTTTTTTGTATCAGTGAAGCTTTTGATTAGGTCGTTTATGGTCCCCGAGCTACGCATAGAGATCCCGGAAACTGCCACCGTGGAATCTCTCAAGGTATTTAAAGTTCCATAGGCAAATATTTTTCTCCCTAGTCTCCGTTTGGATTAAGGATTTCGACGTGGAAAATAAAAGAAAACGTGTAACTGTACGAGACTCAAAGCGTAACATATCTTCATTTGATGCATTAACATCGTTTCCCTTTGCCTTTCCTACGCGTAAATTCCGCGTTCCAAACGGAGCTTCAAGGTGCATTTGGTATGCAGAACTCGATCGCATGTGAAGCGATGTACAACGATCCGATGCGTATCATACATGTTCCTTCATTTTCTTTTCCGCGTTGGATTCTGCATACCAAGTGCACCCTTACAGATGAAGATGTAAAAAATTTATGGTTTTTCGAAATTATATTGACAGAAGGCAGTAATGGAAGCCATAACATTAGAACTCGGCGGCGGGCTCCGAATAGGCGTACTCCTCCAAGGTACCGAGATCGAAGACGATAGCAAAACCTTACTACAGAGCGGGATTTCTTATTACAGCGCAAAGGATAGCCTCAGCTTTCGTCTCAAGCCCAGTAAACCTCCAAGCAAGCCAGCCCCATATCAGCACGTGCAAAGGTTTTTTCTTCGAGGATTTTCCGAGCACATTACGATTTTCTCTAATTTTTCTTTTTTTTTTTTTAACTCGGAGTTCTATGTTAGAAGGTATTGTCCCACTTCAGCGATTACTCAATACAGTTTGGATTCCGAACGTCGTTATTCAGCTCAGCGTTCTTCTGACTCGGTTTTATTGAAAAACGCTTCTGTTGAATCGAAAGCCATTGTGCCATTGCAAGACGACGATGCACTTTCTTCTCTGCCTCTTAAGAAATCCAAGCGGTCGGAATTCGCCCAGCGTAGGATTCGTCGGCCTTTTGTCGTTTCTGAGGTCGAAGCTTTGGTTGGAGCTGTCGAGGAGCTCGGGACTGGAAGGTAATAAATAATATCTATACCCGAGAAATAAAGGTTAAGCTTAAAGGGAATGTTTTAAATTTTAAATTTATATTTGATTACAAATGCCCACTTACGTTCAGGCTGATTTCTTTATTATCTATTTAGCTTTATACTTATAATTTTTTTAAAACGGGTGGGGGTCATGATAATTCGTATTTATAACCTCTTTGGCCTATGAAGTCTGCTACCATATCAAATGACCATTTGACCTTAAACTTAAGCTTAAAAGAAGGGTAGATATTTTAAATTTATATATTTTCATTTTCCAATTCGTACCCAAATTTTCTTTGGCCCTGAGTTCTGCTACCATGTTGAACCGTCACTTGCCCTAAAGAAGCTTAAAAAAAGTGTATCATATTCTGAATTTGCATATTTTATTTCCACAAGATATCTCTTTATAGTTCCGTCTGAACAGGTAATAACATTGCAACTGCAGGTGGCGCGATGTTAAGCTACGAGCATTCGATCAAGCGAAGCATCGAACTTACGTAGATTTGAAGGTATGATATGGACTACAAACTACATCTTTTCCTCGTTTTTCGATTGAAGAAAAAAAAACCCTTATGTCCTTGCAATGCAAAACGGATACGTGTTTTTCTTTTTTTGTTGATTTTTTTTATTACCAGGATAAGTGGAAAACGTTGGTCCACACGGCGAGAATCTCGCCTCAGCAGAGGCGAGGCGAGCCCGTGCCTCAAGAACTCTTAGACAGAGTCTTAGCAGTACACGCTTTATGGACTCAGCAGCTTAAGCCGAAAACCTGACAATTTTTCCTACATAGCTTCTCCTCCCAAAATACTGCACTGCACTCTACATTTTTCTAAGAATTTTTTTTGAAGTATTTAAGAATAAAAAAACACTATACTATATATATATATATAGTGTAGATATATATTGAGAGATAAAAATGATCATAAGTGTAATTGCATAGAATTTCATACCTCTGATAAGAGTTTTTGTTGTAGTGAAGAAAATGTTGCCATCGTGTAGTCAATAAACCTTTATCAGTTTCATATCTTCTGTAATAATAATACCGAGTTTTTCTCTGTATTAAGTACTTGGCTTATGTTATATTCTTTTTAAATAAATAGGATCATTACAGCCTTTTCTTTGTGTAAATGGAGGCTCTCATTCATTTTATTTTATGAACTTCAATGATCAATTTGCTCAGACAAACCATGAATAGGACATTCAAAGTTGAGATGGATCAGAATATATATTACGTATATGAATCCACCTGGAAAAAAAACATAAGCTAAAAACAACCTTAAATCCTTCGTCATGCAACGAATCAAAGCTACACTTATCAGCTGCTGCCATTACAAAACAAAGAACTAAAAAGACAAAAAAAAAAAGATAGATTTTTTTCCAAATTTCATCACAAACACCCGCCGGGAACTTGCTTTCCATAAGACGAGCCCATTACATGAGAGCACATAGAAGTCGCTTGGCCGCCCGTCCCATTATACGATAAATTGATGTTTATGAGCTTCACATTCTTACAAGGCATGGCTCCACTGCACTGTAGATTTAGGGCAACCTTGGTGCTCGAAACTCCATGGATGTTCTTGAAGGTCACGTCCCTTATCTGTACCGCCGAGGAAGACGACTTTCCCTGTAATAAATGAAACAATGAAAAGCTTTTAGACGAAAGAATACGCAGAGATTTGTTGTTGAGAAAGAGAGTGAGTGTAGACTTTGAGGAAGCAATTTGCAGATGGGCAATAGAGCTGATCGATGACGATAGGGTTTCTTGTGTTGTCCATGATAAGATCTTGGAAGACGATGTCCGAAGCAAGGCTGTAAAGAGATGGGGCCCACGTCTTTATCCTCACGCCGTTGTCCGTACCGACGAAAGTACAGTTGCTGACGTGGATTCCTCTCACGTACTCGCGCTCGTGGCTCCGGCCGAGGCTGCCGACGCTGATTCCGTGGCCGGGGCCGCAGGTGACGTCGGAGATGCGTATTCTCCGGCTGCCGGAGACCATGGATATGCAGTCGTCGCCGGTGGAGATGACGGCGTGGGCGACGGAGATCTTTGAGGAGTCTCCGATTCTGATTCCGTCGGTGTTGGGGCTGTCCGCCGGCGCGGTTAGGCGGAGGTGGGAGATGTTTAGGTTGCTGCTGGCGAAGATGTTTATGTGTGAGTTCTTGCTGTTGATTGATCGGAGGTTTTTGATCTTTGAGTTTGTGACGAAGTCGAACCTCAGCGTCTACAACACGAAAGTAATAATCAAAATCATAATAAATTCTTGAAATTTAATCGAATCACATACAAGACGAGCAGTCGTGACTAAGTGGGACCCAGCGCGTGAGTTAGAATCACAACTTCCTACTGAAAAAAATGAACATTAACTAAAGAGAGAGACAACCATTTACTACGTGGTGGAAGAAAGAATCTCTCCGAAAAACAAAGAAAAAAAGATTAAAAAATCAATCTTAGTCGCAGTTCGGACGATCTCCTAAAGAGATCAGAAAAGAAAAGTCTTACAGTAGGAAGCTGTCTGCACTGAGGATTCCTCTGACAATCATTGTACGGCCAGGCGGCGCCGCCTTGGCCGTCCAAATCGCCGCCGCCCTTCACGACAAGGTTGTCCACGTATCGAAAAGCAATCCACGTGTCGGTGAACATGTTCTTGAGATCCGTCGTGGCTTTCAACGTACCTTTGATCAGAAAAGCCATCGGCCCATTACACCGTCCTCTGAACTCGACGGAGCCGACGACGAACGTCCCCTTTGGGACCCACATCCTACTCTTTCCTGGGTACTTGCAAGCATCTCTCCATGCTCTCATAAATGCCTATTGATCATCATTAATCATGTGAAGCGCAGTTCATTTCTGCCATGTAATGAAATGTCAAGAAACTAAAACTTAGGGTTTTCTGTACAAAACCCACCTGAGCATTGTCGGTTTTTCCGTCGGAAACGGCGCCATACGTGAGGACGTCGAAGAATCTCGGCGGTGGCCGGAGTCGGGCATTAGCGACGGTGGGTGAGAGGATGTGTAAGAAGGTAATAAATAGAGCGATATTCAGCGTAGTAATAATGGCGGTCATATTTCTTCACTCTCTCGCTCTAGATTTTTTCTTTCTTTGTCTTAATCTGAGGAAGTACGTGGGTAAATGGATAGATGGTAAGGGAAAAGGCAATAAATTAGCGGTTTGTGCATGTAGTGTAGAGAGAGGGAGGGGCGATTTTTAATGCGATTTATTTCATTCCATAACGAACTCAGCTCGTTCAAAATTCGTTTAAATCAATTAATGTCGAGAGATTTATTTTCGGCGTAGAATAGAGATAATGATGATTATAGTAGCTAGTGACTAGTGATTATGTTTGTGCGACGTTTGGATTGCTTAGAAATTTTATTCGGGAGTGGGAAAATTTTCATGAAAAACCATTTTAAACAAGTAAATAAATATCATGTAAGGTTTTCTAAATTTTGATCTAGAGAGAAAAAAAGAAGCTATTTTTTGTAGCTATTAAGGTAAAGATAAATCTCTCCCAAATTTTAGATGGAAAGAGAAAATGTAGAAGTACGAGTGTAATAATGGTAATGGTTTTTCCGACTGCGACGGACTATCTTCTTTATTCGTTATGATCTAATCTAAGCACGTGGGTGGATTAGATGGCAAGGGAAAGCAATAAATTAGCGGTTAGTGCAATAAATTAGTAGGGTTTATTTCATTCCATAAATTACCATTTAATGCCAGAAATTTAAATTTATTTTTGGGTTAATTACGTGTCAGGCCATGTTAACATTTTTAAATAGTGTTCAGGCCCCAATATAGTTTCAGTTAGTATTAAGGACCTACTTTTCAAAATTATGGAGAAAAATACCCAACTATGCGATATGACATATTTACCCCCTAACAGATGCAAAATTACAAACATTTGCCATCGTCTTCTCCAACGAGCGTGCTAATCTTCAAGCTTGATTTCTGCCTATAATCTCGACCTTCGTGAGCAGACGAGGAGGCCCGACCCCGAGTCGTAGTAGAGCTTGACGGAGCTGAACTTATTATTTTTGTTTTTCCAAATCACTTAGCGACGCATGACACATCTTTTCTAGTAAATAACAAATCTTCACACAAAAATACCACATCCTACATTAGAAATAACGATACATATATTGTTAATAACACAGTCTGTATACAACCAATGGATCGGGAGAAAAAGAACGAAAATCACAAACGACACTAAAAAATAGATGAAAACTGCATAAATATCGTCGTTATTGACTCAATAAGGTAAAATAGACCTCAATTTCTCATGAGTACCTCAAATTTATACCGATTAGTTGCAAGAAACAAATACTACCTCCGTCCCAAACGATTTTGGACAGGGTTTTGCACGGATTTTAAGAAATTGAATATTTAAATAATATAGTACAATCTAAAGGTAAAAAAATGTATATTTTGACACGTCTTTTGAGAATATTTAATATTATTATATTGATTGTTTGTGATAGTTTTTTGCTAAATAAGGAAATGTACAAAAGGGAACGGGACGCCTGATATAGTATAAAACGGTTTGGGACGGAGGGAGTATTATATTTTCCCAAATCGTGTAAAAAAGAAATACTTATAACATAGCAAAAAATAACAAATGTCTTATGGTTAATAACAAACATTGACTTAGAAGTAACACGCCGCTGAAAGGTAATAACGCCTTGTTTGTCGTAAATAACACATTCTGTATACAACCAATGGATCGGGAGAAAAGAATGAAAATCACAAACGACACTAAAAAAATGAAAACTGCATAAATATCGGCGTTATTGACTCAATAATGTGACCTCGATTTCTCATGGGTACCTCGAATTTATACCGATTACTTGCAATTTATGTCGAAATCTAGATTCGATTTACCATTATATTCTCGAATTTGCACCCTAATTAGACAAACAAATTCTACCTCGTGCGTCGTCAATATCATAATGAATCCAACATGACATGTCGAAATCGGTATGATGGGGCAGTCGATTTTTTTTGTGCTCGATTCAGTGTAAGAAAAATATTCTGTAACTGAGTAACACAATATTATTGAAAATAATGTCCCTGTTTCCTAAAGTAACAATATTCTGTAACTGTGTAACATAATATTATTGCAAAATAACGTGTCCGTTTTCTAAAGTAACAATATACTGTAACTGAGTAACATAAAAAAGATCATTTTAGTAAGGGTATTTTCGTCAAATCATATTTTTTGGTCGTTCAGTCGAATTTTTACATAAAGTAGGTCCTTTAAACTTATTAATTTTTACTAGGGCCTGAACAAAAAATTAAAAAATTACTAGGGTCTGGCAGAAAACTCCCCCTTTATTTTTTGGGTAGTAAGAAAGGTTAAGAGAAATGATGATGATGATGATCAGAAGTGATTACGGGACAGTTTCTGACATTTCGATTTCATGCTTTTCATGTTAGAAAACGTTAATGCGGAGGTGAATAATGCTACTATGAAGAAAACATAAGATCTATAAAATTATCTACAAAAAATTAATTGATCTACATTATTTATTGACCTCCCCAAAATTTTGATCGATCCGTTGGAAACAAAAAAGATGTCAATTTAACAGTTGAATGTCTAAATCTTCCTCGTAAATTTCAAAGATCATCCTAAAGGGAACAAAACTGATGTCACTAATCACAGTTTTATGCAGTGCGGTTGAAAACAACAATAAGATTGAGAAAGTTGTTGAAGTGTTAAAGACAGGCAATTTTGCCGTAAAAAGGTTCTAAGTGAATCTTCTAACCGACACGATTTGCCTGTCTGAAATAATCTTGTTAAAAAAGAGATATGGGTACGTAAGGTAAGTCAAGCTTTATGGTTTATGTTTAATAGGTTTTGAGACTTAAAGTACTTAATGAGCAGAAACCTTTCGAATTTTGGCTAGTCCAATCTTCATATACTAAATAATAATATAAAACGTATGTATCTCATCATCCAAATTCCAACTACCATTAATTTATTCCTACCCAAATCGTCATCATCCTTTTGTGGTGTTTAGCGAGGGTCGACATAATATATTATTTATTATGCATCGATGCCAAGATTTATGCTACAATTACAACGTTAAAAAGTACAAACCAAGTAGTAAAAGAAAGAAAACAAAATAACACACATAATCATAATCATTCATCAAAACCCTTATACTAAATGAAAGCCCAAAAGCATAGATAGTCACACGAATATAGCTCGATCCTCCGAGTGATCCCCGATTCGACCCAATTTCTCAACTATCATTATTTTGGCCTTTTTTATTTTTCCGAGAAGCCAATTAAAAGCAAAAGGCCAAACCAACACTATTGCAGGCAAAAATATCCAAATTGCAATTGGAAAGTGCTTTGTAAGTAACATTGAGGCCAAGGAAATGGTTGCAAGAATCACCGAAGGCAGAACAAAATGGTTGAGTAGGCGATTATATTTGTGGGCTTGAGCACTACTACTACTTAATTTATATTCTATGAAGCCATAAAGAGCTATGCTTATCAAATAACAGAACAAAGGTGCGATTTTTTCTCCGAATAAAATATGAGGTGATTGCTGATATTTCAATATTAGTAGAGCAAGGAGAGGTTGGTGTATGTATTTTAGGATGACGTGAGGAAAATGGAATGGCTTCATCTCCATTGCTTTCTCCCTGCAAGAAAAAAAGTTACGAAAAAATGATCATAATTATTATTATAAAAGCATCATCACATCGACTTGGTATATAAAGAAAAACTTGTAAGGAAAATGCCATCCATCATCTTTCAAAGGAGTTCGGGCCGGGCCAGAAACCCTAACTCTGCCCTAGAAAATGAATATAACATATGCTGCAACTTAAAACATGTCCTCATGATAAAAACGGAGCTAAAAAAATGCAGTTGTGAATGTGATTATTATTTACTCAAAGAAGATGCTGCCAAAATTAATATGAATAATGATGCCGTCGAAAAATGGATCTACCGCGTTGGACGGCTAACGAGCGTTTCCCGCCTTAATTCCGCCGCGAATGCTGCCTGGAGACTTGAAAACAGGGTAAGGTTTGTGGGTCGTTTGCCCTCTTGCCTAGGTCAAGAGGGTATTTTCCATGTTCCAGGCGTGAAGTAGCATAAAAATGGCGTGTTCAAGTGTGTATGTGAGTGATAAATTTAACAGAGTAACGGTAGGATACGTAAGAAAAATCGATACCTGCTCTGGGCGGGACTTGCAGTCTTTATAGGAGATCTGAGTTGGGGCGGTTTTAGGGCAGTTTCACCCCTTTACCGTTTCTCATGGACTCGGCCACTGCCTACCCACGATGGCACGTCTTCATAATGGCTTCTATTATGGGCCGTTGCTCATCGCCTATTCACAGAGTGATGATCGTGTCAGTTTCTTGTGTGGGAGGCCAAAGTCTCTGATTGCCCCCGGGCCTCGATACAATCACACGAGGGTTTACTAATTTGCCCCCGGTGCTCGGGACACTGACCCGAGGGTTTACTAATCCCTTTGCTAGAGGGTCTTGGGTAATTGTCCTCAGGGCCGAGGGACATTTTGATGTCCTCGAGGTGCTTCTGATGTGGGCCCCCCATTGCTGGCCTGGGTCCTTCCTCTCGGGAGTATTCCTGACGACTCGAGGCCGCGTGGGGGTATGGCTTGCTCTTTAGGTAGGGTGGTTATTTGCTAGTTGAGGCGGGTCGGGTATTTCGCCGTGGAGTCCGTAGGATCCGAGGGTAACAATTGTCCCCCCTTCAAGTAGTCCAAAAGAGTGTAGTGAATTTTGGACGTTTAGTTTTGTTGCGGCGAAATGTGTGACCCGCCGATGTACTCGAGGGTTATTGTGGTGTTTGGTCAGGCCGCATCGCTTTTGGAGAGAATCCCTCAATGCTTCTGGGGTTTATGAGAACTGCTTCATCTTCCCTGCCACGTGTCGTTATTTCACTGGATGGTTCCGATGGGACGTCTGGGCGGGAACTCTGGCGCGCGTTCTGAGGATTGACGCAGATCGTGGTTTTGTTGGCGTGGATCAACGCGGCCCGTTGATATGATAACGATACAAGGGCTCGGATTAGGCGTATGGGGCCTATATATACCCCACTTCTTTCCTTCATTGTCTTTTCTCCGCTTTCTCTCACTATTCTCCCTCTACGCGAAGTTCCCGAGTTCCCGAGCCTTCCTGCCCTTCCTTTCGAGCTTTTTAGGTTTCTTGTAAGTATTTCTTCTCTTAGCTTCTCTTCCTGCCTAGCCATGTCTTCTAATTCCGGTGAGAGTTCCCATATTGCTTCGGGTAGTTTTACTGGACGCTCAGGGGGTTCGGGTAGTAGTAGTTCTTTCGATAGCGGTAGCTATTCTTTTGAGGGTTCTGGTAGTCCTGTAGTTAGCGTGGGGGGTAATGTTCGGGAGAACGCAGGAGAGACTCGGGGTAGTCCCTCGAAGGTAGATTCTGTAGATTCTGAGGCCACCCAGTCAGCCCTAGTTGCGCCCCGACTCCCGGTTGTCAGAGAACCCGTCCCTCCCCGCGAGGACGACTTTCCCGGCCCGGGAGCTTTCCGTCGGGCCTTCAGTGCCTGGGTGAAGGAAGTCGAAGCTTTTCGGGCGAGTCGTCCTGGTATCCGTTGGCATCAAATCAAGGTTTCTACCTTTAAGGCCTCTGACCTCCCTAAGTTAGAATCTCTCTCTGGTATGCCCCGAGATTTTGAAGTTAGAATCCCTTCCCCTACAGACTTAGCTAGCTCCCCTCCCGAGGGGTTTGGTACATATTTTCTTGACCAAGAAGAAATGGGCCTTAGGTTTCCGATCCCCCGATTTCTTGTTGACATCTGCAAATATTTCGGTATTTCTCCCGCTCAGTTACCTCCAAATTCTTTTAGCCTTCTTCTTTCTATGGCTGTTATTTTGAGCCATCACCGTTATGCCCCTTCAGTCCCTATGCTCTTGGCCTTCCTGAGGCTAAATAAGAAGGAAGAGGGAAAATTTTTCTTTTCCCGTACCAGGAGACCCGACCTTATCCAGGGTAATCCCTCTTCTCATAAGGGCTGGGTGAGCAAGTTTTTCTTTGTTAGACCCTCGGCTGATAGTGCCGAGAGAGAATTACTTCCCTTCTCTTAGAACGATAATGCTTCAACCTCCAATCCACTTTCCCCCGGCCTTCTGCTCGGGTAGAGACATTCCTGGGCAAGGTGGGTAGAAGCCAGTATTATGCCAAAAAACTCCGTAACGAAGAACTTCTCTGTGCCCACGGGTTCTCTCCAAAAGCCGTTCTCCTCACCCAAACCATATGTATATAGTAAGACTTCTGTTGTGCCCTCGATCTGATTTTTCGCACTTCTAATGTCTACTCCTTCCTTGCAGCTGAAAGAATGTCTCTCGCCGAGGTCATCGCTATTGCCGACGAGGAAGATGAGGATCTTCCCGAGCCTAATCTCCAAGGGGCCGCTCAGAATACCCGTTCCAAGGGTAAGGGCAAGGTCCCTGCTTCCTCCTCGGGGGTAAAAAAGTCTGCGTTGAAGAGAACTGCCCCCTCTCAAGGAGGGTCTTCGTCGAAAAAATCCTAGTCTTCATCGGGTCAGCCCGCCTCTTCACCTTCCGGGGGTCACACAGCTCTAGGCCGGGCGAAACAGCCTAACTTCTTCGATGGTCCTACCTATCAGGAATGTTGGGATTTCCTTCGAGAGTTCCCCAATGAGGCCAACCGGAAGCATACCCGCGAGCTTTCTTACTGTGATCTTAGGAGCGTGCTCGCCGTCTCCCTCGGTCAAGTAAGGAGTTTTACTTACAAGTCCGCTTATAAGGCTTCTACTGTTTTGACGCTTACGAGTAGCAATTGTGGGACAGAGTCTGTCCGCGGGCGCCGAGGCCATGAGGCGTGTTTCCCACCTCTCTGAGCGCAACCGGGTGATAACCCAGACCGAGGCCGATCTTCGTAAGAGGATCGGAGAAATGGAAACGAGGCCGCAGAAGCTGCCAAGCGGGAGAAGGAGCTGAAGGAAGATGTTGAGGAGTTCCAACGCCATCTTTCCAAGTCCGAGGTCGCCCGAGTCGCGGAGCAGCAGAAACGAGATAAAGAGCTCGCAGAGGATTACGTCCCCAAACGCCATCATCTGAATGATATGAAGACCTTCTTCAAATGGGGCTTCTACGGGTGCATCTCCGAACTTCGAGCATGGGTATAGTCGGGAAGACCATCCCTTCAAGTTCCTGAATGCTATCAGGACCCTGAAGGAGGCCCCCTCTGGTGGCTATCTGCCCGAGCCCCGAGATGAGAGCGGTCCTTCGAGGACGCCGATTGCGCGGGTCCCCGCTGCCACTGTGGCTGAGCCTCAATTCGAGGAGATGAGGGGAGCTTCGGGGGATGAAACCCAGGGGAGCACTGAGTGTGCCGAGGTGCGCTCGGGACTTGTTGGGAAAGAAACTCGCGAGGAGCAGGCCGAGGTAGTTGGAGCCGAGGTTGAGGTAGTAGTTCCCGCTGAGGAGCCCGGGGAAGTTGCCGGGGATGCTGATCAGGCCGGTTCAGCCGTTTAGATGTTTTCTTTTCCATCTTTGGGATGACTGTAATGAACCCTATTATATATATATATATATATATAAATATATTTCCTTTCTGTATGAACATAGCCCCTCGGGGCATAATATCTGAATGCAATGCCCTCGGGCTTCTTTCCCTTTCCTTCACTTGAAATTATTTATTTCATCAATGAAGTATGTTGCCTCGAGTCATCTAGTCCGATTACAATGGCACTACTCCATTATTAATACCTCATATCCCAGAGACATTGACCGTGTCTGGCTAGGGGCGAGTTTTCCGGCGATTGGCCACCTGAGGAATTAACCGAAGGGTCAGCCTGTCCTCGGTGAAAACACCGAGCACGATGGTAAAACTTCCTGGTATATGCCTAGATGGGCATGGTATCCCGAGGTATTGTAGTTAAGGGATGTTTCGAATTGGTCATCCGTCCTTCCTAAAAAATCGCGAACCTGGCCTAAGCGTTCCCGAATTCTCCTGAGGCAGTGTATCCGCTAATTTAGCAACGGCTACTTCGGAACCTGGTCTGCCCGGAGATTCGGTGAGAAATCCCAAGAAGGTCGTTGATTGAGTCATATCTAGCCGTTTTAACTTTAAACTAGTTGGCTTCCTTCTCAAGTCTGACCTCCCACTATAAATATAGGAGCCCTATTGCCTTCATTTTCACCGCTTTGTCGTTTTTTGCTCTTATACCCTTACTTGTGCTCCGTGATCCCTTAAGCTCCTCATGGCTTCTTCTTCCTCTTCCAAGGGTAAGCGTGTTGCTGCCTGTTTTCCTAAAACAGAGCATGTTCCTTTCGATTTTGGTGGTTCTTCGAGTCTTCGCTTTGATTCGGGCATAAAGCCCGACCCGACTTCCAGCGTGAAGTCGCCGATCCCTCGAGGAGATGATCAGGATAAAAGTTATCGTAAGAACTTAGCCAGGTGGTCCGCTGAAGCGGAGGAGGCTCGATCCAAGGTGAACTTCTCGTGGTATCAAATAAAGGTGTCAACCCTCAGCCCTCCGCTGCTTAGGGAATACCTTGAGAGGGCCATGATTCCTTCCGACTACGAGGTTCAGCTACCCGGGCCCTTGCAAGTGGTGTCTTCGCCCCCTACAGGCTTTTTGACATTCTTCACTGACCAAGTAGATATGGGGCTGAGGTTCCCTATACCCTTTTTCCTTCTTGACCTTTGTGAAGCCCTAGGCATCTCCCCGGGCCAGATATTTCCTAACTCTTGTAGCTTGCTCCTAGCTCTAGCTGCCGTCGCCCGCAGACTTAGTTTCCCTCTTACCACTGAACCGATCCTTAATTTCTTCCGTGTGTGCGAGAGAGATGTTGGCAAGTTTGTTTTCGTTCCTTCCACTGATGTCTTTCATGACAACTTCGCCGCCACTAAAGGATGGATGAACAAGTTCTTCTATGTACGTCCTTCGCCCCAGCACTGAGATCGCCGGTTCTCCCTACTTCAGTGGCGTGATCATTTTCAGGCTTCGGGTAACGACCCCGACCTATTACAGGCATTCATGGATCGGGTCGATGGCCGAAGCTTCTCTGTGAAGGAGTTGGTATCTGACGTTCCTGTGGGGGTGGCTGCTTCTCCTCGCGTTCTAGGTATGCTCTTCCTTATTTTCCATTCGTTAGCTCTTTCTTCCTTGACTGCTTCTTTTTCTTCAGTAAGCGATGGCTCGGGTGTCCTGCCCGTTCTGGCTATTCGTACTAGAGGTGTCTAGGTACGTGCGCGTAGGGAGTGTGGCGAGCCTTCAGTAGGTAATCCAGAAGGTGAGGCGTCGACTCCACGTCAAGAGGTGGGGCGACCTAAGCGAGTAAGGCCATCACCTCCTACGCCTCCTGTTTCTTTGCGCGAAGGTCCTTCTTACCCCCGACCTTCTCTTCACCCCCCTTCCTGTTGGAGAAAGATGGGGAGTCTTCTCTATCTTATATGATGAATTTCCTTACTCCTGAGGAGAAGGACTTTGCCAAGGAGCTATCTGATGGTTGTTTCTGGAAGAAGTGGGCCTTATTCCTGGGTCAGGTAGATTCAGCTTTTCCCTTCTTTGACCGAGTATTCGCTTTGATTTCTCCCTTTTGTCTTCAGGTTTATTCCTTGTCTTGTGAGGGGGCTCGGCGATATCGCCTTCAGCAGAAAATGACTGAATCGGCGCGGTCTTGTAATGTGGAGATGACCATACGGGTCAGTGAAGAAGCTCAAGAGGTGGGTCGCTTGAAGGATCAATTGGCCAGGGCTCAGTTTGAAGTCGGCAAGCTTCGCCAAGAGCTTCACTCGGAGCGAGAGATCCGTCGCAGTCGAGAATATCAGCCCAACCCTAAGCTGGTCCCTGTGGAGAAGGTGTCCGAGGCGGCCACCATGTACTTCAACTTCGGGTTTCAAGGGTGCTTGTCTCAGATTAGGGCGAATGGCTTCCCAGAAAATGCACATCCCTTCAGCTTCCTAAATCCTGAGGCGGCTTTTATGGCCTTGGCTCCTCGGCGTTCTCCACCGAAGCCAGTGAAGGGGAAAAGTCTTTGGGATGAGTTCGAGTTGGGTGAAAGTAGCGATGCGAGGAGACGGTCCAGCCGAGAAGGATTAGTTGGACAATTTTCTTTAGAGTCTGGTTTTTAGTCCTTGCTATTCCTTGCTTTCCTTACATGCCTTTGCTTTTTGAATTTCCTATCTGCTGTAAATTTGCAGTATTTAAATAAATAAAGGATTTTTTAAGTTACCTGAATCGTTGCTCCCTGCATGATTGCTCGGTGTCCACCTCGTCCAATTTGTATTTTGCGATTGCGGGGTGATTGAGGTCTCCTGCCTTGGGCCGAGGGCGTCCCCCCGATCCGAGGAGAGCCTCGGCGATTTCATGGAATATTTCTTGGCCTCTAGTCTATCTGGAGGTGGCGCTGCCTCGTGTAGAGGGATATCGATGTGTGCGGTTTATATTACCCGAGGGGTTGTTGTCCCGAGGGGCCTTCTTTGCCTCTAGCTTATATAGAGGTGGCGCTGCCTCGCGTAGAGGGATATCAGTGTGCGCAAAAATATTCTCCCCTTAGGGAATATCTCAGCCTCTCGTGGAGGGATATCAGTGTGCGCAGTTTATATTACCCGAGGGGTTGTTGTCCCGAGGGGCCTTCTTTGCCTCTAGCTTATATAGAGGTGGCGCTGCCTCGCGTAGAGGGATATCAGTGTGCGCAAAAATATTCTCCCCTTAGGGAATGTCTCAGCCTCTCGTAGAGAGATATCAGTGTGCCCAGTTTATATTACCCGAGGGGTTGTTGTCCCGAGGGGCCTTCTTTGCGTCTAGATTATATAGAGGTTGTACCCCCCTCTGGGGATAATACTTCCGCAGTTTGCGGGCGTTCCACGGGCGATCGAGCTATTTTCCACTGGCGTCCTCAAGATAATATGAGGCTTCTCCCACTTTCTTGATGACACGATAAGGTCCTTCAAACTTAGGCTCTAGCTTCTTTTTTCCCTCTTGGTTTAGGATCTCTTTCATCACTAAGTCCCCTTCCTCATACTTCTTGCCTCGGACTCGGCGATTGTAGGATTTTGTCATTCTCCTCTGGTAAGCGGTCATCCGGATGGCGGCTCTCTCTCTTCCTTCCTCGATCAGGTCGAGGTCTTCAGCGCGGAGTTGATCATTGTCTTCGGGGTAAGTGAGGAGTCGGGCACTTTCCATGCCGATTTCTGCGGGCAGCACTGCTTCGCTTCCATAGACCAAGCTGAAAGGGGTCTCACTGGTTCCCTCTCGAGGCGTAGTTCGGTATGACCAGAGGACACTTTGAAGTTCGTTGAACCACGATTTATCAAGCCCCTCAAGTCGGGTCTTCAATCCTTGTACGATGGTGCAATTGGTCACCTCCACCTGGCCGTTGCTTTGAGGATATGCTACCGAGGTGAAGATTTGTTCTATTCCGAGTTCGTCGCACCACTCCTTTAGCTTTTTTCCACTGAATTGCCTTCCATTATCGGATACTAGTCTCCTCGGTATCCCGTAGCGACAGATGATATTTTTCCAGATGAATGCTGTGATGGCTGCCTCGGTGATCTTGGCCATGGCCTCGGCTTCAACCCACTTCGAGAAGTAGTCCACAGCTACCAGCAAGAACTTCTTTTGAGCAACGTTTCCAGAGAATGGTCCGACGATATCGAGTCCCCATTGATCGAAAGGGCATGGGGATGTCACCGACTTCATGGCTTCCGCGGGCATTCTTTGCAGGCTTGCGTGTTTCTGACAACTCAGACAACTTCGGACTGTTTTCGTGGCACCTCCCTTCATTGTTGACCAGAAGAATCCTGCGAGGAGTGCCTTTCTCACCAACGCCCGACTCCCGATGTGGCTCCCGCAGATTCCCTCGTGAATTTCCCGAAGGACATATTCCCCCTCTTCCTTAGAAACGCATCGGAGGAGAGGTCCGAAAGAAAGATCTTTTGAACAGCGTCGTGTCGATCAAGGTTAAACGCTGAACCCTTCGCAGGAGTTTCCGAGCTAAGGCTTTATCCTCGGGAAGGAGTTTATGGCGTAGGTACTGGTAAATCTCGTACCTCCAATCTTCTTGGGCTATATCTGGATCGAGCACATTTTGGTCTTCAACCTGCCAGACGGTTAGGACCTTTCCTTTTTCCTCGAGTGGTCCGATGACACTGGCCCACTTAGCTATTTGGTCTGCCTTCTCGTTCTGGGCTCGGGTGATTAAAACGATCTGGAGTTCTTCGAAGCCTCCCTTGATTTCCTCGAATGCCTTGACGTACTTCTCTAAATTCTGGCCCTTGATGGCAAAGTTTCCTTCCAACTGTTGGACCACGAGTTGAGAGTCCGAGTGCACCACCAAGCGGGTGATTCCCATTCTCCGTGCTGCTCGAAGTCCAGCAAGTAGTGCCTCATACTCTGTTTCGTTGTTTGATGCTTTGTAATCTAGCCTAATGGCCAGGTTGGTCTCTTCCCCCCAAGGCGATATGAGAAGTATCCCGACTCCATTTCCCGAGCTGCAGGAGGAGCCATCCACGAACATCTTCCACATCTCCTCGGGACCATCTCCGACCATCTCCACCATGAAATCAGCCAAAGCCTGCGCCTTGATTGCGGCCCGAGGCTTGAATTGGATGTCATATTCTCCCAACTCCATTGACCGCTTGATTTATCTTCCCGAGATGTCCGGTTGAGTGGCGATCTTCCCGATAGGGTGGTTAGTCAATACCACAATTGGGTGCGACAGGAAGTAGGGTCGCAACTTCCTGGCAGTGATGAGGAGGGCCAACAGTAGTTTTTCGGAATTTGTGTACCTTGTCTCGGGGCCCTTGAGAATGTGACTTACGAAGTAGATAGGCTTCTGTACTTTTTCCTCTTCTCGAACCAACACCGAGCTTATGGCCCGAGGGGACGCTGCCAGATAGACTATCAGTTCCTCCCCGGGCAGTGGTTTATTAAGCACGGGCAACTTCTTCAAATATTCTTTCAAATCTTGGAAGGCCTTCTCACACTCGGGTGTCCATTCAAAGTTTTGGACTTTGCGCAACACCTTGAAGAATGGTAGACTACGTTCGGCAGATCGGGAAATAAACCGTGAGAGGGCTGTGATCCTTCCTGTCAGTCTTTGAACTTCATTTAGACTCCGGGGGGACGTCATGTCCATCAAATCCTTGATCTTGTCGGGGTTGGTCTCGATTCCTCTCCTTGTTACCATGTACCCTAAGAACTTTCCCGAACTGACTCCAAAGGTGCACTTGCTGGGGTTCATCTTTAGGTTGTATCTTTGGGCGGTCGAAAGTGTTTCTTGGACATCAGCCAAGAAGCAGCTTTGCTCTCGATACTTAATCAAAATATCGTCGACATAGACCTCTATATTTCTCCCGATCTGGTCCTTGAAGACTTTGTCCATCAGCCTCTGGTAGGTTGCGCCGGCGTTTTTCAATCCGAAGGGCATGACCGTGTAACAGTAGGTTCCTCCGGCGGTTATGAAGCTTGTCTTCTCTTGATCTTCCTTGGCGAGTAGTATCTGGTTGTACCCTTGGAAGGCGTCGAGGAAGCAAAGTTGCTTGTGTCCCGAGGTAGAATCTACCAGCTGGTCTATTCGAGGTAAAGGGTAACAATCTTTCGGGCATGCTTCGTTTAGCTTACGGAAGTCCACAAACATGCGCCACTTGCCCGAAGACTTCGGGACCAAGACCACGTTAGAAAGCCATGTAGGAAACTGAACCTCCCGAATGTGGCCTGCTTCGAGAAGTTCCTCGACCTGGCGTCGTGCCTCGGCGTCTTTCTCTGCGTTGAGATGTCTCCTTTTTTGGAAAATGGGTCGGGTGGTTCGAGAGACATTCAGCTTATGTTCGATGATTTCCCGGTCGATGCCTATCATGTCCTTAGACGTCCATGCGAATACATCCTTATTCCTTTTTAGTATTCCGATCAAGTTCTCCTTGAGGTCTCGAGGTAAACCCTTGGAGATCTTGACTGTTCCCTCCGGTGGGTTGATCGTTACTTCCTCAGTTTCTTCTTCCTTGTCTTCCTTTCTATTCATTTCGATGGTGTATAACATTTCTTTCCCACTTGGATGATCCTCTCTTCGGGTCCGGGAGGACTTGATTTCCACGCGAACCTCTTCCACGTAGCATTTTCTGGCCATTTTGCGATCTCCCAAAACTTCCCCAACCTTGTCTCCTATGGGGAACTTTATCTTCTGGTGTAGAGCCGAGGCGATGGCAATAAAAGAGGTCAGGGCAGGTCTCCCGAGGATGATGTTGTATGGGCTCGTTCCGTTGATGACCATGAATGGCGCGATCCGTGTTTTCCGGGTGTCACCTTCCCCGAGGGTGAGTGGGAGATGTAGGATTCCCACCGCCTCGATGTAGTGTCCTGTGAAGCCGAACAGAGCCGTTTCCACTTTGTCCATAGGATACGCTCCCAAGTCCATTTGATCGAGGGCCTTCTTGTATATTATGTTGACAGAACTTCCATTATTGACGAAGACCCTGCCCACATCATGGTTGGCCACCTCAGCTCGAATGACCAGGGCGTCCTCGTGTGAGTCGTCACCTCCATGGAAATCCTCGGGACCAAAGCTGATGGTAGGTCCCGACCGCTTGTTTCCTGTTTTGATTTCAAAGTTTTCCAATCGGCGAACTCCGGCCTTCCTTGCCCGATTGGAATCTCCTCCTGTAGGCCCTCCTGAGATTATGTTGATCTGTCGTGGTGCATTTTTTTCTGGTGATCTCCGTCGTCCCGTGTCTCTATTGTCCTGATTCCTTTGGGTGTCGTTTCCTGTCGGCCTTGGGCCTCGTCTTTCGTCTCTCTCTGGTGTCCTTCTCGACGCTTCTTCCTGATTATGAGGTTGGCGGTCTTGTCGGGTGTTAAACCGATTCCCCGCCCCAGGATATCTGGGCCTGGTCCCGAAGCCGCCATCTTCCCCAGCAAGCTTGGCTCGAGCCTCGGGGATGGTTGCGATCAGCTTTTCTAACTCTCGATTTAGCTGAAAACATTCCTCTGTGGTATGTCCGTATTCGTGGTGATAATTGCAGTAGGTGTCAGGTACTGGTCTCCTCGGGTTGCCATCGATGTAAGGGGGTCGGCGGAGGAACGTTCTCCTCGCATATTTCTAACGCCCGAAGTTTGTTCACCCGTAGCTTCGGGTAGTCCGCTCGCGGAAGTGTTGATACCGGGTAAGGGTGATCATCCCTTCGAGGGAATATTCTGCGGTCTTGATTTCTCGGTGGGCTATTTCGACGTTCTTGAGGAGGACTCTTGCGCTTCCTGTCCTCAGGTTCTCTGGCCTGCGACTCTTCAACCCGAACGTACTTTTCCACCCGAGTTATCAACTCCTCCACTGTGGTTGGATATTTCTTCACTAGCGATCTGTCCCCGTCTCTCAGGCCGTGGTGAAATGCCCCGATAAGCAATTCGGGTGCGATATTGGGGACCTCCATTTTCACTTGATTGAAACGTCGAAGATAGTCTCTTAAGCTCTCTCTGTCAGCCTGTTTTATGTTTAACAGCTTTACTGCCGATGTGGGCCGCCTTCTGTTGCTCGAGAAGTCCTTCAAAAAGTGGCTGGTGAGATCGTGGAAACTTCTGACTCCTCCAGGCGGCAACAAAGTGAACCATTGTTGAGCTCCTCTCGTCAAAGTAGTCACAAAGAGTCGGCATTTAACGGGGTCGCTTAGCTGGTATAATGCCGCGTTGCCTTCAAAAGCGGCCAAGTGGTCCTCGGGGGGTCTAGAACCATCGTACTTTCCCATCTCGAAAGATCGGAAGTGCCGGGCAATGGAGCCGCGAGAACCTCGGGCGAAAAGGGCGAGGCGCGAGGGAGGATGGGAGCTTCTGGCGGGTTTGCGAGATTCTGAAGTTGGCAAATCTCCTCCCTCATTCTTTCTAAGTCGGCCGTTTGTTGGTCAACGCATTGTTGGTCCGCGCGTTGTTGATCGGCACGTCTCCTCCTCTCGGCCCGGGCTCTCCTTTGCATTGACGCCAGAGTATGGTCACCGTCGCTGTGTTCTCCGGTCCTCGATCGGCGTCATGCTCTCCGTTTGTTTCACGCTGGCCATCTTCTCGTCCAGCGTTGCGTCCTCTGTTCTGTCCGTTTCTATTACCTCTCTGGTTTCTTTCAGCCATCAGCACTCCCACGTCAGCGCCGATCCTCCGCATCTCTTGCATGACCGCGGCAAACATCGCGGCAGGGTCAGGGGGTTCGGCCCATTGCCATACTGAATTTCTACTTTCGACAACCACCATACTGAATTTCTACTTTGAGAGAAAATGGAGTTTCCCACAGACGGCGCCAAGTTGATGCCGCCGAAAAATGGATCTACCGCGTTGGACGGCTAACGAGCGTTTCCCGCCTTAATTCCGCCGCGAATGCTGCCTGGAGACTTGAAAACAGGGTAAGGTTTGGGGGTCGTTTGGCCTATTGCCTAGGTCAAGAGGGTATTTTCCATGTTCCAGGCGTGAAGTAGCATACAAATGGTGTGTTCAAATGTGTATGTGAGTGATAAATTTAACAGAGTAACGGTAGGATACGTAAGAAAAATCGATACCTGCTCTGGGCGGGACTTGCAGTCTTTATAGGAGATCTGGGTTGGGGTGGTTTTAGGGCAGTTTCACACCTTTACCGTTTCTCATGGACTCGGCCACTGCCTACCCACGATGGCACGTCTTCATAATGGCTTCTATTATGGGCCGTTGCTCGTCGCCTATTCACAGAGTGAAGATCGTGGCAGTTTCTTGTGTGGGAGGCCAAAGTCTCTGATTGCCCCCGGGCCTCGATACAATCACCCGAGGGTTTACTAATTTGCCCCCGGTGCTCGGGACACTGACCCGAGGGTTTACTAATCCCTTTGCTAGAGGGTCTTGTGTAATTGTCCTCAGGACCGAGGGACATTTTGATGTCCTCGAGGTGCTTCTGATGTGGGCCCCCCATTGCTGGCCTGGGTCCTTCCTCTCGGGAGTATTCCTGACGACCCGAGGCCGCGTGGGGGTATGGCTTGCTCTTTAGGTAGGGTGATTATTTGCTAGTTGAGGCGGGTCGGGTATTTCGCCGTGGAGTCCGTAGGATCCGAGGGTAACAAATAACATAGCTGCTTACTTACTATTTGAAGAAACAACTCATCGCCTCACTCACCTCACTATGAATAATCTTCTTATTCTTCTTCTTCTTCTTCTTCTTCTTAGTGGTGTCGTTCGAATGCAATAATTAGTTAGTTGTAGGTCGTTCTTGATCTCGGGCGTTGATGATGGTGATGGGCTCCTCTGTGATTTCGCCAGCTGGCGATCTCGGGACATCTATATTTGTTATTGCCATGAAGCTTGTTTTTGTTTTTCAAGGAGAAATGTATGTGTTGGCTGTTTTAATGCATTACATTGCTCCGTGATATTATTATACTAGACTTTTGGGAGTAAACAATAACATAAGGGTAGCGCACATAAGAAAAGGGGAAAGGAGCAACGAAATATTATAAATCTCCATTATATTATTTATCTCCAAAGTCCAGCCGCTTGAAAATGACATCTTAGTAGCAGCGAAAAAGGAAATTAGGGGATAGAAATTCAGGAAGCAAATGACCGCTAAAGTATTTTAGTACTTTCCGCAGCATCTTATTGCTTTTCCATTTCCATTATAGTCGCATAGGTACAAACCTAAACATAAACAAACAATAAAAACGGATATGGTACAAACCTTAACCGCCGTACTTTCCTATGGTACAAACAATCAAAGGGTGTCATGTGCCTTTGTGTGTACGGCGGGTATTGCCCAATCGTGGTTTCGTTGGATGCTCAATGATGATCTGACAATCACTTGGGAAGTCTTGAAAAAGCACATAATGGAGACATTCCACAATAAGCATTGCGGCAGCCCCGTTGCTCGTCTTTCAAGTATTCATCAATCAGTGTACGTTAAAGAATACTTTCATGCATTGATCAATATGGTCACCAATCTCCCGGAGATCCCTCGTCGCCAACATATCGAGTTTTTTCTTCTTGGAATGCACCCGGCACTGTATAATGAAGTTGTGATCCACAAACCATACTCAGTTGCAAATGCTTTTGAACTAGCTCGAGATTTAGAGAGACGTCTTCTTAATGGAAGGAATGGCGACTAAAATATGATTTCCCGTGCATCAGAATCACCACGTTTTGCCCAGCAACCCGGCTTTCAGACGAAGCCCGCAACAGTCAATCATGGTATTGTCGTCTCGACACCCGCAATAGTGCCTCGAGACCCCGTTCGTCCCACTGATCGCTATGTACCTCCACCGGCTCGGCCACCCGCTTCACGACCTCGCCCTTTTCAGCGTCTAACAGATCGAGATTATCAAGAACTGCGTGATAAGAACTTATGTTTCCGATGTCGTCAACCTTTTGGCCGCGGACATATTTGTCCTCGTAAGGAACTGCGCATGATTATTGGGGGAGAAGACGAGATATTTTTTGAAAATGATCAACATTGCGAGGAGACCGATGACCTCCTCAACGATGCCACCAGCCATGCTCAAGAACTCAACTTAATCGAGATACTGCTGTACGCCATCGGCGAGCTCTCAGGTCCACACACGTTGAAGATGCTCGGGAAAGTCGAAGGCCGAACGGTTATTGTCATGATCGACAGTGGTGCTAGCAACATTTCGTCTCCACTCGCCTAGTTGATCATCTTTCAATGCCCCGAACAACAGACCACAATTTTCAGGTACATTTAGGCGATGGTAGTACCGCTTCTACACATGGTACTTGTCGTGCTCTCCAACTTCAGCTGAACTCGTGTTGTGTCACTGGAGATTTCTTTGTATTTGCTTTGGGGGCGTCGATATAATTCTCGGAGTGGATTGGTTACGGAAATTGGGCGACGTGAGATTGAATTGGGAACGTTCGACAATGCAATTTGAATGGGATGGCCAGACTCATCACTTGCGAGGTGACGCTGCAATCTTACGAGCCTGATCAGTTTTCAATCTTTTTGCAAAACAGTCGACGACGATCTCGATATGGTACTCATACTCGACTCACTTGAGGCTTCTTCGGATACGACACATGCCGCCTTACGTGAGCCACAACAAGTCGACATGCAAGCGGTACTAGGACAGTTTCCTACGGTTTTCAGCACTACAACCTCGCTACCTCCAGAACATGCATCTGATCATCGCATGACGTTGTTTCTTGGAACGGCGGTAGTTTCTGCTCGACCATATAGGTACGGCCATGTGCAGAATGATGAAATCGAACCATTGGTCTCGGAAATGTTAGCAGCTGGGGTAATTGAACCAAGTGCTAGCCCTTTTTCTAGCCCAGTTCTACTCGTTTGCAAGAAGGATGGAAGTTGGCGTTTTTGCGTCGATTATCACGAGCTCACCCGTGTTACAGTCCGATAAGTTTCCAATTTTGGTCATACAAGAACTTCTTGATGAATTGTGGGGAACCGTGTATTTCACGAAGCTAGACCTCCGCTCGGGGTACTATCAGATTAGAGTTCGAAGCGAAGATGTTCCCAAGACGGCTTTTCGCACGCACGACGGCCATTACGAGTTCTTAGTAATGCCTTTTGGCTTGTCAAATGCTCCAGCCACATTTCAAGCAACCATGAACGACATATTTCGTTCTCTACTATGGAAGTACGTACTAGTGTTCTTTGACGATATTCTCATTTATAGCACCACGTGGTCTTCTCACCTCGAGCACATTCATACTGTTCTCGGCATCCTCGCTCAACATCAGTTCTATATTAATTCAAAAAAGTGCCACTTCGGTCGGTGCCAACTAGATTATCTCGTCCATATTATTTCTGCAGGAACCGTTGCCATGGATCCTCAAAAAATTGCTTCGGTGGTGCGATGGCCGACTCCCACATCAGTAAAGGGCGTCCGCGGTTTTTTGGGCCTTACCGGATACTACCGTCGTTTCATTCGCAACTATGGTCAGATCGCTCAGCCGTTGACGTCATTACTCAAGAGTCAGAAACCTCTAAATTCACATGGCCACCATCGACAGACTTGGCGTTTTGTGCATTGCGGGATGCGCTCATTGCAGCCCCCGTGTTAGCGATGCCGAATTTTGAACAACCCTTCAGCATTGAATGCGATGCATCAGGGTCGGGGATCGGAGCGGTTTTGATGCAAGACAAACATCCGGTGGCTTATTTCAGCAAAAGTTGGGGAGAAAATACAAGTTCAAAGTCCACTTACGAGCGCGAACTGATGGCTCTTGTGTTATCGATACAGCATTGGCGGCCTTACCTCTTGGGTCGTCATTTTAGGGTCCGCACCGATCACCGTAGTCTTCGCAGCCTACTTCAGCAAAAGATTACTACGCCAGCTCAACAAGATGGGTCGCCAAGCTTCTAGGATATTCATTCGAGGTCGCATATAAAGCCTGCGCCACAAACACAGCAGCTGATGCATTATCTCGCAGGCCTGCAACGGCAGAATTATCTGCCATTAGCATTCCTCGATGGCTCGATGGGGCAGAAATCCAAGGCGACATATCACGCGATTCATTCCTTGGCCCAATCATCGAACAACTGCGTCAGCAGCCTACTTGTCGTCCACCGTTTCAACTACTGGGCGGATGGCTTTACTATAAGGGACGTCTCGCCATTCCTGAATCCTCAAATTGGATTCCCCGTCTTCTCAACGAATTCCACTCCACGCTGACTAGTGGGCATTCAGGCGCGTTTCGTACATATCTCAGACTTGTTGCATCCTTGTATTGGCGTGGCATAATGAAGCATGTATCGGAATTTGTGGCATCCTGTCTGGTCTGTCAACGAGCTAAAATGAGGCGCTATCACCAGCAGGCCTGCTAGCACCGCTGCCTATACCCGATCGAATTTGGGAAGACACCGCGATGGATTTTACACAGGTTTGCCTAAATCTCGTGGTTTCGATAGCATACTTGTGGTCGTAGACAGACTCTCCAAATACGGCCACTTCATTCTACTGCGCCATCCATTTACAGCTCGAGATGTGGCTGCCCACTTTGTGGAAAATGTGGTTCGTTTACATGGCTTTCCTCGCAGTATAGTGAGCGATCGTGATTCGATCTTTTTGAGCCAATTTTGGAAGAGTTGTTTCGTCTCCAAGGGATGACGTTAAAAATGAGTTCTTCTTATCACCCACAAACAGACGGCCAGACAGAAGTCCTCAATCGCACGTTGGAAACATATTTACGTTGTTTTATTGATGCACAACCAAAGGAGTGGTCGAGATGGATACCTTGGCCGAGTATTGGTACAACACAACTTTTCAGGTTTCTGCGGGTTCAACTCCATTTCATATCGTATATGGGCGCACACCACCGACACTGATGCAATTTATGCCCGGCGAGTGCCAAGTAGTGGCTGTTGCTGCTGAATTGCAAGACCGCGACATCATTCTTCGTGAGTTGAAATTTAATCTTCAACGCCCGCAAAACTGTATGATCAAGGCAGCTAATGTGCATCGTCGAGAGGTGGAGTTCAAGAGCGCGATCCCGTCTTTCTTAAACTTCGTCCATATCGCCAGTCTTCGGTGACTCGATGTACGAATCAGAAGCCCGCTGCTCGTTTTTATGGACCGTTTTCAATAACATAACGCATTGGACCGGCGGCATACCGCTTACAACTCCCAAGTGGTTCTCGCATTCACCCAGTCTTTCATGTGTCGTAGCTCAAAAAGGTTGTGGGGGACCACCCTATCGAAGCATCCTTACCAGCTCACATGACAGATGCCGTGGCTTTTGGGCTAGTTCCAGTGGATGTAATTGATAGTCGGCTTATTCTGGAAGGTGATACTGCAGTGCGACAATATCTGTTACAATGGGCCGATTGTAATATGGATGAGGCGCATTGGTTCACGGAGGGCGAAATTCGATCCCAGTTTCCAAACTTCCGCCTTGAGGACAAGGCTATTTTTCAGGGGCGCGGTAATGTTAGACCTAGTGGCGAGCGGGTTTACGAGCGTCGAACCAGTTCGAAGGTAGCAGACCAGGGTCCAGAAATGGACGGGGCGGATGGGGCTGGGCCGACTAATCAAGGACGAGTTTTTGGCCCATTGGAAAAAGCTGTTACTTGAAGGAACCTTATCCGGAAGAAGATTTAGCTTGAAGATTGGGATATTGTTTTTAATTGCTTTTATTGTGTTTTATTATGTTTTATTTTGTCTTCATTAAGGACGTGAATCATGGGAGGTAATTAGGTAAGGGTAAGAATAAAAGGGCATGACTTGGAGGTATAGAGGGGAGGGAAAATGACTTGGGAATAAGGGAACGAGCTTGACTCGTGGGTTATAGGTGGTGCCTTTGTGTTTTCCTTCACTCTTCGCTTTAATAAATAATTCTGGGTTCATCCTTCAGTAAATCGCAATTTCCAAGCTCTTCGAACGTCGTTCTTTTATATAATTCGCTAGTCTGGGTCTTAACTCTAACATCCGCCACCTCCACTGTCCCCGCCGCCTCCACTGTCTTCTTTGTCGCCACCGGTTCCGCCTCGCCACCTCCTCCTTCCACCCTGCCGCCCTCGCCACCTCCGCCGTTTCGCCGGCTCCACCTTGCCACCTCCGCCGCCTTCGCTGGATCTGCCTCGCCACCTCCGCTGCCTTCGCCGGATTTGCCTCGCCACCTCCGCTTCCGCCTCAACCCTCCTGCCGCGCCGCCTCCGTTGTACCGCCTCCACCTAGCCTCTGCCACGCTGCGTCCGTCCCTTTACCGCGCTTCCTCCACCCGCTGCCTCTCCACCTTCGCCCGCTGCCTCGCCATAGCCACCCACCGCCGCCTCACCCCACCACAGTTCGTCGCCCACCATCCACTTGTGAGTCTCCCACGTGGAGCTCGTTTCTCCCGGCCTTTGGGTCGGAGCTCTTTTCTCCCTTTGTGGAGCTATTTCTCCCCTTGTGGGAGCCCCTTCCGATGAAGACGAGGGCCTCGATCGTTGGACAAAGAAAGTGTAGAGTATTGTGGATTCGGCTTAATAGCCTTGTTTGTGGTAGGTTCTATAGCTCTTTGGTCCAAGTTTGGGATTTTCTCGTTTTTTGTCGGCTTTTCTCACTTTTGTTGGGTGTGTTTGTGCTCCTATGTGAGCCTTTGTTCTCTACCGGAAGATGATGTCACCGGAGAGACCCTTCGCGCTATTTAGTCCATGCACTTTTGTTTATCAATACAATCTGTCGTTTCGAAAAAAGAATACTATGAACTAGTAAAGGGAAAATGAATTGATGCAGTTATTGGATATTTTGGATCCGTCGGGACTGGACGGGCTTGAACCCGCAGCTTCTGCCTTGACAGGGCAGTGCTCTGACCAATTGAACTACAAAATCCCATGGATATAAGGGTATTTTTTTGTAAGAATATAGAAAAACAATTATGTGTCGTTTATAATTGGAATAGAGAAAAAAGGTAAAAGGATAAAATGGCAAAATTGAATTATGTGATGGTAACATTTTCGTTAGGATCGACATACCAATTGACCTCTTCCTATATGTCTACCATTTTATTAACTAGTATTTAAGCACATTCCATACTTGTGCAATATATAAATATGGATATATTATTTTATATTTTAAGTAATTTTTGAATTACTTTTATTACATCTAAGAAAATTGATTTAATGATATAATTGTAATGTATTACCAATATTCAGTAAAATTGAAATTATAATTGACACACCAATTTAATTAAGAGGTGTGTTTTTACTATAAGGGTTCGGACAGTAATAAAATAGATAGATGTGAAGGATGGATATAAACTTCATTTGGTATGTATTTCTTATAGTTTAAATTTCACCCTTCTATTTTTTATTCGGCATTTTATCTTTACTTTTCTATATTTTGCTTTTTGTAAACTTGTACATACACATAATTAGAATTAAATTACATATATATTAAATATTTTAAATTATTATAGATATAATGATATATTATAGCACACGCATTATTAGATTGCGCAAAAAATAATAGTATATATAGTCATTAATTTACACACACACATATATTATATATATATCTATACTATCTATGCTATCTATAGTATTTTATTAAGCGTGAGCGTTTGCTATAAACCATTCAATTGGTCCGTCAATTGAGTCTTAAAGTAAAAATTTTAAATAAATAAAAAGAAAATCACCTACTAACTTTACTTACTATTTTTAGTTAGTTATTAACTTACTATTTTTAATTAATTCTAATTTACCTTTAATTTAATAATTAATCAATTTTCCTTTTTAATTATAATATGATATTACTCATTTGAGTGTGCAAAAATACTAGTATATACTATACTAGTCTAAATTGCACACTTACGTGTGTGTTATATAATTTATAAATGCATTTATCAGTCGTTGAATAGTACTACAAATAAAAGGGTAATATGTCAATATAAAAATGCAATGAGTTTGCTTGTAATTAAACATTATTCTTTTTAACGTATTTTAATTGACAGACTACCACTTCCTCTTGATCCTGTCCCGACCCTTAATAAAATGTACTAGTTTTCGCATGTATGTGCTTAAAAGATAATTTTATTTAATATTATTTTTAATTTTGAGATTACTAATTTTTAGTGTTTACGAAGAAACATAATTTTTAAATATAAAGGTAGAAAAATAATGTAGAAGGGTGTATGTACGATAAATCAAAAAATTGGAAGTTATATGAAAAATATTTAAATTAAATTACAAATAGAAGGAGTAAATTGTAGATAACTTGACAGACCAAATTTGACATTTTATTTAAACCAAAACCAATTACGCAACGCACACTTTATGCATGTGCTTACAATATAATTTTTAATGTTTAATAAACGAAATATAAATTTTAAATATATAAAAGAAAAAATAAAGTGTATGGTAGTACAATATAAAAAAGTTTAGGAGTGTGATGATAATTAATCAATTAAATAAATTATAAATAGAGGGGGTTAAATTATGGATAATTTGACAGAGAAAAATGACAGTTTATAGCCACCTTGACCTCCCACCCTTAATCAGGGGCGGAGTCAGGATGCTCAATCAGTGGGCTCCAGTATAATTGGACCCTAAACCCAATATTTTGAAAACATTTCACTGGGTTCTAATAGTGTAATCTTTTTCGATTATAGACCTATTATTAAAAAATCACATTATTTTATTAATAAGATTTTTTCTTCCAGTGGAGTCGGACCACATTGGACCTAATGTGGCTCCGCCACTGCCTTTAATATAATAGAATATATAAGAGTGTAGATAGTATAGCTATATATTACCCCGTGTGATCTAAATCCTAGTCATCAATGTAAAGGAGAGTGAAAATTGGTATCGTTGCAAGTCATCTAGACAATTCATACAAGGGGTGTAAACGAGCCGAGCTGCTCGCAAGCTGCTCGGTCAAAGCTTGACTCGAGCTCGGTCAAAATCGAGCTCGAGCCGAGCTCGAGCTGGCTTGTTAATAATCGAGCCGAGCTTCGAGCCTATCATATCTGGGCTCGAGGCTCGTCGAGCTCTTATCGAGCCGATATTTTTAATTTTTAATATATTAAATATTTAATATTTTATATTAGAATACGTATTTTATTTAATAATATATATCGAACTCGAGCTCGAGCCCGAATTCGAGCTCAAATACCCGGCTTATCGAGCTGAGCCGAGCTTTCATGTATTTAACCGAGCCGAGCTCGAGCCGAAAATTTTCGAGCTCGAGCCCAATAAAGCTTAATCGAGCCGAGCTCGAGCTGGGCCATGTTCGGGCTCGGCTCGGCTCGGCTCGTTTTCACCCCTAATTCATTCCAAAATGTGTTAATCATATGCATACAAAAATAAATACTCCCTCCGTCCCAATAGTTTTTGTACATTTTACTAAATCGGGCGTCCCACATCTTTTGTACATTTCCTTATTTAGCAAAAAAACTATCACAAACAATCAATATAATAATATTAAATATTCTTAAAAGACGTGCCAAAATATACACTTTTTTACCTTTTCATCACACTATTTTATTAAAATATTCAGCTTCTTAACTCCCGTGTTAACTCCCAAATGTCCATAAAGTTATGGGACAGAGGTAGTACTAAAAATTACCAACTCTTCTCCTTAAACCACGTTTCATAGAAAAAGTTAGCTATATAGAAAATGACAGAAAACAGTTGCTAAGTTATTTATGTTGGTCCCACCAACCAAACTCCCTTTAGATTGCCGAAAAGTTATAGAAAAAGCTATAAAAGACTTGGATAGAGAATAAGACAAACATAAAACATATATACGCCGCATACACATGCTCCTCAAACAAAAGCTGCCATAAACGAAATTACAGTTCTTCAAATATCTAAATAATCCAGCGCAAGCAATAAATTAAATTCAAACAACGCCTCTTTCAGAGTTAACAGATTCATATCATTCATACATAGCACAGAAAATACAAGTAAAAACTATTCACACCATCAAACACTTGGCTCGTTATATCATCACTCAACTAACTTAAGAAGGAACAGCTCCAGGAACTAAAGGTAAAGAAGAAGAAGCATCATCATCGTCCTCCCCATCAACGCTCCCTCGAGGAATCTGCTGCTCATCGCTCTCAACAACTTTTTCGTCCACAAAGCCCTTTTCGAATACGTCGTAATTTGTCGTCTCCATAGACTTAAACGGCCTTTCGCCTAGAACCCTAACCAAATCCTCTTGGTGGAGTGTTTCTGTTATCCCCGGATTTAACCCGTCCAATATTCAAGTTTAATCGAAATAGGCAGGTAGTATCCTGCGAATAAAACACCCCCCAAGACGACATCCCGCGAAAAACACCCCGAGACGGTCTAAGCCTAAAGAAGCTCTGCCCGAGAGGTAATGCCTTGCTCGGGATAAGGGCCGCCCGAGAACTTCGTAAAAGGCGCTGAGACGATGAATAACTCTTTCATAAGGTAGTTATTATATGCGAGGACTTAGTCAAAAGTATTAAAACCAACTACTCCCACTTGCATAGTGATGCAAACCCACTCACATCATGAGGTAGGCTTGGTAATTCACGTGGAAGCCATACTACAAAAAGTTTATCTCCACTTCGGTTAAGGGGAGGGATTGAACGAACGAAGGGTCTGTTTTATTATTCTTTTCTTTATCTTCTGTTAAGCTGTTAGTAGACATGCCCAACCGCCGGTTAACCGTAACCGGCGGTTGACGGTTAGTCCGTAACCTAACCGGCCGGGGGCGGTTGACGGTTAGCCGTCCCCGGTTGCCGGTTAATTAACCGCCGGTTAGTGAACCG
Organism: Craterostigma plantagineum; assembly: GCA_027422505.1. Classification (NCBI taxonomy): domain Eukaryota; kingdom Viridiplantae; phylum Streptophyta; class Magnoliopsida; order Lamiales; family Linderniaceae; genus Craterostigma; species Craterostigma plantagineum. The sequence continues at coordinate 6,219,546 of JAPQWV010000013.1, read as the reverse complement.
CCGGTTAGACGGTTAACCGGCGGTTAAAACGCCGGTTATTATTTAATTTTTTTATTTTTTTTTTATTTTTTTTTAAAATTTTTTATTTTTTATTTTGCAATTTACTATAAAGTTAAATGAATTTCCGGTGTATTTTCGTTCCTATTTTACTATTTTGATATAAAATTTTAAATATAATAAATTTTAGGAATCATGAAATATATTACGAAATTTTAATGCAATATAAAATACATAGTTTCAATAATTTCTAAATAATTAGTATTAATATTAGTAAAGTTACATAGTATTTCTAATTAATTAATATTAATATGAGTATATTAAAATAGTATAATTTTATTTTTTATTATTATTTTTTAATTAAGGTTATAACCGGCGGTTAATAACAGGCGGTTGGTGGTTGGGCAAAACCCCTAACCGCCCCGTAACCGGCCGGTGACGGTTATAACCGTAACCGGCGGTTAACTAACCGCCGGTTACGGTTAAAATTGGGCATGTCTAGCTGTTAGTAGAGTGGCTTCTCTTACTTTCGTTTTCTTGTAGTTTATTGTATATATACGCTTTGACTATCAATAGACAGTTATGCACTTTCATTTACATAAAAATCTCCCGAATTCCTCTAAAAAACACTTGGGTGCTCGATGAGCTCAGATTGAGCTAAATCACGGATTCTTCATGGTATCAGAGCAGGTGATTCTGCTTTTTATCAACGAACGCCGATCGCGCGAGTAGCAGATCGATCGATTGAAGTAATTTCTGAATTTACTGTGAGAAATTTAACAAATCATGTCTGAAGAGCAGCGAGATGCTGAAACGATCGAATCTCATTTGAGGAACCAACGAGGAACAGATCTGATCAATTATGGAGGATACGCACATCCTCTGACTCTTCTTCCCTCGGATGGATTAGGATTGAATATTATCTCGAATCAGTTGAATGAATCGAATTACCTATCTTGGAGTCATTCGATGAAGCGAGCGTTGAGTGCGAAGAATAAACTAGGCTTCATCAATGGCGATGTTGCTAAACCGAAGGATGATGAATGATGATGAGAACCTTGCGCAGTGGACTCGGGGAATGACACTGTTGTGTCATGGATTCTCAATTCGCTCTCGCCGGAGTTGGTAGATGGCTTCAGCTGAAACAGCGATGAAACTGTGGGAAGAATTGAGGATTCAATATGGAATAAGCAACGGACCTCAGCTTTATCAATTAAACCGGGAAATTTGTTCAATGATGCAAGGAAATATGAGTCTGGCACAGTACTTCAGCAAGTTAAAGAGACTGTGGGATGAACTGAGTCGCCTTGCGCCGAACGATGACTGTAGCTGCGGAGGTTGCGTGTGCAAATCTGCAAGAATCAATGGAAAAGAAGGAAGAACTAGGCTCATACAATTTCTAATGGGATTAAATGAAACCTACGATGGTGTAAGGAACCAGATATTGGCATCGGAGCCTTGGCCTGAAGTGAGGAAGGCATATGCCATGCTTATGAATGTGGAGAAACAATTGGCTGTAAGGGTGAAATTCGATAGCTATGAGCATGGTGCAATGCTGGCAGGGAGAGTTGTTAGCAGCGGCACACATAGAGGATACTATGCGGGAAATAAAGAGAACGAGTTGAGGAAAGGTAGCGCTTATAAAAGGAGTCTGAAGTGTGATCATTGCGGTGCAAACGGACATGTGAAAGAAGGGTGCTTCAAGCTGTTAGGGTACCCCGAATGGTGGAAAGGTAATAAAGATATAAAGAAGCTGCAACCTTCATATGTTGGGAAAAGGAATCAAGTGAATCTTGTTGATAGCTTCCCTAGTGCTGAAGGAGATGGCACAATAAAACAGAGACAAGATTTGCAACTCATTTGGAGTAACATGAAGGCATTACAACAAGATGTTGGCAAACTCCTTAAAGGGGAAAGTGCGCTACAGGAGGTGAACGCTGTAAATTTCGCACATCCCATGGAGTTCTCAGGTATGGCAAGTAATTATGTTCTTAGTTCACTCGAAAATTTGAGAGAGGGGCTTCTTACGCTGGACACCGGGGCAACGGGGCACATGATCTGCATTTATCCCTTCTTCGTAACCCTAGACGCATGTCATATCCCACATCCATATACCTTCCCTATGGAAGAATTTCATACGTCACAACCATAGGAGACTTAGAGCTCACAAACACCTTGACTCTAAAGGACTGTTTTTATGTCCCAGATTTCAAATTCAATCTCATTTCAGTCAACAAACTAGCCACCCAATCGAAAGTTGATTGTATATTCTCAAGTGACTTTTGTGTTCTACAGGACCAAGTGACTAAAAAGCTGTTGGCTGCTGGGAAGGTGAAGGATCGGTTGTACATGATTGATAAAGGATCTTTCTCAGAAGCCACCAAAAGCTGCCTTGCAAAAACACACGTAAAACCATTCTTTCTTTCCAAAACTTTTCTGCTTTATCTACTGTTGATGGTGTTTTGAGCTGTGTGTCGAATGAGACCTTTGATTTGTGGCATAAACGTCTAGGACACCCTTCTGATTTTGTCATTCATTGTCTGCATTTACCCTCTGTTAGCATGTCAACAAAGACACACTGTGAAATCTGTCCACTATCTAAACAACCAAGAATGAAGTTCCCATCAAGCATTAACCGAGCCTCCAAGATTTGTGAATTAATTCATGTAGATATTTGGGGGCCGTATCATCAAAGATCTATAAGTGGAGCCTATTACTTTTTGACAATAGTAGATGATTTTAGTAGGGCAGTTTGGACTTTCACCATGCATTCAAAATCACAAGTAATTGTGATACTTAAAAAAATTTTTCAAGATAGTTTCAAATCAATTTGGAGTTTCTGTCAAAACCATGAGGACTGATAATGGCGCAGAATTTTTAGGTCACAATTGTCAACAACTTCTCTCCACATTAGGCATCACCAAAGATCTTGTGTTTACACTCCACAACAAAATGGAGTAGTGGAGCGCAAACACAAGCATCTACTTCAAGTAGCTAGGGGTTTCATGTTTCAATCGCATTTGCCTAAATTTTTTTGGAGTGATTCCATTCTTACAGCTACCTATCTAATAAATAGACTTCCATCCAAACTTCTTGACATGAAATCCCCCTATGAGATTCTTTACTCAAAACCTCCAGACTTGGGTCATTTAGAGGTGTTCGGTTGCCTGTGCTATGCAACGAATACCTTGCCCCATAAGGATAAATTTGATCCTCGAGCATATCAATGTATTTTCATAGGCTATCCACAAGGACAAAAGGCATTTAAACTATACGACATACATGCTAAGAAGGTCATCATATCAAGAGACGTAGTTTTTCATGAGACAATATTTCCTTTTTCAAAACCAAGTGATGTGCATAATTCAGAGTCATTGTCTTTGCATCAGTCTAGAGATGTCATGCCTCAATCATTTGATCTCTTTGATATGCATTTCATCTCACCTGAAGCTGAACAACCACCATCCGTGCCATTGAATCATCAAGTCCTCACTGAAACCTTACCAACAGATTCACCACCAAACAAAAATACCACAGATTTTTCTATAGTATCAGGCAGCCCTCTTGACTTACTTTCTGAACCGAATCCCCTTGACATTGCCCCTGTTACAAGAAAGATCCATAGACAAAAATCAACTCCCACATGGATGAAAGACTATGTCTCTCATGTACAATCGGGACTACACACCTCACAGCCGCAGCAGAATAAATCGCATACCTCACCATATACTCCCGCTGTTTTTCTATATGTTACTAACCCAAATTTTTCTAAAGATCACGTGTCCTTCTTGGCTCGGTTGGACAGCAACAGAGCTCCGACCTCTTATCTAGAGGCTAAGAGCAGCCCGCATTGGGTGAAGGCCATGAACCTTGAGCTCAAGGCCGTTGAAGATAATGAAACGTGGGACTTGAGTGAGCTACCATCCGACAAACATGCAATTGGATGTCAATGGGTATATAAAGTGAAGTGTCATCCTGATGGATCCCTCGATCGCTTCAAAGCTCGGCTAGTGGCGAAAGGATATAATCAAGTCGAAGGGGAAGACTATTTTGTCAGCTTTTCGCCCGTCGCTCGAGTTGAGACTGTGCGTTTATTGCTGGCCTTAGCCACTAGTTTTAATTGGTCACTGCATCAGCTTTTCGCCGAATTTCGTCAAGTAATTTCGCCAAAACGCTCTCGAGGAAGGGGCCCGGACAAGACCTCGGATAAAACGAGGAAAATGATTTACGCCTTTGAGAAAGAGGCCCTGACAAGACCTGGGATGATTTGAATTAAGCCATCGATGAATGAGGCACGAAAATCTCTAAGTCCTCGATGAATGAGGCACGAAAAATCCCTAAGTCCTTGATGAATGAGGCACGAAAATCTCTAAGTTCTCGATGAATGAGGCACGAAAATCTCTAAGTCCTCGATGAATGAGGGACGAAATTCCCAATTCCCTGATGAATGAGGCACGAAAATCCCTAAGTTCTCGATGAATGAGGCACGAAAATCTCTAAGTCCTCGATGAATGACGCACGAAAAATCCCTAAGTCCTCGATGAATGAGGCACGAAAATCTCTAAGTCCTCGATGAATGACGCACGAAAAATCCCTAAGTCCTCGATGAATGAGGCACGAGAATGCCTAAGTCCTCGATGAATGAGGCACGAGAATGCCTAAGTCCTCGATGAATGAGGCACGAAATTCCCAAATCCTCGACGGATGAGGCACGAAAATTCCTATATCTTCGGAGAAGGAGGCAACCTCGATGAATTCGAGTAAAAATTCTTAAGTCCTCTAACCTCGATGAAAAACCCCGAACAAATGAGTTAAATTGCGCAAGTAATGCCCGAGGAAACATGATCCGCGGACGATAGGTTGATATCCCCAAACAGAGCGCGACAAAAATCTTTGCAAGATAAGATTCTCTTCTTCTCCAAACTCGAATATTTTACCTACTACGCCCAAAACTCACTACACTCTTTTTGGACTATTTTTGGGGGGGACAATTGTTATCCTCAGATTTAACCGGTCAAATATTCAAGTTTAATCGAAATAGGCAGGTAGTATTCCCCGCGAATAAAACACCCCCAAAGACGTCACCCCGCGAAAACACCCCGAGACTGTCTAAGCCTAAAGAAGCTCTGCCCAAGAGGTAAGGCCTTGCTCGGGATAAGGGCCGCCCAAGAACTTCGTAAAAGACGCTGAGACGATGAATAACTCTTTTGTAAGGTAGTTATTATATTCGAGGACTTAGTCAAAAGTATTAAACCAACTACTCCCACTTGCATAGTGATGCAAAACCACTCACATCATGGGGTAGGCTTGGTAATTCACGTGGAAGCCATACTATAAAAAGTTCATCTCCACTTCGGTTAAGGGGAGGGATCTCTGATCTCATTTTTCCTTATACACTCAGATTATTACCAACTATATACTTGAGAGAATAACGATGAGATGGCTCGAGAGACCTCGAGAAGAGACAACGGGCGGAGCAAGTCGACGAAGAGCGAGCCGAGCGAAGTGGGCTCGTCGAGTGGATCACGCTTCGCAAGGAGAACGTGGGGAAGACCACGTCGCCACGAGAAGTCCGCGAAAGAAGTGGGCTAGGGTGATGATCAGGTCAAGGCGAAGTGAAACGAGACTAGTATAAAAGGTAACGGCCGAGTCATTTCGCAGGTACGCCATTACGAACATTAAAACTGTCTTTTGAGCCCAGCACCTGTAATTACCCGTTTTTTACGATGAAGATGATTATCTGACTTGAGCGTCGGAGGGGCGTCGCTAGCGTATTTTCTCTGATATCTCAGGCACTCTATAGCGGCGACGAAGATAAAAGGCGTTCAACGGTGGCGTCGGGAGCAAACGGCCCGTTTTACGCGCAAACACGAAGACGTAATTTTTTGGGACGCATCAGCTTCGTTCTCTAGCAGAAGCTCTGCGGTCTCACTCCTTGTGTTCCTCGACCATCTTTACGGTTCGATCGCACACTTTCGCTACCCATTCTCTTACTTCGCCGTACGCGATGTACCACAACCATATATTTGGAAGTTCAACGTACACGATATACCACAACCAAGGAGTAAAGGTGTATCGCTTGTGGGATCTCACTGACCACAAAGTGATTATCAGTAGAGATCTATGTTATCGTCATCGTGATTGAAAGTAAATAGTCTACAATAAAGGATTATTTAAGAAATATTCTTTGACTTTGTCCACGTTTAAAAAGAGCTTCCTAACTGTTAAAAGACTCGCGTATTCTTTCTAGATCTGCGAAAAAGACTATTTTACCTTTATTTAGCGGCAATCAACAACACATTGACGGAAATTGCTTTTTCCACAGACGTTTACTGTAGAATCTGTAAAAGCACAGATACAGTAAATAAATATATCTGAAAAATCACTCATTTCACGGTTCGAATCAAATCTCTGCAAATCAATCTAAGTCCTCTTCGCTATTCTAAGGCTCCGTTTAGTTTATGGATTTTGACGTGGAAAAGAAAAGAAAAAGTGGAATGGTACGACACGTGAAGCGTAATGTACAATGATTCAATGCGTATACCATACTTTTCTTTTCTTTTTCGCACTGAATTCCGCGGACCAAACGCACCGTAACTCTCGCACAACTTTGAATCTAAGTACGTGGCAATTAAATTTTACTTACTATTTAAAACGTATACTAACCTTTCGAATTTTGGCTAGTCCAATGTTCATATACTAACCGTTATTGTGTTCCCTCCCAAATCACCATCGGCATCCCCTTTTGTGGTGTTTAGTGAGGGTTTGACATAATATATTATTCATTATTGTGCACCGATGCCAATATTTTTTAGGGGCATTTTCATTTCAGGCCCCCCATACATATCATTTAGGATTCAGGCCCTCTTGACAAAAAATTTAGTTTTAAGGACCCATTTTCTGCAGTACCACTTCATTGCTCTTGCATACCAGTATGTTGAAATTATGTACCACAAAACCATATTTCGGTACTAGTTTATGATCATCTGATACCAGTTTATTTTTTCCAGTACCACTTCATTGCTCTGATATACCAGTATGTTGAAAATTTGTAACACAAAATGATCATTCTATACCAGTTCATATATCTTTCATACCACTTTTTTACACCACACAAAATGGGTCATTTAACCTAAAAATTCTCAAATAGGGCCTGGATTCGAAATCAAACTCTTACTAAGCCTGATTTCAAATTGACCCTATTTTTTATGCTACAAATAGTAAATACAACGTTAAAAGTACAAACCAAGTAAAAGGAAGAAAACAAAATTACAACACAGTGTCATATTCATTCATCATAACCCTTATAATAAATGAAAGCCCAAAAGCATAGATAATCAGACGATAGCTCGATCTTCCGAATGATCCCCTCCGTTGATTCGACCCAATTTCTCAACTATCATTATTTTGGCCCTTTTTATTTTTCCGACCAGCCCATTAGAAGCAAAAGCCCAAACTAATATTATTGCTGGCAAAAATATTCAAATTCAATGGGAAAGTGCTTTGTAACTAACATTGAGGCCAAGGAAATGGTTGCAAGAATCACCAAAGGTAGAACAAAGTGGTTGAGTAGGCGATTATATTTGTGAGCTTGAGCACTACTACTACTACTTAATTTGTATTCTATGAAGCCATAAAGAGCTATGCTTATCAAATAACAGCACAAAGGTGCGATCTTTTCCCCGAATAAAATATGAGGTGATTGCTGATATTTTAATATTAGTAGAGCAAGGAGAGGTTGGTGTGATGACGTGAGGAAAATAGAATGGCTCCGTTCCCATTTCTTTCTCCCTGCAAGGAAAAAGGTTATGAAAAGAAATAATAATTATTACAAAAAGAATCAATCACATCGACTCAGGTATAAAAATTGGGTTAATTCCTTATCAGTACCTTTTGAGTTTTCAAATTCCTATTAAATACCCCTCGAATTATTTCTTCCTTATAAGTACCCATTTGAAAATTTCTTCCTGTTCAGTACCTAAAAAGGTCTTTTCAGGGTTAAAAAGTCGAAAATACCCCTGTCTCACACTTCAAATTGGACATTTATATCAACTTATTTCGAAATTATACCAGAAATTATAAAAATTATACCATCTGTTTGGTTATCGTACTTGTAAATAACGTTATTATAATTTTATACAGCAAAAATTGGACATTTATACCAACTGATTTTGAAATTATACCAGAAATTGTACAAATTATACCATCTGTTTTGGTTATCGTACAAGTAATTAACGCTTTATAATTTTATACAGCGAATTGGACATTTATACTAATTGATTTTGAAATTATACCAGAAATTGTAGAAATTATACCATCTGTTTGCGTTATTATACCAGTTATTTTAATTTTATACAGTGAAATTGGACGTTATACCAACTGATTTTGAAATTATACCACAAATTGTAGAAATTATACCATCTATTTCCGTTATTATACCAGTTATTTTAATTTTACAGTGAAATTGGACGTCATACCAACTGATTTTGAAATTATACCAGAAATTGTTGAAATTATACCATCACTTTTCTTTATTATACAAGTTATTTTAATTTTATACAGTGAAATTGGACGTTATACCAACTGATTTTGAAATTATACCACAAATTGTAGAAATTATACCATCTATTTTCCGTTATTATACTAGTTATTTTAATTTTATACAGTGAAATTGGTGTTATACCAACTGATTTTACTATTGTACCAGAAGTTGTAGAAATTATACCAACTGTTGTCGTAATTATACCAACAGAATTGTACACTATATCAATTGGTATAATAATGATAACACTTGGTATAATTAGAATAACAGTTGGTATAATAATCAAAACAGTTGGTATGATGTCTAGTTTAATTTCAGAAAAGGGAATTTTCGTTCTTACTGTTTGGGGTATTAAACACACAACTTTTTGCAGATGGGTACTGATAAGGAAGAAATTTTGTCAGGGATACTTATAAGGAAGTTTAGTTTCTGACAGGGCCTGATAAGGAATTTACCCATAAAAATTCTGTAAGGAAAAGGCCATCATCATCTTTCACATCCGATAACATACTGAAAAGTGTAAGGGGTTTTTTTGCATCACTCGGCCCTTTGATATATGTAAACAAACACAATCTCTTTTAATTAGCAGACCACACATCAAAGGAGTTCGGGCCGGGCCAGAACTCTAAAAACGACCCGAGAAAATGAATAGTGTAACATATGCTGCATCTTATAAAAACGTGTCCTAATGATAAAAAAAAACAGAGCTAAAAAAATACAGTTTATGAATGTGATTATGTTTACTAGAAGAAGATGATGCCAAATAAATGAATATGTACGTTAGCTGCTTACTATTTAAGGACAGGGAAATTCATCGCCTCTCCTCACCTCACTACAAATCTTATTCTTCTTTTTTGTAGTCGTGTCCTTTGACGGCAATAATTAGTTGAAGGTTGTTCTTGATCGAGGGTGTCGATGATGATGAAGGGCTCCTCCGTGATTTCGCCAGCTGGCGATACAGGACAGCATCTGTGTGATTGTTCGGTATTATTTTCATGGAGCTTGTTTTCTGTTTTTGCAAGGAGAAAAAATTGTGTTTTGCACCGTGTTTGTTATGTATGTAAGTGTGTTTATAGTAATTGAATAAAACTATAGAGTCATGTCTTGGGAGATAAACAAAATACAGTTTTTAGAATGCATAATACGGTGTCAACATCACAGTAAATGAGGACAAAACAATCAGAAATGAGGACAAAAATTTAGGGCTTAGAATGCTAAGATGGTGTCAACATCAATGAGAACAAAAATTAGGGTTGTGTTAAAGAAATTGTTGACTTGTGTCTCCAATTCCAATATAATATTTGAAATTTCCAAGTTTTATCTCCCGTTGAAAATGACATTATTGGAAAGGGACAAGAATCAAGAACAACCTTCAAACTAACTATTATCGTCGAAGGACACGACTACGAAAAAGAAGAGTAAGATTTATAGTGAGGTGAGGAGAGGCGATGAATTTCCTTGTTCCTTATGTTAAGTGTGGGTGATCTAAAACTCGGAAAATCAAAGACGGGTCGATCGAAACGAGCTCGGAATGCAAAAGATCGAAGGGATGGCGAACCATCAGGGTCCCGCGGCCTCGTGAAACAAGGCCCACGGTCGTGGAGCAGCTGGCAGAAGCTGCAAGAGCTCAGCTCGTCACTCCCACGGCCGTGGAGAGTATGACTTGAGGCCGTGGGGATTTTCTGGAGGACACCACGGCCGTGGAGCACATGTCTGTGGCCGTAGAGGTGCTGCCAGAAATTAGCTGAGGCAGCCCGTAACTCCCACGGCCGTGGAGGATTATGATTGAGGCCATGGGTGTTTTCTGAAGCAGTTTTCTATTCTAGTGAGATTTATCCGTCCGATGACGAGGATTGAAGCTTCAAGGGTCAAGATTGAAGCGTGGAGGATCAACTCCCAACCCATCTAGTGGAGAATAACGGCCAAACTGCTCCAAGCGGTTTCTACAGAACTTGGGGAAGTTACCAAACACACGACAAAACGCTGGTTTTTGTGGCCAAGTGTGTAGGTTGAACGACCAATAACTTGCGAACGAGAGAGTTTGAGAGCTTGATATAAACACGAAAGTTAGAGAGGAAGATCTAATCTTGTAATCTCAAAAGGTGGAATCAATGAAATTTCTCTGTTCGGGTCGTGGACGTAGGCTAAAGTTGTAGCCGAACCACGTTAAGTTTTGTGTTCAGATTTTACAGTTTTGCTGATTTTTCATTTTGATCAAGCTTGATATCTAATCCCTCGATATTGAGAATCACATACACGAACTACGTCCAAATACGAATCTAGGTTGGCCTTATTCTCCACAAGTGGTGCGGTGAGCGTGGATCGACGCGCGATCGAAGAATTGGCCGCTGCTAGATTTAACATGGAGAAGTTCAACGGCGACAATGATTTCGGCTTGTGGAAGATTAAAATGAAGGCTTTGCTCGTCCAGCAAGGGCTCGAAGAGGCTATCAAAGAGGAGAATGACATGACACCCACTGAGATGGCACCGGAAATCAAGAAGGTAATGAGGGAGAAGGCACATAGCGCAATCGTCTTAAGCCTCGGTGACAAGGTGCTTAGAACGGTCTCGAAGGAGTCTACGCCCAATGGTCTATGGAAGAAGCTCGACGAGCTTTACACGGTGAAGACTTTGGCTAAGAGACTTTATCTCAAGCAAGCCCTATATTCGTTTCGAATGCAAGAGGGCCGGCATAGAAGATCAAGTGGACATATTCAACAAGATGATCCTTGATCTGGAAAATGCCGACGTGGTGATCGAGGAGGAAGACAAGGCGTTGCTGTTGCTGTGCTCACTACCTAAGGAATTCTCGACGTTCAAGGAGACGCTGCTCTATGGGAGGGATGTGCTCAAACTTGCGGACATACTGACGGCGTTGAGTTCAAGGCAACTCAATAGAAAAGGGAATCTGAAAATGCACACGATTCGAGCGAGCTCCTAACCGTGAAGTTTAGGTCGAACGGTGAAAAGAAAAAAGAAGTCCAAGTAAAGGAATCCTATCAAGTGCTACGAGTGCCACGAAGAAGGACATGTGAAAAGGGAATGCCCTAAACGAACGCAAAAATCTGAGAATCAAGATCGAGTAAATAACGTGACTGCGGATAAAGAAGGTTTACGAGTCGGCCGAGATCCTTTCTGTGGCTAAAAAGGATGCACGTAACGAATGGATTCTCGACTCGGGCTGTACCTTTCACATAACGTGTAACAGGTCTTGGATCAAGGACTTCAAAGAAGTGAAGGACGAAACGGTTCATTTAGGCGATGAGAAGGAATGTAGAGTTCGTGGGATAGGCTCGGTGATCTTGAGGCTGCATTCGGGCAAAGAGAAGGTGCTCGAAGAAGTGAGATTCGTTCCCGAGATGAGAAGAAACCTAATCTCGGTCGGGACATTGGACGACCTTGGATATTCAACCAAAACCGACGATGGAAAAATCAAAATCCTAAGGGTGCGTTTGGTCTACGGAAATCGACGCGGAAAAGAAAAGAAAAGTGTGATGGTACGCGTCGAATCATTGTACATTACGGTTCACGTGTCGTACAATCTCGTTTTTTCTTTTCTTTTTCACGTCGAAATCCACGAATTAAACGGAGCCTAAAGGGCTCGAAAGCTGTGTTCAAAGGTTTCAAACGTAACGGTATTTACGTGCTAAACGGCTACGGAATCTCGCGAGGGACAGATGCGTAAAGAAAAACCAAGCGAGGTTGGAGAAGCTTTGTCTCGAGGTGGAGCAGTCGTGCAAAGAACCTAAAAATTCAGAAATTCAAGACGTGACTCTTGAAGATGAAATCTCTACAACAAGCGTGTTCGATGAGGTAACGTCGTCTAATGAGACTTGCAAAGATGTTATTAAATCAAAAAATAACAGGTTGGTCAGCTACAAATGGCTCGGCAAGGGGCACCATTAAGCTGGGAACAAGGCGGACTCGAAATCGACGAAGGAAGCCAAAATTGAGAAAGCGAAAGGTATGAGCTCAAGATCAACTTCGACCAAGCGTTTTCTGGGATGGTTGAAGTTGGGTCTGAGCTCGAACACCCTTTGAGCTAAAGGGGTGGAGGAATCACATGTTCGAATGAAGATCAACGGATTCAAGATGAAGTGCATTTCAGAAATTGGATCGAATGTCTGCAAATTCGAATGGTGATCGAAGAAGGAACTTGGAAACAAGTTGGTTGCTTGGGAGCTGTTTTTGAAGAGTTTTTGTATCAATGTGGAGATTGTTGAGTGTGTGTGATCTAAAACTCGGAAAATCAAAGACGGGTCGATCGAAACGAGCTCGTAATGCAAAAGATCGAAGGTATGGCGAACCATCAGGGTCCAACGGCCTCGTGAAGCAAGGCCCACTAGGCATGGCAATGGGGCGGGTTTTGCCCGGTTACTTTTCCCCGGACCCGGGACCCGCCCCGCCCCAGGTCAGACCCGAGCGGGGCGGGTCCAACCCGCCATACCCAGTTATACTGATTTTTTATTTTTTTTTCTTTTCTTTTTATATTTTTTAAAAGATAAAATGGATAAATGTAGTGTTTGAGACTCGAACCCGCGACCTTACCTTTATAATACCAAGCCTCTACCATAACACCAACAGATTTTCTATTCATAATATTAGCAATAATTCTATATAATACATAATTACGAATTGAATTATAATATATATATTTCCGGGGCGGGTTTCGGGCCGGGTCTCGGGGCGGGGTTTGCCAGACCCGGGACCCGCCCCGGACCCGGCCGGGTTTCTTCTTTTGGGACCCGGGACCCGCCCCGAGACCCGGAATATCGGGTAAAACCCTGTTATTTCGGGGCGGGTCCAAGGCGGGTCTGGGTCCGGACCCGCCCCATTGCCATCTCTAAGGCCCACGGCCGTGGAGCAACTGGCAGAAGCTGTAAGAGCTCAGCTCGTCACTCCCACGGCCGTGGAGAGTATGACTTGAGGACGTGGGAATTTTCTGGAGGACACCACGGCCGTGGAGCACATGGCTGTGGCCGTAGTGGTGCTGCCAGAAATTAGGTGAGGCTGTTGAAGAATGCAAGAGCAACTGAGCAAAGGAGTGAAGAAGAAGGGCAGAATGTCGCTCAGGACTTCACTGAAAAGCAGAGAAGCCTTGCGAGGGAAAATGCCATTGCATTCAAAGAGAAAAACGCGTTGATAGAAGAAAGAAGTAAATGGCGTTTTCAAGGGAACGACTAACTAACTAAGTCGCTGATGCTGAAGACGATTCCTCTTATTTGACGAATGCGCGCCAATTTTAAACATATATATATGATGTTGTAGATCGTCTTCACTAATTATCTTTATCCATTCAACTCAGTAAATAAAAGATCTCCATTTCCCCGTGGACGTAAGATTCAAATACTGAATCTTAACCACGTAAATTCGATCTGTTCAAGCAATTCACATCACACGGATTTCTTATGGTATCAGAGAAACGATTTTAGAGCTGCGATCTTCAAGGTCTTAATCGTTCACGTTCAATTACAGAGCCTCAATTTGTTCTAATTCACAATGGCAGATTCAAGCAGCACATCAGCGATCGCAAACTCAGGTTCCACAGTCTTGATTAACGACCCTTATTTCTTGAGTAATAACGATAACTCAGGTCAGATTCTTGTACACGAACCTCTAATTGGTGACAATTATGCGACTTGGAGTAGAGCAATGTTAATTGCTCTCATAGGACGAAATAAGGAAGGGTTTATCAATGGAGATTTGGTAATGCCTGCTGAAGATCCACAGCAGCCAGTGGCCTCCAAGAATCAGTTGAGTGCCTGGAAAAGAAACAACAACGTTGTCATTCTTGGATTATCAATTCGGTATCGAAGGAAATTTCTGCAAGCATCTTGTATGGAACGTCAGCTAGAGAGGTTTGGCTTGATCTTGAGGGAAGATTCGGGCAGACAAATAAACCACGGATCTTCCAGCTCAAGCGCGAACTGATCAACCTGGCGCAAGGTGCTGACAGTGTATCCGTGTACTTCACCAAGCTGAAAACCCTCTGGGATGAGTTAGCCAATTACAGACCAAACTGCAGCTGCACTTGTGGGGGCATTAAGGCAATGAAAGCTTACTTAGATGAGGAATATGTATTGGCATTCCTCATGGGTCTAAATGACTCATTCTCCCAGATTAGGGGCCAAGTTTTGCTCATGGACCCGTTACCATCCGTCAACAAGGCTTTCTCCTTGATGGTTCAAGAACAGAAGCAGAGATCTATGCACTCAGTTATGACACAGAAGGAAAATGAGCAGAGTAATACTATGGCAATGATGGCTGCAAGGTATGATAATGAGACAGCCAAGAAGGGGAACTTCAGCCAAAGAAAGGAAGCTAGCAAAGCTCTGTGTACTCACTGCAATAAGAAAGGGCACACCGTGGAAACCTGCTACCAGATTCATGGATTTCCTCTGGGGGTCAGACAAAATCAGAGGCTTAAGGGTCCAAGGGTAAACCAGTTCTTGACTGACCAACCAGTCAAGATGCCTCAGCAGAACCAGATTAGCAATTCCAGTAAGGATGGACTTGTGCAACTTCAGATGACACCACTTCAGTTGCAAAGTTTGAGGACCTTGCTGAATCAATCCATGGTCATGCCAGCATCTGAGAGTGGGGACAACCCACAACAGAGTGAGAGGGGTGAAGGTACATGTCTCTCATTTAATGTACCTAGAATTACAGATATGCAAAGTTGGTTGCTCGACACAGTGCCACTAGGCATGTGTGTGGTAATAGGAGTCTCTTAACAGGAATTCATGAAGTAACTGAGTCCAATATAGTACTTCCAGACAATACAGTTATTAAGGTAAACAAAGTAGGCTCATGCATCATAAATGACCACATAATCTTGACAGATGTGTTGTATGTACCACAATTTCACTTCAATTTGATCTCAGTAAGCTACCTAACCAACCTGTTAAAATGCAGTTTCTTCTTTAAAGCTGATAGCTTTGTGATACAGGACCATTCCCATCGAATGATTGGCAAGGGTAAAAGCAGGGCAGGTCTCTATGTGCTAGAAGCTGATACCAGCAGCCCTGTCTCCTCAGAAAATAATGATTCTGCTTTCCTTAATGCATTGTCTTTAGATGTTTGGCATAATAGACTAGGACACCCATCAAACAAAGTCCTAGAACTGCTTAGACCTTACTTCGAGCATAATAAGAACTCAACAAACTCATACTGTAAAATTTGCCCGGTGGCAAAACAGAAAAGACTAACGTTTCCCAATGATAGGCAATCTGCTTGTGCTCCCTTCGACTTAATCCACTGTGATGTATGGGGTCCTTTCCACCAACCATCCCACTTAGGACATCAGTATTTTGTCACTATAGTAGATGACTATTCCAGTTTTACTTGGGTGTTTATGATAAAATTCAAGTCTGAAGTTGCATCAGTCTTAAGGTATTATCTAGCAATGGTAGAAACACATTTCAGAGGTGAAGGTAATGAGGACTGATAATGTGAAAGAATTTAACTTAGCTGAGATATTTAGGGAGAAGGGAATAATCCATCATCTATCTTGTGTACACACCCCTCAACAAAACTCGTTGAGCGGAAACACCAACACTTATTGAATGTGGCACGATCTCTTTTATTCCAGTCTGGACTACCCCTTAAGTTTTGGTCAGAGGGTGTGTTAACAACTACCTTCCTCATCAATAGAGTGCCTTCTGTGAGACTAGGCAATAAGAGCCCACATGAACTTTTGTATCAAAGACCAATAAACTATAACATGTTGCGAGTTTTTAGTTGCTTGTGTTTTTGCTCCACTTATGCAGCAGGTAGAAGAAAATTTGACCCCCGGGCAAGGGAGTGTGCTTTTATTGGCTATCCCACTGGAACAAAGGGGTACAAAGTGCTAGATCTTAGTACAATGGAGTTGTCTCTAGGGATGTTAGATTCAAGGAAGATGAATTTCCTTTCAAGAATCAGCAACCATCTCAGCCACCAGCAGATCCATTCCCTGCTCATGTGCTGCCAAGGCCACACCTGATGGATTCAGTTGCTGGAGATGGAGAGCATGAACCACCAGATCATGGAGACACTGCACCACCAGGAAATAGTGATGATTTCTCTATCCCTCAGCATGAGATTCAGGGGCCAGATATGGAAGAACAACAGCAGGGAGCACTGCAACAGGGGCCAGACAGTGAGGCTGCACTCCAACAAGGGCCAGACAGTGTTGTAGAAGGACAGCAACAGACAAGGAAGTCTGTAAGGGAATCAAGAAGGCCATCCTATCTCAAGCAATATTACTGTAATGAGCTAACAGATAGAAAAGTCTTGTACCCCATCTCTCGAGTCATGTCCTACCAGAATTTCTCAAAGGAACATCAGTCATACATGAACAGCATATCTATGATCCAGGAACCTAAAAATTATGCCCAGGCTGCCAGAAGCAGAGAATGGCTGGAAGGAACGAGGGAAGAATTCAGGGCATTGGGACAGAACCAGACCTGGTCACTAACCAAACTCCCACAAGGAAAGAAAGCAATTGGAAGCCGGTGGGTGTACAAACTCAAGCTGGATGCAGATGGACAGATAGCTAAATACAAAGCTCGACTAGTTGCTAAAGGTTACGACCAAAGAGAGGGTGTAGATTTCATAGATACTTTGGCACCCGTGGCAAAACCTAGCACAATAAAGATAATTCTCTGCTTGGCAGCTAAACTAGGATGGAATCTCATGCAGCTGGATATCAGCAATGCTTTTTTGAATGGAGATTTAACAGAAGAGGTCTATATGGAACTGCCGCAGGGATTCTATGAGAACTGTGAGAGAGCAGGGCCTGATAGAACAGTTTGCAAGCTCCAGAAATCAATATATGGATTGAAACAATCATCAAGGCAATGGAACAAGAGGTTCACCGAGGTAGTTAAGGACTTTGGCTTCACAAACCACGTAAATTCGATCTGTTCAAGCAATTCACATCACACGGATTTCTTAGAGGCAGCCCGTAACTCCCACGGCCGTGGAGGATTATGACTGAGGCCATGGGTGTCTTCTTAAGCAGTTTTCTATTTTAGTTAGATGTTTATCCGTTCGATGACGAGGATTGAAGCTTCAAGGGTCAAGATTGAAGCTTGGAGGATCAACTCCCAACCCATCTAGTGGAGAATAACGGCCAAACTGCTCCCAAGCGGTTTCTACAGAACTTGGGGAAGTTACCAAACACACTACAAAACGCTGGTTTTTGTGGCCAAATGTGTAGGTTGAACGACCAATAACTTGCGAACGAGAGAGTTTGAGAGCTTGATGTAAACATGAAAGTTAGAGAGGAAGATCTAATCTTGTAATCTCAAAGGTGGAATCAATGAAATTTCTCTATTTGGGTCGTGGACGTAGGCTAAAGTTGTAGCCGAACCACGTTAAGTTTTGTGTTGAGATTTTACATTTTGCTGATTTTTCATTTTGATCAAGCTTGATATCGAATCCCTCGATATTGAGAATCACATACACGAACTACGTCCTAATTCTCAACACCTTAAATAGTAAGCAGCTAACGTACATATTTCATTCATTTGCCACCATCTTCTTCTAGTAAAAAAATCACATTCATAAACTGGTTTTTTTTTAAAGAAAAAACAGTGCGTTCGCCGGGAGTAAGTAGTTAGCTTAAACTCCTAAAAATCAAACTCCAGACAATCAAATCAAATCAAAATACAAACCTCTTAGATAATCAGATCAATAGTGACGTGGGTGTGGCTTGCGACAGGTCATACAAACTACTAACTTTCAGGTCATTATCATATATATTATAAATGTAAATGGGATTATAAGTAGTAACATTTGATCGTAATTTACAACCTAGAGACTTATATCGTCATCATACATCATGTCTTTGATTGGTTTAATATAAAATAAGTGGTGAGCATGGATATTTAAGTCTAACATTGAAATACAAGTCAATGAAACATCTTAAATCAAAAGAAGAAACAAAATAAATCAATCGACAACACATATTTTAACCAAATATGATTAGGTGAAGCAATTCGCTTTATCCTTCATTGTTAATTCTATTTATAAAGATAACCTATAGGTTATCTTTATAAATAGAATTAACAGTGAAGGATAAAGTAAGGGATCTTTATAAATAGAATTAACAATGGAAGGATAAAGTGAATTGCTTCACCTAATCATATTGGTTAAAATGTGTTGTCAATCGAGTTATTTCGTTTCTTCTTTCGTTTTCATTGACTTGTATTCAATGTTAAGACTCTGTAGTGGACGGTGGTACCACCCAAACCTCTTGTTCGAAGATCATGATAATATATGATATTCAATTAATTGTCTGTGATCGTCTTTGCAATCCCCAAGCTTTCAAATTTAGTACTTTTTTCAATTTTATATTTGAATCAACTTATTGCCAATGTATTATTGGAAATTTCATACGGTCCATGTGTTGCCTTTGTTTTATGTCTGAAGAACCTTTGAATTAATTTTATGTTCAATAATTAAACATGATGAAATGATGATTTCAATTAAAGGGTGACACTGACCAGGATAATATCTCAAGGATTAATATAGAAATTCAAATTTCAAACTCTAAATAAAATCAATTTTATGGATTGCATTTAGGGAAAATATGAATTAAGTATCGCTAATGTAACCGAAATGAGTTAAAGGAGGATGTCAACCCCGTTATGCTTTACTAACTGTATTTGTTTTTTTTTTTTTGATAGAAGATGATTTATATTTCAATCTTGACGAAGGTCCAGATACAATAAATCAGCTATCGCCTGACAAGGTGGGGATCGACCCACGCTATTGACTCCTAGATTTTTAGCTAGAAAATGAGCAACAGAATTACCATTACGTCTAACTAAAGAAAAAGAGACCGAATCGAAATCAACAACGAGAGACAGACAGTCGTTCAGAATGGAGCCGATCGATGTAGAGTCCACGCGTCGATGTTGCAAATAAGAGATGACCTCGGAACAATCACCCTCAACATCAATCTACGCCAGTTCCACAGTCGAGCCATTAAAAGAGCCCATCTAGCGCCAAGAGCTTCAATAACTACAGAATCAAACTCCCCCGAAAAAAACTTCGACCACCAGCCGACACATGCACCATCACTGTTACGAGCAATCACGCCTATAGATGCTCCATTACGCTCCTGATGAATCGCTCCGTCGAAGTTAAGTTTTATTATGCCAATGCTTGGGAGACGCCATGTGGGGGATTGCAGAACCTTATCGACCGATATAGCAATAGTTGTAATTGGCAGATGTTGAGCTCCATCCATTGCCTTCGACATCACCTTACTTGGAGAAAACACCTCAGATTCCATGACCCATTTATTGCGAAAATGCCAAATAGCCCAACATACCGAAAGAAGGAGTTCGAAATTCGGAGGGCTCAGAAGGTTATGTAAATCCCGCAACCATATCGTCACAGATGAAGACCAGCGGCGCACAATCTTGAGTGGCAAGCCAGATGCCTTCCAGACCAATTTGGACTTGGGACAATCCATGAACACATGTCGTTCATCTTCTCGAGGGTCGCCACAACGTTTACATATGGCTTGAGAAAAGCAGTGGCGATCGACAAGGTTAGCAGCTGTAGGCAGAGCTTTCATACAGAGCCGCCAGATGAAGACCTTGACCTTCGGGAGAACCTTGGCATTCCACAAGAAGCCCCACTCATTACGCCTTGAGCTTGAGGACGCTTGATCTCGAGGTACCAGTTGTCGGGCCACGTGATATGCGGACTTAACCTTGAATGCACCGTGCTTCGTATAGTGCCAAACGACTTTATCGGGACCATTCATCACACTTAAAGGGCAGCCCAGAATCACGTTCACATCAATGGGTAAAAACACGGACTGAACTAATGATACTGACCACTCCCCCGTCCGCGAATATAGGAGATCAGCCACAGTCATATCCTCGAACGGCCTACGAACCGGGGTGATGACACGAAAAGATCTCGGTCGTGGAAGCCAGGGGTCCGTCCATACATTAATACTCTGTCCGTTTCCAACTTGCCAACGAAAGCCCGCCTGGACAATCGGTCTTGCAGCAATGATGGCCCGCCATGTGCTCGAAGGTCTCGAACCGATAGCTGTATTGTAGATGGATCACCATGAAAACCCGTAAGGCGCCAGCATCCATTAGAGTCACCATCGTTGATCGATATATCAATATGATAGGTCGAGTAAGAGCGCAACGAGACGTGCATCTCCTTATTCCACAACATAATCAGCCCCCCTTTTCTGCCGTCCACCTCAACACATAAACCATGCATATTAAACTTTCTTTTAATAAACTCAAAACGAATTTTACCACATTTGGTTTCGATAAGGAAAAGCACGTTCGGGTGGTAAGAACGAACGAGATTTCCTAACTCGTGAACCGTAGAGGCTCCTCCCAAGCCCCTACAGTTCCAACTGAGGAGACTCATTGCTCCCGGCGGGGCTGACCCGCAGCCTCCACCGATGATTCAGTAGTATCCATGTAATCTGAAGCAGAAAGCATGAGCCGTTTCGCTGCTATACTAACTTCACCATATTCGAGTTTCCTCTTTTTGTGTAACAAGTCTCGCATCTCAACAACACCCGAGTCAGCACGAGCATGGGCCCTAGCTTTCAAACTCACCCGTTTAGTCCTTTCGTTCGTAATCTCAGATGGTTCCTCTTTGATGGGGAGTAGTAACTGTAGCTCCTTTTCAGCGGGAATGGCTCGATCATCAGTGGTGATATCAATCGTAGAGGACCCCGAGACATATTTCTGGAGAAGCGTTTGTACAACAGCAGGAGGTTTATAACCAGTGATAATGGCAGATGGGTTTGTGGATAGTGGCTTGTGGACAGGGGCTGGGGGATCATCGGTAATATTGATAGTGTCGCTTGGGATTCTAGGTATACTATTGGATGAAGGGAGCTCATTTGGATTCAGGTTAGATTTTGGTTTTGGCAGAGAGGCTACAGATTTCAGAGAAGGAAACGCTGGTGGTATGTTAGGGTTTGGGTGAGGAGCCGATGTAGTATCAACCGGTAGGGAATAGTTGTTTTGCTCATTTGAGTGTATAGGGCCGGATTTGGGTATACTCAAATTCTGTTGGGCCTTAGGAATGACGGTTACGGTTTTGGGTGAGGAAGTGGTTTGGGTTTCGGGGGTGGGGATAATTAGGGAAGGTTTTTTGGAAAGTTTAGAGGATTGGTTAGAAATATTTAGAGTTCCCGTATTAAAGCTATAATGGGTGGGAGATTTAATTGGATCTTTAGGGATATTAAATGTACCTTTTGGATAGGGAGGACTAATAAGGGAAGGGCATGACTTTGGGGACTCCCTCACACGTGATTAAGGATGATTGGGCCTGCTTTAAAGCTAGAATCCCTGAAATTGGGTAATCATTGTCCATTGACGTCGCATCTTTCCCAAGAACATCGTCTGGTGGAGGAGTAGGATTCCGGCCATCGGCATGCGTACTCCGGCGGTGCTGTAATGCAGATCCTTTGATTCTTTCCGTTGATGCTGCATACTTTGTAGCTCTAAGAGAAGGGCTATACGGATACCTCTGGCCCGGGTCCTTGTAGTCATCCTCAAACTGAATTTCGCAAGCATTCATGGTATGGTCTAATAAACCACACAAATAACAGAAATTCGGTAGACGTTCGTAGGTAAAGGCTATCACCATCTCATCTCGACCTTCAACAATAAGCTTCATGAATCGCCTTAGTGGTTTCGTGATGTCGATGCGACAACGAACACGAATGTAAGGAAGTGACGTTGATTTCTGGCTGTTGTCATACTCAATATACTCACCCAAATTAGATCCAATGTGCGATATCATCTTCTCCGTGGTAGCCCAGTACGGAAGGTTGTGGATCTGAACAAAGAACTCACATTTATCCATGTCTACGCTGTTTGGGTCAGACCCTCCCTCAAGTCCATTAAGAACTATAAGCTGTTTTTCAAATGCCCACGGAGAAGATTGTAGGACCCGAAGCCTATCCACTCTATGGTTAAACAGAAGGAGAAACCGATGATCATCAAGTTTCTTCATCTCAAAACCTTTGACAGTATTAAAAGCCGACGTAAGGGTCTTCCTCATGGCTTCGAAGTTGAATGTCTTCCGTGACAAGATACGTCCAACAACCGCAAAAAAGCCGTGCTGCCTACCCAAGAAAGGGTCTATATCAGAAATATGTATGCCTTTCAGTTCCTCCTCAGTTGAGTCAACACCATTCGGATCCATTGACTAGAGAGCTATTTCAGAAGAGTAACCTAGCGTGACAGATCTTCAGTAATTTTGGTGTCCTCTGCAATACAACAAAAGAGAAAGAAACAGACAACTCGTCTAGGTACTGGATAGGTCGAGCGGAAAAAGAAATAGAAAAAAGACTTATTAGTTGATAATTAAGAAACGAATGACACCCGGCTAGAAAGGAGCAGAGATAGACAAGGCGAGATTGCTGGTGAGTTTGCTAGCGACATGGTTTCTTGGATAATCCGGATTGAAGCACGTATGAAGAGGGGGACCCTCATGATGGGGATAGAACACTCATACAGAGAGAAAAGGACCACTCATGATGGTTGGAATGTGTTTAAAGTTTACTAACTGTATTTGTTAAAACACCAAATTTTAACAGTTTGAAGACATATTCCATTTCCGCTTGTTATTTCTCTGCGGATGGTAAGTTGTTAATATTGTTATCAGGAACTTACTGTGTGCGCCTTTTTGTTTGGTCCCATGTAGGATGTGAAATTTTGGTTTTTTTAGCTTAATAAACTCCACGTATTTATTCAATATGAATAATGTTCGTAGTCGATTTTCTTAGAGTAGTGTTGGCTGTTAACTGTTCTACCTTTAACGATGTGCATTATCTTCTACAAATACATGAGTAAAAGTTATGAACGCAACATATCACTTAACCATACAAGGTAATGAAAGAAGTAAATACATGCTACCGTGGATTGAAAACTCAATCTCATCGAGTTTTGAAAAGAATTCTCTCTTCATTTGATGAGAAGATTCTGGTCGTTGTTCGATTCCCGTAAGTTCTTATGGTCGTGAATGAGATTGTGAACAAGATATAGATTTCATATATTCTTGGGCCTCAGAACTATCGATTGCCTCAGAAATATCAACCATAAACTCTTTGATTGTAGATGAAAAACATTATATGTATAAGTCGAATAGTTTGTTAGTTGAAATCTTGCTTGTCTTTTGATTTGCTCAATCTCAATTGTAAATTATAGGGATGTATATAATTTTTTTTTCAAATGTATGACCTAACTGGCTTAGAATATTAGATATATAATCGATTAAAGAAACATGTTTAATATAAACACATGGGCATTTATTTCCGAACCTAGGCGCGGCTATCATCATCTAGTATATCTTACAAATTCAATAAGTGTTGGGAAATCGACCAACCTAGATTCTCAACTTGATGATCTTTCTTGGGTTTATGGTTTGAAGAAAGAAGATTCATTTTTGACGACGAACAAATAACAAAACCAGCGGTTAAACGAAAAAAAGTAGAGAAGGATTTACGTAGTTCGTCTCGATAGTTCGAGCCTACGTCCAGGGCTAAATCTTGACCTTTTATCAAACTACGAATTGGGAATACAAGCCTTCAACTTTCTCTCCAACTCACAAGTTTTCACTCGACTCTAATTGTTAGGATCGGTTGACACTTTTAGAGGGGGTGATTAAACGTGTGACTCTTTTTCGGTTTATTTAACTGTTTCGTGGAGTGACTTGTATTCAATCAGTGACCGGTCAATATTAGTGCGGAAGATGATACTGAACGATTGTAATCGATGTGAAGTGAAGTACGTGTGTGTGTGTGTGTGAGACCGAGTTGTTTCTGGAAGTTCGAAGTTAAAATCTCCTACGTCTCCACTTCTTCCTCAGTAGGAAAGGTTCACTAGATCTTCAGTTATACAAATCTCAGTACAACCTACCCAGCTGAAAACAGCTTTAATCTAGTGAATCACCTAGGCAGTCGTTTACAACAATCCACCTACTTCAACAGCTTTTTACAGTCCGTTGGAATAAAGAACATAAACTTTGAACGATTATGTCTTTCGACTTCACTCTTGATTTCTCTCTATCATAGTATCTGAAAAATCGTCGATTATAGCTTAGAATACGCGAGGTTGTGAAGTAGTCGTCTTCAACTTGTATTCTTCCTTTATGGCTGAGATTTGAATTTGAATCCGCTGTGAGATAAAACTCTTCACTCTGAGCAGTGCATTAATTGACTTTCCCAAAATGGATCTGTCCGGTTTATGCTGCAGTTTATCCTGTCACTTATGCTTTATTCCTTATTTGCGTTTTTTTTACCTCTGCTTCACTCTAAACTTGCAGTTTTGCATTGAATGTCTGAAAATTCCTTTTTGTCTTAGTAAGCTCTTGTCTCGAGTGTCCAACCTGTATCAAATCCGGTCCAACATACTTCAGTGTTCTGTTTGAAATCTTATTTGTGACCGGTATCCATACTCGGTATGCGATTGAATCCTTCGTACTTAATTCAGACCGATCACTTCAGTGTAGCATTTGTTCCTTAGTGTGGACCTGCGTTGAATCTCCGGTTAGTCAGTTATGCCAACACCAAAACTATTAATTCAAATGTTTGAATTCGTATTTAGCAATTTCCCCCTTTTTGGTGATTGACAAAACTTAGCAGCAGAAAACCAGTTGTCATTTTTATCAAAAAGGATTTGATACAAACTACAACTACTCATAGCCCTTGCTCTTGAATATTCGTTCCACCTTCTTCAGCTTGGCGTCGTCCTTGTATGCAAGTTCCTTCATGTCATGTAGCCTTGCGAGGTCAGCCAGTTGGTCTCTTGTAAGACTGCAGGCCAAGTGGCTTAGACTGTTGCTATCATACTGCACTTCAACCGGACCGGCTTCACTAATTGGAATAGCAGAAGTGTGTTCCCTCAATGCTTCGTCCGGTATTAGTGCGGCTTCGATCGCAGCTCTTTTCGGATCGCCGACCTTGAGATATAGCTGCGAGATGAACTTTTGAGTCTCAGTTGAGCTTGAGCTATAGTGCTGATGTTTTCTGCTGGCGCCACTTTCTCCCTTTTTGGCAATAACCGGAGTTACCACTCTGGTCAGCACGGTCAGCTGAGCTTTGATGACCTCCAAGTCTGCACAGACGTCAGAACGAAGGCCGGCTAAGTCATCTGTAAGAGCATTGAACCGCTCATTAGTATGCTGCCGGTCACTGTCGACCTTCTTACTGAGGACAAACATCGTTCGGTAGGTCTGCTTCATTAGGGAGATCTCCTTCGTTCCACTCATGATCTCAGCAGGCACAGAAGAGGTCTTGGGAGAATCATCTGGTAGCCGAGAAGACTGGGTATCTGCCTGCTCAGAAACCGGCGCCTGGGCTTGCACTGGTTAAGGATCGGCAAAAACAATAACCGACTCAGTGGTTACAGCAGTGATTGAAGTGCCCTGTCCAGCTGCTGCTTCTGTAGTGTGCAAGGGGATAGCGTCAAGTTCTTGATCAGCCTGAACCTGCACCGATTGGGAATCTGCAGTGGTAACAACCGATTCAGTTGCAATCATAGTAACCGAAATGCCTTGTTCGTCTGCAACATCGGTACTATGAGAAGTATCGGAGTCGATCGGTGCAGAGACCCCGTCAGTTGTGAGAAGTAGTGGCGGTGAATGGAAACTGGAATCTGAATGGGGATTTGCAAATTTCTCAAGAAAGGCAGAGAAAAATTTGGGATTGGTTGGTGGAATACCAGTGGACCGCCAAATCAGAATGATGAGACCGGTGGAGAGAGATCCGGTTCAGAAGCTGAGATGAAAACTGGTCTGGGTACCAGTTGAAGAGAAGCCGAGACGTCGTCGTCTGCGGGAGTTGACGAGAAAGGCATTGGTGTGATGACCAGGGCTGTCGTCGTGGTGGAGGCAACCGGTGAGATAGTAGAAGTAGATGCAGTCGGTTTAGTGGAAGTCGTAGAGGAGGAGGCGACATCCGGTTGGAGCCTGTTGAAAACGGTGGCATAATAAGCCTGCATGCTCTGCATCTCAACCTCCAGTCTGGTCAGAACCTGAAGTTGTGAACTGCATCAGGACTTTCAGGTTGAAAGTTCTGCCTTCGCTGCTCAATGTAATGTTGCAGCTGATCCATCTTGAGACGAAGGCTGAACAACTCCTGGGCGCTCATTAAAATCTTGATAGACTGAATCCCCAGTAACTTGATGATTTTACCTTAGTCTTTCTTGCCCTTTTTAGGTGATCAGAAGAAACTGTTGAGCTCCAGACCGTTCGATTTAGTTGTGTGTACCGGAGGTCGAGCCAGTCCTCACAGGCCTGAAGATCAGCCGCGAAGTTCTCATTAATCTCCTCACTAATGAGATGCCAGGCTGTGTCGTCAACCGACTCA
The DNA here is from genome assembly GCA_027422505.1 of Craterostigma plantagineum. Classification (NCBI taxonomy): domain Eukaryota; kingdom Viridiplantae; phylum Streptophyta; class Magnoliopsida; order Lamiales; family Linderniaceae; genus Craterostigma; species Craterostigma plantagineum. The sequence goes on along the minus strand of JAPQWV010000013.1, from coordinate 6,192,648 downwards.
GGGTCTTCTGGGACAAGGATGGCTTTGCCCTTCCCTTGGTCAGTTGGAAGTGTTCGGACTGCTTCTCTTATCACCACACCGCCTTGTGGTGGAGCAGTCTGAGCCACCGGACCAGTTTTCCCTGAAACTGGAGGGTTAGTGATGGTCGCTGCTAGCAGAGGAACAGACTGCTGTGGCAGTGTAGATTGGGACGGTTCCTGACTAGAAGAAGGCTGTGCACCAGGACTAACTGGTGTGTCCGTGGGCGTGGAAGATCGAACAGACGATGCTTTTCGCCTTCTTTTTGGGCGCTTTGCTTCTTGGTTTCTTGAACACCTCTTGAAGCGGCGCAGTGTCATCAGAAGAAGATGCCAGAACCAGTTTCTTCCTGGCAGGTTTAACGGTGACCGGTTTAGGATCGGCACATTTCTTTTTGGATGGGATGGCGGCGACCGGTTTAGGATCGGCACGGTGCTTCGGGGATGGGGCGGCGAAGACCGGTTTCTGAGATCGGTCAACTGTGGGTTTCTTGGATGGCTCGGAGTCGATGGGATCGGCAGAGGCCTTCCGTTTCATCGGTTTCTTGGTAGGTGAGGCCACGACTACCATTTGACGGATAACATCCGCCGAGACTATGTGGGCAAGCCCTATCAACTCAACCGTTCCAACATCAGCAATCTTGTGTCGAAGAAGAAAGGAGAGTTGAGGAGCGAAGTTCCTGTACTGCCGGTCACGAGTTGGCAGTATTCCTTTCAGCACTTTGATAATCACAGTGGACTAGTTAACCTTCATCCCGGTCAAGATGGCCATCATTGCTTGAACTTTATCGCTGGTGAGCATGTCAAACGAGCCAGTTTTTGCCCAACACAGATTTGGCCACCACATCATGAAGCAGACGATACTCTGGTTTTAACACAACTCGCTTATCGGAATCTTTAAACGATGCCCCTGACAGAGACATTGTGGGTTTCAGTTGTTCCTTCACTTCATCAGGAACATTGATGATGGTTGTTCCCGAAGTTGGCAGATTGAAGAGTTTTGCGAAATACTCTTCTGTTATGTCAAACTGCTGTCCGTTGACCAGACATTGTAGAAGATCTCCAACGATGACGACTGTGTTGAAGAACTGATGCAGAGCGTCTGGGTAGTACTCATATGAGCACTGAAGAAAAGTCTGAAGGCCGGTTGCGATTAGGGCTTCGAGAACTGGGGAAAAACCGTCATTCTCGGTGGCCATGCTGTTGTCGAAGTTGATTTGAAGTGCGTTCTTGTAAGATCGTTGTGAACTGGGGCCATCTTTCTTGAGAGATTTGGTAGGATTTTGACGCGAGATTCGGAGAAATTTGAGAGAGAGAGATGATTCTGCTTGTGAGTTGAGGATAATGATGAAAAGTTCTCCAATTAATCACGAAACCAAGTCTTTTGAGCGGGGTAAAGCGTGTTTTCGCATTAAATGCACAAGACATCTTGTCGCTTATTCTTCCTCTCACATCGTATACTGCGGTACCGTATCTCTGCTGTGTAGTACAGTACCTGTTGTCAGTTTTCCTGAAAAAGTACTACGGCAGAATATGTGCAATTGATGACGTATATTAAATAAAAAACGATTTCGGTCAGTCATTGGTCAAGAGAGGGAAAACTTTCGGTATTGATACCGGTTTCCGAGATAAAATGAGAGAAGAAAGAGACTCGGTATTAAAAGGAATTTTTGTGACTCATCAGTTTTAGTCACTGACAGGTGTTGTGTATTTTGACAACATGAAGCAAATGACTGTTTAAAAAAGAAAGGTTTACTACGATCATCAATTTGCACGGTTTGTTGTAGTGTCTAGGCAACCGATTATATCAATCAATTTGATATAACAGGTTCCCCCTGACTCCATGCTTAGGTTAATTAGGATAAATCTAATAAGCCTAAAGTATTTCGAAAGAAAATGAACTTAGCTTCCGGTAGCGGTTTGGTCAGCATATCGGCGATTTGTAGATCGGTTGAGATGTGTTCAAGCGGACATTTTTCTTCAGCACATGGTCTCTAATGAAATGATATCGAATCTCAATGTGCTTAGTCCTTGAATGAAGTACTGGATTCTGTGTGATGACAATTGCGCTTGTATTGTCACAGAAGATAGGGGTATCAGTTTCCTTGATCCATAATCTTCCAGTTGATGTGGTATCCATAGAATCTGCGAACAGCAACTTCCAGCCGCCAAGTATTCTGCTTCAGCTGTGGATGTGGCTATGGAAGTTTGCTTCTTGCTGAACCAAGAGATTAACCGGTCACCAAGAAACTTACATGTGCCACTGGTGTTTCATCGATCTATCTTGCAACCGGCATAGTCAGCGTCGGTATAACCAAACAAGGACATACTTGAATCTTTAGGATACCACAGTCCTACATTGATGGTTCCTTTGAGATACTTCAAGATCCGCTTTGCAGTTGTGAAGTGACTTTTCTTTGGATCGGATTGAAATCGGGCGCACAGACAGACGCTATACATGATGTCTAGTCTGCTGGCAGTAAGATAGAGTAAGGATTCAATTAGTCCCCGGTATTTGGTGACCTCAACTGAAGTTCCATTTTCGTCCTTGTCTAACTTGATTGAGGAACTCATAGGCGTTGTTGCTTGTGAGCAGCTTTCCATACCAAACTTTTTGAGCAACTCCTTAGTATACTTGGCTTGATTGATAAATATCCCATGCTCCATCTGCCTTACTTGAAGTCCCAAGAAGAAGGTTAGTTCTCCCATCATGCTCATCTCAAACTGATCTTGCATCATTTTAGAGAACCGCTTGCATAACTTAGGATCAATTGAACCAAATATGATGTCTTCTACATAGATCTGAACAATCAGTAGATGGTCACCCTTTGTAAATCTGAATAGTGTCCTTTCAACACTCCCAATGATGAAGTTGTGATCAGTTAAGCATTTTGATAGTGTTCCGTACCAAGCTCTTGGTGCTTGCTTCAGTCCATAGAGAGCCTTTTTCAACCGATAGACATGATCAGGATGTTCATGACTTTCAAAACCGGGTGGTTGAGCAACATACACTTCTTCTGATATTGTTCCATTCAGAATGCACTCTTAACGTCCATTTGGAATACTTTGAAGTCACTGTGAGCTGCTTATGCTAAGAATATCCAAATGGCTTCAAGTCTTGCTACCGGTACGAAAGTCTCATCATAGTCAATTCATTCTTCCCGTCTATAGCCTTGAGCAACTAATCTGGCTTTGTTCCGTGTTACAAGCCCATCTTCACTCAGCTTGTTTTTGAATACCCACTTTGTACCAATTACAGTTTGAGTTGGTCGGGGAACGAGAGTCCAGACTTGATTTCTCTCGAATTGGTTTAGTTCTTCTTGCATCGCTTCTATCCAGTTGTCATCTTTGAGAGATTCATCCACCTTTGTTGGTGTGATATGAATGCATGACTGAATAAGTTTGGATTCGTCTGTCGCATTGTTTTCATAGGTGTTGTAGGGTCTCCTATGATCAGTTGCTGAGGATGATTCAGCTTTGTTCGGTTCCATATGATGCGTTCCCCCTCAGTTGATTCCTCCGGTATGTCTTAATTAACATTATTGGGTCCGTTTTCTGGAACAACTTCATGATCATCATTACATGAGATGATTGGTTCCACAGGTGTCTCAGCGTCATCATCCTGAATACTGGTTTCCTCTATGATCGGTACGTTGGTTGGCTCTAAAATCGGATGATCCTGTTCTTCATCACTTTCGTCTTCAAGATGAGATTTGTCCAGTTGACTGCTTAAGCGACTAATGTTGCTAGGAGATTGATCATCGGTTTCTGATTCTTCAAAAACTATGTGTGCTGATTCTTCAATAGATAGAGTTTTAGTGTTGAAGACACGGTAGGCTTTGCTGACTGAGGAGTAACCAAGAAAATTCCCTTTTTCTGCTCTTGTATCGAAGGCTGAGAGTTGATTTTTCTCATTGTTGTGGATGAAACACTTGCTCCAAAAGGTTTTGAAATAGCCTACTAAAGGGACATTTCCGATCCATACATCGTATGGTGTTTTGCCCTGTTTCTTGCAAATCATTGACCGGCTCTGTGTATAGCACGTAGTATTGATAGCTTCTGCCCAGAACTTATGAGAAATGTCTGCATCTGCTAACATCGTTCTGGCTGCTTCTTTGAGAGTTCTGTTTCTTCTTTCAGCAACTCCATTCTGTTGTGGTGTCCTGGCAGCAGATAACTCATGGCGTATACCGTGGTTCTCAAGAAATTCGCACAAAAGTCACAAACTCAGTACCTCGGTCACTACGAATTCGGTTTATGTTACCATTTTGTTCATTTTGCATTCTTTTGAAGAGTTTCATTAGGCTGACTGGGGTTTGGTCTTTAGACTTTAAAAATACAACCCAAGTAAACCTAGAAAAATCATCTACTACAAAAAGGGTGTACTTAGCACCACCAAGACTGACCACTGGTATGGGTCCAAAGAGATCCATGTGAAGTAAGTCTAGACACCGGTTTGATTCTATATTCCCTTTATTCTTGAAGGTTGACCTAATTTGTTTACCTAACTGACACGCAGTACAGTGTTTATCTTTTGAAAACTTCAGGTTAGGTAAGCCTCTAACTAGACTATTTTCCTAAGAACCGAGATGGTTTTAAAGTTTAGATGGTTTAGGCATTTGTGCCACAACCAACTTTTGGAGTTATGGGCAATAAAACATGTTTGTGTGGATACCGACTGATCTCCCCAATGAACTCTATACGTACCACCAGTTCTATGACCTATTAGTAGTATGTGACCTGTTTGATCCTTTACAAAACACTTATCTTTTCCAAAGGATACTAGAAAGTTATTACGAGACAACTGACTGACACTAATGAGATTATAGTGAAGGTTTTGTACTAAGTGTACATATTTTAGGGTAAATTTCCTGTGAGTGATTACTCCCTTTCCAGTTGTTTTACCTTTACCGTTGTATCCAAAAGTGATGGTCGGACCGGCATGCAGTTTTAGCCTTTTCAGCAGCCCTTCATTTTCGGTCAGGTTTTGACAACACCCACTGTCTAGATACCATATCGACCGGTTTAGCTCCTCGATATATTCCTGAAAAAGAAATAATATATATATATATATATATATATATGTATTGGTACCCAGTATTACTTGGGTCCGGAATAGATTAGGTTCTTAGGTATCCAGATTTGGATGACTCCGATAGTCCGTCCAGTACTTGGGTCTATTAGATATCTAATATTCCTAGATCTAGTCGTTCCTATTTTTCCTGTCCGGTATTGTCTACCCCAGTTCATAGGCTTATAGTAGTACCCTTGATTCCCCCAGTGTTCATGCCTAATGGGTCTAGTTTGTGAGGAAGCAATCAATGGTGTTTCGTTTGTTATGCATTCTTTCTCTGTTCTAACTGGGGACTTCTGTGTATAGTCGGTATCACTAGCTTGTGAGGTACTAGCTTGGACAAACTTGATCCACCCAGTTTTCTTCGGGTGTGATAAGGATGCACCTGATCCGGTATATCCCAGTCCGGTCTTATCGTTGCTATCCTTCAGGTTGTTCTGAATATTATCTACCTTTTTCTTGGACTGAGTCCAGGACTGTATGATGGTGTTTAACCTAGAGTTTTCAGATTTCAGCTACACTATCTCCTTTCTAAGATCCCTAACCTCCTCAATCAACTGGTGTGATTGTGCCCTTTTGTTTAATCCTCGCAGATAGCTTCTGATATTCATCAGCCATTCCTGAAGAGCTTGAAGCAACTCTTCCTTTGTAAAATCATTAGAGGCAGATTCACATACCTCATCGTCGATTACGTTGGCCATAAGACACTCATGGGCTTCCTGGTCACTGCTGGCATCTTATTCATCCCTGCCTGAGTCTTCAGAGTCAGAGTCATCCCAGGTTTTCCCATTTTTAGCTACTAGTGCCTTTTGATACTTCTTGGACTTGGCACTGGCTTTCTCCTTCTCTTTCTTAGATACTCGGAAGTCGATTGCATAGTGTCCTTTCCTGTCACATTTAAAACAAGAGACATCAGTTCTATCAGTTTTGTTTTTCAAGGAGTTCTTACCATCCGAAGTACTGCTTCGGTTTTTCTTCATGAATTTCCCAAATCTCTTCACAAAGAGCGCCATTACTTCATCGGTCAGTTCCCCAGAAGTTTTTGAGGTTGAGGATTCTGGGGCTACAAGTGCTTTGACCGGTTGTTCTGTAACTGCTTCTTCCATCCTCGTTTGTAGCTCAAACTCATCGGCCTTGAGATCAGCAAAAAGATCGTGAACCTGTATCTTGCTGAGATCCTTTGATCCTCTCATGGCCATGGTCTTTACATCCCATTCACGAGGAAGTGCTTTCATGATTTTGATGTCCACATCTCTGGTTTCCAATGCTCTTCCAAGAGCAGTGAGGTCATTGATGATGTTCATGAATCGGCTCTCGAAGTCTGACATAGATTCTCCCGGTTTCATCTTTGTGCCATCGTATTTTTGAATGGCAACTATGAGTTTGTTTTCCCTTGTGGATTCATTCCCTTCACAGATTTGGCAAAGTTTCGTAGACCTCCTTTGCGGTTTTGCACATCATGACTTGTCTGAATGTTCCAGTGTCTAGTGTTTTGAACAGAATATCCTTGGCCACAATGTCCAGATTCATCAGTTTCTTTTCGCCTTCTGTCCATTCACTTTTTACCTTTGCGATTGTTTGTGGTACTGAGTTATCTTGAGCATGCAGTGGGTTGATCTTTGTCAATGTCGGAGGTCCATCTGTGATTATGTCCCACATATCTTCGTTTTGGGCCGCTAGATGAGTCATCATACGGACCTTCCATTCTATGAAGTTTTCCCGGGAGAACATCGACAACTTGCTTGATGTATTCATTTTTGTCGGTTGATGATTGAATAAACCCGCTCTGATACCGCTTGTTAGGATCGGTTGACACGTTTAGAGGGGGATAAACGTGTGACTCTTTTTCGGTTTATTTAACTATTTCGTGCAGTGACTTGTATTCAATCAGTGACCGGTCAGTATTAGTGCAGAAGATGATACTGAACGATCGTAACCGATGTGAAGTGAAGTACGTGTGTGTGTGAGACCGAGTTGTTTCTGGAAGTTCGGAGTTAAAATCTCCTACGTCTCCCCTTCTTCCTCAGTAGGAAGGTTCACTAGATCTTCAGTTACACAAATCTCAGTACAACCTACCCAGCTGAAAACAGCTTTAATCTAGTGGATCACCTAGGCAGTCGTTTACAACAATCCACCTACTTCAACAGCTTTTTACAGTCCGTTGGAATAAAGAACATAAACTTTGAACGATTATGTCTTTCGACTTCACTCTTGATTTCTCTCTATCACAATATCTGAAAAATCATCGATTATAGCTTAGAATACGCGAGGTTGTGAAGTAGTCGTCTTCAACTTGTATTTCCTCTTTTTATAGCTGAGGTTTGAATTTGAATCCGTTGTGAGATAAAACTCTTCACTCTGAGCAGTGCATTAATTGACTTTCCCAAAATGGATCTGTCCGGTTTATGCTGCAGTTTATCCTGTCACTTATGCTTTATTCCTTATTTGCTTTTTTTTTTACCTCTGCTTCACTCTAAACTTGCAGCTTTGCATTGAATGTCTGAAATTTCCTTTTTGTCTTAGTGAGCTCTTGTCTCGAGTGTCCAACCGGTATCAAGTCCGGTCCAACATACTTCAGTGTTCTTTTTGAAATCTTGTTTGTGACCGGTATCCATAGTCGGTATGCGATTGAATCCTTCGTACTTAATTCAGACCGAACACTTCAGTATATCATTTGTTCCTTAGTGTGGAGCGATGCGTTGAATCTCCGATTTCATATCTAGTCAGTTATGTCAACACCAAAACTATTAATTCAAATGTTTGAATTCGTATTTAGCATTAACTAGCTTTTGCCCCGTGCGATGCACGGGCTATTTTTTGTCATGAAAATTGAATTATTATTCAGTTAAGATGGATTATCTCGTTCAATTATATACATCACTCATTTCGTTCCTAATTAAAAGCGGGAAAATAATACAACTCCTTATTTAATACAGTGAAACATGTTTCATCAAATATAATCGTATTCATAATAAACTACGATGCGATATGTTAGTCGATGGTGTTGAAAACACTGTGGTATACTATGTTGGTGAACCCGTTATCTTCTGCGTCGTCTTCTTTGATGCTCATAAGAGAAATGTTAAATATCTTTTCCTAAATCATGCGTATCACTTTCAAAAGCTAAATAACATAAATGGTGATTCTCGAATTGGCCATGATAATATGTTGCAACATTACATTTCAAATAATGTCTTCCGGAACAAAAGTGTACCAGTCTTAGACTCAATATTTTATGTTAAAGACATCACCTCATCCATAGATGCAGATTAAATTCAAAGTCCGATACCAAAATTCTATGGAAATGCAGAAGTTTGTTTCGATCTTGTTGTGAAACTTCATAAGACTGCTTTAGTGTATGACTGCAAACAACTATAAGACTGCTTATTTGTGCGACTGCATTGTAGAAGGCTGTACAATTTGTATGACTGCAAATTTCGTAGGACTGCTTCAGTGTAAGATTGCGAACTATAAGATTGCCTAATTGCACTTTGGGAATTTTGGAAAACTGCAGTAATTTGTAAGAGTGTACGACTGCGAACTTCGTAAGACTGCAGTAACTTGTAAGAGTGTATGACTGCTAACTTCGTATGACTGCAGTAATTTGTAAGATTGTACGACTGCGAACTTCGTAAGACTACTTCAGTGTAAGGCTACGTACAAATGTAAGACTGCTAAGTTGTGCAACTGCAATTTTGGAAGACTATAGTAATTTGTATGACTATATGAACCCGAAATCATTAAATATGTGTCCACATATAAAGCAATCTCCCAACAGATAAGATTTAACGTTGACGTTATCAGCATAAGACAATAGCTGAAAAAACACTTATGTTCAGAAGCTATCTAAGAAACTAAATTACAACACATTAAGTGGTAAAGAGAAAATAGCCGAACAACGGCCTAAACCCATCGGTTTCATTCCCGTCCAACTCTAACATTGTAGTTTCTTGATTAAAACAAACGTTCATGAACGAATCGTTGTTCATACAATATGTATTTCGATATCTTTTGGCGTACCCTGAGCACTTGCCTATCATTTTTTGCTAACTAAAGCGCACAATTCTCACAGACCTTTATTCAAACACTTGAAAGACCTTTCTCGATGACGGCACAAAGCAACATAACGTTGCTCATCTTTTAACGTAGATTTTCTATGTCCCATGTCCCAAAATTCTAAGAAAACCATCAAAGTGGTTATGAGATCAAAAAAGTAATGACTCTTGTATGAAAAGTCGGACTTTACTACCTCTAGTGAAACTTTCCATTTTTCTGCTAGTCCTTCAAGCCTTAGAGGTCGGTCTGAACAGCTTTGACACGGCTAGCTGTAAACTCGATGTTCTGCTTTAGCCCCGTATGTGGCCGATTAATTCGTATGCAAACCAGACGAATCTTGGAAATGAGATTTCTCATAATCAAACAAAAGATCAGTCGAATAAAGCTCGCAAAACAAAAGCGATTGCTGCTGCCAGAAGCTTGAGCAGCTGAAGGTAATTTGACAGAAAAATACAACTACAACAGCATTACCCCGAAATCGCCCAGGTTCATAAAAATATAAATAAATAAAACAACGGCTTCTTCTTCCTATCACAATGTAAGTAATATGCAAAACAAAGGCGAATGCATCATTTTCAGAAGTCCTCATAGTCATCAAGATGACAAATAACCAACACCCTTTTTTAAAAAAAAAAACCGAGCAAGAGGTGGGCAACTCCAGATGCAAGTGAAGGTGAGCAGAAAAAACTTGAAATCTTTTCCCAGTAGACAGAATTGAAAACAGTGTCCACGTCACTTACCCACACTTTCTCCAACTTACAGTAGGATTAAAAATTCATCCAGTTTTTCGAAAAAATAATTCATGTTGCATAAAATAAAATTTCTTCCGCATATCATGAAGGATTTCTGCCTTGCACCACCAGTTTGGAGCATTTTGATCGCCTTTGACTAACTTCAAGGCAATTCCATCAAGACCCAATGTTTCCCAACTCCTCTTCTTTTCTCCATGAAATTGATCCTTTGAACGAACAAAGAAACGTCTCGAAAGAAGATCATCTACACAGCTCAGCTTCAGCGATTAAATATGCAAAAGATGATGCAAAGAGAAAACTTAACTGAAATTATACCGATGATTAGTGTGAGGAGATGCAATTCTCAGAATAAAATACAATTTCAAGCCCCGTCCATACAATCAAAGAAATAACGACAAAAGCACCATTTCTTGACCTCCTCTGTACTTGAGAAACAAATATCTGATAAATAAATAAGAAGAAAAGAACGACATAGAAAAACCCATTAAAAACTTCATGTAAACAGCAATAATAACTACGCTATTATCGCCATATTTTCAACCAAATCAACTACCGTATGAAATGCAACAGACAGTTCATTAAATCAATGCTACCAACAGAAAAGACGCAATCTTTAACCACGAAAGTATAAATAAATAACGCAATGATTATTACAAAATCCACCGGTTAAGCTTTTCTTCCCAGATGTTAGAAGCTGTTTTTCTGCAGTTCAATTTTCCATAGGTTGTAATACTTCGGTCTTTTGTTTTCTCTCATGGTTGCAGACAGCAAGCGTCGTGTCGAAATCTGGCTGGTCATATTTTTTGCAAATGGAAGTATTATTGTAAGATTAATACAGGGAAGAAAGGGCTTTAATCTGACCATAGGAGATATTAGCGAGTGAACTCACGATTGTGAATTCTGACTTGTAGCAGCGTTTTGATGGCGAGCGTCAGAATCTGTGATGTAATGATTCTGACGTTGCTGATTAAGTTGGTGATGGAGTTGGGCGACTTTTTGCTTCAGTCGAGCCACGTCAGCCTCGGCTAGGGCTATCTCCTCGAGCTCAGCCGTTGTCTTTTACGCATACAAAAAAAAAGTTCAGCATGGGAAAAAAATATTCCATTATGAAAAAGACGATGAGAAGGGATATCTAAACCTTGGAATCTATGGCTCGGGTCCCATTTAATTGTCCCGAGGGCATGCTTAAGACAACTTCTAACGCAGCTCTTAGGTCTCTCTCAGCTTGTAATTGTTCTTGCAATCTTGCCACCTGTCGAAAGAACGATTAACATGTTAGAAATTCTAAGACTCAAACCAGTGAAATAATTTACAGTCTATGAACCAAAAGCACACATACGTCTTGTTCGAGGGCCAGGCGACGTTCGTAAGGGCTTGCTTTCTTCTTTCCAAGCTGGCTTGAAGAATTGCATTTCCTCTCGCCTGATGAGTAAGCTTCAAATTTATTACCAATTGCATGTGTTTAGCGTAATAATGGATCAAAACTCTACTCCTACCTCCATTGCGATTCGATGACGTAAATCATTCTTAGCAATCTCCAATCTGAATGGCCAGCCTAGAAATGAAAGAGAAAAAGACGGCGAAAAGTCAAAAATAACATGAGGTAAGCGAAGGATATAGACGAACTATTTCAGCTTGTAAGAAAAAATGGTTGATGTCGAAGAATGCTTATCCTCTCCAGACGAATCGATCGATTCTGTTGAAGGAATTCCTCGACTGCATTGCATGGAAGGAAAAGAGGACTACAAACTAACCAAAGTGTATGTGGAATCAAATATTTGAAGGTTAAGATTAACTCACATTGTTCCTTCCCCAAAAAGTCGATTTCATGGTGCTCGACGATGTATTACTCGCTGATCTCGGGCTGGGCTTGTCAGGAAAACTCAGCTCGGCCCCCAAAACAGATTGACTTATCTCTTTATCCATCGATGACAGAATCTCTCCAACAGAACGCTGAGGCTCTTTTCCAAGAATTTCCTCAGAAGCATTGGTTTTGCTTCCACGCAACTTCTTAGGTTTCTCAAGTGATTCGTCGAATGACTTCTTCGGACTTAATTTTGCAAAAGAAGCACGACTTTGTGCCCGAGATTCTTCGTCTGAATTGTCATTTCTCACTCATTACAAATTATTGCAGTCATACGAAGTTCGCAGCCATACACTTTTATAAGTTACGGCAGTCTTACGAAGTTCGCAGTCGTACAACAAATTACTGCAGTCTTCCAAATAAACATACAACATACAACAGATAGAAACAACATAACAAGCATATTGAACCATTACCCTCTCATCCAAAAAACCTACAGAAATCAAGACAATAAATTAAACCAAAATTTCCTCCCAAATTGAAAAAGCAAATCAATACATCGTTATTCACCTGTTGAAGAGTCGCCCTTTGCTTTCTTCGTTCGATCGATCAATATCAATTATTTCGCAGCTCCAATTCAAATAATAGGAACGTGAAAGGTAACTCAACGCATGCCTTATTGACACCACAAATAAACCAAGATTGGTTATAACATGAAAAACAAAAATTATAAAATTCTAATGTGCAAGAGATCGATACCTTTAAAGCGCTTGTGCGTTGGGAGCTGAGTCGATTGAAGATGAGCAAGCAGAAGAAACTTAGCAGACCAAGAAAGCCAAAAAAAAAAGAATGTAATGATAGGGCACGTTCGAACATATTGCGTTTATTTAGCAGTAAAGATAAGCAAAGCATATGCGAAAATAAGCTGCGTTTACTTGTCATCATCTTGATCAGTAGCAATGAGATCCATCACCACACGCTATGCTCCCGTCATTCTTCTTCAGCAGATCCTTGTTCATTTCAGTGCCATGGAAACCTACGATTAGGGGAGAATCAAATAAATCGACAACGTTAGTACATCGACGGAGCAAAAAAATTAAATAAAATCGAAACTGAACCCACCATTTCACCATAAATAAACCAAGATAGATTAACATGAAAAAAATAAATTTAACAAATTATAATATGCAAGAGATCGATACCTGTAAAGCTACGCTGCTCTCATCAACATCGATAACATTGTCGTCGTCGTCATCATCATCATCATATCATCATCTATGATCTCTGTAAGGAGCTTGCATCCTCTGCGTCTCCAATGCACCACACACCATACACTGCTCTCATCTACATCGAAGTCACGCTACATTTGTTTAATTAGTGCCTTACCTCATTTCGAGAGCTGAGCACAGATAAACCATCCTTCATAATCTCTAACCGCATCCCTAAATCCGTAATAATCCCCGACGACATTGTACACCTGATGCGAAATCCTCTTCCTCGCATAACCAGTGATTCGCTCCTTGTCTCCCTCCAAATGCGCCCTGTAATAAATCTGTCATGAATTATTCGCAAGTCAGGATAAGAAAAGAAAGGTACCAAGATAGAGTTCACAAGAACCACCTCCAAATTTTCCTCCCAAGCTTGAATTTTCCACACACAGTACTATCCATCTCAATCTCCTCTATTTCAACAGACCCACAAATGCCAAAATTCCCCTCACACCTTCAACGGTTTAAACGCTCAATTTCACCAGACATAGAATCTGATCGGTTCAGCCTTGTCAATAGCGATAGCATGGCCGAGAATAGATGATGAGGAGAAAAATAAATAGCGAAAAATGTTAAAACCCTAACCTTGCGTGTACCAACTTGTGTATATTTGTAAATCGATCCGATTCGGTTTTTTGCATCTATTCTTTCAGATTCTTCATTTTGATTCTAGGGTTCACCGACTGCGTAGAGAAGAACGTTAATATGACTCCGACTTGGGCCAAAATGATATATTTACTGTTACACATGGCTTGGCTATAGCGGAGATCGAAACGCAGGCAAAGGAGCTGTTTTTTTTCCTAAATCTACCTCCGACTCGAAAAAACCTCAGAAGCAGACGTCGTTTTCCTCCTCAAACCTACACTTCTCTTCGAAATAACGTGCTTCAGAGACTTTGAAAGCTTAGGATTGAAAATCGCCGAGTAAAACGAATTGCTTTCCGCCTCTTTGCTGATGAGGAACGAAATGTGATTTTCACGAACTGCGGCGAAGGGGCCTCCTTCTCGGTGGGGCAGCGAGAATTTTTTGCTTCTTTGCTTTCGCCTCGCTCTTGAATTTTTGGGTGATATGTTGGATCGGCTTCTGGTCATCCTTGAGAAGCTCCCAAACGGATCAACCTTGAAAAGGAAGACCAATAGTCGTTAATAGAAAGCATTATTTAGCAAGACTGTTCAGCTTTCTTAATTGAATAAATTTTTGTACGACTGTTCAGTTGCCTATTAAAAGAACATGGACATATTAATCTGCACTGCTATATACATTGAACCAAAAAAAAAAGTGATTTTCACATTTTCTTGGGGGGTGGAATTTTGTTGCCACGTGTCATCACAATAGGGTCTCTATCCTACTTTTATAGTATATAGATTCTCGCTCGTTTACAAGTTATGAACTCACTAACACTCCTAAGAACACACTAAAGCTGTCATAGCAGTTCTTCAAATATCCCAAGAATCCAACGCATGCAATAAATAACACCAACAGCGCTTTATCGTTACGAGTCAGAGCAACAGATTCATATATCTCACAGAAAATACAACTAAAACTATGCACACCCTCAACTTTTAGCTCATTATTTCATCACTCACTAACAACTAACTAGGAAGGAACAGCACCAGGCACTAAAGGCAAAGAAGAAGAAGCATCATCATCATCATCATCCTCCTCCTCCCGAGGAATCTGCTGCGGCTCCTCGCTCTCGACAACTCCTTCCGCCGCAAAACCCTTTTTGAACACGTCGTAATTCGTCGTCTCCATAGACTTAAAAGGCCGTTCACCGAGAACCCTAACCAAATCCTCTTGGTGGAGCATTTCCTTCTCTAGCAGAAGCTCTGCGATCTCCGCTACTTTCTCCTTGTGTTCCTCGACCAGCTTTACGGTTCGATCGTACGCTTTCGCGACCCATTCTCTGACTTCGCCGTCGATGATGGCCGCCGTTTTGCTGCCGTAGGGTTTCGACATTTCGAACCCGTCCTCCCTCTGAGGGAATGAGAGGAGTCCCACCTTTTCGCTGAAGCCGTAGATTGCCACTTGAGCGTATGTCATCTTGGTCACTTTCTCAAGGTCGTTTTGAGCCCCCGTCGATATTTTGCCTAGTAAAACCTGGGTTTGCCAAGGATTTCTGGAATTTATTTTTTTTCTAATCGTTTAATTTCATGGAATGGCTTTATAGAACAGAGAATTTGGGGGATGACATTATACGGACATATTCAAAATATTAAGCAATTTACGGACATTATACGCCAAAATCCTTAGATTAGTTCCAAAATTGCTTACTATCGAAAATTATTGTCCTTATAATGCACTCCCTAAATTTGTCGGACTCTAAATTATACGCCAAAACCCTAAAATTTGGGGAAGAAACAAGGGTTCACGATGTATATGTTGTTTAATATTGAAAGTTATTCTTCCTGTGATGCCAAACCCCAAAATTCGATGTCTCTATAATGCTACCCTCCCAAATTACGGGACTGAAAAAATGCCTTTTTTTATAGTACTCAAACGTTGAAAAATTGAACTTTTGGAACAAAGAAAGAACGGAGAAAAAATGCATGTAACAAACCTGCTCAGCGGCTCGACCTCCCAGGGTCATGCAAGTCATGTCAAGGAGCTGCTCTTTGGTCAGCAGAAGGTTCTCGTTAGGCACATACTGGGCGAACCCAAGGGCTGCAGTCCCACGTGGCACGATGGTCACCTTCAGCAACGGCTCGGCGTGCTCAAGGAACCATCCGGCCACAGCATGGCCCGACTCGTGGTACGCCACGGTTCGACGCTCGAGCTTGCTTATGACCTATTCCCACAAAGAAAAAATGACGTCTTTATTCATATCATCATAGCTCGAATCAAGAAACACGGATAAGGAATAGAAAAACGACCCACCCTATTTTTCTTCTCAAGGCCGCCGATGATTCTATCTATCGCTGCATCAAAGTGCTCCATATCGACCAGCGTCTTCTCACCCCTCGCAGCAATTAGCGCCGCCTCATTGCAAACGTTGGCAATATCAGCGCCGGCAAAGCCCGGCGTGAGGGCCGCTAGCCTCTGTGAATAGTACGAAGGCTCGTGGTCAAGCTTGATCTTCTTCAGATATATCTGAAATATCTGCTCCCGCCCTTTGATGTCGGGCTTATCGATGCTGATCTGGCGATCGAATCGCCCGGGCCTCAAAAGGGCTTTGTCCAAAATATCGGGCCTATTGGTCCCTGCCAAGACGACCACGCCCGAAGTCGTGGCGAATCCATCCATTTCGACGAGCAGTTGGTTGAGCGTGCTCTCGCGCTCATCGTTGGAGCCCGCGAACCCACCCCGCCCTCGGGCCCGCCCAATGGCGTCGATCTCGTCGATGAACACTATGCTCGGCGCGCACTGCCTCGCCTCTTGGAAAAGGCTTCTGACCCTCGACGGCCCGACGCCGACGAACATCTCCATGAAGTCTGAGCCCGATATGGTCAGGAAAGGCACGCCCGACTCGCCCGCGGTTGCTTTTGCTAGTAGGGTTTTGCCCGTCCCGGGCGGGCCCACCAATAGGGCGCCTTTGGGAATTTTGGCGCCCAAATCCTCGTACTTTTTGGGGTTCTTGAGGAAGTGAACGAATTCCATGATTTCTTGCTTTGCTTCGTCGCAGCCAGCGACGTCTTTGAAGTAAACCTGATGAAGGAAAAATCAGGCAAAGAGAAATGGACGAATTTTGCAAAAAGAAAGAAGAA
Organism: Craterostigma plantagineum; assembly: GCA_027422505.1. Taxonomy (NCBI): domain Eukaryota; kingdom Viridiplantae; phylum Streptophyta; class Magnoliopsida; order Lamiales; family Linderniaceae; genus Craterostigma; species Craterostigma plantagineum. Next base: position 6,175,973 of record JAPQWV010000013.1, on the reverse strand, counting down.
TGTAGAGGTTACTAACCTTGTCTTTTGCGTTTTTATCGACTTTAGTGAAGGGCGCTTTTCCGATGCCGAATATTCCTTTTGCGCCCTTTCCGCCGTCGCCTCCCACTCCTAGACCGCTTTGCATTCTTCGGCCCAAGAAGAAGAGAGAGCCCAATAACAGTAAAGTAGGGGCGAATCTCATCAGCTCGCTGAACCAAGCTAATTCAGACACGTAAGTGACGGGGACGTAATCATGTGGATCGATTCCCAATGATTCTTGAGCTTCTTGAAGCTTATCTTCGAAAACATCGACGCTCCCAATGGTAATGTAGTATTTATGGTGAGTGGGTTTTTCTGTCGCTGAGATATCGCTAGTGGGCTGCAGAAGGTCAGGTGTGTTTACGGTGGACTCTCGAATGGATTGATTTCGAGGAGAATCTCTCACGTATACTGTAGCAAGAGATTTGTCAGAAACAACTATGCGATCGACTAGACCTGGCTCAAGAAGCTTGTTTCTGAACTCCTGGAAACTAATCTGCAATTTGATCAAGAAAAAAACAGATCCAACGCTGTTATTCGATTTTGGAACAAATGAGCATTCGTAAGTTTTGCACGTTGTTTAACGGTCATAAATGTTAGAAACTGCTTTGCTTTCATGTGCCACACTGCTAATGGCGACAAGGTTCAATGAAATGATTATAAACTTTATAGGCTCGTAGATATAGTTATAGTCTAATGTGTGAACTTAAATTCCCGTCCGCAACCAGAAGATGACTCGGAATCGACAAAATAATAAAACTTTAACGCAATATACAGCTGACTAGTACATGGAAAGAACCTATAAATAAGTGAAATAGATGATACTACCACACTCCAAATAAGGATGGGCCTTCAATAAGTTACACCCACAGAAGATATTACCATGGCACAATGACTTTTATCAAATCTTAATGGATACCAAGGGGTAAACACAAAGGGATCAGAAATCACATAAGCACCACGCATCTCATGATTAATAAATTGTATCAAGCATAGAATTTGGAACAACAATATTCTCATGTAAACTGCAAACTGGTATTAGATAGATTTTTACTTACAAGTATCATGATCAGTATTCACTAATGATTTACGGTTCAGGGAAGAGTAACGGAAACAACAGCACTTGATAAATTCATACAAATATTGGAAATTAAGAAGTCATGGAGAAGAATGTTGACCTGCTTCTCTTCGCGAGACTTAGGTGTCATTACAAGGAGAACCAAAACGACCACCGCCAATGATCCAGCAATATTTTGCAAGGTCTTGATAGAAATGTTCTTCATGAAATCTTCAGTAAAAGGTTGACGGTCTTCTGTTTTTCCCTCCTCTGACATCAAACAAGATAAGAAAATTAAAACAAACTTACGAGCAGTCTCTGACTAAGATAATGAGCCCAATAGTGTAATATATTATTTAGTTAGCTTCCGTAAAACATTTTGATATGACGTGAAATGACAGTGAAACTAAACTTGTAAAGCTAGTTTTTCTCCATCAATAATTCAACTCTAGATTTGATTTCTGAAAGAAACTTGAAAATAAACAAATAATTGTATGGTGGAGTCGACGCACCTCTCGACTTTGAGTTCTGCTCATTCTGTTTTGGTACTTCCTTCTTATCTTTAGTATAATAATTCTCATAATCTGTCAAGCAACAACCAAAGTTCATTAGAATACTCGACATCGCAGCTCGTAAACTTAAGAAGGGGCCAGGGGCCAACACAACCAAGGAATAAAAACATGCTTACTTTTCTTCTTAGGAGTTTTACTCGAGAAATATCGACTAATCCTCTGATTAGCCAGAAAATAGCGAAAACCCGATGAATAAGCTCCAGCATCAGATCCTATCTTTGCTCTGCTTGCAGATAAATAACCCCTCAAGAACCCTAATTTTCCATCAAACTGATTGATAAATTGATTATTAAAACCACTGGCATTATTTGCCACATAAGCTTCCTTGTTCCATAACAAGAACCTCCCTTGATTAAACCCCCCACTGGAATTCTGCAAAAGGCCAAACAAACCATGAAAATGATTACCCGAATGTTCGCATACAAAACAAAACAGCTAACACGCATACATATATGTAACGAAACTAAAAATTTCCGTCCTTGGTCAGCTAGGTATAAGTAATCTCCACCACATACATCATTAATTACACATAATGAGAAGATACCGTAAGAATCGATTGGTCGCCAGGGGAAGAGTTCATCTATGGAGTATGAACTAACCTTTATACGCGAAGAACGAGCTATCGAACTCCCAATTCTAGAAAAAACCATCCTTGACGCTCTTTTCCGGACCAGGTTATGAGAAATCGCCCTCAAATTCAAATTGAAACCAACAACAGAATAAAAAATTGAAACAAAAGGGCAAGAGTTATGCTCGACGGAAGCGAAAATAGGTGGAAATGATCAATCCAAAGACGAATCGATTCTTTCAACAGCAGAGAGCGAGCGAAAGGCAACGCAATGTATTAACGGAATTTAATTTGGCTTTGTATACTTTTCTCTATTTAATATGACATTAATTTATGCATTGGAGAAATGCATTAAGGTAGGGGTTTAATATTTTGTTGTTTATTTAGTTCATTATATTTTTTCCGACTTGTGTTTGGGTACCTTAGGGAACAAGACAGACGATACCTAATGGGAAAAATAATGAAATGTTTCGGTTAAGGACATTAAAATTACACAACGTTATTTAAAATTTCTCGATAATACGGTGCATATATAATTATAATATAATTAAGAAAGATTAGTAACGCCGTAATTAGTATTTGTTCCATGATGACCAATTGTGAAGCGTGGACTAACTGAGATCACTTGAGGGTACTATGGAATGGACATTTCTCTAATTCATTGTACCTAGTCTTCTATTTTATTAAGCGAGTTTAGATTAAACTGCTCTTTTGGTCCTTGAATTTTACCAAAATAATTAATAAAATTAAAAAAAATCACCCATTAACTCTATTTACTATATATATTAAGTTACTATTTTTAGTTAATTATCATATCTTTAATCTTATAATATATATTTAAATTATAATTAACAATTAAATATATTTAAACAGTTTGATCCCGTTCGGACCCAAGGTATTCCAGCCTATATACCACAATTCCAAAACAAAATAAAAATTTATTTTTGTGATTATTAGAATTAAATCATCTGATACAAAGATTTTTACATGATAAAATTTTCATTTGACTTAATTCAATCGGAAACAGCCATGCCCTCAAACGCCTAACTTCGGCAACACGGGTTTTGCCAAGAGCCGACACAGAATTAATCAAAATCAAATTTTTTCATAACCTTTATCTAAGATTTAATTCTTTTAATCGATTTTTTTTTAAAATACATCATATTAATATATGATATAAAACCATGATTAAAGTATTAAGGCATCTTGGTGTAGTTTAACTATGAATTTAGCCTTTCATTAAGGCTAAAATAATAAAAGTTAAATAAAGATAAGAATAAAATAAAGACTTACTTAAGAGAGGGGAGTCGTACAGCAAACTTCAAATTTTATTCCTTAAAATATTTTACAGTAGAGGAAATTACAAGAGAGAAGGAAGAGAGAGTACAAGGAATGTAAAATAAGGCACACTGAAGCTTATGAGCTTCGACACTATAAATAGAAGGAAAAATTAAAGTACAATAATTAAAGTAAAGAAAATTTTTCTCCATGGCCACCCCACTTTGTCAAGGAATCTTGACAGATGTGATGAATTTGGCCAAAAAGTCTTCGTCTTTATCTTTAGCTTTATTAAAGCTAATAGTAATCCATTTTCCATCGTTGATGTCGCTATCAACATTATTTGAGTCCATCAATAGCTTCTTTAATCTGAGCCTCTTTAGCTCTAGACTCCTTGATTTCTCCACGAGTCTTGACAATTTGAGCCACTTTGTCTTTAATAATGGCAATTTCTTGTCCCATCAGGTCCATAGCATTGTCTTCAATATCTTCAATAATAATATTATCTGGATCTTCCGGATCTTGTCCTTCACCAGCAAGGCAAAAGTCTTCATCTTCTTCAATTTTTGAAGATGTTTCCATTGAAATATCTCCGATGTCCATACCAAAATTTTTGGCAATATCCTTCTTCATTTCTTCGAGATAAACATCAATTATCTCATTCGGCTTCATTTTTCCCTTCTGAAGATTAATTCTTCTAGAAATAGCTTCAAAGGGACTAGGAGCTTCCCTTTGTTGACGATTATTAATCGCATCATTATATAGAGAAATTTTCTCTTCGATTTTATCAATCGTTTGCTGGCTTTCATATTCACCAGTCTGAGTTTTTCGAATCATTTTTTTCCAAAATTTAATATAAAAATTTCTCTGGAGACAAGGAATTTTTTGTTGGGTATAACCCATTTCTGGAGTCCATCTCCAAATCCAAGGAATAGAAAATTCAATGTAAAAATGTAAAGAAGCCATTCCTTCTATACATTGTTTATTATGCTCCGCTTCTATTAGAAATGGAGAGACTTTAACCCATTCTTGGTATTATCCAAAGAAAGGTTCTTTTAAAATTTCAATAGATGCGCCATATAATAGCCACCATTGATAAAACCAATTAGGAATATCCTTTTTGTAGACGTCTAAGCAGATTTTAATCCACCAAGAATGTCTTTTATTATCATTTTGATATAAAAATACCTTATTAAAGGCTTCGATATAATCGTAATAATTAAATTTAAATAAAATTTTTGATTCAGGATGGAGATATTCTCGATCCTTTAAAGGGTGAAGTGCCCAATTTTCAGCAGTTATTATCTGCTTAATGATAATTTTACTAAAAGTATAACCTTTTCTTTGAGCAGTTTGGGTATTGCCCGCACTGAAATGCTCAAAGTCAGCTGTTCCAGTAGCTTTCAAAATATTCTCGTAATTATCACGAGATTTATAAAATTGAGCAGCAAATGATGCTTTTTCTAAATATCTAGACATTATTGTCCAGGGTTCGTCAGACCATTTTAGATCTTTAAATTCTAACAGAAGTATTACCTCTGTATGATTCTTTTTCTCATAATCGACATCTTCGTCGTCTTCTGCAATAATTTTTGCATAGGAAGTACCTTCTTTATTTTGAGATTGCCCCTTTTGTTTCTTGTATTCAAGAAACTCTTTGTAAATTGGATCATCCTCATTCAAAGCATTGCTTGAAGACCCAGAAAATTGTGAAAGATTTTCTTTCACAAGTTTCTTGTTACCCATTTGGGCGATAACACGACCACGACCCACCTCTATTAGAGGTGAAACCTCTCCCATATTGGGACATCGCTGCAATTTGTAAAAAATTCATGTTAAATATTCACGAGTAAGATAATCAGGAATACTATTATCACTCCCTTTTTTGTAAATGATTTCAAAATCGAATGGGGCTAAATGAGCCTGCCATCTCGCAAACATTTGTTTGGAGACATCATGTTTGAAATCTTTCTGGAACATGAACTTTGCAGCTTGACAATCCGTTTTTATTAAAAACTTTTGATTGTATAAATCATCTTGAAATTTAAGCACACATTTAACTATCGCAAGAACTTCTCTAGCAATAGTAGCATAATTTTTCTGAGCATTATTCCATTTCCCTGAATGGAATCTAACTAAATATTCTTTTTTATCTTCTGGAGAAACTTGTTTTAAGATTCCTCCGAAGCCTAAATCAAAAGCATCAGTTTCAATAATTTTTTGCCAATTAGGATTTCCAAGCATTAAACAAAGTATATGCATAACCTTATTCTTAATTTTCCTAATTGCTTTAGTGTGACTATTTGTCCACTGACATGGAATCTTTTTTAATCTATCATATAAAATAGATGTATCCATTGCAAGATTTTCATAATAAGGAGAAATATAATTAAGACTTCCTAAAAATCTTTGAAGTTGAGTTTTATCAAGAATTTGATCTGGAAATTTGACGCAAACTCAATACCTCTATTAATTGGGTTAACATTACCCTTTTCAATAGTATGACCCAAAAATCGAACTTTAGTTTGAAATAAAACCATTTTTGGGCTGGATATAACTAAACCATTTTGAATAACAATTTTCTTGAAGATATCAAGATGTTTAAAATGAGTCTCGATATCTTTGGAAAAAATTAAAATATCATCAATATATACGATGATAAAATTACTATAAGGAATAAAAATATCATTCATAATATTTTGAAATTCAGAATGAGCATTTTTTAAACCAAAGGGCATAACATTCCACTCAAATTGTCCAATTGGAACAGTAAAAGCAGTTTTATACCGATCTTCTTCGGCTATTTGAATTTGCCAAAAACCTGATTTTAAATCAAATTTTGAAAATATAATGGCATTAAATAAACGATCTAAAAGATCTTTTTTATTAGGAATAGGATACCTAATCCATTTTAAAACTTTATTTAAAGGTTTATAATTAATAACTAACTTTGGTGCTCCCCTTTCCTTTTCTGCATGATTATTAACATAAAAGGTAGTACACGACCAAGGAGATTTTGATGGTTTTATTAAACCTTTCTGTAAAAGAGAAGTAATTTCTTTTTTACATAATTCTAATAATTCAGAATTCATCTGACAAGGACGAGCTTTAGTGGGAATATTTTTCTCACTAAAATCTTCCTCATAAGGTAATGTAACAATATGCTTTTTCTTATTCCAAAAAGCATTAGGTAAATCGTTACATATTTGTAACGTAAATTCATTATGTAGTACTTTTATTTTTTCTTGTAACTTAGGATTTTGGAGTTTATCCTCAATCGTAAGTATACTGATTTCTTGTTTTAGATAATTTACCTGATTTTCTTTCGCTTTGATAAGAATAGAATCCTTAATTTCATTAAGAATCCTAGAAAAAGGTTCAGTAATGAATTCAAAGTAGACTTCTTTGTTATCAAAGCTTCCTTTAAATCCATATTCATCAATATTTTTTATAGGAAATATTTTCCTAAGAAATGGAGTACCAAGAATTACTTGGTTTGTGATATTCTTGACTAACAAGAATGAAGTAGGAATACAGACCTTATTTTTACAAATATAGGCCTTAGGAATTTTATAATTAATTTGCAACTTTTCTCCGCTTGCAGAGCTAAGAGAATGAGTTGTTTTATGGAAATATTGTGTAGGAATAATTCCTTCCTGAATACAATTTAAATCTGCTCCACTATCAATTAGTGCAATCAGATTTTTTGAAAATTTCCTTCAATGAGTAGTGATATTTTCACTAACCATTTTTGCGAAGTTATTACTTCAAGTGTTGAAAGAAAATTATCATCTTTATCATTTAAGGAAATATTAGTAAATCCTTCATAATTTTTTAATTCTTCAATTTTTTCTTTTCCTTTTTCTAATCTAGAAAATCTTCGTTCTAAGTCAATATGACTTAATTTTAGACTTTTAATTTCAGTTTTAAGATTTGAAATTTCAATTATCAAATCTTTAATATTAACAAGAGACTCGATTTAGATTTATTTTTATTTTAAGTAATTTCATTACTTTTGACATTTTATAGGGTTCAGTTTTAGGAATAACTTCTTTTGAAGTTTCTTCCTCTTTTTGAATTAATCTTTTAATTATATGATTTTTTAAATCTGGATCTTCTGTTTGTTTTAGCATTTCAAGAAGATTATTATCAAGAACATTTATTTCTTGAAATTGAGATATAATTTGATATAAATTATTATCTTCTGATTCAGATTCTGAGCTTTTAATATTTTTAGAACAAGATTGTCCTATTTGACAATTTTGACATTCTTCAGATTCTGACGATGAAATATCTTCGATGATATTGTTTTCATCACTCGAAGAAGTTTCACTGTCTGATTCTAACAGAATTTTTGATAATGTTTCTTTTAAATCATTATCAATATTTAAATTATTAATTTTCTTTTTGGTCCAGCAAGTTTTTGCTTTGTGACCTATTTTCCCACATTTTCGACAAACAATTGGAGGAAATTTTTTTCTATATTGATAATCTTTATTATCTTTTAAGAGTTTTTGTTCTCTTCGTTTAGATTTTCGATATTTTCTCCTTTCATATTGTTTAGGAGAATATTTTTTAGGTTTATATTCTTTACGAGGTTTACTCGTAGAAGGATTTTCTATGCCAAATTGATCACAGAAATCTCCTAATTATTTCTTTTCATTAAAAGAATTTCTCTTAATTTGTTTGTTCAGCTTTATTTCGTTGCATAAAGCTAAACCTTCTTGAGTACAAATACCAATAAGTTTACCGTAAGTATAAGAATTATAATCTATACTCGGTTCACCTTTTCTAAGATTATTCCTTACTCTTTCTACAAAGAGTGAAGGTAATCCGTCAATAAATTTGGATTTCCAGTGAGTACTATTAGACTCTGGAAGTTCCATAACACGACTAAGGAAGGTATCTTTATTGTTAGGAATATTTTATAGTGTTCAATTTCAATGTGTTTATCTTAGTTGGTTTGTATTTAATTAACTTTGGGCTAGTTTGTAATATTCTAGTTCTTAGTTACTAGGGGTATAATATACCAACTAATGTGGTATATACACCCCAAACCCTAATTCATTAGGGTGTGTGTTTTTGGTGTAGTACGTGTGAGTGCGTGTGTGTTGAATAGTAATCAAACCATTTTCAAAGCATTCATCGTCTTCACTGTCACACCCCACGTTCGATCTTTAAATCTTTCATCATTAGCGTGGTAAATCGTCCTAGATTAGTATTGTTGGATTAAAAGGGACCAACATTTATACCACCTAAAAGATGTAAGAGTTTTACATCTTAAGTTTTGGAGAAGAGTTCTGATATTTTCAGAATTGTCAGACCATCGGCCTGTAAAATGTTCTATTATATTAATACACAGTGTATAAACTGCATTTTCGACTAATTCGTCATTTTCTTCTTTCATGGTAAGATAAATTTCTTCTTGCTCTCGAAGAGTAAGATAATTATCCCACCATCCTTTTAACTGACCAGTGAAGCCAGCAACAATCATTTTAGCAACAACTCTGTCGCTATTATGATTACTCTTTGCATATTGTACTATACATAAGCATTCTATGTATCATATTAAAAATTTGTCTTTCAGTATAACCGTCTAAGTTCCACTCATAAATACTCCTACCACTATAAGAATTATTAAGTGTTAATTCTTGTTCTTCGAACAAGACATCTTGAGGAGTTGGTCTTGGATAATAAAATTTAGTTTGAATTGGTTTACTGGAATATTTTTCTTGTTTTATTTTATTTAATTCTTCATTAAAAGTATTATAGATACTATCAGAATTTTCAAGTTTTTCTTCAAATTCTTCGCTTAAAGTATTAAGTTTTAAATCTTTAAGCTTTTCATTAAGTAAATTTTTTTCAATATTATAAATTGATTCTAATTTAAAATCGATACTTTTAGGAGGAGGCTGAACACTCGGAGAAGCTTTATTAGCTATTTTTTCTTCTGCTTTATCTTTGTTTATTAAAAGATAATTATTTATTTCTTTATTGAAGACGAAATCTCTTCAATATTCTTTTTTTAATAAAGAAATTTGTTCTCCTAAAACAATAACATACATATTTGTATAATTTTGTTGTTTTAAAAGACTATTAATATGATTAATAGTAATAGAAAGCGTATCATTTTCCTTTTCAAATAATTTTTGAAAAGCATTAAAAAATCTAATTTCATTTTCTTTTTCCATTTGGAAACTGGTTTGAGGAGGAAAGATAGAATTAATATTTTTCCCATTCGAAAGCTTATAATTTCTTTCAAGAACAGAAATCATATTTTTAAAATATTTTGATAAAAACCAAGGAACGAAAGGCAATTTTTCATTTCGTCTTTCAAGATCTTTATAAATTTTTTCTTGAATAATATTTTTATCTTCTTTATTAAAGTTTTCGAAAAACCATTTTCTAAAAAGTTCCCATTTGGGTTGATTAAATTCTTGTTGAATTTTCTTTCTTACCGGTGATCCCCGACTAAAATTAATTTTTGGTTTAAAATCCATTAAACACGAAAATCCATTTCTGACTCGGTTATTTCCTCGTCTTGATTTTTAAAAACACCATGAACTATATTATCAGGATTAATTCTTAATTCTTCTACCTTATTTTGAAGGTAATCGCTAGAGGTTGATTCTCTAAACTGAGAAGTCGAAGCTTTAGAAGGAGATCTTATCAGGTGATATATGATAATGTGATGAGCTCGATCTAGTAATTCTAGATCTCGGAGTTTTTACATCGACAGATTTTCTATCCTGCTCAAAGTGTATTTGAACAGTTCCATCTGTTGTCTGTATTATTTGAGTAGGATTTTTCTTAATTTTGGGTTGCAGAGGCATAGCTCGTTCAATAACCCAATTTTCTGGGAATTGAATTTCTTCCCATTTAATAGATCTCCAAGTTGTAATATTAGATCTACTAAAATTAGTTTCTATTAAAACAGTTTCGTTTATAGGTTTATCAACGATTTTGCATTGAGGATTAAGCGTATATAAAGGTTTATAATAAATTCTATAACAGATACAAATTACTTCCGAACCCGGAGCATAATTATATCCGTGAGTTTTGACATTTAATGTCAAAGCATCCAATATATTGACATCAGTCAATGATAATTGGAGATTTGGATAAACATTAAAATAGACTGGACCATGTGCCAGACTAGACTGAATTATTCCCATAAGGGATTGTTTCCAGTCGAGATTACGACCATCTCTAAGAGATGCTATAAAACTTTCTGGTAAACCTTCTAAAGTCAAAGGCTTAAAGGCTACCTGAACTAACCCGATATGAATAAACTTATGGTTTATTCTATATTTTTCTAAGTCTATTGCTTAGAAGCCTAATAACCATCTCTTCATTATTAAGAGATATAGTTTCTTCGGTAGTTTTGACTACCTGTTTCAAACCTAATTTTTCAAAGGTTCCTAATTCATAAATTATTTTATGATCAATTTTAGGAATTGTCCAACGATTTAATTTGTCTAAATCTTGAGGAACATCATATTCCTCTTCAATACTGTTTTTAACAGTATCTTTTCTTCTCATCAAATTCATTTGAAAAAGACGTTAAACTACACCTTAACTTCTTAATACCCCCCATGGCTCTGATACCATACTTAGAGGATCTTTACAAAAGTTTAAAAAAATATTAAAAGAGAGTGATGATTTGATACATGATAAAAACAACTTATCGAACCTCGATAATGATACACGGACTTTGTTTAACCAGTTTAGTCCAATCGGACCTGAGGTAGTCAAGCCGTTATACCAAAAATCGAACTTTCGTTAGAAAGCTTTGTTCAAAAGTAGTTAAACCAAAATACAAACATCAAAAAAGAAATTGGAAAAGGTACGTGGCGTTGTAATTAAATTATAATTAACAATTAAATATATAAAATGAAAATAAATTTAATATTTTAATTTAGATATTATATCACATCCATTTGGGTATGCAACATATACTAGGGCTGGGAAGAAATACCGAAATATCGAAATATCGTCCTTATCGTATCGAATCGTATCGAAAATATCGAAAATTTTGATATACCGAAGTTTTTGGTAAGGTATGATACCGTACCGAAAATTTTCGGTACGGTAATGGTATGAAAGTTTTTAAAATTAGGTATACCGATTATATCGAATACCGAAATTCTAAAATTTTTAATATATTTTATACATATATATACACACCTATATATATTATATTATTCAAAAAATATAAAATGAAAAATCAAGGATCTTCATAAACTTATTTAGCCCATAAATTATTATCTTATACACAACTTTCTAATATTAGGCCTACCATATTTTACTTATGTAACTCAAGTAACGTTTAATTTTTGCTTTTTTAATGTTTTTTCATGATTTTTGAAAGCGTGAAGATGCAATGCAATTACTTTTTTTTGTTAATCTTCACTAATTTTTTAAATATAGCCGCTTCGTTCTAATTAATCTGTATATAAAGTTGTATTTTGTGGTTATGTAAAGTTTTTTGTCTTACTAAGGAGACTAGCTAAAATATTTAAATTATTTAAGGTTAAAAAATCTTTTTATTTTGAAAATTTTGGCATTAATAATCTATCTTATTGGGGCCTAAGGAGTTTGAATTGATTAAAAATTCCAAACCAACGAATTAACGAGTCACGAGACATGCATAGTAAAAAAACCCTCCGTATGAATGGTATAGAAGTTATGATACCAATACCATACCGAAATTTCGGTATGATACCGTATCGAAATATAAGGTATACCGAAATTTTGGTATGATATTGGTATGATTTTTTTGGATACCGAAATTTCGGTACGATATACGGTATCACAGTTTTGGTACGGTATACCATACCGAACCACCCCTAACGTATACTAGTATGTATATGTATAATCTGTATGTATACCCTATTATTACCTTACTTCAACTACTATCTGCCAAACCCTTCTCCTCGTTTCAAATTCTGTAATAACATTCCCATGGCCGATTAAATCTCCGTCGCCGTAGATAAAGTATGGATACGTTTTCTCCGTTAATGTCGTTGAAATCGATTCCTCAGCCACTGAGCCATCGCACTTCGTTAACCTTATTCAGACCTTTTAACAAACAGTGTGCGTGCAAAAGGCTCCGCGTCAATGACTCGCGCAGTTCAAAACAGCCTTCTTCTTCGTCTTCATCATCGATTCCTGCCGTTAATTTCAATGGCCCAATTTCGGTTCGTCCGCTATCTTCAAGAATCGCTCGTCCGCCTGGCTCGATTCGAATGGCCGCCGCGCTGGACTCATCGGCTTCTTCAAGCGTAAAAGACCTCTCCTGGGAATCCGTGAAATCAGCCCTTTTGCAGCTCAACCCAGTGAAGATCGCCAAGTGGTGCTTAATCGCATCCCTGGCAATCGCCGCGTCGAAATGGGCTCTGAATCTGCTCTTCAACCCATTCTTTTGGATGTACTTTAGCTGGACATGGCTGTTCTGGCCATGGATGTCAGCCATCACCCTAGCAAACTACGGCCTTCACAGCCTTGGAAAACACCTAAGAGGCGAATCGTCTATGCTCCATCAGCTCGCCATCGTCACCTCAACCATCACATGGCTCACGCTAGTCCCACCAGCCCATTTCAACGGCTTCCTCGAAGGCTGGCCCTTTGTGTTCTTCTTCGCGTACCATTACTTCTTCTTCCTCAGCGTGAGCATACGCAAGCGATTGTACGGAGATTACTACCCAAGAGCCCACGATCCCAAGTGGGACGTCGACCCGCCCAATTGGCAAAAGCTCTTGTTTTTCTTGGGTGTCATTGGCTGCCATTTCCTAGCAGCCTTCGAAGGGCCCGAGCTGCACTTACTGCCCGGGGGATTGAACTGTGTGGGAATTTGGATATTGATCTTATTGGCTGTTTTTACGCAGTACCATGCGAGTTTGTACTTGGCGAACTATTCAGAGAAGGTAGTTGTGCCCACCGATGTTGTAAGATTCGGGCCATACAGATTTGTGAGGCATCCCATTTATGCGTCTACGATGCTACTTTTCTTGGCTTACTTTGCTGCTTTGAGGGCGCCGATGAGCGCATTGCTTGTTGTTTGTGTTTGTGTGGCGTATTATGGGGCGAAGGCGAAGGCTGAGGAAGGGTTGATGATGGAGAGCTTTGGGCAGAAGTATGAGGAGTATATGAGTAAGGTTCGTTATAAGCTGATTCCTTTTGTTTATTAGCCTTTCGTTTTTGTTCTGGGGAAATCTTTGGTTTGAATTCTGGCCTTTTTGGTGTTTGTTTGCTTTTGCTTGGTGAAGACTTTGGGAAGTATGTTGGTTGATGTTTAGTAGTAAAGATTGTTTCCATTGAAGTATTTATGTCTGAAATATATATTGTATCGTTGTCCGAAAGTACTTTTCGTGCCAAAATCTAACACAATATCCAATCCAACTGCGAAGAGGAAAAGGCTGGGTAGGATTAAGGTTGTGATTTGTGGCAAATTCGTGTATGGAAAACACGACGGAAAACTAAGTTCCCCGCTTTCTCTCCCCGTGGGGCGCAACGGGGAAATTTTTCTCCCCGTTGGCGGGGATGGGGCGGGGACGGGAACCATGCTCCCCGCCCCGTTCCCCGTGGGAATCCGCTATATATAATTACTAAATTGTTCTTATTTATATCTAAAATACCTTAATTAAAATATCTCAAACCTAGCTGTCGAGAGTGAAACTTAGGGTGGGTGATCGATCGTTAACTTCTTAACAATTTAAGCAAAAGCAACAGTGCAACACAAACAACACAAGCAACTAGGAGTTTACAGTAACAGGGGGTTAATATCACGTTTTGGGGGGTGATCATTCACATAGCAGTGGTGCTCAGACCTCCTCACACAAGGTTGGATATTATATTAATATATTTATGAATCTTTTTCTCTTTATGGACATATTTTAATCGCGTCAACAGTAACATGTTTTTTTATTTAAGAATTGTCTACTCAATATGCTCATGATGCACTCTGTTAGGATCGGACGGTATAAACAAACACAATATTATGGCAGCGAACGCGTATCGGCAGCCTAAGAATTATCAACGCAGCGAAATAACAGAAATCAACACGACGATATAACGTGGAAAACCCCCTTCAAATCGACGGGCTAAAAACCACGGGATCAAACGATCCAAAATCCACTATCACCATGAGCAAGTACAGCGAATTACACCACAAGCCAACCACAAACGAGCTATGAACACCAAATCAAAGCTCCAAGAGCACCACAACTCAAAATGAGATCACAACATCAAATTTCGTCACTGAAAATCGCAGCAGAATTCAGAAATTCGTAACTCACAAACCAGACCTCGAAATGTAAATCCCTTCGGGGAGAATGAAGATCAATGAGTCTTCTACCTTCTCCTGAAATTTCAGGCCAATCGGACAACGTTTGCCCCTCCAAATGTGAGAAATCCGAAACTGTCGCTGGATAGAAGAGTTGCAGAAATTTTCTCTTTTTTCTTGGGTGTAGGAATCGATCTCCACATGGAGTAGGTGGAGAGAAGCTATACATGTGATGATATTAATGGGCTGCTAAATTTGGGCTTTCGGACACAAAGTTGGGAGCCCAAACCCAACAAATCTCCCCCCTCCCAACTATGTGGAGGAAATCGCCAAACCGGCGATCGTACAACAAGCTTCAAATTTCGATCTTACCAATGACTTAGTCATCATATCAGCGCCATTATCATCGGTGTGAATCTTCTCAACTTCAAGCTGCTTGGAATCCAAAATCTCACGAATCCAATGATATCGCATATCAATATGCTTCGACTTCCCATGAAACGTCGGATTCTTACTGAGATGAATCGCACTCTGACTGTCACAAAATAAGACATACCTTTGCTGATCAAAACCAAGCTCACTCATGAAGTTCTTCATCCAAAGAAGCTCTTTGCAAGTCTCTGTAACAGCAATAAATTCTGCCTCTGTCGTAGACAAAGCAATACACTTTTGAAGTCTAGACTGCCAAGAAACAGCTCCCCCTGCAAAAGTAATCAAATAGCCCGACGTAGATTTCCTCGTATCCACATCTCCGCCCAGATCTGAATCTGTATAACCAACAAGAATAGGCTCGTCAGAACCGAAACACAATCTCATGTTGGACGTACCTCGGAGATATCTCAAAATCCATTTCACAGCGTTCCAATGCTCTTTTCCTGGATTTGACATAAATCTACTTACAACTCCAACTGCATGAGCTAAATCTGGTCGAGTACACACCATAGCATACATAAGACTACCAACGGCAGATGAATAGGGAACTCGGTCCATGACTTCTTTTTCTTTCTCGTCTGTAGGGCACTGTGTCATGGCAGTCGAAGCTGCAGAAGTGCGTTGCGCTATCCACCACAGAAGCCGAGTACATTGCAATCACGGAGGGTTGCAAGGAAGCTTTGTGGATGAAGAAGTTTCTCGAAGAACTTGGTCTACGACAGGACAAGTATGTCGTCTACAGCGATAGTCAGAGTGCTATCCACCTCTCCAAGAACTCGTCATTCCATTCGAGATCCAAGCATATCGACGTCAGATACCATTGGGTTCGAGATGTGCTCGAGTCGAAGCAGTTGTATTTGGCGAAGGTACACACGAGCGAGAACGGATCAGATATGTTGACGAAGATTTTGCCGAAGGAGAAGCTCAAGACCTGTCGGCGGAAAGCGGGCTTGCTTGAGCCCACCGTATGAGCCGGAGGGGGAGTTTATTGGGTCCGGCCCATTTATGGGCTAACCCATGTATTATATTTATATATGTATTATGTAAAAAAAAAAAAAACATAACACACACGCACACAGCGACGAGCAGAGGAGAAAAAGGGAGAAAAAGAAGAAAAGAAGGAGAAGAGAAAAAGCTTCGATTCGAACGATCCGGTGCTCGGATTTTGCCGAAACTTCAGACGAATAGTCACCTCGACGTGCTCTACGCATCCACCATTTCAGATCGTTCGGTTTCTCACGTTTGGGTGGTAACCCGTTTTCTACCTCTTCGTATATTCCGAGCTTGTAGCTCGAGGTTGTTGGTATTCCGAGTTTGTAACTCGATGTTGTGATTGCTCTTTGAAAGTACTTTAATTATCTATATCAAAAAATTATAACTTTTATATATTAGAAGTAGTGCGAGATGGGGATTCTCCGTGGGGAAAGAAACCCCGAAAATCCCAGCGGGGATGAGGATGGGGAGAAATTTTCCCCGTTTGCTAGCGGGGATGGGGCCGGGGATTCCCGGATAAGTGTTGGGGTGGGGATGGGGATTAGCTCTCGCCCTGCTCCATTGCCAAGCCTAGTATAAACTAATTTTTTTGGTCTTTCAATTAGATAGTATCTTTACAATTTTACCTATTTTTTGTTTAGGGGCAACCTCAATTAAATCCTCTTTCCAAACTTTTTATCAACTAACTCCCCTTCTCATTTAATTTATTATTAAACTCCTTAAATCAAAACATTCATACACAACACTACCCATTTTACTGAATGGACGAATTTGCCCCTCATTTATAATTTGTTACATATTTTCTTCTCCAATTTAATCGACGACACCGGCTTTGCCCAACGTTCTCAGTCGTCACCCTGTTTTTCTTCCCTTCGTCTTCAGCTCCTCGCCGGGAATGCTCCTAGCCTATCCAATCACAGTGGGTTTCTCGGTCCAGGTAAGCTTAGGTAAGTTTTCTGTTTTTTTCCACCGATGGTTACTCGTCGAGGTTCTTGACTCGAGGTAATGGATTTGAGCTCGATCGAACGGAGTTGAATCTCGACATGGGCCAAGCACAGAAGCTATTCGACGAAATTCCTCAGAGGAACGTCGTGCTGTGGACTTATATGGTCGATGGGTATGGCAAAGCTGGAAACCTAAAGAAAGCGAAGGAGTTGTTCGACGAAATGCCTGAAAGAAACATCGTCTCATTGAGCTCGACAATGTCCGCCTACGTCAGAGTAGGAGATTACAAGCAAGCGCTGCACATCTACAGAACGATGCAAGAATCAGAACCCTCCATTCCCAACGAGTCGATCCTCATCAGCACGCTCACTGCGTGTGCCCATTGCTCACGGCTCGGTCCACTCTTACTAACTTCATTTAGTTGGCAACTTCAGATAAGAGGTAATTATTTGGTACTGTTCAAGTGTTGAAACATGTTTTCTAATAACTGTTTAAGTGTTGAAACATGTTTTGGTACTACAAAAAAAACAATAGGTACTGTAAAAAACCAACGTAGGTACTGTAATACTTTAATCTTTTGGTGCTAATGCAGTTTTTATGATTCAGTGGGTTTACTGTATATATTGTCATCATGACTTAGTTGTAATACTGTATTTTTTGGTACTACAAATGTCCACATGTTGGTACTACAAATGTCTTTATGTCGATACCACAAATTAGAGCTAGCGTATTTCGACGCCGTTCGCCCAGTACGTAAAATATACTACAAATTACCTACGAAGGGTACTACAACTGAGACGTTTATAGTACTGCAAACAACCATGTTGTGGTATTGGAAACGTGTATATATTGGTACTACAAGAGCGTATTTCAACGTCGTTCGGATTATTTTTTGGTCCATGAGTATGTTACCATAGTTAAATCTACTAAGTTGATCGTTTGGTACTACAATAGCATAAGTTATGGTACTGCAATCATCCACATGTTGATCATCCACATGTTGGTACTTCAAATGTCTATATATTGATACCACAAATCAGAGCTAGCGTATTTCGACGCCGTTCGCTAGTACGTAAAAGATACTACAAATTACCAACCAAGGGCACTGTAATAGAGACGTTTATGATACTGCAGAAGTGTATATATTGGTACTAAAAATTAGAGAGCGTATTTCGACGTCACCGTGTGTTTAATTTTTATTATGTGCCGTATTTTGGAAGTTCTCATGCCTTATTTGCACAATAATCTACGTGTTTTCGATAATTAAACCAAGTACGACAAAGTTACTACAAGTAACTACGGGTGGTACTACACTAGCATATATTATGGTACTACGTAAAAGATACTACAAACAACCTACAGATGGTACTGCGACACATATGCATGGTACTGCAGTAATCCATATATAAGTACTGGTACCACAAATTAGAGGGCGTATTTCGACGTGTTTTCGACAATGAACCGAGGGGTACGACAAAGATACCACAAACAACCTACTAATCGTACTACAATGGCATAAGTTATGGTACTGCAATCATCCACATGTTGGTACTTCAAATGTGTTTATATTGGTACCACAATTTAAGCTAGGGTATTTCGGCGCCGTTCGCCCGGTACGTAAAAGATACTACAAATTACCTACGTAGGGAACTACTACAAAGACATTTATGGTACTGCAAACAACCATATTGTGGAACCGCAAACGTATATTTATTGGTACTACAAATTAGAGAGCGTATTTCGACGTCGTTCGGATTATTTTTGGTCTGTGAGTACGTTACCATAGTTAAATATACTAAGTTGATATTTTTGGTATCAAAATTGGTGGTTAACATTTAGAATCAAGAATTATTACATTGAAACGCCAACTTTCTTTTCAAATAAGTGGTGCTAGTAACCACATCTTATTGCATAGTCAAGATTTTTCGTATGTTGGAAGTTAGTGTTTATGTTTTATGTTGCCATATGTTTAAATTTTGTTATTCACCGCATTATGTAAGCTCTCAGACGTTAATTGCTCAAGAATCTACATGTTTTCGACAATCAAACGAATAGTACGGCGAAGGTACTACAAACAACCTGTGGACGGTACTACAATAGCATAAGTTATGGTAATGCAAAACTGCATACATGGATACCGCAAACGTGTTTAAATTGGTACCGCAAATTAGTTTTGACATATTACTACGTCGTTCGCCCGTTACATAAAAGATACTACACACAACCTACAGATGGTACCGCGATAGCATCTGTCGTGGTACTGCAGAAGTCCATATATAGGTACTACAAAAGTGTTTAAATTGGTACCACAAATTAGATGGCGTATTTCGACGTTGTTCGGGTTATTTTAGGTTCGCGAGTACGATACCATGGTTACATATACTAAGATGATCATTTGGTATCATAATTGGCGGGTTAACATTTAGAATCAAGGATTACTACATTGAAATGCCAACTTTCTTTCCAAATTAGTGATGCTAGTAACCACATCTTACTACATAGTCAAGATTTTTCGTATGTTGGAAGTTAGTGTTTATGTTTTATGTCGCCATATGTTTAAGTTTTGTTATTCGCCGCATTTTGTAAGCTCTCCGGCGTTAATTGCTCAAGAATCTACGTGTTTTCGACAATCAAACGAATGGTACGACTAAGGTACTACAAACAACCTACGGACGGTACTACAATAGCATAAGTTACTTCAAAAGTCCATACATGGGTACCACAAACGTGTTTAAATTGGTACCGCAAATTAGCTTTGACGTATTTCGACGCCGTTCGCCCGGTACATAAAAGATACTACAAACAACCTACAGATGGCACTACGATAGCATAGGTCATGGTACTGCAGTAGTCCATATACATGTACTACAAAAGTGTTTAAATTGGTACCACAAATTAGATGGCTTATTTCGACGTTGTTCTGGTTAGGTCCGTGAGTACATTACCGTGGTTAAATATACTAAGTTGATCATTTGGTATCATAATTGACGGGTTAACATTTAGAATCAAGGATTATTACATTGAAATGCCAACTTTCTTTCCAAATTAGTGATGCTAGTAACCACATCTTACTACACAGTCAAGGTTTTTCATATGTTGGAAGTTAGTGTTTATGTTTTATGCTGCCATATGTTTAAGTTTTGTTATTCATCGCATTATGTAAGCTCTCAGGCATTAATTGCTCAAGAATCTACGCGTTTTCGACAATCAAACGAATGGTACGGCGAATGTACTACAAACAACTTACGGATGGTACTAAAATAGCATAAGTAATAGTACCACAAAAGTCCATATATAGGTACCGCAAACGTGTTTATATTGGTACCACAAATTAGTTTGGAGTATTTCAACGCCGTTCGCCCGATACGTAAAAGATACTACAAACAACCTACAGATGGCACTGCGATAGCATATGTCATTCCTGATTCAATTTACTATCAGTTCAACTAAAATAAGCCTATTAAAATGATTCTTATCATTATCGAAAATTATATTGATATCAAAAAATATATGATATGCATGTCATTATGATCGTCATGAAATAAGGAATAAATTGGATATGCTTATGTCATTTTATTATATAAATTACTCAAAATAAAGATGTGTTAAGTAATAGGTGGAAGTCTAAAAAAAGAAATAAAAAATAAAAAAAATAGTTTGCGATGGCAATGCCGCCGCTAAAGAAAAAACAATTAAAAAAAATTTGCTACGGATATTGCGACGGAAAAACCGTCGCTAAATTAAAAAAAATAAACGCTAAATAAAAAACGCTTCGGAGGGTTTTGGCCGAAAAACGCTATCACGCGTCTCGACGCGCGCTATCCACAGCTTTTTAAAACACTGGATAATATCATTCAAATAAGTGGAGCATACTATTAAGAGGATCTTTAAGTAATGTGGCAGTCATGGAGCCACGATATACTTCAACTTCAACATCGTCAAGATAACTCCAACGAGCTGTAGGTATGCTGTTGTATCTATTCATGGACATTGTAGGACGTATTATGCACCGTCGTGTACTCAAATATGAATTTACAATACCATTGATAATGTAATGCAGTACTAAAAAACATAGACAAACAGTACCAATTCAATTGAGATACGGTATCAAGGCATCAAATAATTAAATCACATTTATAGTACTACTGACCAGACACAAATGGCACCAATATACATAATTATCCAGAATAGACACAAAAAACAGTATTGAAACTTATAATACCCAAAAACAACCAAAACTCGTACCAAGACAGTCACAAATGCAGTACCTTCACATCGAGCAGGGAAAATTAGAAGCTAACAAACGCTAATTTGAATGATACCAAGTTCCCAATTCGAAAAATGAAATAATTAAACCCTAATTTTGCCATAAACCCCAAATCCGAGTCGTAATCACAAAATTAAACCCGACACGAAATCCTTCAAGAAATGCAACTATGAAGCCATAATCTCTACATTAACCCAAAATGCCACAAAAAAACGAAAAATTAAAGTCGAAAAATGAAGGTGTCAAGCGGATGTTTCTTACAGTAACTCCTCCTCGTTCGCTGTTCGTTGTGGAAGTGAAAAATTGAAGCCCTAATCTCGTTCGCTGCTCGTTGTGGAGGTGAAGCTGAGAATCGGCCGACTTCTCGTAATCGTTTTCGTTCTTCTGCTTTTCGTTCATCTGCTTTTCGTTCGTCGTCCTCTTTAAATTAATTTTCTTTTTTTTTAAATCCTCTGTAAATGAATTCACTAGGTTATTTTGCAATATTTATCCTTTACAGGAGTATATTTGTCCATTAGATAGACATGTGATATATAAGTTTGAAAGGGGGAGTTTAGTGATTAATGAATTGGAAGGGGGAGTTAGTTGATGAGTAGTTTGGGTTGTAGGGATTTATGGGTAGATTGGTCTTTTATTTATTACAATTTTATCCGTAGTTTAAACTTTTATTTTGAATAATTTTATTATTAAGATAAGTATTAATGGGAGCATAGGCCCTTTGAGTTGGACCCATATATATTTTTTCTATCCTGAGATTGACAACCTCTTTTTATCACAAAACCAATAATGGAATTTAAGGCCCCAAAATTTCAGTTTGTCTAAATCAACAACTAATTCTACAATTACATTACATATATACTTTTTTTTTCGTTAATGGGACAAGGTGGGTTATATATGAATTATTTTTATTTTCTCGAATAAGTCAAATTTCTATCAAATCCTACCGCTCGAAGGGAAAGAAACAAGGGTATATTATGGTTAAGTCCCTAAAACACATTTTTCAATATGGTTCAGGTCCCTTTGTAATTTTATTTCGGCCCAAGGACGTATTTACTGAAAAATTTAGTTTGACGGACCAATCACATTGTAAATGACCTTTTTATCCTTCACATTTGCCGAATTTACACCCATGTGCCATCGTCTCTTCCAAACGATGAATGCACAAACCACGTTCAACGAAGACCAAAATCGATGATAATTTCCCATGGGTGTCAATAATCAATGAAAATTTTTGAAGTTTATGATGGAATAATGTATTAAAAGTAATTCGAAAAATCTCGTTGAAACAAGGGAAAATCTGGACTTTAATACCGAATAAGGTGAAATTGATCGTGGGCTTAATATTCAATGAAAATATTGATGTTAATCGCGAAGAAATTTGACGCGGCCCATGATTGAAGCTTTTGCTAATAAAACGCTGTAACAATTTATGCATTCTGGGTAACAATTTATGCATTCTGGGTAACAATTTATGCATTACAGATAACGCTTTATGCATTCCGGGTAACAATTTATGCATTCTGGTAACACTATGCATTCGTCTCTTCCAAAACGATGAATGCGCAAACCACGTTCAACGAAGACCAAAATTTACGATCTAAAAGCCGGCTCAATCTCGACGTTAATGATCGAATAAGGTTAAATCGATGATAATTTCCCATGGGTGTCAATAATCACTGAAAATTTATTACATTTATAATGGAATAATGTATTAAAAGTAATTCGAAAATCTCATTGAAACAAGGGAAAATCTGGACTTTAACGACTGGATAAGGTGAAATTGATCGTTGGTCTTAATAATCAATGAAAATATTGATGTTAATCGCGAAGAAATTTGATGCGGCCCATGATTGAAGCTTTTGCTAATAAAACGCTCGCTAAGTAACAATTTATGCATTGTGGGTAACAATTTATGCATTCCGGGTAACACTTTATGCATTTTGGGTAACAATTTATGCATTCTGGGTAACAGTTCATGCAATCTGGATTACAATTTATGCATTCTGGGTAACACTATGCATTCTGCATTGCCCAAAAATGGCAACCTGCACCTTTTGTAGTAGAACTTTCGATCTAGAATTCAAATAACCTTGATTCAAATTCCTGTGAATGTCCAACTTAATTATGTATAACTTTCATTTAATTCCTTTCGCTAATACCAAATCTATAACCCCCAAATTAATCGAAGAAATCGAAAATGAGCAGCGACGGCCAAGAGCAGCGACGACGAGGATGTTACAATTTGGTGTTATGTGTATCTGATACTTATGTGTAGGATGTTTCTTTTGAACAAACTTCGCTTCTGTTGCTGAAAATGTATGCATGATTCTGGTAAAGACCTATGCTATTTACTAATTTCCTGCAGTAACAGTTCAACACTGATCAGAAACAATTAAAGAGGAGAAAAAACAGAAAATGATATGTAGGTAACAAGGGAACACAACAAGAGTTACAGAATACATAGTCAAAATAAAAATTTAATATGTACTTAGTTTACTTTATGATTTTCAAATTTTATATTGCAAACATGCTACATTCACTAAAATATATGAAATTACGAAGTTTTAGGTTAAATATACTAGTTTAGGTTGTGATTTCGTGGAGATTATGTTGGCATTGAAGAAGTTAAAGTATATAGTATGGAAAACAAGTAGCACTCTTCTTGAAAGGATGATCATGCTCCTAAGAAACGATTCTACTTACTCAAAACATTACGGATATGAACTATTAGTTGTTTATTATAATTCAGATGGTTGACCTAACATAAATGATTCAACAAAATTAATGACATCTTCAATTAGTCTTAAAAAACCCTATGTTGTTTACTGATTTCCTGCAGTAACAGTTTAACACTGATCAGAAACAATTGAAGAGGAGAAAAAAACAGAAACTAATATGTAGGTAACAAGGAAACCCAACACGAGTAACAGAATACATAGTCAAAATAACAATTTAATATTTAATTAGTTAACTTAATGATTTTCAAATTTTATATTGTAAACACGCTGCATTCACTAAAATATATGAATTTACGAAGTTTTAGATTGAATATACTAGTTTAGGTTGTGATTTTCGCGGAGACTATGTTGGAATTGGAGAAGCTGAAATATATAGTATGGAAAGCAAGTAGCACTCTTCTTGAAAGGATGATTATGCTTCTACCAAATTGATTCTACTTACACAAAACGTTGTGGAAATGGATTATTAGATGTTTGTTATAATACAGATGGTCGACCTAACATAAATGACTCGACAAAATTAATGACATCTTCAATTAATCTTAATCACAAACCCTATTTGTTTTCTGATTTCATGCAGTAACAGTTTAAGAATGATCAACAACAATTGAAGAGGGAAAGATAATAGAAATTGATATGTTGGTAACAAGGAAACACAAACGAGTAACAGAATACATAGTCACAATAACATTTAATATGTAATTAGTTTACTTTATGATTTTCAAATTTTATACTTCAAACACGCTACATTCACTAAAATATATAAATTTACGAAGTAGATAAAAATATATAAGTTTATGTTATGATTTTAATCAAAAATCCTAATTCACAAACTATAGTAATTCTGGTAACATATAAACATATAACTAGTAACAATTTTACACATATCGGGTAACAAATAATCTATGCTTGATTAGACTCCCGCCCAAAATTCATCTCATTCTGGTTTTCCAGCCCGAAATTTCACCGACAATTTAGTAACGAATTTAGTCGACATAGTAATAGAAACGCATATACTAGTAACAGATCCTAAGAATTTTACAAATCAGCCAAAATGAAAAAAATGCACCCAACTTTATAGGGTCGATCGTATTTTCGCGAATTAAATGATGAACATCGGACTAGGGTTGTCAACGAATCGAACTCTTTTGGTTCGATTCGCGATTCGATTCGAAATTTTAAGATTCGAATTCGAATATTTAGAATACGAATCCGAATAAGAATATTTTTTTTTGATTCGAGAAATATACGAATACGAATATGAAATCACAGTATTCGATTCGAAAATTATTCGATTCGAAAAATATAACATAAAATATCGTATAATAATATATATTCACATATAATATATGTTAACTCACCTAAACATTTAAAAATAATATGTTATAATTCAATATATGTTTAAATATAATTTATTATAATTCGATATATATTTAAATATAATATTGTTTATATTTTATGAAATAAAAAATGAAAGATGACTTTGAATACAGATATTCGATATTCGATTCGAATATTCGAGAATATATTAGATTTCGAATAAGAATCGATTTTATGATTCGATTAAATATTCGAGTATTTGTATTCGTATTCGATTGTCATCTGGATACTAATAGAATATTGCGGTATTCGAGTCGATACGATTCGTTTGCAACCCTACATCGGACGAACGACCAAACAAGGTGCCGTACCAAGCTGCCCATACTATTGGTACTTTGAATCTGTACTTATTAGACGTAATCGTTGCCAAAAACGGATTTGATTTCATCTTATTTCGCAAATTAGAACCCTACACATTGTAACAATTATTTACAGTTTAGTAATGGTTTTGATACTCCAAGTAACATATTGCATAATCCGAGTAACAGTATTGACACAGTAAAAATCTACCCAAATTATTGGGGTCGACCGTATTTTCGCAAAATTAAAAGATGAACGTCGGACGAACGAGCAAACAATGTGCCGCACCGAGCCGCCCATACTATGGGCACTTCGATTTATCCATATTAGATGTAATCGTTGCCAAAACGGCTTTGATTTCATCTTATTTTCGCAAATTAGAACCCTAAATAGAAAGATAAAAACTCATTACAAATCTTACATCTTGCTTCGTGAATACCACAATACATCCTATCGTACACGCCGAAATTGGTTGGTTAATGGGCATTCAAAATTTTGGAGCTCGATTCACTGTAAAACGAGATTAATAAAATAAATATTCTCTGTCGATAACAATTTTCTTCATCGTAGTAACAGATAAGGGATGGAAAATAACAGTTCACCAGACGTTTATAACAATATAATCTAACAGAATAACAGAAAGTCGCCGGAAAATAACTATTAGTTCAGTATGTTAGGAGGGCTATTTTCGTCAATACATATTTTCAAGCCTTATCTCTGCAATTTTAAAAAAAGTTGGTCCTTTAAACTAATATAGATTCTGACAGGGACTGAACCATTTAGAAACTTACTGACTAGGGACTGAACAGAACTTTCCCCAAGAAACAAAGATTTCATAGTTGATAGCAATTGGAAGGAGGCATGAAAACATATATCACGAGGACAGTCAAATCACGCGACATAATAATATCTTTTCTCAAATGTTAATTTAGGGCAATTTACGTTTCAGGCCCCTGTCAGGGTCTGAACTTAGGTTTCATACCCTGACAGAAAAATAATTAGTTTTAAGGATCCGATTTCTGCAGTACCACTTAATTGTTCTCCAATACCACTTCATTGTACTTTAGTACCCCTTCATGGTTCCGCAGTACCACTTCATTATTCCGCAGTACCACTTTATTGTTCTGCAGTACCACTTCATTGTTCTGAAATAACACAAAAGAATCATCCAATACCAGTCATATATACTTTATACCACTTGTGAAAATTTAGGTCATTATCTCTAAATTTTACGAAAATTGGGTCCTTAAAACTAATTTTTTTCTGTCAGGTCATTAACCCTATTTTAAAATATTTTTGGGGCCTGAATCATAATTAACCCTTTAATATTTAATCGATCAATCATCACATATATACATATAGGGACAATTTCTATTAAGTCCCTGACCAGTAAGTTTCTAAACTGTTCAGTCTCTGTCCTATTGCTTTGAAGGACCAACTTTTCGAAAATGGCAGAGACAAGGCTTAAAAATATGTATTGATGAAAATATCCTTCCTAACATACTAAACAAAGAGTTATTTTCCGGCGACTTTCTGCTGTTAGATTATATTGTTATAAACGTCTGGTGAACTGTTATTTTCCATCTCTTATCTGTTACTATGATGCAGAAAATTGTTATCGACAGAGAATATTTATTTTATGAATATCGTTTTCACAGTGAATCGAGCTCCGAAATTTCGAACGCCCATTAATCAACCAATTTCGGCGTGTAAGGTAGGATGTATTGTGGTATTGACGACAAGATGTAAGATTTGTAATGAATTTTTATCTTTCTATTTAGGATTCTAATTTGCGAGAATAAGATGAAATCAAAGCCGTTTTTGCAACGATTACATCTAATATGTATAAATTCGAAGTACTCATAATATGGGTAGCTCGGTGCGGCACATTCTTTGCTCGTTCGTCCAACATTCATCTTTTAATTTACCAAAAATACGGTCGACCCCAATAATTTGGGTATATTTTTACTGTGTCAACACTGTTATTCGGAGTATAAAATCTGTTACTCGGATATCAAAACCGTTACTAGGTATATCAAAACCGTTATTAAACTATAATTAATTGTTACCATGTGTAGGGTTCTAATTTGCGAAAATAAGATGAAATCAAAGCCGTTTTTGGCAACGATTACATCTAATATGTATAAATTCGAAGTACCCATAGTATGGACAGCTCGGTGCAGCACATTGTTTGCTAGTTGGTCCGACGTTCATCTTTTAATTTCGCGAAAATACGGTCAACCCCAATAATTTGGGTATATTTTTACTGTGTCAAAACTGTTACTCGGAGTATCAAATCTTTTACTCGGAGTATCAAAACCGTTACTGGGAGTATCAAAACCGTTATTAGACTATAATTGTTACCATTTGTATATTAAGTGTTACTGTGTGTCCGTAATTTGTTATTACACGCAGAAACATCCAATACGTACACAAGAAGAAGCCAAAAAATTACCAATTGATATCAACTAGACAAAGGGACAAATTGATATCAAATAGACAAAAAAAAAAGACAAAAACATGAAGTTTCTCTTACCTCCAACAAAAAAAATTCGCTTTTATAAGCACAAAGTGCAAGAATCGAATATTGTATGCTTGACATAGTGGGAACCATGGATACTGTCAAATGCAGTAAATGAAGAAGAGAGATGATTTTTCTTGTTGAAATGGGGTTTAGAGGAAAGTGTGGTGTGTTTTTTTCGTATTACCGGGTTTTGTAAAATTTTCAGGTTCTGTTACTAGTATGTCCATTTCTGTTACTACGTTGCCTACATTTGTTACTAAACAGGCGTTGAAAGTCGGCGGGAAACCATCATGAGATGAATTTTGAGCGGGGGAGTAAATAAAGTCAAGCATAGATTATCTGTTACCCGATATGTGCAAATTTGTCACTAACATAAACTCCACGAAAATCTAAACTAACATATTTTTACCTAAACCTTCGTAAGTTCATATATTATAGTGAATATAGCGTGTTTACAATATAAAGTTTGAAAATAAACTTAATTAATTACATATTAAATTGTTATTGCACCAGCGTTATCTGTTAATTGAAGATTTCATTAATTTGGTTGAATCATTTATGTTAGTGAATGTAAACCCTATATTGTTTACTGATTCCTGCAGTAACAGTTTAACACTGATCTTAAAACTTCGTAAATTCTTATATTTTAGTGAATGTAGCATGTTTACAATATAAAATTTGAAAATTATAAATTAAACTAATTACATATTAAATTGTTATTGTGACTAAGACTTATGTTACTCGTATTGTACTTCCTTGTTGCCTACATATCGATTTCTATTTTTTTTTCTCCGCTTCAATTGTTGTTGAACTCTGTTAAACTGTTACTGCAGGAAATCAGTAAACAACAGAAGATTTCACCAATCATGCATACGTGTTCAGCAACAGAAGCGAAGTTTGTTCAAAAGAAATATCCTACACATAAGTATTAGCTACACATAGCGCCAAATTGTAACATCCTCGTCGTCGCTGCTCATCTTCGATTTCTTCGATTAGTTTGGGGGTTATCGATTTGGTATTAGCGAATCAGAAATAACTTAAATAATAAAAGTTATACATAATCAAGTTGGATATTCACAGGAGTTTGAATCAAAGTCATTGGAATTCTATATCGAAAGTTATACTCAAAAAAGTGCAGGTTGCCATTTTCAGGCAATGCCATTTTCGGACAGCATCCCTAAGCATCCGTAAATCTTTTTCGGGCACATTTTTTAGGTCAATGGACTTCGAATCAGAAATAACGTAAAGAATAAAATTATACATAAGCTAATCAAGGGAGCTTGAATCAAGGTCATTTGAATTCTAGATCGAAAGTTATACTCTAAAAGGTGCAGGTTGCCATTTTCGGACAATGCAGAATGCATAGTGTTACCCAGAATGCATAAATTGTTATCCAGAATGCATGAAGTGTTACCCATAATGCATAAAGTGTTACCCAGAATGCATAAAGTGTTACCCATAATGCATAAATTGTTACCCATAATGCATGCGAGAGTTTTATTAGCAAAAGCTTCAATCATGGGCCGCGTCAAATTTCTTCACGATTAACATCAATATTTTCATTGATTATTAAGACTCAGATCAATTTCACCTTATTCAGCATTAAAGTCCAGATTTTTCCTTGTTTCAACGAGATCTTCGAATTACTTTAAATACATTATTCCAATATAAACTTCAAAAATTTTCATTGATTATTGACACCCATGAGAAATTATCATCGATTTAACCTTATTCGGTTATTTACGTCGAGATTGAGCCAGCTTTAGATCGTAAATTTTGGTCTTCGTTGAAGGTTGTTTTTGCTTCAATCGTTTGGAGAAGAAGGTGGCACATGGGTGTAATTTTGACAAATTTGAAGGATAGAAAGGTCATCTACAATGAGCTGGTCCTTCAAACTAATATTTCCAGTAATTAGGTCCTTTGTCCTAAATTAAACTATTATGGGGCCTGAACTTTTTTGAAAATTCGTTAATAGGGCCTGAACTCAAATTAACCCATATATGAATCATCACGTTCAAACCTTATAATCGCGATTTTCGCACATAAGGAAAGGAGCATGGATCTTCTTCTTCACGAGAAGATCTCTCAAGAGCAAATAACCCAAGGTTTAATTAATTATTATATGTTATTTTTATGATCATCATCGTCATCAATATTATTAAAACATCTTAAAGTAAAGTTTTTGAATTTAAAAATGCTGTCCATATCTTCTAATAGTTATGCAAAAACAAATTTAGAAAAATAAAAGCCCCTCATGTCCACCAATCACGTTAAATAATAAAGAAATAAATACACCTCTCAAAGCCCTCGTTAACCTAACCATTAACCTCTCTCTCTCTCTCTCTCTCTCTCGAAGCTATAGGAAGGGAGAGAATTCAATTCAATTCAATTTAAAGATGGAGTATTACACGGATGAGAAATGGAAGCTTAGTAGTAAGGAAGGAAGCAGTAATTACTCAGACGAACCACCCTACAACACGGAGGCGCCGGCGCTTCCAAGGAGCGTTTCTCAGAGAATCGGCGGCAGCACAAAGAATCCATTAAAGAGCTTTAGAAGGAGTTCATCGCAGAGGCCAACCACTAGCAGTAACAACCTCTCTAAAAGCTCATCGCAGAATAATAAGCGCTCAGATAATAATTTCACAAGAAAATGCAGCAATATGGCTAAAGAACAAAAGGCCAAGTTTTACATTGTCAGGCGTTGCATCAGTATGCTTCTTGGCTGGAAAAAGAACGATGGAGATTCTTGATAGAAGAGAAAATAATTAAGATAACATATATATGTAATTCTGAATATGTACTATTCATAGCTTGTTGCTACACTTTTTCGAAGGTTTTTCCCGGCGAATTTTAAGTGAATTGCTCCTCTATAAACAGTATAGAAGTATAAACTATGAAAGTGCATTTGTTATTGACTGTTGAGCAACCAATCTACAGTTTGATTGTCCGTATATTATATTAAGGATTGATTTCTTTCTCCTTTCATTTTTTCTTTTGAGCGACAATAAGAGTTTCATTTCATGTGAAGGGCGTACATTTGTTGCCGACTTTAGGAAGACAAGGGGAATCTTTCGCGAGTCGCTATGACTGATTAGAGAAAGATCATTTTATTACATTAGAATGGGGTCAAAGTGCGTTGACGTTTACTTCTAGCCATATCCTGTAAAAAAATCAGCCGTATTTAATTTACTTACCAGCTAAGGGAACATGCATTTGTCTTTTTTTTCTTCTTTCCCTCACGTGATGATAAATTAAAAAATTAGTATTTTTTTTTGTGTGTGTGAAACGTAGTTTGATTGCTTTCTAACCTGTCCACGGAAGAAAATGCAACTGCCTCGAGTCTGAAAAACGATTTTTGGAGCACTAAAAAGATTATCTTTTTGTGGCTCAGCTTAACTGTAAGAAAAGACAACGGCGTGGGTAAACAAGGGCAAAGTTGATCATATAACATTGAACTCGTACTATATATAGTAATTGAATTTATCTATACTCTTATTATTCTATTTTATTGAGCGTGACGGGTGAGTATAAACTGTCCATTGGCCCGTCAATTTCACAAAACAAAATTAATAATAAAATTATCCACTATCTTTTAATTACTATTTTTAGTTAATTCATATACATTTAATTATATAATTTAATCTTATATATTTATATATTAAGCACAGGCATTGAGTGCAAGAGTATAAGCTTAATTTATAATATATAATTAAAAATATAACATATACGTAGGGATTTTTCAGGTCCAATTTCAGCCCAAGGGCAACCCCGTATAAGCTTGTGGGGTTCATCTCTAAAACCAATCGGTAGCCCACAAGCTTATATACTAGGCCAACTTATTCGATTTATCTGATGGGACTTGGGTTTGACACCTAACAATATATTATCATGGAACAGATTTGGATATTAAAATGGAACTGATGATCCAAAGCGATATAATACATGGCTCTATTCCAATTCACGTGATTCCCATATGTAGTTTTTTTAAGATCACCATTATGTAGTTTATTGACATACATTTTGTCGTCATGGTTTTGATCGTTCACAACCCAAACATGTGATTCTAAATTAACTACTCCCTCCGTCCCGCTAATTTTATCACACTTTTTCATTTCGGGCGTCCGAATAATTTTATCACCTTTCCTTATTTAGCAAAAAAACAATCACAAACAATCAATATAATAATATTAAATATTCTTAAAAGACGTGTCAAAATATACACTTTTTACTTTTCATTGTACTATATTATTATAATAATGCCACCTTAATTTGCGTGCTCAGCAACTATGTGATAAAGTTGCTGGGACAGAGGGAGTATGATGGGACTGATTTATGAGCTCTAGCCCGTAAGGCCCATATCATAAATTTCTATAATTTCTATTATTAAAAAAACCGTATCAAATATCAATTTGACCAAATGCTGGCTTATGATTTTCTTTTTTGAAACGATAGTTTTTCATTTCATAAACAAATTTCATAGGCTAAATAGCCCAATGGTGTCTCTCCGATAACATCGAGATCCGGTAGAGAACAAAGGCTCGTATAAGAGCAAACACAAACGAATAACATAAAAAGAGAAAAGTAAGCGGAAAGAAAACAATATTTGAGCTTTAAACACGAAGAACTAAAGAACCTACCACAAATGTGGCTATAAAGCCAGATCTACAATATTCTTCACTTTTTGCGGTCTTCGACTTGTCTTCTTCGGTACTGATAATCCCATAAGGAGGGAAAATACTCCTATGTTAGGATCGGTTTACGGGTTTAGAGGGGGGTGAATAAACGCTTGACGCTTTTTGGTAGTTAACCGGTTATGGCTAATACCGATACTTGATATTTTTCTAAGTGTGATTTGTGCGGAAGCAAGTCCGTCGGTTTTGAACCAAGACTGATGATAGGTGTGATGTATTAGCGCGTGTGTGTAAAGAAAACACCAGTTTGTTTCTGGAAGTTCGGATTTAAATCTCTTACGTCTCCCCTTCTTCCCCGCAAGGAAGGTTCACTAGACTTCAGTTATACACTCACTGTACAACCTATCCAGCTGCCCTCAGTTTAATCTAGTGAATCACCTAGGCAGTCGTATAATACAATCCACCTACTTCAACAGCTTTTTACAGTCCGTCGGAAAAACAACTCACTTACTTAACTAAACTGATTTTCGTACAGTGAGGACAACACTTTCTAATTTCTTTCTTCACTTAGAGAGATTTGAATCTTGTTTTGATTTCTCGTGGTAGAGTGTCGTATATCTTCAATGCCTCTTCTCTGATATATATAGCTGATCTTTGTTGAAGAAGGCCGTTGTGAGATGGCTCCTTGTACCGGACAATGCATTAAATGCATTTTACCCAAAACAGGTACTTTCCGGTCTTCATAGCAGTTCGCGCTGTGCCATTTGTTTTCCTTTTTAAGCTTAGCTTGATTTCAACTTGGCTCCTCCTGGCAGCCTTGCATTAAATACTTTTAGCAGAAGTCTTCAACATCCCGCCTTGAATGATTTTGAATCTTCGTCCACGTGGCAGGTCCGGTATCTGTACTCCGGTCTTGGAACTTGTCAGGTCCGGTATCTGTACTCCGGTCATGACAGTTTGTTAGGTTTCTAGCGCGCTTGTGAACTTCTGACTCGTATCCGGTCTTAAGTCTTCGTTTAACCGGTATACTCAGTCAAGTTTGGACAACCACCAAAACTGTTTAATCTGAATTCTTCGATTCATGATTTCTAACTATTTCCCCCTTTTTGGTGATTGTCAAAACGCAACGAAGCAGAAAGGTATTTATTATATCAAAGGAGATTTGATACATAAACTATTGATCTATTACAACCGTTGTTAGCCTATCTATTCCTTAGATATGCCACAGTTCTTCGACCTTCCGGTTGATGGCATCTTCCAGTCTTTTGATATACGGATCTGCCACAGTTCTTCGATCTTCCGGTTGTTGGCGTCGCCGGTCTCTCTGGAACGTCCGGTATGCCTACTGCTTCGTCTAAATACTGCCAGCTGCCCTTTCTCCTGAATTGGCAGTACTCTTTTTCCCCCTTTTTGATAATCACATGTCCGGTATGAGGGAAGGTAGTCATTGTGCAAGAGAGCCGTCATTACAGTTGTTCTCTCCTCGTAAAGCACAATGAGAACGGTAGCTCTGCTGCTGTACTGGCGATTCTTAGCAGAAGATCGCTCAGCCTCGACGAAACTCTGGAAGGTCTGAAGAAGTCTTCTTCTGACCCGCTCCGTTTTAGCAGCTCTTAGAGCTACGGTAACCCCTGAATCCATGCCTTGTCGAGGGTTTCTTCGTGGAATCAGATGTTGCGGCGAGGAGATCCTTCACTTGTTCCCTCCTTGGAAAGCGCAACGAATCTGATAGGAGCTGAGGATATTGTCTGGCATGGCATTCAATCCCCGGTATCCGCTCACCAGCTCCAGTTCCGTTTCTTGATGGGTTCTCAGCCTTTTCTCCACCAAGAAAATGGGACGGGCGCCATCTTCTCCTTTGGGTCCTTGTAGTGCCAGAATGGCTTGCCCGCTCCGCGGCATCTTCTTTTCAGCTATTACTCCGTGAGCGAAAACTGGGGATTGGGTACATCTTTTCCAACTCGTACAGTCCGTAGAGGAGTTTCTCAGAGCTAGCCTTCTGAGCCGTCGGACTTGTTTTAGTATTCTTGCTGGTCCGAAACAGCATCTTTACGTCTTTGTTGGACCGTCAAGAGGTCTTTGTATACCCTAATGGGTCGGTTTCCATCCAAGGTGGTGTCAATACTGCTTTGAGGTGGTTGGATAAGAAAACCGGATTCGGAGTAGTTAGGTTTTTTCTGATTGTGAGGCTTATCCTGACTAAGGGTGGCGGATGTTTCGGAAGTTTAGACATTGTGAACTTAGTCGGTTGTGAGCTGATGGATTTTGAAAGAGGATGCGAGGTCCTTATATACTCGAGAAATTTCTGTCGAGCTGTGTCACGAGTGTACAGTAGTTCAGACCATCCTTATTTCTTCTTCAGTGCGTCGGAACTTTATGTCTTGTCTGGTGGCAGAGATTCGTTGATGACAAGACTATTCACCCACTCAGATAACCTGCAAGCTCGAAGCCAGTTGTACCAAGACATATAATATGTGCATCGATGAAGCGCAATAATCGAGAAAGTTTGGTCTTTATCCGGCTAGTGAGGGTTATGTGTATATCCATTGGTTAAAAGATAGTTCCGGTTTCAGAAGGAACCCGGTATCAGACTTGTATAGCTCTGTTTTAAACAATATGGAATTCATATGTTTATATTTCTCAGTGTATACTGACTCATGCCGGATTTAGATGAAACCGACCGGGATAAGTGTATAGGCCGGGACTATGAAGAAGTGACCGTTTTAAACAGAATGGCTTTGCACTCAAATCATCTATATGCACCGATTTTTGTAATGTCCAGGCAATTTATTATATTAATGAATTTGATAGAACTTTGTTCCCCTGACTTCATGCTAGGACCTTTAAGGTAAGTCTATATGTCCTAAAAGCACTTAGAAAGAGGATAGACTTAGCTTGAGGAGCGGTTTACTGTAGATGTCTGTCGCTTGCCGGTTTGTCGAGCTGTTATCCAGTCTCTCATTCTTGATCGCACGACTTCTGGTCATTTTTGAGTGGAGTGCCAGTCTTGTGATTTCGATTCTTTCACTTCATTACCCCCCAAATCAGTGTTGAATGTTCACCTTGTCGTCGTGTGTCGTCCAATGTATTGGCTTCTCGAGAGATAGAGCAGATTCTGCTGAAATGTTCAAAACCCGATCTGTAGGATCTGCTGGAGCTTAGGCTTGTAGAGATCGCCATAAAATAAGATATGCTATCCGGTCAGCATATCCAAATTTTTATCTTCTAAGTATCTGCTTGCTGATCCATGTTTGCGGGTTCTTCGGTTGGATTGGCTTTCATAATGCTCTAGTTCTTTGGCTGACACGTTTCCTTGTTATGAAAGCAGCAAATTCCTGCCAGACTGGGTTCGACTTATGTTGTTATGGACACTTAAGCTTGTTCGATTTCGAAAGCTGACTGGTCATCAAAGTATTGGTATGTACTGATGCTTTGGTCCATGATCGACAGCGTGTACTTTAATATATTAAACAGATGTACATGCAAATACATCAAGTAATAATTAAAACGAATATGTTATAACTAGTACCACGAGCGATAGGCAGTGTACCTATCGTTTGTAGGATAGCTATAGCGAATATCCGAGTATCGAACACGAGGAATAAATTGATTACTAGTATTGACCTATCGACTCGATATTTAACCTAAATAAAATAGCAGGATTTGTTTATGCTACGGACAAATTTAGTAGAGCAACCTAAAGGATTGGAAGACTAAGGAAGTACAACTAGAAATAATACGAGTGACTTAAGATGACAAATATGTGTTCGGGATTCGAATCCCGCTGGGTGCTGTCGGCTAAGGCTACGGAATATCGCTCCTACGTGATTATCGACTAAATCGCAGTAATTTCCTACCCACTCACGGATTTGCTGTCGCCCTAAACGCTCGTGGGAATCTAAGTTTAGCAATTACTAGACGGCGAGGATCGAGTATTTGCTGTCGCCCTATACTCGAATCCTAACGTCTACGAATGGCCTAGTCGTTATTTAGCTGTCGCCCTAAACGATGTACCACACATTCATATCAACACATAGACATATTGATACAAATAAGCAATATCATAGAACGATAAATAGTCGAATGCACGTGTTCACGATTATCCTACGCCTTAACTACGACATAACCCAACGTTCATCTACTCCCAAACACATAAGAGGATTAGCTACTCATATTAGACAAAACAACAATGAGATTCAAAGGAAACGAGTGTAGAGAACTCATTAAATCTTTCCTAAGAAGTGAGTATGGCGTTTCTGAGGTGGATCTCTTGTTCCACGATCAAATGAGCGTGGCTGTGTTGTTGGATCGTCCCTTACGTGTCTCCGAATGAAAGAGCAGCTTCTAATGTTCTTCCTCCTCTCCTTTTCTCTAAGTTTTCGTCTCTATGGGGTTATGGTTGAGTTCTGAGAAGAACTCCATTTTTATGCATTGAATTTGGGCCTTAAACCTGAATTTTGGAACGTTCACGGCTGCTTAACGGGCCTTCACGGCCGTGAAGGGACACTTTACCCTGATTTTCCGCGTTTCTTCAACTCTTCACGGCCACTTGCATACGAATTCACGGCCGTGACGACGGCTTAAACCCTAAAAAGTTGACTTTCTGGAGATGGTCACGGCCTCTTGCATTGGGTAGTCACGACCGTGACTCTTAACAGAAATGCCAACTTGAGACACTGCCCTAGTTCACGGCTTATTTCATAAGGCGTCACGGCCGTGACACACTAGTCGAGTTGCTATGTTTCTGCCCAGGTTTACGGGCAAATGCACAGGCTTCACGGCCGTGACTGCGTCATCTCGAGCTACTGCCCTGTTTAACGGCCTCTTGCATGAGGTGTCACGGCCGTGACTTCTAGCAGGAAATTTATCTTGCTATTCTGTCGACGTTAACGGCCACGTGCATGCCTATTCACGGCCGTGAACTATTGCTGGAAGCGTTATTCTTCATCCTTTTTGCGTCGTTTTCGCCTCGTTTTCGTTCCTCTTCGCTCGATAGCCATTCGAAGGTACTATAATATTTGAATGAGTGTAAATAGAGCCAAGAAATGCAGGAAATGACCAAAAATCCTCTATTATAACCCAATTAAATACAATAATAAACGTATTAAAATATGTTTATCAAACCTCCCCACACTTAAGCTTTTGCTTGTCCTCAAGCAAATTAAAAGCAAGAAAAGGTAACAAGATAGTGGCATGACCATTCACAATTCACCAACGCAGATGGGAAACACAAAATGGAATCAAGCAAGCAATTATGGACACTGCAACAATAATCAGCACTTATCGACACGAATTTCCTTAGCACTACTAATCGAGATCCACACCTCAGAGGGATTCACTCAAATCACTCAGTGTATAGGCTAATAAATCGGTGAACCGCTCAATTCATGCAATAATCTAGTCTATACCATATTCTTGCAAGTCAATCGCACGTCTACTACTTAAAGCAGTTAGCATGAATCAGAAGGTCTTTTTCGGGCTAAATGGGTTCGATAGTAATGAGGTGGTAGTAGAATCATATATGAGTAGCAGTCGTGTCGGTCTTCATGTCATTGTCTAAAGCGCCAAGATTAACCCTTTTGGTTACACCGTCTTCATATTCCTCTTATTTCTGCTGCGTTCCACTAAGCCTTTCTTCTCCCAAGTCTCAAAATGAGAGATGATGTGGAATTCACGAGACTGGAAGATTATCGAAGGAAATGTTCTTTCTTTCTTTTCGCAACAGTTCATCCTCTTCTTGCTTCAGTTTCCCAGCAGCCACACCATTTCTCTCTTTTTTTCTTCTTCTTTTTTTTTTCGCTCACTCTCTTTTTTTTTTCGAATACCCCTTCGCATTGCGGTGCGCTGCCCTTTCGCCAACTCCATGTGAGTTGAAACTTGTTGAAGAGGGAGTTCTTGACTGCTCTTAGCGTTATATTGGGGCGTCATCCGACTACGCTTTTCGACTTTGACATTCGACCTTCACTTCTACTTAACTCGGGTTCAGATGATCTCTGGAGGCTTATTCAGGTTAGTGGCTTATGATATACGAAATGTAAGAAATAAATAGGCTTAGGCTCAAAGTGGCTAACTACGGTGATCAGTCGTGGTAGGGAACTTTGGCCGTGGACTTATTTCCTAATGCCTTCGTCATATTCATACAATACACGCTATAAGAAATTTCAATGCGTATCAAACAAGCAAGTTCTAGACGGACGTAAATTATGCACTACTCACACAACTAAGAAAAATGAGCAAAAGCTCGTCAGCTCAAACTGTCACAACGGAACATGGGTTATGTGTGTGAATCTCTCAAAGTAACATTACGTCTATCATGCTGAAAAGATTAAACCACAGATGCATGTCTTTATCGCTCACAAGACTCCCTAATATGCAATCCAACTTCGAGATGAACGCAAACAATCATGCCAGACTTTCATAGATTAATAGCCATAGCACGTCATAAAAAAAATTTCACGTAAATTTTCAACAAAATTCCCAAACAAAATTCCCTCTCCCCACACTTAAGATGCACGTTGTCCTCAACGTGTAAAATAAATAAATGGAAGGTAAAAGAAGTTGAAAATATGTGACTCCCCTGAAAAAAATGGCGTGGTCCTGCCTCGAGCATTAGATGTAGTTGAACATGGTTGTTTCAACTGATTGTGAAATATTTTGGGTCGTAGTGATGTAAATTGTGACACGTTTCCTGAAAACATTGAAAAGAAAATTAAATGCACGATGGAAATAAAAGTAGAAAGCAAAACGAGTCATAATCATCAAAAGTGTCGGGATGACTTGACCAAACACACAAAGTGTTCTACAAAAGAAACATCCCAAATAAAACCGGAACTAAGGTGGTGGTGGAGGGCTGCCGAGGGCGAAGGAACGCCAGTGACTCCTGTGATCGCCTGACCGCGTCGTCCATGGCTTTAAGGGCCTGCTCATAGCGCTGTTGCTCTTCGCGGTAGCGTCGGTGGGCTTCCTCATTTCGATGCTCATACTCGTCCTGTTGGCGCCGTGTCTCCTCATCGCGTCGTAGGGCCTCCTCATTGTAGCGTAGCATTTCCTGGCGCAATGTGTGAAGATCTGCGGCTGACGCAAAAGGAGCGACACCCGAGGACTCGCCCTCGTGATAGCCGGAGGAATAAGAAGGTCCGGCAGTGTCTGGGTGAACCGGGAATGGTCCCACACCCTCAATTTCTAGTGGCTCGGGGAATGCATCGCTGAGGTCCGTCTGCCCACGGTAAACCTCGTGCCAGACGTAGACCTTGTTCGAGCGGGACCAGGTGGGAGCTTTGATCAACATCTTCATCTTCAGCATCATCTCCTCGTTCACCAGATTTCGTCCACCCACTATCGCCATCTCTGGGGGATTGGCTGGCCACAGGTTGAGTCCCTTGACAACCTTCATAACAAAAGGTCCAACTGCGAGCTTCCCGTGACTACGAACATCCGCCTGGGCGCCAAAGGCGTGGGCCATGGCCATCCCTAAGTGCACCCGTTGGCCGCGCTGCATCTTGGCTAAGTAGAACAGATCCCGAACGCCAATCGCATCGTGCGAGTGGCCCCGTGGTGTGAGCGAGGTCGACAATAGACGGTGAATATAGCGCAGGCCCGGACTCCGGAGCGAAGACGCCTTCGAGGTCTTCACACTAAAGTCGGGTTCACCGGGCCTAGCGAGTTCAGCCCAATAGGCCTGGCGCACCATCGAACTCGCAAGATAATCGTTGTAATGCATATCGGGAAAAGGTCCTTGGCGCCCGAAAAATGGTACCGGTGCCCCAATCGCTCGGCAGATGTCGTCTACGGCCACCGTGTGCTCCTCGTTAAATGCCCAAAACTTGACTCCGTTCAGCCGTATTCCTCGAGAGAGAAGGTGGAAAGGAACTCCCGGGTCAGCTCACTGTACGCCGGCTCGTCGATGTGAAAGAATTCAAGCCATCCGCTGAGGGACACGTAACCGGACACTTGCTGGTCGATGTGATACTTCGCCAGCTTGTCATGATCAACTGATCTGTCGGAATGAACTGCATATCCTTTAACCGATTATATCTGGCCTGCTGTGTGTCATCGTCAAACTGCCGCATAGAATCTAGCAGTGACGTCGCTCCTGGGCGGCGTCGTGGACGATTCGGTATGCAGCTGATCGGCTCCGACCCATAGTACCTAGAAGTCCAAATGTGAGTGGCGACAAAACTGACAATTCTATAACAAGAACATATGAACATTCAAAGCGGCATTTTGTCGAACACATAAAAGACAAGCTACAATACTCTCTCTAATCGCAAAAATCGGTCAACCAAGCATACTCTTCGACTTCAAACGATTAACCAACGCCAAATAAACCACTAAAGCAACCAATTTCGCCAACAATTTCGAAAATCCCCCAAAACTGCAATTAGGGTTTATGGTCCCAAATTGAAAATTGATGGACGAAATGAACAAATTTAGCAAACCCATCGTGTTTAAAGCAAGTATCTAACCACGAAAGAGGAACGACAACACCAAAATCTACCCAATTTCGAAAATCTTCAAATTCGAAAATTAGGGTTCATAAAAAAATATCGAATCCGTGGTTCAATTCAACATATTCGGCATGCCCACAATGATACTAACATGTAATGATCGCAGAAAAAGCATAGTAATACCCAAATTAAACAAATTCCAATGACATCCCGACATTCAAACTAATTAGGGTAAAAGCAATCGTACCTTGCGATTTTAAGAGAATGTAGGTTATAGAGTGTTTGGGTGTTTTGTCGGAGTGTGTTTGGCGGTGTGTTTGGTGGTCAGATGTGGCCGACGGTGGGTTTGTGGGTGAATTTTAGGTCGTGAGGGAGAGGAGAGAAAGAAAGAGGGAAAAGAGAAGGGAAGAAATGGTCTAAGTTTTTTTTTTATTGTAGCCCGTCGTAGTCACGGCCGTGAATAAGTATTCACAAGCCGTGACTCCGGGCAGTGTATGGTTATACAAATTTCACGGCTTATTTTATTTATTTATTTGTTCATTATTATTATTATTTTACTTTATTTATTTACTTTTCATTTTATTATTATTAATTAATATTTATTATTATTTATTTTTTTTATTTTTTTATTATTATTTTCCCGAGAATGTCACGGCCGTGAGGTCTTAACCTCTGACCGTGACTCGAGGCAGTAGGCGACATGTGTTTGTGGCCCTAATATTCACGGTCGTTAATGCCTAAACATAAGGCCGTGAATCGCAGGAGTATGATAACTAATGATAGTCGCGGCCGTGAATTTGATGCGCAGGGCTGTGAATACAAATTTTCCTTTTTTTTTATAGTAAACCGTTAAAGTCACGGCCGTGATCGCTAAGGCTATTGGCCGTGAACTCTGGCATTGCGTAATGTCGCGCCAAGTCGCGGTCGTGACTTACAAGTCATGGGCCGTGACGACATTTTTTTTTAAAAAATATTATGATTATTATTAAATAATATATATATTAACTATGATTAATCATGCAATCGACGAGTTTTTCGAGAACGATTTGCGCGGCGTCAAATCTCCAAGTCAAAAATTCGTCTGTATCATTTATTGGATTTGCTGAGTTTGATACTGACGTTTTTGTGCCCTTCATGCCTATAAATAGGCATTGGTAGAACAACACAATAGCATCATCTACCATAAATCACACGTCTTCAGCAATCTTATTTTCGATATTCAGGGTTAGCTAGCCACTATGAATTGGGGACAACAGCAAGGCCGTGAGAATGAGAGTGAAGAATATGCAAGGATTCGTCATAATTTAGATATGCTATCACTCTACCTTGCTCTTATTTTGGGTTTGTTTGGAGTTTTACTAGCTTTTGTGTGTTGGGTTCTAACAAGGTGCACTTGTGTGTAACCGCCCTTATGAAGCAAAATAAACTATTGTTCTGTCTTTTATGTTATTCGCAGTTTTAATTGCTTTTGTGTTGGACCTTCACACGTTGTAATTGTATTGTAACCATCTTTTATGAAGTAAAACTATCGTTCCTATCTCGTCTCTAGACTCTGCGTTGTGACCATCCTCAATACTCGCAATAAATTTATTATTATTTAAAATTTTTAATGTTATTATTATTATTATTGTTTTATTTAAATTTAATATATATAGTTTTAGATTATTAATTTTTTTTAATGCCTAAAACATAAATGGAAATACCTGGGTTGCCTCCCAAGAAGCGCTTCTTTTAACGTCTCAGCCTGACGTTCCTCCTATGCTCTTATGCTGGCTGGAAGTCGAGGTATAATACCTCCTTGTCGCTCAAGTCTTCCTCGCCTCCATGGTAATGCTT
Organism: Craterostigma plantagineum; assembly: GCA_027422505.1. Lineage (NCBI taxonomy): Eukaryota > Viridiplantae > Streptophyta > Magnoliopsida > Lamiales > Linderniaceae > Craterostigma > Craterostigma plantagineum. The sequence goes on along the minus strand of JAPQWV010000013.1, from coordinate 6,132,703 downwards.
CAACCGATGTCCGTTCACCTTGAAGGTACCCTGTCCCATACCTGAAATCTCAACAGTACCGTATGAGAAAACACGAGTGACAGTGAACGGTCCGACCAACGTGATCTAAGCTTGCCAAGAAAAAGCCTAAGTCGAGAATTAAAGAGGAGAAATTGGTCCCCTTCTTGAAATTCTCGTCTGTGCCTGATTTTGCTGTCATGGTAGGCCTTCGAGCGCTCCTTATACATCCTAGCGTTATCATAAGGTGATAAACGCCATTCGTCAAGCTCATTAATTTGGAGCTGCCGCTTTCCGCCGGCTTTCCTCAAATCCATGTCTAAAGACTTGATTGCCCAATAGGCTTTATGTTCGATTTCTACGGGGAGGTGGCATACCTTCCCGTAGACCAATCTATACAGTGTAGTGCCTATTGGTGTCTTATACGCAGTCCTATACGCCCAAAGTGCGTCATTAAGCTTATTCGCCCACTCCTTACGGTTCCCGTCTATAGTTTTCTCTAGGATACGTTTTTAACTTGCGGTTCACTACCTCTACCTGACCGCTAGCCTGAGGGTGATACGGGGGGATAAGCTGTGTCTAACACCATAACGCTCTAATGTATGTGCAAATTGGGTGTTACAAAAATGAGTGCCTCTATCGCTAATGATGCATCTAGGTGCCCCAAATCGTGAAAATAGTGCTCGTAAAAATCGAACAACAACCCTAGCATCGTTCGTCGGTAAAGCTTGCGCCTCGGCCCACTTAGACACATAGTCTACAACAACCAGAATGTACTTATTATTATGCGAGCTAGGAAACGGACCCATGAAGTCTATACCCCAAACATCAAAAATCTCACAAACTAAAATAAAGTTTTGAGGCATTTCATCGCGTCTCGAGATATTACCTGCGCGCTGACATTGATCACAAATGTCAACGTACCGTTGGGCATGTCTGAAAATCGTAGGCCAATAGAAACCGCTTTCCAGTACCTTCTGAGCAGTTTGATTGGCAGCGTAATGCCCTCCAGTTGGTCCGCTATGGCAATGCCCGAGAATCTTCGTTGTCTCAGGGGAAGCAACGCATCGTCGTATCACCTGGTATGCGCATCGCCTGAAAAGTTAAGGATCTTCCCAAAAGTAGTACTTCAAGTCAGAAAAGAATTTCTTCTTTTGATGACTTGTATACCCTTTTAGAAGGACCCTCGCGACAAGATAATTAACATAATCTGCAAACCAATGAGTATCATCACTTATCACTTGTATTTAGTACAAGTGCTCGTCTGGGAATGTGTCCTGAATCGCTTTGTCGTCCTTGTTATGGATTTTGGACTCCTCTAGTCGAGAGAGGTGATCCGTCGCCAGATTCTCTGCGCCTTTCTTGTCTCGGATCTCTATGTCAAACTCTCGAAGGAGTAGGATCCATCTGATTAGCCGAGGCTTGGCGTCCGGATTTGCTAGTAAATACTTAAGGGCAGAGTGGTCAGTGAAAACAATAACTTTCGATAAAATAAGGTATGACCTGAATTTATCGAAGGCGAACACGACAGCTAAGAGCTCCTTTTCAGTGGTCGTGTATTTGGCTTGGGCTGCGTCTAGCGTCTTACTGGCGTAGTAAATAAAGGGCAAACCCCAATCGGGGGCAAACCCCAATCGGGGGCAACCATAATAGGTGCTGCGATCAATCGCTCCTTAAGCAAGTTAAAGGCATGCAAGCATTCATCGTTAAACTCAAATGGAGCATCTTTCTCAAGTAATCTAGACATGGGTCGAGCAATTTTAGAAAAATCTTTAATGAACCTACGATAGAACCAAGCATGTCCTAGAAAACTCCTAATTGATCTCACGTTCGAGGGGACAGGTAATTTTTCTATGGTCTCTAACTTAGCTCGGTCCACTTCGTTTGCTTTAGAGGAAATCTTATGGCCCAGAACTATACCTTCTCGAACCATGAAATGGCATTTTTCTCAATTAAGTGCCAAGTTCGTATCCTCGCAACGTGCGAGTACGAGCTTCAGATTAGCAAGGCACACATCAAACGATGATCCAAATACAGAAAAAATCATCCATAAACACCTCCATTACCTCACCTACCAACTCGTCGAATATTGCCATCATACATCTCCAGAAGGTGGTTGGGGCATTGCATAGACCGAATGGCATCTTTCGATATGCAAATGTACAGAAAGGGCAGGTGAATGTGGTCTTCTCCTGGTCCTCAGGCGCAATAGGAATCTGCAGGTATGCTGATAAACCATCAAGAAAGCAATAAAATGAATGACCAGATAGTTTTTCTAACATTTGGTCGATAAATGGTAGGGAAAATGGTCCTTTCTCGTGGCGTCGTTTAATTTTTTGTAGTCGATGCACACACGCCACCGGTAACGGTCCTTGTTGGAATCAACTCGTTCTTGTATTCGTGAAGACCGTCATACCTCCCTTCTTAGGAACCAATTGGACTGGACTTACCCAAGCGCTATCTGAAATGGGGTAAATCATCCATGCGTCTAGCAATTTAATCACCTCCTTCTTAACGACGTCCTTCATATTGGGATTGAGTCGCCTTTGATGTTGAGCGACTGGCTTGATATCATCCTCCATGAGGATCTTATGCGTGCAGTAGCTCAGGCTGATACCCCTTATGTCGGATATCTTCCACGCCAAGGCCTTCTTGTGCGCTTTCAACACATTCAAGAGCTGCCCCTTTGTCCGTCGTCGAGGCTCGATGAGATGATGACTGGTAATCCTCTGTTGCTGCCAAGAAACGCATACTCGAGGTGGTCGGGTAGCGGCTTCAATTCTAGGACCGGTGGCTCATCGACCGAGCTCTTTTCCTTGTCTTCTTCGCTACTCTCGTCTATAGCTATGATGGGCTCGTCGACTTCCTCCCCACACTCATCGATTGCCAAAATTTTCTATGTATCCTGCTCGTAGGGAAACTGTGGTAGACCTTGCACAGAAAAAGAAAATCATGCTCAAAAGCGTCTAAGTAGTAGCACTTATCGTCATGCTCATTACTCTTCTTCAGCGATTCAGCCATATTGAACGTAACCTTCTCGTCATCTACCGTCAAAGTTAACGTCCCATTTCTAACATCTATCATAGTCTCACCGGTAGCTAAGAATGGTCTACCTAGTATCAATGGGACATTATCATCCTCTTCCATATCTAAGATAACAAAATCGGCGGGAATCACGAATTTACCTACCTTAACTAGGACATCCTCAATAACTCCTCTAGGGTATTTTAACGATCGATCGGCTAATTTAAGGCTCATCCTAGTGGGTCGTGGTTTACCTAGTCCTAAACGCTTAAACATGGAAAGCGGCATTAAATTTATGCTAGCTCCTAGATCAGCTAAAGGACGTTCAACAACTAAATCTCCTATAAGGCAGGGAATCGTAAAACTCCCTGGGTCTTTGAGCTTCTTCGGCATCTTGTTCGGAAGTATCGCCGAGCATTCCCCTCGTAGACATACAGTGGAAACATGTTCAAGCTTCCTCCTGTTCGTCAATAGGTCCTTCAAGAACTTGGCGAAGCTGGACATCTGCGTAATAGCTTCAACAAACGGTAAGTTAATATGTAATTCTTTACACATATTCATGAATTTACCGAATTGCGCCTCGTCTCTGTCTTTCTTCAGCCGAGCTGGGTAGGGGATCTTTGGCTGGTATGACTTCACCGGTGGTCGCTCGATCTCCTTTGCCTTTCCTTTTTCAGGCTCGACATTCTCCTTCTCAGCCTCGTTCCTCTCGACATCGTTGCCTTTGCTTTCCTCCACTTCTGGCTTGTCATTGCCCTCAAAACTGGCCTTCTCAGTCGACTTCTTTTTGGGAGGTACCTCTTGCAACTCTCTTTCGTTTCTCAGGGTCACTGCTTTGCAATATTCCTTAGGGTTTGGCTCGGTGTAATTTGGAAGTGATCCCTGAGTTCGCTCAGCCAACTACTTCGCCATCTGGCCCACTTGTTGCTCCAATTTCTTGATAGAGGCGTCGGTGTTCTGGGCACGTACTTCCATGTACTCTTCCATCTTAGTCATTCGACTCTCGTGGGCTTGAGTGGTGTTGCTGAAATTTGTGAGGAGCGTCTTCATTATATCCTTCATTTCCCTCATATCATCGGATCCCAACCCCGCAGACGCGTTCTGATACTGACATGACGTTCCTCCTTGGAAACCAGATTGTAGCGCCCCGTTTCCTATTACCTTTTTACGCAGAAATAAAATATTCGTATAAAATTTTTCGCGATTTCCATAACCAATTCCTTTAACAAAAACGGGTGCGTACATCCGATCTAGTTCCGTTCACAATAATGTACCTATCATACGAGTCACAAAATGTAACAGTCTAAAGCCGTTTCTATTCTATATGCTAACGATGAACCAGAGGGGAGCAGGAGGAGAGCGTAGTTGGCCAACCTTGAATCCATGCTCTATGATATGCTTTCTACGCCGTCTGCTAATTATCTACACAACTGTGAAGACACCGATTCAGAGTATGATCGCAACATGTTAATTAAATACAAGTAACAACGAAACAATCAGTAATTCGTTCCTTTCCATCAATATCATAACCATGCCATTCCAAATAACATAATCATCGTTCATATCACGGTCATTCATAAGATCCGTAGATCACATGCCATTTCTATATGTCAATTTATTTTGATACTCCCGTTATAGACTAGCTAGACTGTACTGTACGCCCAGTCGGCGCCCATGCATGGGACTCTGTAACCATGTCGTAATCCCCCTATTTGTAGGGATACGTGTTGCCTGTACAGGACTCTGTAAAATCCCCCGATTTGTAGGGATATATGCCGTAGCATCCGTATCATACCATCTGTAGTCGTAGCAGTCATAACGGTTTCTCCCTTATTTTATATATATGCAATGCTATATAAAACACCTTATATGACACATTAATCACATGAAAGCACTTTACAGTCACGTAATTCACATCGATCCGTAAATAACATATAAAGCGCATATTAGTCAATTAATTCACATAAATAGCATATAAAGCACATATTAGGAAATTAATCCATATAAGGCATGTAAACACATAAGGCACATAAAGTACATGTTGCAAATCATACTCACAAATTTCGCCTATTTTTCCCGCTTGCTTAGGCGACCTTGTCTTTGCCCTTATCGGACTCCTGACCTTCCTTAGCTGCTTTAATCAAAGTTGAGTTTCTTCGTTTGCTTTCCAAGGTGGGTTTGATAGATAAACCAATGAATTATGATCTCCCTTCTCTACGTTAAAGTTTCTGTTCATTGATATAATGAGTTACTTTCCTTATTCTCTTTCGTCCTTATCTCATGATTGAGTGTAACAATAGTTAAATGACATCGACACTTATCCTAACTCATCAATCATTATTTTATCTAATACATTTCATTCTATTATTAAATCGTTTTTCTTGTATGATTCCAATACTAGGTTAAGCTTCAAGAATCTTAAGTAACGAAAATCCTTATTTTGAATTCTTATTAAGTCTCGAAACTTCCTTAAATGATTAATTTCAAATCTCAAGACCAATATCTAGTTCCATGAATTATTTAAGTTATCGTAAGGTCCCTATCGAGAACCCAAGGAATCCCGTGATCTTAGTTGAAGAATTTCGAAATTCTTAATAAATCTCGAAACTTTGATTGAGAGGTTTTGAAATCCTTTTTAGATTAATCTCTTCTCTTGTTATAATTCAATTTATTTATATATTTCTTCCATTTTAAAGGATCTCAAGATTATTATTAAATTTCTTAATTTATTTAATCACTTTAATTAGTGCACATATAAAGTTCTTCAAAACCTAAGAAAACTCTAGAAATTTCTATCTTTAGTAATATTCACTTCTATCTCTTTGAGGACCTAGAACTGTAATACTTTAAATACCTTATTCTATCTATATGTCTATTTTTAAAATAACTTATATGAATGCATGAAACTATGTAAATGCTTGAAATTATGATATGAGGTTTTGGTTCCTGACAATTCTCCCCCCCTTAAAAAATTTCGGCCTCGAAATTTCGTACCTGTCTCAGGTAATAACCATGGGTACTGGGTCTTCATATGTTCTATGGTTTCCCACGTAGCTTCACGAGCTGAATGATTCTTCCATCTCACCTTTACCATCGGAATTGTTTTATTCCGTAACCGCTTATCAGCATATTCTAGGACTTCTGCCGGTTCTTCTACGTAACTAAGATCCTCAGAAATATTTATCGGCTCGTCACGCAGAATATGAGTAGGATCTGATCTGTATCGTCGCAACATACTAACGTGGAACACGTTGTGTATCTGTGATAATTCAGGTGGTAGCGCTAATCGGTATGCTAACGGTCCAATTCGTTCGAGTATCTCATACGGTCCGATATATCGCGGACTTAACTTTCCTTTCTTTCCAAATCGCAGAACTCCTTTCCACGGGGATACTCGCAAAAATACTTTTTCTCCAACTCCGTATTCCATTTCTCGTCTGTGTTGGTCTATATAACTCTTTTGTCTATCTTGGGCCGCTTTCAATCGACTTTTAACTATTTTAATCTTTTCCATTGTATCCTGAATCAAATCTGGCCCTTCTAATACTTGCTCTCCTTCCATATCCCAACAAATTGGGTTTCGACATTTCCGGCCATACAGAGCTTCATACGGTGCCATTCCGATACTCGAATGGTAATGATTATTATAACCAAATTCCATTAGTGCTATGTAATCGTCCCATGAGCCCTTGAACTCGATCACACATGCTCGAAGCATATCTTCTAATGTCTGTATCGTTCTCTCCGACTGACCGTCGGTTTGTGGATGAAATGCCGTACTGAAATGTAATTTAGTTCCGAGCGCTTCCTGTAAACTTCCCCAAAATCTGGAAGTGAATCGGGGATCACGATCGGACACAATAGAAGTTGGTACCCCGTGTAGCCGAACTATTTCGTTTACGTATCTTTTTGCCAGATATTCTAGTGTAGAACCCCATCGAAATGGTAAAAAGTGTGCCGATTTCGTAAGTCTATCAACAATTACCCAAACGGCATCATTTTTCTTAGCCGTGGGAGGAAGACCATATAGAAAATCCATCGTTATACGCTCCCATTTCCAAACAGGTATGGGTAAAGGATGTAATTTGCCCACTGGTGCTTGGTGTTCGGCTTTGATTTGCTGACACGTTAAACATTTCAGCACATATTCAGCTACATCCTTTTTCATCCTTGGCCACCAATAGTGAGATTTAAGGCTCCGATACATCTTCGTACTGCCTGGATGCATAGCATAAGGAGCGGTATGTGCCTCTTCCATTATCTCTTGTCGAAGATTGTCGATATCAGGAACACATATACGGCCATTTATTGTCAAAGTTCCATTATCGTCTATTACAAAAGACTTCCCTAACCCTTGTTTCACTTTATCAGCAATCTTAACTAGCTTTTCGTCTTTAAACTGTACTTGTCTGATTCGATCTAACATGATAGGTCGAACTACTATCGAGGCACAGATAGCACCAGTATCTCCTACTTTCATCTCTGTATTCATCTTTCTGAGATCAATCAAACTTGAGAAAGAGCAAATCGATAAATAAGAGACGGAACCATACGATTTCCGACTCAAAGCATCAGCAACGACGTTAGCCTTTCCAGGATGATACTCTATAGTACAGTCATAATCCTTTAACAGTTCGATCCACCGCCTCTGTCTCATATTCAATTCCTTTTGGCTTAATAGATATTTCAGACTTTTATGATCAGTAAATATCTGAAATGTCGTACCATATAAGTAGTGTCGCCATATCTTTAGTGCGAACACCACAGCCGCTAACTCTAAGTCGTGAGTTGGGTAAGATGTTTCGTATGGCTTCAGCTGTCGAGATGCGTACGCCACTACTTTTCCATTTTGCATTAGCACGCATCCTAGTCCTTGGTAGGACGCATCACTATAGATCACAAAACCTTCAGTACCTGATGGAATAGTCAGTACAGGAGCTGTTGTTAATCGTTCCTTCAATTCTTCAAAACTCCTTTGGCATTCATCAGTCCACTTAAATACAACTCCTTTACGTAATAACTTCGTCATTGGAGCGGTTATCAGTGAGAAATTTTCGACGAACCGTCGATAATATCCGGCCAATCCCAGAAAGCTACGAACTTCTGCGACATTTTTGGGACTTTCCCACTTAACTACTGCTTCAATTTTGCTGGGATCAACTTGGATACCTTTGCCTGAAACTACGTGCCCCAGAAATACTACTTGATCTAACCAAAATTCACATTTTGAGAGCTTCGCATATAACTTCCTTTCCTGTAAAATCTGAAGTACAATCTTCAAATGTTCTTCGTGCTCCTCTTTTGACTTGGAATATATTAGAATATCATCAATAAAGACGATCAGGAACTGGTCTAAGTAGGGTCGGAAGACATCATTCATCAACGCCATAAACACTGCAGGAGCGTTCGTCAATCCAAAGGGCATAACTAGAAATTCATAATGCCCATATCTGGTCCTAAAAGCAGTCTTTGGAATATCATTATCCGCAATCTTCAATTGGTGATACCCTGATCTCAGATCGATTTTTGAAAAGACTCTAGCACCTTGCAACTGATCAAATAGATCATCAATCCGAGGCAACGGATATTTATTTTTCACCGTTACTTTATTCAACTGCCGATAATCGATAACACAATCTGAGCGTTCCGTCTTTCTTTTTAACGAAAAGAACGGGTGCTCCCCACGGTGATACACTTGGCCGTATATAACCCTTGTCGAGTAATTCCTTCAACTGTACCTTCAACTCATTCAATTCAATCGGAGCCATTCGATACGGTGGAATGGATATTGGTGCCGTGCCTGGTTGAAGTTCAATAGTGAACTCCGTATCTCGATCGGGTGGTAACCCCGGTAACTCTTCGGGAAAGACATCGGGATATTCACTGACTACCGGAATATCTTCTATTTTCAATCCACTTAACTGCGCATCTATAACATAGGCTATATACCCTTCGCATCCTTTACTAATCATCTTAGAAGCTTCTAAACTTGATATTTGATATGCCGTCCGTACGCTCTTTTCCCCCTTAAGTATTATATGGGTTTGATCCGTAGGGGTCAATTCAATTTCCTTTTGAAACAGTCAAGCTTCGCCCGGTATCTTGACAACCAGTCCATGCCTAATATTACGTCGAAATCCATTAAAGGAATGACAAATAGGGTTGCTCGCATCTCTGTCCCTCTACTGACCATTTTGCATTCTAAGTATACTGCATTCACTGTAACCACTTCACCCGTTGGAAGTCGAACATACAATTCCTCTTCTAGGGGTTCGAGTTTATCAGGTAATAATGATGCAAATGTTCGTGACATGAATGAATGAGTGGCACCTGGATCGAATAAAACATATGCATCAATATCACAGATAGATAATTTACCCGTAATCACGTGTGATCCTTCTTTAGCTTCCTCACGAGTCATGGTGAAAATTCTTGCTTGTGCTGGCGGCCTATAAGTCTGGCTTCCTGAACCTCCTCTTCCAGAACTTGTGTTAAACGGTCCTCGACCCCTTCCTCTTCCGCGATTCGTATAATTTCCGCTAATCCTTGATTGTTCAACTGTGGTTTCTGTTTGTAATGTTGGGCAATTCCTTGCTAAGTGTCCCCGTTGCCCACATCGAAAACATTCGCCTGTGAGCCATCTACAAACGCCCGGATGATTTTTCCCGCAATGTTCACATGCTGGTATGGTCTGTAGAATCCCTCGTCCAACCGGTCTCATTCCGCCTGTACTGCCCTTTGCAGAACTACTTTGCGTGCTCATTGATCTTGGTGCACTATACATCTTTTTCATCTTCCCGCTTGACGATTCTTCTCCTGGTCTTCTTTTGTTACTCTGAAAGTTTCTTGATTCGGTTTCTAATCTTTCGGCGCGAATAGCCGCCGCCCTCAGTTTCCCATAGGACTCCATATCTAATGGTGTAATACGATTTCTAATAGTATAACGGAGTCCAGCTTCAAACCTTCGGCACTTATTTCTTTCAACTGCAATCATATGTGAAGCGTATCGAGACAACTGATTAAATAGTACTTCATACTCGCTTACAGACCGATTTCCTTGTTTGAGTTCCAAAAATTCTTTTTCTTTCTGATCCTTATAAACTTCAGGCATGTAAGCATCGCTGAACTCTCTCAAAAAATCTTCCCAGGTCAGCACTGGGGGTTGAACCATACTATCTGGGACAGTTTCCCACCATTCGTATGCATGTCCCTGAAGAAGTGAGACAGCATAGTCGAATCTCTCTTCCGGTGTACATTGCATCATGTTGAACACCCTTTCTGTTCTTTTCAACCATGTTTCTGCCTCAGCAGGATCTGTCGTACCCATGAAGTCCACAGCACCCATCTTCCTTAGTTTATCATATCGTCGTTCTCGGGGAGTTGTCAGGGGGTGTTCGGATTCATGTTGTCTAAGAGTATGAGATGAATGGGATTCCGGTACGGCCGTTCTTCCTCCTCCCTCTATTGTTTGTTCATCATGTTCTAAATGCGTTCGTTCGCCTATTGCCCTTTGCCTATATATGCAAGAAAAGTTTAAGGGCAAACATAACATGTACCTACTATGCAAATGTCTACAGAACCTAAAGCCTAGGCTCTGATACCACTACATGTAGCGCCCCGTTTCCTATTACCTTTTTACGCAGAAATAAAATATTCGTATAAAATTTTTCGCGATTTCCATAACCAATTCCTTTAACAAAAACGGGTGCGTACATCCGATCTAGTTCCGTTCACAATAATGTACCTATCATACGAGTCACAAAATGTAACAGTCTAAAGCCGTTTCTATTCTATATGCTAACGATGAACCAGAGGGGAGCAGGAGGAGAGCGTAGTTGGCCAACCTTGAATCCATGCTCTATGATATGCTTTCTACGCCGTCTGCTAATTATCTACACAAAAATTTCGCCTATTTTTCCCGCTTGCTTAGGCGACCTTGTCTTTGCCCTTATCGGACTCCTGACCTTCCTTAGCTGCTTTAATCAAAGTTGAGTTTCTTCGTTTGCTTTCCAAGGTGGGTTTGATAGATAAACCAATGAATTATGATCTCCCTTCTCTACGTTAAAGTTTCTGTTCATTGATATAATGAGTTACTTTCCTTATTCTCTTTCGTCCTTATCTCATGATTGAGTGTAACAATAGTTAAATGACATCGACACTTATCCTAACTCATCAATCATTATTTTATCTAATACATTTCATTCTATTATTAAATCGTTTTTCTTGTATGATTCCAATACTAGGTTAAGCTTCAAGAATCTTTAAGTAACGAAAATCCTTATTTTGAATTCTTATTAAGTCTCGAAACTTCCTTAAATGATTAATTTCAAATCTCAAGACCAATATCTAGTTCCATGAATTATTTAAGTTATCGTAAGGTCCCTATCGAGAACCCAAGGAATCCCGTGATCTTAGTTGAAGAATTTCGAAATTCTTAATAAATCTCGAAACTTTGATTGAGAGGTTTTGAAATCCTTTTTAGATTAATCTCTTCTCTTGTTATAATTCAATTTATTTATATATTTCTTCCATTTTAAAGGATCTCAAGATTATTATTAAATTTCTTAATTTATTTAATCACTTTAATTAGTGCACATATAAAGTTCTTCAAAACCTAAGAAAACTCTAGAAATTTCTATCTTTAGTAATATTCACTTCTATCTTTTTGAGGACCTAGAACTGTAATACTTTAAATACCTTATTCTATCTATATGTCTATTTTTAAAATAACTTATATGAATGCATGAAACTATGTAAATGCTTGAAATTATGATATGAGGTTTTGGTTCCTGACACAGATGGTCTAGGTTGGAATCCTGGTGGCCCTTGCCCATGGTTGTTTTGGTTCTCATACGCCAGATTTGGATGCGCTCGAGGTTGAAAACTCCGTTGGCCTTGGTAATCCCCCATAGTCCACGTGCTCTAGTGATTGCCCTAATTGGCACTCTGAGGTTTCATGAGTTGCGCCACAAATCTCGCATTGTGTTGTGTATGGCTTCTGAGGTGATGTGGTGGTCATCACGGCATGCACGGTCTGTGTTTGCCCAGCCTTTGGAAGTAGTGTGTTGATCACCGTCTAAAGCTGTGAATTGGTGGTTGCAATCTGTTGTTGCAGCGCCTCAAACTTGGCATTTGTAGCGGTCTCCTCGCTCACCCCAAACACTCCTGGAGTCTTTATCCTCGTATTGCCTCTCATGAAGCTGTTCCTTGAGTAGTCTTCAATTAGATTCCAGGCGTCTGTGGCGTTGAGCTTCACGAGCCCTCCTCCCGCGGCTCCGTCTAGCATATGAACGGTTTGATCATTGAGGCCCTCGTGAAATCAATTGATCATGGCGGCCTTCGACATCCAGTGTTGTGGGCACTTCTTCAATAGGGACTTGTACCTCTCCCACACCTCGTAGAGATTCTCTGAATCTTTCTGGTGAAAAAGGGAGATCTCCGTCTTCAACCTTAACACCTTTGACAATGGGAAGTAATGGCCGATGAATGCTGCTCGCAGCTCTTCCCAAGTAGTGATCGATCTGGGCGGTAGCATCTCCAACCAGTCCTTCGCCCTGTACTTGAGTGAGAATGGAAACAACATTAGCTTGATCGCATCACTCGAGACCCCATTAATCTTGATGGTATCTGTTACTGTCAGAAAGGCCTTCAGGTATGGATCATCATCAGGATTACCTTCAACTGGGCCGTCTGAAAGATCATCTGAGCCAAGCATGCTTCAGCTCGAAATTGTTGTTCTCGATCGGTGGAATCACAATGGCCGATACGGTACCGCCTAGAGAGGCGCTCTTGAGTAGATCTTGTAAAGATTGCTCTTCTTCTTGGTCTTGGTGGACGGGCACTATGCGGTCTGCCATCTCGACTTTTGTCTCTCGATTGTCTAAGGACGTCTCTGTTCGAAAATTTCTGCTGACTCCTGAGAGTTGTCCTCTGAGTAGCTAACCAGCGGTTCAAATAAACGTGGCTAAAGTAGCGAACTACGGTGTTCCTAATATCAATTTTATTCCCCGGCAACGGCGCCAAAAACTTGATCGACATCGTGTACTTTAATATATTAAACAGATGTTCATACAAATACATCAAGTAATAATTAAATAAGAGTTCGTGCAAGTACGTCAAGTAATAATTAAAACGAATATATTATAACTAAAACCACGCGCGATAGGCAGTGTACCTATCGTTTGTAGAATAGCTATAGCGAATATCCGAGTATCGAACACGAGGAATAAATTTATTACTAGTATTGACCTATCGACTCGATATTTAACCTAAATAAAATCGCAGGATTTGTTTATGCTACGGAAAAATTTAGCAGAGCAACCTAAAGGATTGGAAGACTAAGGAAGTACAACTAGAAAAAATACGAGCGACTTAAGATGACAAATATGTGTTCGGGATTCGAATCCCGCTGGGTGTTGTCGGATAAGGCTACGGAATATCGCTCCTACGTGATTATCGACTAAATCGCAGTAATTTCCTACCCACTCACGGATTTGCTGTCGCCCTAAACGCTCGTGGGAATCTAAGTTTAGCAATTACTAGACGGCGAAGATCGAGTATTTTCTGTCGCCCTATACTCGAATCCTAACGTCTACGAATGGCCTAGTCGTTATTTAGCCGTCGCCCTAAACGATGTACCACATATTCATATCAACACATAGACATATTGAGACAAAGAAGCAATATCATAGAACGATAAATAGTCGAATACACGTGTTCACGATTATCCTACGCCTTAACTACGACATAACCCAACGTTCATCTACTCCCAAACACATAAGAGGATTAGCTACTCATATTAGAGAAAACAACAATGAGATTCAAGGGAAACGAGGGTAGAGAACTCATTAAATCTTCCCTACGAAGTGAGTATGGCGTTTCTGAGGTAGATCTCTTGTTCCTCGATCAAATGAGCGTGGCTGCGTTGTTGGATCGTCCCTTACGTGTCTCCGAATGAAAGAGCTTCTTCTAATGTTCTTCCTCCTCTCCTTTTCTCTAAGTTTTCGTCTCTATGGGGTTATGGTTGAGTTCCGAGAAGAACTCCCCTTTTATGCATTGAATTTGGGCCTTAAACCTGAATTTTGGAACGTTCACGGCTGCTTAACGGGCCTTCACGGCCGTGAAGGGACACTTTAGCCTGATTTTCCGCGTTTTTTAAACCCTTCACGGCCACTTGCATAAGGATTCACGGCCGTGACGGCGGCTTAAACCCTAAAACTTTACTTTCTGGAGCTGGTCAGGGCCTCTTGCATTGGGTAGTCACGGCCGTGACTCTTAACAGAATTGTCAACTTGAGACACTACCCTAGTTCACGGCTTATTGCATAAGGTGTCACAGCCGTGACACACTTCTTTGTCGAGTTGCTATGTTTCTGCCCAGGTTCACGGGCAAATGCACAGGCTTCACGGCCGTGACTGCGTCATCTCGAGCTACTGCCCTGTTTCACGGCCTCTTGCATGAGGTGTCACGGCCGTGACTTCCAGCAGGAAATTTATCTTGCTATTCTGTCGACGTTCACGGCCACGTGCATGCCTATTCACGGCGTGAACTATTGCTGGAAGATTTATTCTTCATCCTTTTTGCGTCGTTTTCGCCTCGTTTTCGTTCCTCTTCGCTCGATAACCATTCGAAGGTCCTATAATATTTAAATGAGTGTAAATAGAGCCAAGAAATGCAGGGAATGACCAAAAATCCTCTATTATAACCCAATTAAATACAATAATAAACTTATTAAAATATGTTTATCAGTCCATCTTGCAACTGGTGTTAATTCCAACTGTACCATCCTTGGAGTCTGACTGGAACATTCCTCAGAAACCGAGACTGCATGTAGTATCCAATCTTCTTCATCTTCTAATCTTGGTGAACTCATTGGTGTTGGTGCCTCTGATCAGTTATCCATTCATCTTTTTCTCCAAATTGTTCCTAGCCTGTTCTTTGTCGGTCACCATTTGACCCGGTATTGGAATTGGTTTCCAAAACTTGGCAGTGCTCAAACTGGTTCAGTTCTTGCTAGGCTTTCATCCAAGTTATTCTCAAATGCCTTGGTCCTTGAGAGTTTGAGACAGCAACATGAACAAGTAGTTGTCTAACATCTTATCCTTATTTCGCACTGAAATCTCTGATGAATTCCCTAAGATGGTTGAGCTTAGTTCAGTTTCTTTTGATGAATTCCCCCTCAGACTATACCACCATCTGGAGCTCCAGTCAGTTGCTAAGCCGGTTGCCTTTCTTACACATGAATTCCTTAAACTTGGAGATTTTTCTACTAGGTTCCCTGCATTGCGCCTCCTGAAGGTAGTTCTGTCTTCTGAGGGTACCTCTCCCTTGCATAATTCCATTTTGGGACGTCCCCCCTTAGTTGACTTCTCTGATGTGAGTTGCTTTGTGAAACAGCGTGCCGGTTTCCTCTGGGATAGGTATTTCAACGTGCTTTTAAGACCAGTTGATCCCTTTAATGCTCGAACTTCCTAGAATAAAGCTTCTTCACTGGTTCCTTGACTGACTGATGTTGCTTAGAGTTTGATCATCGGTCTTGCTCTTTCAGTCATCCGGTTCCCTTCCTTAGTTGCACCATTTCCTGAACTGGTCTTGGTAACTATTTCCAAAGGTAAAGGTTCGCTTGGCACATGGTTTGATCCCTGTAAGAGTTCTTCTCTCCCCGATCATGTGCCGACAGCATCTGCTGTCCAGAAAACAGCAGGACTGGTTGAGTACCTGCAAGTATTCCTGCAAGAGCAGACAAAATCTTTGGTACCCATGTTATTTTGGGTCCGATTAGATATTAGATCCTTAGGTATCCAGACTTGGATTACCCTAACATGTCTACCAGTTGTAGGATCAATAAGATATCTATATTTATTGTTACTATTTTGAGACCGATATCTAGTCTTCTGTGACCTTATGTTTCCAGTTTTGGACTGTGAGCATTCCTCCTCGGTTTTTGAGGTCTTCCTCTTCGTGGGTTGCTGTTCGCAATCGTATTTCCCCTTGGTTGTTGAGGTCTTTTCCTTTGTGGGTCGTTGTTCGCACTGGTATTCCCCCTTGGTTGTTGAGGTTTTCCCTTCTATGGGTTGTCATATATACCAATACTTCTCCTTTTGTTGAGATTTTCCCTTTTGCGAAACGTTTATTCCCCCTCACTATCTGAGGTACTGTACTTATGTGGGGAATCAAGGGATTGAAGTTATATTCCACTCTGGTTTCCTTAGACCTGTCCATAGGAGAAGCGGAAACTGTATTATAGTCTGTAGGACGAACAAAATTGATTACCCGTGAGGTAGTCGATTGACAGGACGTCGTCGCCTCATCGATGTTTGCTTGTTCGTTGTACCCAAGCCCGGTCCGGTCGTCAGCATCCCTTAAGGATCCTTGAATACACCGGAATGTTTCGGTTGACTTAGTCCATGGCTGGACCAAGGCAGACAATCTCTGGTTTTCTGAGGCATTCTTTTCAGCTGCCTCCCTCAATCTGAGGTTTTCTTCCTCTAGTTGAATGATTTTCTCAACCAGAGGTCCGATATCTTCATGTGTTGTGCCTTTCCCTTTTCTGCAGCTTTCTTTCCAGTATTCATCAGCTATGTTCTGAAGAGCATCCAGGACTTCTTCATAGGTGAACTTATCTTCTGGATCTGTTTGATCTCCCACCAGGCAGATAAGCTCTTTCTCACTTTCATAGTTGCTCAATTCATCTTCAGAGCTGGACTCTTCGGAGCTGTATCATCCCATCTGTGGGAGTTCTTTTTAGTCGCAGAGACTTGTGACTTCTTTCTGCCTTTGAGCCGGTTTGCCTCCTCTTTGGAGACGTTATTGGTGTTGTGCCCGGTCCTGTCACATTTAAAGCAAGTGTTAGTATTTTCATTTTGTTCACCTTGCTTAACCTGTGTCATCTTGGAGGGTTCTCCTCCTCCTAATGCTTTTACTGGATGATCCCTAAGCTTATAGACTTCTTGGTTTTCGACAAGTTGGCATAACTTGGTCCACATTTCTTTCGTAGTCTTGCTCGTCATGACCTGTCTGAATACTTCTATATCCAAGGTCTTGAACATGATGTTTTTGGCAATATTATCGAGGTTTGCCTTTCGTGTGTCTTTCCTTGGGAACTTCTCGCGGTTCATTAGGATGCACGGCGTATCGTTCGTTTACTTTGTTGAACACGAACGGTCCAGTCTCTAACACATCAATCATCTCGTCATCTTGTGCGTAGAGATGGGTCATTAGCCTTATCTTCTATTCAAGGAAGTTTTCCCAGCTAAACATAATAAGCTGGTCTGATAAAGTCATGGTTAGAAAGAAAATATCAAGCAACCCGCTCTGATACCACTTGTTAGGATCGGTTTACGCATTTAGAGGGGGTGAATAAATGCTTGACGCTTTTTGGTAGTTAACCGGTTATGGCTAATACCGGTACTTGATATTTTTCTAATTGTGATTTGTGCAGAAGCAAGTCGGTCGGTTTTGAACCAAGGATGATAGGTGTGATGTGTTAGCGCGTGTGTGTAAAGAAAAAACCGATTTGTTTCTGGAAGTTCGGAGTATAATACACTCAGCTGCCCTCAGCTTAATCTAGTGAATCACCTAGGCAATCGTATAATACAATCCACCTACTTCAACAGCTTTTTACAGTCCGTCGGAAAAACAACTCACTTACTTAACCAAACTGGTTTTCGTACAGTGAGGACAACACTTTTTAATTTCTTTCCTCACTTAGAGAGATTTGAATCTTGTTTTTGATTTCACGTGGTAGAGTGTCGTATATCTTCAATGCCTCTTCTCTGATATATATAGCTGATCTTTGTTGAAGAAGGCCGTTGTGAGATAGCTCCTTGTACCGGACAATGCATTAAATGCATTTTACCCAAAACGGATATTGTCCGGTCTTCATAGCAGTTCGCGCTGTGCCATTTGCTTTTTCCTTTTTAAGCTTAGCTTGACTTCTACTTGGCTCCTCCTGGCAGCCTTGCATTAAATACTTTTAGCAGAAGTCTTCAACATCCCGCCTTTAATGATTTTGAATCTTCGTCCACGTGGCAGGTCCGGTATCTGTACTCCGGTCTTGACAATTTGTTAGGTTTCTAGCGCGCTTGTGAACTGCTGACTGGTATCCGGTCTTAAGTCTTCGTTTAACCGGTATACTCAGTCAAGTTTGGAAAACCACCAAAACTGTTTAATCTGAATTCTTCGATTAATGATTTCTAACATCCTACAAAGAGGAGACATAAACTTCCATACGGGAGACTAAGCAAAACAAAAATAAATAAAAGGTGTATAAAACCGAAAATGAAAATGAGTGGAGCTCCTCCAACCTCCATTTGGCTAATGTTCCAATTCCAAATTTCCAACATATGGGATGAGGCCGAAACTTCAGTTCTGACTAGTATATTAAGTACACTCGAATTGCCCCAATACGTAAATACATAATTTTATAGTTAAAAAATGATATTTAATATATGATTTCACAATAGAATTTGATAAAAAAAAATCATTTATAAGTATATAGTTAAAATAAAGTAAAAATTAGAGGACTAGATGATAAAAATATAATAGAATTGGCATTTCAAATTGGAAAAACAGTTACCCTAACGTACACTCATTTAATAAAATAGATAAATATATGTTAAAATAGGGACAATATGGACATTTCATGCGTGTGCGTAGATGAATGAAAGAGCCATGCTTATATTATAAAGCTCTCGAAACTGTCGCTCGTTAATAACATGATTTTATTAACACATGTAAAATCACCGCAACAATACGTAGATTTAAATTCTTGTTATTTTTATAAAAAACCCCGAAATAAATATTTATCATAAATAGAATAATTTATGGTTTTTATTTTTATTTTGCTAATATTCAATGCTAAACCACCAACCAACAGGCAATAGTTGGTCATTCATCACTTGTCAATTTATAATTAAGCAGAACTACTTTATATTTTTTTTTTCGAAATGATAGCTTGCATTAATAACAAAGATACAAGGCTAAATAGTCCAAGAGGTCTCACCGGTACATCGTCACCAGAAGAACAAAGGCTCACACAGGAGCAACAAATCCCACAAGGGGAACAAACACTCCCACGTGGGGAGAAAAGGGTCCACAAGGGACAAAAAATCGACAGAAAACAAAACACCATAATTAACGACCAAGAACTAAAGAACCTATTACAGAAAAAGCGATTAGGCTAAATCCACAATACTCCTCCTTTTAACCTGGCTTCGACTTCTGGGTTTTGTCTTCATCGGACTGATGGCTCCACAAGGGAGAAAAGGCTACAGACCCGAGGGTCGGGAGAAACGAGGGAGGCGGCGGGCGGGCGGGGCGGGGAGGTGGCGAGGCGGCAAAGCTGACCGGTGCCCGTGTCAGGGAGGCAGCAGGCGACGAATCGGGGAGACGGTGGGAGGGGCATCGGGCGGCGGGGAGGTGGCACTGGCGGCAGGCGGGCGAGAAACAGACACAATGAAAGCAGAAAAACAAGAACACGAAGGAGGGAAAAAAAAAAGAAAGTCACAGAAAACAACAAAGATGAACGACGAAAAAAAATGAAAAGGTATGAAGAGGAATGTGTTCCCTAACCTCCGTTAATGGAGGAGGGGAGCAGCTTGTAATGCGAATGTGTGTGGGCGTTAGGGTTGCAAACGAACCGAATCGAATCGAATATCATAATATTCAATTTGTATTCGTTAATTTTTCCAAGTATTCGTATTCGATTCGATTCGTATTCGAATCCTAAAAATCGATTCGATTCGATTCGATAAGGTATTCGAATATATTCGCGAATATTCGAATATTCGAATATTCCAAAGAAAATTTCAATTTTTTCCCCCATAAAACCTGTTAGAATTACAAAATAATTCCGAAAAATTACAAAATCTAAAAACAACTCAATGTTCGTATTTGCTTTTTATTTTTACACTTGGAGCGTGAGTTAAATAGATGAAGGGTTTGCTTTATTTCCTTTTATGGGTCAAAACAAATAAATAATTTGGGTCTAATATTTTATTTCGGCTTACAAGTATATATATAATATATTATTTAAATATATATTACATTAAACGAATCGAATATTCGTTAATTTTTCGAATCGAATGCAGACATATTCTTATTCGTATTCGAAATTATTCGAATCATAAAAAGTATTTGTATTCGTATTCGTATTCATTTATTTCGAATTCGAATCTTAAATTTCGAATCGAATCTCGAACCGAACCGAAAATATTCGGTTCATTTGCAACCCTAGTGGGCGTGCGGCGGCTCTTGTTGGATTGGAAAATTTTAGAGAGAAGGGTTAGGGTTTGTTAATGTGTAAAAAAAAATAATAAAAAGAAAAAAGAAAATCGTTATATGTTTTTTTCTCACAACAAAAATGTGTCCGAAACAAAACGAGATAGTTCACATTGAAATATATATATAACGAAAATATAATCCCAGCTACTGTATTTAATCCTTTTCCGTCTCTTTCCTCACCTATGTTACTAGGTTATGTTGTAAGAACAACAAAACCCTAAAGGGGGTTCTTTGTTAAGAACAATTCGCCGCCAGATCGATCATTTCGCTTGTCGACATCCCTTTTTTCCTTCCTTACAGTCTTCAATTCAAACCTTAGGACAAACCCACTTCTTCTTGTTCGAATGCTAATTTTTTTAATTTAGGATTTTAAGCTTTGTTGATATGAACGCTGTTAGTAATTCCTTTGTTAATTGATAAGGGTGTTGCTTTTCGTCGCCTGGGCTTTTACTCTCTTCGGTAAAAAGGCTTAGAATATTCTGTTTCTGATCATGGCGTTTTTTGTGTTTTAATTAATTTCAAGAGCTGGGAAGCCTGAATGGTCAAAGGTTAGATGTTTTAGTTCTTTTTTTTTCTTTTACACGTTAAAAAGCTTTGATGTATTTGATTCTTTTGTATCATTTTTCCGATGTTAAAATATCGGATAAAGTCTGTTGTTTGATATGTTTGTAGATGTTCCATAGGGGCTGGTGCTTGCTTGCGATTGTAATGTAATGTAAAATTTTGATTGGTTTTCTCTTATTACCAAACAGCGAATTCGTTGGGTAAAAAAACATGATGTCTGAATTGAGCTCAAGATCAATTATTGGAAACAACGTAAGCTCCTTTGGAGATGAATATGGGGAGATTGGTTTATTGCTGTGTGAGCCGACGAGATCAGACAGTGATGATCTTGAGAAAGAGTTGAACATATACCGTAGTGGATCTGCACCGCCCACAATTGAGGGTTCGTTAAACGCCGTTGGTGGACTCTTTAACCATGGTAATGCAAGTGGTCTCGCTGGAGTTAGCTCGCCTTTCGCAGATTTTGCGATAAATAAGAATGTAAATGGCTTCTCTTCCGAGGAAGAGCTTAGGTCTGACCCTTCCTACTTGTCTTATTATTACTCAAATGTTAACCTTAATCCAAGGTTGCCTCCTCCGCTTTTGTCGAGAGAAGACTGGCGTTATGCTCAGAGATTGCAAGGAGGAACTTCTGCAATTGGAGATAAGAGGAAAACTAATAAAAGTGATGGGAGTAATGGTGGGAGATCGTTTTTCTCAATGCCACCTGGCTTTAATTCGAAGAAACAAGAAAACGAAAATGAGAATGAGATAGTTCAGGTTTCTGAGTGGGGAAGTGATGGTCTCATTGGTTTGCCGGGATTAGGACTTGGTGGCAAACAGAAGAGCCTTGTGGAGATGTTTCAGGTTAGTATACTTTCGGCGATTATTCAGTTGCCTTCGTTGTTATGCCATGCGTCACTTGCTATATAGATATACGCAAGAGATTAGATTCAGTCTTATGTATGCTTGGATACTATTCCCCATGAATTCTAATTTTTTTCATTGGGAATTGCCATAACTTTTGTATCTTTTAAGAATATTTATGTTCCTCTTGAAACACGCCATTTTGACAGTGTTGTAACAAATTTCGTCGCATGAGTCTTAATGCATGTCAGAATAATCACAATGCGCTATCTTGACTGTGTATGTCAGAATCACCACCACTTATGAAGGCTATGTTCATTCTCTGCTTTTGCTTATCCTGCATTTATTGAGATTATATTGTTCAAATGTCAAGTGTGGTCAGCTTTATCCTTTCTTTTATGTCGTCCACGATCCCATGTGTTTAAATTGCATAGGTTCTGATTTTAACTCTACATCGAATTTGAATCCAATCAGCTAATATTGCGTTGTTTACCGACTCATACTTTCTAACTCCTTCGCATGATATTTGGTAAGAATTGTCCTTTGTTAGCCAACATTTCCTTTGCATTGCATCTAAGCTTGGGGTTGTAAGCTCCTTTAATGTGTGCGTTGTCATTTACCAACCTCAAACTATTTACCCTGATTTGAATTTCATGGCAGGACGATATAAACCCTTCACGCCCAGCTAGTCGAAACGCTTTCGACGATCCCATCGGCGTGGGCCCCGAGGAAGCCGAGCTAGCCCATATACGTCAAGAACTATCATCGCTGGACTCTGTGTACAACGTTCAGAACTCATCTACTGCTGCTCACCATGGTTCGTCATCTTCATCGTATTCTTACGCTGCAGCTTTAGGCGCTTCTCTGTCTAGAAGCTCGACGCCCGACCCTCAGCGCCTAGCCCGAGCTCCTAGCCCTTGCCCAACTCCTATTGGTCCTAACAGAAATGCAAACACAGAGAAGCGCAATATTAACAGTCCCAGCTCTTTCAATGGGGTGCCTTCTCATTCGAACGAATCTGTGGATCTTGTGACTGCTTTTTCTGGCGTGAACCTTTCTGATAAACATGGCGTCCCTTCGAGCAACTCCTCATACGCTAGAGGCTCGACCATTTCTTCAGTCAATGGCGGGCATGCATTGCCATCTCAGTATCATCACTTGGACAGCCCCAATTTGCCTTTTCCAACCCACGGGTTAGGCGGGTACCCAATGAGCCCAATCTCGGGTCAACTTGGCGTGTCGAATCTGCCACCTCTGTTCGAAAACGCTGCTGTGGCATCTGCAATGTTGGGCGCACCTAATCTCAGTGCTGCTGCCCAAGAACAGAGCTTGGGTCGAATGGGGGGGAATCAATTGGCTGGAAATACCATGCAAAGTGCTTACGTCGATCCTTTGTATCTGCAATACCTTAGATCAACTGAGTACGCAGCAGCTCAGCTTGCCTATGATCCTTCTGCTGAAAGGAACTATATGGGAAACACATATGCAGCAGATATGCTTCAAAAAGCTTACATAGGGAATGTACCATCTCCTCAGAAGTTGAACTTCAGTGTTCCTTCTATGAACGGGAAAATGGGCCCTTCGAGCCCTCATGGTTACTATGCAAATCCCGCTTTTGGGCTTGGCTTTTCATATCCCGGGAGCCCGTTGGCTAATTCAGTTATTCCAAATTCGCCCCGTAGTCCCATGAGGCATGGTGACTTCAACTTGAGGGCTCACGGTGGTATGAGAAATGTTATTGGACCTTGGCACTTGGATAATGGTGGCTTTGCTTCGTCTTTGCTTGAGGAGTTTAAGAGCAATAAGACAAAGTGTTTCGAGCTTTCAGAGATTGCTGGGCACGTCGTTGATTTCAGGTTTTCTTTCTGTGTTGCAATATTTGCTTTGCGTTCTTTTTTGGCGTTGATTGGTTCCTCCTAAACTCTTTGAATGCTATGATTTTCGATGAAGCGCTGATCAATACGGAAGCCGATTCATTCAGCAGAAGCTAGAAACAGCAACGACTGAAGAGAAGAACATGGTTTTCGAGGAGATTTTTCCTCAGGCCCTTACTTTAATGACAGATGTGTTTGGTAATTACGTTATCCAGAAGGTACAGTTGCTTTCGCCTTCCGGCTACGTATTCAATTGAATGCTTGAGATTATTGAATTTTTTCTTGGTTGAATCTCTTCTATGCTAAAAATCTCCTTTTTTCTCCCCAGTTTTTCGAGCATGGAATGCCATCTCAAAAGAGAGAACTTGCTGATAAGCTAATTGGCCACGTACTCAGCCTCAGCCTTCAAATGTACGGTTGCCGAGTGATACAGAAGGTAACATTTAAGGTTCAAATCTTCGTAATAAAGGCATCTTTCCCAGTCCGTCGTTTGCTTGCTTGTAATAAAGCCATTTTTTTTCCTCGTATTTTTTTCAGGCAATCGAAGTCGTTGACGTGGACCAAAAGATCGAAATGGTGAAGGAGCTCGACGGGCACGTCATACGCTGTGTGCGCGATCAGAACGGTAACCATGTTGTCCAAAAATGCATCGAATGCATGCCCGAGGAGCACATTCAGTTCATCGTCACTACGTTCTTCGACAACGTCGTGACTCTGTCGACTCATCCATATGGTTGTCGAGTCATACAGGTTAGAAAACTTTCCAAATTGCGCTTTTTTTTTCATTTTTTTCTATTCAAAGTAGCGTCGACCGTCGATTGATTGAGATTTTTTCCATAATCCCAGCGAGTTCTTGAACACTGCAAAGACGAAAAAACGCAGAACAAAGTTATGGAAGAGATCTTAGCCTCCGTAAGCATGCTTGCCCAGGACCAGTATGGGAATTATGTTGTCCAGGTAATAATCTTTACGATGTGTTTGGACCGAGGGAAGTTGTGAAAAGTAATTTTCACTTACTTTTCTTTCCTCTTCACGAAAGAAAAAATAATTTCACTAACGTCGTTTAACTTTTCCTTTCTTTCCTCATCTATTTCTCTACTAATCAACCGAACATAAAAACGTTTCCCGTTTCCATTTCATTTCCCTTTTTTCATAAATTCCTTAAACCAAACGCATCCTTACAACTCATGCGAGAAAATTTGGGATCTTATTGCATGACCATGTTAAATGCAAGAGAAATTTATCCCTTTTTTTCACTGATGCTATAGCACGTGCTTGAGCATGGAAAGCCCCACGAACGATCGACGATAATCCAAGAATTAGCTGGGAAGATTGTTCAGATGAGTCAGCAAAAGTTTGCTTCTAACGTCGTCGAGAAATGCCTAACATTCGGCGACCCAAGCGAACGACTGCTATTGGTCAACGAGATGCTCGGGAAAACCGACGAAAACGAGCCTCTTCAGGTCCTTCCTTACGATTGAAAAATCGTGCAACTTCTGTCGAAACCTTAAGCGTTACTTTCCTCTTCATATTCAGGCGATGATGAAGGATCAGTTCGCAAACTACGTAGTGCAGAAGGTTCTAGAAACTTGCAGCGATCAGCAGAGAGAGCTTATACTCTCGAGGATCAAAGTTCATCTCAACGCACTGAAAAAGTACACTTACGGCAAACACATAGTTGCCCGCGTGGAGAAGCTCGTAGCTGCTGGAGGTACGTACACACTACACACACAAAGCATTATTTCAGACGTCAAAAGCGATTGCTGATCTTTTTTTTGGATGCGATTAAAGAGAGGAGAATTGCAGCGCAGTCCTCGAATATCGCGACTGTTTCTGTGTAGGAGAGGAAATAAAGTTTTGTACAGCTAACGGAGGTTAGTTTGGGCCTTTTTCCATGTCTTTAGAGAGGAAGAAGCTATGGAGTTTGGGACAAAGGTTTGTTTTATTTTCATGTCTGTACTGAAGAGGAGAGAAAACTGTACATTCTGTTTTTAAGTTATATATACATAAATAGAGAGAGAGAGAGAGAGAGAGAGAGAGAGAGAGAGAGAGAGAGAGAGAGAGAGAGGAAGATTTGAAAGGATTTAAGTAATGTCTATGAGGTTGTAATATAAAGTGGCGGCTTTGTAGACGTTTTATGGCTTACTTCTGAATGTATGTTGACGTTTAATGTTTCTAGTTTATAATCACAACTCCCAATGTGGTCGTGCATGGGTACATGCTTGTTTAGCTAATTTTTAGGTTGTGTTTAGATTATAATTTTAAGAAATTGGAACTTGGAACTGTCTGAACATGTCTATTCATTCTATCTAACGGCCTTTTTTTTTCGGATACCCGACCGGTTCTGGGTTTCCCAACTAATCCGGTTCGCCCCGTGTCGCGTGGTAACGGCATGTGAGACTTCCAAAAGGGGGTTCTGCATACACAAGGATTCGAATATGAAACCTTGCTTAAGCGATATCAAACCGCTTATGGACCAACCCCCGTTGGTATCTAACGGCCTTTTTGTTATATCTTATAGTATGTAAAAAATTTGGGTAAATAGCATAGAACCTACTTGTGATTTAAAAAGTAAGCACCAAAACCTCTATAGTTTAGAAATAGGCTAAAACACCCTCGTAGTTTGAATACTTTTGCATACGCTCCCTATCTGGTTAAATTTGGTCTAACTGTCAGAAAAAACGTGGAATTCCCATTATACCATTCTAATGATTTAATGAATGTGTGAAGAAAAAAAGTAAAATATAGCAATCTAAGGCCATGGAAAAGCAATCGTTGAACATTGCGCCGTTCAAAACACCAAACGTAGTCTACAAGTTCCAAAATCAAAGAAAAAAATCGTTCCCCGAGAAATTCAGCAAAAAAATATCGTATATGTTCTCTAAAACCTCAGCCGATTCCTTCGATTTCCGAGATCCATCCGCCAAGAGATGCTACCCGCTCGTAGGCGAAGGTCAGATCGGCGAGGATACTACAGCTAATCGCAGCAAATTCCGAATCTCAGCGCAAAATCGCGGAGGAGGGTTTGACCAACGCCTCATCCACAGCAGAGACCAACGCTTCAGCAATCGAAACTGGCCTATCAGCTCTGTCAACGATTTCAACCTCGAGACAGACAAAAAGGAGCTAATACGCTTCGGCATCGTCAGATCCACGGCCAAAAATCCTCGCCGGTTGCAACTACTCCCCTTCGTCGCGTCCGATTGTCGAAAAGGCGGTGGTGATTTTAGAAGCCGTCGCCACGTGTACGGAGGACAGGAACGCGATGAGCGAGGACGAGGACTGCGCTTTGGAGATCCTTAAGAGGTTGATGAAGCGCTCGCCACGGCGACGGAGCGCGGCATCGCGATTGCTGTCACGAGGCGCGGCATCGCCATTGCTGTCTTCTTCCTTGGGAGATGAAACTGCGGCCGGCTACGCTGGCGGAGCAAGAGAAGATTCCGGGGAAAAAAATATGATTCACAAGAAAAGAGAAGCTAACGAAGAAACCCTTTATCGATTACTCTAATAATTAAATATTCTAATTCCTCTGATAATCGACTCTTATCATTATGTTGGATCCCACAATTGCTTTCCATTTTATTTTACCATTATTATCAAGCTTTTGAGTTTCATTATCGATTATTCCGACGATTTCAGTTCTGACTCGAACAATTGACGTCATCGTTAATTGTTGAGAGGAAGAAGATGACTGGGGGTATTTTAGTCATTTAGGGCATAAAATTTTGTCAAATCATGCTTAAGTCACAGTAACAGCGCGTGTATAACAATCTCGGACAGTATAAGCTGCCCAGGAGGTACCGTGCAATGTTTTTGAAAGCATAAGGGACGCGTGCAATAAAAAAATCATGAGGTATATTGGCGAAATTAGATGTAACTACGAGGAGAAAAGTGGCTTTTGCCCTAAATTTTAAGGGGCAATTTTCGTTCAGGCCCCTCCGGAAAAAAATTATTTTTAATGACCCGATTTATTCAGTAACACTTCATTGTTCTGTAGTAGCACTTCATTATTCCGAAATAACAGAAAACGATCATCCGATAATTTCATATACATTTTATAACACTTGTGTAGTTTAGGTCCTTATCTCTAAATTTTATGAAAAACTGGGTCCTTTAAACTAATTTATTTTTTGACAGGGCCTGAAACCTATTTGTAGGGGCCTGATTTTTAATATACCCAAATTTAAATGAAATTGGCCATTGTCGCCAACAACTTATTACTCAAGTAATCATTATATATTCCAACAGAATAGCCTTCGGGTCCCATTGAGTCGCGTGTATGAAGATAGGGGAAATTTTATGTCAGGCCACAACGAATTTTAAAATTACGGATCAGACCCTGTCAGTTTTTTTATTTATTTAAAGGACCTTGTTGTTGAAAAATTAAGTGAAAAGGACCCAAAACTATGTTTTGATGAAATTACCCTTAATAAAGTGATTTCTGAATGGGTATTTGACATCAGTTTTATGTTACACAATTATACTGATTTGTTACCGTAAAAACCATACGTGTTACTTTAACGTCATAAGACGTTACTTATCGATAGTAAAATGTTATTAACAGACATATTTATTATATCGGACTATCGTATCCCATTTTCACACTGATCAAGCACAGTAGATTGTTAACACCTTGTGATAGGGGTGACCTTCGGTTCAGCATTCCTCCTAACCTGACTACCTAAAGACAGTGACTTTTAGGACATATGGCCAGGTGGGTAGGATATATGGGGACCTGGGACCTCGTACGGAAAAAGTAGGATGGGCTCTGACAGCAAAATAGTTTGAGCGGGAAATCTTGTGTAAAGCCGACCAAAGGACACGTGGAGCGCTGTAAGAGATTACTTACATAATATGCCATTACTGACCAAGCCATTACCTAGCGATGAGCTAATCTTATATTTTTCCTCAGGGGAGCACGCCGTGAGTTCGATTCTCCTAAAAGAGGAGGGTGACACCCAGAAGCCGGTGTACTTCGTGAGTAAGACAATGCACGGAGCCGAAACCAGGTACCCCGAAATCGAGAAGGCAGCCTTGGCGGTGATGGTGTCGGTACGGAGGCTGCGCCCTTACTTCTTATCTCACAGGTACGCACCAATTTACTTTTAAAACAAACCCTGAGTAGACCAGACCTTTCAGGAAGGATGGTCAAGTGGGCAGTCGAGTTAGGTGAGTACGACGTAGAGTTCAAAAGAAGACCTGCCATTAAGGGGCAGGCCTTGTCGGATTTCCTATTGGAATCTACTCGAGGAGAAGCGTCACCAATCTGGAAAGCTTATGTCGATGGCTCGTCAACAGCGACTGGAGCTGGGGCAGGAGTCCTCATTATCACACCAGAAGGGGACGAATTGCAGTTCGCCGTAACATTCGACTTCCGTCCAATAACGAAGCCGAATATGAGGCCCTGGTAAAAGGGATGGAGATCCTCAGCAGCTTAGGAGCTATAGGGGTGGTCATATACTCGGACTCCCAGTTAGTGGCTCAACAAGTCCAAGGGAATTATGAAGCTAAGAACGAGAAGATGATGAGGTATACCGAACGAGTGGGGAAACTGAAAGCCTCCTTTGACAGTTTCGAGATACGGCAAATTCCCCGAGAGGAGAACAGTCGGGCGGACTCTTTGGCGAAGCTGGCTAGTGCGGCAGTTCCGGAGGGAACCCGGAAGGTTACAATGCTGACAGCCAGCCGAGAGGATCGGAAGGAGCAGGTGGGGTGCATAGGAGAGGGAGAAGACTGGCGAGCTCCTATTTTAGAGGCCCTGCGCGATCCTGAACATAAGGATGCCGGGAAAGTCCGCGGGAAGTTCTGTCTCATTGGAGGGGAGCTATACAAAAGAGCTTTTGCCCACTCTTACGCACGTTGTCTGTCCAAAAAGGAGGGGATGTCGGTATTGGAAGAGGTGCATGAGGGGTGCGCCGGAGATCACGCCGGATAAAGGCAGTCGCTCGGAGAGTAGTCAGGGCAGGATATTTCTGGCCAACGTTGTTAAGAGATGCCAAGGAGCTGGTCAGACGTTGCGAGAGCTGCCAGAAGCACGGTCTGAAGATTCACGTACCAGCGAAGGAGCTGGGAGTAACTCCCCGTGCCCCTTTGATAAGTGGGGGATAGACATAGTCGGACCTATGCATGTTGCCAAGGCCCAGAAGAAGTTCATCATAGTGGCCGTCGATTATTTCAGCAAATGGGTTGAGGCGAAGGCATTATCGAAAATCGATGAAACTAACATAATAGATTTCTTGTGGCATCACATCTGTTGCAGGTTCGGAGCCCCCAGGATCCTCATCTCTGACAATGGCACGCAGTTCTGTGGAGCCAGAGTTCGCGAGTTTTCCGCAGGGATGAAAATACAACAGAGATTCGTCTCTATGGGGCACCCTCAGGCTAATGGGCAGGTGGAGCTCACCAATCGTACCATTCTACGAGGTATAAAGGCCAGATTGGAGCAAGGGGGTGGCAGATGGTTGGAATCCCTGGACACTGTGCTATGGGCATATCGTGTCACCCCGCGGGAAGCCACGGACGAAACGCCTTTCCAGCTGGTCTATGGATCCGCCGCCCTGATACCTGTCGAGGTAGGGATGGAGACGAATAGGGTCATCCATTACGAGGAAGAGCATAATGCACAACTCAGAAGGGAGGACCTGGACCTAATAGAAGAAATCAGGGAGGCTGGCCTTGATAAGAATGGAGAAGTACAAACATCGAGTGAAAGCAGCCTATGATCGCAGGATAAGGCCCCGGCAATTCCAAGTGGGAGATCTGGTCCTGAGAAGGGCAGATGTACTCAAACCACTGAGGAAAATGGACTCGACGTAGGAGGGCCCTTACAAGGTGGCCCGTATTCTAGGGGGAGGAGCTTACCAGCTAAGGGACGAAGATGGGCGCGAAGTACCCCGGCCCTGGATAATCTCGAAGCTGAAGAAGTACTATGCTTAGTATGGTTGGAAAGTTGTACATAAAATCGAATGAGGAGATGTACTCTTTTCCTTCGCCAAGGTTTTATCCCAAGGGGGTTAACTTGGCAAGGTTTTAACGAGGCATCGCCTCTGAATGAAAAAGAAGTTTTCTTCGAAATTCATGTCTAGCTCCCCCCGCAGAATTGGGAATTGCAATTCCAGGAGGGCTGTGCCACGCACGCCCCGCGCAGATTGCGCTTAAAATTCCAGACTCTAGGTCATCCTGGATTAAAGTCTGATGAACCTAGATTGGGTTATATTCAGGAGGGCTGTGCCACGCACGCCCCGCGCAGATTGCGCGTAAAATTCCAGACTCCAGGTCATCCTGGGTTAAAGTCTGATGAACCTAGATTGGGTTATATTCAGGAGGGTTGTGCCATGCACGCCCCGCGAGGGCTGTGCCACGCACGCCCCGCGCAGATTGCGCTTAAAATTCCAGACTCCAGGTCATCCTGGGTTAAAGTCTGATGAACCTATTGGGTTATATTCAGGAGGGCTGTGCCACGCACGCCCCGCGCAGATCGCGCTTAAATTCGAGACTCCAGGCCACCCTGAATCAAAGTCTGATGAACCTAGATGGGGTTATATTTCGGAGGGTTGTGCCACGCACGCCCCGCGCAGATTGCGCTTGTATAAATATGTTCAGGTCTAGGATCACTCCGGACAAGGAGTCCTGGAGCTGTTCAAAATGGAAAACATCCCCCAGCTGTAAGACGTTCCCAAAGCGAAAGAGGGCAAATTCTAAAGTAGAGGACCGGACCAGAGAATACCCGCCCTACGGGGGGTAGGGAAGTCCACCAGAGTCCGATGGACCTGACGAAAAATGAAAGTGAAAGTGTCAAACTTAGTACGCCTACAGGGCATTCAGGTACACGCTTTTGTTTATTAATAACCTTTTGGGATAAAAATTCCGAACGCGAACGTGGGAACGCACCAAGTGGGGCTGGGGCGGAATAATGAGGCAGGATAGGAAAAATTGAAGTTTGTAGGTTCAGGAAGACACTCCACCTGTACTTCGAATGTGCTGAAGAACGTCAGCACAATTCGAAGTAGGGGGAGTAGGGAGAGTGGTGGTGATGCAAGTTGGAATCTCGCCAAACAGGAAAAGGAAAACAAACTTCAACATCCCAAAGAAAATTCCACAAAAGGCCCTCAAGAAAACAACACGCAGGACCCAAAAGAGAAAAACAACAACGAAAGTCCAGAACGGGAAAATAACAAAAGAGGTCCATAATAGAAAAAACATCATAAATTGTTCGAAACAAAAAGCAGATTGGCGAGTCTAGGAGGGCGGAGCACCAGACCCGGTTGCGGAGTCGGAAACCTCTGAG
This sequence comes from Craterostigma plantagineum, assembly GCA_027422505.1. Classification (NCBI taxonomy): domain Eukaryota; kingdom Viridiplantae; phylum Streptophyta; class Magnoliopsida; order Lamiales; family Linderniaceae; genus Craterostigma; species Craterostigma plantagineum. The sequence goes on along the minus strand of JAPQWV010000013.1, from coordinate 6,100,828 downwards.
ACAACGGACAACCTCTGCTGCTCCAACTCGGAGAGTTGACCCAGGAGAACCTCAGGAGGGACCTCCAGCAAAGTAGGGGAACAGTGAGGCACTCCGGTAGACCAGAAGTTCGAGTTAGGGGCCAAATCTTGATTGCCCTTGAAAGCTGGAGGGGCGGTCATAACTTCCATGGCTGCGTCCAAAGTGGAGGCAGGCTCGCGTCCAGCAGCAAAGCCCCCTAGGAAGTAATGTTGCATGAAAGGTGCGAAGTCCATCAGAGAAAGGGTGTCATGCAGGTAGCCTTCATGCCAACGCTGGCTCAGCTGGGCCAGGAACTTCCTACCCAGAGGGGAGCTCATGAGATGCTTCTGACAAAGCTGGACTCCTTCCAGCTTCCCCGCCGAGTGGTTACCCTCGATCTTGACGGCAAAGGCTTGCTCCAGCTCAGCCGTCAGGGTTTTTTCCCTTTCGGCCAGCAGCTCCTTGGCCTTCAGTTCGATCTTGGCCTGCTGCTCATCTATAAGCTGGTTCAGATGGGTCGTGAGCTCAGTCTCTTTAGCAGCAAGAACAGCTGCATTCTCCACCTCTAGCTGACGCGATCTCTCATAAGCTAAGTCCCTTACACGAGCCTCGCGCTCACTCTTTTACCGCTCAAGTTCTTTCTCGAACTCTGTAATCTCTAAGTCCCGCTTCTTTAGCGTTTCAAGCATGTCACTGCCAGGGGGTGCAGGACCACCAGGCTCCAACCCCCGATGGGAGGTCGCAGATAGGAGAGTAGGTAGTAGGAAGGACAGCTGATATAGCCAAGCTCGAATCAGCGAATGACAAAAGGGTAATCAACGTAAGGAAGCCAAGAGAGAGAATTACCTTAGCCCAATGATGGGCAGCGAGCTCGGCGGTAGAGACGTCAGATTGATGACGAAGCACTTTTTGCTGTTCAAGTGGGACGATGGCCTGGATGAACTTCATCTTCTCCTTAGGGTTCAACAGGTCATAACTATCAGGCATGTCCAACACCATCTTCCCGTCAGCCCACCGATCAATACCCCACTCAGGGCCTTGGTAGACAAAAAGAGTGAACTCGGAAATATCAGGCGAAGGAGAGGTTGTCTCCACACGTGGCCTTTTCCCCTTAGCCACATCAGTTTTCTTCTTCTTTTTCTTCCCGGAAAGCGCAGGCGAGGTACCCTTTACCAGCATCGCCTTCAGAGTCCGATATCACCACATCTGGATCTCGTATGTCCGCTCTAGAACGAGCAGGGTGAGGAGACGAGGACCTAACAGGAGGTTTCTCACCTACCTCCGAAGCTGACAGATCAGGGGCACTGTGACCTTCTGAAAGGTGAGGCTCGACGGGGATGGCAGAGTCTTCTTGTTTGACAGGAAGGGCCCGGAATGCATCTCTCCAGGAGAACGACATACCTACACAAAATATACTAAGTGAGAAGGGAAACTTGGAAAAAGAGGTCAGGAAGCAGGAGGGAAACCTGCTTACCCTCAGGATTAAAAGGTAGAGGTTGCGACGAGAGGCTGAAGTGATGAAGTAGGCCGGGATACGTTACCAATTCGACCATGTTAAACTTTTTTTCAGAGGCCCGGAAATTCAAAAGGTTGATAGCCGCTTCGTTCTCCTCGGAGCATTCGGGCTGGACCCCTGGAAATCGCTTGGGTATCTGATGCACCCAGTGGCGTTGGGGCAAATCCCATCTGCCTTCGGAAGGGGCTACAGAGAAGTAAAAAGGGTGCCACTCTTTGTCCTTGTGGGAGCCCTTGTCGCAGAAATGTATAAGGCCGCATGGATTCGCGCACAGATAGAAAAAGGGTGGAGCAAACTTAAGTTGAAACTGAGAGAGAACAAGCTCTACAGAGGGTCTCCCACCTGCAGCGGTGACCAAGATGTAGAAAGCTACCAGCTGACGAATAGAGGAAGGGCTGAGTTGATTCAAAGGTACAGGATAAGCCTGTGACACTACAGCCAAAAAGGGGTGAACTGGAAAACCCAGGCCGGCCCTTACTTTGCTTTCCCAGAAAGCAAGGGCTGGGGGAGACGGAAAGTTGGCACGCTGATTAGGGTTCGGGATGGAAAATTGTAATACCCGTAAATTTAATTACGGGATTTTGATGTAATTAACATTGTAAATTAGTAAATTAGAATCTTTCCTAATACAATTATAGCTCTTGAGACAAAAATACCTGATCTAATAATTTCAAAATTTATTAAAGTTACCTTAAAGAATGGTATGACAATTTTAAGGTATGACAATTGATTAAATAGATTAAAAATCTAATACCCAAATTGGTGGGCTATATTTAAATAATGGTGTAGGAATAAGTTATATGGGCCATACTAAGTTTCAAATTTGAGACCTAAGAACTTATGCTAATAACGAAATTTCTTAGACCATAGGGAAAAAGTAGATTATCAACTTGTCCCATCAAATGTGGTTTTCGATGGTATAATACTTATTTAATTCTATGTAGAACCAAGATTCATTGAGTAAGGGAAACATGAGCAGATATAGAAGACGTTGAAGCTTAAATAAGAACTAACCAACTTAAGAAGGATTAGTAACTCAAAAGGCAGAAGCTTCGAAGGAAGGTATTTCTCATGTTTAACATGTTCACCTTACTTTCAATAACTAGGTATTTGATATAATGAATTTATGATAAAATTATACGCACTGTTTTAAACAATTATGCTTAGAAACCCTAAGAATTTAGAGCTTTTGAGAATTACTATGTCTGAGAATATTAGGGCTCGAGTTGAGTTCACAAGGCTTAGAAGCTAATACAAAGAATTCAATGATTTTCAACGTTACTGTGTTCTTGAGAGTTTTGGTGTTTTAAGGTATGTAATAGATAGATGTCGAAAGGTATAAAAATAGAATCTCGAGATGTACATATAGGAGGATTTCGAAATGTGTGATAGATGGAATACAATAAATATAAAAGAAAGAAATCGAGCTATGATAGTTCTTATAGATTGATGTCGAAATATAATTTTTTTTTCATAGAAGAATCTCGAGATTTACCTTTCGCAATAAAGATCTCGACATTTTAATGAAATATCTCGACATTTAGCTTCTAACAAATCTCGACAAGTCTAATAAAATGTCGACATTGCTTTGAAGATTTCGTACAACAGCTTGGAAACATCTTGAGACCATGTGGATAGATACAATCAAATAGAATGATGTGACTACTTACACATTTGTATATAGATATATATATGTAATGAAGTTAATTAAGCAAAAGAAGTGAAGTAGTACACGTGGTAGGCTTAGATATAATGTTGAGCATGACTAAGTTTCTTAATCTTAAAGCAATCGATTGAATAGTTTAAGCACTTTCGGCCGATTTATGTTATAATAGGTGTCAAAATATTTTGATTACAATAATAAGGCATACGAAAAGACCTGCCAGCGATATAGGCTATATCAGATTTTTGGAATATTTAAATAACTTTAGCACAGTAACACTTTTGAAATCGGGTGATTGAGACCATGTTAGCTCTTAGAATATTTAATAATTTTTGTACGGTGAGTTTCGATCGATGCTGGGAATCGACGAGCTGAGGTGATTTGGACAATGAACAAAATCGAGCAACACTAATTTTGATTGAAATTATATTACCCGACTTAACCAATAATTTAGTAAACTATCGGACGAATTCGAGCCAGTACAAATCGGACATTGACCTAGTGTTGACCACAATTCGGTCAATCTAGGTTACCCAAACCTAGAATATTTTAATAATTTCTAATATCCTTATTTTAGAATGTACAGTCCGAGAGTTAGTACAAATACTAATAATAATTATATATTCAGATATTCGAGATTTAGGAAATCCACCAGACACCGTAGTCGACTATATCAGGAGGACAGGTAGGTGAATTATTTATCTACAATGCGTAAACACATATCTGATCCTATGTGCTTCTATGTGATTAAATGATTTACGTGATTTACGTGTTTTACGTACGTCTAATGTGGAAGCATGTTTTCATGTATTATCACGTTTATATGCATAGCATATGCATATCATATCACAGGGGTGAGATATTTACACCGTATTGAAACGGTGTTGGTTCGAGATATTGACGAGCGGGGTAGAATGAGATGTTTGTGATTTTATTGTTGACTCGTTGAAGAGTCGAGGTTGGTACTCGTATGACACCTGACGGCAGACAGGCGTGATCGATCTGTCTACTCGGGCGTGAACGTCTCGAGGTGCAAAACCGTCGTGATTATATTTTCAGCGGAGGGAGCGACCTGACAGGGCAGTTGCGTGATCGTCAAAACGCTGTCGGCGTAGGCTACCGCTTACGGAAGAGCGGCCTAGTAGGGCAGTTGTGTGATCGTCAAAATGCTGCTAGTGTAAGCTTCCGTATATTATTATTATGGGCGTGCGAGGTGTCGAGTCTGACCTAGGGCCCTGTGTTGTGTGATTTTAGACATGATTGTGGGAAAACAAAGAGTGAACATTTCATGTGAGATATTGGGGTCAGGAATGAGCGATTCACGTGCATACATGCATTTCTATTCACCTACTGGGCAAATCGCTCAGTGTTTACGTGTTGTAGGTACTGAGTCTGACGACGATGCGCGTCAAGACTGAGGCGGCTGGTGGCGGTGCTCCATGGACTTTTGAGAGCAGGGCGGTACATGGATGCGACCTGTGGAGCGATAATAGGGTTTTTGTTCTTTTGACATTTTTGGGGCTACGCCCGTTGTACAGATACTACTATGTAAAATAATATTTTATTATATTATATTATCTTTTAGGAAAAAGTTTTTATTAGAAGGGTCTTCCGCGACTTACGTTGCGAAAATCCGCCACTAATCCTAATTAGAAAACGAGGGTCGCCACAGGTGGTATCAGAGCCTAGGCTTTAGATTCTGAAGACTGTCCATGTACTACCGCTCAAAAGCCTGAAGAACCAGCCTGGCCTGTAAGTTAAATGCTTGATTATGTTACTACGTGTTACCTGATATGTGCTTTATGTTATTTATTATAGATAATAGTTGAAAATGCCAAGAACTCGTAGTGAACATGTGGCTGAATCCAGCCGTAGGGCTGAGCCAGAGTCCCTTCCAAATGAAAGGGACTCTACTATCTTACGACTGACCGAATTGCTTCAACGTCAGTCAGACCATATCAATCGCCAATCAGATCAAATTGACGAGCTACTTCATCATCATAGCTCGTCTGAACATCGTCCTTCCCCACAGCCAGCGCGTGTAGAAATTATAGGAGAGCGCTTTCGAAAAATGGATCCCCCAACTTTTACCGATGCTACGGACCCAGCAGTGGCTGAAGATTGGCTACGAACTATAGAAGATATGTTTATCTACAGCCGTGTACCTGAAAACGAGAAGGTCCTTTGTGCCATTTCTATGCTCAGAGGGAATGCCCGCTTCTGGTGGGACACTGTGAAAGTCTTGGAAGACCCAGTGGTAATGACGTGGGAGCGATTCAGGGAACTCTTTCATAGTAAGTACTTTACAGCCCATGAACAAGAACGACGAATGCAAGAGTTTATGAATCTGAAACAGGGAGCAATGCCGGTGGCCCAATATATTCGTCGATTCGAGGAACTATCCCGTTTTGCTCCTCATATGGTCGCAACTAATTCGTTGAAGGTGACGAGGTTCATTACTGGCCTCAAATCGGAACTTTATCGCGACCTAAGTATCTCAGTGGCCCGACAGATGGAATTCACCCAAGTAGCAGAAAGGGCCATGATAGCTGAGCAGGCCGAGGCTCAGAGTTCTGAAGCTCAGGAGGCGAAGAAGAGGAGGGAGAGTCAGTAAGGACCTGGAAATGACCGTAAACGCCAATTTTTCAACAAAGGCCAAGGAAGTCGCCAGGTTCAACAGAACTGACGCCCGACGCTGAACCAGGGACCCATAAATATTCAGAACCGACCTCTAAACCCGGCACCCCAGTGCAGACAGTGTGGTCGTTACCACTTCGGCACCTGTTATCAACCCAGACCTAATCCAACCCACAGTGTTTCAGATGTGGAAGAATGGGGCATTATGCTAGGAATTGCAATACGACTTTACCCAGAACGCGGCTCAACCACCGGTTCGACCTCCACCGGTTCCTGCACGGGTTTTCACACTTACCAATGAGGAGACCGAGGCGAACACTTCTGTTGTGATGGGTACCTTAACTATCTATAACGTGCCCACTTCTGTGCTAATTGATTCTGGAGCCACACATTCATTTGTGCCAGCTAAGTACGTGGCGAAGGTAGGAATATCTCCTACCTCATCTGAATGCAACTATGTAGTTACTCTGCCACATGGGAATCCGACGCATACCAACCAAGTACTGAAAGGATGTGTCGTAGTTATTGAGGGTAGGAACTTGAGTGCTGACCTGATTGTAATCCCGATGAACGACTACGATGTCATCTTCGAAATGGATTGACTTTCAAGATATGGAGCCATCATAGATTGCAATAAGAAGGTCGTTAAATTCCAACTGCCCGAGGAAGAAGCATTCACTTTTTCGGGTAAAACAGATAAGAATAATATTCCACGAATATCAGCTCTAAAGGCTCGACGACTTTTGAGGTCAGGTTGTGAGTCTTATCTCGTGTATGCGGTGAAGGCAGAGGACTTACCTCAGCCGGAACTAAAACACGTACATGTAGCCAACGAATACACTGATGTATTTCCCGACGATCTCCCGGGGTTACCCCCTGATCGAGAAATACAGTTCAAGATTGATCTGATGTCAGGGTCAGCCCCAATCTCTAAAGCCCCTTACCGTTTAGCACCAAATGAGTTAAAGATATTGAAGGAACAGTTAGAAGACTTACTATCTAAGGGGTTTATCCAGCCGAGTTTTTCGCCGTGGGGGCGCACCCGTTCTTTTTGTACGAAAGAAGGATGGTTCGATGCGACTATGCATCGACTACCGAGAATTGAATAAGATCACGATCAAGAATAAATACCCTTTGCCAAGGATCGATGATCTGTTCGATCAACTACAAGGAGTTACGGTATTCTCGAAAATTGACCTCCGTTCGGGATACCATCAGTTGAAGATCAGGGAGGTAGATGTTCCTAAAACCGCATTCAGTACGAGGTATGGCCATTATGAGTTTTTGGTCATGCCTTTTGGACTGACAAATGCCCCAACTGCTTTTATGGACCTGATGAACCGAGTCTTTAAAGACTACCTCGATCGGTTCGTTATCGTCTTTATCGACGATATTCTGATCTATTCCAAGACAAGAGACGAACACGAAAACCATCTACGAACCGTCTTAGGAATCCTGCAAGAAAAACAGCTCTACGCCAAATTCAAGAAATGTGAATTTTGGCTTGAGCAAGTAGCCTTCTTGGGACACGTGATTTCTGGGAATGGAATCTCTGTGGACCCGAGTGAAATAGAAGCTGTGAATAAATGGCCACGACCTAATACTCCTACCGAGGTTCGGAGTTTTCTTGCACTTGCGGGATATTACCGTAAGTTTATAGCGGACTTCTCTAGTATTGCCTCTACCCTGACCAATCTGACGAGGAAGAACGTTCCGTTTAAATGGACCTAAGCATGCGACCAGAGCTTTCAAGAATTGAAGAAACATCTTACCTCTGCCCCAATATTGACAATACCATCAGGGACCGGAGGATTTGCTGTATACAGCGATGCTTCGAAGAATGGTTTGGAATGCGTGCTGATGCAGAACGAAAAGGTGATTGCCTATGCTTCACGACAGTTAAAGGAATACGAGAAGAACTATCCGACCCACGACTTGGAACTGGCAGCTGTGGTCTTTGCTTTGAAGATCTGGAGACATTACCTCTATGGAGAGAAATGCGAAATCTTCACAGACCATAAGAGCTTGAAGTATTTCTTCACTCAGAAGGAATTGAATATGCGACAGCGACGATGGTTAGAACTAGTAAAGGAATACGATTGCATTATCAGCTATCATCCGGACAAGGCAAACGTAGTCGCAGATGCGCTAAGTCGAACTGGAAATAGAGATAGTCAATTTAGGTGAAGTTGAAGCAAAACTAGCAGCATTAACCCTTCAACCCACGCTGCTAGAACGGATCAAGAAGACGCAAGAGGAAGACGAACTCTATCTAAAAATGAAAGATGTGTTACCCGACGATTTTAAAATACGAGAGGATGGAGCTTTATTGTACAAGAATCGTCTTTTTGTACCTGATAACGAGGAGCTGCGACAAACAATAATGAAGGAAGCACATGCGACCACATACTCGGTACACCCAGGAGCCACAAAGATGTATCAAGATTTACGAATAACATACTTGTGGCCGGGAATGAAGAAAGACATCGCTGCATTCGTGAACCGATGTATGACTTGCCAATTGATTAAAGCGGAACACCAGCGACCCGGTGGAACCTTACAGCCTCTACCCATTCCGGAATGGAAGTGGGATCATATCACGATGGATTTCGTCGTTGGTTTACCCAAGACGACGAAAGGCCATGATGTTATTTGGGTGGTTGTAGACCGCCTGACGAAATCAGCCCATTTCCTTCCAATCAGCTCTACTTTTTCCATGGAACGCTACGCTGAACTATATATTCAGGAAATAATACGACTCCATGGAATTCCAATCTCTATTGTCTCGGATAGAGATTCGAGATTTTTGTCGAACTTTTGGCAGAGCCTGCAGAAAGCAATGGGTACCAAGCTCTCATTCAGTACTGCTTACCATCCCCAAACCGACGGGCAGTCTGAGCGAACGATTCAGACTCTTGAGGATATGCTACGGGCGTGCGTGCTCGATTTCAAAGGAAACTGGAGTAAGTATCTACCACTTATAGAATTTTCTTATAACAATAGCTTCCACGCTACTATCGAGATGGCGCCATACGAAGCTTTATACGGGCGTAAGTGCCGATCCCCAGTTCATTGGGACGAAATTGGTGAGCGAACATTGTTAGGACCCGATATGATCCGAGAAATGACAGAAGTTGTGACAAAGATTCGGGAAAGGATGCGAACCGCACAGAGTCGTCAAAAGAGTTACGCAGATCATCGACGACGACCATTGGAATTTGCAGAAGGTGACCAAGTGTTCCTGAAAATTTCTCCGATGAAAGGAGTAAAGCGTTTCGGGAGAAAGGGCAAGCTGAGTCCCAGATACATAGGCCCGTTTAGAATTATCAGACGAGTCGGCGAAGTAGCGTACCAATTAGAATTGCCGGCTTCACTATCGCAAGTTCACGACGTATTTCACGTATCCACACTACGGAAGTACGTTGCAGACCCAAGCCACGTGATCCAGAACGAGCTTCTTTACCAACAGCTCAAGCCTGACTTGAGTTACGAAGAGAAGCCCGTAGAAATTTTAATGTATGAGTTGAAACAACTTCGGAATAAGGTTATTCCGTTAGTTAAGGTATTGTGGCGGAATCAATTAATTGAGGAAGCCACTTGGGAATGTGAAGATGATATGAGAGTTCGTTATCCCGAGTTATTCCAGTCGGCGTAATTTCGGGGACGAAATTCTTGTAAGGGGGGAGGATGTAATACCCGTAAATTTAATTACGGGATTTTGATGTAATTAACATTTTAAATTAGTAAATTAGAATCTTTCCTAATACAATTATAGCTCTTGGGACAAAAATACCTGATCTAATAATTTCAAAATTTATTAAAGTTACCTTAAAGAATGGTATGACAATTTTAAGGTATGACAATTGATTAAATAGATTAAAAGTCTAATACCCAAATTGGTGGGCTATATTTAAATAATGGTGTAGGAATAAGTTATATGGGCCATACTAAGTTTCAAATTTGAGACCTAAGAACTTATGCTAATAAAGAAAATTCTTAGACCATAGGGCAAAAGTAGATTATCAACTTGTCCCATCAAATGTGGTTTTCGATGGTATAATACTTATCTAATTCTATGTAGAACCAAGCTTCATTGAGTAAGGGAAACATGAGCAAATATAGAAGACGTTGAAGCTTAAATAAGAACTCACCAACTTAAGAAGGATTAGTAACTCAAAAGGCAGAAGCTTCGAAGGAAGGTATTTCTCATGTTTAACATGTTCACCTTACTTTCAATAACTAGGTATTTGATATAATGAATTTATGATAAAATTATACGCACTGTTTTAAACAATTATGCTTAGAAACCCTAAGAATTTAGAGCTTTTGAGAATTACTATGTCTGAGAATATTAGGGCTCGAGTTGAGTTCACAACGCTTAGAAGCTAATACAAAGAATTCAATGATTTTCAACGTTACTGTGTTCTTGAGAGTTTTGGTGTTTTAAGGTATGTAATAGATAGATGTCGAAGGTATAATAAATAGGATCTCGAGATGTACAAATAGGAGGATTTCGAACTGTGTGATAGATGGAATTCGATAAATATAATAGAAAGGAATCGAGCTATGATAGTTCTTATAGATAGATGTCGAAATATAATTTTTTTTTTCATAGAAGAATCTCGAGATTTACCTTTCGCAATAAAGATCTCGACATTTTAATGAAATATCTCGACATTTAGCTTCTAACAAATCTCGACAAGTCTAATAAAATGTCGACATTGCTTTGAAGATTTCGTACAACAGCTTGGAAACTTCTTGAGACTATGTGGATAGATACAATCAAATAGAATGATGTGACTACTTACACATTTGTATAAAGATATATATATATAATGAAGTTAATTAAGCAAAAGAAGTGAAGTAGTACACGTGGTAGGCTTAGATATAATGTTGAGCATGACTAAGTTTCTTAATCTTAAAGCAATCGATTGAATAGTTTAAGCACTTTCGGCCGATTTATGTTATAATAGGTGTCAAAATATTTTGATTACAATAATAAGGCATACGAAAAGACCTGCCAGCGATATAGGCTATATCAGATTTTTGGAATATTTAAATAACTTTAGCACAGTAACACTTTTGAAATCGGGTGATTGAGACCATGTTAGCTCTTAGAATATTAAATAATTTTGTACAGTGAGTTTCGATCGATGCTGGGAATCGCCGAGCTGAGGTGATTTGGACAATGAACAAAACGAGCAACACTAGTTTTGATTGAAATTATATTACCCGACTTAACCAATAATTTAGTAAACTATCGGACGAATTCGAGCCAGTACAAATCGGACATTGACCTAGTGTTGACCACAATTCGGTCAATCTATGTTACCCAAACCTAGAATATTTTAATAATTTCTAATATCCTTATTTTAGGATGTACAGTCCGAGAGTTAGTACAAATACTAATAATAATTATATATTCAGATATTCGAGATTTAGGAAATCCACCAGACACCGTAGTCGACTATATCAGGAGGACAGGTAGGTGAATTATTCATCTACAATGCGTAAACACATATCTGATCTTATGTGCTTCTATGTGATTAAATGATTTACGTGATTTACGTGTTTTACGTACGTCTAATGTGGAAGCATGTTTTCATGTATTATCACGTTTATATGCATAGCATATGCATATCATATCACAGGGGTGAGATATTTACACCGTATTGAAACGGTGTTGGTTCGAGATATTGACGAGCGGGGTAGAATGAGATGTTTGCGATTTTTATTGTTGACTCGTTGAGGAGTCGAGGTTGGTACTCGTATGACACCTGAAGGCAGACAGGCGTGATCGATCTGTCTACTCGGGCGTGAACGTCCCGAGGTGCAAAACCGTCGTGATTATATTTTCAGCGGAGGGAGCGACCTGACAGGGCAGTTGCGTGATCGTCAAAACTGTCGGCGTAGGCTACCGCTTACGGAAGAGCGGCCTAGTAGGGCAGTTGCGCGATCGTCAAAACGCTGCTAGTGTAAGCTTCCGTATATTATTATTATGGGCGCGCGAGGTGTCGAGTCTGACCTAGGGCCCTGTGTTGTGTGATTTTAGACATGATTGTGGCAAAATAAAGAGTGAACATTTCATGTGAGATATTGGGGTCAGGAATGAGCTATTCACGTGCATACATGCATTTCTATTCACCTACTGGGCAAATCGCTCAGTGTTTACGTGTTGTAGGTACTGAGTCTGATGACGACGCGCGTCAAGACTGAGGCAGCTGGTGGCGGTGCTCCACGGACTTTTGAGAGCAGGGCGGTACATGGATGCGACCTGTGGAGCGATAATCGGATTTTTGTTCTTTTGACATTTTTGGGGCTACGCCCGTTGTACAGATACTACTATGTAAAATAATATTTTATTATATTATATTATCTTTTAGGAAAAAGTTTTTATTAGACGGGTCTTCCGCGACTTACGTTGCGAAAATCCGCCACTAATCCTAATTAGAAAACGAGGGTCGCCACAAACATGAAAGCCAGAAACCTTCTGTAACTAACTTCTGGGAATAACTTCTCCAAGCGCCGATAGGTCGACTTCGACGCGCCAAACATCTTCCAGTCATCCCCCCTGCACTGGTCCCGCCGGCCCCTTGCGAACGGGTCCGACGAGACGACGATGAGCCAGAAACTGGCCGTGCTGGTGGCGGCACGGCAGAAGATGTGTCTGTAGGGGGATGGGAGGAAGAAGGTTGGGGAAAATCAGGGGGTGCCGCGTTCGGAGATGAGGCTTTGCGCTTCGACCCCCTTTGTGCGGTGACACCCGGCACGGCGGAGGACGCAGATAGGCCCGGCGACGACGAGCGCGCTTTTTGGGGTCGGTACTTTCAGGCATGTCTTCGGCGCGCAAAAGGGGGAAATAGGGAACACTAAGGGCGAATCGACGAAGATACAAGAAATAAGAAGGAAGGGGAACGAGACAATACCTGAAGAAGTTGCAGAAGGAGAGGAAGTTGAGGCGCTGCGCAATTTCTAGACACTGTGCGATTGAGAATGGAAATGGCGGTGGAAACCCTAGAGCGATGATTGGAATTCTTTTTTGATAAGTGTGGGAAATAATTTCGAAAAGGGGGGAAGACGAGAGGAAACTGCCTCAAAAAAATTCAAAAAGCAGAAGAGACAGGGCTAGACACGTGTCACCCTGAGAACGCTCCTTTCCTCTGCAACGAGCACAGGGCCTGTCCAATCGACGTAAATACAGTGCGGGCCAGCTAAGGAAGTCCAGAGGCACCAGAAAAAAGGGGAATGCTCTTTTAAATGTACTCCGAACTGTAATACTTAGTGTATTACAATTCAGAGTAGGGGGACTGGATGATAGGGGTGACCTTCGGTTCAGCATTCCTCCTAACTTGACTACCTGAAGACAGTGACTTTTAGGACATATGGCCAGGTGGGTAGGATATATGGGGACCTGGGACCTCGTACGGAAAAAGCAGGATGGGCTCTGACAGCATAGTTTGAGCGGGAAATCTTGTGTAAAGCCGACCAAAAGGACACGTGGAGCGCTGTGAGTGGTCGACATTGTGAAGAGAGAGGAGGCGCTCCAGTCTGACAATAGTACACTCCGCAGGTGCTGCCTCTCCTAGGTTGTACCGGACGTCGCTATCAAGTGGTCCTAAAGGAGTGCCAGCTAGGAAAATAAAGAGAAAATGAGTATATGGGAACAGACCAAGACGAGATTCATAGAAGACTCAACACAACACACAAAACACTTAGAAAATATCCTGTATTCATCTTCTTCACTCTGGTTTTTCGCCATTAACGCACTGTAACGAGCGAGGTGAGCTTGAGTGTGTATTTCCCGACTGTGACTAGTGAATACTGTTTCCGACGGCCCGTGGACGTAGGACACCTGTCCAACCACGTAAAATTTGTGTCTCTTTCATCTTCTTTCTTTCTCAACACTAAAATACATACTCTAAAACGCATCAAGAACACAAGGCCCAGTCCGTTTCACCCATCACCATTTTTCCCGGACCAAATATTATTGATCGGGGCCAAACCCGCATCACCTTGGTTTGTTTTTCATAAGTATTGATGTGGTATTTTGTGTAGCATATCCGTTTCGATAATTTTTGGCATCGTACTGTTTTTTACTCATAAAATCGAAGTGTTACTTAGATTATCTAAAGTGGTACTAAAAGTACAGTCCTGTTACTAGATAAACAATAAACGTTACTCTGTTTTCCATCATGTGGTATTACATCCTAAATCCTAAACCGTAACCTAAACCCTAAACCCGGCGTGACGACCATTAGTGTTTTCCTATAAAAGATAGACTCATTAGCGTTTTGATCTTATTACACGTTTTGAGATTGAAAATTGGCAATCTATTATAGGAGCATTACTCCCTTTAATGATGAACTTCCTGTCTAGGAAAACAGGGGGGTGGTCGAATAGAGGGTTCAAGAAGGGTCAGGGTTCAAAATAGGAGGATCACGGGCAATCGAAACGCTAATGATTGCCATATGACAGTTCTGCGCTGAAACAAAATACTTCCTTTCATTTGGATGACAAACAGCCTTGTATAAGTACCATATGGTGTCTATTTAGTAACAAATGATGTCGTAGAAGTAACACATCATTCAAAAATAATACCGAACCCTAACCATAAACCCTATATGACAATTATAACAGTTTTGCGCTGAAAAAAGATACTTCCTTTCATTTGGATAACAAACAGTCTTCTATTGAGTACTATATGGTGTCTATTTAGTAACAAATGATGTCGCAGAAGTAACACATCATTCAAAATAATACCGCTTCCTGCAACATCATTTGTTAATGTGTTAGGTATTATTTTTGAATGATATGTTACTTCTGCGACATCATTTGTTACAAAATAGACACATATGGTACTAATTATCTGGAAATGTGTTATCGGATCATTTAGGTACCAGCGTAATTTTGGCATATGTCAGGGTTAAATATGTCTTTTCGCACCATTTTAGGGCTTGACCACTGAATTTTTTGAAAAGTTGGTCCTTAATACTAAAGCTCATTGTGGTGGCGCCTCAAACTCAAATCCAAACATATTAATAGTGCCTGAACTTGAATTCCCCATGAAATATTGTAGAACAAGAAATATGCTATTATGGTTAAATTTTTCAAAGGTAATAAATTAATCGATATTTAGTTACCGTATTATAAGTTGGAGTACTATCTGGACGACGGCAATCATATATTTTATCATTCATAATAAAAGAAGACGACTTTATATAAATATTTTGGTTCGCATATCATTCCACAGTGACAGTTAATTGGATAAACATGAGTATATATATTATCTTTCTATCTATACTCTTTTATTAATGGTGAGGGGCTTTTAAAAACTGTCTAATTTTGATTCAATTTGGTGTAGCAATTGTATCAAGAAATCGAACCAATTGGTTAGTTATTTCCATCTCTGCCGTTTATTGCCCACGTTCGTACTTAACTGCTCAAAACAAAACTGCCGCATGATGATTATTATTAAATAATAGATGAACAGTGAACAATGAAACTGCCATAATGAAACTGACGCTGACAAAATAGAATAGAATATATTTATTTAAAATGAAAAATAAATAATAAATATAACTGATCTATTTTTTTTCACACACACGTAGGGTGTGTGCAGGGTTATCTAGTTTTTATTAAGGGAGAGAAGGTTAGAGTAACTGCTTCCAAATTGATTAGTGTCGCAGCCATAATTTACCATTCTACCCCCAATTTTAAATTTATTCCTTAAAATCATTTTTTAATTCTTAAAAATAATATTACATTAAATCCAACATTATAATTTCACCTATTAAATAAAATATAAATTAATATTATAAATTTTATATTGTCAAGCACACATCGGGTGTGCCAATATACTAGTTACAATAATAGACCAAAACAATGTTTTCATGCTTAAAAATTCTTACTCCCTCTATTTGTCGTATGATATTTATATGATGACAACTTGAGTCAAATATCAAATAATGAAAAAATGGCAGATTACATTAAATACCAAAACTATAAAAAAAAAGTATCAGAGTAATCCTTGTTAGTATTTTTTATTTGTAGGTACCTAGTATAATAAAATTTTTAAACAAGGTACCTGATTGACTAAAGATACATTATATAAGAAATTTAGGTACCATAGAAAAGTATTGATTTGTGGCACATATATACATTGAAATAAGGTCCACGACACTTACACAAATATCACATAACATATTTTAGGAATTAGGTACCACACAAACACATAGCATGGTTAGTAACATACAAAAAGATAGATCTTGCATTAGTCTCTCCTCTCGTAAACAATGATAAATTGACATGCTCAACCAAACGAGTACATATGTGTAAAAATTTTATTTTCCTAGGTATCCATGAAATTTATCAGACATAGAACTGAACTAATAATTTTACTAACTTTTGGTATTTAAGTGTAAATACAAAATTAAGGGGGAAATTCCCTTTCAGGCCCCTTTAGGGTTTGAAATTCCTGTTCAATACCCCTCAAAAGATTTCTTCATGTCCAGTACACATCTGCGAGAAATTGTGCGTTTCATACATACAAACATTGAAGGGACGAAAATAACCTTTTTCAAATCATAAGTGGACATTTACCAAGTGTTTTTATTGTTATGCCAACTGTTATCGCTAATTATACCAACAAATAATGTAATTATAATTTTATATAAATAAAAATGAACATTATACCAACTTTTGTCGCGATTATACTAATGTTAGCGTTACTATACCAACAAAATTGAACTCTATAACACCCTTGGTATAATAACGATAACAGTTGGTATAATATACTATTCTGGTATAATTGCGACAACAATTGGTATAAAGTCCAAGTTTATTTATGTAAAATTATAATAATGTTATTTTGTTGGTGTTATTAGCGATAACAACTGGTATAATAGAAAAATCAGTTGGTATAATCTCTAGTTTTGTTGTATGAAATTCGAATAACGTTATCTATTGGTATAATAACGAAAATAGATGGTATATATTCTACAATTTACGGTATAATAGCAAAATTGGTTGGTTGACCAATTCACGTTATAAAATAAAATAGCGTTAGTTGTTGGTATAATAACGAAACACAGGTATAGTTTTAAAATTATTTCAATTTTGTTGGTATTCTAATGAGTTTTGTTAGTATAACAAATGCGAAAATAATTGTTCAGCTTTTTTAAATGTGTGAAGGCATGTGTATTTTCATCTTTTCAAAATTGAAAAGAACATTTTAGATTTTGAACAGGAATAAATTTATCAAATCAATGCTGAACAGGAAACGATATTGCGAGGAGTATTTAACCGGAAATTCAAACCCCAAAGGGAATGATAAGTAAATTCCCCAAAAAAACTATAGTAGAAGAAAAGAACAAGAAATGGCAATGAGTTTGGAGGGGACTGATCCAATAACTAAACAAACATCTGTGGAATTTTTAACAAATTTATCGTTTACTCCATATCGCCGCTTTTACTATTCCAAGAATTCAACATTTTCGTTTTTTCTTTTCCTCTGATTTCTCCAAGAAAAGAAAAGCTGCAAACACACACACGCAACAAGCACACTTACCGAGACACCATGGCCGACGGAGCCCGGCCAGTTCGCCGTCGAATGGGAGGCCGGACTTCCCACCGCCGACAACCTCGTGCCGCTCTCCATGTCCCTGATCCCGCCTGAGCTCGCCTCCGCCTCTGATATCCCGCCTTTGCCTCCCCTTACAGCGGCGCACGTCGACCGTGAATCAAAGTCTACGCTGTCCTCCCTCCGACCACATCCGCCGCCCGACCCAAACAAATATTCCAATAATGATTGCCGGCGGGATTCGAAAAATAAATTTTTCTATTTTTAAAAATATTTATAATTTTTCCAATGTATACTATTTTTTTAATTAAAATTAATTTTTTAAATAAAAAATAATTTATTTTGAATTTCTTATAATTTAAGTATTTTAAGTCCAGTTTTGGTAATTCAGAGGTACCAAATTACATTTTCTAAAACCTCAGGGGTACCACCCGGAATCGAAAACAAGATATGGGTACCAGCTGGAAAAGTCGAAACGTCGAGGTTACCAGCCGGAATCGAAAAACAGCTTTGGGTACCAACTGGAAAAGTCGAAAACTCGAGGTTACCACATGGAATTTCCCAAAGGTTTTTCCCGAAAATGAGATAAAAAATATGTTAACAATTAAATCATATAAAATAAAGGATGGAGTTTTTACACATAAATACCCCATCTGCAAAAAAACTTGTAATTTAGTACCTCTAGCATTTTTTATATGTAGGTACCTAACAGAATAAATTTTTTGCACATAGGTACCCGATCCCTCCGCAGGTACGCCGTATTAGCACATTTAGGTACCATAGAGAAACCGTATAGGGTACCGTATAAAGGTGTTACAGGGTACGCTGTGCATACATAGCAAGGTACGGTCTTTACACATAAAATAGTACAAACAGTAAGTCATGTACCTATCTGTAAAAATTTCTGACATAGGTACTGATTTGTAAGTTTTAATTCAAGTAGGTATTTATGTGTGATCAGAAGATCCAGAAAAATAAATGTAACAAACAAATAAAATAAATCCTTTTATTATTCACTTGTTTAATTTTTGTAAGGTCCGATAAGGTAATTATGGTATCCAAAATACGTGTGTTGTCCAAAGTCCGTATTAATGTCCGAAATCTGTATCCATTGTCCAAAACCATGTCCATAGTCCGTCCAATCGGTAATTAATTGAAAGTTGTTTAATAATTTAAACAAATATTGTTTTAATTTTTTTATTCTTAAAAAAAATTCCACACGCCATCAAGAGGAATAGATATCTGGACCTCTCATCACATATAATAACGATATCCCGTGATACCAATAGGCTAGAGACGTTTTTGTATATTTTATTTTTTTTAAATATCCATAATAGTGTACAATTAATATAAATAAAATTACCACAAAAATAAAATACTTTGGTTGATTATGATTATAGAGATAAATATTTAGAGAGAGGAAGTATGAATCAATGTCAACACTTCGGTGTATTTTACAATACAACTTAAGGTGCCTATTTATATGCAAATTTCTCAAATTACAACAACAAAATAAAATATTGCATTATCATAAAATAATCACATCTAATTTATATCTCATTTTATACATCTATTATTTATTCCATCCTTATCTTATCAATCACTCCATAGAAATATACCACATATAACATTTCATTAGAAAATTGACCATTCTCAACAACTTATTATCAGTGATCATTATATATTCCATCAAAATAGCCTTCGGTTACCATTGAACCGCGTGTAAGAAAATATTGAAAAAACAAGGAATGTGATATTATTAAATAGTTCAAATAAAAAATTAAGGGGCAACTTCAATTAAATCTCTCTTCCCTTATTTTCTATCAACTAACTCCCTTACTTAGTATATTTTGCCAAGTAATTTGCAGTTCCTAGCAAGAATAAAATACATGCAATAGTAAGAGGCGTTTGTTATATGGGAACATCGGTGGGTTAATGAAGTAACGAGGAAACATTTGCTCTAGAGATTCCCAACATGATGGATGGGGCAATTTTTTGTGGGGAATAATTAAAAGATATTAATTTAGAACTTATTGGAACAATATAATAAGGAGCTTCATAAAAAGCATGCAGTGGAGGTTTGCTGGATTCCAAAACAAATGCCATATTTGAGTGCAAAAAATCAAATATATTATATGTTTTAATTTTAAATGTTTTATTTCTAGGGGCAACTTCAATTAAATTCCCTTCCCTTATTTCTATCAACTAACTCCCCATATCATGTTATTTATTGGCAAACTCCCTAAATCAAAACAATCTTACACATAACTCCTCATTGACGATTTTGCCCCTCTATTAATTTCCACACCCTTACCCAAATTTGTAATACCAATATACGTATATTTGTAGTACCAATGTATAGATGTTTGTGGTACCATTCCGTGAGTCCATGGACGATTTTGCCCCTCTACTAATTTCCACCATGGACAATTTTGCCCCTCTACTAATTTCCACACCCTTCTCTTTCCTTACCCAAACTTGCAGTACCAATATACGTATGTTTGTAGTACGAATTTATGGATATTCGTGGCACCATTCCATGAGCTAGTGTAGTACTGTATGTAGGTTACTTGTAGTATCTTTTCCGTACCACGTGCTTAACTATCGAAACTCCTATCCTGAATTGTAGTACCACTATACATATATTTGTAGTACCAATATATAGATGTTCGTGGTACCATATCATATGCTAGTGTGGTACCATGAGTAAGTTACTTGTAGTACCAATATATATGGTAACAGTCACGGACCCAAATAATTCAGATGGCGTCGAAAAATTCCTTACCCAAACTTGAAGTACCAATATACGTATGTAGTACCAGTGTATATATGTTCGTTGTACCATACCGTGAGCTAGTGTAGTACCATATGTAGGCTACTTGTGGTAAACACATGGTACGGAAAAGAATCCACAAGTAACCCACATATGGTACCACACTAGGTCACGTTATGGTACCGCGAACATCTATACATTGGTACTACAACCATACGTATATTGGTACTTCAAGTTTGGGTAAGGAATTTTTTTACGGCATCTGAATTATTTTTGGTCCGTGACTGTTACCGTAGATATTGGTACTACAAGTAACCTACGCATGGTACCACACTAGCTTACGATGTGGTACCACGAAAATCTGTATATTGGTACTACAATTTAGGGTAGGAGTTGCGATAGTTAAGCACATGGTACGGAAAAGATACTACAAGAAACCTACGTATGGTACTACACTAGCTCACGGAATGGTACCACGAACATCCATACATTCGTACTACAAACATACGTATATGAGTACTACAAGTTTGGGTAAGGAAAGAGAATGGTGTGGAAATTAGTAGAGGGGCAAAGTCGTCCATGGGTCACGGAATGGTACCACGAACATATATATATTGGTACTACAATTGACCGTGGGTGTTGACAGGTTTTTCTTGTAATATTGTTGTCTTATAAGGCTAAAATTGTCCATTATGGAGGTATTAGGTAGTTATGTGATTTAAAAGTTTGAAATGAGGAGTTTAATGATAAACGAATTGGAATGGGTGAGTTAGTTGATTAATAGTTTGGGAGTAGGGATTTATATGTAGATTCACCAAAATTACTTAATATTTAGTGCCGATTGTTATTTGGAGTACTATCTGGACGATGACAAACATATCTTTAATTTATTTCATAATAGAAGTCAAGTTTGAAGTAAACTAGTTTATTTGCACACACATACATGTATATTTTAAAAAATAATTAACTAAAAATGGAACGGAAAAATGGGAATATAAAAATATTATGTAGTGGATGCTTTTTAAACCATTTAATATTATTTTTTAATTTAAACTCGACAGACCAATGACGTTTATCCTAAGATCTAACGCTTAATAAAAGAATATATATATTTTGCTTCACATAGGAGACAGTCAACTGGATAAACACGAGTATATATATTACTACAATAATAGACCAAGACAATATTTTATGCATAAAATTCTTATTCTATTTGTGGTATGATATTTATATGATGACAACTTGAGTCAAATATCAAATAATAAAAAAAAAAAGGGAAGTTCACAGTTAAATACCAAAAGTATAAAAAAAAAAGTATCAAAATTAGTCCCTTGTTAGTAATTTTTCACATTTAGGTACCTTTTAGAATAAAATTTTTAAACCTAGGTATTATATTGGCCAAGGATAAATAGTATAAGAAATTTATATGCCACAGAGAAATGTATTCGATACATAATTCGTTGAAAAACTATATGTAATGCTTTTTGCTAAAGTAATATAAGAAATTTATGTGCCATAGAGTAACATGGTACATATTTCGTTGAAACAATATATGTAATACTTACAGAAATATCACACCACGTATTTAAGAGTTATGTACCCATACGAACACATAATATGGTATGCCATATACATATAAAAGGATACATAAACGATGATAAAATGAAACTCTTAATCAAACGGGTACTGAACGCAAAAAACTTTATTTTACTAGGTATTTATATAAAAAATTATCTGATTGAACTTAATTGATAATTTTTTACACTTTTTAGTATTTACTTTAATTAATGACCCATAGTACTTTAATTAACAAGATATATGTACATATGTGTATTCATGTCTATTCCAAAGAAGCAGCAACTATTTTTGTACAGTAAACTGTAAAAGCAACAACTATGTTGATGTATACATCAAAAGCAACCGTTAAAATGTCAAAAGGAGAAGTAACTGCTTTATACACCAAAAGCAACAGCTATCTTGGTCTGTACACCAAAAGCAACAATTAAAATGTTGACTTCGTCAAGAAACCTGGTGAAGTTTAGTCTTGCTTCGTGTGTTTTGTATCTATGTATAGTGACAGTTCTATTTACAATATTCAAAAGTCTTAGTTTCAAATCTGAATTGAAGCTTGCGAATATAAAATCATATACAAGTGATTTTCTTGGTCGTCACATTTGTGACTTTTTTTATGAATTATTATATTTTTTTCTTATTATTGAAGCTGAACATCCAACCGTGAGAACTTTACTATAAATATTACACGGAAACATATAATACATCAGACTTCCTATATATACTTGTAACTATAGGAGGAAGAAAAAAAAGATTGATTAAGAAAAGCAGATAAAAACAGTAGGCAGAAAAATTGATTCAACTGTTCTCTTTCTCTGTACTGGAAATTAAAGGTCTTGACCACGTAAGCGAAAATGACGCTGAAGACGGCTATCAAGATAGTAAGAATACCATCGACTACGCTGATCATGTCGTGCTTAAACCTGAAGTAACGGTCGAAGAGTTCCTTGATGTTTTCATTTGTGTCGGTTATTACAGCCTGAGTCTTTCCAAACTGTGACACGATGAAATCGTACAGAATATAAGACCTGGGAGTAGCCCAATAATACTATTTCCACCAAGTTGGGATTTCCTGCAATTGATTTAATGTACATATATAGCAGCTTAGTTAGTTACTCATAATCAAGAGTTAAGTGTTTCGTTGTGTAATGAAACCTTAAGGGTTTCCGGATGATGAAGCTACAGAAGAGATTCCACACGGTATAGAAGAGTGATGAAACAATGGAAACTACTTTGGATGGTTGGAGGTAATTGAGACAGCCATCATACCGTAAAGAATGAAGTAGAGCAAAGACATGAGGAAATATATAAACCAGGTGAACTTCTCCGACGTCCGTCGAGGTTTATCATTGAGTAAACGATCAAACCGTACACTATGGATTGCACGAACTGATACCAAGTAGATGACACACCACAGTAGCTGAGCACTTTCTAACTCTAATTTTATTTTATGCACACATTGAAAGTAAACATGCTCGAGCAAGCATTTGAAAAAAAAAATGCAGCATTGTGCTAAAGCTGACGTTGGCACAAAGATTTAGCTTCTGTGAGAAAAAAAGGGCGTCAGGTGTTCCAAGATTACAGATAGTCTATCAAAAGGACGATATCATGGTGTCACTACTCGTTAACGAGCTTTCAGTTACGGTTACCATCGACGTTGTAAGGGACTACGTACAGAAACTAAAAGAGATTGAGAAAATTGAATATTATTACACAGTTAGCAGCTAACCTCTTTTATATCAGTACGTTCAAATATACTACCCTTCCAACATGGTCGTCCGTTGCTAAATGGTTTCCAGTTTTATCAGATCTGTTGGACACGATGATATCAACTGTAGCAAATAAAGATTGGACCAAGATGAGAAACCGATGTTTGCAACTTCACAAAATATTCACGTGAAAAAGTCATCGCCTAGAATAGCGTTAATTAAATATTCTATAGGCCTTAAAGGTTAAAATATAAATCAGGACCGAATCAATAACAAAGAACAGAGATCAAAACCAAGAACAACCAACATTGAATTCAATTTACTTTACTATACACCACTGTTCGCCAAATCCCAAATCAGGTATCAATATAAAAAAATAATTAGCCATATCAACCACTGTCAGATCAAGAACAACCCAATAATCAACTCCAAATTAGAATACTATAAGCAGAGAAAGAAAACATTCCGTATCTTTTCTTTTACCTTCTTGAAATTTTTCGACAGCCTCTCACCAAAGGCTTGGGACCATTTGAAAGGCTTTCGCAGGTCATGTTGGGCTCTCCAAGTTTCTGAACGATAACCTCCTTTTGTTTCTCCTAGATTTTGAAGACGATGAATCGATAAGTCCTCTTTGCCTTCAGATCTTGGAACTTCAGCTTGCAATCATCATGCACAGTCATCCCAGATACTAAGTTTGCCTTACAAATGAAATCACAACAAACCCACATCATTTTTCACTGCGTTACATAAACAGACATTTTAGAACAGTTAAGCTACGATCCAACAAATACAAGCACTTCCATTTTCAGATCACCCTAAGAGCAGATGCAGGTCGAGCACAACAAACAACCACAGCTAAGGCATCTGATCTAGTTTGATTATGAGTCTATATTAAGTTGATCAAGTACGAAGTATAATCGCAAGAAAGGAGCAACAAAGAAGATTTCACATCAAATCAAATGCTTCTACAACTCTTTTCCACCTCATTCTAAGTGCAGTTTTATTCGTTTTTTCTATATATGACTATATAACTGACGATGTGGTTCTTCGACTATGACAGGCAACGAGACGTTTGAGAAGCTAGGAACAATAAGGACGTCATCAAATCTCTTGATGTACCTGACAAAAGTGTTCAACATAAGCTCTATTACAGCTACCAATGTCATCAACATGTTCAATGGGACTTGCAACTTCGGAACGTCAGCTATAACTAATATCCTCGCATACTTGAGATAAAACGCACTTTCGTTCCTCGCCGATCGCCGCCGGGAAACACCAAATCACTGCCGCCTTCAAACCGTCGCGCCGCCTCAGCTCAGCTCAACCCCACCATGGGCTCCGTCTTCAATAGAAAACATAACCACCATCAACCGCATCAAAACTCGACCCAAATTCCCTCCACGTCAGCTAGCCCGCAAATCTCATCCTTGACCCCCCAAGACCCTATAATCAGGCGCGTTATCAGCCTCAAGACCCTATAATCTTCGACTACTGCTACTCACCACGAAACCTTGCCGTAAAAAGCTTTCCTGTCCTGGTAGCATAGCTATTATACGTTGAGTAAAGGTAGCTGCAATAGTGGAAATTACTGTAATATCCTCTCTGAAACAATATAATTATGTAGCTTAATAGTGGAAGTTACTGTAATATCCTCTCTAAAACAGTATAGATACGAAATTGCCACTGATGACTGGCAGCTGGTATGAAACTGGCTATGAACCAGTGGCTTCAGCCTTTTATAATAGATAATAGAAGTGAAACTGATATAAGTGTAATCTACAGAAAAATACCTAATTGAATAAAATTTATACACATAGGTATCCATGTCAGAAATTTTTTTAGTTAAGTACCCGTTCGATTGGGGGTACCATTTTCCTGGTGTTAACGTACCTTTTCATATGTGTATTGCGTACCGCGTTACGCATCTATATGGTACCCGTATATGGTACCTATATACGTTACATACGGTACCTTGCGACAAGGTGTAGTGGGGTATCAATTCTACCTGTATTGATGTACCAAAATACGTTGATATATGGTACCTAAATGCATTGTATGGCGTACCTACTGCGGATCGGGTACCTATCTGCAAAAAATTTATTCAGTTAGGTACCTATATATAAAAAAAAGCCGACAGGGTACTGATTTACAAATTTTTTTTCAAATGGGTATTTATGTGTAAAAATCCCTACTTTTATTAGGTATCCATACATAAAATTTATCTGTCATGAACATGAACTGAATTGTTAATATTTTACACTTTTTGGTATCTTAGAAAAAACCGGCAGTAAAAAGAAAAGAACAAGAAATGGCAATGAGTTTCGGATGGAGTACAAACCAAGGTTCTGAAACCGGGTTTTCGAATCGGACCGGAAATTTTAATGGTTTAAGGTTTAGCGGTTTAACCGGTATAAAACCGGAATCAAACCGGAGTAAAATCGGTATCCTAAATATAATAAATATATATTTTATAAATGAATCAAATAAATTTATTGAAATACACTTACTTTTTATAATTTTTTTCCAAATTATAATTTATTAAATTAAATGGTAAAATTAAATAAAAGTAAACTATGTTGCTGTTTTAAAAAATTAATTGTACCAGGTGATAAATTATTCAATATATCAATTTGGGGTCAAACTTAATTAGAAATAAAATGTTGGGAAATAAGTTAATTATTAAACAATAAAGGGTATCAAGTTAATTATAAAACAAAATTATATGGGTTTGCTGGTATTCGTACCCAGCCCAGTAAAGTGGCAATTCAATCTTTTCACCACTAGACCAAACCTCCAACTCATTCGTCATATTCTTTCCCCTTTTCTATATAGTTGGTATTTTTTCTTTTTTTTTTTATAATTAAAGGAAGACCGGACCGGGACCGAACCGGATTTTAGACCGGTTCGCGGTTTTCCGGCCCGAACCAGCCGGTCCGGTCCGGTCTTCAAAACCCTGGTACAAACCTCAGGGGATTTTTTTTTTAACAGAATTTATCGTTTCTTTCATATTGCCGCTTTTTACTATTCCAAGAAGTCACATTTTCGTTTTTCTTTTCCCCAGATTTTCTCCAAGAAAAGCTGCACAACACAAAGCTGCTGAGTGCTTTAATGGTGGTGATGACCACCGTTCTCTCTCACCTACACACGCAACAACTACGCACTAACTGAGACACCATGGCCGACGAGACCTGGCCAGAAGTCGCCGTCCCCGGCGAATGGGATGTTGGTAAAGCTAGACAATTCAAATCAAAATTCTCCATTGATCAAGAAGTCTAAGAATTCATTATTATAATCATTAATGAGCTAAGCAATGACATAATTGTTTTTGTCATTAAGCTCAAGGTTTAGCCTATAAATAGGCTTGTTATGTTTATTGTAATCTCACACCAAAAACCAAATAAAAGCCTAATAGAGAGAGGAAAGAAATAGAGAAAAATAGAGGGTTTGTTCGGTATTTGCTCCGACTATAAAGAGAGATAGTGTGTGTTTTCTCCTTTATAGATTGAGAGGTTGTAACCCCTGTTTTTACCCCAGTAATAAATTTCTACCTCGCCCGTGGTTTTTTACCCCAAGTTAAAAAGGGGTTTTCCACGTAAATTCCCGTGTTCCATTTATCCTCATAGTCATTTCCAATTTCGTTAAGCTGTCCATTTCGCAACATGGGAGGCCGGACTTCCCACCGCCGACAACCTCCCGCCGCTCTCCAAGTCCCTGATCCCGCCGGAGCTCGCCTCCGCCTTTCGAATCCCGCCGCAGCCTCCCAAAACAGCGGCGGACGTATACCGTGAGGCCCAGTTCACGCTGTTCTCCCTCCGACCACATCCAACCTACCCAGACCAAGATTCCAAGAATGCTCGTCCGCCGACCGCCGAGGATGCGGGTTTCACGGCTGACGAAGACCAGCCAACGGACAACGAAACCCTAACGAATTCGAGGCTGGTGTGGACCACCGACCTACACAAGCGGTTTGTGGAGGCCATCCGCGAATTAGGGGGTCCGAAAAAAGCCGCGCCGAAGGCCATCATGGGGAGGATGGGCGTCGACTGGCTGACGAGATTACACGTGGCTAGCCATCTTCAGAAGTACAGAAAGTATCTGAGAAACCAACAAGGCTTGAGTAAGAATAATAATAATCATAAAGATGGAGCATTGCCTTCTTACCATCCTCCTCAGAATCCGATGACGTTATCAACTGGGCTGAGTTTTCCTAGTTATTACCATCAACAGCAACAGCAGCAGCATCAGGACAAGGAGGATAATGGATACGAACGAAATAGTAATGACTGAAGATTCGAAATGGAGGTGAGGGATTGGTTTTGTCATACTGATACCATTCGTTTACAGCAATTATTGCTTGGCTATGGTGAGCTGTTCTTGTGAGAGAATCAATGGTCAATCTTTGGTATATGAGAATGGTGGAAAAGGGCCCATGACAGATCCTTCTTACATACATGGTTCTCTTATCATAATAATACTTGTTCTGCTTAGCGCTGTAAAAGGGCTCGTTATCTTTTTTTTTTTTGGCTTCGAGTTGCTAATACATAAAAGGAATCTTACTACTTAGTTGCTCTGCTTCTGATTTGTTAGTCAGATTTAGGAAGGGTTCTACGTCATAATACGTACTTGCTTTGCTGAGATTTAGTATTACATCACTGCCATTGTTTATCTTGTCTTCCTTCCAAGACTAAATCGAACTTACTCAGTTATTCTTTGGCTTCATTTATCGACAAGAGTAGTTGATTTTCCTGCGCCAATAAAATATGGAGCCAAGAAAAACTCAAACTGACACCAATTGAGCAGCCTTAGAGCGCGACCTTTACTAATCAAAAAAGTTTTTCCCAAACATGGAGTAATATATAGAACAACGGTACACTCAGTGCCCAAACGCTTTATGTCCCCATGTTCAAACCATATATAAAATCCACATAACCATCAACACAAGCATAAAAAGCACCATAAACGTAATAAAACTTCGAAAAACAACAAACATTACGCCCCCAAATAACAGCATTCAATACTTCAATCGTCGTCACGGCGATGCTTTCTACTATTCCTCTCGCTACGACTCTTCTTCTCATGACGACGACGCTTCTTTTTGTCCCTCCCCACACGAGAATCATCCTCCGAGCCACTCGAATCAGAATCCAAGTTCCTTCTTCGACCCCTACGCCTGCCCCGATGTTCATCAGACCGAGAGTCATCGCCACCATCATCTTCCGACGAAGAATGCCTATGACTTCTCCTCCTCCTCTTCTCCCTCATACTCTTTCTCTTCCTCCTCCTATTTCTCCTTTCTTCATCAGACGAATAATCCTCTCCTTCATCATCATCTTCATCATCTCTCCAGCCCCTTTTCTCCTTCTTTCTCTTCCTTCTCTTCGCATCATCATCGGCAGAATCAGAAGAACCATCGTCGCTGTCATACCTTTTCCCAGCTCTCCTCTTCTTCGACCTCCCCCTCTTTTCATCTCTACTACTGCCCTTCTTCTTCGAATCAACAACCCTTTTCCCATACTTGTCAGCAATAGCCCTTTCCATATCAGAATCATAATCAGAGTCTTCAGTCTCACTCTCCTCTTCATCTTCCTCCTCCTCGCTGCTCTCTTCCTCCGCCTTCTTCTTCTTCTTCTTCTTCTTCACCCTCTCGCCTTTCAGCCTCTCCAAACCAGACATCACAGCAGCCTCAATAGCCTCGCCGTCACCATTAACATCGCCCTTCACGCTCAAGAAATTCCTGCACTGAAACGTCAGGTGCCCGACCCTCCCACACTTCTTGCACGCCCCACGCGCCTCGTCAGCGTTGGAGCTCGTGACACGTGCCAGGGCAAGAAGGCCCTGAAAGCTTGCGTAGGCGTTCTCCGTGTCGGCAGCTTCGTTGTTCTTCGAGGAAGATGAGGCCTTCTCATTCTTCTTATCGTCCTCCTTGTTGGCTGTGGGCGCGTATGGGTCGTAGCCGATGGCGCTCTGCCATATTCCGTGGGTCTGAAGCGCCGCGCTGCTGTGGACGCGGTTGTTCGCCGGCATGCGAACCCTACCCGCCGTCGCAGGCATGATTTTTGTCTAGTCTTTGACTTGCGCTGCGAATTTTCGGGTTCGTCCAATCGAAATTTAGGGTTAATTTGGGGGTAAAGCAGATCTATGGTTTCTCCTACCAAATATCCACCTACTGTAAAGATTAAGAGAAGAGATCGCAGGGAAGATGACTACTTACAGATGGGAGTCGAAGGAGATGGGCAGAGCACACGACGCTTGAGCGATTGAACCAGACGATCGAGAGAAATTCTTTTTCTTGATAATAATAGCATATATATAAAGAGGAAAATATGTTTTTCTTACTTTGGATAAACTCTTGTAATTTAGTACCCTGTCAGAATTTTTTTATATGTAGGTACCTAACAGAATAAATTTTTTGCACATAGTACCCGATCCCCGAAAGTACACCATACAACACATTGGGTACCCTATATCAACACATTTAGGTACCCTATATAACAGAAAATGGTACGACGTATGCTATATTTAGGTACGCCCTGTGTAACACACAGGTATGCCGTAGGTACGACGTATGCTATATTTAGGTACCCTATATCAACGTGTTATAGTACGCAATATACACACAAGAAGGTACAATATGACTAAAGAAACTGATAAAAATTAAATCGGGTACCTACCTGTAAAATTTTAGGACATGGGTACCTATGTGTAAAAATTTTATCCAATTGGGTATTTTCTATATATTCACCTTTCTTAAAAGAAAAAAGAATAAGAAAAGAAAAATAAGGTAAAGGTGAGGTTCAGATTCGATTCATACTGAACTTAATCGGAGTGTAGGGACTGCAATGGCGTCATGTGGTGAACTTAATCGGATTGTAGGACTACAATGGCGTTGCGTGGGGATATCTACTGATGGAAAAAGAAAAGTAAAACTCGTTTTACTTATTTTCAATACGAAATCATTTTTTCATTTAAATATTAGCCCATTTGAAAGAATAAGATTTCATTCTCACCCACAACGTTGATTGATAATTCAATCAATTACAAAATCACGACGACGAGGAATAATGTTTTATTAAGTGTGGGGATGAATATAAACTGACATCTAGTCTCTATATTTCACAAAAACATTAATAATTAAATTTGAAAATTTCTCCACTATCTTTTAAATACGGTTTTTATTTAATCACTGTTTTAGTTAATTCATATACCTTTAATTGTAGATGTTTTTGAACTTAAATACCTAAAGGGGAAAAAAGAAAACGGATCAGTACCTTGTCAGGTACACTTTATATACAAGTACCTAATGGGAAAAAATTCAACACATTGATACACAATTCAATGAAAGTACCATATTACCCTCCTTTCATCTTTAACAATCGATTTTTTCTACTCTTTTCTTTCACAGAAAATTGCGCGCGACACAAAAAAAATTCAGCAATTGTCATCGGCCGTTCTCATCCCTTGCCGGTGTCGAGAAGCTCCGTCATTACCCCTTCAGGTAAGATGTAGCTTTGTTACAGTCCATGTGAGTTTTTGATTTTATTTATATTCGATTATTCGAGCTGTACGTGTTAAGACTGAGTTGGAGCCGACTCCGGCTAGTAGAACATGGAACTACAAGGAGTCTGGGAGAATACACGGTGAAATGCTTAGTCGAGCTCTTTTCTTCTCTGTAAAAGTGATTTTTCCTCATTTCCACTATTGTAGCTTACTTTGGGGGTCAAGTTGTAAGTGGGATGTAAGCACTTGATTGTAATGACGTTAATTTGTTGGCGTCCCAATTTTATTGACATTTGGTACAAATATATTATGTTGTATCTATTTACATATATATTACGTATCACACCACCTGTTTATTTGGTACCTAGATAGTTTATATGGCGTACCATTTATAACTATTTGTCGTACTATTTGTAACAGGATCCTATTGTCTAAAGCTATGTTATATACAAGTGCAGTAGGTGGGGGAACGTTGTTTGCATTCTGTGAGTACAAGAAGAATACGTTCTTATTGTTGATGAATGAAGCGACAACACTTATTGATATTTACATATGCCTCCAACGAAGATGGCCAGATATTGATTCGCGACGTGACTCAATAAAGTATCAAGTTCCGTTTGAAGGTTTATACTAATCTCTAAAAGAAAATTCTGATGTTTGGCATATGTTTATGCTCAAAGCGTTGATGGAGATTTTATTCGTGATCCGGATATTCTTGTTCGTCCCGGTCGCCGAAAGACGCTAAGGTTTCCTTCTCAGGTTGACAAAAGATCTAACAAGTGCAAAATATGTGGAATGGGCATAATCGGTGTACGTGTAGGGAAGCCGTGTTCACATAGGGTACATGTCCATATTTTGCATATATTTTGCCGATCTTCTTTTGGTTTTGCTGTCAATATGGGCATATATTTTGTTACTCTTTTTTATGGTTATGACATATTTTTTCAGTAGGTTATTACTTATTTTTGAACTAGAATTTTGTTGCTTCTTCAGCATTATTTTCTGCTTGCATAATTATGGAATGATGTTCATTACATGTTTATTTTAGTTACTGATGGATGTATGATGCTGATAGTCTACTTATGATATGGTACGACAACATAGCTAAAATTGGTACTGTATTATACCAAGATTAGTTACTTCAAATACGATGATAAGATACTATAACCCGACATAAATAGTACTGCCAATAATATCATTGTCAACCATGGAAAAGAGTTCTGACATGTTGGAGTTTATGACAATAGGTGACTGAATTTTCTGACACTAGAAGACTGAAATTTCTGACATTTCGAAGTTTGTGAAATGTCTGACATTGGAGAATATATCTGACCCGAGATTTCATACAAAGTGCTTGATTACATATGTAAAATATTTGGTACTGTACACAACTTATAAATGATACGGTAACATAACATTAAATGGTACGTCCAAATACTAATATAAGTACGTTAACTAGTTTCCGTGGGTATGACGTATTAAGGCAGGCTTTTTTCGTCACCACTCGCCTTAATTTTTTATTGAAAACTATCTTACAATAGTTTACACATAATTGGTGTCAAAATTGGTGCCTTAAACCTTAAAGCGCATAGAATAACCCATTCAAACCCCAAGTTTCATACAAAGATAATGAAACTAGCATGAACATCTTAGTACATCTTTTGGAAATTTGGTCAAATACAAATGTGCATTCAACTTTAGTTAGTATTATTTATCATCATTTATTATTAGTGTGCATTATAATACTACGTCATCCAAAACAAAATTTGTTCAATATATCAAATTATTTACGAGTTTACAAATGATACAACAACCATGTGTTATAAGATACGTTAACTACTCTTTAGAAGATACCTTGAATAGAAGTTTAATGATACGCCTTATATACGTGTGAAGGTACCGTATTTCTCATAAACCATATTTTGTGGCATACTGTAAGTTGCCTTATTTTGATATGATAACTACTCTTTATAAGATACCTTAAGTAGAGTTCCAATAATACGCCTTATATACGTGTGAAGGTACCCTATTTCTCATAAACTATATTTTGTTGCATACTGTAAGTTGCCTTATTATGGTACTCATAACGAGTAGTTATGGTTCGTAATACCTATCTCATGTGGTACTGTATTAAAACTTTGCTAGGTACTACAAGTTTCCAAGATATAGTACGCCATATATTAGATACAGTATTGAAACAAAATAACTAAATGTCGAACAAAGCAAACATAAATCCAGTCTAACAGCCAAATTACAACACCATTCGCCAACAAAAATTAGTCTAACTTCCAAAACAGAACACTGGTCTAAAACACGAAATACTATCCCACAACATTCAAAACACAAACACCACAAACACCATGTCTGAGGTCAACGAAAACACAAAACAATTCTATTAGTCACTAAAACAAGTCAAGCATACAGCTATGCTTGTCACGTAAAATGCGGACAGTTATGGAAGCACGATAAATATCGATGTCGACTTCTTTCTGGTAGATCTGGAACTGTGGTGTGTCGACGAAGTACATTTCCATCGACAAGGCCGCATGCACACCTAGAAGAAAGCTCACATCCGTTCTGCTGAGTCTTTTTCTTTGTCTTCGATGCCATATCTGTAGAAACAAACATAAAAATAAAATTACAGTACCAGTTTATTCATGCATAGAGTATCAATAGACCTAGCAGAGTGTACCAACAAACCTAAACAGGGAGTATCAACGAAACCAAGAAGAGAGTACCAAAAAACCTAGACAGAGACTACTAATAAAAGATATACATTACCAACTGAACAAGCTCATATCGTACCAAACAAAGCCCATTTCACAACCTAATCAAATCATAATCGATCTCCTACTCGAAACCCACCGTTTCAAACATCAAAATGCCCACAATTCCAAACATAAACACCCATCCCCTAACTTCCAGAAAATCTCCAAAAGAAAATACCTAAACCTAATCGAAATCTACTGGAAACAGCAATGGACAACGAAATCGAAATACCTAACTAATTGAAACCTAAACCCTAAGGAGTAACAAAAAATGCGACTGAAAAATTAGAACAAAAAACAAAAAAAAATTACCTTCGATTATGGACTGTAATACCTCGTTCGGAAGAAGGAAATGCTCTAAATATTGCGACAATTGCTGTTTTTGCGAGGATCCTTTCTTAAACCTTTGGTTAGGAGCCAAAATCGACAGACGAAAATGACATGGTTGCGTTTTTCTGTCGTTTGTTTGGGTAGGGTTTGGTTTCTTCGATGGTTGTCTTATTATTTCTTATTTAAATTAAAACCTTGGTTAAAGTGTAATAAACAATACCTATAAGGGGCAAATTTGTCATAAAGGTACCTACTACTAAAAACGATTTCAGATGGGTACCTATATATAACATTTTACTGACAAGATACTGAGACGTTTTTATTTTATAGCAATGAGTATTTAAGTGTTCATTCCCCTTAATTGTATAATATATATATATAATTAATTTAAATTATAATTTCAATTAACTATTTTAAAGTAAAACTTAATCTCATATATTTATATACTAGCACGCTCGATGAGCGTGCAAAAGTACTTGTAATCAATATCTCCTAAAAACCAAAATTCTTTGAGTATGCCACCCCTTTATAATAGTGCGATTTCTCAGATTGAAGACGTTTACAAAGCTGAACTAAAATAATTTGACATGTAAGCAACACGAGGATCGGAAAAACATTGATTTAGTTATCATTTACATAACATAATAGCCCAATTTATAGCTCGAGAATTATGTTTGAAGCTATGTATAATAAAAATAACAGCATTTCTCGTGTCAAGTAAGATGCACGATATAATCCATCTTTTAGAGGAGAGAGTAAGCAGCGTATACATACATATTAAATCAAAAAGGGAAAACAACTGCAAAGCACAACAAACAGCAAATGAACTCCATCGCCGCCGTCTACTTCTTGGAAAACAAACCGCCAAGACTAAACCCACCACCGTCGCCGGCGGCGGTGCCATTACCAGCGTCGCCTCCCTGAATCTTCTTACCACTCACGGTGGCGGTCTTCTTAATGGTGCTAGCAACGTCCTCGACCTTCTTCAAGATGGGATCTGTCTCGTAAAACTGATCTTGTTTCTGCAAACTGCCCAATATGAAATCCAAAAAGCTCTTCTCTTCGCCGCTGCTCTTGCCCGCCGACGCTGATTTCGCCGCCGTGGCGAAGGTCTTGAACGACGACGGCGGTAGTGATCTCCTCTGCGTCGTCGATGGGATTATCGTCGGGAAGAAAACGTTCGACGAAGCCATGATTTATATTTTCTTTCTTGTATTTCCTTTTTTTCCTTTTCTCTTCTTGTGTGTGGTTTTTGGTAAGTGGAAATAAATACCAATACGATGATATTGTGTTTGTGAAGATGATTAGACGAGAGATGCTTGGACGTGAGGTCACCACAAGTGTCTTATCGTCGTTTACATTTCGCACCACAAAAATCTACGTGAATTTGCTTATTAGTCCTTGTAGCTTTGCAAGTGCAAATTATTTTGTATCTTAATGCAAATCATAAAATCGTCGTTATTTATTCTGATTATGATAAAAATAAATAAACATATCCAATTCATTCATTATTTTATAATGACCGATTTATACCATATTATATATTTTTCGATAATCATAAGAATCGTTGTTAACAAAGTGAAACGAAATGAAACAGGAATTGTGGTACATATAATTTCAACCGGTCTAACAGGTTGATTATGAAGCAAGAGGTCCCATATTCGAATCATGCTATCAATTCTCACCCCAAATATGCAGCGTAAAACCATAGCTAGTTGAGCGATGATATTCTCAGATCGACAAAAAAAAAGAGAGAGAACAAAAACTAACACATAGAGAGAGATCATCACAAGACATCATTATGCGATCGAGTCCTTGAAAACCCGAGCGTCCATTTCCACCAATCCAACCTCCCCAAAGATGCGTTCCTCGATACCAAATCCCCGACCCCAAACCCCCGACTACTATTCCCCGACCCTACTCCGCCGTCCACGGAAAACTCGCCGATGATTCCCTCGAGCATCTCGACCACCTGGCTCATCTTCGGCCTCAGCCTCGGATGCTTCACGAGGCACCTGTTCGCCACCGCCGCCACCTTCCGTGCGGACCCCACCGCACCTTCCTCGAGCCGCGGGTCCACGACGAGGTGGAACCGCCTCGAGTCCGAAGCGTAGGGCCTCACCCATTCTAGAAGCTTCTGCTCGCCCCTCGGAAGGTTCCTCTCGAGCGCCCGCCTCCCCGTGATGATCTCGTACAGCACCACGCCGAAGCTCCACACGTCGCTCTTTGTCGTCAGCTTCCCCGTCTGCACGTACTCCGGCGCCGCGTAGCCTACCGTCCCCGCAACCTTTTACGCATAGCAAGAAAGAATTATATAACACGACTTAGAATCCTTTCCTTTTTTTCCCGTAAGGTAATAATTAGGTATCTCCCGCAATGCCACCATGAACGTAGTCCACACGCTCCGACTACATGTTCAGTTTTAAATTTGAAATATATGTTTTTTCATCCTTGAAAAAAGCGGCATAAGTTAGCATGGTATGAAATCCTCTATCTCAAACTGTCTTTCATCAGGTATTCCAGCTCAGGAAAAATCGTTGCACATCCCCTATCAGGTGTTTAAACACCCGTAAATATTGTTACCTATATGTATCAATCATTACACCGAGTGTGTAAACACGAAAGGAAATATATAATTTTGATGAATATGAGGGAAATGTACATACAATATTGATTTGGAACACCTAATGGAATACCGTTTGGAATATAGGATCCCAAGCCCGTCCGCGTGGGATTGACAATAGCTTGAGCGATAGTATTTCATCAGTTAATGGCCACCGTTTAAACCCTATTATACTATCGTATTACGTGAATTTGCAACATATTATTCGAATTAAATGCCCTGGAGTCTCATTTCGAAGTATGAACCCCTAGCTGATTGGGTAGGGATACTCAAACGTCGAAAGAAAAAAAAAAAGCAGCATGCATTTCGAGTTTAGCCGAGCGAGAAGAGAGAGAAAAAGAAAAACGGGACCCACCGACGTGGAGACGTGATCCAATCCCGAGGCAGGACCCTGTCTGGCAAGTCCAAAGTCCGAGAGCTTAGCGTTGAAGTCTTCGTCCAAGAGGACGTTCGAAGCCTTGAAGTCTCTAAATATCAGCTGCAAAGGATCAAGAAATTTGAAGACATTCCCAAATAAGTTGCATCACCATTCTCTTTGTAAGGATAAATAAGTTTTCGGGTAATAAATAAATGACCTGAAACTCCATGTCTTCATGGAGGTAGGCGAGCCCGCGGGCCGCATCTCGGGCGATCCTCAGTCTTACGATCCACGGAAGGGGACGGGCGGGTCGGGTCAGCAAATGGTCCTCCAAGCTTTTGTTCGGCAAGAATTCATAGACCAAAAGACGCTGAATGCCCCTCTCGTCGTCCGCCGCGCAGTATCCTATTAGCTTGACGAGGTTTGGGTGGTTAACTACTCCGAGGAAATTCACCTCATTGATCCATTCCTTGTGCCCCTGATGAACTAAGACGGCGGAAAAAGAATTTCATTCGTGGACGAATATTCGTTCTAACATTAATTTTGTGCTCGAAATATCGGGGAAAATCGTAGAAATTAAGGTTGTTATAGAAGGGCAAATTGTGGGATCTTCTTGAAATGGGATGATACTGTGTTATAAAGAGGGGAAATTTACTCTCCGAAAGAACCCTTTTGTCGCCAATGGATTAAAAGGAGTTCGAAGATTGAATGACAGAAAGGATCAGACATACATAGATAATGTATGGAAAGAGTAAGCAAAATCTAGGAGAAGAACAATCCTTGCCTGAAACCCATTTCGATTAAGCTGTTTCACGGCGACGTCGGACTCGTCGCCGGAACCCGACAGCTTGACCCGGCCCTTGTAGACAGACCCGAATCCGCCCTCGCCGACGACGAGCGAACGGCTGAACCCCTTCGTGGCAGATTTGAGCTCGGAGAAGCTGAAGGAGAACAAATCGTTGGCCGGTCGGCACGGAGCCGCCGCCGGCGGCGCGTCGGGCTCGTCGCGGTGCTCGCGGCGGAGTCGGCGCGTGTCCGAGCTGGAGGAGGACGTGGACGCCACGCTCAGCGATCGTGCCCAGGCTAGCTTGCGCGGTACGAAGTCGCCGTCTCCGTCGTCGTCGGCGGTGGTGAAGTGGAAGCACTTCATTGGTTCGGCGTTTTGACTGAGTCTTGAGAAGTGGATTGGAATGGGCAACGGTCAACCGTTGAAGTTATCACACGCGACTATGGGATTGGATTTGATGTAAACTTCTGAGACGGTCAAAAGTGACGTTTCTTCTGTGTTGTCTTTATCAAGACCGCTTTGTTTCTGCTGGGGAATAATTTCATAATTATGTTATAATATCATGCTAATATATTCCAGCTAATATTTTTGTTGTTTTTTTCCTAGATATGATTACGCTAAACCTACAGAAGTTATAAATTTCATTACTTTTTGAAGATATAAATGTTCCTAAGAGGGGGGTGAATTGGGCCTATAGAATTTTTTTGCTTCTTTTCTAAGTGTAGTGACTTGGATATGCCTATTTATGCTTTTGACGTGTATGCCTGATATATCCTAGTTCGTCGGATGTGTTTCGGGTCCGTCTCACTGTGATAAGGAAATAACTGAAAAGTAAATGCGAGACAGGATTTTTATAGAGGTTATATCCCCAACTGGGGTTTACTCCTCTCCTTGGGGTTTGCTCCCCAAGAGTTTAACCAATCACTATAATGCACCGTAGCTGGATACAAAACTGATTGGTTAGCCCAATACACAACCGAAACAAGTCGAACACTAGCAACTACTAGGTTACCACACGCCGAGTTTCGTTCCTCGGAATCTCCTTGATCCCGACAGACACAGCTCGCTACCGAAGGGCCCCCGGACTTGTCCTTCCCTTCACGTGTGCGTAAACGTCGACCTTGCCTCCTTGGTATTGCTCACGTCCGAAGACAACACGTCCGAAGACAGAATGTATGGCAGGAGGTTGGAATATCAAGATGAATCACTCGCTCAGTGATGGATATGCAAGTTAAAGCTCAGTAGGGCAGAAAGCTATCACAAGTGGAAGGCTCAGGAATCTCTCAGTAACTGTTTCTGCTCAAGACGCTTATATTCGTAGGTTCGCAAATTCTTAGTTTTTTTTTTCGAAAGTCTGAAGTGTGGCTCATATATAACCCTCTTCAATCAACACTTCACATGGAAAATCATATCATACAATAATCACCAAATCAAGCATAGTTTCCATGCAATTTTCGACTCAATCATACCATATAAATCATGCTTTTTAACAAATTATCACAACGGTCATATAGCACATTAAAGCATGATTATTTTCCATATAAGAACTTATTTAAGCATGAATATATTCCACATAAAGACTCAATTTCGTTCTCATGCATATTTAATCACTTCGCATATATTTACCATATCAGAACTTTCCATAAGTGATTCCCTGCTATCTGTTTCTGGTATAAATCAATCAAGACTGACTTTCCAAACATAGCACATGAGATAGCATCACATAAGCACGTTTTCCATATACAGCTCATAGTATTAGATCAATATATTTACCATGTTTAGCACGTAAATCAGATCAGAGCATATTTAATTCGATTTATCATAACATAGCAGAACTTTCCTTATTTCAGAGATCACACCCGTTATAGCACATACCATATAAGAGCACCTTATCCATAAGGTTAATCAAATCGAATCTTTCCTAATTATAATATTCTAATCAGCATAAGGAAATATATCAATTCAATATATCGCATTTAATTCAGTGCAAAGCAAGCAAGGATCATACATATGATTTTCGTCCAGGAATAAACTAGTATCAACGGATATATCACTTTCCTTATATAAACAGCATATTTTCCATATATAGCTCAGTAGGATATCTCATGCATTATTTCCATATATAGCACAGAACGATATATCCTATCTCATGGAATGTCTATAACGTGCGATCACCTAGTTCCATCAAATCATCACAGAATCACACGCAATTCAAATATTCAACACTTAATCGATTTATAGCTCATAAACAATGCATGGTTGAATATTATCATGAACTTAGACATTTTATTTGTCCCAAATCGAATTGCTTATTTTATAGACCTAATGTCATTACAATTACATCGTTCATCAAAACTCTCTAACATATACGGACCAAAAAAGGTCAACATTCTCCCCCTTTTTGATGATGACATGTAATTGATGCAGCACGGAAGCAAGTAAGCATATTCGATAATGCAAGTCCTAGCGCATATGTGTAAGTGTTCCATAATCACAAAGCAGAGCATATGATATTTCCTAATCGCATATGATACATATTTGCTCCCCCTGCCTAAGTGCAGTTATCTATATGACATGCAAAGATATATCATGAATGAATTTGCTCCCGCTGTCTAAGTGCAGATATCTCATGTCATACTTAACGATATATCGTGGATGCAAAATTTAAGTTACCCGTAAGTGTGCTCCCCCTGCCTAAGTGCGTAATTTCCAAACATGATTCAAGCAGCAGATAATCATCGCAGCAGGCACTTATCACTTATCAAGAAATCTCACAAACATTAATTAGCGCAGATAAGTATCAGAGCATCACTGTAACAGAGCATAAGATCACGCATCGCAGGCGCATAAATCGTAGGCGCATAAAAGGAATATCGCACACAAATCATTTCGAATATCAAGGACATTTCTTATACCCCTTATATCATTAATTTCTCAGATTTCTCCCCCTTCAGCATCAAAAAGGGATATACTAAGGCTTTAAGGCTGAAAACTTAGCGTAAAATAACTAAGAAGAATGAGAAGGAAGGAAGGAATAACTTATCAGAAAACGTTCTCAAGGCTGGAATCACATTAGATCTGGCAGATATAACAGACTTGTTCAGCTCCCTATGATCTGATCAGAACACTTAAAAGCTGGAGTATAACTTAGATGATTTTCAAGAAGAGAAACCGTGAAGTTCGAATTTTGAGGTAAGGAAGGAAGAAGTATCGAGTGATCTCATTTAAAAAATGGGCAATTATCCAAGAGATATAGTTTTCCAAAGATGAGATAGGATAAACTTGGCGTAAATAGAATTAAGAAGATATGATTTTCAAACCGAATTTTGGATTTCAAAAAGAAAGTGAAAACTGTCAATCAGTGCTCCATGGATCTCAGAGTGAATGGACGGGATCTCATAAATAAGGAAAAGATTGATTAGGGCTGAATAAGAAGGATCCAAATTTCCTGAAATAACTTAGCGGCTGAAAAGAGATCTACGAATATCTTCCTAACATAACTTAATCACATTTTAAGAATAGATCCAGAAAATCAGACATTCCTAAAATAATTTATCGGCTGAAAAAGAAATCTCAAGGTAGGATAATTACGAATTTCTTCCTAATATAATCACACTTTAAGATACGATCTAAAGGATCCGAAATTCCTAAAATGTTGCAGTCACATCCTAAGGTGAGATCAAGATAGCATTGGTGACTAAAAGAACAACCTTATGTTGGAATTCACTATGAATCTTTTCCTAAAATACTAAAGTGACACTTAATGATAAGGACAATAAGATCCGAGAATAGTCGACGGCCGAAAGAATGTCCTAGATTAAGATAACTACGAATTTCTACCTAAAATAGAATGATCTAGAGCAAATAGCATAATTAGGCAGATTTACTAACCTTATTTAGCTCGATGATTCCCAATCGATCACGGATGTCGCAGAATCTTGCCTCAATTAGGGGTTTCGTGAAGATATCAGCAAGCTGATCATTTGTTCCTACGAATTCCACACTGATATTCCCCTTCTGAACATGGTCTCGTATGAAATGATGTTTAACCTCTATATGCTTAGTACGAGAATGATGCACGGGATTCTTAGTAATACTAATGGCACTAGTGCTATCACACAGAATAGGAATTTTGTCATAACTTAACCCGAAATCACTAAGGGTTTGTTTCATCCAAAGAACTTGTTGACAACAATTTCCTAAGGCCATATATTCAGCTTCGGTCGTGGAGAGGGCGACAGCATTTTGCTTTCTACTAGACCAAGTTACCAAGGAATTCCCAAGTAATTGGCAAGTTCCACTGGTACTTTTCCTATCTTCCCTACAGCCGGCATAGTCGGCGTCTGAATATCCCATTAATGGGAAATCATCCGTATAGGAGTACCACAGACCAAAATTGACAGTACCCTTGATATATCTAAGTATCCGCTTGACTGCGGTCAAGTGGGATTCCTTAGGGTCAGACTGGTATCTCGAACACATACCAACAGCAAACATGATATCAGGGCGACTAGCAGTTAAGTAAAGAAGGCTTCCGATCATACCTCGATATTGTGTTTGATCAACAGGTGTACCTGATTCATCACTGTCTATTTTTGTGGTCTGATGCATAGGGGTGGAAATCGCTTTGGAATCACTCATCCCGAATTTAGTCAGTAATTCCCTGCTGTATTTCGTCTGGGATACGAAGGTTCCATTGTCAAGCTGCTTTATTTGCAACCCGAGGAAGTAGTTCAGCTCACCCATTAAGCTCATCTCAAATTCCTTCTGCATAGACTTAGAAAATTCCTCGCAGAGAAGGATATTAGTACTTCCAAATATGATATCATCAACGTAAATTTGGACCAGTATCATGTGATCACCTTCATACTTAATAAACATCGTGTTATCAATAGTTCCATTGAGAATCCTATGTCAATCAGAAACTTACTTAGCCTTTCATACCATGCCCTAGGAGCCTGCTTTAAACCATATAATGCTTTATTTAATTTAAAAACATGATTTGGAAAATCTTCCCTAGCAAAACCCGGTGGTTGTTCTACATAAACCTCCTCATTTATAAAACCATTTAAAAAAGCACTTTTTACGTCCATTTGAAAAAGTTTAAAACGTTTAAAACATGCATATGCAAGTAAGACACGTATAGATTCTAATCTAGCTACGGAGCAAAAGTTTCATCGAAATCAATACCTTCCTCCTGGGAATAACCTTTTGCAACTAACCTCGCTTTGTTTCTTGTGACATTTCCATGTTCGTCGAGTTTGTTGCGGAAGACCCATTTGGTTCCTATGATGGATTTTTCTTCCGGTCTCTCTACGAGTGTCCACACTTGGCTCTTTTCAAACTGAGATAGCTCATCTTCCATGGCAGAGACCCATGATATATCATCTAGAGCTTCAT
The DNA here is from genome assembly GCA_027422505.1 of Craterostigma plantagineum. Taxonomy (NCBI): domain Eukaryota; kingdom Viridiplantae; phylum Streptophyta; class Magnoliopsida; order Lamiales; family Linderniaceae; genus Craterostigma; species Craterostigma plantagineum. The sequence goes on along the minus strand of JAPQWV010000013.1, from coordinate 6,057,617 downwards.
GAACTGTTTTTGGTTCCATCATTGAGAGCAGTACATCATGAGATTCCTCTGTGTCTTGATTTCGTACAGTTGCTCGAGTTTTGATTCCAGATCTGATATTTCCTATTACTTGATCTGTTGGATGACTGGAAGCATGTTTCCATTTTCTAGGTTGCAGCTCCCCAGCTTCTGGTTCCACTGTTTCAACATTTTCATCTTTAGGAATATCTTCCTCACTGTCTTTAATATCCTGCAATTCTGCACACGGAAAATCTATACCTTCCTCATCAGTAGCATCTGCTTTAGGTATCTCATCGAAAGTAACATGTATAGATTCCTGGACAGTCTGTTTCCTCTTATTGTAAACACGATATGCCTTACTAAAGGCTGTAACCAAGGAATATCCCTTCATCTACCTTAGAGTCAAATTTTCCTCTCTTATCTCTATCATTCAAGATAAAACATTTACATCCAAACACACGAAAATAACCTATATTTGGAGTTCTACCATGCCAAATTTCATAAGATGTTTTCTTTAATATCGGCCTAAGGAACACGCGATTTGACACATAACAGGCTGTGTTAACAGCTTCCGCCCAAAACTGTTTAGGAATATCATACTCATGTAACATAGATCTAGCCATTTCCTGTAATACCCTGTTTTTACGTTCAACTACACCGTTCTGTTGGGGAGTTATAGGGGCAGAAAAGTTATGACTATATCCATACTGATCACAGAATGATGCAAACGACTTACTGTCAAATTCCAGCCCGTTATCACTTCGTATCCTACATAAGTTCGTTTCTTTTTTATTTTCAAGTCTCTTTACTAGCGATGCAAAGTTATCTAATGCCTCATTCTTATGTGCAAGGAATATCACCCATGTATACCTGGAGTAATCATCAACGATGACAAAGGCATATCTTTTACCTCGCAGAGACATCGTCTGAACAGGACCAAAAAGGTCGAGATGTAGCAGTTCCAGAGGTCTGGTTGTGGATATCACATTCTTTGCTTTGAACGATGTCTTGGTCTGCTTGCCCATTTGGCATTCCTTGCATGTTTTGTCCTTGACGAACTTTATGTCGGGAATACCTCGTACCAGTGCATTACTCGTCAGGTGAGACAGTAGTTCCATATTGGCATGTCCTAAGCGTCTGTGCCATAACCAGGTGTTATCCTGTGTCACTGCTAAACACTTGACATTCTGGTCAGTAATATCATCCAGAGTAATACAGTAAATATTTCTATCCCTAGATGCACTAAACAATACCTTATTTTCATTTCTAACAACGCACTTATCGTTTTCAAACGTGACCGTATGACCTTTATCACATAGTTGACTAATACTAATGAGATTATGTTCTAGATTCTTAACTAACCATACGTCATCTATAGTAGTATGTAAAGTGTTACCGACAGTTCCAACTCCTATAACCTTAGCTTTTGTGTTGTCGGCGTAGGAGACATATCCTCCATCATACGCTTTCACCGACACAAACTTACTGATATCACCTGTCATATGGTGGGAACACCCACTGTCGAGGTACCACTTGTTTTTCTTACTGGATTTTCTTCTTTGTACCTGCATGAATCAGATCTTTTCTGAGGTGCCCAATTTTGATTGGGTCCTAAACGGTTAGCAGCAAAATAATTCCTGTTAACACGTGGTATATCATGTATCACAGGCTGTGATCTCTCAGACACAGGCTGGCCAGAGTCAGAGACTTCAGGAACTTTCTTAGGTCTCCAGACATATCTAGATTTATCAGCTTTCTTCAAGAAACAATGGTTAGCATAATGACCAAGACGACCACATGAAAAACATTTAGGTTTCCTAACATTTTGTGGAGGTGCAGCATGTTCATGTGTCGTGGAATATCCTAATCCTGTTTTCCCGATATGTGCAGGAATACTAAGTAACATATCAAGATTTTGTTGTCCTTCAAGAAGTCTAACATTAGTACGAGATTTTTCTTCTAAGAAATCCTTAAGAGCGGACATGTCTCTAGATATATTCTTTTGCTTCCTAAACTTCTCGCAATTACACAAAGCTTTTTCTTTCTTAAGAGTCTCTAACTCGGCTCTCAGACGCTCATTTTCTAGATCCGTTTGATGCTTCTCTCTAGCTACTTCATCTCGCTGCCTAATTAGACCCTTTACTTGTGAGTTGAGTGACTTAATCCTTCTTTCTGCATTTTGAATTATTTCGAACATCTCTTCTTTTTCATCTACTTCAAAGGCTGAGGAAGCGTTATCATGAGATTCATCTTGCCTAGCATATAATTCATTCAGAAATAATATTTTCTTAATAGTGGAGGAATCCGATACCTGATCATCATCCGCGGCCATGTAGGCGAGATCTTCCTCCTCTTCGCTCCCGGCCTCTTCCCAGTTTGTGACCATGGCCTTCTGCTTCTTTATCTTTTTGTCACCATTTTCCATCGGGCAGTTTGAGGCAAAGTGGCCTGGCTTGTTGCACTTGAAGCATTTCTGTACATTGTTTCCGGATGACGATATTCCCTTGTTCCTAGGCTGGAACTTGGAGTTTCCCTTGAATTTTCTTCTTAGCCGAAATTTATCGAATTTCCTAGTTAGCATGGCGATCTGTTCCAGCAGGTCTTCCTCAGTTTCTTCTTCTTCGCCCTCAGAATCGTTGTCTTGTTCAGTGTTGAAGGCGATGTTTGGTTGATTTCGAACCGGTGGTTTTTCTTTGATGGAGATCTGAGTCATCTCGTAGGTGGTCAGAGATCCGATCAGTTCTGACACTGAAAGTTCGTCCAAGTCCTTTGCTTCGTAGATGGCAGTCACTTTGGGATTCCATTCTCTAGGAAGAGATCTCAGGATTTTTCGCACCTTCTCACCATCTTCCATTTTCTTTCCCAAAGAGAACATTTGATTAATGATGTTCATGAATCTGGCATACATGTGGCTTATGGTCTCGTTGTCCTCCATCTTGAACAGCTCGTATTGGTGAGTCAAAAGGGCTATCCTTTCTTGCACAACTCGAGTGGTTCCTTCATGTGTGACTTGAAGCATGTCCCACATATTTTTGGCAGATTCGCATGAGCTCACACGATTGTACTCTTCTCTTGTGAGAGCGCAGGCTATCATGTTCTTTGCTTTGGCATTTAGGGAGATTCCTCGCTTGTCTGCTATATTGTAATCAGGCCTTTCTTTGGAGTTCCATCTTCGTTTTTGGGAATGTAAGGTCCTGTTGCGATGATATCCCACAGGTCGTAGTCTGTAGCGATCAGGAATTCCTTCATGCGATTTTTCCATATGGCGTAGTTTGTCCCGTCGAAGAGTGGTGGCCTGGAATGGGATTGTCCCTCTGCAAAAACATCAAAACTCGAAGAAGCCATTAGATCTTTAACTCAGGCTTGTTAGGCCCGTCGTTTGAGTAACCCGCTCTGATACCAAATGAAGATATAAATGTGCCTAAGAGGGGGGGGTGAATTAGGCCTATAGAATTTTTTTGCTTCTTTTCACAATTTCTAAGTGTAGTGACTTGGATATGCCTATTTATGCTTTTGACGTGTATGCCTGATATATCCTAGTTCGTCGGATGTGTTTCGGGTCCGTCTCACTGTGATAAGGAAATAACTGAAAAGTAAATGCGAGACAGGATTTTTATAGAGGTTATATCCCCAACTGGGGTTTACTCCTCTCCTTGGGGTTTGCTCCCCAAGAGTTTAACCAATCACTATAATGCACCGTAGCTGGATACAAAACTGATTGGTTAGCCCAATACACAACCGAAACAAGTCGAACACTAGCAACTACTAGGTTACCACACGCCGAGTTTCGTTCCTCGGAATCTCCTTGATCCCGACAGACACAGCTCGCTACCGAAGGGCCCCCGGACTTGTCCTTCCCTTCACGTGTGCGTAAACGTCGACCTTGCCTCCTTGGTATTGCTCACGTCCGAAGACAACACGTCCGAAGACAGAATGTATGGCAGGAGGTTGGAATATCAAGATGAATCACTCGCTCAGTGATGGATATGCAAGTTAAAGCTCAGTAGGGCAGAAAGCTATCACAAGTGGAAGGCTCAGGAATCTCTCAGTAACTGTTTCTGCTCAAGACGCTTATATTCGTAGGTTCGCAAATTCTTAGTTTTTTTTTTCGAAAGTCTGAAGTGTGGCTCATATATAACCCTCTTCAATCAACACTTCACATGGAAAATCATATCATACAATAATCACCAAATCAAGCATAGTTTCCATGCAATTTTCGACTCAATCATACCATATAAATCATGCTTTTTAACAAATTATCACAACGGTCATATAGCACATTAAAGCATGATTATTTTCCATATAAGAACTTATTTAAGCATGAATAACTTATTTAAGCATGAATATATTCCACATAAAGACTCAATTTCGTTCTCATGCATATTTAATCACTTCGCATATATTTACCATATCAGAACTTTCCATAAGTGATTCCCTGCTATCTGTTTCTGGTATAAATCAATCAAGACTGACTTTCCAAACATAGCACATGAGATAGCATCACATAAGCACGTTTTCCATATACAGCTCATAGTATTAGATCAATATATTTACCATGTTTAGCACGTAAATCAGATCAGAGCATATTTAATTCGATTTATCATAACATAGCAGAACTTTCCTTATTTCAGAGATCACACCCGTTATAGCACATACCATATAAGAGCACCTTATCCATAAGGTTAATTAAATCGAATCTTTCCTAATTATAATATTCTAATCAGCATAAGGAAATATATCAATTCAATATATCGCATTTAATTCAGTGCAAAGCAAGCAAGGATCATACATATGATTTTCGTCCAGGAATAAACTAGTATCAACGGATATATCACTTTCCTTATATAAACAGCATATTTTCCATATATAGCTCAGTAGAATATCTCATGCATTATTTCCATATATAGCACAGAACGATATATCCTATCTCATGGAATGTCTATAACGTGCGATCACCTAGTTCCATCAAATCATCACAGAATCACACGCAATTCAAATATTCAACACTTAATCGATTTATAGCTCATAAACAATGCATGGTTGAATATTATCATGAACTTAGACATTTTATTTGTCCCAAATCGAATTGCTTATTTTATAGACCTAATGTCATTACAATTACATCGTTCATCAAAACTCTCTAACATATACGGACCAAAAAAGGTCAACACTTTTAAATGGAAATATGTGATTAGCCATTAAAAGATGAGAGTTTTTATTGTTTCTGTTGTCTTTTGCGGTGATATTTATGCTTTTTAAACAATTTCATATGAAACTATATAGTTAGTCACGGGTGTACCTACATTATCAGTTATCACTGTAATTAGACTAAAATGTACGATAATTTACTCTTGTTGATTGATGTGATGTATTGTCAAATAATGAAACATTAATGTAATGATTATCACCGATGTATGGAGCAAGGTTCTGAAACCGGGTTTTCGAACCAGACCGGAAAATTTAGTGGTTTACGGTTTAGTAGTTTAACCGCTATAAAACCGGAATCAACCGGAGTAAAACCAGTATCTCTATATATAACAAATATATTTTAGAAATGAATTAATCAAAATATCAAAGAAAATATACATACTTTTATGAATTTTTCCCAATTAATAATTTTATAAAATTAAGTGGCAAATTAAATAAAACTAAATTATGTAGGGGTTAAAAATTAATTGCAATATGGGATGTCAAGTATTAAAATTTATCAATTTGGGTCAAAAGAAAATAAAAAGAAAATACTGGGCTTATAACGTAATTATAAATTAGAAGATGTATGTGTGTTGGTGGTATTCGAAACCAGCCCATTAACGCAAGTAGCAGATCACTTTACCACGAGACCAACATATTTGTAACTTTGTTTTTTTTATATTACTTATCAGTAATTAAATATTTATTTTTTTAAAAAAATGTAGACCAGACCGGAACCGGACCGGATTTCCGACCAGTTCGCCGGTTTCCGGCCGGAACCGACCGGTCCGGCCCGGTCTTAAAAACCATGGTATGGAGTATTAACTTTTACGTCGTGCTACTCCACTAATGAATTATGATGTAATGATTTTTTGGGAGGAGACATGAGGACGAGGTTTGTGTAAACAACAATAATTCAATGGAAAGCAAATGAACGATGACTCTAATTTTATTATTCAATTTTATTGGTATAATAATGACAACATTTGGTATAATATTCAGTTTTGGTATAAATTATAGAAGTTTTAATTATTGGTATAATAGTATTAGCAGATGGTATAATTTATACATTTCTTGTACCATATCTATGTTTGTTGGTATAAGAGTTTTGTTTGTATAATTATTCAATAATAATTTGGCTTTTTGGAACATGTGAAGCAATTTGTCTTTTCCACGTTGAAAATGTATTGAACAAGAAGAAATTCATAGATCGATACTGAACATGAAGAAATTCACAGATCGACACTGAACATGAAGAAATATTTCGAGGGGTATTTAAGTAGATTTTTAAACTAAAAAAGGGACGGAAAGGAAATTTGATTGTGTAATATTATTATGTGTTTGGGTGAAAAAAATAAATAATAATTAGGTACTTCCTAATGCAATCTAAACTGATCTTTAAATTACAAAACCACCCCGAATAGGGGCAATCGCAATTCACCATCACACAAGGAGATTATATTAAATGTGCTTCAATCTGTCACTGTTGAAACCCTATGAGTGTGTTTGGTTGGGGGTATAAAGGGGGATTAGGAGGGTTTGGATAAATTAAAGTGGTGTTTGGTTAGCATCTTTATTTAAAGGTGGGTTTAATTAAACCCTCTTTAATACCTCTCACGGGGTATTAATTAAATCCACCCAACATGGTCCCATTAGCTAATCCCACCTATATTTTACCTAATTATCCTTATTTTGATATTTAATTTATTCATCGCAATCATCCTCTCTAATCACGATCAAAGCATCAAACCATCTGCTCTTCCTCCAAAATCAAATCTGCTCTCCTCGACTCTTGCTCGCCTGCCGCAACCACCAAGTTTTAACGGGATCATCAGAAATCGATTCCAACCCTGAGATAAAAGAAAAAGCCCAGCAGTTAATAAGAGAACTAGAGTCCGAGTTTAAGGGCTTTCTCAGCTCGGTGGGGCTTCAAGTGGTTGATTTAGATTCTCAAGCCAAGAGAAAGCTCAGCGCCTTTGATGAAGAACTGACTGCAATCATAGATAGTGCAGTGAGTTCTTCGCTGAAGGAAAAGATTCAATTGCTGAAGATGGAAGCTGCGAAAGCTGAAAACAGAGGAGACGAGGATTCGAAGAAGAAGGTCAAGGCTTTTATCGCAGAGGTGAAGAGAGCAATCAAAGAGAGTGTTGACAGCCCGCAATTGAAAAAAAAAAAGCACGTCGTTTTGATTTCTGCCATTGTTAAACGATAAGGTTTTTAATTGAGAATTGATTCTTTTTTTATCGAAGGAATAACCGTAGTTCAATTTAAGGGTAAACTAGTAATTCAATTTAATTAAACCCCAATACTATCTAAACCCATCTACCAAACACATAAGACGTCGTTACTTAATCCTATCAACCAAACACCACAAAAAACTCATACCCTCATTATGTAAATCCAACTTAAACTAATATCATCTAAACTCATCCCTCCAACCAAACAGGCTCTATGTGTTTTGTCGGGCCGCCGCTTAATTTTTTAATTTCGCGGTAAGCTTCTATCGATTTGAGTACCGTTACTGATTGAGTGTTGTTGGGTTTGGTCTTTGGAGACGTAGAAATGCTGATCTGCTTGTATACTTGATTAATGCAGGCCTTTATTTGGATCGATTATATGTACTATTCATAAAATTTGATGGATTGCTGTTGAAATTCGTCTAGGTTTACGTTGAATTGTTTGTTACCATGTTTGACCTTTGAATTGGATAATAAAAAAACAAGATTATTTTTAGCTGCATATTGAATTCGTGCCGCAGGTGCATGATCCATAATTATATTACCAGCTGTTATAGATATAAATTACAATGTTATGCTGTAGACAATTAAAATCAATTGTCTATTTCGATCATTGAGATTTAATTCCAAACAATTAAATACAAGTCATTTAATTAAATTGTTATTTATTGAGATCTATAAATTAATCTCAAGTTAATAAATAGTTTATTTAATTAATAAATTATTACCATATATGATAATGCATATTCCTTTAATACAAAATCTACATAAGGAAAGCATTGTAGAGATTTTTAAATAAGTAAAGGAATCAAATCAAATATCATAAAATAGGCAGATATTGAGAGAATCAAGCCACATATGGAATAAATCAAATCAAATCAAGATCAAACCATATATGGATAAAATCAACCTAAATATGGAAGAAATCATCCCCAAAAGATTATGCTTTTCGTAATGGTGAATTCTCTACGCCTATAGATAAGGGGCTTTAAAATTCAGAAATCACAGCTCAGAGAGCAAAGAGATTACGGAACTTCGAGAGAATTAGAAGTAAGTCTTTGATAGCATTCGGAAATTCTCTCAACGAAGTTTTCGTGTTCAAGTTAACATTCTAAGACGTTCATCAAGACCCGTGCGAGTTTCTCATAATAGTACGGTTGCAACGAGGAAAGCCCGTGCGAGTTTCTTGGAAGAGCGCGGTTCAACGCTCAAGACCCGTGCGAGTTTCTCATAATCGCACGGTTGCAACGAGGAAAGCCCGTGCGAGTTTCTTGGAAGCGCGCGGTTCAACGCTCAAGACCCGTGCGAGTTTCTCATAATCGCACGGTTGCAACGAGGAAAGCCCGTGCGAGTTTCTTGGAAGCGCGCGGTTCAACGCTCAAGACCCGTGCGAGTTTCTCATAATCGCACGGCTGCAACGAGGAAAACCCGTGCGAGTTTCTCATAATCGCACGCTCAAGGCTCAAGACCCGTGTGAGTTTCTCATAATCGCACGGTTCAACGCTCAAGACTCGTGCGAGTTTCTCATAATCGCGCGTTCAACGCTCAAGACCGTTCGTTTGATAACATCAAGTCCAAGTCAGCTTCGTGATCAAGGCCAAAAGCCCACGAAGAAGCATTCACTAAGATTCGTGATCAAGCCCAAAAGCCCACGAAGAAGCATTCACTAAGATTCGTGATCAAGCTTAAAAGCCCACGAAGAAACAATTCGAGAAACCCTCTTCAACGACTATCAAGTCCAAGTGTTAGCTTCGTGATCAAGCCCAAAAGCCCACGAAGCAACACCCATATTTCAAAAGCGTCCTCCAAGTCCAAGTATTAAGTTCGTGATCAAGCCCAAAGGCCCACGAAGGAACTTAACGAAGGCCCAAATCAAGGAAGATTAAGATCAAGAATTTTCCAAAGTCCTTCAAAAGTTATAAAATGAAGAATCAGAGGAACAAGTAGAGATAAAGCTCATTAAATTTCATTAAATTTCATTTGTACTATTTTTCTGATTATTCGATATTCGAATAAAAAGAAAATACGCTACATATGCATTTCAGTTCTCGAAGCTGATCTGCTTATACCAAACCGAAAACCTAGTTGTTTGATGTGCTTAAGCTGATGCCTATCTAGAGATTGTAACAAATGCTGTGAATAACTGATTTAGCCTCGTGCAGATTTGTAACATTTTACAATCTTGAGATCATTGATTATATAAGATTGAATTACCACATATATGAATGTTCCATTTTTATGATTATTCAGTGACGGGTAAAAAGATGGTGAGGGTTTGAGTATGTTGATGACCACAGATCTGGAAAGATTGTGGTCGAATTAAATGGGAGGCTAAACAAATGTGGTGCGATCGGGTCGGGTATTTCGGGTTTCGGGTTTTCGGGTCGGGTACCCGAAAAAATCGGGTAGTGAACCCTAAACCCGACCCCAACCCGATTGAAGTTCGGGTACTCGACAATCGGATACCCGAAACCCGTCGGGTACCCGCGGGTCGGGTCGGGTTTTTCCGATTTTCTTTTTTTTTCTTCAACTATAAAAAACATGTTAAAATTCGAAATCTAAATGGCAAATCAACAACCAAAATCGGCCACCCATGATCTTATACATGCATTAAACGTTAATAAATACTTAACATCATCTTTTGAAACCAAAAAATTGAAAAAAATCAACAAACTTTTGAAAATAGAAAATTAGGGTTCATAAGAATTTATACCTATTTTGGACGAATTTTGGTGGCTAATGGACGAATGGCGGCCGATGATGCTGCGCTCGGCTGGTTGACGGCGGATCTAACGGCGGTCGGTGAGCTGCGAAGGCGGGACTGGTGGGTGGTGATGGTGAGTTGCGACTGATTTGGTGCTAATGGCGTGTGTGTGTTGGCCGTTGGGTATGGGTTAGTTTTGATTTTTTTTTCTTTAGTTTGTTTATTGGGCTGGGCCTTATTAAGTATTAATAGTATTTTTTTCCTGTTGGGCCAAATAATAATTAGTAATAGACTATTTATAATTCATTGGGCCGAAAATGTCGGGTACCCGATCGGGTATTTCGGGTAGCTCAAAGCTACCCGAAACCCGACCCGATAATAACAATCGGGTATCGGGTTACCCAAAAAACCCGAATTTTTTTAACTTCGGGTAAATACCCGATCGGGTCGGGTCGGGTACCCGAAACCCGAACCCGTTTGCCCACCCCTACATATGAGTTTGGAAAATCCTGGGAAAATGTTATCACGATAAGCAATCTGGATGCTAATGAATGGTTATCGATGATGTGTGAATTGGCAGCGAAGTGGGTTCCTGCATATTTTAATTATGTGTTCTCAGATGGTATGTATAGTAGTCAAAGCTCTTAAAGTGCTCATTCGTTTCTCAGGAAATACATCTCGAAAAAGAATTCAATGGACTTTATCACCCGTTTCAACATGGCTCTTAGAAACCAGCGACACAAAGAATTATTGGCTGATCATATTGACGTTATAGGCATCCAAATATTAAGGCACAGTTGCCTATGGAGCATCAAATGACGAAGATTTACACGAGAAAAAATGGAAGGAGTTTGAGCGTGAATTAAGCGAAAGTCATAGCTACTATGTGCAACAATTGTCTTTTAACAATATTTTGCATATTCAGAGTTCTTCTAAACCGAGGGTGGTCACAAATGACAAATAGAAGGATCACATATCGTGTAGTTGTTGGAAGTTTGATTTCGAGAGCATTCTATGTTGATGGTTCGATTATGGTCACGAAAAGTCACTGGTCCCAGTATATCAGGAAACTTATTCAGTATATGCCACATACAATATCAGTGTACTAATTTGGGAAAGACATGTGCGATGGCTTTGGACATAGCTGGATCTTGGTCAGTAATGATAATGTTTGGCGCTTCCTTTCCCATCGATTTTACAAAGCTGTTGAGCAACCAAATGAAAGACTCTGTTTTCTCGTCGCTAAGAAAGCCACAACCAAAACATTAGTTTGGTGATGACGATTAACGCCTACGAAAGGGGCAAAGATCATCCCGTACTTGTTGGTATTGTAGGTCGTATTGAACACAACTACATTACCAAACACATTATATGACATCCTAGACAGAGGATTCGCCCAAAAAAATCTGATCAGCCTTTTTTCTGAGTCTGTCTCATATTCAAATAAAAATATTGAATTCTTTTCTTTTTTCGGAACTCAATTAGTGTTTCTGTATTGATACCTTCCAGAATCCTTTAGTCCTTTCTCAAAGTTTCTAACATCTCTTTCTGTACACCCAATATGTGCAGGACCTCCATACTCTATCTTCAATAAACGCACATATTGACAAGTGGCACGTTCGCTTCTGCAAATTGTTGAGTCAAATGCCCTACTTGCTGCTGAATATTCTCATGTGACCGTAACAAATGTACCTTCGAAGGAGTCGAGAGAGGATGATTATGACTCTCCGTTAAAGTACTAACTACCCAAGAAGCGCTAGTTTGTGCCTACACAATTGAAATTCTTGCTATACAACATGTTCTAACTAACCACGAGATCTTTCCTTTCTTGATTCATCAATACTGCCTTGTTTAGCCTCTCGATTCCTATCTTTATGGCCTTCTTTCGAGCAGACGAATTGTTTCAATATGACTCATCTGTCGTTGAATTTTTTTTTTTTTGATATTACTCATTCTTGCACTAAATCCAACTTCCCTTGCATATTGGTTAAGTTAAGAATGCCTCATCTATTGAGGTAAATGTCATCCCGGATTTAGGCTTTTTTTTCATATGCAATTTGGGCTATGTGCAGATAATCATCTCCCGTTAGATTCTTCCATTCTATCATAAAATCAATGTCATTTGGCTAAACAAATTATATTCAAAGACAACTATTTGATAAATCTATATAATTTCCTATCGAACGGACACCAATACTATAGGAAAAGGACTTGCATTCTTAAACGAACTTGGCCACGGAGAGCAAGCGATAGGACCACAACGAAGCAAGAAATTCTTAAAGTTTACAAGTCCTCAACGCTTTTTGATGAACGAGGTGCTCTGAACGGAATCGGGCAAATAATAATTTACTCACAATCCAAGAGAATTCACGCTACATTACATTGTGTCCCACATGGTTGTTCGAGTATCGACGGGGTGAGGGGTAGGTAGCATATTAAAATCTTACCCGACAACGGCTATGGTGCGGTCATGAAGACGCTCGGAGGAGTCGTCAGATGAGCCCAGGGCTGGCGATAGACGACGGCGGGGAGAACGACAATGGTCGACAGTAGGAAAACGACGATCGTCGGCGAGTGTCACAGGACGCATGCAATTATCAGTTTGCAAGGTGGCAAGGAGGTTGAAGGACGAAGGCGACGAAAATGGCGATCGTCTGCAGAGACAACGGATGTGCCACGGAGGAGACGACGGACGCCGACTGGGATAACGGCGATAGGCAGCGATTGTCATTGCGGTCGCCGGCGAGGAGGGCGGCGGTCTCCGGCGAGGAGGGTGGGTAGGACAGATGAGGGGCAATGATCGACTGCTGACGAAAGAGAAGATCGCGTATGACTTGTTTCAATTATCTATGATTAACCCTAATGCTAATTAACATCTAATTTTTATTGTTATTTCAAATTTGATTATATTTAAGGAAGTATACTTTTGTGGCAATGCCAAATAGGAGTGCTCATATGGTGCTCATATATATACTAAAGGTGCTCATATATATACAAGTTTTTGCTCATACAACGCATCGGTCTAACCTATGCATAATTAATATACATCGTGTGAGGAGAGTGATAGTCCAGCCCACATTTATTCCTTTTTTTGTATACAATGGTTGAGATCAAAGATGCTTATAAGATTCCATATTATCATCTATCATTATCTATACTTCCTCAATTTTGGGGAATTTTTGAAAGTGATATTACAAGTGGTCGAAGAATTCATAGCCAACAATGATACGAATCAGAGTATGAGTACGGTGACCTTGTATGCCTGCGGACATTTTTTGTCTAAATAATTCACTAAGATATCATTATTTTACAGTACAAATAACATATTCTTCAACATCACAGCATATCCTTACAACAGTAAACTGACAAAAGAGTAATAACAGATAATGCGTGGTTGATATAATTACAATGACTTGATGATGATGATGATGATGATGATGATGACCCATATAATTAAATTGCTGGAATTCTTTTCCTGTCAGTAAATTGCAGAATTAAACTGATAGCAGTTTGCAGTCTGCTTCAACATCTTGCTCTGCTCTTCCTCGTTCACGCACCACAACGAGTCGCTAACAGCGGGGCAGAAATCCCACGTGGGAAAAGATTGGTCCATGAAATCACCATCAGCATTCCCACCATACGTTTCGATGTCTTTCCATATCTCATCCATCGAGTACACATTTGGGGTATCTTCAACCGTGCTTTCGAGCCCATTCTCGTCTTCAACAGTGGGCAAGTGTTTATTCTTCCCGCCCGTGTCGTAAAAGCTACGCTCGCTTGTTCCCTTCATTGCATTTGCCTCCATGGATTCTGAGGAAGAGTTTGAAGATGAAGATGATGATGGTGAAGATGGAGAAGAAGATACAGTTGTTGTTGCTTTCTTTTTCTTCTTCTCTTGAGCAGTTTTCCTAGTGTAAGTCCTCCAATAGTTCTTGATCTCGTTGTCAGTGCGACCCGGCAATTTTCGGGCTATTCTTGACCATCTGCGAAAAGAACGATTTTTCGATTTAACGTTAGCAATCATCGCATGGAAAGTCGACTGAGCATATATGCTTAATCCGTCGATATTTAACGAGTGAATATATATCTGGCAGCTCGAAGCCAAATTGACTCAATCAGATATATGCAAAGTCGTCGAAGAACTTGCAATTGATATACGTTGCTTCTCTGTTTCCTCACATGAAGGAGGAATCCATTTCAGCCAAATTTTGTCAATCTATAATCTCAAAGTTCAGCTTCGCCAGCTGAAACAATCAAAACGATCAAACAGCACAGAGATAAGATACGAAACGAAAGTCAAAGCGATCGGTCAAAATCCCTAAACTCGATCATAAACAGTAGCCTGTCCTTATTAAACAATAGGTCGAATCAAATTCGTTTCCCCAAACGAACATCCATACAAATCGAAAGGATTAACGATAAATAAAACAAGTAAACCAATCAATTTCAACCTGTTTCCCCATTTAGCGTGAAGTTCAAGCACGAGCCTCTCCTCGTGTGGGGTCATCTTCCCCCTTTTGAGCCCAGGGTGAAGGTAATTAACCCAACGCAACCTGCAACTCTTGCCTGTCCTTTTCAAACCTAAATTTCCAGCACAAAAACAAAAGAAAAGAGGAAAAAAAAGGACGAATCAAATGAGTTTGGGGCTCATCGTGGCGATTTTCGATTCCATGCCCAAAACAAGCCTATGTACCATTCTAATTTCTGTCTCCCGCCAAACCTTCAAACCTGATACTTTTGCTACGAAATCCCATCTTCTGTCACCAAATAACTTCACGTAAAACACTAGCTGAACATCTTCTTGTTCAGTCCATGGTCCCTTTCTCACTTCTTCCTTCTCCATCTCTCTCTCTCTCTCTCTCTCTCTCTCTCTGTGTCTACGTGGTGGTGGTGAAGGAACATGCGCTATCGAGGTATATATAATGGTCTCTTTTCCCAGCGCACTGGTTGTAGATCGTGACCGTACACGTGGCGTGAGGATAAGGAGGATTGTGGCGGTGTGACGTAAGCGCATTATATATTAAATTTATAGATAGTGAAAAAATTTATATGAAGAGATAAGTGGAAATATATTGATATGTTTGCGTAACTTTCATAAGTGACCGTTCATTTTGCCTCCACCACTATCAACCTACAGAAATAGTGGATGTTTATATTCCAAAAAAAATTTTCTTCTCTTTCTTATCTATTCACAGAAAAAAACAAATTAATAATAATAATAATAATAATAATAATAATCTATTAATAGTTATATTTCACTTCTTATCTATACTTTTGCGTATGCTCTTTTATTAAGTGTCAGGGGCTGGTATAAACCGTAAGTTTGGCCTGTCACTTAACATGAGTAAAGATAACTAGTAATTCATGCACACTCAAATGCGTATGCATACATATCTATTAATTTTATCTAAAATACATAGTGGAAATTATAATTTAAATATAATAAATATATAGAAGAGAAATATAATTTATTATGAAATTAATGTAACATAGTAATTCATTAGAGGAGTAAAAATGAGAATATAAAATTACACACCAACTTTAGATTTACATGAAAGATAAGATAGTGGGTGATTTTTTTATATTTTTTAGTAATAATTTTTATTATTTTTTTAAAACATTGGGTAGTGGGTACTTATCTTTTTTAATTTTATATTATTTTTTTAAAAATAATAATTATTTTGTAGATGAGATATGATTGGTCAATAGACAGACCAAATTAATATTAGTGACAGTTTAACCAAAGCCATGAGGCTTAATAAAATAGAATATATATTTAATTAAAAGGAAATCACCCACTACATTGCATTTTTATATTGTCATATTTACCCTTCTATTTTTAGTATTATAATTTAATACTTAATAAATGCATTTATAAATTATATAGCACATGCTATGAGTGTGCAATTTAGACTAGTATAAATAGTGTAGGGTAGATTGTCACTTTGGTATGTCAGTTATTTACATTTTTACCCTTAATTGTTTAATTAGAATTTTATCATTAATATTTTAATTTATGACAAATTTACTCTTAAATTAAAATTTTATTTGTTACTTATCAATAATATAAATTTATAAAATCTAAAATAATATATTTGCACACACATTTGGTGTGCTATACGCTTACTAGTATACATATTTACTTTCACTATTTTGAGTTCACTAATTATCTCTTTGAAATTAATTTTAAACTCTACAAGTAGAGATGGCTGCAATTGATAAAACATAAAAATAAAACATCTTGGTGTTTTTTTTTGTAAATGCTAGTTTCTTTTATTTGACTCATTTTCAATTTTAAGGTTGATATAAACAAATAATCTCAGCCTCGAAAGATTATAAAATTGAAGAGATATATTAAACAAGTAAACAAGAAAAGAAAACTTATAAGCCATATCCATCATCGGTTGAACTGTTCATAAAGCTTTGAGATTGTCAATTGGACTCATCTTTTTATCCGTTGAGATAATATATTGATAGAATGCTTGGAAGTTTAACAAATACTTTATTTGAATCGTACATGGTGGTTAACTCTGAAATAAATAAATAATTTGAGTGATTCGTCAATAACCATCCCACATTTGTACTTAATGGTTATTTATTCGAAATATATTAATATATGGGTATGTTTCCCATACGACAAGCTATCTTATCATGACACCATTGGCGATATATGTAAATACATGTGTGAAGTATATATTTATTATATATGAGATATATACGATATCTGGAAAAGAAAACCTCCAACTTTCATGACGTGCATGTTGTATTTATAACGCACAACTATATGGGAATATCTTATGTACTAATAATAAACAGTGGGAGAATTGAAAAGAAAATATTAATAATGTGAAGTATGACGTCAACAACCACTAAACGATCTTTTTGCGAGGGGTCACTTTTTGGATTTATTTGCAATAGAATTTGCTAGAAATTCCTTTTATATATACTTTTTAAAAAATAATTTAAATGTATATGAAGGGTTATTGTAGAGAATACAAAACAGCCCTTCGTTGCCGGCAAAAGACAATATTAGTAACTGTCGGTACTATAATATCTAGTTTTACATGCATGTTATTGGAATATATAAAGTTATTTATGATTTCCACACGAGACAAAGAATTAAAGATGAACCACTAATATAAAATATACCGAATGCAAAGGTCACGCATGAATCTGCATATTCTAGAATTTTTATATAATAATAATTAGCAGCCATGCATGATACATACAATGCGATCAGATGTATATAAAAACGCTTGCAAGCGTGAATAAATCGCTGGTGTTGTGTGGATATATAAATATATAATAAATAATATATATAGATAGATATATTATATATTATGTATCACATCGCTGCACTAACGTTAGTGATCCTTATAGACGTGTCTTATCCGATGAACCTCATCGTTATATCTCCTTGCGTACTAATTAATTAATTAATAATTATTATATAATAATATTAACGTGGAAAAAGCAGCAAAGGATAAAAATTATAATCATTTGTCCCGTCCGTGTAAGGAAATTCCTTTTAGGATAGTTTAAATTCTCACGAATTTAGGAAGATTACTAGAAAGATTTTATGTTGAAGCAATCAAGAATAGAAGATTGAGACTGAAAGTGAATTCATGGTGGCCACTTAATGAGTATGTTTTTGTCGGATTATTACAAATAGACAATATGTTTATGCCGAAAGAAGTAAAGCATCACCTTTTGTGTTGTGTGTGTAATGTAAATATAAAGTAGGACTTACTATGGCCCCTAATAAGATATCATCGTTTCATAGTGGGAGTCCTTGACTTGCTGATTCAATCTTCGAGATAATAGCACTAATTTATTAAACAATAACCAATTGTTCGTCTAAAATATATATAAAAAAAAACATAAAGCTCAACTCGTAAACAATAATAATAAAAATAATAATAATAATAATAATAATAATAATAATAATAATAATAAAAGTTACAGGGGGAAAACAACAAATATATAAAGAAGAAGACTGTTCCCACTAATATTCCTTCCTCGTGTCTGATATGTTCTCAATTAGAGCCCGCAAGATTACCCGCGGGCCGGCCCCCGCCCCGCCAAAAAGGGCGGGGCGGGCTCCGATTTCCTGGGGGCCTAAAACTCCCGCCCCGTGCAGGCCGCGGGCTAGCCCGCGGACTGTCCCGCCAATAATAAATAATATATATTAAATGATAAATATATATTTATCTATAAATTATATAATTTTTTATATTTTTTGATAAGATTTTATAATTTATGAAAAAAGAGAAATTAATTAATATTTTCTGAAGTTGAAATAAATTTTTTATTTAATTTTTTTATTTTCAGATTTTTTTTTTATTTTTTTAAATTTATGCGGGCTAAGCCCGCCGGGCCCGCAGCCTGCCAGTGGTCGGGAGCGGGCCTAGCTTTCTTAAGCCCGCCGGTTGGCTTTGGCGTGCTACGGGCCGGCCCGGGCCGCCGGCCTGTTTTGACAGGTCTATTCTCAATATTTGCTACTTTCCAAATTAGTAATAAATTTACCAACGGCCGTCTTAAACAAAGACTAGATTGTTAGTCTATTGACTAATTAATTACAGTTGGAATCCGACTATATTTTGGTCGGATAATCTATTTTGTAATTAGTTAAGACTTTGCAAATACTCAAGCCTTATGATTTTTATTAACAATAGACACCGTCTTATAAATAGGAGCATACTAAGATTATATATCATTTGCATGGGCTTTGAAGCTTAACGATTTCCAACACAACTAAAAAAATCAAATTAGATAGGGAGGATTTTTTATATAAAAAAAAATTATGATAATCACATTTAACCATAGCTAAAGGGTAATTCTATATAGACCCCTTAGATCAATTTAGACCCCCTATTAATTATCATAATTAATTGTAACTTTAAAGATAATGTCTTTGACCAAATATTATTTTGAGGATTTTTCTATTTTGAACGTGTATGGTGAACTAACCCACTTAATTCTTAATTTTTTTTTTTATTATTGTAAACACATAGAATATGCATGAAATACTAGTATAAATGATAGTAATAATAATATACTTATAAAAGTTGAATCTTGACTTCTCATTGACCACAACTATAGCCAATCGTTATGCGACACATGCTCATTAGAAACGTTTGGAGGCAAAATCAATTGTCAAAATTACCACGAGGAATTCTATTGGCACCCTTGGCCTCTAGTTACTATTTGCACCCCCTATTTATTGTCAAACCCAATCATATTAAATAATCCAACTTTCAATATTGACCCATTATTTAGTAACGATGCTTTGCCAATTCTTTGTTAAACAGGTTCTTTTACTAGTTTATTACCTGTGCTTGATCGTGCCAGTGATTAATTATAATTTTCTGTAACATAAATGCAATTACTTGTATTGGTAATTAACCGATACCACTAAGCTAGTGGATATGTATTAACATATTTTATCTAAATAAAATGGAATTGGTCACGTAATGCATATTTAAAATTTTTTTAATTAATCTATACTATATAAAAGTTCGATAAGGACTTCAGACTTAGGCTAATATGTGGAATTTATTACGAAACATGCCACTCCCCTATAGTCGACTGCTAAGTGACACGGCAGCTGTTAATGAGGGCCTCTTTGTCATTAAAAAAGTAGTAAAAATAATGTCCATCTTAGCCTTATGTGTGAGTTATATTACATCAGTGGCATCATAAATGCGATTTGTATTCATTTTAATTTGATCCATAGACGACTTTATTATGCATTTTTTATTCATTTTAATTTAATCTGTGGTCCTTGGAATATCATAGGTCGGAATACCAAGAGGCAACTCGGATGAAAATGTTATTTATATGCTCTGCGTGACGGTTTGGTGTTGCTGAGGTTGTTTTGCATTTCATTTTTGTTTATCGTTTCTATGTATTACGTCTTTGTTTATTGTTGCAGGTTTCAAGGGTTCATTCGAAGGTGTGGCAGGTACGATTTTTATCATGCCTTTTGTATTCATTTTAATTTGATTTATGGAGGATGTTTATTTGTTTTAATTTGATCTGTGGAAGTTCTTTGAAGCTATTTTTCAGTCGTGCAGCTTCCTTCGGGTTTGAACAGTGTCTACTGGAGTTGTAATAGAATTTGTTACAGTCGTATAGTTATCTCTCCCCTGCTCATGGCGGTATGTTCATTTTTGAGTTTTGTAGTTATTTATTATCGCAGGTTTCAAGCTATTTTGCAGTCGTTCAGCTTCCTGCAGGTTTGAACAGTGTCTGCTAGAGTTGTAATAGAATTTGTTACAGTCGTGTAGTTATCTCTCTCTTGCTCATGGCAGTATGTTCATGTTTTAGTTTATCATCATTGTTGTTTGGAAATGATGCAGTCGTGCAGTTATCTTTGAGGTACGCATTTATCTTTCAGATCTTAAGGTTTGTTTGTCAGCATTCTGTTTTGTTTATATTTGTCTATCATGGCAGGTGACAATTACGCACTGATCTCTTAGATTTCAAGTTTGTTTGTATTTGTTTATCGTTTTGTTTATCGTTGCACTAATATTTGGTTGTTTAACAGCTTCCAGATTCCGGCTGGTGCAAAGAGTGTCTTATTTGAGATGTAAGATAATTGGAATGATTTCGTCTTCTATAGATACGACTGAATAATGTATTGTACTTCGAAGGGTTTAGTGTTGTATAATTTATTTGTCCTCGGATTTGTTCTTCGAGGGTCCAGTGTTGTTTATATGATCTAGCTTAGAGTTCGGGTTTGGATCGTTGGAGGGTTCGTCTTCTAACGTAAAGGGTCGTTTGATACATAGACGGGTTGTTTAACGATACATGTACTTTTTAGTGTTGTATGATGTATTTCTTCTTCGATTTATTGTTCGATTTGTTTAAAAAATACGTGGACGATTATTTTGTCAT
Organism: Craterostigma plantagineum; assembly: GCA_027422505.1. NCBI lineage: Eukaryota > Viridiplantae > Streptophyta > Magnoliopsida > Lamiales > Linderniaceae > Craterostigma > Craterostigma plantagineum. Next base: position 6,036,587 of record JAPQWV010000013.1, on the reverse strand, counting down.
TTATGATACATAAAAGGTCGTTTAATACGTGGCACGGGTCTATTAATGACACATGTGTTTATTTAACAACAATGTTCTAATCGTTTCGTATTGATTTAGTAATATAATTGCACTAAATGACCGTTCAAAGGATTTCATTCAATTTCGTATTATCATTATATTGATTTAGTAAAATTACCGTAATTGCATTCAACGTATTAATGAATGAGCGACTGCATTTCATTATGCCATGTAAATTTCACTATTGAAAGTTTTTTGCACGACTGAATTCAAGCGATAATATTTGACGAAGAAGGTTCAAGGCGATCCTGTAATGATCATACTGAGCAACTTTATATTGGTATAATGATACACAAAACGGGTACCTAATTACATATGTACCCGTAATGTATTAATATTGCGGCCGTAATATTTTTCATATGAATGCACGATTGCTGTATAATGTTATAATGCACTATTACGACGTGCTTATATGGCTCAGATCCCTTTGAAATTATGCAGTGTATACTCATATTTTATGTTTACGAATTCCATGATACATAGAAATTATTGAAGGCACATAGGAAATTTGTAAAAGGCGTATAACTCTTTTATAAGTACTTCTAGCAAAGAAATCAGAAATAAATGTTCCAACACATACTCTTTACACCCGCAAGAAACTGGACGCCTGTACGAAAATTACTCCACAACTGTTAATAAAACATAATGCAATATTTTTATATTAGTACACGTATGAAATTTATATTTGACAATATTTACAATACACGACAGAAATATTATTATGCCCCATATCAACTAAAAATGATTAACAATTTTGGCTTCTCATTCTCATCATTATATGGATTTAATAAAGTCTCTATAATTGCGTGAAACGTATTAAGATAACATAGCTATAGCCAATGTTTGGAATCGGATAAGAATACACGACGTTGGAGTTACTGCTTTAATTATGACAACAAATCGTTTGGTATTCGTATTATATTAATGTACTGAAGTTACTGCATTGCATTAACCGCATTAACATAACATGGCGACAGACAAGGATTGGAAATCGATGAGAATACAATACTGTTGAAAATCTTATTGTAGTTCAAGGGTTTTCGTTTTACTTCTGACAATAAATCGTTTCATATTATCATAATATTGTATTACTAAAGTTACTATAATTGCATTAAATGTATTAATGAATGAGCGATTGCAATACAATTCGCCGTTGAAAAGTACACTATTGACAAGTACTTGCCCGGCTGAAAAACAGCTGACTGAATGAGATTGTTTATCGAATCGTATTAATAAGTGACCTGCTAAAACACAATACGGCTTTGAAATTGACAAATATTTGCGTGGCTGAAAACAGGCGAGTAACTGAAATCTTTGACGGAATTAAACGTTGGTGAGTTTCTTAATTAGGGTCTTATACATACTCGATATTTCGAATATCATCGTTGATGATACGAACGTTAATGGAATGAAAAAGGTATTGTTTAATGACAACATATCCATTCGTATTCCTATTATATTGATTTACTGAAGTTACTATAATTGTATTAACCATATTAACATAACTTGGAGATAGACAAGGCTTGAAAATCGATGAGAATACAATGCTGTTGAATCTTATTGTAGTTCAAAGGTTTGGTTTTTAATGCTGAAGATAAAAGGTTTCTCATTATTACTATATCGATTTAGTAAAGTTACTATAATTGCATTAAACGTATTAAGATAGCTATAGCCAAGGTTTCGAATCGGATAAGAATATACTGCCGCTGAATTTCTCAGGTTTGTCTGTATATTATCTTATTGTGGTTCAAAGGTTTGGATTTTAATTATGACAACAATTCGTTTCGTATTCTTATTAAATTGATTTACTAAAGTTACTATAATTGCATTAACCGAATTTAACATAATATGGCGATGGACATGGCTTGGAGATAGATGACAATACAATACTGTTGAAAATCTTATTGTAGTTGAAAGGTTTTTGTTTTAATTCTGAACATAAATGATTTCGCATTATCATTAGATTACTATAATTTCATTACGCCTATTAAGATAACATAGCTATAGCTAAGGTTGAGACCCGGATTAGAATACACTACTGCTGAAGTTGATATGGTTGTCTTTAATAATTGATGACATGTCAATCGATTGTAATACACTACGACATTTTAAATTTGTACTATTGACAAATATTTAGTCGGCTGAAAAATAGACCCTGAATAATGTATTGTTAGTTTGGAATAAATAAGTATATTGACAAGCAAGGGTGTCTTTATTTTCTGAAATACTATATGCATGATTTGATAAATTTTGACAGCATGCCTATATTGCATCTAAGATTCGTTAATTTTCTCGAAATATCAGCATATGTATCATTGAATTTTTGTATATGTTTGTTTTTTATACCATAATTAACGATAGATAGTGCATGTTTATGGAATCTGCAAATATATTCAATAAAAATTTGTAGAAATAACTTCTCCTTTATTCATGACAAATACATGTTCTATGTCCGTTTCAAATACATTCGCTGAATCTTTTCTTATTGTAGTTGAAAGGTTTTTCTTTTAATTCTATGACAATAAATCGTTTCATATTATTCTTATATATATAGAATTCCTCCTCCAAGTCTTAATATTAAGAAACAGTTCTAGGTGTGTATTTTGTGAATCATCATGGTTCTACCGAATAATTATTCCGTACTTAATTCTTTAGCCCCGAAGATGGGAAACAGTACAATAATTGTTCGGCTGCTGCGGTCCTGGAGAGCTACTAATTTTAGAAGAAATGGAGAGCTGATGTTAGTTGGCTTAATGTTACTAGATGAAGAGGTATTAAATTTTTACTTTATATGAAATTTTTTCCCCCCATCTAATTGTTTTGTTTTGTGATAGGATACTCTCATGCAAGCTACAATTAATAGTGCGCTGGTGGTAAATTTTGAAAGGCTACTTGAAGAGGGCTGTATGTTTTCAATATCTAACTTTGATATTGTGAATTCTCCAGAAAGATATCGTACAACAGAGCATCGTTATATGATACGTTACAATAACCGTACGACTATGTCTCAAAGTGTTGGTCATGATCTTATGATAAAACCAGAGAAATTTCAGTTTTGTTCATCTCAGTACTTGGAGAAAAATGCCGGGTTGCAGTATTATTTTACCAGGTTTGCATATATATCTCTATAGAATGGTTATGTATTCCTTTTGTTTGGATGTGTAGATCTATTGGTTCATTAAAGAAATTTCCCCCCACTAGATTAGATGTCATTGCACTGGTTTCATCCATTGTTGAGCCGGATGACAATGGTAATGGGAATTCATCGCGGACTATGGTGAATATAATTTTGAAGGGTATGTTTTTCTTTCAAAATTCAGATTATTCTCATTCATAGTCTTCATTTTGTAAATTGTCGACAAGGAAATGTTTTTATTTGTAGCGGCTATCGTGCAACTATTACTGCATGGGATGCGAAGTCGCGCAAGTTTTATAAGAGGTTGAAAGGAATTCTTGGGGGCGCTATTGTGATTATTGTGACGAATATCAATCCAAGGATGTTTCAAGGTGTTTTGTATGCCGAAGTACTGTTTTTTTCTCAACAAATATTTGTAATCATATTATTTAATCAGGTGGTTTATATCTGAATACAACCTCTTCAAGTGCTCTTTATATTAATGGACATAGTCCATCAGTTTTGGAGTTCCACAAAAAGTAAGAATTCCTTGATTCATGTGTACAGTTCCTTTATGTATTCTGTAATTTCGTATAAGTACTGATTTAACGGTTTATGTCTATTTTTTATAGAATGAATCTAGATAGCGGTTCTACATCTACGCCATTAGTTACCAATGTCAGACCAGTAACAAAAAGCAATCTGTCGGCTATATACGCTATACTATGTTCGGATCCTGAACAGGTTTTGTTCATATATTTATACTATATCATCCTACATCATTCCACTGCACTAACATTCTTTGTTCGTTAGGAGCGTGATTTTTCATGTGAAGCAAGGATAACTGATATAATTAGCCGAAGTGGTTGGAGTTATATTTCTTGCTCCAAATGTTCATCCAAGTTGGCAAAGTCTGAGGAATCGCTGATTTGCAACAAATGTGACAATCTTAATGTTGTGGGGGGTTTTGCGGTATTGTGCACTGTAATATATTAACATCTATCACTCGGTGAAGTAATTCATTCATATTTATTTACTGTGTTTTTCTTTCCATAGTTTCCGTATTGAGGTGACCGTTGATGATGGGTCTGAACCGGGTACTTTTGTTATATTTGACGGGCTAGCTAAGAAATATACAAATACAACGGCAGAAGACCTGAAGAACACTATGGCAAGTATCTATTTTTTATCTATATTTTGGGAATAGAATTGTCGTCATATATTTTTCAACTGTCACAGAAGACTGTAATTGAAGACGACGATATTGGAGTTGAAGAACTTCCTGATTGTATTCGTTCTTTAGTTGGGAAGTCTTTTAACTTTTTTGTGAGGATCAAGCCGTTTGATTTTAAAAGTTTATATAAAAGCTTGACAGTTACCCGTATGTCGGAAATTCTTGATGTTAAGGACGTGTCCGATCAGCAAAAGTCACCTGAGGGATCGATCGGTGCTGCTCAGGTTTCACATCCCCTGTCAGCTGGGGTATCCATGGATGCATGCGTTCTTTCGGATGAATTGCAAGATCGTATAGAAAAACCAAACGACCATGTGGGAAAAAAGCGTGATGAGGGCTCGAGCTGCTACAAGGGGTCTCAATACAATCGAAAGCAATACAGATGATGAATATGCTGTTTTAGCAACGTATCAGAAAGGTAAACGCAAGAAAATCAAGAAGGAAAACATGGACCAACCCCAGTAGTTTTTATGTCTGTTTTCTTATATTAGCGTTGTTTTGGATTTTTTACTATGTTGAGCTACCTATTTCACGGTCGTCTGGAAATTTTAAGTGTATTTATCGTATAATATGATCAATATATACAACAATAATATTGCCAATAAGAAATTGAAACCAACATTATATTACTGGCAATGTATTATAGAAAACTGTTATAGTAATGTAACTGTTGGTATTCTTCAAAATTGAAGACTGAAAACGCAAAGACTAATGTGAGTAAAATGCATAAGTTGTATTACTGAATTGCGTTGTAAAGGGTCAAATATTTATTCAATTTAGACTATCTAACTATTCATAATTAAAGGATCCTTTTAAAATTAAGTCATGCCTTTTGTATTTATTTAAGTATTAATAGAGGTTATTGGTTGATATCAACCTTACATTACTGAGAGCGTATTATAGACAACTGTTATAGTAATGTAATTGTTGATATTCTTCAAAATTGAGGTCTGAAAGCGCACTACTGAATATTTTATTTTATTTTTATCCGACAGACAATTATACCAATCTGTGTTCATGAATCGGCGAACGCTCTAAAGACGAATGTGACCAAAATGCGTAAGTTGTATTACTCGTTGTTAAAGGTCAATTATTTGGTCTATTCGACTATATAACTATTGAATATTAAAAGATCCTTTTAAAATTGAGCCATGCCTTTTGTATTTATTTAGTTATTGATAAAAGTTATTGGTTATATTACCATTATTCAAAAATAGAACTACGTCTGGCCTTTAAAATTCCCTGTTGAAATACTTAATTACATATAAATTCTTTCATAATAATCCAAAAAATGTTGACGAACTTGAGCATTAGTAGCTCGGTCTTGCAATAGTAGTTTGCATAACGTTTATATGACTGACCACTATCAGAAGATTTAACTGTACAGTATATGATCATATACGCAATAAATGCATTGTAATTGAAAATAAAAGATGTGAAACTCTTATAATTCTTTCCATAGTAACTATTTAATTACCTAAATACATATGAATTCGTTTCTAATAACAATGAAATAAAGGGACAACTGTTTAACTTCCATTCTTTCATTAATTCATTTATTGAGTAATTGTTTCGTGGGGGGCTGTCTTTATAAATTCAGAGAACTTCTGGGGCGAATATGTGAAGGGGTATAACTTTTGGACATATGCTATTTTGTGAATGGTAAGACTTAGAACTATTGTGCCCTTTGATCAGCTCTTGGACCCACTTCAGTCTGGTCCATCTGATCTGTATCGTACGATGCAGATCGCACCCCTTCACCTTCCCCCATCCGATTAAAACCTATGCAGCCGTTCAACTTACCTTTGGGTATTTAATCTCACGATACTTTGAAAGAAAAAGTATACCTATTGTTTTTGAAAACTTAATGCTAATATGATTAATATGATGAATGAAATACGAAATTATCTACAAAGAAGTCTTGCAGAATTGCAAAATTCAATAACTCAGATGATCGTCCGTATCGACAGAAAAATCGATGACTATGCGCAAAGTGGTGCGCAGAGGTTTGATGCATTACATGATTCAGACGCGATATGGATATGAGATTTTTGAAGCAGGCTTTTGGTAAAACATTATATACCATGCAATTTCTACCTGACCATCTTCATTTGACGACTGGGCGTGCTGAGTTCACCATTACAAGAGATGAAAATTACGTACCATTATTTGAAAAACGTTCGTTCCCTCCAATATTTTCCTGGCAGGGGTGAATGTGGTGTGCACATCTTGCGTTCGGCGTTTGCCTTGATGTTTTCGGACGATTTTGTCTACGGAATTACCAAAACACAAATCGAAGATTTCAGGAAATACCTCGCTGTTGCTCTTACCTGCAACAGATGGATATGAATGGTTAAGTTTTCAGTTTACATTTCTTTGTGGTGTTCTCTTCCTTACGATTTAGTAAACATTTAGTTTTTGTTATTTGACGGTCTTCCTCTTGCCAAAAAATATTAAGCGTTGCCCTATTAACATTCAATAGAGTAATTTAATTTGCAGTGCTGACCAGTATTTTCACGTCACTTTGATCTGGAAAAGTTCATGCTTTCCAAAATATACAACTGAGGTATACACGACCGATTAATATTAGTCAATTATATATCACAAGTTTTTTAATGACATTGTCAAATCAAATAGTCATACAATCATATTATATCGCATAACTACATATTGAATACGGATACAAGTATGTTAGAAATAACCTCTAATGCTAGAAAGTAAAGTCAATTATTAAATTTCTAATTATCTTTATAACGCGTAATAACTTTCTATCGGAACTCATTATCAGCTCACATACTGAAACTGAAATGTGCTATTTTATTAAACCTATAAAGAAGTAAAGATTCAAATCATCGGCCCACAATTAATTTATTGCTTTCAACATACTGGGTTATTTGATAACGAGTGGCCCAATGTTTTATCTTATGACTGTATTAAATTTCCAATCCGCTACTCTAAACCCTTCCCTCGCAAAGAAAGGCATTATCGGAAACAAACTCGAAGTATATTGTTGTCGGAATTTTGGAAGAACATTTCGGTTTTGCGCAATTGAGTGTTCAACAAGATTATTCCTCTCTGTAGGCTTGAATCGATTAATATTTGTTGTCCATTTGCCATGGGTGGTCAGATCTTTGAGGTTAGTGCTATGTCGTATTTATGGCTGTGAAATATGATATAGGTGAAAATCGAAAATTTCTGCGTGTGGGTTTTTAAATGTATCATGTGATATTGTTAAATGATATGTTGTTATTGTTCTAAGTACCAATTTGGGTTTCTGAATGTATCCTGTGATATTGTTCAATATTATGTTGTTATTGTTCCAAGTATCAATTTGCGGCCGTACATTGTTTTAATACAGGCAGTATTAGAAACACAGTTCCCCAGAGGATCTGTGAAGCCAGGAAGAGTGGTGATATTTGCCGCTTTTAAAGATATATGCACGTATCTAATGGAAATCTTGAATAGAGCAGAGATAGCTGAGATGGTTTCAAAGAGTCAATTTGGACGTTTAATAGTGTCTGCAGAGAATTTTCAGTTATCAGGACAATTGTTGTGGTATATGATGCAGTGTCAAATCAAATATGATGATACAGATGAGTTGTGGATGGTTATTGAAGATAAACCCATACGGTTTTCGTCAGTAGAATACTCGCTGCTGACAGGCCTCAAATTTGGCACTGAGGATCCAATAGAGGTTAATACAGCCTTTATTACAAGACATTTTGAAAACAAAAAAAATTATGTTGCGAGACATAAAGAACCGATTGAATACAATGAGAAGCCTTTCAGACTGTACCGTCGATGTTGAGAAGCTAAAGTTGGCAAGTTTGATGTTTGTTGCTGGAGTCATTCAGTTACGAAGTAGTAGAGATACCGCGTACGTCGATCCTGCGATAATGTATTTGGTGGAAGATTTTGAGAGATTCAATGCTTACCAATGGGGAACCCTAGCATTCAATAAAACCCTAACGTCACTTAAGAGGGATCTCTCACAGTTCAGTGATGAACCGACTGTTGAACAAGTGAAGAAATGCCCAAACTTAAGTTTAAAAGGTTTTGTGCATCCATTTCAGGTAATAGTATTGTGTTTATTATTTCAGTTACTGATATCTATTGTTTCACATTGTGTTGGAACTAAATCCTTTATTCTTATTTAGATACTTGCTTATGAATGTATCCCTGGAGTTGCCAAATCGTTTGCGAAGAGACTTGAGGTAGTGGAGCCTGGCATTCCACGAATGTGTCGGTACAAATGATTGGAGTACTAAGTACTTGCCGAGGTTGGAGCAGGTTACAGAGGCCGTTTCTTCTGAGGGTGTTGACAAATGTATTTTGCAGCCAACTGTTGAAGAATCAGCTTCGCTGTTTGTTAGATCAAGTCACTTTGCAATCTAGAACCGCACTCCACTATTGCAGAAGATCAATACGTGTTTGGAGAGAGGAGTTACAGTTATTTGCCCTCCAATAGCAGGAAGATTTTCAACTAAACATGCAAAAAATGTACATGCTACAGAGTTTGAGGAAGAGTGTGGCCTAGAAGAGGACAATGAACATAACAGTTCGAAATCATCTGGTAGGAAAGAATCAGCCAGTGGTGATTCTAAATCGGAAGATGTTGTTTTTGTTGAGAGTGGGAAAATGTCTGGTAAGAAATCAGGAAAGAGAAAGAAAAAACTTACACGCCGGGCAAAGCGACGGAATGAAACTGATCCTCTGAGTGGGTTCGTTGATACTGTGAAGAAACCAAAGTTATCAAATAAGAAGTACAGGGTCGCGGGTAATGCTGAGAGCGAAAGAGATGAAAAGATGGAGGATGAGAATGTTGAGCCGGGAACAGGACATGCCAAAGGCAATCAGCACGTGCTCGATGAAGACGTTCCACAGACGGAAGGATGTTCGGGTTTGTTAGATTTATTCTGATTTATTTATATGTTTTATATGTCTCTACCTATCATTACTAACATTATGTATTCGACTTGACAATTTTTCCTGTATAATCGCTTAACTGTTTACGTGCAGTTGTGCAGAAAATGCAGGCGCTTGAATGCAAAATGACGTCCATGGAATAGAGTTTGAAGGTGTTAGGCGACAGGGTAGTACAGCTCAAAATGCAAGTTGACGTATTATCAGACCCTCAATGCACGGGTGATGTTTTTTTATTATCGATATTGATATTGTGAAATAGCATTAGTGACAAATAAATCTACCATCTGTTTACAAATTATTTTCGCAAACCTAGACGCTGATATGGGTGTCATTACCAAAAACGTCCATAATATTGCTCACAATATAACGTCATGTGCAGTTGAGGGACATCAACAACTTCCAGCTTCTAGAAGGCTTAAGTTTGCAGAGGATGCCATTCTACGTAACAATTCTGCTGTTTCAAGACAAGTTTATAACATCGTAGGCTTGACGAGCATATCCTGTATAAGCTAACATTTTGGCCAATAGCAGAACAAGAGATTAAATCTATGCAGCAGTGCCGTCAGAGTGGTTTTTCTGGAAATCCTCTGTCTCCAACTTTCTTCCGGACACTAATGTCAACAAGCCAACCACTCCAAAATGATGTAAGTCTATAATTCAATATATATAGTCATAGTATTATGAAGAACTGCTGTTTACAACGATATAAAGATTTACATATATATATATTTGTATATTCATGGTTCTCTGATAAATTGTTTGATCTTTTGTTTTTAAAGCATGTTGATGAATGCGTCCGTGGGTTCATTGAGATGCAACTAAAGTGCAAAATTCCGTCGAAAAATGTAGCGTTCATGAGCACGCTTTTCAGTAGGATTATCATGTCGCTGTCCGGTGTCAACGAAAGTGTTAACTTGAGTGAATTTACACCATATACTCTTGGAACGTACCCAGGGTGGCCTTCGTGTCCATGGAGCAGAGCAGAGACGATAGTTTTCCCGCTGGAAATCAATGGCTGTGAATGGGTTCTGTGCGTTATTCGACCGAATAGCGCTGAAATACAAATTTGGGACCCACAGAGTGGAGGTCATGCAGATGTCAAGTTCGTCGATAACGCAATAGACAATGTTTCTATCGTCATAAGACGTTTGCTATAGGAATTATCGGTCTTGGCAATGGACGCCACATTATCCATTAAGCGCTATGAACACCTTCCGCAGCTAAATGACAGGCAAGTTCCACAGTCTTTTCATAAAAAATATATGTGCATTCAAAAAGTCATTTAATATATATGTTTCTATCGTGTGCAGTGGTGATAACTGTGTCCAAGTACTTTTCAGCGCATTTGCAACGATGTTTTCTGAACATATTGCCGGTGAGGTCACCAAGTCTCATTTAACGGAGTTCAGACAATATTTGACGGCAAGTGTGTTCTTCTCCTACTGGCACTGGCCGCCGTGGAATGAGTGACTGAATGTGTATCATCGTTGCTGCAGTTTCGGTTATGGATGTTTCTTGACAACAGACAATTGCATTTTGTGGTGTACGGTATCATTTCTTTAACTATGTGTTGACATGAGTAGCTATGTATGTCTCTTCTAATGTTATGTGGTATGTTGAACCTTTTCGTAACCTATGTGTCGATACTGTTTCGTAACTATTTCTGGTTTTATGTTATAGATTAATCGACATTATACACCGCCTTGATTGATTGTTAAAATATGGAGTATTTCACTAAACAATTTTAACATTCCCATAATTTATATTGGGGTATTCTAAACAGGGCATGTGTTGGATATTCCGTTAGATACATAATTATAATATTGCATGATACCTTAGAAGTCATTTTTAGTTGATATGGGGCATAATAATATTTGAGTCGTGTATTGTAAATATTGTCAAATATAAATTTAATACGTGTACTAATATAAAAATATTGCATTATGTTTTATTAACAATTGTTGAGTAATTTCGTACAGTCGTCCAGTTTCTTGCGGGTGTAAAGAGTATGTGTTGGAACATTTATTCTGATTTCTTTGCTCGAAGTACTTATAAAAGACTTATACGCCTTTTACAAATTTCCTGTGTGCCTTCAATAATTTCTATGTCTCATGGAATTCTTAAACATATAAAAAATATGAGTATACACTACTGATGAAAGTTATTGTAAAGAATGTCAAATATACGTTTTTTTAAATGTATCATAGAAATAATTATAATATGGGATCTTTACAAATAAATACCTAATTGGATAAAAACTTGTAATTTAGTCTGTCAGGATTTTTTTATATGTAGGTACCTAACAGAATAATTTTTTTGCACATAGGTACACGATCCCCAAAAATACACCATACAACACATCTGGGTACCCTATATCAACACATTTGGGTACCCTATATAACAGAAAATGGTACGACGTATGCTATGTTTAGGTACGCTATATGTAACACACAGGTATACCTTAGGTACGACGTATGCTATATTTAGGTACCCTATATCAACGTGTTATGGTACGCAATATGCACACAGGAAGGTACGACATGACTAAAGAAACTGATAAAAATTAAACTGGGTACTTGTCTGTAAATTTTTCTGACATGGGTACCTATGTGTAAAAATTTTATTCAGTTGGGTATTTTTCTATAGATTCACCTTATAATATTGCATGATACATTAGAAATCATTTTTACTTGATATGGTCCCTAATAATATTTCAGTTGTGGGTTGTAAATAATGTCAACTATAAAATTTATACGTTTAACAATATAAAAATATTACATTATGTTTCAATAACAATCATGCAATTGTTTACGTACAGGCGTCCATTTTCTTGCGGGTGTAAAGAGAATGTATTGGAAAACATTTATTCTGATTTCTTTGTTTGAAGTTCTACATAATTGTGGTTCTAATTTCATAATCCATGATTAACATTTATTTAGCTTTTTGTCCTGTTTTTGTACAACGATTATTAAAGCAGTCCTTAATTAAAGGGTTTGTCCTATATTAACGGCTTTTATTGAAACTGTTGTGTATTTTAACATACAGGAGATCGTGCATAATTTCAAAGGGATCTGAGCCATGTAAGCATGTCGTAATAGTGCATTATAACATTATACAGCAGTCGTGCATTCATATGAAAAATATTACGGCCGTAATATAATACATTACGGATACATATGTAATTAGGTACCCGTTTTGTGTATCACTATACCAATATAAAGTTGCTCAGTATGATTATTACAGGATCACCTTGAACCTTCTTTAATATAGAATAAATCAATAAATCTATCAGTATACAATATTTATGAAGGTTTAAACGAACCTCTCAAAATTTCAGCAATTTCGATTCATTGACACGTTTAATTTGATATGAAAGTCGAAATTTTAACTATTTTACGCAACTGTTATTGAATTCTTTACAGTATTATACTAATAATAAATTTTCCAAATATAAAATTATGTTACACCGTTATGTTCCTCTTTGAGGAAGTCAAGGAGACAAAACTTGTATGATAAATTAATTCACTATAACGTTTTTAAAATCATTAGTTTCTTTTTATGATATTAATACATGCATGTATTAACCTTATCACACCCCCCATTAAAGATGGATGAATTTATTGAATATCTGCAATAATCAATAGCTATATGTTTCAGTGAATTGAAGAATTTTATGCAATTGTCTTACATTGTATGTATCTGATTCCAAAACCACGTATCTTAATATGCAAATTGACTCCTCAGATCTCTCCAACAGCGTTAACAACTTGCCCTTGCCGAGTATGGAATAATGAGTCGAAGTATAATTGCAAAGGGGATCTGGCATAATAGAAAACCAATCGAAGTACATTTACCAAAAAGCCAAGGTAGATAATGGCAGAGGATTTTGAAGATTCCATTGACAAGATATTTCGAGAACTACGCAATGTGATTAATCATTTAGCAGGAAGAATAGCAAATCAAATCGATTGCTATTCAAAAACTGAAAGTCGACAGTGTGGGAATTTGCTAATGAGTTACGATTCACTTACACAATATATACAATACAGATCACGTCTTTTCGACAATCAGTATCTATCAATATTACAGGGAAATTTCAGAGCAGCTCTGCAGCTTGGTATTACAATCTTTCTTTAATTGCAAATAAGTTGCTATGAAAATTATCTGTTTCTTCAATTATTAATTTATGTGGTAGATTATAATACAAAGGTGCAGCGTAGAAGGAAAAGACTATTCTCTGAGGAAAATAATGTCAATGATTATACGGATAATCGCCAAACTGGTACTACAAATTTCCCCTGCAATTATATTACATGTATGTGCTGGTATGCTGAATGCTAATATATTTGAACATTATATCGACATATGTAATCTGCAAATTTTCTAATACCAGCAGCAAAGAAACGCCGCAGCATGCACAACGAACATACAGAAGCTGTTGGATATAATGAAGAGAGACCTCGAACTTTGTTAGAAGGTAATTGAAAAACTTACTTTGTTTAGAATTTGTCATAGAATAGTTTCAAAATGATGTTCTGATATGAATTCAGGGGTTGCTCGGGGAGCTTCATTGTCAAATAAAAGGAACATGTCAAATTCTACAGTGATTACCACAGAGAACATTAGTCAATGTCCTCACTGTCATGCATTGATGTGGACATCAGAGTCAGCAAAAGCAAAAATGAATAGCAACAATTTAGTATTTTCACTCTGTTGTAGCCAAGGAAGAGTTTCACTTCCTCCACTTGAACAACCTCCGTTATATCTTGAAGAAAAGTTATCTGATATATCTTTTCGGAAATCTATACGAGTCTATAACTCAATCCTTTCCTTCACATCAATGGGTGCAAAAATAGACTCAACGGTAAAACGTTCGTACGTACAGAATATACGGACAAAACTGTCATAATATTGGTTCATTACTTCCTGCTGAAGGTGACTCTCCAAAATTTGCTCAGCTCTATATCTATGACACATCAAATGAAGTTTCAAACCGTTTAGGTACGGTGTCCAAAAAAAGTTCAGAAAATTTGGATACACCGGTGGTTTCAGCACTCATTCAAATGATGGATACATACAATAAGCTGGCGGAAATTTTCCGAATGGCACGAGACAGATATGAATCTGGCGAGACTGCTGAACTATCAATATTACTAATTGGACGAGGGCGAAGAGGAAAGCAGTACGAACTTCCCTCCACTGATGAAATTGTTGGATTGATAGTTAGAGATCTTTCTGAAACGATTGGAGAAGAGACATCATAGTTCAGACAAAAATGGTCCGCTAAAGAGAATCAGTGAATCGCATCCTTCATTTATGGCAATGCAATATCCTTTATTATTTCCGTTTGGACAGTCTGGATTCCATGACCAGATACCCTACTCAAATAGGGTCCACAGCTCTATCAAAAGAGGTTACATAACTATGCGTGAGTACTATGCATATCAAATACAGACAAGATTATCGGAGGGTCAAGGTATTGTACGATCTGGACGTCTGCTCCATCAGTATGTTATCAATGCTTACACCGCGATCGAACAAGAAAGACTGCGTTGATAAGAAATAATCAAAAGACATTGAGAGTAGATATTTATTGCTGATGCTGTAACCAGAGGAGAGACTAATGCAAGATCTATAGGCAAGAAGATCATATTACCGTCTTCGTTTACTGGCTCTCCCAGATATATGTTGGAAAACTACCATGACGCTCTTGCTTTATGCAGGTGGAACAGTAATCCACATCTATTCATTACTATCACAGCAAATCCTAACTGGAACGAAATAACAGATCATTTGCAAAAATATGGAAATGATAGCTCTAATGATAGGCCAGATTTGCAGTGTCGAGTTTTTAAGATAAATCTGGACAGTTTGATTTCTGATATTCGGAAAGGAATATTCTTTGGCCCCATGGTTGCAGGTATATTTTCTACACAATAGTCTCAAATATTTTATGCCAGGGTGAGGAAAACATTTTCCAAAAAATATTCAATGATACAAGCATTTCTTTTTTTTTTTGTAGTGTTGTATACAATAGAATTCAAAAAAGAGGCCTGCCACATGCACATATAGTGATTTGGCTAACTGGGCGTGATGGACATCCAAGTCCTTCGGAGGTAGACTCAGTAATATCCTCAGAAATCCAGACATAGATGTGGACGATGAAGGATATTATTTGGGCAAACAATTTATGATGCATCGACCGTGTGGTTTGGACAGGCCAAACAATGCTTGCATGGAAAATCACAGGTGCACAAAAAATTTCCCTGAACAGTATAATGAGACAACGACAATAGATGAGACTGGTTATGTGAGATATCGGCGGAGGAGAATATATAGGATTTATATTACAAAGAGAAAATCCGCATGGATAATAGTTATGTTGTGGCGCACAATCTGCCACTGCTAAAAAAATATCATGCTCATATAAACGTTGAATGGTGCAATAGAAGTAAAGCAATCAAATACCTCTTCAAGTATATTACAAAGGGAGTCGATAAAGCAACAATGATCATACAAAGCAGAAATGCGGTAGATGCTGGAATTGATAACTTTGGAAAAATGACCCATAACAGTGATGAAATCTGTATTGCCTAGATGATAGTGTGCCAATAAGAGACTTAGAAGGAAATGTTGGAGAAATTCCACTAGCTATTAACTGCACGGTATTTGCTCTAACTGACACAGTTGAGGTCTCTTCTAATGATTCTGGTAACAATAATGAAGATATTGTAACGAGCCTTCCGCGTGTCCCTGATGAGGAGATGAATATACAAGAGATCGCTAAAGGTTTTGGTGAAAAGACTTGAAAATGTGATAAATCAAAGACTGAACTGCAATGTTTTCAAGGTTCTGCTTATCGAAGAATTGATCAAGGAATTGAAGATGTGTGGAATGAGCTTGCTGGAGTGGGAAATATAGTTGATTTTCATGCTGGCCAGGTTTTGCGCATGAAGAATCAAAATGAATCATCTTTCATTGAAGTTAATGAAAGATTGTCTAACATAGAAGTAAGTGAAAGCATACATATTCAAGAGCAGAAGTTTCAGCCCATGGAGAAAACTTTACAATCCATTGATCGCCAGATTCATTTTATGACTGAAGCGATGAAGAAGCTCATTGAGTCTGAGGCTGGTATGTATATTACGTGTAACGCTGCATGTGTCATTCTTACTTTTATATGTCCGCTATAGGCATTTTATTTAAATTTTGTTTTATTTGAAGATAATGTCTTATACAGTTTTTCATTAATTGCAATTCAGAGAAGCAGAACATCGAAAAGATTCAAATGCAAAGAAGCGGAGAATTGAAGAGGCAACCATCACTACACCTACAAACAGTAACAGAGTGCCATACAGAAACCATCTGATTGACGAACATGTGTTGTATAAGCTGCGGATGTGGCATGATGCAGCCAGATCAATTAGGCAGATGAAACTTATGACACCAAGAATCTGGCTCCATGATATTGTACGTATATTTTTGGGCATCTAACAACCATTGATTTTGATGAAAGTATATTAACAACTGTAGAAAATATTTTCAAATGATTTAATAACTACATGTTGCAGCATATTGATGAGTGCCTGCGTGGATACATCGAAATGCAAGGACTGTGTTACCATGCCGTCAAGCAAATTGCGTTTATGAACACCGCATTCAGCCAGTTCGTGACAAAGTTACCCATAAAAGATGGACTGGCTGATCTGACCGATGTAATGCCATTTATTATGGGACAGGTCAGTTCGTGGCCATCGTGTAGTTGGAAAACTGCTAAAGTTGTTGTTTTCCCACTGAACGTGGATGAACAACATTGGGTTCTATGTGCTGTTTCGCCTGAGCGACAAATATTCGCCATTATTGATTCCAAAACGAGTTATCTGCGTCTTACTAATTCAGCACTGGGAAGAGCTGTTGATATTATTACAATAGCTTTCAAGATGCTGGGCATTACGAAATCTGATTTTAAGTTTAAAGTAGGCAGGGACAATAAAACTCCTCAGCAGGAATTTGGGTAATGTTCACACGAATTCTTTTACAAATGAATATTTCTATCATTATACAGCTGAATATGCATTTTTTTTGCTCTTTACAGTGGAGAGTGCGGCGTTTATGTATTGCGAAATGCATTTTCCATGATGTTACGCGGAGATGATTTCCACGACTTCGTACCCTCGCAGATAAAGGAATTTCGCCAATACCTTACCGCTTCTGTCTTCTACAGATACTGGCATTGGCCCCCGTGGAACGAACAAACATCCATAGTGCTTGGTTGATGTATAAAAAATGCTAAGGCAGGGTGTTGTACAAACGTTTCTTTCTTTTTGTTGGAAAGCTTTGAGTTGGGAAAACTTATGAACAGAAACATAAGCATAGCTGTGACTGTATTACTGTGATTTTGATTATTTTTCCCTACACATTTTAAGCATTTTCCATTATGTGATAACTGAGTATGCCGACTGCGACTGTTGTTACATAGTATTTGTTAAACTTGCATAGTAACAATCAGTTTACCCATAAAATTCCAGAAAACTTGATCTTCATTTCCAAAATAGGACTAACACAATATACTGATAGGAAGAACTTCATAAATACGCCAACTACTTGAGTAACAATCCACAAATAACAAGCACAGCAGCGCTTGCACTGTATTTCATCATTTTGACCGTCTAGTAACACTAATCTCTTTTAAAATCATCGCACATAGAAAACAAGTCTCCAATATGTTGCGCCTGAATATCACATTTTCTTGGTTGGAACAATTCCATGTCTGGTATTGATACATCTTCCTCAGTAGTGATGCCTATGGGATTCAACCACATGAAAAAATCGCAATATCCACTCTTACAGATACATAACAACTTACCTTTTGTCTTTTCTGTCGGGCCAACGATCTTAATATCAGAATCCCTACCACATTTGCATTTGCGTTCTTTGTATCGTAGGTCAATTATTTCGCTCTTTCTCACTGTGAGGCTCATTGTATGATAAAGGGCTGAAGACTATACCGTGTAGTATATATTAATACACGGCTGAAGATGTTAATAAGTATGCTGCTATAAGATGCAATTAATTACACATAATGCGTTCATAAATGAAGTTTCCTAAACTCTTCCTTCAAATTGTAAGCTGAAGAGTCGAACATATAAACAGACTCTTCTGTATTCATTTCCAATATAAAATAGACCCCATTATGTTCTTTCCCTATATTACCTGCCTGGAAAAGAGAGCCAAATTAATAATCTACTATTTTTATGGTAAAAAACAAATATTCATAGAATTATTTTTTTATCATGAAATTGGTAATGTATTTCTTCATAAATTTCCATCACTAGATAATCTTATTTATTTTTATTTAATTCGGTAGGATAGGAATTTTTTTTATCATTAATCGAATTCACAAAATTATATAGAATTGAATTAAGACCCACATAATATTGAAATAAATATATAACATCATTATCGCTGTCTTAATGGGCGGGATTACAATCTTAGTCTTCATACGCCCTAAGCATACTTGACGAACGACTAACAGCAAATGGGAAAGAAAAAGAGCACAGACAACGACAAGTCTACCACTGAGGTAACTTCGATAATATCTTCGATTTACACCTTGCGTAATTTCAATTGTTGGGTGGGCAAATATATTAACTCCTTAACGATTCGTACTAAGAACTTAGCCGTATTTAAATGCTCCTAAATAGTATCGGAAACCCTAGATGCTCCCACGCGATTTTGGGTGAAATTGTTGTTTTTTGGGTTCAATTCGTTTAAGAATAAACAGATTTTTCCTTACAATTACTAGCGAAATACTATTGGGTTCATGTGGTAGAGTAGATTCTGCCGTCGGCTGATGGCTAATTTTGGGAATTTTGTAGGATTCAACATCAAATCATGGTCAACGAACTTCTACTGTGCTTATTCGAAAATCAATCGACCCAAATCTGCAACTCCCATAAAAAGGATCAAACAGGAAAAAGAATGCCCAGAAAAAACCTCTGAAATTGACGACACCAAGGACAATGGAGAAGAATTTGTTATTTACAGTTTAGAGGAACCCATTGAGGAAGACAATAAAGTTCAATACAAAGAACCTGCAGAGGAACCATGACGGAGTTGACGACTTTGAGATGCAACCTAAGAACATAAGCTACAAAAATTTATCAGATCACAGAAGAAGGTACATTTTTCTTTTTCCTACAAATCTATTATCAACCTAGCATATATTTGCGTACAAATGTTTTTGACCTTCTACAGATTGACGTGTTAATGGAAGAGAAGTTAACGTTACTCCAGGAGCTACAGTTCGCGCATGGACAGATTATTGCGGTACTCTTTATCTAAGTGTGCTTTCCCTCTATAAAGAACAAAATTTATGAGTTTCAATGCTGATTTCAAATGCTATTTCTTAACCAGTTTGAGAGGATGAAGTGCATGCTTACTGTTCCCAGACAAGCAGTGGTTGATGCTCCAGTATCTCAGGAGAAAAATCAAGTTCTCATCACTGAGCATTCTGCCGAAGACGCCGTGGATCACACCAATGCCGCCCAGGTGCCATAGGAACATAAAAAAGAAGAAAGGAAGCTACTTCAAAAAAAACCCTATTAATGATTTTATATGCTGTTGCGAAATTCTCGAAGTACTTCTTCCTCTGTTATGTATTTAGTATTGTTAGACAATGTCTTTAATGTTTTGCTACTCATGTTCTGAACTATATTCCTCTGTTATTTTACCATATCAGATTTCGGAGATCGGTTTCGTTTTCATTAACAAGCGTCCATTCTAAAGGTTTATTAGTTTTGCCCAACTATTATTGGTATTGCGTCTATGTATGGGACAGAGGACTCATAGACATAAAAAAATTACTCGCTAATATTTATCTAAGACTGGATGAAATGTTTTCCAGTGTAATGACATTCATGACGATAACGAATTATTAAGCTATATTAATGATGTGTTATACTAAATATATCCATATACAATACTGAGTAATATTTAAACAACCTGTCAAAGTTATTCAACAATTTCGATTCATCAACACCTCCCTTACAGAATTGCTAAACAACTGCAATACATTACAAGATTTTACTTGACAGGACTTACAAAGATTTACAATAAATTACAGCTTCCAACTACCCGGCTGAAAACTGCAGTGGATATCTATAACATTAATAGCTTGGCTGTTATGTAATACACGACTGGAAACTACACGACTGAAAACTACACGACTGAATTCTCCAATCATCATTACAAACTGTACCTAAACGAGAACTAACAATGAAATTGTTCGGGTTAATGATGATTACTTTCTGAAGTTGATAATATTAAATTACCAACCATTATAAATCTCATAACCTTATTCTTCCAACAAATAGCGGATAAATACTCTTCATTTAAATCAATAAAACGGAATCCTATACAATAAATTGAATTAGATAAAATGAAAAGTTCAAAACAGTATAACAAAAAACTACTCACAAAGTTAAAAGGACATAGATTTAATAAAAGCAATTTCAAACGTATTCACAAATATAGAGAGGAATGTTACAGTTCAAATGGGGTTGAGAAACAAACATTCTCTTTTTACCAAGTGCACAAAATATCTAAAATTCACTACGGTACACGTAATTTCCAAATTAACATTATTGTATTTCTTAGCGAATTTAATGTTGCTGACGTGTTATGTGGCATCAAACGAGAAGACTATTTAAATTCTTACTCATCAAACTCAAATTACGAACATTCATGTATCCAAACTCACTATGGAATGCATTCAGACATCCCGTCCTAATTTCGTCGTTCCATAAACATTAATGAGTGCATACCAAAAATCGCCTGCAAATTATATGCCTCTTTGCTTCCCTTCGCATATGACTATATATGCGAACTTCACAAATGAAGAGCAGAAGGTGCTAAATTAAATAAAAATGGCTATAGAATCTAGATTATCAGCTACAATGTCAACGAGGATCTTTAATGTACAATTCAACAATATGATCATCGTAACAACAGTGACCAGCAACTCAACCACTGTAACGGAATGGCTTTAGCAAGTTGATGTTTCCGTCCCAACACTGGTTGGCCTCGACATAGAGAGCAGACCGGTTTGGACTCGCGGCATAGTCAACAAATCAGCAACTCTGCAATTGTGCATCGAACGTAAATGCATCATTATTCAGCTCTAGCTCATCTCGACGAAATCAGTGAATCACTCAAGAATTTCATGTTAAACCCAAATGTCACCTTCGTCGGCGTTGCAATAGCGGAAGATATGGCGAAACTAATCCGCAACAACGCGTTGTTTAACAACGGGAATTTTGTCGACGTGGCATCTGTTGCAAAGGCACGTTGGCCCCCAGGGTATTTCTTAGGACCGGGATTGAAAGAACTGGCTTGGGTGGTTTGTGGGATGGTGATGAGTAAGCCCAAAAAGGTGACTTTGAGAAATTGGGAGAACAGAGTTCTTAGCTACGCTCAGATAGAGTATGCATGTATCGATGCTTTTGTTTCTTACAAGATCGGCTATCATCTTCTCAAGGAGTAGTGAATAAAAACCAATCGGTCTAACGCTTCACTCTTACTGTTTTGCAAACTTACGTTTCTAGAGTTTACCTAAAAAATTTCTATTACGTTTTTGCAGTCTTACGCAGTCGTATAAACATAAAAGACATATTAGCATTCTTACACCGTCTTACAAAAATTTACATCCATAAATTCTTACAATGATTTACAATAAAATTCACATTTTCCAGAGATTTACTACACGACTGAAATCTCCAATCATTACAACATTTTACATCACAGTGCTGATAAAGATTTAAAATAAACTTCACATTTCCAAAATACACGGCTGAAAACTACAGTTGTTATATATAACATTCCTAGCTTAGGTGCTATGTAATACACGACTGAAAACTACACGACTGAATAATAGATGACTGAAAACTACACGACTGAAAAATAAATACACACAACTGAATTTTCCAATCATCATTACAGACTGTTTTCTGAAATTGATAATATTAAACTACCAACCATCATAAATCTCATAAAGTTATTCTTCCAACAGATGGTCGATAAATACTCTTCACGAAATTGTATATAACATAAATTGAATTGATTCAGTTAAATCCTAACCCTAATAAAGAACAGCGAGTCACAGAGTAAGCATATAAATTATATTATTTGTTGCGTGATTCAACAGTATCTAATCAATATCGGATTGATATATATTCTAAAGCTAAATGGACTTATTTACTTATTGGATCATAAGGGCAACAAACCTAATACTAATTCATAATATTCGGCCCAAGAAACTAAATAACATTATCATTGATAACTATATATTGATTCATACACGGCTAGGGCTTCTTGAAAGCCTAAAGACAAGTGTCAGCCGCCAAGCAGCAAAAATCGAATTGTAAAAACTCCGGGTAATTTTTGTTTTAATGCTGAGTTATTTCGTGCATTTTCATGGAATTGATCTTGGTACGATCTTAAGTTACATACGTTGTATTTATTTGACGGGATGTTTCAGGAACCATGGAATGGTTAATCAAATACCAAAGCGTGGCTTGAAAAGATGAAACCTCTATTTATATGTGAGTGGAATTACATGGTGAAAGAACTAAACATGGTTAACGAAAATTTATTCAATTACTAATAACCTCAACAGTCTTCCAAAATCAGATTTCTATAAACTTTTGGGATTTCCATCTCCAAGGTCAGTCGATGGGTAGCACCGTTTCCCCCATATTAAAGGTGTTGGTAAGTATGGACTATTCTATCCAAAGTACGTTTAATTATTCTTATTAACAAATATAGTTAGGATGAAAATTTGATATGGATTCGCAACTTAAACATATATAAGGGTTTAGTAACGAATCGCCAAAAGTTGGATATGAGATACCAATTTAGGCTTATATATTAATTTATTTACGAAAATTCCCATCCCCTTATAGACTACTGATATGTGCCACGTCATCAATATTGAGGGTTTTTATGGTATTATAAAATTAGTAAAAATAATAACCATTTTAGCCATCTATGTGAGTGGAATTACAAATGTCATTCTATATATGACCAAGAATAATGTCCACACGATGTCCTGGAATCAAGCGGATAATGTTTCTGCTCATATATATAATGGCATATGTAATTCCACTCACACGGAGAGCTAAAATGGTCATTATTCTTACTACGTTTATAATACTATAAAAATACTCAGTATTGATAGTCTATAAGGGGATGGCAATTTTCGTAAATAAATCAACATAGAAGCCTATATTGGTATCTCATATCCAACTTTGATATAGCTATGCGACATGACAATTAATAAATAAAGTCTCATATAGGCATAGATTGGTATTCAATATCAAACTTTTATATATATGATATACGATAACTTCCAAACTCAACGTATGTAACAATTTACCTATGTAATTCCACTCACATATAGGGGTAAAAATGAAAACCATATTTTTTCAATAAGCTCCATGGCTCTTCTCGGTTTGATCTTGACGGTACATTTACTTACAAGTAGCAAACGCCCCTGGAGGTAAGAAAAGGACAACTATTTTATTCATATATTTACACATATACAATCAAATACGATGTCATCATTTTCATTGACACGTCATCAATGAACAACCCGTGCATCGCACGGGTCTAAACCTAGTGAATTAAAATGACACATGGCGCTTTTCTAGACAACCTACATTTCTATAATAATATAAGATATAATTGTAATATTTAAATTGGAAAATAGTTCAATATTATCTCAACTTCTCATAAATATTTAGTTTAGTTTGAAAGTTGTAAATATGACAACGTTATATATTTATTCAGATATTATTAAGTTAAGTTTCATTATTACAGATGGGTGTATGTTATATGGGTTGTATTAACAATTAGTTAAAGGAGCTCTAATTTGTTACCGATAATGTTATATTGATAATGTAGATAATATTAATCTTACGTAATGATTACTATTTATATGTATATTCATATTGATATTGATAACTTTGAATATAATAGTAAGAATTTAACGTGCTTTGAATTCAATGAGTTAATGAAAAAATTAATAAATAAATAAAAACTAGTGCTTTAATTTCAACGGGTTAATACAAAAAATAAATAAATAAATAATTAAATATTGTTGCATACAATGTAAGAAAAGTATTAAATTTAATATTTTTTTTACTAATTCCAAAGTTATGTTCACCCCAAACGGGATGACAACTAAATGTAGATTTAGTGAAATCGTAGCGTAGTGACAAAATCAACACAATTAGAAAGTTGGGTTAACTTGATACTCCCCCCGTCCCGCTAATTTTTTTCCATTTCGGACGTTCCAATAATTTTATCATCTTTCCTTATTTAGTAAAAAAACCATCACAAACAATCAATATAATTATATTAAATATTCTTAAAAGACGTGTCAAAATATATATTTTTACCTTTTCATTGTATTATATTATTATAATAATGCTACCTTAATTTGCGTGCCCAGCAACTTATGTGATAAAGTTGTTGGGACGGAGGGAGTATTAGACTTTAAGTACGAGGATCAAATTGATAAAGGCCAAAATATCTTCTTTTTTTTATTATCATAGTACGGCAAAACCAAAATAAACTCGTCGCCTGGTAAAGAAAAGTGTTCGCTTGCCTCATCAACCACTCCATCTAGAGCCGGCAATTGGGCCCGCCCAGCGGGCCTTGGTTTTTTATGTCCGCCCAGCGGGTAAGCCCGCACGGGCTGCGGGCCTAGGCGGGGCGGGGCGGGTAAGCCCGCGGGCTGCCCGCCTATAATAAAAGAATATTATACATTATATTTGGGCTGGGCTAATGGGCTTGTGAATAATGATAAATATTATTAAAGATGGGCTGGCATTGCAAATTCTAAACCCATAAAGAAAAAGTGCTCCCTTACAATCGAACACCCCACTTTTTCCGGGTTTTTTTGTTATTTAGGATTACTTTTGTGTGAAATTAAAAAAAAAACGGAGTGTACGGTTTTTAATTTAAAAAAAGAGATTGAGTGTTTAAAAAAAAATCGAAGTGTTTGATTATGATTTTGATCCGCTCGACTAAAATTTCATGTCGAAATGAGGTGTTAATCGATGGGTTCGTGATTATTAAACATATTAACCCCAAAATAATTTATTCGAATTTTTCGAATTTTTTTTACTCGAATAAAGTCAATTTAAGTTGGGGTATTTTGATAACTTTCGGTCCACTCCCTCTTGCTCAATAGAAATAGGGGATGCTCCCTTATTTTAAAATTACCCACTTTTTCCCCCACATGCCACAACTACAAGCCACAATCCCACATCCACACACATCAGTCAGCATAATCGAACACCTCACTTCTTGGTACACTCTTGAGCTGCTAGTTAGGTTCGATTTGGGAAGAAAAGGTGAAGACGAAGATTCGGCTTATTGGGAAGAAAAGGTCCTAACGTGGACCGAATTCCTTGACTTGATAGAAGAACAAGAAATGGGCTTGGCTCTGAACGAATTACGGATCAAAGGACATAAGCTTGAGCACATAGCAACCATGGCTGCTTTGGGTGGTGAAAGAATTGCAGCCCTAGCAGTCTGACGTTTGCTGCTGCTGTTGAATTTGGCTTTGCAGGTCAAAATCTTGGCCATTCTTTCTTCGAAACCCTTTTTTCTAAATATATATGTGGGCGGGCTAAGCCCGCCAGGCCCGCAGCCCGCCAGGGGGCGGGGCGGGCCTCCATTTATAAGGCCCGCTAGATGGCGGGTATACCCGCCCCGCCAACTGGCGGGTTGCGGGCCGGCCCGCTGCTCCACCAACACCTCCCATGGCGAGGACTCTAATTTCCTCACCGTGCTTCCTCGGCACGCCGCCGCGTTCATTGCCACGTCACCGCACTCACCCTCGGCGCGTTTCCATAGAGTCAAGTCCAGCTTCCACGAGTTGCCTCCACTTGGTGGTAATTCTATCGATTTCCACGCAATTTTTCATAGAGCTGAGGGTTTGCTCTACACGCTCGCCGATGCTCTGCCGTTTCTTCCGATGCCTCCTTCGTCGATACTGTAACGGCGCCACAAAATAATGGAGGCTGGTTCGGCTTCATTTCCGAAGCTATGGAGGTCGTATTGAAGGTGAACGCTTCGAATCTTTGTGATACATTAGTTGTATGCTATTGTATACTCGGCAGCTTGCCTGCAAGAGATGATGAGTTTTCATTTACATATTTCGTGAAACATATTTATTGCAAAATGTTATTATAGTTTTCTTTCTATGGCATTCCAATGCGATTTACCGAAATACTATTGGTTTCGGTTTAACAAAGTTGTGCCAATACTTTCCTCCTCCATGTTTTGGGTTTATTGAATTGCTTATTACGCCTTAATTTATTAGATGGTGATGTGTTGAATGCTCTTTGATTTTGTCAGGTTCTCACGGATGGACTTTCAGCCGTTCATGTCCCATATTCTTATGGATTTGCCATTATATTCCTCACAGTCCTGGTTAAAGTTGCTACATTCCTTCTAACTAAGCAACAGGTACTACCTTGGAACAATAAGTGCTTAGGTATTTAGATTGTAAAACTTCCATATACGTATATCTGCAGATTATAAATCTGATTGTAAGTCGTTGTACGTATTCTCCCAATGGAAAAATCAGTATACTTTTTTTTACCTCCATCCTTAGAGTTTAATATTTCCAGCCAATTGTGCTCACCTTTGCACATGTTGGTGGTGGATTGTTATGGTGATCGATTGATCACCTATTCTTGACTCTTGGCTTCTACACAAGGATCATTTTAATGCATTCAATATGCTTGTTTTAAGTCTGCTAATATTAATTTCTAGATTCCCTACTGAAGTAACTTCATATCTTCTATCTAAGGTTGAATCAACAATATAGAATTTTCAACCTAAAATCAAAGCAATACAACAGCGATATGCTGGAAATCAGGTTAGTATATACGATGGTCTTCTCTCATACGATTCTTGATTTGTATCACTCTTGGGCGCATAATCATTGAACACTGTTATGAGCTACAAAAAAGCCAAATCCAATACTCCATTGTGAAAGTTGTATTATTAACTTTTGGATAGAAAGGAATAACTAGAAACTATGTAAAAGATTGGCTGACGGAAATGATTTCATGCATCAATGGATTACCATCTTTTCTGCTAGTCCAGTAGCATACAAGTACAAGTTGCGTGGTGCTGTGAAACCAAGACTTATATTTAGTGTGGTAGCTCCGTGATTAACTCTCCGGTGCTCCTTTCCTTGACATTTGTGGTATAAATAAACAAAGCAAATACTTGGTGTATTAGGTTTATGACAATTATTATTCACCTTGGACTCCTGCTTTTCTTTTCATGCCTTCATTGCAGAGACAATTTGTCATATTACAAGAGAGGATACAGCTTGAAACTTCTCGATTGTACAAGCAAGCAGGGGGCAATCAACTTGCTGGTACTAGAAACAATTAGCGCGTACCTTCTTTTTTCACAAACTTTCTCCTCTTTGCCTACCAACTTATTCACCCAAAGGGCCCGCTTTTTATTTCCTTTCCGACGTGGTTGATGAGAGGTTGTTTCCCAACACTGGCCACAGCATTTGTTTGGATAGGATTATATCAAGCTCTTTCAAATGTGGCTAATGAGGTAAAATAAAAAAAAAGTTGCTTTTATCTACCATTACCTTGTTCATGGCAGTCGAAATACTCATTTAATACGTTGTTTCTGTCTCAATTATTGAACAGGGATTTCTAACCGAAGGTTTCTTTTGGATTCCGTCCCTGGGAGGCCCAACTACAATTGCTGCTCGACAAAGTGGAGCTGGAATTTCCTGGCTGTTACCCTTTGTGGTAAAATTCAATTGTTTTTCATTCTCTTTTATTTCTCTTGTAAAAACAACTTATGTAATAGTCCAATAAATTTGCTTATAATGTGAATCGTAGAGAGTGATATATCCCTCCTACATGTCTTATTGTAGGACAAGCATCCACCACTTGGGTGGCATGGCACTGCAGCATACCTTGTTTTAGCACTACGACTTGTTGTGTCGCAATACGTCTCGATGGAAATAATGAAGCCTCCCCAGCCAGGTAAGCTTGCATTCGATTCCATTCCACTGCTTGTGATCATTTTCTTCTAGACTTTACACCTGATAAGTTATCTCTTTCTGTAGACAGACGATCCAGGTCAATAGAACACACTTCTCATATTTAAGTTTCTCCCGCTTGTGATTGGATACATTTCTCTATCGGTTCCTTCTGTATGGTCGATATACTGATAAATTTGATAGCCCCTTACTCCCTCTACAAATATATATTCAGAATATATGGATGAGAAGGAACCACCCGAATAGTCAAATGTCAACTGCCAGATTCCTTTTTTCGCTTGATTATATGTTGTGTGTTCAAGCTAGCTCTGACCACAGATATGTTGTGCTAATTATGACACAAAGTCCTTTTTCTGGCTACTTCTATAAAAATTCAGACTACTTATGATCTACTTTCATGTTTTAGGTTCACAAACAATGTCCTTAGCACAACATAGCAGGTTTGGCTAAGGAAACTCGGCGGTGCTAAGCCTCTTGTGAGTGAAACTGCCAGTGGGATAATCAGCGATGGGCGGGCAAAGCGCGCTGGTTCTGAATCAGCACGGACTGGGGAAAAGTTGGTTTGCCATTTCCTGAAGCTTCTTTTTTTTTTTCTGTTGCTCTGTTAGTGATGTGAACCTAACATGAACCCAACTCTGATGTAGATTTAAACACTTAAAAGAGGAGGAAAAGAAGAAAAAGGCTAATTGATCAACACGTGGTGTGTGAATGAAAAGTGCGACAAGTAATAATTAAAACGAATACCTAATTACTATCACCGACGTGCGATAGGCAGTGGACCTATCGTGTGTAGTGCAGTAAAGTGAGTAGACGAGTATCGAACACAAGGAATAAATCAAGTACTAGTAATGACCTATCGACTCGATATTTAGCCTAAATAAAATACGCAAATTGTTTTGACGACTTAACCCAACAGATTACTTCTAACTAAACTAGAGATTCAATTAGCACGCTTAAAACTGATACGAAGCTTCAGATAATAAAGATGTGCTCGGGATTCGAATCCCGCTAGGTGTGATCGCCTAAGACAATGCAATATTGTGCCTACGTGATTCTGACTAGATCGCAGTAATTATCCTACCCGCTCGCGAGTTTGCTGTCGCCCTAAACGCTCGCGGGGATCTAAGATTCAGTAATTACTAACGGCGAGGATCGAGTATTTGCTTTCGCCCTATACTCGATTCCTATCTTCTACGAACGGTCTAAACGTTATTTAGCTGTCGCCCTAAACGTTTTCCCACACAATCGCTTTAACACATAGACATATTAAAACGACGAAGCAATTTCATAGATAAATAAATAGTCTGAATACGCAAGTCACGATAAACATATGTCTTAAATACGAATAATCCTAGCGTTCATCTAATCCCAAACACATAGGGAATTTAGCTACGCATATTAGAAGGAGAAACAACGAAGAAAGTAGAGAACAGAGAAGAGGAATTCATGATCTTGAATACTGGCGAATTGTCGATGCTCGCTTGATAAATCTTCGTTCTCTGATCAATTGGGCGTGATTGCGTCGTTGCTCCGTCTCCTCCGCTCCGGGCGTGATTCTGCGTTCTTATCTGCTATTTTTCGTCTCTGGGATGATTAGGTTTTGTCTCTGGTAAGTTGTGTCTTTTTCTGGGTCGAATTTGGGCTTTTTAAGCTGATTTCCGTGTCGGTCACGGCCTGGGACATGGGCCGTCACGGCCGTGACCAACATCGCGCGCGTCTCGCCTTTTCTGCCCAAGGTCACGGCCAGATGCATGGATTGTCACGGCCGTGACCATCATCAGTGGGCCTCTCTGCCATGGGTCACGGGTAAGTGCATGACCTGTCACGGCCGTGACCAGGGGCAGTGATCGACTATTAGTTTCTGTCGGGCGTCACGGCTTGGAACATTGATCGTCACGGCCGTGACGTCTGGCAGTGTATTCCTTCTTGCGCTGTGTCACGGGTCACGGTCAGATGCTCTAGGTGTCACGGCCGTGACCTGTAGCAGTTTTCGTCCTTTTTGCTCCGTTTTGCTCCGTTTTCGCTCCTTTTCGCCCGAAACTCGTCCTAAGCTCCTTTAATATCAACATAAGTGTAAATATATCGAATAAATGCATAATTTGATTGCTAACGCTTTATTATACCCCGAATAAATACTACGATAAACGCACTAGAATGCGTTTATCAAACCTCCCCACACTTAAGCATTTGCTTGTCCTCAAGTAAATTAGGAATTAGATAAGGCATAAATCAGGATAACGGCACGATCGTTCGCAATTTATCATCAAAGCCAGAAGGCACAAAAAGAATCAAGCAAACAATCATGGACGTTACACTAATGACTTGCACTTGTCGACCTAAACTTCCTTCGCACTGCTAATCGAGACTCATACTCTCACAAGGATTCGCTCAAATCGCTCAGTGTATAGGCTAGATTTATAGTGAATCGCTCAAATTCGTGCGCTAGTCCAACTCCTACCATAGGCTTGCAGGCTAATCGCATATCTACTACTTAAAGTGGCAAGCATAAATCTGAGGGTCTTTTCGGGAGAACATGGATCAAATGATCATGAAATGGTACGCATATATAATGAGCATGTAATCAAGAAGATTTCAGAGAGCATAGCATGATCGAATAGAAAATCACACGTTCCAGCACATGATTCAACATTCTCGCCCCGAAATCCTAGACTTTTCTGCCCGACCCTCTCGACTCAGTTCCCTTTCATTTTCTGCCCTTTCACCTTAGTTACGCTCTACTTTTGTGAACTGCCCTTATTCCCTAAAAACATCAAGGTTCGACTTTTGTCGCATAGAATACATCGTCACAGCGAATGCCGTGTACCTAAGGATACTTATTACCGAAACCTATATCTTGCCAAAGGGTTATGGGCAGGCTTATGCAAGGGATCGGGTCATTTCAGAAAACGGTCAAGTAAGGCACGAGTCATTTCATGAATAGCAGAGAAGAACATCAAATCATACACTGAAACGGTAACTCTCAAGTTCGACTTCTGCTCTATTCTAATCAACTCAGGTTCAGATAATCTCTGGAGGCTTATTCGGGTCAGTGGCTCTTATAATTTACGAGGTAAACAAACGAATAGGCTTAGGTTCAAAGTGGCTAACTAATGGGGTTAGTCATGGTGGGAAAATCTGGCCCTGGACTTAATTCATAATGCCCTCATCATTTTCACACTAACACACCAAAACAGTTTCAACACGCATCAGACATGCAAGTTCAAGAGAGATATAGACTAGGCACATCACACAATCAAGAAAAATGAGCATAAGCTCGTCAGGCTCAAACTCTCACAACGAAACAGGGTTATGTGTACGAATCTCTTAAAACAGTGCTACATCTATTCAGGCAGACATGATTCGATCAGTCATGCATATCCTAATTGCTCACAAGAATTCATAATAATGCAGACTAACTCGAGATAATGCGCAAAAATCGTGCCTGAATTCAATTAATTCATGCCTTTCAACGAAATTTATAGCTCACAGACACGTCATAAAAAATTAAAAATTTTCACGTAAGTTTTCAACCTAAATTCCCCTCCCCACACTTAAACCTGACGTTGTCCTCAACGTAAAATTTGAATAAACGAAAGGGAAAAGTAGGTGTAAGAGAACGAAACTTCCCTGACCAAAAATGTTGACGTGGTCTTGACTAAACGCGTGATGGTTGTCGTATCGTGACTCGTGATGCCTGACATGACTAAAAGGAAAACTAAACGTAACAGAAAAAAAACATGAATGATAATAATAATAGACATAATAAAAAAAATACTAGATAGATAAAGCCTGGGTTGCCTCCCAAGAAGCGCTTCCTTTACCGTCTTTAGCCGGACGTGCTTTCGTTCGCTTAGGGTGGCTGGAAGTCGAGGTACATCATATCTTTTTTGCTTAAGTTTCCCTCGCATGCATCCATACCTTGGAGGTGTCGCCTTTCGCCGGGCAGCGGTTTCAACTCTAGTGGCGGTCGCTCCTCGACTGGGCTCTTGTCCTTAACTTCTTCGATGCTCTCGTCGATGGCTATGATGGGTTCGTCGATCTCCTCCCCACACTTATCAATTGCCATAATCGTGTGCCTATCATGCTTGCTGACCTGTGACAGACCTTGCACGGAAAAGAGAAAATCGTGCTCAAATACATCTAAGAAATAGCATTTATCATCTTGCTCGTTGCTCTTTTTCATCGAGTCAGCCATATTGAACGTAACTTTTTCACCGTCTACTGTCAAGGTTAATGTTCCATTCCTAACATCTATAATGGTCTCGCCTGTAGCTAAGAATGGTCTACCTAGAATTAATGGAACATTTTCATCCTCATCTATGTCTAAGATCACAAAATCAGCAGGGATAACGAACTTATCGACCTTAACTAGAACATCCTCGATAACACCTAGAGGGTATTTTAACGATCTATCGGCCAGTTGAATATTCATTCTAGTGGGTCGTGGTTCACCTAATCCTAAGCGCTTAAACATGGAGTACGGCATTAAATTTATACTAGCGCCTAGATCAGCTAAAGCATGCTCAACAACTAAATCACCTATACGACAAGGAATAGTAAAACTCCCTGGGTCCTTGAGCTTTTTCGGTATCTTGCTCTGGAGTATCACCGAGCACTCTCCTCGTAGGTATACCGTGGAGACGTGTTCGAGCTTCCGTCGGTTCGTCAGCAAGTCCTTCAGGAACTTAACGAAACTGGGCATCTGCGCAATAGCTTCAACAAACGGTAAGTTAATATGTAATTCTTTGCACATACCCATGAATCTGCCAATCAGCGCCTCGTCTTTGTCCTTCTTTAACCGTGCTGGATATGGAATCTTCGGCTGGTACGGCATCACTGGTGGCCGCTCGTTCTCCCTCGCTTTTTCTATTTCGGGTGCAGCCTCCTCCTTTTTAGGTTGAACCTTCTCTTTTTCAGGTGCAACTTCCATCAACCGAGCTGGGTACGGGATCTTCGGCTGGTACGGCTTCACGAATGGTCGCGTCTTTCTCTCGTCATCCTTGACCTTCTCAACTCTGTCGCTCTTGCTTTCCTCCACTTCTGGCTCGTCGTGGCCCTCGAAATCGACTTTCTCCTTTAAATTCTGCTTGGTGGGAGCTTCTTGTAATCCTCTCCCGCTCCTCAGGGTTACCGCATTGCAATACTCCTTGGGGTTTGTCTCGGTGTAGCTCGGGAGTGATCCTTGATTTCGCCCCGCCATTTGCTTTGCTAATTGCCCCACTTGCTGCTCCAACCTCTTGATCGAGGCGTCTGTATTCTGAGCACGGATGTCATTCGCCTCCATGTACTCCTCCATCTTTGTCATTCGGCTTTCGTGGGCTGCGGTGGTGCTGCTGAAATTCGTGAGGAGTGTCTTCATCATATCCTTCATTTCCTTCATATCATCGGATCCTCCTGCGGGCGCGTTCTGGTACTGTCGTGGCGGCCCGTTTTGGAATCCAGACGACCTCGGCTGAAATTCCGGCGGTCCTTGCCCCTGCTTGTTCTGATTCCCGTACGCCAGATTGGGGTGCGCTCGGGGCTGGTAACTTCGCTGGCCACCTTGGTAATTTTCCATATAGTCTACGTGCTCCAATGATTGCCCAAGTTGGCATTCCGATGTCTCGTGGGCTGCGCCGCAAATCCCGCACAATGGCACGTAAGGCGTGTGCTGTGTCGGTGTGGTGGTGGCTACGGCGTTCACGGGCTGAGTCTGCCCGGACTTGGGAAGTAATGCACCAATCACCGTCTGCAACTGAGAGTTCGTCGAGGCGATTTGCTGCTGGAGCGCCTCGATCTTAGCGTTAGTGGCCGTCTCCTCGCTCACTCCAAATACGCCCGTCGTCTTCATCCTGGTATTGCCCCTCATGAAACTGTTCCTCGAGTAGTCCTCAATGAGGTTCCAAGCGTCGGTGGCATTAAGCTTTACGAGTCCTCCTCCGGCGGCTCCGTCTAACATATGGACCGTCTGGTCATTGAGCCCCTCGTGGAATCGGTTGATCTGGGCTGCCTTTGACATCCCGTGCTGTGGACACCTCTTAAGTAGCGCCTTGTAACGCTCCCACACCTCATACAAGTTTTCGGAGTCCTTCTGGTGGAACAGAGAAATCTCCGTCTTCAATCTTAACACCTTTGTGAGTGGGAAGTAATGGTTGATGAAGGCGGCTCGCATCTCCTCCCAGGTAGTGATCGATCTGGGCGGCAACATATCCAACCAGTCTCTCGCTCTGAACTTGAGCGAGAACGGAAACAGCATCAATTTGATTGCATCGCCTGGGACACCGTTGATTTTGATAGTGTCGGTCACCGTTAGAAACGCCTTCAGATGGGAGTAAGGGTCGTCATCTGGGTTGCCCTCAAACTGGGCCGTCTGAAAGATCATCTGAAGCCAAGAGTGCTTCAGTTCAAAGTTGTTGTTCTCGATCGGCGGGATGACTATTGCTGATTCCGTACCGCCTAGCGCGGCGTTCTTGAGGAGGTCCTGAAGCGATGGTTCCTCCTCGGGAATGTTATGGACGGGCACTCGGTGGTCCGCCATGTCTACTTCTGTGTAGGGACTATCTACGGCTGCCTCTACACGTGAATTTTGGATGGATTCCTGCGAACTATCCTCTGAATAGCTAACTAAGTGGTCCTGAGAGCTAGTGGATGCTCCTTCGGTATCGTACTTAAGCTTCCTTCGCAACTTTCGTTCGAAATCCGGGTCGGCTTCAACGATGGGGCCCGATGGATGGCTTCGGGTCATTCACCGCTGAATCGTACCTACAATGAGTGAGAAATACAAATTAGTGAAAAGTAAACAAATACGACGAATAAAAATACGAAATCAATAACGACGCAGGAAAACAACTAATGCAAATAGCACAAATAACGCAAACAGTAAAAACAAAGAAAACGTCGAAATCACAGTGGCTAAAGTACCGAACTACGGTGTTCCTAATATCAATTTATTCCCCGGCAACGGCGCCAAAAACTTGATCAACACGTGGTGTGTGAATGAAAAGTGCGACAAGTAATAATTAAAACGAATACCTAATTACTATCACCGACGTGCGATAGGCAGTGGACCTATCGTGTGTAGTGCAGTAAAGTGAGTAGACGAGTATCGAACACAAGGAATAAATCAAGTACTAGTAATGACCTATCGACTCGATATTTAGCCTAAATAAAATACGCAAATTGTTTTGACGACTTAACCCAACAGATTACTTCTAACTAAACTAGAGATTCAATTAGCACGCTTAAAACTGATACGAAGCTTCAGATAATAAAGATGTGCTCGGGATTCGAATCCCGCTAGGTGTGATCGCCTAAGACAATGCAATATTGTGCCTACGTGATTCTGACTAGATCGCAGTAATTATCCTACCCGCTCGCGAGTTTGCTGTCGCCCTAAACGCTCGCGGGGATCTAAGATTCAGTAATTACTAACGGCGAGGATCGAGTATTTGCTTTCGCCCTATACTCGATTCCTATCTTCTACGAACGGTCTAAACGTTATTTAGCTGTCGCCCTAAACGTTTTCCCACACAATCGCTTTAACACATAGACATATTAAAACGACGAAGCAATTTCATAGATAAATAAATAGTCTGAATACGCAAGTCACGATAAACATATGTCTTAAATACGAATAATCCTAGCGTTCATCTAATCCCAAACACATAGGGAATTTAGCTACGCATATTAGAAGGAGAAACAACGAAGAAAGTAGAGAACAGAGAAGAGGAATTCATGATCTTGAATACTGGCGAATTGTCGATGCTCGCTTGATAAATCTTCGTTCTCTGATCAATTGGGCGTGATTGCGTCGTTGCTCCGTCTCCTCCGCTCCGGGGCGTGATTCTGCGTTCTTATCTGCTATTTTTCGTCTCTGGGATGATTAGGTTTTGTCTCTGGTAAGTTGTGTCTTTTTCTGGGTCGAATTTGGGCTTTTTAAGCTGATTTCCGTGTCGGTCACGGCCTGGGACATGGGCCGTCACGGCCGTGACCAACATCGCGCGCGTCTCGCCTTTTCTGCCCAAGGTCACGGCCAGATGCATGGATTGTCACGGCCGTGACCATCATCAGTGGGCCTCTCTGCCATGGGTCACGGGTAAGTGCATGACCTGTCACGGCCGTGACCAGGGGCAGTGATCGACTATTAGTTTCTGTCGGGCGTCACGGCTTGGAACATTGATCGTCACGGCCGTGACGTCTGGCAGTGTATTCCTTCTTGCGCTGTGTCACGGGTCACGGTCAGATGCTCTAGGTGTCACGGCCGTGACCTGTAGCAGTTTTCGTCCTTTTTGCTCCGTTTTGCTCCGTTTTCGCTCCTTTTCGCCCGAAACTCGTCCTAAGCTCCTTTAATATCAACATAAGTGTAAATATATCGAATAAATGCATAATTTGATTGCTAACGCTTTATTATACCCCGAATAAATACTACGATAAACGCACTAGAATGCGTTTATCACTAATGCACTTCCTCAGAGTGACTCTCAACTTTCATATGAATCTGATTCCCATTCAGAGGATGATCGGGGAAATGAAGCTGAAACCAACGTAATGTTTAAAAACTCTTCACTGAGCTATGAACATCATTTTCTATAATTGTATATCTATCTTCTGAAAACACTCTGATTTGCTATCTCATCTCACGAGCACCTATATGTAGTCAACGCATGGAATCTATTTATTTTTGCCGCCTTTCTCACAGTATCTGTGTATACATGTATTTTTTATGTTCAGGACAAGGAAACTCTTGAAGAGGCCTATTATGCTTCTAGCAGTAGTAGCAAAGCTCCCGTCTCTGGGCCCAAGAGAAGTAAAAGGTCAAAGCGGAAGCGTACGGTATGACAATTGTCTAATCGATACTTTCCTTCAACTTCGGTCACAAATTTTCGCCACTAGATTAAGCAAGTTATAATGGCCATCAATACTGTTGATCGAGGACCGCCGTTAGACTCGGGATTGGATGTAGATTTCGTGTATGCTTAGAATTAAGATCGATTAAAGCTATATGTAGCTCAATCGATCGAAAAACAGCACCTAAACACACACACCTACGCTGAGACGATAACGTGGTTCAGCCAAATTTGGCCTACGTCCACGGACCAACAGAGAGCTCTTTTCCATTAACACCAAACACGGAAGTTACAGATTGCCACATCTTCTACAACTTTCTAGTTTGAACTTTTCTCTAATTCTAATCCTAGAGAAAGATATGAGCCTCTGAAGTGGTGAGGTCGAAACTGTGTTTTCTGGTATTTATAACAACTCCCGCTTGTGTTTTCCCGCCATGTATCTGAACTGTAGATCCAATCTGATAGGACGTTCCAGATTCTTTATCCGCGTGATCAAATCTCATTTCAATCTCTGCCTTCAGATGACGCGCGCAGATGATCGAACGGCTCTTGAACGCCGCATCATCTTCAGCTTTTCTCAAGCTCATTTCATCTGCGCGCATGATCTGAAGGCAGAGATTGAAATTAATCTATTTCCGATCGATTCCGGCGTCTTTCGGCGAGGTTTAGGCTCGCCTTTCTCAACAAATACCATTAATACTTGAGATGATGTACATACAAGCTACAAAAAACTAGTTCAGCCTCACTTAGTTATGCAATGGCTAACATCATAAGTGTTCGTCATTCATCCGTTACGAACTCGCGTTGCTTCATCAAAGTGCTTATGTGTTTGTTGTGTTGTGACAATATATACGAGAGAATGACGCAAATAGTGTTATTTTTAATAGTGCTATTACAAAACTAAGTAATTTTCTTACCATGTTACAAAAATAATCAACTTTTTCAATTTATACTAATATTATTTTCAGTTTGCACCTCGAATATTTTTAATATTACTTTTTTTTCTCTATTATTATTTTAATAAGTAAAAACAGTTGCTCTTTAGTATTATATTAACCCCAAAAAGTTTTTTACTCATTTATTTTTTTCATTCTCGCCTTTTACCATCGGAATCAGACATGCATGACATTCTTCATCTTGGTATATATATTAAAAAATATTATCTAATGCTAACCCACATAAGAAACTGAAGAAAAATTGTAATAATCCGTAGAATAATTAAATAAGTATTATTCAACAAAAATCAAATTCTAAAAAGTTATCACATCTCATCATAGTTTTCCTTGCGTTTTTCTTGTTAGACATTCGATCCATTTCACATGGATATCTTCGTGATCGCTTGCGTCCGACCTTTCTCTCCGGATGTAAATAAGGATTATGTACTAGATGAAAAGGAGCCTTGCAACGTGACTCCTCTAATCAAACTCAAATTGATAAGAATAAATTGTCTCCAATATCTCAATTCTAAAATCTTCTGGAACATATTCATGCGGATCGACTTTGAAATGCTTGCAACCTGAAAGAAAATATAGCAACATGAATTAAACAACTATTACTACAATATAATAACTCTAATAATATAATATTTCCTTACTTGCATTGATACCTTTGAGATGATTTATTAGTCAATACATAATCTCTTTGCTCATATTAAGTTATTACGATATAAAATGGATTACTGATTTGACTTATGTTTTATTTGGATCTTATTTTCTTAGTAATATCTTGGATATTAAATCAGTAGTATTGAATTAGTAAGACTGAAATATGAGATTTTATAGTTTATGGAAGTGTTAAAAAAGATTATGGTTAAACATATAATTATTGATAAATATGTTGAGAATTTGTGATAATTATGGTGAAAAAATGTAATATTAAAAAGATTTGTGGTGAAAATTGAAAATACTAATAATTAAATTGAAAAAGTTGATTAGTTTTTTGTAATAGGATGAGAAAGTTATCTAGTTTTGTAATAGCACTATTAAAAATAACATTATTTATGTCGTTCTCTCTATACTATACGGACCGAGATTATCAATCTTATTGCGAATTAGGATTGTCTTATTCCCGACTATGATATTCAGATTCAATTCAGTCTGAACTTAAGTCAGATTGTATGGATGGACTACACTAGCGTTTTGTAGAGATAGCCCCGATAGCAAGTCCTAAGTATCGGAACTGAAAGTGGCATAAACCTTAACAATTTGGCTTGAAAGTTGTCCTCGTACACATGCGCTCCCTCGGGGTGGTCTACTGTACTATGTGATCGCATATGCGACAATGATAGATTCGATTGAACTGAATTTAGTCGGAGAGTGTAAGTCAATAACTCAGTGACCCAAAAAATTGTGATGCACTTAGCATTAATGTTACACAATTCCAATGAGAGACCCTCCATGAAAAAAGAAAGTTCCAATTTTGATTTTGGATCGATCCAAAATTCCTATGGGAACAAGTGGGGGGACTCGAATATTTATTATTAACGAAAAAGGAAAGAAAAAAATAAGAGCATTTAAACCCTTCTCTTGCATATGAGACCAACGCTTTGGTTTGGGGCATCCCATGTGATACATAACAGAGCAGATGTGACCCGTCTTACCCCATATTGTAGACGCATACCCACAAAAAACACTCCTAAATCCAAAAATTCGCCAGTGAGCTTGCTTCGTTGTCCGAATCCCATTTTCTGATATAAAGAAACAAATCAAAATGAAAATAAATTTAAGTCATCGTACTCATTTTCCCTTACCTAGTGGCAACAAAGCAACACAATTTTCCTCCAAAAGGTGGGTGCATCTACAAACATCACCTGTCAAAAAAAAGGTGTAGACATCTTTCTTTCCTCATTTTTGCTTTCTTCTTTCGCTACCATGATTACCGCCGCTTGATTTAGTATTCTTAGCTGAATCTGAGGCTAATACAGGCTAAGTTTCGCTTAGCTTGGAATGGTATGGTATGTTCTTTCTTTCACGAGGCAGCATCTGATTTTTTCGGTAAGAAGAAAGGTGTCAGTAGAAGCCTT
This sequence comes from Craterostigma plantagineum, assembly GCA_027422505.1. Classification (NCBI taxonomy): domain Eukaryota; kingdom Viridiplantae; phylum Streptophyta; class Magnoliopsida; order Lamiales; family Linderniaceae; genus Craterostigma; species Craterostigma plantagineum. Next base: position 5,996,291 of record JAPQWV010000013.1, on the reverse strand, counting down.
TACTCTGTGTTTACTGTAGTGAAAAAAAAAAAAAAGATGGGATCTTTGAGTGGTTTGGGAATTGGGCTGAGTTTCTTGTTTGGCTGCGTATTGATGGGTTTCGTGGCTGAGCTCTACTACTTGCTGTGGCGTAAGAAGAGAACAACAACAAATAATAGCATCGAAAGATCTCCTTTTTTTCACTGCTGGGAAAAACCCATCTCTTGTAATAACAACATCGCAAGCAACCCACAAGAAGACGCAGCAGTTGTGGGAGACTTAGAGATCGGCAAAGGCTATGGCGGCGGAGTTGACGCCGAGCTGATGAGAATCCACGGCCTGTGCGGGCCGCCGAGGTTTCTGTTCACGATCAAGGAAGAGAGCAAGGAGGATTTGGAATCGGCGAGGAGCAGCAGAAAGGGTTCGAGGTCCAAGAGCTTGGGCGGCGCCGGCGACCTTGTGTTTGCCGTCGATGGTACTACTACGCCTACGTCCTCCTCTCCGATTGTGAAGAACCGTAGCTATCTGCCGTTGGATTCTTCTTACAGCAATCGTGGGTACGAAAACCCACTGTTCGAATCTTTGTCCGAGAACAGATCGAGATCGTCGCCGCCTCCAAAGTTCAAGTTCTTGAAGGATGCTGAGGATAAGCTGATCAAAAGGCTGTTGATGGAACAAGCTGAGGGAAAAAGGTGTTCGAAGGTTGATGAAGAACGTACGACTTCAGATGGTGATGGTAATAACCTTTCTTTGGCTTCCAATTTCCTAGCAGCAGCCAGCAAGTGAATGATCTCAAGTAGTCTTCCGTTGAATAGATTTTTTAATTTAATTTTCATTAATTTTATGAAGTAGCTGCTGCTGTATGTTTTTATATTCTACACAAATTTAAGCCTTTTTTCGATTGTAAGTTTGGGATTTTGAGGCTGTAACTATTTGTTCTCATGGCATTGCTGTAATAAATTCAAAGAATTAGTTTACAAACATATGTATAGAAGTGATTAGGTCTATTCTTAGGATTTTCGCCACTATTGTCGGGAATTTGAATTTATCTAATATTTTTTTAATTCAAACCATAGCTAGCTTTTCATTCCACAACAAATTAATGGCTAAACAGCCAATGAGGCCCCTCTGGTTACAACAGACGTCCAGGAGGGAAAACGCCTCCCAAAGGAGGAGAAAAACTCCACAAAGGAGATAAAACTCGGCGAGAAAGAATCGATCTAAAATGGAACGAAAATTCTCCCGATACCAGACAAAGAACCCAACACACCGAAACAAAGAAAATTAAGGATTAAGAAAATCAATACAATAAGCAAGCACTATCTGAACTAAAACTCCATGAATAAAATGGCTATTAATTCAGATCTACTAGATATCATATTTGTCAAATTTTCCACCCAAAATCTTCGACTGTTATGGTGACAAAACCCCCATGAAGGACTCAGTGACAAACCCCATGAAGAGGGTCTCAACTCCAAAACGGAGACAATAACTCCCAAAAGAGACACAACACAACGGACAAACACTAAAATACTACCAAATCTAACTAAAAAACCTACGCAATGAAAGAGGAGGTGGCTAGGGATGACGAGGCGGAGGCGGCTAGGGGTGGCGGCGAGGCGACAGCGGCAGGCCAAGGATTTGTTTTAAAGAGGAACAAAGAGGAGAACGAAAGAAAGTAAAACAGAGTACGAAACCTCCCCCACCTCCAATAGTGGAGGATGGGGGGGAATAGAAAAGCTGCGGTGGGCGATGGGCGGCGAGGAGTTTAGACGAGAGAGAGAGGAAACCCTAGAAAGAGAGAGGAAGCCCGAATTTATCTAATAGGATTGGATCGATTTTCCAACGTAAGTAGGGTAACAATGATCATACTAAAAAGTTCGAGGGTTCTTTTCTGAAAATCGATGGATACTATATTTAGTAAATCTTTCTTACCATACATACTATCTCTTTGGTTAATTTAGGGTCAGACCCTAAAACATATTTTCAATTAAAGATAAGGACCTATGTAAGTTATTTAAAGATAATGACCCAATTTAACTTTCATTTTAAGATAAGGACCCATGTGGTACCACAGACCCATGAAGTGGTACCACGGGCCAATGAAGTGGTTACCACAGACCCACGGAGTGGTATCACAGACCCATGAAGTAGTACCACAGGCCAATGAAGTGGTTACCACAGACCCACGAAGTGGTACCGTAGACCCATGAAGTGGTACCACAGATCCATGAACTGTTATTGCAGACCAATGAATTGTTACTGCAGGGTAATGAAGTGGTATGGGGGAGCCATGAAGTGTTTCTGAAGAAAATGTGTCCTTAAAACTAATGCATTTTCTGACACGGGTCTAAACTGTAACTAAAACATAACATGGGGCCTGAAACGAAAAATGCCCTAATTCTTTTATGGGGCAACCTCAACTAAATCTCCATTTCTTTATTTTCCATCAACTAACTCCCCATTTCATATTATTTATTAGCAAACTCCCTAAATCAAAACAATCTTACATATAATTCCCCATGGACGATTTTGCCCATCTATTAATTTTTAAATCTTTCTTCTCCAAACCATACCCACGTAGCTTTGTAATTTCAGCCCTCAACTGGTAAAGCTCTCGCTGGCGACGGAAAAGCCCTTGCCCGCGCTTGCTTAATCTACCGTGGGCTTCTCGGTCTAGGTAAGTTGAGGTAGGTTTTTGTTGTTTTTTTTCACTGTGGGTTACCCCTTCGAGATTCTTCACCTCGAGCGAACGATTTTGAGTTAGAGAACACTCCGGTGAGGTTTACAATGAACGTTTGTGGCAGTGGCATCGACCTACATCGGTCAAGTATCGAGTTGTGGGTGTCGAGATTTGGTTGTCGAGTTGTGGGTGTTGTGATTTGGGTGTCGAGCTATAAAAATTCGAATTTTCCTCATTCTACGATTAGCATACTGTGGGTGTCGACGGAGGTTAGTATTTGGTTAAATGGCAAATTTTTTGGTTAAACAATTTATTATATGCAGTAGCAAAGTATGTTGAATTACAATACCCACATTTCTTCTATAAAGTACATTTTGAAGCTTTCTAGCAGTATCATATGGTTTGTTGTTTTACAGGTCCTATTAACGAAGCTATGTTGTCTACAAAATATCATTGGTGGGCTCACATTTCCATATGTGAATATAAGAAGAACACATATTTATTGTTTGATCAATGAAACAATAGATTATGGCACATTCTTTTCTCAGTATGTTGTCGATAGGGTATCGCACATTCTTACGTCGATATGTTTTTATTACGATGTTGGTGGATAAAAGATATTAATATTGTTGATATGTTTGATAGTAATACTTGTTGGTGGATGATGAAATTAATATTGTCGATATATTGATCTTGTTAATGTTGAGATTTCAATGTTGATGATCATGTTGGGACAACATGCCAGTCAACATTGTTGGCTGAGAATGAGTCCACCTCTAGTTTTATCTTTCATGCCCAAAACCCTATTAATTCGGTTATTGGCTATTTTTAGTGATATGCAGGACTTAGATAAATCTTGGAATGGATCAAAGACGTGTGGATTACGTGTGGAGACTTAGGAGCTAAAATTGGAAAGGTGCTTACTAAAAATAGGTGTCTTGAAGCCCAAGTGAAGACTAAGTCGTTTGGGGCTATCCAAGTTAACTTCCAACGGCCATGTTCTACAGAGTGGATGTTGAGGGCAGAGTGGACGTTGAGGGAGTCTTTGAGAAGTCGAAGTATTTATACGAGACTTCATTTTCCGTTAGAGACACACGAGTCATAACGAGCGAAGCTTACATTGAGATCAAGCAAACTCACGAGAGTTCTTTTATTCTTTTTAGCCTAGTTTTGCAAAGGTCTTAGGACCTTCTAGTTTAGTGGGTCGTTAGATTCCATTCTTTTACTAGGCGTGATTTGTACTATCGCGAGATAGTTGTTTTTGTAATCCATCGTAAGAGTGGAATTTTGCCATGAGGCACGCAGCAAGTTTCTAACTTGCTGCACAAAATTTACATCTCGTGTGTTTCGTATTTCGTCACGAAGTTGTTAGTTTTTCCGCTGTGCATTCTGTGTGAGATCGAGTGTTGCTCCGACATTACAGTCAACATTTACATCACCAGTTTTTATTTTACATCCATTACACGACGGGACCACTTCAAAGTGGTATCAGAGCCTACGCTTGACGTTACTAAGCGCTGAAGATCATCTACAATGGATGTTTCAAGCTCAAATTACATCGGCAAAGTCCCTGTGTTAGACGGCTCCAATTACGCCTATTGGAAGGTTCGTGTTCGACAGTGCATCAAATCCATTGATGTGCGAGCATGGGAGTCTGTGCTCCATGGTTATACTACACCAAAAACTGCCCCGGACGAAGATGGTGAAGTCTATGAAAAACCGATCACTAAATGGAGTCTTCAAGAGAGAAACGCAGCCGAGTTCAATGATAAAGCCCTCAATGCCATCTTCTCTTCGGTGGACATCTTCATGTTCAAGATCATACAAAACTGTACTACGGCAAACGATGCGCGGGATTTACTTCAGAGGTACTGTGAAGGCGATGCGAGTGTGAAGCAGACACGACTAAGGCTACTCCTCAACCAATTTGAAAATCTCCGAATGAAGGACGATAAGGATGTTACCACGTACTTCGGCAAAATTCTGACAATTTCAAGCGAGTGCGCAAGTCTCGGAGAGCCAATCGCGAATAAGGTATTATTTCTAAAGCAATTCGTACGCTAAATCCGAAATTTAATGTGAAGGTAGCTGCGATCGAGGAAGCCCACAATTTGTCCACGTTGGATCTCAATACGTTGATGAACATCATGAAGAACTACGAGACCAATCTCGAAGTACAACAAAGAGCCTCTCGCGGCAAAAGTCTAGCCCTAGTCAGTCAACCATCCAAGGTTCAAACTGAGGATGACTCTGACTATGAGGATGATACAGCCATGCTGGTGAAGAACTTCGCAAAGTTTCTCAAGAAGAAGAAGAACGCTGAGAAAAATGTTGGCCCAAATGCTGGTCCAACATTTAGGAGGGGCAGAATGTCAAAGCGGATTCCTCGTCTGCTCCTCCATTCTTCAAACGCAAACCAGATGGAAAGAAGAAGAACATCAACTATGAATCTGTAAGATGCTACGAATGCCAAGGATGGGGTCATTTCGCCAACGAATGTGCAAACACTCTTCGCAAGCATGGGAAAGCGATGTGGATTGATCTGTCAGACGATGAAGATGAAGAATCATGCCCAAAGGAGGCCAAGCAGTCATCAGTGACCATTCATTCCTTCTCAGACTGCGAAGACGACGAAGAGCTTCAAACAGGCTTCACAGCGGTAACGGATGTTGAGCAGAATGTTGAAACAATATCTGACTCAACATTTGAGAAACAAATTATTTTTGATTATGATGACTCAAACTGTTTTGATGGGTTTTTAAGTTCTGATGATGCAGATTTAGAAACAGACGATTGTGAAGCTATGAAGCAACTATCCACTCAGTTTGAAATGGAAAAGGCGAAAAATGCGCAACTAAAAGCCGCCGTGAAAGTGCTGACCGAAGAGAATGAGAAGAGCGAAAAGATTATTGAAGGCCTACTTGATGGAATGAACAAATTGGAAGCTATGTTGACTCGAAAGGACCAAGAGATCTCTAAGCTACAAAAGCGAGTCGACGAGGCGGATCAGACATTCTCAAAGATGAATAAGGGTAAATCGACCCTTGATGAGGTATTATCTCTCGGTATTTTTGACAAGCAAGGACTAGGTTTCAGTTCTGAGCCCATTAATGAAGTCCCTAAACCAGTGACACATGTTCAGCCTAAGATAGTCTTTGTTAAAGAAAAGTCGCATGCTTCGAGTGATCCTATTATAACTGCGAGTGTTAAGAAGAATCCTAAGCATGCTGCTGTTAAGTCTAAGGATAGATCATTTAAGTGTCATCACTGCATGCAAACTGGTCATATCAAACCGTTTTGTTGGAAGTTGAAGGGGGAGATTTCTGCAAAGAAATCGATGTCGGCTGAAATGTCGTCCAACATTTCGCTCAACATTGAGAAATCAGTGTTGGAAGGAATGGATAGAGAGATTTCGGCTGGCTCACCTTCAATTCTGAAAGTTCAAATGCTGCTTTATCATCTAAGAAAGTTTGGGTACAGAAATCTGTTCATAAATGCAACGTTGTGTATACCTCCTTGCGAGCTAACGTGACAGGTTCTTGGTACTTCTAAGCGGATCTGTGACGTTTGGAGGGGGAGCTAAGGGACGGATTCTAGGCCGCGGCAGATTGAATGTGGCTGACTTTCCTAGACTAAGCAATGTTCTACATGTTGAAGGTCTTGTGGCGAATTTGATTAGCATAAGCCAGCTTTGCGACGATGACCTTGAGGTACGTTTTAATAAAGAATGTTGTGAGGTATTTAACAGCGATTGCGTTCGAGTGATGGCAGGGAAAAGGTCAAGTGATAATTGCTACTTAGTCGGCGACAAATCCAACTCGAAGGACGTATGCCAACTATCCAAGGCCGAAGATGATGTGATTCTTTGGCATCACAAACTGGGGCACGTCAATTATCGAACTCTGGAGCAGCTTATCAAACACGAAGCAATCAGAGGCATTCCAAAGCTAAAGGAGTTTGGTAAGGTTGTATGTGAGTCGTGCTTGAAGGGTAAGCAAGTTCATGCCAGTCATAATGTTGACCCACATTCTGCTCAACATTTTAAGACTGCCCACTGTTTTCAGTTGATACATATGGAGTTGATGGGTCCGATGGAAGTAGATAGCATTGGTGGTAGAAATTATGCTTATGTGCTCGTGGATGATTATTCTAGATATGCATGGATATTTTTTCTTAGGGAAAAATCTGAGTCTTTCGATTTCTTTAAGAGCTTTTGTGCCATGATTAAGAACATTTTTAGTGCTTCTGTTTTTCGCATTAGATCAGATCATGGTAGGGAATTTGATAATCAGTCATTCACTGAGTTTTGTGATAAGAAAGGCATTATTCATGAGTTTTCATCTCCTAAGACGCCCCAACAAAATGGGGTGGCCGAAAGGAAGAATAGGACTTTGCAAGAAATGGCTCGTGTTATGTTGCAATCTAAGAATATTTCTAAGCGTTTTTGGGCTGAAGCTTTACATACTGCTTGTCATATTTCGAATCGTGTATTCTTTAGACATGGTACTAAGAAAACTTCATATGAGTTGTTGAATGGGAAAAAGCCGACTGTGAAGTATTTTCATGTCTTTGGTTGTGTTTGCTATATGTTGAATGATCGTGAGTATTTGACCAAGTTTGATTCCAAAAGTGACAAACGCATATTCCTTGGTTACTCTTCGAACAGCCGTGCTTATCGTGTATATAACTTGCGCTTGAAGTCTGTTCAGGAATCTGTTAATATCGTATTTGATGATACTACTGACCTCAGCAGAAATGCTCCACAAGTTGTTATTACAGACGTTGTCAAAGCTGTTGGTGAAACAGAGGAGAATGTGGAGGAAAATGTTGAGCCAGCATCTGACTCAGAATCTGAACCTGAACAGAACGCTGAAAAAGCCGGACCCAGCGAAGTTCGAAGAGATCGGCCAGCGAAGATACAGAAGGACCATCCATCAGATCTCATTATTGGTGACGTGAACGAAGGAAGAAAAACCAGAGACAAGCTACGTAAGGACTACAAATCTATGGTAAGAAACGTATGCAACGCTGAGGTACGCTTTAAATGTTTTGTTTCTGAAATAGAACCCAAGAATGTCCTCGAAGCTCTCAAGGATAACTATTGGATTAATGCCATGCAAGAGGAACTCTTGCAATTTGAGAAAAACCAGGTTTGGAGTTTAGTGCCACGGCCGAAAGACATTAATGTCATAGGTACAAAGTGGATCTTTAAGAATAAGTCTGATGAACTTGGTAGGGTTGTTAGGAACAAAGCACGTTCGGTAGCTCAAGGGTATACGCAAGTAGAGGGGATAGATTTTGATGAGACGTTTGCTCCTGTTGCTCGGTTAGAATCTATTAGGTTGTTATTAGCGATTGCATGTTGGCTTAACATTACATTACACCAAATGGATGTTAAGGGTGCTTTTTTAAATGGGTTTATTGATAAAGAAATCTATGTTGAACAGCCTAAGGGGTTCGAAGACCCTCATTTTCCTAACCATGTTTATAAGTTGCAGAAAGCTTTGTATGGATTGAAGCAAGCGCCTCGAGCTTGGTACGCACGGTTAGCTACATTTTTACTTGAATTTGGATTCACTCGAGGTAAGGCCGATCGCACACTTTTGTGAAAAGAGTTGGTGCTGATATTTTAATTACTCAAATTTATGTGGATGACATAGTTTTTGGATCTAGTTCGCAATCAATGTTAGATCAGTTCGTACATGCTATGAACTCCACTTTCGAAATGAGCATGATTGGGGAACTAACTTTTTTCTTAGGATTGCAGATTAAGCAAAGCAGCGACGGGATTTTTATGTCCCAGGAGAAGTACGCGAAGAACACTGTTAAGAAGTTCGGGTTGGACACGGCGATGAAAACGCCCATGGGGTCTACGCAAAAGGTAAGTAAAGATAATGTTGGACAGAATGTTGACCCAACATTGTATCGCTCAATGATAGGCAGTTTGTTATATCTTTCAGCGAGTCGACCCGACATTATGTATAGCGTATGTGTCAGTGCTAGATATCAGTCTGAGCCTAAAATCTCCCACTTAAATGCTATTAAGCGTATTCTTCGATATGTGAGTGGTTCGTGTAGCCTAGGGTTATGGTTCTCTAAAGTTACTAATATGAGTCTTGTAGGCTACAGCGATGCTGATTGGGCAGGTGACGAGGATGATCGCAAGAGCACAAGTGGCGACTGTTTCTTCTTAGGTAACAATTTGGTTGCATGGTACAGTAAGAAACAGAACTGTGTGTCTTTATCTACTGCTGAGTCTGAGTATGTTGCTGCGGGTAGTTGCTATACGCAATTGTTGTGGTTGAATAGCATGTTCTGTGACTATGGTTTAGAGTGCGAATATGTTCTCATGTATTGTGATAACCTTAGTGCCATCAACATATCTAAGAACCCTATTCAGCATTCACGTACGAAGCATATAGATATAAGGCATCATTTTCTGAGAGATATGGTAGAAAAAGAGTTAGTTTGCATTGAGCATATAGACACAAAACATCAGTTAGCAGACATATTTACGAAAGCATTGGATTCTGAAAGGTTTTCGGACCTGAAGAAATCCATAGGTTTGCACATGTCAGTTTGAATGTTGGTCCAACATTTGGATCAACATGGCATATGTCAGAGTAGACTGTTGCTGCTTTAACGTTTGATGAAATATTCTGTTCTGTTTTTCCTGTGAAATGACATGATTCTTCTTGACTGTTCCCTGCATGAACTCAATCCCTTTGTTTTATAGGCTCTTGGTAATACGTCCCTAGGTACACGGCATTCGCTGTGACGATGTACTCTTTGCGACAAAAAGCCAATCCTTGTTGCGTTAAGCATGCTCATAAACTCTTTGCTAGATATAGGTACTTGGTAATAAGTTTCCGTAGGTACACGGCATTCGCGGTGACGATGTATACTATGCGACAAAAAAAACCAAACCTTGAGGCTTAGGGTATAAGGGCAGTGCATGATTTCGGTTAGATTAATAAGGTGAAAGGGTAATAAAGGAAACTGGTTTGGAGAAGAATTGCGCAGAAAAGACTAGGATTACTGAATTAGAATGTTGAGTCAAATGTTGAGGCAACATTAGTAACAGTCAGTCTGATCGTGCTACATTTTGTTTGCTTTCGTGTCTTATGCATTAATTTTTAAGCTTGTTTTGTCAGTATGCTTGTGTCTAGTTTTAGTATCTTTCAGAATTGCATTAGAAATTCTCGAAGAACGGCTCGTTACGCTTGTCTCAAGTGATTCTCATTGTCGCATTGACGGTTAGTATCGCTCGCGCCTACCTTGATTTTTTGACTTGGTATTTTTTGGGAACATGATCTGATGTGCTCCGATATACTCATGTGACTTAGTTCTCGCTATACTGTTGCTAGCTCGATATTTTACTAGGCTGTGCTTGTAGTTGTTTAGTTCTATCCTTTAAAGTGCCTAAGTGTATTTGAAGTCCAACGGTTATTTTCATATGTCCACTCACTCCACGTTTATGTGCCATAACTGATAGGACAGTTTGTTTTCCCGTTGGTACTATTTAGCAAGTTTCGACATGGGTTGGCTTGGTAACTTTTCCACTACACAAACGCTAAATGCATATGTCGAATTGTGCTCTCTGAATTTTCTCTTTCTGTTCTTGACTGTGTTTGATATAATCAAGGGTTACACATACTGTATTGCTTCTCCATTTCTTGAACTTATCTTTGATTTATCTATGGCAAACTCACCTGTTTCTGAGTCTCAGAATGTTGGTCCAGATGCTAGTTCCACATTTACCTCAACATCGAATCTGCAGCAAGAGATTAAGTGTCTGAATGACAAGATTATTTTTTTGATTGCTCAGAGAGAAATTCTCTGAGGTTTACTTTCTTCCCAAAAAGGGGGAGAATGTTGTTTGTGCAGATAGATGGCGGAGATCATGGCTGTTGACCAATGTGTGTGACTTTATAAGTGGAGATTAAGGGGGAGCAGAATAAGGTGCCCAACAAACAGGGGGAGTATAGGAAGAAGACAGAGCTGGAGAAGCTGAAGCTGGAGCTGAGTCGAGTCAGAGTCCGACGATTTAGACCATTGTGGGTCTAGGTCGTTTGTGTGCATGCGCATTTTTTGATGCTTTGAGTGCTTTTGTGACTTTGCATGCCTATCTGACTTGCATGTTTATTTTTGCCTGCGTTTGTGTCTATGTTGCCTATGGACCACTTGTTTTTGTTTTTGTTTTGCAGATGTTTATGTTCAGAACCTCTATGGCTATGTACTAAGTCCTTAGTACTTTGAATAGTTTAACTACTATTCTATTTGCGTTTACTCTAACCATCTTTTAATGTTTTGTGGTTGAGTAGATCGTGCCTTTAGGGGGAGTTCCACTACGTCCAACTTCTGCAGTGGTTTTGGGAAGAAAGATAAAAAGGGGGAGATTGTTAATGTTGAGATTTCAATGTTGACGATCATGTTGGGACAACATGCCAGTCAACATTGCTGGCTGAGAATGAGTCCACCTCTAGTTTTATGTTTCATGCCCAAAACCCTATTAATTCGGTTATTGGCTATTTTTAGTGATATGCAGGACTTAGATAAAGCTTGGAATGGATCAAAGACGTGTGGATTACGTGTGGAGACTTAGGAGCTAAAATTGGAAAGGTGCTTACTAAAAATAGGTGTCTTGAAGCCCAAGTGAAGACTAAGTCGTTTGGGGCTATCCAAGTTAACTTCCAACGGCCATGTTCTACAGAGTGGATGTTGAGGGCAGAGTGGACGTTGAGGGAGTCTTTGAGAAGTCGAAGTATTTATACGAGACTTCATTTTCCGTTAGAGACACACGAGTCATAACGAGCGAAGCTTACATTGAGATCAAGCAAACTCACGAGAGTTCTTTTATTCTTTTTAGCCTAGTTTTGCAAAGGTCTTAGGACCTTCTAGTTTAGTGGGTCGTTAGATTCCATTCTTTTACTAAGCGTGATTTGTACTATCGCGAGATAGTTGTTTTTGTAATCCATCGTAAGAGTGGAATTTTGCCATGAGGCACGCAGTAAGTTTCTAACTTGCTGCACAAAATTTACATCTCGTGTGTTTCGTATTTCGTCACGAAGTTGTTAGTTTTTCCGCTGTGCATTCTGTGTGAGATCGAGTGTTGCTCCGACATTACAGTCAACATTTACATCACCAGTTTTTATTTTACATCCATTACACGACGGGACCACTTCAGATATCAATACTATTGTTGGATGAATAATGTTAATACTGTGAATGATGTCGTGTTATTGTCGGAGTTCCAATATATTGATCTATTGGAAGTTAGTGTTTCTGATTTATGTTATCATGTGGCACGAAAACGATACTACAAGTAACCTACATATGGTACTAGACTAGGTTACGGTATGGTACCACGAACATCTATATATTGGTACTGCAAACATACGTATATTGGTACTGCAAATTTGGATAGGAATTTTTCGACGACGCTGAATTATTTTTGGTCCGTGACTGTTACCATAGTTATAAATACGTTACTGATGATTTGGTATCAATATTGGTGGATTAATATTTAGAATTAGGGATTATTACGTTGAAAACCCAAGTTTCTTTCTACTTATTATGATACTAGTAAGAACATCTTACTACATAGTCAAGATTTCTGATCGATTGAAAGTTAGTGTTTATATTTTATCTTGCCGTGTGTTTAATTTTTATCATGTTTTGGAAGTTCACATGTCTTATTTGCACAATAATCTACGCGTTTTCGATAATTAAAAATGTGGTACGAAAAAGATACCACAAGTAACCTACTCATGGTACCACATTAGCTTATGATATGGTACCACGAATATCTATATGTTGGTACTACAAATATATGTATATTTGTACTACAAGCATTTTTCAGGTATTATCAAAATAATTGGACCATAAACAAGGCTCAAGCAGAACCTCAACATCAGAAATATAAAAAATGTCTAAGAACACGTTCATAGAACCTCAACCTCAGATTAACATATCAGTCTCAACTCTAAAATCTTACGAACATAGAGAATATCATTGAAACAAGTGGAACATAAAACCAATAGGATCTCTAAGTATTGTGGAAGCCATGGAGCAACGATATGCTTCGACTTCGACATCGTCAAGATACCTTCCACAATCTATAGGTCCGACGACCTATTTATCCATGGACATTGCAACATGTACGCCGCAATCCACGCCCTACGGATTCTTCTCCCTCGTGTACGTAAATAAATAATGAATTTACAGTACCATTAATTATGTAATGCAGTACCAAAAAACATGCACAAACAGTACCAATTCAATTAATGTACGGTATCAAGACAAAAGCAATTAAATTACGTTTGCAGTACCACTGAACAAACTCAAATGGCACTAATATACATAATATACCCAGAAACAGACACAATGACAACATTGAAACTTATAGCACCCAAAAACAACCAAGCCTCGTACCAAGGCAGAGACAAATGCAAAACTCTAATTTCAGCCCAAATCGAAAAACGAAAAATAAAACTCTAATTTCATCCCTAAACCCCAAATTCAAGCACTAATCAAAAAGTAACATTGTCCGACATGGAATCCTTGAAGAAATGCACATATCAAAGCCATAAGCCCTACATTAAACCCAAATGCCAAAAATATCAAAAAAAGAAAAAAAGAAACTTACACTCGAAATTTGCTCTCTCTCTCTCTCTCGTTCAACAGAGGTGTTGGAAAATGAAAGCTTGCATGTTCGCTCGTTCGTCTCGAAACCCTAATTTGAAAGATACCAAAACACCAAATCGAACAACGAAAAATAAAACTCTAATTTTAGCACTAAACCCCCAATTTAAGCACTACTTAAAGAAATTAACATTGCCCGACATGGAATCCTTGAAGAAATGCACCTATTGAAGCCCTAAGCTCTACATTAACCCCAAATGCCAAAAAAATAAAAAAATAATAAAAAAACGAAACTTACAGTCGAAACGTGCTCTCTCTGTCTCATCTCCTATACTAATTATTGGGAATTCTTCTATTATAGAAAGGGTGTGGGTGACTTTAAACTGCTATATTTGCTCTGTCATTTTTTGCAATTTGGTCCCTGTATTTTTTAATTTTTATATCACTTTTACATTTTTGATTTAGTATACTTATATTCCTAAACTTTGCCTTTTCTTTTATATAGTTAAAAATATATTTACAACGGGAAAAATGATAATAGTCGAAAAATATTGGAAGAAAGACAATTACATGCAAACATTTCAAACTAAAACTAGGTTGTATTTCAAGGATTCGAAGGTTTTATGTTGACTCCTGAAAATACATGCGTTAAAGAAAATCTTAAGAGAAACGGTTGTATTTCAAGAAAATCCAAGACAGGTTTGTATTTCAAGGAAATCAAACTAACGGCAACAACATTTTTGTATATTATTTTTATTACCTTAATAACATCTCCCACTTACCATAATTAATGAATTAAACGGAAACATACCTTAATAAAATCTCCCGAAACCTATAAATAAAACTAACCCACATTAGCATTTAATTGCCAACATTTTCAATTAATCGTTCATCAAATCATCGATCTCAGTCGCCCACCAACCAAAATGTCTTCGTTCTACTACCAACCTCGTCATCATTACCTCCATTTTCCATTCCATTACCACCACCGCCGACTACCAATACCTCCACCACCACCACCCACCTACTTCCACGAAGAAGAAGAATATTTCACGGCCGCCCATCACTATCAACCACCATCATCTCCACCACAGCGCAAAGTCGTCGTCTCTTTCCACGACGAGATTCTCACAGTCACAGTCGCAAAAACTCCCTTCGAAGTCGACCAATGGATCCACGGCGTCTGCAGCAACATAAAATACGGGCAGAAACTCGCCGTGGGCCTCGACACCGAGTGGCTCCCAAACTTGGCGCCGAAAGACGACCACCCAATCGCCACGCTGCAGCTCTCGGTCGGCCATTCTTGCCTCGTCTTTCAGATCCTTCGTTCTCCGTGGATCCCAGAATCTCTCGCGTGGTTCTTGGGCAGTAAAGATTTCACCTTTTGCGGGGTGGGAATCGATGATGACGTGGCGAAGCTGTTCGATCATCACGGTCTGAAGGTGTCGAAAACCCTAGATCTTTACCAGCTTTTTAGGGAGTGCTACCATGGCGAGTATTGGAGAATTGGGCTGAAGAGGATGTGTTCTAGGGTTCTTGGTAATGAAATGAAGAAGCCCAAGGAAGTGACTCTCAGTGCTTGGGATTCTGAGGATTTGGACGATGACCAAGTTGAGTATGCTGCGATAGATGCGTTTGTTTCTTATGGGATTGCTAGGGTTTTGCTGCGTAAATTAGCGTCTGATGGAATATCAAGCTATTGTTTGTAATAACTAATAAGTAGCACCTATGATTTTGGGAATGTAGTAGACGTTTTGATCTTAAATAAAAGAAATGATTTAGTTTTTACCAACCTCTTTCATGTAATAGTTGGTCAGCAGTTTCTCAGACTTGTCAATTCAATTATGTTGCTGCTTTATAAAGAAATGCACCTCTGTAGCGTTTTACGTATCAATCGGATGATGATTAGAACAGTCAGTTCTCTGTTGTAATATGTGCTACCTTTGATCGATAAGTTTTGTCAAGAACAGAAAATCGAAACTCAAGCAGGCAAACAGACAAACAGTTTACATGGTTCAGCTGAAGGTTTCAGCCTACATCCACGGGCCAAAGATCAAGAGCTCTCTACCGTTGTATCGAAACCGAACCGAAAATCCAAAATAAAATAAAAAAATAAATAAATAAATAAATAATTGGACGAAGTTAATATCAGAAATACGGTTTGAGCTGTTACTTGAGTTATGACATTGAAATTTTTGGGAAAAAATAATAGTTCAATACTAAACTAAGCAATGTGGGCTAGTAAATTACTAAAGGCCCAATTCCACTTAATGGGCTGACTTGATAATTAAATTTCGGTATTTCGGTTTTTAATCGGTTAAACGAATTACCGAACCGAAAAAACCAAAATTTTCGATTTTCTGTTTTTAAAAACTGAAACCGAACCGAACCTCTTCGATCGGTATTCAGTTCATGCCGAACTTTCGGTTTTCGTTCGGTTCGGTCGGTTAACCGACTTTTGAACACCCCTAGCATTACGTAATGGTTGTCTGTATTGTATTATGAGAGAGTATGCATTCATTCTTTACTTTATATTTTCTTTTTGTTTAAAATTAATTTTATGATGTGCACAAATTTAAATATAGACCTCCTTTTAATTTATTTATATGACTATATTATGCAAAAAGATAAAAATAAAATAGAAATTATTTGATCCGTAAAAACTGAAGACGATGACATGATTCACACAAATAAAAGAAAGTGTACCGAAAAAGTATATCATAACCTCAACATACAAATGAAGTTTCATTCTAAAATAATAAATTGATTAATCTACAAACTTATAGACAGATCATAAATTTTTCCGATTTATGATACTTGGACAGCCCATTTATGATTAGCTGTAGGCCCACTAAACGCCCGTAAGTGTGTCTGCGTTGGTTGTTAGTGGCGGGCCACCCATATAACCCGACCCATACCGAAATAATCCGTTAATTACAACTGAAGAGCTTCTTATAAACCTTTATTCAGGAAATAGAGTTTCTTCCCGGCGACGGAGCTCAGATCAGCTCCAGCTCATATCGATCGCTGAAAATTGAAGTGGAGGAGAAAAAAAAATGTCGGTTCAGGAATATCTGGACAAGCACGTGCTCTCACGGAAGATAGAAGACGCCGTTAATGCCGCCGTTAGGGCCAAGACGCCCGATCCAGTGCTGTTCATATCCAATCACATGAAGAAATCGGTGGCGTCCGTTATCACCAAGGTTAGGGCGCGCCAGATTCTCGATAGCAGAGGAATTCCTACTGTTGAAGTCGATTTGCACACTAATAAAGGCGTCTTCCGTGCCTCTGTTCCTGGAGGATCCTCCTCTGGAATGTATGCAACTCTTTCTGAAACTCCTGCCTTTTTGTTTTGACTGGTTTTTCAGTGTTTATTTTTTCTTAATTTTATTTTTGCGCAAGGTGTGGTTTACTTTTCATAATTTGGTACCTTGAGGTCTGTCTTCCTTATTCTGAAATATTTGAATTTTGAAGTCTTACATGTCATGTATGCATTGCCATTGTCTGCCTTGTAACTAGGTATGAGGCTAGTGAACTGCGAGATGGAGACAAAGGGACCTATCTTGGAAATAGTGTGATGAGAGCTGTTAAGAACATTAATGAGAAAATATCCGAAGCCTTGATCGGCATGGATCCAACTCTTCAACATCAAATCGATCAAGTTATGATAGATTTGGATAAGACGGAGAATAAGGTAGACAATTCTTCAATGGAAGTTCTCTGGACTCATGCGTATTTATATAGATGCATCTGATAAGCAGCATGTTTATGAATTATATTCTGACGATTTTGTTTCTGATTTGTTTCTCATTTACAGGGTGAACTTGGGGCTAATGCCATTTTGGCTGTGTCAATGGCTGCTTGCAGAGCAGGGGCAGCTGAAAAGGAGGTATGGTCCTTTGATTTACTAAGCAACTGGTAGTTAGAAATAAAAGAAATTCTGAACTGAATATTGTGTATACAATGCAGGTTGCTCTCTACAAACACATTGCTGATCTTGCTGGGAAAGCGAATTTCACTATCCCTGTCCCTTCTTTCACTGTCATTAGTGGTGGAAAACGTGCTGGGAACAATTTTGCAATTCAGGTATTATGGGATATTTCGGGGTATTCAGGTGTTATGGGATATTTCGGGGTCAAGTTGTTGACAAGAGTCATTGCAAGGTTCCCCATAAGCTCTTTGGTTGATTGCATCTTTTGCTAAAACTGGAATGCTAATCTATCTGTGTGGGTTGTTCGGTTATAACTGACATTGGTGCTATTATTCGTCAGGAAATTTTGCTTGTTCCAGTTGGGGCACAAAAATATGAGGAGGCACTGCAGATTGGAGCTGAGACTTATCATCATTTAAAGGCATGTTCTTCTAGCTAGTATTTATATGGGGCAGTTCCTACATTGATAGTTTTCTTTTACGTGCTCCTTTATTTATATGCTTGTTCTTGTTCCAATTTTGTCAGGCTGTGATCACTGAGAAGTTTGGTTCACGTGGGTGTAATGTAGGGGAAGATGGTGGTTTTGCTCCAAATATCTCAAGGCAAGCCTCCCCCATTTGGTCGATCTTTCTACAAAATAAATCACCGGTCTAAAGTTGTCTGAAATTGCAGCTTGAATGAAGGCTTGGATCTTGTAACTGAGGCTATTAGCAGAACCGGATATGGTGAGAAGATAAAGGTAGCAATTGGTGTGGCTGCAACTCAATTTTGTATAGGTAATGTGATTGATCTTAAAATTCGTACTGCCAGATGTAATCATAGGTATTACTAGTGTGATATTTTTCTTTTTTGGGTGATGAATTTTATTGTGCTTGTATACGAACGTGGTATATCAAGTTTAGTGATCCAATATGAGAACTTCAGTTAGTGAAGATTTGGGAGTTTATTAACAAATGTATATATCAGTAACATAGTACAAGATGCAGTACATCTGTTTATTGTCAGGCTGTTTTGAACTTGAACCGATAAACTTTTTCGTGGTTTAATTGCATTCATATTTTAACATATCTGAATGTAATCGCTTGCAAGATGAAATTAAGTATTCTTGCTTTACCATATCAGTTTGGTGGTCTTATATTTTGTTTATTGTGTTATACCTGCATCAATGGTAAATGCAATATGATTCTGTTTGTACAAATCTTGTTCTGCAATCTTTCAGAAGTGTGATACACGACCTTGTTTTAAGTCGGCGACAATTCAGGATCCCTTCCTTGCACTTTAGCATAGGCAAATTTAGATTGTCCGAGACAAACTCAAATTGTTCTCATGATGCAAAATTTATCAGCTCAGTCTGCCTTTTTGGAGAAGCTAATTCTTGTTACATTCTTGCGTTAGGTACGAAATATGATTTGGATCACAAGTCACCAAATAAATCAGGTCAGAATTTCAAGTCCGCGGAGGACATGATTGATATATACAAAGAACTATGTCAAGGTATTTTATCTGTACTGAAATTTCTCTTCTTTTTTCCCGATCTAGACAAAACACATTTGGTGCTTCATGTTGTGAAGAACTCCGAACTCATGTTTACCTTCTGGTGTATTAGCTCTGACACTTACTTGAAATCGGTTATTTGATTGCTTTTCAGCCTACCCAGTCGTGTCTATTGAAGGCCCATTCGACAAAGAAGATTGGGAACACTCAAAGCACCTATGCAGCCTCGGAATATGTCAGGTTTGTTCGGTATTTCAACGCTGAAGTACTTACGCCCCATCCGCCTAGGCGGTTTCTACATACGCACACCTTGTCCTTCTTTCAGGTGGTTGGAGACGACTTATTAATGTCCAACCCTAAGCGAATCGAGAGAGCTGTTCACGAGGCTGCTTGTAATTCCCTTCTTCTAAAGGTAAATCGCCGATCCAAAACCAACTCTTAGGACATACATTTGTGGTAATAATTTCTGACTTCTGTCCATTTATTTGATCGCTATAACGAATCAGATCAACCAACTGGGCACAGTTACTGAGGCCATAGAAGCAGTCAAGCTAGCCAAGGACGCTAATTGGGGTGTGGTAATATCTCAAAGAAGCGGAGAAAGCGAAGATTCCTTCGTAGCTGATTTCGCCGTCGGCGTCGCCGCTGGTCAAATCAAGGCGGGAGCGCCTTGCCGTGGAGAGAGGCTTGCGAAATACAATCAGGTATAGTTTAGGGTCTGAATGTGAATTAAGTTGATAGTACGAGGGGTTTAATTGTGATTATTATTTTTTTTTTTTGGACCTATCAGCTGCTGAGAATTGAGGAAGAGCTTGGAGACCAATCAGTTTATGTTGGAGATGATTGGAGGAACTGCTGACATGTCTTTCTGTAATGTAAGTTAAATTCATCTGTAGTAATTTTGTCTCTTAATCATATATGATTTTCCAACTTCCATGCCAAAGGTTCTGTGTTTTTTTGTTATGATCTTCAACTATATTATACATCTTTGGGAGAACTTTTTTTTTTTTATTTGTATTAGACTAATATTGGTTGAGTATTCATATAATTTACTATGTTTGTTGAATATGTTGCTTGAATGTTAAGATTTGGAATTTGAAACATTACATCATTATGTGGAAATGTTAATTACTCATTGATATGACAATGCGGTTTAAGGGCGCGTCATTAATTCTTTCGTAGATTATCTATTAATAATATTAAAAAAAAGAAATTGTTTATCGTAGTCTTTGTAGCCTTAGCTAATTATATACTCCCTCCGTCCCGCTAATTTTATCACATTTTTTCATTTCGGGCGTCCCACTAATTTTATAACTTTTCCTTATTTAGCAAAATACTATCTCAAACAATCAATATAATAATATTAAATATTCCTAAAAGACGTGTCAAAATATATACTTTTTTACCTTTTCATTGTACTATATTATTAATGCCACCTTAATATCCGTGCCCACCAATATATGTGATAAAGATAACGGGACGGATGGAGTATTATCTTGAAGGATGCTAAACTGCTAGAGCCATTTTGTGTTGTATATAGCATCGTTTTAAAAAGGGGTATATTAAAATCCAGCCCCAAAAGTGATTAAAAATAGTTTTCAGGACCTTTAAGATGAAATTTTAGTTTAAAGGACCTAATTTTTCGTAAAATTTAAATATAAGGACCACTGTTATAAAGTGTATATGAATTGTTATCAGATGATCGTTTTCTGTTATTTTTAGAACAATGAACTGTTATTGCAGGATAGTGAATTGTTACTGCAGACCAATAAATTGTTACTGAATAATCAGGTCCTTAAAACTAATTCTTTTTCTGACAGGCCTGAACTAAAATTTCAGACACTGACAGGGGACAGAACGAAAATTTCCCCTTTAAAAAGAGCTGTGTAGCAGCATCATAGCGCGAAATAGCGCAACTTTTTTCGTAAAATGCGTTGTAGCGCAAGAAATATAGCGTATTTATTTTTTTTATTTTCTTTTTTTAGTTTTTTTAATTTTTTATTCCTTGTAAAACAAAATATAATATTTTTTTCACAGATAGGCGCAATTCACACGGAGTCAGTAAACCACATGGAGACAAAACAATCACAAGCAACTAAAAAAAAAGGCCCCTCTGCATTGATACATTGTACCTACAGCTGATATAGACAAAAGATCAATCATGCAATCACTAGCCGCATTCCAAGAATTCAGCCCACTCGAAACCCGCCAGCTCTATGATGGTTCGATCTTCTCGCCACTCTCCCTTAAAAATCCAAAGATTACTTGTCTTCCATAGCATCCAACGATTGTAAACCGAGAGGTGGACTCTAAACTGAAAGACCTCCTTCTTAGGTCCCCAACAAATCACTCCCCACCAATCCTTAAAATTCCCGACCCCCTTCAAACAATTCCAAGAAACTGGCGTCAGCTTCCAGGTATTGCACGCCCTCGAACTGCTGAAGAAAATATGCCCCATAGTTTCATCTTCCTCTCCACACATTGAGCATATTGTATCGAGTTGGACTCCCCTCTTCTTCAAATTAATCTTGGTTAGCTGGACGTCGTGTACACATCTCCAGAGGAAGTGCTTTACCTTATTTTTCATTTTTAACTTCCAAACATTAAGCCACAACCTCGTCATGTTTTCCCCTCTTTCACTCCCTTCACAGCCTTCATGTGTAAGCTCGTCAATGGATGATAATAACTTATAGGCTGATTGGACAGAAAATTTTCCATGTTTGTCTTTGGTCCAAAAGATCTTCAGTCCAATCCTATTTGGTGTTGAAAGAGCATCTAAAAGTTTGAGAGTTGACCCGTCTTCAGTTTTGTACATGGCCCTAGCGACAAGCACATGCCTTGCTTTCATCCAACACTTCCAAAGCCACGAAGAGGGCCCGGTTATCGACACCTCAAACAAACTTGATCTAGGGAAGTACTTAGCTTTAAGCAATTTGGCCATTGGCAGATCTGGGGTCATTATCCGCTAGAGGTGCTTGGCCAACAATGCATCGTTAAACATTTGTATGAAATCCTAAGCAGCCCGCTCCCTTCTCCCTCGTCATTTTGTCCCAAGCCTTCCAGTTAAGTTTGTGGCTTCCATCTTCTCTCGATCCCCACCAGAAGTTAGCTGCAATCTTGTAGATCTCCTTACAGAGGTGAGAAGTGTTAATGTTTGAATAATGACATAATATGAAAATAATGGTTCTATTGTATTCCATATAACATTGGTACATACTATTTATACAAGAAGAACTAAGCTAAGTATGGACAAGATAGCTATAATAAATGCTATACAATTAAGGCTAGAATTACGTAATCAAATCAAATACTAATAATATTTCCTAGTTATTTATCCTTATCGATACGCTAACACCCCCCCTCAAACTCAAGGTGGAATCGTAGAGGACAACTTGAGTTTGCTCAATAGATCTTTAAAACGAGATGGAAGATGTGTTTTGGTGAAAACGTCTGCGGTCTGATTTTCTGACGAGATTGAGACCAAACGGATGGTACCATCTTTCACATGATGCCTGACAAAGTGACAGTCAATTTCTATATGTTTCGTACGCTCGTGAAAAACATCATTGTGAGAAATTTGGATGGCACTTGAATTGTCACAATGAAGTACTGTAGGTGAAGAGTGAGTGATGCCCATATCAGTTAATAACCACCGTAACCAAATTAATTCAGATGTGGCATCAGATAGGGCCCGATATTCTGATTCCGCACTAGATCGAGAAACAACTGTTTGTTTCTTGCTGCGCCAGGATATGAGTGAATCACCTAGAAAGAAACAATAACCAGTAGTAGATCGACGATCAACTGGATCGCCTGCCCAATCAGCATCAGTGTAGCCAGATAATACCAAAGAACATTGGCGAGAAAAATGTAATCCATGATAGATAGTGCCTTTGACATAGCGAAGTATTCGAAGAACTGCCGAGAAATGAGTCGATCGAGGAGCAGACATGAATTGACTGACCAGATGAACGGCATAAGCTATATCCGGACGAGTAAGGGTAAGATAAACAAGACTCCCTACGAGTTGGCGGTACAATGTAGGATCACTAAGGGAAGATCCATCACGAGGAGTGAGCTTGCAATTTAGTTCCAAAGGGGTGGACACAATTATGCTATCCGTGATGCCAGCTCGTGAAAGAAGATCAGATGCATATTTTGCTTGAGATAAATAATAACCTCCAGCATTACGAGACACTTCTAGACCCAAAAAATAGCTCAGGGGACCAAGATCTTTCATCTCAAAGTGTTGACTGAGATAGCTTCGTAATTCTGAAATACCTGCAACATCATCGCCTGTAATGATCATATCATCAACATATAATAATAGAAGGACGGTACCCTTATCAGTCTTCCGAATGAATAAGGCCGAATGATAGGGACTGGAGATAAATCCTGATTGAGCAATAGTAGAGCTGAACTTGGCGAACCATGCTCTCGGAGCTTGTTTTAAGCCATACAACACCCGTCGAAGTTTACAAACTTTATGAGGAGAATGATAACCAGGGGGTGGGTGCATATAAACTTCCTCCATCAGATCACCATGAAGAAACGCATTCTTGACATCCATTTGCGAGAGTGTCCAATCTCGTGCAGCAGCTATAGCCAAAAGACTACGTACAGATGTAAGACGTGCCACAGGCGCAAAAGTTTCTTCATAATCGATTCCATACTCTTGGGAGTACCCTTTAGCTACTAACCGAGCCTTATAACGCTCGATAGTACCATCAGAGCGAGTCTTGATTTTATAAATCCATTTACAGCCAATCGGGGTTTTGTGAGGTGGAAGGTCAACTAAGTCCCAAGTATGAGTTTTCTCCAATGCTTGTAGTTCCTCGGTCATTGCTTGCTGCCAAAGGGGATTAGTACTAGCCTCGCGGTAAGAGCTTGGCTCATGAAGAGACACAATGGTAGAAAAACAATGAAAATCAGAAAGATGGTGAGGAAGTTCTCTTACTCGGGTGGAACGACGAAGAGGAGGGTTTGTTGTAGAAATGTGCTCAGGTACTTGATCTTCAGTCGGGACCGGATCAGTAAGGACAGGCGCTGGTGGTGAAGAGGTCGGACTCGGATCGAGATCAGGAAATAAGGTATCACAAGAAGACGAAGAACCCAAAGTGGTATAATCATGAAATTTTGAAAGAGAAGAAAACATTGTATTTTCCCAAAACGTAACATGACGAGATATGCGCAAATGATTCGAAAGAGGATCCCAACAACGATACCCTTTATGTTCAATCCCATAGCCCAAAAAACAACATAGCCGTGTGCGTGGTTCAAGCTTGGTATGCTCATGTTGTGGTAAAAGAACGAAACAAACACACCCAAAAGGTTTGAAAACTGAATAAGTGGGAGGCTTACCAAACAACTTTTCAAATGGAGACATGTTTTGAAGAACCACTGTAGGAAGACGATTTATGGTATAAACACCATTTAGAGCTGCTTCTCCCCAGAATTTTTCAGGACATGATGCTGAAAGAAGTGAAGCACGAACAGAATCAAGGATGTGACGATGTTTTCGTTCTGCCCTTCCATTTTGTTCGGAGGTATGTGGGCAAGAACGTTGGACAACGGTTCCTTGCTGACTAAGAAATAGAACCAGGGAAGAGTCACGATATTCCATGGCATTATCAGTGCGCAAAATTTTTATCGTCTGGGAAAACTGTGTCTTAATCATATGAGCAAAGGTAATATAAATTTGGGGCAACTCAGAACGGTGTTTCAGAAAATATATCCAAGTAAAACGTGAATAATCATCAATAAATAACACAAAGTAACGAAATCCATTTATTGATGAAACAGGAGAAGGTCCCCAAATATCAGAGTGAAGTAGGCTAAAAGGGCTATCAGAAGTGGAATTATTTGTAACAAACGATAAAGCGGGTTGTTTGGCAAGCTTACAACTGACACAATTAAATGGCTCGATTTTAGTGGACCCCAACAAACCCCGAGAAACTAAAGGTTGAAGTTTAGCTGAAGAGGCATGGCCAAGACGAAGGTGCCATTGATAAGAGGTGGATGTGGGTGAGGTGGTTGCGCATGCAAGACCCGAAGGAAGTCGAAGAGATGTAAGCTCAAATAAGCGACCCACCTTGCGACCTGTCCCAAGAATCTGTCCCGTCTGTTGATCTTGTACCTGAACGCCAATAGAAGAAAAAACAACGCGTAAACCGTATTCACATAATTGACCCACAGAGACAAGGTTAAGAGATAAATTTGGAATATAATAGGCATCTGGAAGATTTAGACTAGTAGTAGATAGAGAACCGGTGTGAGTAATGTGCATTTTATTCCCATCGGCTGTGTGAATAGGTGGTAAAGAAGACACGGGAATGACAGAAGATAAGGAATTGAAATCATTGGTCATATGATTACTGCAAGCAGAATCTAGAAGCCAATAAGATTTACCGTGAGTAGTAGACATAGCAGTTGAGAGGTTTGAAGATACGACCTGTTTGAAGAGTTGCTCAAGATCACTAAGTGTAATGGAAGGCGAACTCTCGGTACCAGTAATAGAAGAAGAGTCGGGATTGGAAGAGACAGCAGCAGCAATGACAGAGGAATGTCCAGGCTTCGTATGTTTAGGTTCCACCCTTTTTGTCTCGGAGGTCGAGTGGGGCAATTTTCAATGATGTGGCCCAAGTTATGACAATATCTGCATTCAATAGTAGGGCAATTAGCAAATATATGTCCAGTAAGATTGCAGTTCTTACAAAGCTGGCCAGTGGAGTGGACGCCAGATTTGAAATTTGTATATTTTGGAGTAGCGAGAGCAACGTCAGATTGAGGAGTTTTATCCAATTGCAGACGGGTTTCTTCAAAAATGATTTCCTGAATAGCGCTATCCAACGAAGGGAGAGGGTTGCTGTGCAACAGTGACGCTCGAACGGCTTCATATTCGGGACGAAGGGCCATGAGAACTTGAATAAGATGAAAGTGATCTTCGCTGATTTTCGCCTGTGAGAGTTGCGTCCAGATTGGTTGAACTTCGGCTAGAAAGTCATTAATGGATTGCCCAGACGCCTGTTTGAGATTGCTGAGATTCGTCCACAAGTGATAATAGTGAGCAAGTCCTGTAGTCTTGTAGCGAGTGGCCAAGAACTCCCAAATACCTTTTGCTGACTCAAAATTAGCAAACTGAACATGTATAGACGGATTAGAGGTATTGCGAAACCATGTGATTATTTGATGATTTTTACTATCCCATTCTTCGAGACGGTCTGCAAAGTCAGCATCAGTTTCAGCAGTCGCCTTGACAGGAATAGTTACGTACCGTCAACAATACGCCAAAGTTTCCGTCCGATTAGAAAACTCTTCATGGCTTGAGCCCATATGTTGTAGTTTGAACCCGTCAAGATGGACGAAATAGGCCGAGAAATGTCCGATCTGTCCATGGCGCTATGAACAGAAAACAGAGACTCGAAACAGAAGAATAAACAAGAGGAAATCAGGAAGTTTTAGACAGACAACAGATGCACCGACGATCAAGGACGGAGAAGTACGTCCAAGGCCAAGGATTGACACAATAGCTCTGATACCATGTTAATGTTTGAATAATGACATAATATGAAAATAATGGTTCTATTGTATTCCATATAACATTGGTACATACTATTTATACAAGAAGAACTAAGCTAAGTATGGACAAGATAGCTATAATAAATGCTATACAATTAAGGCTAGAATTACGTAATCAAATCAAATACTAATAATATTTCCTAGTTATTTATCCTTATCGATACGCTAACAAGAAGGAAGCCTAAACCAAGACATCACATCACCGGCAGCTAGTACTGTCAATGGACCAGGCTGAGGCGGGCTGGCCTGCTGCCCGCCAAAGCCCGCCATTTGGCGGGGGGCTGGCCCGTCATGTAGCGGGCCTAAAAAAATGGAACCCAACCGCCCCGTGGTGGGGCGCGGGCCAGGGGGCCCGCTTAGAAATTATAAAAAAAATTATTAATCTTCAAATAGGTATTTAACTCTAAAAAACGCCCCATTATATATTTTTTAGTTAATTAAGATATTTATTAATAAATACGGATAACTAACTTATAGTTATATATTTATTAATATATGTAGTTAATTATGGTCTAATTAATGAATCATTAACTATAAAACTAATATATTTTAAATATAATATGTAATATATATAATTAATAAAACTGGCGGGCCTAGAAAATTGCATCCTGGCCCGCATGCCACAGGCCAAATCGACGGTACTACCGGCAGAGCGTTGATTACCGCTTTGATGAGAACTTCCTTCCCCGCATTGTTCAGAAATTGTGAATTCCAATTATTCACCTTCGACTTCACAACATCGAAAACGAAATGAAAAGTTTCCCTTTTGGATTTCCCAATAAAAAGAGGTAGGCCAAGGTATCTGGCCTTTTTTTCCTCTTTAACTCCCCTCAGAATGCTCAAGATCCCTTCTTTCGCTCCCTGGGAGGTATTCTTGCTAAAGAGAATGGATGATTTTGCAAGGTTCACCTCTTGGCCCGAGATAAGGTTGAAGACTTCAAGAATCTCTTTGATCCCCAGAGCCTGATCGATGCTCGCCTCACAAAACAGCAAGGAGTCGTCTGCAAAAAAGAGGTGAGAAACCACTGACGCTTCCCTACAATTACGAATCCCTCTATATCTACCATGCTGAGATGCTTGAAGAATGAGATTAGAGAGGGCTTCCGAAACCATCAAAAAAAAAGGAAAGAGATAATGGATCCCCTTTAGGGTTGGCAACGGGGCGGGGCGGGGGCGGGGACCTAATCCCCGTCCCCGCCCCGCGAGGCTTTCGGGGACAAAATTGTCCCCGTCCCCGTCCCCGCCGGATCCCCGCGGGGATAGGATTCCCCGCTGGGATTCAATTTTTTTTTAAAAATTAATATTTTAAATATAATATATAAATTTAATTATATTTTCGTTATAAATTTTATATAAATTATAGTTTTATGTATTATTTGTATTAATTTAATATTATTTAAACTATATTTAATATTATTTTAATATTATTTCAATTATAATTTAATATTATATATATTATAATATATATATAGAAGGCGGGGCGGGGCGGGGAACGGGGCGGGGATCCCCGCGGGGAAAAATCTTTCCCCGTCCCCGCCCCGCGGGGATAAAAACTCGGGGATTCCCCGCCCCGTTCGGGGCGGATCCCTGCGGGGACGGGAAATCCCCGCCCCACTGCCATCCCTAATCCCCTTGCCGAATGCCTCTCGGAGGGATGACATAGCCACTATTAGTGCCATTAATGTTAAAGGAGAAGGACGATGTACTAAATATACCCTAATCCATTCCGTAAATTTGGGATCAAAGCCCATTTTAAGCATGACTTGGGTGAGGAAAGTTGTGACGACCCTACTTTTCTAATTAAGGTTAGTGGCGGATTTCCGCAACGTAAGCCGCGGAAGGCCCGTCCAATTAAAACTTTTTCCTAAAATAATATACATTACTATAAAGGTTCGTCTACATCGTCATCTCTATACACGGGCTAAGACCCCAAAATGACAGAAGAACAAATCCTAGTGTCGCTCCACAGGTCTTCATCCATGTACCGCCCCGCCCTCAAAAGTCCGTGGAGCACCGCCACCAGCCGCCTCAGTCTTGACGCGCGTCGGCGTCAGACACAGTACCTACAACACGTAAACACTGAGCGATTTGCCAAGTAGGTGAATAAAATGCATGTATGCACGTGAACGCTCATTCCCAGTCCCAATGTCTCGCATGCAATGTACACTCTTTCTTTCCCCACAATCCTATCTCAAATCGCACAACACAGGGCCCTAGGTCAGACTCGACACCTCGCGCGCCTATAACATAACTGAAGCTTACACTAGTAGCGTTTTGACGTTCACGCAACTGCCCTACTAGGTCGCTCTTCCGTAAGCGGTAGCCTACGCCGATAGCGTTTTGACGTTCACGCAACTGCCCTGTCAGGTCGCTCCTTCCGCTAAAAATACAATCACGACGGTTTTGCACCTCGGGACGTTCACGCCCGAGTAGACAGATCGATCACGCCTGTCTGCCGTCAGGTGTCATGTGAGTACCAACCTCGACTCCTCAACGAGTCAACCAATCACAATAAACTCAAACTACCCCGCTCAGCGGTACGTCAAATCACCACCATCTCAGTACGGTGTAAGTATCTCTCACCCATGTGATATGATATGCATATGCTATGCATATAAACGTGGTAATACATGAAACGTGCGTAAAACACATAAATAAGGTAAATCATTGCAGCACATAAAAGCACGTAATTCAAATAAGTGTTTACGCATTGTAGATGAATAATTCACCTACCTGTCCTCCCGATAAAATCAGTCGACAATCCTGGTGAATTCCCTACAGTTCGAATTTCTGAGCACAAAATATTATTATATCAGTATATTTACTAAGTCACCTAATTTCGAAATTTCCAAACTCTAAGTCTCGAAACCCTAATATTATCAAAACCCTAAAAATCACGAAAACCCTAAAATGATGAAAACCCTAATTTGTTGAGTACTACTTAGTGCCGAAAATTTTGTTGGGGAGGTTAAATGTCGAGACTTTAAGTAACACCCAAAATGTCGAAATCTTATAACATGTTTATAAAATGTCGAGATCTTTTCTTTGACAATGTCGAAATCTTTATAAATTGTCGAAGTGTTTATAGTATGTCGAGATCTTTATGCATGATAATAGAATGTGTTGAAATCTTTACAAGCTTGTCGAGATTGGTTAGGAAGGTTAAATGTCGAAATGTGTCATGGAGAATCTCGAGATCTTCTATACATAAGGTAAATCTCGAGAAAGCTTATTGCAAACAATTCACGGTCTCGAAATCCTCCTTATCACGAGATTTCATGATTTCGAAATCACCCACCAACGTGTATCTTGAACTCTTTATCACGAGAATCTCAATGATTTCGAAATCACTTAACCAAAATTTATGCTTCTCTAGATCCTACATTACAAATTCATCATAATTCTTTCGAAAACCTTCCTCATTACTAAACCCTATTTCGACATTTAAGTTAAAACCAGAATACTTTACACCTCGAATTTCAACTCCAGAATATCCTATCTTTCGAAAACCATTATGACTTGTATTATCCTACAAACCCTAAATTTTCCGAAAGTAGTACACCTTAATATTTATTATAATCACCTCCGTAATTTATACTAATTTGAGAAACTAGTACTGTCTAAGACCTTAGTCCTTAGGGGATATATTATACATTGAAGATAGTCACAGTTCATAAGCACTTAACACCCAGTTATAAACTTAACCTTCAAAGGCTAATATTTCTAAGTATAATGGGTCTCGAACTCCTCTAAAATCATCATGGAATTTGTTTAAAGCCATATATATATATATATATATATATATATATTTCAAATACTGATATTAAACAAGTATACTGAGTTTAGAGGCCTTAGCATACCTTGAATGACCAAATCCTAAGCTTGTTGAAAATTCGCTTTCTTCTATGCCTTTCCTTTCGTGGTGTCTTACTCCTCAAATGAAGGTTTTCTATTGATAATCGTTTGGTATACTTGATTATTTTTCTTGGAAAAATCGCATGATATGACTACTTGGTGAGTTCATTTACCTAAGGTTTAAGTAATTGATGTTTATCCTTAAACAACTTGGGCCTAAGCTAGTGAATTCAAATATAGCCCAAGCTTAGTTTGTTTTATTCCCATATAATAAGCATGGCCCAACTTTATTATAAGTATAATCAAGTTTATTTAATCCAATATTATAAGTTTTGGGGAAATTCGAGATCAAACTTAAATTATTAAAATTTATATTTTAGCCTCACCACTTAAGTCTTATTACCAATCTTCTTAAATCACAAACTTACTTGGATAATTATATCAAGATCCCGTATTAAATTTACAGGTATTACAAAAGTCCACTCAACCCTATCATATGCCTTAGCTAATCAAGTTTGATAGCCATGAACCCTTTTTTCCTCTCCTCTGAGAATTGATATGGTGAATGCACTCATGGGCAATGGTGACATTGTCGAAAATGTCTTCCCTGAATAAAGGCAGCTTGACTAGGGTGGATCATGTTAGTCAGACACGATTTGAGTCTCTCAGATAGCAACTTGGAAATGATTTTATAAGTGAGATTGCATAAACGAATCGGTCTAAAACAAAATTTATTTGACTAGCTTCGAAACTGCTTCAAATTATGGCAATGGTGGCGACGGTAGTGACTAATCCTACAATTTTGCCATACACCGGTAGGCCATGGATTTTTAGCAGATAAATAAAATTAAAAAATACTTAAAGTTTGAAAAGTAATAAAATTAAATACACATATAATAGCTCATGAGTATTGAGTGTGCTTAGTTATAATTGTTTGTTTACTTCCGTTGTTATATATTACTACCTCCGTCCCAAACGATTTTGGACATTTGAGGTATGACACGGTTTTTAAGAAATTGAATATTTTAATAATATAGTACCATTAAAAGGTGAAAAGGTGTATATTTTGACACGTCTTTTAAGAATATTTAATAGTATTATATTGATTGTTTGTGGTAGTTTTTTGCTATTAAAGGAAATGTCCAAAACGGTTTGGGACGCCCGATATAGTAAAATGTTCAAAATGGTTTGGGACGGAGGGAGTATATGTTTTAAGTGGTATAAGTGGCATAATAAAAAATACTCATGCAATACGCTATGCTATTTACGCACTACGCTTTTTTAAACACTTGTCTATAGGCGTTTACTTAAGTAGTTGGGCCAAGTAGTCGCCACCTGTATTGCCAAGAACCACGAAATTGTATGCAGTTTAATGCATTTCGTATTATTGTATGGTTAAATAAGAATCTCGATTTCTTATCAAGTTTCCATCAGAAATTTCATTCAAAGGCCATATCCACCACGTTTTCCATCTTAAATGTGGTTGCTGCATCCATAAAAGCTATCTGTTGTCGTACACTTCGTCACGCACATACCGTTGACATATGCTTTAAATTTAAGGACGATTTGAATTCAGGCCCCCCTATTTTTTGCAAATAGGATTCAGACCCCTGTCAGAATTAATATAGTTTTGAGGACCTATTTAAGAATTTAACATAGAATAAAGGTTGACTGACGAAAATACCCTCTCAAAAGAATAGTTATGAAGTGGTATCCAACGCGCATGAAGTGGTATCCAGCGCAACATAACAGGAAGTGGTACTGTAGATCCTTGAAGTGGTACTGTAGACCCATGAAGTGGTACGAGTGAACAGTGAAGTGGTACTGTAGACCCATGAAGTGGTACTGGCAAACAATAAATTGGTATAACATTTGTAGACCCCATGAAATGATATTGTTGACCAGAGAAGAACTGATACGGGAGACCCATGAAGTGGTACTGTTGACACAGAGAAGTGGTACAGCATTTTGTAGACCCATGAAGTGGTATTGTTGAACGGAGAAGTGGTACAGAAGAACTCTTATGTGTTTCTTGTGCAAATATTTACACGATTTCTGCAGAAACACTTAACATTTCTCCTGTACCACTTCTCCGTTCAACAATACCACTTCATGGGTCTACAAAATGATATACCACTTCTCTGTGTCAACATTACCACTTCATGGGTCTCCGTACCAGTTCTTCTCTGGTCAACAGTACAACTTCATGGGTCTACAAATGTTGTACCACTTCTCTGTTCACCAGTACCACTTCATGGATCTACGGTACCACTTCATTGTTCACCAGTACCACTTCATAATAAAATATACCAAAATAATGTGGTATTAGTTTGCGATGAAGTGGTACCGAATAAACATGTCAATGTTTTGAATAATGTGGTACCAATTTGCGATGCAGTGGTACCGAATAAACATGTCAGTGTTTTGCGCGGGAAAGCTGAATAAACAAGGGTAAAAAAGTCTTTTAGCAGCATTTAGGGCCTGAACTCTAACGAAAACTTACATTGAGTCCTTCACTTTAATAAAAACATTAATGGGGCCTGAATTCTAACCGAAATTGCTAATGAGACCTGAAATTTAAATAGCCCTTAAATTTAATCTTATCCAAAATTTCTTAATCAACACTTGAAACGAAGGGTTAATTAATTCCACATCGTCAATCTAACTTGAGTTTACTACCCAATCTTACAATTTTAGAAAGGTAGTAAAACGTGCTAGGGGCTGCATTGTACATTATCCCTCATTACCTCGTAGAATGTTTTCAAATAGTTTGAGATATGCAGTAAGAATATTAATATGCAGTAAGAATATTAGTTTGTAGCAACATAATGAAAGATTATACAAATACATACACACCCATTTGCAGAAGGATATTACATTCCAATTTCTTTCCAAGTAAACCTTGTAAAATACTCAAGAAAATAATTTTAAAAAGTTACCATCTAGCTAGCTATAGGCTAGGCTAGCAATCACATGCAATGCGTTAAGCATGAATCCAAGTGTCTTATTGACAGGGACAGTTAAAAGAGATAGTTCGAGAAGTCACGCACAGGCACAGTTACAGTTGGTGGAAGTTGGAACAAGACATCACTCTCCCAATAACACAACACTTTTGTCAAACTCAAAAGAAAGCATATATTCACATGCCTGCAAAGACCATAGCAAACTACACACACCACTCTCTCTTCGTTATAAACTGAGAAATATTAACCTTACATTATTTCGATCCATAATCTCTCCTCGTCCTCCAAGCGAGGCAAATAACAGTTTAGACAACTAACACAAAAATGGATCTCCATTACCTCATGATTCTTCTCCCCATAGTACTCCTTGTAATAATAATCCACGCCTTACAGAAAACCCTAGTTAACAGCCGCCACCATCAATGCTACCTCCTCGACTACGTCTGCTTCAAGCCCTCCGACGACAGAAAACTCAGCACCAAATTCTGCGGCGAAGTCATCAAACGCAACAAACACTTGGGCCTCAACGAATACAAGTTCCTCCTCAAAGCCGCCGTCAGCTCAGGCCTAGGCGAGGAGACCTACGCCCCTAGGATGGTCTTCGCCGGCCGTGAATCTTCTCCCACTTTAAACGACGGCGTTTCAGAGATGGACGAGTTCTTCTTAGACACCATCGGAAAGGTCCTCCGCCGAACTGGGATCTTACCCTCGGAGATCGACGTCTTGGTCGTCAACATATCGATGCTCGCCTCTATGCCTTCCTCGGCGGCGAGGATAGTCCATTATTACAAGATGAGGGAAGACGTTAAGGTTTACAACCTAACTGGGATGGGCTGCAGCGCTAGCTTGATCGCCGTCGGCGTCGTTCAGAACATTTTCAAGGCGAGGAAAAACCTCACCGCCTTAGTCGTGACCTCGGAGTCGTTGAGCTTAGGGTGGTACACCGGCAACGACCGGTCAATGATACTCTCCAACTGTCTATTCCGTTCAGGCGGCTGCGCCGCCGTGCTCACCAACAAGCCGTCGCTGAAGGGCAGAGCTATGCTGAGGCTTAAGTGCATCGTAAGGACCCACCACGGCGCCGACGACGAGTCGTACGGCTGCTGCATACAGAAGGAAGACGACAAAGGCTACGTAGGTTTCCACCTCGGCAAGAATCTCCCCAAGGCGGCGACGAGGGCTTTCGTGGACAACCTTAAAGTCATCGCACCCAAGATTCTGCCTTTAACGGAGCTTCTTAGGTTCTCCGCCGTGGCGGCGGCGAGGAAGGTGAGACAGAGGTGGTGGCCGGCGGGGGTGGGGGGGCGGCCGGTGATAGATTTCAAGAAGGGAGTTGACCACTTCTGCCTTCACACCGGCGGGAAGGCGGTGATCGACGCCATAGCTCAGAGCTTGGGATTGACGGAGTGCGACGTGGAGCCGGCGAGGATGACGCTGCATAGGTTTGGGAATACGTCGGCGAGCAGTTTGTGGTATGTTTTGGCTTACATGGCGGCGAAGGGGCGGCTGAAGAAGGGAGATAGGGTTTTCATGATAAGTTTCGGGGCGGGTTTTAAGTGTAATAGTGGTTTGTGGGAAGTTGTAAGAGATTTGGGAATGAGTGAGGAGAATGTGTGGAGGGAGTTTATCGATAAGTATCCTAAGAAGGATTTGACTAATCCTTTCATGAAGAAGTATGGGTGGCTT
The DNA here is from genome assembly GCA_027422505.1 of Craterostigma plantagineum. Taxonomy (NCBI): domain Eukaryota; kingdom Viridiplantae; phylum Streptophyta; class Magnoliopsida; order Lamiales; family Linderniaceae; genus Craterostigma; species Craterostigma plantagineum. Next base: position 5,961,478 of record JAPQWV010000013.1, on the reverse strand, counting down.
CAGCATGAAGATCCGGCGACGTTTTACGTGCCCGATGATTATGAGATTCCCGACGATTAAATTAAATGGGTTGATTGTATTTTTCAGTTATGTGTTTGTGTGGTTTTTATTGTTGTTGGTATTATTCGTATATATGGGAAATGTGGGAAGGGAATAAAAGGGTTTGTTTTTTCTTGATGTTGTTGTTAATGTTTTTATATAACTTTGTATTTCCTTTACTTTTTTTTTTTCAAGTTTTGGTCTTTCGGCTCTTTCTTTCAACTTATATGTTTCTTTAGTGTTTGATGTTTGATGTACGAAAGCAAATGTGAAGTCGAAAGAAGAGTGTGTTTCTGTTCGGACATGAAGATTGTGTTTTGTTCTAATTGTTATGTTGTATACGATTTGATTATCCTAAAGAATGAGGCGTGCAGTTTAATTATAATAACAATAAAAATAAAGGAAAATAATTATATAACATAATAATAATATGAAAAAAAACGTATGGAACATGACAGGTGGAATCCGTAGTTATTTTCTATTATTACCCTGATCAGATTCAGAGTATATATATGAATAAAATAGCATATTCAAATAAAACCCCAACCAACCACGAATTGCAAGGGTAATAATACTTTATTAAACCCTTGGAAAAACTATGGCCATTTGTTTCGATTGGTTGCTCTCTCAGTGAATGCGCAGCATTTATTACCAAAAAATCTACGACCGCGGAAATGGTTGAACATCGCTGGCTTTGGGTCGCCGGTTCTTAGAAGACAATAATGAAAACACTTCTGTTATTTTCACGTGAGCATTAAATTGTGCAACATAATAATATAGGACAATATATATATATATATATGTAACTATAATTTATAGTGTAATCTACACATAAAATACTTACTTGAATAAAAACTTATAAATCAGTACCTATACCAGAAATTTTTACAGATCGGTACCCGACTTACTCTTTGTACCAGTTTATGTGTAAAGACCATAACTTGCTATGTGTGGATCATGGTTTTTAAGACCGGACCGGACCGGCCGGTTTTGGCCGGTTCCAAAGATCGGTAAAACGAACAGTATTACCGATTCATGGGTTGGTCTACTGGTGAGATTCTCAGTTTATTTCCTTGATGTTCTGGGTTCGAATTTCGTCCGGCCCATTTTACTTGATTTTATAATTAACTTATCAATCTAATATTTTCATTCTACTTAATTTTGACCCCAAATTTATGAATTTAATACTTCACACCCCCAGTATAATTAATTTTAAATCCCAACACAATTTACTTTTATTAATTTTGTCCCTTAATTTAATAAAACTATAATTTCGAAAAAATTCATAAAACCATGTATATTTTCCATTTAATTTGCTTGATTTTATTCATAAAATATATATTTTTAAAATTTAAATATACCGGTTTAACTCCGGTTTGATTTCGGTTTTATACCGGTTAAACCACTAAACCTTAAACCACTAAAATTTTCGGTCCGGTTCGAAAACCCGGTTTCAGAACCTTGGTGTGGATAGAGTACCATGTCACGCCTTTATACGGTGCCCTATACGGTTTCTATATGGTGCCTAAATGTGCTAATATGGTGTAACTATTTTCTAAACGTATTACGTACCACAATATGTTGTTATAGGGTACCTAAATGTGCTAATACGGCGTGCGGCAGGATCGGATACTTATGTGCAAAAAATTATTATGTTAGGTACATGCTGACAGAGTACTAAATTACAAATTTTTTTGCAGAGGGATATTTACGTGTAAAGACCCCTAATTTATAACATCATGCTTTTAGGGAAAAAGAAAAACTAAACGAGGTTTATCTACTTTTAATTCATGAATGGTCCTTTTTCTTACATGAGATGGGCCAATCAAATAACCTTTACGCTGTATGTCACCCTAATGGAGTAAGAAAATGACATCATTGGTTAAGTTAATGATATGATGATTGACATATCTCATGCTAAGGCCTTGTATTAAATTCCATCTTACGTTAATAGTATCATGGGTAGAAGTATAATTATATTTGACAAACCAAATTAATTAATACCCGCTATTTTTTGAAATACAAGTTGTTTAAGGTAATTTCACACATATTAAGAAATAAAAACAAAATCTCTATTATACCTTTAGTTAATTATTTATCTTATTTAATCTAATTATTTTTATTTAAAATGCTGATATCTACACATAAATATCTATTTGAATAAAAACTTACAGATCAGTACTTATGTAAGAAATTTTTACAGATAGGTACCCGATTTAATTTGTACCAGTCTCTTCAGTCATGCCGTACCTTCCTGTGTGTATTGCATACTATAACACGTTGATATAGGGTACCTAAATGTGTTTGTACGGCGTACCTAATGTCTAAATGGGGAGTACCTTAGTGTGCTAATACGTCGTACCATTTTCTAAACGTGTTACGTACCACAATACGTTGATATAGGGTACCCAAATGTGTTGTAACCTGCGGCGGAGCGGGTGCCTATCTGCAAAAAATTATTCTGTTAGGTACCTACACATAGAAAAACTGACAAGGTACTAAATTATAAGTTTTTTTTGTAGAGGGGGTATTTATGTGTAAAGACTCCTTTAAAATGAGAGATAAAATTGTAAAAGTTCAAGCTATTTTTATCTAAAAAGTAAACGGCAACCTACACATAAATACCCAATAGAAAACTAAAAGCCACTTCAGTCCCTTGTCAGATATGTTTATAAGCTAGGTACCCCTTTGAATAAAAATTTTACATTTAGGTACCTAACTATCTAAGATTACCAAAATACTCTTATTAAATGATTTACAATTTCATTTCAGTTTTTTCTTTTCTCTGCAAAAATCGAGCTCCATCCCGCCGTCGTCGAATTTCTTCTTGCCGACCACCTCCTTCCGCTCGTATCGGCGCCGAACAACGATCGACGAGCCTCTTGGACGTTGGGTTCTCGATTTTGGGTCTTGATTTTCTCGGGTAAGCTTTTCTTTTGTTTTTGGTTTGGTTAATCGATTGCACGCGTTTGTTCAAGGTTTAGCCCAAATCCGGGAACTGAATGTGATCCAAGAGCTCGATATAAGGGTGGATGTTACGATTTGATAGTTATTGAGGCTAATCCATCGAGATTTCGGATTTTTCTTTATATAACTGTTACGACGTACCATTTGTTATGTATATACCATTTTATGTTGTTTTACCGTACCTAAATATATTATGAGATACAGTCCGAGTGGACATTTATGTTATGTAGTATCTTTGTGTATTTATATTACGTACCAAGTAACATGTCTATATTGTACCAAAGTGTCTGTTTATGCAGTACCAATCTTAACTATACAGCGAACCATTTATACATGTTGGCATATTATCTTAAAATATGGCGTCTGTAAATTCGGTTGTTGGCGGGACGCTATTTGCAATGTGTGAGTATAAAAGGGAGTCTTCCTTACTATTAATCAATGAAGCGACGATGCTTATCGATATGTACGTATCCCTCCAAAGAAGGTGGTCGGATATCGATTCCCGGCATGACTCAATAAAGTATCAAGTTTCGTTCCAAAGTTTGTACTCGACATTGAAAGAAAATGCGGATGTGTTCAAGATGTATCAGCTGTTTATTCGATACAAATTTTTAATGATACCGATGAAAGTGGAACGTGCCGATGAATGTGGTACAAGTGCCCCGGCGAACAGGTTTGCTTTTATTTTATTGTTGTTAAACTTTAAATTTAGGGTTTCCATATTGATGATTGATAGCATTACTTGTAGTACGGAAGAGAACGGAGAATCTATTGAGTTTGATTAAAAAGAACATAGTAGATGCATGGAGTCATTGCATTCGGGGAGATGGACAAATCTTTAGGGATGCAGATGAATTTAGACGGAATTTGAAGAACTACTCCATTGTCATCCGAAGAAACTTTTTCTATACAAAGAACGAGCGTAAGAAAATCATTGCCGTTTGCAAGGATGAGACATGCAAGTGGCAGATATATGCATCGCGTCATAAATGCGACAATTGCCATTCGGAGATCCAATCTACAACACAGTTGTGGTGAAGATACTCTTAGCAGTCGTGATCATCCGCGAGCGGACGCGCCGTGGGTAGGGTACATAGTGAAATAGAGGGTCCGAGACGAGCCATCGTATCGTCTCTTTGCCATTGTTTAAGACATCCTAAGGGACTATGGAGTACATGTGGAGTACCATAAGGCGTATAGAGGCAAAGAAAGTGCCATTCGTAACATATATGAGCTGGATAATGGTACGTTTGATCAGTTGATGTGGTATTGTAATGCCGTTAGAGAAACCAACCCGAGTGGCGTGGCGGAGTATGATGTTTACCCTCACGACAACAAGTTTCGTTGGCTCTTTATCTGCTTCCACGCGTGTCTCGTAGGTTTTGTTCGTGGATGTCGGTCGCTCATAATTGTTGATGCTACTCACATTAAGACCAAGTTAATGAGTGCTCGTTACAGCCGTCGCAAAGGATGCAAACGAAGACTTGTTCACGATTGCCTTTGGCATTGTAAGCGTTGAAAATGATGAAAATTGGGACTGGTTCTTTGCTAAGTTGAGGAACATGTTTCATCATTACCCGTCGACGTTGAGAGAGCTGACGTTCTTCTTAGATCGGCATCCGAGTATTACTAAAGCTGTTTCTGTATCATTTCCAGGAAGTCGTCATGCATATTGCTTGCACCATTTGGTTGACAACTTCAAGAAAGAGGTCATTGTTTAGTAATATTTAAAATACATTAGTTAATACGATGCAAATAATTGTTTTTTCAGGTGATGAAACATTAACAGAAGCACAACAAGAAACATTGGTCATCCGTCTTAAAAAAGCGGCTTATGCAACTACTTCGATTCAGTTTCAGACTCACATCGCCAGCATCATCGCGTGTATGCCCATTGCGCAGACTTTTATTGCGGGATCAGATCCAACATGGGCAAATGCGTTATTCGACGGGAATATGAGGGAGTTATTAACAACAACCAAGCAGAGGGTTGGAATTCTTGGGTAAAAGAAGCACGAGCGTTGCCTGTAAAGAGCATGATTGATACCATTTGTGAAAATCATGACGATGCACGAACGACACGAGAGAGGACTGACCCTTGTTAACGAGTTATATCCAAAACAAGAAAAGAAACTTGTTCAGAACATCGTTGCTGCTCGCACATTGAAAGTGATTAAGTCTTCGAACGTGGCATTTGAGGTTGTCGGTGAAGATGGCTCATTTGCGGTGGACTTCCAGCAGTGGACCTGCTGATGCAGAGAATGAGAAGTCTATAGAATACCCTGTAAGCATGCAGCGGCGTGTATTGCGACTATGAGACATTCTTTTTATGATTATTGTGATCCGTACTTCCGATGCTAGAAGTATAGAGATGCATATATGTCGATCATCAACCCTATTCCGACTCACGAGATGAATGCTCAAACCGATGATGGGAATTTCATTCGTGACCCGGACATCCGTGTTCTTCCCGGTCGTCGAAAGACGCGGAGGATTCCTTCGCAGGTAGATAGAAGATCCAACAAGTGTAAAATATGTGGGAAATACGGAGATAATCGTCGTACTTGCACAGAAGTCGTATCGACGTAGCGTCCGTATTTTCCATGTATTTCGGCACTGCTTTTGTTCCATAACCTTTTTATGCTCTTTTTTTGTGGTAATGACTCATTCTTTTTGTCTAAATGATGCCAGTAGGTCATTGTTTGGTCGAAATGTGTCAATAGGATATGACTCATTCTTTTGTCCAAATGTGTCAATAGGATATGACTCATTCTTTTTGTCTAAATGATGGGAACAAGGTATTGTAATTTATGTCAATTTGGTACTGTAATATATCCAAATTTGGTACTGTAATATATGCCAGATTGGTATATATGCCAACATGGTAATGTAATATATGTCAATCTGGTACCGTAGTATATGCCAACATGATACTGTAATATATGACAGTTTGGTACCGTTATATATGAGAACAAAGAGACGGGGGCATATATGTCAAGAAAGTACTGTAATATAAGCCAACAAGGTACTGTAATATAAGCCGAAGAGGTAGTGTAATATATGCCAATTTGGTACTGTTAAATCTGCCAATTTGGTACTGTAATATATGCCAGATTGGTACCTTACTATGTGTCAACATGGTATTGTAATATATGCCAGTTTGATTATGTAATATATGAGAACAAAGAGACGGGGGCATATATGCCGACAAAGTACTGTAATATAATCCTACAAGGTATTGTAATACAAGCCAAAGAGGTATTGTAATATACGCCAAGTTGGTACTGTAATATCTGTCAATTTGGTACTGTAATATATGTCAGTTTGGTACTAATTTATGTCAACTCGGTTCTGTAATAGATGTCAATTTGGTAATGTTATATATGCCAATTTGGTACTGTAATATATTCCAGATTGGTACCGTAATATGTGCCAACATGGTACTGTAATATATGCCAATTTGGTACTGTAATATATGCATATCGTAATTTATGCCAACAAGATACTGTAATATATGCCATTATTTTCCATGTAACATGGTATTGTAATATATGCCAGTTTGGTATCGTTATACATGAGTACAAAGACACAGGGGCATATATGCCGACAAAGTACTGTAATATGAGCCAAAGAGGTACTGTAATATATGCCAATTTGGTACTGTTATATCTGCCAATTTGATACTAATGCCAGATTGGTACCTTAATATGTGCCAACATGGTACTGTAATATATGCCAGTTTGGTACCGTTATATATGAGTACAAAGAGACAGGGGCATATATGCCGACAAAGTACTGTAATATAAACCAACAAAGTACTGTAATATGAGCCAAAGAGCTACTGTAATATATCCCAATTTGGTACTGTTATATATGCAATTTGGTACTGTAATATCTGTCAATTTGGTAATGTAATATATGCATATCGTAATTTATGCCAACGTGATACTGTAATATATGCCAATATTTTCCATGTAATACATGCCAACATGGTACAGTAATATATGTTAGTTTGGTAATGTAATATAAGAGAATGAAGAGACGGGGGCATATATGCTGACAAAGTACTATAATATAAGCCAACAAGGTATTGTACTATAAGCCAAAAAGGTACTGTAATATGTGCCAACAAGTACTGTAATATAGGCAAATACGGTACACTAAACATACCACGAAGGGTACTGTAACGTTTCACAAATAGGTAATGTTGACCTTTTTGGTCCATACATGTTAGGGAGTTTTGATGAACGATGTAATTGTAACGATGTTAGGTCTATAAATTAAGCATTCGATTTGTGATTAATATAAATGTCTAAGTCCATGATAATATCCGACCATGCATTTTATATGAGCTTAAACTGATTAAAATGTTGAATATTTGATTCGCATATGAGTTTGTGATTTGTTGATGAGATTATGTGATGGCATGTTATAGACAGCTCATATGATAGGATATATCGTACTGTGCTATATATGGAAATAACGCATGAGATATCCTACTGAGTTATAAAAAGGAAAATATGCTGTTTATATATGGAAAGTGATATATCTGTTCAAACTCTGTTATTCCTGACGAAAATCACATCTACGATTATGTGCATGCTTTCCACTAATGTGAAATATTGAATTGATATCTTCCCTTATGCTGATTGGATATTATATTTAGGAAAGATTTGATTTGATCGAGTTTGTGGATAAGGTGCTATTATGTGGAATGTGCTATAAACGGATGTGATCTCTGAAATAAGGAAAGTTCTGCCATGATATGATAAATCGAATTAAGTATGCTCTGATCTGATTTGCATGCTAAACATGGTAAATATATTGATCTAATACTATGAGCTGTACATGGAAAACGTGCTAATATGATGCTATCTTGTATGCTATAATTGGAAAGTTAATCTGGATTGATTCACACTAGAAACAGATAACAGGGAATCACTTATGGAAAGTCCTGCATAGTAAATATATGCGAAGTGATTGAATATGCATGAGAACGAAATTGAGTTTTTATATGGAATATAATCTCGCATTTACTTTTCAGTTATTTCTTTATCACTGTGAGACGGACCCGAAACACATCCGACGTAACTAGGATATATCAGGCATACTCGTCACAAGCATCAGTAGGCATATCCAAGTCACTACATTTAGGATTTGTGAAAAGAAGCATAAAATTTCTATAAGCCTAATTCACCCCCCCCCCCTCTTAGGCACATTTATATCTTCAGTACTTTATAAATGAAAGTAAATTTGAATTTAACACTTGGGTATATTTCGTCAGAAATTAAGCATTTCAGAAGATGTTGTGTGGAGAAAGAAAGTGACAATTTCTGACATATTGTGTCACGACTGGACATATTTATGACGTTTTTCTGTCATGAGTGGACAGATTTCTGACATACGAGGTAAAATAAGACAGCTCATCTCACATGTCGTTTTCTGTCATAAATTGGTTGATGTCATATGTAATTTTGGGTACTACAACCGTGTCTGAGATGGTACGCTTAAAACAAAACGATAGATACCCCACAACGCTAAGCAAGGTACGGCTTACCTTATATATATGATACGTCATACTTGAATTAGTTATTTCCGAGGTCTTACGAATTAGTTTTTCATCTGGAACCACCCTAAAACCCAATATAGACTATTAGTTACGTTTCAGATCAAATTAGGTACATTAGGCCTTACAGGCACGAATTAAACTTTCGAACTCCGAGATTCATTAGAACATATGGATAGAAGCAAGAACATCTTACGACATAATTTGAAAAATCTGGTGAGTCCAACATGTTCGAATTTTTTTTAGTCATTTTATTATTCTTAGGAATTGTCAAAATCACGCAGAACAACGCGATTCGCTTAGGAATCTATTTATTTTCGATTGTATAACAAATGGTACGGTATACTTGCATATTGGGTCACTGTATATGTATACATAGTGATACGGCAAAACTGAAGATTATGGTACTATATATGTAAATGATAAGGTACCTTACTGTACAAGATAAGGTATCTAACTGTCCAACAGATAAGGTACTTCATATATTCTGTTTATGGTACGGTAAATATATAACTTATGATACGGTTAACCTGATCGTTATGGTACACTGTATGTGAAAGTTATGGTATGGTATTATAAAAGACAAGGTACTTCGTATCTTCTGTTCATGGTGCGTCAAATGTTTACATAATGGTACGATTAAGATGCATGTTATGGTACTCTATATGTAAAAGATATGGTACGGTAATATAAAAGACATGTTCTTCATATTTTGATTTATGGTACGGTATAAATATACGTAGTGGTAAGGTTAATCTGCAAATTATGGTACTCTGTATGTAAAAGACAAGGTACGGTAATACAAAAACACAAGGTGCTGCATAAAATACGGACAGCCTCATAGAACTACACAACAAACGACTAACAGTCTCCTCCCCAACTCAAAATAAGTTAACCAACAAAAACAACACATCCTCCAAACAGTCTCACAGCATATTAAACTAACTTAACGAAACAGATCAAGCATACATGAATGCTAATCGCGTAAAATGCGGACAGCCATAGAAGCACAATACACATCCATATTGACTTTCTCGCCATATTTCTTGAACCCTGGGGTGTCGACAACGTACTCCTCTATGGTTAGTGAGGCATGAACCCCACAGTCTACGGCGCCAAATTGGGGCCGGTTAAACTCTGGATCCACGCTCTTCTTACATACCTACTCGTATTTCCATACCCAACACTTCGTCAGAAAATCAGCCTGCACAATTTAAAAACGACATTAACCTGCAACATAGACGACGGAATGGTTACCTATGTTAAAACTTATGAATGCTCTAGCGGCCCAGTCATCTTATTTGAGGCCATAGGGTCCCGAACGTAGAACTTTCGCTCGTTGACCTTGTAGACGAGCACTCCCCAATGGTTACCTGTATTCACAGGCGTCAACACGTATGCCAATGGCCTCAATGCATGACCATCAAGCCACTCTAGCCCTGCCCGACTACTCCCCGCCATCTCCTCGACGAACCTCTCTAGCTGATCAGGTTCCACCTTCCTCTTTCTCGATATCCTCTGTATTTTGGTCCAGTAGTCCCCTTGCACGAAACCTGAGAGGACAAAGACGCATGGTTTCCCGGAGATCCCCGCGGATTGACGTGTCAAACAATAGACAAACGCATCGATAACGTTTGACTTAAGCATATCACGGAAGAGCAGCATATAGAATCCTTGTGCATCGACAGCGGCAATGTCACTTTGCCAAACGACGTCGCTACATAAGGATTAATCGCACATCTCAAAAAGTAATCAAATGAATACCATCGAAAAATTGAAGAAAAGGTACCTAAGCTTCTTCTCTTTAAGGTATGCGTCGATTCACTGACGCTGTTTCGCAGGGATCTCGTTCCGGGCGGCATAGTCGAATCTGTCCGAGAACTTCGAACAGTATGTCACCGACGACTCTCGAACAGTCTCGGCAGCCTCGACATCAACCACCGCAGCTTTATTTTTTGCCCGTCCCTTCTTCTGTGGCCGCTGAGGAGTTGAATCTGGTGTCATAAACGCTGAATTTTGCCGCTTTTTACGATCGACTCGGCCTCGCACCGTTCGAGCAATCGACGAAGCCTTAGCCTCCTCGGCCTTATCCTCCGCGGTCTTATCCTCTGCGGCCTTATCCTCCCCATCCTCATCTTGTGCTCCTTCACTAATCGCAACCTTCGCTTGATCCCCATCTCTATCCTCAACATTGTCCTCCTCGGCCTTCTCACAGTCGCTATGAGCCATCTCCCCGGCCATATCATCACCCTCACTGGCATGTCCTCGGCCCTATCCTCAACCCTATCCTCGACCCTATCATAGCCCTCCCTGTGAGCCATATACGTGCCTTATCATCACCCTCATCATCGCTCACATCCCTATCCTTAGCCTCAACCTCTTTCTCATCCACTCGTTCCTTAACCTCAGCCTCTTCCTCCTCCCTCGCATCCTCGTTGGACACATCATCCTTCGAAGTCCGAACACTTGACCTTAAATCTCTAATAACTTCGTCCTTCAATCTCAACTCGGCTTCCAACCTCTCCACACGATCTCTCAACTCTAAATGAGATCCGCCAACGCCTCCATCAACCTTAACCACACATACTTCATTCAACAGTTAGAAACAAAGCAAATAATACCTAAAAAGTAAGGAATTTTATACCTCCGGCAGCAAATTTATCGGATGAACGAACTTCAATTCCTTCTTTGTTGGGTATATTGGGAAGATCGAGGCAATTGCAGCCAATTCAGCCTCCACAGCGATTACGTCATTCGGAATCCTACTTTCTTCCCAATTGAACATACGGGAAAACATATACATCTCCCGCTTCTGCGCCAATGAGGGCACGTGCTCATACACCCAAATCTGAAAGTCATTGAATTCATCAATATACACATCATAAAAAGGGTAAACTCATATGGAGAGTATTACCATTAACCCAATAGTGCACCCGTTCATCTTTAGGGTGGACGAATCGATCCGCATCGGATTCGCAACCGTTTGATTTATCTCGGTGACCAAAACCTCGTGCACCGCCCTTCCCCATGCGTACTTGCCCATTATGTCGACGTCGTCGATGTACGCATTCACGAACGACGGGTTTTTCGAATTCCCCATCGGGAATAATACACAGTTAAACAAGAAAAGAACGAACAACCTCACGAACTCATCCGTGTTCTCCCTCCCAAACTCTCCTACGAACTTATTCAACAACTCTAAGATTTTTTACGGCTAATATTGCCATTTTTTCCACCGAAAAGCCGATCAACCGTTTTCGATTTCATTTTCAAATTTAGGTCAACGGGCTGTCCTACGTTATACAAAGCCATTACAACACTAAATTCATGTGGGGAGAATACCAAATTCGTGTTCTCCCCCAACCTTAACGTGTTCGCCTCTCAACTATAAAGCTTTATCAATGCCATAATTCGAGCAAACGAATGCGACATCTTAGGCATATCTAAAAAAATGAAACAGGGACCTTCTTATAGCTTCTTTTTTATCAGGGGTCATGCTACCCTGCAAATTGCTCATGGTAGATCGAAAGAGCTGAGTTGGCACCTGGAAGACAACTCAAATCTGTTCCGTGGAGGCATTTCTGCAAAGAGCAAAACTGTTAATAAGCATTACCATTTTATTCACACAAGGGGTACCAATTTGCCCAAACAAAGGGAACCAAATGCACTGATAGTGTAGTACCAAAACAAATTGACCTCATTCAAAAAAACACTGTTAACAAGCAGTACCATTTTATTCACACAAGGGTGCCAATTTGCCCAAACAGAGGGGTACCAAATGTAATGTAGTACCAAAACAAATTCACCCCATTAAAAAAAACACTGTTAACAAGCAGTACCATTTTATACACACAAGGGGTACCAATTTGACCAAAGGTACAAAATGCAATGATAATGTGGTATCGAAACAAATTGACCCCATCCGGAAAACCACTGTGAACAAGCAGTACCATTTTATACACACAAGGGGTACCAATTTGACCAAACAGAGGGTACCAAATGCAGTGATAAGATGGTACCAAAACAAATTGACCTCATTCCAAAAAACCACTGTTAACAAACAGTACCATTTTATACACACAAGGGGTACCAATTTGACAAAACAGAGGGTACCAAATGCAGTGATAATGTGGTACCGAAACAAATTGACCCCATCCAAAAAACCACTGGTAACAAGCAGTACCATTTTATACACACAAGGGGTACCAATTTAACCAAACAGATGGTACCAAATGCAGTGATAATGTGGTACCAAAGCAAATTGACCCCATTCCAAATAACCACTGTTAACAAGCAGTACCATTTTATACACGCAAGGGGTACCAATTTGACCAAATAGAGGGTACCAAATGCAGTGATAATGTGGTCCCAACACAAATTGACCCCCATTCCAAAAAACCACTATTAACAAGCAGTACCATTTTATACACACAAGGAGTACCAATTTGACCAAACAGAGGGTATCAAATGCAGTAATAATGTGGTACCAAAACAAATTGACCTCATTCCAAGAAACCACTGTTAACAACCAGTACCATTTTATACATACAAGGGTACCAATTTGACCAAACAGAGGGTACCAAATGCAGTGATAATGTGGTACCAAAACAAATTGACCGCATTCCAAAAAACCACTGCAAGTAGTATCATTTTATACACACAAGGAGTACCAATTTGACCAAACAGGGGGTACCAAATGCAGTGATAATGTGAAATCCAAATCGACAATAGTCAATCCACCTATCTGAATATACACACACAAAAAAACCATAATCGAACAACAAATCAATGTCATTACAAAAACACGCAGTCATTGTTACCGACATTAACCGAAAATGCTTAAACCTAATGAATAACGGCAAAATCAAACTAGATACAAGCCTATTGATAACGGAAGTACCAGGACGAAATGCGACGACGTAGGGTAATACTGCGAATGACTTACCAATCGATTTCAGAAGGGGAATACCACGACGAACGAGTGGACAGACGATGTTGAATCTGAAGCAAAAAGAAACACGGCTCGATTTCTGGGATTAAATCGCGCGATTTGGTTGGGATGGTTTTTTTTTAACGAACGAACGTGAGTGAAATAAAACCAGGTAAAAGATGTAAAAAAACAGTATAGTAGGGTTAAATCCGTCAGTTAGGTACCTATCAGTAAAATAAAAAGGTTAAAAATGGATCTGACAAAGGACTGATCTGTTTTATTTTTATTGATGTGGATATTTAAGTGTGAGAATCCCCAAAAGTAATAGAGCTTTGTATTAGAAAACAAAAATAAAAGCATAAATCGACCTTTTGAAAACAGAGGGAGCATGTAGCTGCGAAAAGGTTCTGAAAAATAGGTTAGATAACAACGAAATAATAATGCGAAGTAGTTTATGGGAACACGTGGAATCCGTAGCTATTTTCCATTACCCTATCGGAGAATATATAAAAACATTAATATATTTAAATAAAATGAACCACGAATTGCAAAATGGTTAAATATTTTAGTAAATTCTTGGAAAATCTGTGGCCATTTGATTTGATGATTTGTTGAAGTTGCAGTAAGTGCAGCATTTACTAGGAAAAATCTAATACCGCATAAACGGTTGAAAATCGCTGGCTTTGGGTCAGCTGTTGAAAGACCAGAGTGAAAATACTTGCTATTTTCACGTTAATGATGATGATTGATATATCTCATAATCATGTGTTACTATATACAATAAATATCAAATGGAATAACCCTTCTCGAATCATAATCATATCATCTGTCACCGTTTATAGAGACAATAGTGAAGTGGTGTTATCATATATCATCTAGTTCATATTATGTAGTTCAATGGGTCAAATTGTAACAATCTAACCCCACATATATTATGTACTTCATATCTATTTCCTTTCCTATATTTTCTGCACGAATGAATACATCAATCATCTTGCAACATAAATTAGGCAGGTGGCAAAACATTCTTGATGAGATGGATTGGGCTTTGGTGCAATTCAAGAACACACAGAGATAATAGGTCTCATATCAAATTCAAATATATAATAGTATGATGCATCTATTTTTTGCGATTTAATCATTTTTGCCCTCGAAGGATACATATTAGGAACTACAACAAGCTAGCAGCAAGGAAAGCTCACAATGTCCAAAGACTACGAACAGATTAAGAAAAGAAAAAGGAAAGCTTGGTTCTGACCAGCTACAACATAGTTAAGCATCTTACAATCTAAATGGAGAGCACATTTGTCTAATGTTGAGGCAGCGTTGGTCTTTTTTCCAACAGTTCATAATGCAGCACATAATTATCCTGCAACAAATGCATTTCATTCAAATCAAATCAATCCAATCCAATAGGAGGAGAAGAGTAGCAGTGGTATGTATATAAAGGCATCATAAGAGATTTCAAACCTTGCGAATTTTCTCCCAACTGTTGGGCTCGAAGATTACGTAAGAGCCTCTTTCGTAAGCGTTCGTCTTTACATGAGGGTCCATGTTGTTCACTCTAGTCAACCACAATCGATGCTCTTTGTGATAGAACCAGCCTCTGTTATGCCTATTAATAAAAAAGATAGGAAGGGCGTGAATCAGTCCAGGAACTAACTATAGATAGAGCTTTACCAAAAAGGGGGGGGGGGGGGGGGGGGGGGGAGGAATTTTCCAAATGGAGTCAACAGCTATATATAAATCAAAATCAAATGCTATGAATGAATTACAGATCACATACAACTCATTCGCCGCATACAGTTGTGCTTCATCCTTGGGCATGCTGCATTTATTCAAAAAAATAGTTAGTCAGGGAGCAAATGGATTGATAGCAACGATCCACTAGGGTAGGGAGTATTCCAACTTTAATTTGTAACAAATGACAGAGATATTAAAGCACAGCTTACCTATAAAAGATATAGAACAGAGTATCGAGCTGAAATTTGGAGAAGTACGCTTGCTGCAAGTGAAGCCAACGTGAGCTGTTAGTAATAGAAAAATTTTATGCAAATGTAAAGAAACCTAACTCTATAACAGAGCAAAGCATGCTGACATTCATAGGCGGCGGTGGTCTAGCATAATAACACTGTGGTACAGCAAACTCAGGGTTCCCCTTGGCAGGCTCATCAGTCCATGGTGAAGCAAATGTTTTGTAGAGACTGTCAGCAGCGTTTAAATTCAATCCTAGCGTTGTTAGGTCAATTCCAAGAGCAAGCATCGTCAAATCAGGGTCGGTCCTTTTTAATATTCTCAACAAACCGAGCAAATTGAACGGTTCAGAAGCTCCCTGCTGTGCAGCCTGCATCGATTTTATTCCTTGATCCCTAAAAGGCTGACCAACAGCAGATATTGGCTGAAGTCGAAATTGGGATTGATTCTGCTGCTGTGGATACTGCTGTAAAAACTGATCGTATGACCCCATGCCAGAAACAGAACTAGGTCGCAACCCTAACATTTGAGGTCCACTGCTCTGAATGAAATGAACATGAAACATGTTTAAGATAGGCCCATTGAATTGTATGGAGCAAAAAAGCTACTGTCGAAACAGTAGTTCAGAGGTCTCATTAAAGCCATCTGCCACAACGCTTCTCCTAAAAGACGATTCCTGCTTGATTTTAAAATATAGTATGGTCCACATAGTTTTATCCATGAATAAAAAGGAGTAGAAAGACCATTAGGCCTGATGTGAGATTATTAAAAAGTAAGGTGCAGAACCGACTACTTTCTGGGTTAACTATATTCCAACGTGTCACTTCGGAAACAGTGATAAATGGGCAATTTTCTTGTGAGCCTGTGAATAACTAAGAATAAATGTTAAGATACCTGTGAGAAGTTTGAATGTGATGATGGGAACATCTCTGATCCATGTAAATGAAGTACATCTTGGTTGTTTACATTCGAAAAAGAGGTGCCACTGCCACTTGCAGGCGGAAAGTGTTGATGTTGTTGTGGACGATGGGATGTGTATGTTGTTCCCAGAGTGAAACCAGAAGAGCGTCCCATCTGCAAAAAAAAAGAGATAATAAAGCATGGAACAGATTCATATATGAGAAAAAAATTTTAACAGATGAATCTCTTACATTATAATGTTGAGGCTGCATCATAGAATCATGAAGCTGTTCTTTTTGGTGTATATCCATAGAGTAATCCGCACCGCCACCTGCCAAACCATAAATTTTGGCAATAAGGTATTAGAAAGCACACCCTGAAAGAAGAGAGTTGACATTTTACATTCTTTTGTAATGGTTTTGAAAAACATTAGATGGTCATGCAATTCAAAAACAAGTTCCAAGAAACTAGTAGATATGCCATCTAGAAGTTGAGAATAAAAAGGAATATTAACACAAAAAATCTAAAATATTCCATTGAAGAAATTGATGGACATAACTGAATGCAAATAATTGCTTATGCCAAAAGTAAAACTAAATCACGTACAAAAGATTATTAAATGGCCAAATTCAAAGGGCAATAATAATATAAAGTCGATAAGAAAACAGCCTCGAGCATATACCAACTAAAGTGCCGCTGCTGTGTCACAAGTAATAAATTATCAGAAAACAGCATCCACGCTGAAAGTGCCAAAAGCAAATCATTAAATGCCCATTTGCAGTTCAGCAGCATTCAGCACTGACTGCCTCATGCTAACACTAATATGTCATAGGTATTCCGAGTGCTTATTGAGTTTAGGGAATAACATAAACCAGATCTGACAGACTGACATACCAACTAATTTCTGGCAGAAAGAAAAAAAAAAAGAAGGAAAAAGGAAAGAGGCATTTAAGCATCAAAAACAGTATAAACACAACACTGTCAGGCTTCTTAAAAATTGGCATTCAAAGCATCTATAACTTGAAACACAAATAATAATAATAATAATAATAATAATAATAATAATAATAATAATAATAATAATATAATATAAGCACCTTTATACCCAGGCAATGCGGGGAAATCTTCATTTTGAATGCTGAATTCTTGATTTTGTTGAACAATAGGGCTCAGACTTTGTTTCCGCAATGAACCTGCGATTTTTTGAGTTATTCTGTATCTAAAGCAAAAGCACAAGGACAAATTCTTTGAAAAAACACAGTTAAAATCAATAGACAGCATCTTAAGTTATTTTGAAACTAATTACCCAGCTGTCCTTGGGGGCCTCCTGAAGAACTGGGACGACTGGTCAATTGAGGGAAGTCATTAATGTCAAAAGGAGCACCGTCAGTTGAATTGCCGTCATTTAACATACCCATATTCATGTTATTAAGAGCTTGGACATGGTTTTGAGATAATGGGCCACCAGACGTGGGGTAAGAATTGCCTAACATTGATAACACCTGCGGAGAAGCTGAAACCAGCAACTCGTCAGTCATCATAAGAACTCGATCCTCGTGCTCAATCATAATGTTTTTTCACGGTCTGCTAGAAAGGGAAAATATACTTTGAACAACTTATTGTCCATGACACCTGCTAATTCCAACATGATTGAACCAATTGAATATTTCAACAAACCCAATTTTTGAACAATTTAAGCACAATTGTTCCAACAACTCAAGGGCTTATCATTCTGAAAAATAAGCAGAGTAAGTTGTGCCAATCCTAAGACAAAGACAAATGCTAGAATGACGTACCAAAATTGCTAGATGAAAAATACATATAACATTCCACCACCAGAAATATATTATCACTGAGAAAAGAATATGGATTGATGAATATCAATAAATCCAAAAATCCTGTTTTGATACTATGGTGCTAATAAATTGAAAATATTCAATTGTCAGGAGATGTTGTTATATTACAAGAGATTCTTCGAAATGAAAAGGTAGCTTATATAATTTTGGGGACAGTTGAAGATGGAGATTAACCCACGACTACATAAACTGAAAACGTCAATATGATAACATTGTTCTTAGGCATATATCAAGCATTGATGACATCCAGATAAGAAACATTCCAAAACAGAACGTATAGAATGAATCTAGCTAACAAAAGAACAATTAAATACAAGTTACCTTGTTGAAGCACACCACCCATCAGTCTACTTTGCCCCTGAACATTAAGATTGGCAGAACTACTGTTGGCACTTAAACTCAAGCGGGATGCCAGACCAGGGAGAGATAGCCCGCCACCTGAGCTCATATTTCTCCCAATGTTACCTCCACCCACGATATTTCCCACTGAGTTGGTAATACGTGGTCCCGCATTTCCAAGGACTGGGGAAACACCAAGGGGAACATTGCTCCGATTACCAATAGAGCCAGAATTTGGAAGAATTCCAGGAATTGAACCACCAACACCACTGTTGCTATTGCCATACCCTTGATTCCCAACAACATTCATACCACCTCTATTCGCCATTCCAGAATGAACATGCCCTCCACTGTGAGACATCTGCATATATGAAAATGGAGTTCGGATTTCAACACAAACAATAGACCCATAGTCCAGAAAATTCAAACCGGAAACAGGTAGTTGTTATATAGGAAGACCTTTATATTTTTGGCTAACTAGTAAGCCTCTCCATTTTCTATGCTATAGCACAACCGTAAAATAATTATAGGTAAGTTCAAACCTGTGAAAATCCAACTGGGAGGTTATTTGACGGAAATCGTCCACTAGAAAGGTTGGAAGCGGCTTGTTGAACTCCACTTGAAGGAATGTTGTTTATGGTTGTGCTTCTTGATCCAATGTTTCCAGGCATGTTTGGAACATTGAAATTTCCATGCATATTATGTAGCCCCTGTATATTTCCTGCAGAAACAAAAGTGTGATATAAGATATACAATGTGAATTTACAATGATCCAGCCCAAAAATAAACTCACCAGTGTGATGAAATACAGGAGAACCAGCACCGGCAGAAAATGATGAAGAAAAAGTACGCCCTGTGCTCTCAGGGACACTCGAGGTTGATCCATTTAGCGAAGACTACAATTAACGAGAGTGTTAAACAAAAGTGAATTACCCAATACAATTATACAAGATAAAAAACTAATGAAAGCAGAAAAGTGAAAAAAGTCGAGAAATCAAGTAAGAAACCAAAAACTAAAGAACTTTCTATGAATAAGTAATTCAATTATAAACTATAGCCAAAGATAGGATAGTACATTAAGGAGCCCAGACATAGTCAATACGTCAAAAGGTCATAAGGAGAAAATTTTCCCAGCAGCTTCCTTTCCCCAAGTGTCAGAAATTCAAGTAAAGAATCAGCGCAGGTTACTCAGTGAGGGTAGCAATCTGAAATGAAAAACATCATAAGAACAGTGATATAAGAGGATCCTGATATAATACCCGTCATAGGAAATAAAAAAAATCACGTGACTTATTTAAAATTCATGGACTCATTATCTTACAGTATCTAACTTAATGGAAAGAGATCTCCAGTTAATTATGGCTTTGCAAAACCAAGACACAGGTGATACACAGGACAAAGTGCACAAAAAAGAAACACAATAATGTTCCTGAAAGAATAAATTACCAGCAGTTCAGAGCACATCACATAACCAGTCAGTACGGAGTGATATTTCAGTCTTGCTTCACTAAAAGGCGAAGTAACGTCATGTACTAAAAATAACATGAGCATGCACTTCACGGAATTGGTTATTACAGGCGAAAAAGGTTTAGGTACCGAAAGATAACAAAGTTTTAATATCTCTATCTCTACGCTATCACACGTGATACGCCGAAAAGTAGTATGACTATGACGCCATATAACAAATTCCACTAGATCGTAATCTATCCAATCACATAACCTCATGAAATGAAGCAACCAGAGAGGCAGATCAGCAGATGGAAGATCAGTTCGTAGAAAACAAAACTAAATGGCATATCCATGGAAAGGTCTACAAAAGCAATTTAACTGGTTCAGCTGCATCATTAGTATCCAAATACTGAAACCAACTCCAATGATCATGCACCATATTATTTGTATCATTCCAATATTCAAGTTTAACCCAATTTGAGGAACCACTTTTTTTCAAGGATTAGGTGCCAATTGCACCAAGACTCAGTGTACCCAAAAGGGGGAAAACACCACCACATCATATACAAGGTCAAAAGGAACAAACTTAAATACAACTACAGGCACAAACATAGAAAAACATAGAAAACTAACTAGCGTCACGAATGAGCAAACTAAATCTCGCCTACGCCCGAGAATATAGAGGGCATTCAACCACCGATTAAGAAACTAAAACGGCATAGACTAAGGAAGATTAACAAGCACAAAATCGAAGCTGAAGAAGACATGCAATCGATTGCGGAAACAAAAACCCTATGACAAACGAACAAAAAAATTACAGAATCCATTGCGTTAAATTAAAGGGCAAAGGAAGTGACGTTTGACCTTTAATAGGAATCGGATCTATGAGCCAAAATCGAAGACTCGAGAGACAGTAATTTTGCGAACTGCAGAGACGAGATTTAAGGGAGAGGAGAGGGAGTGATTCTTACACGGATGAAGATGAAAACAATTGTAGATAAAATGTATAATAGATAAAATATACTCTATATTATTACGTTACATATACAAATAAAAAACTTTGAGAGCTATGAAATAAAGGGTATTTTTGTAAATTTACAAATAATATGAAGACAAAATTTTTATTATGTTGGAAACTAAACAAGATATAATGATTACTGTACAAGATTATTATCTCACATTTTAACTTGGGCTTTTTTAAACTTAGTTATCTCGTGTAGGAAAGTAAACACAGCGTATATTATTACGTTACATATACAAATAAAAAACTTTGAGAGCTATGGGAAAACGAAAAGAAATAAAATTAAAGACGATTGCTGTGAGTCTGTGACCAGTGGGACCCAAAAGTCGAAATTCTAAAAATATATTTCCGTCCTTTAAACAAATTTATTTCCACTCATCAATACAGATCAATAATAACCCGATTAATGTAATTTGTAATGTTTGTTTGTGTCAAAGAATGCAAGTTGTTTATATTCTGTGCCAACTATAACTCATTTATTATTTGTAAAGTCAGTAGCAGTTATTTCATTTGTTATATATACTTTTTGTTGAAATAATACCGTCGATGATTTGCTGCCAACCTGGGCAGGGAAATATACCGAAATCCGACATACGGTCCTTATCCTATGAAAACGTACCAAAATATCGAAAATTTTGATATACCGAAGTTTTTGGTAAGGTATGATACCGTAACGAAAATTTTGGTACGGTAATAGTATGATAATTTTAAAAAGTAGGTATACCGATTATACCGAAATACTAAAATTTTTAACATTATATATATATATACACACACACCTACATATATATTTCAAAAAATATAAAATGGATAAAAATATTATAAGGATCTTCGTAAATTTATTTAGGCAATAAATTATTAACTATACCCAACTTTCTAAGATTATTGAGACCCAATATTTTACTTACAATAAAAGAAAAACAAAAGGAAATACAAAATAGCCTTTTCGTTTTAATTAGTCTGTATATAAAGTTGTATTTGTGGTTATGTAAAGTTCTTTATCTTACTATGACGCCTGACTAAAATATGTAAATTATTTAAGGTTATTTTATGAACTAAAAATCTTTTTTTTGGAAATTTGGTATTAATAATTCAATCTTATTGAGCCTAAGGAGTTTGAATTGACTAAAAATTAAAAAACAACGAATTAACGAGTTACGAGACACGCATGGTAAAAAACCCTCCGTGTGAATGGTATAGAAGGTATGATACCGATACCATATCGAAATTTCAGTATGATACCGTATCGAAATTTAAGGTATATCCAAATTTTGGTATGGTATTGGTATGATTTTTTTCGATACCAAAATTTCGGTACGGTATATGGTATCACAGTTTTGGTACGGTATACTGTACCGAATTACCCCAACGTCGATCAGAAGTTTTTTTTACTTCTTATATTTTTTTCGCTATTATGTAAAATTTATAATAGAACAGATTCGATGATACTCTTTAAAATGTAACCCATATTAAATTTGAACTTGATTTTATAATAGACCAAATAGGTTGGTTCAATTGATTTATTTTACAATTGCTACCAGTATGAGATGGATATCACTCACTTTCTATTTATTACGTGTTATTTCATAAACAGAAATGCAAAATGTCTGAATGATACTAGTAATGAACTATTGAAATAACATATCAGAAATAATCGAATCAATAAACTAATGTAGCCTCTGATTTTAATGATATATCATTTCATATCACCCACCCAGTATTCAATCTATTATTTCTTTTAATATATACAAAACCGTTCACTTCCATTCCTTTACCGTCGCAAAGATTATGTCAACTCTTACTAAGAATTGTTGGGTTTTTAATTTGGGCCTGCAATTGGGTAAACTAACCCAATAAAGTCCAAACTAAAAGATTGTAAGAATTCGAGAAGTCATGGTATGGAGAAGAGAAATTGAGTGTATTTATCTATTCTATTTTATTAAGCCTCACGTCACAGAGCATCTTCAACCCCGATATAAAAGTACGGTTACTTTTACATAATAATACAGTTGCTACAGTATTTTTACTCAACCTGTAAACTTTATTTCGATACTAATTTTTACTCCAAACCATTAACACTATCTTTCTACTCTAAAACCAGTCCTATCATAATTGACTTATTAAACTGTATATTATAATTATTAAAAGTCAATGTATTAGATTTATTAATATTCAAAATTATATAAATTATAAATTAGCATATTATCTAACTATAATTTTATTAAATTAAAAGTAAAATATCAATACACAAAAGCAAATTAATATTCTTGTTACTTTTTTTATTATAAGAATATCAAATATATTAAACATAATAAAATAGGTTTTATTAAATAAAATAAAAATAAATGGAAACTACAGCTGTATTTTTGTGTTGAAATTGTGCGTACTCTACATCCTAGAGTTTCTCTGCTCATAAACACAATATTAAGGTAAAATATAAGGTCTCAATGGAGTAAAAAAAGGTAAACACAAAAGTAAATATATTAAAAAAGTAATGTTAAAACTAAAATTAAACTACCCACTATATTTTTATTGTATATTACGATTTATCACTATACTTTTAGGGGGTGTTTGTTTTGTGGTGCTCTTTCAAAACATCACCGTGATCCTCTCGTTTACCACTTATCACTGTGTTTGTTAATCTAGGGGATGAGTTATCATCGGAATGTTTGATCACCTAGGTGATGAAAATGGGGTGATATTTCATATTTCAGATCACCCCAAAAAACCTAAATGATCTAACATCACGGTGATGGGGTGATCTATCTAACTTTTTAATGGACAAAATACCCCTCATATTTTAACATTATTACTTTATATGCCATTATAAATATTTTAATTACATGATTAACATAATTAAATCTTAAAAATATTTCAGATATTTAAAAATATTTAAACTAAGTATAAATATAAATAATGCTTATAAATATGTAAATTTTAATATATTAATGATTATCACATAAAATATCACCTTAAAAAATTAAAACACATTATTTAAATCATATGTATTTGGTCAAATATGACATTTATACAACGTCAGCCTACACATCACAATGATAAACAAACAGGATACTTCCATATCACGTTGATCTGCAAAATGAAATATCATGTTAAAACAAACACACTGATGACATATCAGCTTGATCCACATTCCGGTGATACTCACATCACCGTGATATGCGTATCACCGTAATGTTGGACCACCTGAAACAAACACCCCCTTAGTAACTATAGCACAATAACATTTGAGTGTGCAAACGTACTAGTAGGTCAATTAAGCGTCTCAACCGAACCAAACCAAATTTTGAAATCGGTTTCGAATATTTTATTTCGTTTGGTTCGAATCAAATTTTTTATTTTTTACTTTTAAAATATATTTATAAAAAAATCATTAAAATTTATTTTTATTACAAGTTAAGTTTTCGATCGGTTAACCCGGAACTGGAAAAATTTCGGGTTAACCACAAACAATAGTATTTCGGAAAAGTTTCGGTAAACATACAATAAATTTATTACAAAAAAATTACCCAATACATAACTTAAGTAAACTTTTTTTTTTTCAATCCACAAATAATAGTATTCAATGCACACACATAGAGTGCGTGGGTGGCTAGTTGAAGTATATTTGGAAAGACATATACCTATTAAACAAAACTAAATAAAAAAAAGGAAAATTCCGCCTGGTACCCTCGTACTTACGACTTTTTCAGTTGGTACTCGAAGTTTTTTTTTATTCTAGCGGGTACCCTTAACATTTGATGAAACATAATTCCGTACCCCTACATGACCAAAGACGGGATTTTTAGGGTTAAAAGCCGTTAGTCTTAACGTGAGTTCCGAAAAGATTGTAATACCTTCATAATATTAGTTAAGTTAAAAAGAAAAACAGAATAGAAAAAAAAAAGAATTACATCGAATTAGGGCAGAGATTGAGATGAGAAATGACACGCTCGAATACTAGCAAGTATACTAGGTCGTGCAAGTAGTATAACGGACGTAAATCGAAATATCGATCCACGAGGATAGCTCGATTAGTTCTAAGATATTAATTCAAAATTTAAATTAGACTGAAGCGATTTTTAAATATATATTGATATATACATTTACATATAATTTTTTTAGATTGTTTAAGACGGTTTAATAAAAGCGCAAATAAAGATGTAACGGTTTTTTTATCAATTAACGAAAAGCGTGCCTAAAGCACATATTCGGCACAGATTAATCGTATGTCTTCATACAGTCGTCTATATTTAACCAATATGAATCTAGTTAAGGTAGAAATTCCTAATGTACGTGCTACCCGTTATTCACGTAACTAGCAACAATATGCGTAAGTGAACCAATCAACTATATTCCTATATGACTGTAGTTACCCCGCACGCGTTCGGCTTTATGAATTTTCCCGAGCTTAAATGCTTTCGGCGCCTAATGACACGCTCGGATACTAGCAAGTAAACTAGGTCGTGCAAGTAGTATAAAATGGACGTAAGTCCAAGTATCGATCCACGAGGACAACTCGATTAATTTTAAACTATTATTTTTAATTTAGACCAGCGAGATTTATATATATATATATATTTAAGATTTGTTTTTAAGACGAATTTACGAAAAGTGCAATAAGAAATCAGCAGCAAAAATAAAGGTTTGAGAACAAATAACGAAACGTGAGCAAGGTACATGCTCGGCACAGTTTACTCCTATGTCTTCATGCAATTATTCATATTTAACCGATATGAATCTTAGTCAAGGTAAAATTTTCTACGATAACCGCTACTCGTTTGTCCAGCAATAGCGATCTTATGCGGTAGAGAACCAGTCTCAATATGTCTTTATGACTGTAGTTTCTACGTATGCATTTAACCTCTATGAAATTCCCCGAGTTTAGACGCTTTCGACGCCTAAGGTCTCGAAAACCACACATACGAAACCGATCCATTCTTGTTCGGTTTTACGTAGTGGTGTTCAATGTTTTTGCTCCAATCAGTCTAATCACTTAGTCTGTCTCATAAACCAATTTAGGATCATACATATGGTGGCCAATCACATGTACGCATTAAACGCAACAAAGAACACATAACTTGACTCATACGATTAAACATGATAATAGCGATAATAAATCGAAATCATAATCCGACCTTACATGACCTCAATCACATAAAAATTTAAGCTAACATATTAAAGGATGAAAACAATGATGAAAGTAACGTAAACATCGCTATAAACATCTAACGATACTTATTTAATTCTCCCGTCACGGTGAAGGGATCAAGCCGAGTTCCCTCGTAGTGCCCTGTCCTTTTGCGTCTTAGGTTGCGAGCGTGAGAGAGTTTCACCAGTTTGGCGAGTGAGCGAGCGTGAATCTGCTTGATGGATGCTGGAAGCTTCGTGAGGCTTTAGAGCTGCCTGCTTGAGGATGATATGATCGCTTCGTGAGTTAGTTTGGTTGTGAGTTGAAGTGTTTCAAAGAGAGGTCTGTGCGTGGTTGGTGAGGCGGAGAGCAGGCTGCTTCTTGAGTTGGTGATGTGCGTGAATGGAGAGATATGCGTAAGGTGTTAATCCATGGATTCGAGCCCCCCTTCTGAGCAAGCATGAGTGGTATAAATAGACTTTTCTATCCGACATAGAGTTGTAATGAGTATCTTTTTATTTAGGATTGAAGATCTGCAAAGTTCCTTGCGCAGCCATACGATATTAATGTCTCTTTATTTTCTCTTCCTTGAGCAGTGTGCGAACGTATCTATTTGTGGTGCTTGCTTGAAAGGGTTTATAAAACTTGTTCTCCTTGATCTTTTCTTCATGCGCGTGATCTCTCCCTCACCCCATACAATGATAGGCGTTAGATGTTGGGTAACCCCGGGTGTCCCGAGATCTAACCCCGGGCGCAGCGGAAGTTTAAAATTTTTCCCGGGATCCCCGTAAGGAGCCCCGGATTGCTTGGTTATGTAAAGAAAATATGCATGACACGCAATAAGAGTTTTCGTAGCTTACCCTCGTAGCGAAGATCCTAGCTCTCGCCTTGCCGTCCCGATTGTCATAGTTCGCTCCAAGCAACGTCATGACCTTTCTGCGCTCCAAAGCCTTGGCAAGATGTTTTAGAACAGATGTGTTTGTGTTTGTAATTGTGTGTTTGATTTACTAAAAACTCAAACACACTTAAGTTTTTCTCAAAGAACAAACTCATATGCTCTCAACTCTCTCTAAACTCAAAGTTAGAGTGAGAAATAAGCTTAGAACTCTTACGGACGAAATTGCACAATTCCAAAACATAAAGATCATCTTTCAACATTTGAAAATGACTTTTAATTGAATCATGTCCTACATGACTCATTTCTTGTTTGATTCCTTTGTATAAAGTCATCAAATGACTAGACAATGTCCCACAAGTCTCACATAAGAACAAAGAACAAATTTGGACTTGATTTGGATTAAATTTGGCCAAACCGACGCCCGTCACGGCCTGAAACAAGCCCATTCACGGCCATGACAACACCCTTCAAGGCCTGGGTCATAGTGGTCACGCCTGTGACCATGTCGGGGCCAAAAACTCAGCCTCTGATGTGCTTCACGGCCACGGCCCGCATGTGTCACGGCCGTGACTTGCAACAGTTTTGCGACAGTTTCGTTTTTCCATCCGTTCGAGGTATAAACGATGTCCGACTGACCTGAAATTTTAACCATTAGAAGACTCACCGATCTTGACTCTCACAAAAGGGATTCTCAATCCGAAGTCTCAATTGTGAGATATGAATTTTTGAATCTGCTGCTACGTTTCAGGCGGCCTTCACGACCTTGACGAGCCTTGCTCATGGTTGTGAACCCTATTTTTGGTCCATTCTTTGTCGTTTCATTTCGGAAATCTTATTCCAAATAAATATAGTTTCTAAAACTAATATTTAGTGTTTTATTAACGTCTCCAAGACCGTTATGTAATAACACATCTCACTTTAGTAGATACTGTCTCGGTGATCATTTTTAAGCCCGACTCTCTTGATTCGTCTCAACCAGGCAATGGAGGAATCCAAGAATTCGGTAAGCACCTAGCCAATCCCATGGTACCAAATAGATCCCGTGTTGAGTACGATCTTCGTATTTTACGAACCGACTATAGATCGTCGTAATACGTATAGACCCTTCACATATGTCCCGGTCGAGTGAGAGCCATGGTAATGTCAAACTCACTAACCCAACACTATGTCTAATTCGTGGCGATGAAATTACTAAACTACACTCCACGTCCCACGTGAGTTAGTTTTTATACTTTGCAAAGATTCTGTAATTCCTCGTCCCCGAATATGCATAGGACGTATACCTCGATTACTTGCGAGGTCGTGAATCCCTCACGACTGTCAAACCCAGCAGTTGCACTTCGTTGTCAAGACCGCATGTTACCGCTGACCCATGTTCAACCTCGAACAAGGTGGGCCTAGCAAACTAGTGACAAGTCAGAACCCCAAAGCCAACTCTGTCAATGACTCTTCGGTCTAAGGTCCACGTATACTACTATTGTCAATCGATCGATCATTGACACTCAACGAGTAATTAGCCA
This sequence comes from Craterostigma plantagineum, assembly GCA_027422505.1. Lineage (NCBI taxonomy): Eukaryota > Viridiplantae > Streptophyta > Magnoliopsida > Lamiales > Linderniaceae > Craterostigma > Craterostigma plantagineum. Next base: position 5,932,891 of record JAPQWV010000013.1, on the reverse strand, counting down.
TGTGATCGTCGATTATGAGTCGTGTCCAAATACAAGTTAATCCCCCGACTCAACTCATACCAATGTTACGACCTCCCGCTTCCCAAGCGAATGGTTGGCACAACCATTTTAGAGTCGTGAACAAAGAAGTCGTGATCGACACTCAGTCACCCTATTGAGGTCTAAGACTTATGGACTAATTTAATATACGAGAATAATAGCTCACCGGTGCCCCCTCTCATCCCATGAGAATCTGTGACTAAACTCGTATATATGAGATTTATTTATTTACTGTCTCACCGGATGCCTAGTAAGACTGGATAGGTAAATAAATAATATGCCTTTTGTAAATTCCATACATAAAATTTGAATACAATATCCAAATGTTAAAGTATGAATAACAGGTTCATGTTTATGCCCTATTCATTACATCCTCGAATGGCATTCCGATGGCATATCCCAAACAATCTCCCACCTGCACTCGGTGCCATATGCTGTGTGTATTTAACACTTGTCTTCTTAAAACGTTATCCAGCACTGCCTGTATAAAAGGCACAGTGAATGGGTCGGCCACGTTTTCGCGACACTATCTCCTGCACGGCTAAGCAGCCATTTTTCAACGATACATGCAACATGTAACATTTCTTTCTTTTCTTTTGTCTGGATTAACTGTGAGACAAAGGTTCGTTGACTAAAGTGATCATTCCGCTACTGTCGCACCACAATGGCAGCAGTAGACCCATAATGCCTGGAACTATTTGAAGCTCTTCCAAGAAGACTTCAATATCCAAACCGATCTCTTACCTCCTAGGTAATTATCTGCACTCGTACGCATGGTTGACTTGGGATTCAATCTCACGATGCCCATGTACTAACAGTAAGTGCTTCCCTGAAACCATTTCAAGGTATCGTTCTACCATTAAACTTTGTAAACCAAACTCTAAGTGGATTTTCGATCACCCACATCAAACTGGAGTTCGAAAAGGAGTCTAACCGTCCACCTATATTTCTCCATTCGAATAGACCAACATCATGGACTATTGTAATTACCTAGGTAGCCTTAATTTTGACAAACGCTCTCAACGTATTTATCTTTTGTCAAAAACGCGAGTCAAACTCCACATATACAGGGCCACTTATTATAACTGTATATGGGACTCAATTCAGCTTTTCGATCTGTCTTGCAACGAGAACATAGAAAACTAAATCGTAGGTAAGAAGCCTCTTTTCTTGTAATTGACCTAGTCTTTTCAAGTAAAGGGCCCGGGATAAGCCTATCATTCTGTACTAAACACTATCTCCAAATAGGTTGTTCCGTGAATGTAGGTATTTATCCCAAGTCGTTTATGGAGAATTGGTCAAAGCCCCGCTTTTACCATTCGAAGTATTTTGATATTGTTCTCTTTCCTAAAGACATCTCTCGTACAATACGAGGATTATATCTAACTCCCACTGCATTTATTACGATACAAAAGGTTATTTTTAAATACCAATTATTTTATCAAACCAAAGACACCAACTCCTGAAGGCTTAAGTAAGTCTGTACGACTCATTTTCTTTAATTTCGCACACTATGAGCATATGCTTGTGATATAAAATCGTTGGGATTTTCATTTTACGTCTCCTAGAGAAATACGATTTTCACATCCGTCTGACAGATCTCATAAAAGCGTGCATCTGTGTGAGTACGATTTAGTGAACTTTATTGCAACAATCGAAAAGGTTTCCTCAGAGTCAAAGCCCATCATTTAAGACTCAACCTTTTCCATACAAGCTTGCTTCGTATATTTCAACCAGACTGTTAGATCTAATCATTACATGGTTGTTGTGCATAGAGTTCATCTACTCTCACAGAATAAGCCATCTCAGCGAGTTTAACCATTATCGCTTGGTCAAGGGTAGTGAGATTGTTAATAACATATCCCTTCATCGCAGCAACCCCTGTCCCCAATGCGTACTATACAGCTCGCAGCAACCCCTGTGCTCGACATGCATTATACAGTATCTCTCAAGCTGGCGAGACACTCTACCCGACCTATGCAACTATGGGTGTATCTCGGACTTTTCTTTAAGTGCTGTCTAGCACTAAAACATCTTTAAGGTGTTTTGGTCAACACTACCAGTGTTACCTCTCCCACTCTTCATTCTCGAATAAACCATTTTTCAAAAAACGTGTGCCTCTAAGGCTTTGACGTTTTTCAAAAATTGTCAAAAGAGAGGTTGTCAATGTTGAGGCCCAAAGACAACAACGACCTTAATATTCTCCTTTTTCATATACATAATTGTCATAAGCTTTCTCACTCAAATGGGGCAACCCCACTATATGATTTAAGCTCAGTTTCTTACTAATTCCAAATTTCGTAAGGTGCAGAATTAATTGACCTCAAAGGAATTCTGTATAGAACGTTCATTGCGTTTCATACGCAAACCCACACCATATGGGAACAATTTAGTTCAGTAAAGATCAAACTTTATCCAATATTGTTTGATATCTTACAACTATTGAAGCGCATGCATGACTATCGACTATGATGACCCGCGTGCATGAAGTCTAACTTCTCGTCTCGAGACATCATTAACAGCGTTCTTAGTTAACTGTGAAAAGATGAGGTTCTCTCCAAAGAACTCATTCTAAGCTCGAGAATAATTAGCCAGTTTGATCAAATCAAAATGCTTCTTTTATCTCGCAGTTTATTTTAAATTAATTTCCTCGATCTTATCAAGGATTTAAAATTTGTAACTTAACGAATACACTAATCTCTAAGAAAAGTGATTATTTGTGAAGTTTACAAATTAATAGAAATTACCTTGGGCAAATACAATATTTTGTCCACAAACATTAGTGCGGGTCAATCAAACCCAGAAGATTTACGACTCTTTTATTAATTCCCTGTGAAGGGTGATTTGTCACCTTTTGCTGATGTTATGGGATTCCCACGACTTAACAATGTCGTGTTTATCCAACACTTGAATCTCGAATTTTGGCATAACCAAATCAAAGAGACAATAAAATCTTCTTTATCAACTCAAAGTTGCGTTTGTTGGTAATTGATTTCACAGTTTTAAATTTGGACAATACAATATTATTTTTCAAATAGTTATTAATTGCCAGCAAATTTATTTCAAAAACAAAATCACATACATATATTCAAAATGATGTATTTAATTAACCCCTTGGGTATTTTAAGGCAATTATGTAATTGAATATGTGACCAAATTTAAATAGAGAAACATTGGCAATGTAATTATTTGGACACCTTGTCCGCATTTAACATTGATCATAATCTCTCAGTGCTGAAAAACTTCCACTGGAATCTAGTACGTTCAAAACTAACAAGTGAGTACCATCTCAAATTATCTCTAACCCAGTCATTATTTTAGAATAATTAGTTTCAAAAACATATTATTCAAAATTTAAGGCCCTCAAACTCAAAGTTTAGGTAAGTATAAATTCCAATGCCTCGCCCTTAATTGGACCCTTTTATTACGTTCTCTTATTCTTTATGTGTATTGGACCGATAGGCTCAAATATGAAGATATCCAAGATTGCTCTTTTACGGCCCATTTTATGAAGTAATAATTTTATGCCAACTTGTGCCACAATGGCTAGTAGCGCATTAATACTAAACGATCCATTTTACGAGAATATGCATTTTCGAAAAATCCATATTAGGACCATCCTTAGATTGAATCAAATCCATATTGTTCAGTCCCACCAAACAATAAAGCAGTATACATATATAATGGGTTTGTCAATCATAATAGAAAGAAATATAATGAGACATAACAATTATTGGGTCGAACGTATTATTCGTCAGGCACTGAAAGGATTTTTTCTCTTGGCCTGACTCCCACTATTTTTTTCAAAATCTCATTCTACCGATAGAGATTTCGGAAACCTCGTTGATGGTTTCATAGTGGGTTGAGGTCCCCGCTCTACAGAAATAAGCCTCAACTTAATAGTTTGTTGGCCCATTAATCGGACGGCGTCGTGTCCCACACGAACCCATAGACGGCCTCGTGTCTCACACGAGTCCATCTCATGAATGTTTCAACAACTTCGTCTTCGGTCAGGAACCCTCACCTTAACAGGAATAATTGGGAAATAGCCGGTCCAAGTGCGACCTATCAACGTCTGGCTCAATCCTAGCATTTAGAAATTCCCGCCCGTAGGATAACACTTTATAAGGCGTGAATATGTTTCGGAGAGCGGCGTTTCGACAGTCACCCGAAATATCCACGACAAGAGCGAAATGTTTGACACCGATAACTCGGAACAAACCGCACACACACTCAAGTCGTATCAATAACGTGCTTGACTTTAAATGTCTTAACGCACCCGAGCTGACTACGACAAGAGCGAAATGATTGGCGCCGATAACTCGGAACAAATCGCACACACACTCAAGCCGCAACAGTTTCGAGCTTGATAGAAGACAGGAACCAAGTCCCTTTACTCACTTAGTATTTTGTCCAACGAAGAATACGTCTCACGTGCAAGCACTTAATAATGCACGTAACGTCAAACAAACATGCACGAAATCACAGTAAACCTAGTTTGCCTAAAAGACGACCACCGCGGACTATTTCTACTCTACTACATTTATTTTACAAAAATAACATCTCTTCATCTTGTGGGGTAACGCCATGTTTTCGAGCGATCTCCAAGTCCTCGAACGACTTCTATTGTATTTTTTTCTCGTACTCGTACGGCCACCATACTTAAGCTAATTTTTCTAAAAATTAATAAAGTACAAAACGGGGGGATCGGTTCTCCCGGACAACCCGTATAATATCAAATAAAATACAACCCGGAGGGACCTTGTCACCCTTAACATATCATCCGGAAATAGAGCCTAAGTCCACGCTGACGTCATTAACATATCATATGTACACAACATAAATACGTATGCGACAACAAACGCTCAAAGAAGCCGAAACGAAATTTGGGCTTGTCTTGGGCCAGGCCCATTAGGGTTACTTATTGGGCTTAAACTATTTGAAGGCCCATTAAAGCTATTAACATGACCCAATCATTTAAAGTCTTAAAATGAATGGAATTGGGCCAAAACCTTATCGGCCCATCGAGATATTCAAAGCAGCTCGGAACACAAAAACAACGCCACCGGCCCTTATCGCTACTCCACCAAAGTCAGACTTCGCCATCACCGGAGTTCAGACCCGGATCTTGAACGTCACAGTCCCGATAAAAGTAATGCTTAACGTACGACAAGGGGCGGTCGCTCGTTTTTGAGCATTCGACGAGTACCTCAAACTCGAATCTGAAGTCGTTGGCGTCAAGGCTTCGCCCCAAGCGAATGAGCCTCACTTTTCTCGTCTTAGGCATCGCTGAAAATTTCAGTTCAAACCACGTCTAACGTGTTTTATGCAGATCTACTCTAGACCTCTAGATCTAAGCAATCTTAGTAAAGTACACCCTTAAACTCATCTCCAAGAGTAAGTTATAATCCGCGGGGAGACAACCACTACGGTTTCTCACCACGGCGCTGCAATACGCCGGACCGCTCGCAACGAGACGGTGTTCCGACCATGCAAGCGCTCGGTTTGCAAACTCGAACCGAGAACAACTCATGCTATGACGCTCGAGTGACTCAGTGATTTGCACAACCGAGATCATTTCGGGTTCATTTATGTCGTTTCATAAAACCAAGCATGGCTCTGATACCACTATTGGGTAACCCCGGGTGTCCCGAGATCTAACCCTGGGCGCAGCGGAAGTTTAAAATTTTTTCCGGGATCCCCGTAAGGAGCCCCAGATCACTTGGTTATGTAAAGAAAATATGCATGACACGTAATAAGGGTTTTCGTAGCATACGCTCGTAGCGAAGATCCTAGCTCTCGCCTTGCCGTCCCGATTGTCGTAGTTCGCTCCAAGCAACGTCGTGACCTCTCCGCGCTCCAACGCCTTGGCAAGATCGTCATGCCGACCCCGGGATGTATCCAGATTCCACCACCTCCCAAGGAAGGCTAGAGAGGTGGGAAGATGTTTTAGAAGAGATGTGTTTGTGTTTGTGTTTGTAATTGTGTGTTTGATTTACTAAAAACTAAAACTCACTTAAGTTTTTCTCAAAGAACAAACTCATATGCTCTTCTCAACTCTCTCTAAACTCAAAGTTAGAGTGAGAAATAAGCTTAGAACTCTTATTCGAGGAATTTCGGATACAAATATTCATATTCAATTAGTTCGGACTTGTGTAGTATTGAATTGGGACCAAGAAACGAAATTGCACAATTCCAAAACATAAAGATCATCTTTCAACATTTGAAAATGACTTTTAATTGAATCATGTCCTACATGACTCATTTCTTGTTTGATTCCTTTGCATAAAGTCATCAAATGACTAGACAATTTCCCATATGTCTCACATAAGAACAAGGAACGAATTTGGACTTGATTTGGATTAAATTTGACCAAACCGACGCCCGTCAGCCTGAAACAAGCCCATTCACGGCCGTGACAACACCCTTCACGGCCTGGGTCATAGTGGTCACGTCCGTGACCATGTCGGGGCCAAAAACTCGGCCTCTGCTGTGCTTCACGGGCACGGCCCGCATAGGCCACGGCCGTGACTTGCAACAGCTTTGCGACAGTTTCGTTTTTCCATCCGTTCGAGGTGTAAAGGATGTCCGATTGACCTGAAATTTTAATCACAGATAGAAGACTCAACGATCTTGACTCTGACCAAAGGGATTCTCAATCCGAAGTCTCGATTGTGAGATATGTATTTTTGAATCTGCTGCTACGTTTCAGGCGGCCTTCACAACCTTGACGAGCCTTGCTCATGGTTGTGAACCCTATTTTCGGTCCATTATTTGTCGTTTCGTTCTGGGAATCTTATTCCAAATAAATATAGTTTCTAAAACTAATATTTAATGTTTTATTAACGTCTCCAAGACCGTTATGTAATAACACATCTCATAAGCCCGACTCTCTTGGTTCGTCTCAACCCGGCAAGGGAGGAATACAAGAATTCGGTAAGCACATATCCAATCCCATGGTACCGAGTAGATCCCGTGTTGCGTACGATCTTTGTATTTTACGAACCGACTATAGATCGTCGTAATACGTATAGACCCTTCACATATGTCCCGATCGAGTGAGGGTCATGGTAATGTCAAACTCACTAACCCAACACTATGTCTAATTCGTGACGATGAAATTACTAAACTACACTCCACGTCCCACGTGAGTTAGTTTTTATACTTTGCAAAGATTCCGTAATTCCTCGTCCTCGAATATGCATAGGACATATACCTTGATTACTAGCGAGGTTGTGAATCCCTCACAACAGTCAATGCCCAGCAGTTGCACTTCGTTGTCAAGACCGCATGTCGCCGTTGACCCATGTTCAACCTCGAACAAGGTGGGCCTAGCAAACTAGTGACAAGTCAGGACCCCGAAGCCAACTCTGCCAATGACCCTTCGGTCTAAGGTCCACGTATATTACTATAGTCAATCGATCGATCATTGACACTCAACGAGTAATTAGCCATGTGATCGTCGATTATGAGTCGTGTCCAAATACAAGTTAATCCCCTGATTCAACTCATACCAATGTTACGACCTCCCACTTCCCAAGCGAATGGTTGGCACAACTATTTTAGAGTCGTCAACAAATAATCGTGATCGACACTCAGTCACCCTACTGAGGTCTAAGACTTATGGACTAATTTAATATACGAGAATAATAGCTCACCGGTGCCCCCTCTCTCATCCCATGAGAATCTGTGACTAAACTCGTATATATGGGATTTATTTATTTACCGTCTCACCAGATGCCTAGTAAGACTGGATAGGTAATAAATAATATGCCTTTTGTAAATTCCATACATAGATATTTGAATACAATATCCAAATATTAAAGTGTGAATAACAGGTTCATGTTTATGCCTTATTCATTACATCCTCGAATGGCATTCCGATGGCATATCCCCAACATTAGATTGGTCCGACAAACTAGTAAATGAGCCGTATGTACTGTATACAAGTAGCCCCCTTTGCATTATATTTTATTTCAGCAGTGGCTCCACATATGCACTTCTTGAGCTTGAGTTGGTTTGTGATGGTCATGTATGCGATGATCATCCATGTAGAATAAAATATTGAAAACCCATTCCAATCATTAGTTTTCTTTCAGCATTGGGTTTCTTTAGTCAACTTCATGAGCTGCTTGCTTGCAATTTTCCACGATGATTTGCCTATGTGGTTTCCGAGTTTGATTTCTTAAAATTATTTCCATGTTCGGATTTCCTTTTTTTAAGTTCTTTTTCTCCCCCATCTGCCAAGTATAAAAAATAAACATAAACGTACGATAGTCGAAGAAAGTTGGATTAATAACGATCGATAACACGTTGTACGTGATATAAAATAGAGTAAAGTCCTGACTTATCACCTAAGGTCTCTGAAACCACACGGACGAAACCGAATTCCATCTTTGGTCGGTTTTACGTCGTGGTGCACTATATTTATTTTTCTAACCGGTCTAATCACTTTTTCAGTCTCATAAACCAATCAAGAATCAAGCTTATGTTGATCAGGAATACGTAAGTATTAAACTCAAATATAGAACACGTAACTTAACTCATACGATTAAATAAAATACGAGTAACATCAATACGAAATCATAATCCGGCCTAATATGGCCTTAACCACAAACAAACTTAAACACACATATTAATAAACGAAAAACACGAAAAGATAAAGGTGAACATTCCTGTTTTCGCATAAGACGATGTATGGACGTTGACTGTCACAGCGAATGGATCACGCCTAGTTCCATCGGGATTTCCGTTGGGTGAGAGAACTCTTCATCTGAGCTGCGGCTTGATGCGTGGCTTGGGGGTTGCCTTAGATCATAGAGCTGCTTGGTGTGAGCTGCCAACTTTTGCACGAGCTGAAGGTGCATCCTCATGTGCTTAGTGGGTGCCTTAACTTTATACATTCATTCTTAGCTCTCTCCGCTTCTGCTGCATGTGTTTGATGAATTTACTAAAATATTTTTCCCACACAAAGATTTAGTAGTCGTTCTTTATTCCACGATTTGCTCTTTAGCTTAACCATTGCATCCTTGAAAGCCGTCCATTCTTAAATACTTTTCCTTCATTGTTGGGTTAGCTTGGACTTAAGGGCGTGTGGATATTGGTGAGCTGCTTGGTTGGTGAGGTGACGAAAAGGAGGTGTGTGCTTCGTATGTTCTTTTTCTTTCTTTCTCCAGCAAAATGTTTATATGGGACTATCCTCCACTTCTCCTTTGTCTCTCCCCATCCAGAGAAGGGCAAAAATAGTCATCTTTTAAATTATAAGTGCAAATCTAGTTAACTTTTTAACAATGGTGCAAAACTAGACAACTTTTTAACTTATATTATTTTTTTTTACTTTGACCACAAAACTATTTCAAATTATAATTCTATTCTCATTACTACATATAAGCAATATTTTTATTAATAATTATATATTCACCCCAATTAATTATAATTAAAACATTTTAATTAAAATCAAGTTTCCTTAGGCCTTGCAACGTCTAAGCAATGGTTAGAATCTTTTGCATTCTATATCATTATTTTAGTATCATTATTTTATTACTTATAAAACATAAAGAAGATCGTAGGAATAGAACACATATTCAACCTTCCTTTGAAGTTATCATGGATGAGGGAGACAAAGGCGAAACTAATCTATAGCTTCGAACAAACATCATCTTTTATCAGGCTACTTTCTTCATATTGTTCCATGTGACTGTTTTATTTTATTTTATTTTCAGATCATCTTTTTTTTTGTGCATGAATTCGGCTTTGTTCCTGAAAGTTCGGTTTCAATTTGCAGAAATTATGTCGAATTCAGTTATTGTTACGCTATATTGGGGTGGCAACTTAATCACAGTTGGCAATCACACAGTTTATGATCAATCTCCAAAAAATAGTGGAATATTTTCATGCGATGTTTCGTTCAACGCGATGTTGACTCAGTTGCTAGTAATTAGTGGATTGCATGATAGTTTATTGAAGATATGTGTGCAATATATGGCAATAGATGATGCAAATCGTGTTACGTCTTTTTTCCACGACATAGATATTGATGACAAGGTTACTTACGTCTTTGATATGCAACGGAATGTAACTGGAATGAACATGTATATTGAAGAAGTTTCTACGATGGAGATTCCAGGTGCCTATTTTTGTAATGGTTTTAAATTTTTCTAGCTTCGTTAATATTAATTTTCTGATATATTTTTTATTGTAGACCATGGTCATTCTGACGTCTATGTCGAAAATGAACCAGTTGAAAGCGAACCACAAATTGAGTCACCTACAGATGCTACAACATTGAAATACATCATGGAATCCGGGAAATTTATTTACGTCTTCTGTGCCTTCAATATTAGCTGATTCCGTTGGCATTCCAAACAAGTTTGACAATTCTAGCATAGAGAAGGGGATTTGATACCAGCTTATGCTTTGATACTAAAGAGGCTTTCTCGATAGCAGTTCGACAATATTGTATAGAAGAAACTAGAAGGTCCTATATAGTTAAAACTAGTACACGAAAAACATGAGAGGTGCGTTGTCCACAATGTTGTAAAAATCGCTAGGCGCTAGTCGAGCGCCCGAACGGGGCCTAGCGCCTAGCCGGCTAGGCGGGGCCTAGTTGGTTTCTAGGCGGAAATTAATCGGTATATCGAATGTTTTATTATTATTCTATAGATTAAATATACCAATATTATATAACATTTAATGTTTTCTATTCAATATTTTAGTTTAAGTAAGTGTTATTTCAGTTTACAATTTTTATGTTTTAATTTATATATGTTAGTTTATATGGTTTAATATTTCAGTTTTAATATATTTTATTTCAGTTTTAATTAATTTTATTTTCGTTTTAATATCCAAAGGAGCTACTGATATAAAAAGTTTAATTGATTATGTTCATTGTTCCGTGAATTTGGCCAATCATTGTCCCACACCGGACAGATCTTGGAATTGAAGCTGAAATGTACCTTATATATATAGGCATACCACTTCCCGTTGGTTCTATAGCCTAGCCTCGTATCGGGCTCATTATGATGGGCCTTTTAGAGTTATAATTTTTGGTCTGCACTCTGCGGACCTGTTGGGAATACTTAATTAGTTGGCCTATTACTCGGCCGACTGTTCCGATTTTTGGCCGATTAGTCCCGATTTTTGGCCGATTAGTCCGATTTTTGGCCGATTAGCCATTTTGACGAATAATTGGCCGATAAGGCCATATTCGCCGCTGCAGGTGGCCGACTAGCGCCTAACCGGCGCCTAGGCGGCCGCCTAGCCCGAGTTTTACAACACTGGTTGTCCACGAGAAAGGTATATGACATTGCGATTGGAAAATTAGAGGTATTATATTGAAGAAGAAGTCACAAGTTTGTAAGGTCTCTAAGTACCAAGGAGAGCACAAATGTTATATCAGCAGTAACTATTTTTAGAGCACAAGAATTTAAATGTGAGCTTGATTGCATCCGAAATACTTAGTGATATTAAGGGAGATCCTGCCATCACTGTTGTTGAGGTTCGCCGACTAATTAAAAATAAGTTCGGTTTTGGTATTAACAGATACAAAGCACGGCGAGCAGTAAATTAGCAGTGCAAGAGATATATGGCACATGGGAAACATTGTCGGCCTGTTATTACAGTTGATGCGAGACATATATGAATGCAAACTTCTAATTGCCACCATGCTTGATGCGGGTGGTCATATTTTGCCATTAGCTTTTGCTTTTGTTGATGTGGAATCAAAATATTCGTGGCATTGGTTTCTCGATCTGCTTAGCACACATATTATTCAACGAAAACGCAAGACGTGTTTGATATCCGATCGAGGTTCTGGCATAATAGGAGCTCTACCATACATACCTGCATTTTTTGAACCAGAGGGCTGCTATAGGTTTTGTATACGGAATGTTATGTCGAATTTCATGGAGAAATACAGAAGTTCTCACTTGAAGAGCATGGTTTGGTCAGTTGCATACGCAGAAGATGTTGGCAAGTTTGACAGTATCATGGAGAACATTCAGAAAATAAATGAAGGGGCATATCAGTGGTTAAGAAAGATAAAAATCCAGCTCGATGGACTTTTGCTCATGATGGTGGTGCTAGCTATGATTTCTTTATTTTTCATCACGTTGATATATGTACTAACATCAATATTATATGTATGGGTCAGCTACATCAAATTGGTCGAAATCATGAATAGTGTACTCAGGGGCGCTCGTCGGCTACCTCCCACGGCTATTGCACAAGCTACTTATTTGCGTTGTCTAGACTACTTCCAAGAACATCGAAGAGAGATAGATCGTTTGAAACAAGAACGACATTTATGGCCTGAAAAAGTTCATCTCCAATATAGTCGTTGGGATAGGAAAGTTACAAAACATACAGTTCGCCCCTACAACACAGTTACTATGACAGCAGCTGTTATTACTCCAGGAAACCAGGCCGTCGCCCTCAAGTTCATCATGTTAATCTCAAAGATCGTTCTTGTATGTGCGGCAAGTGGTTGGTTTACAAAATTCCATAGTCACATGCAATGCATGTATGTGATGAAATTATATTATTATTATTATCATGATTATTATTTTTATTATTGTTATCATTGTTTATTATTATTACTAGTATTATTATTGTTGTTGTTGCTGTTATTGTTGTTTTCATTGTTATTGTTATTATTATTATCATTATTATTATTGAAAACTTGTCTCTATATTTTCTTTCAGGTGTGTAAGTATTTTAAAGTCAATCCATGTGATGTTCCAGATGATTTTGGAATTGAAATATTGGAGGCAATATATTCTTATCAATTTGAGTGTCCATTAGAGGAGTCTCATTGGAAGTCTCCTTTTCATCTGGTACACAATCCTTATCTACGTCCAGAGAGAAAAGTCGGAGAAAGCGAACACGACGATATCCATGTGAAATGGATCGAAAGTCTCGCAAGACGCTCAGTGAAAATTAATGATGATGATGTGTGACAACTTAATAGAAATTGATTCCAGTTAGATAGTGGTTGTTTGAATATTTTATGAAAGACATATTTTTTTAATACTACGCGACGTCGTCTTCTAAAAGTTTTCTTGCCTTTAAATTGCCTTTCTATTCAAAGGAACGTTTGAATGGGTCTTATTCTTCTTTTTAATTATAATAAAATAATGTTAATAAAATGCAAAGATTCTAGACGTTAGTTGCTTGATACGTCTGCAAGACCTAGCCTAGGGAAGCTTGTTTTAATGTTTTAATTGAAAATAATTAATTGGGGTGAAATATATAATTATTAATAAAACATTGCTTATTTGTAGTAATGAGTAAGTAGATTTATAATTCGAAATAGTTTTGTGGTCAAAGTAAAAATAATAATAATTATAAGTGAAAAAGTTGTCTAATTTTGCACCATTGTTAAAAAGTTAACTAGATTTGCACTTATAATTTAAAAAGATGACTATTTTTGCCACTCTCCATACCCATCCCTATCAACTTTAGATTTTTAAGATTTAATAAATAGAAAATCTGTCCCCATTAGCCATCTTGGAGCAATCCTTCGGTGCAAGAATTTCCTCTTTGGTGGCTTAGTATGTGACTTGTCTATTAGGACACATAAGCAACTTTAGCCTTATTAGTTCATCATTGCCTTGAGCCCAATACAAGCTTTTGTGCATTCATTGCATGCTTCTTTTGTCTTATGTAGGGGTGTCAGTTCGGTATAAACCGTACCGAACCGAACCAAAATTTCGGTTGGGGTATTTTCAAAACCGAATACCGAATCGAATTTCTTTGTTCGGTATTCGTTTATACCGAATTTTTAATTCGGTTAACCGAAATATTTAAAAAAACGAAAGAACAAAATCAAAAATTTAGTATAACCGAATTTTAATATATTAAATATATTAAATATTTTTTTAATTTTAACATATTAAATATATTAATTTTATATTTTATCATATTTAATATATTTTTTTAACAATAAATATAAATTTTAGTAATTTGGTTCGGTATACCGAACCGGTATATCCGTACCGAACCGAGTTACCGAAATTTTTTTCTTAGAAAACCGAATTTTCGGTTCGGTATTCGGTTCGTACCGAATTTTTGGTATTTCGGTCGCTTCGGCCGGTTAACCGAACTGCGAACACTCCTAGTCTTATGTGAAAATCTTCAAGCCTCATGTCTAAACTTCCCGTGTTTTAGTATATTTTCTCTCGCATCTGCAAATAAAATAAATATTCTTAGGCGTCAAATATTCGAGGCGATTTCGATGAAATAACAAACGATAGCGCGCTTTATGGGGTAAAAAATATTTGTGTAAAATCATGACTTATCAAGAAATTAAACCCCCAAATCATCATCGCTCAAACTCGAACCCCCAACCTTCAACGTGCTCTCTACACCTTCGTCGCTCAGCACATCGCCTGCTCCATCACCCAACGTTCAAGCTTCTGTAATCCCAAGGTACATAGATATTGCAGTGTTCGGCCGAGCTCTAATATTGTACATAAATTTCTTTCTTGGATGTTCTTCGTGTGTAACATCGTTTGATATGCGGGGAAATTCACTATTGTTTGATTGCTTGTTTTAGGATGGAAGACAATTCGCATGGGTGTTCGTCAACTTGGACGATCCAACGCCACTATGGTTTGAAGTTAAGATCCCAAAGTGTCCTTGTTGCGGAATTAAGACTGATTTGAAGATTTCAGAATCGGTGAAGAAACAAGAACGTTACTTATTTTAGATGTTCACCTTGTAATTTCTTTATGTGGGTTAGCTTCGAGCACATCATAAGCCATGGTGATGGAGCAATAGAGCTTCGATGTATCAAATGAAGGAGACAATTGAAAATTTGAAGAAAATTTGGAAAGAGGTGAAACGTTTGGTTGGTGGTTTAGCCAATGAGCAGTGGATGTTTAAAATTCTTTTTATGATGTTTGTTGTGGCTGTAATTATTGTGTTCAAAGGGCGGGAAGGGGAAACAAAAATATTCAGAAACTGTTCCCCCAAAAACCAAAAATTAAACCCCACGCCAAATCGCCTCGCCACGTCATCTATCCGCACCTCATCGCGATAAAACCATCCTCAGCCGTCCATTAAAAACAATCAACGATCCGCAACACTCCTCACAAAATTTACACCTCTTTATATATAACGCAAATCACACCCACACTTGCAAAACCAACACAATTTACGTCCACCGCGCTATCTATCTCTACACAATCACCACACCCAATCTGTTCGACGAAATTACGCACTCAGCCAAAAAATGTCCGGCAGAGGCAAAGGGGGCAAAGGTCTAGGAAAGGGCGGCGCTAAGCGTCACAGAAAAGTCCTCCGCGACAACATTCAGGGAATCACCAAGCCGGCGATACGGCGCCTGGCGAGGAGGGGCGGCGTTAAGCGAATCTCCGGCCTCATATACGAGGAGACGCGCGGCGTGCTGAAGATATTCCTCGAAAACGTCATCCGCGACGCCGTTACCTACACGGAGCACGCCAGGAGGAAGACGGTGACGGCGATGGACGTCGTTTACGCGCTGAAGAGGCAGGGAAGGACGCTCTATGGTTTCGGAGGCTAGATTCGTCATTTCCTATTTTCTGGAGAAAAACCTCTCTCCTCATGTGGTTTTACTTTATTAACCCTCCTCAAGTCTTGCTGTCGAGAATGCACTCTTTTTTCATTTATATTTTGGGCCTATGGGCCATACATAGTGAGGCCCAATGATAGAAGCCCAGTAAGTTGAACTTGAGCTTTTCAAAGTTGAGGGAAATATCCTAACGGCGAATTAAATAATTAAAAAAGACCGATGATCAATTTGATTTTAGATATTGAATAATCTTATTTTAATAGATTATAGATCAGAATCACGTGAGTTTGATGCCATGCCAAGGCTCCTTTTTTGCCTGAGTGTAAGAGTTGGTCACGTTGATTTGCAGAGCATAATAAGACTTTGAACTCTTCTTTCCTTTTTTTGTCAGAAAAAAAAAAGAGAAGTATAAATAAAAGTATACTGAAATACGTAGAGGAGTAGAGTACTGTCCAAGTAAAGAAGAATCCCATCCATCGCAATCCACAGTTGCATAGGTGTATGTATGGCCAAGTGAATGTGATATCTGATCGATTATATTCCCACTATAACAAGAAATTTGCCGATTTTTCGATGAAAATATACCTAGATATATTCTCACCAACGAATATTTGAAAATCGTTTTTGCTTGGACTTCACTCGATTAAGAAAATTTGGAATTGTATTGAAAGTAAGAAAGTCTTTCGTTGTCAGTGAGATATTCGTGTATTTATGTACGTTATTATACTACACGAATATGTATTTATGTCCACAAATTTTCCTTTTCTATCTTTAATGTTGATTTTTTTACGCCTGCATTTAGAGAAGAACCTTCCACGTAAAGTTATGTCTCCTCATGATTCCAAATTATGAAACGGACAGATTTTACTCGATATCATATACACCGAGAAATTATAATTTAGTCACATTTATAATTGGCCTCGTAAAGGAGACTTGCAATAATGGAGTTTGTAGCTTCAAAAAAAATATTTTACTCATATGATTATTAATTGTTTGAGTTATATATTTCAACCTTAGTTAGGCTATTCGCTCACTGATGATACATAGGCTTACGTAATGCAGTAATCCAACTTATGCTTATAAATAACATGGGACTAGTATAAAATAAGATCAAATAATTCAAATCGTATCATTTCTACGATGGGCTTGGTAAGTAAAATTAAACTGTATGCGATTCGTTTAGTAAATTGGTGTGCTTTTGGGGATGGAACTGCAAACATTCTACTATACTCTACAATGTTTAAACTTTAAAGTAAACATCAAAAAAATATAGGGACGAGCCAAGATGTAATTAAATATTTTCGTTCCATTGCCAAGTATAGACTCTTTTTAAGAAATTACATTAATTATGTCATATTTGATGACACGCAAAAAAGGTACATTTATGAAAGTATTTAGCTGATTGAGATTTTTCATCATTGCGTTAATTATTAAGTTCTTTATTAACATCTCATTTACGATCGTACTGTGTTATCATTTCTGAACGTATTTTATTATTATTATTATTATTATTATTATTTGAAAAGAAAACCTGGAATCTAACCATTCTACAAATTATTTCAGGTTTGCCCTTAACACATTCCACATCCACATAAAATAGTAAACAAACAAAACAGATAAATTTTAAAATTTTAAAAAGCATCATCTCAACTTCCTAAAGAAAAGCCATTTTGTTTGTTTTCCAGCAACATTCATTCATCAATAATTTCTCCCTACGAAAAAAAAACAAAAACAAAAACAAAATTTTAATCTCAAAGCATGCAATAATACCTTATAACGGTAAAAAACTCCGAGCCTCAGCTTCGTACAAAACGGCGAACCTATTTCAAAAGCTACCTCGGCCATTTTTTTGTATCGTTATCTATCTGTCAATTCTTTCTCTTCTCAAAACCCCTCTTGTTTGTTATTTTTTTATGCAAGTTTGTACTTTTAACCTAATTATCGAAGACGCACGCAACGCACAGTCCTCTGTGGTCACTGTGTTGCTTATCTCCTCAGGCAACATTTGAACGCACATTTCCAGATTAAGAGATTCCGTTGGTATACGTTTTATCTCTATATGTCGACAATCGTACGTTGCTACATGTGCCATTGGCGTTTTTCTTTGTTTATAAACTTTTTGAATTTGATTTGTCGTTTTTTGAAATCAGCGATCGGCCGGCATTTGAGTGGATATAACAAATCTTATCGGCATTTGGCGTGTAAAAGGTTGAACGTGAAGCTGCATTTTCCGGTTTTTTGTGATTTACAGCTGATAAATCTCGGATCGAACGAGGCGTTGAGCTGATTTTATTTTCTGTGCAGAAGTTAAGAAGAAGAGGAAGAGGTGAAATAGATTGTTGAATTAATACAATGGAGAGGAGAGGGAATGGTGTACATAGTAATGCCCTTCCTACATCTCCATCGCGAACGCCGCGCTCAACGGATAAGGCAACGCGAGATCTGAGATCCGGCGATGGTAGTCTGAGCGGGAAACAAGATAAGGAGAAAGGTGTTAATGTGCAGGTCATTGTAAGATGCAGGTACCGTGTAATAAGTTCATGTTGTCATGCAGTTTTCGATTCTGATTGTGAGGAGAGATTTGGAGGCTATCGACTTTGCTTCTTTTGTTGCAGGCCGTTGAGTGAGGAAGAGAGTAGATTACGTACGCCTACAGCTGTTTCTTGCAACGAGAACAGGAGAGAAGTTTGTGCGGTTCAGAACATTGCGAACAAGCAGATTGATAGGACCTTTGCGTTTGACAAGGTTTGTGAATCTATTGAATGGTACTACGGGTTTCGTTGTGTACTTACACTATGAGCGTGCGAAGTTTCAGAATAGAGGAAGTCTAGATGCGTGAATAAAAGCTGGTCGGCAGTTATGAATACATGGAAGCTGTGATTGTGTTAGATTATTCTATGATAGGTGTAACGTGGATCCACTGTTTCTGAGTATGAGAGTTTTTGGAATCATTGTGTGTAGGTCTTTGGTCCATCATCCAAGCAACAAGATTTGTATCACCAGTCAGTGAGCCCAATAGTATTTGAAGTGTTGGAAGGATACAACTGCACAATATTTGCTTATGGACAAACAGGAACAGGAAAGACATACACGATGGAGGGTGGATCAAGAAAAAAGGTATAAAGAGCTCCCTTAATGGCGATGTTTTGTGAATTTTTTCGTGTCTTATCTATATATCCAATCTCCGCTTTGCGTTCAGAATGGTGAATTCCCAAGCGATGCTGGTGTTATTCCTAGAGCTGTGAGACAAATTTTCGATATTTTAGAGGTTCAGGGTGCAGAATACAACATGAAGGTCACGTTCTTAGAGTTGTACAATGAGGAACTAACAGATCTTTTGGCTCCTGATGAAACTTCGAAATTTCCAGAAGATAAGTCAAAGAAACCAATAGCTCTCATGGAAGATGGAAAAGGAGGAGTGTTTGTTCGAGGGCTGGAGGAGGAAATTGTAACCACTGCTGATGAAATATATAAGATCTTGGAGAAAGGTTCTGCTAAAAGGAAAACAGCAGAGACCCTGCTCAATAAACAGAGCAGTCGTTCCCATTCAATATTTTCCATAACCATTCACATTAAGGAGTGTACTCCAGACGGAGAGGAGATGATCAAATCTGGGAAATTGAACTTAGTTGACCTTGCTGGTTCAGAGAATATATCACGTTCTGGAGCTAAAGATGTGAGTTCTAAATCTACTGCAGGAGAGAGGCGTTTGTATACCTCTCTTGTGGATATAACCTGACAGATTCTTTATTGTTTCTGTAGGGCAGAGCCAGAGAAGCAGGTGAAATTAACAAGAGCCTGTTGACACTTGGTCGAGTCATAAACTCCTTGGTTGAACATTCTGGTCATGTGCCCTACAGGTACTTGTGTTTTTTAGACCTGTATGCTCTCTGCTATGTAAGGAATGATTACTGAAAAACTTTATTATGCTGCTTGAGATATCAGAGATAGCAAGTTGACAAGGTTGCTTAGAGATTCTCTTGGTGGTAAAACAAAGACTTGTATAATTGCCACAATATCACCTTCCATCCACTGTTTAGAAGAGACACTCAACACCTTAGATTATGCTCATCGTGCCAAAAATATCAGGAACAAGCCAGAGGTTAGTTAATAAAGTAATTTTTTTGCAGATTTCTTAACATTTCCTTTCATATCAAGATCTAATATTATGGTATATGTCTTCCACTGTAATTGCAGGTCAATCAGAAGATGATGAAATCTGCAATGATCAAAGACTTGTACTTTGAAATTGATCGACTGAAGCAAGGTCTTAAATCCTCCCCTTACCTTTTCTACGTGTGATATTTGATTTGAACCATTAAAAGCAAAACGGCATCTGTTTTTTGTTGTCGTTTCCTGAAACGTGTTGTTCAGAGGTTTATGCTGCTAGAGAGAAAAATGGAATCTACATACCAAAAGAACGTTATCTCCAGGAAGAGGCGGAGAAAAAGGTATTATAGTTATATTATCTTGGGGTGCTATGATCATTTTGACAGCATCAGGCTTTCCACCTTAATTTGATATACATCATGTTTTATAATATTGCAGTCCATGTCTGAAAAGATCGAGCGTATGGAAATAGATTTTGAATCCAAGGACAAGGTACCCTTTTTAGAGCTTTTCTGGATCTCTTGTACTTGTAGCAGTTATAGAAAAGTGAACAAGAATATCATGTTTTGAGAACAGCAAATCTCGGAGCTCCAGGACATGTATAACTCTCAGCAGCAGCTGTCTACTGAATTAAGCGACAAACTGGAAAAAACAGAGGTAATACTTTCACAAAAATTGGTTACTCTGCTCTTACAGACTCTGAAGTAACTTTTGGTATTGCTCAGATAAAGCTACAAGAAACTGAGCAGATGTTGCTTGATCTTGAAGAACAACACAGACAGGCAAAGGCAGCAATAAAAGAGAAGGAATACTTAATATCCAATCTTCTCAAGTCAGGTATGTCTCATTTTGCATATATCATTCCCAGCTAACAGATCAATGTGGTGAAGATGGTTCTTATCTTTCATCATAAAAGACTTGGTAAATCACTACAGTTAACGAGTTTAGGTACATATAAGTGAATGAAGGGATAATACTTATCTTTCAGAAATTGGTTGACATTTTACATGATAACAACTTTGTAGAGAAAACACTCGTAGAGCGAGCCGTTGAGCTTCGAACCGAACTGGAGACTGCTGCATCAGATGTCTCCAATCTCTTCGCCAAGATTGGTATGCGTTTTCCCCTCAAAATTCACCGTTAGTTATATATGTAAAATGATCGATTAGTGGCCACTTCATGCATGCATCTGTTGCAGAACGCAAGGACAAAATAGAAGATGGAAATCGAGCTCTTGTACGCAATTTTGAAACTGCATTGACTCAGCATCTCCAGACCTTACATGATGCTGTAGCATCTTCCATCACAAGTCAAGAAAAACGAATGAAAGAAATGGAAGAAGACTTGCATTTATTCTTGTCCACAAAGACTAAGGTAATACAGCACATTGACTGGGCCTCAACGAAATTTTGAAGGTGAATTATAACCAGAGTTTCCATCTGTTACATTTCAAGGCTACTGAAGAGCTCCGAGGTTGCTTAGGAAAACTAAAAAATACATATGGATCTGGTGTGAAGGCTTTGGATGATATAGCCAGAGAACTCGATGCCAATTCCCAATCAACATTTCGTCACCTGAGTTCGGAAGTTTCGAAGCACTCCTCAGCCTTGGAAGAGGTCTTTAATTTCTGACGATATCTTCAACTACCATGTTAGATGTTTACAAAAATTTGATGGTTAACTGATTTTATTCATGTTGCAGCTTTTCGAAAGAATTACCTCCGAGGCTGATGTTGTACTTCATGACCTTCATGACAGTCTACACAGTCAAGAATATAAGTTAAGAGAGTTTGCTGAAAAGCAACGCGAGGTTGGCAATCCATATAGTGAAGACATTTTACTAATGCTCATTTGTATAATCTTTCCATATAAATCTTTTTGATTTTAGGAGGGAATATAAATCAATATTTAATTTTCCTTTCAGGCTCATACCAGAACTTTTGAAACCACAAGATCGATTTCTCAAACCACATTAGACTTCTTCAAGACCATGGATGGGCATGCTTCAAATTTCGTTCAGATTGTAGAAGATGCACAAACAACTAATGATCAGAGACTATCTGATCTTGAAAAGAAATTTGAGGTAAATTCAACTAAATTCCATCGACATACAACCATCTGCTCTGAATGAATAATATGTTATTCGAAACCATCTGCCTATGATTTTAGGAATGTGCTGCAATAGAAGAAAGCCAGCTGCTGGAAAAAGTTGCAGAACTGCTCGCAGACTCAAATGCAAGGAAGAAAAAATTGGTAATTTCCTTGCAATTCCATTCTTTTAGCGTGTATCACTACTCACGTTCCACAGTTCTCAGTTTCTTCCAATTGTTTTTTTTCACGGTTCTTCTTTCGCCAGGTTCAACAAGCAGTCGATGAACTTCGTGAGAGTGCTGCGAATAGAACTAGCAAGCTACAGCAAGAGATGTCAATCATGAAAGATGACACTTCTGCAATCAAAGACGTATGGAGAACTTACACGCAGAGAGCCGAATCTCATTATCTAGAGGACACGGCATCAGTAGAGAATGAGAAAAAAGAAATGGAAGATGTTCTTCATAAATGGTCAGTATCAGCCTTCTTGCTTTTGTATGTTACAATGCTTATCAATATCCGAATTCCCTAATCAGCAAAGGACATTAATTTTGTTACAGTTTGGAGAAAGCAGCAACGAGTTCTCAACAATGGAACAATGCTCAAGAGTCTCTGATTAACCTAGAGAAGAAAAATATTACCTCCATTGACGACATAGTCAGGTTAGTTTGGAGAAAGTTATCTGTATTCATGCTCTCTTAATTTCAGATACTTTCCTCAATTACGACACCTTCTTACGTCGTTTAGGGGAGGAATAGATAACACGAACGCCTTGTGTACGCGCTTCTCTTCTTCTGCTACCTCCGCCGTGGAGAACGCTGAAATTGGAAGCAAAAATCTGCTCTCATCAATCGACCGTACGATATAAAACTACAAAAAAAAAACTTTTTAATTGCGAACTAGTATTAAATTATCAACCTTTTTGTACCTCGGCAGATTCATTGCAACTCGATCGCGACGCATGTGGAAATCTCGACGCCATGATCATCCCTTGCTACGGAGAGTTGAAGGAACTGAACGGCGGACACCATCACAAAACCGTGGAGATCAGAGAAAACGCAGGAAAATGCCTCTTGCAAGATTATACGGTATACATATAATGGCCTCATCGCATCATATTATATGGTAGTTGCATGAATTTTACATGTTTTGAACACATTTTTCTTATTATTATTTTTATTATTGTTATTACAGGTGGATCAACCGTCTTGTTCTACGCCTAGAAAGAGACCTTTCAGCGTCCCGACCATTGCTTCCATCGAAGAACTCAGAACGCCTCCGTTCGACGAACTGCTGAAGTCGTTTTCCGATGGGAAATCATCGAAGTTGGCTAATGGAGGAGATGCTATTAAGCCTGGCGTTTCTTTGAGAGACCCTCGTCTTCCTCTTACCGCTATCAATTGAATACTGTTTTGCTAGTTAATCCTCCTCCTTCCTTACAGTGTGTGCATATTCCAG
Organism: Craterostigma plantagineum; assembly: GCA_027422505.1. Classification (NCBI taxonomy): domain Eukaryota; kingdom Viridiplantae; phylum Streptophyta; class Magnoliopsida; order Lamiales; family Linderniaceae; genus Craterostigma; species Craterostigma plantagineum. The sequence goes on along the minus strand of JAPQWV010000013.1, from coordinate 5,909,641 downwards.
CAACAATTTACTATATTATTCAGATTCTTTTTTTGCTGTCTGGAGTGTTTGATATCAGTTACAACTATTATTTGGTTTTGATTACATATCAAGGCATTGGTTTCAAAATCGGAAAATCCTTGCCAGGCCTTACGGCAAAATTTATAATTTTGTTATCTAGTTTGCTTTTCCATTTTTTTTTTTGGGCAAATTCCTTATCAGTCACTTTTGAAGTTTAAACTTCCTGTACCCCTTGCGAAAATTCTTCCTTTTTTTAGTACCCATCTGCGAAAAAAGTTGTGTAATTAATACCCCAAACAGTAGGACGAAAATACCCTTTCCTAAAATTAAATTGGACATCATACCACTATTTTGATTATTATACCAACTGTTATTCTAATTATACCAACGGAATAATGTTAAATTGGAAATTATACCAACAGAATTGAAACTAATAACGGATGGTATAATATCTACATTGGTATAATAGCAAAATTAATTGATATAATTTCCACTTTTGCTGTATAAAATTAAAATAACTTTATTTATTGGTATAATAACGAAGATAGATCGTATAATAACGAAAATAGATGGTATAATTTCCACAATTTTGGGTGTAATTGCGAAAATTAGTTGGTTTATTATTCAATTTCGCTGTATAAAATTAGAATAACAATATTTACTGGTATAATAACAAAAATAGATGGTATAATTTTCTCAATTTCTGGTATAATAGCAAAATCAGTTGGTATATTGCCTAATTTTTGGTATAAAATTATAATACATTTATTTATTGGTATAATTACTAAAACAGATGGTACAGTACAATTTCTATAATTTCTGGTATAATAGCATAATCATTTGGTATAATGTCCAATTTCATTGTGTAAGATTCGAATATCATCATTTACTGGTATAATAATGAAAACATATGGCATATTTTCTACAATTTCTTGTATAATAGCAAAATTAGTTAGTATAATGTCCAATTTTGCGTAATAAAATTATAATAGAGTTGCTTATTGGTATAAAATTGAAAACAATTGGTATAATTTCTATAATTTTTTGTATAATTTCAATTTTGTTGGTATAATAACGAATTTTTTTTGTATAATTCATGTGAAAATAATTATTCAGCTTTTTTTTAATATGTGAGACAGGGGTATTTTCATCTTTTAACGTTGAAAAGACCATTTTAGGTACTAAACAGGAAGAAATTTTCAAATAGGTACTTCTAAGGAAAAAATAATTAGAGGAATTTTAAAACACAAAGGGGATAAGAAATTTGCCCTTTTTTACAATTAATATTTCAAGGTAAAAAGGAAAAAAGTGGAGGTAATTATGACTTTTTTTTGGCCATATCATAATATCCGTATTCGGAACTTGGTATTAGCTAGCCCCTACATACCGGGATGGGCTTACGCCCCACCAACAAGCTTAATTGTGCAACATATTCCAGTGATAGGACTAATTCCATGGACCACATGAATACGTTTTAAATTCACGTAACGATAGTCATAATAGTTATGAATACGAGTTGCAATAATTTAATAGTCAATTGAGGCGATTCGGCCATTTCCATAAACTTTAGTTTCGAATTCAAGAAAGTCATATAACATCCATTGCCTCCGCAATCTCATCATACAGTTAAACTATTTCTTGCATTTATTTCCTACGTATACAACCTATATCCATAGTTGGGGCTGGGATGGGACTCCCTGTTCAATTCAATCCCTGCAAATAACCAAAAACGGTTGGTTAAAATATAATCAGTCACTTGCAAAAAAAAAAATGAAATGATATGCTCCAACAACCATGTAACAAAAAGCTTTTCAAATATATTGCCAATATATATAACACATTACCCCATTCCATCATTTAGCTCTCTCCACCAAATAAATCCTCTTGAAACTCCTCATTAGTCGAATTCTCTCTGCAAAACAACTTCGTACCCTCAGCAGAATCCAAAGCACCAACTTCGGCATCAACTTCATCAGTTCGATACACGCCATTAACATCGCCGTTCTCCGACGTCACACCATTGACATCAGACGCAACAACATCGATACCCAATTGCCCCACAACATCAGACGTCTCAAGAACATCCTTCTTCTGCCTCTTCCACTTCTTAGTCGAAGAAGTGCCATCATCTTCAAAATCCTCTTCTTCCCTATCTCTGTGCAGATACATCCACAGTTTGCGCTCCCCGTCGAACATCACACAAGGGTCGCGCTCGTAATGCAAACGGTCCAACGCCCCACTTACCACTTGGTTGACCTGAGCATCAGAGACATCGTCCACGACGTACTGAGAATCTCTGATCAACGTGCACACGTCTGCCCTCGTCCCTATGCTCCCAGGCAATCGAGCTGCTGCGTCTCTCACTAGGCAGAGGATAGTGACGTGAGGCGGCCTATCGCGTTTCAGCATGAAATGGTCTCGGGCCTTCGATGTGGGCTTGCCGCCGCACCTCCTTAGCGGGGCGACGATCGATTTCTTACCGTCAGCAGCTGTGTAAGAAAAGGCCCTATCGGGGATTAAATATCGGAGGAGTTCTTCTTTACGGAAGTAAGCTCTCACTTCTTCGGAGCTAGGGGTGATGGTGCTGAGGCTCTTCTGAGCTCTCAAGTCTTTGAACCTCTCCTTTTCGTCCAAATCCGTCTGCATCAGTTCCAAGGGCGGAGGGGGAAGGCTGCCGATTTGCTTCAGAGTGTCCTGACTGTTTTTAAGCCAATTAGCAACTGAATCGACTAGTTTGACGAGCATCTTGTGAGGTAGGCCCCACGCATCTGGTGAGGTAACCTCTTCGCCCACTTCGGGGGTGGATGGATTATGAGGCACGGGGCCAATCCACGACCAGGTTTTGTTGGATTTCTCAAAGACGACGAGAGGTTTCCACCCTTTAGCACCTAGCGGTGCGGTTCTTGAAGAGAATATCTTTAGAACGCCTCTGATGAGATCCTGGAGTGGTTCTTGAGTTTCGAGGATGCTTGCATCACAAGGATTCGATCTCACGCGGGTAACAATATTGTGAAGCGTAAGCGAAGGAACAGTTACTGCTACAGAAGGTACGACGTCGATATTTGAAGGTGAATCATCTGTAGTTGGGTTATCCTGCTTGGTGTGTTGGTCGTCGCTAATCCCTTGATCGGCACCATTCTTATCATTCTTCGTTGCAGCATTTGAAGTATCTTCTGGAAGCATAGTAATCATCGCCACTCGGACTGCTGAAAGAAGATGAATGATGGAGAATGAGAAACCAGTATGAACGGTGGGGGTGATCAGGGGAAATGGCTTCTTCTGTGGTTTAGCTTCTTCCTCTTCCACTTCCATAATAGCCGGATCGGATATCCCTTTCTCTTGAACAACAGAACCACTGTCAATTTTAACTTTTCCACGTTTTCTTGACAAACCGATATTATCGAGATGCATCTTGCCATCGCTCTGTATGTGATCATGATTTTCTTGCAAGTCGGCCCTTGTCTTACGCTTCTTTGAAAAAGTGTTGCATCCCAGTAATGACATGTCTCGTCTTTCGTACTGATCAGCAGATACATCAACCATTTGGTCTTTCCTCCCAGTTTTAGAAGGAGCTCCATTTTCTGATGCTGGAGTTCGAGTCCAATATAAATCATCCTCTAAATTATAGTTGGGTTGAAGATGACCAACATCACGAAAAACTTCACCTTTCTTGCTGCGAGACCCAGGGCCTGATGGCCTGCGAAAACGGCCAGCATGGTTACCTTCAACGTGACCGTTACTACCTAATGGGAAAAAAAATTGACCTTGATCAACACCAAGTGAATTGTCTGCTCCTGGAAAGTAGCTTCGAGAAAAATCAGTAGTTGGGAGAATACTAGTGTTACCAACATCAAACATCTTACCTTCCCGGTCAGATTTCATTAACTCTAGGTTTCGACTATATGACTGTGGCGACTCATTGATGCTCAAATAACCATCAGTTCTATCTCTGTCGAAACGATCAACTGTTATCTTAAGCGGGTCATACTTCAGATCTGATACACCACTGGGGTAAGCCCATTTGCTCCTCATTATGGGATTGTCATCATCCACTCCATCAGCCTGTTCTGATGAATCAGACTCCGTCTCTTCACTCCTAGAAAATGAGCTGATGTTTCTCTTTTCCAAAGCATCTCTTCTGTTGTAATGTGAAGCGCTTGTCTGAAGCTTACCTTCTAAATGATTTGCCTCAAAATAAGGATCACCAGGTTTATATGATGAATAGGTAGGCAACATCCCGCCATGTTCGTTAAACAATGCCGGATCTTTTCCTTCTAGAAGGTCAGTTCGACTTTCTTTCAATGAGAAATTAGACTTCTTACCCTTGCCAACTTTCATATGCATTTTCCCTCCAGCATGCATATTTCTCGCGTCAGACGGCTTTGCAGCCAACATGTAGTTATCAGAAAACCGATCAATGTTTTTCTTTCCGTCGAATGCTTGTGTACTGCTTCCCATCGACATAAGGTTATCTGCGGGTGTTTTTCCCCTTGCAACTTCATGTTTCTTTGATTTATGTGCCCGGATCTTATCGTTGACCTGATATCTGTGCACAGCTACTTCAAAGATCGGTTCTTTATCATCATCCTCATCTAAGAACTGCTTATTTAATCGAACAGCTGCAAAATCATGGTCCAGTTCTACATTATACCTAGAGACTCCTCCAGGGAGCCCGGAAATCGTTTCAAGTCTCTGGCTAGTTGTGTGAGACGGATCCAGTTGATCTTTTGACGAAGAGGTTTTCAATCCACCTAACTTCAGCATTCCTTTGGGCTTCTTCTTTTTGCCATGTTTAGCAGTTTCAATAGCAGTTGTTCGGCCATAATACGACATGTCTGGAACCATAGCAGTTCCATATCCAGAATATCGACCTGCTTTTTTAGTGACCTTTTGCTCCTTTGTCTTTCTACCCCACAAACCATCAGTGGACTCTTCTCTCTCGGATGGTTCACTTCCGTGAACTTCAATGTTCTCACTCATCAAACTCTTCTGACTGTTCACAATGTTTAAAACACGAAGCTTCTCCTCAATACTATATCCCTTACACTTCACCCATGCATCCCTTATCTGACAAAGGTTAGTTACCATAGCATTCTGATATTTCCTCAAATTATGATAATGCTGCCTTCTCTGGACAAAAATAACACCCTGCCTGTAAAGTGCTACCCTCGGCTCACACAACCCTCCCCTCAACATCTCAAATAGTTCACCAACAGGATTCCCAAAATCCAAATTGGCGCCAGAAAAAAGCTCTTTCAGTGTGCACACAAAATCTTCTTGGTCCATATCAGGAAGATATTTAGACAGTCCAAATCTTTCTTCCTCGGTAAGAACCTCATTCCATACATCCATAGACAGCACATCGTCTAATCCCTGAAGATCGTACAATTCATATGGGATGCTACAAGTCTGATCTCCAACTTGGCAGAACTCTTCACCACTTTCACCCAACTCCAGCAAATCAAAGTCATCGGAGCCAGCCCCTGAATCACAGTCATCAAGTTCGTCATCGTCGTCTGATTCAACAGCCAATATACTGTTTTCATTCTGAAAAGCTCTGCTGCCACTGGGCATGCACATGTCCCTGTTGTTTGGCAGAAATAACTCGGAATCAGTTTGAGCGACGACGTTGACACTATTCTTCTCAATAGCCATTCAACGCGCATAAACTATCTAAAACGAAGGGACTTCAAGGATACAGATTCCAATTCCTACATTTCGAAGCCAACCAATCAAACTCAAAATTCAGCTATGAAGAAAAAGAAACTACCAAATCAACTGCAATATATATCAAAATAAAGGCATCAAATTACCCCCAAAATGAGAGAATTCATAACCTGGCATCAGAACATAAAATGAAGATTGGACAAAATCCAATTGATATTCGCGCAAAACAATTACAGAATTAAAAACCTTGACATCACGAAGACGGGCAAAATCAAAAGCGAGGACAACTCAAAACTACGAGGGAAAAAAAGCGAAGCACAATCAAAAGGGAAAACTAATAATAATTCACAGCACATAAAGTTCTCAGATGCTAGGACATAGGAGCGGGATCACAGAAATATAAACGAACCTGAATTTTGCCGCGTACACGAAGAAACGCACCCTCGAAATTTCAGGTGGCGATCAAGGAGTATTCTATTATAGCGTGGAAACCCTAGCTTTAATAAGGGAGGAAAGTAATAAATAGTTAAGACTATAGGGAGAGGTTGTAGTGCGTGTGTGTGAGAGAGAAACGATTTTACACTCTTGGAAGAAGAAAGGGGATGAAGAAGACGACTGTGAACCGTCCGATCAAATCGAAAGGATGAAATGACCGAAATGGGCATATAAGATTGGCAAATAGCATAATAGTCCTCCATATGTTGATATAATATCAAATTGGTGCATTACTAATTCTTTTTCATATTTACGTTTCAAATTGATGCCGGGACGTTTACTTGCTTCAGGATAATACGGTTCATCTCATATATCAATCTAATCCATCTATAAACGACCTCTAACAGTCAATTGTTACAATACCCTTCACTATATTGTTTATTTCAACTAAGCTTTTGTTTCTATAGTTCCACCTATTAACCATTTGAAACTAACAGCATACAAAATAATTTTATATAACTTTATGCATTAGATCACAAGTGCGCATAGTATGTATATATACTATATAGCAGAATGTATATCGAAGGGAAAAGAAAGCAGCAAAACCTCATAATTTCTTACAAAGACAGAACAAGTCTGCCGATCAAAACAAACCGCTCCCCTATTGACGGATCAGCTCATATGCTTAGCTAAGGCTAAAAGCTAATTCACTCAAAAAACTCACCAAAAACTTTCGACACCTAAGTAAAGACACACACACACACACCATTTCTTCTCTTCCTTCTAATTTCACTCCTCCTTACCTATTTTTCCATCGATGATGTCCCCGTTTCGATCTGTAATAATACGGTTGCACTCGTCGCTTGGCCTTTTGCTTCTGCTCGAAGAAGAAGAAGAAGAGGAGGAAGAAGAAGAAGAAGAATGGCTTCTTCTAGGGTCTTGTACTCCGTGCACCGCAGGATCGTACTTCTGGGACGCCAGATAATTCAAGGCCGTGACTACGTCTGCAACGAGCGGCCTCATGCTCGGCTTTTCCTGCACGCACATAGCCGCAATTGCGAGCGCTTGGTATAACCCTCTCACTGGGTACCGACCTTCCAGGGCCGGGTCGGCCATGGTGTGGAACTTCCTTCTGTCCTTGAATATAGGTTTGGCCTTCAAGATAAAAAGACGAAAAAAATTACCGGGTGACTTTAAAACAAAAGAAAATGTTTACAGACTCATGGTAAGTATGAGAACGTCATTTCAGGTCCCTCAATGTTTGGGATACTGAGTGTTTATTTCTGTTCCTATGTTCAGAAATGCTAGAAATCGAGGGGTCCTCCCTGAAACCAATTGGTGATAGGAGGAGGAGACATCTTTTATAGATAGAGAATTCAAGAGCTTGAATTATCCGATGCGGGACTAAGCCCAATTAGAAATCTCAACACGGCCCCTCACGTATGGCATGAATGGCCTACGCGTGGACACATGACTCGGATGACGGTCAGCGAAAGCTCGCTCTGATACCATATTAGAAATCGAGAAGACAAGAATGACCCCTCTATTTCTAATAAGATATGCCAAAAACGGCACAAAACCGGTAAAATTGTGGACTAAAAGGGCATCACGGAATAAAAATAGGGGTACTAAAAATGGGGTTCCCGTAAAATAACCGTACCCATGCGACTAAATTCTCTTCGGCCCGGCCTCGCCTGCCGTCGATGGCCATCCGACCCGTAATAATCTCAAGCAGGACGACCCCGAAGCTGTAGATGTCGGACTTGAACGTGAGTTGGCCCGTCATGGCATAGTCAGGCGCACAGTATCCGTACGTCCCCATTACCCTCGTGGAGACGTGGGTCTTATCTCCGAGCGGTCCCAATTTCGCCAGTCCGAAATCGGACAATTTCGGGTAATATCCCTCCCCGAGCAATATGTTTGAGCACTTCAAGTCCCGGTATATGATGGGCTTCTTAAGCTTGTCGTGGAGGTACTCAAGCCCCTGTGCCGCCCCCGCGGCTATCTTCATCCTTGTGTTCCAATCGAGCTTCTTCCTCGCCGACTGAGACGCTGAAAAAATCACACGAAAAAAAAAAGAAAACGAACAAAATTGAGCGAACACTTAGCTCGAAACAAGGATTCGGGATTTTTTTTATCGCACCGTGTAAATGGCCTTCCAAGGAACCCAAGGGCATGTATTCGTAGACTAATAGCCTTTGATCTCCGTCCACGCAGTAACCTAGTAACTTGACGAGGTTAGGATGGTCGGCGCTTCCTAATGTAATAACTTCGACTACGAATTCCCTTATTCCCTGGCACCCATTTCTGTCCAACTGCTTGATCGCCACGACCTATGTTCGAAATTATCAAAAAGATCGAATCTTTTTAGCTCAATTTTTTTTTTTTTTCGAATCAAATGAAATGTAGTGCGACTAACCTCGCCCGTGTCGTGCAAATAGCCTTTATAGACTTTTCCGAAGCCTCCTTCTCCGAGGTAGTACTCGGGTTTGAAATCTTGAGTTGCTTCGACTAACTGATGGAAAGTGAATGATCTCAGCTTGTTTTGGTTCGATTCTGCTATGTTTTCTTTGGAGGGAGACGTAATGTTTTTCGGTGCCTCATTACGTTGGCTGTTCTCCGAGGAGAATTTGTCTGTGTTCTTCCCAACTTTCTCCCTCGAGTCTGCAAAAAAGCGAATTTAATTGAGAAAATGATGATCAACTTCAATTGAGAGAAAACACCTCTGTGAAGCCATTGATTCGAATAAAGAAAGGGTTCAAGAACCTATTTTTTTTTGCAGTGGTACGAGATGTGAAAAAAATCGGAAAATTGAATTAACAAAATCGAGAGCGAAACCAGCTGGTTTGAGGGGAAAACAATCGAAATCAAAACAACCCACATTCAAAATCAAGAATAAGGATGAAACGAAATCAATTAAATATCAATCCATGCTGTTGAATATTCATTTACCTGGCGATGATTGTGCATGATCGTCTCCCTTACGCCTGTTGTATTCATTACTGCTTTTCTTATTCGTCTTTTCTTGTTTTCTCTTATCTTTAGGGCAAAGAAAACAACCCATTTTTTTCCTTCTTCTTCTTCTTCTATCTCGCTCCCTCCCTAATAGTTATAAATAAAATCCCTAAATCCCACTGTTTTAATTAATACGTCCGTCTGTTTTCTGAAGAAGAAAACACGGAGAGAGAGGGAGAGACAGAAAACAGAGCAAAAGAAAGAAACGTATGTATTAGCTTATTACTATTACACGTAACACTGTTTCTCTTATTTCCTCTTTCTCTTCCGTTTTATTTATTGGTTCATGCATTTGGCGATTTGATAGCTGCAATCTTTGGTACTCCTTTTATTTGCAGTGACGCGTATGTCATTTATTGGGGCTTGAAATGAGATTCTTCGGCCGGGCCGGGTCGGGTGGTCCGATCCACGCACCTTCGTGGGTCAATAAATATTTGAGTAAAGTTCAGTCGTAGATATTAAGAACACGTCTCTTTTATTTTCTTAGGTTAGGTCTTAAGGTCGGTGAAAAACGTATAATTTAATTACTTATATTGAAGTTGTTTGATGTTATCCTTGCTCATATTTTACGGATAATTTTAGTGGACCGAACCTAAATTAAACATGGTACAAAACAATTTGATACCTTATTAATTCTTTTCTTCTTTGTGACATCTACACATAAATACCTACTTGAATAAATTTTTTACAGATAGGTATCTATGTCAGAAATTTTTACAGATAGGTACCCTATTTAATGTTTACCAGTTTTTTCAGTCACGCCGTACCTTGATGTGTTTGTATGACGTACCATAACACGTTGATATATGGTACCTAAAGGTATTTATACGGCGTACCGTATGTGTTATAGATGGCGTACCAAAATGTGCTCATACGGTGTACCATTTTCTCAACGTATGACGTACCACAATACATTGATATAGGGTACCTAATGTGTTGTATGGCGTACCTGCGTCGGATTGTGTACCTATCTGCAAAAAATTTATTCAACTAGGTACCTACATATAAAAAAATTCTGACACGATACTAAATTACAAGTTTTTTTCAAAATGAGTATTTATGTGTAAAGAAACCCTTCTTCTTTTAATTATATTTTATGAAGTTCAATAACAAAATAATTGCAATGCAATTTATTTCGTGTTGGTTTGTGTATTCAATTTAAGATAGTGTAAATTACGTGTCAGACCCATATATGTTTTAAGTTAGGTTTCAGGCCCCTATCAGAAAATTCGTAGCTTTAAGGACTCGATTTTTATAAAATTTAGAGATAAACTTAGCAAGTGTTATGCAGTGTACATGAACTGGTATCGGAGATTCATGAAGTGGTACTGTAGATCCATGGAGTGGTACTGTAGATCTATGGAGTGGAGCTGTAGACACATGAAGTGATACTGGTGAACAGTGAAGTGGTACTGATGAACAGTGAAGTGGTTTCTGCATAAACCGGGTCCTTAAAATTATGAATTTTCTGACATAGTCCTAAAAGTTAAATGAAACTTAACATGCAGCCTGAATAATGGCAAGATACTAGGCTGCTGCTTAGGAAGCCGTTGACATCTTAACATTATCCAATAGTAGACTGACACGTGGCCTACGAGAGCTTAATTTGTTAGGGCCTACGGATCAGAATGTTCAAGAACAATAGTACTTTTGGATTTTGAATATATTTTTTAGTGGTTATTAATGTTACGTGAATAACTACGGTTGAAATCGTCTGTCCCACTTCCTGTCCACTTTGTTAAAATAATATTTATGATTATCGAAAAATATATAATATGGATATCGAATTGATCCTCATAAAACAAGGAATAAATTGGTTGTATTCATTTATTTTTAACTTATAAATCACATGAAATAATAGTGATTTTATGATTTGGTGGAATATAGAATTAAAGGAATTAATAAACAAAAAAGAAAAATTTTGAACCGCCGGATTTAAAATTCAACGGATCAGATCATTTGGGACATAGAGGGGGCAACAATTGTGGGACAGATGATTTCATGCCGAATAACTATTATACAACAAAATTTAGGCCTAACGCCTAAGCAAAGGCAAAGGAAGTGAATGGTGAGAAGGCATGAGAGAATGGAAAAAATGGAAAGGAAGTGAATGCTGACGAGGCAAAATGTGAAAAGACAAATGCGAAAAGGGCTAATCAAAAGAAATAAACATAACAATATTGTATTTATAATATTGGAGTCTCAAAATAATAGACCTAATTAATATTTTTTACAGACTTCCATTACCAAATTAAGGTCGCGCGGGACCCTAAAAACATTCTAGGGCCTCAAAATATAGGGCTTAATTAATTTTTTTTTTTTTTATCATAACTACATTACCGAATTAAGTTCATGGGACTCTGAAAGATCGAGGGCCTAAAAATATTTGGGTCTGATTAATATTTTTCTTACATAACTGAACTATCAAATTAAGGTCATGGAGTCCTAAAAAGTTGGGGCCTAAATCCCTTGGTTTAATTACTTCACACAAATGCCGGGTCTGCCCATAAGTAGTTTGCTTTAAATTTTAAATTACTGCTTTAATAAAAGATGAAAGATATGATTTTCTATTAATTGGTAAGTTCGTTACCGGTCAATAGGTAAATCATATTCAGATTTCATTTCACAATGTCCGTAGAATTTCATCTATAATAGACTAGATTCGTTCATTTGGCTCATGCCTTATCTTTATCAAATATATAGCAGCCTATTGAATGGGACATGTTGAAATAGAAAAATAAAAAATCAACCAAGACACGAGAAAATGACTGAAAAGAAAAGGAATCTCCGAGAAAACCTAACGCGTTCACATTAGGAGCAAATTGCCTGTTCACCCAAATGTCAGAAATACCCCTCGTGCCCCTCACGAAATTATTCCTTCTGTAATATCCAGCCAGAAATATCCAAATAGGGGTAAATTAGTAATCTCATAGAAAGTCAACTTCTGTGGGCTTATTAATTATTATTTGATTAATTAACAGTTATTACCATACCAATTGGAAAACTGAAGTTCCGCGATAATTGTTAAATAATAAGTATAATAAAAAAAACAAATCCACCAAGCCGCACGCACCTACCCTCCTAAATCCAATCTCAACCGTGCGATCATATCCATCCAACGGCTCTCAAGCACATTCATATTCATTAGTCGGTTCCACCTTATATATATAGCGAGCTAAGATTTGATAGCTTTCACTCCTTGTGACGACCACACTCTTGCTTAGGGATTTCCAAACAGCTTTATCATCAACATCTTATCAAAGGTTTGATGCTGCGTTGACTCTTTGCAGATCACTGTTAATTTTATATGAGATGATTGCTTTGTATGCTTTTGATTCGATGCGAGTTGATTTGGTTTGGTCGATTTTGGTGTTGCAGTGAAGGCGTGAAAATGGTGAAGAGCTATCCGACGGTCAGCGAGGAGTACTTGAAGGCGATCGAGAAGTGCAAGAAGAAGCTCAGAGGTCTCATCGCTGAGAAGAACTGTGCTCCCATCATGCTTCGCCTTGCGTAAGATCATCGAGAGCTTATTTAGTTTTGTCGCGGGATTGTTGACTTTATATTGACGGTTTCCCTCCCCCGTTTGTTGGATGAATAACTTGCTCGTTGTTGGTACATTTGTTGGCTATTTGCTATACTGCGAAGTAGCAACAGATCTATCGATTGTTTCAATGAAGTATGCTTAGATTTTGTGGAAACTTTCAGATCTAGTAACCGTCAGATAATTTTGATGCATGAAGAGTGTGAAACTGATGATGTTTTGCATATTAGCATCTTGCGGTGTGGTTTTTGATGGTAACTATAAGAATTCTCAAGTTTTGTCTCATTTGGCTTATGCGGAGTCGTTATGTGTTTAGGTGGCACTCTGCTGGCACATTTGACCAGGCTACCAAGACTGGAGGTCCTTTTGGGACGATGAGATTCAAGTCTGAGCAGGGACACTCTGCTAACAATGGCATTCACATCGCTTTGAGGCTCCTCGACCCCATCAAAGAGCAATTCCCCACTATATCATATGCTGATTTTTATCAGGTTCTTATCATGACTTATTTTAAGTCACATCTCAGGTTATATTATATGTTTGTTTAATTTTGTGGTCGGACATTTTGCAGTTGGCTGGTGTTGTCGCTGTTGAAGTCACAGGAGGACCTGAAGTTCCATTCCACCCAGGCAGACCGGTATATAGATATATTAAATTTCCTGTTTATGATATAGCATGGTTTTCGTTGCCTGGATTTCGTAGTTTATGTTCTTTTGATTTGTTTGTAATATGTTATTCAATTCAAGTCAGTGGCCAAGTTATGATCGTGTAATTGAAGTCTTAAGTGTATTTTTTGACAGTTTCTATGCATGCATTTTATATGAATTCGCTTACTTAATTTTTTACCATTCATGTTTCATGACCTCAGGACAAAGAGGAACCCCCACTTGAGGGCCGCCTTCCAGATGCTACCAAGGGTGAGTCTGAACCTCATTTATCACTAATTTATGGCATGCATTTGTGAGTTCTAAGCTCTGAACCTTTTCCCCTGTGTACTGTGTTGCAGGGTCTGACCACTTGAGGGATGTCTTTGTTAAGCACATGGGCCTTAGCGACCAGGATATTGTTGCTCTATCTGGTGGCCACACTCTGGTTAGTGAACTGCATGTGTTGTCAATGCCTTAACATTTTTCTGCTAATAGTATCAATATTGAAATTTGGACATGACCTCTGATTCTTCAGGGAAGATGCCACAAGGAACGCTCTGGATTCGAGGGTCCATGGACTGCTAATCCTCTCATCTTCGACAACTCTTACTTCAAGTAAGATCTCTAAACATAATATGCATTATGATTGCATTTGTGTTTATTCTACTATCTCTTGACTGTTTGTTATTCTATCGCCCCATCCTTCAAACAGGGAGCTTCTGAGTGGAGAGAAAGAAGGGCTTCTGCAACTTCCAACGGACAAGGCTCTTCTCTCTGACCCTGCCTTCCGTCCACTCGTTGAAAAATATGCTGCTGTGAGTGTGTAGTAAAATTTATGCAATTTTATTGTACACACACCATGCCATCTATCATATTTGTAACGCAAAATTATTCTGACTGTCTTTTAATATATGATAGGATGAGGATGCATTCTTTGCTGATTATGCTGAGGCTCACCTGAAGCTCTCTGAGTTGGGGTATATAATTGATTGATTAATAGCTCTCCATGTGTTCGTTTTCTGTTTTCGAAGAACGTGACCACTTCAACAAGATACTTTGATTTTTTGCAGGTTTGCTGATGCCTAAGTGATATGTTGAAGAAGCAGAAGCATATTGATTTTATGGCCTGAGTTTCACTGCTAATATGTGCTGCTTTGTTTTCCCTTCACTTTGACAATCGAATTGAATGAATTGCCGTCGTACCTTGCAATACTATTTCCGTTATTTGTTGCGGTTTTCAAAGTTATTTGTGTTGAATCATTTTGGCAATTTAATCGCAGGTGGCTAACAAGTCCGCAATTGTGATTTGCAATGGTTGTGAAATCTGAAATCAAGAACGAACTAGTGCGCAGTCAGAAATTATAATATAGCAAAGATAGAGAATGAAGCTTAATCTTAGTGATTTGTTTATGAGCATAGCATATGTGAGACGCACTTGTAGAACCTTAGGGAGAAGGGTTCGAGAAGTTCTCGCAGAGGTTTTGCGAGCAAGCTGTTACGATTCGAGTGATGTAGGTTAGGTAGGTATTAACTAGGATACGAGTAGTACCGAGTCTAAACTACACACTCTCTCTCCTCTCTCTATTCGAAACCCTAACTCTCAAGCCAGCCGCCTCCACCAACATTATTCTTCCTCCCTCCTCCCCCTCCTCCCACAGCGGAGGTTGGGGGAGCTCTGTCTGTTCTATTTCTGTTTGTTTTGTTTTTGTTTTTGTTTTAGAAAAAATAAAATTCGTCGGTGTCACCACCACCGGCCACCGGTGTTCGCCGTCACCACCTTGAGGGGCTCGGAGCTCGAGTTAGCTGCTTGGGCAGGGGAGAAGCTGAGGAAGGAGGGTTAAAAGGTCCAAGTGGTTCCCTCGACGATGTTGCCCTCGGGCGACGTGGGCTGTCAAACAGTTTTGCCTCATCCTGCCACAGTCTCGTCCTGCCGTTGACCACCTCGCCCGCGTCGTCGCCTTCCTCCATCTACCTACCGCCGTCGTTGCAAACTCCATCCCCTTTTCCGCTCGGCCATTTTGGGTCGTGCGTATTCTCCTCGGGGAGGTTCTCCTTTATGGAGATTCTTCCATTTGTTGGAGTTTTTCTCCCCTTTGTGGGAGTTTTCTCCTCCCCTCGTGGGAGTTCTTTGGGCTTTTTCTTTTTCCTTTTCGGGCTTCAGAATGGACACTGTGGTGATCTTTACGCAATAGAAATAGTTGAATATGTTGTAACATTTTGATTATTGCTCTATTGTACTTTTTGTCCATTTGGATATGTGATATGAAATCCTCTTCTCAAAAACAAAAAAAAAAGTAGTACGGAGTCCTATTTTTCTTAGAGGTAATTAGGTTTCAGGCCCACTTTATATATTTTTATTTGGAGTCAGACCATTGTCGGAAAGAAAGCAGTTTAAAGGGCTAAAATTATGTTTCCTTGATAGATAAGGACCTATTCGCGAGAAAAAGACATATTTGCCCTTTTTTTTGGTAGAATGAAAATTCATTTACCACTGAACCGATCATCGTTACATCACCACACTACAATACCAAGCAAAAACAGAAACTAAGCTGAATTAACCCATCCCACCTAGTTTAAACTGAAATGAAAATTGGCAACCTGCTTCATATGACTAAAGCACTGCACCCTACCTAACATTCCCGCTTGATCCTGCTTGTAATCTGCTCCGCACTACTTGGGTCCTCCCCATGGAATCTTCTATTACGTTCGCACCACACATGATGGATAGTAGCTGCATAGCAAGCCACACTGATGCGGTGGCGTACTTGTCTCTTCCTGCCTATGAGCTCCATCCAGCTGCATAGTTCATCAAATGTTATAAGTGCATCCCCAATACTTAACCATGCATTTATGCTCTGAGCACTTGTTGGCTGAATGTGCATTCCAGGAATAAATGCTCCACAGATTCAGCGACTTGCCCACATAGCCAACAGCTCATACTGGATGTGTGTATGCCCCAACCGATTAACTATAGTTTGAGTTTTATTATTATAATATAAATTGTAATAGGAATTTGATTTTTAGAGTAGAAACTCAAACTATAGTTAATCGGTTGGAGTAAAAGTTAGTGTAGAAAAAATACTGGATTGTCAAAGAATATTAACAGATGAACTGCAAATAATACCACATGTATGATATTAAATAACAATAAAAATCCATTTTATAACACAATTATAGATATTGGTACTACATAATAGCTCATCAGTACCGCATTACTAATTCGGTTAGTTATGTCCATTAAATGCATTTTTTCGGATGTAAGATAGAAACTTTCATGGAAATAGATGATATGATAAAGTTAAGATTCCTTTAAACGACATGTTATGCAACGTTCTTAATGTAATTCATCAAGTAATGTTTCATTGAGAAACATAATAGTCTATCTTTGGCAAAAACAACCATATGTTTACATGACTAGTGAACTCAACGTTCGACATTACCATCATCAGCCCTGGGAGAGAAGCCGATACTCAAGCTGTTTTGAGATTTTTAGTGGTTCACATCATCAAATACCATGTTTGCATCAATTGAGAATAGATACATCTCGAAAAAAACTGCATTCATTAACAAAACTAATCGATTTAGTAATGTGGTATTGGGAACCTCTTATCTTGTACCACGACCTCCACTATTGATACCAGATGGGTCTCAATCGGTTTAATCCATGTCAGATGTGGTATTTTTTTGAAGCAATGTAGTATGATATCTTGAAATTTCAGATTTTGAATAGCCGCCAGAACAGCCGTAAGAACGTCCCAGAATATTCTTAAACAAGTGTTTTATATGCCTGTTTATGTGTTATTGAAATTACAGAAAGTGTCACACAGCTCAAAGTTTTTAATTAATTATTTTTTTATTAATTTTTTTAATAATTCAAATCTATCTCAATTCGAATTTTATTTCTTATTTGATTGGGAATACCTTCTGATTGTTTCTCGACGACAATTGATTCATCACTCATACCACTTTAAGGAAAATTGATTTACGCTAAAATTAACAACGACTGCATTTCTAGGTCGATTAACCTTTAATGACGAGCGATCTAGCAAACACAATGGCGCTATGAAATATTTAGACTTATAGGTTTCTCCAATTTACATATATTAGCTTCAATCTTGAGCGAAAAATGATTCAGTTAACCTTTAATGACGAGCGATCTAACGAACACAATGGCGCTATGAAATATTTAGACTATGAGTCTCTCCAATTTACATATATTAGCTTCAATCTTAACCGAAAAAATGATTCGGTTACAGAACTCAGAAAATCCAAAATTCAAATTTGTAACGATGGATGATGATTATACCAATTACACCTTTATATATACCACTTCGTTGTTCTGAGAAGTATGATGACCTGTACCAGTTCGTCCTCAAATATAACTATTGAGTTCGATTTTATACCGCTTGCGTTTCAGGGCAATCTTCTCGAACGACTTCATGAACGATGAGGATGGAGCGAACACGGTGGCGCTACGCGGACTAAAGACTATGGGTCTACGATTTCAACGTATGAGCTCCAATTTTATTTCCAAAACGGGATTCGTTTCACAAATGTTTTTCCCAATTTGTGTCCAGAGAATGCAAAAAATGCCTCAACGGAGGTACAATTGGCGGTGTAAAGCTCTTAATAAACCCCGGAGGACACATATAACTTGCTGGTACATGACAATCTTTGTACATGAAATTTCGATTGTCAAATCCAATTTTTATTATGTTAATGCCACTTATGTACTAGAAATTAGCTAATATCGTGTCTTTTGTAACACTTAATAATAACAGTAAATACTTGGCCGATAACTCTTTTTTTTAACGTTATTGCAGGGGTATTTTTGTCGGAACAGATTTTAGGTCTTATACTATGTTTTATATAGATCGGGTCCTTTAAATTATGTTTTCTCTGACAAGGTTCTGATTCCCAAATTTAAACTTTGATGGGACCTGAACTCCAAAGCTCCCTTTTTTTTATAGCTATGGTTAGGGCAGAATGCGAGGCCGAAGGTTGTTTGTTACGTGGAGTTCAAGTTTTCTTCCTAATGGAACTAATCGAGCGAAATAAGATTTAGAGCATCTCCAACCCCCAAAAATACAGTTAATTCTGCATAATATTACAGTTGCTATAATTTAATTAATTTTAAATATTAATTATGATAATTTATTTACTTCTATTATTAATATAAATTTTAATAGGAATTTGATTTTTAGAGTAGAAACTCAAACTATAGTTAATCGGTTGGAGTAGAAGTTAGTGTAGAAAAAATAGTGTTTATGGGTTGGAGTAAAATTAACTATAGTTTGAGTTTCTACTCTAAAAATCAAATTCCTATTAAAATTTATATTAATAAAAAAGTAAATAAATTATCATAATTAATATTTAAAATTAATTAAATTATAGCAACATATTATTTAATTATAATTTTATTACTTTCCTTTTATTTATTGAATCTACAGAAAAGTACCAATTTATATAAAAATTTGCAAGTTTTTTCCCATGTCAAAAAAATTTTAAGTACCCGTTTGACTGTGCGTATCATTTTTCCAGTCTTGACGTACTTTTTTATATGTGTTTTACGTACCACCTCACGCGTTTATATGGTACCTATATCGTTTCTATACGCCATCTTAATGTGTTATATCCCGAAGATAGAAGGGCCCAGTCCTCTTCGTCAGGGGCTTATGTACTCCACTCGTATCCACTAAACGACGAAGCCAGGAACGGAAGGAGGGACTTGAACCCTCAACCTCAGCCTTGGCAAGGCTACCATTTCTCACTGTATTATGTAACACCATACGTTTCTCTATGCTACCTAAATGTGTTATAGGACGTACCTTGCGGCGGGACGGGTTCCAATGTGCAAAAAATTAGGTACCGACTTGAAACTTTTTATACAATTATGTATTTTTCTGTAAATTTCCCTTATTATTATAAAAATATCAAAATATTTAAATTAAATATTTTATGTTAAATAAAATATAAATAAATAAAAAGTACAACACAATTTTTGTGTGGAAATTACCTGTACTCTAGATCTAGATTATCTTGGCTAATCAACACAATTGTTACGCCAATAGGATAAGCAAACCCGACGGTCCATTTGAACAGTGTCTTGTTTATTTCAATGCCGGTGTATTTATAAAACCATTGTATAGATGAAGAATGTTACATTACACTTACTCGGAAGCAGCTGAGGACTTTGGGCATTCGAGGTAAACAAAATGGGAAGTCACGAGTATATATGATAAACAGTTGAGCAGCCAAATTGGTCTTTACCATATACCTTTTTTCCCTATTCGGATTATAAGAACCAAACTCTGTTGAGTTAATAAAATCTGCAAAATTCCCAAATGCTATTTCACCGAAAATTCCCAACATTATAACGATATGCTATTCCTCGTCGCTGCTTTTTAACGCAGCGAAAGAAAATGGCCTAAACTTGTAGCCATCGCCACCGTAAAACTTGTTTTGAAATTCAACCCAATGGAGACGCAGAGCATGGAGGAAAGCGCTCAGACTTTCCATCATCAGAAGTATAAACGCCGTTGCAAAGGCAAAAACCGCCAAACCGATTAGCCGAATTATAAGACTGTCGTACCTGCAAACATTTTTTCAATCATACATAAATGTCAGATTTTGTAACATTCACATTTAAATTTATCGAAAAAGAATCATCAACAAGCTTACCCCCAAGCAAGAAGAAGAACCTTCTCGTAGAAAACAGTGGATAGCTCTGAATGGGCCAAACTGTTCGTCACCGATACAGCGAAAGGAATGGAAATTAAAAAGATGGACTTAAAGATGCGATCCTCGAATAAATAAAACGCTGTACTTACTGCAAAGGCACTTACCTCAAAGCCCAGAGACGAAGATACGAAGCTGTGTTAGAAACTGCCCCCAATACGAATTCAATAGCGTGAATCATCTGATGAACAAAGACCTCGCTGAAATTGAACTCCTCGTGGTGGGAAAGTCTTGCAGAGTCAGGTTCCTCGTCAGCATACATGTCCGAGTTTCGGAGAATGCCATATGTGCGGCCTTGAAATCTCTTCAGCATGCAAAGAAGAAAGGGAAAAAATTATGCCATAATGAAGACAATATCATCATAAGAAATGGAATCCTCCATGCATCAAGAAAGGAGTATATTAATGCGTAAGGAAGTAGAGTTTCATTTCGTAGACAAACAACTTATGCACACACGAGTAAAAGTGCAGAACAAACTGTTCAACGTAATTCAATGGACATAGTAGAAGTGAGAGAACAAATGAGATGCTGTTGGATATACCTCACTATGAATTCTCCTTAAAATAAAGGGTTTGGGGAAAAGCATCCATGGAACAGCAACAACCGCCAACAGAAGCAATACAATCTGTAAAAATGTTCTAAACCGAATTATTTGAGATCGTGCAGTTACTTGACATAGAATGAGCTGATGATCATCACTACAAGATTTGCAACTATGATCATGCCTGAAGCACACCCTGGCCCGGGAAGAGCTGATTTTCACCCAATTCTTCGAAAGGACTCAAGAACATGTAAATCATCACGTGATAGAGATCGGCTTGAGAGCCAGTACACCATTTGATAATAATAAGAAGAGAAAGGTATCCAAAGAGACTGTTGAGGAAGATCATCTGCGGCAAAAATTGATACCTAGAGAAAGGGTAACGGGTAATGGTCAAGGGAATGCAAAAGTTATTATAGCTCAATTGACACAAGACGATAGATGGCATACTTGATATCAATTGAGTTGCGGAAGTATCTTGCATTAAAATAACTTAAGATAATTCCAAGGTTCATCTGTGCAACGCCAAATAATATAGACATTTTCATCTTGAGAGAGTTTAAGAAAGGCAGCTCAGAGCGACTTCCACGCCATTTTGGATCCACACCAAATGGATACGTATCCCCATACTTGACCAAACCTACTGTCTTAGCATCACTGTTGCAGTGAAACAGAAAAGTAAGTTTAAAAATCAGAATTCAAAAAGTTGAGTAATCAATGTAGGTTAATTAAATAATGCAGTAACTTCTATGAGAATTATATAAGCATAAGGTGGACTAAAAATATAACCGGGCATCAACTTCAGTTATCCAAATTAATTTCTGCCTAGCAGCTACAAGGAAAATAAATGCATAAGATGACTTCCCAGACACAAACATTTTAGGAAAAAGCACCGAGGTGAACACCAGATGTTTAGTGTAATAATTGAGATTGATTGGTGCTTCTTATCTAATATAGAACCAGAAGGTATGCAGGATCAGAAAGTTCAAAGTGATTTTTGTGGTGCTGGCATCATCTGATGCATCCTCATCGCATGTGCAAGAATAGTTGGAAAGTCTGCACTGACTAATAGTTGGCTGGATTTTTATTTCATATCCTCTTATTGCTCTTCTCCAGTTACTTCTATCAAATCAATTATTTCCTTTCTCACTATTTCCTTTAAAATGATACTTTACTTTGTTGCGTGGAACTGAATAAAAAAGCTAGCGCTGCAAAGGCATACCTGCACGAGGCATCTCGGCATTTGTAGGCAGAGTTGAATATTTCAAAGGGAATCGAGAAGAATTCATTGTATATCAACCCACAATAAATCGAGAAGAGAGACATCTTGAGGAGGACATATCGCCCTCCAAATAGCATCTCCATAAAGCTTCCAAGTTTCTGACAAGAAATAACATTTGGTAACAAAGAGGTTACATAATAAAGAAAACAAACAATATAAACAGCTAACTACCAAAAACGACATTATCATCGTTTACAATATGCCACCGAAGCTACTGAAGATCAAACATGCATATCGCCTCTTTACATTTAAAATACACTTCAATGATTGATTAATCAGCAATAACAAACTAAAACAGTTAACAGGTAAGGAACCTAGACGGTTGAAAAATCTGAAAAGAAATTTAATGTACTTATATAGAGTAACGAGCATAAGACAAATGCAGTTCGAGTAACAACATGCATTTCTTGAAGTACGTAAAGAAATATCTTATATCGGATCATAAGATAACAAACCTGTGAAGAAAGCTTTTTCTCACGCGCAATAAGGAATAGTGCTCCCAACAGCAAGCATATGCCATGTCCCCAATCCCCGAACATGACAGCAAAAAGAAACGGAAATGTAACGATTGTATATACTGCAGGGTTTGCCTCCTGATACTTGGCAACACTGCAAAATACGTTTCACAGGTGTTTCAGAGAGCTCATCTATTAGAATGAAATCCAGTCAAAAATACTCTGGAAAGCAAATTCAAATCTGAAACCCATGACTGCAAAATAAATTTCCTTTCTGCACATACAAAGCTTTACGTGGCTAATTCGGTCAGGGCATAAAAAGAGATGAAGGAATAACAAATATGGAAATAGTATTTGACTTGTAATATTCGACACTAAATAGGATCCACATAACAAAGCAGACAGATCATTAAAAATAATCTTATCAAATAGTGACCAACCCATATGCATCAACAATTTCTTGGTATGCATTGGTGAAGTTGGTAGTCCTGAAATAGGTTGGGGGAGGCTCAATTGTATCCATCTCATGAAATATAATACCAACTTGTGAGTTACTATCAAAGGTTGCACGTTGCAAAGCTTCTTGAATCTGCATTGTTGCACGATTTATTCCATTTAGTCAGCGTGATACACACTAGCCGTCTAATAACCCTTACGGCAAAAACATACCTTAATTTTTGCAAACAATGGGCACCACCCCTCACCGACCAAACATTTTTTAGTGACATCAAAGTTCAGCATATTTAGCGTGTCAAAGACAGCCTTTTCCCTTCTCACCTAGAAAAAGATATTCATAAAATTAATGAGTTCCTTCACTGGCAAAGAAATAAAATTTGAGTACTAAAGTCACAGAACTCCAGCATCTTAAAGCTAACCATATCCATCCATTTTGAAATGTGAAACCCAATAGCTGTAAGAGCCTTATCCCGATGTCGCAGACCAGCCTCTAAGGTCATTTCCAAGTCAGATAAGCGTGATAATACCTACAAACAGGAAAGACTATAGTCATTCTGTGTTAACTAAGATAAAACAAATCTTAAACAAAAAATGAAACCAAAAAGAGGCTGACAGAGGAAGCGTAGATCACATTCCAACTATTGTATTTGTCAACTGACTCAACTTGTTAGTACTGTACAAAATATTGCCGTTTTGATGACAACTATATATAGCTTTAACATTTAGTAAACTGTTTATGCATGGCGAATGTGAATGTGGCTGACTAGCTGTTATTCGCAGAGCCTATGATTGGAACACTTAGTACTAGCAGACTATTGTGCCAATCCGACTTATGACACAAGACGAATAAGGATCAAATCATGTACAAACTTATATGGGTATCAAACATCCGTTAATACTACAGAAAACTAAACCACCCGAATCAGGAGCATACCTCATGTGTCATTTGCCTCCGTTTGGTCAAATTTTGTGGCACTGGATAGCAATTTGCACCATATGCTTCACAAATTTTAAGGATTTTTGTCCTTGCTTGCTCTCCTGAGAAGAATACTACAAAAACTATTTTCTCTACCTGCAAAGCACAGAAGTTCCACTTTGTATAATTCCTAGAGCGATCATCAGTGAAGACTAGCAATTAGACCATCTATTCAACAAAATTAATTCATTTGGTTTCACTTCATAAGAAGATTATCTGTCTAACATGTTTTGATGAGGTTTCACTGTCAAAGGACAACAGTTGGCATTTCTCTCAGAAAGTAAACCAAGCAGACTATTACCATTTCATTTGATGCAGGATCCATTATCTGATCATCAGCGGACGCCTGATTGAAAAGCATGTTGCCTCTTGTGGTGCGAAATAACATCCTCTCGAACCTCTGAACTTTCGATTTACAGATAATGCCACTGATAAATCTCACACCGGACTGACTTAAGGGTCCAGGTTGCATCTCCTGAAAATTATAAATTAATGTGAATATACAATCAACAATTATCACAAACTATACAAATTAACAAAACAAGAATTTATATTGTGGTCACCTGCTCATGCAACAAGGATGTATCCTCGTAGTCATTATTGGTGTGGACATTTTCATCTAATTCGGTTTCATTGATTTCTCCATGTCCTCCACTCGATGAAAGGAACTCACCTGCCTATAGTCAATCCATCAAAATACAAACCAAAAGCAGTCTTTGCTAATTGAAGTGCGAACAAAGTAAATGCCCAACAAGGGTGATACACCACGTTTTTTGGGCTGATGAGCCAGTCACCTAATTATGCATTGTATTCTTGAAACTGGGGCATTATTTATATTCTTGAAAATGCGGCATTATCTACTTGTTTACAAGGGAGATATCCTGGTTTTTAAGGATCACGAGGATGAACGTCCCACTACTGCTTTTGGTCTAACAATATGCGCCACAGACTCAACACTCAACAGAGATAATGACATAAATTTCTCATAAAACAATAACATGCAACCCGGGAGCCGTTAAATCTGCCGAGCCACAAGTGAAGAATGACTCCGTTCGGATTTTCCAAAAGGCTTACAGCTGGTAATATCAGAAAACCTAAGCTTCCACTATATTTTTTTTATAGTGTGATTACTGCAAGAACTCTATAGTCCTGAACGATCAATTTATCCAGTCTGACTATATTTGACTTCTCGACGGATAATTTAGAATTGCATGTACTTGCATTCAATGAAATTTCAGATATTATGTCAGGAAACCTTCCTTAATACAGCAGTGAAAACTTACCTGAATAACTAGGATTATATGTAAAAAAACAGGGTGTAATATAGTGCAAAATTTAAAAAAGAACGTCCTGAAAATAGTAGAGATACTAGGCAGCTATATACCTTCTGTAACACCATCTTGAACTCAAGCAACTCATTGTATGTTTGCTGCAGTTTCTCAGTATTGGCATTCATTTCAATGAGCTCATGTTCATGGTCAGCCAGTTGGGTCTGAGTTAAGAAAAACAACTTAAATAAATAAGTGATGTAAGAGAAAAACTTCAATGCAGAAAAGACAGACCTCCAATCCTTCCAACTCAATATCAGGTTGAGAAGAAGGAGGATTAGGAGATGCCGTTAATCCTGCTTTATGCATCTGCTCTTTGATAAACCGTAGCTTTCTGGACATTTCAGCACATCTTTTGACCTGTGAGCAATTTGTTGCAAATTCAAATTGACAGAGCAGAAACAGAAAATTTTTCAATCACCGCGTTTTCAGCATATTAAGCGACCAATTAAGCGACCAAGCAGACAATCATAGGCGTCTTATCAAGGCATCTAGAAGATGAGAGTAGAACAAAAGACACAACACCTTACCCTCAAGTTTTAGTATCATAAGAACTGCACAACAAAAACTCTGAACATGTCGTTAATGGATATGCGGATACACACTTACATTACTCGGTCGGAATAAATCAGAATTTTGAATTTCTCAATAACTGGATCAAATAAACCGTAATGGCCTTGTATCCTTCCCAAAACCGTTACAATGTATGTATATGAATGATGAGTTTTTTATTATAAAATAACAGGTGATAAGGCTATCCAGTTAGTAATTATGAACAAGGAACAACAATCATATAGCTTAAACTAATTTATAGGTCACCATCCCGAATAAAGCTCCCTATAAAACATGACTAACCTCCTAGAACCATTAATAACGCACACTTATCTTGCGCAAAAAATACACACCAAAATTGAGGAGATGATTTTCCGACGATAAATAGTAAAAAGGTCTTTCATGGACTAACCTGGCTAACAAATGTTCGCTGGAATGGACTCTTGTCATTATTTAACTGCATCAAAAAATGACAATGGCAATAAATATTACGAAAAAATGATAACCATCAGGAAAGGCATCAACCATGAGGTAAATTTGTCCAAAAGTTCTATTAGATACCATCATATCATAATTGTCAAGGAATCAAATGATACGCAGGGCAGACCGGTTGTAGATATAGGAACTCTATTGAAACGTAAAACAGATAACGACGTAAAAGAACAAAAGAGAAGAATAATCAATGTTCTACTTAGTCCCCTGGTCATCACTAGATTAAAAGTACAGTCAAATGACAACCATCAGGAAAGGCATCAACCATGAGGTAAATTTGTCCAAAAGTTCTATTAAATAAAGGAAGCAAATGATATGCAGACCGGTTGTAGATAAACTCTTTTGAACAGTAACACAGATAACGACGTAAAAGAACAAAAGAGAAAAATAATCAATGTTCTACTTAGTCCCCTGGTCATCGCTAGATTAAAAGTACAGTCAAGTTCCCACAATGGACTGATTCTTGTCAATCGGAAAGGGTTGTACCCAAACCCTCCAAATAAATGCTCGTCGCAACAGTACGATTAAAAAATATTACAAACTCTACAATTTCGCACGTGCATGTCATTCACCTTGAGAGATTCGAGTATAAACCCATTGGGTCGGTAAGAACAATACCCACCCCCAAAGATATGGTCACTCATCACAACTAATCCCACATGGAAAATTCCTTATTAACATGCCAACACATGACCGAACGCACACAAATAAGTGATAAATTTCCAGTTACCAGTAACGCCTCACAAGCATCAAACAGATGAAGATCAATATTTTCCTCCGTGATCAAACACTTTAACTACTCATATGTCAATGCACTAATTTAAAAAATCGGAAAATCATCCATAGCCAGATCACCTAACCAGTTCAACCTAGCAAATTCCAGCAATTCAACATTTATCATCACTATCACTACCACCACAATCACTGCCAATCAATTCGCCGGGAGTATCAAATCAGGCAACTTCACACGCACACACACACAATCGGATACACGTATAGATATATCAAAACAAAGACCAATGATTCCTTACATCGCGGAATTGGACGAGACCGAGCTGTCCGAGATACGAAATCGCTCGGTGAGCAGATTCAACAGGAATAATAAGCTGCACGAGCGTCATCTTCTCGGAACGCATCAGATCCATCTCCGGCAATTTATCTATGAACTCCATTTTCCATCAACCGCCAAACAGAGAAAAATCCACCTATCCACTCCGATCAACACCACCTCCGTAGCTCTTTTTCTCCGTAACAACAATTAGTCGATTAACCGCTTGAGATCTGACGAATTGGATCGGAAGAGGCGACTTTTTTCCCTGCGAGGGATAAAGAGGTTTACTGAGAGACACTGAACGTGATTGGGAATGTATTTCCCACTTTCAGGTCGGTTTTTCAGTGTGTTGAAATGGAATGGGCCATTTTAGCGGTTTACATGTTACGGCAATCTCTCTCTCTCTCTCTCTCTCTCTCTCTCTCTCTCTCTCTCTCTCTCTCTCTCTCTGTTGTAAAAAGGAATTTTTTATTTTATATTTATTTTTGAGAAGTCAATTCCTCATTAAATGTGTATAATTCCAGATTTATTCATGTGCTTGCTTCTATTAATTAAGCACTGCTATAAATAAAATCTAATTATCATACAAATCAAGTGTTTCTTTTCTTTTCTTCAAATGTTCGGACCCATACAATGTGTACACATATATCATTAGCCCATATTGAAGTACCCACTTGCAGTGGGCTTTTGTTGTACCAATTTATCGTTATCTTGCTATACTAGTGCTCGTTTGGTTCACATGTTTATATTTAGGAGGGTTTAAATAAGTATGGGTTTATATAAAACAAAGTAATGGGTATAAATAAAATGTGTGTTTGGTTAATGGGTTTAAATGATATGTATATGTTTGGATAAACATGGGTTTAATAAGTGGGTATTTAATAAAAGTACATTTATACCCTCAGTTAACATTTTGTTTTCCGAAGACGAACAAATAAGAAAAGTTGAGTCTGATGATTTATGTACGGTAAGCTATTATTAAATAACGTCTCTGAAGAATAATTAAGAAAGAACGGCATTTATTAGCGAAGCTTCCACGGATGTTGCTATGTTAGTCCCATGAATCAGATAAGAATTCAATGCACTGCTTATCTTGGACTATGAAGGCACGTCTACCAAGTAAATAACACTTTCAAGTGAGAGAAGTGGAAATAAAGGCCCGCCGCTGAACTGGAAAGTCCACAGTTACATTACATTATACTACAAACAAAAGCATTAAATGAAGCAATCTTTAAAAAGAACTGATTTTTTGGTGTCATTGACCATTCCCCTTGGAATTATCGATAAGTAGAAAGGTAGAAACCATTTATATATATTATTAGTATATAGCAATATTATATTTATTCTTATTGCACGTAATATATTATAATGATGTCTCGTTCGTAATTTTCTCGAGTTCGAGTACTGTTTTTTTTTTTTTTTTTAATGTTGATGAAGAATAAAGAATATAACCTTGAGCTTTAATAAATATATCTATATTATGTCATCATGTCAATATATATATATATAACCATTGTAACAAATGCACTATTTTGGTTAGTGTTTGAGAGTGTGTGTTCTTTATTATTCTTGTCAATAGCGGCTTAAAAAAATATGGCAAATATGATTCTCAGAAGAAAAACAAGCAAATATATGGTAATAACAAAAGTGAGTGAATACACAAAACTAAACTAAATATATTCATATGAACTACGTACACATGCATTATATAAATGATAATCTTTACTGCGTATGTATTAAGACGAGCTAGCGGCTTCTACTTCTCCATTCGTCGTAAATTGTCGTAGCTAATTCATCTCGCCACAATGACCATTCTTCTGTATTCTCAATTTCTGAAATATACTCATCAGCATCATTCCCATCACCGTTGGAGTTTTGATATTCCTCTGGAACGTCCGCTTCCAACGGGTCAACAATCATTGCTCGACGTAGAAAATTATGAAGGAGAGCGCATGCCAAAATAATACGATTTTGAGTTTTCACTGGATAGAAAGAAGCACTGCGAAGAATACCCCACCTCATTTTCATTAAACCCCAAGCTCTTTCAATCACGTTTCTAGCAGAAGAATGGCGCATGTTAAAATATTCCTTCGCATTTTGAGGAACTTGACACCTTGGCCCCCAATCCTTTAAATGATAACGAACACCTCGATAAGGAGTTAAAAACCCCTCACAATTTGTGTATCCATTATCACATAAATAGTACTTTCCTGCATAATATAAAAATCATAATTACGTTGTTTGGAATATTGACTAATGACCAACAAATACATACCTTTGCTCACACGAAGACCGTTCTCTCTACCTACTGCATCACGCAGCACCCTACTATCTGCAGCAGATCCTTCCCATCCAGCTAAGATATAAATGAAGTTCATATCCTGATCGCACACTCCAAGTACATTTGTCGCGATCGAACCTTTGCGATTTCTATATCGGGCTTTCTCATTCTCCCTAACTCGAACACTAATATATGTCCCATCCAATGCTCCCAAACAATTCTATAAAACAATTACTTTAATGAGTAAAGTACAGAGTTACCAACAAGAAGTATGAAGATAAAGGTTGTACATACCTCAAAAAATTTAAATCTCGGAGCGTTTTGTGCATTTATAGGTTTTGGCTTGACGAGGAGCACATCATGTAGAGCAAGAACAGCCGCCAACACAGAATTGAAGTGTCTACACACTGTCTCTGTTGATCTTTTGAACGCATGTTTTTGCTCACGAGTTTTTTTATGGTGAGCCAAAATCCCCAAAAATATTGCCACTTTTTCAGGTACATCTACGTGTCTTGAGGGCTTCAATCCCGAAAAATGCTTAAGAAGAAAACACAACCTCATAAAGGCATATTTACTCATCCTCAAATTCTCTAATGCGTAACTATTTTCATCAGTTATCAATCCATTGAGATAATCAACTTGCTTTGGCATTTTTCCTACTAAATGGTAACGTATTTTCTTCACTTCTTTCCAACGAGAGAGCATGAAAAATAAAAATATCCCTCTCGTCCAACATTCATATTCTGCTATCGCATGAGCAATTGCGAAGAGCAAAAGATCCGCTTCTTTCGTATCCATTCACCTCTATTCAAGAGTACGCACGCATCAGCAAAAAGTAGATGAAAACAGATGTTATACAATCGATAATTCGAACACTATAAATAAGCCATCATAAAACAACGTCTGATGTATTATTGTAAAAGGAGGTGTCGACATATACACCATATATCATCATCACATGCCATAGTTATATCCAATGCAATAAAAGTCAAACATGGCTGCCAACAAATCATGCGACACAAAGTAATTGAAAAAGTGAAGCTTTTGGCAGTTTTCTATCACCTTTGAACAACAGCGCAGCTTTTGATTCCTTGTGAAAAAGCAAAAAAAAATGCAGCTTTGATTCATCGGTGAAAAAGCAAAAAGAATTCCAACTTGAAGCTATAACTTCTGCCAAAAGATGTCGTGCGTCTAATTGAGGGATATTGACGTAAATTAATTAGTGGGTTTTCAATAACCCACCTCAAGGGTGTGTTTATTTAAACCTCCTCAAGTGGGTTTAAACCTATTTTATATAAACCCATAGTTTATATATACCCCTTAACCAAACATATCAATATATAGTAAACCCATGTTTAAAAATTTTAAACACCCCAACCAAACGAGGGCTAATGGATTAATATAAAACTTCTCGTATTCGGATTCACTAGTGAATAGTGATCATATATTCATATCAAACTGAATAAAAAAAGATTGATGGAACGGGGCCCACGTGATTAAAGCAGTATTATTTAATTATTTGTTATTACCGTATGAAATCGAAATGTCATTAACCATCAGACATTGTTGAACAGAGGAGCGAAGTGATACTTGCTGGCTTGCTGCTCGTTGTGTCAAATTTCACACCACATATCTAAAATCTAAATCAAGGTCATTTTTTACATTGAAACGTCAATCGCCATAATAGTTTTTTTTTTCAAGTACAACTATTACTAACCTTGTCTAGAACTATAACTGAACTGCATTTATATTATAACTATTTTTTATTGCAAATAATTAAAATGACATTATTAAAAACTATACTTATGTATATCTGGTTGCCTATTTCACTGAGCTATCTCTATTTTATCTTTCTTTCACAATTAACAAAAAAAAAAAAATAAATCGACGTTGATTGCGGGACGTTAAATTAAACTAGTATATTTAGCACATCCTATGTATGTGCAAATATATAAGTCATTTTATATTGTTATATTATTAATTAAATTATTTAAAAAATAAAATTTTAAATCAAATGATTAAATTGTAGTAAATTAAAATATTAAGTGTATAATTGTAAAAAACCAACTATTTTACAGACCAAATAGCAGTTTATGCCCACCCATCGCCATTATTTTTCTTAGAATAGATGGAGTGTCGTCCTCACACCTAAATTTGATCAGTCATAATCAATTAATTGTTGGGATCCAGCCGCCGCAAGAAGACAAAAATAAAATAAAATAATATCATTAATATTTTATTATAATATATTTTATATATATAATAAATTAATAACGGTTCGTATTAAAAGGCGACGCGGCGAATTCCTGACCACTGGTTTCGAGCGGTCCAGAACAGCTGAAGACATAGGCTGAGGATTCTTCAGTTATTATCATCCCAAATCAAGTGCGAAGTTCAGTGAGAGAGAAATAGTGAGAGGAAAACTTATGGTTGATAAGGGTGAGAGCGGGTGTAGGTTTACTGGAATAGTTGGAAGTAGGTACAAATACATGACCCGATTGGGTAAGGGGTCTCGAATTGGAGTTTAAACACGAGTGTTAATTTATACGGTATAATATTCTCAATATAGTAAAGCTGATGCTCTCCATGGAGGTACGCGGAATGAGATAGGGGGTCTGCCGATCTACGGCTGCAAGCCACGACTGATGTCAAAAATATGCTAAACAACGACTTCACTAATTCAAAACCTTCGATTTCAAGCTACAACGATCAATCATACATGAGTTGACCCTACCACATGGTCCGATGAAATACACCACTATTGATTTAACGAAGTCCAAGTCAGGCGAAGAACATCTATTCCTAAATAGGGTATAATGGCAAGCTGAAGAGTAACTAAGAACATCTCTACCTAGAGCTGGTTATGAAATAGTTCAAGGTAAGTATCCCAGCTTACTAGTTCAAGGTTAGTAGCAGTTTACAGGTTCAAAAGTCTGCTACAACAGCTAATAGAGAGAGATGGTCTTGTAACTTGTAAGAAGGCTAGTAGTCCATCCTCGGTTACACCCTCACTCAATACCTGAGACTATTGTTCGTGCTTCACACCCGTGAATCACTTCACACTTTCATCCTTATGACAGAATATGTATGATCATATAATAACAGATGCCCTTTCAACTACTATTACAACCTTGAGTAATCGAGACTAGTGAAATAACACTTGTAATACTCCGCAGAAGAACTCTTCCTTACATGGACAGCTACCACCTTTACTCTTGACTTGGTATTTGCCGAACCACGTAAAAATCTCGTGTTCTCTATTGGCGTCATTTCGGTTTTATATTGTCCAAATAGTCCAGGATCCAAAATCAATCTTCCGCTGGGCCCAAAAAATTACCGCTCAACCCCAACAAGTGGTATCAGAGCCAAACCTAATTGATATTCTGAGTATGCTCTGTGGTTGCAGCTTTGTCTGATCTTCCACATCAGAAAAGATATCAACAAGGTTTCGTTACGGGGGAGCTAGTGTCGGGCTAAGCTGTTGAATCTCTACAAGGATAATGGCGACGGAAACAGTTTCAAAGTGTAGCAATTTGATGGTACGGGGAGTTTCACTATGTGGCAGAGACGGGTGAATGATATACTTATTCATCAAGGCTTGGCTAAGGCTTTGAGGGGACACGACAAAGCCGGAGAAAATGACGAAAGAAGACTGTGAGGATTTGGGGTCAAGATGTGTCAGCACAATCCGTTTGTACATTGCTGATAACATTATAATAATGTTGTTAATGAGGATTTTGCACCAGACTTGTGGGCGAAGTTGGAGGAGCTGCACCTCGGTAAAAACTTAGCCACAAAGTTAGATTTGAAGTGGGAGCTGCAACGACTGAAGATGGAGGAAGGTGGAAATCTCATGGATCATATAAGCGTGTTCAACGGACTTGTAGATCAACTTATAAAAATTGATGTAACGTTAGAGGAAGAAGACAAGGTCCTTTTACGTCTTACCTCACTTCCTGATTCTTATGATAATTTGGTCCCAACCTCTTGTACGGAAAGACGACGGTGAAGATGGTGGATGTACAGTCAACTCTTTTGGCGCATGAAAAGAGGAGACGATCAAATTATGGGGATAACCAAAACTCAACGTTGACTACACACGGGGAGAATCATAGAGGAATGTTTTACGCCGGGGAATTTGGAGGTAGCAGCTGGTCCAAATCAAAGAATGGTGGGAATGGCATTGTGTGCTAGAAGTGTTGTGAGTCGGGATACATCAAGAGAAACTGTTCGACTTGGAGGAAGGACAAGAATAGGAAAATTCCACAACGATGGTAGCAGAAGATTATCTTGGAGACATTCTCACAGTCTCCAATGATGACGCTTATTCTCAGGATGAATGGATATTAGATTCGGGGTGAAAGTACCATGTCTGCTTAGAGAGAAAATATTTTGATACATTCCGAAAAATACGCAGGGGTTCGGTCTCCATGGCTGATGGATATCATCGCGATGTTTGAGGTGTGGGAACGGTAAAAATCAAAATGGTTGACGGAGCAGTGCGCACTTTGGGTGGTGTGATCTTTGTCCCGAAATTGCGCAGAAATTTAATATCTTTGAGCCAGTTAGATTCCAAGGGCTATGGGAGCTTCATAGCAGGGGGTCTGTAAAATCACACGTGCCGAAAATGTCCTACTGAATGGAGAAGAGCATGGAGGTATGCATCGTCTGTGGGGGAGTGTGGTTCATAATACTCTGACTTCGATGGTTTCACAAAAATTGCACGAACGTGGTGGAAAGGCAGACGATGGTGAGAAGAAAAGTCCTGCTAGAGAAGGGGTTGCGTCGAAGTCCCTCTTCAAAATCGACGGGTAGAGTCGGTTCGACAGCTGCACAAACGATTGGCCATGGGGTGAATCAAGTGGGTAGGATCTGAATTTTTCCGGATATGTGTAGCTGGTAGAAAGAAAGCCAAGGACGTTCGTCGGAATGAGTGTTTGGAGAAAAGGTGTTGTATGTGGCTGGAGGGGGAGAATTGTTGGGATCCAACCGTCGCAAGAGGACAAAAATTAAATAAAATAATATTATTAATATTTTATTATAATATTATTTTATATATAATAAATTAATGAACGGTTCGTATTAAAGGGCGACGCGGCGGATTCCTGACCACCAGTTTCGAACGATCCAGAAGAGCTTAAGACATCTATAAATAGGCTGATGATTCTTCAGTTATTATCATCCCGAATCATGTGAGAAGTTCAGTGAGAGAGAAATAGTGAGAGGGAAACCTATCAAGGTCGATAAGGGTGAGAGCGGGTTACTGGGGTAGTTGGAAGTGGGTACAAATACATGACCCGAGTGGGTAAGGGGTCTCGAGTTTGAGTGTAAACACGAGTGTTAACTTATACGTGTAATATTCTCAATATAGTAAAGCTGATGCTCTCAGTGGAGGTAGGCGGTATTTGCCGAACCACGTTAAAATCTCGTGTTCTCTATCGAAGTCATTTCGGTTTGATATTGTCCAAATAAAACAGTCGTGGAGGGCCCGAAAATTACCGCTCAACCCCAACATTAATTACATATTTAATAATTTGTAAGCAACGTGACTAAGATTCGATGTCTGTATATTCTAAGGCTGCGTTCACTACACTGAATATCTCAAGATAAGTGCTTTTTTATCCTTACTAATCTTGTTCACTCTCAATATGAGCACTACTATATAGCCCGCAATAAATCCAAGGCCCGTTGATATAAAACTGCAAGCCCACTACAATTCATCCAACGTGTGAGGCCAATATAATTAATCCAACCCCTATTAAATGCAAAAAGACCAAAATATCCTTATTCCACCAAATCATAAAATCATTTTTATTTCATGTAGTTTATATGGTAAAAATAAATAAACAACACTAATTTATTCCTTATTTCATGGCGATCAAATTGACATCCATATCTTATATTTTTCGATGTTCATAAGAATAATTATATTGTAAACTCTATATTGATGAAATAAAGGCTACTTTTGTAAATTTACAAATAATATGAAGACAAAATTTTTATTACGTTGGAAACTAAACAAGATATAATGATTCCTGTACAAGATTATTATCTCACATTTTAACTTGGGCTTTTTTAAACTTAGTTATCTTGGGTAGCAAACTAAACACAGCCTAATTATACATCAAAAGAACCGACAAGACGATTTGTCCCCATATATACGATGTGCTTTATAGAAATAAGCGACGAGCCAAACCATAAAAATAAATATACAATACTTTCTCGTGGTTCTCTATTATACGAAATTAAAATTGCAAAACAATCCTCCATATCTTAATTTTATATGTTTACCTACAAAGTAACACACCTCATTCATTTTATGTTGATTTACTTTCTTATATAGGCTTAGACATGAATTTTTTTTTATATGACATCTTGGCAAAAGCTATGATATCACGTAGAGTGACCCTAAATTGCAGTACATATTAATATTTTTATTACAAAATATAAAACTGTCGTAGGGAGCACCAAGCCATGATTTTTCCTAATCTGAAGAGTATTATATTACGACAAATATTAATGATGCGGGTATGACCCCAATCAACAATATTTGGTCCGGGAAATAAGAGCTGACGGGTGAAACGGACTGGGTTGAATATTTTGAGGTGTGTTTGAATCTGTTATTTGGTGTTAGAAACGAAAGAGACGAAAGAGACAACGATTTAACGTGGTTCGGACAGGTGTCCTACGTCCACGGGCCGCCGGAAATAGTATTCACTATTGATAGGCAAGATTTACACACTCGACCTTACTTCGCTCGTTACAGTGTATTCATGGTGAAGAAGAAGATGAACACAGGAAAAATCTCTAAGTGCTTAAGTGTCTTGTGTTAAGTCCCTTTTTATTCCCATATACTCGTTTGATTTCTGCTTTCCCAGCTGGCTGGGACCACATGACAGCGACCTCTGATACAATCTATAAGAGACCAGTCGCAGGTGTACTATCGTCAGACTGGCGCGCCTCCTTCCTGTCCACAATGTCAGCCACTCACAGCCCTCCGAGTGTTCCCTGGTCGGCCTTACTCAACTTTTCCCGCTCAATTCACTTTGTTGTCAGGATCCATCCTACCTTTTCCGTGCAAGGGCCCTGGTCTCCAACTCCACGCATCTGCCTCTATGTCCGAAAAGTCACTGTCTGCAGGTATTCAGGTTAGGAGGAATGCTGGGCTGCAGGTCACCCCTATCAGTTAATATTTTCATTCGACTGTTACAACCAAGTAGTGTCCAAATGAGTACGATCTCAATGTAATTGTTAAGAAAACCTTTAAGAATTAGCAATCTTTTTTCTCTTCTCCTACTGAGGTTTAATGTTTCCAAGACAGAAGAATCCTTTTATTCAGTGCAATATCATCCATTGTCTCATTTATTCTCTCGGGCACGCTTCCCTTACCCAAGCTAGCTTTAACTTTTGGAATTATTTCGTTTATTTATTTAATTTTTTTGGTAAATTTCATCAAGACAAACAATAATTCTGACCAGTCAGACTGATGATGCTGATCTCTCATCATTCAGTTTTGTCCCAATGATGTCGATTAGTGGAGCCCACCACAAACGGCTTGTTACATCTTTCGAATCGCGATTATTATCATAATACATATTTAGGTTAGGTTATTGTCACCTATATTTTTCTTTCCGAAAAATGAAAAATAAAAAGAATCTCACCTATAATTGAATTCATGTGCCTTAGAAAATTGGGAGTTAGAAATAAATATATAGATTTAAAATTTAATATATCTGTTTCAAATGGTCTTTTAACTGGATCTTAAGAGCTCACATCAACCTTAGAAGAAAAATGGGCGTTTAAGGTTAGAGAAGATAAAGGAAATCAACATAGATTGAGAGGGTTTGTTGGAAAAAAATATCTAAAATTAATGTATGATACGCAAATTAAGTGAATGGATCAACATAAGTAAAGCGACGAGGTAAATTAAGTTACGCATATAACAGGATGTCTATTTTAATGGATCAGACGATATTGCAAAAAAACAAAACATGAAAAAACAAAAATGGTGGAATCAGTGAGTGATTGTTTATGATACGTTCCACTGACACATATTAGAAGAATATTTGTTTGATGAACGTTGATTGCTCCAATATCGTGAAGAATGTTGGTCCATATATTTATATAAAACAAATTTCCATTTATTCCCAACTCTAGTGAAGATTAATCATTTTCATCGAAACCATGTCCGGTTTTATTATAACTTATAAGTCGTGACGTTGAGTTGAGTATTATAATAACATATCTTGAATATGGGAAAGATTGACCGGTCAAATTGCATTCTTCCATTTGAATTCTTAGAGCAAAGTTTTGAACTTGATTTTCACTGTATTTTCAGTCAAAGGAAATAGAGTCGCCATATATATACACGTGGACCCCACAAATGTGGCTCATCCTCCGTACTTTCCCACGATAGTAGGACCCACACTGACACAAACTGGCTGTAATAAAAATCTAAATGCAAATCACTTTGTCTCTCTTCTGCCAAAGCTCCATCTACGTCACATGTAATGCACAGAGGAAAGAGATTAGCTTTACTTTCTTCGCTGTTGGCGTGCAAAGCCCCACATAAGCATCATTCACACATCCCCATTACCTCTCTCTCTCTCTCTCTCATCTTTACTCTTTAAATACGCCTTGCATAGGCATATAAGCTTTTGTAGGGCTTTCGTTTCCAGTACTTTTCTTCTCTATAAACATTATATACTCCTTTAGTTCTCATCAAGTCATCATTGTCTGTTTCTTTTCTTAAGGTGTTAGATTAGAGATCGTTGAGCTGAGCTGAGACATATCATTAAGGGGAAGAAAAAGAAGCCGAGTTGTGTTAATTGGGGATGAACTCTTCAATTGGAAACCAGGTACCATTTTGAGTTTGAACTAATAACCTCACAGTTTATGTCCAAACAAATTCCTTATAGATCTGATGAATTAGTTTATATTTTTCGCTTTATATTTTTTTCTGAATTTTACACAAGTCCAT
This sequence comes from Craterostigma plantagineum, assembly GCA_027422505.1. Classification (NCBI taxonomy): domain Eukaryota; kingdom Viridiplantae; phylum Streptophyta; class Magnoliopsida; order Lamiales; family Linderniaceae; genus Craterostigma; species Craterostigma plantagineum. The sequence continues at coordinate 5,871,204 of JAPQWV010000013.1, read as the reverse complement.
CAAGACTTGAGTGTTCTAATTTTTTTCTTTCTCTATGCCAAAAATTGTGATTAACAGACTATATAAATAAATCAATGTGTAATCTACCACATGATATCTTATCCCAATTAGCAGCTAGCTAGGGAGTGGAGAAATTCTCAAAAAATCATATTAAGAGGATATTATATTGTCCAAGGATCAATCAATCTATTCTGTTAATCATGTTCATAGTATAACAGTATAAAGTTCAAATCTCTTACAGGAATATATGGGACGATCTTCGCAAACCCTCGAAAGCATTTTAATAACAGGCGCAAGAAAACCTCAGCCGCCGCAAGAAATCAATAAGAAACCGAGGCCAAGCGAGCAAGAAACCCTAAAATGCCCTCGATGCGATTCGATGAACACAAAGTTCTGTTACTACAACAACTACAGCCTCACACAACCTCGGTACTTCTGCAAATCTTGTCGTAGATATTGGACAAAGGGCGGAACTCTCCGGAATGTTCCAGTTGGCGGAGGTTGCAGAAAGAACAAAAGATCATCCATGTTATTGTCTTTATCTTCGAACCCATCTCATCATAAGATAAGAACCCATGATCAGTTTATCTTGCCCATAAACCCTAGTAATAACAACTTTGATCCAATTACGACGAACCCTTTAATAATCCAAACATCATCGCCCGCGTACGATGAACTTACCCTTGCTTCGTTACGGTTATTCGAGATGTGGGCTGACAATCATATTGAAGTTCCATCATCTGATTCTGTTCTTGGAATGAACAGAAACCCTCTTGATGCTTCACTTGGACCATTTGATTGTCGTGCATTTCTTGATCATCGACATCGTTCGTCGATTGAGGAATAAATTGCTGAAGATCGTAAGGGAAAAGTTCAATGTGGTCACGAACTGAGGCAAAGTGTATAGGGTATTAGTTGTAAGTCTTATGGTAATATGGATGGTTGTCATAATAATGACGTTGATGGTGATGGTGATAATGAAGACCAAACTAGGGTTTTGTGGGGATATCCATGGAAGATTAGTGGCAATAATGGAGATAATAATCAGGCGTTTAACGATTCTAACGATGGGAGATCGTCGCCTGTATGGAATCGGGTTTTAGGATTGATGAGTAATAATTACTTGCATGGACGATGTTGATGAATAGCTCTCTAATGTGAGGGATTGATGGGATATGGCTTTAATTAAATAGAGTTACATAAGATAGATTAGCTCTCTCTTTCTCTCTTTGGTGTTTTTCTCAATGTAGTGGAGATTAAGAGTGTTGTTGGGATATTTCATGGAGTCTTTTTATTCGAAGTATGCTAAGGTTTTCTCTATATAGTAAAGTATTGGAGAGGAAGGAATGGGTTTGAAGTTCAGTTTGTTGGTGATTGGTTTTGTGTTTCCTTTTCTTTTTCTGGATTGCTATTCACCGCCCCCTTTTTCCTAGTCACCGCCCCCTAAAGGGGTGAAAAAAGACGTTTTTTTGCCCTTATGATATTTGAATTAATTTAAAAAGAAAAAACTAACTAAATATATAATTTCGGTACGAAATACTGAAAACTAAATACACAAATAAATTCGAACGATCGATCGATACGAAAAAAAAATCCGGACCGAAACAAAATTTCGGCCGGAACAGTCACGACCGAAAAATAAATTCGGTCACCTCCAGGCAGGCCGAAAAAAAATTTTGGTCGTGCCTGGATGTGGCCGAAAAAAATTTTCGGTCCGGACAGGGACGACCGAAATCTTATTTCGGTCCGGACTTTTCCGACCAAAACTGCATTTCGGCCAGGACTACGGAGGCCGAAATCACTTTTCGGCCGCCACTTCATCTGGCCGAATTCTTCTTCGACTGTGCTATTTTATTTTATTTTTTTTGGATTATTTATTTGTATATTTTATTTATATTATTTATTTGGATTATTTATTTGGTTTATTTATTTGGATTATTTATTGGTATTATTTATTTGGATTATTTATTTGTATATTTTATTTATATTATTTATTTGGATTATTTATTTGTATTATTTATTTGGATTATTTATTCGTATATTTATACTACAAAAAACAAAAAATAATAATTTGTTGTTATTAATTTGTATTATTATTTTTTTTTATTAATTTTTTTGTTATAATTAGTTTGTAATATTACGGGTCCTAAAAGACTCAACCCGGCTGGGTCCGGGTCGGGTCTCTTGTCCCGCCAACCCCGGTTCAATCCCCGACCCGAAACCCGTCCCGGTTATTTTTTCGTTATATATTTATATATATGTCATAATTGTTAATAAAAAGCTATGTAGCCCAATGGATAAGTACTTTCCTTATCAAGTAGAGGTCATGGGTTCAATTCCTAAATACCACTATATATGTTGAGTTTTTATAAATTACAATAAAAAAATAAAAAAAAAAACGAAAAAGTGAAAATTAATCGGGTCTGTGGGCCGAACTGAAATTTTGACCGGGCCGATGCGGGCCGAACTGAAATTTCGGTCGGGCCTGTGCGGGCCGAACAATAATTTCGGCCGGGCCTGTGCGGGCCGTTCGGCCCGTGCACAGCCCATCGAAAATTTCGTTCGAATTTCCTTATCGATCGATGGTTCGAATTTATTTGTGTATGTAGTTTTCGGTATTTCGTACCAGAATTATTTATTTAGTTAGTTTTTTCTTTTTAAATTGATTTAAATATCATAAGGGCAAAAACGTCTTTTTTCAGCCCTTTAGGGGCGGTGACTAGGGCTGAAAACGAGCCGAGCCTAGCCCGAGCATGGCCCGGCTCGAGCTCGGCTCGATTATGTGTAAGTGGGCTCGAGCTCGGCTCGAGCTCGATCGAGCTCGAAAAGTCGAGGCTCGAGCTCGGCTCGATAAACCATCGAGCTGCTCGAGCTCGGCTCGAAAAGCTCGATTCGTCATAAAAAATATATAATATATTATATTTAATTATTATAATAATAATAAACATATATATTATTAAAAAAAAAGAAAAAATTGGGCTCGATAAGCTCGACGAGCTATCGAGCCAACATACAGAAAGCTCGAGCTCGGCTCGATTGTGAAAAGTCAAGGCTCGAGCTCGGCTCGAGCTCGACGTTGACCGAGCTTTGACCGAGCTGCTCGCGAGCAGCTCGGATCGTTTTCAGCCCTAGCGGTGACTAGTAAAAAAGGGACGGTAAATAATAACTCCCTTCTTTTTCTCTAATGTTGTAATGCAAATAGTTTTCTTTAATTCAGTTTTCTATTGTTTTCGTCCATAGATAGTATATTTTGCCAAGTAATTTGCAGTTCCTAGCAAGAATAAAATACATGCAATAAACCAACGGGTGTTGGTCCAAGTGGTAAGCGGCTTGGTATCGCTTAAGCAAGGTCTCGGGTTCGAATCCTTGTGTATGCAGCACCCCCCTTTGGGAGCCTCACCTGCCATTACCAGGTACGCGACGCGGGGCGAACCGGATTAGTCGGGGAAACCCGGAAACTGGTCGGGTATCCGAAAAAAAAAATACATGCAATAGTAAGAGGTGTTTGTTATATGGGAACATCGGTGGGAGTAATGAAGTAACGAGGAAACATTTGCTCTAGAGATTCCCACATGAAGGATCGGGGCAATTTTTGTGGGGAATAATTAAAGGATATTAATTTAGAACTTATTGGAACAATATAATAAGAAGCTTCATAAAAAGCATGCAGTGGAGGTTTGCTGGATTCCAAAACAAATGCCATATTTGAGTGCAAAAATCAAATATATTATATTTTTAATTTTAAATGTTTTATTTCTAATACGTCTTTCCATTCTCGGTTGATTTTTTTGTTAGTATCAAGGCTTAGAGGTGAAATTTCTTTTTACGAGTAGTTTTTAAAGATTGTACTCATTACCTCTTCTTTGCAAGAAGACACTCGATGCCTAAGTCCATTTTTTTTATCTTATGAGTTGTAATGAGATCTTATATATGCAAACGTAGGTATCCTATGCTGGCACGTGTTCAAATAATTAATTGTAATAAACTAAAAAACAAATATAATAAAACACATGAAAAACTACATAATATCACACACCTATCCACTATAGTTATTTATTAATATAAAATAATTATAGATAGTTAACACCGTGCAATGTACGTGTAATAAACTAGTTTGCAATTATATATTTCACTCTAACGGGGTCAATTTGGTAGGAAGGATGGGTTCAGATAGTATTAGCTTTATTTGAGTTTAAATAAAGGAGCGTGTGAATTTTTATGGTGTTTGGTTGATAAATTTAAAAATTGATGTAGGATGTATTTAGTAGATGATATGGATGGTTTTAAGTTTAATTAAATTAAATTACAATTTTATTTTGAACTGAATATTTAATAAATAAAGGGTAATTTTGTCATAAGTATCCGTGATTAGCTAAAGGTAGGGGGAGATGTGGGTTAGCTAATACCTTAATGAGGAGGGAGTATTAACTAATCTCAACTTTAAATAAACCCTCCTATCAAACACTATTTTAGTTATTCCTAACCCCTCTAATACCTTAATGAGGGTATTAAGGGGTATTAACTAATCTCCAACTGATACCAGAAATTCTAAAATGTGAGGTCATATCTCTTCAACCGTACTCCAAATCCAAACTCAAAAGGGGTTTTGTGCATTCTCTACTTGTTTCAGACGCAAAGATGCGTTTGCATATGTGTCTTTCCCGAAATTAAATTTAATATTTGCAAAATTACAATGTATACCTATATTTATCTTACTTATTAAAGTACTCGTATAAAAAATAAAAAAGTAATAAATTATATAAAAGTATTCGTCTTATTATCTCTTCAAGCGTATTCCAAATCCAAACTCAAAATGGGTTTGTGCATTTTCTCTCCTGTTTCAGATGTAAAGATGCGTTTGCGGTCTGCAGATGCGTCTCTTCCCAAAAAATAAATTTAATATTTACAAAATTACAATGTATACCTCTATTTATCTTACTTATTAAAATGTCCGTGTAAAAAATAACAAAGTAAATAAATTATATACAAGTATTCGTGTTATTAATAAATATTTTTCTAGATGTTTTTTATATGAAAAGTATATTTTTTATCAAAATAATATTGTGGTCTATGTGTAAAATTGGAAAATGTATAGGTAATATTGAATAGTTGGGTAGAAGTGAATATTACAAAAGTAGTCTTCTGAGTTTGAGAACGCGTGGTTGTGAAAGAATTATTGCATTTTTTAGTTTAAGAATATTTTAACGATTGGAGAAGAATTATTGCATTTTGAGTTTGGAATGAGCCGCTCGGTGGTTGGAGATGACGTAAGTCGACGTCAAGTAAGAAAAATCAAAATAAATTCCATTTGGTTTTCTCAAATCCCAACATATACGAATTCCCCTTCTGTAAATCAACCACACCAAAATGGCGGACCGGAAAGAGCAAACCACGCACGGACAACCCATCAACTGCGCGAACCTCCCTTCCTTTATCTCATCCTTCATCGACACCTTCGTTGATTTCTCAGTCAGCGGCGGAATCTTCCTCCCGCCGGACCCAACCGCCGCCGCTGACGACCACCACGACCACAAAACCCCCTTCTTCAAAACCGTCTTCCCCCAGCCCAATCGCCTCATAGCCATCGGCGACATCCACGGCGACCTCAAAAAGGCCAAGCAGGCCCTGAGGCTCGCAGATCTAATCGACTCCGACGACCGCTGGTGCGGCGGTGCGGCCACCGTCGTCCAGGTCGGCGACATCCTCGACCGCGGCGGCGACGAGATAAAGCTCCTCTACTTCTTCGAGAAGCTGAGGAGGGATGCTGCTAGAGCCGGCGGGGGGTGTTCTTTTAACAAAAGGGAACGTTTCCTATTTTAATTAAACAAAAGGGAACGGACCGAAAGTTACTGAAATACCCCAACTTAAGTAGCATTTATTCGAGTAACTAAAAAATTCGAATTAATTCGAATAATTTTTTTTTAATTCGAATTTATTCGAATTAATCAATTCGAGTAAAAAAAACTCGAATTGAAAAATATTAATTCGAATTTTTAATTCGAATTTTTTTTTACTCGAATAAGTGTTATTTTTCTATTCGAATTCACTCGAATAGTTCGAATAAAATATTCGAATAAATCGTTTTTTACTCGAAAACGTCGATTTCAAGCTCAAAAACACGAAAATTCACCCAGATTTGGGGTTAATACATGTAAGAATCACGAACCCATCGTATAAAATCTCATTTCGACATGAAATTTCAGTCGAGCGGATCAAAATGATAATCAAACACTTCGATTTTTTTTTTAAAACACCCAATCCCTTTTTTTTAATTAGAAAACCTAGAATCCTCTTTTTTTAATTTCACACAAAAGTAATCCTATTTAACAAAAAAACCCGCCGGCGGGCTCGTCATCACCATGAACGGCAACCACGAGATAATGAACGTGGACGGAGATTTCAGGTACGCCACCAAAGAGGGATACAAAGAGTTCTCCGATTGGGCCACGTGGCAGACCGTAGGGTCCCACATGAGAAGGGCCTGTAATAACTACGACGACAACAACAACAACACAGGTAATGATAAGCAAGTTCTTGAGGAGGGCATTAACGGGGTTGGGGCTCGAAGGATGGCACTGAGGCCTAAAGGGTTAATCTCAAGCAGATTCCTCTCCAAGAACCACACGGTTGTGGTGGTGGGCGACTCGGTGTTCGCCCACGGAGGTTTGTTAGAGAAGCACGTGGCTCACGGTTTGGACAGAGTGAACGAGGAGGTTAGGGATTGGATAAAGGGTTCGAGGGAGAAGGTGGAGAGGGGATTGGTGAGGGGAAGGAATTCGATAGTTTGGCTGAGGAAGTTCTCGCTTGAGAAGGCCAAGGACTGTGATTGCTCTATGTTGGAGCATGTCCTTGAGACTATACCCGGCGTCAAGAGGATGGTGATGGGGCACACTATACAAGAGGAGGGGATTAGCACGGCGTGCGGGGAGAGGGCGATTAGGGTTGATGTGGGGATGTCGAGGGGATGTGGGGATAGATTTCCTGAGGTTCTTGAGATCAATGAGAGGTCTGAGGTTAGGATCTTGACGAGCAATCCTTTGTATTCGAAGAGATTCGACGAGGACTATGTGGTTGAGAAAGATGGGCTCGGGTTGTTGGTTCCTCCTGAGAGAAGGCCGAGGCAGGTCGAGGTGAGTGCTTAGTTGTAGATGTGATTTGTTTGCCCAGGTAAAGCGTCTGATCTGCCTGTTCTGAATTTGTATGGTGAATGATTAATTTTATAGCGCATTGTTAGTACAACGATTCTTGTATTATTGTAATGATGAAAGGATGTAAGCAGAGTCTATACAGAGTACCTGTTTTTTTCCTTGGTAATTCTACTGTTATATGGTATATTCTAGAGGAGCTTTTCGTCAGCGTCATTTGGTTGAATTTGAAAATCTGTGTTTTTTTCCTCCTCGTCTTCGTTGTAATCTGTGGAGGTTACTGTTTCCTTGTATTTGGGTGGACCGAGAGGGCCTTGAGGATTTCCGAAAACCACTGTTAGCATCTGACGATGACATTCGTCGCAGAAATAAAAGTAAGTAAAGTGGCCTTCGTAAGGTAGCTTGTGGAGCATAACATCGGGCAAAACTCGCTGTATAAAGTCGCTCATTGATGGGGGCACAACGGTGTCATCCATTCCCTGATTGAATTGCAAAATAAGTAGTATAGTGTCATTATAACTAAACATTCAAAATTGATGATATATATTAGAAAAATGATGTTTTCAACAGCAGAAATGAGATGCATGATCAGTAATTAAATAGGATTATTAGCTGTCTATCGTTAAATTAAATGACAAGCAACGATTAACCAAAAGAGATCGTTGATGCTGACCTGCCATATGTGTATAGGGCCAAGAAACCCGCTCATGCTTTCTTGCGATGGACCATACATTGACTTGAGCCAACTGATGATTCCTTGACTGTTGTGTTTGATCTGAGGTTTGAGATCTGCTAAGCTGAAACCCCAGTCTGAGACAAATAAAGCAGCCTCCTTAACAAAGGGTTCGGCATTGGTTTGTCGAACTGATTCTTCTACGTTCATATGATGAAAGTCTTGGAAGAATCTGCTACCTACCAGGGCTTTATCCTACGAATATGATTAACAACCTCGTAAATATATATATTTTAACAAACTAGACTGGAGTTACATGTATAACTCTATCAGTTTGTTCCTTTCTAAAGTAGGAAAAAAGCTCAAGTTTTGGGATTGTTATTTACCCTCTTTCCAAGTGAGGCTGAGAGACATTTGTCTATCTGACCATGATTGCCCGAAAGGAAACTTCTGCGGTAAAAGTATGCGAGTGATTTGGGAATCTTCCGAGCTAAAAAGTACATCAATTTTTTCTTCATAGGCCACTTCTTCCAGATATTTCGTGTCTCTGCTTTTGTCAAAGTTCGTTCGTAAGGATTAACCATGGGAGCTACCATGAAAGCACCTGAAATTTTTCAAACAAGAATTATCAGAAGTAATAAAGCCTGGAAAAATGTTTAGTTGCCTTATGTTTGTCAAATTAATTCATCATCCCTCAATATCTCACGTATTAATACACAGGATGAAGAGTTGATGAGTTTAGAAGCCCTGCTCAATATATAACTAACTCATCCTATGATGAAATATACGGATTGGACGCTTTTGATGACAACTACAATTGAAGTTGTTGATATAATGCAAGTAATCAACAATCCGGAAAAGACTACTGGATGAAAACGGCCATTATTCTCATACTAGTTAAATTTGTGCCAAATGACAATACCACAACCCATTAATTAGAAGATCTTTTCTTCCTTCCAATAAGCACATAAACGCAATGATTAGAATCAAAACGCCATTAATTGGCATCCTCATACCTTCAATTCTATCTGGAATGTACCGAAGTGCTGCCCACGTGTGCATGCTTCCCTCAGAATATCCCAACAGCCAAAATTTATCAGTTATATTCAAAGCATAAGACAAGAGTAATATATCCATAGCCGATGACTCGAGGTCTCTATCTGGGTTGGGATCACTTTCGCCAAATCCAGGCAGATCGTATGTTATCAGCCGAAGTCCAAACTCTTGAAGCAATGGGAGTTTAATTCCAGGAACCCCTATACATAAAGACAGCGAAAAAGGATCACTGTAAAGTAGCTTACTATCATTGCACCGTAAACTGTTTTAAATTAGTGTGACTAAAAAGGACATTAAGATAAACACCTTGGAGCCGCGACGAAAGAAAAGAATGCGTAGATATAATTGAATATCTGGAAATATCAGCTGCAACCCCTTGCTCTTGATAAGCTAAGCGCCTCCCGTCAGGTAGTAGTATAACCCTAGCACTTGGTGGATGCAACTTCATCTTCTTACCCAAATGAGTTGCAGTCACATTAGTATTCACAATTAAAGCTGCAAATTTAATTGTTTTTTTCCTGGTCAGCAACGCTAATCTTGGAAACAATAATCAAGCAACTGATAAGCGTGGAGAAAATGAACGATGTTTTTACGTCTATTTTACTACAGTTGAAATGCTCTACTTCATCACATACTCTGGCTTAGTTTCCGCAATAATATTAGACTAGTAGCAACAGCATTTGCAACAAGGTATACACGGAAATATTAAATCTTGATTTGGATAATGTGTTTTCTACATTCAACACATCAATTCAGATCTTTCTACAGAAATTCATTTACTGGAAGAATGTTTGAGTATCATGGATCTGAGTTGGAAATTGGAATGCAGATCGATTCCAAATGTGCGTCTGTGGAAGCAGAATTACAATCAATATACCTGCAAAAGCGAAGATCCAAACACAGAGAATCACACTCCAAGAGTGAATAGGATCGCGATCCTCAGGCAAATACGCATTCAAGAACCTGAACCTGCCGAAGAATTTCGCACAGGGAACCCCAAACTTCATAATAACAGAATCGTCCCTGACCAAGCTCTGCCTCACGACATCCCTCACTCCCTTCCCAAACTCCATGCTCAGCTCCGCAGCTCCCTTGGCGAACTCCGACAACTGAAATCTCCAATCGGCGTGCCCCGCGGCGATTCCATCGCTATCGCCACGCACATTGTACTCGTTTTCCCAGTCCATTGACCCACCGACCGACCTCGATTTGACTCTTTCTTTCACTAGCGTGAGCTTTAAGCTTTGCGCATCGGACTACTCTTGGTCACTGGGAATATGGAAACTAACTTCGATCGTTTAAATGATCGTGTTGTACTTTAATGATGGCCTGCACTTCATCATCATCATCGTTCGTTGGTTGTGAGTGAGCTGTTGCATGATGAGTAATTTGTGTTTGTCGTCGCCATTGATGGATATGGTGGACCTTGCATATACTGACAAAAGAGAAGGGGCACCGACAATATTCGTTGAAATATTTGAGTGCGCCGTTTGGTTTTTATCAACGAGGTGACAACAATAGATACTTAGTTTAAATTGTATTATATAAATTTCAAGATGATTTATATAATCAGAAGTTTTAATAAAAACTGATTGTCAAGCTGCAAAATTTATGTTTCTAAAAGATTTTAAACATGACGTCTCTAAACAAATGTTTGCGAGATGACATGCTCATTTAGCCCCATTTGATTTTGAGATAATTTATAAGAAATGAAGTGATAATAGCCTTCCTGATTATCTAACTCGTGAATCTCTTTCATGAATTTTGCAGATATGTCCCAATATGGGAGAAATTTTCCCTCTAATAGAAGTGGAAGAGGTGGAAAAAACGTTATTGCTCAAATGGGCAATATAAAGTTAGTTAAGGAAAATCTCTCAACGTCCTCAAGTAATACTTTGAGTGGCAAGGAATATAAGGAATTCCTTCAGTTTAAGAACCAGAAAGCTAAGTCTTCTAATGAAGGCACTTAAAGTTATTGCGGAAGAAGAGGACGATGTTGACTATGAGAAAATTTCTCGTACTGAGGTAATAATATTACTTGAACTTAAAGATTTAAAATGGTCTGATGAACCTTGGACTATAATGTCAAATGTATTTAGAAAGAACATCATATGCTGTCACGTCTTATAAAAATCGTGATAATTATGAAAATATTCTTAAATCCACAGGAACGTGTGATTTTGATCATTTCAATGCGGGAAATTCCCATTTATTAAATATTAAATAACAATTATTAAACATATAAGCCTAAATGTGACGATATATAAATACATGATAATTGATGGTTTCTTATTTTTATTTTATATAATTATTAATTTGAGAAAATTTCTAACTGGTCGATTGATACACCAAATTTGAGCGGTTTTTAACTCCTGCTGAAAATGAATTTAAGAGTAGTTTAATGCATGCTAAATTATTATTAGATGAGTTATTAATTAGTAAAAAACTACTCCTTTTGTTCCATTATTAATGTCGTTTGAGACTTTTTTACACATTAAGAAATGAGCTAAATTGTCTCTTTTATCCCTCATTATTTACTTGTCATGTCATCATTATTCCTCTTTTTTCCATATTTAATATGAGGGACAAATCTGAAAATCACACATATTTTTTTTTTTAAAAACCCCTAGCGATTAGGGGTGGTTGGGTACGGTATACCGTACCAAAACTGTGATACCGTATACCGTACCGAAATTTCGATATCCACAAAAATCATACCAATATCATACCAAAATTTCGGTATACCTTAAATTTTGATACGGTATCATACCGAAATTTCGGTATGGTATCGGTATCATACCTTTTATACCATTCATACGGAAGGGTTTTTTATCATGCATGTCTCGTGACTCGTTAATTCGTTGTTTTGGAATTTTTAATCAATTCAAACTCCTTAGGCCCCAATAAGATAGATCATTAATACCAAAATTTTCAAAACAAAAAGATTTTTTAACCTTAAATAATTTACATATTTTAGCTAGTCTCCTTAGTAAGACAAAAAACTTTACATAACCACAAAATACAACTTTATATACAGATTAATTAGAACGAAGCGGCTATATTTAAAAAATTAGTGAAGATTAACAAAAAGTAATTGCACTGCATCTTCAAGCTTTCAAAATCATGAAAAAAAATTAAAAAGGCAAAAATTAATTGTTAATTGAGTTACATAAGTAAAATATGGTGGGCCTAATATTAGAAAGTTGTGTATAAGTTAATAATTTATGGGCTAAATAAGTTTATGAAGATCCTTAATTTTTCATTTTATATTTTTTGAAATAATATAATATATATAGGTGTGTGTGTATATATATAAAATATATTAAAATTTTAGAATTTCGGTATTCGGTATAATCGGTATACCTAATTTTAAAAACTTTCATACCACTACCGTACCGAAACCAAAAACTTCGGTATACCAAAATTTTCGATATTTTCGATACGATTCGATACGATAAGGACGGTATTTCGGTATTTTTTCCCAGCCCTACTAGCGATATCCTTTTAAGGAATTTTTTTTTAGACATCATATTGGAACAAGAGGTAGTATTAAATTACCATTCAAGGGCATAAACTAAAAGTTAAAACCTATCATAACGAATTTACTCATCTAGCATGTGATGCAATAATTATCACCGTCAGCAATTTTCATGGCCCACCCCTTACCCCTATCATAACGAATTTTCATGGCCCACCCCAAAACGTGGTTAATGCCAAGGTTTTGAAAACCGGACCGGACCGGCCGGTTCCGGCCGGAAACCGGCGGACCGGCCGGAAATCCGGTCCGATTCCGGTCCGGTTTAAGCTTTAATAAAAAAAAGGAAAAAACGCAAATAACTGTATAAGTTACGAAAACGAATAATATGCAGGTCATTTAATGTGACTCGGTGGTCAAGAATGGGCTTTTTATTCGAGTGGGTTGGGTTCGAATCTCCTTCCCCTCATTTTTATTGTTTTCTAATTAACTTGTGAATCATATATTTTATTGGTATATTGTTTTGACCCCAAATTTTATAATTTAATTTCTGGAACCCACTGTATATTACTAACCACCAATACAATTTATTTATTTAATTTTGACTTACAATTTTATAAAAGTGTACAATAGAAAACAATTACTAAATAAACATGTATATAATTTATGTTATTTGGTTTATTCAATCATAAAATATATAAAATCATATATAAACATAGCGGTTTGACTCCAGTTTGATTCCGATTTTATAGCGGTTAAACCACTAAACCTTAAACCACGAAAAATTCCGATCCGATTTGAAAACCCGGTTTCAGAATCATGGTTAATGCTCAAGGAAGATCGAGTCAGACTGCAATTTCTGAGTAGTTTAGGGTGGTAGTTAGAAAAGGTTCCATAAATAGGAAGCTCGTAATGGCACACGTCAACAACACAGTCTGAAAGTTCGTTCCCCAAATTGCGTCGTGGTATGGAGTTAATTACAAATATAGGCACTTGACCAAGTGTCAATTACAAAATTAGGCATTGTGTGTGTCCAAACTAGGCATTCTTTTTATTTTATTTTCTCTTCTGAATTAATTTTATGATATAGAAAAAGTTATCAATAAATGAATATGTTATTCAACTTCCTTATTATAAATTAATTTTATAATCAAATAAAAGACAAAAATAAAATTGATGTTGAACCAAATTTTTTGGTTTGACTTTGGTAGTTATGATCTTTTTTCAGTTCGGTTAAGTTAACTGGATGATACAGAATTTTTAGTAAAAAAATAAATTAAATAATATTTTGTAGTTATGAATATATAATATCATATATATTACTATGTATAATAAAAAATAAAAAGAAATAGTTTTTCGGTTTCGGACGGAGCCGTATAAAAATTACTCCCTCCGTCCCGGTAACTTTTGTACATTTTACCAAATCGGGCGTCCCACTATCTTTTATACATTTCCATATTTAGTAAAAAACTACCACACACAATCAATATAATAACATTAAATATTCTTAAAAGACGTGCCACATCCATACACTTTTCTTCCTCTATACTATTAAAATATTATATTCCTTAAAAACCGAACCCAATCCCAAATGTCCATATATTACCGGGACGGAGGTAGTAGATACTAAATATCGAATCGAATCATGTATGATATACGAACCGAAAATTCTGTTCGATTGGTTAAACAACTATGATCTCCATAATAATTTGTACAAATAAATTTCAATAAAAGAAACTCAAAAATGTAGAAGCAATAAAAATTAAGAGAAGTAACCAGAAAAAAGATTATGCCTAGTTTTGCAACAATTTACACACAGTGCCTAGTTTTGTTAGTTACAATCAAAAGGGTGCCTATAGTTGTATAACACCCCGTGGTAAGCCCCACAAAAGACTGGGTACACCCGTTATCACCCGTCATTTATGATTTTACTATAATTATCTCTCTGACTCGACCTTACCAAAATCAAGGTTCTGAAACCGAATTTTCGAACGGACCAGAAATTTTAGTTGTTTAACCGGTATAGAACCGGATTCAAACCGGAGTTAAACCAGTATCTTTAGATTATACATATTTTTTTATGAATAAATCAATCAAATTAAATAGAAAATATACATATGGACTTTTTCGAAATTCTAGTTTTATAAAATTAAGGGGAGAAATTAATAAAAGTAAATTATATTGAGAATTAAAAATTAATTGTACATATGTTGTCAAGTATTAAACCTATCAATTTAGGGGTCAAAATTAAATGGAAGAAAAATATTGGGCTAATTCGGAGGGTCAAAATTAAATCGAAAGAAAATATTGAGCTGATAATTAATTATAGATTTAAAAATTTTGTGGCAAACAGAACTCAACCCAGGCCCAGCTATTAAACAATTGAGAGCCTCACCAGTATACCAACCCAACTTTTCTGTAATATTTTTCTGTTTTGCGAAAGTTAATTAATATTATGTTTTTTTAAAAAAATTAAAGAAGACCGGTCGGAACCGGCCAAAACCGGTCGGTCCGATCTTCAAAACCATGACCAAAATCAGGCAAAAAGCCAACGAAACACTTACATTAATAAATAACAATAACAATCGAAGAACAAGAATAATATGAGCTATAACGAAGGAAGGGGACTTGACAATCTGCAGCACATATTATTTCGAGAAAATGACTCCAATATCTAACACGAAGAAACAACAATGGGGACATCTGAAGAGATTATCCAGCCATAGTTCAGATGATAAATGATATGAAAAAAGGACCACAGATAAACTCTTTTATCTTCTTGCTTTATTGCTCAAAAGATGCCAAGATTTTGAAATAGTTCCCACAGAACAAATCAAACCGTACTTACTAATAGCCCCAGTAATCGTTTCGAATCTCGTCGTCGAACTTCTTCTTAAGCTCGGGATGCTTCTCAAAGTACTCGTCGGCAGTCATAGTACTCAGCTTCTTCTGCAGCACAAACCATATAAAAAGATAGAGATGAGCATAACTAACTGTAGGTAATAATAAACATATATATGATTTGCGTGTAAGCACACAACCTTCAGTTCTTGGACCTCTGCGATTTCTTTCTCTAGTCTTTCAGACTCTTTCAAAGAGGTCTGCTCAGCTTCTTTCAGCTCTACCAACTGAAAATGTTATTAAAATTAGAAACCACAATAAAATAAACCATTGGATTTGCCGATCGTCACGGACTTAAACTCGCCCAATCGGTTTGAGGAAGCTCAGACTAGCTCGCTGATCATGGAAATTGCCAACAACTAATGAACGTGCAATATTTTATTTCATATAGAGGTATTTCATATAGAGGTATATATATATATATATATATATATATATATATATATATATATATGAGTACATATATATGAGTTTCTGGTGGTATAGATAGGAAGAGCACAGCAACTTCATGTTCTTATATATCATGAAAGACAAGACTGAGCGTTCTCACCAGAGCATCAAATTTGGGCTTGTATTGCGGAGTCACATTGTCGACATATTGTGGAATTTTAATTTCTGCATTGAACGAAGATAAGAGAACGCGACTAGATCAACTGATGGAAGAATTCTGAACAAACTTTAAAGGGACGCAGGAACATTACTTGGCATAATCCCAGGTAAAGCACAAATCAAACGTTCATAATTCAATATAATACATTCAGGGGTTATATGGTTGCCGACTATCGTTCACCACATTATGCCAGATTTAATATCCTTTCCCTCCATCTCTGTGTGTGTGCATGTGACAATTCTTCCTCAACCCAATGGACATGTTGGACATTTCACGGGTTTTGGCCCCAACCAACGTTAAAAGTACTCAATAGAAAACAAGAAGAGCAACTTAGACATACCATCATAAGCTTGCTTGTACATATCAACCAATCGAGAACCAATCCCTTTCCTGTAGTACTCCCAGTCTATGGGTTCAGGTTCCTGCCCAATGAAAATATATGAGAAGCACCCAGAAATCAGTAAAACAATCTAAGCAGTACAAAGACAAAAACCAGATGCAATATGTGATACAGATAGCTTCTTTACAAAGGGAAATGCCTTGTACTTTGGATGCAACAGAAATAGGATAAGCTGATGAAGTTCTATTCATTAACTGGAATGTTTGGAAGGCTAGGCACGAGCCCTCAGACTAAGTTAAATGAGAAATGCAACAAACTCTAAACTAAACACCACCTGGAAGTTTAGCCATCAAACCAATCCTTGAATGGCTGACCATATTTATAACCTATAAGCTAGAAGAAAGCAAATTTCTTGCAGATTTGATCCCTCCATGATTTGTTCTGATCTTTGTAACAATTCTCCATGAGTTGCCTTACCATTAATTTAAACAACTCTAACTGTTTCCGAAATTCCAGACCACGGACTTTATTAGAGCTTGGCACATCACTATTATAATCAAGACTTGAACGAAACATAACTAATCAAGACTTTACACATAACAGTTTCTGTAAGTGTGGAAAGCTGTTAAATAGCTTATGCTTCACATAAGTTTACTTGCATTTGTCGAAGATGACAATAGATATAACAGAGTTGGCTCGGGTTCAAGAAACCCAATTATGATTCGCATTGCTTAAAGACAACGCTGAACATATCAAGTGCAAAAACAGTTGCTCGCATTCAAAATAAAGATTACACATATTGTTTCAACGATGGCAGAAGCAAATTAACATATAAAATGTCAAAAGTAGAACGCAATTCGAAACAATATCAATACCTATCATCAGCCAAGCACCAGACGTTAACTGTACATTAGACAAACACCAAAAATGTCGCACAAATCGGGACAAATACGTAACTAGAGTCCAATTTGCAAACACAAAAAATGTCGCACGAATCGGGACAAATACGCAAAAGGGAATTTCAAACACAAAATTGGATCCAAGAAAATCGAAGAAAGATGATCAAAACAAGGGCGTCGGACCTGACTGAACTTGGTCTGGAGCTGGGAGTTGACCTCGTCGAAGGCACGTCGGAGCGTCGCGAACTCCTTGCGAGCCTCATCGGACACCAAAAGCTTCGCCATACCTTCCCAATCGATGCTCTTCCCGGCCTTGAAAGCCACGTCAGCAACTTTCTTCACGGTTCCGCTCATTTTGTCAACGACGATAGATCAGTGTCAGAGTTTGTTGTGGAAATTTTGAACGAATTGGCAATGACGAACCGTCTCTTCCTTATCGAGGGTTTCCCTGTCCACGAAAAAGAAATATTGATGGGTTGGATTCGCAATTCTCAATAATAAATGGGGCACAATGTAATTAGATAATCCTCTTACTGAAACCTCTCATGCCCAAGCCTTTTATGGGCTGCAAAGCAGGGTTTTGAAGACCGGACCGTCCGGTTCTGACCGGAACCGGCGAACCGATCAAATTTCTGGTTTGATTCAAGTGGTCTAAGGTTTTATTAAAAAAAAAAGAAAACGGGATAAATAAATCGGGAATCTACACATAAATACCCAATAGAAAATAAAAAAGCCACTTAGGTACCTTGTCAGACATATTTTATAGCTAGGTACCCAGTTGACTAAAAATTTTACACTTAGGTACCTAATCACCTAAGATTACCAAAATACCCTTCTTAAAGGATTTAGAATTTCATTTCAGCTTTTTTCTTTCTCTGCAAAAATCGAGCTCCATCCCCCGTCGACGAATTTCTTCTTGCCGACCACCTCCTTCTGCTCGTGCCGGCGGCGGACAACGATTGACGAGCCTCTTGAACGTTGGGTTCTCGATTTTGGGCGTTGATTTTGTCAGGTAAGCTTTTCTTTTGGTTCGGGTTTGGCTAATCGATTTCACGCATTTATTCAAGGTTTAGCCAAAATCCGGGAGTTAAATGCGATCCAAGAGCTCCATATAAGGGTGGAATGTTAGGATTTGATCGTTGTTGGGGCTAATCCATCGAGATTTCGAATTTTTTTTATATAACTGTTACGACGTACCATTTCTTATGTATATTACGTACCATTGTATGTTGTTTTACCGTACCTAAATATAATGCGATACAACCCGATTGGACATTTATGTTATGTAGTATCTTTGTGTATTTATATTACGTACCAAGTAATCTGTCTATACGGTACCAAAATGTCCGGTTATGCAGTACCAATCTAAACTATACAGCGTACCAAACTGTCCGTAATATATGCAAATTTGGTAATGTAATTTATGTCAGTTTGCTACAGTAATATATGCACATTTGTTACTGTAATATATGTAAATTTGGTAATGTAATATATGCCAATTTGGTATCGTAATATATGCAAATTTGGTACTGTAATTTATGCCGATCTGGTACAGTAATATATGCACATTTGGTACTGTAATATATGCCAGTTTGATACCGTAATATATGCAAATTTGGTACTGTATTTTATGCCAGTTTGGTACAATAATATATGCACATTTGGTACCGTAATATATGCAAATTTGGTAGTGTAATATATGCCAATTTGGTACCATATATGCACATTTGGTACTACAATATATGCAAATTGGGGGCTGTAATATATACCAGTTTGATACCGTAAATATGCAAATTTGGTACCGTTATATATGTCAGTTTGGTACAGTAGTATATGCATATTTGGTACTGTAATATCTACCAATTTGGTACAGTAATATATGCATATTTGGTACCGTCATATATACCAGTTTGATACCGTAAATATGCAAATTTGGTACTTCTAATATATACCAGTGTGGTACTGTAATATATGCCAGTAATACCGTAATATATGCAAATTGGTAATGCATTTTATGCCATTTTGGTACAGTAATGTATGCACATTTGGTACCGTAATATATGCAAATTCGGTACTATAATATAAGCCAGTTTGGTACCGTAATATATGCCTGTTTTGTGTAATATATGCCTATTTGGTACCCTACGATATGCAAAAGTGGTACAGTAATATATGCAAATTTGGCACCGAATATATGCCTGTTTGGTACTGTAATATACCATTGATACCGTAAGATATGCCAACATGGTACTAATATAAGCGAACTTGGTACTGTAATATATGCCAATTTGGTACGTTAATATACGCAACTTTGGTACTGTAATGTAGGTCATTTAGGTACTATAAGTGTACGACATAGGGTACTGTATCATTTCAGAAGTAGGTACCGTATAATTAAAGTAAGACTTCGAATTTAAGACTTGGCTATATTTCGTCAGAAATGAAGCATTTCTGCACATGTTGATGTGGATAAAGTAATAGAAAATTTCTGACTTTTTCTGTAATGATTGTACACTTTTCTGACATTTTTCAGTCATGAGTGGACAGATTTCTGAAGTTTTCTGTCATGAGTGGACAGATTCTGACATACGAGGTATTAAATCAAAAAAAGACAGCTCAGCTGACATGTCGGTGGCTTTCATAAAATGTTTCATGTCATATATAATTTTGGGTACTGCAACCGTGTCTGCGTTGGTACGCTTCAAACAAAACGACAAGTACCCCTACAAAGCTACTTAAGGTACGGCGTCCCTTATATATATGATACGTCATACTAGGGTTAGTTGTTTTCGAGGTCGATCGAATTTCTTTTTATCTCGAACCACCGTATAACAGTAATATATAGTATTAAATACGTTTCAGATCAAATTCGGTGCATTAGGCCCCGCACGCATGAATTAAATCTTAGAATACCAAGATTCATTATAGTATAAGGATAGAAGCAAGAACATCTACAACATAATTTGAATAATGTGGTGAGTGCTACATATGCGAATTCGGTGCATTAGGTTTTCATATTTTTTTTTTTCATTTCGTTATTGTTAGGTATTGTCAAAATCACGCAGAACAACGCGATTCAATTAGGAATGTATTTATTTTTCGATCGTATAACAAATGGTACGATATACTTTCATATCTGGGTACTGTATATGTGTAATTATAGATACGGTAAACCTGCAGGTTATGGTACTATATAGGTAAATGATAAGGTACCTTCTGTAAAACACAAGGTACCTTAGTGTACAACAGATAAGATACTTCAGCTGCGATATATACGGTACGGTATATATTTACGTAATGGTACGGTTAACCTGCATATTACGGTACTCTATATGTAAGCGATACGGTACGGTACACTTGCATAGTGATACGATGAAGCTGCAGATTATGGTATGGTATATGTAAATGAGGTACCTTAAAGTACAAGATAAGGTACCTGCTGTACCACATGTACTTCATATATTATATTTATGGTACGCCATACATTTACATAATGGTACGATTAAGCTGCATATTTTGGTACTCGTATGTAAAAGATGTGATACGGTAATATACAAACAATATAAGGTTCTTCATATCTTCTGTTTTGGTACGGTATATTTGTACATAATGGTACGATTAGGCTGCATATTATGATACTCTGTATGTAAAGAAAAGGTACGGCAATATAAAAACCTATGGTACTGCGTAATATACAGACAGATTTACAGAACTACACAACAAATGAACATCACTGAGTCATGAACAAACTCCAAACAGTCTCAAAACAGTCTCATCCCCCAACTCAAAGGAATTTAACCTACATAAACAAAGTCTCCAAACAGTCTCACAGCATACTCAAGTAACATAACCAAACAGATCAAAAATACGGACAGTCTCATAGAACTACACAACAAAAGACATCACCGAGTCTCCAATCAGTCTCATCCCCAAGTCTAAGAACAACTTAATGAACATAAACAACAATGTTTTCAAACAGTCTCATCCCCATGTTGACTTCATTAGCCTCAACCTCTTCCTCTTCCATCGCATCCTCCTTGGACACATCATCCTTCCACGTCGGAACATTTGATCTCTTATAACCTCGTCCTTCAATCTCAACTCGGCTTCCAACCTCTTCACACGAGCACTCCACTCTAAATGAGATCCGCCAACTCCTCCATCAACCTTAACCACACATATTCATGCAACAGTTAGAAACAAAACAAATTCTACCAATGAAACGGAGACCTTTTTATAGCTTCTTTTTTTATCAGGGTTCATGCTACCCTGCAATTGCTTATGGTAGATCGAAGGCGCAGGATGGCACCTACAAGACAGCTCAGATCTGTTCCATGGAGTCATTTCTGCAAAAAAAATCAACTGCTAACAGGCAGTACCATTTTTTCACACATGGGGTACCGATTTGCCCAAACAAATGGTACCAAATACAGTTATAATGTAGTACCAAAACAAATTGACCCCATTCGAAAAACCCCAAATCGACCCATTCCAAAACCCCCAAATCGACAACAATCAAACCACCCATTCAAAAATACACGCACAAAGCTACCACAGTAAATTGAATCATTCCAAAACAACTCTAATCGAACAACAAATCGATGTCATTCGAAAACACGCAGCTATGTTACGAAATGCCACGATGCGAATGACGTACCTATTGATTTCAGAAGAGGAATACCACGAGGAGCGAGAACCCACGACGATGAATCTGAAGCAAAACAACCACAGATCGATTTCGGGAAGAAGGTCACGCGATTTAGGTTTGGGATGATGTATGAGTTTTTTTTTTAAGAACGAACCATCGCTGAAATGAAACCCCAGGTAAGGTAGTAATAAACCAGGTTTAGCAGGGGTAAATCCGTCAGTTAGGTACCTATCAGTAAAATAAAATTCAAGTGGGTACCTAGGTTATAAAAATGTCTGACAAGGGACTGATCTGTTTTATATTTATTGATGTAGGGATTTAAGTGTAGAAGCCCCAATTTTGGGTTCAAATCCTAACTGAAGCGTTTTATATCTAAATTAATATTTTTATTAAATTTAAAGGGAAACACACGAAGTTTTATAATTCATTGTCTAATTTAATTTTAGATCCGTATATATTTTACACTAATTCAATTTTATCTACAACTAAATAATTTATTTTTAACAGCCCATTTTATAATTGATTTTTTTATCCCAACATATATTATTTGATTAATATAGTCATAAAAAATATAATTTTTTATAATTGGGGCTAGTTCGGTTTGATTTCGATTTTATACCGCTTAAACATTAAACCTTAAACCACTAAAATTTCTGGTGCGGTTCGAACTCGGTTTCAAAACCTTGCTGCAAAGATCCCGACACTAAGCCCAAATGATTGGATCAAATAATAATCAGTATTTTAAGATGCTTATGAACTAAGGAGAATTTACAGAAAAGTATTTAATTATATAAAAAGTTGCAAGTCAGTACCCGGTCAGTGTTTTTTTATATGTAGGTACCTATTAGAATAAATTTTTTGCACACTGGTGCCCGTCCCGCCGCAAGGTACGTCATATAACACATTTATGTACCATAGAGAAACGTATTGTGGTACATAATACAGTGAGAAATGGTACATCATATAACACATTAAGATGGCGTATAGAAACGATATATGTACCATATAAACGCCTGACGTGGTATGTAATACACATATGAAAGGTAAGTTTGGAAAAATGGCACACACAGTCAAACGGGTACTTATATAAAATTTTTCTGACATGGGTACTGACTTGCAAATTTTTTATATAAATGAGTATTTTTTCGTAGATTCACCAAGAACTAATATATATATATATATATATATATATATATTTAATACACGTACTCATAATTTAATTTCACTATTGTATTTTTTGAAGTGTTATATATATTTAATAATGTACTCATAATTTAATATCAGTATTGTATTTTTTGAACTGTTTAAATAAAAATTAATCTATGAGAATATCATTGGAATATACCAAAAATTGAAGGTAAATTACTTGGAGGGCCTCATCGTTTATATAATGGAATTACTAATTAGTTATCCCATATCTAGTCAATTAAATACCACAGTGATATGTTAAGACTTAGGGGGTGTTGTTTTGGGGTGATCCTCCAAGACATCACCGTGATCCTTCTATCACGTCCTAATCACCGTGTTTGTTTAGCGTAGGTGAAGAGTCATCACCGTGACGGAGGATCACTCCAAAAGAGTGGGTGATCCTCCATCACCGTGATGGAGTGATATATTCAATATTTCTTTGCAAAAAATTATCCCTAATCTTTTAACATTAATTCCTTATATACATTTACTCCTATTTTAAATTACATAACCAACATATTTAAATCTTCAAAAATTTATATTTAATGCTTAAAAATTTAAAGTATTATGTTGAAGGATTATTAAAAATACTTGTAATTAATAATTGATTAATCGATGAAAGCTTAAAAATAAAATAATTTTATTGAAGAGTTATATAATATACTTACATTAATTATTGACTAAAAAAATCTATATTTAAATTTAAAAAATATAATAATTCTATTGATGAATTATATAACATGCTTATAATTAATGCTTGAAAACAATACATGATTTTCAAATATTAATAACTATCACGTTAAATATTACCCCAAATGAACATATTAAACCATTTTTACTACATAATATACATATATGACATTTACACAACATCATCCCAGACATCACTTGCGATTAAGCAAACACAATATTCCAATATTACATTGATAGGAAAAATGAATTATCACCACAAAACAAACACAGTGATGACATATCACCTTGATCCACATCATGGTAATATCCACATCACGGTAATGCGAGTATCACCGTGATGTTGGATCACCGGAAACAAACAGCCCCTTATAGGGGTGGGTATTCGGTACGTACCGAACCATACCGAACCGAAGTTTCGGTTAATCGAACCGAATTCTTTTATTTTTTAAAACCGAATACCGAACCGAAATTCTCGGTTCGGTATTCGGTTATACCGAATTTTTAATTCGGTAATTCGGTTAACCGAACGGTTAACCGGAATATTTAAAAAAAAAATAAAAAAAAACAAAATTAGGTATAACCGAATTTTAAATATTAAATATATTAATATTTTTTAATTTTAACCTATTAAATATATTAAATATATTAATTTTTGTTTAATTTTATCAAATTTAATATATTTTTTAACTATAAATATAAATTTCGGTAATTCGTTTCGGTACGGTATACCGAACTATACCGAACTGGTATATCCGTACCGAACCGAATTACCGAATTTTTTTTAAAAAATAAACCAAATACCGAACCGAATTTTCGGTTCGGTATTCGGTTCGTACCGAATTTTCGGTATTTCGGTCGGTTCGGCCAGTTTACCGAACTGTGGCCACCCCTAGCCCCTTAAAGAGTAACAACAACAAGACTATCGATAAAAGAAATAGTAATAATATTCTAAATCTTATATAGCACAAATTTCCTTAAAGCACATTATAACATTACAGAATAGACATCTTCATAAGAGATATAACTGTGTTATTACATAAATTCTATTACACGTCACCGAGGTATAATTTGTATAGTGGTCTTCGGTAGTTCTCAAACCAATATGCTGCATGAAGTTGACGTTGCATATCAATAACTAAATAACAATGATAGAGCTTAAATATAGTTAAATGATATTAATTGTGCTCACTTGTATAGATAAGCTGCGATTCCCAGAAGAATGCAAATCAGAACAATATCGATGCAGAAGTTTGTCGTGGACCTCACCTGAAATTAAAGCTTTTCAGTTTATAAATTACATATTTTTTCATACAGTGTTTCAATATACTTTCCTGATTAAATCGAATTAATAACATAATCAATAAACTACGGATGTGATTATGTGTAATAACCTGAGTAAGTGTTTGCTTGAGTCGAACATTAGTACGCCTTAAATCACCCGATGCCTTATCCACCTAAATACAAACAAAAGAACAAAATACCAAAATTACTAAAAAAATAAATTACTTTCACGCTCTGATATTTTCTCGTAAAATCTAGATAACCTTCGTGTCGATCTCGTCTACCAGCGGGACTTGCCGATCCAATTCCTATATCGGACCGTAAAATAAACAAATAAAGATAAGGTGACTAAAATTTAATCAACCTACATTTGATCACATATATTATTGTTTAATATTAAAGTTTCTTATTATATTCACCTCATTCATGTCCTTTGCTAGATTCTTCAATGTGTCCAGTCCATCTGATATTACGTCCAACCCTTCATCCTACCAAGCAAAAAAAAAAAAGGAAAAACACATCATGCAATTTTTAGATTTAGATTGGAAATTTAATTTTATCAAAAAATAAAATAAAATTTATACTAGCCTGCTTAATTTTTCGCATCTCGAATTGTTGCCTAAACCGACTAGTTTCCTCGGTTTGTTCGTAGAAACTTCT
Source organism: Craterostigma plantagineum (assembly GCA_027422505.1). NCBI lineage: Eukaryota > Viridiplantae > Streptophyta > Magnoliopsida > Lamiales > Linderniaceae > Craterostigma > Craterostigma plantagineum. The sequence continues at coordinate 5,845,635 of JAPQWV010000013.1, read as the reverse complement.
GTCGTAATTAGGATCGTCGATGGCGTGATCAAAGTTAATCTTTTTAGTCGAAGGCGAACCTCCGTTTTCTAACCGTGCGTTAACGTTGTTTCCTTGGGGTATTGCATTGATTCTCTCGGGCAGTGCAAGAACGAGGTCGCTCCGTGCTTCTAATTCTTCGCTCGTAAGCCCTTTTACCTATAGTAATCGTATGGATACATGAATATACGTAGGAGAACGTCATTTTTTTGTTTCCCAATGTCTGGGATATGGGTTGTTTTTTGTGGGCCTCCATATTCCGATATGCCACTTTTAGTCCCTCAATGCTATTATTTTATGCAGTTTTGTCCCCAATTATTATGCTCACCACGTAATTGCATTCAAACCGATGGTTATCTTAACCGAGGGACCAAAAGGGCAAAAAAAATTGATAATATTGGGGACTTAAGTGGCAAAAAAAGGTTCATACGCCAAACATTGGGGACTAAAACCGCGTTCTGACTTTATAATTGCGGAAAAACGAATAAAAAATAAATGGGGGACTAACCTTTTTCCGAGCTAGCTTTTGGAGCTTAGGGACCTCCTCAACAAGTCTAGCCTTTATGCGGCGGACCTCTGCGTTTAAAGCTACCTTTGTTGCCCGATTCGTTTCCATTGAAGCCAACTCCGATTTCTAATGATTTTTTATGTACAAAATAAAATTTGCATGAATTATGAAATGAAATAATAACATTTAGGATAAATAGAAAAGATTGATGAAAATTGTTTTTGAATACGTTGAAGGCGGCTTCGATCTGGGATTCGAACGAGGCGTATAGATGAGAGAAGGCATCGTCGGACGAGGCATTGAGATTTCGTAGATTTTCGACGTCGTATTTTTCGTATTTCCGACATATGTCGTCTACGCGAAAGAGAAGATCGATCACGCTCATTGTTGAATTCTCTCTCTATCTTCTCTTTATTTTTTTTGGTTATGTAGTTTGCTTTTGTGTGTATTAATTTTCTCCCTTCGTTTGTTGGGTTCTATTTTTGTTATTGTTCTAACAGTCGCGAGCATTTCTTGGGGAAATGACCCGTAATGTTAGTTATAGGCTAATTTCATGATAAATTAGACTAATAATTATGAAAATAAAAATTTCTTCATAGGTTTCGTGCGGGGATTTTGCAACTTTGCTCATTAACTTGCAAAATTAAAGTGCTCATCCTACTACACAAATCAAATCCAAGTAAAACTATTCTCTTTGACTACATAATACACATAATATTTGATGACGACATATGTTACAAAAATCCTCGTTTGCTTGCGGCATGGGGCGGGAAATCATAGTGGTAGTGGCTTCTTTATCCAACATACATTATAGGTTTAACAACCAACTCAATTTATATAGGAAAAAAGTGTTTTTTTTTGCCAATTATGGAGATGGTATAATCTCGTACGAGACTGAGACATCCACAATGCATGTAGTTGATTGGTAAAAATTCACCAGGGGATAGTTTTCTTTTTCTTTAAGAACATTAGTTAGATACAAGGTTCATAGTTGCAATGAACCGACACAATGGTAGTTATATAGTGCTTGCAAATGCCAACTACATTTAATTTCGTCATCTATTTACTTATTGGGGTCTTCACATGAATACCTCTCTGCAAAAAAACTTGTAATTAATACTCTGTCAGCATTTTTTTTATATGTAGGTACCTAACAGAATAAATATTTTGCGCATATGTACCCAATCCCGCAGCAGGTACGTCGTATTAGCACATTTAGGTACCCTACATCAACGTATTGTGGTACGTAATACGTTTAGAAAATGGTACGCCGTATTAACACATTTAGGTACCATATAAAAACCGTATAGGGCACCGTATAAAGGTGTGACATGGTACGCTGTGCACACATAGCAAGGTACGGTCTTTACATAAACTGGTACAAACAGTAAGTCGGGTACCTATCTTTAAAAATTTCTGATATACTGATTTGTAAGTTTTTATTCAAGTAGGTATTTATAGATCACACTTATTTATTTAATTAAATAGTTATTATATACGTTTTTTTATGTCAAGAGATATCCGCGTAAAATGCGGTTGTCTCATTAAACTTCAACGTTGACTACGTAAATGATTCGATTATTATATGATGATCCGAATTTCAATGGAACTAGTTCTACTAATTTGTGGATATCATCGAATTCATTTCATATCAAGAAAGAAAATATTGCTCCAAATACAAGAATATCCCACATTTCTCAGTCACGTTTCAAGCCATTTCTTCCCATTTGATAACGATCACCTAAATCAAAATCCACTACCAGTACCGATCAGTGTTTAAAAAAGCGTAATGTCGCGCGTTTCAACGCGCGCTTTCGCGTAATTTTAGATCAAAACGCGACAATGCGTAAAAAAATAGCGTCAGACAGAATTATTGAGACCCGAGTCAGAGAAGCTGATTGACGGCGAGTGAACAGCTCTTTTCTTTTATTGTGACGTTTTTTAAGAAATTTTTTTACAGTCCTTTTATGATTCACATTTTTTATTTTAGTTTTTTTAATTTTTTTCTAACTTTAAAATTACTTCCATCATAAAAGCCAATTATTTAATGTAACTTTCGTGATAAAAATAAACAAATTTAACTAATTTACTCTTTGTTTAACAACGATCAGCATGACATGTATATCTTATATTTTTCTGTATCGATAAGAATCATTTTCTAAACACTATATCTTTTAAGTTTAGATTATAAAAAATTTTATTAGTTATCTTTTTGGTATTTTTAATGCTGCTCAACTCGATGTGGGTGAAATTAGATTTAAAAAATCTTTTAGTACATGAATTGTTTAATATATTTTTATGTATGTTTTTATTGTTTGGAATATAAAGCTTACTGAGTAATGTGTATATGATTAATAATTTGTTATAAATTATGTTTTTAACGTAATAAATGGCTTGTCCGAAATACTTACGCAATACGCTACGCTATTTACGCTATGCGCTATCTGAACTGAAACGCGACGCGTTGCGCTACGCGCGTTTTAAAACACTGGTACCGATATATCCCATCCCCACATGAAAATCACAAAAGACGAACAGAAAAAAAAAAATCTTCAACAAAATAAAAAATGAAAATTAGGTTATATTTATGACATGCGAGGAAAACGAAAATAATATGCACTCGTTCACGTTACGTTCACTGAACAACGAGTAAATTCGATAGTTTTCACTAGGGAAGGTTCAAAGACACAAACGTATCCCGATCCAGCGAGTCGTCGCGACTTTCGTGCAAGAGTCATCATACATAACATTTGCATTAATTTCCGTTCATGTGGAGATTGTGGGTTTTAAGCCCAAATGGGCCTTGGGCCCAAGTTGTTGGGGTGAAATCACGAGCAATATTAACGGCAATCAACCAATAACGAAAGCGAAAATAACACGTCAACTTTTAACGTGGAAAACCCAAAACGAGGAAACCACGGGATCGCTCTTCCATCCAAGGAAACAATCAACTATAACCAAGTTCGATGATTACAACAACAACTCCTCCGGAGAACATCTCGAGGTAATAACAACCCAACGACACACCGAAAAATACTACGCCGACAAGAGAGTACGCAACGTCGAGTTACACACTCGGTACACCAACAAACGTCGAGCTACAAGCTCGGATATACGAAGAAAAGCTTGAAGCTGATTACCACCAAAATGTGACGAACCGATCAATCTAACCCGGTAGATGTGTAGATCACGTCGATGCGAGTCTCCTCCCGAAGTTTCGACGAAAACGGGGTAACGGATCGTCCGGATCGAATTTCCTTCCCCTTTTCTTCTTCTCTCTCTTTTATTTCTTTCTCTCCTTTTATCTCTTCTTCGCGTCTGTGTCGTGTGTGTTGTTGCTAACACTTTTTTTTTACATAATAGTATGTACATGTAATGGGCCACCACTATATGGGCCGGACCCAATAAACTGTCCCTCCGGCTCATACGGTGGGCTCAAGCAAGCCCACTTTCCGCCGACAGGTCTTGAGCTTCTCCTTTGACAAAATCATCATCAACATTGACAAAATCTTCATCAACATATCTGATCCGTTCTCGCTCGTGTGTACCTTCACCAAATACAACTTTTTCGACTTGAGCACATCTCGAACCCAATGGTATCTCATGTCGATATGCTTGGATCTCGAATGGAATGACGAGTTCTTGGAGAGGTGAATGACACTCTGACTATCGCTGTAAACAACGTATTTGTCCTGCCGTATACCAAGTTCTTCAAGAAACTTCTTCATTCACAAAGCTTCTTTGCAACCCTCCATGATTGCAATGTACTTGACTTCTGTGGTGGATAGTGCAACGCACTTCTGCAACTTCGATTGCCATGACACGGCTCCCCCAGCAAAAGTCATCAAAAAACCTGAAATAGATTTTCTATAGTCAATATGACATGCCACGTCTTGGAAGTGCTATGAGATATCTCAATATCCACTTTACGGCTTTCCAATGCTCTTTTTCCGAATTATAGAGAACACGGCTAACGACACCAACGACATGGGCAATATCGGGTCGATTACAAACCATAGCATACATCAAACTACTGACCGTAGACAGATAAGGAACTCTGCTCATTTCGATCTTCTCTTTCTCACTTTTCGGGCATTTCATTTAAGACAATTTGAAATGACCTGCAAGTGGAGAACAAACCGTGTTGGCTTCACTCATGTGAAATCTCTCGAGAACTTTCTCAATGTAGTCTTCTTGAGATAATCATAGCTTCCGTTTTTTCCTAACACGAGAAATCTTCATGCCGAGAATTTTCTTCACCGCTCCCAAGTTATTCATCTCAAAAGACTTGCTCAACTCTCTCTTCAACGCCACAATCTTGCTAGTATCATGGCCGATGATCAACATGTCGTCAACATACAAGAGAAAATAATAAAGTCGTCATCGGAGTACCTCTTAATGAATACACAATGATCCGAATAGGTTCTGGTGTACTCGTGACTGGTCATAAAAGAATCGAACTTCTTGTACCATTGTCGTGGAGATTGTTTCAAGCCGTACAAACTCGTCTTCAACTTGCAAACATGCTGCTCTTTTCCCTTGACTTTGAATCCTTCAGGTTGCTCCATTTTCTTCCAGATCACCGTGAAGAAATGCAGTTTTCACATCAAGTTGCTCAATCATGAAGAGATCGCATATCTTCCACCATAGCTTTCATCCACTCATTCTTGTCGTCAATAGAAATTGCATCTTGGTAATCCTCAGGTTCTCTAGCATCTGTTAGCATCACGTACTCATCTGAAGGATACCTCGTGGATGAACGATGCAGATCTTCTGAATTGAGGTTCAATCGAAGGTTCTTCAACAACTTCATCAATAGGTTCCGCTGGCTTAACATCAACATCGCCTAATTTATATCGTTGCCGAAACTGCTAGATTCTGGAACATCTCCCCCCGATCGGGATATGCTACACGTACAGGAGGTGGATCTAAATTAGGGAGATCACCGTCGGACTTCTTAGTCGACTTCTCTAACTGACTGTCTCGTATGGATTGGTCTTTAATAAACACGCATCGCGGCTTCTAATAAGCTTCTTTTGCACGGGATCATAGAACCTGTATCCGAACTCGTCTAGTCCATAGCCAATGAATATACCAGGTCTGGTCTTCACATCAAGTTTGGATCGCTCGTTTTTCGGGATGTGAACAAAGGCTTTGCACCCAAACACGCGCAGGTGGTTCTGGTACCTCAAAGGAACACAAGGTGTGAGATTTAAAACATGAACGACTGTATTTAACGCCTCACCCCAGAAAGAATTCGGCAATTGCGACTGCGATAGCAAGCATCTCACTCTCTAGATCAGTGTTCTGTTCATCCTCTCTGCTAAACCATTTAACTGGGGTATCTTCGGAGTCGTCTTTTGATGTTGAATACCGTATTCTTGCAATACTCATCAAAAGTACCACAATATTCACCTCCGTTGTCCGTTCGAATACACTTGAGCTTTTTGTTGGTCTTCCACTCCACAAAAGCGTGAAACTGCTTGAAAACATCTAGCACCTGATCATTGGACTTCAACGTATAAGCCCAGATCTTCCTCGAATTATAATCTACAAATTTAACAAAATATACAGCACCACCAAGTGTTCTTGTTTTAATAGGACCACAAACATCGGAGTGAACTAGATCGAGTATACCTGATTTCGGCGAGTGACATGATGTTCTTGAATGCGACTCGGGTCTGCTTTCCAGCCAAGCAATGATCACATCTTCGTAACGAAGGATTCTTCACGCCAGATAGAAGATCCTCCTTGGCTAGTCTCATCGATCTCTTTTCGCTCATGTGACTGAGTCTATTATGCTAAAGCTCCATCGCGTCACCATCGTCGACTGCATTAATGGTAGAATCTGCAATCTTTGCTTGTGTCGCATATAGCTGAGATGACGTCTTCTCTCCTTTCGCCACGATCAAGGAGCCTTTAGTGAGCTTCCATTTCTTATCTCCAAAGTGGCTGTGAAACCTTCGTCGTCAAGCTTTCCAGTGGACATCAAACTCATACGAAGTTCTGGAACATGCTTCACGACCTTCAAAATTAATATATTGACATTCTCCGTCTGCAAGCGCACGTCGTCGATACCGATGGCTCTAGCAGCGCCATCTCTCCCATAATAACTCGTCCAAAATCACCAGAGGTATATGAGGTAAATAAATCCCGTCGCGGTGTAGCATGTATCATAGCTCCGCTGTCGATCACCCAACTAGTCTCATGACTAGTTAAATTAACTGCATCGTTGTCGCGCACAATAAAGAAATCTGCCGTGACTGCGGTTACCTTGTCAACTTTATCAGCATCCGTCATCTAATGATCTTGACCCTTCGCATTCTTGTTGTCTCTCAGAAACTTCCGACAAACTATTTTAATGTGCCCCTTCTTGCCACAATAATTAGCATGCTTCCCAGACTTGCTCTTACTTCTGTTTCGATCACCCGGGCTTCGACTCTTGCTCCTCCTCTACTCTCTGTGACTAGGACATCGGCCTACGTAGAAGAAGAACCCTGCGACTTTCTTCTCATGCTCTTAACCAATTCCATCGAACAGATCCCATTTGGAGCCGAATTAGACAGTGACATCTTGAATGTCTCCCATGAGTCTGGCAACGTACCAAGAAGCCAAAAACCCTGCATTTCATCGTCGAACTTGATTCCCATTTCAGCTATCTGATTGATGATTCCTTGAAATTTGTTCAAGTGATCAGACATGCTGCTCCCATCTTGATACTTCGAGCCGTTCAACATAACCATCCGACTCGAATTGCCCTCCATGATTTCGAACACAACAACGCGATTCAACCTCGCTCTGATACCACTTTGTCGGGGTGTCAAAATCACGAGCAATATTAACGACAATCAACCAACAACAAAAGCCAAAATAGCACGTAAACTTTTAACGTGGAAAACCCAAAACGAGAAAAACCACGGGATCGCTCTCCTGATCCAAGGAACTTCCGAGAATGTCTCGAGGTAATAACAGCCCAACGACACACTGAAACATACTACGCCGACAAGAGAGTACGCAATGTCGAGTTACAAACTTGGTACACCAACAAACGTCGAGCTACAAGCTCGGATATACGAGAAAAGGCTGAAGCCGATTACCAATGTGACGAATCGACCAATATGAGCCAGTAGATGTATCACGTCGATGTGAGTCTCCTCCCGAAGTTTCGACGAAAACGGGGTAACGGATCGTCCGGATCGAATTTTTCTTCCCTTTTTCTTCTTCTCCCTCTTTTCTTTCTTTTCTCTATTTTTCTCTCTTCTTCGCGTATGTGTCGTGTATGTTGTGTCTAACTCTTTTTTTCTTTTACATAACAATATGTACATGTAATGGGCCACCCACTATATGGGCCGGACCCAATACAAGTGTGGGTAATAACAATCCACTAAGAGAAGAGCTGAAAAGACTTTTATTAATCAAGAAAACGTCGGTCACCGAAATGAGAACTCGTTGACAGATTCCGAATCTCCGTTTCGAGAGGAATCCAACGAATATTAATTTGATCAAAATCGATATCATGTGAATGAGAAATTAATTAGTAAATCCAACCCAAATAAAAATAAAATTAATTTAAAAATTCATGACGTGTCACTGACACGTGGACTGACGCTGACTGACGTGGCGCGATCTGGCGCTGTCTGGGCGTGGTGTTGTGCCTGGCTGAAGGGTTGTTGGGTATCAGTCCAAGAGTTATGACTACTCTCAGATTAACCTCTGCCCAAGTGTAACGTCTATTAACAATTTCGGCCCATTCAAAGAAGGCTAACTGAAAAGTTGTGATTTTTCGCAAAACCCTGCTGCTTTCATAAGCTATAAATAGGTCCCCTGACAGAATGAAAAATCATTCAATTCACTCCCAACACTTTCGAAAAAGTTGACAGCATCTCTCATAAGCATATAAAGTAAGAAAGGCTCGAGTCTTTAGTAGATTTGCCCGATAACTTCGTTATGGTGTGTGACATTTCGTAATTCATGAAGTCGTTGTATCTTCGGGACGTATTGCGACAACCCGGGGCACTGAAATTCGAGACAATAACGTCTTACGGAAAGCGTACGATATACATGCCTCGACTTCGCCTAATACGTCAAAACTCTGTCCTAGTTTTTTACGAGCGCCACCGACCAGATGCCCAACACCGGAACCAACACGAAGAGGTGCAGCGTAAGAGTCTCGGCGGACGTTTTCGGAGATCCTTGTCCGAGGATTATCGGTAAGAGCTTAACTGTAGAAGTTGCAAGCGCCGGCGAAGGAGGTGATGCTTAATGCCAGCTAGTAAACTATGGGTTGGTTCAAATGTAACTAACGATGTGATATTTACCCAGAAGAAAATTTAACATGAAATGTTTATAAAAAATTAAATTTCGGCCGTTTTGTTAACAAAAAATGGTATTTAACCTCATCTTTAGATTCATATACATCCTAAGCACAAAAATACGTTTTGATATAATGGAGGATCCCGCTCTATTTTTATGCTTCTTTCTTTTCTTTTCTTCGTTCTTATCCGCTTATAGTTCTTTTGATTTAGGAGCTTTATTAGTATTATTAGTCATATTTGCACACTATATGTGCGTGCAACTAATATAATTATGATATAAAAAAACAGTTTAATTGACGTATATAGTGGATAATGTTTTTATAATAACTTTATTATTTATTTTCTAATCCAATTATCAAAAGACCATGTGTTATTTTCTTTAACAAAAAAGACATTACGACCGTATTTAGGTGGGAAAGAGAGAATATTGATTAATTAGTAATAGACAATAAAAAAATGGTATAGATGTAATTATACTATTAAATTAGAATTGACATATCATGGCAGTTTCCATGAGGTGTTGTGCCTTAATAAATAGAAATGTTCTTGTGTGAATTCCCGCGTTAGTGTACTGTTTTGGAATATGACAATTATTTGTTAAGCTAAAAGTGTTGGCGTGGGCAACGAATCGGTCAAATAAACACCGAAGCTGAAATTTGAGAATTAAAGATAAAAGTGGACACCGGGATTTTACGTGGAAAATTTCCAAATTAATTGGGATAAAAAACCACGGGCAATGAAGAATTCACTATAGAAGAAAAATATAAGAGTTACAACATCTCAATCTATAAAGGAGAAAACATCAATATCTCCCTTTACCGTCGGAGAAGATACTGTCAAACTCTCTATTTTTTTATCTCTCTCTAACTCTCACTTCTTTTTCTTTCTTCGTTGTGATCTTCTTTCGATGCTTCGTAGCCTATTTATAGGCAATTCCCAAGGCATTGTTCACAATAAAATAATGCACCATGCGGTGCATCCCCATATTCATATTATATTTTGTTAATTACTTAATTTGGATGCGTGACATGTCTTCTCATCCTTTGTCACATGATTTTGGTAAAATCATGTTCTGACAGAAAGAAGGGGAAGAGTATTGTATATCTCAACTTAATAGCCATCTACCAAGTTTTAACCAGATTTGCTCTTGTTTTAAGGTTTTTTTTTTAATCCAACATAAATTTTATTTTCTTTTTGAGTCTTTGTCTTTTTTGGTTGATAATTGATTTTCCTTCAACGAGAGGTTTTTCTCTTTGGATGCTCCATTATAGGGGTGGGCATCGGGTATCGGATAGTTCGGGTTCGGGTTAAGATTTTCACTATCCGAACCCAACCCGATCAACAGCAGGTCCCCGCCTGTCGGGTATACATCGGGTTCAGGTACCGGACGACCCGATTTTGAATTGAAAAAATATTGCTAAAAAATATCGCAATGCAATAAACAGATCACAATAATCTGTTATATATTAATATCACTAATATATTTGGATGCTTTATTTTCAATAAATATAATATATCCATACTTTTATATGTTTATTTTTGATAATATATTTTAAATCAATATTTAGGCATTGATAATAAAATATCACTTGTTAATTGTGCAACTAAAATAAGAAATTAATCGAAATATTATTTAAACTTTAACACCACTCACGTTAGATATTGATATTTAGATATGTAATTATATTTTTTTAATGGTTATGTATAAAAACTAGTATATTTTTTTCAAAATAATTTGTCGGGTACCCAAATAACCCGATTCGGGTAGTACATTACTACCCGATACCCGATCTGATTAATAATTATCGGATGTCGGGTAACCCGATATCCTACAAATAACCCGAATTACCAGTCCCGAACTACCTGAACCCGATCGGGTTCGGGTAAAACTCGAATACCCGAATCCGAACGCCCACCCCAATGCTCCAACTCCAAAGTTTACCAATAAGTTTCCCTTGAAAATATGAAACGGAAAAATAATAAAGTATTTAAACCATATGATATCTGCGCCGGCCCAAATATCTATAATCTTATATTAGTGGTGAGGTTGAGTTAAAAATTGCTTTTTGGTGTATCTATTAAGACCATCTCCAACCGAGAAACGCATTCTCAAACCCAAACGCATTCTCAAACTCAAAATGCAGTAATTCTTCTCCAACCGATCAACTCATTCTCAAACTCAATAGATTATTTTGTAATATTCACTTCCCCACCAATTTTTATAAATTTCAATACTATCCATATTGATACGGGCCAAAAAGAAGATGGGCCGAAAAAAATGAGAAAGGCCCATTAGGCCTGTTAAGGAAACATTTAATATTTAATAAAAAATAAAAAAGAGTAGAATAAAGGACCTGCAGGGACCTCCGATGCCAGCTGGTAGTGCCTCGGGAGAAACAAAGCTTCTCCAATACGCCAGTGGTCCCTTGGGAGGAATGAAGCTTCTCCAGTACGCTTTATAAAGGTAAAAGTAGAAGGAGACCGTGACTGATTGGACAGCACAAAGGCTATGACTGTTGCAGGAGCTACCTCTGACAGACAGCCCTGCACCTCACGATGTCCCAGAAGGTCTTGTCATCAAGAATCCCAGGACCGATGGGAAGCTCCTATAATACCCATACTTGGCCATTTTCACGACAATAACCATTCAACACACGAAAACACTTAGAACTCTCCCCTTCTCACTGTAGTATTTATTTTCCACTTGATCTTTAGCATATATGAGCGAAAGTGAGTGATCTGAGTGTGTAACTTCTAATAGTGATAAAGAAAGTGTTGAATGCGCCCCGTGGACGTAGGATTCTAAAGAATCCGAACCACGTAATCTCCTGTCCTTCTTTTTTTACGTCTATTATGCTCCACGAAGAACAATTAGGTCCGCACCGTCCGCGGACCAATTCAGACCTGAAAATATCCATGACGTCCCCAACACATCCCCGAGGTCCCAACACGTCCCAAACAGGTCCCCCAACGTCCCATACACATCCCACGTCAGGTCCCATCACGTCCCCCAACGTACCAAACACATCCCAGACACGTCCCAGGTCTCACTCAGGTCCCCACACGTCCCAATACCTTCCAGACACGTCCCTTTCACATCCCTTACACACAAGCACCTTACGCACGCCCTCCAACTTTGTGATGATTCTCCGGCTATATAAATCTTCTAAACCCCACATATAAATTCCTTTGATTGGGATAGCCCCATATCAAATGGCGCCGTCTGTGGGAAAATTCAGAGTTGAAGGCGTGAGTGATTTTGCCTATATTGTGCGAAGTTGTGCTTAACTGTTCTTCTTTCTTTTCTTTATGGGACGAAACGAAACACCCAAAAGATAGTCGAAGTCAGAAGTGAACGGCGGAGGAGGACCTCCAGAAACTGCCAAACGTGTTGAGAAACGGTCAGGACCTAAAATACAGGCCAAGAGATGATGAAGACGAGCAAGAGGGTACAGATAAGTCTTCAAGGGATCTCAGAACATCCAGGCGGACCTCCACGAGTCCCGCTAGTGATCCACCCGGAAAAGCGAAGGGGGATGGAAGCTCCAGAAGAAGGGAGCTGAGCCACGGTCGAAAAAAATAAAGGGGAAAACAGCTCTTGGCAGAAAAGGAAGGGAGCTGCGAGACCGACTTACGGACCTCAAACAGGTTACGTCCGAAACGCCGATGAAACAAGCAACATGGGGAGTCAAGCTCCCCGAATCCATATACTGTGCGGTCCCAGGATGAGAAGCAAGTCGTCATGCAAAGAAGGATAGAGATGTAAAAAACCGTGGACGAAGGAAGCCAACGCCACGAGCTCACCACAGGGAACCCTGGGGATCTATGCCAAGAACCCAAGAAGATTCGCACCACTATGCAAATCCAAAAGAAATTGACATCAGCTCGAGGGACCTCCTCTGATGAGGAGGACCTTAGCCGGAATTCCAGGACACTCTAAATTTCGTTTTCACTTATATACTATGATAAAATGACGACCATACTAAGAACTATTGTCATTTGAAGGACTTAGAGGCCCAGCCCATCAATGGCGTACGAAAGTCAGAAGGACCTCAAAGTCCAGTTCCGCGCTGGCAGAAGGCTTAAAAAATCCAGCTCCGCGCTGGTAAAAAGACCCGAAGACCCGGAGCTCTAAATTTGAGACCTTCTAGCTCCTCGCTAGCACGCGAAGCTCCGCGGAACTTAGAAGGAATCTCCATGCTGACATTCGAATATCCGCGGGAGATACAAGCCAAGCTCCTCGCCAGCACACGAAGGTCCGCGGACCTAGAAGTCAGCTCCGTGCCGACGCTTGAAGACCAATAGGAGATAACAGCCCAGTTCCCTGAGGGCACATAAAAATCCGCGGAAGGCATTTCGCGTTGATAAGGCTCTTCGTCGGGACACCAGGGCCCTCTAACTCACATTCCCATTTATATTATCAATACCTTAATAAGTGCATACATCATGCTAACAACTGCTATCATTTGAAGGGTGAAATCGAAGGACCCATCATAGCAGAGCATCTGAGGAAGTCCTTTGGCCGTGACCTCAGCCAAGTTCAGGAGGTGGCCAAGAAGGAGCCTGGGGGATCTGTGGCGATTAGAGGCAGACAACCCCACCTCCTCTGGGCCAGCTCCATTTAAGGCTCAGCCTCAAGCCGAGCTCTGCGCTGGCAAGGATCCGCAGGACCTCCAATCCCAGTTCCACGTTGGTAAGGTCCGTAGAAAATCAAGCCGAGCTCCGTGCTGGCACAAAGACCCGAAGCTCCTCATCCGGGATCTCCCAGCTTCGCTCTGGCAAGAAGCCCCGAAGCTCCGCATTCAGAACCTCCCAGCTTTGCGCTGGCGGGAAGATCCGGAGCTCCGACTGCGGGACCTATAAAAGTCCAGCTCCACGCTGGCAGAAGACCTAAAGGTCCAGCTCCATGCTGGAATAAAGGCAAAAAAGCCCGGCTCCGCGCTGGCACATGAAGCTCCGCGGGAGGTCAAAGCTCAGCTCAGTAATGGCGTACGAGGACCTCCATGCACGCATTAGCATGGAGCTGTCGAGATCCCTCTTTAGGGTCCTACGGAACTTCCACCGTGAGGCAACAACATAGTGGAAATCCTGACATTAGTCAGGAGACATCCCACGATAAGAAGGCTCTTAGCCGAAACTCCGAGATCCTCTAAACCTCATTTTCATCTATCATTACCATACTAAATATATGCATCCTACTAACAACTACGATCATTTGAAGGATGAATCGAAGGGCCCACCCTAATGGGATGTCCGAGGACGTTCATTGGCCATAACCTCGACTAAGGTCTGAAGGCAGTCGAGAGGGAGACCGGGGGATCTATGCCAACTGAAGGCCGACAACCACTGCCTCCTTTAGACATGTGCCACTCCATTTAAGGCTCGCATCCCTATCATAGTAGGAGCTCCAGGCCAGGAGAATTCCAACTTCCAATAGAGCCCGAGATGGTACACTTATTCAGTCGAAGGTCCGGAGATCTGGAGCCAGGGACCTCCGCATTACCGAGGAGAAAGGAGCTCCATTACTTCAAATTCCCGGGCCTCCAACAAAGAGCCCGAAAAGCGAGCTGGCGCTATAACCACGCACTAAGCGAGCTGGCACTATAACCACGCAATTTAAGCTAGTGGGCGCTATAACCACGCAAGTAAGCGAGCGGGCGCTATAACCACGCATTTAAGCGAGCGGGCGCTATAACCACGCATTTAAGCGAAGCTGGCGCTATAACCAGGGTAAACTAATGATGTCCCTAAGAAAATACCGCCTTGTGGGAATAAAATATTTTATTATACAATAAACGGTGCACCGTATAATATACTCGATGCCAAAGGTCGACGGACCTTCGGTGTACAGGACGCCTAAGATAATATATCTGCGGTGTGATTTGATGCCAAAGGTCGACGGACCTGCGGTGTACAGGACGTCAAAGATAATTTATCTACGATGTGAATGATGCCCGTAAGGGTGTACAAGATGCCGCCGCTGACGGGCTGCGGTGTACAGGACATCAAAGGCTCTCAGTAAGCCTGCGACGTGAATGGTACCAAAGCGAAGCTGGCGCTATACCAGGGTAAATCAATGAGGGGATCCCCATATTTTAGAGACCTAAGTGTCTACACAAATACTGAAATCGCTAAGGACATAGAGAGCCTAGCGCAAATGACACCTGAGGACAATGACGACGGTCAGTGCAACCCAGGCGTGAATTCGTACTTGGCTTAAGAATTACTAAGCGAGCTGGCTATAACCATGCATCTAAGCGAGCTGGCGCTATAACCATGCCACGATAATGATGTTCCCAGGAACATCCATCAGGTCCCGAACGGATGCAAAAAATACAAGAGAAAGGGAACTCCGGGGAAACATGCGAACATAGGGAGTTAAGCTCCCCATACCATTATGTCCCGAAAGGAGAAAATAGCGTAGTATTTTTTACAGGCTATGACCATGAAGAAAAAGGAGAGGTCTGTACAAGTAGGAGGTCCTAGGAGCTAGGAGGAACGTGCAGTAGGACTTGGGGATCTCCTTCAAAATGCAAGGCTTGAAGAGGAGCTCCGCCATCAGGTCCTGCAAGGTCCCTTCCAGATCCCAAAGATGGCAGATACAACATATGAAGCGTACATAGCACAGAGAAAAATCCCCCGATAGAGACAGGTGAACCTAGGGGAGTTAAGCCCCCGTAAAACGTTGTTGGTCCTATAATGTCCGAAAGCAGAAAAGACAGAGGTTAAAGAGAAGGAATCAAGAAGTTATGAGTCTCGGGAGCTCAAGGATCTTCTTCGAAGAAATCACGAAAGTAGAAGGCTTTGACATCAGCTCCCTCAATGCCGCGCACGTCCCGTGTCCCACACCAACTTTGTGTCGCCACTACTTCGGATTCCGATCTACATGACCTCCGGGTGGCATAAAATCAACTTTTTCCAAGGAAATAGGTCCTGAATTGAAGACTTTGCAGATAGTTCGGAAGCTATGTGGCTCACCACCTGAGAAAAAGAAGTAAAACGTACAAAAGGAACCAAAAGACAAGCCAGAGAGTACAATAAGCCAATTGCTCTTCGCTTGTTCCCATAAACCCCCGGGAGATGGCCCTCTGATCATCTGGGAGCACCAACCGACCATGCTCATCTTTCCATCCATGATTCAGATGGTCCACAGAACCAGGGAGCTCGCCAATTGAGGTCCCTATAGGTCCCATAAGAGGCTCAGCATCTTCGCCTCAAGGGGAAGGACGTAACTTCTTTTTCTGCTTTTCACTCTGACCCTTTGGATGAAGTTGTTTTCCTTTTAACACCAGTAACAAGGGGGCTGTGACGATGGGAACTTCTTGAGCTTCCCTAAAACATGAGAAGGACCCGCAGGTACATCCTTCCCCTACAGAAGGAGGAATCTCCTAGCAAACAACCTTGGCCACAGGGACCTGAAGGGAGCTACAGAGGGTACGCTGGCTTGGGGAGTTAGAGAAACTTGGGAGCTAGTTCCCTTCTCCACATTTGTCATCGAAGCATACCATGAGGACGTCATACTTGCGCCAGAAACCCAAGACACTGACTGAGCCCCTAACCACTCACAAGACGTGTCCATTCCAGAAGTTACGGTAGGTCCCTGATAAGGAGGTAAGGCACATCCTACTATTTTACTCTAATTCACTTTTGTCCCAAAAGACAAATTAGAGTAGGGGAGTGGTTGATACGGGGCAAAAAGAAGATGGGCCGAAAAAAATGAGAAAGGCCCATTAGGCCTGTTAAGGAAACATTTAATATTTAATAAAAAATAAAAAAAGTAGAATAAAGGACCTGTAGGGACCTCCGATGCCAGCTGGTAGTGCCTCGGGAGAAACAAAGCTTCTCCAATACGCCAGTGGTCCCTTGGGAGGAATGAAGCTTCTCCAGTACGCTTTATAAAGGTAAAAGTAGAAGGAGACCGTGACTGATGGGACAGCACAAAGGCTATGACTGTTCCAGGAGCTACCTCTGACAGACAGCCCTGCACCTCACGATGTCCCAGAAGGTCTTGTCATCAAGAATCCCAGGACCGATGGGAAGCTCCTATAATACCCATACTTGGCCATTTTCACGACAATAACCATTCAACACACGAAAAACACTTAGAACTCTCCCCTTCTCACTGTAGTATTTATTTTCCACTTGATCTTTAGCATATATGAGCAAGTGAGTGATCTGAGTGTGTAACTTCTAATAGTGATAAAGAAAGTGTTGAATGCGCCCCGTGGATGTAGGATTCTAAAGAATCCGAACCACGTAATCTCCTGTCCTTCTTTTTTACGTCTATTATGCTCCACGAAGAACAATTAGGTCCGCACCGTCCGCGGACCAATTCAGACCTCAAAATATCCATGACGTCCCCAACACATCCCCGAGGTCCCAACACGTCCCAAACAGGTCCCCCAACGTCCCATACACATCCCACGTCAGGTCCCATCACGTCCCCCAACGTACCAAACACATCCCAGACACGTCCCAGGTTCCACTCAGGTCCCCACACGTCCCAATACCTTCCAGACACGTCCCTTTCACATCCCTTACACACAAGCACCTTACGCACGCCCTCCAACTTTGTGATAATTCATTCTCCGGCTATATAAATCTTCTAAACCCCACATAAATTCCTTTGATTGGGATATCCCCATATCACATATATATTTGCAACTTTACAGATTAGACTCAAAATATTATTTCAGATTTAATCACAAAAATTTAACGGCAATCTATAAAAAAATACCCAATTGAATAAAATTTTTACACATAACTACCCATGTCAGAAAATTTTACAGATAGGTACCCAATTTAATTTTACCAGTTCTTCAGTCATATCGTACCTTCCTGTGTGTATATTGCGTACTATAACACGTTTATATAGGGTACCTAAATATAGGATACGTCGTACCTACGGGCATGCCTGTGTGTTACACAGGGCGTACCTAAATATAACATACGTCGTACCATTTTCTGTTATATAGGGTACCCAAATGTGTTGAGATAGGGTACCCAAATGTGTTGTTTGGTGTACTTTCGGGGATCGGGTACCTATGTGCAAAAACTTTATTCTGTTAGGTACCTACATATAAAAAAATCCTGATTGGGTATTAAATTACAAATTTTTTTCCAAATAGGTACTTATGTGTAAAAACCCCAAAATTTAATAAGCTTAATAATAAAAATATATATATATATATACATATAAAAACATCTAATAATGTTTTATTAGAAAGACGACAACTATAAAATATTTATACACATAAAACGAATTTATCAACGATGGGAAAAGGACTTTTGAGTTGTGATGTGACAGAAGAAAATTAATTGTCAGAGCGTATGGGAAATATAAAATGATAATCAACTGTGGTCTTGTCTATTTTTTTAGCTGTCCTTTTTTCAGCTTTTCTTGACACCGATTTTTTTTATCTGTCCTTTCTCAGCTTTTGACACGAAACACAGATATACCAGATAAAAGAAAGGACTTCAATGCAAATTAAATGAAAGCCATCGCATGCTAACCGTCCAAGACGCAAACATGCGTCTGACCGAGGACAGAGACGACGGCTGACGCATTTTGAGATCGATTTTAGTGTTAGACTGGAGTAAATTTACCCCAAATTTTGCGTTTTGGTGCTCGGTTGGAGATGCTCTAAGCAATCAGAAATTTTCTCAAATTAAAAGTTGACATAAAATAAAAAATAAAAAAATAACCTCTTATCAATTTTTTTTTTATGCACACATGTAGGGTGTGCAACATGTACTAGTTATTCTTACCAACTTAATATAAATTTGGACCAATTTACCGAAAAATTTGGACCAATTTACCGAAGTGAAAGAGGGTTGAAGGAAAAACGATAAGAGTGAAAAAAATTACTATTCGCGCATGTCTCGTCCTAAATCTCTAAATTTCCCCTCCGTACACCCTTTTTCCTTTTTGAGTCCAATTAGGTTGAATTTTCGTGGAACAGCCGTTTGAAAGTGAAACGATTGGGCGGGGATTTGGAATTTATAATTGAAACGTCCTTTCTCGTTAAGATCGTCGTTGAATCGGTGGGATCGGATCTTTTATTTATTTTTTTCTGATAGGATTCATTGTTTGCGTTGGTGAACTTGCCCATCGAAACCAGGTAGGGAGAGTTTCATAGCTTATGGTCATTGTTCTGAGGGTTTATGTTGTTATTTTCTTGTTTTCGTCTTCTTTTTATTTTGTTGCGTAAATGCGGTGCTATATAATTCATTATGATCTGCTGCCCTTTCTACTGATTTGACGTTATAGTTGTTTTTTCTATTGTCATCTTTGTCATCCTAGCTGTCCATGTTTATTCTCGTATTCGCCATGTTGGATATGGTGTTTGTATTTGCTTTTTTTGCCCATTTGGTTATTTGCGTTTTGATAAGGATAGGCCGAAGATTGAAGGTGCTTGTGGGCAAGTTTGAGAGCGTGGCCTGAATCATGCTGTTAGTCTATTGGCGACTTACGACACAAAAGTTTGCATAGATAGCGCAAGAAACAAAGACATGCTGGCTTTGGATCACGAAAGTCTGGTCAATTGTTTCTTTCATTTTGCTGAGTGGCATCCTTTGGAGTAGATTAGCTGGTGTTGCTCTACAGGGCCTTTTCGGTGTTTCAAAAAGGTTGATGCTAATGTAATATTGATTGCAGTAGATTATTCTTTTCCTGTCTGATTTTCGTGTCGATGAGAAAGATAACAGGTTTTGTGGCCCGTCGTGACTGTGACTGTAGAAGTGGAAAATTTTAAAAGTCGCCATTCTTTTGACTTACTTTTAGGAGTCTTTTGGAGGAAACGACGGAAATGGGCTGCTGCGGGTGTTTTGGTTTTTCATTTGCTGTGAAGTCGAAGAAGGTGATGAGGCCTAATAAAGTAATGAGGCACAACATGTCTGATCCTTTGTTGGAAGATGACGCTGATGAAGAAGATGACGGCTTTTCACGTGGGGAGATGACGGATACTGGAATTGGAGATGACTCTGATTTTCGGAGCCCAACGAAACGATCGGAGGAGATACTCATGTATAGACTCCAGCATGGGTTGATATGCAGAGAAACCCCTGTGAAGGAAACCTGCTGTGTTATTCGCTCTGAGGTGAATTGTAGTGTAAGCTGGTTTAGCTTTTGACTTTAGTTAGCCCTGAGAAGAATTTTATCCAAAGTATTGGGCTTTTCGTATAATTGCTTCTCTAGAAAAATAATCTATCGGCCTGTTGCTTGAGGATTAGTTGCTCCATCATTGATGGTTCCAACATCCGCCTATGGAATACTTCCATGTCAAACATTTGTAACCCAGTCCGTCATCATATGCCCTAAAAAATTTTGGTTGAAGCGTCATTTGGATAATCAATTTATGTTTAATCAGAAAAGCCAAATGGATTGAAGTGTAAGAGCTCTCCTTTTTCTCCAACGGTGCAAGAGCGCTCCTGATTATACCTATATTCTCACAGTTTAAAGAAAAAGGAGTTTAGATCTTGAAGTGGCGTGTATAACCTCTTGTAGCTGAACAAAATATAGTTGATAAAGGGATACTTTCGTTGTAAGAAAACGCGTTGATGTGGATTATTGCTGTGTTGTTTTCTTGAATATTGTTCCCTTTTACAAAGTATGACTACTAGAATGGAAGAAGTAGGATACTGTGGGCCTCACATTATATGCTAAAAGGTCAATGCGCTAGAAAGCAAAAGTTATGAACTTGATTTAATGTTGATTAAAGATACTTTCCTCAACGAAAGTATTAATGTTGCACAAAGTGTTGATTAGTGACATTACAGGATGAAAATGGAAATAAGAGCGTTAACGAGTATGTTCGTGAACGCAAGATTGGCTCTGGAAGTTATGGAAAAGTGGTAACGATATAGCTTTTGTCTTGTACTTAGTATTCATGATCTTTTCTGATCTGTTAGTTATCATTTCTTGTTTTCTTGGGTTGCAGGTGCTGTATCGAAGCCTTTCGGATGGAAAAAATTATGCGATAAAAGTAATGTCTTCTTGTTCGCTAGTCAAGATTTTCGTTCCTTTTGTACTGGAATTTTCATGTATGTTATCGCTGAATGTTTCTCAGTATCAGCATTGCAATACATTCTTCTATGTGAAAAATGGGAAACAATAGCGTACTTTGACTGTCATTAAATAATTATATGCTAATCTCTCGAATTTCAAATGTTAAATTTACTATCAATACCTTCATAGATAGTCGATGTCCACATCGTAACCTAGCTGAAACTTTTGGGGACAGGCCTTTCACAAATCTCATTTATCTAAGCTACGAGTCGCACCTTCGGAAACTGCTATGACTGATGTTCTCCGGGAGGTAATCAATTGTTGCTTTTGTAATTTTATAGAGGAGATTGCAAGTCTCCAGTTTGATACTTGGGTCCTTGAAGATTTGATGCGTGCGTTCTTTTTCCATTTTATAATGCATGATAAGCTCAGGTTATAGAAATATACATTGGTTACTTTGGTTAATGTTGCTACTGCCAATCACCAATTTTTCAATGGGTTTTTATTTCATTTCATCTACGCCTTTGTCAGTTTTATATGCTGTTTCTTTTTCATGAACCAAGATGACTGTTGCATTTTCAGGTTCTGATCATGAAAGTGTTGAGCCATCCTAATATAGTGAATCTAGTTGAGGTTATGGATGACCCAACCACGGATCAGTTCTATATGGGTAAGTTACATCATATTGTACCCTTTTTTGCATCGCCGTGCTATGTCAGCTGCCTATATGACTTCAAGCCTCTGCATTTGTAGTTCTTGAATATGTTGAGAGCAAATGGGTTTGTGATGGTGGTCGTGGTCTGGGAGAAGATACTGCACGGAGCTACCTGCGTGATATCGTCTCGGGTTTGATGTATCTTCATTCTCATGTATGAGCTCCATTTTTTTGGGTGCTATATTTCCATGTATATACTCTGTAATTCTGCTGGATCCACGATTTCGTCTTTTATATTATCTATGATTGACGCATGAACAAGAATTTTCTTGTTCCTTGCGATGATATACCTTACTGTGATGGATTATTTTTTAGTATTTAAGCTGGAGTCAACCTCTCCCCTGGTTTTTGTTTTGTGTCCTTGTTATTAGGGTACACCCATCTTTATGTTTGTATATGGCTGTTGAATCTGTAAGTTATCAAGCAACTCTAGTGATTGACTGGTCATAATATCGCCACTGCTAATGTGAAATTGTGAGAATCGTGCAATTCTTCTTGAAATTCACATAAAAATCTGACATGTGTGGCCTACTTGCATGGCTTTTTGAATCCAATGGATCTTTAATCTTATGTGCACCAGAACATTGTGCATGGAGATATTAAACCTGACAATCTGTTGATTACTGCTTCGGGGACAATGAAGATTGGTGATTTCAGCGTCAGCCAGGTTTTTGAGGTTAGTGTTTATATCCTTAAAACGCGTGGTCTTACCATCACATGAATTGAATTTGATAGGATCTAATATTTCTTTCTAATTAGGAACTTCTGCTAATAAGTTATAGGGTGAGTCGGTTAACTAACCATACTACTTTGCGTGGTGCTTTACATGGTCTTCCGAAACACGAAATTCTCCATGTCGTATTCAATCCCGATATAATTCCCCACTGGAAATAGCTCAATCAATGTACGCTTGTAGGATGATAATGATGAGCTACGTCGATCCCCTGGAACACCAGTCTTTACTGCGCCTGAATGCTGTGTGGGTCAGTTTTCCACAATGCGCCTAATTTTTCAATATTCGCGCTTATAAAAACAAATGATCGATTAATCTTTAAAATAGGTGTGACCTATCGAGGAAAAGCTGCTGACACATGGGCAGTAGGAGTTACATTGTATTGCATGGTAATGGGGAAGTATCCATTTCTCGCTGAGACCCTTCAGGACACTTACGATAAGGTCATCATTACTACTGTTGTCTTTATTCGATCAATCATTCATTTCAACTATCAATTTTTCCCCGGGTCCTGATTGTAAGTCTTGCCCGTCCCAGATAGTAAATGATCGCTTGTTACTCCCCGATGACATGAACCGTCAGTTGAAAGACTTGATCGAAGGTCTTCTTTGCAAAGGTTTGCCAGTCACCTGTCAAGTACACACACACCACATATTCCTTATATAATAGTTTGTGCTTTGTTCATGACTGTAGATCCAAGGTATAGATTGACCCTGGAGAACGTTTCAAAGCACGCTTGGTTCATCGGAGAAGACGGGCCCATCCCAGATTACTTGTGCTGGTGTAAGGCTAACAAGATGCAAAGGGAAGCTCGTGATCAGATTGGAAACGGCGGTTTGTCTTGAATAGTTTTAAATTTTTGTCTTGGAAGAAACAGTACTAGATTATGGGTTTATGCGAGAAACTGAAACAAACGATGATTGGTTCAGATGCTTTCTCTCTTTTTTTTTTTTTGTTGTGTTTAAGGACGATTAGGGTGGGAAACCATTGGGATTGGATTGTTTCTTCTTATAATGCCGAGAAATGGAATGATATTCTGCTGTAATGAAACGTTTGTAAATCAAGATGGCCATGTACTATGAACAATAAGCGCACGATGTCGTCAAAATTGTATAGGAAATATCTTATATTCAAATTATAGGAAAGAAAATTCTTTGACCATTATGTTCCACCGAGTAATTGCCGTTTCAAGTTCAAGTCTGAGATACAAGGCGATCCGCTTATAGTGAAGTATTGTCATAACTTAATAAGTACGATTATCAAATGGTTGGTTGGTTAGTTAGTATGTCCCCTCCACTGTTTTATTCGGGTGAGATCACCTATTCCACATTTTGTATTCTACTTCGTATTCCAACGAACGAAAAACGTTACACTTCCCCCCGACAAGTGTTAAAACACACGTAAACATCATTACACATATGAATTTCATTACAACAAGTGTTTAAACAAAGAAAACCTCATTATTACGTATTTTTCTTTTTAATATATAATACTGATTTTTTCTACTCCATATTAGAAAAATACGTAATAATGAGGTTTTTCTTGTTTAAACACTTGTTGTAATGAAATTCATATGTGTAATGATGTTTACGTGTGTTTTAATACTTGTCGGGGGAGGTGTAACGATTTTCGTTCGTTGGAATATGGAGTGGAATACAAAAGTGGAATAGGTGATCTCGCCTCCCCATTCCCATGTCAAAGTAGGGAATTAATCATTCAAGGCCGTATATTATTTTGTCAAATATATATTTAATATAATCTCTCTCTCTCTCTCTCTCTCTCTCTCTCCCCCCTCTCTCTCTCCCTCTCTCTATCTCTCCCTCTCGCCCTCCCTCTCTCTCTCTCTCTCTCTCTCTCTCTCTCTCTCTCTCCCTCTCTCTCTCCCTCTCTCTCCCTCTCTCCCTCTCTCTCTCCCTCTCTCTCTCCCTCCCTCCCTCTCTCTCTCCCTCTCTCTCTCTCTCTCTCTCTCTCTCTCTCTCTCTCTCTCTCTCTCTCTCTCTCCCTCCTCCTTTTTGTGTATTTTTTTTTGTTTTTCGCTTGTCAAGCTCAAGGCTATCACATACAATGCTACCTTTATTTTCACACACCGACTACATTCAGTCTAAAACGTCATTTAGCTTTATCCTTTAGGTCAATTTAATCTCTGTCAAACGGTTTTGATCAAGAGTCAGAGACTTTCCACGATCTATATTTTAACTTTAGGTTATTAAGGACTTGATCCTACCATATTTAGAGAAGTCAATAAGGCCCGCGGGCTGCGATTCAGAGACTTTCTATTTCGGGTGTTCCACATAATTCTTCCCATTTCTATTTTTGGTAAAAGATTATGTTAATAGTTAAACTAATTACACCATTTATATTAAAAAAGCTTCTTAATTTGCGTGCATACTAATAGATTTTCTCTCTCCATACTTTAAAAGTGTACTATAATATTAAAAAAAACTTTTATTTACGTGTCCACTAATCTTTGGGAAGAAATATGCGAGACCGAGAAAGTATTATATATCAAACATTTAAAGGACGAGAGCCTTAGCAAAAACATTGGACAAAATACTCCAAACATGTATATACATGTATATAACCATATATTATTTTCCTGTAACTGCAAAATTTGATCTCCGCAAGGGTCGCCCATCATCCTGCGCCACGCTTTCCACGCCAATAAAGAAAAGCTAGCAACCTTTTTCAACACGGGTTTGTGCATTCTACTAAAATTCTACTAAAATTGAAGTTAGTTATTTATTTATATATATACATGCAATTTCTTGAACGATACTTTCCTATTGAATATAGGGAAAATTCTCTTTCTGTCCCGTTTTGAGATTTATCTTAAATACTCATCGAATTATTTTTTTTCTGTTCAGTCCGATTTGATAAATTTCTTCCCGTTCAGTACCTAAAATGGTATTTTAACATTGAAAAGACAAAAATTCCTTGATCTCACACTTCAAAAAAGCTGAACAATTATTTTCCTATGAATATACCAACAAAACTCGTTATTATAAACAAAGTTGAAATTATACCATAAATTTGATACGTTATTATACCAATAAATAACATTTATACCGCAGAGTTGGCATTATACAAACTGTTTTTTCTATTTCTAAAAATTGTCGAAATTATATCATCCGTTTCCAATAAATAACTAATTATGCTATAAAATTAGATATTATACCAACTGTTTATTATTATAGCAATTGTTATCGCTAACTCATATCAATAACCTAACATTATTATAATTTTATATAAATAAAACTGAAATTATGCCCAATGTTGACGCAATTATAACATAATTGAATATTATACCAACGGTTATCGTCATTATACCAACAGTGATATAATGTTCAATTTGTTGGTATAATAACGTCAACGGTTGGTATAATTACGTCAACAGTTGGTATAATGTCCAGTTTTATTTATATAAAATTATAATAACATTATTTTGTTGGTCTAATTAACGATAACAACTGGTATAATCATCAAAACAGTTGGTGCAATGTCCAATTTTTATTTGAAAAATTGTACTTTTGTCCGTTCATTGTTTGGAGGTATTAGACGCACAAATTTTCCGCAGATGTGTACTACACATGAAGAAATATTTCGAGGGAACTGAACAGAAAGTTAAAACTTTCAAAGGTATTTGAAGGGAATTTCCCCTCAATATGATGATGATGATGATGATGATGATGATGATGATGACGAAAACTAAGTTGGGAACAGCTCATCAGTTGCAATATATGGATTGGGGATTAAATCAATCTAAATCGGGGTAATTTAACAGAAGGGATTAGTTTTTAAAAGAATTAAAGAAAAGGGATGTTGACTTTTTCAATTGAAAAAAAGGGAGTGAAGTTGATTATATTAGTAATTAGTTAATCTTCACTTAATTAATAAATATTTTAATTATCTATTTTCATTAAAAAACAAAAAAAAAATACTGTTCATCTTCTCCATCGTCGTTTCTTCACTTCTGCAAATGGTTCCAAAAAAAAATCCCAACGAAAATCCAACACCCATTAATATATTTTTCATAGTGCGCTGCAGTCTCAGTCTCAGAGAGATACAGTGATAATTTCTTTTTCAGTCGACAATTTCGTCTTTGGAATTATTTTATTTGAATAAATCTATTTAAGACATTTTTTACCATAACTTTCGATTCAGAGAACCAATTACTCTGATTCAAGCTTTGTTGGACAGAAAACTTGATTATCCAAAACTTTTATGTTTTACACTTTTTCTAATTCGAATTTTATCGACTTCAAAATGTGTTTTTCCGGATAGATAAGTAACTAGGATAAATTAATTCGACCTTATGAATGTATTCGAATCATATTCGATTAATTCGAATTAAATTCGAATTAGCTGTTAGGAAATGACAGTTAAGACATTTTCGACCATAACTTTTGATTCAGAGAACCAATTACCTTGATTCAAACTTTGTTGGACATCTAATTTGATTATACAAAACTTTTATGTTTTACACTTTTTCTCGTTCAAACTTTATCGACTTCAAAAATGTGATTTTCGGAGACATAATTTAACAAGGTATCAATGTTCAATGAAGATGTTTAATATTTGGTATCAATGTCTAGTAAAGATGGTAATGAGTTCTACAATGCGATATTAATTATGTTGCAAAATTAATGAAGACATAAAATCATAAAACTCTATTAATTATAATCACACTACACATGTTTGAATCACAACAATTTAAAACCAATCCACATTTTGGCACATATATGAATCATAAGTCGTACAATGTAATTTCAACTCATTCGCTGTGATATCCATTTAAGTATGTCATCACGGAAAAATTAATTTTTGACAACAAACTTAACTATCAAAAACTTTTATTCTTTACGTTTTCTAGCATTCGAAGTCTATCGACAACAAAAATGAGTTTTTGATAACTTTTCGAATGCTTTTCGAATGTCCTTTCCAGAAATGGCAGTTAAGACATTTTTTGTCATAACTTTCTATTCAGACCATCAATTGTTCTGATTCAAACTTCAATGGACACCTAACTTGATTATCAAAAACTTTTATGTTTTACACTTTTCCTAATTCGAAGTTTATCAGCTCGGAAAATGAGTGTTTTTTGCTAACGTTTCGAATGCTTTTAGAATTTACTGTCCAGAAATAATAGTTATCACATTTTCGATCATAACTTTCGTTTCAGAGCATCAATTACCCCGACTCAAACGGTTTTGGATAGCTAACTTGATTATACAAAACTTCTATGTTTTACACTTCTATGAATTCAGAGTGTATTGGCTTGGAAAATGAGTGTTCCGTAAGTTGTCGAATTTGTTTTTCAAAAATGGCAGTTAATACATTTTCGATCATAACTTTTGATCCAAGAAACCAATTACCCTGATTCAAGTTTTGTTGGACAGCTAACTTAATTATTTAAAACTTTTATGTTTTATACCTTTTCAAATTCAAAGTCCATCGACGTCAAAAATGGATTTGTTTGGATACGTAATTTGAATAAGAAATTTCAAAATTCTAATAAAAATAATTCGAATTTTATTTGAATAATTCGAATAAATTCGAAAAAAATTCCAAAAAATTTGAACATATTCCGGTAAAAATAATTCGGATTTTATTCGAATTATTCTAATAAATTCGAATTTTATTCGAATTTTTCTAATAATATTCGATAAAATTCTAATGTTCGTATTTATTTTTCGAATTTTATTTGAATAATTCGAATAAATTCGAAAAAAATTCAAAACTAATTTGAACATATTCCAATAAAAATAATTCGAATTTTATTCGAATTATTCTAATAATATTCGAATTATTCTAATAATATTCGAATTATTCGATAAAATTCTAATGTTCGTATTAATTTTTGAATTTTATTTGAAAAATTCGAATAAAATTCGAAAAAATTCAAAATTAATTTGAACATATTCCAACAAATATAATTCGAATTATTCTAATAAAATTCGAATTTTATTCGAATTATTCTAATAATATTCGAATTATCCGATAAAATTCTAATATTCGTATTAATTTTTCGTATTTTATTTGTCGAAAAAATTCAAAACAAATTTGAACATATTCCAATAAAAATAATTCGAATTTTATTCGAATTATTCTAATAAAATTCGAATTATTCACTAATCGTATTGATTTTTCGAATTTTATTCGAGTAATATTCGAAAAATTCAAAAATATTTGAATAAAATTGGAAAATTCAAAAAAGAAATTGATTAAAATTCGAATAATGTTCAGATAAGAAATTCGAATAAAAAAAATGAAGAATGAATAGTATTGGATACGTAATTTGAATAAGTAACTTAATAAGTAATTCCAATAGTTATTTGAATAAAATAATTCGAATGAAGTTATTCGAGTAAAAAATTCGAATAATGTTCGGATATATCATTCGAATAACAGAGTTCGAATAATGTTCAAATAAAAGTCGAATAAACAATCGTATAAGTAATTACGTTTAGCTATCTTTAATCATTTTTTGACTAAGGATATTTTGGTCATTTTGAACTCAATCCCTTTTAGTTAATAGCGCATGATGTGAGTCCCTTTTCTCAAAATTCTCCATCTTTTTTGATAATATATTGCTTTTTCTGGGCCAACTTTCATTTATGGTGGAAGAGTGCGTGTATATTACATTTACAGTCATATAAGATGAGCTTTGATAATCGTTATTTTAAATAAATAAAACGAAGATCATTTCATTGTTCCCATGGTGTGAAAGCTGTTAAGCAATGATTCAGAGCTACTAGTGCAGAAGACACGGTGTGAAATCATCGATTATTAAGAAAAGCCATGGCCATGACCAAGCCGAGCTTCAAGCAGCAGCAGATTGCTAGTTCGATTGTGGAGAACGATGACGAAGAAGCTCAATGCAGTAACATCGATTCGATCTACGCTTCTGTGACTGCAGCACAGAATAGTAGTAATAATAATAAATTGATTTCGAATCGTCTTGGTCGTTATCGAAGATGATGAAGTTTACGCCGCCTATGATCGGAAGGACTTCGTCGTTGCCCGTCACTTCGAATGGAGGCTCGGACAGCTCCAAAGGCAAACATCACACTGCTGTACAGGTTTCCAACTTTTGAGTTTGCGTTTAATTTTTTGTAGGAAATTTTACAGATTAGGGTTGGCGAATGAGGGATTTATGGTGTGCGAATCCCAGGAATTTGAAGTGTTTTGGAGTTAAGAATCTTAATGTTGATGTGGTTTTTTTATTAGTTTTTGGGTCCGATCAATCCGCCCTTAACTTTTCATATCAAGTTTTTCTGGTGAATTTGAATTGGCTTCAAGTTTTCCAGTTAACTCCTGATAAGAATTCTAGTAGAACGCTGTCAAGAATTCTATAATTGGAGACTAGTTGGAAGTATAATAGAAATTCTAATAAATTTCGAAGCGAGTAAACTTGAATTCAAATTAGATTCAGGACACAGTTCCTTTGTTTCAAGACGTTTTCCAAATAGTTGTTTCTCTTGTTCCAAAAGGTTTTCCAGTTCCTATAAACAGTGGAATACTCTAAGTAGAGAACTTCAAAAAACATCAAACACTGAAAGCTCAACAGTAGTATTAGGTATGTTCTTACAACTTACTTGTTCCGAGTTTGTCGATGGGATCGTTATGTTTTAAGGAAATTGTGCTTCGCGCAATCTTCAAAAATTTCCCTACGATAAATCCTCTGTTATATTCGTCATCTATATACCTCGACCTACAATTTCTGTAATAAACATTTCTTTTTGCAGGCGAAAGAAGTCGAGTCATGCGTGTCCCGATCTCTATCCATGCCTGTAGTTTACAAAGAGAAGAACGTCGATCCAAAGACGAACTCCTCTTCTTTCCTTCGCGTAATAACCTCGACTCCGAAACAAGACAGCGACCCGTCAACAGTGCCCGAAACTACCCAAGGAAACGACGATGGTACGCAAAAAAACAACTAAGTCGTGAAAAGATGCGATTTTTTTAATCGAAATTCGTTCACCAAGTTGTATGCTTTATCAGTTACAGAAGATATAGCCGAAGAAGAGGCGGTTTGCCGAATATGCTTAGTCGAACTAAGCGAAGGGGGCGAAGAAACCTTAAAGATGGAATGTAGCTGCAAAGGAGATCTAAGCTTAGCTCATAAAGAATGCGCCTTAAAATGGTTTAGCATCAAAGGGAACAAAAATTGCGATGTCTGCAAACAAGAAGTTCGAAATCTGCCCGTCACGCTTCTTCGTATTCAGACCGATCATCATACCAACATTGTATCGAATAATTTTAGAGATATGGAAATTAACGGGCACAGGCGAGTACCTTAACATAATTTACTCTATCCAAAATCCATTTAAATACTACTGCTGAATGACCACTTCATCTTGCACTTAGGCTCGTAGGGAGTGTATTATATTTTAATATTTTATATATTTTAACGCGCTTCCTCACGTACAGACTGATTTTCTTGTTATGTAGCTCTAGACGTTAATTTTTTTTTTAAAAAAGTGGGTGGTAGTGGGGTATATTTTATACTATTTCATGTCCCAATATATTCATATTAATCTTTCTGTATAAGCCAGGGTTTGGCAGGAGCTGTCCATTCTACTGGTTGTTAGTGTGCTTACATACTTCTGTTTTCTGGAGCAACTGCTGGTAATAAGTGACAAGTTAAACTAACTCTTACATATATTCTCTGTTCTGTAAACAACAAATACGACATACATATATATGTATATATAATGCAGGTTAGAGACATGGATAAAAGGGCAATTGCAATATCACTTCCATTTTCTTTCCTGCTTGGCCTATTTTCATCTCTAGCAGCTTCTACTATGGGTAAGTAAGCCTTCGTTACATAGCCTCAGACGATATACTAAACCAAACCTATCTTTAAAATTTTTAAATGACCACTTTACCTGAAAGCTTTAACTTGAATGAAGTGAATTATATTTTTAAATAGTACAAGGATTCATGTCATGACCTCTTGGTCTGGCCTCTGATGTAATGTTAAACGGTGACTTCACTTAAAAGGCTTAACTTTTGGAGGGAGCGCATTATATATTTTTTTAATACATTTATTTCCAAGAGATTCAACTTAGTATAACACCATTTTTTGTGATCCAATAATACTCTTCAGTACACAGAAGATTCGTATGGCTGTACACGGCAACTCAATTTATGGTCGTGGTCGCTTTCGCGCACGTCTTTTACAACTTGGTATGATATATCCACACACACACACAGACAGAGATGCACAGTTGTAGTACGATATATCCGCGCGCACACACACACACACATATATATACGTATGAATTCGTTTGTATTTAATACAGGTTCATGTGCATCCAGTCGTGGCTATACTTTTATCAGCATTTGCGGGATTTGGTTTGGCGATGGGCGGGAGTTCTGCAGTGTTAGAGATTCTGAAATGGAGGCGGAGAAGAAGACAAGGGCTAAATAATAATAACAATGGTGATATTCCTTCATGATTTTCTTTGGTAATAATAAGAATTTAGCAAATCGCAGCACTTGAAGAATGAGAAGAGGCGCTCTCGCTTGCTTGTGTATATCATAGAACTGCTGATTGACGTCCATACCATATGAAAAGATATTTGTGTTGTGTCCAAGTTACGGGTTTTCATTTATGTATATTGTTGCTCGAAGCCAATGATCAAGAATTCGACTTCACGAAAAATTATCAGTGAGCCGTTCTTTTCTACTGGTTGTTTTTTTTATTCGAGTGAGAATTTCGGGAAATATGATTCATTTTCTGTGTGGAAGAACGTTAATTCGACCTTTAAGAGATAAGCGCGCAGATGAGAAAAAAACATCCCATTTGCCAGGCGTTTCGGTAATAAGGTCACAAACTGAGTCCAAATTCACTAAATTATGATTGAATATGGGCTGGTAGTAAACTACTTAGAAAGCGATAAACCAGAAAGATCCTATTTACTTTCAAACGTTCTTAACGTATGCGCTGCCTATAAATCGCACCTCGCTATTCATTCACAGTCGCATATCTCCGACTAAAGAGAGAAAACATAAAACTGGAAACTGCGTAATAAATTAAGGCGATATTGCTTACGTTACTTATATCCCCACTGGAATTACTTGAGAGGTGTTCATAGCTCATCCTTTGGTCTCTTAATGCTTTGCTCGGAGACAGAGTCTTGAGTAGGTGATGAATCTGGTTTCCGAAGCTTAAAGGGTATGGTAGCATGTTTCTTGAGGAACTTGTAGAAAGCTTTCACCGTACGGTCCACGTCGACGGGGATCTACAAGAAAAAATTTGCAGCAAGAATTTGATAAGGAAAAATATGGGTAGCTGTTGGATAAGCTTTTAGGTGAAGTGTTCATTCAGATGGTACCAGAACTCAAGGACTAAGAGGTCTCAAGTACGAATACTCACGACCACCCATTTAAGAAAATTACACGTCTGAGGCTTGATAATAAAGAAATAAGCCTAAACGTGAAGGGACGTGTTGCAAATATAATTATATATATAGATATATAGCATTAAGAAATAATACACTTCCTTCGAGGTTAAGCTTTTAGGTGGGGTGGTCATTCAATACTAATCATAGCCTTACATAAACCTAAATAAAGCATAAGCTTACAGGATCAGAACTCTTATGTCCTGCTGGGAAGAAGAGAATTGTGGGGAATCCATCAGCCTGCATTTTCCAAGAATATGAGTCGGGATATATTTTTCGAGAAATGTGTAGATGGAACTTAAAGCAAAGCACTGTGGAAAACCGTACAGTTCAAAATGTAATAACTGATAATCAAGTGTCATTACAGTACAGTATCCAAAGTGCGTAGGTACCTTTGCCCTGGGGTGTTCATTTGTGGTTCCGTCCATTTTGGCCACAATAATGGAATCGACCCCTCGTAAGTGCTTGGCCAGTTTGTTGTACGTTGGCTCGAGAGCTTGGCAGTGACCACACCATGGGGCGTATAGCTGAAACATGTTCATACGTACGTTGACCATGAAAATGTTAGAGAAGTCAGGACATGAGATGCTATGGATTCTTTGGATTACCTCAAGAAGAACGTCTTTGGATTCATCTAGAACAATATCATCAAAATTATCCCCAACAACTATTTTCACATCGCCGTCGTTCTGCAAACATAAGAATATTGATTTGAAGACAACACGTGAAGGAATAGACTCAGTCTTGCATGGCTTGGGCTTACGTTTTCAGGAATTGGATCGGATTTATAAAATGGCTTGAGCTTATCCTCCAAGAAATCCTCGCCAAATGCCTGCGGAATAATTTGCATCAAAAGCACGTTCAAAGAAAATGATGGCCACAACTGTATTGACCAATACATAATTAGAGAGGTATCAGTCAAACCTTTAGCTTCGCCACTGTGATTTCTCCATCAAGAAAATATTTCTTATTGTCATCGTTGCCTGCGTAGCCCAACACCTAAAAGGAAGGAATCGATTGCTTAGATATTGACATTGTTACCCTCTAACATTCGAACAGTAGTTCGAAAACCATTACTTTTGGAGCATCTTCAGTGACCCCAAAATAATCTGCAACAGGCTTTCCAACTTCTTCATTGTCAACTTCCACATGTACAAATATAAGCTGCATCAAATGGATCAAAAAGCATTACATGTCAGTTTAGAGAATTAACTCAAAGGTGATAAAGATGATCCGGTATTTAGTGATCAACAAGAAAAACAGTCATGCAATTAAAAATCAAAGAGAAGAAAGTTTCTCGGAAGATAAAGGAGTTTCAAAAAGCCAAGTGAAATACCTTCCCCTTGAAAAGCTTTGCCGCTTCTTGAAATGTCTGGATGACCTTTCCCGAGTCATTGGATTTGGCAAAGAGCAAAAGCTGAAAACAACCCAGTAAAGAAAAGTCAGTTTTAGGACTAATATCCCAAAAAGAGAGCTCTATAAAATGGCAATGAAGCCGACTTAGTTATCTCAACGTTGTGGCTAAATGAAGTGGCTAAAGGAAAAGAAAAACAAAAAACATTATACCTGCTTTTTAATCGAGCTCTCAAATATTAGCGGTGCACTTTCTCTGCTAAAAGTGGTCACTAAGGGAAGCTTATTCGCAGAAACAAACTCAGATATCTCAGATATTTTGAACTGTCCATCTGCAGAATGAATCAAGTGCTAGAGTTTCAATAAGGAAGGCATGCTTTAAATTTCATTACTGTAGTTGATACCCACCAAAAACTGATACTTTTTCAGCTTCCTTCTTTAGCAAAACCAAAGCAGGGCGTTTCTTGTCGGCTTCAAAGTGAAACATCTTTGCTACATTTGGATTTACAGTCTGGTAGAAGTTAACATCATCCTGAAGCTTTGAAGCGGCAGCAAGCTCTTCATTATCAGAACCCTGTAGCAGTTAGAAAGGAAAATCAGTATAGATATGGATTTTCTATGGTTCAGATATCAACTTGATAAGTATCTCCAATTTTACAGCCATTTCATCTAATCACTCAGTATTTTCAGGGCTGTTCGTAAATGTTATATGGGACAACCACAAAATATCTCTGACAAAGGATCGCCTTTGTCAAGGATCTTACGGATGAAGTACAAGCTACATATATCGAAAAACGTGTGCCCCAAAAAGTAAAATTTGTGGGTTCACTAAATTGTGCATTCACAAGCATGGAGAATCATACCACAAGCATGGAGAAAAATAGTAGCTTACCACAAGAGAGTCGAGGAAGGCCAAGACAACCTTGTCCTCAGAAGTTAAAATACTCTCTGCCTCCTCTGTTGTTGTTATGTTGGATACACCTGGTCCAATTTTCTTCTTAATCCAGGTCACAATGGCATCCCTGTACACACAAAAAAATTAAACAACGAAAATTCTTCAATGGTTTACTCAATGTAATCCTTCTTCCAAGAATTACTCCATTGCCTGCCATCAAATGGGTGCATCGTGAAAGGAAAGGACGAAAGAGATAAGAAAAAAACTAACTTGGTGCGTGCACCAGAGTAAGGTTTGTGTTCTCCATCGACGAAGAAAAGCACCGTGGGAAAACCCTGAACCTCGTACTGCTCCGCCACGTCATTCTCCGCTGTGCCGTCCACCTTCGCGAGCTTCACCCCTTCCGTAGCCATCTCGGTCGCCGCGGCCGCGTACTCCGGCGCCAGAGCCTGGCAGTGGCCGCACCACGGAGCATAAAACTCCACCATCACGTACTTATTCTCCTCGACGAAGTCCGTAAAATTGCCGTCCGTCAGAACGACGACGTCCTTCTCGTCGATCTTCGCCGCCGCGTCGTCGCTTCCGCCGTCCTCGTGTCCGTCCAAGTCCGGCGGATCCTCGAAATCGTCGTCGTAATTCTCGTACTCGTCGTCGTTGTCCGAGTCGGCGTCGGAATGCTGAACGTGTTTATGCGGAACCGCGTCCTCCTGGTCATCGTCGTCGTCGAGGAAGCTGAGGTCCTCGTCGTCGTCGCCGTCGGCGTTGACTGCGGCGGAGAGAGAACGTGTGAGGAGGAGAGAGATTAGAGCTAGTAAGAGGATGAATCGGTGAGGAGACACCATCGCCGGTAGTGAGTGTTGACTTTTTTCGCCGGACGTTGACTCAGATCTGTTTACAAAGCAGCTCTTAGGGGTTTTTATAGCTGAGAACTGAAGTAGAGATCTAAACTAAAATCGTGAGCGCACGAACAATTATAATATCATTTATGGGGATAAATGCTATTTTAATCCCTCTGTTATTATTTAGTCCCCGAAAATACACCACATCAGTAATGGCCCCTCAGTTATTTTCCGTTAATCAATGTTAGTCCATTCCGTCTTGTTTGCCCTATTGACCGTTAAAATCTAACGGGATCGACCGTTAGTCCCTAATTGAAACACGGGGTTATGGTTTTTCCCCAAACTCCCTGAATTACACCCAAAAATAAAAAGC
Source organism: Craterostigma plantagineum (assembly GCA_027422505.1). Taxonomy (NCBI): domain Eukaryota; kingdom Viridiplantae; phylum Streptophyta; class Magnoliopsida; order Lamiales; family Linderniaceae; genus Craterostigma; species Craterostigma plantagineum. The sequence goes on along the minus strand of JAPQWV010000013.1, from coordinate 5,809,470 downwards.
GCCTCCTACAAAAGACCCTAAATTACACCCATAAAACTAAATCGCGCATTCAAGAGTTCAAAACCCAAAAACCAATTAAAAGTATCGAACAATACAACTGAGACGGAGTGATGGCGAGAAGACCATCAAATGCGGCGAGCGGCGCGCGCAGGTACGATGGAGCTGATGAAAAAACGTTTTCCAGTGTTTAAAATTTTCCATGGTGGTGAATGAGAGGCTTCACAATTAGAAATTACATTGGGGGTAGTGTGGGTTACTTTGATTATGTTGATTGGGATTTGATGGGTCTAATTGAGTTGAAGAATTTTGCCAAGCAATTAGGTTACGATGAGGAGAATGTTCTATTTTGGCATCAGTTTGGTAGTTCTTTACATTTCGGTAGCAAGGTGCTGAACACGGATTCTGATGTTTACAGAAGTAAATCTCATACCCAAAGACAAATTGTTGGTTCCGTACATTGAGCATCTTGATAAAGTTCCCGGTAGCCTCAATGATAGAGTTGAAGATGTCATTGATGTGTCTTTCTTAGACGATGTTTTCGGGTTATGAGGTTGGGTCTGGGTCTGGGTCTGGGGTTGAGCCAGGGTTGGTTTGTAGTAGAGCCAGGGGATAGCCTTGGGATTGATCCTGTGGTGGGTTCTGATATGAAGTCTGATTCTGATGAGTGAAGAATTATGTGATAGTGACTATGATATGGAGGAGGATGATAGACTGGTTGAAGAGTTTGGTGATCATGATTTAGAGTTTGATGGGTTAGGAAAGGGTAAGACAATTGCCACTTGAAAACCTTCAGAATATTTCTGAGCATGAAGATGATGAGGATAATGATTCATTTGAAGACACACTGTCTTAGAAGAGGAATGCAAGTTAGGTTTGAAAAAAATGACAAGAAAAGGTTAAGGGCTAGGTGCAAAACAGATGGTTGTGATTGGCTTGTGTATATGGGACTTATTCTGATCTTGATCATTCATAGGTGATTAAGACATATAATCCGGAACATGCAAAATGCTCATGGAACTGGAACAACAAAAGTCTTAAATCAGGGTGGTTGGGAAAGACTTTTATGAAAAAGTTCAAAGATAATCCTAAGTTGGGAGTGAAGGAATTCAGAAGTGAGCTTTGCACTAGCTTAAAGGCTAACGTCTCCAAGCAGCAAGCTTACAGAGCAAAGGTGAAAGCTATGAAACTCCTTGATGGCAATTTGACAGAACAGTTTAATAGGATTAGGGATTACTTTATGGAACTCCTTAGGAGTAATCCGGTTCTACAGTTATATTAAAATTATCTCAGCCAGAACTGGAAGCTCCAACCATGTATTTCAATCAATATGAGCTTATTATCTTTTTTTGTATGAGTAATTGGGATATTCATTAACAATGTTATTCTTGTAGGCATTTCAAACTCCTGCTTTGAATGCACCTGTAATTGTAAGTGGTGGAGTGAATTTCATTACTGTTCCCAACCTTAGAGCTGCATATGGGACAGCTAAAAAGAGAAGAGGGTGTAATGAATTGGAGAAATGAGATTTCAGTGGTCTTAGCAAAGTTTGGTGTTTGTTTCAGTGGTTTGTGACTTGAATGTCTATGTATTGGGTAACTTTTGGCTGTATTTTGTGATGAATTTAGTTTGTAATCTCCTTTTGATAATCTCCTTTTGAACCTTGTGATGAACTCGACTGTCTTGTGATAAACATACATTCATTCGAAACACTTCCATTCAAAACACTAATTTGCAACAAACATACCAAATTCAACACAACCTGAAACAAACACACCAAATTCAACACAACCTGAAACAAACACACATACAAGTTGCAATTACAAATACCAAAATCAGCCTACATATTGGTGAACCATTTGCCTTCATCTTCAAAGCTCTGATCTCATCATTCAGCATTTGCTCTTTGATTTTCAGAGCTTGAACATAAGCTTTCAGCTTCTCTTCCTTAATGCATGCCAAATTGATTTGTGATAGCATTTTCCCTTCCTTAACATGAAACTGCCTAATTTGCTCTTCCATTAAGTTACACTTTTCCAACAATCCGGGAATGATTGTTTTCGATATAGCACACATTTCGGGATCCCACCACTGAAAAATTCCACAGTATCTTCCACTCTATTTATGTATTTCAAAATAAGCTACGTTAATCGATTTTCGAATAAACATATATGGCCGATTGGAATGAAATTGGTTACCTTATAAAATGGGCAACACATGTATCTCCTTCCCGGATTATCCTTGGTCCAAGAGGGCTTTAATGGAAGTTCAATGCCACATCTGCAAAATAATGGATCGGTCGGCACAAGCCTTGAATCGGAGAAGGCGGAGCGAGTTCTTGCATTACAAGAAGATGAACCCGAGTTTGTACTCATTTTTAGGTACGAAAATGAGCTGAGCGTTAATGATTTCGTGTAATTTAGGGTTTTTGTAGGAGGCAATTTTTATTTTTGGGTGTAATTTAGGAATTTTGAGGAAAAACCATAACCCGTTTTTAATTTTGGGACTAGCGGTCGATCCCGTTAGATTTTAACAGTCAATCGGGTCAAACAAGACGGAATGGACTAACACTGATTAACGGAAATAACTGAGGGATCATTACTGATGTGGTGTATTTTCGGGGGACTAAAAGTGATTTTGGGTAATAACAGTGGGACTAAAATAGCAATAATCCCTCGTTTATGTTATTTAGTGTGACCTTGAAAATGATCAAAATTTAATGTCAATTTATTGTTACTCCCTCTGTCCCAAATGTTTATGGACATTTGGAAGTTGGCACGGGAATTAATAACGGAATGTTTTAATAATATAGTATAATTAAATGTAAAAAAGTGTATATTTTGACGGGGTCTTTACACATAAATACCCATTTGGAAAAAAACTTGTAACGTAGTACCCTGTCAGATTTTTTTATATAGAGGTACCTAGTAGAATAAATGTTTTGCAGATAGGTACTCGATCCGCCGCATGTACGCCATACAACACATTTAGGTACCTTATATCAACGTATTGTAGTACGTCATACGTTGATTAGAATGATACGCCGTATTAGCACATTAGGTACGCCATCTATAACACATAAGGTACGCCGTATAAACACATTTAAGTACCCTATATCAACGTGCTATGGTACGACATACACACACAGGAAGGTACAACGTGACTGAAGAAATTGGTAAACATTAAATCGGATACATATATGTAAAACTTTCTGACATGGGTACATATCTGTAAAAATTTCATTCAAGTAGGTATTTATTTGTAGATGTCACTATTTTGACACGTCTTTTAAGAATATTTAGTATTATTATATTGATTGCTTGTGATAGTTTTTTGCTAAATAAGGAAATGTACAGAAGATGTGGAATGCCCGATTTAGTAAAATGTATAAAATAGTTTGGGATGGGGGCAACTTCAATTAAATCCCCTTTCCCTTATTTTCTATCAATTAATTCCCCATTCCATATTATTTACTAGCAAACTCCCTAAATCAAAACAATCTTACAAATAACTCCCCATGGACAATTTTGCCATCTATTAATTTTCACACCCTTACCCAAATTTGTAGTACCAATATACGTATATTTGTAGTATCAATGTATAGATGTTCGTGGTACCATTTCGTGAGCACACGGACGATTTTGTCCCTATACTAATTTCCACCATGGATGATTTTGCCCCTCTACTAATTTCCACACCCTTCTCTTTCCTTATCCAAACTTGCAGTACCAATATACGTATGTTTGTAGTACGAATTTATAGATATTCGTGGTACCATTCCATGAGCTAGTGTAGTACCATACGTAGGTTACTTGTATTTCCGTACCATGTGCTTAACTATCGCAACTCCTACCCTAAATTGTAGTACCACTATACATATATTTGTAGTACCAATATATAGATGTTTCTAGTATCGTATCGTATGCTAGTGTGGTACCATGAGCAGGTTGCTTGTAGTACCAATATCTATGTAACAGTCACGGACCAAAATAATTCAGATGGCGTCGAAAAATTCCTTACCCAAACTTGAAGTACCAATATAATTATATTTGTAGCACAGTGTATATATGTTCGTTGTACCATACCGTGAGCTAGTGTAGTACCATACGTAGGCTACATGTTGTAAACACATGGTACGGAAAAATACCACAAGTAACCCACGTATGGTACCACACTAGGTCACGTTATGGTACCACGAACACTATACATTGATACTACAACCATACCTATATTGGTACTTCAAGTTTGGGTAAGGAATTTTTCGACGGCATCTGAATTATTTTTCGGTCCGTGACTGTTACCATAGATATTGGTACTACAAGTAACCTGCACATGGTACCACACTAGCTTATGATGTGGTACCACGAAAATCTGTATATTGGTACTACATATATATGTATATTAATACTACAATTTAGGTAGTAGTTGTGATAGTTAAGCACATGGTACGAAAAAGATACTACAAGAAACCTACATATGATACTACACTAGCTTACGGAATGGTACCACGAACATCCATACATTCGTACTACAAACATACGTATATGGGTACTACAAGTTTGGGTAAGGAAAGAGAAGGGTGAGAAAAATTAGTAGAGGGGCAAAATCGTTCATGGGTCACGGAATGGTACCACAAACATATATATATTGGTAGTACAAACACTGTATATTGGTACTACAATTGTCCATGGGTGTTGACAAGTTTTTAGGTAATATTGTTGTCTTATAAGGCTAATTATGGATGTATTAGGTAGTTATGTGATTTCAAAGTTTGAAATGGGGAGTTTAATGATAAATGAATTGGAAGGAGAGAGTTAGTTGATCAATAGTTTGGGAGTAAGAATTTATATGTAGATTCACTTTGGATGGAGAAAGTATTATAATTGGAAGTTCTTTAATTCCATGATTGCCACTCAAAACGTCGTCGTAGTTGTTCTTTCTCATTCATCTTCGTTCTTCTCACATTGTTAGAGAATTCTAAGCTTTGATTTCGATCGTTTTCCAATTTCTCCATACTCTATAATGCCGTCTGATGCGAATTCCCAATCCTCCAGCTCAGAATCAGATGATGCTCAAAACCCTAACCCTATTTTGATCGACCAATCTCTCGACGCGATAGAGAACCAGCTCGCCTCAATCTCAATCTCTTCTCGTTCTCCGATTGAAGATGAAGACGACGACTACGAAGAACAAGAAGAAGAAGAAGAGGAAGAAAGGGAAGTAGGAGAACAGGAAGACAAGGCGTTGAGTTCAAGCGGAGGATCACTTGCGAAGGAGACTGTTGCTGTTGATTCATTCGATAATGTTTCCACAGCTGTGGTTACGGAGAGTCCTTCGAGTTCGACGTGGGATATTGGAATTACTAATAATAACAACGCGGAGGAGCGTGATGGTGATGAAGCTGAGGCCGCGATGACGATGAGCCCAAGCAGCAGTGGTTATGCTGGTGAGAGGGGAAGCAGCTCGAGTGGAAGGGATGAGGAAGTTAATAACGTTGACGATGGCGATGAGATTCGTGAGGTTGCTGAAGAGGGTGGTGGGGTTTTGGAGGAAAATGAAGATCGGGGTTTGGTTAGAGGGCATCGTGATGAGGTTGACTTCATTACTAATTCTGATTTCTCGACTATGATGTGTTTTTTTTGCGCTGGACACGTAGTTGGGTTCAGTTTTATTTTCTAGTAGTCGGATAGATTGGTATCCATGGGTTTGTGAGTTAGCTGTGGTTTGTCGTGCATAAATAATCGACCTTAACTGTAGGATGATGCTTCATTGACTTGGAGGAAAAGGAAGAAACATTTCTTCATTTTGAGCAACTCTGGAAAACCAATATACTCGAGGTTCGTGTTACATTATGTGCGAACTAGCTATGTATATTCTTGGAAACTTGTAATTGTTTGGTATCGAACAACATGAATTGATTCTTTCTTAAAAGTTGCCTTACTGATGACAACTTTTATGTTTTTACTCTTGTAGATATGGGGACGAGCACAAGTTAGCAGGATTCTCTGCAACTTTGCAAGCCATAATTTCATTTGTTGAAAATGGGTTTGTGCAATTTGAAGATTCATACAATATTTTGTTAGCTCCAAAATTTTGTATTGGATATTCTATATTGAACTTTTGTATTGCAGGGGAGATCAGGTCAAATCGGTCAAAGCTGGGAGACACCAGGTTAGTTTATAGCCTTTTTGTTTTTATTGAGCTTTATAACTATTTAGAATTTAAACTGTATGGTTAAATTAATCTCTTTTATGCTAATTCATCTCCCTGTCATGGAAACTATGGAAGTCGCGCAAATGTATAATAGTATATGTGAAATATTAGGGATGCATTAGTCTTGCATAGCAAGATCAGATTATATCTTCAATTAAACAAGAAAACATTCATGAAATATATGAATCTTACATGGATTTTGCCTTTACCGTAATATGTAGCTTTGGCTTACATTTTCTTATCTAAGAGGAGTAATTTTGGTGTGTTTCAGGTTGTTTTCCTCGTGAAAGGGCCAATATATTTGGTCTGCATTACTTGCACTGAAGAGCCTTATGAATCACTAAGGGGACAGCTGGAGCTCCTTTACGGTCAGGTACTTATGATACACCCTGCTATCTATGCCATGCTCTGTTGTTTTACGAGCTAGTTGCCCATGGCATCTTTTGTGCCAGTTGTGAAAGTTTTTCCCAATAGTTTGGTTTGATTTGAATGCAGATGATACTTATCCTCACAAAGTCGGTAAATAAATGTTTTGAGAAGAACCCGAAATTTGACATGACATCACTGCTGGGAGGAACTGATGTTGTCTTCTCCTCTTTGATCCATTCTTTCAATTGGTATTACCAGATACTCTTTACTTCTGTAATTCCTATGAGTTGCGTTCCTTGCTACTGGTAGTTCACATTGTTGTTGCTGGAGTTTACCTGAAAGTGAAAAACCACTGGGACATCCTTAAAGCTTGAATGAATATTTGTTTCCCGTTTCTTGTCTTTTCTCGTTGAGTTCTAGTTTTAAATTTCTGATAGTGTCTTTTCTCTTCAAATCTGACATTGCTCAAACTCCCGATTGCAGACATTATATATGCATGTATAATGTTAATTTGTTTTAAATTTAGCAAACATTTGCTCCATAACCCTATGTATTATATATGCATGTATAATGTTTTAAATTTAGCAAACATTTGCTCCACAACCCTATGTATTATATATGCATGTATAATGTTAATTTGTTCATGTCTGTGATTGCAGTAATCCCGCCACTTTTCTCCATGCGTACGCATGTCTTCCCCTTCCTTATTCAGCACGTCAAGCAGCCGGTGCCATCTTGCAAGATATAGCCGGTTCAGGAGTGTTGTTTGCACTCTTGATGTGCAGACACAAGGTATTATAATTTGTTTATTTTATTCTTCGATTGTATATAACAAAGTTATTTTGTTTGGTCCACAAATTGTATATCTGCATTTCAGTGTTTAGTTTTCTTTTTGAATTTGAACATCATTATGGTTATACCGTTGTTTACCCTCCTAGCATAATTTATGTTCTTGCTGCCATAGGCATGTGATATAGAATAAACTATCAGTTGGCTCGATACCTTATTCCTGTTTTCAATAAAGATATTCAGTAATCATCCCTTAAGGTCATGTATCTGCAGAGTGTTTTCATTATATGGGTTCAATTGAACCACCTGATAATAAGTTCCATTTAGCTATATTAGAAGTAAAACCTTCGTTGAAACCCAATGCAGGTAATCAGTCTTGTTGGAGCGCAAAAAGTGTCCCTTCACCCCGATGACATTCTGTTACTCTCGCATTTTATTATGGCATCGGAATCGTTTAGGTAAATTATCCTGACACTACAGAATCTCTGAATGTAAATTGGGTTGTTGTTTTTAGGTGTTGTTTTACGATTTAGTCTAAGCTGTTTAGACCCATTTTTATTGCCATGGCAATCCATTTATGAAAGTAGTGGGGGACACGAACCTCAAAAAAGTGAAAGTTAGAAGATTGTGGAGCACTTGATAATATTCTAATAGGCTACTTCATAATCGTTAATTGTTTGTATTGAAAATCGGGATTCAACGGGAGTTGAAGAAATATGTAAGGATAATGCTCTGCTACCGCTAAAGTTACTAGTTTGCATATGTTTGTCTTTCTTACATTATGTATAAACATTAATGCAGGACATCAGAATCATTTTCTCCAATATGCCTGCCAAGATACAATCTGATGGCATTTCTTCATGCTTATGTTCATTTTTTTGATGTAAGTCTCTTACAATGAGGATAACAGTTTCCATAAACAAACGCATGTATAGAGTTTCCGTAATTCAGTTGAGGAAGCCAGAATTTTCTAGTTTTTATCAATTCACTTGGAGCTTTTTTTTTATTTTATAGATTGCTAAACCAAAATAATTTACTGAATCATTCGCAGATGGATACTTATGTGGTATTGCTGACCGCACGTTCAGATGCCTTTTACAGTTTGAAAGACAGTAGGTACAGTTTGTCATGATCAAATGATGCACTAAGGATCATATTCAATTGGCTCTGCAACTTTTTATTTCATTTGAAGTTTTAATTATATTCTGTATGTTAGGCCACACGATCGTTTAAGTGTATGATATCAAGACTTTGCTGAGGGAATTTTTTTTTATTTGTACGAAAGGATTCGGATTGAAGCTGTACTTTCAAAGTCAAATGTGCTAAGCGAGGTGCAACGATCTTTAGCCCATGGTGGCTTGTACATTGAGGATTTGCCTGTTGATGCCACTTCTCGTGCTGAAACTGCATCGCATGTAAGTCAAACAAGACCTTCTGTGGATTCCCCACGGAGAGCTAGTGTAGTTGGAGGACCTGGTGGTCTATGGCATTTTATGTACAGGAGTTTATATCTTGACCAATTTGTGTCATCTGAATTTTCTTCACCGCTCACCAGCTTGAGGCAGCAGAAGAGGTGATGTGTAGATGTCTGCAAATCTATTATTACGACAAAGCACTTTGGTTTACGTCTGTTGACTTGATCATGCTCATGTCTTCTTAATTTATTGCAGACTATACAGAGCGTACCAAAGACTTTATACGTCTATGCATGACAAAGAAATTGGCCCGCATAAAACCCAATTCAGAAGAGATGAAAATTATGGTATGACTTTTATGGCTTAAAATTACCATTATTTCTCTCCATGAACATATTTTTCTGTTGGTCTCTCTTTCTGCTTTTCATGGTCCAATTCAATATAACATCTTTTACTTGGGTTGTGCACGCAGTGTAGTTTAAGTTACTGAACTGTTCCTTCTCCTTTTAACAATTTCCTAAACATTTCCTACCATGTTGCAGTCCTGCTATGTTGGGTCACTCAAGATTTTGAGATCTATGCAGCTTTTGATCCCCTTGCAGACAAGGTTCGTTCGTGCACGTGTTTTTTTTCCTTTTTAATTAGTCAACATTTGACGTAAGACTTCGGAGAGGGATTATTTCCGCCTAACAAATTAAATGCAATTGAACAACTTGTACTCTCGTCGATATTTGCTAAGAGTTGGTAGTTCAACATTTTATGCAGGCACTAGCAATAAAATTATGTAATCGGATATGTCAATGGGTGAAAGATGTAGAGAATGAGATCTTCCTATTGGGAGCAATCCCTTTCGCCTGGTAATAACAGTCATCTCATGTTTCCTTCCCTCCTTAATTCAGTGTCCTCCTACTAAAAAATAGTGTATCTTTGGCATGTACAAGATTTTGCTTTATTTTCATATATGGGCTCTCTTATATGTCTGTGTCATCATTTGATTTTGCTGACAGTGATACGTAGCGTTATAATCTGTATGAGAATTTGTTTAACTTTCAGGGATTATCCCTGTTTTTGTTTATCGCTGATTAGCAGCAGAGGAAGTATTGTATTTGCGGTTGGCAATTTCTCCATTACATATTGACTTTGGATAACTAGTTATTTTGCCCCTGCGATGCACGGGTCTTAATATCATAGATAATTTAATTTACTATTATAATTTAATTATGTGTTAATACAAAAAAATGCAATAATATAATATTATCGATTATAAACTATAAAATCGTAAACTGCATAAGAAAACGTAATATATAAATCAAGATGTTATATCTAACGAGAAAAATAACATAAATTAGCTAATGACATCGTACTCTTCGCTTGAAGAATAATAATTATACTCTTCCTCACAATCGACTTTAAAAACATGTGAAACTTTTACTTAATTGCTTGATGTTGGCGCCCTCAGTATAAACACAAATATCGACACGATTATTCACGTAATCTTCTAGTAAGAATGACTCATCATCTCCACCCTATAATATTGTCCAAAAAAAATAAATTTAAGACCCGTGAAAATTGAATCGTGACAACATTTATACCTCAATGTAAATCTGCTCTAATTCCGATGCTGATATGCCTAATATGACCTTCGCATGATCATTCAGCATGTCAATTGTTTGGAACAAGATTTGTCACTAATTGTTGTGTTTAATCTATATCTGTAGGTCAGACAATAATTTAAGAATAAAAATTAAGAAAATATCATTTTAATTTAATCACATAAATGCATGTATATTTCGAACAAAGTGATTACCTCGGGATAATGTGTGTAACCAACATATTGCAAGTTATACAATAACCATCCGTGACCTTGTTTACCTTACAGAGCGGACACGATTGGTACCAAATTGTCGCCATTTCTATGTGAGCTATACATGCGCATACATGAAAGAACCGAATCTGCATAAAATAATATATTATATCATTAACATGATATAATGAATACTTTATTTGCGGAAAAAGTAAGGGAATATTACGTTATCAGCGACACGGTAATCAGTTAAGTTGATTGGAACAGCATCAAGCAAGTTGTGTACTTGATGTGGAGTGTTTGTTTTTGATTCAATAAAATATGGTTTCGTGCAATATTATCCCAAGCATACCTGACAAACAATGATGATTTAGTTAAATGATATGCAAGGGAATAACAGGAACGATTAATAAGAAATAACATTCCATAAATGGATCTTTTGGGTCTCGTCAATGTTTGGGTCAACAACACACTGCAAAATCTTGTTGTGTTTAGATACGCACCTAAAGCAATCCTCATATTAAAAACATATGTAGCAGAACGAAAATTAATTTGTGATCATTAACATGCCAAAAAAATATAATAAACTATCTAAATTGTTGTACTAACCATCAAAGTTCTTTACTTCAACTCTCGATACTACTAGAATCTGGATCTTTGTTGCATCAAATAAAAGTTTATAATTTCCACATGTGGCAAAGTTTCCCCATAGTGAAATTTTTATTACATCCGTGCTGAAAAACAAATTGGCAAGAAATTGATAGATGGTAAAAAATTATTCTTGGGATATTCGACGTATTATAGGAGTACCTCGTGTCACAATTAAGACTTTTCGAACATGAATTTCGACAACCATGCCCACCTTTTTTCTTGAAACTAACATTTTCCATATCCTAACCACAAAGCCAATCGCATCTGCAACGAATGTTGAAAGACAACATAAATAATAATGTTTAACGAATAGTGGAAAAATAAAATGAGGATTACTCACCGACGAAGTGGTCCTTGTGAGTGGTATACTGATGAATTGTACTTAGTTGATCAAACCGAAAGTTGTGTAGTGGAACATCATCATCAATCCGTTGCCGAGTATCTACAATTTTGGTATTTCGGTGAAAATTCAACCTGTAATCATTCTGCACGGGCCAATCAAAATCTGAATCAGCGTCCACGCTTAAATTATTAATGAAATACACCGTCCCTACTTTCAGAATATGTAGATATTTGTCAATATCATCATCGTATAAAGTTACTTTTATTCCGTTCCCTGTAAAAAAAATGGTTGATAAATAACACAATTGGAAGAGTCTTGAATGATAAATTTAAAATTTAAGATTTACTGAATATAAATGCCATACCTCAACATCAATGAAGATTAAATTCTGTACCCTTCTTTACTGGATCATATCGTAGCGCCACAATAAATGCCCACGCAAATGCCACGTATAATTGTAGGGGCATATTTGTCTAACTGGTTTGTATGTTAGATGTTCCATCTTCAATTATTAATACAATTTATTGTAATTTAAATATAATTAATTATAAAAAAATATTAAGCATAAATATATATAAAAAAAACTTAAAGATAAGTTTTAACAACACAAAAATGAAGTTGCAAATAATATTGTTCATTACATGTTGGATATGACTTCATTGTACACAACATTCTTGGTAACATTTCCTGGTAAATCGCTTTTGTTGCATATTAGAATCTTGAGCCCACTTGGTGATGTGTCATGGGAAAGCGCAACATAAAGTTGACTGTGGCTGAAGATAGGATTTGGAAGATATAAACCAACTGCATTCAACGTCTATCCCTGACTTCGATTTATCGTCATTGCAAATGCCAATTTGAGAGGAATCTGTTCTTATGGCAAAACATGTATCTTGGTTCGAGGGTGATAGATCAATCCGTGGTATGAGAACATTTTCTCCTGTCTTTGGCCCCGATATTACTTTTGCTTCAATCACCTTATCTCCTAGCTTGTAAATAACCAATCGTGTTTCGTTAAATAAACCAATCGAATGCTTCATGTTACACAATAAGATTTCTAAACAATGGTTGGGAAGCCCCGCAAAATTTGTAGAATGTAGCAAGTCTATAGGATTCATTTCTTCCACCGACCCATCAGATTCTGATGAACTTATCCTATCCGAACTTAAGTAATTTCGAGAACTTCCTGGAAGCAATGATATCGTAGAATTGATATTATCAACATCACTATTGGTGGGGGCTTATATTGCTCGTTCCTTAAGATAAACCAAATCGGAATACCTCGTTGTAAGGTCTTGATAAGTTGCGGCGATTAACGTTTCGATCCCTCGGGCATCATCTTTTGTTAAGAACTCCATCGGAATATCAATCCAATTTGGCTCTCCGTCGCTTGTTACAGATCTTCCAAGAAATCTACCATCCCCTATTTCTAAGATCCATTTACTGAATTGTGTCATTCTCTGTAAATATCCACTGGAAAAATCACCACCTAAAAGGCGCATGTTTATCTCTAACTTCATTAATCGGCAGTTGCCCCAAAAATTTGCATGGTGCAGAGTAGCTGCGGCAAGTGATTCTCGACCACCACTTGCGATGACTGGTAATATTTGCCTGAAGTCGCCTCCTGATACAAATAGTTTTCCACCAAATGGCAAATCATTGTCATAAATTTCCCTAAAGTGACGATCAACGGCCTCAAATGCAAATCGATTGGTCATAGGAGTCTCATTCCAAATTATCAACGACGTGAGTCGATTAATTCAGCTCGGGTGATGTTTTCTCAAGTGAACAAACGGAATCTCAGCAGGATTGGAATCTCAGCAGGATTGGTATTTTACCACCAGGCAATAATAAGACAGCAATTCCCGACGACGCAACTGCAATAACAACATGTCTTTCGGACCTAAATTCTGATATCAGTGTGTTCCATAAGTAGGTCTTACCTATTCCACCACTATCGTAAACGAAGAATAAGCCACCGCAATTTCGTGTGAGCCCCCATAATTGTAGAGAATACTCTATATTGGTCTGCATTTAGCCCCCCGAGCAAGACGATCGTAATTTTCCATCTCTATTGATGAGTCATAATCGAGTTCGTCTCTTATCAATCGATTGATGACACGTTGAGCATCTTCCAATGATGGTTGCGGCATATGTGGATAATCTTTCAATGACTTACCATTTTTATTGAGAATATGTTCAATCTCGAGAATACCCAAATTGCATCGTTCTTAATCTGAGAGGCGCAATTCGAAATTATTGTAGTGACGCCGTATCATGTGCTCAATATATCAGTCATTGACCAATGTGTTTCCCATAGTCTTGTTGGATCGGCTACTTCGGTGAACATTAATATGGAGCAAAACATGTTTCTAAGTTGTGCAACAGTTGTCCAAGTAGTTGTCTGCTTCTGTTAAAGCGCCGTGCCATTCATTGTTGTCGTCGATCATGCCTAATTCAAGACATGCCGCCTGAAATGTTGGTTGTACAACCCCCCTTACCGTTTGTATGTCCCATATGGCATTGCACCACGGACTTTCGTAAGGAGCATCCTGAGATAGTAATGCTCATCAGCATTTGGATGCGTGAAAGGTAGTCTTCCTATCGATACTCTTTGTTGCCGCTTTTTCCACATTTTAATTCGACGATCCCATATCCATTCGGTGGGAAATTCTGAATATGCTAAAGATCGAGCTTCTTGATACCGCCTATTTGCCTCAAACCACATTGTCAACATGGTGCTTTGAGGCTGATTAATTACGTCATGTAAATCATCGTTGTCATTGAAGACAAAGTTTTGATCGTCTGTAAAATGAAACAACATTCTTTCAACAGACGGATATTGATGTTGTAGAGCAAAATCAAAAATCCTCCAACTTGCTTCTATGGCTGCATGTAACGACAATTCACAAATATTGCTTTATTTCAACACGATGTGGTTGTGCCCCAACAATTGTTATTTCGAAGTCCGCTCTCGTCAATTATAAATGTCGCTCGATCATGGCCTTTGTGTATGTACTTATATAAGTACTTAACCACGCTTTGAACGGCTACACGCTCAACATTTATGTGAGCATCATATTTGACGCACAAATCTCTATTAAAGGGGACTAGCCATCTGTTATCTATTTCTCGACCATTTTGTAAAGTTGTTACGAAAGTTCTTCTACGCATGTACTGTACGAAGCTTCGATCGTCAACAACCGTCTCAGCGGAAAATTTTTTTTGGATAATGCTTGGAGCACTTTCCATCAATTATGCATGACTGCTCCATGTATCATAACTTTGTGACTGTTTGATATGTAAGAGGATCTATTCATCAGGAATTTCAGCAGTGATGAATTTATTGACATCCTCTGCACCTGTGGGCTTATCATTTGCACGCACCGTGAGAAGTACATGCGCATGAGGCAATCCACGTTGTTGGAATTCAACAACATATACTCTGCATTAATTTTAGTTGTGTTAGCGAAATTTTGTAACTATAAAAAAATTAAAGAATTATAAATATAGAAAGTCACCAGCAATAACCGTTCCAAACATCCGTCTGTCCTTCAAATCACGAAACAATTCCTTCATTTTTAGTCTAAAAACTCGAGCCACAATGTCTGGACGATCTCAACACGCTCATGCTCAAGTAGCTCCTAGTTATTTCAGGCCAATTTGGATTACAGGTGAAAGTGATAAAAAAATTCAGGAAGGACAAATTGCAACTGCGTCTTGATAATGTTGGATCATATTGCGTGGTCCACCGGTAAATGAGGAAGGCAGTATATACTTTCTTCCGACAGACGTTGCATTAACATTGCTTGAAACAGCATCTTGAAGCCCTCTATACAATTCTGTACGCAAGCGTCCTTGGTTATATTTGACGTAAAGAAGACGATACTGCTCAATAGCACAACATCAACAATAAATTGTTGGTAAATTCGACCACCTTTAGTTAAGGTATCACCATCATCCTCCCTATTTTGCATCGGAATGCATAAAACTGTCTCATCAAAACTTTAACCCTTGAAGTACTCGAAGATATTATTGGTATGTCGACTGACCAACCATCTGTTCCATAAGGAAATAACAATGGATATTGGAGAGGCATATAAGCAGGATGAGTCTCATTTATCCTCTGTAAAGCACCACTGCATGTTTGTAGAATTATGTCTCTATGTCCCAATTCCTCAGTACAATCACCTACCAACAAAGCAGCGACGTCACTTGATGTTGGACGCGTATATTGTATGTATTCTCTTGCTTGAATGATGCGTATGCAAAGATTAATATTGTTATGGTTGTTTGACCAACATATCTCGAGCACTTCGAAAAATGAAAACATTAGGGATTTACATGATCGCGCATGTGTGATCGGAGTATATCACCATTTATGTCTGAAGTGGTCGACTATCCCATAGCATTAAAGCGATTGAAAACCTCATTGTCAGTGTCAACTGAGCAAATTTAGGACCGATCCCTAGCACGGAGAGTAATGACCCTATTCGATGGTAATTGCTACCACCAATGCGAAACACATAAGGTCCCCCACCATTATTAACACTGTTGTCGATCTGGCCTCCATTGAAGTGAATGTCAATGAATTGTACATTCGGATTTTGTCTTTGAAGATTGTCTGTGATAGAAGGACTGAAGGAATGGTGGTGACACTGGAAGACTTGGTAGTTGTATTTGACCATTTCCGCAACATAAATGAAATCTTGGATTTGTCAAGCTACTATCTCGAACTTTCTCAGATACCCACATGGTGGCATTGCAGTTCGGGCACTTTGTATTTTTACGACCAATATCTGAGCCTTGCGAGAAAGAAAATCTTCTACTTGCGGTAGAAGTTTCTACAAAGATTTTGTTTTGAATTGAATACTAAATAGTGAAATATTTGACTGCGGGATATAATAGGCTGAATATTCACAGAATGCTTTCCACGATTATTGCGAAGAGCTGTCATCCTGGAAGCTCGACCTTCCCGGTGTAGTGACAATTAACGCATTCATCTTGTTTGAATATTATGATTTGGAGGGATATTGGATCCGCAATAACGTGCGTCCATAGTTATTTTAAAGTTATTGACAATCTACGAACTAAAAACATTAGTAATTAGTAATGGAAACAAAACTAATGACGAAGATATGCTAACATGTTTTTTATTAGGGAACAAATGCTTATATGGAATGCGAATTGAAAATTATACCTTATAGCATAACATAAAACTGAAAAGATAAAAAGAAGTTATAACAGCCATATTATTTTGTAATACTGAAAAGATAAAAAGAGGTGATAACGGCCATATTATTTTGTGTTGAAATTACCTCCAGAAAGTCAAATTTTTTAAACTTTCTTGGTAGTCCAAGTTGATTCTTAATACTTGCATATAGCAGATGCATATGTTAAAACAAAGAAAACTAATGACGAAGACATGCTTATTATTTTTTATTAGGGAATAAATGTATTATATGACATGATTATTGAAATATATATTAAGGCTGAACATAGAAAGGGAAAAAATATTAAACGAAAACATTCATACTAATTGCTTTTGATGTTACCTTTCCAAAAATTTAGACTTATAAATCAGCACATTTGCAGAATTTTGAGTGTCACATTTAACCAACTTTTGACACTCAAAGTAGCATTTGATGTTACCTTTCATACTAGTAGCATGTGAAGAAAAATTTTGAGTGTGACACGTTGGATAACTAAATTAAAACATGGGCCGAACTTGAAGATTTGACTTATAAATCAGCACATTTGCAGAATAAGATATCAATGTAGACAACATATGAGAAACTAATACTCGAACTTAGCACATGCATGCACTTACATACAAATGAAAAAAATAGTGGCCAAGGTAAATGGTAAACCACAATAAAATATTAATCATATATAAAATTTAGATTATCGCTAATCATACAATTTGAAATTTATAACCCAGCAGAGCAGCCCTATTCATTCCTCATCAAGCATCCATTACGCAATGACTCACCTAATATAATATACTCCCTCCGTCCCACCATTTTTATCACATTTCTTGGTCGGCACGGATATTAAGGTTCTATTATTATAATAATATAGTACAATGAAAAGGTAAAAAAGTGTATATTTTGACACGTCTTTTAAGAATCTTTAATATTATTATATTGATTGTTTGTGATAGTTTTTTACCCAAAAAGGAAATGTGATAAAATTAGTGGGACGCCCGAAATGGAAAAATGTGATAAAGTTAGCGGGACGGAGGGAGTAATAAATTTCGATAACTAGTTTTTAGATTACTTCTGCTACACGATTAATTGATCGGTTATTCTGATGCGCATACAAAGCCCATAAATCATATTACAAAAGAAAAAAGATAAATCATATTATAGGAAAATATTAATTGTATAAATCGAGAACCCAAACATAGAGAACAGGAATCCACATACACATGCCCGTAAAAACCGAAATTATATATGATAGCATATCTGTGTCAACGATGATAATGTACACCAATCTTAATCGAAACGTAGACGATCCCAAATAATGAAAAAAATATATCGCGTATATTCGGATGCATGGTTTATTTGGGACGGATTAGAGCAACTCCAGCCGAGCTGTAAAACCAAAAAAAATCCAAATTTTACTCCAACCGATACCAAAAACAAAACATAAATGTGATATTTAATTTCTCTCGCATGAAAAAACGCATCTTTGCGTCGTGGACCGGTTATTATGCGATGGAAATTTTCAATTTGCTTTCAAGTCCTAGTTTCATGCTTTATGTCAGACAATAGCTGGAATAAGATGTTTGACCATGTACATACAACAATCATCATGTCACCTTTTGTCAGAAAAAAATTGTCAGATATGAATTATCACTTTGCCATGTGCAGACAATCAATATATATATATATACACACACACACACACACACACGAAAAATACATAGAAATATTCCTAAGATTATTGAATTTGGATGCTTGAGGTCTCGATTTTGTGGTGTTGCATCGAAGCACATAGATTGGATGCTAAATTAGTTTATCCTGTTGACTAAGCTCAATAATAAGTCAACAATATACAATATAAGAACAAAACAAGAAAATGAAATAGACACATAAATCAAACAACATGTGAGCTTTAAGACTTTGGCACTAAAATCTGAAATAAAAATCAAAGTCTAAGATATGCAAATATATCACGCATGGTTTTGAGGATTTAGATAAGATTTACTTCTCATTTATTCTTGTACTATATATATATATATATATATATATGTGTGTGTTTTGCATGTAGTTAAGAGATAGATAAGAGAGGTGTGCGTGCATGTAATACAGAGAGAAACCAGAAAAATATGAGCGTGTGTTTGTGCATGTAAACATATGAAAAAAGGCAAAAGCAGGTGAAGCTTTGTTCTTGTAGCAAAAAATATTTTTTTCTCCTCTCACTACCAAATAACCGATCCTTTACAAAATAAGAACAACAAGTTGGTATCAGAGCCATGTCATACGCTAGCATCCCCGTCCCGCGCCTCACAAAACTCAACTATGATAGTTGGGTTATCCGAATGAAGGTACTGCTCGGGTCGCAAGGAGTCTGGAATATCGTAGAGAAATGGTACACCGAACCGAAAAAACGGACGACGCGGCTCAACCTAAGGCGTCGGATGAATCTCGCAGACTAGACAACACCGCGCTCAACCTCATCCACCAAGCGTTAGACGATCCCGGCCTCGAAAAGATAGCAGGCGCGAAAAATTCGAAGGAAGCATGGGAAAAACTAGAGACAGCGTACAAAGGCACCGGCCGAGTAAAACAAGTACGGTTGCAAACGCTTCGTGGCGAATTCGAAATGACAAGAATGAAGAACGGCGAAGGCGTATCCGATTATGTAACGAGAGTACAAACCATCTCGAATCAGTTGAAGAGAAACGGCGAGGCTCTAACGGAAGCCCGGATCGTCGAGAAAATTCTCCGCTCCCTGACGGACGAGTACGAGAACGTGGTATGTGCAATTGAAGAATCCAAAAATCTGGAAGAAATGACGGTCGACGAACTCTCCGGTTCGCTCGAAGCTCACGAGCAACGGAAGAAAAAGAAGCAGGAATCGCTGGATTAGGCTCTACAGACGAAGTTATCGTTGAAAGATGACAAGGCGCTATATACGCATCACGGCCGAGGACGAGGACGAGGTCAACGAGGACGAGGTTTCGGCCAAAATTCAAGTCAAGGACGAGGATACAATCCGGAACAACGACAAACGATCAATCAAAATTGGAGAGGACGAGGACGAGCTCAAGGACGAGGTGGTCACTCGAATCGACCGAGCGTTGAATGCTACAACTGCGGGAAGTTCGGACACTTCGCAAAAGACTGTTGGTCCGAAAAGAAGGTGGACGAAAATGTGAACCTAATCATACAAGAGGAGCCAAAAGACAAAGGCATTCTCTTGATGGCGCTCGAGGATACAAGTCCAGGCAACGATATGGTGTGGTATCTTGACACCGGTGCCAGCAATCATATGAGCGGGCATAAACATCTCTTCACGAATCTGAAGAAGATCGATGATGGCCACGTGTCATTTGGAGACGCATCGAAGATAGAAGTCAAATGCCGAGGGAAAATCTGTTTCTCTCAAAATGATGGCAAGCAGGGGTCGGTCGAGGACGTTTATTTCGTACCCAACTTGAAGACGAACATCTTAAGCATGGGGCAGTTGCTTGAAAAAGGATGTTCAGTGTTCATGAAGGATCGCTCATTGCAACTAAGAAACAAAGACGGAAGAATGATCGCACGAGTCGAGATGGAAAGGAACCGAATGTTCAGACTCAACCTGAAGGCGATTCAAGAAAAATGTTTGCAAGTTGACGTGGAGGACAAAGACCATTTGTGGCATATGCGGTTTGGTCATTTGCACTACGGTGGCCTAAAGGAGCTCTCCAAAAGAAGCATGGTCCGTGGAATACCGGTGCTAGAAGGCGAAAAGAAGCTTTGCGAAAGCTGCGTAATTGGAAAACATACGAGGACGACGTTCCAGAAGCAGGCCGAATATCGAGTGCGCAAACCGCTCGAGCTCGTACATACAGACATATGCGGGCCGATCACACCAGAATCATTTGGCGGAAGGAGATACTTCATCACCTTCATTGATGACTATTCGAGAAAGATGTGGGTGTATTTCCTAAAGGAAAGATTAGAAGCGTTCGAGACGTTTAAAAAATTCAAGGCTATGGTCAAAAAGGCAACAATCTCAAACGTCAAGGCGCTCCGATCAGACAGAGGTGGCGAATACATGTCAGGTGCTTTCGCTAATTTTTGCGAAGAACAAGGCGTCAGGAGATTCCTCACCGCACCTTATTCACCACAACAGAACGGCATAGCTGAAAGGAAGAACCGAACCATTCTCGACATGGTTCGATCAATGTTAAAAAACAAGGACATGCCAAAAGAATTCTGGGACGAAGTGGTACGATGTGCTGTATATATTCAAAACCGATGTCCACATCACAATCTCGGAAATCGGACACCACAGGAAGCATGGACTGGCCGAAAACCGACGGTAACGCACTTCAAAATATTTGAAAGCGTGGCGTATGCACATGTGCCCGATCAAAGAAGAACCAAGCTCGACGATAAAAGTAAAAAGCTCGTGTTTATTGGGTATGATGAGAAGACGAAGGCGTACCGGCTCTATGACCCCGAAAATAAACAGGTGATAGTAAGCCGCGATGTTCGGGTAGACGAAGAAAGCTCGTGGGGCTGGAACGTTGAAGAAAACACAACGCCTGAAGAACCACCGATCGGTGCACCAATACCTGTTCCGATTTCGTCGCAAGAAAATGACGAGGAGGACGAACCAATACAGCCGAGGGTGCAAAGCATGCAAGACCTGTACAGATCAACCGAACAAGTTCACCTAGTCTGCTTATTGGCCGACTCGGAACAAATTAGTTTCGAAGAAGCCATAAGAGACAAGAGATGGAAAATGGCGATGGACGAGGAAATAAAGGCGATCGAAAAGAACGACACATGGAAACTTGTAGAGTTGCCAAACGGGCATAAACCCATTGGAGTTAAGTGGGTTTATAAGAAGAAGATGAATGCTCAAGGAAAAGTTTAACGTTACAAGACGGGATTGGTGGCAAAGGGCTATCAACAACAAGCGGGAATAGATTACGATGAAGTTTTTGCTCCCGTTGCAAGAATGGAGACAATTCGTTTGCTCCTGGCTCAAGCTGCACAACTCAGCTGGCCAATCTACCAGATGGACGTGAAGTCCGCTTTTCTAAACGGGGAACTCGAAGAAGAAGTCTACGTGGAGCAGCCCCCAGGATATTCAAAATCGGGAGAAGAAGGCAAAGTGCTGAAGTTAAGAAAGGCGCTTTACGGGCTAAAGCAAGCGCCGCGAGCATGGAACACCCGGATCGACGGATATTTCAAAAAGAACAAGTTCGAGCAATGTCCGTTCGAGCATGCCCTCTACGTCAAACGAGAAGGAAAGGAAATGATCATCGTTGCTCTCTATGTCGATGATCTTATTTTCATGGGAAGCAGTGAGAAAATAGTCAACGATTTCAAGAAGGCGATGGAATTCGAGATGACGGATTTGGGATTGATGAAATATTTTCTCGGTCTCGAAGTCGAGCAAAGAAGCACCGAAATTTTTGTTTCGCAAGAAGCGTATGCGAAGGCTATATTGAAGAAAAATAAAATGGAGGAGACCAATCCGATAGCGACACCGATGGAACTTGGAACAAAACTGTCCAAGTTTGAGGGAGGACAAGGAGTGAATGCGACGGATTATCGAAGTCTCGTGGGCAACCTGCGATACTTGACTTGCACGAGACCCGACATCGCTTATAGTTTTGGAGTAGTTAGCCGTTATATGGAAGATCCGAGGCAGTCACATCTCAAAGCGATCAAGAGGATTTTACGATACATCCGAGGAACACAATCGCTCGGACTATTTTATTCGAAGGCGAGCGACTGCAAATTAGTTGGATATTCTGACAGCGATTGGTGTGGAGATATCGATGATCGAAGAAGCACTGGCGGCTACGTATTTTATCTCGGGAATACGGCATTCACCTGGTAATCGAAAAAGCAACCGATCGTGACTCTATCAACCTGCGAAGCAGAATATGTGGCAGCATCGTGGTGTGTCTGTCAAGCAATCTGGCTGAGGCATTTACTGCTCGAGTTGAATCTTCAAAAAGTCGAGCCAACCGAAATCCGTGTAGATAATAAGTCAGCAATCGAGTTAAAAAATCCAGTTCATCACGAGAGAAGCAAGCACATTGATGCGCGTTTTCATTTTATTCGGGAGCACGTAAAAAATGGAGCAGTGAAGATGGTACATGTCGCAAGTTCGGATCAAGTTGCAGATATCTTCACGAAGCCGTTACCAACAAGCACATTCGAAAACCTTAAAAGGATGCTCGGAATGAAAGACAGGAAGACATTAAGCTTAAGGGGGAATTTGTTGACTAAGCTCAATAATAAGTCAACAATATACAATACAAGAACAAAACAAGAAAATGAAATAGACACATAAAGCAAACAACATGTGAGCTTTAAGACTTTGGCACTAAAATCTGAAATAAAAATCAAAGTCTAAGATATGCAAACAACATGCATTGTTAGGCAGGTTTTGGTGGAGTGGGAAGGGCACGTCAAAACTTCATTGGCTATCATGGGATAAGTTATGCATGCCTAAGGCGATGGGCGGTCTGGGCTTTCGTGATATTGAGGCGTTCAACAAGGCTTTACTTGCAAAACAACTTTGGCGACTACTGACCACCCCTGATAGCTTGGCTGGCCATATTTTTCGCGCTAAATACTTCCCAAACGGGTCGATCTTGACGGCTACATTAGGCTCCCAACCCTCTTTTACCTGGCGAAGCTTACTTTCTACACGTGATGTGATTGCAAAAGGATATCGCTGGCGAGTTGGCAAGGGAGATTGTGTTCGAGTTTGGTATGATCAGTGGCTTCCGAGAGAGACACATCGGCATGTTATTACACCTATCAACCCGATGTTCGAACATTTTACGGTCCACGACCTTCGAGACGTGTGTACAGGAAAGTGGAATATTCCTTTGATACGTTCTGTGTTTTTCCCGATTGATGTGGAGGCTATTTTGGGATGTCCATTGAGTGTGTCAAACTCACCCGACCGGATTGTTTGGAGCTATACTAAGCACGGGCTTTTCACGGTGAAGACGGCATATTGGGTGGCCAAGTCCCTTGCTCTTGATCCTCATTCAGCTTCATCGTCATCTAATCCCTCATGGAAGTTTCTTTGGGATGCTAAGGTATGTCCTCGGGTGAAGAATTTTGCGTGGCGACTTTGTAGAAATTCACTTCCCACCGCTGCCAACCTTGTTCGACGTGGATGCCTACGAGATTATAGCTGTGTTCGATGTGGTTTCTCTCAAGAAGATGAACATCATGTGTTTCTATTTTGTCCTTCTTCGAAGAAATTTTGGCGTCTGGCTGGTTTTGATTGGGGTTTACTCAAACAATGACCGGGCTCCGCCGAGGAGTGGTTACGTTTCCTGCATTCCTCCCTTTGTTCCATCGACTTCGCTCAATTCCTATGTTTTTGCTGGTCACTTTGGCAACTTCGAAACAAATGGGTAATGGAGGGAGAAGTCACGGCCCCTGAAATCGCTATCCAACGTGCCTCGATGCTTTCTCTTCCGACATCTTCATCTGACAGTACGAATCAGAGGGGTTATGACACTAGTAAGGCTAAATGGACGCCTCCATCCCTAGGAACGATCAAGCTGAATGTAGACGGTGCAATCCATAGGGATCGACGGGGGGCCTCTATTGGTCTAGTTGCAAGGGATGCGACGGGCTCTTGTGTTGGGTGGAGTTCTAAATTCTTTCTTGGGAGCTTCGAACCTGAAGTAATTGAGGCGATGGCAATAAGGGAAGCTATGCAGTTTGCTCAGCTTAGGCATTGGCACAACATCATTGTCGAAGGAGACTGTAAGGGATTAATCCAGCTGTTGCAACTGGGAAGTGCAGATTCAGCTTGCAGCGGTACAATCCTCTCCGACTGTCTATCTTGGTGTAGCTCCTTCATTAAGGTCAAGTTTGCATTCGTTAGCCGAAACTGTAATCGTGTTGCGCATTACTTAGCTAAAACTATGGGTTACAATGGTGAGGGTTGTGTTGCCCCGACCCAAGCGATGGCTGTGATCCTGTGTTCGGATTCTAATTAATGAAATTCAGTTTTCCCTCAAAAAAAAAAAAAAAATATATCACGCATGGTTTTGAGGATTTAGATAAGATTTACTTCTCATTTATTCTTGTACTATATATATGTGTGTTTTGCATGTAGTTAAGAGATAGATAAGAGAGGTGTGCGTGCATGTAATACAGAGAGAAACCAGAAAAATACTGAGCGTGTGTTTGTGCATGTAGACATATGAAAAAAGGCAAAAGCAGGTGAAGCTTTGTTCTTGTAGCAAAAAATATTTTTTTCTCCTCTCACTACCAAATAACCGATCCTCTACAAAATAAGAACAACATATCCAAAATAACTCATGTTCGAAGTCAAATTATATTTTTAATAGCTATTTCGATTTATATGTATAAAATATTGTAGTTGTCGTGCTTTTAATAAACATTAATCAATGATTTTTATATGTATACATATATTTTTATTATTAACTTTGTTAATTTTTTCGATTAACTCTAAAATAATATTTAGTAATCTAATTTGTAAAGTTATAAAATATGTGGGTAGTATTGAAATTTGTAAAAATTGGTGTGGAAGTGAATATTACAAAGTAGTCTATTGAGTTTGAGAATGAGTTGATCGGTTGGAGAAGAATTACTGCAATTTGAGTTTGACCATGGGTTTAAGTTTGAGAATGCATTTAGGTTGGAGATGGTCTTAGAAAGATTATGAAGAGGTGTGTTAGTTTTCTGATTGCGAAGATCATGGGTTTATTATTTACATAGTGGCTGACTGTGCGGAAGAATTTTTTATTAATTCTATCACTGATGTTGGGTTTGCTCAACGTGGAAGGTCCTTTTTTATTTATTCACAACTTAATTTATTCTTAGGAATATATGGACACGTTGTTTCACAGTAGAAAGTCTATATTTCTATTCTAATATAAGAGTAGTGTGTGAGATCTTACATTGGAATATACGTCCATTTTGTGGGCTTTGTGTTTTGTTTTATGCCTCTCAATCTAAATGGACCTCTCATACCTTGATTTATTCTTTCTTGATTAAGAAAAAAAAATCGTCGAATTTGAGCAAATCAAGTGGTTGGGCTCTTTAGTTCGTACAGATTTCTTAGACTATGATTATCAACAGCCCCACTAATAATTACTTTTATTTTATTGCACAACCATATATAATTATTTTGCTAGTAGTAGTAGGCCATGAATCTCGAAAGTTGGTGATACTAAGGCCTCAAGATCAGTATTATTGGGCCGCACTTCATAATAATTGGGCCTCATGAGAATTACATGGTTGGGCCGAAGCAGCCCAATTAAAATAACAGTCTAATTAAAATTAATTTGATGTCTTGGAAACAATATATCCGCTGCCAAAACTCGAACCCAGGAAACAATATAAAACCAACCTAAATTTGACACTTGGCATCATTTGATTACGTCAGTCATTGAGAAATGTGCACAACCATGTCATGACCAAGGTGGTTCACTAACCGATTGTAAGAAATTATTTACTTTTCTGATTTACTTTACTCATTTCTCTTTAGTGCTCACCTGGTTGTCGATGTTATTGATAAAGATAGTCTTACCTACCGTATTCTATGTCATTGTTTTATTTTGACATGATACTCTCTTTCGATTTTCATTGTAATTACTCCATCGTACAAACTGATAATCTATAACATAACTTCATATTAAGTGCTAGCACTAGATATAAAATGTTATTTTGGTATGCCACTAATCAATCCTAACATTAAAGTGATATTCTTTTTATTCATTTAAAAATATTTAATTCTCCACTACTTTTGCCTTCAGTTACATTTGTTTTATGGACGTGTAGGAGCTGCTTTCTTTTATTTCATGGAATTGCTTGAAATATAATTCAGATTAATCCTTTTATTATGATTCTATATTTAGCTAAATTCAGTTTTTCGATGCACACACGTCAAAGCTCCAGTTACTAGTTATGATAATTACAATGGTGTTGTGTAAATATCGTTGTGATGTGAATATCACTGTGATGGATCAATGTATATGTCATTACTGTGTTTGTTTTGGGGTGATATTTAATTTGCATACCAATGAGATATTACAATATTGTGGTTGTTTAATCACGGTGATGTGTGGAATGATATTGCGTAAATGTCGTAAATATAATTAACCCTATCTTATATGAATTCATATATTTATTTTACTATATACTTTATGTAACGATGATTAATATTTAAACATGATATATAAGGAAAAATGTAAAAGTTAAGCGTAAAAGTTAAACATGATATATGGATCCCTACATTTTTTGGGGTGATCCAAAGGTTGGATATCATCTCGATTTTATCATCTAATTGATTCGTCATCACTGTGATTAGTCTAAACAAAAGAGTTGATGAAGAAGTGAAAGCAATATGAAGGTGAAGTTTTTGAAATCACCCCAAAACAAATACTTCATAACCTTTGTATATTCTTAATGGCAAGTGAGTGTAATGGGCCCAAACCAGACTCCATAATGACACGTGGGCCCAAAATTACGTTTTGATTAACGAAGCAAAAACTTGCGGATTAGATTCCTAAAAAAAGCATTGGTTAAGGCAAAATGTATGAGGGAGTGGTGCCCCCTCGACCCATTATACTAACAAATCAAATATATATATATATATATATATATATTATATATATAGATAGATATAGAATATAAAAGACAGAGATATGGGACAAAGTGGAGGAATGTCTATCTCATCAATCAACAAGGGAAACTATATATTTTGTTTTATCTTTTTTAGAAAAAGGGGATGCATGATATGAAGCAAATTGACTTTCATACTTAGCTCATGATGAATCACTGATTACATGTAATTGAGAAATGGATGGTAATTGTCTGTTAAATTGGCAAAGTCAATCTTTATTCCTTGATTGTTGGTTTTCTTGGGGTTTGTGTATATTGTTTGCCTTTTGTTCTTGGTATAAATTACAATGATTGATGTTTTTATTTTCCTACACTTTTTTATAAATCCATCGGACTTGAGATTATTCTTGTTTTTATTTCTTTTGGTCGGGACGTTAGTATCAAGCTTGTAATGATGGTGCGATTAGCTAGGAGAATATATGAATTTAAGATTGTGTTCGTTGCATATTATTAATTAATATTCAAATTATGCAAATCGAAGATACCGTGAGGCGTGAAGATACATTTTATGGAATTATATAATTAATTTCATCTAAGAATAACTTGCTATAGAAACAATCAACTTATTATTTTCAATCCCGTTATTATATATAAGCTCAGAGATGCATCATCAAAAGGCCTGTCAACCTAAAATAAAAATAATGTCAACTTAATTCAGGTTGGGGCTATATATGATTCTGTATTGGCTTATCTAAAACAAATTGGGGAGGTAGCCAATCTTCTCTTATCTTTTTTTTTTATTTGATTAATTTTTTTTTACAAAGTCATTTCCAAACAAAAGGGGCCCTTTAATATATTATTTTTTTCAAAATTTAATGATGGAAATAGCTTTTCCCTAGTAATGATGTAAAATTACTGCATCATGCAAAAAAAATCATATATATATATATATATATAGATATATAGATATATCATCAAATAATTTGCAATGAAGAATTGTGCGAGTTAAACATTTCACCTTCCATTTAGGATTCCGACTAAATATATTACTACTATATAGTATTCAGTTAATGATAAGTGACGTCATGTTAACGTTTATCCAACTCAAGCCAAAGATACTTTAAAGATATACTATACATTTTAAGTATGATTAAACCAAATAAAAAATACACAATTATTGCATCCAAAAAGATGTATTTTAACGAGATGCTGCTGAAATGATCCCTTTTTGTGAAAAATAAGTTAATTAATGCATAAAGTCATCTTTTTTCCCGCATTGTAAATTACATTATTCTATACTTTCAGATTCAGCTTTTCGTTAGTCACTTGCGTTTCAATGCCCAACTAAAAAGATTAACAATGTCGTGGCCCTGTTAATATAATCCATCGCTTTAAAAAGAAGGATACGATTATAGTTTATAAAGTCTTGCATTATTTAAATCCTACGCCCTGGCTAATGAATCATATATTATAAGATGATTAGTTTATTTTATTTTCTTCCCTTAGTAAGCAGAGCAGAATCACTGTCATGGCGAGCACATGATGCATCTTTTTGCGCATGCGTCCAAAAGTATATAAGGTATGTAATTTATAGACGACGACATTTACATTCTTTCACTTGACTATATAACATAAGATCATAAAATAACTTCCTCTTATTTAAAATAAAGATATCAAGATATATTAGTTATCGTTCAAAGGTAGGCGCCGGGCATTTGATTGAGTTAACTAATCCCTTTTCTTTTATCTTATTATTTTCTATTGGATATATGAAGGATGAATTGTGATTACATGTTATGTTTTGGAAATGTATAAATTTAATCTTTACATTTATATATATATCATGCGCCTTTAACTCTTCTTTATGAAGGATTGGAAATTAAGGAAACCACATGCAGGTTCGTTTTTAAATGTGATGGTCCCTCCCTCCCTTTTATTTAGTTCCTTGTTTAATTTTGATAGTAACAATAATCAATAATAAGATTAGCATATAGCAGGATGTTGATCTACCTTCAATATAAAATACAAAGGCAAAATTATAAACTTGACTAAACGCTTTTGTAATTCCTTATATATAATAGTCGTATCTACAGAAAAATACCCATTTATATAAAAAATTTGCAAGTCAGACCCCCTTGTTATAAAAATTTTCATATAAGTACCCGTTCGATTGTGCGTACCATTTTCCCAGTCTTGATGTACATTTTGTATGTGTATTAAGTACCATGTCACGCGTTTATATGGTACAAACATATGGTACCTATATACGGTCTATATGGTACCTTAATATGTGTTATATGTGCACCATTTTTCACTGTATTATGTACCACAATATGTTTTCCTATGGTACCTAAATGTGTTTTATGACGTACTTGCGGCGGAACGAGTACCAATGTGCAAAAATTTTATTCTAACAGGTACCTGCATATAAAAAAATCTGACAGGGGTCTGACTTGCGAATTTTTATATAAGTGGTTATTTTTGTGTAAAATCCCCTATGTTATAACTTTAAAAATAGCTCTCTAATTTTATATGTCGAGAGAAATTTAGGTTTTAGATATAAAAAATTTATAAATCGTACGTGATTGTCACTTGTCAGCAGCCAAGTGGGAAGCTTCATTAACAACATAGGAAACTCTCCATAAAAAAATGATGGCAAATTTATTTCGACATACGACTTTATTCAACTATTTTCTGATTCATATAGAGTTTATTATGATTCAGGCACCCTTTAAGTTTTAAAATCGGATTCAGGCTGCAGTATAAAATTTAGTTTTAAGGACCCGATTTCTGCAGTACGACTTCGTTGTTCTGCAGTACCACTTCATTCTTAGTCAGTACCACTTCATTGTTCTGCAGTACCACTTCGTTGTTCAGCAGTAACACTTCATTTGTTTTGCCGTAAAAAATGAAGTGGTACTGCAGAAATCGAGTCCTTAAAACTAATTCTTAAACCGACAGGGCCTGAAATCAATTTTAAAACAATAACATGGTCTGAGACGAAACTTGCCCATTCATTCATATATATATAAAGAAGATCACCAATGGCAGAAATTTATGATTATGTATAAATTTAACTTTTGTCGCCCCTCCTTTGATAAGTATTGGAATTTTCTTTTATCAAGAAATACTAATAATAGCAAAAACCAAAACCCCAAAGAAACCCCACCGCCATAAATAAGTTCAAATCATCAAATATAAGATGATGATGATATACAAGCCTCAAGCCTAATAGATACACATGCAACGAAACATTCTCCCAGCATTGAATAAAACCTTTTACGTCGAAAAGGAAATAAAAACTTCGCAAATAGTTGACATATAGAAAACAACGAATATGAAAGGTGATAACAACACATCGAACATTCAACAAGGCAAACGCCAGAGAAGAGAAATCATGTGTACATACACATAGTACATGTAATAAATTTCAATGGAAGAAATTAAATCCTTTTCATGAGAAGCTTCAAACAATGGCCAAGGGCAAAACAAAACATGGGGGGCAGTATTGCGACTTTCACGTAATTGTCTTTAGCGACTATTCTTTTGAAAGGTAAATAACAACGAACATTCTTAAATATGATTTGGACTTAACATACGTGCAAAATAAAAAAAAAAACAAAATAAAGGTTTCCAAAGTTACAGTTACATGTTATTCAAAGAATATATCGATATATCACTATCCAAAGACCAAATCATTCACAGTCTGTACTATATTATCGATGTATAAAGCATTTTCTTTGTGAAAAAAATAACCAAAAATAAAATTAAATTCCGAAGTTAGTTTCTTTGGTATATTTGAATCATGCCCATTTAAAGTTTTAAAATAGGTTTCAGACCTTCTCAGAATAAATTATTGTTTAAAGGACTCAATTTCTGTAAAATTTAAAAATAAGGACATAAACTTAAAAATATTATAAAATTTATATGAACTGGTATCGAATGATCATTTTGTGGTACTGCAGAACAATGACGTGGTATTACAGAAATCAGGTCCTTAAAACTGAATTTTCGTAAAAACATGAATTTAAGTGAAAATTTTTACGGGACTATATAAAAATTTCCTATTTTCTTTCCGTGTTAGGTAAAGAAGGCTATGTTGATTAGTCATATCAGTGTGGTAGTAAAAGCAGATGATTTGGACAGCTAAGAGAGATTTGATCAAATCCTCACATTATTAACTAAATGGACATGAGCCCACTGTCTCCATTATTAATTTGCCTGGTATTATAATTTATATTATTAATCTTTTATTTATCATTCAACGAAAACGAAAAATTTATTATTTGTTAATTGTTCTAGGCAGAAAAAAATGTAGGGGTTAGGACAAAGGTCTTCTGTGGAGAGGTTAGCCGATGTCAGACACAGACGATTTTGTATGGCGTGTGATTTGACCAAAAGCATTTAAAACTGTGTCAATAAATGTCTTTTTCACTCAGCATTAACTAAATTAATTTCTTCTTTTATTATATTTCTATTCAAAAAATATTTATATTTATTGCAGGGGAAAAAGGTAAAAGGTTGAAAAGTGAAAGAATTTTGGGGCGTGCAGCAGACAAGTGCTTGCACACAGTTCAGCTTCAGACAGGGCGCTGCTGTACTACGGCAAAAAAAAAAGAAAAAAACCTCAGCTGCTTAAAAAACCAAATAAATAAATAAATATAAAGGGGAAGAAAGAGCAACACACACAGTGCACACACTTGCGCTCTGCTCTGCTCCACATTTTCGATTTTCGATCCTTACAGTCCCAGCCCAACCTCAGTGTTTATTATTGTATTTGTATTTCTATATTGAAAATCACAAATTCCCCTTTTTCTTTTCTTATCTTAATTCCTACTCCATCGCCGCTCAAACCCTTTCACATCGATCCCCAAGTTTTTGTATTTTAATGACTGTTTTTATTACTCTGCTTTGAATTATACTCCAAGCGTCTCTGATCCTTTTTGTCGTATTTTTCTCAGTATCTTTTGCATTTCCTATAAGTAAACAAAGCCGAAAAGATCGTTCTTTGACCTGTGTCCAGTCTCATTCACTGAACTCTCTTTCAAAACTCTTCTCAGATCTCCCAAAGCCGTGAACTTGGAGCAAATTTTCTTTCATTTTATCACGCCACCTGCTGTAAATCGTCAATTTTTTGTTAGTATTCGGACCAAAGTCTTAGGAAGTAAAATCATCGGCGAGCAGAGCAAAGCAAG
The DNA here is from genome assembly GCA_027422505.1 of Craterostigma plantagineum. Classification (NCBI taxonomy): domain Eukaryota; kingdom Viridiplantae; phylum Streptophyta; class Magnoliopsida; order Lamiales; family Linderniaceae; genus Craterostigma; species Craterostigma plantagineum. The sequence goes on along the minus strand of JAPQWV010000013.1, from coordinate 5,776,891 downwards.
AAACCCGTGTGTATTCGGAGCGAGAAAATGCTCAACTTTTGTTGCTTAGTGTGGTAAAGCAAGCATGGTTTCGCCTTACTTGCATCAAAGGTGTGCTTTTTTTGGATCTTTCTTCAGTGTGAACTGATATAAATATAACGTTCTTTGCGTGGGAAATAGGTTCAAGGAGAAGAGAAAAAACCATCAGGTCCTATTTCTTGTCCCTTTGCATATGATGCTATGAACACACGAAAACAACACAGTTCCCTCTTCTTAGCTATACCTTGAATGTTTTAAGCTTCTCATATGAGCTGAAAGGCAAGAAATCCTCACAGACCAAAGACCCATCATCTCTTTAATCTCTTTTTCTCAAGGGTTTCCTTTTTCTTGAAAAATCTGGACTTTTGAGAGAGGTTTTCTTGGGGAACAATGGCTATGGTAGCACAGCAGCGCAGAGAGAATAACAATAGCAGTAGTGAGAGTATAGATAAGCATAGCTTAGACTCTGGGAAATACGCTCGTTACTCCGCCGAGCAAATCGAGGCATTGGAAAGGGTATACGCCGAGTGCCCTAAGCCGAGCTCTTTGCGCCGCCAGCAGCTGATTAGGGAATGCCCTATTCTGTCCAACATCGAGCCGAAGCAGATCAAAGTGTGGTTTCAAAATCGAAGGTATGCTTTATGTTCTTGCTTGTTTCAGTGTTTGAGAGTCTTTATGCATATGGGTCATTACAGTTCCCTGTCTCTGTATTTCTTTCTTCCGTGTCTTATGATGTCTGTGGAAGCTCAAATTGACTCCTTGATTCTTTTCATTGCACTTATTGCATTGTTTTGCTCCTAGATAAGTGTATAAGAGTCTAGCAATGAGTTCAACAGAAATTCTCTTGTAGCTTTGTCTAAGGCTGTTTCTTCTCTTTATTACAACGTCTGTTAACTGTAACTTAGGTGTCGGGAAAAGCAGCGAAAGGAATCGACCCGACTACAGAGCGTAAACCGTAAGTTGAGCGCCATGAACAAACTACTAATGGAGGAAAACGACCGATTACAGAAGCAAGTTTCTCAGCTCGTCTGCGAAAATGGCTACATGAGGCAGCAAATTCACACTGTATACTGCTCGCTAATCTTCCTCATTTATTACATCACATTCCTTTTTATTATCTTGAGAGATTTATCATTTTCTTGTCCAAATTACTGAAAGGCACCTGGGCCTATCACTGCCCCGAGCTTGGAGTCGGCGGTCATAGCCTCACGACCTTCGCCTAAAGAAGCTGATAACCCCGCTGGGTATTTATGTCATTCGTTAATTCGATCAGTCCTCTGTTTAAATTTATTGCTTATCTTTTTATATAATGTGTATTTTTTTGGGTTCTGTTAGACTGCTATCGATCGCCGAGGAAGCCTTGGCTGAGTTCCTTTCGAAGGCTACAGGGACTGCTGTTGATTGGGTCCAAATGCCTGGGATGAAGGTCTTTTATTATGCGAAGAATTACCAACGAATTATTATCTTCAATGTTTTTTTAATGATTTTTAGCTATCGATCGTTTAAGTTATTCAGTATTTTTTTTTTTCTGAAGCCTGGTCCGGGGTTGGTTGGTATTTTTGCCATTTCGCAAACTAGTAGTACAGTGGCAGCTCGAGCTTGTGGGCTCGTTAGTTTGGAGCCTAAAAAGGTGCAAGAAAAAGCCAAAAAAATCGAAACTCTTGCTACTTTTTCTCTGTTATTTCCTTGTGGTTACCGCATTCTGAATTTATTTCTTGTTTTTTTTGTTTTTAAGATTGTGGAGATCCTTAAAGATCGTATGTTTTGGTTTCGAGACTGTCGAAACGTGGAAGTCTTCACTATGTTTCCTGCTGGTAATGGAGGAACCATTGAACTGCTCTATACGCAGGTTTAGTGATTATTCTTGGCAGCTTTTATCTTCATCACATTAATTTTTTTTGCTTTTTAATGTGGACTGTATTTTTTTTTTCAGACGTATGCTCCTACCACTTTGGCTCCTGCACGGGATTTTTGGACGCTGAGATATACTACGACCTTAGATGGTGACAGTATTGTGGTATTCTGCTTGCACATTTACTCTATGTCATTAAATTTTTCCTTTCTTTTTTTTTTTTGTTTTATTTCGATGTTTTTTCTTCCCATTTTCTTAGGTTTGCGAGAGATCTCTTTCTGGCACTGGCGCGGGCCCCAACGCTGCTTCTTCCTCACAGTTCGTGAGGAGCGAAATGCTTCCCTCGGGATATTTAATTAGGCCATGCGAAGGCGGTGGATCAATCGTCCATATTGTTGACCACCTTAATCTACAGGTTTATGCCAAAATCATTTCTTTTTCTATTTTCAGACATACGTACACACATACATACACACACACACATATATATATATTATATTGAAACTGAATTTTCAATTGTCATTTTTATAGGCATGGAGTGTGCCTGAGGTGCTGAGGCCACTTTATGAATCTCCCAACGCCGTGGCCCAGAAATGGACCATTGCTGTGAGTGCCTTGCTTCGAAGCTTCCATTGCAATACTTGTCAGCAAATTATTGCAAAAATGTAGTTAGATAATTATTACAACATGGGCAGGCGCTAAAGCACATCAGACAAATAGCGCAAGAAACGAGCGGCGAAGTGTCGTATGGCCTCGGTAGGCAGCCAGCCGTTCTACGCACTTTCAGCCAGAAACTAAGCAGGTGATGAGAAAATTAATTAGTTTCATATGCAACAACTACTCGTAAATCGAAGATTTGATTTAATATTCTACCCTACTTTTTTTCTTAAAAAAATGATATATCTCCTTGCAGAGGATTCAATGATGCGATAAACGGCTTCAACGACGACGGCTGGTCTCTGCTGAGCTGCGACGGCGCCGAAGATGTGATTCTTTCGGCAAACTGTTCGAAGAATTTCCACAACAGTTCGAACAATCTCTCTCTTTTTGGAGGCGTTCTCTGTGCAAAGGCTTCTATGCTGCTTCAGGTAAGAGAAAGACTCCCTAACCCTAAATTTTCTTGTTGTAGTAATTTGAGCGGTGTAATAATTTTTCAGGATATATCGCCGGCGGTATTGGTTCGTTTCTTGAGAGAGCATCGATCGGAGTGGGCCGACTTAAGCGTCGAAGCCTACACAGCTTCATGTCTGAAACCGAACACTTACGCATATCCCGGGCTGGGGCCCGCAAGGTTCTCGGGAAGCCAAGTTATAATGCCGTTGGGACACACAATAGAGAACGAAGAGGTGTTTTATTTCTTCCTTTCTCCATTTATCTTTACGGTCGAAAAAACGATGATTTTAAATGGACATTTTCCCTTAGATGCTCGAAGTGATTCGGTTGGAAGGACATTCGTTCGGGCACGAAGACGCTCTCGTGTCGAGGGACGTTCATCTCCTCCAGGTGCTCTTTTTGTTCATTCTGTTAGTTAGATGACGAAAAATTAAGGCCATGTGAGAAACAAATTTAGTTTCAAGGCTTCATTGTTCTGCAATAAAGGATACTAGTACACCTTGCACACCCAAATTTGTGTGCTACAATATATAAATAAATAATATTGAATTTTTTTTAGTTTTTTATATTTAATAGGGTATTATAATTTAAGTATATATATTATAAGATTAAAGATATAATAATTAACTAAAAATAGTAAATAGAGTTAGTGGGTGATTTTTTTTAACTTAATTATTATTTTTTTTTGGTGAAATTGACAGACCAAATGAGCAGTTTAATCTGACCTCTCACGATTAATAAAATACGCTTAATAAAATAGAGTAAATGTTGTAAGCTTAGGTCCTATGTTTTACGGAAATTGACCTGAACCCTATTTGAAACTATCGAAGTGCCCGAAAACAGTAAGAGCAACCCAAAAATTACGCTTTTTTTTGTAGTAAATTAAAATTTTGTTTTCTGTTGAACAGATGTGCGGCGGCCTCGACGAGTACGCGTTCGGCGCGTGCTCCGAGCTCATCTTCGCGCCGATCGACGAGATGTTCCCCGACGATGTGACCCTTTTGCCCTCGGGATTTCGCGTAATCCCCCTCGATTCAAAATGCGTGAGTCTTCCTACTATTTTTTTCCGATGCTGTAATAAAAATTTCAACCAATCTCCTTCGTGTCCCTCCGTCTTACAGGCCGAGTTCAAAGACTCTCTACCTCCGCAGAAGACGCTTGACCTAACCTCGAGCCTCGAAGTGGGACCCACGATAACCGCCCCCGTCAGAAACCCTATGCCACCTCACACCCCTCGGGCGATCCTAACCATCGCTTTTCAGTTCCCATTCGAGACGCATCTCCAAGAAAACATCGTGGCAATGGCCCGCAATTACGTTAGGAGCGTAGTCTCGTCCGTCCAAAGAGTTGCAATGGCGATTTCTCCCTCGGGATTTTGTGCCGCGGCTGACGTGGGGCCCACGTTTTCCCCTTCAGGAGCCTCGCCCGAGGCTCTGACACTCGCACATTGGATTTGCCACAGCTATAGGTAATGAAAGTTAGTTAACCGTTTAATAAGTTTATGGCTTAATTACATTTTTAGTCCCGTATGATTGGCTAGGTGGCTTACTTAATTTAAGGTTGATAATTTTAGTCTTATAAGTATAAAGTTGTTGCACTTAAAAATACGACTATCGAAATTCTGTTCGACTATGTATAAAGTCAAACATACGACTAAAAATTTGATTAAGGCTAAAGGTCATTGAATTTTCTGTTCGACGATCGAAAAAAAATCTCGCCTTTAAAACTAGCCTTTTTTTTTCTTCTTCGTCAGCTTACACTTTGGAGTAGAACTGCTGACGGCGGCCGATTCTGTTCTGAAGGGGCTATGGCAACACCAAGACGCCATCTTGTGCTGCTCTCTGAAGGTGAAGAAAGTAAAGCAGAATGCACTGTAATGTACGAAAATACGCAAATTGAATTGCATTTTCTTTTTCGGCTTTTCTTTTTCTGGGCAGGCTTGCCCCGTGTTTATGTTTGCGAACCAAGCTGGGCTCGACATGCTAGAGACGACTTTGGTCTCTCTTCAAGACGTTGCTTTGGACAAAGTGTTTGACGATTTGGGATGTAAGGCTTTGTCTTCGGACTTTCCCAAGATTATGCAGCAGGCGAGTCTTTCTTTGCTTTCCTTAAATGATGGTCTCAAACGATGTTGTTTGTCAATGGCTTGTAATGATCTTTCTATTTTTTCTGTTTTTTTAGGGATTTTCTCGCCTGCCCGGCGGAATGTGCTTGTCGACTATGGGCCGACATGTTTCTTACGAAGAAGCCGTCGTGTGGAAAGTTGTCGCGGGGAATGAGAGCTCATCTGTTCATTGTTTGGCTTTCTCCTTTGTTAATTGGTCCTTTGTGTAGAAGTAGAATAGGTGTTGTGTTTGCTTCTGTGTTGAAAAGGAAAAATATTTGTGTGCATTCTACTTTTTGAGGCTTGTTTTGGTTTTTGATGGAGGTATGAGTTTTTGTGATGGTTAATTTAATTTGAATCTTTCTTGTTCGTTGTAATTTCCATGGATGTGCTTGAGTTAATTTGAAATAGACAACAAATACCGAGTAAAATAAGGCTTCGAAGGAGATAAGTGAAACCCATTTTTTTTTTCAGATGAAGTTAACATTTTATGTCGTGATCATAAGCCCTCCTATTGAAGCGTTCACGAGGATATCAGTTCTTTGAAATTATTATTAGTTCAGTTTACGTATTTGAATTGTAAATAGATTTTTATGAAAAGCCTAATTTTGTTTTATGTTTGTAAATAAATCATATTTCGATCCTTCATTGATGTGAACAATTGTTTTTTGATCTACTATCTATACTATTTTATTAAGGGTGAGTGGTGGTTATTAACTGCTATTTTGCTCTGTAAAATATTTGCAATTTAACTTCTCTATTTCCAATTTTACTGATTAAAAAATTATCTCATCTACTAATACCCCTAATCATTATTTTCCTTTTATATATATAAAAATTATATTTCATCTACTAAACATAAATTATAAATTTCAAAACTAAAATTTAAACAATTATATTTTAAACACACGCATAGAGTGTGCAGATTGTTAAAAGTTAAGGCTTTCAGGTCGATTTTGTCTACTGCTCGCACTGTTAATTTGGTCTGCCATTTTATTTTCAATTTAGTCCATCTATTTGTAATTTAATTAATTTAATAAGTTATCATTTCACTTCTAAATTTTTAGTTATTGTGACTTAACCCAATACATTAATTCTCATTTTATATGTTTAAAACTTATATTTCATCCATCAAATATTAAATTTATAAATACCAAATATAATTATATATTTCGAAAAATTACTAGTGGATAATAATCTATTGACAAAATCAAAGAATATCCAAAATCCTGGAAATAGACAAACTAATCTAATCAGTAGATTTAAAGAGAAAAGGATATAAATAATAAAAATATCTCGAAAATAGACGAAAGATCCCCTGAGGACTTGCATCTCGGCACTTTCGAGTTTCGCTTTTTCTAAATTAGGGATTTCCCTCTCGACCCAAAATCCTGATCTGGATTCTCACCTACCATCGCCTATCGCGCATTTAGATTCGGAATTTAGGGTTTATTGTTGGATCTATCTGTTGCACCTTTCCGAGCTTCATTCTCTCGGTGAATATTTTCAAGAATTAGATTGCTAGTCGACTCGACCACGTCGACAATATGTTCTGGAAGCTCCCGTCTCTCTCGGCGTCGTCTCCGGTGGGTCAAAGTTACCGATTACTTGCGTTATTCAAATGTTTTACTACTTCAGTTTGCTGTTGGTGTTGGTGTTTCAAGTAATTAGTCTTGAGCTGAAAACGTGTTTGGCAAATTAGTTTCTGAAAGTGTGTGCTTTTCGACACCAAAATTTGGTGTGCGTAGGTTGTTTGTTGGACAATGTTCCTGAATTGGTTCTGGGAAGTGTTGGGTTATGCGGTGTACTTATTTCGTCGGTATTGGCCGCTTTAGATTGCATAGAAGCGACATCCGCCTAACTTCGCATTCTCTGCAGGTTGAGTCTGTTCTTGATAAGGACAACTTTACCCTGGAAGAACTTTTGGATGAAGAAGAGATAATCCAAGAATGCAAAGCGTTAAACAGCCGCCTCATTAACTTGTATGCTTGTCCCTTTTTCATATCGATTCTGTTAGTTTGCCTCTTTAGGGAACAAACATAGAGAGAGGCGCAGTTCCTTGAAATTTGAAGTAAAAATTACAGTTTTTGGTGTTCTGATTGAGTTTCCATGGTTTCAGTTTGCGAGACAGAGCTCAAGTTGAACAGCTCCTCCACTATATTGTCGACGAGGCTCCAGAAGATGCTGATAGCAAACGAATCTTCAAGTGGGTAGACATAGCCTGTTGGATTATGTTTCTTAAGATTAAGTTTTTGTCTTACTTATTCAAGTAATATTGTATGGATTGGGTGACAATAAATATCTAGGAATTATATGGGTTTTCTAATTTTTTTATTTCAAAATTCTTTGTGAATATAGGTTTCCGTTCGTTGCGTGTGAAGTCTTCACATGTGAGATTGATGTGATCTTGAAGACTTTGGTCGAGGACGAGGAGGTGCAACTGAGATGCAATCCCTAAACTAAATATGTATTAATTGTCATATAGGCTGTTCAATTGGTATAACTGACTGAATTCCGTTATTGAGTCGCAGCTTATGGATTTGCTGTTTTCTTATTTGGAGCCAGACCGTCCTCACAGCTCACTATTAGCGGGCTATATCAGTAAGGTTCGGATGGAAAGCTCCAATAAATGTACACCATTCATTATTTGAAAGCTAGTTTCATTATGTTTTTATGCTTCACAGGTTTTGATATGCTTAATGTTGCGGAAGACTATGCCGCTATTAAATTATGTCAAGGTGATTAAATATGATTGCTGACTTAAGCTTCGAGTTGAATATAACGAGATCGATCTCTGTCTGGTTTAATATTTTGTCGTGCTGATTCCTATTGCTACAATTTTGTCAGCAAGTTTGTTTGCAACGTTGATGATAAATGATTGATGCTACTTTAACACAGGCCCATGAAGATATTTTCAGGCGGCTAGTTGATTTGATTGGCATCACATCTATCATGGAGGTTGAGTCCCATATTGCCTTTGGCTTAGCAATTTGCTCGTTATTGTTTCTGGGGCACCGCTCTTGGTTTATACTAGTTTTCTTTATTTCAGGTGTTAGTGCGGCTTGTGGGTTCGGACGACCATCTTTACCCCAGTTCATTTGATATTATGCAGTGGTTGGCTGATAGCAACTTGTTGGAAATGATTGTTGATAAGTTGAACTCCTTGGTAAACCGGAATTGTTTGTTTGTTGTCATTCATGCCTATCAATTACTTGATGAGTTTCAATTCCTAAGCGTAGCTATTCACATGTAATATCATAACTCGTGCTACTTTTCTCTAGAGTGTTGTTTATGTTATGTTTCATTTATGTGTTGTTGTTCTATTTTTAAAATGTTTGTGCTCCTGCTGTGACACAATAACTCTGTTCCTGAACTAATACATTTGGGCCATTTGGATGTAATTTCTGTCAATAGAATATTTAAGACACGACTTATGTATTGTATTTTAGAAACTTTATCCTATTCGCCATCTAGTTGGGATGTGAAAGCCAAATTTGTTTTTGGATAGAGTTTTTTTCTTGGTCGAATTTTTTTGTTATTAATTGTCCAGGTTGAATCATGTAATTAGGTGCTACGTATCTGATATTTTTTTGCATACAGTAGCTTACTGGCTAGATGTTTCAAGCTTTTGACCCAGTGACCATTTTTTCATCTTAAATGTTGCATGGTATTGTTGTGTTCTAGAATCCTCCCGAAGTGCATACTAATGCAGCGGAAACACTATCTGCTATAACCAGGAATGCACCTTCTCCTTTGGCCACGAAGCTATGTAGTCCAAGGTATCTATGTTTCGCTGAATATTCATTTTATTCCAATAACCTTCCCTAGATTGTATCACTTAAAGTTGTTTTTCGTATTCTTTATGACCAGTTTTGTGGAAAGGATATTTGGCCATGCACTTGAAGAGTCTCCTTCAAAATCTAGTCTTCTTAACTCACTGACAGTTTGCATATCATTGCTGGATCCAAGAAGGTCAATTCCGCAACCAATAATGCATCCATTCAGAAGTCAACATGTGTATGAAACTCCATTACACGTTAACCCGGAAACTGTTGGTGCCATTCTTCCAAAACTCAGTGAGTGTCGCCGTGTCGCGCTATGTTTTTTAATCTTTGTTTTGATATATTTCAAACTATATAGAATTGATGTTTCGCCTGCTTAAGCTTAAATCATCTAAATCCTGTTCTGCAGGAGAGCTGCTGATTCTTTTAAATGTGTCAAATGATGAGATGATTTTGCCAACAACATATGGTGAATTGAGGCCACCTCTTGGGAAACATCGTTTGAAGGTGACCAAACTTTTATGTTAGTTCATTTTCGACTGACACTTAGCGCTCACATAGCACCGAGATTTGATATGATTGGTAAAACTTGTAGTCGATGGTACATTTGGCAATAGAATGGATATTAGTTTGGTCAACAGAATATTTGTTCGGTTATGTTGAAAAGTGCTCTTCAGATCTTTTGCTCTACCCATTGCACTTGCTTAATTAAGCTTGTCTATATGACATGATCGTTAATGTATTATTGCCTTTGGAAAATGTTGAAATGCCTTCTGGAGAAATATCAGAACTGTAGGTTAATGTTTTGTGGCACTGACAACGAATTCAGATTATATTGCAGAACCTTAATGATGCATGGTCTATTTAAAATTCTCCCGAAATTAGTGGATAATGCTCTTTTTAACCTCTCGTCCTGTTTAGGCATACATGAACACAGACTAATATTCTTATTTAGTCATTTCTCGTCTCATTATGATTGTTTTAACTAACCACAGATAGTCGAATTCTTCGCCGTGCTGCTTAAATCTGGAAATGAGATGGCAGAAAAGGAACTGGTTGAGTCAGGAACTGTTCGAAGAGTAATTGACCTATTTTTCGAGTACGGATTTGATTTTGTTTCGATGAATAGTATATAACTAGTTATAGTTCTACAGTTTAAAGCGTTGATATTGCCAAATGAACGTAGTGAACTTAGAGAGACGTCACCTTGCTAGTACTATTTCAAATAATTTTGTAACCTGGTGCAGGTATCCATACAATAATGCTTTGCATCATCATGTGGAGTGCATCATCTATTCATGCTTGGAAAGCAAAAATAATTTTATTGTTGATCATCTTCTGGGTGATTGTAATTTGGTTGGCAAAATTGTACAATCTGAGAAAACGCCTGTGCTTTCTGGTGAAGCCAGTCAGGTAGACACCTTAATATTTTCCAACATTTATGGTTATTTTGAAAATTTTAACATTTACTGTAGCTAGCTTATTTTTCCTCTTCTGAGGAGAAATACACTTGAGTTGTAGTTGAGAGGAGTATTTCTATGCAGTGTTTGTATCAACATGTTTACTCCTCCCACCTGTGTCAGAGAGCAATGTGTATACCACTGAAAATGCATGTTGCTATATGCAATGCATATACCATCTATGTTTATCATAGCTGTGAATTGATAATGTAAGAATCATTGTCCGGGTTAAGGTCGAACTAAGTTTGTTAGAGACACTATTCATAGTTTCATGCCTCCTCTCCATGGCAGTTTGTTTAAGACTTGCACTTTATGATTACTTGAGCGTGCTATATTTGACTGCAATGTCTCAATTTAATGCAGCAAGTTGTGCTTGCACCTGGAAGAAAAGCGCCTCGAGCTGGCTATTTTGGACACTTGACACGGATAGCAAATAAATTAATTCAGTTGGGTAACATTGATGACTGCATTCAACCACATCTTAAGGTAAGTGAGATAATGTATTTTCACGATGGTAATGCTTATGTGAAATTTAATTCAGAATAAGAAGGAAGGTTTGCTGCCAGAACATATTCTTATCCCTCATTTGTTGTGGTATTGCAACGTGCCTCAGGAAAATTTTGAATGGAATGAGTGGCAAACCACTGTCTTACAGGAGCGTAACACGATAGAGAATGTACATCGGTGGGCTTGTGGGTACGTCTTTGTTTCTCACGTCCCCTCCTCTCCCTCCTTCTGTTCCACTATAGGGTTAAAGGCTGGGTTTCTTTAGTGAGGCTAAAGCCATACCACAAATCTGTTACCTGTAATGGAGAATACACCTGAGATTCTGTTTCTTTGAAATAATTGTGTGTGGTTGGCTGTGTTTTATTTTTATATGGTGCATTTCTTCATTGTGGGAACTGGTTCATCTCTGACTATTATTTTGAAATGATTTGTTCTCCTTTTCAGCCGACCAATGGCATTGCATGACAGAAACAGAGATAGTGATGATGAAGATGCTCATGATAGGGATTATGATGTTGCGGCCTTGGCAAATAATTTGAGTCAAGCATTTAGATATACAATATATGAAAATGATGAAGCAGAGGTATATGCTAGTACATTTCGAGGAAATCATGTTCCGAAAGTTCCCTAAAGCTCTCTCCTGTTTGTAGTATCTTCATGACATACTTATGTAATTCGTTCTCTGTTGCAGGCTCAAGAATCCCTGGATCATGATGACGAGGTAACATGCGTGGTTCTATTTCTTAGTAAGATTTTACGATTGAACTTTTGAGAAGCACTGGCTCAGTCAGTGATTGAGATTTGAGAATGACTTATTTTGATGAATTATTCAATTGATGATGTGCGAAGCTGACAACACCGTATTGTTGATAGGATGCCTACTTTGACGATGAATCTGCTGAAGTTGTGATTTCTTCTCTGAGATTGAGCGACGACCAAGGGAGGTTAGTGTTATTCTATTAGCTCTGTAACATTGTGACTATTTTTACCTTGCTGCTAGAATGCTTAGGGACATGCACACGTTGGCGGTTGGGTCATATTTTAGTTGTTTTTATGAATCATTTTTCATTTTATGAACTGTCTCTAATTTCGTGTAGCAGTTTATTCACAAACTCGAACTGGTTTGCATTCCAAGAAGATAGAATCAGTGATGACGTGCCTATGAGCACTTCACCCATCGAAGGAATGGAAGATATCAACTTTAACAACGGAAGAACAAACAGTGGTAATGACGTAGGTAGCGATGATGACGATGGCGAAGTAATGGTTGGCGAAGTTGACGGGATCACCGAGGATGATAAAATATCTCTGAGCGCCACATCATCATCTCATACAGAGGAGGCAAAACCTATCCTCAATGAACTCATTTCTGACAACTCCACTAATAACGTTGAAGACTCTATCCTAAAAACCCATAATGGCAGCAATCCCTTTGAGGAAGGAACGGCGCCCGAGTGGGCAGCATGGGGCAAAGAGGCTTCTGATTTTAAAGTCGGTGGAGCCAATGCGAACCCTTTCGAAGACAAAAACATTCTTAATTCTATCAGTTTAGCGAACTCAGTTGAGCCCAGTTCGAGCGAAGAGTGTACATCATTGACAAATGGTTCTTCTCCACCTAATACTTGTGGTTCTTCGGGTCAGGAAAGTGTTTCTGTGCCCTCTTTGTTCGAGGAGGACGTTGAGTTTGTGGGCGTTGAGTTAGAGGGAACGGAGAAAGCCATGGAACATGCGATTAAGGAAGGGATTGTTGGCGAGGCTGGGCCACTGAAGAGGAACGTTAACAACTCGCCGAAGAAGGTAGAGAAAGGAGACGATTCAGATGATAACGGTGATGCTGGGATGAGTGAGTTTAACGATGCTAACTATTGGAGAGTTGATCATGAGGTTGCTGTTTTGGAATGAGGATGAATTAATCATGGTTGAGATTTTTAACCACATATGGTATATACTACGCATGGTGTAAGCCAACCATGGTTAAATGTGAAAGCCCCTGCCCTACCCCTTTCAATGTGCTAAGGATGATGGGGTCTCTATGTTTGGTCTCTGTATTTTTTGTTCAAATAATGGTTTTCTTTGTGGTTGCTTGGATGGATGATATAGTAGGAGACGCTTTGTTGCTATATTCGTGAGAGACTTGCAAAGTTGATCTAATATATATATATATATATATATATATATATATATATTATTATATTTTATGTCGCTTTGTACTGAACTTATTTGGAATATAATGAAAGAGTTGGTGGTCCATACAACAGAGGTTTCTGAATTGCTGTCGATCGAAGCATATGTGCTCAAGAGGAAAAAGAATTTATTTACTCCCACCATTCCATTAGTTTTTGTACACCTTACTATATCGGTCGTCTCGCTAGCTTTTGCACTAATTTAGCAAAAAACTATCACGAACAATCAATATAATATTAAATATTCTTAAAAAACATGTCAAAATATATATGTTTTATCTTTTAATTGTACTATATTATTTAAATATTCAGTTTCATAAAAAAAAAATTGTAACTCCCAATGTCCACAAACAAAAGGGCGGGAGTATAAAATTGTCTGCCTGTTATATAATATTATAATGATTACGTATTTTATTAATTACGATTACAGTAGTATTAGAGAGATAACTAGAGAGATAATAACTTCTTTATTAATACTTTTTCTTACAATTTACACAACCCCAAATCACATATTTATACTACTACAAATTCACTATTACACCTAAAATTTACAACTATTATAATTATACACATCATCTATCAATTAATACACATCTAATTTTTACAACATTCAATACAATACCTCCAAATATCAATAATTCAATAACAATACAAAAACATCCACATCTTAATATTATTTCTTAATATTCATAATACTCCCCCTTGGATGTTTTTCAAAGAACATGCCTCGTTAAAACCTTATTAGGAAAAACCCAGTGGGATAAAAACCTAATGAAGGAAAAAGAGTACATAATTCTTTAGATACGCTTTTTAGTTGTTGCCTCATTAAAAACCTTACTAGGAAAACCCAGTGGGAAAAACCATAGTGAAGGAAAAAAGAGTGCAACGCGTATTTACTCCCCCTGATGAGAATATCCTTTAAGATCTCTAAGTTTTCGGACTCCAATTGAATATACCAAATTTTCAAAAATTCTTGGAGGAAGTGCCTTAGTAAATAGGTCAGCAAGATTTTCACTTGATCGAACTTGTTGTACATCAATATCACCATTTTTCTGAAGTTCATGCGTAAAGAAAAATTTTGGTGATATGTGTTTTGTTCTATCACCTTTGATGTAACATTCTTTTAATTGAGCTATACATGCTGTATTATCTTCAAATAATGTTGTAGAAGGTAATTTCTCAATAGATAGTCCAGAAGTGTCTTGAATGTGTTGAATAATAGATCTTAACCAAACATATTCTCGATTAGCCTCGTGAATCGCTAATATTTCAGCATGATTTGAAGAAGTAGCAATTAAGGTTTGTTTAACCGATCGCCATGAAATAGCTGTACCTCCATGTGTAAATAAGTAACCTGTTTGCGATCGTCCATTATGCGGATCAGATAGAAATCCCGCATCTGCATATCCAACTAAACTTGATTGTGAATCATTCGAATAAAATAATCCCGCATCCGTAGTTCCTTGAAGATAACGGAATATTTGTTTGATCCCATTCCAATATCGTCTAGTTGGTGAAGAACTATATCTTGCCAATAAATTTACTGCAAATATTATATCTGGTCTAGTATGACTTGTAAGATACATTAATGCTCCAATAGCACTAAGATATGGAACTTCAGCACCAAGTATTTCTTCATTATCATTGCATGGTCTGAACGGATCTTTATTCACATCAAGAGATCGTACTATCATTGGGGTAGTTAATGGATGTGCTTTGTTCATATAAAATCTTTTCAAGATCTTCTTTGTATACGTCTCTTGATGGACAAATATGCCATTGCTTAAATATTCAATTTGTAGTCCGAGACAAAATTTCGTTCTTCCGAGATCTTTCATTTCGAATTCTCGTTTCAAACATGTAATAGCTTTAGTTAACTCTTGATGAGTTCCAATAATATTTAAATCATCAACATAAACAGCAATGATGACAAATTCATTTCCACTTCTTCTCATGAAGATACAAGGGCATGTTTGATCATTTTTATACCCCTTTTTTAGTAAATAATCACTTAAACGATTATACCACATGAGCCCTGATTGTTTTAATCCGTAGAGCGATTTATTCAGCTTTATTGAGTACTCATTTCGAGATCCTGAATTTTCAGGCAAACGAAATCCCTCAGGGAGTTTCATGTATATGTCACTATCGAGTGTTCCATACAAGTACGCAGTGACAACATCTATAAGATGCATATCGAGCCTTTCACGTACTGCCAGACTAATTAGATAAGGAAAAGTTGTTGCATCCACCACAGGAGAATAAGTCTCTTCATAATCAATGCCAGGTCTTTGTGAGAAGCCTTGAGCAACAAGCCGTGCTTTGTATCTCACAATTTCACCGTTTTCATTTTTCTTTCTAATGAAAACCCATCTATATCCAACTGGCTTTATATTTTCTGGAATACGGACCACGGATCCGAATACTTTTCGTTTCTCAAGTGATTTTAATTCTATCTCAATTGCATCTTTCCATTTTGGCCAATCACTTCTTTGTCGACATTCATTTATAGATTTTGGTTCATGATCATCACTTTCATTAATCTCATGTAGCGCTACATTAAATGAGAAAACATCGTCAACGTTGACTTCACCTCGGTTCCATCTTATTCCATTATGGGCATAATTTATTGAGATCTCTTCATTTTCAATATTTTCACAATTTTCAGGTACCTGACCAGATTTATTTATGCCCATGGACTCTCTTATAGTTGACGTGTCCTCGATTGACCATCTATTTTATTTGCTCCTTTTCTTTTACGAGGATTCTTGTCTTTGGATCCCGAGGGCCTACCACGTTTCAACTGTGGTTTCGGCTCAATTTTATTATTAGAAATATCAATAAAAGTATCAATTCTGACAGGAGCATTAACAGCTGGTATATGCGATTTAGTCACCTTTTTCTGGTTAGTAAAACTGTCTGGCAATTGATTTGCTAAATTTTGTAAATGAATGTTCACATTCTTTGTACGAGGATCAAAATGAGCCAATGATAATTCATTCCAACTAATATCTTTAATCAGCTGTTTATTTTCTTTATCTCCCCCCTAATGTTGGAAATTTTGATTCATCAAAATGACAGTCGGCAAATCGAGCCGTAAATAAATCTCCTGTCAATGGTTCTAAATATTTTAGTATTGACTTAGATTCAAATCCAACATATATTCCCAATCGTCTTTGAGGTCCCATTTTAGTGCGTTGTGGTGGAGCAATTAGGACATATACTGCACATCCAAAAATTCTCAGATGGAAAATATCTGGTTCCTGACCGAAAACCATTTGTAATGGGGAAACATTATGATAACTTGTGGGTCGAATGCGAATAAGTGATGCTGCATGCAAAATAGCATATCCCCAACATGATTAGGGAAGCTTCGACTTCATTAGTAATGGTCTTGCTATTAATTGTAATCTTTTTATTAATGATTCCGCAAGTCCATTTTGAGTATGCACATGAGCTACGGGATGTTCAACATCAATCCCAATAGACAAACAATATTCATTAAATGCTTTAGAGGTGAATTCACCAGCATTGTCAAGACGTATTTTCTTAATTGGATAATCAGGAAAGTGTGCTCGTAATCGAATTAACTGAGCAAGCAGTCTAGCAAACGCAACATTGCGTGTTGATAATAATGATACATGTGACCATTTAGTTGATGCATCAATTAAAACCATGAAGTATCTAAATGGACCACATGATGGATGAATTGGTCCACAAATATCGCCTTGAATACGTTCTAAAAACGTAATAGATTCATTCTTCAATTTTACCGGTGATGGTCTAACGATTAATTTTCCTTTCGAGCAAGCATCATATGATAACTCATTGGATTGAATAATCTTCTTATTTTTTAAAGTGTGTCCGCATGAGTTCTCAATTATTCTTCGCATCATAGTTGAACCGGGATGGCCTAACCGGTCATGCCACACCACAAATAAATCATTGTTTATAAAATTCGACTCAATCGTATTAATATACGCATAGTATAACCCGGAAGATAATACGGACAATTTTTCCATAACGCATTTTTTTTTTAAAATCACATTTGTGATTTGAAGGTATTCATTATCACCTTCTTTTGGAAGTCTCAATATGATATCCGTTTTTACGGATGTCTTTAAAACTCAATAAGTTTCTATGAGACTTCGAAGAATATAATGCATTTTCAATATGCAATTTTGTTCCTCCGGATAATAAGATATTTGCTCTTCCAGAGCCTTCAATCAATTTTGTAATACCCGAAATAGTATTAACATTTGCTTCTTGAGTAATCAATCGGATGAAATATTTCTTATCAGTGAGTATTGTGTGAGTTGTTGCGCTGTCCACAAGACATATATCTCCACGTGTGTTCATCCCTCAAGAAAACAATAAAACACATTAATTATTAATTATAAAATTCATGATAATACAGCACACATGCATACATAATATTCAGGATAATACATAAACAGCACACGTTCATAAAATATCAATACGATACACAATATTAGGTCTTTTATTCATTATGATCGACGAGAAAATCTTCAAGATTCATGTGGGGAATATCGTCGAGGTTGAGATTAGAACCTCCCTCATCTTGGACAAAGTTTGTCTCAACTTTCTTCCCTTTTTCAAGCGATTTTTGATATAGCTCAACAAGATGTTTTGCCACACGACAAGTACGAGCATAATGTCCTTTCATACCACAACGAGAACATGGTTCATCGAATCGCCTTTTTGATTGTTCGCCGATTTCCTCTTTGTTTTCATTTTTCCTTTTCTGATGAAAATTATCATAATTACCATAATGTTGTCGGCTACGGCCACGACCACGACCACCTCCACGACCTCGATTATTATACCTGCCACGACCGCGAAAGCTATTGCCTCGTTCACTTTGATAAGTGTTCATATTGACTTCCGGAATGGGAGCAGAGCCCGTTGGTCGTGACTGATGGTTCTTCAATAATAACTCATTATTTTGTTCAGCAACGAGGAGACAAGAAATTAATTCTGAATATTTCTTAAAACCCTTTTCACGATATTGTTGTTGTAACAACAAATTCGTTGCATGGAATGTGGTGAACGTTTTCTCCATCATACTTGCTTCTGTAACTTCCTGTCCACACAATCTTAATTGAGAAGTAATTCTGAACATAGCAGAATTATAATCACTTACAGATTTATAATCTTGGAACCGTAAGTTTGTCCATTCATATTGGACATTTGGTAGGATCACAGTCCTCTGATGGTCGTGCCTTTCTTTTAGATTTGTCCACAAAACAAGTGGATCTTTCACAGTGAGATATTCCACCTTTAGACTTTCATGAAGGTGGTGACGGAGAAATATCATGGCCTTGGCCTTGTCTTGGCTCGATGTCGTATTACCAGCTTGTATAGTATTTCCAAGGCCTTTCGATTCAAGGTGGATATCGGCATCCAAAATCCATGACAAATAGTTCTTGCCCGTGATATCCAGAGCAACAATATCAAGCTTTTGAAGATTCAACATTTTACGTGGCGTGATGACGTCGGCGAAATTCAAATGGTCGGAACACGTGCTCGAGTGATGAAGTCGGCGAACCTCGGTTGGTTAGAGCCTCGTGCTGATAACGTGTTATAAAATATTATAATGATTACGTATTTTATTAATTACGATTATAGTAGTATTAGAGAGATAACTAGAGAGATAATAACTTCTTTATTAATACTTTTTCTTACAATTTACACAACCCCAAATCACATATTTATACTACTACAAATTCACTATTACACCTAAAATTTACAACATTTATTATAATTATACACATCATCTATCAATTAATACACATCTAATTTTTACAACATTCAATACAATACCTCAAAATATCAATAATTCAACAACAATACAAAAACATCCGCATCTTAATATTATTTCTTAATATTCATAATACTGCCGAATAAGTTTCTTGGAATATTCTCGCGTTAATCACACGCAACAATCCTATATAAAGGAGCAATTTTTGGATCGATTTAAATATCAAGTTCTAGGGTTTTATTTTTCTCGGCGCGAATAAGATGATCGAAGTGGTGTTAAACGATCGCCTCGGTAAGAAGGTGAGGGTGAAGTGCAACGAAGACGACACGATCGGCGATCTGAAGAAGCTCGTGGCGGCTCAGACCGGTACTCGAGCGGACAAGATAAGGATTCAAAAGTGGTACAACATCTACAAAGATCATATTACCCTTAAGGATTACGAGATCCATGATGGGATGGGTCTCGAGCTCTACTACAACTAAGTTAGGGTTCTTACTATTTCGCCCAATCCCCACCTGGTATGTATGTCAATATCTGTCTCCGTGTTTTCCCTTGCTGTCTGTTCTTATGCCTTTGTCGTCGATATGTCGCGTGGTGTGTGAATTGCATTTCTGTTTCAGCTGAAGTTATTATAGTCCGTGCTGATTATAGATACTTCTTTTGTTATGCTACTTCTGAAGCGTTTATTGCTTAATTAGTTGTTTCTGAATCAGTCCAAACCATGATTTGCCTGCCACTTTATGACCTAGCTACTACAATTCCATCTCATCATGTGCGCCTTGAGCATCTTCAATCAAGCTTTTTCCCCCCAAAAACTCCAACTTTGTTTCCCAAACATCAGCTGATTATGTTCTTCCCTCTCCTCTCTTTTTTTGGTCCAGTGAAGTGCATCTCATTGCATCATTGGAGTAATATATGGGGAAATTGTTCGTATATGCTATACTCTTGAGAATGTTCGTGGTAATACTATTTGCTGCTGTGTGCTTTTCTTGTCTGAACATGGGCCTCCATTTGTCTTGCAATTGAGAAACTATGCTTTTGGAAAAAACGGTTTATATGACGATATATGGTTTGATGTGATTCGCATTAGGTTTGTATATACGTTGCCCATTTTACCAACTTTTTGCTGGCGAAACCGAAATTCGGAATCGTCAATATGAATCTAAAACAGTATTTCTTAACTACAACGATGTTCTTGGAAAAGTTTTTGTCACTCATTTACACGTCATACGATTCACAGTTTTGGAACCTCGATCAGTAATATATTAATAATCATCGATATGGAAGAAAACCTTTACGTAAGTAACAACATCATGGCCTTTACTAAACAGTGTCTTCCTCTAATAGGAAATGTTATAGTTTAACTTTAGGTGATGATCTCCTTACTCTAGCATTAACCAAGAGAGAAACAAATAGCAGCAGCAACACACTCGAAACCAAAGCTATGGACATCAGTTTCCATGATTTTACAGAGAACGATTCCTCCTCATATATGTCCTCAGAAGAGGTTGTTCCAACGGTTTTCTGCACGAAAATATGGTCGAATAAAGTCCCATATAATCAGCCAGACATTTACTTTATATTATTTTTCAAGCATAATGTTTAACATGTAATAAGATTCCACTTACGGTGTTGGACATCATACGGTTCAGCACATTCGCCTGTTGCGCTGCGAAAATGTTTTGGGCGTAGTTATAGAGTTCCATATCAAGGCTGTTTAGAGATGCTATCTGCTGTATAATATCTTCAGGAACCTTCTGACGAGACTGTAAGTAAAAAGTTTAGACGTAAGATTTCTATCATGTTAAATTAATGCCACACACACCTCTTTCGTGAAATTCGCAGGAGAAATGTGCCTCAGAGAACGCCCGCGTCGCTCTGCTTGCATTCTTCTTAAGTTAGTCACGCACGATTCGTATAGTTCCATTAACTTTTCAACGGTCAACTGTGGAACGAAAAAACGGGGTATTATACTGAATGAAAATGGAGGTGAATTTGAAGATATCGATGCAGGAAGAGATCTCGTGGGCATACATACATTTCCACGAGCTTTTTCCTCATTTTGATCGGTGGTGCTGCCCTGTAAGTTAAAGAGGAAAAAAGACGGGTAAGATACGACGTAAAGTCACATGAAACATGACAGAAAAAGAAAACGCAAGATTCTCACGTTAGAATTCGTATTGGGATTCAAGGAACTCTGCTCTGCAGCAAAACAACATGGTGTCAATAAAAATCCAAACTTTCCATCCGCAAGTTTTAGGTGTTACTTGACTACGAAATTTGTGCCTCTCTCATGCTTGTCGAAGATATAGTTTTAGTAGGTACTTGACTATGATGATAATAAGTACCTGAAGCATTGGTAGAATCTGTAGCTTTTCTGTGCTTAGATACCACTTGTGAGCCAACAAGATTTGCAAACATAGAGGCTGATTCTTTATGTTTCTCGGTAAAGCCAATATAAAGCATATCGTCCAGCCTCTTCTGCAAGCATCGACCATGGTCAAGAACGAGTCAAAGTATACACTCGGCATAAGAAGGAAGCCAATAAATAATATTGGACTTCCCCATTGCTTACCTTCGCTACTTGAAGCACATATTCACCAAGAGATTTATAATTAACGACGCAATGGCGAACTTCATGTGCTTCGTCAGAGAAAGAGTTGTTCGTCAGACCTGTAATCTGAGGATTTAACAGAAGGGAAACAGTCAAACTCTGTCGACTAAATGTTCCTTAATTGTTCATCAGCGATGCACAGACATTTAGTAAAATACTCCTCTGATGACTTCCTTCATCGACATAGAGCATTGTACCAGAAAGTGCTCAATTAAGAGCAATCAACCATGTAAAAAAAACATATGATGCAGTACCTGAAAGGTGGCTCCATTGTGAACAATGTCCATTACAGTGGGGACATTAATGTAATCATGCAATGGCATTAATATGTCTTCCATGTCGTAAGCATTGTCGTTGACTAAACGCACTTGTCCCCTAACTTTTCTAGCATCCCTCTGTTATATATAAAGATGGGTGTCTTGTAAGAGAATTGCCGAATGCATTGTGCACAAAAGCTCATCTCATAACGTCATAATACATACACATCCAATTTGAAAGTTGGCGAACTTACTCGTGCAAATAAATCTTCTCTGATCCAAGGAACCAAATATTTCCAGGGCCATATGGCTAAAGTGCTCACAGCGGTAGTGTTCTGACGAGCACGGGCTATTTTCGTTAGTTTGTCCACGGTTGTTAAGTTGGGATGAACCAAGAATCTAGCAGCTACTTCAACAGAGAATTCGTAAGTGCTAAAAACGCGCTCGATAGGGTTTCTGAGAATGGTCACGACAGATGTTTTATCCTTTGGAAGTTTCGACATGACACTATAGTCGTCGTGAGTACTAACTAAACGACAGTTCGCTTTTCTGAGCCAAAAGAAAAAACAATCCACATTAACATAAGATCGGCATGTGCTGAAAATCTATAGAACATAAAGCACACCGAGTGATCAAAGACAACACTGAAGTACCTTGGATTGAATCTCAACTTATCGTAAGATCGAGGGCATTCCATTGAGTTTGAGTACAGCTTTTTCAAGAAACTGTAAGGTAATCAGAGGTCACAAAGCATCACTAACATTTTTTGCAGCTATCCCTTGCTTTATGATGATACGCATCCATTCGTTCTGTAATTTGGCAAAAAATTCAGTCTAACTTACCAGTAAAAATAAGTGCGCCCTCCTGTCCGAGGCACGTGAAGGAAAAAAAGCAGGTCACGCAAAGCGTGCTTATCCTCTTTTGGTTCTGATTCCCGAGCCGACGATGCCCATTTCTTGACCTTGTCCTCACAGTGTCTGAAGCCGTAATCATCAGTTGATCCATTTATTACAAAAGGAACTGCAACATTAAGACAAAAGCTTTGTCCCTCATGCTTATATCATCGCAAACACCAAGGTTTACTACTATTCACAATCTAATATCAAAAACTTGTACTAGTCATATTCTGGAAAGGCCAAAAAAAAAAAAAAAAACTCACCGCACAAAAGAAGCACCATGATCAGTCCCACTTTTATTAAAATCATCGTCCTGGGCCAAAACTACATAAGATTGGAATAGAAAAACTAATGATAAGAGAAGAGCAAATGCACAAGCACAAGCTATCTGCACAGCGAAAGATGAAACCTTCCAGCATTTAAATAGCATTAAAACTGTATTACTACAGTGTAAAACGCATGGATACAAAAGGGTAACAAACCTACATGAAACTAGAGAGGGTTCTTAACGAATAACTATCCGATACATCATTCACATCTCAGCTATTTTCCAAAATTAAGAGAAGACAGAAAAAAAAAAGATGAACACTTTATGAAGGAAACCAAATAACGTCGACAGAAACCACGGGCCCTTCAAGAACACGGAGAACTCTCTAGCAGACAATAACACTCGATCCAATTGGAAAGAAGAATCGTCACACGAATTTATATGCATACAATTCCAATACCTCGTGCTCGCAAACTCGTGTGTTTTGGGTTTCGACGCGACAACTTTCGAGGATTAACAAAAAATGGCGGTCCCACACAACCCCCCCTCGTCGTCTACGATCACGTTTTGTCCCTCCGATTGGGACAGTTGCCACCGGCGACGAGCCTACAGCTTCTATCCCGCCCTTCTGAAATTCCCACCTCAATGTATTCAATTCACCACGGTGGGCGTAGCAAATTTAGCTGATTGGGTCGAAGAAGAAAACAATTGGAATTGCGAACAATGAGAATACGTGGAGATTTGGTCTTCTTAATGTCAGTGTTCGATCAGTAGAGCGGGAAAATAAAATGGATTGAATTACGAAAATGTCCCCAAATCATGGGCTGGACTTTGGAGAGAATCATCAAAAAATCGAGTATTTCTTGAGTTATGATTTCCACGCATGGATAATTTTCAATGTTTAGGATTGTAGATGTAGCTGCCAAAATAGCCCGCGGCCCGCGGGCCGGCCCGGCCCTCCCTGCCTATGGGGCGGGCTGGGCTGGGATTTTCTGGCGGGCCTAAACGGACTAGCCCCCGCGGGCCGCGGGCTAGGCGGGGAGGGGCGGGTTGGCCCCGTGCCGGCCCGCCATATTTTTTTATTAATTTATTTTAAAATATATATTTATTTAAATAGAGGAATTAATGATTTTGTTTATAATTAATGATGCATTTATTAATTAATACATAATTAATATGTATTTAAATATTATAATTAAATACTTAATGATGTATTTTTAATTAATACATAAATAATGTATATCTAAATATCTTAATTATATAAATTATTCTTAATTAATTAAAAAGTTTAAATAAAAAAAATTTTAAAAAAAATTCATGGTGGGCAGGCCTGGCCCGCGGCCCGCTGGCGGGGCGGGCTGGACTGGGCTGGGCTTCAGTTTTGAAGGCCCGCCGTGTGGCTGGCCAACCCGCCCCGCCCCGCCAACCAGCGGGATTTGGCGGGCGGCGGGCCAGCCCGCCCCGGCCCATTGACAGCTCTAGATGTAATAAAGAGCTTACGTAGGGGTGGTTCGGTACGGTATACCGTACCAAAACTATGATACCGTATACTGTACCGAAATTTCGGTATCGAAAAAAATCATACCAATACCATACCAAAATTTCGGTATACCTTAAATTTCGATACGGTATCATACCATGGTATGGTATCGGTATCACCTTTTATACCATTCACACGGAGGGTTTTTTACCATGCGTGTCTCATAACTCGTTAATTCGTTGTTTTTTGAATTTTTTGTCAATTTAAACCCCTTAGGCCCCAATAAGATGGATTATTAATATCAAATTGTCCAAAATAAAAGATTTTTAATTCATAAAATAACATTACATAAACATGTATTTTGTATTTCCTTTTGTTTTTTCTAATGTAAGTAAGATATGGTGGGCCTCAATAATATTAGAAAGTTGGTTATAGTTAATAATCATGGGCTATAAATAATATAATATATGTAGGTGTGTGTATATAAATAATATTAAAAATTCTAGTATTTAGGTATAATCGGTATACCTAATTTTTTATTTGCATACCATTACCGTACCGAAAATTTTCGGTACGGTATCATACCTTACCAAAATCTTCGGTATACCAAAACTTTCAATATTTCGGTACGTTTCGATACGATAAGGACGATATATCGATATTTCGGTATATTTCCCCACCCCTAAGCTTTCCCATAAGTGAAAGGGGAAATTTCAATTCAGTCCCTAGTCAGTAAGTTTTTAAACTGTTCAGTCCCTGTCACAATCCCTATTAGATTAAAGGATCAACTTTTTCGAAAATGGCAGAGATAAGGCTTAAAAATAGGTATTAGCGAAAATACCCTTCCTAACATACTGAACTAAGAGTTATTTTCCGGCGACTTTCTGTTTTGCTGTTAGACTATATTGTTAAACGCCTGATGAACTGTTATTTTCCATCTCTTATCTGTTACTATGATGGAGAAAATTGAATATTTATTTTATGAATCTCGTTTTTACAGTAAATCGAAATCCGAAATTTCGAATGCCATTTACCATCAATTTTGGCGTGTAAGGTAGGATATATTGTGGCATTGACGACGCAAGATGTAAGATTTGTAATGAATTTTATTTTTCTATTTAGGGTTCTAATTTGCGAAAATAAGATGAAATCAACACCGTTTCTGGCAACGATTACATCTAATATGTATAAATTCGAAGTACCCATAGTATGGCACATTGTTTGGTCGTTCGACCGTCGTTCATCCTTTAATTTCGCGAAAATACGGTCAACCCCAATAATCTGGGTATATTTTAACTGTGTCAAAACTGCAACTCTATTACTCGGAGTATCAAAACCGTTACTAGGTGTATCAGAACCGTTAATAAACTGCAACTAATTATTACCATATGTAGGGTTCTAATTTGCGAAAATTAGATGAATTCAAAGCCGTTTTTGGCGACGATTACATCTAATATGTATAAATTCGAAGTAACCATAGTATGGGCAGCTCGGTGCGGCACATTGTTTGGTCGTTCGTCCAACGTTCATCTTTTAATTTCGCGAAAATACGGTCGACCCTAATAATCTGGGCATATTTTTACTGTGTCAAAACTGCAAATCTGTTACTCGGAGTATCAAAACCGTTACTAGGTGTATCAGAACCGTTAATTGTTACCATGTGTATGGTTCTAATTTGCAAAAATAAGATGAATTCAAAGCCATTTTTGGCAACGATTACATCTAATATGTATAAATTCGACGTACCCATAGTATGGCCAGCTCGGTGCGGCACATGTTTTGCTCGTTCGTCCGACGTTCATCTTTTAATTTTGCGAAAATACGGTCAACCCCAATAATTTGGTATATTTTTACTGTGTCAAAACTGTTACTCGGAGTATCAAATCTGTTACTTGGAGTATCAAAACCGTTACTAGGTGTATCAAAACCGTTATTAAACTATAATTAATTGTTACCATGTGTAGGGTTCTAATTTGCGAAAATAAGATGAAATCAAAGCCATTTTTGGCAACGATTACATCTAATACGTATAAATTTGAAGTACCCATAGTATGGCCAGCTCGGTGCGGCACCTTGTTCGGTCGTTCGTTCGATGTTCATCATTTAATTTCGCGAAAATACGGTCGACCCTATAAGTTGGGTATTTTTTTGCTACGCCATTATATTCGAAATTATGTGTCAATTGTTAACTCCCAAACCGTAAGTGGTGTAATGCATGTGGTATGAAAGACATCGACATTAAGCAGATATCCAGATGTTAGTGAATTGATTTGGACATTAGTCAATTGAGGTGATGAACAACTGTTACTAATTTAAAATTATCATGATCTGTTACTAGTATATACGTTTCTGTACTATGTTGCCTAAGCTAAATTTGTTACTAAATTTTCCGTGAAATTTCGGGCATGGAAACCAGAATGAGATTAATTTTGGGCGGGAGAGTAAATAAAATCAAGCATACCCGATATGTGTAAACTATTACTAGTTATATGTTTATATGTTACCAGAGTTGTTATAGTTTGTGAATTAGGGTATGTGATTAAAATCATAACCTAAATTAATATATTTTTATCTAAAACTCCGTAAATTCATATATTTTAGGGAATGTAGCGCGTTTGCAATATAAAATTTGAAAATCATAAAATAAACTAATTACATATTAAATTGTTATTTTGACTATGTATTCTGTTACTCGTGTTGTGTTTCCTTGTTACCTACGTATCAGTTTCTATTTTTTTGTAATACCCGTAAATTTTAATACGGGATTTTTAATGCGATTAGCGTAGTAAATGTTCCAATTAATGGAATTAGTATTTGAATGGGCCAAATAGTATTTAAAACCCGGCTCGAATAAATATCAGTAGGGCCGAAAAATAATTAATTCACCAAAGAAGTAAGACCCAGATGATATGGATCGATTATTAGGTGCAAGGAAATAAAGTTGGTTACTTAATGCAAAGGAGAAGCCACGTTGATGCTTATCACTTGGTGGCTTAAGGTAATCATACAAGTAAGAGAGAAAAAAAAAAGAGAACAGAGGAGAAAACGTGAAAAGAGGAAACGAAGGACGATCAAACACAAGAAATTTTCAGCAAGGTAAGATATGGGTTTTCTTTCGAATGATTATCCTCTCCGGAATCACGTTCGTTTGTATTTTTCAGAAATCGTAATTGCTGCTCAGCTTATGTTTTTAATAAATTCGACCTAGTTATAGTGATTTGATTTTTATAAACTTGATCTCTATGGAAAGCTAACTTTCGGAGCTTTCCATAGCCACTTGAATCAGGTCGATCCGATGTCTCTACGATTTTATATGTATTTTTAAAGATGGTATCGCGAACTGAAATCTGAGATTTGCTGATTCTGGAAAAACAGTTCATGCAGTTTCTGTTCTAAACGATTTTGACTTAGTTAAAGTTCTCGGATCCTTATCAAACTTAATTCTGTAGAAAGCAAACTTTCCCAGCTATTCACAGCCTTTGGAATCGGTTCAATCGGATCATTCTTCGATTTTCTATGAATTTTTAAATTGGACAGCGCAGAACAGGATTTCATTCTGAAGTTGCTGTTTTTGATCCATGCGCAGTTTCAATTTTCAGAACATTTGAACTAGCTATTGTGATCGGATCCCTTCGAAACGTGTTTCTGAAGAAAGCTAAGTTCCTAAGTTTTTCACAGCACTTGGAATCAAGTCAATCCGACGTTTCTACGATTTGTTATGAATTTTTGAAGTTGATAGTGCGAAACTGGATTTTCTGATAATTTCTGTTTTCAGATTTTTTGGCAGCTTCTATCATCTGCTATATTTACGCAGATATGCTGCTCCAAATTCAGTAAAACTGATCCCGTTAGAAAGCTAACTTCCGTAGCTTTTCATAGCCGTAGGAATCAGCTAGTTCCGATACTCGTACGATCAGTTACGAATTTTTGAAGTTTTTGCTGTAAACCAGAAATTTTTCTGGAATCTGCCAGCTTATTTCGAAATCTCTCCTAGCTTGTATTTGAATTACTTCGGACTGTAACGCTGAGATATTATGATGTCTTAAAGCAGTTGTCAGGAGTTCGTAGGATCGTGGCGGAAGAAAATTCGTCGAGAGAATGAGAACAACTTTGGAGGATAGGTAGGTGGATCCTTCACCTACAACACATAAAATATTGTTGAGAATATTCGAAACTTGGGTGATAAACCATCCAAGTTCGAAAATGATGAATTTTGATTATGTGGTAGTGATTATGATCGTTACGTGATGATTTATGATGTGTTTTAAACCCAAAATATGGGTTTCTATGTGGATGTACATGCTTACTTGATTAGGAAAATTTTGTTAGTCGAACGTTCAAGATTTTGGGTTTAGATGTTCAACTGAAAATGAGGTTACAAGTAGAAATAGGAATTTTGGGTGAAGTTCAAACCTTAGTTCGCGGGTTAGGTAGTTCACGAAATTGGGGAAATAGATTTTGGGTCGAAAAGTAGTCTCACAAACTAGTGTAGACCTTTTTGGTCCAAACAGTTATGAGAATTTTGATTATTCCAAGTAATTATGTAAATTGGGGGGTACAAATTAGAAAACTCGATATGCATATTATGTGATGTTTAAGTATGTGAAAATATTCGATTAAGCACTTGAATATGTTTTAAATGTTAAGAAAATCGAATTTGAGTGATCTTATGCTTAACTGGAATATTGATGTGATCACCTGCTTTTGAACGTTCTCGTTTGGATGGAATATCACTGTGTGCTATATATGATAAATATGTTCTGATAAGTGGTATGTGGATTGCACGCATGATTGAGTTATATAAGGAAAGAATATCGTCTGAGATCACGCTGATATGATTAAGCTATATATGGAAGATATATTGTGTTAAGTGATATATGAGCTGTACACGAGATTGGGATATTTTAGGAAAGAATATCACTGTGATCACCCGGATATGATTAGCTATATATGGAAAAGATATTCTGATTATGTGTATAATATGCTGATTGATTCTATATATGGAATGTGCTGACTAACAGATGAAATTACCCTGGAATGAAAGCAAATCTGTGGTATTTATGGTAAGAATTCATGTTGACCGTTGAGTTTAATTGGTTTATTCTTGGCATGATTTCTTGAGTTAATGCACGTGTTAATTGAGCTGTCTCTAGCATATTTTTCGTGCTTAACTTTCCTTGTGAAGTGGAGAAACGATTCGTTTCCTATATAGAAGACAAACACTTCACGCGAAGAGTAGAACAACGAACACACAAGCTATCAAAGTCCTTAGACGATCTGAGCTTTACTTTGCGATTCATTTGTAGTTTGTGTTTGAGCTATCATTTGCGAATCTGTACTCTTTTGAGCGATCCCTAGAAACTCCAAATCCTAAACCCTTGTCTTCGGACGTGTTGTGTCTCGGGCACGTTGAGCGCACAAAGGAGCACGAGTGGAGTCTTACGCACGTGGAGGGACGAATTTTGTGGATTCGGTGGCCCTTCGGTAACAAGCTGCATCCAGCCGAGGAATAGGTTTCCTGGGTAAATGGGGTGGATCGAAACTTGGCGTGCGTCAGCCTAGAGCGAGGTCTACTGTCCATAGTGCTTCGGTTGTGAACGGGTCAATCATAGTGTAGCCGGTAATACCTAGTGATTGATTGGAACTCTTGGGGAGATCACACCCCAAGGACAGGATTAAACCCCAGTTGGGGATATAACCTGTATAAAAATCCCGTCTCACTTTACTTTCTGCTTTTTACTTTTTCTATGAGACAAACCCGGAATGTTGGCAAATAACTAGGTGATATCGTTTAAAGGATTTCTGAGATTAACGTGATATTCTGTAAACAGGCTTAGGGAGATAACATAAACAATCTTACTGCTCTCTAGGGAATAACATGCTCTGCAATATCTTCTTAAAGAAAAGTAATTTTCAAAGGAGAAAAAGCCATAATTTTTTAAAGCCTAATTCGCCTCCCCTCTTAGGCATATTTTACACTTCATTTGGTATCAGAGCGAGGTTACTCAATGAAAGGCCTAACACGCCTGAGTTAAGATCTAATGGCTTTTTCGAGTGATATTTTTGCAGAGGGTCAATCCCACTCCAGGCCTCCTCTCTTCGACGGTACGAACTACGCGGTATGGAAGAATCGTATGATCGAATTTTTGATCGCTGTCGACTACGAGCTTTGGGAGACAATCATCAACGGACCGTACACAGCTGCGAAATCCGATGGAACTCCAAAGGATACTAAAGATTACACTGCTGATGACAAAAGGGGAATCACGCGAAACGCAAAGGCGAAAAACATGCTCGCATGCGCACTCACACGGGAAGAATACATTCGGGTGAGTTCCTGCTCATCAGCGAAGGCCCTGTGGGATATGCTCCAAGTCACTCATGAAGGAACCCAACGAGTCGTGCAAGAAAGACTGGCTCTACTCACTCACCAGTATGAACTGTTCTCAATGGAATCTAACGAAAATATAAGCCAGATGTACGCCAGATTCATGGGAATCATCAACCAAATGTTCTCTCTCGGCAAGAAAGTTCCCGACAGTAAACAAGTAAGAAAGATACTGAGATCACTGCCACGAGAATGGAATGCCAAGGTTACTGCCATCTACGAAGCAAAGGATCTAGAAGCACTTAGCATCTCCGAGCTGATTGGATCTCTTATATCCTATGAGATGATTCAAACATCAATGAATGAGAAGTCTCAGAATAAAAATCAGAAGTCCATTGCATTCAAATACAACCAAGAAGAATCTGATTCTGACGACGAAAAAAAGGACCTGATGAACGATCTGGCCATGCTTACAAAAAGAATTGAAAGGTTCCAGCAGAAAAAGAAATTCAAAGGGAACTTCAACAAATTCCAGAACAAGAGCAAGAGAATATCCACGTCTGGGAAGAAAGTTCAGAAGTGTTTCCGATGCAACAAACCAGGCCACTATGCACATGAATGCCCCGCAACTAGCAATGAGAAACCAAGGAAGGAGAAGGCTATGGTGACGGAATCAAATGACTCTGAACTGGAACAAAGTGAGGACGAGGATCACGCTTACATGGCTGACGAGGATCAGGTATCTCGTTCTTCCTCCATTGAGAAAATTCATATCCTAAACAATTTATATGGTTATGAAAGTGACTCATCTGTTTCTGATATAGAAAAAAGTAAGGAAGATCGGTGTAGGTTACTTCAAAAAACGGAGAGAAAGATTAAGTCACTAGATTCCTTGAATAAGGAATTGATAAGGCAGGGAGATGAACTAGCTAAGGAAAAATATGAGGCTGTTCTAGAGATCTCACGTTTGAAAGAAGAGTTAGTTACTGCTAAGAAAGAGGGAATTCCCTGCGACTGTGAGAAAACAGAAAAGAAAAACAATGACTTATCCAGAGATATTGTAGAACTCAGGAATTCCTTAGAAAGGAAAAAACAGAAGGTTGATAGTCTTCTTGAGGGTAGACATAACCTAGACATGATGTTAAACATTCCTAGCAATATTGGTAAGATAGACTTAGGTTATTGCACCGAAGTGAAGCGTGCTAAATCCTCTGTGTCTAAGTTTAAATGTTTCTGTTGTGGTAGAAATGGTCACTATGCATACAACTGTCCCTTAAAGAAGTTTGATAAAGCTAAGTATGTCTGGAGACCTAAGAAGTTACCTGTAAATGCCACTGGCGTATCTGATTGTAACAGGAGATCACCGACTGTGCAGAATGATATCTCGTATGTTAACAGAAGTTATTTTTCCGCTAACATGTTAGGACCCAACAGAAATTGGGTACCTCAGAAAAGTACTTCTTGCTACAGGTACGACGGAAGAATTCCAGTAAGAAAAGCAAGTGGTACCTCGACAGCGGGTGCTCCCGCCACATGACAGGTGATATAGGCAATTTTGTGTCGTTGAAGGCGGTAGATGGAGGATACGTTTCGTACGCCAACGTCGCAAAAGCCAAAATCGTGGGAGTTGGTACTGTCGGTAACAATTTAAATATCACCATAGATAACGTATGGTTCGTTAGGAACTTAGAGCATAATTTAATAAGTATTAGCCAATTATGTGATGATGGACATACCGTAGTTTTCGCCAAAGATAAATGCCTTGTTAAAAAGAATGATGAGATTGTGTTTAGTGCATCTAGGCATGGTAATATTTACTGCATCACTCTTGATGATATTGCTAACCAAAACGTCAAGTGTCTAGCAGTTACGCAGGATATCACATGGTTATGGCATAGACGTCTGGGACATGCTAACATGGAACTAATGTCTCACATATGAAAGGTATTCCAGATATGAAAGCCACCAAGGATAGAATCTGTAAAGCGTGCCAAATGGGGAAACAGACCAAGACGTCCTTTAAGCCTAAGAATGTGATCTCTACGTCCAGACCACTGGAACTGCTGCATCTTGACCTTTTTGGTCCGGTACAGGTTATGTCATTGAAAGGTAAACGATATGCCTTTGTGATCGTAGACGACTATACTAGGTACACATGGGTCTTATTTCTTGCGCACAAAAGTGAGGCTTTAGATAATCTTGCGCCACTGATTAAGAAGCTAGAAAAATGAGAAAGAAATGGAAGTCCGTAAGATTAGGAGTGATAACGGTCTAGAATTTGATAGTAAATCCTTTGCATCTTTTTGTGATGAGAATGGTTATAGTCATAATTTTTCAGCCCCTATTACGCCTCAACAGAACGGAGTGGTCGAGAGGAAAAATAGAGTATTACAAGAAATGGCTAGGACTATGTTGAGCGAATATAATACTCCAAAACATTTTTGGGCCGAAGCTGTTAGTACGGCATGTTATGTCTCGAATAGGATTTTCCTTAGACCAATTATTAAGAGAACTCCCTATGAACTTTGGAACGACAAAACCCCTAACATAGGATATTTCCATGCATTTGGTTGCAAATGTTTCATTTTAAATGATAGGGATAAAAGAGGGAAATTCGATTCCAAGGTAGATGAAGGGATATTCCTAGGTTACAGCCTTCATTCCAAAGCTTTTAGAGTGTAGGAAGAAGACTGTTCAAGAATCAGTGCATGTTACGTTTGATGAATTTCCTAACGCAGATGCTACTGAGGAAGGTATAATTGTGTCTCCTGCAGATATACAGGTTACTGACAAAGAAGTAAACGCAATTCCATTGGAACTAGATGATATGTCAGAGGAACCTGAAGCTTTAGACTAAGTATAGAGGTATGATCGGAAGTTTGCTATACCTTACGGCAAGCAGACCCGATATCATGTTTGCTACTGGTCTATGTTCCAGATATCAATCGAGTCCTAGGGAATCTCACTTGACGGCAGTCAAGCGGATAATTAGATATTTGAAGGGAACAATCAATCATGGTATATGGTATCCAAATTCCAAGGCATTCCCATTAATGGGATACTCGGATGCGGATTACGCCGGTTCTAGGGAAGATAGGAAAAGCACCAGTGGTACTTGCCAAATACTAGGAAATTCCCTTGTAACTTGGTCCAGTCGGAAACAAAATGCCGTGGCCCTATCCACAACCGAAGCCGAATATATGGCCTTAGGAAGTTGTTCTCAGCAAATCCTTTGGATGAAACAGACCTTGAGTGATTACGGCTTAAGGTACGACCAAATTCCTATTTTCTGCTTGTTGTACACGAGATTGGGATATTTTAGGAAAGAATATCACTGTGATCACCCGGATATGATTAAGCTATATATGGAAAAGATATTCTGATTATGTGTATAATATGCTGATTGATTCTATATATGGAATGTGCTGACTAACGGATGAGATTACCCTGGAATGAAAGCAAATCTGTGGTATTTATGGTAAGAATTCATGTTGACCGTTGAGTTTAATTGGTTTATTCTTGGCATGATTTCTTGAGTTAATGCACGTGTTAATTGAGCTGTCTCTAGCATATTTTTCGTGCTTAACTTTCCTTGTGAAGTGGAGAAACGATTCGTGGCCTATATAGAAGACAAACACTTCACGCGAAGAGTAGAACAACGAACACACAAGCTATCAAAGTCCTTAGACGATCTGAGCTTTACTTTGCGATTCATTTGTAGTTTGTGTTTGAGCTATCATTTGCGAATCTGTACTCTTTTGAGCGATCCCTAGAAACTCCAAATCCTAAACCCTTGTCTTCGGACGTGTTGTGTCTACGGGCACGTTGAGCGCACAAAGGAGCACGAGTGGAGTCTTACGCACGTGGAGGGACGAATTTTGTGGATTCGGTGGCCCTTCGGTAGCAAGCTGCATCCAGCCGAGGAATAGGTTTCCTGGGTAAACGGCGTGGATCGAAACTTGGCGTGCGTCAGCCTAGAGCGAGGTCTAGTGTCCATAGTGCTTCGGTTGTGAATGGGTCAATCATAGTGTAACTGGTAATACCTAGTGATTGATTGGAACTCTTGGGGAGATCACACCCCAAGGACAAGATTAAACACCAGTTGGGGATATAACCTGTATAAAAATCCCGTCTCACTTTACTTTCTGCTTTTTACTTTTTCTGTGAGACAAACCCGGAACGTTGGCAAATAACTATGTGATATCGTTTAAAGGATTTCTGAGATTAACGTGATATTCTGTAAACAGGGTTAGGGAGATAACATAGACAATCTTACTGCTCTCTAGGGAATAACGTGCTCTGCAATATCTTCTTAAAGAAAAGTAATTTTCAAAGAAGAAAAAGCCATAATTTTTAAAGCCTAATTCACCCCCCCTCTTAGGCATATTTTACACTTCAACTAGGAATTTCACGTGTCCAGTAGCCTATAGTGCAAGGACGACGGGTAAGTGGAAATCCCAACTACAACACATAAATTACATGTTTGTATTCGAATTACGTGGTTATTTGTGTTGTATGATTTTACGTGACGTGAATTATGTGAAATTACGTGATTATATGGCAACCTGTGTTGGTTGTTTTACGTGAGATGTTTACTGGCGATAATGAAATCGCATGGTGAGCTATTATTTATGATAGTTCGATGGCGTAGTGAATGAGTTGATACGTCACATTATTTTTATGACATATTGAATGCATGCATGTTTTGTATGGAGTTATTTTGGATATGAGCATGCATGGTATTTATCGCTTGAAGGTGTAAATATGTAGATTTATACGTGATGTGAATGTTTTGACATGCTTTGGCATGGTAAGTACTTATCGCATTATTTATATGGCATGAGCATGTGCATACACGCACTATGTGAGGATTATCAGTATGAGTATGCACAGTATATGATCGCCTAAAGGCGAATTATGTTTGTCGATATTGGCATTTGATGTTTACTCACGAAAGAGTCATAGCTATTTCTACAAAGGCACCATGACGGGATGTAAGCCGTCTAACATATTATGTGAGGCAAGAGGAGCGACCTGGGTAGGGGCGACCTAGGGAAACCTAGCGTAGGCCGTCCAGTGTGGAGCAACTGTCCGACAGGAGGAGCGACCTGGGTAGGGGCGACCTAGGTAAAGCCAGTGTAGGCCACCTAGCGTGTAGCAACTGTGTCATTAGCAGGAAGAAGCGACCTGGACGAGGCACATGGTGAAAACCAGAGTGCCAGGGAAGGCGACGGCTAGATAGAGAGGCGACCTGGCGAATGGTGACCTAGGGAATAACCCTAGGTTTAGCCTAGCCGGTGTGGGCCACTATCTTACTTTTATCCGTATAGGATTGAGCTCATGATATGATGGTGCGTAGCAAGTAGCTAAGGACCCTAAGAGAAATGAGAATGATATGAAAATACGAGTGTTAGCAAGCATTGACGCATATGCCTATGCGAGTTTGGCACGTGCATGTCATGCATATTTCCACTTACCGAGCTTTATAGCTCATCCCACGTTTTATGTGTTGTAGGTACAATCGAGTCGGACGTTGAGATACGTCACGACTAGGGCAGGCTGATGGCGGTGACTCCACGTACTTTTGAGGGTTGGACGTACATGGATGCGACCTGCGGGGTGTTATTGGAGTGTTCTAGAGATTCTGACATTTTGGGCTACGTCTTGTAAACTATAATGTTTGCAGAACGTGCTTGTGTTTGTATAATATTAAGTTATTTTAATAGAAAGTTTTTGTAAATCGTGTCTTCCGCAGCTCACGTTGCGAAAAATCCGCCAAACTAGTTATATGAAAAGTGGGGTGTGACATTTTTTCTCCTCTTCAATTGTTTCTAATCAGTGTTAAACTGTTACTGCAGGAAATGGTAAACAACATAGGATTTACATTTAAGATTAACTGAAGATGTCATTAATTTTGTTGAATCATTTATGTCAGGTCGACCATCTGAATTGTAATAAACAACTAATAGTTCATATCCGCAACGTTTTGAGTAAGTAGAATCAATTTCGCAGAAGCATGATCATCCTTTCAAGAAGAGTGCTACTTGTTTTCCAACATAATCTCCACGAAAATCACAACCTAAACTAATGTATTTTTATCTAAAACTTCGTAAATTCATATATTTTAGTGAATGTAGCGCGTTTGCAATATAAAATTTGAAAATCATAAAGTAAACTCATTATATATTAAATTGTTATTTTGACTATGTATTCTGTTACTCACGTTGTGTTTCCTTGTTACCAACATATCAGTTTCTGTTTTTTTCTCCTCTTCAATTGTTTTTGATCAGTGTTAAACTGTTATTGCAGGAAATCGGTAAACAACGATACGTTTAAGATTAATTGCAGATGTCATTAATTTTGTTGAATCATTTATGTTAGGTCGACCATCTGGATTGTAATAAACAACTAATAGTTCATATCCGCAACGTTTTGAGTAAGTAGAATCAATTTCGTAGAAGCATGATCATCCTTTCATGAAGAGTGCTACTTGTTTTCCATACTATATACTTCAACTTCTTTAATCCCAACATAATCTCCACGAAAATCATAACCTAAACTAATATATTTTATCTAAAACTTTGTAAATTCTTATATTTTAGTGAATGTAGCGTGTTTCCAATATAAAATTTGAAAATGATAAATTAAACTAATTACATATTAAATTGTTATTGTGACTAAAAATTCTGTTACTCGTATTGTACTTCCTTGTTATCTACATATCGATTTCTGTTTTTTTTTCTCCCATCAATTTTTGTTGAACTCTGTTAAACTGTTGCTGCAGGAAATCAGTAAACAGCAGAAGATCTTACCAAAATCATGCATACATTTTCAGCAACAGAAGTGAAGTTTGTTCAAAAGAAACATTCTACACATTTATCAGATACACATAGCACCAAATTGTAACATCCCTCGTCGTCCCTGCTCGTGGCCATCGCTGCTCGTCTTCGATTTCTTCGATTAATTTGAGGGTTATCGGTTTGGTATTAGCGAATCAGAAAGAACTTAAGAATAAAGTTATACATAATTAAGTTGGATATTCAAATGAGTTTAAATCAAAGTCATAGGAATTGTAGATCGAAAGTTCTACCAAAAAGGATGCAGGTTGCCATTTTCGGACAACATCCCTAAGCACCCGTAAATCTTTTTCGGGTACATTTTTTGGTCAATGGACTTCGAATAAAAAATAACGTAAAGAATAAAGTTATACATAATTAACTTGGCTAATCAAGGGAGCT
The DNA here is from genome assembly GCA_027422505.1 of Craterostigma plantagineum. Classification (NCBI taxonomy): domain Eukaryota; kingdom Viridiplantae; phylum Streptophyta; class Magnoliopsida; order Lamiales; family Linderniaceae; genus Craterostigma; species Craterostigma plantagineum. Next base: position 5,739,009 of record JAPQWV010000013.1, on the reverse strand, counting down.
TGAATCAAGGTCATTTGAATTCTAGATCGAAAGTTATACTCCAAAAGGTGCAGGTTGCCATTTTCGGGCAATGCAGAATGCATAGTTTTGCCAGAATGCATAAATTGTTACCCAGAATGCATGAAGTGTTACCCAGAATCAGTGTTTTAAAAAGCGTTCGATCGCGCGCTTCGAGGCGCGCTATCGCGTCTTTTTTCATTAAAACACTGTAAGGCGTATATAAAAAAAAAGCGTAACTTTTTTTCTTTTTTTTTTCCTTAAATTTTTATTTGTTTCAAAATAGGTGATGTGATGTGCGAACTTTCCCAGACGAAAGTGAAAGAAGCTAAGTGGCTAGCCGAGCAAAAGTTCAGTCATCAACTTTCTTTTTATTTTTTATTTTGTTTTAATTTTTGTCCCATTAAATTAGAAATGGTCTTTACTTTATGTGAGTTATGTATAATAATAAATAATCACATCTAATTTATTTATATTTCATGACGATCAAAATGACATATATATCTTATATATTTTGAAATTTAAATTATTTTTAATTAGTAAATGAGAAGATACCACTACATAATGTAAAGATATGTGTGTTTAATTTTATAAATATACTATATAAATTGTGAAAATGAGACCATAAATAATATAGATGCTACCTTTTTTATTGAAATCGGCTTGCTCGAAATACTCACGTAATACGCTACGCTATTTACACTATGCGCTGTTGGAACAAAAACGCGATGCAGTGCGCAACATGCGTTTTAAAACATTGCCCAGAATGCATAAAGCGTTACCCGGAATGCATAAAGTGTTACCCAGAATGCATAAATTGTTACCCAGAATGCATAAATTGTTACTTAGCGAGCGTTTTATTAGCAAAAGCTTCAATCATGGGCCGCGTCAAATTTCTTCGCGATTAACATCAATATTTTCATTGAATATTAAGACCCACGATCAATGTCACCTTATTCGGTCATTAAAGTCCAGATTTTCCTTGTTTCAACGAGATTTTCGAATTACTTTTAATACATTATTCCATTATAAACTTCAAAATTTTCATTGATTATTAACACCCATGAGAAATTATAATCGATTTAACCTTATTCGGTCATTAACGTCGAGATTGAGCCGCCTTTTAGATCGTAAATTTTGGTCTTCGTTGAACGTGGTTTGTGCATTCATCGTTCGGAAGAGACGATGACAGGTGTGTAATTTTGACAAATGTGAAGGATAGAAAAATCATTTACAATGAGTGTCCTTCAAACTAATATTTTCAGTAAATAGGTCATTGAACCGAAATAAAACCACAAAAGGGCCTAAATCATATTGAAAAATGTCTATTAGGGCTGAACGATAGTATACCTTAAGTGAAAACCCTAGTCGTACAGCCGTAGTATTACAATACTTTGTAGAAATTTAGTATTGATTGCATTGCATTTTATGTACATAAGAAAAGCTATCGTAACACAGCAAATCTGATTCGTTCTATCAGAAACACTCCCACTTTTTGTAGTCCCCCAATAATTCAATGTATGACATTTGCACCATATATATATGCCGGTTAAATTCGATCATGGCGAAGTACAAAAATTAAGCATTGAGAAGAGACTACGCAGAAACGATTGATTAAAAGGGCAATTCGATTAGGTATACACGAGAAATAACAAGGCACACGTCACCTACAATCTACCCCTGCACAGAAGACAGCTCCCCCTCTCTCTCTCTCTATATATGATGTATAACTACAGCTGAAGAAAAGATGTGGCAGTAACTCACTTCAATGAATCGGGCGACGCCGAGCAGAACGTGGAGGAGGATGATGATGCTGGTGGAAGTGAAAAGAACAAAAGCAATGTACAGATGTAGACACAGTGTGTTACTTTTAGTTTTAGTTCTGTAGCTGAGCAACATATGCTTTGTCCGCGTTAGCAAGTCGGTCCTGGAAAAGCCCCCACTCGTGTTTACATCTATCTCTTACCTACACGAAAAAGTTAATGTGCTTTTAAGTTTTCTGATGTTCATACTGTGCTTAATTCAAGTGATGTGCTTGGTGAAATATAAAATAAGCCAAATACAACAGAAACTGATATACTAACCCCTTGCCATGGAGCTTTGCCATTTTCGGGCATGCCCTGAAATGTAAGACATGAAATACCTACCACATTAGTAGGTTACTAGGTTTGATTAAGTAAAGGATGGGATTGTGAAGTAGCTATTCATAGGATTTAAGAAAACACTAGTATTAATGGTAGAGATCCCTGACCTGGTTTCCAAGTGATGGAATAACTTGATGAATGATCCACTGAGAATCGACGACACCAATCTTTTCATGTGCAGGCTGCGCATTATTGAAAGGGAGAGATTTTTAAGATGGTTTTTTTTTTTCAGTAATTTCTCTGCCATTCTTCTAAGAAACACTATTTGCCTTTAATTCATGTGAAAGCTGATGGTATCCCCATGAATATTGGCAAAACTCGAACGCCATAAACCACTGTCAGATACTTGCATACACAGATGCGCACGCATTTGATTATGTAGTGTGTGTGTGTCTCTCTGTGTGTGTGTGTGAGAGAGAGAGAGAGAGAGAGAGAGAGAGAGAGAGAGAGAGAGAGAGAGAGAGAGAGAGAGAGAGAGAGAGAGAGAGAGAGAGAGAGAGAAGGGAGGGAGGGAGACAAAAGAGAGAGAGAGACTAACATCAACACATCTTCTGAGGGCAAAATCCAATCCCCATCCATGTACCAAATCATTCTGCACATAGCATTACAAAAGTTACGGATATGTATGGTTGAAACTTAAAACACGAATGAGCATGGACAATTTGTTATCAGTGAAACATTGAAATAGAATACTTGACTTTGTATGATCAACCACTTTTGTGGGATTGCATTGATTATCATCCTTTTATCTCCTTAGAAAGCAAAAAAGTTCACTAGTTGCGCAGGACTTGTCTCTCACAGGATGAGTTTAGATAAACCACAAATTTACACTGTTCAATAGATGTGATGATACTCATCTTCCCGAAAACAAGGAAAGAAACAAGACAACATGATAAAGAAAAACCAGTCTATATACTCAGGTATAGTAAACTATGACCATCCCGAATGTGTATCTATATTGTTTATATTTCTATATTTAATTATTTAAGGGATGTTCATTTTGATTATGCTGAACCCTATTGTTTATCAATGATCAGATAGTCGGGCCACCCATACATTTGACTAGACAAGACCAACTACAACGTGTAAGTACCTGAATCATATGCCAGACGCACCTCCAAGCTTCACGAGAAAAAACTGGAGCCATAATCTCCACAAAGCTGAAAAGAGCATTGAGTAGTAACGTTTATTACCACGTGTAATCTAGGTCTACAGACCAAGTAGACAAGTTTGCTTTTACTTGATATTTGTGCTATTGTGCGGCAGCCTCACACCACATAAAAAAATGTGCTTTCGGTGTAAAATGACATTCTAATCTTCGAAATCTCTCCAACATCTCGATCTATGCATGATAGTGGAAACTTATGACTGATATCTCACAGCAAACATGCACTTTAATATTCTCCAATCCTAATCTTTTAGATCGGATGTCATTCACATCACTTCATCGAATTACGTGTTGAAATGCAAAGAGAGAAACAATAAAACACACACAGGCATAATCATATAGAGGAAGAGCACGTACGCTGCACATGGAGGCAAATGTGGGTCGCTGCACCAGCCTGGTCTTTCCTCTGTATCCCTGTTATCCGTACCGATTAATATCTACAAAATATTTGGTCTTAAGGGGCAAATGCACACGTGGAATGTATCAGAAAACCTACTTGTGGACTTCTCTGTCACCTCTCCTCTTTGTCATCTGCCATGTAAGCCCATTGTTGGGTTCAAGACCAGGTTGCGAAATCTCTAAGCCGTGGTTCTTGACCAGTTGTATATATCTACGAGAAGAATAGCTCAAGGCATCAGTTGGTAGGTTTAAACATCACCAAGAAAACAAATCCCAAAACTCCACTAAGTTGAGTGGAATTTTAAAAAAGTATTACTTATCAGCATTGAAGTGTTCAACACCAAGATCTTCATCCCATATGAAAATGTATTCGTAAGCAGCAACCACATCTGGGTGCAGAAACCTCTTTGCATACCACCTATGACAGACAGAATCAAGCATGGTGAGTAAATAATAAGAAATGAACCATAAGATAAGGTTTCAAGTTGAATTAGCGAGACAGATGACTCTGGGATAAGGTCATCAAAGTCCAGTGTCATAAACTTATGCAAATCATACTAAAAGAAAATGATTTACACGTGCTGTATTATAGAGCTCAAATTTAGGTCAATTAAAGCTAAAGCTATATCCACTCATTGCAATATAAGTTCTTGCTAACTAGAAAGTTATTACCATCTAACTAGATAATGACAGAAATTTACCATTTTGTTTGTTTTCTAACACTGATATGTATGGCTCTCTGCGACCACAAATATTGATTCCATTCAGTTGTTCGGCCATCGTAATGAAACAACAAGATCTGGAAATCCTCGGAGAACTATTAGGAAACCCAAAATACTGTCAGTCAATAAGAAGCAACGGACGGTGTTTTAAGCACATAAAGTTTTCATAAAAGGTAAGGTAACCTTCTTAATGGCTGTGTTAATATTGTCCCTTTGATCCCAACCAACTGTAAAGGTCACCAGGTACTTGGGCTTCTTTTTCAGATCCTGAAAGGTCAAGAAAGTAGCTCTAAATAACCGCATGGAAAACCATCATCGAAAGTCATGAGAATTTGGTTTGCCGCAAAGATATGCAGGGATGCCACTTCTATGTTTCTCTTAGGTCAAGTAAATTAACCGGTTCAAAGCATAACTTGTGTCAATTGAAAACGATGTCGTACAAAGAAATGTAGCCATCATGTTGCAAATAACATCGCCGGACAATAGAAGAAGAGGATTGAAATGAACATACAATAAACATGCAGTGACGTAAATGTGGTCAGTGAATTGCTTCAATTCCATAGTTATCACTAGACAAGGCATAACGTGTGTCAATTGAAAACAACGTCGTACAAAAGGTAACAGATGAGTACAAATATAAAATAGCAATCACAGTTCCAACATCCCTAAAGCCATACCTCACTTGGTTCACCCCATAACCTTCGCAGATAAAAATCTGACTCCGAGACAACAATTCCAGGTGGTAATGATTCTGCACCACGAGGATTTGTAGGAACATAGATCTGCGACGCAGTGAATAAAATATCAGACCATTATTCAGCAAAAGCAGCTGAAAGAGATACAGTGCATGGTTATGATCAAGTCTAAAGCAACAAATGGAATTGGTTTGAGGAGCCAAAACTACAGAGTTACCTTTGGTGTAGTTGGGGTATTGCCTGAACCAAGATTTTCAGGAAAACTACGACGATGCTCATCGCTGAAGGCCATATCAAATGACGATTTTATACTTGATGGAAGATTAATCTGGAAAAAAAAAGGATGAAAACTAACCCCAAAATCAATAGCCCAAAAGGATAATCAACACACTATCATACCAATCAGCAGATCATACCTTACTTAGGGAAACCGATGGAAAAGAGACACCAACAAAGTATCCTAAAACCATCCCCATGATGGTTGTTATGACGAGACGGGCGCTGTCATTTGACCTTTTGAAAACCCCACTGCACGAAATGGATAGGAAAAAGGATATGAAAATCAATATTTCAACCAAACCAATAGTAGAAAATTTCAGCATAATGAATCAGACGTTTCCGCAGACCTGCGGTGCGAGGTTCCCATGTTGATTAGAAATTGCTCAACTCAATCGGTCATTTACTATGCAGAAACCAATCACAAGAGCAACTCTCAGAAAATTATATTGCCTCGACTATTTGTTCAAGTCCAAAGCAGCACGCACTCCACGAGTCAGGATTCCTATATATCAGACTTGTCGATGGTTAAACCTACACCGCAAAACAGATTCATCGATAAACATAAAGCTTCCATATCGTTAAACTGATCCATAATGGTCGCAATAGATCTGCCATTAAAAAATTCCATACTAGACATGCCAGAAACCAGTAAGAAACCGAGGCAACAACAAATCTATCCCATTAAGATACTCAGACAAAGGAAGACAAAGGGAACAAAACAACATATAGAGGAAAACAAATCTAACTTCACCATCGTGATCCCATCAAGCAAGCGCCTAAAAATCTACATCAGCCACAACCAAACCATCAGCCAGGCAACTAAACAGAATAAGATCTACATCTAGCTCACAACCAAGCAACCTTAAAAATCTCGATGTACAAAACATGCATAAAATCCCAAAACCTACGAAAAAACAATCCAAATAAAAGGAGGCGGGCAACTGCACCGGACACAAACGAACACCAGACACGACACACGAACAAAAAGAGCACGCCATCTTTAATTCTGAAACTAATCAACTTTCAAAACCTCGTCCCATTGGAAGATCGATTAAATCAACATGTTCAATCAAATCACGAACATGTACACGGCATAATCGTTCGATTGCAATCCTTTTTTAAAGCAACACAATGATCAAATGGGTTCCGAAATAAATGCAGGAGAAGGCTGGGTTGCAGTATTCTTACGAATTTGCCCCTTGTGATGCACAGAGAGATAGAGAGAGAGAAGGTTCTTTATTGAATGCTCGACTGCTTGCTAGACTATATCTATTCATAACCTTCACAACCGGTCGTGAGAATAAAATATTAATTTATCTGTCCTCCACATACACCTCAACAATTTTCATGCTTTATCAACAACCCAGCACAACCCATAATACTTATTTTTTATAATTATTTTTAGTAGTAATTGAATGTTTGAAAATAGATTACATTATATGATATAAAATTTAGATACTTTGGTTGTTGGAGATAGAAAAATAATATGAATTATGATATATTATAGAATGTAATAGAAAAATAGATAATTTGAAATTGTGACTCAAAATGTAGCAATATTAGTCTCTATTTGTAGAGAACAAAAAGTCATACATTTTGATAAAAAAAATTAAAATAAAATTTTAATATATAATTAAATGTATAAAATCAATAAAAACCACACACATTTTTTAAAACTGTGCACAACCGGTTGATGAACCAGGTTGATCCACCAACCCGGTTGTGAGAGATTGTCGGGAATATTTACTTGTTTGATTTATTTTATTTAATTATATTGCACAACAAGTTGTCCGGGTCATTGATAAACATAGTCTTGGTATTATGCGAACGAGGATACGAATGGGAATTGTGGGATGCATCTTAACAATTTACCATACTAACCCTCCTCGGAACATAATAATATTTCAAACTGTTTATTGTCAAACGATTATAACCGCATCAATTCGAATTTATCTTTACCAATATATTCAGTAATTTATTTAGGTATACGTTTGGAAATTTGGCATAGAACCGAACCGAAGCCTATTAGCTATGGCATTCTTAACCGTTTAAATTCAGTTTTATTTCCACAAGTTAGGTGAAGGTTTATTATTATTCCTACGGCAATTCCACCTTCATTAGGGCAAAAAGAAGTAACGTGCACGTGTGGTCTGTTCCAAACAAATTTCGATATTTCGTGGTTAAATGAAACGGCGACCTATGTGTTAATTTTTTTATAATCTTCCATTCAATTCCACTTTTCGATCTTTCAGGGGCATTGAGGTACTTTCGTCCCACAGACGAATATTTATTTTTCACCTTTTTTTTCGCATACGCCTTTTCAATTTATTTATTTATTTATTCTTCGCCATCTTTTACATTTTCTTTTTTCCAGTCGGTGACAAACAGCTTTATCGACTTCTTTTTCCTCCGAATGTATGACTACTTCAATCTTTTGGTAACCTAAATAAAATAAAAAAGCATTCTTTGTGACACGTGTTAATATCACATTCCACGTTAGTGCCGATGCCAAAAGACAAATACAATAAAACAGAGAAAGAAAAAGAACAAAAACCAAAACAACAGTTTCCATCAAATCCTTGAGCCCACCACTGTCATTTTCAATCCCACTTTCATATACTCCCTCGTCCCACTAATTTTATCACATTTTGTCATTTCGGGCGTCCCACTAATTTTATCACCTTTCCTTATTTAGCAAAAAAATTATCACAAACAATCAATATAATAATATTAAATATTCTTAAAAGACGTGTCAAATATACACTTTATTACCTTTTCATTGTACTATATTATTATAATAATACCACCTTAATTTACGTGCCCGGCAACTTATGTGATAAAGTTACCGGGACGGAGGGAGTATCTTTTTAACGTTTAACTGTTCTCAGACAAATCTTAATCACCCCTCAACATAAAAAAAATAAAAGAAGCTCAACTGCTATGACCATAGAAACCCAGTGTTTTTCTACCATCAGCTTTGATAAATATAACAATGCAATCATATATATGAATGAATATAAACGAATGTCTTTACCTTTACTCCAACACTTGGCTAGAAGAAGCAGCAGCAGCTTCTCTTAGACACGAGCGCACGATTTTCCCGAGCTTCGAGCATGCAGCGATACACAACTGCATTGCCTGCCCAAAAACGTCGAAACAGTTAGAGAACTCTGTCTTATTAAGGATCAGTTTGGTCGGGCGAATTCGTAAGGAAAAACACAAAAGTTACCTCGTGAATCTGAGTAACTAACTTTGTTAGAGATGGCATGGAGGTTATCGATAGATTTCCATCTTCGTTGCCTTCTTCAGCAGATATGGGCGATGGGGTCGATTAGGAGATTCTTGCCGATACATGACTATGGAAGTCGAAGTAAAAGAGGGGCATAAAAGTATGACACTGTTAGAGTTAAGACCACTTTGTAGAGGAATTACGAAAAGAAACGAAGTAAAATGGACACGAAAGAACTGATGGGTAATATTTATTTAAACAACCATAGCCATGAGAGGACGCTCTCATCCCTTATTCACCTCATTACTCACATACCCCATCTAATCCAAATGACACACATACTTAAGCTCCTCAAAATAACTACTAAAGGAAATAAACTAAAAATCAGGAAACTTTATTACGAGCTGCAATTAAGGGATCATAACTCCAAGAATGAAAGGTGGCTAGCATCAAGCCAAAAGCTCCTCCTCCTTGATTTGATCAATCTCTTCCAATGCATTCATATCAAGGCCCAAACCATCATCTTGCATTTCTCGGCCCGACCCATCGTCCCGCGGTTCGCTAGGCTCCTTAGCGGGACGTCTTGAGTAACGTCTAACATTATCACCCTCTCGAAAAACAGCCTTGTCCTCAAGGCGGAAAGTTGGGTACGAACGTCGTACTTCTGGTTCTGTGAGCCAGCTTGCCTCTTCGGTTGGGTGGTCGCGCCATTTAATAAGGAGTTTTCGGACTGCGACTTCGTTGATGATGGTCCAGCGGGAGTCCAAAATCTGCTCGGGCTGTATGTCGGGTGTCAATGAAAGCGACATGTGAGGTGGAAGAGAAAGTTCGACGGGGTGGTTGCCGATAGCTCGCTTCAGCTGGGAAACATGAAACACCGGGTGGATTCGCGAACTGTCTGGAAGCTGTAGCTTATATGCCACAGGACCTACTCTCTCCACAATAGGAAAAGGACCGTAAAAACGCGGCGATAGTTTTTGATTGTGACGGCTAGCTAGTGAGTATTGTCTGTATGGTCGAAGCTTGAGGAAGACCATGTCCCCATTAGCGAATTCGATCTCTCGACGGTGAGCATTTGCCGCCTTGGTCATCCGTTGTTGCGCCCTACTTAGGTTGTATTTGAGCTGTCTTAATATGTCGTCGCGACTCCTCAACTCATCGTACACAGCCTCTACATGACATTCACCCGGGAGGAATTGAATCAACGATGGAGGGTCTCGTCCATATATAATATGAAAAGGGGTAGCGCCCGCCGATACTTGAAACGTGGTATTATACCAATATTCAGCCCAAGATAGCCAATGACTCCACTGCTGTGGATGATCCCCGACGAAACATCGTAAGTAAGTCTCGAGCGTTCGGTTAAGGACCTCGGATTGCCCATCCGTCTGAGGATGGTATGCCGAACTCATTTTAAGGGTGGTACCTTGAAGGCGAAACAATTCTTGCCAAAACTTACTGAGGAAGATTGAGTCGCGATCGCTTACAATGCTTCGGGGGAGGCCATGCAAACGCACTATCGCAGCGACGAAGTGGGCAGCCACTGTTCGGGCTGTGTATGGATGCCGTAGTGCGATGAAATGACCGTATTTTGATAACCTGTCCACCACAACGAGTATAGTATCGAACCCACTTGATTTCGGTAAACCTGTAATGAAATCCATTGCGATGTCCTCCCAAACTTGCTCCGGAATTGGCAATGGTTGAAGTAGCCCGGCCGGAGATAACGCCTCGTACTTTGATCGTTGACATACTAAACATTGCGCCACGAAATTAGTCACCGTCTTCATCATTCCACGCCAATATAATGAACTTGCCAAACGTCGGTATGTGCGAAAAGCTCCCGAATGTCCCCCACTTGGCATCGCATGAAATTCGGTCAATAGCTTTGGTATCCATTCCGACGATTCTGGTATGACAAGACGTCCCTTATAATATAGCCACCCACTAACCAGATGATACGGTGGTTTTGCTAAAGGGTCCCGTTCGAGGGTATTGATAATAGAGCCGAGGAATGAGTCTTGGCGAATGTCTGATTGAATCCGTGTAATGTCGAGCCATTGAGGTAAACTAACGGCATTGAGCTCCGGGGCCTCCGGCTGTCGGGATAGGGCATCAGCTCTGGTGTTTGCTCGGCCTAGTTTGTATTCAATATCAAATACATAACCAAGTAGCTTTGCAACCCATGTCTGTTGTGCTGGAGTCGCAATTTTTTGGTGAAGCAAAGATCGCAGACTTCGGTGATTCGTGCGTATGGTGAACTTTCGGCCAAGTAAATAAGGTCGCCAATGTTGAACCGCCAAAACTAACGCTATGAGCTCCCGTTCATAAGTCGATTTAGATCCCGTGCGCGTGGACCACCCTTTGCTGAAATAGGCGACCGGATGTGCATCTTGTATCAGAATAGCTCCTAGACCCGATCCTGAAGCGTCACACTCAACAATGAACGGTTTTGAAAAATCGGGTATTGAGAGTACCGGGGCTGTGATGAGTGCATCACGGAGACGTCGAAAAGCTGCGTCAGCTTCATCCGTCCAGTCAAAAACCGTGCTCTCAGATTTCTTAAGTAGCGCCGTGAGTGGTTGAGCAATACGACCATAGTCGCGAATGAAACGCCGATAATACCCCATTAGCCCGAGAAATCCACGTACGCCTTTGAGGTTGGCGGGTGTCGGCCAACGCATCACTGAAATAATCTTTTGCGGGTGGCCACCGTTTCGGCTGAAATAAGATGCCCTAAGTAGTCGATGGTACGACGGCCGAAATGACATTTCTTTTGATTTACGCAAAACTGATTTTCCGATAAAAGCTCCAAAACCAGTGAGATATGTTGTAGATGAGATGACCACGACGGGCTGTAAATTAAAATATCATCGAAAAATACCAGTACGAATTTACGAAGTACCGGGCGGAATAAGTTGTTCATCGTTGCTTGAAAAGTAGCCGGTGCATTGTCAGCCCAAACGGCATTACTAGAAACTCGTAGTGGCCATCGTGAGTTCGAAAAGCAGTTTTTGGAACATCCTCGGCGCGTACTCGGATTTGGTGATAGCCCGAGCATAGGTCGAGCTTCGTGAAAAAAACAGCGCCGCATAATTCATCTAGTAACTCTTGAATCACTGGAATCGGGAATTTGTCCGGAACTGTGACCCGATTAAGCTCACGATAATCAACGCAGAACCGCCAACTCCCGTCTTTCTTACGGACTAAGAGGACCGGACTAGAGAAAGGGCTTGAGCTTGGTCTCACTATCCCTGCTGTTAGCATTTCCGCTACCAATCTCTCAATTTCGCTTTTTTGTATATGGCCATAGCGATAAGGACGAACCGAAACTGCCGATGTTCCTGGTGTTAAAATAATCTGATGGTCATTCGATCGAGTCGGCGGGAGAGATGATGGCGCGTCGAAAATCTTCGAGAATTTCGTAGTGATGGTCTCGAGGTCAGCAAGTTGGTCAGCCGATAGCATGTCATCGGGAGATGTAGTAATATGGTCTGACACAGAAAAACACCAAAAAGAATCGACACTACCACCCAATTTGCTTAGAGATCGGCTACTAACCGGTGCACGTGTTAAATTCGCCTCGCCCGATAAACAGTGAGACAATCCCTCATGCTCAAATTTCATTGTTGACTTTGCTAGGTTGAGTTTGATGTCCCCCAACGTTCGAAGCCAATCTACTCCGAGGATCACGTCGACGCCGCCTAGGTCAAAAACGAATAGATCGCACTTGATTGCGCACGTTCCCAGCTGTAGTTGCACCCCACGACAGACCCCTAACGTCGGCTCGAATTTACCGTTTCCTAGTCGCACTTGGAAATTCAAATCCCCTGTCGTCGACAACTTTAAACGCTCTACCAGAGAAGCAGAAATAAAGTTGTGACTCGCGCCGCTGTCAATCATAGTTATAACCTTAACTTGATTGATGATCCCATATAACTTGAGTGTTCGTGGTCCCGAGATGCCGCCTAGTGCAAATAATGGCAATGTCAACATCGTCAAATCTCCTGCGAGGTTCGTCACGTGTTCTTCCTCGGTCACGTCAGTAGTGTCAAACTCCTCCATTCCGGTAAGCTCCGATTCACATGGAAGTTCATCCTCGCCGCCTATGATCATTCGAAATTCCTTCCGTGGGCAGACATGTTGACCCTTCACAAAAGGTTGACGACAACGAAAACAAAGGCCCTTCTCGCGTAGGTCCTGTAGTTCGCGATCTGTGAGCCGCTGGAATGGCCTTTGACGAGGCATCGAAGTAGGTGGTGTCGTATTTGACCGAATGTGTGGCGGAACATATCGATCGGTAGAACGAGTTTCCCGGGTCCGCGTAGGTGGATTGTGATAGTAACGTGAGAATTGCGTGGTCCGTGTGGGCTGTTGGTAAGATGACGCGCGATTGATCATAGTGGTATAGTCCCCATTCTGTTGTCGCAGGAGTTTGCGTTCGATGCCCCGAGCAATTTCAAAAGCATTTTCCACCGAGTATGGGCTTAAGACGGCAACTTCATCCCTCAAGGTGATGTGCATGCCCATTAAGAAGAAGTCTAAATGTTGATAGACCGGAATATCGGGCAGATTAGACACCATGCGTATGAACTCGTGAAAATAATTGTCAATCGGGCCTGACTGTTGAACGCTAGCGAGACGTTGTACCGGGCGGCCCACGTGCTGGTTGTCGAATGTGTCGATTAACTTCCGCGTGAAAACCTCCCACGTGATATTGGGATGTGTTTTGAGTAGCCATCGTATCCAAGGTTTAGCGGTTTCCTCCATGCATATCATGGCGCATGAGATCCATTGAGAGGCCGGAGTTCGATTGAGAACAAAATAATGATCGGCTTGTGCTAGCCATCCATGGGGGTCTGTGCCGTTGAATGTTGGAAGTTCCACGCGAGTTGGACCATTTCCGGTAGAGAGTCGCCTATGTTGAATTCCGGGGGTGGATCTGAGGTGGTCGTCTCCACCGTCGGTATATGGTTTGGTGGGGTTTGAGCTTTCAATAATGTTAGGATCTCCTGCATCTGCGTCTCAAGTTGGGTATGCGAAGTGCTTAGTGATTCCACGGTCTTCTCTAACCCCTCGAATCGTTGATCGGTTGAACGCGTCATGTCGCGGCAGGTCGGACCAATTTGTTAGATTTAAGACCACTTTGTAGAGGAATTACGAAAAGAAACGAAGTAAAATGGACACGAAAGAACTGATGGGTAATATTTATTTAAACAACCATAGCCATGAGAGGACGCTCTCATCCCTTATTCACCTCATTACTCACATACCCCATCTAATCCAAATGACACACATACTTAAGCTCCTCAAAATAACTACTAAAGGAAATAAACTAAAAATCAGGAAACTTTATTACGAGCTGCAATTAAGGGATCATAACTCCAAGAATGAAAGGTGGCTAGCATCAAGCCAAAAGATCCTCCTCCTTGATTTGATCAATCTCTTCCAATGCATTCATATCAAGGCCCAAACCATCATCTTGCATTTCTCGGCCCGACCCATCGTCCCGCGGTTCGCTAGGCTCCTTAGCGGGACGTCTTGAGTAACGTCTAACAGACACTGATTTGAACTTTGTTTTTATTACATTCTCGACTGAATGAAGTATCTAGGAAGAGATGATATACCACAGAAACAGAGGTGACTACGTCGTATAACATTATCCCAGCATCTGCTAGGGCAAGGCTTGCACATGTTGTAATAACTGGGAGATCGCCTGAAAGAGATATGGGGTGTGAAGAAAGGTTGTCCAAGTAAATAATTGGCAAATATTCAGCACCCAAAAGATACTAGCAAATTAACACGAAATAAAATCAAAGTATTCATGGGATGCATGCTGATCAAGCACTAAACTTGTTTGATAATAAGCGTATAATCTTTACCGACTGGTTTTTCAAATTTCAACCCTTACAGATGATCATTCGACTCTATAGAAATCATATCAACACTTTTACTAGGCACCCTAGTTTCCAATCTTGATTCACAAATTGATGAGAAAATTTGCTTCATGAATTCAAATTTAAGTAGAAAGCTCGAAATCATACTTGCCTCCTCCAGACTCCAACACCAAAGCAAACACATCTACAGTCGACTTGGGAAAAGATTTCAGTATAATTACACCCTCTAGAGCTTTGTGGAGTATTGCAGAAATATCTTTAGTTTCTATGGCCTAAAATGCATTACATAAACAGGTCACAACAAGAAAAGCACAAACGAATGGGATAATTACAAATCAAGAAGTAATTAATCATCGAACCTGGCCAAGGGCAGGAGTGGCAAAAGTTGTATAACTCACGTTACAGTTCAATTTCCCAATATCGCTATGCATCATAGCTTTCTTGCTTTCCCTTGGACCAAATCTGCATAGAAAAATACCAATTCATAAGATTGAGCATACAAAAATGGTGAGATACAATTCGGAAGATGCATTAAGAGATGTCAAATCACCCTTATATCTTAAGGCATCTTGCAATGAAAAACACTCTTCACAGAGATGTTTCAATACCTTAGCTCTTTAGTCGAGTGCTTAAAACGCAGACTAATTTTTTTCTATCTTTACTTACACTGAAACGATGACTTTGGTGTTCCCAAATTCAGCATAAGCAGATCCTGAAGCTGAATTTACCGCCCCGGTTCTTAGAACTGAAGAGAAAACATAGCATTACATACAATAGCTCCATTTTAAGATTGTTAACACGACCATAGTTATAACACAACACAACGAGTTTGCTTGAACAACAGAAATCGTCATAAAATGTATTTAACAAACAACTCAAAAAGGATAAGAATGATGTGAAAATAAAGCCGAATCCTCATTGAAGTAAACTGCACAATGAACCAGCTGAAAAATCAGGATTACTAATAGGGAATCAGCTCAAACTGTCCACCAATTTCGCTGAACATTTCAAAGCAAGCTTGGAATTTAGTACATCTTTGGTAACATCCACCACAACTAAGCCAGCGCGCTTCTTTACACGGCCAGCAACCACGGCCAGCAACCACAGGAATTTCATCGAACAGTTGAAACAAGTACTAACGTAACATGTATAAAAACAGATGAGCTGCATCAAGTACGGCGCAACTATTGCGACTCTCTTACAAACACATTGCAACTTCCATGCTTACACAACTGTAAAACACATATATTTAAGAATAATTATAGAAACGCACAAGCGGGTCGGCACTGGTGTAACCGCGCCCATCGGGCCGGCTCCAATCAGGTTCTCCGGCGAAGAAACTCTTCGACCTCTTTCCCTCCGTCGACGTCGAATAAGTTGCCGGTGATGAGCTTGATTTTCCGGCCATTTGTTTGTGAATTTGTTTATGCTAATTTTTGCTACCAAAGCCTACGTCATAGAATCAGTTATGGGCTTTACTACTGAAGTTTTAGTGGGCTGTGTTTTCAACCTTTGGACCTCAATTCATTATTTTGATTTTGACTTTGATCTTTGATTATTTAATATTATGATAATGAATCATGATATATAATCTATATATATAAAAGTTGGATGGTAACTCTCCTGCGCATGACACGTCAGCAACGGAGTCCCAACCATCCAATCAGAGCGCGCAAATCCAATTCTGATTATTATTCTGAGATTATATAGATGGGTTCCGGCTGGATTTTGTATGGAAGTGCTGATGTGGCGTTGTAGGAATGATTCTATATTTTATTTGGGGCAATTGAACTATATAACACGCTATCATGTGGCCAGAGTTATTAATGATTGATTCATTAATAATAGAAAACTGAACGGTCTTACAACAAATTCTTTAATTAAGAAAGCTCAACAGTCAGTGTCCTTTCTTTTCACGGCATCAACCTCTCCCAAACCCATCTCTTTTGTTTCTCACCTCCTTGCGCTTTTACATTTTGCTCTAATTTTCTATTTCTGTGATAAAAAAGATATCGGACCTAACGCAGGGATGGAGGTCCGCCGCAGCCGCAAGGAGAGCATGGTTGAGATCAGAAAGAGCAAGAGGGAAAGAGAACCTTTTGAAAAAGCGTCGGCAGGGTGGGATTAAACCAGGGTGATCAGCTAAGTAGTGCTTATCCTCTCTAAGATCTGTCGAGATTTTATCACAAAAAACGGTCGAAAACTGAGAAACTTCTCTTAGCAGGGCTAACTCTTTATGATTAAAGATTGCAGCTTGATTGCTTACCTAACTTGGTGCCAACTAGCACAATCGGTTTTCCCGGAGCAAAGTGCCGAAGCTCAGGGATCCACTGTTAAGATTCGAAATCAACCATATATAGGTTGGGTTTGTCTAGCTAATAGATTAGATACGTTGCTGATTTAGATATTTCAATTGGGTTTTAATCAAAGATTCACCTTCTTGACTATGTTTTCGTAGCTCGCATGACTGACCAGCGAAAAGGCTAGGACGAAAAACATCAGCTCGTCCGTAGCTCAAAGACCTCAATCAGCTTATGACAGTTACATTTGATAAGTAATAAAAAAGGCTGCCTTCAGTGTTCATTTGTTAAGTTTTTTATCTTTAGAATCTGTCGTTTTAGCATTCGGTTAATGTATTATGTGCTTTTTTGTTTTCTGCTCCTTGGTGAAAATCGCTTGCTTTGTTGCTGTGTGTGTGATTTGGGAGTTTACCTATTTACAAGAGTTATTGGATAAATTGCCTTTGATTTGCTTGAATTAGGTAATCGATAGGGTTCTGTTCGATGGAGTGTGAAGTGGTCGAAGCAGAATTGGTGTTACCCACCTACATGAAATTTAAGAAGATTCAGATGTACGAAAAATATCCAAAAGGGCAAGCGAGGGTCAGGCGGAAACAGCTAAAACAGATTATTCAAGCTGAGATTCATCAGTGGCTGGAGGTCTACAACGCCCCATGGAGAAAGATGTTACCTTGATCTGTGATGTAAAAAATTAATTTGTTTTTTTAGTAAACTCTATTTTTTATTGATAAAGATCTCATTGCCGAATGCCGAGTTTCCACGAGCCCAGCCAGTGAGCCCACGGCTAGGGACCCGCCGACTATGAGGAGAGGGGTTCATATGAATATCTTTAGTGTTTATGACAGGTTTCTGAAGTAGATGGTAAGAATGATAGTGAGACCGGGTGAGGAAAATGTAAGAAGCTATATGTAAGCTTCACTGAGTTGCAATTATTCACGAAACTATTGCATAGTTACTGTGTTCATGTTTATGATAGAATGTTTATGTGCTACATCGTACTTATCTCCTTAGACGGCATTAGTTATCTCCACATAGGAACAGAAAAAGCAGGATCTCGCGGCACCAATTTCTACATTGGACATAAAGAATAAGTATAAGGTTTGTATTTCTATGCTGCTCCCAATATATTCTCTATTTTTTTGCTCTATTGTAGCTGACGATCATAAAATAGCTCCACTTTTATTGCTTAAAAACATATTTTCTATATAATTCTTTGCTCTAGGATGCTTCTTTGCCACCCAGATGGAAGGCATTTCAGACAGTCATATTTCTTTCAAAGGTGCGTAATCTTCATTGCGCATTGCATATCTAAAGCAAACTAAATTCTTCCATTTTTCTGAAATCGTAGGATGAGGATAGTTTCAAACAATATGCAGCTTTTGACTTTGATGGATGCCTTCTAATACATCTGTGACATGGTAAGATTCTTAATTGGAAGGTGTTTGGGACAGTTTAAGCTCTAGCTGTGCATATCATAGAACATGCTTTGACAGACGAAATAAAGACCAAGAGCTTTAACATACTACCATGTTATTCCTGAATTTCTAATCCTATAGAAATATTGCTCACTGACCATCACTTACAAATTAAGAGCATATGCTTGGTCTCCATACCAGAGAAACTTCAGTGTTTGTACAATGATGGCTTCAAGCTGGTTTGTCGCTTCTTTTATGACCATCACTTGCGAAATTTGCAGTCGTTTTCCCAAACTCGCAGTCGCGCAAGTTCGCAGTCTTATACCGGTGCAGTAATACAAGATTTCCTAATAGTGATTGTACATACCCCTTAAAAGAGTCGCTCCTGTGAGTAATTTTTTATTTTATTTCTTATTTGTGTCGTGTAACAATTTCAACTATTTCAGATTTTTTTTCTCTTTTTTAACGATTAATGCTAAGTGATTATATCCTTTTGTGTCATAGGTTAACTGATAATTGAAAGTAGATTCTGCTGTCTGGGGGAGTTGGCTTTTCATATTCTATATCCGTCCTTAACTTTTCCCCAGCTTCATCATTCACTCGCTAATATGGAATCTGACATGTGATCATCTTCTTGCCATGTTCACCACCGTTAAGCCCCTGTAGCACTCTTATTTTCTGTGAGAGCTTATGTAAGCTTTTGCCATTTGTTCTATTTGAGGTTGATAGATGAGGTTAACAGATGGACTACAGATGCAAATTCGTATATTTCTTCGTCGATCTCAGATTGTGTTCTCAGATCGAGCCCCATAACAGCTATAGGTCAGTGTTTTTAGGCCTGGATTTTTATTATTTTTATCGTCATTTCCCCTCGGATATTTGACCGTATTTTCGTGCAATCCTCCATTTTCTTTCACCAGCTACGAAGAGGAAAAGGCCAAGAAAAGTACTTGATGCCGTCATTTCACAAGTTCCAACGGCTGCTCAGCTGACGGAGCTCGAGTCTCCGGTGAAATCGGAATCGGAGTCTAAGCCTTCAGTAGTTGCAGGGAAGACTTCACAACATCTCATAAGATGAAAGAATTTTCTGGGGTCGTGAGAACAGAGGGATGGATTCTTGAGCAGAAATGAGGTGCCAACTTCTTTGCCAACATCGTAAGTATTTCTTTTTTATTATTATTTTATTTCGATGCTTTCGAGATGGATTGTTATCATGATGTAACGTTCGTCTCCTCTCTTTTTGCTGTCAATGGCGGAAAGTCGTCGGAAGAAATAGAAGTTTGAAATAGATCTAATGGTAAGTAGTAGCCGAGCCATGAAATTTTTGCATTATGTTTACTGTAAATAAATAAACATGTTTCCTTTTCTACCCAAAATTCTTACACACATCCTTTTGTAGGCTCCACCGCCTCAGTTTACAACATCATCGCCAGAAAGAGAAGGTCATCCTTATTCAACATCTACGTCAACCGCCGACCAGAAATCAGTTATCTCCGTTGCTGACGTGGTATGAACATTAATTGTTTTTTACCAGGTAAGAAAAATAAAATCTATTATAATCTGACTTCCCTGTGTTTTCCGTGCAGGAGTTCGTCAATAACATCAAATGTCATAGATGATTATCTAAAGAGATGGGACTAATAATGGCCGAAACAATGCTCTCGGAAACAAATTACTACAGGAGCAAAAATTGCCAGTTAAACCAAACAGAGAAGAGAGAGAGAGAGAGAGAGAGAGAGAGAGAGATAAACTATGGATTCCAAATCCAAAGCTTCCCTGACTTAAAGAAAAAATGAAAGAATAATAGAGAGAGGGCGTGTGTTTTCTGTATAGAAGTGGTGCAATTGATGTCGGCTCGAGGTGGAGCGGCGGCATTCTTGATTTGTGGGACGACATTTCGTTGGTGTACTTGTGGCTTTTCTATACGTTTTGCGTCTTTGGGTGGAATATGAGAGGCTTGGGTCTGGGAATATGTACGTCCACCTTGCGACCTTTCTTCTATTCTGCGTGGCGCCTTTTTTCACCTTCAAACTTGCCGTCGTGAACATAGATGGGGAAACGATGGGGAATTTTGGGCACGATGGGGATTTTCCGTGCGTATTTGGCCTTCTTTACGGCGATTTGGCATACGAGGTATAATTTTATGAGCATACGTTTTACTGTGGTAAGGCGAGGCAAACGAATGTGCGCTGTGGCTGTTTTGATGCTGGTACTCTTTGGCGCAAGAGGTAAGGACGAGGGTTTGTATGATATCGTTGAGGGTAACTTTTATAGGAAGAAAGGAAGATTGCTGATTTCGCTCCTGCCTAGGAAGGACGGCGAGTTCCAGATGAGGGCTGCTCGATCCCTCGCGCCGCTGCCGCCGCTTCTAGGGCCGACAGAAAAAATGTGTATACTAGAATTTAGCGTACATGCACGTTTGTCATGCCTTGAGTTACTTTCGTTCTTGAATCTGGTGCTATTTACCATCTCCAATTGAGATCACTCGACCGGTTTCATCTCCCCGGGAGGTAAAATAGTCAATCTTAGATTGCATTACACACATATTTCAAATTTAGTTGTCGGTGCATGTTTGACGATGAAGTATTGTGTTGCTCTGTTCTGTAATTTTGATGATGTGTTTTGCGTATAATGCCGCTAATTTGAAAGCAACTCGCATTTCTATCCATTTCTTGGTGCTAATAGATTATTTACTATGCGTATATTGCTTCTTTTGATTTACATGTGGTATGATTTAGTACTGAGCTGGTTTGGATAGAACAGGAGAATCTGTTTCCATAGAAGCAAGTTATGTTTGCAACTTAATGTTGGTAAATTTTGCAAGTATAGTTACCTTCTTCAATGCGGTATCTTAGTATTTTCTCTTCAGTTGTATGACGTATTGTTTCCTTTTTGTATTGTTAAGGCATAAGGAGTTTTGCAATAGGAATGTGTGCTTTGCGACTGTGAACTGTGATTGCCACATAACTGTTATCTAACCAAGTTGACAGATAGCTTTTCCCATTTTTGCAGGAGCATATGGTGAAAATTGGCTACGGATTGATTTCAATAACCATTTTTGTCAAGACAAGCCATCACTCATCACTTATCCTGATTTAGCATTTAATTGTGAGTAAACTATTTCTCAACTTCATCGGTAAATGTCAACTTGGGCTCTTTTCGTTGCAAGTCCCGCAAATTTTTGCTTGCAAGTGGCTAAGTTGGTAAACGATCCATCTCATTACATGCAAAAGTATTTTTAAAGGAGATTTTTGCTAATTTTCCCTCATGTCATTTTGAGTGTTTCTCCATTTATCTATTTTATAGGGATATATTTCCAGGTAATTCAGTTAACGTTATATACTTTTTTGGCGAATTCCTAAATTCGTTTATGTGGTGTTACAGCTCGAAGCCTTACATTTTTGGAGGTTAACATTAGTTCATATATAGCATTCTTACAAATGGTTAGCCCGGCAATTGCAAGTCGAGCCGTCGCACAAGTTTGCATTCTTGCGAAATTTGCAGTCGTTCTACCAAGCTTGCAGTCGTGCAAGTTCGCGGTCTTACACTGGTGCAGTCATACAAGATTTCCTAATAGTGATTGTAGATACCCCTCAAAAGAGTCGCTCCATTAAGTATTTTTTTTAATTTCTTAATTGTGCCGTACAATACTTTCAATTATTTTTTAGATTCTTTTTTTTTTAGTTTTTTGATAATTAATGCTAAACAGTTATGTCTTTTTATATGTCATAGGTTTACTAATGATTGAAAACAGATTCTGATGCTTAGAGGAGCTGGCTTATCGTATTCTCATTCACTCTTAACTTTCATTAATTTCATCATTCACTCGCTAATATGGATCTGACCCGTGATCATATTGCTTGCTATGTTACCACCATTAAGTCCCTGTAGCACCTCTATTTTTAATGAGAGCTTATGCAAGCTTTTTCTATTTGTTCTATTTGGCAAAATAGTGGAAATATTTGGCATGACATTGATGCAGAAGCTTCTGAGTTCTTATCGGGCAAAATCCGAATGGTCTCTATTAGACGTTGTAAGTATTCATTTGTCATCATCATCATCTTTTCTTTAGTTACCGTCGTCTGTGTTTTGTTGTACGTGATTGTGGAAATGTTTATTAGGTTTGAAAATTTTCGATTTTAGATTGGTTTGCCATCCTTAGCTGAATTAGCAAAGGATTTGATTTCATGGATGTAATTAACAGATGTGTTTTCGAAGATTGCTTTTTTTTTAGAAAATATGGAATTCATTGATTTGATTTCTTTTTCAATCTTTTATCATACACATTCTTCATGGTCATGAATATGTGTAATGATATTAGATGTATGAGCTTTATTAATTTTGGGAAAATGATGATGACATATATATGAGTGGCAACAGGAGACACCATTGTGAGTTGTAGTGGATAAGGGCGCGTCGGCGCCGTGCAACGGCTAAACGAACCTCAATGTCTAGAGTTGTGGGCAATGACAAGGCATGTGCCTTCGAAGATGTCAAGGCAAGTGCAGATGGCGGCTTTTTGAAAGAAATTCAAAGGGTGTGCAGATGTGCAGATGTCAAGTGCAAATTCAAGAACGACAAGGGTGTGCGCTGATTTTTTGGTTCCCCGTTTATTATATTGTATCTGGCATTGTTATTGATTTTACTTTATAAACTTCTATTGCATGAGGATCTCATTTAGTTGATGTGAGTATATATGTGATACGGAATTCACAAATGACGCAAATAATACAACTTTTAATATTAGCGAAGAAAAATGTGAAGCAATACGCCAACGAATCCGAAGGGGTGGAAAGTTGACATGTTAATGATTTCTCATGACAATGAAAAAAACTCTAAGGCATTTCACGGCAAGATATCTCCCTTTCTTCATCATTTCCTCTTGCAAGGTAATGAAACTTAAATATCGGGATCACCATTATTGCATATCCAAAAACAATGTGCTCTTAATGTTGCAACAACAAGGTATACTTGCAATCAGGATCGCGAAACTCAACAAACTGCAAGATACTCTTCAAGAACTTGCATCAAAAGTATATGTGATTCGAGAAGTTTATAGAGCAGCGCTCCAAGATTTGTTGATGCTTCTCTTCTGTGTGGACTTGAATGCTATTGGTTTGCGAAATATTCTTGGGAAGTTTGGTAAGAGGTTTTGGTACAGGCTCATTAATACGTGAAACACCATGCTAATCATCCATTTTTGCAGCTTTATAAGTTTTTAATCGTATCCAGTGATGGCTCGATGACGGTGGCTGAGATATGCTCAGATATATTTCTTTCATGTATTTCAGTATATGGTCTAATTGATAATACTTCATGGCTTTTATATTTAGCTGCGTGGTGTTTTTCCTTGGGAATTTGATGAATGCAGTGACTTAATATTTGAATTCGATTGCAATACTTTTGGGTAACTATTTTGTTCTTTTGTAAATATCAAATTGCAAATTGCGTTTGAATTATATGCTTATTTCTATGAGAGTGTTAACCAAAGTTCAAGATGAATAGTACATGTTAACTGACTGGGTTTTGGAGCATACGATTTTAAATATTTAGCGAGCCCATTAATCGATGAGCATGGTGTCCCCATTCGTGGAGTTTATTTTCACAAGTATCTAACTTAGTGTGTGTAGTTTTGAAATATTGGAAACGTTCAAGACTGATTACAACTTAAAGTATAATAAAATCTCGCATACTTAATACAACAATATAAGACTGTTTTAGAAACATAAGACCATGGGTATGTAAGACTGTTGCAATGGCTTTACAGACTAAAGACTGCGTGACCGAACGCACAGCCATGAGACTGTCGTCGGCAATGAGACCGCTTAACATTGTAAAACTGTAAGACGGCACAACTACTACTTAAACATTGTAAACTGTACGATACACAGCTATCATGCGAGACCACTTAAACATTATAAGATTGTAGACTGCAAGACTGTAAGACTGTAAATTTTTTTTTATTGTTTTATAAAGATCTAATGATAATCATGCATTAATTTTATATTTCACGATAAAAAGAATTATGTCTGTGATGAAACATATGGTTGGGTCACATTCGGGTTCAACCCGTTTAATAAACGGGTTAAAAACTTCAATCCTAAAGTCCAGATCCGACCTGTTTTAACTCAAATCTAACCCACTAACCAGCCACCCCGTTTAAAATTTAAAAAAAAAGCAAAAAAAACAGAATTATAAATCCAAATTAAACAAAACAGTAGAGAAACATTTGTTTTTTTCTAAAAGATCAATATAATTAAGAAACAATTAAACTTTCAAATAACAAAAATCTCAGAAATCATAATTAAATATCAAGTTATTTCATAGTCATCTGGTGTCAACCTAAGCCAATGATAGTTAACCCGAACTTTCAAGCAAGCTATCTTCTATTTGATCTTCCACCCTCATTTTCATGACATCTCAGCATAATTCATCGAGCATATGATCTATTGGAACATCGCTTTATATGTAGACACATATTGAATGATTTCAGATTCATATAGTCGTACAAATTACGGTCGTCTTCCAAAATTGAGTCGTCTTACATATAGCAGCCTTACATTTGTACGTAGCCTTACACCGAAGTAGTCTTCCGAAGTTCGCAGTCGTACACTCTTACAAATCACTCCAGTCATACGAAGTTCGCAGTCGTACACTCTTACAAGTAGTCTTCCGAAGTTCGCAGTCGTACACTCTTACAAATCACTCCAGTCATACGAAGTTCGCAGACGTACACTCTTACAAGTTACGGCAATCTTACGAATTTCGCAGTCATACACTCCTACAAATTACTGCAGTCTTCCAAAATTGCCAAAACTGCTCGAGCGTTTGTAATTTTATATATCTAACGCACACTCAGATTTGGGCTTTTACATTTTAGCGACCTATGACAACTATGGCCTTCAGTTATGTAAAGACAAAGATGCTAAGCCTCATAGTTGGTAATACGAACATCCTTGCAATATTGAATGATACATGTTCTCTCTGTTTCAAAATTTGCTATATATGCCGTGATATGATAATCAAGGATTATCAAGTTAGGCCCTTTACCTCGATTATACGGCAAAAGTTGTATATTTCTAATTTGTTCAACACCCTAAAAAATTCCTTCTCTGCTCCTTCAGTCTTGCAATCTTACGTTTCTAGGGTTTTACCTCCTTACAGTTGTAATGACATTGTTGCAGTCCTACATAATCTTATAGCTCTAAAGACATATTAGCATTCTTACGCAGTCTTATAGTTTTCACATACATATATTCTTTAAGTCCAGTACTCCCACTAAGTGTTTGACAGTAATACAAGTCAGTATTACAAGATTGCTTTACTTAATAACTTATATAATATATATTCGTAATACTGCTATTGTAAGGTTATTGTTGCTGCTTACATCAATTTTGTAATACTGCTCTTACAAATTGTATTATACGATAGACGAGGCATGCATTATATTTTATTGTATTATTTTAGATGTATTAACTTTATTAATTTAGGGAAAATGATGATGACATATCAATGAGTGGCAACATGAGATACCATTGTGAGTTGTAATGGACAACGATGTTGGGCACTAAATGTTTGCAGATCAGTGTTGTTAGTCGCTAAGGCAGGGCTGCACATGGGAGCGTCGGCGCTGTGCAACGGCTAAACGAACCTCAATGTCTAGAGCTCTGGCCGATGACAAGGCATGTGCCTTCGAATATGACAAGGAAAGTGCAAATGGCCGCTTTTGTAAAGAAATTGAAAGACATGGAAATTCAAGAATGATAAGGGTGTGGGCTGACTTTTTTGTTAACCATTCATTATATTGTATCTGACGTTATTGAGATATGGAAACTTATATTGCATAAGGATCTCATTTAGTTGATGTGAGTATATATGTGATATGGAATTTACAAAAGATGCAAATAATACAACTTTTAATATTAGTGAAGAAAAATGTGAACCAATATGCCATCGAATCTTAAGGGGTGGAGAGTTGATATGTTAAGGATTTCTCATGGCAGAGAAAAAATTCACAAGACATTTTACGGAAAGAAAACTCCCTTTATATTCATCCCCTCTTGCAAGGAAATGAAACTTAAATCATGATCATCATTATTGCATAGGCAAAAAAAGCTGTGCTCTCTATGTTGCAACAATAAGGTATAGTGGCAATCAGGATCGCCGAGCTCAACAAATTGCAAGAATCTCTTCAAGAAGAACTTGCATATTAAAAGTATATGGGATTCAAGAAGTTTGTAGAGCAGCGCTCCAAGATTTGTTGATGCTGCTTCTCTTATTTGTGGACTTGAATGCTATTGGTTTGCGAAATATCATTGGGAAAGTTTGGTAAGAAGTTTTGATACAGGTTCATTAATACGTGAACACCATGCTAATCATCCCTTTTTGCAGCTTTATAAGTGTTTAATCGTACCGCTGATGGCTATTTTTTTAGCCTTGGCAAAATAACAACAGTATGTGGATCGACGACGATGGCTCATCCGGTATCCGGTTTTATATTTTAAAAGAAAAATGAAGGTTCGAAAAGGAAAAAAAAATCATCAAGTAGAATATTTAAATTTATATTTTATTATTGCCAAAAACTTTGTTAGAGAATTGAGATAAAAAAAAAAACATAAAACATCGTGACGCAAGTTAAAAAATTAATGTGAATTTGTGGTATAGTGTTTATTATTTATTATGTAATTTTGAATCATAAATTCACATATTGTGTGAATTACTATGTGTAGAAATTCTCATATTAAAAATATATATTTTTATTGTGATAAGAAATAGAAAATATGATTTTGAAAAGAAAATAATAAAAAAATATAAGAAAAGTAAATTTAAAAACCGGATGCAGATATCCATATAAATATCCGAATAAACCGGATATCCGATTTTTGGATATCCAATTAAAACCAGAGCGGATACGGATAACATTTTTCGATATTCGAAAATCCGGATATCCAAATTTCGGATATCTGAAAAACCGGATATCCGGTTTTGCTCACCCCTAACTGCAGTCAGCGATGAGACTGTAAGACTGCACAACTACTAATTAAACATTGTAAGACTGTACGTAGGGTTGCCAATGGGGCGGGTCGGGGGCGGGGATCTAACCTGCGTCCCCGCGAGCCAAATGGGGACGAAATCGTTCCCGTCCCCGTCCCACGGGGATCCCCGTCCCGTCATTATTTTAAAAAAAATAAATTTATATAAAAGTATATTATAGTATTTTAATAATATCCAAAGTATATTTTAATATTATTTATTTTATAATAATACCAATTGGATATAACAAATTATATTATTTAATATTATCCAAAGTATATTTTAATATTATTTATCTTATAATATACTAATTGGATATACTAAATATTATTTAAATACTTGGGGACGGGACGGGTATATCCGCGGGAACAAATATTCCCCCATCCCCGGCCCGCGGGGATTCCGCTTCCTGTTCGGGCGGTCCCCGCGGGGACGGGAATCCCCGCCCCATTGACAACCCTAACTTTAGGCTACACAACTATCATGCGACACTACTTAAAACATTTTAAGATTGTAGACTGCATAACTGTAAGACCAGAATATGTTTTTCAATTATTGTTTTTATAAGAGCTAAGGATAATCATGCATTAATTTTGATATTGCACAATAAAAAAGAATGATGTGTGACAGAACCTACTATAAAAATATACCTAAAAATTGTATATATTTGACAAAAATTAACCCCGTGCATCGCACGGGGCGACACCTAGTGTATCTAATATTATTTGCATCGTATTAGTTTTTGTGACAACGAATCACACACACACTGCACTGTGTGTTTATCGTCTATGAAGAGGTCGACCTTTGAAATTCGATGGAAGCAGGGCCGGCTTTTGGGTAAAGCAAGTGAAGCAAGGGCTTTAGGCCCCGAAATTTTGAGGGCCCCCGATTTAGATATATTATGTAAATAAAATATAGCTGGTTAAAGAAGTTCAAAATTTAACATTAATATCCAAGTTTCACATGTTTTTCACTGCTTCAAGTGATTGTTATGACAAAAATAAGTAGTAATGAAAACTCAACGATATATTTATTAGAAAGGAATGAGTAAACGGTGCCACTCACTATTAGTGCTCAAAATTTTAAGTGTTTTGTTTTGTTCTTAAACTTTGCCCAAATATTTTCATTTTTTGTTTCTTTGGGGTCAAAAGAATTAAAGAACCGTGTTGCAAAGTTCGAAAAGCAAAAGGCCGCATTCGAAATTTTGAGCGCCAATACTTAGAAGTAATAGTGATAGGTTGGCGTGGAAAAGTGCTCAAAATTTTAAGTGTTTTGTTTTGTTCTTAAACTTTGCCCAAATATTTTCATTTTTTGTTTCTTTGGGGTCAAAAGAATTAAAGAACCGTGTTGCAAAGTTCGAAAAGCAAAAGGCCGCATTCGAAATTTTGAGCGCCAATACTTAGAAGTAATAGTGATAGGTTAGCGTGGAAAAGTTTGTCAATATACAATATTTATTTGCGTAAAAGGGCCTCATATTTGAAATTGCTTTAGGCCCCGTATTACGATGAGCCGGCCCTGGATGGAAGGGTTTGAGACATATCTTATTTTCACGAAAATACTACACTACATATGAAACATCTCACGTACATTTGATATTATGATTTTGATATTATGATCTGGGCCGTTTTTCTAATTTATGTGTCCAGTTTTTATAACATATGGAGACCCAACATTTATATAAAATAAATACTTTTAAAATTTATTGTATTTTTTGTGGTCGAATCTTAAAATGGAGGCCCTAAAATGACCTCAAAATTTTTTTTGGGCTCTGTGCAACGGGCAAGATGCGCAGGCCCATATCTGGCCCTGGTTATGATCAACATAATCTAGGGCGCCCCATGGATGCAACTATATACTTGTGTTTATATACATAATTATCGCACCAAAGACCTTCGTATTGTAAAAATCAGCCTAGGCGGCTTTCGAGCCTGTTACACCCGAATATTATCCGTATAATATTCGAGTCTTAACGATCCGAACCGAAGAAGGGGCGGAAAATATCTCCCGCGGAAAAGACTCTCCCGAGGCAATTCCTCGCGGAAAATGCCCCCCGAGGCGGCCTATGCACGAAGAGCGCCGTCCAAGGAATAACGCCTCGCTCGAGCAAATACCCGAGGACGTCAAATGCCCGAGAAACTACATCCTATGTGGAAGACATTTCAGC
Organism: Craterostigma plantagineum; assembly: GCA_027422505.1. Lineage (NCBI taxonomy): Eukaryota > Viridiplantae > Streptophyta > Magnoliopsida > Lamiales > Linderniaceae > Craterostigma > Craterostigma plantagineum. The sequence continues at coordinate 5,709,567 of JAPQWV010000013.1, read as the reverse complement.
GTTATGGAGCATACATGGATTGCCACGTCACCACCACTAATACGACCGATTATGACCCATTAAGCAAAGGCATGCACATCATGGGGCAAGAAGTGGTGAGTGGTTGGTTACCAAGGCCGCTACTTCAAACGTGGCTCCACAGTGTATATATATATATATATATATATATATATATATATAAGGAGAGGGGAGGAGATCTTTTCATTCTCCATTAAATGACTACATTATCTCTATGAACGAAAAAAGGCCAGAGCTACATGGATGATTATGGGGCCAACGTGGAATTACCTCACATAGTCTAACGCCACATCAGTTTATACTTTATCAGATTATTGTTTTATCTTATTTTATACGCTTTAAAAGTCGACGGACGATTATCTGACTTGAGTGTCGGAGGGGCGTCGCCGAAACGGCGCCCTCTAGCTCGTCTTTTTCGTGTTATTTCAGGGATCGGTTGAAGACAAAAGCGACGAACTCGAAACGGCGACGGACCGATAACTTCCAGCGCACCATTGATGCGAGGGGCGATTTTTCGGTCCGCATCAGAGCCCAAACTCAAAGATCTCTCCAAGATTGTAACAAGTGGATTTCGATTTAAGAATAATTGAACGCGTAATAATATTGCCGCATCGCATCAATATATAGTTGTAATAATCTATTCCGAGCGAACCAACAATTATGCTCTTTTAAACTTCCAAATAAATAATCGTCTAGGATTTCGACGATATTCATTATTAGAGCCGAGATTATTGCTGTTATTACGGACTTATGATAAATTGCGCGCTAAAATTCGCCTTTTTCATTTCTTCCTCGAATCGAAGTTGGCTTTTCAGAGATTCCAATCGAGCAATCTCTTTTCGACCATGGATAGCTCGTCCAATAGCTCTTTAATCTGCGTAGAAAAACCAGATAGTGATTAACTAATAAATCGTAGATTAATTAATCTCATAAAATTTACATAATTTAATAATCTTGGGAGGTAAGAAGCAGTTTGGAACGTTAGTAGCAGAACCATGCTGATTTGTACGGAGTTCTTGCAAGTACTCATTCGCCTTCTGTGGGAGCATTTTGTCGAGCGCTCAAAACTTTATCTTTTTTTTTTTTTCTTTTTGTTACAGAGTTTTAATTTAATGGACAATTGGAAAATAGGATACGAAAGGAAGAAGAGAAGAGTTGCTATTTATAATTTTTGTTTGGAAGTATTTCTAAATTGGTTTGTTATATGCATGCAATGCGTATGTAATAACTCTTTAGGTTTCGTGACAATATCAAATATATATATATATATATATATATATATTGATGGTGCTACGTAATTATGGACGTTACGGATATTTTGGATATATGTGAGTTGCCGTAAGCTGGCGAAGCAAGCATACCATTAATATGTCAACATATAGGGAAAATTAAATTAAATAGCAGATGGTTCTTCGAAAGTGATAAATAAATGACAACAATTAAGCTATGCCCTTAGGCCCTGTTTACTACACCAGATAACCGATGATAAGTGGTCCAATATCTATACTTAACTTTTTCACTGGTAAAGCAGAATTAAACGAAAGCCCGCGGTAAAAAATAGGCCCGCTATAATAAACCAATGAATCCAAAATAAGTTAACCGATAGGCCAACCTAAGATAATTTATCCTACCCAAGATAAAAAAAGGTTCAATGACTAAAATACCCTTGCTATGACTTAAACCCACCCAAGATAATTTATCCTACCCAAGATAAAAAAGGTTCAATGACTAAAATACCCCTGTTATGACTTAAACCCAATTTCACCATCGCTAAGCTATCTTGAAGGAGCAGCTGTTTTTCTCTTCTCCAGTTCGACAGCTTTGGATGTGTGACGGCTCACCTCCTTCGAATTTCCGACCTGGCGTAGCGCGGCCGTAACAGTTCATCTCGAAGGACTTTCGAACAGGGAACATCAAGGTTGGTTTTTTCTTCAACCTAATTTATTGTACGGCAAACATGTTTGAAGTTTAGGGCTTTTCTTTCAACCTCTAATTTCTTGGTTTATTATTGCGCATTTGGATTGTGTGTTTTTGAGTTTTATTTTTTTTAGTTTTTCTCATTCAAATTATTTTCTTCCATCAGCCGCGTCTGTTGTCCATCTCAAGCTGCGTTATTTTCTGTGTATTTGTAACTCGGTACATATTACAATAATTAGAGCGTCGTGGGTACTAGCGTAACCATTATCGCCCAAGTAATTTATGTATCATACCATAAATCACAGTATAAAGAAACACAGTATGAGGATTTACGGTGGAACCTGCAAATAGCTTTCCAGTAGGAAACTCAATCAATGTTCAAGAGGTTTCCCGGGTTTCGATGGACTCTCCTTGCTGTTCGTGGGGTTTCGACCGAGAAGGAAGATGGACTGTCCAAGCTGTAGGTTTCGATCTGTTTGGTCGCCATCTGATATTGATTTGCAACAATCGATGTTAAAGAGGATAGGGTTATATTTGTAATTTCAATAGGCATTTAAGTGGATATCTCAAGATGGTTTCTATGCTACTGAACAAGATAATTTTTAAATTATCCAGGGAAGTGAACATATTTTATTGGGCTAGACAAGATAATTCATTCACGGGCTATTACCATCATATAATTCTATCCATACAACTAAACACAGCATTAGCTTTTACTCGTCTCCAATCATTTTTCCTTTTTAAACCAACAAACAGAGATATTTAATTAAAAATTTCGGTTTTTGAATTAATGTCAGATTTAGTTATTCGGTCTTATCGGGCCTATCCTGAGCATCGGGCCCACATAGGAGAAGAGTGGTCCACGTAACTTTAATGGAGTTGCATCCTAAAATCAATTGGTTGATAGATGGACTAGGCACATCCACTCATAAGATAGTCAATTTCTTCTCAATTAACCGATGTGGAACATGCGCGTGTTATTAGGGTTATCTATTTTAACAAATTATGTGTTGAGCGAGTTAAGGAAAAAGACAATATTATTTCATTTCTATTCTCCTCTAAATATACGAGTAAAAATGTAATTTTGGATGCTATATGATATTCCCCTTGATTGAAATAGCAATTTACCCGAGTTAGGTAATAAGCCAAAAAGAGAAGTCTACTTTGGAAATAATTTGCCAGCACTTCGTAATAAAGATACCGCCGCCACATCTTAAATTTAATAAGGATGTCACAACAACCTATTAAAAATCAAGCACGATACTAGGCATGAAAATCTATATAGTCCTATACTCCAGGCAAAATCTAACTTAGATCACAAAATACGTAGGCAATAACTGAACCAAAATTATCCGAGCAAAAAACATTTAAACTAAAATAATACAAAGTTTCACCCGACTACAAAATCATCGAAACATCATCCACAACGGTTGCATGACTACGGCGAGAACACCATGCTCTATCTACATTCTTAGGATGCGAGTAATCTTCGGAGCAAGATCGTCTCAAAATTTATCCATCACGATAGTTATGAATCGAACCATAAGATATTTTATAGAGATGATATTAAATATTTTCATGTCACGCATCTACAAATAAAAAAGAAGGTATGATGAGTGATGCCGCCGAAAAATGGATCTACCGCTTTAGACGTCTAACGGACTTTTTTCCCGCCTTGATTCCGCCGCGTGTGCTGTCTAGAGACTCAAAAACAAGGGAAGGTTTGGGGGTCGTTTGCCCTCTTGGTTTAGGATCTCTTTCATCACTAAGTCCCCTTCCTCATATTTCTTGCCTCGGACTCGGCGATTGTAGGACTTAGTCATTCTCCTCTGGTAGGCGGTCATCATGATGGCGGCTCTCTCTCTTCCTTCCTCGATCAGGTCGAGGTCTTCGGCGCGGAGTTGATCATTGGTTTAGAATCCTCACTTACCCTGAAGACAATGATCGACTCCGCACCGAAGACCTCGACCTGATCGAGGAAGGAAGAGAGAGAGCCGCCATCGGAATGACCGCCTACCAGAGGAGAATGACTAATTCCTACAATCGCCGAGTCCGAGGCAAGAAATATGAGGAAGGGGACTTAGTGATGAAAGATATCCTAAACCAAGAGGGCAAACGACCCCCAAACCTTCCCTTGTTTTTGAGTCTCTAGACAGCACACGCGGCGGAATCAAGGCGGGAAAAAGTCCGTTAGGCGTCTAAAGCGGTAGATCCATTTTTCGGCGGCATCAACTTGGCTAAAGGGCGCCGTTTCGGCGACGCCCCTCCGACGCTCAAGTCAGATAACCGTTCGTCGAATTTAAAGCGTATCAGAATATTAAAGAAATAGCATATAATAATCAGAAAAAGCGCCTATCCGAAACCGTATGTCACGTTGCTATGAGAGTCTGAATTCTTCCATGCGGGCGATGAATTATCTGAGAGATTTTATGAAAGAGCTGTAGTAATAGTAGTAGAATGGAATGAATCAACCTACCCTCTGTAGCCTCTCTTTTATGTATATATATGGATATAATAACGAGGGTACTACACGTATGAGATGGTGGGTCTATGTAACTACCCACGCTTTAGCCCACGATGACTTGGTCCTCCCTCACCCATAACTAACATCGTCCCATGTTATATGTTCTTAACGCGCCAAAGTCAACCTATTACACATGTCTTTCGTCGGGTTGCGCTCTTCGGGCATGGGCCGCCTCGGGAGGTATTTTCGCGGGGAATATTTCCCACCCATTTCAAATAGACTCGAATATTTGACCGATAAAAATGGAGATAACAATAGTCCACCTCACAATAGTCCAAAAGAGTGTTAGTGAATATTTCGGAGCAAGATCGTCTCAAAATTTATCCATCACGATAGTTATGAATCGAACCATAAGATATTTTATAGAGATGATATTAAATATTTTCATGTCACGCATCTAAAAAAAAAAAGAAGGTATGACGAGTTTGATTCCGCTTCAACTCCTACTATTGTAATGGACGTTAGTTAATAAAAATAAAAATGAGTCTCTCTTGACGATCGTAATCTATAGAAAATTCGTACATTACTCATAAATTTAACGGAACTAGTCCCGCTGAAAATTGTCGCTTAAAAAAATAATCAACGTTATCATATCACAATAAATATCACATAACTTTAGAGAGCAAATCCCGTTAAATGGTACAATAAAATGCGAAGTCCCAAACTCATCAATCACCCCACTCTGAAGTCGCCACCGGCAACAACGACTTCACAAAACCAAGCCAAGACAGAACTAGCCACGGCTCGGCGGCAGCTCGAAACTCAATCGGACAAACCCGCCCTGGCTTTCAAGTGCCTCTTGAAATCCATAATGTCACCCTCCCACCTCGACACCTTCCGATCCTCGCAGACCCATATCTCGTGAGCCACCTGGTTAATCAACCTAAAGTCGTGGCTCACCAAAACCAACCCGCCGTCCCACTCGTTCAGAGCCTCGGCCAACGAATCTATCGTCTCGATATCCAAGTGGTTCGTCGGCTCGTCCAAGAGCAGCATCTGAGGCTGCCTAAAAGCAAGCCAGGCGAAAATCACTCGGCTCCTCTGCCCGTCAGACAAGTTCTTCATAGGCATCACCTGCGCTTTCCCGCTAAGCCCAAACCTGCCAATCGCAGCCCTCATCTTCTCCTCTTCGTTCCCGGGGTACTCCCTCATCATGTACAGAAGCGCAGGCATCTCGAGGTCGAGCTTCTCCGCCAAGTGCTGGTGGTACTGAGCGATCCTCAGATGGTTGTGACGCCTCACCATTCCGTCGAGTGGGACCAATTCGCCCGTCATCAGCTTTAGGAGGGTGCTCTTTCCTGCCCCGTTGGGACCCACGAGGGCGACCCTCGAGTCTAAGTCCACGCCAAAGTCTATGTTCTCGTAGATTAGGTTTTCGGGGGTGTAGCCGAAGGTTACCTCGACAAACTGTAGGACGGGCGGGGGGAGCTTGCCAACGTCCTGGAAGCGAAAGACGAGGACTTTGTCCCTCACGACCTTCTCGGTGAGCCCGCCTCGCTCCATCTTGGCTAGGGTTTTCTCCTTGCTCTGAGCCTGGCGGGCCAGCTTGGCTGAACCGTGGCCGAAACGGGCGATGTACTCCTTCATGGAGGAGATCTGCTCTTGTTCCCATTTGTACTGCTTCATCTGGTTCTCCTCGAGCTCTGAGCGGGTCTGAACGTACTGGTCGTAGTTACCGGTGTAGATCTTCAGCTTCTGCTTTGCATGTGTATGATGTTTGTGCAGACGCCGTTTAGGAAGTCTTGGGAGTGGGAGACCACGACGAGGATTCGGTCGAATTTCTTCAGGGTTTCTTCAAGCCAGACGCAGGCCTCGAGGTCTACGATCGAATTGTTAGGGGGAATGGCTTAGGAGAAGATTAATTGAAGACAAATTCAAATATACAATACGTATGGAAAGATTCTTACCAAGATGATTGGTGGGTTCATCTAGCAAGAGTATGGTAGGATTCATGAACAGGGCTCTGGCAAGAGCAATCCTCATTCTCCAGCCTCCAGAAAAATCGCGGGTTTTCTTCTCTTGCATCTGCTTGTTAAAGCCAAGGCCAAACAATATTTCAGCAGCACGCTTCTCAGCGGTCGAAGCATCCATTGCTTCCAGGCGTTCGTAAATGCGATCCAATTGCTCTCCGCCACCATCATCCTGTGATAATTTAAGTGCCAGCGTGTTTTTTTTTCATTAAATCCTACGCGCAGGAAACTAATAGGCACAGATTATGATCAAATACCTGTGCTGCCAATGCTTCGACTTCTTTTTCCAGTTTCAGCCTCTCCTCATCACAGCTTATGACCGCCTCAAGTGAAGACATGTCAGATGCTTCAATCTCTCTGCTGAGGTGATAGATATCCATGTGCTCAGGGATAGGAAGCTCTCGACAGCCAATAGAAGCAAGAAGAGTAGATTTTCCACAGCCATTTAACCCGAGCAGACCATAACGCCTGAAAAGACAAAGCCAACGAGGTCGTCAATGAGTCAAAAAACAACAGAAGTATCTTGTTAGTTCTTCCGCATACCTTCCGTAGTTGAGTTCCAGATCAGAGTCGACTATCAGATCATGTCCATGAAAGGTAAGGGAAAGGGACTCAATCTGAAAAATTTACCAAACATCAGTTCAGACTCAGATGAACAAAAAAATTAAATCTAATCCTAAAATGATTATATCTGACAAATAATGATTCCAGGTTTCAGACACAAACTTACATAACAGACGAAATTGATGAGATAAGCGTAACAACAATCATCCACGGAGTTGAATAAACTGCAAATGTGCGTAGGATATATTCCTTGTTTAAAACTATTGTATCGGACCCCACAATGAAACCATTAAGATCCCAAAGATCCAGCAAATTAGGCATGCGAACATAGTGAAATCCTAACAAATCTAGGCAACACATGGCTCATTGGCATTTCATCATCGGCCTAATCGAGTTTACACACAACAAAAAACGCATCCTAAGAGGCACACACCGAGCAATTACCTCCACGAACACATATCAGTTAATCTTAGCACCTAATGTCACTAACGAGATCTGACTTTCCAGCTGGTCATTCGCTAGTAAAAAAAATGTTACCCGAATATCTCTGGACAAAGGATGCGAACAAAGAACGCCGGTACACGTCCGATCGGATATCTGCAGATCAGCAACACTGGTCGACAGACTATCCACCTTGCTGCTTCCGTTCTCCGCCGCCTTAGACGACGCCGCCGCAGCCGACTTACCACCTCTCTTCGCCGCGGCCGCTGCCTTCTTCTGCGCCGCCTTCTTCTTGCTCGCGTCCGAAACCATCTAAATCGGAGATCAAAATTTTTAAAAAAAATACCTAAAATCTTCAATGAATTGCATATCAAAATCAAAATCAAAACGTAATTACCTTGAACGCGCGGGGTTAGCGGTTTTAGCTTTGCTGCTTTCAGGTGTGCTATATCTGACCTGGAGATTAGCTGCAAGTGGAGAAGAAGGAAGCTATAATTTCGGGAGGTTTGGTTTATGGCTGCGGCGAGCGATGGAAGTTATATAGAGAGGTTAAATGGGGACAACAAGTGGAACGCGGTTACGTAATAATAGGTCTGGGCCTGAATTTTAATGGGCCCATGAAAAAACTTTGCCTAAATTAATAGCCCATCAGAAAGTCGAAACTATAACCTCATAATAAGTCATTTAGTTTCATTGCTTAATTTATTTGTTTTATAGTGGGCTCTTAATATACTAAGAGCATCTCCAATGGACACCCATTTTCCAACTCAAACTGTAAAAATACTCCAATGGACACCAATACCCATACCGAAAATGGGTTTGTACCAATAACTGTCAGTAATAAACGCATGTATGCGTTTTGCACATCCATGAACGCATATGTTTCTCAATATTAAAAGGTGATACTCATAAAATGAATAATTTATTATTTTTGCTTGGTGTTAGTTATGAGAACATTCCTATGGTAGTTCAAGTCACGGGTCTGTCCATCCAACTCTAATGTATAAACATATTTTTATTATCAACTTTTATTAATTTTTCCAGATCTAAAATATTATTTTTAGTGTAATTTGGAAATTGGTAAAATATATGAATGGGATTGAAATTTTGTAAAAATTGGTCTGGAAGTGAATATTACAAAAATAGTCTTTTGAGTTTGAGAATGAGTTTAACGGTTGGAGAAGAATTACTGCATTTTGAGTTTGAGAATGCGTTTGAGTTTGAGAATGCGTTTCTCGGTTGGAGATGGTCTAAGTTCATCATCATTTGAATCATTGACAGATGTACACGCTCAAGTCTACGCCACATCTGTACTTAGGAGTTGGATATAATTCAAAATGGTCTCTTATCTTTACCATTTTTCATCCAAATTAATAGTCATCTAACATCATGATCAATTTGGTTCAAAATCGGCAACATTCCGAACTAAATTGGTTCATGCGAAACACCGGGGACTAAAATGGCCCTTGTGGTAAATATTGGAGACTATTGGCTCTTGTGGTAAACATCGGGGGACCATTTTTCTTCCATTTATTGCAATATAAATGTCGATCTAAATGTGGATGATTTGGAAACAATTGAGAAATCGAACATTAGTTAGTAAGTAGTTTCTCTATTGCACTTTTTGCCATATAATCAGTGATATCACCAAATCGAACTATAACTTACAATAGAAATAGAACATGTATTCGATCCTAGCATAACTGTTCCCTTAGTGTTTATTTGGTTTAAGAAATTTAGTGAAGAAAGGAAAATAAATGGAAAAGAACAACTTATTTTTTTATTTGGTTGATTAGGAATCTGTTTGGTAGCGGAATCCAACGCGAAAAAGAAAAGAAAAATATAATGATATGCATCAATCCTTGTAGAGTATGTTTTGCATGTCGTAATCATTTTCTTTTCTTTTCCACACCGAATTCCGCATACCAAAAGCACATGGAGAAATGAGTGAGAAAAAAGGGAAAACAATCTTAAGTTAATCTTAAAGCAAAGACGATATAAAAATCATTTTAGTGAAAGAAAAACTAGTAGAATTCGTATTCTCTCTAGTTTTTTTTTTCCTCGCCATTTTCCTCCATCCGTAACGCAACCTTAACGCTATGTTTGGTTTGAAGAAATTAGGGTGGAAAAGAAAATGAGGGAGAATGATTTCCGTAAGTTTTTCTTTCGTTTTCCGCATCATTGGGTGAGGAAATTGGTTTTCCTTAGTTTTAAGTTAAAGTTAAACCAAAGTTTCTTTTCTTTTCTTTTTCATACTATTTATCCGATCACCAAAACATGAGAACGATTTTTCTTTTCCTTTCCCTATCCTTTTCCCTACTGCTTTAACTTAACCGAACACACACTAAAGTTTTTAAGCAATTAAAATCCTACGAACAAATAAAAAATAAATAAGAACTAGCTAGCTCCAATTTCCAAAGCTAAAAATCAACTGCACCAAAAACGACCCACTTCATCCACCACCACATCACATAACACTACAAGCATTAGGATTCTCATCGCTAAACAGCTGAGGAGCATGGACGTACCCGTTCAAATACGGGTTGTACGAATAGTAAAAGTGCTGCTGCTCGCTACAACCCGACCCGTTAACCATCGGATTCGGGTTACCACCTCCTTGTTCACACTTCTTCTCGCCGCCGCCGCCTTCTTTGCCCTTCTTCCCCTTATTGTTTCCGCCACCGTTATTTTCCTTCTTTCCACCGTCGTCGCCGTCGTTTTCCTTCTTCTCCCCATTTTTATTATCATCCTTTTTCTCGGAATTCTTATTATTTTCCTTCTTCTCCCCTTCTTTATTATTACCCTTCTGAGGCACGATCTCAACGTTCCTTTTGAGGTGTTTCTTGAGAACCTCGGCCAATGCCTTCATGTCCGAAGCGCCCGTCACCGTCACGAGCTCCTTTTCCTTGTCGATTTTCATTTCTCGGTACCCTTTTAAGAATTTATCAGACGAAAATCGATTCACTAATCAGTAGAAAAAAAAAAGAATATTTCTTGATTGTGTAATGACGATGTTATTACCCTTGGCCTTTGTGATGATCTTTTGGATCTTCTGAGTGCAGCCTTCGCAGTGTAGTTGGAGCTTCAGCACGGCGGTGGTGACCGGCGGCTGTTGAAGATGTAAAAACGATGATGTCAGAAAAAGAAAAAAGGAAAATGCTGCCAAGATGCGCACTGCCCACGTGGCAGAAAGAGATACAAAAAAGGGGGAAAAGCCAAAGGACGCGCACCACACCGCATAATTAGTCCCACGACTACTGCGCTAAAAATATTCCGTACAGACTAACTTGCGCCGCGTGTTTCAGATGATAGCAAAAATGGCAGAAAAAGGGGCAAACGCAGACTGATACACTACACACAGTAGCAGAATCAGCCGATTTTTATGCAGACAAACACAAAACAACCCAGTTATCATACGCATGAAGATGTTGAAGCACGTAAATGAATGGACGAATGAATGCGGATGAAAGGAAGCATTGAATGGTTTTTTTTTTTACGTTACCTCTTTTGCGTTGTTCTTCGGCTTTGTTTTCTCATCGGTTTCATTCTTATTCTTCTTATTCGTCTCTTTCGATTCGTTGTCCTTCTTCTCAGGCTTGACGGCGTCGTCACCACCGCCGCCGCCGTTTCCTTTGTTTTTGGGATTCTCTTTCGCTTTTCCGTTTTCCTTATCCGCATCTTTGCCGCTGAGCTTCGGCGAGATCAGTTCGACTTTCCGGCGAGTCTTCTTCTCCACTCTCTCCACCATTTTCGACGGATCGATTTTCCCAACGATGGTAATCTTCTGAGCATCGCCGACATTAGCAGCTTCAACGCCTAATACGATCAACAGAACAATGCAAACGTAAACACATACATATTCGTCCTCACATCGCGCGTTCCACACAGATAATGTTTCACAGAGCATCAAATCGACCTTCGTAAGAGCGAATAGACCTCAAAACCTTGTGCGTGCATCCCTCGCAGTGCAAATCCGCCTTCAAAACTACGGTGACGCTGCTCTTAATCTCGCCGCCATTACCGTTCTTCTTGCTTTTCTGATGAGAAAATCGAGCGTTAACGAAGGGGGGACAAAGCAAACAAAAAAAGCTGATTCAAAACGATGAAACGAATGAAAGCAGAGGGATTTTACCTGAGCCATTGTCGATGATACGGAGAAAGAATGAAATTACTTGAGAAATGATGTGTGTCTAGTGAGTGTGTGTATGTGTGTTGTGGGACGTAACGTGTGTGTAATGATGGTGGATTTAAGCCTTTGTACGTGTTGAATAAATAAATAAATTATAAACATCAATAAGGTTTCCATGAATAAATAAGCCTTCTGGACTCACAATGCGCCGCAGGACTGCAGCTGGGCATGGAGGAAACTGATCAAACTCAGACAGATATTCAGACAAGGAATCGAGAAGGGGAGGTGGCTAGCTACTGAGCATGGAAGATACACAATCAGCTCAGCTTACAACTGGTTGGGTCGAGCTAGAGAGGTGAAATATGACCTCGCTGAAGCAATATGGAATAGATGGTCTGTACCTAAGCACGCTGTGGTGTTATGGCTGATATTTCATGGGAAAATCTTGACCAGAGATCGCTTGCTGCATTGGGGCATGCAGATTTCAGACACGAAATGTATTCTCTGTGGGAATGCAAATGAAACCATATGTCATCTTTTCCTACTATGTGAATTTAGTAACGCTGTCAAAAGGAGGATACAGGATTGGATCAAAACAAGAATTGCAGATGACTTGGAGGGCGTGAAGAGATTGATGAAGCAGCTGGGGAAGCGCAGGAACAAGGTGTGCAAAGTGAAAATAATGGTGATTACCACACTGATTTATATGGTATGGACGGAAAGAAATAGGAGATTACATGGGGAGGACCCAAAAGCCGAGAAGGATGTGGTAAGGATAGTCAAGAGAATCGTAATGGAACAGATCACTAGTTTAAAGATTTTAACTTCAAAGCTGGAGGAACAGAGTTTTATGCAGCAATTACTGCTTTTTTATGAGTAGATAGCATTGATGAGTATTGCAAACGTGTAATGTGTTGAACAATTGGAACTTGTGGTAATGATAACTTCTTACCAAAAAAAAGGTTTCCATTTATTTATTTTTAGATAATACTATGATAAATAGTTATGTGAATTTCCTGAGAAATTGGAGTGAGATTGGACGTGTTTGTGGTGGGGAGTTAAATAATGGCATCGAAAGGGAACAATGTTTGTTAGCAACTTCGCATGGTATTGTGTCTCGCCTTTTTTCTGAAATTTATAGCAACTTCGTATGATATTTATTATCTTGTCTTCGTATGAAATGATTTTCAATTGTCTTTTTCCGATAAGTAAGTACTGGGTAATTGTTAAAAAATAGTTTTTTGGTGAAGTCAATAAATACATTCTTGCAATAGCAATTATAACATTTTAGTACTCTCAATATAATCAGTGTATTGCATGAATGTAGGGGTGGCAATGGGCGAGTTTGGGGGACTGGTAATGGACATACCATCCCCGTACCAAATTCTCGTTTTTAATATTAATCCCACTATTTCACCGTTTACGATAAATTAGTTCGGGAATGGGTAATCACCGTCTGGGAATCGGATTCCCGTGAGGGATTCGGGTTCCCCATATTCATGTAACTCCAATAAATTAATTTTTTTTGCAACAAAAATATAAAATAAATAATATAAACAAATTAATAAGTATAAAAATTTGATATAATATGTGATTGAAATATGCGTGTATTGTGAAGATCTATTGAGAGTTGATTTTTTTACTCTTACGATCTTGAATATAAAATGATGATCTATGAAAATTCTTGATTCAAATTAGTTTTTAATATTATTTATTAATAAATCTATTCAGAGAATGGTGAATCACCATTTGACTTAAACGGGGTCGGGTTCGGGGACGAGGATGGGTGGGAAACATGATTACCATCCCCGTCCCATCCCCACTCATTCACCGATCGAGAGCACCGTCAAATCTACATCCCCATTTTGACCGGGGATTCCCCGTCGCAATAGCCTCGGGTCCCGACAGGGATGGTTCGCCTGGGAATTTTGCTGTTGGTCCCGGTGTTGGGCGTCTGGTAAATGTCGCTCGTAAAACTCGGACAGAGTTTCGGCTTACTACGTAGAAGTCGAGGCACGTACGTCGTATGCTTTCCGTAAGACGTTATTGCCCCGTATTTCAGTGCCTCGGGTTGTCGCACTACGTCCCGAAGATACAACGACTTCAGGAATTTCGAAACGGCACCACCGTAACGAAATTATCGGGCGAATCTACTAAAGACTCGAGCATTTCTTGCTTTTTATTACTAATGGATGTGCTGTTAACTTTTCTAAAGTACTGGGAGTGAATTGAATGAATTTGTATTATGCCAGGGGACCTATTTATACTGCTGAAAAGCCGCAGGATCAATTCGCGAAAAGTCATAACTTTTCAGTTGACCTCCTTTGACTGTGCCGAATTTGCAAATAAGCACAATCTTTGGCCATGGGTCAATCTCGAAATAGTCATAACTCTTGGACTGATACCCAATACCCCTCCAGCCACATCACCATGCCCAGTCAACGCCATATCAGCGCACGTCAGTCCGCGTGTTAGTGACACGTCATCAGCCCGCCATGTCATCATTTTTTAAATAAATTTTTTTACTTTATTTGGCCTCGCTTTACTAATTAATTTCTCATTCACCCGATATCGGTTTTGAGCAAATTAATATTCGTTAGATTTGCTCGAAATGTAGATTCTTAATCTTTCAACGATTTCTCGTTTCGGTGACTGACGTCTTCTCGATTTAATAAAATCGTTTCAGCTCTTCTCTTAGTGGACTAATTACCCACATTTGCGCCCAAGGCCCATTTGGGCTCCAACAATCCCCCACATGAATGGAGATTATTATAAATGCAATGCATGCTGACTCTTGCAAGAAAGTCCCGACGACCCATCACTGCATCAGGATAGGTAGCTTGTGGCCTTGAACCTTCCCTAGTGAAATACTATCGGATTTACTCGCTGCTCTGTGAAAGTGATGTCTTGAACTGGCGGCTTTTTGTGTAAACCAAGACAACAGTACACACACAGCGATGAATCTGATCTCTTTTCGATTCTCACGTTGTGTCCGTTTTGGCCATGGACTATATGTCCAATTCATAAGTATTTTCCATTGAACTGGCCCCACTTCACACTTATATAGGTCACCGACTATTAGGACTTAATCCTGGAGTAGCCCGAAATACTCCACCAATTTGGTATAGTCATCATTAAAAGCATATGTGTTTACCCTAACCACACGTCATCGGGATATTATTGGGCAGCTATCGAGAATGAACTTTATTAGCTTCCAAGTATACTATTGAACTAATCATAGCTTAGTTGTCTCATTGACCAAGTTCGTGGGATCTCCACTCATCGAGGTTGAGTTACCGCTGTTTTCGTTCTTTGATGTGTGGAATTTTAGTCCCATTCCCCTTACTGCATTTTCTAACTGATCTCTAGCAAGTCAGCGGATCCGCAATATTTTCCTTTGACTTTACGTAGTCGGTGGAAATTATTCCGCTAGAGATAAGCTGTCTTACAGTGTTATGTCTCCAACGAATGCGCCGAGACTTACTGTTATACATACAGATATGTGCCCTGCCGATAGCCGTCATGCTGTCGCAGTGAATCATAATTGGTGGCACAGGTTTATTGCAACACGGAATATCCTCCAGAAAATTTCGAAGCCATTTGTTTCTTCGTCGGCTTTATCTAATGCAATAAACTCTGACTCCATCGTGGATCGAGCTATGCACGTTTGTTTGGAGGACTTCCAAGAACTGCTCCTCCACCGATGGTAAATATATAACCACTCGTGGATTTGAAGTCTTTACTATCAGATATCCAATTCGCATCGCAGTACCCTTCTACTACCGCGGGATATCTCGTGTATAGTATATTGTGATTAATAGTGTGCTTCAGATATCTTAACACTCTTCTTAGTGCTACCCAGTGGCCACTACCCAGGTTACTCGTAAACCTACTCAGTTTACTAATTGAGTACGCTATGTCAGGTTGAGTGCAGTTAGACAAATACATTAGACTGCCAATCACCAGAGCGTATTCGAGTTGCGGGCTCTCCTCTATTTTTGGCTAAGTGTGCATTAGTGTCCACAAGCATCTTAGCCGCAGGCAGTGTTTTAAAAGGAGTGATGTCGCGCGCTACGAAGGGCGATTTTGCATAAAATTTTTGGAAAATGCGTCAAAGCGTGCCATAGATAGCGTTAGTTTTCTTTTATATTATTTTATTAGTTATTATGTCTGAAATGTTTTTCATTGGACCAGGATTGTAGATAGTTGGTCAGAAAACAACTATTAGTTAATTAAATCAGGCCCACAGCTTTTTAGTTGGGATGCTCAATATGTTGTAGGAAAAAGGAAATTGAACGTGAGCAGAATCAATTATTTTTTCTTTTTTATTTTCACGTTTGCTTATTCACTTCACATTTATATATAAAAAGATTTGATTTACCACTATTAAAATTTTTTTGGATAGCTTTCTTGCATGTAAACATGTTTAGCTTCTTATTTTATAACAATTATCTTTTTTTGGCATTATAAATACTTGTCCGAAATACTCACGCAATATGCTACGCTATCTGCGCTACGCAACATCAGGACTAAAACGCGACACATTATGCAATGCATTTTAAAACACTGGCCGCAGGATCATCGAATGCGTTAAATCTCTTTAACACGCTCTCAACATAGTGAGATTGTGTAATCACTATTCCTTCGGACGTCATAGAGACATTTATTCCCAAAAACTCATATCCTTCATACTGAAATGATTTTTCAGCATATTCTTTGTATTCACGATTATTTTGTGACTGTTTCCCATGATTAACACGTCGTCTACGCAAAGACAGACAATCACAAACTCATCAGGCCTTTTATATAAACGCATTTATCACACTCATTAATCTTAAACACATTCGACAACATCGTCATGTCGAACTTCTCGTGCCACTATTTCGGCGCTTGCTTGAGCCGTAAAGTGGCTTCACGAGTCGGCACACTTTATTTTCCTGTCCGGGTACAATAAACCCTTCGGGCTACTTCATATATATTTTTTTCTCGAGTTCCCCAATTAGAAAGGCAGTTTTCACGTTCATTTACTGTATCACGAGGTCGTATAACGCTGCTATACCGATCAAGACCTGTATGGATGTAATCCTTGTCACGATTGAGTAGGTATCGAAGAAATCGTACCCCTCCTTTTGGTTAAACCCTTTAGCTACTAAACAAGCTTTATATTTTTTGATTGATCCATCGGTCTTAAGCTTCCTTTTAAGGACCCATATGCATCCTAAAGGCTTGCACCCCTTTGGGAGGTCTACCAGCACCCACGTATGGTTTTGCATAATTGACTCAATCTCGCTGTTCACATCTTTTTTCCAGAACGGAGCTTCTGGATTAGACAATTATGCTTGCAAAGTCCGTGGTTCATCATCTAACATATAGGTTAGGAAACCAGGCCCAAACGATTTGGCCACCTTATTTCGTTTACTTTGTCGTGGTTCCTCATTTTCTTGAGTTGATCTCTCCACAGCATTGTAAGTTCGCTTATTATAGCTTATCTATATTTTCCTTATTTGGAAAAATATCGAAATCTATGTGCACTACTGTCATTAGCATATCCGATGAAAATTCAATCAACGGTCTTATGTCCTATCTTAACCTGTTTAGGTTTAGGTACATCGGCCTTTGCTAGGCACCCCCACACTTTCCGGTAATTATAGGACGGAGCTCACCTTTCCATAGTTCGTATGGAGTCTTTTCTTTCTTTTCGTGTGACATCATATTCATAATGCGATTTGCCGAGAGGATTGCTTCCCCACAAGTTCTGAGGTTGGCCAGAACTGATCAACATAGCATTCATCATCTCCTTAAGAGACCTATTTTTGCGTTCAGCAACGCCGTTTGATTGAGGTGAATAAGGCGCAGTTGTTTGATAAATAATGTTGTGCTCTTGGGCAAAATTCTTCGAACACGTATTCTCCTCCTTTATCATTTCGAATTATTCCTTGAGTTAAGTTGATTCTCAACTTCGCTCTTATATCTTGTGAAGGCATCAAGAGCCTCTTCCTTGCACTTAACAAAATATACGTAGCAAAATCCCATGCAATCGTCGATGAAAGTAATAAAATACATAGCCTCGTCCTTGGCCATTTTTGCCTCGACACATACTTCACACTTTTGTTGTGTGTCGACTTCCATTTGTGGAAGCATGTTGAAACTTATTAACTTCTTTATTTTATTTAAACCCACGTGTCATAATCTATGATGCCGTAAATTGGAACACTCAACCAAGTAAGGTGAACTTTCTTTATTTTATTAGCGAGCTCAATCTCGCTTATTGCAGGCATTACATTCATCTCAAAGAGCCCCTTTTCGAGGTAGCCCTTTCCTACGAAATGATCGTTTTGGTTAGTACATATTTATCACTCTCAAACACCTTTTTAAATTCGGCTTTGCTCAACAGGGAGCCGGACACCAAGTTCTTGCTGATGTCTGGCACATGCAACACGTCCATAAGAGTGAGTTCATTGCTCTAGGTCATCTTCAGCACTACCCGTCCTAATCCGACGATGTCAGAAGTGGCTGTAAATAGCTTTCTGCCTGAGATAGGGATGTAGGTTGAAAACATCTCTTTATCAGAGCAGATGTGGCGAGTCGCTCCAGAGTTGATATACCACGACCTAGGATTATCCACCACGTTGGCCTCGTATTCGACGGCGGCTAGGTCCATCTCTGTCAGATCTGTCCTCGGCTTTGCCTCGGTCAAGTGAGCTTGGTTCTTGTTGCTATTTTTCTTCAGCCGACAGTCCTTGGCCATATCCCTAGGTTTGTCGCAGTTGTAGCAGTTGCCTCTTATTTTGTTCGGCTTCTGCTGCATCGTATTAGGCCTCTTGCGCTTTTCGCTGGTGTTAGATTCGGTCAGGTTCGCACGTACCTCAACACTACCCTTTTTGTTCTTGACCTCGATTCTTCGATTATCTTCTTCGATTCAGAGCCTCACAACCAGGTCCCCAAGCCCCATTTTCTTACGCTTGTGCTTGAGGTAGTTCTTGAAGTCCTTTCACAGGGCGGCAGCTTCTCTATTATAACAGCTACCTGGAAGGATTCGCTGATCTGCATATTCTCCGCGTGTATATCGTGGATTATCAGCTGCAAATCACGGACCTGGTCTAACATTGGTTTGGAGCTAGGGGTGTTTTCGGTTCTCCTATGTCCGAAACCGAATACCGAACCGAATTTCTCGGTTCGGTATTCGGTTATTACCGAATTTTTTCAGTTAATTCGGATTTTATCGAATTAACCGAATTTTCAATAAAAAAATTTTTTTAATAATATTTAAGTTAATATATACAATTTAATATAATTTTTTGGTTTTATCAAAAAAGTTATATTAAATTATATATATTACTGAAAATTCTTTTTTTAATATATAATTTAATATAATTATAGTTATGCCTTTACTATTAATAAAATATAATATATTTTAATTTTAAAATTTTGGTAATTCGGTATAGCGAATTTATCGAAATCCAAAACCTATACCGAACCGAGTTACTGATTTTTTTTAATAATCAAATACCGAACCAAATTTTTCGGTTCGGTTCGGTTTTGTACCGAATTTTCTGTATTTCGGTTATTCGGCTCGGTAACCGAATAACGCACACCCCTATTTGGAGTCGGTCATGTATAGTCCACAAACCGACCAACAGTGAATTTCTTCAGTCCAGCGTCATCAGTTTTGTACATTTTGTCCAACGAGTCCCAACTATTTAGCAGTTTTATCGACCGCGTAGACGTTGTATAGGGAGTCGTCTAGGGCGTTCAAAATATAGTTACGACACATGAAATCGTACGCGTCCAATGCCGCCTGTTTTTGTGCGTCCTCTTCGGGTACGGCGTCGTCAACAGCGTCGTTGGCGTTCACCTGGGGCGGGAGCCCTTTTAGAAAGCACACCAGGTTCAGAGTCGTCAGGTGAAATAGCATTTTTTATTGCCATCATTTGAAATCGGCTCCGTTGAATTTCGCCTTCCTTTCGGCGTGATTGCTACCATCAGCGGTATGACAGTGGGAATATTCGCTATTGTCGCCATCGATCAGACAGAATAACGTCTTACGATTGTTAGTTCCGGTGTTGAGCGTCTGGGCGGTGGCGCTCGTAATACTCGGACAGAGTTTCGGCTTACTACGTCGAAGTCGAGGCACGTACGTCGTACGCTTTCCGTAAGATGTTATTGCCCCGTATTTCAGTGCCTCGGGTTGTCGGAACACGTCCCGAAGATACAACGACTTCAGGAATTTCAAATGTCGCACACCGTAACGAAATTATCGGGCGAATCTACTAAAGACTCGAGCCTTTTCTTGTTTTTTGTTACTAAGGGGTGTGCTGTCAACTTTTTCTAAAGTGCTGGAAGTAAATTGAATGAATTTGTATTCTGTCAGGGGACCTATTTATACTGTCTGAAAAGCTGCAGGGGTCAATGCGCGAAAAGTTATAACTTTTCAAATAGGCCTCCTTTGACTGGGTTGAATTTGCAAATAGGCACAACATTTGGCCATGTGTCAATCTGGGAATAGTCATAACTCTTGGACTATACCAATACACCTTCAACCAGCCACGTCACTATGCCCAGTCAGCGCCACGTCAGTCCATGTCAGTGCGCGGTCTGTGTAACATCATCAGCCCGCCATGTCATCATTTTTTTTTAAATTTTTTTTTATTTTATTTGGGTTGGCTTTACTAATTAATTTCCCATTCACCCTATATCGGTTTTGAGCAAATTAATATTCGTTAGATTCGTCTCAAAACGTGGATTCGTAATCTTTGAACCATTTCTCGTTTCGGTGACCGACGTCTTCTCGATTTAATAAAATCATTCTACCTCTTCTCTTAGTTGGCTAATTATCCACATTTGGGCCCAAGGCCCATTTGGGCTTAAAACCCAACATTTGCTACCCCTACATGAAGGCAAATTTTACAAATCGGAATTAGTAAATTACTATCGTTGTTATACATTTTTTCATAAGGAACTTTTTTATTTGATATCGAAGATTCACCAACTATACGAAAGCTGACGAGATTAGATTTTTTAAAAGCATTCTAATATATTTTTTCTTTTCACGAGCCGAACTCCATGTTTGTTAACATTGATAACGGATTTTATTTATTTTGAATCAAATTGAATATTTGCTTAAAAAATGTATACATATTATTTATGTTATAAATGAATAGTATGGATGCCCGTACCAACATTTGTTATAACTAAATAGTATGGATGCCCATACAATATTAAATTTTGTTAGATCCAATTTTGCCTATAAATAGGCATTGCACTCATTTGTAATGTGGACATGAATTGTGTTAAAAAGCTTCAATATGTATTGCTTCTTTTCTCTTTTATCCCATCTATCATACAATAATATATATAATAATTATATACTACTAATTAGTCATAAAGTTAAATATTATATAACACGTTATCAGCACGAGACTCTACCGACAACGCCGATCTCCGCCGACGACGCTAATTTCTGCCGAAAATTTACGAGCATAATTAAGGTATAATAATTTTATTTCATCAATATTATACAAATTTAAAATATGTATACAATATACAACAAAATGCTATAATCCGACTGGTTTCTACCGTCAAAATCTAAGTGATGGGAGGTCCAGATTTCGAACCCAGCGGTGACATATTAATTATTTTATCTGACTAGCTTGGTTCGGTTTGTCCGACTAGCTTGGTTCGATTTATACCGACTATCATGTGATGGTTTGTACCGCCTGATGTGCGTCGGTTTATACCGCGTATTATGTGCCGGTTTGTAACCCCTGCCATTAAGCACGTCTAATTACATATTTGAAATAATTGGCTATACCGACTATATTTTCGAATATGATTTTTATTAAGATTAGTTATGTGTGTAAAATTTTGTTATATACCATTGTTGAAATGCTTTTTGTATTTTATAGTAATATGACGAATTTGATGAGCCTTGAGTTTGTTGCACTCGATATCACTGGCCGAAATGATCTATCTTGGGCATTAGAGGCCGAAATTCATTTGAAAGCCAAATGTCTAGGTGATACCATCAAATCGATCAATGCGACATGCGAGCAGGACAAGGTGAAGGCAATGATATTTCTTCGCCACCACATTCATGAAAGTCTCAAAATTGAGTACTTAACAGTGAAAGACCCGAAAGATTTGTGGAAAAACTTGGAAGATCGATATAACCACTTAAAAACTGTTATTCTCCCAAATGCAAGGTATGAATGGGTGAATTTACGCTTGCAAGATTTTAAATCGGTAAGCGAATATAATTCTGCTGTTTATAGAATTACGTCTACACTGAAATTATGTGGAGAAACTATTACTGATGCGATTATGTTGGAGAAAACGTTCACCACATTTCATCCATCAAATGTTATTCTACAACAGCAATATCGAGAGAGAAACTTTGAAAAGTACTCAGATCTTATTTCTTGCTTACTATTGGCTGAGCAAAACAATGAGTTGCTGATGAAAAATCATGAATCCCGACCGACGGTACTGCTGCACTCCCTGAAGCGAATGCAGTCAATGTTAATAATAATAATATTCGAGGTAATGGTCGTGGACGTGGTCGTGGAGGACATCGTGGTCGTGGACGTGGCCAAGGTCGTGGTCGTGGTCGAAGTTATCATGGTGGTGGTTATCAATATTTCCGTGGTGGTTATCATCAAAATCTTTCCCAGAAGAAGAAAATTTATGACAGTAAAAATGAAAAGAAGCAAACTGAACGAAAAGGAAATGACGAAAAATGTTATCGATGCGGTCGTCCGGGCCATTGGTCCCGCACTTGCCGTACGCCCCAATACCTTGTTGAGCTGTATCAAGAATCAATGGGCAAAGGAAAGAAAACTGAAACGAATTTTGTTCAGGGTACAATTGCTTCAACTTCTGGTGTTAATGAAGAAGGCGTTAATTTCGACGCCGACGATTTTCTGCTCATCAATGAAGAATTTCACATGCTATCATTTTATAAATTAAATGCTTTATTATTTGAAGGTATGTATCATTTGAAGGTTATCGTTATGTTTGCTATGATTGTTATTTGGATGTTATTCCTGTGTTTGCTATGTATCGTTTATTTTCAATAATATCATTGTGTTTGCTATGATTGTTATTTGGATGTTATTCCTGTGTTTGCTATGTATTGTTTGTTTTCAATAATATGTATTAATGATAATTATATGTTTTGTTTATAAAGGATATTATATGATGGACACGAGCATGTGCAATGGAGAATTATGTCTTGCACTGTGCAACGACTAATACAATTCTGAAAAATAAGAAATATTTCGAGCATCTTGATATGAAAGAAACCAGTGTGATTACTATATCGGGTAGCACAAATATAATTGAAGGCTCCGGAAGAGCTAATTTATTATTGCCCAGAGGAACAAGGCTGATTATTGAAAATGATATATATTCCCCTAAGTCCCAAAGAAAATATTAAGCTTTGAAGCGATTCGAAATAACGGATGTCATGTTGAGACTGCACAAAAGGGAGATATAGAATATTTGCACATTACAAAAGTGATTTCGAATGAAAAAGAATCATAAAAATATTACCGTCTTTTGACTCTGGGCTATACTACACATCCTAGAACGATTGAATCATATGCTATCCAAAAGTTAAGCAGTGACAGTACATTTAATGTTTGGCATGACCGGTTGGGCCATCCCGGTACAATTATGATGCGAAAAATAATTGAAAATTCATGCGGACATTTATTGAGGAACCCGAAGATTCTTCAGTCTAAAGAATTAGCATGTATTGCTTGCTCTAAAGGGAAGTTAATTATTCGACCATCCCAAATGAAAGTAAAGACTGAATCTATCGCATTTTTGGAGCGTATACATGGCGATATTTGTGGGCCGATACATCCATCATGTGGACCATTTAAATATTTCATGGTATTAATTGATGCATCTAGTAAATGTCCCATGTATGTTTATTATCTACGAGAAACGTGGCATTTGCGAGATTACTTGCTCAGCCGATTAGATTAAGAGCACATTTCCCAGATTATCCGATAAAGAAAATACGCCTAGATAATGCTGGTGAATTTACTTCAAAGGCATCTAATGATTATTGTAGGTCTATCGGTATCGATGTCGAGCATCATGCGCCACATGTCCATACACAAAACGGTCTTGTAGAATCATTGATTAAACGTCTGCAATTAATTGCAAGGCCATTGTTGATGAAGTCGAAACTTCCATCGTCTTGTTGGGAACATGCTATATTGCATGCAGCAGCACTAATCCGCATCAGGCCAACAAGTTATCATGATATCTCCCCGTTACAAATGATTTATGATCAGGAACCAGATATTTGTCATCTTAGAATTTTCGGATGTGCAGTATATATTCCAATTGCACCACCACAACGCATAAAATGGGACCTCAAATGACGTTGGGAATATATGTCGGATTTGAATCTCCATCAATTATAAAATATTTAGAACCCTTAATTGGAGATCGATTCACGGCCAGATTTGTCGACTGTCACTTCGACAAAACAATTTTTCGACATTAGGGGGAGAAAAGAAACAGTTGGAAAGAAATATTAGTTGGAAATAATTATCGCTAAATCATTATGATCCTCGAACAAAAGAATGTGAACTAGAAGTTCAAAAGATAATTCATTTACAAAGTTTAGCGAACCAATTAGCAGACAGTTTTGTTGACCCAAAAAGAGTGACAAAGTCACATATTCCAGCTGTTAATGCTCCTGCAGAACAAACAGATAATACGATTGAGCTTAAACCACAACTGAAGCGTGGTAGGCCCTCTGGTTCCAAAGATAAAAATCCTCGGAAAAGAAAAGGAGCAAATAATAAGAATGGTCCAATCGAGGATTTATCGACTAGAAAAGAGTCGATGGGCATAAATGATGATAAGAATGAAAATCAGGTACTTGGACAAATTGAAAATAATGATAATGAAGAGATCTCGATCAATTACGCCCAGAATGGAATAAGATGGAACCGAGATAAAGTCAACGTTGACGATAAATTCTCATTTAACGTAGCGCTACATGAAATGAATGAGATTATTGAGAATGATGATCATGAACCAAGGTCTGTAAAAGAATGAAGACAAAGAAATGATTGACCAAAATGGAAAGATGCAATCGATGCTGAACTAAAAACACTTGAGAGACGAAAAGTTTTCGGACCTGTAGTCCGTATACCAGAAAATATAAAGCCGGTTGGATATAAATGGGTTTTTATGAGAAAGAAAAATGAAGAGGGCGAAATTATGAGATACAAAGACCGGCTTGTTGCACAAGGTTTTTCGCAAAGACCTGGTATTGATTATGAGGAGACATACTCTCCTGTGGTGGATGCAACTACTTTTCGTTATATAATAAGTCTGGCAATACGTGAAATACTCGATATGCGTCTAATGGATGTTGTCACTGCCTATTTATATGGCTCACTTGATAGTGACAATTATATGAAGCTTCCTGAGGGATTCCAATTGCCTGAAAATTCAGGGCCCTGTGATGAGTACTCAATTAAACTGAACAAATCGCTTTACGGATTAAAGCAATCTGCGCGTATGTGGTATAATCCCCTAAGTGAATATTTTATTAAAAGAGGGATATGAAAATGATCAAATTTGCCCTTGTATATTTATGAGAAGATGTAGAAATGATTTTGTTATCATAGCAGTATATGTTGATGATATCAATATAATTGGAACTCTTGAAGAGTTGTCAAAGGCCGTTAATTGTTTGAAAAAGAGTTCGAAATGAAAGATCTTGGAAAGACGAAATTTTGTCTTGGCTTGCAGATCGAATATTTGAAGAATGAAATATTTTTATGTCAAGAAACATATACGAAAAACATATTGAAAAGATTTTATATGGATAAAGCTCATCTGTTGGATACTCCGATGATTGTTCGATCTCTAGATGTGAATAAAGATCCGTTCAGACCTCAATAAAATGATGAAGAATTGCTTGGTCCTGAAGTACCATATCTTAGTAGGAGCACTAATGTATCTTACGAGTCATACACGACCTGATATAACGTTCGCTGTAAATTTATTGGCGAGATATAGTCGTCACCAACTCGTAGACAATGGAACAGTGTTAAACGAATTTTTCGATACCTAAAAGGAACAACTGATTTGGATTGTTCTATTCAAATGAGTCCAGGTCAGATCTAATCGGATATGCAGATACTGGTTTTCTATCCGACCCACATAATGCTCGATCGCAAACCGGTTATCTCTTTACATATGGTGGAACTGCTATTTCTTGGTGGTCAGTTAAACAAAGTTTAATCGCCACTTCATCTAATCATGCGGAAATTTTAGCGATTCACGAAGCTAGCAGAGAATGTGTTTGGTTGCGATCGATAATCTAGCATATGCGACAAACTTGTGGGTTATTATCGGAAAAATTACCTCCGACGATCTTATATGAAGACAATGCCGCATGTATTGCTCAGTTAAAGGAAGGTTACATCAAAGGCGATAGAACCAAACATATATCACCTAAATTCTTCTATATGCACGACCTTCAGAAGACCTGCGAAATTGACGTACAACAAGTTCGATCAAGTGACAACCTCGCGGCACCAAAGCGCTACCTCCATGATCATTCGAAAAACTTGTAGACTTAATTGGACTTCGAAGACTCAGAGATCTCAAGTGATGTTCGCATCAGGGGGAGACATTGAAATATGCACTGCACTCTTTTTCCCTTCACTAGGTTTTTTATCCCACTGGACTTTTCCTAATAAGGTTTTAACGAGGCAACTAATATCTATTATTTCAATGGGCATCCAAGGGGGAGTGTTATAAATGAATAGTATGGTGCCCATACCAATATTAAATTTTGTTAGATCCAATTTTGCCTATAAAGAGGCATTGCACTCGTTTGTAATGTGGACATGAATTGTGTTAAAAAGCTTCAATACGTATTGCTTCTTTTCTCTTTTATCCCATCTATCATACAATAATATATATAATAATTATATATTACTAATTAGTTTATAATAATATATATTACTAATTAGTTATAAAGTTAAATATTATATAACAATTTACATATTCTTACAACATTGTTCTTGTATCCAAATTTTTCTTTGATTTGCCACGTAACTGTATAGTATTATCCAGATTTTTCTTTCCTTTGATTTGCCACGTGGCTTTACATTAAATCTTCTCGTGGATGTAATATAAGCATAAAAAAGAGGACTCGCATCAACTGATTGTTGCAGAATTGGAATCAGCTCAGAACAGTTTGCATAAGATAGTTTTAATGGCTGCAGCGAAAGAGGCGAGAGAGAACAACCCTGGGCTCGCTACTTCGATTGATGAGGCTACCCAGGGCTATTTTTTGCAGCAAACTGTAAGTCTCTTCGTCTGATAAAATCTTCCCCCTTTCATCGCTTTTAGTGTTAATATGTTGATTACGGATTTTGTAATGAATTTGGGGGAATTATATCAGCACCAATACTGTTTGTTTCTTTTTGCTGAATTTCGATTGTTGAGCTGTGAACACCCATTTTGGTTCGTGATTATGCGATTATTCATAGAAATGGGTTTCTATGTGCTTGGGTTAGTCTTAACTTTTATGTATCTCCGCGGCGAACTGTGATTTCGGATGATATTTGAGATTTGTTTTATGACTTGATCGTGTTATGTATGATGCTTTTTGCAAAGAAAGAAGCATTCTATATTTGTCTTCTGAGGCTGAAGCTCCTCATCCTCTGAGCAGCTTTTTTTAGCTGAATGTCATACTCCAAATTGCTGCGAAGTAGTATTGGCCATTAAAGGACCTTTATCTGATATACGTGTGTTTTTATTACCATGTTCAGATGCTTCGAGTGAAGGACCCCAAAGTCACTCTCGATTTCTACACTCGCATAATGGGCATGTCGTAAGTCTTGTTTTTTTCTTCTTGTAAAAATTGTCTTTTATCTTGATCTGCTTGGGGAAGTTTTTGCTTCCACTGATGTATGCTAACCATTTTGTTGAATAGCTTATATGAAATCTTGATTGCTTTTCAATTACAGGTTGCTTAAACGATTGGATTTTCCAGAGATGAAGTTTACTCTCTACTTTCTCGGATATGTGGTTAGATTCTCATACAATCCTTATCAGATAATCATATTTCTCTTGCATCTGTTCCTCCTCCTATTAACATAAGCTCTCTGTCTTAAATCTGTTGTTATGCCGTTTAGGACGCATCATCAGCACCCGCCGACCCAGTCGAGCGCACTTCTTGGACTTTTGCTCAGAAAGCTACACTCGAGCTTACGCAGTGAGCGCTTGCTTTTTTTTTCTATTACATAAACCTTGTTAAGTAAGCTTTATCGCGTAATCGCACTATACCCTGGACTTATGGTCGTTTTTTTTATTCACAGCAACTGGGGAACTGAAACCGACCCTGAGTTCAAGGGTTATCACAATGGAAACGCAGAACCTCGTGGCTACGGTACGTATAATAAGGATTCATCTCTTACATTGTATTAAGGAAATAAATTTGGTAATTAAGTTTCCTGTCTTGGAACATTTGCAATTGGTATTATAATAGCTGCACTGTACACCTAGTCTAAAAAAGATGGGGAAAAATTGATAAAGAAGCTAACACCAAATGCTTTACCAGGGCATATTGGCGTCACTGTAGATGACTTATACAAGGCATGCCAGAGATTCGAAAGTCTAGGAGTTGAATTCGCGAAGAAGCCTGAGGAGGGTAATAAAGCTTCCATTCCATCATCTTAAATTGGTCGCAGATGCTTTGTTTTGTCTGAATTGGGACAGGATTATGCACAACGAATCGATAGGTTGTTGAATTTTTGTTTCAGGGAAGATGAAGGGCGTAGCGTTCATCAAGGATCCCGATGGCTACTTAATTGAAATCTTCGACACGTCCAACATTGCCAAGATAGCTTCTCTTGCAGCTTAAGTCTCTACCTACCCATTGTCTTAAGGTATTTTGTTAAATTCTGAATTCTGTATCTTAAGTCAACGGTGCCCCCGAACTTGCTTGCCCTGAAAAAGCTATCGTCTTTTTCCTTTGTTAGGATATGTGCACTCAGATTCTTGTCGTCGTTCTGAATTACATTATGTAGCACGAGACTTATAGAGAATATGGGATGCTTAGCATTTCGCAGTGTGGTGGTGAGTGTTAATTACCGTGAATAAAGGAGGACACATTTCTGTGACTCTGTCTTGATAAGTTAATATTATTATAGAAATTAATAAATGCATCATAACAAATGCTCACTTTCACTGTTGCGTGATATACAACACATTAAGATGGTGAATACAAGATTAGTCCTTGCATCCTGTCGTATGATGTGTTTCTATCGTCAAAAGTCTCGAGTTCGATCACTGCCATATGAATGAATGAATCAATCGACGTTTGCCCATTTTCCTGAGACTTAACGAATTCAAATGGCTGACGCTGTGTAATTATACTCGTTTTGCAGGTATTGCTGCTATCCCACGGCCTTGTTCTTGTTCGCGCAGCAATCTACTGGCAGCAATGACGAGGGATTGGGGAGTTTCGTCTAGATTTTCTTGCAACACTCTTGTCACCCTGAGAAGTTAATTTGTGGAGGACTCAGATATGTCGTCATAGCTGATGATAGAGTTTTTAAGAAAATAGCCTTTGAGTTTGTCATCTTTTAAAAAATAGCACACAAAATCAGACTTTACCTTTGTACCCTTACTAACTCTGCTCTAAAGACTATTTTACCCTTCTTTAATGTCAATCAAACGGCCCTCAACAACACTTAAACGAAAAAATTAATTAAAGGTTTTACATGTTTCCACTGTAGCGAATATGAAACATCAGACCCGTGATAGAAGAGTGGGGTAAAAGTAAAAAAAAGCAACCACTTTCACTTCCAGTAAAAAAAGCAAGCGTGTGCTCTCCCGCCCCTGCACTGCAAATCGTCTTCTCTGCAACTCAAAGCCACCGAACCTCAACCTCAATCGACTCATTCGACAATGGCATTCAACGCGAACACCCAAAGAGGGAGGTATGTGTTCTACTCTTCGTCTTCTTCAAATTTAACGCGAGAGGGGATCTGGGAACGACCCATCGAACCTAATTTGGGGCGGACCCGTGCTTTGAAGCATAGGACAGAGCTTGGTAGCATAGGACCCGTGCTTGGTAGCATAGGACTCGCGCTTGGTAGCATAGGACCTGTGCTTGCGCAGCGTACTGTCGCTTTTTAATGTATGGGTCTCGTGCTTGCAAGCAGACCCCCCGGTTATGAGCAGGGGATCTGTGCGTATTTCACGGGTCCCCTGTGTATTAGCCGCGTTCCCCTGCTTAAACGCTGGGGTCCTCTTACCTTAACGGGCGGGTCCCTGTGTCACTGCGCGCGCGCAAGGTCGGGGGACCCGCGCGTTATAGCAGGGGACCCGCGCGCTATGACCAGGGGACCCGCGCTTATACGCATGGACCCTTGCGGGACCGCGCCGATGCGCAGGGGTCTCATGCGTATCTGTGCTTGAATCTCAGCATATGCGATGCGGTCTCCTGCGCCGCATGCACATAAGGGTTTTCTGTTTTCATTAGTTCATACCACGTAATTTAGCTAAATGTGTGTTACGTATAAATTAGGTTGTGATGCAAAGCAGTTCGACACAGTGGACGAAGTTCCCCATTTGAGTGTAAAGATGAGCTCGTTATACGCCGATGCCAGCGAGCTGATAAGACAATGTCTGAACCACCACGAGTGGGAGATTTTTAGGAACGAGAGTCCGTTCGTCGGCCGCCTTGTTAGGGCCGAGCCTGATTTTAACCTTCTCGGGCCAGTTGCTGTGGTACCTCATCCAGAGCCAGACGATGCTGCACAATCGGGAAAGCTGTGATGATTTTTGGCGAAAAACCACTCCGATTTTCAAAGTCGGAGTATTGCCTAATCACAGGGCTGAAGTTCGCAGCCGAGCTACCGCTGGTAAACGGCGGCTCCCAATTCACCGCAAGACATTTTGTGACAGCTCAAAAGTCCGCATGTCGCACGTCAAGCGTGTGTTGGAGGAGTTTGTCTGCGACGAGGACAATGTGGACTTCGAGAAGCTGAAGTTGGCGGACGTGTACTTCGCCACCGCCGTGTTGATGTCCCGACCGTCGAAGAAGGACACCGTCGTCAGTACCTGGGTCCTTAGTCTCGTCGAAGATTGTTTGGCATTCTCACCAGTATCCTTGGGGCACCGTGGCTTTCGTGAGGTGATACGAACTGTGAAAGTAAATCTACGGAGAGGCCACGGGACTGGGGCTGATCAGTGGGTTCGTACAACCACTTCAGGTGAATTATAACTAAGCTTCTTTGCATACCATGTTTTGAGGGACGTTTCTAAGATTTTTTGCGTTATTCGTATTCAGATACTAGCATACGAGTGCATACCGGGGGTTGCAGACGAGTTTGCAGTTTGCAAAGAAGAAGATTTCACGCCACGCATGCTCAGGTGGGTGACGAAGAATTGGCGTCGCTAAAATCGCTGTCGCTGCATGCTTCGAACTCCAAGTGGATAGGTCAAACAAAAACCCTGTACGTAGTGAAATGTGCGAAGGAGAACTGCGAATGGCGAGTACGAGCTGCACAGGACAAGGACTCCCCCTTTTTCTCAATCCGAAAGTACGTCAACACCCGCACACGTGCGGCGTGTCTCATCGACGACGTAGACATCGCCAGGGGAA
Organism: Craterostigma plantagineum; assembly: GCA_027422505.1. Taxonomy (NCBI): domain Eukaryota; kingdom Viridiplantae; phylum Streptophyta; class Magnoliopsida; order Lamiales; family Linderniaceae; genus Craterostigma; species Craterostigma plantagineum. Next base: position 5,678,341 of record JAPQWV010000013.1, on the reverse strand, counting down.
GTTCGTCGCTCGTATCGAGCACGTTGTTGGAAATTTCAGGGCTCCTAAAGACATCCCCGCTCCCAGTTCCATACAGTCGATGATGTAGAGCAGGGGAGTAGAAGTTTCATACTACAAGGCTTGGAGAGGAAAACAAATTGCGACCGACGAACTAGTTGGTAACAGGACGCTTGCTACGGTTTACTGCCGGCTTACTTAGATGCGGTGAGGCAAGCCAACGAGGGCAGTATCACTGATTGGGAGATGGACGAAGAAAATCGGTTCAAGTACATGTTCTTGGCATACGGCGCATGCGTCAGAGGCTTTACGTTCATGAGGAAAGTCGTTTCTATCGACGCCACTTTTTTGAAGGGGAAGTATAAGGGTCTCATGATGATTGCCACTGCGCAAGACGGCGATTACCATCAATATCCTTTAGCATGGGGTCTTGCCGACGGGTCGGAGGAACCGAGTCATGGACGTGGTTTCTCCCGAGATTAAGACGTTTGTTGCGGATGGCGACGATCTCGTAATAATTTCTGATCGGAACCCTGGAATAAAGAATGCAGTTCCGGCCGTTTTCCCGAATGCGTTTCATGGTTTCTGTGCGTGGCACATTCAACAAAACGGAAGACGAAAATGAAGAAGAAATGTGCTTGCCGATTTTTTGGCGTGTCGCTACTGCCTACACAAGAGCGAGTCCGACTGTCATTTTAAGCAGCTTGAAGCAAAATATGCGGACGTGACTAAATATCTTGACGAAGTCCAAAAGGAAACGTGGAGGCGAGCATATTGCCCTAGATCAAGATACAACATAATGACGACCAATGGATCCGAGTCTATAAATGCAGCTCTACGTAAGGACAGAGAGCTTCCAATTATTGGACTGTTGGGCTCGATTCAACGACTAACATCATCATGGTTCAGTAAGCATCGGCGATCTGCCGAAGCTTCAATCGCCGCGAACATGACTAGCTTTACGCCGAAGGTGGAGTCGATCATACGAGAGAATTTCACCGAGTCGCAAAAATTTCATGCGTCGGAAGTTGGGCATCTAACATATAACGTGTACGGGCAGCATGTGACGAGGTGGTCGATTTTGGGCTGCGCAAATGCACGTGCATGATGTTTGACATCGATAGTATCCCATGTCCACATGCGATTGCAGCTTGTGTTTCTGCCCAAGTGCCGGTGTATTCATTAGTGCACGATTATTATCCTTGGAGATCTGGAAGTTGGCATACGAAGGTACTATACGTCCGTAACGGACCGCATTGAAAGTAGTATGGACATGTTGCTGCCGCCTCGTGTTGGTTCACACGCGGACGACCCCAGAAAAATCGGTTTCCTTCGGTGGTGAATTTTTTAGGAGATAACGTTGTAATATGTGTGTACGTCGTATTCAGAGTGGCTTATATGTTGCCATTTGTGTTATGTTATGTAAGTTTGTGTTACGTGCGTCTGCATGAATATGGAGGTAGAAAACCCTTATGCACAAATGCGCAGGGGACCACTGCGCATATTTGTGGTTCCCGCCGGTCTCTGCCCATAACGTAAGGTCCCCTGCTTTAACGTTTGGGTCCCGTGCAAATTTCTAATCCCCTGCCCATAACGTAAGGTCCCCTGCCTTTAACGCCGGGTCCCCTGCCCATAACGTAAGGTCCCCTGCCTTTAACGTTTGGGTCCCGTGCATGGTACCCGCACATTAGGGTTGGTCACGTTCGCTTACTAAGTGGGTCCAATAATGTTCAATTATTAATGAAAATGACATGTCAGAGCAGTGCTTCATTTATTGGTGAAAAGTGACATGTCAGAGCAGTGTCATTATACTGTATGTATATGACAGATGACTGACATTTGATTCCCGATTTGGGGCTTTTGTCCCCTGCGAAATGTAATATAATTAAACTCCTTAATAAGATAATAATTAATAAAAATTAAGTGCGCGATTAAAAAAATTGAAAAAAATACAACTAGATTAACAATATCTACTCCAAGTTTGAAACCCAAAAAATATATATTCCACAAGTATTTCAGTGAACGATCTCTGACGTGATTATAGTAAGAGAGCACACTCAGAAAACATACTCGTGTTTGTGATTTCTGTAGGATGTAACAATCTTATAGACTTAACGTAATTCTTGTGTTTTTATCCAATTTTTTTGTTCTCTGCTATTGTATGATGACTTTATATTGTATTCTACGATAAACAAAGTATAAATACGCACAATTAATCGCTTACTTCCATGAATTAACATTGCAAAAAATCGCACATGAACACATCGACCCACATGTTATGGGCAGGGGACCCAATCGTCAAAACAGGTTTCCCGCGCATATTGTATAGGACCCATACTGAGATGCCAGATCGTCATTGGTCCCGTCAAAATTATGCGCATGTTAAGGCCGGGTCCCGTCCGTCCCGTCAAATTGTTGCTCAATATAATCAAGGGACCCACGCGTAAAGGCAGGGGACCTGCGCGTTATGGCAGCGTCCCCGCACTTATATTCAGGGGCCCCGCGCAGGGAACGTGCGTAGCAACAAACAGCCGAAAAGTTAAAATCATAACAACCAAGTGAAATTATGTCAAATCACTTAAAATTCAGTTATTTTTATGTCAAATCACACATCAGTCTCACTGAAAAAAAGTTGGAAAACACAGAAAACTCAATCTTTCCACAATTCTAAACCCTAAATTCATATCAAACAAACGATAAGTTAATATCAAACAAGTAAAATTAAATGCATGAATTCATTGCTAAGGTTCTATTATACCCCGAATAATTAATATGATAAACCATTAAAATACGTTTATCAAACTTCCCCACACTTAAGCATTTGCTTGTCCTCAAGTAAATTAGAGTTCAGAAGAGGCATCCCAATCAGGATAACGGCATGATTGTTTCGCATTTTATCATCAAAGCATAGGAAGCACGATACGAAATCAAGTAAACAATCACGGACATTACACTAATGACCTGCACTTATCAATCATGAGCTTCCCTAGCGCTGCAAATCGAGACCTATACCTCACAAGGGTTCACTCAATTCACTCAAATGTATAGGGTAGCATAAGATGAGTCGCTCAAATTCGTGCACTAGTCCAACCCCTACCATAAACTTGCAAGTTAATCGCATCTCTACTATTCAAAGGGCAAGTATAAATCTGAGGGTCTTTTCGGGGGAAAACGGGTCGAACAATCATGAAGCGGCAAAGCATAAATAATGAACACTTAATCTAGAGCTAGGACACGTGCTCGAAAATTATCAGAGATATAGCATGATCAAAAAGACAGTCACACGTCCCCACATAAGACTCAACGTTCTCGCTCTGAAATCCTAGACTTTTTAGCCCGACCCTCTCAACTTAGTTTCCTTTCATTTTTCTGCCCTTGCACCTAGTTACGCTCTACTTTTGTGCACTGCCCTTATTTCCTAAAGCGTCAAGGTTCGGCTTTTTATCGCAAGAATACATCGTCACACAGCGAATGCCGTGTACCTAGGGATACTTATTACCAAAACCTATATCTTGCCAAAAGGTTTATGGGCAGGCTTATGCAAGGGATCGGGTCATTTCAGAAAACGGTCAAGTAGGGACGAGTCATTCACGAATAGCAGAGAAGAACATCAAATCAAACCCTGGAACAGTAACTTTCAAGTTCGACTTCTGCTTTATTCTAATCAACTCAGGCTCATAAATTTCTGGAGGCTTATTCGGGTCGGGGTATTTTATAACATACGAGGTAGCAACGAATAGGCTCAGGCTCAACGTGGCTACTAATGGGGTCGTCATGGTTAAGAAAATTTGGCCCTGGACTTGATTCCTATTGCCCTCATCATTTTCACACTAACACACCAAAACAGTTTCAACACGCATCAGACAGGCAAGTTCTAGAGAGATATAGACTAGGCACGTCACACAACCAAGAAAAATGAGCATAAGCTCGTCAGGCTCAAACTCTCACACGAGACAGGTTATGTGTACGGATCTCTCAAAACAGTGCTATATCTATTCAGGCAGATAAGATTCAATCAGTCATGCATGTCCTAATTGCTCACAGAATTTCATAGAATGCGACCAACTCGAGATAAGCGCAAACAATCATGCCGATTCAGTAATTTATGCCTGTCCAACGAACTCAACGACTCACGGACACGTCATACAAATTTAAAATTTTCACGTAAGTTCTAAAAACTACATTCCCCTCCCCACACTTAAATCAGACGTTGTCCTCAACGTAAAAATGATAAAAGGGAAAGAAAATGAGTTTAAAAGAACGAGACCCCTGACGTGGTCGTGTCGTAGTTGTTTATTATGCGGTGAAGGTCGTGTTGTAACCATTAGGCGTATCCTGGCGCTAGCTAGAGATCAATAGACACGAAAAGAGAGTAGTCATAAGATTAACTAGAAACTTAGTTATAAGCGCAATGTCAAAAGGAAACACACGCGACTACGCAAGAAAACGCAATGTCATAAAGGAAAGGAAGAGATCCTAAGGAGGTGGCGGCGGCGGCTGTGGTGATGGTGGCCTCGACGCAGGAAAGCCATCGATTGCTAGGAATACTTGAGCGCCGTGTCCATGGCTTGAAGGGCCAGGTTATAACGCTCTATTTCTTCTGCGTCGTAACGGCGGTGGGCTTCCTCGTTCTGGCGCTCGTACTCTTCCTGTCGGCGCCGAGTCTCTTCGTTGTATCGCTGGAGCTCGTCGCCCTCTGTATCGAGTCGGCGTTCATGCGCATCATGTCCTGGCGCAGCGCTTCCTAGATCCGCTGTAGACGCGAAGCGGGCGACGCCGGAGGACTCGCCGTGGTGGTAGCCGGATGAGTAGGAGGGCCCCGTAGTCGTCGTGTCTGTCTCCACTGGGTGGGGACCCTCGAGGTAAAGCTGGTCGTCGGGGACGGCTCCGTGGTCTGTCTGGCCGCGATACATCTCGTGCCAGATGTACACCTTGTTGGCACGATTCCAGGTGGGCGCCTTCACGAGCATCTTCATCTTCACTAAGGCCTCCTCGTTCACGGGGTGGCGCCCGCCTACGATCTCCATCTCGGGCGCATTCTCTGGCCAGTAGCCTAATCCCTTGATCACCTTGGTGATGAGTGGTCCTACGGCGATCTTCCCATTGCGTCTTGCTTCCGCCTGAGCGCTGAAGGCGTGGGCCACCGCCATCCCCAATGGCCCCGTTCGCCTCGCTGTAGCTTGGCCAAGTAAAACAAATCGCGAAGGGTGACTGCTCCGTGTGAGTCACCCCTCGTGTAAGCGAGGTCGTCAGGAGGCGGTGAATGTAGCGCAGTCCTGGGCTCCTCAATGCAGACGCCTTCGACGTCTTCGCGCTGTACGCCGGCTCGCCGGGTCGAGCGATGTCAGCCCAGCAACCCTGTCGTCCCGCCCGGTTTGATCGAAATAAGTGGCGTAGGGCTGGTGTGGGTGTGGGCGTGGTACGCCAAGTGCACGGCACAGGTTGTCGTCCATCACGATCTGCTCTTCATTGAACGCCCGGAATCTGAGCTTGCTGTCGCCGTATTCGTCGTAGGAGAACGTGGCAAGGACTCCAGGGTGAGTTCCTTGTACGCCGGTTCGTCGATGCCCAGGAATGTGTTCCACCCACTGAGTGATAAGTATTGGGCGACCTGCTGGTCGATGTGGTGCTTCGCCAGCGTCTCGTGGTCGATTTGGTCCATGGCTATGAACTCCATTCCCTTTAGCCTGGTGTCGCGCCGTCTGGGTGCCTCGTCATTGAACTGACCCCATTGCTTCTAGCATTGTCGGCGGGGGGCCGCGTCGCCTTTGACGAACCGGCGAACGCGAGGCGGGGTCACGTGAGGCCGAGGATCGACTTCTACCTATAGTACCTGAAAGAAAGTGTGAGCGCAACGAGAACGTAGCAATTAAATTCAAAGCAGCTTGACTCGACCAAATATTTACAGGACATGCAAAGTTCAAAGCGGCATTTTGTCGAACACGTTACGGGCAAGTTGGGGTAAGCATATCAAATCCAAGATTAATGTTCCAAATCAACACATTACGCATACCCAACATGTCAATAGCATGTAATCATCATAAAATAGCACGAAGAACACGAAATTGGGCATGATTTCGAAAAGCCCCAAAATTGAATTAGGGTTCTTCGTACATGTCGCAATTCAACGTCAATTCACGTAATTAAGCATGATTGAAGAGCTCCTAGCATGTATCTACCAATAATTAGAGCAGTCACAACACAAAATTGGTCCCAATTCAAAAAGCCCAATTTCGAAAATTAGGGTTCGTCATCAAAATCCGAAAATTCGCACTAATTTCAACGAATTAACCATACCCAATAGTAGATAGATCATGTAATGAACAATTAAGAACAGATTCATATCCAAAAACTAACAATTTCGACGAGATTCTCCAAAATTTAAATCGAAATAGTGCAAAGAAGAAGAAAGTTCATACCTTGTATTCTTAATCGAATTTGAATGTTGAGGGTGGTGTTGTGGGTGTCGCCGGAGTGGGGGTGACGGCGGCGGTGGTCGAAGGTGGTGATGATAGGGTGGGATGATGGTGATAAGGTCTTGGCCGTGACGAAGGCAGCGCACGCCTCTGACCTGATTCACGGCCGTGACCTTTATGTCATAGGCCGTGACCAAGTCGGGATAATTTTTTTTTTAATTATTTATTATTATTTTTTTTATAGCTCACGGGCCGTGACGGCTTAAGCAGTTGGCCGTGACATAAGGCAGAGAGTGTCACTGGAGGTGTGCACGGCCGTGACTGCTTAAGCAGTTGGCCGTGATTCGTGGCAGATTGCTCGTCCCTCTAGGTCACGGCCGTGACGGCTTAAGCCTCTGGCCGTGACTCTGGCAGTGTGCATATGTACGCTCGTCACGGTCGTGACTGCTTAAGCAGTTGGCCGTGACCGCCCTAAATTTTTTTTTTTTTTTTTTAGAAATAAATAAGAATACCTGGGTTGCCTCCCAAGAAGCGCTTACTTTACCGTCTTTAGCCGGACGTCTCGTTTGCTCAAGTTTGGAAGTCCAGGTACAGCACTTCCTTCTCGGTCCCGTCTTCTCGCCTGCGAGATAGTGCTTCAACCTATGGCCGTTCACCTAAAAGTCCCCTGCTCCATACCTGAAATCTCGACAGTACCGTAAGGGAAAACACGGGTAACAGTGAACGGTCCTGACCAGCGTGATCTAAGCTTGCCAGGAAAAAGCCTAAGTCAAGAGTTAAAAAGAAGGACTTGATCCCCTTCCTGAAACTCTCGCCTTTTGCCTAATTTTCTTATCGTGATAGGCCTTAGAACGTTCCTTGTACATGCGAGCGTTTAATCGTAAGCCGATAAACGCCACTCGTCTAACTCGTTGATTTGGAGTAGCCGCTTTCCGCCGGCGTTCCCCAAATCAAGATCCAAGGACTTAATTGCCAATATGCCTTATGTTCTATTTCTACGGGAAGATGGCATCCTTTTCCATAGACTAGTCTATAGGTGTGGTGCCTATGGGAGTCTTATACGCAGTCCTATATGCCCAAGTGCATCATTTAACTTGTTCGCCCACTCCCTACGGTTCCCCTCTATAGTTTTCTCTAGAATGCGTTTCAACTCGCGATTCACGACTTCGACTTGACCACTAGCTTGGGATGGTACGGGGTGGATAGGCTATGTCTAACACCGTAACGTTCTAAAGTGCGTGCAAACTGGGTGTTACAAAAGTGAGTGCCTCTATCACTAATAATGCATCTAGGTGCCCCAAAACGTGAAAATACGCTCGCAAAAATCTAACGACTACCCTAGCGTCGTTTGTGGGTAAGGCTTGCGCCTCGGTCCATTAGACACATAATCGACGGCAACTAGGATGTACTTATTATTGTTGAGCTAGGAAATGGACCCATGAAATCTATGCCCCACACAATCGAATATCTCAATACCAAAATGAATTCTTGCTAACAAGTACTTAAGGGCAGAGTGGTCAGTAAAAACAATAACTTTAGATAGGATCAGATATGACCTGAACTTGTCGAAGGCAAAGACGACGGCCAACAGCTCCTTTTCGGTGGTCGTGTAATTAGCCTGGGCTGCGTCTAGCGTCTTACTCGCGTAGTAGATCGGTTGAAGTGGTTTCCTTACGCTGCCCTAGCACGGCCCCAACTGCATAGTCACTAGCATCGCACATTAGTTCAAAGGCAGCCCCCAATCAGGGGCTACCATAATAGGTGCTGCGATAAGTCTTTCCTTAAGTAAATTGAAAGCATGCAGACATTCGTCATTAAAATCAAACGGGGCATCTTTCTCTAACAATCTAGACATAGGACGTGCAATCTTAGAAAAATCTTTGATAAACTGCGATAAAATCCGCATGTCCTAGAAAGCTTCTAATCGACTTCACGTTCGAGGGGACAGGCATTTTTTCTATGGTTTCTAACTTAGCCCGGTCAACTTCGATTCCTTTAGAGAGATCTTGTGACCGAAGACTATACCTCTCGAACCATGAAGTGGCACTTTTCCCATTAAGTGCCAAATTCGTTTCCTCGCATCGTGCGAGCACGAGCTTCAGATTTGATAAGCATGCATCAAACGAGGAACCGAAAACCGAGAAATCGTCCATAAATACCTCCATTACCTCACCTACCAATTCGTCAAATATGGCCATCATGCATCGCTGGAAGGTGGCTGGGGCATTGCACAATCCGATGGCATCCTTCGGTATGCGAATGTTCCGAACGGGCACGTAAACGTGGTCTTCTCCTGGTCCTCAGGTGCTATGGGAATCTGCAGATAACCTGACAAACCACCAAGGAGCAATAAAATGAGTGACCGGCTAACTTTTCTAACATCTGATCAATAAATGGTAAAGGATATCCCTTGTGCGTGCAGTAGCTCGGATTGATACCCCTTATGTCGGATATCTTCCACGCCAAAGCCTTCTTGTGCGCCTTCAACACGTCTAAGAGCTCGCTTTTCTGTCCGTCGTCGAGGCTCGACGAGATGATGACCGGCATCCCTCCATTGCTGCTAAGGAATGCGTACTCGAGGTGGTCGGGCAGCGGCTTCAACTCCAGGACGGTGGCCCTCCAACCGAGCTTTTTTCCTTGTCCTCTTCGCTGCTCTCATCGATGGCTATAATGGGCTCGTCGACTTCCCTCCCCACACTCGTCGATGGCCATAAGCTTTGTGTGTCCGGATCACCAACCTGTGATAGACCTTGCACGGAAAAGAGAAGTCGTGCTCAAATACGTCTAAGAAATAACACTTATCATCCTGCTCGCTACTCTTTTTCATCGAGTCGGCCATATCAAAGTAACCTTTTCCCCATCTACCGTCAAGGTTAACGTCCCGTCCTAACGTCTATCATGGTCTCCCCCGTGGCTAAGAATGGTCTACCTAAAATCAAGGGACATTTTCATCTTCCTCCATATCTAAGATAACGAAATCTGCGGGAATCACAAACTTATCGACTTTAACTAAGACATCCTCGATAACACCTCGAGGGTACTTTAACGACCTATCCGCTAATTGGAGGCTCATCCTAGTGGGTCGTGGCTCGCCTAGTCCTAAACGCTTAATATAGAATACGGCATAAGATTAATACTAGCGCCTAGGTCTGCTAACGCACGCTCAATCACTAAATCTCCTATGAGACAGGGAATAGTAAAACTCTCTGGGTCTTTTAGCTTCTTAGGAATCTTGCTTTGGAGGATCGCCGAGCACTCCCCTCGTAGGCAGACGGTGGAGAACGTGTTCGAGCTTCCTTCTGTTCGTCAGCAAGTCCTTCAAGAACTTGGCGAAGCTGGGCATCTGCGTAATAGCTTCAACAAAGGTAAGTTAATATGTAATTCCTTACACATACCCATAAATTTTACCAACTGCGCCTCGTTCTTGTCCTTCTTTAGTCGGGCCGGGTACGGGATCTTCGGCTGGTATGGCTTCACCGGTGGCCGCTGAATCTCCGTCACCTTATCCTTCTCGGCTCGACCTTCTCCTTCTCAGCGTCGGCCTTCTCCGTTGTCGTCGCCCCTGACCTCCTCAACTTCGGGCTCGTCGTGGCTCTCGAAGTTGGCATTCTCCTTGCCTTCTTTTTGGCGGGCACTTCTTGTAGTTCTCGCCCGTTCCTCAGCGTCACCGCCTTGCAGTACTCCTTGGGATTCGGCTCGGTGTAGCTCGGGAGTGATCCCTGAGTGTGCCCCGCCAACTGCTTCGCCATCTGGCCCATCTGTTGCTCCAGTTTCTTGAGCGAGGCGTCTGTGTTCTGAGCACGCAAGTCGTCGCCTCCATGTACTCCTTTATCTTCGTATACGGCTCTCGTGGGCTGCGGTTGTGCTACTGAAATTCGTGAGGAGTGTCTTCATCATGTCCTTCATCTCCCTCATGTCGTCGGATCCTCCCGCGGGCGCGTTCTGGTACTGTCGTGGTGGCCCGTTTTGGAATCCGGAATGTCGGGCTGAAATCCTGGTGGTCCTTGGCTCTGATGGTTCTGATTCCCGTACGCCAAGTTAGGATGTGCCCGAGGCTGGAAACTTCGCTGGCCGCCTTGGTAATTTCCCATATAATCTACGTGTTCCAGCGGCTGCCCAGTTGGCAATCTGAGGTCTCGTGGGCTGCGCTGCAAATCCCGCATAATGGTACGTAAGGCGTGTGCTGTGTCGTTGTGGTGGTGGCCACGGCGTTCACGGGCTGAGTCTGCCCGGACTTGGAAAGCAATGCACAATTACTGTCTGCAACTGTGAGTTCGTCGAAGTTGATTTGCTGCTGGAGCGCCTCGATCTTGGCATTAGTGGCCGTCTCCTCGCTAACTCCGAACACACCGGTTGTCTTCATCCGGGCATTGCCCCTCATGAAACTGTTCCTCGAGTAGTCCTCAATCAAATTCCACGCGTCAGTGGCGTTGAGCTTCACGAGCCCTCTTCCTGCGGCTCCGTCTAACATATGGACCGTCTGATCATTGAGCCCCTCGTGGAATCGGTTGATCTGGGCCGCCTTCGACATCCCGTGTTGTAGGCACCTCTTCAATAGCGCCTTGTAACGCTCCCACACCTCGTAAAGATTTTCAGACTCCTTCTGATGAATAAGAGATTTCTGTCTTCAATCGTAGCACCTTCGATAGTGGGAAGTAGTGGCCGATAAACGCGGCTCGCAGCTCCTCCCATGTATGATTGAGCGAGGTGGTAACATCTCAAGCCAATCCTTGGCTCTGAACTTCAAAGAGAACGGGAATAGCATGAGCTTAATCGCGTCGCCCGGAACACCATTGATTTTGATGGTGTCGGTCACCGTCAGAACGCCTTCAGATGGGAGTAAGGGTCGTCATCGGGGTTTCCCTCGAACTGGGCCGTCTGGAAAATCATCTGAAGCCATGAGTGCTTCAGCTCGAAGTTATTGTTCTCTATCGGCGGAATGACAATCTCCGACTCCGTACCGCCTAGCGCGGCGTTCTTGAGGAGGTCCCTGAAGTGATGGTTCCTCCTCGGGAATGTTATGGACGGGCACTTGGTGGTCCGCCATGTCTACTTCTGTGTAGGGGCTATCTACGGCTGCCTCTACACGTGAATTTTGGATGGATTCCTGCGAACTATCCTCTGAATAACAGACTAATGGATCCTGAGAGCTGGTGGATGCTCCTTCGGTATCGTACTTAAGTTCCTTCGTACTTTCGCTCAAAATCCGGGTCTGCGTCAACGATGGGCCCCGACGGATGGCTTCGGGTCATTCACCGCTGAATCGTACCTACAATGAGTGAGAAACGAAAATTAGCGAAGAGGTAAACAAATACGTCGAATAAGAATACGAAATCAATAGCGACGCAGGAAAACAACTAACGCAATAACACAAATAACGCAAAAAGTAAAAAAAAAAAACAAAGAAACGTCAAACAAAAGTGGCTAAGTACCGAACTACGGTGTTCCTAATATCAATTTATTCCCCGCAACGGCGCCAAAAACTTGATCGACACGTGGTGTGTGAATGGAAAGTGCGACAAGTGATAAAATAAAACGTAAACCTAATTACTATCATCAAACGTGCGATAGGCAGTGAACCTATCGTTTGTAGTGCAGTAAGTGAGTAAACGAGTATCGAACACAAGGATAAATCAAGTACTAGTAATAACCTAATCGACTCGATATTTAGCCTAAATAAAGTGCGTAATTGTTTGACGATTGACCTAACAGATCGCTCCTAAATCCCAGAAATTCAAAGAACGCGACTAACTGATGCGAAGTTTTCAGATGATAAAGACGTGCTCACGGGATTCGATCCGCTAGGTATTATCGGCTAAGACAGTAAAATTGCTCATAAGTGCTTAAGACTAAATCGCAGTAATTTCCTATCCGCTCGCGAATTTGCTGTCGCCCTAAACGCTCGCGGGGATCTAAAATTCAATAATTACTAACGGCGAGGATCGAGTATTTGCTTTCGCCCTATACTCGAATCCTATCTTTCTATGAACGGCCTAAACGTTGTTAGAGCTGTCGCCCTAAACGTTTTCCACACAATCACTTTAACACATAGACATATTAAAGCACGAAACTTATTCATAGAACGATAAATAGTCAAAAACACAAAGTCACGAGAATATATGTCTCAACTACGAAATATCCTAGCGTTCATCTAATCCCGAACACAAAGGGATTAGCTACGCATAATTGAAGAAACAACTAAAGAATTAAAAGATAAGGGTGGAGAACTCATGATCTTTCCTACTGATGAATCTGAGGTGATCTCGTGGAAAGATCTTCGTTCTTCGTTAATTCGGCGTGAATTCTTCGTTGATCCGTCTCTTGCGCTCCGGGATGGGATTTCTGTTCTTTTCGCCCTAATTTCGTCCTGGATGGTTGGGATTGATCTCTGGTAAGTTGGCCCTTTCTGGGACGAATTTGGGCTTTTTTAGCTATTCCCGTGTCGGTCACGCCTGGGACATGGGCCGTCACGGCCGTGACCAACACCGCTAGCGTCTCGTCACTTTCTGTCAAAGGTCCGGCCATGCGCAGTGCCGTCACGGCCGTGACCGTCATCAGCGCCAGTCTCTGCCTTGCGTCACGGTTCGGTGCAGGGGTCGTCACGCCGTGACGACCGACAGTGTCTTCGTCCTGATTCTCTGCCGAGTGTCACGGTCTGGCGCAAAGTCCGTCACGGCCGTGACCTTCATTAGTACTCTTCTCCGTCGCTTTCTGTCCCTCGTCACGGCCGTGACGCGTTATGCGTCTGGCCGTGAACCGAGGGCAGTGTGACCCTTTTTCGCGCGTTTTGCCTCGTTTTCGCTCATTTTCGCCCGAACTCGTCCTAAGCTCCTTCAACAACAAAACAAGTGTAATATATCGAATAAATGCATGAATTCATTGCTAAGGTTCTATTATACCCCGAATAATTATATGATAAACGCATTAAATACGTTATCATAGCTTCCCTCGGACTTTCATGCCGGTAATCTGCATGAGCGTTAAAAGCTGACTTTTCGACTTTTGGCCACATGTTATTGGCCTTGAACTGGATATGCCGCCGCGAATGCCGAAAAGCATTGGAGCTTTGACTGTATTCGTCGAGGGGAAATCGGTGAACGGCGTCGTGGTGTACCAAGTTGGCTTCTTTGTCCGCTCAGGGGTCTTCTCTATGACGACGCCTTTTCCTTTGTCGGCCGCTTGGACAGAAACCGAAGCCTCGGCGTGCGTCTCCAACTGAGGGACGTCCTGTAGCAGCTCGGCGTGCGTCTCGAACTGAGCTGGTCCTCTGGAGCTGCTACCGTCGCGACCTCGTGAACCCCGAGACCATAAACGCCTATCCACGACGAGTGGACCACCTCTTCTCTTCTCTCGCGTCTTCGCCGGTCCATTCCGGTTGGACATAGTTTTTGTAACGGGACTGCGCCCATTCCAACGGACTGTGACCGTCGCATCCAGACTCGGAATATAGCCATCCGGTCCCATGGACGATGTGTTCCTCCATCTCTCATCGTAATCTATACAAGAAAATTCGAAAATAACTATATATTATTTTTCACGTCCTTAAGTATAAAAACTTACCAAACTCGGGCTGTGTAGCGACCGATCCACGCCCAATCTCGGGCGGTGTAGCGACCGATCCACGCCCAATTTCGGGCGGTGTAGCGACCATCCACGCCCAAACTCAAACTGGGCTGTGGAACGTGCGATCCACCACCAAACTCGCTTGGATCGACATCTACATTGTAAATAGTAACTGATAAGTAATCTACACAACTAATTAAAAAACTAAGTATAAATAAAAAGCTTACTATAACGAGCTTCGGTAGGCGGAGTGCGAGACCCGTGATAAAATCTGCTCGCCAAACCCTGAACCGAGTTCCCCAACTCCCTGAGGCTGTCGCCCCACGATCGCATTTGCGTCCAATGGTCCTCGTACGCATCCCACCTCCTCTCGTTCGTCGACCACCGACCCTCTTCTTCTTGAAACTGATGCAATTGCGTGCCAAGCTGGTCGAATCGCCCAAACAACGTGGTGAAGTTATGATCCATACGACTTTGCCATTCATCGAAGCGTGGACCCGAGGCGAAACCATGACCACTTGATGGACCCGTCTCCGGAGCTGCATGAAAGTCGTGCTCGTGCGGATGTTCGGGGATGTCGCCGTGATGCAACATCATATCGTTGTCGCGACAGCCACTGCCCTCGATCTGGGCTATGGTCTCAGGACGAAATTATGCCGGCTAGAACCTCACCGCGATGGCGGTGGCCGCGGGAACACCTAACCTCCGCTCCCTGCAGGAGTAGGGACGTGACACGATCGAATGTTCGTGTGCCGCCCCAACATCGAAAACGTTGTCCCTAAAGTACGGTCCCTCCAGCTCGTCCGCTGACGGCACTATCAATCCTCGTACATGGGACCCGTCAGCGTGTGATGCGACGGACTTCAAAGTCGGGCATCCCTTGCGACTCCAATTTTTCGTCACCCACCTGAGCATGCGTGGCGTGTAATCTTCTTCTTTGCGATCCGCAAACTCGTCTGCAACGCCCGGTATGCACTCGTATGCTAGTATCTGAATTCATAACGCAAATAATATTAGCAATCATGTCAAAACAAGGTATGGCAAAGCTTAATTATAAATCACCTGAAGTGGCTGTACAAACCCACTTATCAGCCAATCCCGTTTGATCTCAACTAGATTTCTTTTAACAGAGCGTATGACGTCCCTGAAAGCCACGCTGCCCCAAGGATACTGCGAGAAAGCAAACAGGTCTTCAGCGAGATGGAGGACCCAAGGACTCACGACGGTGTCCTTCTTTGACTTTCGGGCCAACAACACCGCGGTGGCGAAGTAGACGTTCGCCAACTTCAGCTTCTCGTCGTCCACACGTTCCTCTTCGCCAGACAACCCTCCAACGCAATCTTGACGTGAGACAAGCGAATTGTTGCTATACCGCCAAAATGTCTCCTCGCGAATGCTTCGTCTTCGTTCACCGCCGTATCGCGGCTTCGAACTTCAGCCCAGTGATTAGGCAGTAATCCGATTTTGAAAATCGGAGTGGACTATTGCCAACAATCATCCAGAGCTCTTCGCGGTGTGCAGAGTGGTCTGCCTCTGGATGAGGTACCACAACAACTGAAGCGAGAGCTTAAAATCCGGCTCTGCCATAACAAGGTGGCCGAACGGACTCGAGGCACAAAAAATCTGAAACTCATCCTGGTTAAGACACCGTCTTATCAACTCGATGGCGTCGCTGTATAACGAGCTCACCGCAGGACGGCAATCAGGAACTTCGTCCACTGTGTCGAACTGCTTCTTCATCACAACCTAATTTATACGTAAAACACATTGTAGCCAATTACTTGGTATGAATATTGACAATAGAAAACCCTTATGCACATATGGGCAGGGGACCGCATCACATATGCTGCCATTCAAGCACAGATGCGAATGAGACCCCTACGCATTATCAGGGGACCTGTGCGAATTTACACGGGACCTGTGCGTATTTTCACGGGACCCGCCCATAAGATGATGGTCCAGACATGGGTCCCCTGCGTATAAGCGTGGGTCCCCTGCTTATAACGCAGGGGTCCCCTGATGTAGCGCGCGGGTCCGTGTTGTTCTTCGCAGGCGCAAGGTCACGGGACCCACGCTACGCAGTGGACCCGTGCTGGGACCATCATCTTATGGGCGGATGCCGTGAAAATACGCACTACTTCTAAGCACGGTCCTATGCTTGCAATCACGGTCCTATGCTAGCAAGCACGGGTCCGATTTTGAAAATTAGGGTTCGATCGGTTAATTGAAGACGAAGAGTAGAACAAATACCTTCACTCTCTGGGTGTTTCCGCTGATTGCCATCGTAGATTGAGGTTCGTGGGTTTTACTTGCAAAGAAACGATTTGCAAAACGTTTGGTGTGTAGGAGAAAAGACAATTGAATTGAATTGAAAGTTAAAGTGGTGGTTGCTTTTTTACTTTTACTGTTATATCACGGGTCTGTTGTTTGCCAATCGCTACAGTAAAACCTGTAAATTCTTTAATACCCCTTTATGTTTATTACATAACTATCCTAATTAAATACAACTATCTATATATTTTTAAACCTAATTAAATATTATAAAATATAGTTCATTTAATTTAAAATACAACTAAAATATAGATCAGGTTCATAATATATAATGCTTCAAATTAAATATAAATACTTAGATTCACGTACAATACAATAGCATAAAATTAATAAATAATTTACTATTCTACCCTTCTCGCCCTTCTCCAACCGGAGCTTGGTCGACATCCTTCTGCACGGCGTCGTTTCGGACAACCTCGATCCAACCTGGGCCTTGGATCACTTCGCTCTCATCCTCGTCGTCGTCGTTTCGGACAGCCTCGGGTGCTTGTCCTTCGATCACTTCGCTCATACCATCGCAGATGCCGTCGCCGTCGAGTTCGATAGGATGGTCGTCGCCGTTTAAGAATCTGTCGATCTCAAACACGATGAACAGCCTCCTTTGGGAGAGGTCGACGCCGAGGACGGCCTCTAGACGGCGGCGGCCGCGTGGCCATGGTAGTCCGGGGGTCCGAGTTACGGACGATTTCCTGGAGGCGGGCGACGATTTGGGCGTCCGTCAGCATTCTTGGTCGATTTGTTTCTGAGATTATTAAAAATGTTATTTTCGGATTATGTGTGTTTTTATAATGTAGACATAATTAATTGAAAACCGTAAGACCTTTCGAAAATCCTAACATATATCGCAGGACCCAGGCTCTAGTGCACGGGACCCAAGCTCTAATGCGCGGGACCCAAGCTCTTGTGCACGGGACCCAAGCTCTAGTGTATGGGGCATGGGACCTATCAATAAGAAGCGATTATGCGCGGGTCCCCTGTTTTTGCGTGCAGGTCCCCTGAATTTATGTGCAGGTCCCAAGATCTAATGCGCCGGCACTAATGTGCGGGAACCATGCACTGATGGTATAGAGGTCCCAGTGAATTTATGCGCGGGTCCAATGAATTTATGCGCGGGTCCCATGAACTTATGTGCGGGTCCCGTATATTTATGTGCGGGACTCATGTTTCTATGTAGGGTCCCATGATCTAACGCGCGTGTTGCCTGCTTTCAAGCAGGGTCCCCTGACCAACTGGACGTTTTAAAAAGCAAAAATTGAACATGTTCGGCAGTCCAAACCGGAATTTCGAAGCTTGGAGAACCCATTTACTTCGAAACAGGGTTTAGGACTGAGAGTTACAAATTTAGATGGTTATATTCAAAATACGACCACGAAAAATACTTACAGTGAAGCGTCATGTTCGAATTCTTTCACTGAGGACTTTCGAGTGTTCCTTCGCCTGTGAAGAAGCTGATATGAAGTCGGGTCGACTGCCTTGCAGAAGCAGAAGAAATTATAGGTGATTTGTCTTAAGGACGAGGACGAAGAAGAAGAATAATTCGGTGAGGTGGAATGAATGTTTTCTGCTGCAAAATGGACGTGCAGCTTTTAATTCATTTCAGGCGTTGTATTTTATTTTTGTTTTTCTTTTTTTTATTAATAATAAGAGATTACTAGAAGATGATTAAGTGTTAATTAAAAAGAGTGTTATTGACAAAAAAAAAGTCAAGAGTGCTATTTTTTTAAATTGACCGCGTGAAAGGGCTATTTTTTAAAAGACCCCTGTTGATAAGTGATGATAAGTGCGGTTTCTGTCCTTGAAACTGCCACTTTGGGCGGAGATGATAGAGTCAGAGTGCTGCAAGATGACATATCGGATAATGTTCGATCAAAGGGGCAGCTCAATTCATCGACGTTGGACCCACAAAGTTCTAGCGATGACTCGACAGAAGTGGACGAAAGGGAGAAGCTGAGAAGGATGAGAAATTTCCAAGGCGAATAAGGGGAACAAGCCTTGGAACTTAGGGAAGAAGCACAACCCAGGTTATTTTACCTTGTTGTATTATGAAACGGTTAATGATCTTCTTTAGTGAACTGTTCTCAAATATTGTCTGATATCTGCAGAGACATTGCGGAAAATTAGAGAGAGAACCAGGCTTGCTATGCAAGATCCTAAGGTGATGTCATGTAAGAAACCAAGAATTTGTGTAGAAAGGATGTGAATTGAGATCAAATGTGATCAATGCTTATAGGTTTCTCAAACTTGTTACTTTCGTGTGCCTTCACCTCGAGCTTGGTAGTGTGCAAATGCTTCTATATGAGTTCATTGTCATTTTATATAAACCGTGCATCTATGCTTTTTATTGATTCAAGCTTCTATATATTAAATCCTTAACTAGCTCCTTACATTCTCCTTTGAGATTACTGAAAGTGGTGCTCACAGCTCTTTTGGCTTCACAGGTCAAGAAGAAGCTCGGTAACCTGGGCATGCTCAAAGGTGGGCGAAGTCTTTAGCATCATGCTTAACGTTTTCTGATGAAAAGAATAGGATGACAAGTGATACTTTGTTGTTTCTTTGCAAGTGATATTATATTGTTTCTTTCTCATCTTGGATCATGTTCTCACATTGCTCTTTTTCTTACCATGAAGCAACGAAATGAGGGCGAAAATCGGAGTTGGGGTTCGATTAGGGTGGGATAAACGACGCGATAAGTTAATTTGCAAGAAAATTGCCTCTATGATTGGCAGTACCTAATTGCAGTTTCTGCAAGGAAGGGTTATGTCGATGAGGATAAACTCGAATGGGATTCATATGAGAAAATGAGCAAAGAGCTCGAAAAAGAGTGGTCACAAAGCATCGAACAAAGAAAAAGTGCACCTAGGCCAAACCGAAGCAAAAGAGCACCCAAATCCCCCAAGCAAAAGAAGAAGATTGCTGCTGCTATAGCAGCAAAATGGGCTGATTCTGTAAGCCTTTTTTCTTATCTTATTTGCATATTACAATGATTTTCGAATATGTGAAGCTTTGGTTTCTTGATATCACTGGAAAGTGACATTGTAGATGGACGTGAGAATTTCGATAATGTTTAGGTGGGACGACATAACAGTTCTTACACTGAGGGATAGTATTTTTATCTGATCTCAGAATACTTTTAACTTGTTTCGAACTTAAACGTCCTTTTTCTGACACTATTACTAGGATTTTCGAAACCGAGTTTGCTACGGTCTAGCCAAGTTTCATGGCACGGAAGGAATGGAACGAAATCCTCGAAGAAAACCAAGTGGCTATAGTCCTAAAAGGAAGGATGAAAATCGCATTTCCATGAAGCAAGAAACCAAATCCCGAATTCGAATTCAACAAAAAGCGAAGGAGGAGTAAGACGCCATTGTACAAAGATCCACTGGCAAATTTCAAGCTGGAGATGTTGAAGAGCATTAGAGCGAAAAGATCGATCTGCTCCTCTGAAAAAACATAACGAAGTGATAACCAAGGCAAAGTAAGTTTTTTCATCTCAAACCAATTCGTCATCATATTCAATATTTCCAAAAAAAAAATCAGTTCTATATCCATCGAAGGTTGTTGATTTCTGAGGCCGAGAAAGCTGCTGAGGCCCTTGAAATACCCGCCATGACCAGCCCACTCGCTCATGCCTCACTCCTCGAAAGCAAGAAGCTAATCGCAGAAGCACTTGAGGTCATTGGATCTGTCGAAGAAGATGAAGTTAGAGCCTCGTCTGAAGACGAATATGACCTTCCATTCAACTACATTGATGGACAGAAATTGCACGTCGGAGAAAAGGTAATTGGCGTACACAGCTTTTTATCTGCAGGTGGGGTGGCAAAGAACACGGCAGCAATGGTTCACTTTCTTATTCCATTGATACGCTCGAAACAGAGGAGAACCTTTCCCGCGCCAATGGTTTTCTCAGGCCATCAGAAATCTCCAAGTTGTCACTCAATCTCGTCTGCCATAAACCAACTTCTCCTAACGGTAATAACCGTGTGATTGCGAACGAGGAGAAGATTTTCGCAAAAGGTCGAGAGAGTCGATTATTGGAGGACGAAAGGGAGCAGAAGGATATTTGAGCGAAAGTTAAGAATTGGATTCGTGGGAGACTTGTTGAAAGTTGCTGAAGAAGTTTATGTTTAGTAGGTCTTATATAGTTCATTTGTCCTGGTAAGTGCAAGTTCAGGTATAGAGTTATATTAAACTAAGACCAACTCCAACTCTACTGTATAATACAAAAAATGGAGTAAATATGCTCCAACTGTACAACAAATCATAACCCATAATGCGTTACTTTGTTTCTCTCTCATCATTAAACCGCATATATGCGATCTATCTCAAGTTATGCGTTTCTACCAGTGTTTCTAAAAGCGTGTTGTCGCGCGCTTCGAAGCGCGCATAAGCGTTTATTTTTTAAAAAACGCGACGAAGCGTATAAAACTAAGCGTTACTTTTTATTTTCTATTTATCTATTTATTTTATTATATTTCTCAGACCAACGCTGCTTTTGACCGACTTTATTCTGCTTGACATGGCACGTGGACTACTTTAAACTTTATATATATCGAATAAAGTAATTAGAGAGAGAAAATGTCGTTGTCATATTTTTCCACTCCTATTTAATGGTTTCAAGTAACTTTTTTACTTATTGTTTTTAGGGATCTTTACACATAAGTACCTAGTTGGATAAAACCTTGTAATTTAGTACCCTGTCAGGATTTTTTTATATATAAGTACCTAACAGAATAATTTTTTACACATAGGTACCCGATCCCCGAAAGTACACCATACAACACATTTGGGTACTATATATAACAGAAAATGGTACGACGTATGCTTAATTTAGGTACGCTCTATGTAACACATGTATGCCTTAGGTACGACGTATGCTATATTTAGGTACCCTATATCAACGTGTTATGGTACGCAATATACACACAGAAAGGTACGACATGACTAAAGAAACTGGTAAAAATTAAATTGGGTACCTATCTGTAAAATTTCTGACAGGGTACCTATGTGTAAAAATATCCAATTGTGTATTTTTCTATAGATTCACCTTGTTTTTATTGTATTTATTTTTTTTGTTATTTATAATAAATAGGAAATAATGGGAAGCAAAAAATGGAGTGAATTAAATATATTATTGAAGATATAAGCTATTCCAAAAAAATAAAAATGGAGTGAATTAAATATATTATTGAAGATATAAGCTATAATATAAAAAATTATGTCATATATTACGTTTTCCTGCATTGTAACTTACTTGCTTGAAATACTCACGCGATGCGCTACGCAATTTACGCTACGCGCTTCCGGAGCCAAAAAGCGACGCATTGCGCTTCACGCCTTTTAAAACATTGGTTTCTACTTATCAATTTGCACATAAACCCTTTCATTTATTTTGTTTATTAAAGAGCTCATATAAAATAATTAAATAAAAAAATAAATACCTAAAAAATTGTTTTTTATTTGTATACTAGCCCTTATATATGTTTTTATGTCTTAAAAATTTCATAGGAGCTTTTTCTTTTTGTTCTTATATTTGTAATACAATATAAAATATTATTTTGATAACTTATAAACTATGGGGTAGTATTGAAAATTTATTAAAGTTGGTATAACAGAAAAAATTTCAAAATAATACTTTGAGTTTGAGAATGAGTTTTTCGTTTGAAGGTGAATTACTGCATTTTGAGTTTGAGAATGCGTTTGCGTTTGAGATTGCTGCTTTCGGTTGGAGATGCTCTAGGTTCGCTTTGCCGCCCAAGACTTTTACTAAATGTAAAGATATTTGATCTGACCCGACCCATTTAAATAGTTTGGGCTTAAAAAATTTTAAGTTATTCGGGCTAATGGCTGTCCAGGTTATCTATGCCTTATATTATTATATTTTCTGTACTATTTTGACTTATGCTAATTATATCATCTTCACAAATTAAGTTTTTCTTTTTCTTTATCTATACTATATAAATATGGTGAGAGTGGGATACAAACCGTCAATTTCTCACCATTTCTCATTAAAGATTTCTCATTAATTAATAAAATAATAATAATATAAATTAGTCTAATCATCCACTAACACAACATTTTTATATTCTCAAATTTGTCTTTCTATTTTTAGTATTATGATTTCTTTATTAAATATAGATAATATTATATAGCACGTGTGTAAGAAAATACTAGTTTAAAATAATATACGATGAAAAATAAGAGTATATTTTCTCAAGTAAATATTTCAGAACTAATAAGCTAAAATCGCTGTCTCCTTAGTCTGTGTCGTGTGTGACAACTCACCATCAACTAATAACTATACTCAACTTTCCGATGGTCCTCGCACTATGGTAATTTATCTTTTGTCCTCAATATTTTTTTTAATTTCATTTAATTTCGTCCAAGAACCAATTTCTCGTAACAGAGTTAGTTAAATATAGGAAGAATGGTGGAATGCTTCATGCTTGTGACCCTCCTTGGTCCTTACAATCCAATTAGAAATAGAACACAAGTTTATAAGAATGGGGAAATAAATTAATTTATGAGAGTGAAATGTTGAGGATGAAAGATGAACTAATATATAAATTGAGTGTTCTTTTGTAATTGAGCCATACCCTATCACCGACGAGCTTTCTTCTCCTAATGATGGGTTAGTTAAAACTGCTGTTCGTTTGAGTGTCACTTTACTTACTACTCACTCCCTTTCCCTCCTAGGAGAAGTTCCCTTAAATTAATGCATTCCACCATAAACTGCAGTTTTCTGCTTTGTTTGTGGACAGAAAGGAGGAACAACGATGGAGAGAGAGTGTTCGGATGAAGAAGATGATCGCGAGAACCTCATCGCCCAGAACGACGTTGCGAAGGCGTCAAATCATCGCTCGACTTTTCAAATTGATGATAGTCTGAGGGATAGGGTTTCGAGAGCTTCTCGGAAGATCAATAAGGGTATTTTTGCGCAATTTTTTTGCCCGTCGTTGTGTTGCTGCTGTATTTTACCACGGATTTGAAGAGCTTGCTTCAGATGCGCGTCCCTGCGGTCAGCGATAGTGGTGGTGAGAGTGCGTCGGTTAGTCGGATGCGTGAATCGGAGTTGAGAGCTCTGTATTTGCTTAAATCGCAAGAGATTGAGTTTCGGAAGATTTGGAATTACATGGAGTCGACTCAGAGATCAGATTCTAGCTCGGCGAATGGTAGCCGTATCTCAAATTCGAGCAGTGTTGGTGGTAATGGAGTGGAATTGACGCCGAATTCGATGCTGGACGAATTGAAATCGCAGATTTTTATGCAGATTTCGTTGAACAAGCAAATTCAAGGGGTTTTGCTGTCAACGCACGAGAATGAAGGTTTTGCGGGATCGAGCGATAATTACACGGATGTGGGTTGGGGTATGTGTCGGAAGGTGGATCAGAAGCTGTCTGAGAGGAAGACCATAGATTGGAAGCCTAAATCAAACAAGTATCTGTTTGCAGTTTGTGTCTCTGGGCAAATGTCGAATCATTTGATTTGTCTGGAGAAGCACATGTTCTTCGCAGCGCTGCTTGGACGGGTTCTCGTGATTCCTAGTCCAAAGGTCGATTATGAGTTTCACCATGTGTTGGACATAGAGCATATTAACAAGTGTTTGGGGAGGAAAGTTGTGGTCACTTTCGACGAATTCTCCGAGAGTAGGAAGCATCACCTGCATATCGACAAGTTCATGTGCTATTTCTCCTCTCCACAGCCCTGTTACATGGACGACGAACGCATTAAGAAACTGAAAGCCTTGGGCGTTTCCATGAGCAGAATAGAGTCCGTGTGGAAAGAGGATGTCAAGAAACCGAACCCAAAGAGCGTCCAAGATGTCTTGGCAAAGTTTTCTTCAGACGATGATGTGATTGCTATTGGAGATGTTTTCTTCGCTGACGTGGACAGGGATTGGGTGATGCAACCAGGCGGCCCAATCGCACACAAATGCAAGACTTTGATCGAGCCCAGCAATCTCATTCTCCTCACAGCCCAACGGTTCGTCCAAACATTCTTGGGAAGGGACTTCATCGCGCTTCACTTTCGGCGCCATGGTTTCTTGAAATTCTGGTATTCTTTTCACATTCGGCTCTGTGATACATCGTACTGTGATTCCATATGCCACCTAACTCGAAATTTCTGAATGATTTTTTTTTTTCTTCCAGCAACGCCAAACAACCAAGTTGCTTCTACCCCATTCCTCAAGCTGCAGAGTGCATCAATCGATTGATTGTAAAGGCCAATGCCCCAGTAATCTATCTCTCGACTGATGCTGCAGAAAGTGAAACTGGCTTGTTGCAGTCACTCGTGGTATTGAACGGTAAGACCGTTCCTCTTGTTCAAAGGCCAGCCCGTAATTCAGCAGAAAAGTGGGACGCGCTATTGTACAGACATGGACTTGAGGGAGATCCACAGGTGGGCTCATTCTTTTTTCTCCTTTTTTTTCTTACAGTATATTTAGTAACCACCTATGCCTGAGGGGTCGCTTTTCTTGATATATACATTAGATTGTGTATATATAACTTAGCCTAGAATGTCTCTGACTTCATAAGACATTCATGCTTATTGGAGCCAAAGAAAAAGAAAAGAAAGAGACGTTGCTAGAACTTTCAAAGTCATAATAACTACTGCGAATTTTACTCACAGCTGTGATTTTTTCGAATGGTGAAGGTAGAGGCAATGTTGGATAAGACTATATGTGCTTTGTCCACCGTATTTATTGGATCTTCTGGGTCTACTTTCACGGAGGATATATTGCGGTTGCGCAAGGATTGGGGATCGGCGTCACTGTGCGACGAGTACTTGTGCCACGGCGAACTGCCAAATTTTATCGCGCAAGACGAGTAAAATTTTTTGTGGAAACAACGTATCCTCGCCTGGTAAATATGCTGATGTGTTTCTATACTCAGATCCAATTCTTTATTCGATTCGGTGATACTGTAAACGCAGAAGGAACGGAATCTCCGGTTTTCTTTTGTTGTTCCCTGAGATTTTTTGTGCTGATGTGCTTGCTATATTGGTGACTATCAATGTTGTGTTCTTTCTATGACCTCAATTTTACTATTTTGTTGGGCCAAGGCGTAGAGTTCAAATTTAAGAGGGTCGATTTAGAAGAAAGAGGTCGTTTATTATTGTATGTAAGGTTTATTGGTCGACTTAGACTGAATGAAATGTAGGATTACGGTGTGCTGTTGTCAGATACCCTTTTTCGAAGAAAAAATTTGCTTCAAAAAGCCTCTTAATCACATGTTTAAATCTCATGTAGTTATGTCTAAGTCTGAATTTAAATGGCTTGGGGCATGTCATTTGAATCCAAATATAATTTAGTCCTACTAGAAGTTGGGAGTTTTCTATAGTCAACGGTGATGTTCAGATTCGATTAAAAATAAATACAACTTAGTTGGGATTATTTCTCAATTGGAAAATCTATAAAAGAGTATTTCAAATTTGTATTTGGAAGAGCTATTGGACTGGGCCTTCTAGAAACCGTGGACGATGACAGGCCCGCGCCACAGTGTTCTCTCTCTCTCCTCTAGCACCTTCTTCTGCAAGAAAAACAAAGATATTGCCTCTACTTTGGTTGGAGAAAAAGCAAGGAATTTTCTGACAATGGCTCCTGAACCTGAAGATGAGATCAAGGACGAGAAGAACCCTAAGCCTCTCGATGAAGACGATATTGCCCTCCTCAAGACCTATGTAGAACTCCTCTTTTTTTTCCTTATATTTTCCTATAAAACCCTAATTCTCTCTTGCTGTTTGTCTTGGAATTGAATGTCTGGGAGTTTGAATATCGTTTTTTGAAGTGATAATCGGGATCTGGGATTTATTTATCTATTACTCTCGGTACATTTCGGGGAAAAAAAAGAATCTCACTGTCTTATGCATTTGGAAGTTTTGATTGGTTTTTGGGGACCTATAAACGGAGGTTCGGATCAATAAGTTGCTTGCTGGTTGGGTCTTACTGGCTTGGATCTAGGAAGCTGAGTACATTACCTGAATTATGAAAGCATTGATTATTAATTAGCTCAAATTACGTTGTGAAGATCGTGTATCATTCTTAATATTAAGTGTTTGGGTTCTAAAATATCGTTTCTGTGAAGCTCATGGTATAAATATATGTGCAGGGCTTGGGTCCTTACTCGAATAGCATAAGAAAGTGGAGAAGGAGATCAAGGAGATGGCCAAGAAGATCAATGATCTATGTGGTACTTACCTTTATTAAATATGTGTTCCTTTTCACGTCTGGTATCTGATTGTTTGACTTTGGTTTTTATAACTAATTGCCTTGCCAAAAACATGACATGACGTGATGAAGTTGTAGTTGTTTCATGCGAGTGATGCTAAATTGCTTCTTTTGCAACTCATGATAGGTATAAAGGAATCAGACACTGGTTTGGCTGCTCCAAGTCAATGGGATCTTGTATCTGATAAGCAAATGATGCAGGAGGAACAACCTCTTCAGGTATTGTTTTTTGCAGATAGATGTATGGAATTTTCTTTTTAGTTTTGATTGTTTCTACCTTAAAACTGATGTATTTGTTTGTGTTCAGGTTGCCAGATGTACGAAGATAATTAATCCGAACACGGAAGATGCCAAATATGTTATTAACGTTAAGCAAATTGCTAAGGTAACATTATTACCTTGAAATTCGCCATTTATAGATTTTTTTCCATAATTGTTCCTCAGAGTGGCATTTGTGAATGTCTTGTCTTCGTGAATGACGTTCAATCCTTTTATTCTGGACTTGTGTGATAACTGATAAGATAACTGAACCGTGAGTTTCTTTACGTTGTGCACACAATCATTGCAGTTTGTTGTTGGATTGGGAGATAAAGTTTCGCCAACTGATATCGAAGAAGGCATGCGTGTCGGGTGTGCTATCTCTCACCTTATGACTAATTAAATGAGTTTGCTGTGGTTTCACCATAACCATTTTTCTGATTTTTAAAACTAATAAATGCCATACATCTACTAGTAATCCTTTTGAAGTTCGAAGAATGTTTTTTGGTAGTTATACGGCGTGTAATGAAGTTCCATGTATCTCTTTATTGCAGTGTTGACAGGAATAAGTATCAAATTCAGATTCCTCTGCCACCAAAGATTGATCCCAGTGTTACAATGATGACAGTGGAAGAGAAACCTGATGTTACGTATAACGATGTTGGAGGATGCAAGGAGCAAATAGAGAAGATGAGAGAGGTTTGTCATGTTGAATTCTTAGCATTTTTATTGTGGTTTGGTTGATCATAGCTGACGCACTTGCGAAAATTGCTCACATTTATAATTGATATTTCTAGGTTGTTGAGCTGCCTATGCTTCATCCCGAAAAATTTGTGAAGCTTGGAATTGATCCGCCAAAGGGTGTTTTGTGCTACGGCCCTCCCGGCACTGGCAAGACTCTGCTGGCCCGAGCTGTGGCCAATAGGACTGATGCATGTTTCATCCGTGTTATCGGTAGTGAGCTTGTGCAGAAATATGTTGGTGAGGGCGCTCGGATGGTTCGTGAACTATTTCAGGTGCATTCTACTCGAATCCTTACTAGTTCGTTGGTATATTTTAATTCATTTCGGAAGTTTTTATTTACTCTACTCAAATTTCATGTCAGATGGCTCGCTCGAAAAAGGCTTGCATCGTGTTCTTTGATGAAGTAGATGCGATTGGAGGTGCTAGGTTTGATGATGGGGTGGGTGGAGACAACGAAGTTCAGCGAACTATGCTTGAAATTGTTAATCAGTTGGATGGGTTCGATGCTCGTGGAAACATCAAAGTTCTCATGGCAACCAACAGGTCAGTCGTCATTTTCTTCTTCTCTTTATTGTTTGTGTTTTTAGATCAACCAATCAAATATTTGCTCTCGAATGCATGAGATCTTTTGGGGTATCCAGGATTTCAGCGTTTTTGTCTCTTACTGTATCTCAAGAAATTGATAGGAAGGGCTTGTGTTTGTGTGAGAAAGAAACTAACGGTGCATAGTTTTTCATTCAACTTGCGATTCGAAAGTTAACGGTGCATTTGTAATTGTACTTGATAAGAACCGAATAAATGAAGAACACAAATAGCGACATAAGTAAAATTATGTTCTAAGGCTAAATAAAATTTGGACGACGCTCTATTTACAACTTCAGTGTTTTCCAAAATGGCTTGATACCTCTTTAATAATGGCTTGTTTATGCTTTTTCTAGGCCCGATACTCTTGATCCAGCACTGTTACGTCCCGGGAGGCTCGATCGTAAAGTGGAGTTTGGGCTGCCTGACCTCGAAAGTAGAACTCAAATATTCAAGATTCATACACGCACAATGAATTGCGAGAGAGATATTCGATTTGAACTTCTCGCCCGTCTTTGCCCGAATTCAACTGGTAAGAACAAGCAGTTGCTTTTTATGTCTCTCTCTCTCTCTCTCTCTCTCTCTCTCTCTCTCTCTCTCTGGGATTTGTCCATAGTAACAAAATCCCATCTTACCAAATTGCTTCTGTTGTTACCTTTTGTTTATTAACTTTCTGCCAAATATTCGAAATTCACTCATTTTAAACTGTTTTCCCCTATTTAAGGAGCCGACATTCGAAGCGTGTGCACAGAGGCTGGGATGTATGCAATTCGAGCGAGAAGGAAGACTGTGACTGAGAAAGATTTTCTAGATGCTGTCAACAAAGTCATCAAAGGCTATCAGAAATTTAGCGCAACGCCAAAATATATGGTTTATAATTGATGCCCTTTGTTGCCCATTTCATGCTTTCAACAAGATGTACACTGCTGAGAGTGTTTCTTGCAACCATAAATTCGTATTCAGTCGTACTCATTATCTGCCCTTGTAATCCCTTCAATTTCAGTTGAGAAAACATTGCATGTCTTCTTATATCCTATGAAGGTTGGGTTTTTTCTTCCATTTTCTATCAGAGCTTAAAGCTTTTTTCACATAGATAATGATTCTGCAATCTAAGAACATAAGGTAAAAACTGGCAAAAGTGGTGTTAACACTGAAGAAGTTTCTCAGACAAGAAATAGTACCCAAAAAGAAAGATATCAAGACAGTCCATATATTTTCTCACATACTCTTTACAAATGAAATGCAGAACCTCACCATGCAAGTGTCCAATCCAAATATGCTTTGAGATTCCCATTTTTTAATTTGATTTTCTTTATAGCTTCAACAATCGATAATTTATTCATGGAGTATATAGTCATCGGCATCTCCACTACCACTTCGAGCTGCCGTAGCACCTTCGGTCCCAAACGTTCTTCTGCTCATATTCGCTCGCTGCACTAATCGAACCAGCGACTGCACCACTTCAGACATCGGCGGCCTAAACTCTGGCTCGGGCTTAAACAAGAACAAAGTCGCCGTAATAACAACGCTCCTTAGGTAATAGAATAACATAACAGATAAGAAATTGGCTTGGTTAGTAGTTTAGTTAGTTACCTGGACACAGAGAGCAATAACGTCTGCGAAACGTGAGAGTGATTTCATGGGGTAAAGTCCTTTTAGCTCGGCGTCGACCATTTTAGACAGAGCATCAATGTCATGCAG
This sequence comes from Craterostigma plantagineum, assembly GCA_027422505.1. Taxonomy (NCBI): domain Eukaryota; kingdom Viridiplantae; phylum Streptophyta; class Magnoliopsida; order Lamiales; family Linderniaceae; genus Craterostigma; species Craterostigma plantagineum. The sequence goes on along the minus strand of JAPQWV010000013.1, from coordinate 5,648,524 downwards.
CTGAGGTGTCGCCCATCGAACTAAGGACTGCTCAGATCTTGGCCTTGTGCTGAGTAAAGATTCTGATGTAAGAAAAGTTTTTGTCAGTAAAGAGAATATGCTGATACCTATCGAATGGTTTCCGCCCCGTGAGAAGCTCCAACATTACGACGCCGAAGCTATATACGTCGCTCTTTATTGTGTATTGGCCTGACATTCCAACTTCCGGCGCACTGTAGCCATATGCCTTCGAAAAGAATACGTAAAAGAAGCTTCTTGAGAGCCGAAAATCGTTGATCTTTTTTAACTAAGAGAATTTGATCTTGATTTTATGAAGATGATTGCAAACATATGATATATGGAATCAAATATACCACCTGGTCGGGTTCTTGGACGAGCCTGGCCAGCCCACAATCTGAAACGTGGGGATTGAATTCCACGTCGAGCAAAATGTTTGCAGATTTGAAGTTTTTATGGATAACCGAGGGCGAGCAGACTTCGTGTAGGTACCTGCAGAAAAGGCCCATTCGAGCGAAAAAGGTAGAATCGAAGTCGAAAAAACATCTCTGTATCCTAAAAGAAGAAACATTTCAAAACAGAGATCGTAATTATTTTGTGCTGTGACTTACTCTAGCGCCCGAGCAGCACCTAAAGCAATCTTAACGCGAGTGTTCCACGTTAAAGTCTTGCTGTATTCATCGGCGAGATGCATGGATTCATGAAGAGAGGCATTCTTGTGGAACTCATACACAAGCAAGTTTTGCCCGTGCTCAGAGCAGTAACCTACCAACTCCGTTACATTAGGGTGGTGCAGCTTTGAGATCTCTGATACGATTTCTAGGAAATCATCAGAATTTGATAGCACGGATGAATTTATCTTCTTGACAGCAAGAATCTGCTATTAACCGTAAAGTTTTAACCAAAAAGATTGATCGTGCTTTATGTTTGCAGAAAAAAGTTGGATGAAATGTACCTTCCCTTCATCCATTTGAGCACGGTAGACGCGCCCAACAGATCCCTCGCCGATAAGATTATCAGGGCTGAAACTATCTGTAGCCATCTGCAAATCTGCTACTGAGTAGGACTTCACATTATTTGGAGCAGTCTTCGGTTTTCGAGGAGTAATAACGATAGGCTTCACTGATAAGTCCTCTTCGTCGAAGGACTTGTGGCGTTCCATTGGAGGAGGTTTGAGACTAATCGCCGAAGGGACTTCGAAGGCTTTCACACTAGTTGCAGATGAAGCTCTTGCAGACTTGGTTACCTCTGAAGAAAATGCAATATATTGATGAAGATGAGCATTTACTTACCCTGGCGAATCATTGCAGGGATCTCAAGAAATTGCCATTTACCTTGTGATTCTTGAGAGGAAAAAGGAGCAAAGGGCTGATTATCGTGCTTTTCGATGTCAGAAGAGGGCTTTCTTGATCTTCTCTTTACGATAAAGAACGCTACGAAGCCACAACGATGAAAAAAGATATAACAATCCCAGCAATGGCACCACCACCTATGCTTGACTTGCTCTTTCCTTCTGAATTTGATCCATCGTTTGAATTATTATTTCCTTCCGATTTGTGATTCCTACTGGGACGGGTGGCCGGCGGTGTGCCAGGTGGCGGCGGCGGTGCGGGCCCATTACTGAACTGATTACCGCTCGCTCTGTAAAGTTATATGAAAGTATAAGTCAGTGTTCTAACATCATTGGAGGTGGAAAGACATGCTTACTTACCTTAAGTTTATGCCATTCAACTGCGTAGGAATCCAGCCAGTTAATTGATTATTCTCAACATTCCTATGAACGAGGAAAAAACGAATAGAAATAACTGAGAAATGGATGATTTATAAGGTCTGATAAACTTAACGTAAGAACGAAAAAGAAAAACTCACAGGTTATCGAGTGGAAGATTAGCAAGGACGTCGAGGGTCCCTGCAAACCGATTGTTTTGCAAGTACCTTCATCATATATGTAAGAGGGTCATTAAAGATCTAACTAGAATGTGAACAGTTAAGTGATATGGCATTCGACTTACATGTTTGTGATACTCGTCAACGACGAAAAACTCTGAGGAAGATTGCCAGACATGTTATTAAACGAAAAATCCCTGAAGAATGGATTTAGAATGTATAGCTTGCATCAAGAATTGAGAAAAAAAAAAGTAATCACCCAAGGATCATATCCTCGTACTATGGAGAAACATATAATCAAATCTAGGGAAAGGCAATAATATCTTACAATGTAGTGAGTGAAGTGAGAGTGTTGAATTGGGCATTCACTTGGCCTTGGATTTGATTATGGCTCATATTCCTGCAATTATCCTCTTAAACGAAACATTCCCTGCAAAAAAATATCGAGCCTGGGAGAAAAATGCTTACAAGTATTTTAGAGAATTCATCGTCGATATGGAATATGGAACGCCGCCGCCGAAGCCATTTCCAGCGAGATTTCTGCACATTTAAAAGAACATTTATGGGACAAATGAAAAATCTCAAATATGGGCTCAAAATTAATCCTTTGAAAAATCAATCTTTACAGCGTTTGAACGTTCGGAGGAAGCTGGTAAGGAATCTGATACCCAAGATTGTTGTTGCTTATATCACTGCAAAGCCCATAAGAACAGAACACACTATCAAAGAATAGAATACAACTAGCTAATATAGCTCAAAATTTTGTATTTCCTTACTGCCTTACAAAGTAGTTACAGATGTTAGTTTATCTAGCTGAAACCCTGTGTTCCCAGTGAGCTGTAGCCCAGATATTTTTCTGAGAAGATCATACAGTAAAATAAGGAAGAAAGAAAGAAAAAGATGGAAATAAAATTAAACATAAACGGAGTAGTAGTGTGGTAATACATTTCGGTGACTTTCGAGCCATCGCAGGTAATCCCTTTCCACGAATCGCCACATGGATCGCCGCCATTGGCTGTCCATTTGCTGAGCTGTTGCGGCGAGTTTAAGCTGCTGTACAACACATTGAGCGTAGAAGCTGTAAATGCAAGATTGGAAAAAATAGTCAGAATTTCGAATTTAAACTCATTTTTCGTCAAGAATGTGTTGTACTGAATGGAAGTGGTGCTGATTGATGCCATAGCTAGCTAAATATTACAAGGCATTGAAAGCTGAAAGATTATCACCGAGTATACGGTAATATAACTCGACGGAACAAATCAGCGTGTCTTAAATCATCTTCCAACTAACTAAACATTTCATCACACTTGCTTTCATCACTGCTCACTCTGTTTCTGATTTTCTCTAGTTCCTAGCAATACGTCGTCAAAATCAAGAACGATGAATCTGTAACTTGATATAAGTTCGGCGTAATCAATCATCCAAGCATTACAGCATCAAGCAAAATAGTTACAAGAAAAATGCATCAACTCACTATCAGTTTGATCTGTGTTTCCATTGGTTGAGCTCAAACTGCCAATGAGGAGCGCCATCACCACCACCACCGACACCTCCATTGACTCTCTCTCTCTCTCTCTCTCTCTCTCTCTCTCTCTCTCTCTCTCTCTCTCTCTCTCTCTCACAAGAAAAGAGAAAACCCAAAAGCCCACTAGAAGAATAAAAGGTTTTCAGACAGACGACAGTTTTTTTCGGCAACCTTAACTCGCCTTATTTGTTCCGAAGATGGATAAACTAAACTGTTTTCATCTAAACATCAAAGAGGAATCAAAAAGTAACCATTTCTCACAAGAATCCAAAGCCACAGAAATCATTTTTCTCTTGCGGTTTACGTGAATTTTTCTCTCTCTACGCATCTATCTATCTTTGACAGTAGTAAGTACATGCACACATACTAATGGTGTATTATTGCTAACTAACGGTCATTATAGCTAATTTTGTACTTATCAAATCATCCCTAAACTCTATAACATTATCATCGCATTCAAATAACCGCGGCAATATTAACTTCACAAATCTACGGAGTATCTTTTATTTCAAGAAAAGGTAAATATATCATTTTTTATGAGATGGGCACCTAATCTTTGTATTTTTGAGCAATTATTGCTTGTTACAGTCGCGGTGACAAGAAAACGTACGAGGTAAATGTAAAAGAAAAAGGGGTAAATTCCTTATCAGGCCCTGTCAGAAACTAAACTTCCTTATAAGTACCACTGACAAAATTCTTCCTTATCAGTACCCATCTGCAAAAAGTTGTGTGTTTAATACCCCAAACAGTAAACAGACTAAAATACCCTTTTTTGAAATTAAACTAGACATCATACCAACTGTTTCGATTATTGTACCAACTGTTATTCTAATTATACCAACTGTTATCATTATTATACCAATTGATATAGTGTACAATTCTGTTGGTATAATTACGACAACAGTTGGTATAATTTCTACAATTTCTGGTACAATAGTAAAATCAGTTGGTATAACACCATTTCACTGTATAAAATTAAAATAACTGGTATAATAACGAAAATAGATGGTATAATTTCTACAATTTGTGGTATAATTTCAAAATCAGTTGGTATAACGTCCAATTTCACTGTATAAAATTAAAATAACTGGTATAATAACGAAAAGAGATGGTACAATTTCAACAATTTCTGGTATAATTTCAAAATCAGTTGGTACGACGTCCAATTTCACTGTAAAATTAAAATAACTGGTATAATAACACAAACAGATTGTAAAATTTCTCCAATTTCTGGTATAATTTCAAAATCAGTTGGTATAACGTCCAATTTCACTGTATAAAATTAAAATAACTGGTATAATAACGCAAACAGATGGTATAATTTCTACAATTTCTGGTATAATTTCAAAATCAGTTGGTATAAATTTCCAATTCACTGTATAAAATTATAAAACGTTAATTACTTGTACGATAACCAAAACAGATGGTATAATTTGTACCATTTCTGGTATAATTTTAGAATCAGTTGGTATAAATGTCCAATTCTCGCTGTATAAAATTATAATAACGTTATTTACTGGTACGATAACCAAAACAGATTGTATAATTTTTATAATTTCTGGTATAATTTCGAAGTAAGTTGGTATAATGTCCAATTTGAAGTGTGAGACAGGGGTATTTTCGACTTTTTTAACCCTGAAAAGACCTTTTTAGGTACTGAACAGGAAGAAATTTTCAAATGGGTACTTATAAGGAAGAAATAATTCGAGGGGTATTTAATAGGAATTTGAAAACTCAAAAGTACTCATAAGAATTAACCCAAGAAAAAAAAACAGTGAATGATGAGTAGTAGCTTTCACTGCATGATCGAAGCTAGGCGATAATAGTCAAATTTATTGTTTTCTAACTTTTAATAGAAAATTGTACAAATATTTTGTATTTTACTAAATCATGCGTCGAAGTGTACTTTTTAATTTTTAGCCGTTGCAGAGCAGCAGAATATGGATGTCACGGGGATCACATATAAAAAGACTTTTACAGCATCTTTTTGACTTGGAAATGATCACTTTTCGATAGGTGAATCTAATAAACTTTATTTTGGAAAAAAAAAAAGAATCTAATAAACTTTATTATGTCTATGAACATATATCTAATCTTTTATGTAACTACGCCTCTTCGATTGATTAGAGTTATTTTCTTGATAATGATGGCCATGGTCCTCATTTACTTTATCATTACATAATTCAAGACAATTAGATCATCAATGATGACATATAAGTAGCAATTCGTAATGCAGAGACGAAAACCTTGAGACAAAAACTATTCGTCAGCAATCAATTTCACAAGATCATTTTATATAGTTAGCATCTAATGTAGTTCATTAATTATCACATTGAATGAATGGGCCCGTGCATATATAGGCAATATGTGATTGCCACGAAGCATAAAAAAGAGTGGATGGCGTCACTCGTATGAATCGACCAAATTATAAAATTGAAATAAGTAGCATAAAAAATAAAATAAATATACCTTTCATATTATTATGCTCTTATAAAATGCCGACAGCTGATAGCAGAGCTGCCCGTCGGTGATAAATGGCATTCTAATTGAACAAGCCATAAAGCACGTATTGGAATATCGTTAGTTGTTTTATTTTATATATTATTTTGTCATGTAGCGATTTAGGTATCAATAAAGATAAAATAAATCAAGTAACAAAAGAAATTTTGTTTCAAATACAACAGTCGCCTAAGTAATAGATACGGTAGATCATGACATATTCAAATGAAGGTGGTGTACGAAATTCTTTCGTGGCTCTTTTGACCCGGAAGTCATTGAGGCTTTAGCAGCGTTTGAGGCGATGCTTTTTGCTATTCCGAGGAATTGGCTATCAGCAATCCTTGAAGGAGATTGCCTTACTGTGGTGGAAAAGCTATCCAAGAAGTCGTCGGAATCGACAAAGATAGGAGCTATCCTATACGACTGCATGCATCTTTTGAAATCGTTTTCCTCTGTTTCGTTCTCTTTTGTTAAGCGTCATTGTAATGAGGTCGCTCACTATCTAGCTAAAGTGTTTGGTTGGGATGGCGAGGGACGTCTCCCACCCACATAAGCCTTAGCAAATTTGATTTCGGCCGACCTACTATAAATAAAATGTTTCTTGCTCAAAAAAAAAAATGAAGGTGGTGTGTTCGAATTTAACTTCTTGAATATCTAGAAAGATTGTTTTACACCATTCAATGAAACTCAAATTCAATTGAAATTAAACTTTCTCAAATAAAAACTTATCTATACCCTTTTATTAAGTGTCAGTGCGTCTGTTAATGAAAATAAATTAAAAATAATATTATTTAATTAAAAGAAAACTACCCACTATATTGTTTGGTCTGTTAATTAAAATAAATTAAAAATTATATAATTTAAGTAAAAGAAAACTACCCACTATATTGTCTTTTAGTTTGTTATTTACCCTTCTTATTTAGTAATTATTATTTAATAATTTATAAATTATATAACACATTGTGTAATTTAGACTAGCATACAAGAACGCCCAAAGTTTTCAAGTTTAATATGGGCCATTACGTTTAGACCTAAGCCCATTTGATTGGTAAATCTCTTACTTTGGTTCGTAAATCTCTTATTTGGGGCTAAAGTCCAAACGTTTTTTTTTTTCCTTCAAAAAGAGAAAATAGAAAAAAAAAAGGTCTCCCTAAATTTGTCCTTTTCTGCTTTAGTCCAAACATTCCAACAACTATATTTATCACAAGTCCAACAAGATCCAAAACAATAATATAAATAAATAAAATAAAGACCGTGTAGCATCCAAGTAGATCAATAAATGTGCAGAAATCTCTGACTACTACTCATCATTCAGATTATCTTCACCAGTTCTTCAACTCTCCTTTGTCTATTTATTACATACTTCGGAGAGCATAAGAGCTAAAGAAGAACACTTCTCTGTGATTTATATCAAGAAAAAGGTCAGAAACCACCTTCATATTTACTTGTTGAGCATACATTTTGCTTCGTTTCTCAGCAGTTAAATTTCTGTTAAATAAATAAAAAAAAAAACAGAGCATGGACGTAGAAATTTCCCAACTCCAAGAAATGCTCATCAGAGCCATTAAAGAGAGAGACGAAGCGCAGAGGAACTGCAAAAAGCTTACCTTCGATACATTTTTGCTTCAGCAAAAGCTATCTGCTCTAGAATCTTCTGGAATTTCCAGCATTCCCAGGAAAGCAAATGATTCTTCGAACTCATCGTCGGACTCAGATGATCGGAGCATTGTGACGTCGCCGGCGCCGGCGCCGACGCCGCGAGTAGCAGCTACGGTAGAGGTAAAGAAGCCACTGCCCGAAAATGGCAAGTTCCTCGAAGCAGTGGTGAAAGCTGGGCCATTGCTTCAAACCCTACTCATCGCCGGAGATCTACCGAGGTGGCGCCGCCCACCGCCGCCGATGGACGGCGTTGCGATCCCTGTACCTACTGTGAAGATCCCACGGAAGAGAGGCTTATTGTATGAACATGGATGTGCAGATTCGTTATCGCCGGAATTGAAGAACAGAAGAGTTTTTTCTCCGGCGACATTTTTATGAGTGATGTGTCTGCTTCATATCATATCGTACGATGTTGTCTTGTCCTTTTTCTCCATCGGTTAACTTCGGTATTTTTAATTAAATCAACATAAAAATAATAAGTATTACTCCCTCCGTCCCATAAGTTTATGGACATTTGGGTATTGGCACGGGAATTAAGAAACTGAATATTTTAATAATATAGTGTATTGGAAAGGTAAAAAAGTGTATGTTTTGGCACGTCTTTTGATGATATTTAATATTATTATATTGATTGTTTGTGATAGCTTTATGCTAAATAAGGAAATGTCCAAAACGGTTTGGGACGCCCGATATAGTAAAATGTCCAAAATGGTTTGGGACGGAGGGAGTAACAAAATAAACAGAATTTCAAAATTATTAATAAAATAGCGACTTTCGTATTCCCAGATTACGAGTTACGTAACGCGTATTCTGGGATTACGAGTTACTATCCGTGCTGGCGCGTGCGACATACGTGGCGTAACACGTAGTCCCATAATACGAGTTACGTAACTCGTAATCTGGGAATACAAATTAGATCTGGTTTTAATAAAACCTTACAACGCGAAGAAGACGAGCCGACGCAGACCCAACCCGACGACGACGAAGCGAGGACGAGCCCTCTGCGCCGCCTGCCTGCCGAGCCCACTGCGCCGCGGCCTGCCGCCTGCCACGACGAAGAGCCTCCTGCGCCGCCGCTCTGACCTGCCCCCCCCCCCCCCCCCCCCCCCCCGCCGCCCCGCCCTGCCCCCCTGCCCCGCCGCACCGCCCTGTCCCGCCGCACCGATCCGTCCCGCTGCCCCGCCACCCCGTCGCAACCCACTGCGCCGCCGCCCCGCCCTGCCCCGCCGCACCGCCCTGCCCCACCGCGCCGACCCGTCCCACTACCCTGCCACCCGCCACCCCGTCGCAACCCACTGCCCCGCCGCCCGCCGACCCCACTGCCCCGCCGCCCCGCCCGCCGCACCGACCCGTCCCGCTGCCCAGTCGACACGCTGCATGGCCATGCAGGTTGGTCGGCCCCCCCGTAACTCGTATCCTGGAGATACGAGTTAGTAACTCGTGTTCCCAAGATACGATTTACGGCGCCATGTCAGCCGCCATGTCAACAGTTGACCAGTCCACAGTAACTCGTACTCTCGGGGTACGAGTTACTAACTCGTATCTTCAGGATACGAGTTACGTGTGCCAGGTCAGGTCAACTGGTCAGCGGACCAGACTAATTCGTATTCCCAGAATACGAGTTACTAACTCGTATTCTGGGAGTACGAATGTTGCTATTTTATTAATGGTTTTCGGTTTACGTTTATTTTGTTAATGATAGTTTTTTTTGTTTATTTAATTAAAAATACCGTTAACTTCCTGAGAATTAATATTAATCATGGTTTATGCCTTTATGGTATTAATATTGGCGTTGATTATTGAATGCCTCTTTCTTATTTTTATTTTATTTACGTTTTAAACTTGGGGAGATAATAAGGCTTCCGAACTATCAAAATCATAGTGTTCAGAATTTACAAGTTTCCTTTGGAAAAAAAAAAAATTACAAGTTTCCATGAATGATTGATAGTAGAAATAAACATAAAACTCATTAGTTTTTTCTTAGTTTTTGAGAGTATTATAAAACAATAATTTCAAATCAGAATCTCCTATTTGCTGTTGAATATATATATATATATATATATATATATATATATGATGATTATGTTTTAAATAACATTATCTCGAATTTTTATGGAATGACGAGCATCGCTTTACTTTCTACTCTAAAGCAAACAAGACTAATTTTTTTCCTGTAGTGAATAAATGCAAAGTGTGAATCGCTTATATATATTTATCATTTATATGTCGTTGTCTAAAAAAGTCAACCGTCCGCAAACTAAAAAATCGAATTTTTTCATATATTGAAATTCAACTGTTAAATTGTATTTTTCGAGCAATTCAAGTGTACTCTCTGTCCAATTATTTGAGGAAAAACAAGCGTGTTTCGCATTTGTCATAGAAAATTAAAACCAACAATAATTTCTAATTCCATGGGAGAAAAAAAAACAATACATATGTGTTACTCGAGTCAGGATTGGTCCACACGGAAGAAAAAATTATGTGCTTGCTTGCTGTGCGTTTGTGTTACTGAAATAACGGATTACAGTATTTTCAAGTTTATTGAAAATAATTTCCAACTCAACTCATTTTCCCCGAAGTTTGATATTTTATTTTCGTTAGCGTGGAAACGATATGACTCCAAGTCCAAGAGAAGACCACTAACGAACAGCCGCAAAGCATTATTTATTACAAAGCTGCAACGCATGTTTTCATGTCCTAACTAACGCGTAAACAGCATTGAAACCATAATGTGAATCCAATATACCTCAAACTATAATAATATAGGTATATACTTCCTTCGAAAGGATTTATCAACTTCCACCGTTATTAGTCTTTTTCGTGGGATGGACTTAGTGTAATGTATTGGGCCATATTGCTTTGAGCCCACAAGCCCAATTCCATAAAATCATAAATATTTAGTCCCTAAGCTTTACCCAAATATAAAACACGTCCCTCTATTATCGAAAATATATCCAAAGTCCCCAAGGGATAGGTTAATTGGATATCATGAGCTACTTGGGACTCCTTGATGATCTTAGTCAGTGTGGAATTGAGACCAAAAACATTTATACGCCATTAGGGTAATCCAGTTGAAAGTTGGGGTCGTCTCATACACAACAATGATTCAGACAGTTTCGACTGAACTTAGACAGTTCCGACTGAACTTAGTTGAAGTGTCATTCATGTTACTTCACATGATGGCGAAGTAAGTAGTTGTTCAGTTCACTCTTAGAAATCTACTTAGCATTATTAAAACTTGCTTTCTTGACTTTATTTAACTAGTTTACTCTGCTGCAAGGAAACTATCATTTGACATAAGATATATTGGATAACTATTGTGGCAAAACAATTATGGCCCGTTTGGATTTCGAATTTCGATTTGAAATCCAGGTTTCCTCTAAATTCTCCGTTTGGCAATCGAGTGAATTTGGATTTCGATTTCGACCTACCAAGGTCTAAATGCTTATTATTTATAGGATTTGAAATTTCATGTCAAATCGTCCGTTTTCGAAATCCAAAGTTGGGTCCATAATGAGTTTTCGCAAATAATAATAATAATAATAGTAATAATAATAATAATAATAATAATCGGGTGAACGATGAGTCGAGCTGATTCGCGAGCTCGATGAACGCCTCGAGCTCGTTATGGCTCGTGAATGAGCTGGCTCGCGAGCTCTTGTCGAGCTCAAGCTCACTCGTGGGTGCTCGCGCAAGTTGTTCTTTTTTATTTATTTTTATTTATTATTCTTATTTTAGTTTTTACTTTTTAATTTTTTAAGAAAATGTTAGAAGTCGAGTTTGACGAGCTTCTCGAGCTCGAACTTTATTTTGAAATCCAAATTTCGAAATCCCAACGTTTGCCAAACAATGAATTTGGATTTGAAATTACGATTTTTCGAAAACCATAATTTTAAATCATTCGATCCGTTCGAAGACGCGAATCCAAACGCACTCTTAATGTATTCTGTCAAATCTCTCTAAAACTGCCACATGTTCTGCTTTCACATTATTACATCCACACTTCAAAACCATACATAAAAGCCTTATTACATGTACGTTTAAAAATATTACAGAGATTTCATAGTCCACACTTCACTGCATAACTTCGAGCTTTCACCGTCGAGAATAGACACACGATCTTCCACCGTCGAAGATCGAAGATACTAAAATCTATGTTATTCCATGGCGTCATATAGATTTATAAATGCTCAAAGAATTTTCCTTTTTCTTAGGTAGAAGTACATAAGCCAAAACCCACCACGGCGCCGAAAATAATTCCACCCGTCGTTAGCCAAAACGCAAACTGCAAACGGCGGAAAAAAAAGCGACCACTAAGTTGGAGTTTTATATCTTGCATGAGAAAAAAGAAGCGCGAAAAATTACCGTGTGTTCTTCGAGATAGGACCTTAAGTTCATCCCGAATATACCTGTCGAATTTAGCATGCGTGAGCTTTAATGGATGCAGGATGTTTTTTGAGACAAGTGAAAAAAAAAAAATTGAAAGAGAGATAAAAAAATCGATATTATACCAGCAATTAATGCGCCAACTGCAACGCAAAACGCCCCGACCTGAAGGAGAAGTTCCACTCGACTCACCTCGAGCCTCCGTGAGCTGATGTAATAAACAACATTTACGTATTAAAACGATTTCAAGATTTCTTACAATGCTTGGAATATGTTAAGGATATAACATAACATAAACAAACCTGAGGTTTACAGCAATCGAATCTTCCATTTCCTTAGCTGAATCAAGAAGTCTCTCAGCTTGACCGTGACATGATTCACATCTACAATTACACAATATATGTATATAACTTGGATACATGTCAGAATTTAGAAAATAAATCATGTCATAAATATACCTTTGAAGATAGTTTTCCAAAAGCATTTCAATTTCTTCCTCCTCCTCTGCAACCACACAGAGATCATGATCCTTTTGTGCTTGATTTAATTTGTTCATTGAATCAGATGAATCGTCCTTTTTAGTACGCTTACCCTCGGCGATTTCCTTCTCCAAAGGAACGGAGCATTCCACCTCGTCGTTCTTCAGAAGCGTACAGTTTCTTCCATGATACAAATACGCCGTATTTCGTGAGTGTCTTCGAGTATATCGAGCAGCATTTGTTTAAGTAGCCCAGCCTTCGAGCCCAGTTCAACCTTTGAAACAGCTAAGTTTAGTATGTCAAAATCATGGGAAACAGTTTTTAAGGTTGTCAGAGACTTACCAATGTCTGCTTGCTAATCCGAAGTTCTTCCAATATGTCTGCAGTTAATCGATTTGGTAAAACCTCGAGTAGAGTTTGTACCTACAGAATTAAAGCTATGTTTTTAACGGTTTTTTAATAAAACTAGACACAATTAACTCACACGAGGTTCGACGTCCATTAATCTCTGCTCAAGGCGCTGTATTCTCGAATGAAGTGCTGCCTCAACCACCTGATTTTCGAGTTTACGAAAGAAAATGAAAATCAGATTCTTCAAGAATTACGGACTTGTCAGTAAAATGGGAATTGAATTTAATCGAAAACCATTCTGATGCGAAATCTGTTATGTGACTAACCTCGAGCACAAAGGGCATTGAAGGCGAGCCAATTGAGTTCTTAGGGTTCAAACGGGGCAACAACGAGTCAATAAATGCTTTACCAGCATTACTAAACAAACGAAAACATAGAGCCTTATGTGAGATTACATCGTAAGAATGTCTGAAATCGAAGCATTACCATTGAAAGATACACACTCACCGATTATAGTTGAAGATGTAAACAGATTCTTGCATGGCAATGGCACGAAGGGATCCTAAATTCAGCAAAATCGCATATTCACGTACCTTGCGATCAAAATAAAAAAGAATTTCGGGAAAAATCACAATGGAAACTTGCAGCATTTCAAAGATAATGGTGACAGAATATTCCATATGCGCGTTTTTACAGGGAAGTCACTATACCAGCAATGAAGGCATTGAGTTGGTCAACCACAAAGATGGATCAACACTCCTAATGTCACGAGGTCGAAGACCTGTTTAAAGATTCATCAAATGATGTTGAGAAAGGAAAGGAGAACACTTATTACAAAGTATCGATGCATTGCAAGAATCAAATTCTAGAATATCATCAAATGCATTTAGGACAGTCGTATGGATCAAACCGAGTAAAACATTTCAACTCACCGCTCGATTTTATCAAGTGCCTTCGATTTATTTTCCTCCTAGACACCATACCATCAGACTTACTTCCACAACCTGCTTATTAAAGAAAGATACAAAGGATAAAAATGATTTCAGCACTACACAGCAAGCCTAAGCTCTCATATTACTCCAATTTCAGACAAGATCACATTACAACTTGGAAGCAGCAAAAAGCATATGTTGAAATGCAAAAGGATCCAAGAAAAACAACCTCGTACACGGGCTCACGGACGCCGAGGGACAAAGAGTCTCCTGAGGAAAACTGAGTAATCCTCTGCGACGCAGCTGACCCATTAGAGTATCCTCGACCAATCAAATCGTCTTCTTCCTCGTCAACCCTTTCTTTGTCCCTCTCCGCCGCGCCGGCGAAGCACCTTGTCCGAGCCTCGTCCCTGTATGGAACAAGCGGTTTGTCCCAATGATTGTTCTTCAGCTGCGGCGAATTGTTACGCTGAGGCTTGCGATTCGAGAGAGTGATCCCAGCGGCTAAGATTAGAGGTAGTGTGGGGTAACTGCAGGACATTGGAGGGATGGCACTGTAGAGAAGAAGAACACGCCATTACAGTATACTCATGCGAATCACTCAACTCGTTACATATAGATCCAAGATTCTGATCATTCTGTGTATCTTCTTTCTACAACAAATATTATCCGTTTTTCTGAAATCTCTATCACTGTCATTTTTATGTTGAAGGTACCAAAGAAAGATAAAAGCTAGTGGCTGAGGTTCGTTCGCTTCTGAAATTATTATGGTGGCTATTTTATTGTTGTTCTTTTCTTTTTTTCTGGGAAGAAACGAAAAAAGTTTATTTTTGTTCTCAGCCATTTGGGCCGAATATTCAAAATATATTGACGCCAAGCCCATAAAATACCACAATAAAGATGGCGGGAAATCCAAGTTTTCGCCCCAATTATAAACGAAAAAATTACTTTAGAAATTTGAAAATCTTTCTAGGGTTTCCAATAGATTGGGACGGGATTCAGGTTTTTGTATTGAATTTCCCCTATGTTTACATGTTTCGAATGGGGAAGAAGGAAACGGAGGAAGTAATCTCAACAGTCAGATCAATCGTCGGCACAGAGTTCTCGGAAATGGACATCATCCGAGCACTCCACCTGTCGAAAAATGATCCGACCGCTGCGATTAACATCATCTTCGACACTCCGCGATCGTTCGATGGGCCTAAGCTGTCGAATTTATCAGCTGATTTACCCCGAGTAGAAAATCAAAATCCAAGCTGGGAGGATAAACCCGTTGTAGTGAAGCAGAGTGTGAACAGCTGTGACGAAGGTTTGCAATCAAAGTTAAGGAGGATGATGGAGAATTGGGGAGTGAGTGGTGGTTCGTGGGGAGGGGTGAGGTTTCTGGCTTGTCGACTTGTAAAGGGAGAGTTTTGAAAAGTGGGGATGAGGTGAAGTTTAGTTTCCCTTTAGATAAGAAGGTGGTTACGCCCTCCCCTGGAAAGTTTTGAGGCGGACGTGGACGCGGGTGGCGGGGTGTTCTGAGATTGTGCGGTTTTCTAACGACACTTGTGGTGAGGTAGGGATTGGTTAGCTGCTTTTTCTATGCTTCTTTTCTTGCATAGTTTGACGTGGCAATTATTGCTGTGAGGATCTTACGTGTGGCTGTGATGGCTGATGGGTGCAGATTGGACGTATCCCCAATGAATGGGCTCGGTGTATTTTACCTCTTGTGAGAGCTAAGAAGATTTGTTTAAAAGGGAAATGCAAATTTGCTCCTCCTGTATTGGGGATTATGGATAATGTTGTTTTGGATATCAGGTATGCTGTCAGACGTAAAGTTCCAAATCAATTATTTGCAGTTGATGAACTATTAAGAATAAGATGTGCCACCATGATTCATTTTTTATCAGTTAACGGTGCTGGGGTATAATTGCTTTGCAATGTTTTCTGTCGTGTAGTATCTATATCAATAGCTCCATGTTAAAAAAGGACATCAGACTTCACTGAAGGCATCCAGTAACTTGGCAGAAGATTCCACTGTACATCCTCTTCCAACATTGTTCAAATTGCTGGGGCTCGTTCCTTTTAAGAAGGTGAATTTTCATTTTTCATTGAATGTTGGTAGCATAATTATCTCGAGAGGCATTTATTATGCGTTCTGAAATCTCCAATAGTGACTAGTGAGACATTTTTGTGCTTTTCTTTATGTCCACTAGATAACACTTTGTCTGGTGTTTGACTTATTTATAGGCAGAATTTACTCCAACAGACCTGTACACAAGAAAAAGGCCTTTTAATTCTAAGGTAACACCCACGAGTCATTCAAATCTAGACTGTTATTGGTGAATTTATTGTGTGGTTTTATATCAACAGGATGGATCTAGTTTTACCTTCATCTGTCCTGCAAATAGCTACAGCACCAGCTGGGGATGGAAATGATATTGAAAGTGAGAATGCTATATCTGATAAGGATCTTGACATAATTGTGGTGTGTACGGACAATTCAGAGCTGGAGGTAATCAAATTTTTTTCTCTGCTTTTTTTCCCTTCATGTGTTCGGATATATAATGTGTTCTAATATATTGTAGGAGATGGAGCCTCCTAGTACCTTGCTGTGTGAGCTTCGCCCTTATCAGAAGCAGGCTCTTAATGGATGAGTCACTGAGAGGTGGGGGGGGGGCGCGCAATGTGGATGAGCAGCTGATACTCTGCACCCATGTTGGGATGCCTACCGTCTTGGTGACCGGCATGTGAAGTTTCATTTCTGTTGATCGGTGTTTTTGATTTTGCATTCCTTAGATTTTTTCGAGCTTAATTTAATTCAGTTTTTTATTTTGTCTTGCAGGAGAGGACTGGTGATATATCATTAATGCTTTTTCTGGAGATTCCACCACGGAATTTTCGGTCGGCAATAAGAGGTGACCGAACAACAATTTCGGTCACCTCTTGGGCCGACCGAAATTTCGTTTCGGTCAGCCCAAGAGGTGACCGAAATTTTGTTCGGTCACCTCTTATGCCGACCGAAATTATTGTTCGGTCGGACCTGTCCTGACCGAAATCCGATTTCGGTTACCTTAGATGTACCGAAATCGTATTTCGGTCGCCTCTTGGGTAGCCGAAATACGATTTCGGTCACATTTTTTTTTTTTTTTTTTTTTTTTCCAGACTCGAGATTGTCCCGGAGGATTCCACGGGTGACGGGATAAACTACAGTGAGCATTTCCGCGAAGGAGGACGATTTTCGACCGACGTGGAAGCCATTAACTGGGCGAAGGGCGTCGCTATTGGTCTTGGTTTCGAGTTGATAATTTCGTCGCACAAGAAATGTGGAACAAAAAATTGATTAGATGTTCTCGCGGAGAACGTTATAGAGGCAGAGGGGATGAATTGGAGAGGATGTCCAAGTCTAACAAGTGCAGGTGTCCGTTTGTAGTCATAGCCCAGCAGGATCCAGCTACTAGGGAATGGTACAAGCGTACGGGTGCACCGAGAATTCCATACACATCACCCTCTGATACAGTATCCCGAGGGACACCGCCAGACGTGGGTTAAGCAGCCAGGCAAAGAAGGTCGTAGAGAAATGACTGCTGCCCAGCGAAACCAGCACATATCCTCTCAGCGATGAGGGCTCGACACAGCGTAGATAACGCGACCATCCGACATGTATATAATTACAGAGATCGTTTGAAGAAGCAAATATTCTGAGGGTCGAGACGTCGTGAGCCAGTTGATGCACCAGGCGACAGAGTCCGTATATTTTGTTGAAGCGCTGAGACATGAGGAGACTAATAGGACTACATGTCTTTCTCGCACACCCGGAGTCACTCGCACTGCTGAGGACGTATCCTTATTTTATTGGGATTGACTCGACGTACAAGACAAATAGATATAAGATGCCTCTAGTTGAGATTATATGGATACTCCCTGTATCACAACTTTCTGTGTGCGTTTGCCGTCATGGAGGACGAGACTGAGATAGTTACGGGTGGATTGCTGAGGTCAGTCAGGGATATTCTAGGGCCAGGTGTCCACCCGTCCGCGATTGTCCCACTGATCGTGAGTTGGGCCTTCTTCGACCGGTATATATGGTATTTTCACATTCTCACCATCTGCTGTGCACGTGGCATATTATATAAAGATGTGGAGAACAAATTTATTGGTTGGGGGGAAGAGCAAAAAGACCGCAGCTCACTTCACGCACAAGTCCTGGAGAGCAGTCGTGGAAGCTCCGACGGTTGACGATACGAGAAGGCAGTGAATGACATGCGTCTGCGTTGGCTACCCGACTCAGAATCGTTAGTTATGTTGAGCAGACGTGGTTGGTGCATAAGGAGAAGTTCGCCAGAGCTTGGACGAATCAGGTACTTCATTTCGGGAACACCACTACATGTCGTGTTGAGAGTGCTCATAGCGAGCTGAAAGGATGGCTGAACTCCGCCACTGGATCACTTGACACCGTATGGTGAAGGTGCAACGAGCAGATTCATACCAGTTGATTCGCATAAGAAAGGTAAATACATTATTATTACGTTTCATGTATCCTTATCTAATAATTTTGTTACTGTGGACATGCAGACACTTGAGGAGTCCCGTCGAAACGCCCTATTCCGATGTCAGGATTTCCATTCCTAACATTATTATACAGAGTTTCACACCATGCAATATTACTTATGGGAAATGAGCTGCGGCGGGCCAAGAGTTGTCGAATGAGGTTTACTCCAGGTGTGGATGTGTAGTAGACGTACGCACCAACTACCATGTTCTTGCGAGCTTCAGCAATGCGTGGACAACAACTATCCATTTCGTTAGAATGCTTGCACGACTTCTGGAGGACACTCACAATCGGCGGGGAATAGTTCCCGATATTTCTGAGCAGAGCCGCTTTTACGACCTCGTGCGTGAGGCAGAAACGCGCGATCCCGCCGTTATGCGTGGCCTCCATCGAGTAGTTCACGAACATCTCTATCCCGAGGCGCAAGAGTGGAATGAGCCAGTTGTTTAAGACATCTGTAAAAGGTCGGCCAAAGAAAAGAGACTCTACAAAGCGTGATCGAAGTGCTTGGGAGTACACACTCCCAAGGGGGGACGCAGCGGAGGGCGCAGCAGTACAAGTCGTAGCAGCCAGGGTCGTTCAAGTCGTATCAGACGTCATCTTCGTCTGCGAAGCGCTCTCGTACTTCTACTACGATACAGGTACATTTATCTTTCACCCCTGTATTCATGCGAACATGGATAAATCCTCTAGTCTTGTAAATGCTTTGTACAGTGAATCCAACTTCTCCACAGCGCTTGCAGCACCACGTAACATCAGTCATCCATCCGTATATAGTTAGTTATAAGGATGTGGTGGCGGACGGTAACTGCGGATTTCGCGCTATCGCTTCCCATATTTACAATGACGAGGACGAATGGGTCACCTTAAGGAATAACGTCGCGAACGAAATCGAGGCTCATTGGGATCTTTACTCGCCATTGTACTACGGTGATTCACTGGAAATGCAGCTGGATCGTATACGCTGGGAAGGGGGGCCTTGCTTGGCAAACCACTGGATGTTGACACCGTGCGATCTTTGGGCTGTGGCGACACTTTGGAACGCTGTAGTTTACCCTCTACGGGTACGGTAATGGATCGACCATCAACATGCATTCTTTCACGATACTGCCACTCACTGGCGTGCCCCCCGGACTTCCAATGGACCGAACCGAACTATCGTCATAGCGCACCTCGGAGACGAGTACCCGCATTATATAAGACTGAATTTACGTCCAGACGCTCCATGCCCGTCTTGCATCCATATTGGAATACGTATCGTGATCGTCGACTTGATGGGTTGGGACTTAGATATCAGAGCAGAATCGAACACTGGTTGCACCTCATGCGTCATAATGGAACTTAGTTATTATTATTTCTTTTATTAATATTATTTTTTTTGTATTATTATTATTTGTTAATAATATTATTTCTTTTATAATATATTTTGTATTATTATTATTATTTGTTAATAATAATATTTTGTATGTTATTATTTGGTATTATTTTTTTTATAGTTATTATTATTTCTTTATTAATATTATTTTGTATTATTATTTTTGTTAATAATAATATTTTGTATGTTATTATTTGATATTATTTTTTTATTAGTTATTATTATTTCTTTTAATAATATTATTTTGTATTATTATTATTTGTTAATAATATTATTTTATGTTATTATTTGATATTATTTTTTTATTAGTTATTATTATTTCTTTTATAATATTTTTTTTGTATTATATTATTATTATTATTATACTACCTTTTTAATAATATATTTATTATGTTTATTTTTTGTATTATTATTATTATTATTTGTTATGTTTATTATTATTTATGTTATTATTTTGTGTTATTATTATACCTTGTTAATAATATTATTTCTTATGTTATTATTTTGTATTATTATTATTATTATTATTTGTTATTGGTAATAATATTATTTTGTATTCTTATTATTATTTTGTTATGTTTTGTACGCTTTCGATAGTGAGGAATAATATAAATAACAAAAGTACGGGTCCGACACACAAAAGAAGGACAAATAAATACAACCACATCACGGGGCATTGCGCCAGCGGTCGTTCATGTCGTGCAGCCTGTCTCTGTAGCGCTCTGTCTGGTTCTGATCGTGGAGCTGCAGCGTAGCTAGCATCTCCGTGCTCAAGGCATACATCGAGCTGTACCACTGCACACATAATTGATACATATAAAATTTGATTAGAGTACAAATATTTAAAATCCAAATCACATTAAATTACGTACGTAGTCGGTATGGCTACGCGGGGGATGCCGCCCGGATCCTGACTCCGACGAAAACAGACACGAGGATGAGAATGCCGCTCGTACCAGTCCATGTAACCTTCAACGGTCTCACCAAGGTACTCTGCGGTACTCCGACTGATGTACGACAGGTTGAGGATGTACGCGTAAGGGAACTGCCGCCAAGCAGTTCTGCTGTATCGCCAGAAATGGTGCACCTTATACCTCGACGGGTCTGCTTGGCATATACGCCTTCTGCGGCGGTGTCATCGGCGGCGGGATGTGCTGCACGTAACCCAGCTGGCGCAACACTCTAGAGGGTACGTAGGGCTCCACGATGTCGCGATATCTAACCCAGCCCACGAAAAGAGTCTCAGGTGCTGCGCCGCTGGATCGGGACCGTACGGCAACCAAGCAACCTGATAACAATTTTTTTGTATTATATAATTGTCGTGATATGGAATATAAATTGTTAAATACCTCGCTCGCTGTCATCATGTCTAGCTGACGGCGGATCTCAATCAACCGGTGTCCCGTCCGCTCGACCTGAGATAAGGACCACATGCGTGATCGTGCATGGCCAGGCTCCACGTGATGGGGTAGACGGTGTGGGCGGAAGCATGGGAAGTACTCGTAGATCCACGCCTATAGTAAGGACAGGCACCCAGCTAAACCCCTTGCATCCGCTCGGCTTGCGAGCCCAAGCTGGCGATAGAGGTAAGCAGAGCGGCCGAACCCCACGAATAATGACTGGCAGATGGCAGGGGAGGGATAGAACTCGTGCATGATGTCGCGGCTTCACCCGATTCCCGCTCTTCGACGAACAGGGTCGACCCCAATAGAATCCATAGCCAAGCGATGGCCTGGAATCCCGCCGGCCGACCCTCCCTCATCCTCTGCATCACGTCTTTCGACGCAACCGACCCTGCTCTCCAAATCCCCTCAGGGCGTCTGCGGAGACGCCCATAATCTCCCTCGCGCGATCTGCTGGTCGCGCGGCTACGGAGAATCTGCTCGACGTCGTGGAGCATGATCGTCATCTCCCCCCACGGCATGTGGAAGGTGTTCGTGTCGGGGTGCCAGCGCTCCACAAAAGCGCACAGAAGAGGCTGGTCCAAGTGTACGAGCATGGCATCTGCGAGGTGTAGAAGGCCTGTGCCATCGATCTCGCTCTGTGTCTCCGGCGTGAATTGGCAGTACCACTGCTTAAGCTGCCGGAAGCACTACGCCCCGCCCCTCGCACTTCAGCACGGGCCTCTCCTCCTCACCCATCCAGATGCGTGGCGCGATGTGCCCCAAGTAACTAGGGATCACCTCGCCATCTTGCGGACCACCTGGCTGTGGCCCCTGCACCCTCCAGGAATCGTCATCTACGACCCTGGAGCGCTTGCTCCCTATTTTATTTTTTAGAATAACACATAAATAAATTTAAGACACG
Source organism: Craterostigma plantagineum (assembly GCA_027422505.1). NCBI lineage: Eukaryota > Viridiplantae > Streptophyta > Magnoliopsida > Lamiales > Linderniaceae > Craterostigma > Craterostigma plantagineum. The sequence continues at coordinate 5,626,593 of JAPQWV010000013.1, read as the reverse complement.
CCATCGCAAGTCAGTTTACAATGAAGAAGGGATGTACCTGAGGAGACCGGTATCGCAATCGTCGTCGGATGACTGAAACGATGCCGCATCGTATGGCACCTCCTCATCCGCATGCGCCTCCTCCTCTAACGTTCGGATCGTATTCCCGGTAGACGGAATGCGAATCACCCGCTCGCTGCCGCCTCGCCTCCTCCCGTTCCCTACAACGGAAGCATCAACGCCGCGCGCACCTCGTATGACGCTCTCCAGATCCCTCCAACGAGGGGATCTGCTGCTCCCTCCGAGCAGGGACTTCCCACCCATCGCCTGCAATTCGATATAAATTTTTTTTTTTTAAAAAAAAAAAAAATTGGACCGAAATCAAATTTCGGTCGGTCCATGACCTGACCGAAATCCTACTTCGTCGGGTTAAGGCCGACCGAAATCGGATTTCGGTCGGCGAGTTCCCGACCGAAATCCGATTTCGGTCGGCCTCAGCACGACCGAACAATGATTTCGGTCGGCCAGGTGCCGACCGAAACATGATTTCGGTCGTGCCGTTTTTCGCCCGTCGCGTCCGATCAAACCGTTTTCCCCCGGCCTATTTCGACCCGTTTTCGACAATCTATCTAAATACGAATGAATTTTACGACAATTTTCTTACCAATCGTGAAAGCACCCCCTTTCCCTTTCCCTTTCCTTTTCCTCGTTCCATTGCGATTTGCAAATTTCTCTGTTTTTTTTTGTTGGTTTTGGATGTGTGATTTGAAGTGTTGCGTATAAAGGACTTTAAATAGGAATTCTTACTTTTTATTATATTTTAGCTTTTTAAATTATTTTAAATGACATAGGGGCAAAATAGTCTTTTTCAGTCCTTTAGGGGGCGGTAACAAGTAAAAGGGGGCGGTAAATAGTAATCCCCAACGAAAAAACATGGTTGACGAGAAATCGCTTTGGTTGAATGATCGGATCTCAAATACTTACATCCATCATATATGTCGCGTTTTCATACACGCTTTTAATATAACGTAGGTTAATACCGCGGGCAAAATATATATATATTATATATATATATAATTTGGAAAAAAAAAACTTGTAATTTAGTAACCTCAGATTTTTATTATGTAGGTACCTAGTAGAATAAATTTTTTGCAGATAGGTACCCGATCCGCCGCATGTACGCCATACAACACATTTAGGTACCCTATATCAACGTATTGTGGTACGTCATACGTTGAGAAATTAGTACGCCGTATTAGCACATTTAGGTACGCATCTATAACACATAAGGTACGCCGTATAAACACATTTAGGTACGCTATATCAACGTGTTATGGTACGCCATACACACACAGGAAGGTACATGTGGCTGAAGAAACTGATAAACATTAAATCGGGTACCTATCTGTAAAAATTTCCGACATGGGTACATATCTGTAAAATTTTTATTCAAGTATGATTTATGTGTAGATGTCACCATATATATATTATACTTTTTCGCATACCTTATGCATGTGCTTAAAATATAATGTGGATGGTACAAGTATATCAATTAAAATGGAGGGATTAAATAAGATAATTATTTAAGTATAAATGAAATGGTTAAATTATAAATACTCTGACAACCAAAGTGGCAATATACAACCACTCTTAACCCTTAATATTAACATAGATATATAGTTGCGAAGTGGTTGTAGTATGTTATAAATGTTTGTTTTGTCGATATTTTCTGTTAGTAAATAGCTATAGACAATTCTACGATGCTCGTGGCGTTTTTTACCATTGTCGCGTGCGCAAATGGATCAAACTCTCGACGGTAGGTAAGATATCGACGATCATCGACAACACAGGTAATTATCGACAAGCGTGTCGCAAATGCAAAAAAAAAAGTTCTGGGGTCGGAGTGAACCACTCTAGAATCTTGTGTCGAAGCTTTGCCAATATTTATACTGCCTATAATTGGGAATCCAAGGTCAAGTGGACGAGTCTTGAGAAGTAATGAGTTAGCACTCCAATTGAGTTCCTAGATTATTGAAGTATGTATTTGACCTGAGACGAGTCGTACAAATAAAGAATATAGTTATCCTGTGACATATGTTCAGGTTCACTACATACCGGAACTCGATTAATAGTATTTTTTCAATATAATGAAACAAGCTATAATTTGATAAATTAAATATACTAGTACTTTTAGCACTCCCTATGTGTGTGCAATAATAAAGTATGTGTGCAATAATAAAAGAAATTATTATTGGATGATTTTAATAAATGGTATACTAAAAATATAAAGGGATTTTACATAAAAATATCATTCATATAAAAAATTAGCAAGTCAGTACCCTTTTTTTTATATGCAGGTACCTGTCAGAATAAATTTTTTACACATTGGTACCTGCCCGCCGCAAGGTACATCATAGAACACATTTAGGTACCATAGAGGATCGTATTGTGGTACGCAATACAGCTAAAAAGGGTACCACCATATAGCTTGTCGCAAGGTACCGTATGAAACGTATATAGGTACCATATATGAGTATCATATAGATGCTTAACGTGTACGCAATTCACATATAAAAATGTACGTCAAGAACGAGAAAATGGTATACACAGTCGAACATGTACTTATCTAAAAAAATTTGGTACTGACTTGCAACTTTTTTATACAAGTGTGTTTTTTTCTATAGATTCACCAAAATATAATGAGAATTATCTTTTCATTTTTTTAATTTAATTAATGAAAAGCCGATGCAATTATATAAAATGTTAAATATAACAAGAGATAGATAACACATAAGAGCCGAGCTAGCTGCTACTTCCCCATTGGAACACATTTTAGTCATGGTACGGCAACAATAAACTAAAAATCCTTGACAATCAATCAATCCTCTGTTCTTCCCAAGGCCGCCTTGCAATGGAGCTTCCCCATCTTCCTCAAGAAATCTTGACGATGATCTTTCTGAAACTCCCCACGAAATCGCTAGCCAAATGCAGGTGCTTATCGAAGACATGGCTATCCATACTCTCCACGCCTCAGTTCAACAAATCGCGCCTCGGCCACAGGCCGCGCGAAGAAAACCTCCTTCTCATCACCCCATCCAACGCCGTCCACACCACGACATCGATCGCCGACGACGCCGTCTCGACGAAGCTCGAATTGGCCGCGAGCGCCAGCTGGGCTGTGGTTTCTGGCTCGTGCGATGGCTTGGTTCTGCTGACGAACGACGACGGCGTGATCTTCCTTGTGAACCCCACGACCATGGAGCTCGTCGAGGTGCCGAGCTCGCCGGTGGCCCTGGAGAAGGACGAGAGCTTCTCCATGTATGTTTTCGGCTACGACGGCTCGCGCGACGGCGACTACAAGATCGTCGCGCTTTCCTTCTACGACACGGATAATGAGCATCACCCCGACGTAATCGACACCTTCGTGGATGTTTACTCCCTAAAGAGCGGTACGTGGAAAAGGGTCGACAGCTCGCCGTACGACCACGCCGTGCCTGAGCTGGCGCCGGGGGCTTTCGTCGGCGGCTCCATTAACTGGCTGGCTAGCAGCAGAGAACGTGGCTACAGGTCGGTGATAGCCGCCTTCGACTTAGCCCGCGAGGTGTTCGACGAAATTCCTGCTCCAAGTGCTGTTGATCAGAACAAGTTTGTTTTCAACAGGCTTGTGAATCTTGGAGGGTATCTATGCATGGCTGATGCTAGAGGTAGCAGTCTAATGGATGTTTGGATCATGAGAGAGTACGGTGACCGAGAATCTTGGACTAAATTCAGCGTCGAAGTCGATTACGAATGGGATCTAATGAAGCCCTTGTGCTACATCGGCGAAGAAGGAGATGATGATGCTGAGGTCGTGTTCGTAACTGAAGATGAGAGCTTAGTCGTCTACGATCGAATGGGTAAGACTTTGCGGGATATGATTGTTGATGGAGTTGAAGCTGCATTTGTCGATGGATGTGTCTATGTCGAGAGCCTTTTATCGCCTCGTTTGGGCCGTGCGTTGAATGAATGAACGTCTTAAAGGTTGCTCTTTTTTTCAAGTCTGATTGTTACATAACTTACAAGTTACATGCTATTAATCCATGCTCGAATCTTTGTTGCCTGTATGATAGTTTATTATGGGATAATATGAAGAAGAAATGTGTCTGCGAATTGGGAGAACTACTCGACTAAGAAGTCAGTGTTGGAGGATCTCTTACATTTGTCTACTTAACCATAAAATTTTGAGACTTGGTGATCTTCTTGTATATATAGATAGGACCCTTTGATGAGGACTTTTATCTACAACTTGCACCGATATATGGCCTTAAACCGAACATTCTGGACTGTCGTTAATACGAGGTAATATGTCTCATTTTCCACCCAATAAAGAATCTCTAAAAGATTTGAACAGGTAACCTTCAAATTGGAATGTGGCAGCAATGAGTATGCAAGATTAAGAAAAGCATTTCATTGTACTAAATAAAGTCACATAATTATTCAAATTTGAGGGATCAACATTGAAAACAAGTGTATTATGACGGTAATTTTGTGTTTATAAACTTAAGTTGACTGAATTTGTGGTTAAATAGGAGAGATGCTGACTCGGCAACGCGTAAAAGAATCTTACGTTACAGTACGGGCGCTGTGCGTGGTGTGGGTCCCACCCCCAATGATTTCTTTCATGACCCACAACACGAGAGACGAGTTCCTATTTAGCATTTTGTTTTAAACAATAAAAATCTATGAACGGGAATATTTCTTAGGTTTAGGACTAAAAAGATTTCTTTTTTTCAACAAATCCTTTGCATTGTTTCTTTCGTTTACAATTACGAGAAGATTCGATGCTGTGATGTTGTGAGCTCAGCACACTGGTTTGTAATTTTGTCCAGGGTTGTTAATTTTGCTATGTTTCTCTATTTCAGCTGGCAGTGTTTGTGCTGCTTGTTTCCTTGAATGCGGCGGAAAATTCTGGCATGCTGATCAATCTATAGGGAAGTGCCGATCGCCGCCTCACGAATTTGAGGATTGATTGTTGGTTTTTCAGATACGCAAATGCTAAGGCTTCAGATTGAGAAATTTAGAGTTGACGAGAAGTAGCTGAGCTGAGCTGAACATAGTTTTATATGGATTTTTCGCGCGACAGTGGGATGGTGTTGATTCCAACACGCTTTGTGTGGCCTTATGGTGGCAGAGTTGTGTGCATTAGTGGCTCTTTCACGGGTGAGTTAAAAGTTGCATCTCAAGATTTTGTTGATGATCCCAAACATCCTTCTTCTTTCCTTTTTGTTTCCAGATTGTGTGTTGGTAGTTTAGCATTTTTTAAAAATTGATTTTTTTGTCATCGGTGTTGTAATGCTGAAGGTGGATCCAATGGCCGATGACCCCTGTGGAGGTTGTCCAACTGTTTTTCAGACGATATGTAGCCTACCACCAGGTTATCATCAGGTTGGTTTTTTGGTAATGTTTCTTTTCATTCTATGTATGTTCATCTTTGTTAACTCAATTTGAAAGTGTATGTATATAAATTTTTAGGTGTAGGTAGGTATTGAATAATTATTAGCTGAGTCTTCCAATGAACAAGGCAGTTCGTTTTCCACGATGTAAGGTTTTGTAGTTGATAGTAGATCAGTATTACTAACGACTACTGATATATGGTACATGTGTTGGTGTTGTGGAAGATAGTTTGTCGTTTTATGGTTTAAGGAACGATTATTGATCTGAGAACCATAAATGCACGATGTTGTGGAAGATAGTTTGTCGTTTTATGGTTTAACTGAATATGTTCCGTGCCGTAAGTGCGACAAATGCATATATTTTGGACAGTACTGCGGAATAATAAAAAAGTTGCTTAATTCTTGTTTTACAAGACTTTTGTTCCCTATTGCAGTACAAGTTTGTTGTCGATGGTGAATGGAGACATGATGAACTCCAGCCTTTTGTTAGTAGCAACATTGGAACGGTGAACACGATCCTCTTAACTAGAGAATCTAATTATCTTTCCCCTGTACGAGGCACACAAGTACATCCCTCAGGTCCCGGCCCCAACATGGATGTAGATAATGAGGTGTTTCAGCGTGTGTAAACATTGTTCACTCAACATTAGTGTTTTAGAGTTTGAGATGATGTCTGTTGTGTTTTTTCATTAGACGAGCACGAATCTATTCTTAATGGATCTTCTAGCTTATACTATCCTACTTGAGCATGTTGCCTACAGCTTCAGGTCATCAAGATGGATATTGAATAGAAAAGTTGAATGATTGATCAAACACTCATGAAGCTTCTTCGTAGCAGGTCCGAGTATCAGAGGGCACTTCTGTTGATACCCTGCCAAAGTTGGCAGATGCAGATGTGGAAATTTCACGCCATCGTATAGCTGTGTTCTTGTCAACACATATGGCTTATGAGTTGCTTCCTGAATCTGGGAAGGCATGTTTCTTATTTTCTGTCCTATGCCTTTCCTATCAGAAAGTCATGTTGATGTTCTGTAACTTCTGCATGGATTTCTTCGCAGGTTATTGCTCTGGACGTTGATTTACCTGTAAAACAGGCATTTCATATACTACATGAGCAGGTACCCTTGCTAGTGATTTGCTAGATCTAAGTATGGAAGCCTGTCATTCTACTTAGGTGGTGTGTTCTAAAGAGCTAATTCTTTCACCCTGCTCCTCTTAAAATCGTCAAGGTTGTATAATCCATCTTTTGACATTTAATTGGTCACAGGAACTAGTCCTTATGTATTTTTCAAGTAAGATTTTGTGCAAATTGCATGGCCTGTTCTCTTCTTTTTTTTTTTGCCCTTTTTAACATGTAAGACTGCTTGGCTCTGAGTGTGACCTCCGACCTCTTTCAAGATATGTGTCAAATTTCTGCAATTAGATGATTCCTTTCGTTGCATTGTTTCCTTGAAGTTAATTCAACGTTGTATGCCATACTTAGCTGACTAATTATCCCAGGGAATCTCAATGGCTCCATTGTGGAACTTTTCAAAAGGGAAATTTGTTGGAGTTCTCAGTGCTCTGGATTTTATCTTGATTATGAGAGAGGTATGTAATTCCACATGATTCAACAATGAACGAAATTTCTTTAGAGTTTTCATGACTGTTAAACTAATATTGGTTTTGCTGAAATTCTTGAAATTGATGGTCTCTTTGTTCAAAAGCTTGGCAGTCATGGGTCCAATTTGACTGAAGAAGAGCTTGAGACACACACTATATCTGCGTGGAAGGAGCAAAGTCATACCTCAGTAGTCAAATTAATGGGCAAATGACTATAGTTTCCAGACATCTTGTGCATGTAAGTGCCGATAAACTTGATGATCTCTCCTGAAAGTAGCAAGTTGGCACTCCCTATGTCCTATTACTGCTCTGTGATATGCCATGAAGTCTCTCATTGTTATTCATAACCTGCCAAGGATGATAGGGTTATAATCCCCAATGATAACAAGTTCATTTATTAGTTGTGAACCCTGGCATAACGTTTTCTATATACGTTCGAGGCTTCATCCTTGTTCTTAGTTTCGAACATAGAGCCACTTACCTGTCAAAATTATTTTACATACTTCACAATTCTTATTCAAATATCTCGGTATGTTGTCAGGCTGGTCCAGATGACAGTTTGAAGGATGTTGCTTTGAAGATTTTGCATAATGGTTTTGCCACAGTTTCTGTCATTCATTCATCTTCGGCTGATGGCTTAAACCCACATCTGTTGCATATTGCTTCACTTTCAGGAATACTGAAATGTGAGGAAAAGTGATCCACCCTGACATCACTTTGGGCTGTTGGGTTAAAGAATGATACTATAACTGTCCAATAGCAATTTGAGTTGCATAAGATTATGGAACTTCACCTCTGTTGAACTTTATTTGAAGTATTTATACTTTCAAACAAATTGCTTTGTAGGAACAATTAATTCATAATAAACGAATAAGTATTCACATGGGAATTCTTTACTAAGATGGAATAGGGAGCGGTTATCTTTGTACATTATAACTTATGAAATCTATTATTTGCAGTATTTGTCGGTTCTTTAAGCATTCACCGAGTTCCTTGCCAATTCTTCAATTCCCACTTGGTGCTTTCCCGTTGGGCACTTGGGTTCCAAGAATTGGACAGCCACATCAGCAGCCAATGGAAATGCTGAGACCAAGTGCTTCACTTAGTTCGGCACTGACCTTACTACTTAAAGGTTGTTATCTATTTTCTCTTCTAACTTACCTTTCATTTCCATCTTGATATCTCTTTTGAGTTGTCTATCCCTTGTGAACTAGTTTCCTGAAGAGTCATTAGTTTTATGTCATTATTTCAACAATAAAACTTATCTTCATTCATATGACTTCCTGGAGGCAATTCATCCATCATAAACTTTTGTTGTGAAATTATAAGCCTGCTCTTCAAACAGTATTGGTAATGGCAAACGACTAAAATGTGCTTCATACCAATAAATATTCTATATTATTTTAGAATCATTAACTTCTTACTTGGTTCAAGTCATAAATTGCTTTTCTGTCCTAATGTTTTCATTTTGGGTACTCACTAATGCATCATATGTTTCTTGAATGCAGCACAAGTTAGTTCGATCCCAATTGTTGATGATAACAACACTTTATTGGATGTGTATACTCGAAGGTCGGTGGTGCATACCTCTGGGCTCTATCCAAGCTTGTTGCACGTAAACAATATTCACCCGTATCAGTTTTCATGTATTTTTTCAGTGACATAACTTCTTTGGCAAAGGACAAGCTTTACGCACACATTAAGCTCGAAGAAACAACAATCCATCAGGCAAGGACATATATTCTGTTACAAATACAGTTAATTATTGGCTCGTTTTTATGTGGTCAGTGTTTGCTTTTATTTACCTCTCTTCTGGTTCTTCATGACTTAGTTCAGCTTCTGCATTGTGTTTCATGCATCGAAGATGTTACATAATTGGCTCAATAGATTATACGTGAAAAACGTTTATCATTGGCTCGGTTATACTTGTACACAGGCGTTGCAGTATAGAGACGACCCCTTTTCGACATATGCCTACAATAATCAGAGATGTCATATGTGCTTGAGGTCCGATCCTTTTCACAAAGTATTGGAGAGGCTGTCCCAGCCTGGTAAGGATGATCGTCCCCTTTTTGCGAATCAATGTCAGTATGAGTTGTCATCTCTGTTATTGTAACTATATGAAATTAACATTGCATTATATTGTTAATCTAGGAGTTAGAAGGTTGATTGTTGTTGAAGCTGGGAGCAAGCGTGTAGAAGGAGTCGTTACTCTAGGCGATATCTTCAAGTTTCTGATGGGTTGAAGAGTATCCTCGTTTAAACTTTTACGGGGCTGAATGATGAAGAGTATTATAATTTCGATTTTTTTCGTACAGAAAATGTACCGTGCCTAACGGTTTCTCGGGGTTTTGAGGGGATAAGAGGATCTAATAAGAAACTGAAAGTATTGTTGGATGATTTGCATCATTTTCTTTTTTTTTTTTCCCGTCATTTCTGGACATTGCTTTGGTTCTGTAGCTAGCTAGTCTTTCTGAATATATCAAGTTGCATATTCATTTGAAATGATCCTAAATTGTGTCATATAATGTCCTATTCGAACTAACACGAACGTCTTAACAAGAATCTCGACTCCCCATAATCATCAAAAGACGCCATTTTATGAAGGCTCACATCATAATTGAAGAGAATATAACGAATGTTAAAGCCCACAAACATAAAATCAAGAACAATGCATAAAGCAGCAAAGTTTATATATATCCATCAATATATCAAAGGTTACACATAACAATAAGGTGCAAAATCAGCTTCACTTGAAAAAAAAAGTGAAGCCCACGCATCACTATTTCGCAAATTATCTATATCATATATATGGTAAGGAAAATTGTCTCTCCTTAAAAGACTCTCCATAATATCTATATATATAATTATATATATGATGGATGAATATTATATTTATGGATCAAAGCCACAAAGCGCCAGCTTTTTTGAGTTTAGGAATGAGCTCCCTTCGAAGATGAAGGGTCGTTACTTCATTTTCACCGCCCACTAATTCGCCACCTATGAACACGGCTGGCACGCTGGGGTTACACCCAATGTTCAAAAGGGTTTCGCTCGATTTCACGACCACCATTGATCTCATCGAGCTCGTAAATCGTTGGGTTTACACCAAAGTCGTAGAGAAGAGTTTTGATAGCGTGGCTCATGCAGCATGTGGTCTTGCTAAAGACCACGATGGGTTTTTCAGACACCATTTTAGTTAGTGGCGTCGTCTCCATTATATTTTTGTACGTACGTAGTTGAGTTGGGATTTATTGGTTTATTTTTTGCTTGTTGAGAAAAACGGAGAGTGCATTGGAGTATATATAGGGGAAAACAAAAAAAGCCTTGCTTTGGGGTTCTATTTTAATATTGTTCTTTTTGAGATTATTACATTGATTTATCATTACATGGATAGCGAGATTTGATGTGCTTATGGGTCGCGACGACGGCGAATCTCTGCATACGAAGGGAAGAAGAATTTGACATTACGTGTCCGTCGTACGGATCTCATATAAGAATATTTGCTGACTACTGTTTCTTTAATTGGTCTATTATAACGATACGATTTGATGCTATCCATTCGTTTTTTCTTTTATCTTTATTCGCATTGCTTTGTGCATGGAAATATCATGCACGTGATTTAAACGATTTATTGATTTTATCCATGAGAGTTTTTTATTAAAACTATTTATATAATTATTATAGTCTGTCAATTTAGATTAATTAAAATTAAATATTAAAATAAAAAGCCATCCACTATATTTCTTATTGTACATTCCACTTTTCCCCCTATAATTTAGTATTAGCACACGCATTTGTGCAAAAATACTAGTATACATAATACATATAAATATGCAAGCATGTTCGCAAACTTATATCACATAATATTTGGCCTGATTATATTAAATTATTACATTATATAATTAACAGATATGTTCATGTGGCCCCGTAGTTCAGAGCTTTCGTGGAGGCATCTAGCGACTTGAAGAAGATATGTAGTTGGATTTATCCAAAACAATATTCGGTTGATCGACCAAGCTAGGATGATCTCATTTTAGGTAAATAAAAAATAATATACTTAGAAGATATCAAATCATGCATCTACTATTCAATCTACTTAAAAACAATAGTGTAGTGGTGATTCCTTTATTTATTGAGTGATTTCTAGTCATTTGTTGAATTTTGCAAAATGATATTTATTGCACTTCCGTTAATTGATTTGCTTGTGCAAGAGATGCCTATATATAGACTACATACTACAAAACTAACCGTTGGGACATTAATGACTGAATATTCCATAATATCTTCTCCCGATTTGCCTTTATTTTGCATAGTTTGAGATTTGATCGTAATCTTCAACACTCCCCTCAAGTTGGACATTTTGGTAAGTCAAACTTGGAAAGATATGGTGGTCATCGTGACTTCTGCATCGACCCTTTATTTTTGTGTGGAGCTTAGACTCTCGGTGGGACTCGCCTCCAATGTGGTAACCACAATATGTGGTTTATCTTTTTAACAGTGGACATGGCTCTCTATACCGTGGGTAGGTCGAGGGTTTTACCATCTGTATTTTTGGGTGGCTCCTTCGTAGAGTGCGCTTAGGTGGCTCCTCCGTAGAGTGCACTTGGGTGACTCCTACGCATTGTACACTTGCCTTTTTTTAGGTGATTCACAGCATACATCCGAAAGCACTTGTTTCTCGCCCAATATGTCAGACAATATCAAATTAGTTTAGGTTTTTCTCCTTTTCTTTACATAATACAATTACAAGAATATAGGTTGATCTGTTTCCCTTTATTGACGTGATGGTCTTGTTCACACTTGAGGTGACATCCTTGAATGGATTTTCCGAGCGGTGATCTTCGTATGTATCTGCGTGAACTTGACGTTCACACATTGATTTTACATTGCTAGCGATATTGAAGAATGAAGCTGATGAAGCAAGCTGCTCAGATCAGAAAATGTTGTTTAGTTAAAGCATCATCGAACTCGAAGATGGAATTCGAAGATGGAATTCGAAGATGGAATTCATCTAACAAAATACTTTGCTCACTTACTAAGTTGCTGTTGGCAACTGCAACTTCTATACGATGGCCGTTCTTTTAAAAAACAGACTAAGGGAATTGGCGGGTCTTTTACTTTTCGTCTATATAAATGACCAATGTACAGATTCCCAAATGTAACTTCTTGATCGATCAATAAAACAAGAACACCTCACCGTGGATGTAGGGTTCAATAACTGGACCTGAACCACGTAAATTCTCTGCGTTCTAAGCAAGCTTTCCTTTACAATTTTGATATGGTATCAGAGCGATTTCTTTAATCGCTGCAAGGTTTTACTCTCAAGATTCACAGATAGCATCTTGATCACGACGAGCAGAGAACGCGCAGATTTAGGCGCTTGATTCACAGATAGCATCTTGATCACGACGAGCATAGAACGCGCAGATTTAGGGGCGCTTGATTAGTTCATCATGTCGACTTCAGCATCAGTGATTAATTCCAGCTCAGCAGTGATGATAAATGATCCTTACTTTCTCAATAACATGCAATTTCGGGGCAAATTCTGGTCCATGAAGCTCTGAATGGAGACAATTACCCAACTTGGAGCCGCGCGATGATGATAGCATTGATAGGAAGGAACAAGGAGGGATTTCATTAATGGCGATTTGGGTGCCGCCTGTAATTGATGCTCAAACTCTATCACCTCGCAGAACCAAGTAAGTGCATGGAAACGAAATAACAATGTGGTAATATCATGGATTATCAATTCAGTATCCAAAGAGATTTCCTGCGAGTATAATATACAGCTCAACTGCTAGAGTGGTGTGGATTGATCTTGAAGAAGATTCGGGCAAACTAATAAACCGAGAGTTTTTCAGCTGAAAAGGGATTTGATCAATTTGACTCAGGGCTGTGATGGGATAGCAGCCTATTTCACTAAACTGAAGGCTTTATGGGATTGAATTGGGAAATTATAGACCACCCTGTAGCTGTACATGTGGAGGGGTTAAAGTGTTTCAAGCACACCTTGATGAGGAGTATGTGCTCAACCTTTCTTATGGGGCTAAATGACTCGTATTCACAAATAGAGGGCAGATTCTGCTTATGGATCCTTTGCCCTCCATCAACAAAGTCTTCTCCCTCATTCTCCAAGAAGAAAAGCAGAGATCAATGATCACTGCAATGGCACCAAGAAAGGAGGACCAGATCACTTCCATGGCAATGATGGCAACAAAAAGTGATAAGAAGCAGTGAGAAAGAGAAACTTCGTGCAGAAGAGGGATCTTGGGAGGCCTCTGTGCACGCACTGCAATAAGAGAGGTCACACAATTGAAACCTGCTACCAATACATGGCTACCCTCCAGGCATCAGACAAGGCAGAAGAACAGAGCTGCCAGACTAAATCAGTTCCTGGTGGATCAAAGCAGCAAAGAAGGACAGGTGATTCCATCGTGTAACTCTTCCAAGGATGGTCTGGTGCAGGTGCAATGACACCCTTCCAGCTCCAGAGTCCTCAGGAGTCTATTCATTCAATCTCAGGGCAAGCAGACACCAGATAATCTGGAGAACTCACAACCAAATGAGAAGGCAGAAGGTATGTGCTTATCATTTAATCTCCCTAAGCTTACAGTGAGCATTTTATGGGTGTTAACACAGGCGCCACAAGCATGTGTGTGGAATAGGAGTCAACTATCAGAAGTACATGAAATCAGAGATCAAGGATTGTCTTGCCAGACAATTCAGTTTATAAGAGTAAACATGGCAGGTTCATGTTTGATAAATGAACACATAATTTTTGACTGATGTATTGTTGTACCTCAGTTCCACTTTAACCTCATGTCAGTTTTCTGTGATAAAAAAGATATCGGACCTAACGCAGGGATGGAGGTCCGCCGCAGCCGCCCAAGGAGAGCATGGTTTGAGATCAGAAAGAGCAAGAGGAAAGAGAACCTTTTGAAAAAGCGTCGGCAGGGTGGGATTAAACCAGGGTGATCAGCTAAGTAGTGCTTATCCTCTCTAAGATCTGTCGAGATTTTATCACAAAAAACGGTCGAAAACTGAGAAACTTCTCTTAGCAGGGCTAACTCTTTATGATTAAAGATTGCAGCTTGATTGCTTACCTAACTTGGTGCCAACTAGCACAATCGGTTTTCCCGGAGCAAAGTGCCGAAGCTCAGGGATCCACTGTTAAGATTCGAAATCAACCATATATAGGTTGGGTTTGTCTAGCTAATAGATTAGATACGTTGCTGATTTAGATATTTCAATTGGGTTTTAATCAAAGATTCACCTTCTTGACTATGTTTTCGTAGCTCGCATGACTGACCAGCGAAAAGGCTAGGACGAAAAACATCAGCTCGTCCGTAGCTCAAAGACCTCAATCAGCTTATGACAGTTACATTGATAAGTAATAAAAAAGGCTGCCTTCAGTGTTCATTTGTTAAGTTTTTTATCTTTAGAATCTGTCGTTTTAGCATTCGGTTAATGTATTATGTGCTTTTTTGTTTTCTGCTCCTTGGTGAAAATCGCTTGCTTTGTTGCTGTGTGTGTGATTTGGGAGTTTACCTATTTACAAGAGTTATTGGATAAATTGCCTTTGATTTGCTTGAATTAGGTAATCGATAGGGTTCTGTTCGATGGAGTGTGAAGTGGTCGAAGCAGAATTGGTGTTACCCACCTACATGAAATTTAAGAAGATTCAGATGTACGAAAAATATCCAAAAGGGCAAGCGAGGGTCAGGCGGAAACAGCTAAAACAGATTATTCAAGCTGAGATTCATCAGTGGCTGGAGGTCTACAACGCCCCATGGAGAAAGATGTTACCTTGATCTGTGATGTAAAAAATTAATTTGTTTTTTTAGTAAACTCTATTTTTTATTGATAAAGATCTCATTGCCGAATGCCGAGTTTCCACGAGCCCAGCCAGTGAGCCCACGGCTAGGGACCCGCCGACTATGAGGAGAGGGGTTCATATGAATATCTTTAGTGTTTATGACAGGTTTCTGAAGTAGATGGTAAGAATGATAGTGAGACCCGGTGAGGAAAATGTAAGAAGCTATATGTAAGCTTCACTGAGTTGCAATTATTCACGAAACTATTGCATAGTTACTGTGTTCATGTTTATGATAGAATGTTTATGTGCTACATCGTACTTATCTCCTTAGACGGCATTAGTTATCTCCACATAGGAACAGAAAAAGCAGGATCTCGCGGCACCAATTTCTACATTGGACATAAAGAATAAGTATAAGGTTTGTATTTCTATGCTGCTCCCAATATATTCTCTATTTTTTTGCTCTATTGTAGCTGACGATCATAAAATAGCTCCACTTTTATTGCTTAAAAACATATTTTCTATATAATTCTTTGCTCTAGGATGCTTCTTTGCCACCCAGATGGAAGGCATTTCAGACAGTCATATTTCTTTCAAAGGTGCGTAATCTTCATTGCGCATTGCATATCTAAAGCAAACTAAATTCTTCCATTTTTCTGAAATCGTAGGATGAGGATAGTTTCAAACAATATGCAGCTTTTGACTTTGATGGATGCCTTCTAATACATCTGTGACATGGTAAGATTCTTAATTGGAAGGTGTTTGGGACAGTTTAAGCTCTAGCTGTGCATATCATAGAACATGCTTTGACAGACGAAATAAGACCAAGAGCTTTAACATACTACCATGTTATTCCTGAATTTCTAATCCTATAGAAATATTGCTCACTGACCATCACTTACAAATTAAGAGCATATGCTTGGTCTCCATACCAGAGAAACTTCAGTGTTTGTACAATGATGGCTTCAAGCTGGTTTGTCGCTTCTTTTATGACCATCACTTGCGAAATTTGCAGTCGTTTTCCCAAACTCGCAGTCGCGCAAGTTCGCAGTCTTATACCGGTGCAGTAATACAAGATTTCCTAATAGTGATTGTACATACCCCTTAAAAGAGTCGCTCCTGTGAGTAATTTTTTATTTTATTTCTTATTTGTGTCGTGTAACAATTTCAACTATTTCAGATTTTTTTTCTCTTTTTAACGATTAATGCTAAGTGATTATATCCTTTTGTGTCATAGGTTAACTGATAATTGAAAGTAGATTCTGCTGTCTGGGGGAGTTGGCTTTTCATATTCTATATCCGTCCTTAACTTTTCCCCAGCTTCATCATTCACTCGCTAATATGGAATCTGACATGTGATCATCTTCTTGCCATGTTCACCACCGTTAAGCC
This sequence comes from Craterostigma plantagineum, assembly GCA_027422505.1. Classification (NCBI taxonomy): domain Eukaryota; kingdom Viridiplantae; phylum Streptophyta; class Magnoliopsida; order Lamiales; family Linderniaceae; genus Craterostigma; species Craterostigma plantagineum. Next base: position 5,610,369 of record JAPQWV010000013.1, on the reverse strand, counting down.
CCTGTAGCACTCTTATTTTCTGTGAGAGCTTATGTAAGCTTTTGCCATTTGTTCTATTTGAGGTTGATAGATGAGGTTAACAGATGGACTACAGATGCAAATTCGTATATTTCTTCTTCGTCGATCTCAGATTGTGTTCTCAGATCGAGCCCCATAACAGCTATAGGTCAGTGTTTTTAGGCCTGGATTTTTATTATTTTTATCGTCATTTCCCCGGATATTTGACCGTATTTTCGTGCAATCCTCCATTTTCTTTCACCAGCTACGAAGAGGAAAAGGCCAAGAAAAGTACTTGATGCCGTCATTTCACAAGTTCCAACGGCTGCTCAGCTGACGGAGCTCGAGTCTCCGGTGAAATCGGAATCGGAGTCTAAGCCTTCAGTAGTTGCAGGGAAGACTTCACAACATCTCATAAGATGAAAGAATTTTCTGGGGTCGTGAGAACAGAGGGATGGATTCTTGAGCAGAAATGAGGTGCCAACTTCTTTGCCAACATCGTAAGTATTTCTTTTTTATTATTATTTTATTTCGATGCTTTCGAGATGGATTGTTATCATGATGTAACGTTCGTCTCCTCTCTTTTTGCTGTCAATGGCGGAAAGTCGTCGGAAGAAATAGAAGTTTGAAATAGATCTAATGGTAAGTAGTAGCCGAGCCATGAAATTTTTGCATTATGTTTACTGTAAATAAATAAACATGTTTCCTTTTCTACCCAAATTCTTACACACATCCTTTTGTAGGCTCCACCGCCTCAGTTTACAACATCATCGCCAGAAAGAGAAGGTCATCCTTATTCAACATCTACGTCAACCGCCGACCAGAAATCAGTTATCTCCGTTGCTGACGTGGTATGAACATTAATTGTTTTTTACCAGGTAAGAAAAATAAAATCTATTATAATCTGACTTCCCTGTGTTTTCCGTGCAGGAGTTCGTCAATAACATCAAATGTCATAGATGATTATCTAAAGAGATGGGACTAATAATGGCCGAAACAATGCTCTCGGAAACAAATTACTACAGGAGCAAAATTGCCAGTTAAAACCAAACAGAGAAGAGAGAGGAGAGAGAGAGAGAGAGAGAGAGGATAAACTATGGATTCCAAATCCAAAGCTTCCCTGACTTAAAGAAAAAATGAAAGAATAATAGAGAGCGTGTGTTTTCTGTATAGAAGTGGTGCAATTGATGTCGGCTCGAGGTGGAGCGGCGGCATTCTTGATTTGTGGGACGACATTTCGTTGGTGTACTTGTGGCTTTTCTATACGTTTTGCGTCTTTGGGTGGAATATGAGAGGCTTGGGTCTGGGAATATGTACGTCCACCTTGCGACCTTTCTTCTATTCTGCGTGGCGCCTTTTTTCACCTTCAAACTTGCCGTCGTGAACATAGATGGGGAACGATGGGGAATTTTGGGCACGATGGGGATTTTCCGTGCGTATTTGGCCTTCTTTACGGCGATTTGGCATACGAGGTATAATTTTATGAGCATACGTTTTACTGTGGTAAGGCGAGGCAAACGAATGTGCGCTGTGGCTGTTTTGATGCTGGTACTCTTTGGCGCAAGAGGTAAGGACGAGGGTTTGTATGATATCGTTGAGGGTAACTTTTATAGGAAGAAAGGAAGATTGCTGATTTCGCTCCTGCCTAGGAAGGACGGCGAGTTCCAGATGAGGGCTGCTCGATCCTCGCGCCGCTGCCGCCGCTTCTAGGGCCGACAGAAAAAATGTGTATACTAGAATTTAGCGTACATGCACGTTTGTCATGCCTTGAGTTACTTTCGTTCTTGAATCTGGTGCTATTTACCATCTCCAATTGAGATCACTCGACCGGTTTCATCTCCCCGGGAGGTAAAATAGTCAATCTTAGATTGCATTACACACATATTTCAAATTTAGTTGTCGGTGCATGTTTGACGATGAAGTATTGTGTTGCTCTGTTCTGTAATTTTGATGATGTGTTTTTGCGTATAATGCCGCTAATTTGAAAGCAACTCGCATTTCTATCCATTTCTTGGTGCTAATAGATTATTTACTATGCGTATATTGCTTCTTTTGATTTACATGTGGTATGATTTAGTACTGAGCTGGTTTGGATAGAACAGGAGAATCTGTTTCCATAGAAGCAAGTTATGTTTGCAACTTAATGTTGGTAAATTTTGCAAGTATAGTTACCTTCTTCAATGCGGTATCTTAGTATTTTCTCTTCAGTTGTATGACGTATTGTTTCCTTTTTGTATTGTTAAGGCATAAGGAGTTTTGCAATAGGAATGTGTGCTTTGCGACTGTGAACTGTGATTGCCACATAACTGTTATCTAACCAAGTTGACAGATAGCTTTTCCCATTTTTGCAGGAGCATATGGTGAAAATTGGCTACGGATTGATTTCAATAACCATTTTTGTCAAGACAAGCCATCACTCATCACTTATCCTGATTTAGCATTTAATTGTGAGTAAACTATTTCTCAACTTCATCGGTAAATGTCAACTTGGGCTCTTTTCGTTGCAAGTCCCGCAAATTTTTGCTTGCAAGTGGCTAAGTTGGTAAACGATCCATCTCATTACATGCAAAAGTATTTTTAAAGGAGATTTTTGCTAATTTTCCCTCATGTCATTTTGAGTGTTTCTCCATTTATCTATTTTATAGGGATATATTTCCAGGTAATTCAGTTAACGTTATATACTTTTTTGGCGAATTCCTAAATTCGTTTATGTGGTGTTACAGCTCGAAGCCTTACATTTTTGGAGGTTAACATTAGTTCATATATAGCATTCTTACAAATGGTTAGCCCGGCAATTGCAAGTCGAGCCGTCGCACAAGTTTGCATTCTTGCGAAATTTGCAGTCGTTCTACCAAGCTTGCAGTCGTGCAAGTTCGCGGTCTTACACTGGTGCAGTCATACAAGATTTCCTAATAGTGATTGTAGATACCCCTCAAAAGAGTCGCTCCATTAAGTATTTTTTTTAATTTCTTAATTGTGCCGTACAATACTTTCAATTATTTTTTAGATTCTTTTTTTTTTGTTTTTTGATAATTAATGCTAAACAGTTATGTCTTTTTATATGTCATAGGTTTACTAATGATTGAAAACAGATTCTGATGCTTAGAGGAGCTGGCTTATCGTATTCTCATTCACTCTTAACTTTCATTAATTTCATCATTCACTCGCTAATATGGATCTGACCCGTGATCATATTGCTTGCTATGTTACCACCATTAAGTCCCTGTAGCACCTCTATTTTAATGAGAGCTTATGCAAGCTTTTTCTATTTGTTCTATTTGGCAAAATAGTGGAAATATTTGGCATGACATTGATGCAGAAGCTTCTGAGTTCTTATCGGGCAAAATCCGAATGGTCTCTATTAGACGTTGTAAGTATTCATTTGTCATCATCATCATCTTTTCTTTAGTTACCGTCGTCTGTGTTTTGTTGTACGTGATTGTGGAAATGTTTATTAGGTTTGAAAATTTTCGATTTTAGATTGGTTTGCCATCCTTAGCTGAATTAGCAAAGGATTTGATTTCATGGATGTAATTAACAGATGTGTTTTCGAAGATTGCTTTTTTTTTAGAAAATATGGAATTCATTGATTTGATTTCTTTTTCAATCTTTTATCATACACATTCTTCATGGTCATGAATATGTGTAATGATATTAGATGTATGAGCTTTATTAATTTTGGGAAAATGATGATGACATATATATGAGTGGCAACAGGAGACACCATTGTGAGTTGTAGTGGATAAGGGCGCGTCGGCGCCGTGCAACGGCTAAACGAACCTCAATGTCTAGAGTTGTGGGCAATGACAAGGCATGTGCCTTCGAAGATGTCAAGGCAAGTGCAGATGGCGGCTTTTTGAAAGAAATTCAAAGGGTGTGCAGATGTGCAGATGTCAAGTGCAAATTCAAGAACGACAAGGGTGTGCGCTGATTTTTTGGTTCCCCGTTTATTATATTGTATCTGGCATTGTTATTGATTTTACTTTATAAACTTCTATTGCATGAGGATCTCATTTAGTTGATGTGAGTATATATGTGATACGGAATTCACAAATGACGCAAATAATACAACTTTTAATATTAGCGAAGAAAAATGTGAAGCAATACGCCAACGAATCCGAAGGGGTGGAAAGTTGACATGTTAATGATTTCTCATGACAATGAAAAAAACTCTAAGGCATTTCACGGCAAGATATCTCCCTTTCTTCATCATTTCCTCTTGCAAGGTAATGAAACTTAAATATCGGGATCACCATTATTGCATATCCAAAAACAATGTGCTCTTAATGTTGCAACAACAAGGTATACTTGCAATCAGGATCGCGAAACTCAACAAACTGCAAGATACTCTTCAAGAACTTGCATCAAAAGTATATGTGATTCGAGAAGTTTATAGAGCAGCGCTCCAAGATTTGTTGATGCTTCTCTTCTGTGTGGACTTGAATGCTATTGGTTTGCGAAATATTCTTGGGAAGTTTGGTAAGAGGTTTTGGTACAGGCTCATTAATACGTGAAACACCATGCTAATCATCCATTTTTGCAGCTTTATAAGTTTTTAATCGTATCCAGTGATGGCTCGATGACGGTGGCTGAGATATGCTCAGATATATTTCTTTCATGTATTTCAGTATATGGTCTAATTGATAATACTTCATGGCTTTTATATTTAGCTGCGTGGTGTTTTTCCTTGGGAATTTGATGAATGCAGTGACTTAATATTTGAATTCGATTGCAATACTTTTGGGTAACTATTTTGTTCTTTTGTAAATATCAAATTGCAAATTGCGTTTGAATTATATGCTTATTTCTATGAGAGTGTTAACCAAAGTTCAAGATGAATAGTACATGTTAACTGACTGGGTTTTGGAGCATACGATTTTAAATATTTAGCGAGCCCATTAATCGATGAGCATGGTGTCCCCATTCGTGGAGTTTATTTTCACAAGTATCTAACTTAGTGTGTGTAGTTTTGAAATATTGGAAACGTTCAAGACTGATTACAACTTAAAGTATAATAAAATCTCGCATACTTAATACAACAATATAAGACTGTTTTAGAAACATAAGACCATGGGTATGTAAGACTGTTGCAATGGCTTTACAGACTAAAGACTGCGTGACCGAACGCACAGCCATGAGACTGTCGTCGGCAATGAGACCGCTTAACATTGTAAAACTGTAAGACGGCACAACTACTACTTAAACATTGTAAACTGTACGATACACAGCTATCATGCGAGACCACTTAAACATTATAAGATTGTAGACTGCAAGACTGTAAGACTGTAAATTTTTTTTTATTGTTTTATAAAGATCTAATGATAATCATGCATTAATTTTATATTCACGATAAAAAGAATTATGTCTGTGATGAAACATATGGTTGGGTCACATTCGGGTTCAACCCGTTTAATAAACGGGTTAAAACTTCAATCCTAAAGTCCAGATCCGACCTGTTTTAACTCAAATCTAACCCACTAACCAGCCACCCCGTTTAAAATTTAAAAAAAAAGCAAAAAAAAAAACAGAATTATAAATCCAAATTAAACAAAACAGTAGAGAAACATTTGTTTTTTTCTAAAAGATCAATATAATTAAGAAACAATTAAACTTTCAAATAACAAAAATCTCAGAAATCATAATTAAATATCAAGTTATTTCATAGTCATCTGGTGTCAACCTAAGCCAATGATAGTTAACCCGAACTTTCAAGCAAGCTATCTTCTATTTGATCTTCCACCCTCATTTTCATGACATCTCAGCATAATTCATCGAGCATATGATCTATTGGAACATCGCTTTATATGTAGACACATATTGAATGATTTCAGATTCATATAGTCGTACAAATTACGGTCGTCTTCCAAAATTGAGTCGTCTTACATATAGCAGCCTTACATTTGTACGTAGCCTTACACCGAAGTAGTCTTCCGAAGTTCGCAGTCGTACACTCTTACAAATCACTCCAGTCATACGAAGTTCGCAGTCGTACACTCTTACAAGTAGTCTTCCGAAGTTCGCAGTCGTACACTCTTACAAATCACTCCAGTCATACGAAGTTCGCAGACGTACACTCTTACAAGTTACGGCAATCTTACGAATTTCGCAGTCATACACTCCTACAAATTACTGCAGTCTTCCAAAATTGCCAAAACTGCTCGAGCGTTTGTAATTTTATATATCTAACGCACACTCAGATTTGGGCTTTTACATTTTAGCGACCTATGACAACTATGGCCTTCAGTTATGTAAAGACAAAGATGCTAAGCCTCATAGTTGGTAATACGAACATCCTTGCAATATTGAATGATACATGTTCTCTCTGTTTCAAAATTTGCTATATATGCCGTGATATGATAATCAAGGATTATCAAGTTAGGCCCTTTACCTCGATTATACGGCAAAAGTTGTATATTTCTAATTTGTTCAACACCCTAAAAAATTCCTTCTCTGCTCCTTCAGTCTTGCAATCTTACGTTTCTAGGGTTTTACCTCCTTACAGTTGTAATGACATTGTTGCAGTCCTACATAATCTTATAGCTCTAAAGACATATTAGCATTCTTACGCAGTCTTATAGTTTTCACATACATATATTCTTTAAGTCCAGTACTCCCACTAAGTGTTTGACAGTAATACAAGTCAGTATTACAAGATTGCTTTACTTAATAACTTATATAATATATATTCGTAATACTGCTATTGTAAGGTTATTGTTGCTGCTTACATCAATTTTGTAATACTGCTCTTACAAATTGTATTATACGATAGACGAGGCATGCATTATATTTTATTGTATTATTTTAGATGTATTAACTTTATTAATTTAGGGAAAATGATGATGACATATCAATGAGTGGCAACATGAGATACCATTGTGAGTTGTAATGGACAACGATGTTGGGCACTAAATGTTTGCAGATCAGTGTTGTTAGTCGCTAAGGCAGGGCTGCACATGGGAGCGTCGGCGCTGTGCAACGGCTAAACGAACCTCAATGTCTAGAGCTCTGGCCGATGACAAGGCATGTGCCTTCGAATATGACAAGGAAAGTGCAAATGGCCGCTTTTGTAAAGAAATTGAAAGACATGGAAATTCAAGAATGATAAGGGTGTGGGCTGACTTTTTTGTTAACCATTCATTATATTGTATCTGACGTTATTGAGATATGGAAACTTATATTGCATAAGGATCTCATTTAGTTGATGTGAGTATATATGTGATATGGAATTTACAAAAGATGCAAATAATACAACTTTTAATATTAGTGAAGAAAAATGTGAACCAATATGCCATCGAATCTTAAGGGGTGGAGAGTTGATATGTTAAGGATTTCTCATGGCAGAGAAAAAATTCACAAGACATTTTACGGAAAGAAAACTCCCTTTATATTCATCCCCTCTTGCAAGGAAATGAAACTTAAATCATGATCATCATTATTGCATAGGCAAAAAAAGCTGTGCTCTCTATGTTGCAACAATAAGGTATAGTGGCAATCAGGATCGCCGAGCTCAACAAATTGCAAGAATCTCTTCAAGAAGAACTTGCATATTAAAAGTATATGGGATTCAAGAAGTTTGTAGAGCAGCGCTCCAAGATTTGTTGATGCTGCTTCTCTTATTTGTGGACTTGAATGCTATTGGTTTGCGAAATATCATTGGGAAAGTTTGGTAAGAAGTTTTGATACAGGTTCATTAATACGTGAACACCATGCTAATCATCCCTTTTTGCAGCTTTATAAGTGTTTAATCGTACCGCTGATGGCTATTTTTTTAGCCTTGGCAAAATAACAACAGTATGTGGATCGACGACGATGGCTCATCCGGTATCCGGTTTTATATTTTAAAAGAAAAATGAAGGTTCGAAAAGGAAAAAAAATCATCAAGTAGAATATTTAAATTATATTTTATTATTGCCAAAAACTTTGTTAGAGAATTGAGATAAAAAAAAAAACATAAAACATCGTGACGCAAGTTAAAAAATTAATGTGAATTTGTGGTATAGTGTTTATTATTTTTATGTAATTTTGAATCATAAATTCACATATTGTGTGAATTACTATGTGTAGAAATTCTCATATTAAAAAATATATTTTTATTGTGATAAGAAATAGAAAATATGATTTTGAAAAGAAAATAATAAAAAAATATAAGAAAAGTAAATTTAAAAACCGGATGCAGATATCCATATAAATATCCGAATAAACCGGATATCCGATTTTTGGATATCCAATTAAAACCAGAGCGGATACGGATAACATTTTTCGATATTCGAAAATCCGGATATCCAAATTTCGGATATCTGAAAAACCGGATATCCGGTTTTGCTCACCCCTAACTGCAGTCAGCGATGAGACTGTAAGACTGCACAACTACTAATTAAACATTGTAAGACTGTACGTAGGGTTGCCAATGGGGCGGGTCGGGGGCGGGGATCTAACCTGCGTCCCCGCGAGCCAAATGGGGACGAAATCGTTCCCGTCCCCGTCCCACGGGGATCCCGTCCCGTCATTATTTTAAAAAAATAAATTTATATAAAAGTATATTATAGTATTTTAATAATATCCAAAGTATATTTTTATTTATTTTTATAATAATACCAATTGGATATAACAAATTATATTATTTAATATTATCCAAAGTATATTTTAATATTATTTATCTTATAATATACTAATTGGATATACTAAATATTATTTAAATACTTGGGGACGGGACGGGTATATCCGCGGGAACAATATTCCCCCATCCCCGGCCCGCGGGGATTCCGCTTCCTGTTCGGGCGGTCCCCGCGGGGACGGGAATCCCCGCCCCATTGACAACCCTAACTTTAGGCTACACAACTATCATGCGACACTACTTAAAACATTTTAAGATTGTAGACTGCATAACTGTAAGACCAGAATATGTTTTTCAATTATTGTTTTTATAAGAGCTAAGGATAATCATGCATTAATTTTGATATTGCACAATAAAAAAGAATGATGTGTGACAGAACCTACTATAAAAATATACCTAAAAATTGTATATATTTGACAAAAATTAACCCCGTGCATCGCACGGGGCGACACCTAGTGTATCTAATATATTTGCATCGTATTAGTTTTTGTGACAACGAATCACACACACACTGCACTGTGTGTTTATCGTCTATGAAGAGGTCGACCTTTGAAATCGATGGAAGCAGGCCGGCTTTTGGGTAAAGCAAGTGAAGCAAGGGCTTTAGGCCCCGAAATTTTGAGGGCCCCCGATTTAGATATATTATGTAAATAAAATATAGCTGGTTAAAGAAGTTCAAAATTTAACATTAATATCCAAGTTTCACATGTTTTTCACTGCTTCAAGTGATTGTTATGACAAAAATAAGTAGTAATGAAAACTCAACGATATATTTTATTAGAAAGGAATGAGTAAACGGTGCCACTCACTATTAGTGCTCAAAATTTTAAGTGTTTTGTTTTGTTCTTAAACTTTGCCCAAATATTTTCATTTTTTGTTTCTTTGGGGTCAAAAGAATTAAAGAACCGTGTTGCAAAGTTCGAAAAGCAAAAGGCCGCATTCGAAATTTTGAGCGCCAATACTTAGAAGTAATAGTGATAGGTTGGCGTGGAAAAGTGCTCAAAATTTTAAGTGTTTTGTTTTGTTCTTAAACTTTGCCCAAATATTTTCATTTTTTGTTTCTTTGGGGTCAAAAGAATTAAAGAACCGTGTTGCAAAGTTCGAAAAGCAAAAGGCCGCATTCGAAATTTTGAGCGCCAATACTTAGAAGTAATAGTGATAGGTTAGCGTGGAAAAGTTTGTCAATATACAATATTTATTTGCGTAAAAGGGCCTCATATTTGAAATTGCTTTAGGCCCCGTATTACGATGAGCCGGCCCGGATGGAAGGGTTTGAGACATATCTTATTTTCACGAAAACTACACTACATATGAAACATCTCACGTACATTTGATATTATGATTTTGATATTATGATCTGGGCCGTTTTTCTAATTTATGTGTCCAGTTTTTATAACATATGGAGACCCAACATTTATATAAAATAAATACTTTTAAAATTTATTGTATTTTTTGTGGTCGAATCTTAAAATGGAGGCCCTAAAATGACCTCAAAATTTTTTTTGGGCTCTGTGCAACGGGCAAGATGCGCAGGCCCATATCTGGCCCTGGTTATGATCAACATAATCTAGGGCGCCCCATGGATGCAACTATATACTTGTGTTTATATACATAATTATCGCACCAAAGACCTTCGTATTGTAAAAATCAGCCTAGGCGGCTTTCGAGCCTGTTACACCCGAATATTATCCGTATAATATTCGAGTCTTAACGATCCGAACCGAAGAAGGGGCGGAAAATATCTCCCGCGGAAAAGACTCTCCCGAGGCAATTCCTCGCGGAAAATGCCCCCCGAGGCGGCCTATGCACGAAGAGCGCCGTCCAAGGAATAACGCCTCGCTCGAGCAAATACCCGAGGACGTCAAATGCCCGAGAAACTACATCCTATGTGGAAGACATTTCAGCGTTATGGAGCATACATGGATTGCCACGTCACCACCACTAATACGACCGATTATGACCCATTAAGCAAAGGCATGCACATCATGGGGCAAGAAGTGGTGAGTGGTTGGTTACCAAGGCCGCTACTTCAAACGTGGCTCCACAGTGTAATATATATATATATATATATATATATATATATAAGGAGAGGGGAGGAGATCTTTTCATTCTCCATTAAATGACTACATTATCTCTATGAACGAAAAAAGGCCAGAGCTACATGGATGATTATGGGGCCAACGTGGAATTACCTCACATAGTCTAACGCCACATCAGTTTATACTTTATCAGATTATTGTTTTATCTTATTTTATACGCTTTAAAAGTCGACGGACGATTATCTGACTTGAGTGTCGGAGGGGCGTCGCCGAAACGGCGCCCTCTAGCTCGTCTTTTTCGTGTTATTTCAGGGATCGGTTGAAGACAAAAGCGACGAACTCGAAACGGCGACGGACCGATAACTTCCAGCGCACCATTGATGCGAGGGGCGATTTTTCGGTCCGCATCAGAGCCCAAACTCAAAGATCTCTCCAAGATTGTAACAAGTGGATTTCGATTTAAGAATAATTGAACGCGTAATAATATTGCCGCATCGCATCAATATATAGTTGTAATAATCTATTCCGAGCGAACCAACAATTATGCTCTTTTAAACTTCCAAATAAATAATCGTCTAGGATTTCGACGATATTCATTATTAGAGCCGAGATTATTGCTGTTATTACGGACTTATGATAAATTGCGCGCTAAAATTCGCCTTTTTCATTTCTTCCTCGAATCGAAGTTGGCTTTTCAGAGATTCCAATCGAGCAATCTCTTTTCGACCATGGATAGCTCGTCCAATAGCTCTTTAATCTGCGTAGAAAAACCAGATAGTGATTAACTAATAAATCGTAGATTAATTAATCTCATAAAATTTACATAATTTAATAATCTTGGGAGGTAAGAAGCAGTTTGGAACGTTAGTAGCAGAACCATGCTGATTTGTACGGAGTTCTTGCAAGTACTCATTCGCCTTCTGTGGGAGCATTTTGTCGAGCGCTCAAAACTTTATCTTTTTTTTTTTTTTCTTTTTGTTACAGAGTTTTAATTTAATGGACAATTGGAAAATAGGATACGAAAGGAAGAAGAGAAGAGTTGCTATTTATAATTTTTGTTTGGAAGTATTTCTAAATTGGTTTGTTATATGCATGCAATGCGTATGTAATAACTCTTTAGGTTTCGTGACAATATCAAATATATATATATATATATATATATATTGATGGTGCTACGTAATTATGGACGTTACGGATATTTTGGATATATGTGAGTTGCCGTAAGCTGGCGAAGCAAGCATACCATTAATATGTCAACATATAGGGAAATTAAATTAAATAGCAGATGGTTCTTCGAAAGTGATAAATAAATGACAACAATTAAGCTATGCCCTTAGGCCCTTTTACTACACCAGATAACCGATGATAAGTGGTCCAATATCTATACTTAACTTTTTCACTGGTAAAGCAGAATTAAACGAAAGCCCGCGGTAAAAAATAGGCCCGCTATAATAAACCAATGAATCCAAAATAAGTTAACCGATAGGCCAACCTAAGATAATTTATCCTACCCAAGATAAAAAAAGGTTCAATGACTAAAATACCCTTGCTATGACTTAAACCCACCCAAGATAATTTATCCTACCCAAGATAAAAAAGGTTCAATGACTAAAATACCCCTGTTATGACTTAAACCCAATTTCACCATCGCTAAGCTATCTTGAAGGAGCAGCTGTTTTTCTCTTCTCCAGTTCGACAGCTTTGGATGTGTGACGGCTCACCTCCTTCGAATTTCCGACCTGGCGTAGCGCGGCCGTAACAGTTCATCTCGAAGGACTTTCGAACAGGGAACATCAAGGTTGGTTTTTTCTTCAACCTAATTTATTGTACGGCAAACATGTTTGAAGTTTAGGGCTTTTCTTTCAACCTCTAATTTCTTGGTTTATTATTGCGCATTTGGATTGTGTGTTTTTGAGTTTTATTTTTTTTAGTTTTTCTCATTCAAATTATTTTCTTCCATCAGCCGCGTCTGTTGTCCATCTCAAGCTGCGTTATTTTCTGTGTATTTGTAACTCGGTACATATTACAATAATTAGAGCGTCGTGGGTACTAGCGTAACCATTATCGCCCAAGTAATTTATGTATCATACCATAAATCACAGTATAAAGAAACACAGTATGAGGATTTACGGTGGAACCTGCAAATAGCTTTCCAGTAGGAAACTCAATCAATGTTCAAGAGGTTTCCCGGGTTTCGATGGACTCTCCTTGCTGTTCGTGGGGTTTCGACCGAGAAGGAAGATGGACTGTCCAAGCTGTAGGTTTCGATCTGTTTGGTCGCCATCTGATATTGATTTGCAACAATCGATGTTAAAGAGGATAGGGTTATATTGTAATTTCATAGGCATTTAAGTGGATATCTCAAGATGGTTTCTATGCTACTGAACAAGATAATTTTTAAATTATCCAGGGAAGTGAACATATTTTATTGGGCTAGACAAGATAATTCATTCACGGGCTATTACCATCATATAATTCTATCCATACAACTAAACACAGCATTAGCTTTTACTCGTCTCCAATCATTTTTCCTTTTTAACCAACAAACAGAGATATTTAATTAAAAATTTCGGTTTTTGAATTAATGTCAGATTTAGTTATTCGGTCTTATCGGGCCTATCCTGAGCATCGGGCCCACATAGGAGAAGAGTGGTCCACGTAACTTTAATGGAGTTGCATCCTAAAATCAATTGGTTGATAGATGGACTAGGCACATCCACTCATAAGATAGTCAATTTCTTCTCAATTAACCGATGTGGAACATGCGCGTGTTATTAGGGTTATCTATTTTAACAAATTATGTGTTGAGCGAGTTAAGGAAAAAGACAATATTATTTTCATTTCTATTCTCCTCTAAATATACGAGTAAAAATGTAATTTTGGATGCTATATGATATTCCCCTTGATTGAAATAGCAATTTACCCGAGTTAGGTAATAAGCCAAAAAGAGAAGTCTACTTTGGAAATAATTTGCCAGCACTTCGTAATAAAGATACCGCCGCCACATCTTAAATTTAATAAGGATGTCACAACAACCTATTAAAAATCAAGCACGATACTAGGCATGAAAATCTATATAGTCCTATACTCCAGGCAAAATCTAACTTAGATCACAAAATACGTAGGCAATAACTGAACCAAAATTATCCGAGCAAAAAACATTTAAACTAAAATAATACAAAGTTTCACCCGACTACAAAATCATCGAAACATCATCCACACGGTTGCATGACTACGGCGAGAACACCATGCTCTATCTACATTCTTAGGATGCGAGTAATCTTCGGAGCAAGATCGTCTCAAAATTTATCCATCACGATAGTTATGAATCGAACCATAAGATATTTTATAGAGATGATATTAAATATTTTCATGTCACGCATCTACAAATAAAAAAGAAGGTATGATGAGTGATGCCGCCGAAAAATGGATCTACCGCTTTAGACGTCTAACGGACTTTTTTTCCCGCCTTGATTCCGCCGCGTGTGCTGTCTAGAGACTCAAAAACAAGGGAAGGTTTGGGGGTCGTTTGCCCTCTTGGTTTAGGATCTCTTTCATCACTAAGTCCCCTTCCTCATATTTTGCCTCGGACTCGGCGATTGTAGGACTTAGTCATTCTCCTCTGGTAGGCGGTCATCATGATGGCGGCTCTCTCTCTTCCTTCCTCGATCAGGTCGAGGTCTTCGGCGCGGAGTTGATCATTGGTTTAGAATCCTCACTTACCCTGAAGACAATGATCGACTCCGCACCGAAGACCTCGACCTGATCGAGGAAGGAAGAGAGAGAGCCGCCATCGGAATGACCGCCTACCAGAGGAGAATGACTAATTCCTACAATCGCCGAGTCCGAGGCAAGAAATATGAGGAAGGGGACTTAGTGATGAAAGATATCCTAAACCAAGAGGGCAAACGACCCCAAACCTTCCCTTGTTTTTGAGTCTCTAGACAGCACACGCGGCGGAATCAAGGCGGGAAAAAGTCCGTTAGGCGTCTAAAGCGGTAGATCCATTTTTCGGCGGCATCAACTTGGCTAAAGGGCGCCGTTTCGGCGACGCCCCTCCGACGCTCAAGTCAGATAACCGTTCGTCGAATTTAAGCGTATCAGAATATTAAAGAAATAGCATATAATAATCAGAAAAAGCGCCTATCCGAAACCGTATGTCACGTTGCTATGAGAGTCTGAATTCTTCCATGCGGGCGATGAATTATCTGAGAGATTTTATGAAAGAGCTGTAGTAATAGTAGTAGAATGGAATGAATCAACCTACCCTCTGTAGCCTCTCTTTTATGTATATATATGGATATAATAACGAGGGTACTACACGTATGAGATGGTGGGTCTATGTAACTACCCACGCTTTAGCCCACGATGACTTGGTCCTCCCTCACCCATAACTAACATCGTCCCATGTTATATGTTCTTAACGCGCCAAAGTCAACCTATTACACATGTCTTTCGTCGGGTTGCGCTCTTCGGGCATGGGCCGCCTCGGGAGGTATTTTCGCGGGGAATATTTCCCACCCATTTCAAATAGACTCGAATATTTGACCGATAAAAATGGAGATAACAATAGTCCACCTCACAATAGTCCAAAAGAGTGTTAGTGAATATTTCGGAGCAAGATCGTCTCAAAATTTATCCATCACGATAGTTATGAATCGAACCATAAGATATTTTATAGAGATGATATTAAATATTTTCATGTCACGCATCTAAAAAAAAAAAGAAGGTATGACGAGTTTGATTCCGCTTCAACTCCTACTATTGTAATGGACGTTAGTTAATAAAAATAAAAATGAGTCTCTCTTGACGATCGTAATCTATAGAAAATTCGTACATTACTCATAAATTTAACGGAACTAGTCCCGCTGAAAATTGTCGCTTAAAAAAATAATCAACGTTATCATATCACAATAAATATCACATAACTTTAGAGAGCAAATCCCGTTAAATGGTACAATAAAATGCGAAGTCCCAAACTCATCAATCACCCCACTCTGAAGTCGCCACCGGCAACAACGACTTCACAAAACCAAGCCAAGACAGAACTAGCCACGGCTCGGCGGCAGCTCGAAACTCAATCGGACAAACCCGCCCTGGCTTTCAAGTGCCTCTTGAAATCCATAATGTCACCCTCCCACCTCGACACCTTCCGATCCTCGCAGACCCATATCTCGTGAGCCACCTGGTTAATCAACCTAAAGTCGTGGCTCACCAAAACCAACCCGCCGTCCCACTCGTTCAGAGCCTCGGCCAACGAATCTATCGTCTCGATATCCAAGTGGTTCGTCGGCTCGTCCAAGAGCAGCATCTGAGGCTGCCTAAAAGCAAGCCAGGCGAAAATCACTCGGCTCCTCTGCCCGTCAGACAAGTTCTTCATAGGCATCACCTGCGCTTTCCCGCTAAGCCCAAACCTGCCAATCGCAGCCCTCATCTTCTCCTCTTCGTTCCCGGGGTACTCCCTCATCATGTACAGAAGCGCAGGCATCTCGAGGTCGAGCTTCTCCGCCAAGTGCTGGTGGTACTGAGCGATCCTCAGATGGTTGTGACGCCTCACCATTCCGTCGAGTGGGACCAATTCGCCCGTCATCAGCTTTAGGAGGTGCTCTTTCCTGCCCCGTTGGGACCCACGAGGGCGACCCTCGAGTCTAAGTCCACGCCAAAGTCTATGTTCTCGTAGATTAGGTTTTCGGGGGTGTAGCCGAAGGTTACCTCGACAAACTGTAGGACGGGCGGGGGGAGCTTGCCAACGTCCTGGAAGCGAAAGACGAGGACTTTGTCCCTCACGACCTTCTCGGTGAGCCCGCCTCGCTCCATCTTGGCTAGGGTTTTCTCCTTGCTCTGAGCCTGGCGGGCCAGCTTGGCTGAACCGTGGCCGAAACGGGCGATGTACTCCTTCATGGAGGAGATCTGCTCTTGTTCCCATTTGTACTGCTTCATCTGGTTCTCCTCGAGCTCTGAGCGGGTCTGAACGTACTGGTCGTAGTTACCGGTGTAGATCTTCAGCTTCTTGCTTTGCATGTGTATGATGTTTGTGCAGACGCCGTTTAGGAAGTCTTGGGAGTGGGAGACCACGACGAGGATTCGGTCGAATTTCTTCAGGGTTTCTTCAAGCCAGACGCAGGCCTCGAGGTCTACGATCGAATTGTTAGGGGGAATGGCTTAGGAGAAGATTAATTGAAGACAAATTCAAATATACAATACGTATGGAAAGATTCTTACCAAGATGATTGGTGGGTTCATCTAGCAAGAGTATGGTAGGATTCATGAACAGGGCTCTGGCAAGAGCAATCCTCATTCTCCAGCCTCCAGAAAAATCGCGGGTTTTCTTCTCTTGCATCTGCTTGTTAAAGCCAAGGCCAAACAATATTTCAGCAGCACGCTTCTCAGCGGTCGAAGCATCCATTGCTTCCAGGCGTTCGTAAATGCGATCCAATTGCTCTCCGCCACCATCATCCTGTGATAATTTAAGTGCCAGCGTGTTTTTTTTTTCATTAAATCCTACGCGCAGGAAACTAATAGGCACAGATTATGATCAAATACCTGTGCTGCCAATGCTTCGACTTCTTTTTCCAGTTTCAGCCTCTCCTCATCACAGCTTATGACCGCCTCAAGTGAAGACATGTCAGATGCTTCAATCTCTCTGCTGAGGTGATAGATATCCATGTGCTCAGGGATAGGAAGCTCTCGACAGCCAATAGAAGCAAGAAGAGTAGATTTTCCACAGCCATTTAACCCGAGCAGACCATAACGCCTGAAAAGACAAAGCCAACGAGGTCGTCAATGAGTCAAAAAACAACAGAAGTATCTTGTTAGTTCTTCCGCATACCTTCCGTAGTTGAGTTCCAGATCAGAGTCGACTATCAGATCATGTCCATGAAAGGTAAGGGAAAGGGACTCAATCTGAAAAATTTACCAAACATCAGTTCAGACTCAGATGAACAAAAAAATTAAATCTAATCCTAAAATGATTATATCTGACAAATAATGATTCCAGGTTTCAGACACAAACTTACATAACAGACGAAATTGATGAGATAAGCGTAACAACAATCATCCACGGAGTTGAATAAACTGCAAATGTGCGTAGGATATATTCCTTGTTTAAAACTATTGTATCGGACCCCACAATGAAACCATTAAGATCCCAAAGATCCAGCAAATTAGGCATGCGAACATAGTGAAATCCTAACAAATCTAGGCAACACATGGCTCATTGGCATTTCATCATCGGCCTAATCGAGTTTACACACAACAAAAAACGCATCCTAAGAGGCACACCCGAGCAATTACCTCCACGAACACATATCAGTTAATCTTAGCACCTAATGTCACTAACGAGATCTGACTTTCCAGCTGGTCATTCGCTAGTAAAAAAAATGTTACCCGAATATCTCTGGACAAAGGATGCGAACAAAGAACGCCGGTACACGTCCGATCGGATATCTGCAGATCAGCAACACTGGTCGACAGACTATCCACCTTGCTGCTTCCGTTCTCCGCCGCCTTAGACGACGCCGCCGCAGCCGACTTACCACCTCTCTTCGCCGCGGCCGCTGCCTTCTTCTGCGCCGCCTTCTTCTTGCTCGCGTCCGAAACCATCTAAATCGGAGATCAAAATTTTTTAAAAAAAATACCTAAAATCTTCAATGAATTGCATATCAAAATCAAAATCAAAACGTAATTACCTTGAACGCGCGGGGTTAGCGGTTTTAGCTTTGCTGCTTTCAGGTGTGCTATATCTGACCCTGGAGATTAGCTGCAAGTGGAGAAGAAGGAAGCTATAATTTCGGGAGGTTTGGTTTATGGCTGCGGCGAGCGATGGAAGTTATATAGAGAGGTTAAATGGGGACAACAAGTGGAACGCGGTTACGTAATAATAGGTCTGGGCCTGAATTTTAATGGGCCCATGAAAAAACTTTGCCTAAATTAATAGCCCATCAGAAAGTCGAAACTATAACCTCATAATAAGTCATTTAGTTTCATTGCTTAATTTATTTGTTTTATAGTGGGCTCTTAATATACTAAGAGCATCTCCAATGGACACCCATTTTCCAACTCAAACTGTAAAAATACTCCAATGGACACCAATACCCATACCGAAAATGGGTTTGTACCAATAACTGTCAGTAATAAACGCATGTATGCGTTTTGCACATCCATGAACGCATATGTTTCTCAATATTAAAAGGTGATACTCATAAAATGAATAATTTATTATTTTTGCTTGGTGTTAGTTATGAGAACATTCCTATGGTAGTTCAAGTCACGGGTCTGTCCATCCAACTCTAATGTATAAACATATTTTTATTATCAACTTTTATTAATTTTTTCCAGATCTAAAATATTATTTTTAGTGTAATTTGGAAATTGGTAAAATATATGAATGGGATTGAAATTTTGTAAAAATTGGTCTGGAAGTGAATATTACAAAAATAGTCTTTTGAGTTTGAGAATGAGTTTAACGGTTGGAGAAGAATTACTGCATTTTGAGTTTGAGAATGCGTTTGAGTTTGAGAATGCGTTTCTCGGTTGGAGATGGTCTAAGTTCATCATCATTTGAATCATTGACAGATGTACACGCTCAAGTCTACGCCACATCTGTACTTAGGAGTTGGATATAATTCAAAATGGTCTCTTATCTTTACCATTTTTCATCCAAATTAATAGTCATCTAACATCATGATCAATTTGGTTCAAAATCGGCAACATTCCGAACTAAATTGGTTCATGCGAAACACCGGGGACTAAAATGGCCCTTGTGGTAAATATTGGAGACTATTGGCTCTTGTGGTAAACATCGGGGACCATTTTTCTTCCATTTATTGCAATATAAATGTCGATCTAAATGTGGATGATTTGGAAACAATTGAGAAATCGAACATTAGTTAGTAAGTAGTTTCTCTATTGCACTTTTTGCCATATAATCAGTGATATCACCAAATCGAACTATAACTTACAATAGAAATAGAACATGTATTCGATCCTAGCATAACTGTTCCCTTAGTGTTTATTTGGTTTAAGAAATTTAGTGAAGAAAGGAAAATAAATGGAAAAGAACAACTTATTTTTTTATTTGGTTGATTAGGAATCTGTTTGGTAGCGGAATCCAACGCGAAAAAGAAAAGAAAAATATAATGATATGCATCAATCCTTGTAGAGTATGTTTTGCATGTCGTAATCATTTTCTTTTCTTTTCCACACCGAATTCCGCATACCAAAAGCACATGGAGAAATGAGTGAGAAAAAAGGGAAAACAATCTTAAGTTAATCTTAAAGCAAAGACGATATAAAAATCATTTTAGTGAAAGAAAAACTAGTAGAATTCGTATTCTCTCTAGTTTTTTTTTTCCTCGCCATTTTCCTCCATCCGTAACGCAACCTTAACGCTATGTTTGGTTTGAAGAAATTAGGGTGGAAAAGAAAATGAGGGAGAATGATTTCCGTAAGTTTTTCTTTCGTTTTCCGCATCATTGGGTGAGGAAATTGGTTTTCCTTAGTTTTAAGTTAAAGTTAAACCAAGTTTCTTTTCTTTTCTTTTTCATACTATTTATCCGATCACCAAAACATGAGAACGATTTTTCTTTTCCTTTCCCTATCCTTTTCCCTACTGCTTTAACTTAACCGAACACACACTAAAGTTTTTAAGCAATTAAAATCCTACGAACAAAATAAAAAATAAATAAGAACTAGCTAGCTCCAATTTCCAAAGCTAAAAATCAACTGCACCAAAAACGACCCACTTCATCCACCACCACATCACATAACACTACAAGCATTAGGATTCTCATCGCTAAACAGCTGAGGAGCATGGACGTACCCGTTCAAATACGGGTTGTACGAATAGTAAAAGTGCTGCTGCTCGCTACAACCCGACCCGTTAACCATCGGATTCGGGTTACCACCTCCTTGTTCACACTTCTTCTCGCCGCCGCCGCCTTCTTTGCCCTTCTTCCCCTTATTGTTTCCGCCACCGTTATTTTCCTTCTTTCCACCGTCGTCGCCGTCGTTTTCCTTCTTCTCCCCATTTTTATTATCATCCTTTTTCTCGGAATTCTTATTATTTTCCTTCTTCTCCCCTTCTTTATTATTACCCTTCTGAGGCACGATCTCAACGTTCCTTTTGAGGTGTTTCTTGAGAACCTCGGCCAATGCCTTCATGTCCGAAGCGCCCGTCACCGTCACGAGCTCCTTTTCCTTGTCGATTTTCATTTCTCGGTACCCTTTTAAGAATTTATCAGACGAAAATCGATTCACTAATCAGTAGAAAAAAAAAGAATATTTCTTGATTGTGTAATGACGATGTTATTACCCTTGGCCTTTGTGATGATCTTTTGGATCTTCTGAGTGCAGCCTTCGCAGTGTAGTTGGAGCTTCAGCACGGCGGTGGTGACCGGCGGCTGTTGAAGATGTAAAAACGATGATGTCAGAAAAAGAAAAAAGGAAAATGCTGCCAAGATGCGCACTGCCCACGTGGCAGAAAGAGATACAAAAAAGGGGGAAAAGCCAAAGGACGCGCACCACACCGCATAATTAGTCCCACGACTACTGCGCTAAAAATATTCCGTACAGACTAACTTGCGCCGCGTGTTTCAGATGATAGCAAAAATGGCAGAAAAAGGGGCAAACGCAGACTGATACACTACACACAGTAGCAGAATCAGCCGATTTTTATGCAGACAAACACAAAACAACCCAGTTATCATACGCATGAAGATGTTGAAGCACGTAAATGAATGGACGAATGAATGCGGATGAAAGGAAGCATTGAATGGTTTTTTTTTTACGTTACCTCTTTTGCGTTGTTCTTCGGCTTTGTTTTCTCATCGGTTTCATTCTTATTCTTCTTATTCGTCTCTTTCGATTCGTTGTCCTTCTTCTCAGGCTTGACGGCGTCGTCACCACCGCCGCCGCCGTTTCCTTTGTTTTTGGGATTCTCTTTCGCTTTTCCGTTTTCCTTATCCGCATCTTTGCCGCTGAGCTTCGGCGAGATCAGTTCGACTTTCCGGCGAGTCTTCTTCTCCACTCTCTCCACCATTTTCGACGGATCGATTTTCCCAACGATGGTAATCTTCTGAGCATCGCCGACATTAGCAGCTTCAACGCCTAATACGATCAACAGAACAATGCAAACGTAAACACATACATATTCGTCCTCACATCGCGCGTTCCACACAGATAATGTTTCACAGAGCATCAAATCGACCTTCGTAAGAGCGAATAGACCTCAAAACCTTGTGCGTGCATCCCTCGCAGTGCAAATCCGCCTTCAAAACTACGGTGACGCTGCTCTTAATCTCGCCGCCATTACCGTTCTTCTTGCTTTTCTGATGAGAAAATCGAGCGTTAACGAAGGGGGGACAAAGCAAACAAAAAAAGCTGATTCAAAACGATGAAACGAATGAAAGCAGAGGGATTTTACCTGAGCCATTGTCGATGATACGGAGAAAGAATGAAATTACTTGAGAAATGATGTGTGTCTAGTGAGTGTGTGTATGTGTGTTGTGGGACGTAACGTGTGTGTAATGATGGTGGATTTAAGCCTTTGTACGTGTTGAATAAATAAATAAATTATAAACATCAATAAGGTTTCCATGAATAAATAAGCCTTCTGGACTCACAATGCGCCGCAGGACTGCAGCTGGGCATGGAGGAAACTGATCAAACTCAGACAGATATTCAGACAAGGAATCGAGAAGGGGAGGTGGCTAGCTACTGAGCATGGAAGATACACAATCAGCTCAGCTTACAACTGGTTGGGTCGAGCTAGAGAGGTGAAATATGACCTCGCTGAAGCAATATGGAATAGATGGTCTGTACCTAAGCACGCTGTGGTGTTATGGCTGATATTTCATGGGAAAATCTTGACCAGAGATCGCTTGCTGCATTGGGGCATGCAGATTTCAGACACGAAATGTATTCTCTGTGGGAATGCAAATGAAACCATATGTCATCTTTTCCTACTATGTGAATTTAGTAACGCTGTCAAAAGGAGGATACAGGATTGGATCAAAACAAGAATTGCAGATGACTTGGAGGGCGTGAAGAGATTGATGAAGCAGCTGGGGAAGCGCAGGAACAAGGTGTGCAAAGTGAAAATAATGGTGATTACCACACTGATTTATATGGTATGGACGGAAAGAAATAGGAGATTACATGGGGAGGACCCAAAAGCCGAGAAGGATGTGGTAAGGATAGTCAAGAGAATCGTAATGGAACAGATCACTAGTTTAAAGATTTTAACTTCAAAGCTGGAGGAACAGAGTTTTATGCAGCAATTACTGCTTTTTTATGAGTAGATAGCATTGATGAGTATTGCAAACGTGTAATGTGTTGAACAATTGGAACTTGTGGTAATGATAACTTCTTACCAAAAAAAGGTTTCCATTTATTTATTTTTAGATAATACTATGATAAATAGTTATGTGAATTTCCTGAGAAATTGGAGTGAGATTGGACGTGTTTGTGGTGGGGAGTTAAATAATGGCATCGAAAGGGAACAATGTTTGTTAGCAACTTCGCATGGTATTGTGTCTCGCCTTTTTTCTGAAATTTATAGCAACTTCGTATGATATTTATTATCTTGTCTTCGTATGAAATGATTTTCAATTGTCTTTTTCCGATAAGTAAGTACTGGGTAATTGTTAAAAAATAGTTTTTTGGTGAAGTCAATAAATACATTCTTGCAATAGCAATTATAACATTTTAGTACTCTCAATATAATCAGTGTATTGCATGAATGTAGGGGTGGCAATGGGCGAGTTTGGGGGACTGGTAATGGACATACCATCCCCGTACCAAATTCTCGTTTTTAATATTAATCCCACTATTTCACCGTTTACGATAAATTAGTTCGGGAATGGGTAATCACCGTCTGGGAATCGGATTCCCGTGAGGGATTCGGGTTCCCCATATTCATGTAACTCCAATAAATTAATTTTTTTTGCAACAAAAATATAAAATAAATAATATAAACAAATTAATAAGTATAAAAATTTGATATAATATGTGATTGAAATATGCGTGTATTGTGAAGATCTATTGAGAGTTGATTTTTTTACTCTTACGATCTTGAATATAAAATGATGATCTATGAAAATTCTTGATTCAAATTAGTTTTTAATATTATTTATTAATAAATCTATTCAGAGAATGGTGAATCACCATTTGACTTAAACGGGGTCGGGTTCGGGGACGAGGATGGGTGGGAAACATGATTACCATCCCCGTCCCATCCCCACTCATTCACCGATCGAGAGCACCGTCAAATCTACATCCCCATTTTGACCGGGGATTCCCCGTCGCAATAGCCTCGGGTCCCGACAGGGATGGTTCGCCTGGGAATTTTGCTGTTGGTCCCGGTGTTGGGCGTCTGGTAAATGTCGCTCGTAAAACTCGGACAGAGTTTCGGCTTACTACGTAGAAGTCGAGGCACGTACGTCGTATGCTTTCCGTAAGACGTTATTGCCCCGTATTTCAGTGCCTCGGGTTGTCGCACTACGTCCCGAAGATACAACGACTTCAGGAATTTCGAAACGGCACCACCGTAACGAAATTATCGGGCGAATCTACTAAAGACTCGAGCATTTCTTGCTTTTTATTACTAATGGATGTGCTGTTAACTTTTCTAAAGTACTGGGAGTGAATTGAATGAATTTGTATTATGCCAGGGGACCTATTTATACTGCTGAAAAGCCGCAGGATCAATTCGCGAAAAGTCATAACTTTTCAGTTGACCTCCTTTGACTGTGCCGAATTTGCAAATAAGCACAATCTTTGGCCATGGGTCAATCTCGAAATAGTCATAACTCTTGGACTGATACCCAATACCCCTCCAGCCACATCACCATGCCCAGTCAACGCCATATCAGCGCACGTCAGTCCGCGTGTTAGTGACACGTCATCAGCCCGCCATGTCATCATTTTTTAAATAAATTTTTTTACTTTATTTGGCCTCGCTTTACTAATTAATTTCTCATTCACCCGATATCGGTTTTGAGCAAATTAATATTCGTTAGATTTGCTCGAAATGTAGATTCTTAATCTTTCAACGATTTCTCGTTTCGGTGACTGACGTCTTCTCGATTTAATAAAATCGTTTCAGCTCTTCTCTTAGTGGACTAATTACCCACATTTGCGCCCAAGGCCCATTTGGGCTCCAACAATCCCCCACATGAATGGAGATTATTATAAATGCAATGCATGCTGACTCTTGCAAGAAAGTCCCGACGACCCATCACTGCATCAGGATAGGTAGCTTGTGGCCTTGAACCTTCCCTAGTGAAATACTATCGGATTTACTCGCTGCTCTGTGAAAGTGATGTCTTGAACTGGCGGCTTTTTGTGTAAACCAAGACAACAGTACACACACAGCGATGAATCTGATCTCTTTTCGATTCTCACGTTGTGTCCGTTTTGGCCATGGACTATATGTCCAATTCATAAGTATTTTCCATTGAACTGGCCCCACTTCACACTTATATAGGTCACCGACTATTAGGACTTAATCCTGGAGTAGCCCGAAATACTCCACCAATTTGGTATAGTCATCATTAAAAGCATATGTGTTTACCCTAACCACACGTCATCGGGATATTATTGGGCAGCTATCGAGAATGAACTTTATTAGCTTCCAAGTATACTATTGAACTAATCATAGCTTAGTTGTCTCATTGACCAAGTTCGTGGGATCTCCACTCATCGAGGTTGAGTTACCGCTGTTTTCGTTCTTTGATGTGTGGAATTTTAGTCCCATTCCCCTTACTGCATTTTCTAACTGATCTCTAGCAAGTCAGCGGATCCGCAATATTTTCCTTTGACTTTACGTAGTCGGTGGAAATTATTCCGCTAGAGATAAGCTGTCTTACAGTGTTATGTCTCCAACGAATGCGCCGAGACTTACTGTTATACATACAGATATGTGCCCTGCCGATAGCCGTCATGCTGTCGCAGTGAATCATAATTGGTGGCACAGGTTTATTGCAACACGGAATATCCTCCAGAAAATTTCGAAGCCATTTGTTTCTTCGTCGGCTTTATCTAATGCAATAAACTCTGACTCCATCGTGGATCGAGCTATGCACGTTTGTTTGGAGGACTTCCAAGAACTGCTCCTCCACCGATGGTAAATATATAACCACTCGTGGATTTGAAGTCTTTACTATCAGATATCCAATTCGCATCGCAGTACCCTTCTACTACCGCGGGATATCTCGTGTATAGTATATTGTGATTAATAGTGTGCTTCAGATATCTTAACACTCTTCTTAGTGCTACCCAGTGGCCACTACCCAGGTTACTCGTAAACCTACTCAGTTTACTAATTGAGTACGCTATGTCAGGTTGAGTGCAGTTAGACAAATACATTAGACTGCCAATCACCAGAGCGTATTCGAGTTGCGGGCTCTCCTCTATTTTTGGCTAAGTGTGCATTAGTGTCCACAAGCATCTTAGCCGCAGGCAGTGTTTTAAAAGAGTGATGTCGCGCGCTACGAAGGGCGATTTTGCATAAAATTTTTGGAAAATGCGTCAAAGCGTGCCATAGATAGCGTTAGTTTTCTTTTATATTATTTTATTAGTTATTATGTCTGAAATGTTTTTCATTGGACCAGGATTGTAGATAGTTGGTCAGAAAACAACTATTAGTTAATTAAATCAGGCCCACAGCTTTTTAGTTGGGATGCTCAATATGTTGTAGGAAAAAGGAAATTGAACGTGAGCAGAATCAATTATTTTTTCTTTTTTATTTTCACGTTTGCTTATTCACTTCACATTTATATATAAAAAGATTTGATTTACCACTATTAAAATTTTTTTGGATAGCTTTCTTGCATGTAAACATGTTTAGCTTCTTATTTTATAACAATTATCTTTTTTTGGCATTATAAATACTTGTCCGAAATACTCACGCAATATGCTACGCTATCTGCGCTACGCAACATCAGGACTAAAACGCGACACATTATGCAATGCATTTTAAAACACTGGCCGCAGGATCATCGAATGCGTTAAATCTCTTTAACACGCTCTCAACATAGTGAGATTGTGTAATCACTATTCCTTCGGACGTCATAGAGACATTTATTCCCAAAAACTCATATCCTTCATACTGAAATGATTTTTCAGCATATTCTTTGTATTCACGATTATTTTGTGACTGTTTCCCATGATTAACACGTCGTCTACGCAAAGACAGACAATCACAAACTCATCAGGCCTTTTATATAAACGCATTTATCACACTCATTAATCTTAAACACATTCGACAACATCGTCATGTCGAACTTCTCGTGCCACTATTTCGGCGCTTGCTTGAGCCGTAAAGTGGCTTCACGAGTCGGCACACTTTATTTTCCTGTCCGGGTACAATAAACCCTTCGGGCTACTTCATATATATTTTTTTCTCGAGTTCCCCAATTAGAAAGGCAGTTTTCACGTTCATTTACTGTATCACGAGGTCGTATAACGCTGCTATACCGATCAAGACCTGTATGGATGTAATCCTTGTCACGATTGAGTAGGTATCGAAGAAATCGTACCCCTCCTTTTGGTTAAACCCTTTAGCTACTAAACAAGCTTTATATTTTTTGATTGATCCATCGGTCTTAAGCTTCCTTTTAAGGACCCATATGCATCCTAAAGGCTTGCACCCCTTTGGGAGGTCTACCAGCACCCACGTATGGTTTTGCATAATTGACTCAATCTCGCTGTTCACATCTTTTTTCCAGAACGGAGCTTCTGGATTAGACAATTATGCTTGCAAAGTCCGTGGTTCATCATCTAACATATAGGTTAGGAAACCAGGCCCAAACGATTTGGCCACCTTATTTCGTTTACTTTGTCGTGGTTCCTCATTTTCTTGAGTTGATCTCTCCACAGCATTGTAAGTTCGCTTATTATAGCTTATCTATATTTTCCTTATTTGGAAAAATATCGAAATCTATGTGCACTACTGTCATTAGCATATCCGATGAAAATTCAATCAACGGTCTTATGTCCTATCTTAACCTGTTTAGGTTTAGGTACATCGGCCTTTGCTAGGCACCCCCACACTTTCCGGTAATTATAGGACGGAGCTCACCTTTCCATAGTTCGTATGGAGTCTTTTCTTTCTTTTCGTGTGACATCATATTCATAATGCGATTTGCCGAGAGGATTGCTTCCCCCACAAGTTCTGAGGTTGGCCAGAACTGATCAACATAGCATTCATCATCTCCTTAAGAGACCTATTTTTGCGTTCAGCAACGCCGTTTGATTGAGGTGAATAAGGCGCAGTTGTTTGATAAATAATGTTGTGCTCTTGGGCAAAATTCTTCGAACACGTATTCTCCTCCTTTATCATTTCGAATTATTCCTTGAGTTAAGTTGATTCTCAACTTCGCTCTTATATCTTGTGAAGGCATCAAGAGCCTCTTCCTTGCACTTAACAAAATATACGTAGCAAAATCCCATGCAATCGTCGATGAAAGTAATAAAATACATAGCCTCGTCCTTGGCCATTTTTGCCTCGACACATACTTCACACTTTTGTTGTGTGTCGACTTCCATTTGTGGAAGCATGTTGAAACTTATTAACTTCTTTATTTTATTTAAACCCACGTGTCATAATCTATGATGCCGTAAATTGGAACACTCAACCAAGTAAGGTGAACTTTCTTTATTTTTATTAGCGAGCTCAATCTCGCTTATTGCAGGCATTACATTCATCTCAAAGAGCCCCTTTTCGAGGTAGCCCTTTCCTACGAAATGATCGTTTTGGTTAGTACATATTTATCACTCTCAAACACCTTTTTAAATTCGGCTTTGCTCAACAGGGAGCCGGACACCAAGTTCTTGCTGATGTCTGGCACATGCAACACGTCCATAAGAGTGAGTTCATTGCTCTAGGTCATCTTCAGCACTACCCGTCCTAATCCGACGATGTCAGAAGTGGCTGTAAATAGCTTTCTGCCTGAGATAGGGATGTAGGTTGAAAACATCTCTTTATCAGAGCAGATGTGGCGAGTCGCTCCAGAGTTGATATACCACGACCTAGGATTATCCACCACGTTGGCCTCGTATTCGACGGCGGCTAGGTCCATCTCTGTCAGATCTGTCCTCGGCTTTGCCTCGGTCAAGTGAGCTTGGTTCTTGTTGCTATTTTTCTTCAGCCGACAGTCCTTGGCCATATCCCTAGGTTTGTCGCAGTTGTAGCAGTTGCCTCTTATTTTGTTCGGCTTCTGCTGCATCGTATTAGGCCTCTTGCGCTTTTCGCTGGTGTTAGATTCGGTCAGGTTCGCACGTACCTCAACACTACCCTTTTTGTTCTTGACCTCGATTCTTCGATTATCTTCTTCGATTCAGAGCCTCACAACCAGGTCCCCAAGCCCCATTTTCTTACGCTTGTGCTTGAGGTAGTTCTTGAAGTCCTTTCACAGGGCGGCAGCTTCTCTATTATAACAGCTACCTGGAAGGATTCGCTGATCTGCATATTCTCCGCGTGTATATCGTGGATTATCAGCTGCAAATCACGGACCTGGTCTAACATTGGTTTGGAGCTAGGGGTGTTTTCGGTTCTCCTATGTCCGAAACCGAATACCGAACCGAATTTCTCGGTTCGGTATTCGGTTATTACCGAATTTTTTCAGTTAATTCGGATTTTATCGAATTAACCGAATTTTCAATAAAAAAATTTTTTTAATAATATTTAAGTTAATATATACAATTTAATATAATTTTTTGGTTTTATCAAAAAAGTTATATTAAATTATATATATTACTGAAAATTCTTTTTTTAATATATAATTTAATATAATTATAGTTATGCCTTTACTATTAATAAAATATAATATATTTTAATTTTAAAATTTTGGTAATTCGGTATAGCGAATTTATCGAAATCCAAAACCTATACCGAACCGAGTTACTGATTTTTTTTAATAATCAAATACCGAACCAAATTTTTCGGTTCGGTTCGGTTTTGTACCGAATTTTCTGTATTTCGGTTATTCGGCTCGGTTAACCGAATAACGCACACCCCTATTTGGAGTCGGTCATGTATAGTCCACAAACCGACCAACAGTGAATTTCTTCAGTCCAGCGTCATCAGTTTTGTACATTTTGTCCAACGAGTCCCAACTATTTAGCAGTTTTATCGACCGCGTAGACGTTGTATAGGGAGTCGTCTAGGGCGTTCAAAATATAGTTACGACACATGAAATCGTACGCGTCCAATGCCGCCTGTTTTTGTGCGTCCTCTTCGGGTACGGCGTCGTCAACAGCGTCGTTGGCGTTCACCTGGGGCGGGAGCCCTTTTAGAAAGCACACCAGGTTCAGAGTCGTCAGGTGAAATAGCATTTTTTATTGCCATCATTTGAAATCGGCTCCGTTGAATTTCGCCTTCCTTTCGGCGTGATTGCTACCATCAGCGGTATGACAGTGGGAATATTCGCTATTGTCGCCATCGATCAGACAGAATAACGTCTTACGATTGTTAGTTCCGGTGTTGAGCGTCTGGGCGGTGGCGCTCGTAATACTCGGACAGAGTTTCGGCTTACTACGTCGAAGTCGAGGCACGTACGTCGTACGCTTTCCGTAAGATGTTATTGCCCCGTATTTCAGTGCCTCGGGTTGTCGGAACACGTCCCGAAGATACAACGACTTCAGGAATTTCAAATGTCGCACACCGTAACGAAATTATCGGGCGAATCTACTAAAGACTCGAGCCTTTTCTTGTTTTTTGTTACTAAGGGGTGTGCTGTCAACTTTTTCTAAAGTGCTGGAAGTAAATTGAATGAATTTGTATTCTGTCAGGGGACCTATTTATACTGTCTGAAAAGCTGCAGGGGTCAATGCGCGAAAAGTTATAACTTTTCAAATAGGCCTCCTTTGACTGGGTTGAATTTGCAAATAGGCACAACATTTGGCCATGTGTCAATCTGGGAATAGTCATAACTCTTGGACTATACCCAATACACCTTCAACCAGCCACGTCACTATGCCCAGTCAGCGCCACGTCAGTCCATGTCAGTGCGCGGTCTGTGTAACATCATCAGCCCGCCATGTCATCATTTTTTTTTAAATTTTTTTTTATTTTATTTGGGTTGGCTTTACTAATTAATTTCCCATTCACCCTATATCGGTTTTGAGCAAATTAATATTCGTTAGATTCGTCTCAAAACGTGGATTCGTAATCTTTGAACCATTTCTCGTTTCGGTGACCGACGTCTTCTCGATTTAATAAAATCATTCTACCTCTTCTCTTAGTTGGCTAATTATCCACATTTGGGCCCAAGGCCCATTTGGGCTTAAAACCCAACATTTGCTACCCCTACATGAAGGCAAATTTTACAAATCGGAATTAGTAAATTACTATCGTTGTTATACATTTTTTCATAAGGAACTTTTTTATTTGATATCGAAGATTCACCAACTATACGAAAGCTGACGAGATTAGATTTTTTAAAAGCATTCTAATATATTTTTTCTTTTCACGAGCCGAACTCCATGTTTGTTAACATTGATAACGGATTTTATTTATTTTGAATCAAATTGAATATTTGCTTAAAAAATGTATACATATTATTTATGTTATAAATGAATAGTATGGATGCCCGTACCAACATTTGTTATAACTAAATAGTATGGATGCCCATACAATATTAAATTTTGTTAGATCCAATTTTGCCTATAAATAGGCATTGCACTCATTTGTAATGTGGACATGAATTGTGTTAAAAAGCTTCAATATGTATTGCTTCTTTTCTCTTTTATCCCATCTATCATACAATAATATATATAATAATTATATACTACTAATTAGTCATAAAGTTAAATATTATATAACACGTTATCAGCACGAGACTCTACCGACAACGCCGATCTCCGCCGACGACGCTAATTTCTGCCGAAAATTTACGAGCATAATTAAGGTATAATAATTTTATTTCATCAATATTATACAAATTTAAAATATGTATACAATATACAACAAAATGCTATAATCCGACTGGTTTCTACCGTCAAAATCTAAGTGATGGGAGGTCCAGATTTCGAACCCAGCGGTGACATATTAATTATTTTATCTGACTAGCTTGGTTCGGTTTGTCCGACTAGCTTGGTTCGATTTATACCGACTATCATGTGATGGTTTGTACCGCCTGATGTGCGTCGGTTTATACCGCGTATTATGTGCCGGTTTGTAACCCCTGCCATTAAGCACGTCTAATTACATATTTGAAATAATTGGCTATACCGACTATATTTTCGAATATGATTTTTATTAAGATTAGTTATGTGTGTAAAATTTTGTTATATACCATTGTTGAAATGCTTTTTGTATTTTATAGTAATATGACGAATTTGATGAGCCTTGAGTTTGTTGCACTCGATATCACTGGCCGAAATGATCTATCTTGGGCATTAGAGGCCGAAATTCATTTGAAAGCCAAATGTCTAGGTGATACCATCAAATCGATCAATGCGACATGCGAGCAGGACAAGGTGAAGGCAATGATATTTCTTCGCCACCACATTCATGAAAGTCTCAAAATTGAGTACTTAACAGTGAAAGACCCGAAAGATTTGTGGAAAAACTTGGAAGATCGATATAACCACTTAAAAACTGTTATTCTCCCAAATGCAAGGTATGAATGGGTGAATTTACGCTTGCAAGATTTTAAATCGGTAAGCGAATATAATTCTGCTGTTTATAGAATTACGTCTACACTGAAATTATGTGGAGAAACTATTACTGATGCGATTATGTTGGAGAAAACGTTCACCACATTTCATCCATCAAATGTTATTCTACAACAGCAATATCGAGAGAGAAACTTTGAAAAGTACTCAGATCTTATTTCTTGCTTACTATTGGCTGAGCAAAACAATGAGTTGCTGATGAAAAATCATGAATCCCGACCGACGGTACTGCTGCACTCCCTGAAGCGAATGCAGTCAATGTTAATAATAATAATATTCGAGGTAATGGTCGTGGACGTGGTCGTGGAGGACATCGTGGTCGTGGACGTGGCCAAGGTCGTGGTCGTGGTCGAAGTTATCATGGTGGTGGTTATCAATATTTCCGTGGTGGTTATCATCAAAATCTTTCCCAGAAGAAGAAAATTTATGACAGTAAAAATGAAAAGAAGCAAACTGAACGAAAAGGAAATGACGAAAAATGTTATCGATGCGGTCGTCCGGGCCATTGGTCCCGCACTTGCCGTACGCCCCAATACCTTGTTGAGCTGTATCAAGAATCAATGGGCAAAGGAAAGAAAACTGAAACGAATTTTGTTCAGGGTACAATTGCTTCAACTTCTGGTGTTAATGAAGAAGGCGTTAATTTCGACGCCGACGATTTTCTGCTCATCAATGAAGAATTTCACATGCTATCATTTTATAAATTAAATGCTTTATTATTTGAAGGTATGTATCATTTGAAGGTTATCGTTATGTTTGCTATGATTGTTATTTGGATGTTATTCCTGTGTTTGCTATGTATCGTTTATTTTCAATAATATCATTGTGTTTGCTATGATTGTTATTTGGATGTTATTCCTGTGTTTGCTATGTATTGTTTGTTTTCAATAATATGTATTAATGATAATTATATGTTTTGTTTATAAAGGATATTATATGATGGACACGAGCATGTGCAATGGAGAATTATGTCTTGCACTGTGCAACGACTAATACAATTCTGAAAAATAAGAAATATTTCGAGCATCTTGATATGAAAGAAACCAGTGTGATTACTATATCGGGTAGCACAAATATAATTGAAGGCTCCGGAAGAGCTAATTTATTATTGCCCAGAGGAACAAGGCTGATTATTGAAAATGATATATATTCCCCTAAGTCCCAAAGAAAATATTAAGCTTTGAAGCGATTCGAAATAACGGATGTCATGTTGAGACTGCACAAAAGGGAGATATAGAATATTTGCACATTACAAAAGTGATTTCGAATGAAAAAGAATCATAAAAATATTACCGTCTTTTGACTCTGGGCTATACTACACATCCTAGAACGATTGAATCATATGCTATCCAAAAGTTAAGCAGTGACAGTACATTTAATGTTTGGCATGACCGGTTGGGCCATCCCGGTACAATTATGATGCGAAAAATAATTGAAAATTCATGCGGACATTTATTGAGGAACCCGAAGATTCTTCAGTCTAAAGAATTAGCATGTATTGCTTGCTCTAAAGGGAAGTTAATTATTCGACCATCCCAAATGAAAGTAAAGACTGAATCTATCGCATTTTTGGAGCGTATACATGGCGATATTTGTGGGCCGATACATCCATCATGTGGACCATTTAAATATTTCATGGTATTAATTGATGCATCTAGTAAATGTCCCATGTATGTTTATTATCTACGAGAAACGTGGCATTTGCGAGATTACTTGCTCAGCCGATTAGATTAAGAGCACATTTCCCAGATTATCCGATAAAGAAAATACGCCTAGATAATGCTGGTGAATTTACTTCAAAGGCATCTAATGATTATTGTAGGTCTATCGGTATCGATGTCGAGCATCATGCGCCACATGTCCATACACAAAACGGTCTTGTAGAATCATTGATTAAACGTCTGCAATTAATTGCAAGGCCATTGTTGATGAAGTCGAAACTTCCATCGTCTTGTTGGGAACATGCTATATTGCATGCAGCAGCACTAATCCGCATCAGGCCAACAAGTTATCATGATATCTCCCCGTTACAAATGATTTATGATCAGGAACCAGATATTTGTCATCTTAGAATTTTCGGATGTGCAGTATATATTCCAATTGCACCACCACAACGCATAAAAATGGGACCTCAAATGACGTTGGGAATATATGTCGGATTTGAATCTCCATCAATTATAAAATATTTAGAACCCTTAATTGGAGATCGATTCACGGCCAGATTTGTCGACTGTCACTTCGACAAAACAAATTTTTCGACATTAGGGGGAGAAAAGAAACAGTTGGAAAGAAATATTAGTTGGAAATAATTATCGCTAAATCATTATGATCCTCGAACAAAAGAATGTGAACTAGAAGTTCAAAAGATAATTCATTTACAAAGTTTAGCGAACCAATTAGCAGACAGTTTTGTTGACCCAAAAGAGTGACAAAGTCACATATTCCAGCTGTTAATGCTCCTGCAGAACAAACAGATAATACGATTGAGCTTAAACCACAACTGAAGCGTGGTAGGCCCTCTGGTTCCAAAGATAAAAATCCTCGGAAAAGAAAAGGAGCAAATAATAAGAATGGTCCAATCGAGGATTTATCGACTAGAAAAGAGTCGATGGGCATAAATGATGATAAGAATGAAAATCAGGTACTTGGACAAATTGAAAATAATGATAATGAAGAGATCTCGATCAATTACGCCCAGAATGGAATAAGATGGAACCGAGATAAAGTCAACGTTGACGATAAATTCTCATTTAACGTAGCGCTACATGAAATGAATGAGATTATTGAGAATGATGATCATGAACCAAGGTCTGTAAAAGAATGAAGACAAAGAAATGATTGACCAAAATGGAAAGATGCAATCGATGCTGAACTAAAAACACTTGAGAGACGAAAAGTTTTCGGACCTGTAGTCCGTATACCAGAAAATATAAAGCCGGTTGGATATAAATGGGTTTTTATGAGAAAGAAAAATGAAGAGGGCGAAATTATGAGATACAAAGACCGGCTTGTTGCACAAGGTTTTTCGCAAAGACCTGGTATTGATTATGAGGAGACATACTCTCCTGTGGTGGATGCAACTACTTTTCGTTATATAATAAGTCTGGCAATACGTGAAATACTCGATATGCGTCTAATGGATGTTGTCACTGCCTATTTATATGGCTCACTTGATAGTGACAATTATATGAAGCTTCCTGAGGGATTCCAATTGCCTGAAAATTCAGGGCCCTGTGATGAGTACTCAATTAAACTGAACAAATCGCTTTACGGATTAAAGCAATCTGCGCGTATGTGGTATAATCCCCTAAGTGAATATTTATTAAAAGAGGGATATGAAAATGATCAAATTTGCCCTTGTATATTTATGAGAAGATGTAGAAATGATTTTGTTATCATAGCAGTATATGTTGATGATATCAATATAATTGGAACTCTTGAAGAGTTGTCAAAGGCCGTTAATTGTTTGAAAAAAGAGTTCGAAATGAAAGATCTTGGAAAGACGAAATTTTGTCTTGGCTTGCAGATCGAATATTTGAAGAATGAAATATTTTTATGTCAAGAAACATATACGAAAAACATATTGAAAAGATTTTATATGGATAAAGCTCATCTGTTGGATACTCCGATGATTGTTCGATCTCTAGATGTGAATAAAGATCCGTTCAGACCTCAATAAAATGATGAAGAATTGCTTGGTCCTGAAGTACCATATCTTAGTAGGAGCACTAATGTATCTTACGAGTCATACACGACCTGATATAACGTTCGCTGTAAATTTATTGGCGAGATATAGTCGTCACCAACTCGTAGACAATGGAACAGTGTTAAACGAATTTTTCGATACCTAAAAGGAACAACTGATTTGGGATTGTTCTATTCAAATGAGTCCAGGTCAGATCTAATCGGATATGCAGATACTGGTTTTCTATCCGACCCACATAATGCTCGATCGCAAACCGGTTATCTCTTTACATATGGTGGAACTGCTATTTCTTGGTGGTCAGTTAAACAAAGTTTAATCGCCACTTCATCTAATCATGCGGAAATTTTAGCGATTCACGAAGCTAGCAGAGAATGTGTTTGGTTGCGATCGATAATCTAGCATATGCGACAAACTTGTGGGTTATTATCGGAAAAATTACCTCCGACGATCTTATATGAAGACAATGCCGCATGTATTGCTCAGTTAAAGGAAGGTTACATCAAAGGCGATAGAACCAAACATATATCACCTAAATTCTTCTATATGCACGACCTTCAGAAGACCTGCGAAATTGACGTACAACAAGTTCGATCAAGTGACAACCTCGCGGCACCAAAGCGCTACCTCCATGATCATTCGAAAAACTTGTAGACTTAATTGGACTTCGAAGACTCAGAGATCTCAAGTGATGTTCGCATCAGGGGGAGACATTGAAATATGCACTGCACTCTTTTTCCCTTCACTAGGTTTTTATCCCACTGGACTTTTCCTAATAAGGTTTTTAACGAGGCAACTAATATCTATTATTTCAATGGGCATCCAAGGGGGAGTGTTATAAATGAATAGTATGGTGCCCATACCAATATTAAATTTTGTTAGATCCAATTTTGCCTATAAAGAGGCATTGCACTCGTTTGTAATGTGGACATGAATTGTGTTAAAAAGCTTCAATACGTATTGCTTCTTTTCTCTTTTATCCCATCTATCATACAATAATATATATAATAATTATATATTACTAATTAGTTTATAATAATTATATATTACTAATTAGTTATAAAGTTAAATATTATATAACAATTTACATATTCTTACAACATTGTTCTTGTATCCAAATTTTTCTTTGATTTGCCACGTAACTGTATAGTATTATCCAGATTTTTCTTTCCTTTGATTTGCCACGTGGCTTTACATTAAATCTTCTCGTGGATGTAATATAAGCATAAAAAAGAGGACTCGCATCAACTGATTGTTGCAGAATTGGAATCAGCTCAGAACAGTTTGCATAAGATAGTTTTAATGGCTGCAGCGAAAGAGGCGAGAGAGAACAACCCTGGGCTCGCTACTTCGATTGATGAGGCTACCCAGGGCTATTTTTTGCAGCAAACTGTAAGTCTCTTCGTCTGATAAAATCTTCCCCCTTTCATCGCTTTTAGTGTTAATATGTTGATTACGGATTTTGTAATGAATTTGGGGGAATTATATCAGCACCAATACTGTTTGTTTCTTTTTGCTGAATTTCGATTGTTGAGCTGTGAACACCCATTTTGGTTCGTGATTATGCGATTATTCATAGAAATGGGTTTCTATGTGCTTGGGTTAGTCTTAACTTTTATGTATCTCCGCGGCGAACTGTGATTTCGGATGATATTTGAGATTTGTTTTATGACTTGATCGTGTTATGTATGATGCTTTTTGCAAAGAAAGAAGCATTCTATATTTGTCTTCTGAGGCTGAAGCTCCTCATCCTCTGAGCAGCTTTTTTTAGCTGAATGTCATACTCCAAATTGCTGCGAAGTAGTATTGGCCATTAAAGGACCTTTATCTGATATACGTGTGTTTTTATTACCATGTTCAGATGCTTCGAGTGAAGGACCCCAAAGTCACTCTCGATTTCTACACTCGCATAATGGGCATGTCGTAAGTCTTGTTTTTTTCTTCTTGTAAAAATTGTCTTTTATCTTGATCTGCTTGGGGAAGTTTTTGCTTCCACTGATGTATGCTAACCATTTTGTTGAATAGCTTATATGAAATCTTGATTGCTTTTCAATTACAGGTTGCTTAAACGATTGGATTTTCCAGAGATGAAGTTTACTCTCTACTTTCTCGGATATGTGGTTAGATTCTCATACAATCCTTATCAGATAATCATATTTTCTCTTGCATCTGTTCCTCCTCCTATTAACATAAGCTCTCTGTCTTAAATCTGTTGTTATGCCGTTTAGGACGCATCATCAGCACCCGCCGACCCAGTCGAGCGCACTTCTTGGACTTTTGCTCAGAAAGCTACACTCGAGCTTACGCAGTGAGCGCTTGCTTTTTTTTTCTATTACATAAACCTTGTTAAGTAAGCTTTATCGCGTAATCGCACTATACCCTGGACTTATGGTCGTTTTTTTTATTCACAGCAAC
This sequence comes from Craterostigma plantagineum, assembly GCA_027422505.1. Taxonomy (NCBI): domain Eukaryota; kingdom Viridiplantae; phylum Streptophyta; class Magnoliopsida; order Lamiales; family Linderniaceae; genus Craterostigma; species Craterostigma plantagineum. Next base: position 5,571,923 of record JAPQWV010000013.1, on the reverse strand, counting down.
TGGGGAACTGAAACCGACCCTGAGTTCAAGGGTTATCACAATGGAAACGCAGAACCTCGTGGCTACGGTACGTATAATAAGGATTCATCTCTTACATTGTATTAAGGAAATAAATTTGGTAATTAAGTTTCCTGTCTTGGAACATTTGCAATTGGTATTATAATAGCTGCACTGTACACCTAGTCTAAAAAAGATGGGGAAAAATTGATAAAGAAGCTAACACCAAATGCTTTACCAGGGCATATTGGCGTCACTGTAGATGACTTATACAAGGCATGCCAGAGATTCGAAAGTCTAGGAGTTGAATTCGCGAAGAAGCCTGAGGAGGGTAATAAAGCTTCCATTCCATCATCTTAAATTGGTCGCAGATGCTTTGTTTTGTCTGAATTGGGACAGGATTATGCACAACGAATCGATAGGTTGTTGAATTTTTGTTTCAGGGAAGATGAAGGGCGTAGCGTTCATCAAGGATCCCGATGGCTACTTAATTGAAATCTTCGACACGTCCAACATTGCCAAGATAGCTTCTCTTGCAGCTTAAGTCTCTACCTACCCATTGTCTTAAGGTATTTTGTTAAATTCTGAATTCTGTATCTTAAGTCAACGGTGCCCCGAAACTTGCTTGCCCTGAAAAAGCTATCGTCTTTTTCCTTTGTTAGGATATGTGCACTCAGATTCTTGTCGTCGTTCTGAATTACATTATGTAGCACGAGACTTATAGAGAATATGGGATGCTTAGCATTTCGCAGTGTGGTGGTGAGTGTTAATTACCGTGAATAAAGGAGGACACATTTCTGTGACTCTGTCTTGATAAGTTAATATTATTATAGAAATTAATAAATGCATCAATAACAAATGCTCACTTTCACTGTTGCGTGATATACAACACATTAAGATGGTGAATACAAGATTAGTCATTAATGAAGCGACAATATTCATATGTATATGTTGACGAAGTTCGTTATGAGTTGAATATAGCCACACCAAAGTATTATCTGTGATTTTTTTTTTGGTCCCGAGTTATCCCCATACAGCCTGGCTATGGCTAACGGCCACACACTCCAGAGATGGGACTAATCCTCGGGGTCAGATGGATACGTCCCAAACCCATCCAGCAACGACAGTCATGAACCTTAGGCCCATGGGAACTTTCTCAAAGTCAAGCGGGAGGTAGGGTTTGAACCCCTGACCTCCTAGTCACATGAACTTTGAGTGCCTCCGCTTGGCTAACGAAAAAGAAAGCATAACCCCTATAGTTTTATGCACTTTCCATGCATGCCATTTATGATTTGAACATCCCAATTCCCATGCCTTTTTAGTCTGTCCAATGTTATAAAATGTTATTGATGGCTATGATTCCTATTAACCTAAGACACGTTGTTGTGCTCTCGGCAATGGAAGTATAATAATAATATATTCCGTCAATTATTGTTTGTTATACAAAACCTAGAAGACTCTAAAACGTTAGTTCAACGTATCAAATTTTGGAGTATAAAAAAACTCAAGGTATCAAACAAGATCAACCATGCCAGATTGCACTTATATACATGACATATGTGCGTGTGTGTGTGTTTTCGCCTAAGGCAGGTGTGAACAAGATAAAATATGATAGATTCTTGGCCTGACAAAGAGTCACGCATTCGATTCAACTATTCCCCTAAGATGAATCTACGGAAAAATATCAAATTGAATAAAAATTTGCAAGTATGTGAGAAACTTTACATAAGTACCTGTTTGATTGTTTACTATTTTTTCAGTCTTTACGTACCTTTTTATACGTGTATTATGTACCACGTCAGGTGTTTAAATTGTACCCGTGTACGTTTCTATATGGTACCTTAATGTGCTATATGATGTATCTTTTTCTCACGTATTATTTATCCCAATATATTAGAAATCGAGGGGTCCTTCCTAAAACCATTTGGTGATAGGAGGAGAAAGCCTCATATATATATAGCGGCTCAAAGAGCTTGAATTATCCGATGTTGGACGAAACCCACTTAGAATCTCAACACGCCCCCTCACGTGTGGCATGACTGGCCTAACACGTGGACATACGAATCGGGTGACGGTGAGCAGAAGCTCGCTCTGATACCATATTAGAAATCGAGGGGTCCTTCCTAAAACCAATTGGTGATAGGAGGAGAAAGCCTCATATATATATAGCGGCTCAAAGAGCTTGAATTATCCGATGTGGGACGAAACCCACTTAGAATCTCAACACAATACGTTGCTACTTAATGTGTTATATGACGTACCTTGGATCAGGTACCAATGTGCAAAAAAATTATTATAATAGGTACCTACGTATAAAAAACATTGATAGAGTGACTTGCTATACAAATGTGTATTTTATGTAGATTCCCCTTTTACCAAAGAGAATCGTTATTTTTCTTTTGTTAAATAGACTATCTCGCGCAAGGTAATATTTCACCCTCCCTTTAAGTTCAATCAATTTTCAAACAATCTTCCGAATTTGTGTTTCCTATTTAAAATCTATAAACATATGAAAGACTGAGAAATCCAATCAGAAGTATATTTCTTTGATTTGTTATCCACTTATATATTCGCTGCATACTTGTCATGATTAAATAAATAGTACTCCTCCGTCCCATTAGTGTTTGTTACTATATCGGGCGTCCCACTAGCTTTTGTGTATTTTCTTTTTTAGCAAAAAACTATCAGAAACAATCAATATAATAATGTCAAATATTCTTAAAAAACGTGTCAAAATATACATTTTTTTACCTTGTAATTGTATTATATTATTAAAATATTAAGTTTCTTAAAAACCGTACCATACACCAAATGTTCATAAAGTAGTGGGACGGAAGGAGTATTTTATACACTGTGCTGAGGTTTAAGATTCTTTTATGGGTGATGTCATATAATTATAAACGCAAGTAGACTTTGCCTGGTGTGAACAAAGATAAATTATGGTAGATGCTTATTCCCTTTAATCCACACACGTGTGTGTGTGCGTTTTCTTGCTATATATAAAACATACAAGCTGATAAAAAAAACAGCGAAACGAACTTAGTTTTAATTTCCTCCTAAAACTCCACTTTCAAACGCAAAATCATGGAGGGATCTTATGAATATCAGCAGCACATATTCGATTTTGGGTCCATATGTTCCATCGATGAGGCTAACTTCGATGAGTTCAGCAACCCAATCGACGAAGAGATTAAGGTTGCTACGAACTCGTTGGATTTGTTCGACTTGGACGTTTCGGTAGATGATTTCCTTGTCGAAACGAGCCTTCAGTTCCATGTGGATGATGAGATATATGCGTATGACGAAGATGGTAAAGAATCATCCCCAAGCGCCGAAGATGACAAGGCAAGGCAGAAGAAGAAGAAGATTAGTAAAAAGAATGATAGATCAAGAACGTTGATTACGGAGCGCAAAAGGAGAAATGGAATGAGGGAAAAACTCTATGCACTGAGGTCTTTGGTTCCCAACATCACCAAGGTATGTGTAACTCATGAGAGCCATTTTTAGCTTTTCAGATTGAACTATCATGAAAAATTGAACTCACACTGTTTTGATGGGGGCGTAGATGGACAAAGCTTCCATTGTTGCAGACGCTGTGTCGTATGTGAGGGATTTGCAAGCCCAGGTGAAGAAGCTCAGAGCCGAGATTGCTGGTCTAGAATCTTCTTCCTATGGAGAGGAGAGGTACAAATCAAGATTGTTCTCCACTATAATGAACGTTAGAAGATCGAAGCCTGTGAACAAGAAAATTTTCAAGGTTGGTGAATGATACTTTTACTCTCCCAAAGGGACTAAGTCACTGATAAAATGCAATCCTTTTAAATAACCCATCAGATGGATGTATTTCAAGTGGAGGAAGGAGGGTTTTACTCGAAAATTGTGTGTAACCAAGAGAGAGGTGTTGCTGCTTACCTTTATAGGGCCCTCGAATCACTCACAAGCTTCTACGTTCGGAGCGCCAATTTAAGTGCTTATGACGAGCATTATGTCTTGACTTTCACGTTTCATGTAAGAACACTTATTTTCCCGTTTCCACGGGTCTTCTGATTCACTTTGCTAACAAATTAACTGTAAAAACAGATCCAAGAAACACTCGTGGATATTCACTTATCAGATGTGAAGCTCTGGGCTGCTAGTGCGTTTCTTCAACAAGGGTTCGAGTTTGAGCTATCTTGATTGGAGCCAAAGATGCATCTGCCCTCATTTGTATCAAATGTAGTGGCTAAGCTACTGATCAACCCTCTTTCACATAGGTCACACACCTCTCATCTGAGAGGGTTTATTTGCATAGCAAGTTTATTTAAGTGTCTTGCCAGCGGTGAACTCCCGTTCACCAGAAGTACCACAAACGTATGAACAAAGACATTGTTCATAGTAGGTACAGTTTCAAGGTCACAGTAAGCACGAGATCACTGTGCTTCATCATATATGGTATGGTATGAATTGATCATCAGAGTTCCATTAGCAGCCTGTCATCTTCTACAAATTATAAAATCGCTTTATATTCCACAGTTAATCAACAACGACTAACCAATCAAGTACCTAGGAGAAGGTATGCAGAAATCTATGGTAAAGACAGAACTTATACGGAGAAAGAAAATGTTATATTCCAAGGATAGCTGCAATATTAAGAAACGTCAACTCATACTGCATTTTCAAGATACAAATAAGCCACCAATCAATCTAAAGAGCATGTAACTGCTGATATCAATCATACTAATCCCTCAAAGTAGCCACAACCTGCAGGTTCAATACAACATGTCAGAAACTTCAGATAAGGAAGATCACAAGCAACCATAATTCATTGAAGTGGGCAGAAAGAATTAACAGCATACACTTTTTTTTTTTCAAATATCAGCCTGACCAAGGCATAGGCATATCATATGGACAGACTAAATAAAAGATGCAGTTAAATTTAACAAAATATCAGCTCTGCCATAATCACCTGGTCATTGATCAATTAGCTGTTTCAGACGAAGAAGGAGGAGGTTGAGGCGATTCCGAACGAAGCTCCTTAACTACGGCTGCAAGGGATTCTGGGTTCAAACCCATCTCACACAATGCTATGAGAATAGAAAGTGTGTGGCGGTCGAGCCCTGTTTCCAGAATATTCGACATGTGGAAAACTAGGTCAAGTGATTCACGGGCAGTTCGGGCAGCCTCGGGATCCATCTTCCTCCTATATGCAGCAGTTCGTGTTAACTGTTAAACAAACCGTAAACCCTAAGAGGAAGAAATTTATTTTTTTTCCAAACGATAACTTGGCATATAATAAAAAATAGTACAAAAGCTCACATGGCCCTCTGGTCAAATCAAAATTGCCGGTAGGGGACGACACCTCCTAAAGAGGACGAAGCACTCCTAAAAAGGAGACGAGACTTCCACACAGGAAAACAAAACGAAAGAAAAAGTTTTTAAGAATTATAACAAGAGGAACTAAAAAACCTACTAAAAAGCTGAGTCTAAAACTCCATATCAATGGCTAGCAAACTCAATTTGAAGTACTACTCTTCACTTTCTTCCGTTTTCACTTGCACAAAAATCTGTTTCTTCGAAAAGCCCCTCCAAGGAGCGGAGGACAAAAACTCCTACAAGAGGAGACTAAACTCCCAGTCCGGGAAACTCACGAACCCAACACAACACAACAGAAATAACCAGCCACTCAACCAGTCAACATATAGCAAACAAATGGACAAAACCAAACACAAGGAAGGGATACAAAAACGGAGCACACAATACACGTGCACACAACACGCTAATGGAACAAGAAAAGGACTTCAGCACACATAAAAGTAATACAGTATACGAAAAATTCTATCTAAAATGCGAAAAGGAAAAACTTGAATTCTACATTCCTCCCCATCCTCGCATCGGAGGACGGGGAGCACGAGGTCAGCACCTGGGCCTTTCCAAGCCTGTGAGCGGGCCGGGACACGGGGCGGGCGGGAAATCCTTTGGACCTTGGCCTTGCCGAGATGGTTTAGATTGGTAGTTTTCTATCGTCTCAGATCTGCATCAGATCTTGGGAATGCGAGTATTGAAGAGGATGAAGTTGCAGATCTAGGATGATTTGCAATTGATGCTAGAGGAAGAAGAAACCTAAATTGTCCTCTTAATGGGCTGAATTATTGGGTTATATTTATAAAATATTAATAACTATTACATGGCCCATTCCAATTAAATTTACCAAAATCTATTAATATTCGAAAATTCAATTATTCGAGAATAAAAAATGAATTAAATTTTAATTAATTTTAATATAAATTATTTAGCAAGTTAACAAATTAATTTATTTATTATAATTTTCTATATTATTTTACTTCTATTTAATATTTTATGAGGAATCATATTCATAAACAATATTCACAATAATTTTTTCAAAGAAGTTATCCAAGCATAATTTTAGTGCAATTTAAATTAGTGATGAGTATTTACATTTTATCATTTTGAATTATATAAAATAATTTGAATTTTATTTTTATTTAACCAAAATATGTTCCAGCACATTACAAAATTTTTTAATATATAAAAGCGTCATTTTTCAAATCAGTTTTCGATTCTTTCAAGTTATAAGTTCTGATTATGTCACTATTATATAATATGTTAATTCTTGTTATATATGTAATATATGTTATGAAAAACGCATATAAGACACATTGAGATTTACAGAATTTGTCGTTTTTTATTCTGTTTAAACTTTAATTATGTCCGAAGTTATAACTCATAATATGTGTTATAAACATCTATCGAAAACGTATGTAAGACATTTTGAAGATTACACCACGGACTAGACGCTGCTTATTATTGTTCTTTAAATGTATTTTTCGAATCCTAAGTTAAGTGTCATTTTGTCATTGATAATCATATGTAAAAAATATGCTAAAAATGAAAGGAAACAAAACATTTTAACGATTATATGAAGACCTTGACGTTTCTTATTATTTCAACGTATTCTTTGATCTAAATTAATTACTTCTTCCTTAATTATAATATGCAACTTATTATCAGGTATATAATAAAAATATTATGTACATCTATAAGATATCTTCACGATTTTACCACGGACCTAATCTTTCGTATTATTTTGTTTAAACATTTTCCGACCCCAAAGTTACACCTTTTGGTGTTCCGGATCGGAGCAGACTATCAGATCATGGCCATGAAAAGTAAAGGGAAACGGACTCAATCTGAAAAATTTACCAAACATCAGCCAGACTCAGATAATCAAGAAATATTAAATCTAATCCTAAAATGATTGTATCTTACAATGATGATTCCAGGTTTCAGACACTAGGGCTGGCTCGTTAGATTTCGATCGGTCTAGTTATTCCTATGATCTACTAAACAATGACTAATCTATCAATATATAATTTCCTCCAAGTCGACAAAAGAAATAGAACGAACAAAACCGAACAAACAATAAAACAAAGAGATAAGGAACAATGATAAATGGCTTTTGAGCTGCCATTCAATAGGGTTTCACTAACATGAACTGTTGGTTAGTTACCTAATCCCTAACTCATGCACATGTCTTCCCCGACATCGAACATATAATAATAAATAATGGACACATGAAAGGATGCATTGATTCTTATCCGAAGAAGCATGGATTATTGTACTCTTTTCACGTGCTTTATGTCATGTATATTGTCCTTTTTTTTTCTCCTTGGTAATTGCAGTATGATCTATGATTCTATGTATTTTGGGTTATAGGAGTATAAAAATATTTTAGTATATCGCGCGTGTGTGTGTGTGTGTTAAGACATGATTAAGCCTTCCTTGGGTAATCATGATAAGCAAAGCACGTGCTAGTGGATATAGGGATTATTGGGGGTTTTAAGGTTTGCTTTGCTAACTAGATCACGGACAAGAAAGTAACTTGTGAATTTGTTTATTCATTAATCATTGGAGTCCAATCGTATAATTAATTCGTACATGCACTTTGGAAGTAATTTAATTTGCTCTTGGAATTAATTTTTTTTATTATTTTACGTTGAATAAAGCTCGCTCACTTCAGTCACAATATTATATGATAAGAATCACTGTTAAAGTAAGTACATATTCATATATGGGTTTTTTTTTTTTGCAAAAAATAAATAGACGTTTGGGCGTCTATTTAGTTGGGCGTCTATTTATTTGAGTGTCTCAGCTCTAGTGGCCAAGTTGAGGCACTCAAAGTTCATGTGACTGGGAGGTTAGGGGTTCGAACCCTACCTCCCACATGACTTTGAGAAAGTCCCCTGGCCCATGACTATCGTTGTTAGGTGGGTTTGGAGCGTATCCTCTGGAGTGTGTGGCGGTTAGCCCATAGCGGGCAGTGTGGGGATACCTCGGGACCGAAAAAAAAATACTAGCTTCTAGTATATAAATGTAACCAATCCATAATATTTCGGAAAAGTGGAGTAGTTGCGAAGCGTGAATTCTTGAAATTAGACCTTACACCTAAGGCTAGCCTTTGCCATTAATCCCGGAATATAAAGTTATTCAGAGGTTAACTATTTTTCTACTTTATTTACTAGTAGAAAAACGTACAAAATGAAAAAAAAAAAATCTAATTTTCATGAATTATAGTAGTATCTATCTATTCCATTTTGCCAAGCGTGAGGTGGCTAATAAACTTCCCTTGGTCTGTTTGTTAATTCGCAATTAAAAACAAAAATTTAAAAATCACCAACTATCTTTTAATTACTATTTTTAGTTTATTATTTTGTTAATTCTTATACTTTTGATGTTATAATTTATATAGACATAATTATTTAAATCCTAATTTCAATTAACTATTTTTATTAAAATAAATTTAATATTATATATTTTATATTATCTACGCGCATTTTTGAAAGTGCAAAGAGTATTAATTGTTGTAAAATTTCCATTTGGCCACTTTGGTTCTGATTCGTCCATGTAATATAGCTGCACGGCGGATTCTGGTTCGTCCACGTCTACAGCTACGCGGCTCATTCTGGTTCGCCCACGTATACAGCTACGCGGCTCATTCTGGTTCGTCTACGTATACAGCTATGCGGCTGATTCTGATTCGTCCGAGCATAAAACCTTCAGCTATAAATAGGCTAGCTCTAAGTCATTGTAAATCATCGAAAACAATAACTTCTTCTTATATTCACTATATATAAGTGTTTGTGAGGAAAATATTTAGAGAGTTTGTGAATCTCCTATTATAAGAGAGATAGAGCTAGTTTTCTCCTTACGGTAGAGAGTTGTAACTCCTAAATTACCACAGTAAAATATCTTTACCTTGTCCGTGGTTTTTCACCCCGAGTTTTGGGGTTTCCCACGTAAATTCCCGGGTGTCCCCTTTATTTTTACTGTCCTTTTTACAACATTAATATTATATATTCATGAGGGATAAGTCCCGGAGGAGATCGATGGCTCGATCCACTCGAATTGCTCCATTTCATCAAATATTTAGACGATGATTCATCAAATAATAATGTTAGTAAACATGTCTTTTGCCCATGGAATAAAATCACTAAATCAATTAACATACATTTCCCTATTCTATCACGTAAATGTTTAGTGGAAGTTTCCTTGGTTACCCTAGTTCGCCTTTCTGACACGACATGAAATGTCTAGAGTTGTAACATGAAATGCCTTTCTAACTAAATCTTTAGGTTGAAGTGATGCAAATGACAATTGCTTCACAAATTTCGCCTAAATAAGTTATAAAAAAAAAAACCATATCGCCAAACTATCCATAAAACCAATAAAGCAAAACTAAAAGTCACACACAAAATAGACAAATAGAAAAAGATGAAGAAAATCACCTAACCCTACCGCAATATCACAATCCTAGCCTAGTACTTCCGTTGAATACACGACAATCAAGGGCTAATAAAGTAATTGGCATCTTTCGAACCATCGATGACAAAAATTGGCACTGTGGTATAGTATTATAAAAAGAGAAATCGACACATAACTCCCTACTATCAAACTATTAATCAACTAACTCTCCCCTTCCCATTCATTTATCATCAAACTCCCCATTTCAAACTTTTATATCACATAGCTACCTAATGAACGATTTTAGCCCTATAAAAACAACAATATTACCAAAAATTTGTCAACACCCACGGACCACCCCTTACCCAAAATTGTAGTACCAATATACGTATGTTTGTAGTACCAATATATGAATGTTCGCCGTACCATCCCGTGAGCCCATGAACGATTTTCGTAGTACCAATATATAGATGTTCGTGGTACCAAAAACCTGTCAACACCCACGGACCACCCCTTACCCAAAATTGTAGTACCAATATACGTATGTTTGTAGTACCAATATATAGATGTTCGCCGTACCATCCCGTGAGCCCATGAACGATTTTTGTAGTACCAATATACAGATGTTCGTGGTACCGTATTGTAAGCTAGTGTGGTACCATGAGTCGTCATACCATCCCGTGAGCCCATGGACGATTTTTGTAGTACCAATATATAGATGTTCGTGGTACCGTATTGTAAGCTAGTGTGGTACCATGGGTAGGTTATTTGTAGTACCAATATCTATGGTAACGGTCACGTAGAAAAAATAATTCAGATGGCGTCGAAAATTCCTTACCAAACTTGAAGTACCAATATACGTATGGTTGTAGTACCAATGTATAGATGTTCGCGGTACCATACCGTGAGCTGGTGTGGTACCATACGTAGGTTAATTGTGGTATCTTTTTCCGTACCATGTGTTCACCACAAGCAGCCTACTTATGGTACCACAGTAGCTCACGTTATGGTACCACAAACATCTATAAACCGGTACTACAAACATATGTATATTGGTACTTCAAGTTTAGTAAGGAAAATGACTTTGACCACGCGTCATATTACTACCTACATAGTAATTCACTGTTTCCAGCAATGTTCTAGAAGCAAACGTTAGAGTGAGGCGCAGAATTTCGGGTCTTTTTAAAAAATAGCCTTTGACGCGTTCAAGTTTAAAAAAATAGCACTCTTGACTTTTTTTTGGTCAATAGCACTCTTTTTAATTAACACTTAATCATCTTCTCGTAATCCCTTATTATTAATAAAAAAAGAAAAACAAAATAAAATACAACGCCTGAAATGAATTAAAAGCTGCACGTCCATTTTGCAGCAGAAAGCATTCATTCCACCTCACCCAATTATTCTCCTTCTTCTTCGTCCTCGTCCTTAAGAGAAATCACCTACAATTTCTTCTGCTTCTGCAAGGCAGTCGACCCGACTTCATATCAGCTTCTTCACAGGCGAAGGAACACTCGAAAGTCCTCAGTGAAAGAATTCGAACCTTTCGCTTCACTGTAAGTATTTTTCCTGGTCGTATTTTGAATACAACCATCTAAATTTGTAACTCTCAGTCCTAAACCCTGTTTCGAAGTAAATGGGTTCTCCAAGCTTCGAAATTGCGGTTTGGACTGCCGAACATGTTCAATTTCCGCTTTTTAAAACGTCCAGTTGGTCAGGGGACCCTGCTTGAAAGCAGGCAACCCGCGCGTTAGATCATGGAACCCTAGATAGAAGCATGAGTCCCACACATAAATATACGGGACCCGCACATAAATTCATTTGACCCGCGCATAAATTCATTGGACCCGCGCATAAATTCATGGGACCTCTATACCATCAGTGCATGGTTCCCGCACATTAGTGCCGGCGCATTAGATCTTGGGACCTGCACATAAGTTCAGGGGACCTGCGCGCAAAAACAGGGGACCCGCGCATAATCGCTTCTTATTGATAGGTCCCATGCCCCCATACACTAGAGCTTGGGTCCCGTGCACAAGAGCTTGGGTCCCGCGAATTAGAGCTTGGGTCCCGTGAACTAGAGCCTGGGTCCCGCGATATATGTTAGGGTTTTCGAAAGGTCTTACGGTTTTGCAAGCTGTAGTAGGGCTTCAATTAATTATGTCTGCATTATAAAAACACACATCATCCGAAAATAACATTTTTAATAATCCCAGAAACAAATCGACCAAGAATGCTGACGGACGCCCAAATCGTCGCCCGCCTCCAGGAAATCGTCCGTAACTCGGACCCCCGGACTACCACGGCCGACGCCGTCCGCCGCCGTCTAGAGGCCGACCTTGGCGTCGACCTCTCCCAAAGGAGGCTTTTCATCGTGTTTGAGATCGACAGATTCTTAAACGGCGACGACCATCCTGTCGAACTCGACGGCAACGGTATCTGCGGTGGTATGAGCGAAGTGATCGAAGGACAAGCACCCGAGGCTGTCCGAAACGACGACGAAGTGGCTGAGAGCGAAGTGATCATAGGCCCAGGTTGGATCGAGGTTATCCGAAACGACGCCGTGCAGGAGGATGTCGACCAAGCTCCGGTTGGAGAAGGGCGAGAAGGGTAGAATAGTAAATTAAGACCCTAATTTTATGCTATTGTATTGTACGTGAATCTAAGTATTTATATTTAATTTGGAGCATTATTATTATGAACCTGATCTATATTCTTTAATTGTATTTTAAATTGAATGAACTATATTTTATAATATTTAATTAGGTTAGTTATGTAATAAACATAAAGGGGTATAAAAGAATTACAGGTTTTACTGTAGCGATTGGCAAACAACAGACCCGTGATATAACAGTAAAAGTAAAAAAGCAACTACCACTTTAACTTTCAATTCAATTCAATTGTCTTTTCTCCTGCACGCCAAACGTTTTGCAAATCGTTTCTCTGCAAGTAAAACCCAAATCCGAACCTCAATCTACAATGGCAATCAGCGGGAACACCCAGAGAGTGAAGGTACTTGTTCTACTCTTCGTCTTCAATTTAACGGATCGAACCCTAATTTTCAAAATCGGACCCGTGCTTGCAAGCATAGGACCGTGATTGCAAGCATAGGACCCTGCTTAGAAGTAGTGCGTATTTTCACGCCGCCCGCCCATAAGATGATGGTCCCGATGATGGTCACAGCATGGGTCCGCTGCGTAGCGTGGGTCCCATGACCTTGCGCCTGCGAAGAACAACACGGGACCCTCGCGCTACGAGCAGGGGACCCCTGCGTTATAAGCAGGGGACCCACGCTTGTACGCAGGGGACCCATGTGTGGACCATCATCTTATGGGCGGGTCCCGTTAAAATTCGCACAGGTCCCATGTAAATTCGCACAGGTCCCCTGTCAATATTCATACCAAGTAATTGGCTACTCTGAATGTGTTTTACGTATAAATTAGGTTGTGATGAAGAAGCAGTTCGATACACTGGACGAAGTTCCTGATTGCCGTCCTGTGGTGACCTCGTTATACAGCGACGCCAGCGAGTTGATAAGACGGTGTCTTAACCAGGATGAGTTCCAGATTTTTTGTGCCTCGAGTCCGTTCGGCCGCCTTGTTATGGCCGAGCCGGATTTTCATCTCTCGCTTCAGTTGTTGTGGTTCCTCATCCAGAGGCAGACCACTCTGCACAACCGCTAAGAGCTCTGGATGGTTGTTGGCAATAGGCCACTCCGATTTTCAAAATTGGATTACTGCCTAATTACCGGGCTGAAGTTCGAAGCCGCGATACCGGCGGTGAACGAAGACGAAGCATTCGCGATGAGACATTTTGGCGGTAGAGCCCAAATTCGCTTGTCTCACGTCAAGATTGCGTTGGAGGGTTTGTCTGGCGACGAAGAACGTACGGACGACAAGAAGCTGAAGTTGGCGAACGTCTACTTCGCCACCGCGGTGTTGTTGGCCCGAAAGTCAAAGAAGGACACCGTCGTGAGTCCTTGGGTCCTCCATCTCGCTGAAGACCTGTTTGCTTTTTCACAGTATCCTTGGGGCAGCGTGGCTTTCAGGGACGTCATACGCTCTGTAAAAAAAATCTACTTGAGATCAAACGGGATTGGCTGATAAGTGGGTTCGTGCAGCCACTTCAGGTGATTTATAATTAAGTTATTGCCATACCTTGTTTTGACATGATTGCTAATATTATTTGCGTTATGAATTCAGATAATGGCATACGAGTGCATACCGGGCGTTGCAGAGGAGTTTGCGGATCGCAAAGAAGAAGATTACACGCCACGCATGCTCAGGTGGGTTACGAGAAATTGGAGTCGCAAGGGATGCCCGACTTTTAAGTCCGTCGCATCACACGCTGAGCGGTCCCAGATACTGGGATTGATAGTGCCGTCAGCGTACGAGCTGGAGGGACCGTACTTTAGGGACAGTATTTTCGATGTTGGGGCCCCTCACGAACTATTCGATCGTGTCACGGACCTACTCCTGCAGGGAGCCGAGGTTAGGGTTTCCCGCGGCCACCGCCATCGCGGTGAGGGTTCTAGGCAGAATTTCGTGCCTGAGACCATAGCCCAGATCGAGGGCAGTGGCCGTCGCGACAGCGATATGATGTTGCATCACGGAAACATCCCCGAACATCCGCACGAGCACGGCTTTCATGCAGCTCCGGAAACGGGTCCATCAACTGGTCACGGTTCATACTCGGGTCCACGCTTCGATGAATGGCAAAGTCGTATGGACCACAACTTCACCACGTTGTTCGGGCGATTCGACCAGCTTGGCACGCAATTGCATCAGTTTCAAGAAGAAGAGGGTCGACGGTGGTCGACGAACGAGAGGAGGTGGGATGCGTACGAGGACCATTGGGCGCAAATGCGATCGTGGGGCGACAACCTCAGGGAGTTGGGGAACTCGGTACAGGGTTTGGCGAGCAGATTTTATCACGGGTCTCGCTCTCCGCCTACCAAAGCTCGTTATAGTAAGCTTTTTATTTATACTTAGTTTTTTAATTAGTTGTGTAGATACTTATCATTTTCTATTTACGATGTAGATGTCGATCCAAGCGAGTTTGGTGGTGGATCGAACGATCCACAGCCCGAGTTTGGGCGTGGATCATCGGTCGCTACACCGCCCGAGATTGGGCGTGGATCGGTCGCTACACCGCCCGAGATTGGGCGTGCATCGGTCGCTACACCGCCCGAGATTGGGCGTGGATCGGTCGCTACACCGCCCGAGATTGGTAAGTTTTTATACTTAAGGACGTGAAAAATAATATATAGTTATATTCGAATTTTCTTGTATAGATTACGATGAGAGATGGAGGAAGACATCGTACATGGGACCGGATGGCTATATTCCGAGTCTGGATGCATGGGACGGTCACAGTCCGTCGGAATGGGCGGACTCCCGTTGGAAATACTATGTCCAACCGAAATGGACCGGCGAAGACGCTTATGGTCTCGGGGTTCACGAGGTCGCGACGGACGTAGCACCTCCAGAGGACCATGCTCAGTTCGAGACCATGGACGAGCCTCCAGACGACCATGCTCAGTTCGAGACGCACATCGAGCTGCTACAGGACGTCCCTCAGTTGGAGATGCACGCCGAGGCTTCGGTTTCTGTCCAAGCGGCCGACAAAGGAAAAGGCGTCGTCAGAGAGAAGACCCCTGAGCGGACGAAGAAGCCATCTCGGTACACCACTACGCCGTTCACCGATTTCCCCTCGACGAATGCAGTCAAAGCTCCAAAGCTTTCGGGGTTCGAGCGGCATATCCAGTTCAAGGCCAATAACTTGTGGCCAAATGTCGAAAGTCAGCTTTTAACGCTCAGGCAGATTACCGGCATGAAAGTCCGAGGGAGGCTACAAGAACACGACCCTGGATGGCTCCTGAACCTGGCGACTGAGGGTATTCCACTCGATGAGATGGTACGTATATAAATTTACCAAATACCTCTCGTCACCTTACTTGAATGTGTTGAAAAACGGTCTATATTGTATTGCAGCACGTCGATGAATGCCTCGCTGGGATCGATTACATGCAGAAATTTAGCAAATCGGTTGCGACCAAAGTCGCGTTCATGCCCCATAGGTTTAAGAAGCTCGTCGACGAGCGAGGGGTGCTAAGTTTTCTCGGGAAGCCGTCTGGGAAAGGCTTCAAGAGATTGATTCCGTTCGCGAGGGGGGAAGAGGAAGAGTGGAAGTGCAGGTCGTGGGATCTAGCGGCCAAAGTTGCCATCCCCATGCGTACGTCAGGCCGATGGGTGTTGTTCGTTGTTGATGTGCGGGAAAAGGCGTACGAGATTTACAACTCCGATGCGCCTCCTGGCTTCGAGTGGCGCTATATCGCCGATGACGTCAACAAACTTCAGATCGTAATCCCGGGGATTTTCAAGAAATTGGATATGATAAAACGCATGCCTAACAAGGGCAAGAGCTGGAAAGCTACTTGGCATCGCGACTTCCGAAAACAAAATCAGTACGTTTTGATGAATGTTGCGTTTTATTACTTTGTCGTCGTGTTTAAAAATTAGTATCGTGTTGGATATGATTTTCAGGGAGAAGATGGCGTGGCGATGTTGCGGGCGGCAATGTCGCTTATGATGAAGAAGGACGACGTCTCCCGCCTCAATCAAACTCATATGAAGGAGTTTAGAAAATACCTGGCTTCCTCTATTTTCAATAATGATTGGGACAGTTTTTAGTAATTTTGTTGTTGTTTAAAATTTGCCTGTGTTGAGTATAAATTTCATGTGTTGTAGAATTTCTCTGTTGAATTTTAATTTTACTTGTTTGATATTAAGTTATCGTTTGTTGGATAGCTATTTAGGGTTTAGAATTTTGGAAGATTGAGTTTTTCTATCGTTTTCAACTTTTTTTCAGTGAGACTGATGTGTGATTTGACATAAAAAGAACTGATGTTTAAGTGATTTGACATAATTTCACTTGGTTGTTATGATTTACACTTTTCGGCTGTTTGCTACGCACGTTCCCTGCGCGGGTCCCCTGAATATAAGTGCGGGGACGCTGCTCATAACGCGCAGGTCCCCTGCTCTTTTCGCGCGGGTCCCTTGATTATATTGCGCAACAATTCGACGGGACCGGACGGGACCCGGCCTTAATATACGCATAATTTTGACGGGACCGATGACGACCCGGGCATCTCAGTATGGGTCCTATGCAATATGCGCGGGAACCCTGTTTTGACGATTGGGTCCCCTGCCCATAACATGTGGGTCCGATGTGTTCATGTGCGATTTTTGCAATGTTAAGTCATGGAAGTAAGCGATTAATTGTGCGTATTTATACTTTGTTTATCATAGAATACAATATAAAGTCATCATACATAGCAAAGAACCCAAAAAAATTGGGTAAAAAACACGAGAATTACGTTAAGTCTATAAGATTGTTACATCCTACAGAAATAACAAACACGAGTATGTTTTCTGGGTGTGCTCTCTTACTATATTCACGCCAGAGATCGTTCAACTTCAAATACTTGTTGGAATATATTTTTTTTGGGTTTGAAACTTGGAGTCAGATATTGTTAATCTAGTTGTTATTTTTTCAAATTTTGTTAATCGCGCAATTAATTTTTAATTAATTATTATCTTATTAATGAATTTAATAAAATTACATTTTCGCAGGGGACAAAAGCCCCAATCGGGGATCAAATGTCAAGTCATCTGTCCTATACATACAGTATAATGACACTGCTCTGACATGTCACTTTTGACCAATAAATGAAGCACTGCTCTGACATGTCACTTTTCATCAATAATTGAACAATTATTGGGCCCAGTTAGTAAGCTAACCTTACTTGAATGTGCGGGTACCATGTGCTAGTCGGCAGGTCCCCTCCCGGTCGTGAAGGCATGGGACCTTACGTTAAAGGCAGGGGACCCGGCGTTAAATGCAGGGGACCTCACGTTAAAGGCATGGGACCTTACGTTATGGGCAGTGGATTAGAAGTTTGCACGGGACCCAAACGTTAAAGGCATGGGACCTTACGTTATGGGAAGGGGACCCGGCGGGAACCACAAATATGCGCAATGGTCCCCTGCGCATTTGTGCATAAGGGTTTTCTACCTCCATATTCATGCAGACGCAAGTAACGCAACCTTACGTAACATAACACAAATGGAAATCACCCATAAGCCACTCTGAATACGACATACACACATATTACAACGTTATCTCCTAAAAAATTCACCCACCGAAGGAAACCGATTTTTCTGGGGTCGTCCGCGTTGTGAACCAACACGAGGCGGCAACATGTCCATAGTACTTTCAATGCGGTCCGTTACCGGACGTATAGTACCTTCATATGCCAACTTCCAGATCTCCAAGGTATAATAATCGCTTACTAATGAATACACCGGCACTTGGGCAGAACCACAAGCTGCAATCGCATGTGGACAAGGGATACGATCAATGTCAAACATCATGCACGTGCATGTGTGCAGCCCTAAATCGACCACATCGTTCACATGCTGCCCGTACACGTTATATGTTAGATGCCCGACTTCCGACGCATGGAATTTTTGCGACTCGGTGAAATTCTCTCGTATGATCGACTCCACCTTCGGCGTAAAGTTAGTCATGTTCGCGGCGATTGAAGCTTCGGCAGTTCGCCGATGCTTACTGAACCATAATGATGTTAGTCGTTGAATCGAGCCCAACAGTCCAATTATTGGAAGCTCTCTGTCCTTACGTAGAGCTGCATTTATAGACTCGGATCCATTGGTCGTCATTATGTTGTATCTTGATCTAGGGCAATATGCTCGCGTCCACGTTTTCTTTGGGACTTCGTCAAGATATTTAGCCACGTCCGCATATTTTGGTGAAAACTGCTTAAAATGACAGTCGCACTCGCTCTTTGTGTAGGCAGTAGCGACACGCCAAAAAATCGGGCAAGCACCTTTCTTCTTCATTTTCGTCTTCACGTTTTATTGAAGGTGCCACGCACAGAAACCATGAAACGCGTTCGGGAAAACGGCCGGAACTGCATTCTTTATTCCAGGGTTCCGATCAGAAATTATTACGAGATCGTCGCCATCCGCAACAAAACGTCTTAATCTCGAGAGAAACCACGTCCATGACTCGGTTCCCTCCGAACCGTCGGCAAGACCCCATGCGCAGTGGCAATCATCAGGATACCCTTATACTTCCCCTTCGAAAAAGTGGCGTCGATAGAAACGACCTTCCTCATGAACGTAAAGCCTCTGACGCATGCGCCGTATGCCACGAACATGTACTTGAACCGATTTTCTTCGTCCATCTCCCAATCAGTGATGCTGCCCTCGTTGGCTTGCCTCACCGCATCTAAGTAAGCCGGCAGTAAACCGTAGCAAGCGTCCCTGTTACCAACTAGTTCGTCGGTCGCTATTTGTTTTCCTCTCCAAGCCTTGTAGTATGAAACTTCTACTCCCCTGCTCTGCATCATCGATTGTATGGAACTGGGAACGGGGATGTCTTTAGGAGCCCTGAAATTTTCCAACAACGTGCTCGATACGAGCGACGAACTTCCCTGGCGATGTCTACGTCGTCGATGAGACACGCCGCACGTGTGCGTGTTGACGTACTTTCGGATTGAGAAAAAGGGGAGTCCTTGTCCTGTGCAGCTCGTACTCGCCATTCGCAGTTCTCCTTCGCACATTTCACTACGTACAGGGTTTTGTTTGACCTATCCAGTTGGAGTTCGAAGCATGCAGCGACAGCGATTTTAGCGATTTCGTCCTTCAATTCTTTCCTGCTACGAAATTCTTGTCCAACATATAGGGTCGAACCATCCGTAAACGAATAGGTACTATCGTCGGCCACATCAGCAGCGTCGTCGTGCTCTTCGACGTCAAAATCGTCATCATCATCATCATCATCATCATCATCATCATCATCTCCGACCCGACCATCATCATCTATAGCACCTTGGTCGTTCTCATTTTCGTCTTCCCGTCCGACTTGCTCGTTCTCATTATCATATACATAGCCACTCCTTTCATTAATTTGGTAAGGAGGGTTGTAAGATGTGCTGGGAAAACCCTCAAATGGTTGGATTTCTGCATTTGTATCGCAATGCGCTATAAGACCGACGTCGAAACCCGACAAATCATTAACATGAGGTTGATGTGGTGGTGACGCAATGACGGATAACTCAACTTCCACGTGAAGAGGTGGTCTTGATCGACTTGAACCACCTCCAAGGTACGCACGTACGCCGTAATCGTTCTCGATGTAGATGGGGCGCACATAATTGTAGTCTATGCAAGGCATGTAGCTTATCCGTAGTTTGGTATTGTCGTTGCGTAACGACAATGCATTCAATATCTCGTTAGTGAGATCCACTAACGTGCATGAACCGTCGTCGACCAAGATTGATTGCCACCGGCAAGTTGGATCGGGAACCCAGTTCGACGTATTGTCCTCGCGAATCACCCACTGACCATCGACTTGAAAAAAAATGCTGCTGATCGTCATGATTATCACCTATAGAGAATGACGATGGTGGAATGTATGCTTTCTGCTGCAATGAGTTGGTCGTGCGGCTTTTAATACATTAAAAGCGTTGTTTTACTTTTTATTTTAAATTAATCTGGGGTCCCAAGCGTATATGAACGGGTCGCTGCCAATTTAGGGTTTCTCACGTTCGCTTTATTCGTACCAATAATTGAACAATTACTGAGTATTTGGTCAAAATATTTTCCTCAGTAACAAGTCAAATCACCCATCATGTGTCGTTTCATACAGAGAATCAATTATTCAACAATGGAAAAAGGTTTATCAAGTCGTATGGTGGGATACGTGCTCAAGGGACCATAACTTGAAATCATGGGACCCGCACGTTAAATATACGGGACCCGCACGTAAGAGCAGGGGACCCGCGCATATTGCATTGGCGCTGATATTACGGATGGGTCCCAAGCGTATATGTATCTGAACGGGTCCCATGATAATTTAGGGTTTCTCACGTTCGCTTTATTCGTACCAATAATTGAACAATTACTGGTCACGCAATGTCCGTGCAGCCATAGTGGATCGATACGCTGAAATATCAATCTGCCTTTGATATTCATTAAACTCGGGCGTGTCAACCATAACCGTCTCCACCGTCAACGCCGCATGAACCCCGCAATCCAAGCTGCCAGCCTTCTGGCTCCGATTCATTTTATTATTCAACTTCGGCTTTGTGACGATATCGAACTTGAAACGCCAATATGCAGAAAGAAACTCCGCCTGCAAAAAATAGCAAACGTCGAACATGTTACTCAATAAATAATAAATGATAGACAAGTCGGATTTCAGCTACTTACGAACACTCTCCCGGCGAATTGCACACCATGCGCGCCCAATGAATCGTTAAGGACGAAGGTTTGCCTTGACGCGTCAAAAATAAGCACTGCCCAGTGGGTCCGTGCGAAAACGGGAGAGATGATGTACTTGCATCGTATCAATTCATCCTCCGTGAGACGCTCCAACCAGCTCCGACTGCTTCTCGACAATCCATTCACGAATTCCTCCATATCATCCACCCGTACTTTCGCCATCCTATTCAACTTCTGCGCCTTCCTAAAGTGCTCGTCTTGCACGTAACTTGGAAAGACGAAGACGCGAGGATAATTATCGGAGTCCGCATAGATTCGCCTCAAGCAATCTAGATATGCGTCAAGACAATTGGACTTGAGCATATCATGGAAGAGCAACATGTAGAAGCCTTGGGCATCCACGTCACACATGTCACCCGACCAAACGTTATCACTGCATAAGAACCACAAATTATTACATGTTTATGTACGATAACTGAGGTTGACATCGAAAGAAAACATTTACCTAAATCTTGCCGCTTGAAGGTACTTGTCAATGAGCACGCGATCATGTGCATGAATCAACTGACGCCCGGAGAAGTCCACTCGCCCGCGGTACTTGTTACTCCACTTCTCATTTCTATCTGAGCCAGAATCCTCATCACTTAGATCAACAATTTCTACAGTCGATTTGCCTCTTCTTCGAACTCCTCGGGCGCTCGACGAAGCACCAAAATCTCCAGCCTCAACCACCTCCACAGGTGTGGGAAAATCTTCAACAGGTACGATCGCTAAATGATCGTCGTCGCCACGATCGCGGTGGCCACGGGAATACCTAACCTCCACTCCCCGCAGGAGTAGGCCCGTCACACGGTCGAATAGCTCGTGTGCCGCCCCAACGTAAAAAACGCTGTCCCTAAAGTACGCCGCCTCCAACTCTTCCGCTGACGGCACTAACAACCCTCGTACAAAATCGCCGTCGACGGCATCCGCGACCGTCCTAAGAGTCGGGCATGCTTTGCGACGCCAATTCTTCGTCGCCCACCTAAGCATGCGTGGCGTGAAATCTTCTTCTTTGCGAACCGCAAACTCGTCTGCAACCCCCGATATGCACTCGTATGCTAGTATCTGAATACGAATAACGCAAAAAATCTTTGAAACGTCCCTCAAAAATGGTATGCAAAGAAGCTTAGTTATAAATTCACATGAAGTGGTTGTACGAACCCACTGATCAGCTACTCCCGTGACTTCTCCCGTAGGTTTACCTTTACAATGCGTATGACCTCATTGAATGCCACGGTCCCCCAAGGATACTGGGAGAATGCTAACCGATCTTCGACGAGACTAAGGACCCAAGGACTGACGACGGTGTCCTTCTTCGACGGTCGAGACATCAACACGGCGGTGGCGAAGTACACCTCCGCCAGCTTCAGCTTCTCGAAGTCCACATCGTCCTCGTCGCCAGACAACTCCTCCAACACACGCTTGACGTGCGACATGCGGACTTTTGAGCCGCGACCAAAATGTCTTGCGGTGAATTGGGAGCCGCCGTTTACCGGCGGTAGCTGGGCTGCGAACTTCAGCCCGGTGATTAGGCAATACTCCGACTTTGAAAATCGGAGTGGTTTTTCGCCAAAAATCATCCACAGCTCTTCCCGGTTGTGCAGCGTCGTCTGGCTCTGGATGAGGTACCACAGCAACTGGACCGACAGGTTAAAATCAGGCTCGGCCCTAACAAGGCTGCCGAACGGACTCTCGTTCCTAAAAATCTCCCACTCGTGCTGGTTCAGACATTGTCTTATCAGCTCGTTGGCATCGGCGTATAACGAGCTCAGCTTTACAGTCAAACGGGGAACTTCGTCCACTGTGTCGAACTGCTTCTGCATGACAACCTAATTTATACGTAACACACATTTTAGCTAAATTACGTGGTATGAACTAATGAAAACAGGAAACCCTTATGTGCATGCGGCGCAGGGGACCGCATCGCATATGCTGAGATTCAAGCACAGATGCGCATGAGACCCCTGCGCATCGGCGCGGTCCCAGCAAGGGTCCCCTGCGTATAAGCGCGGATCCCCTGGTCATAGCGCGCGGGTCCCCTGATTATAACGCGCGGGTCCCCCGACCTTGCGCGCGCGCAGTGACACAGGACCCGCCCGTTAAGGTAAGAGGACCCCCAGCGTTTAAGCAGGGGAAACACGCTAATACACAGGGGACCCGTCAAATAAGCACAGGTCCCCTGCTCATAAGCGGGGGTCGTGTGGTTGCAAGCACGGGACCCATGCATTAAAAAGCGACGTACGCTGCGCAAGCACGGGTCCTATGCTTGCAAGCACGGGTCCTATGCTTGCAAGCACAGGTTCTATGCTACCAAGCGCGAGTCCTATGCTACCAAGCACGGGTCCTATGCTACCAAGCTCTGTCCTATGCTTGCAAGCACGGGTCCGCCCCAAATTAGGGTTCGATGGGTCGTTCCCAGATCCCCTCTCGCGTTAAATTGAAGAAGACGAAGAGTAGAACACATACCTCCACTCTTTGGGTGTTCGCGTTGAATGCCATTGTCGAATGAGTCGATTGAGGTTGAGGTTCGGTAGGCTTTGAGTTGCAGAGAAGACGATTTGCAGTGCAGGGGCGGGAGAGCACACGCTTGCTTTTTTTTACTGGAAGTGAAATATAGTGTGTTTTTTTTACTTTTACCCCACTCTTCTATCACGAGTCTGATGTTTCAGATTCGCTACAGTGTAACAGTAAACCCTTTAATTAATTTTTTCGTTAAGTGTTGTTGAGGTTGTTGATTGACATTAAATAAGGGTGAAATAGTCTTTAGAGCAGAGTTAGTAAGGGTAGAAAGGTAAAATCTGATTTTTGGTGCTTTTTTTTAAAAGATGACTAACTCAAAGGCTATTTTCTTAAAAAATCCCAGTATTTCCGACCGTGTTGTAATAAATGGAACGTAACACCTACAATACCCGGCGACCCTTCATATAGTTGCCGTGTATCAATTACCCATCTTGTTTTTCTATCTATTTTTTCTCTATTAACTGTCGCTGTTTTCCTTTTTTTTTTTCTCTCCTTTTCGCTCTTATTCGAGATATCGATCGTGGAGAATTGTGGGTATGTCCTCTCCTGATGGTTCTGATTTCTTGTTGTTCGTTCTGATTTCTGATATGCACTCGTCGATTACATGATGATTTTGTATGTTGACTGTTTGTTTTGGTTCATATATGATGTTGTAGTGCAAAGATTGAAGAGTTGGGTAAATTGATTAAGGAATTAGGTTGAAACAATTCGATTCGATACACTTTTTTCCAAGTGAAGATGCAATTTTTGTTCCTAATTAATTGGGGGATTTCTCAAATGTTGGGGAGAATTCGAATGTCTTAAAGGGGATTGCTTTTCACTTTACGAAGCTTTAGCTTTTTTATCGAGTTGCCATTGGTCGGGCACAAGATGGATCTGCAAGTCATCACTAAGCTTTTTTCCTTCTCTTGTCCCTTTTTTAAATATTTGACATGTTCCTAAGGATCGCTAAATATTCTTACCATTTTCCCTGTTTTCTTGTTGTGAGGGCATTATAATAAATGCAATTGGTGTAATAGTCGACTTCTGATATCTTGCTTTCTGCTATCTCCGCAGGCATTCTTGGACGTGTGTGTATTAATTTCCTAGTTTCACTAAGATCTGTCGATTCATTACATGGATACGCAGAACCGAAACGATCCAATTTGGGCGAATCTTGATGATTTCTTGATGATCTTTCACACATTGTGGCCATCCAAAGCTGCCTTATGAGAGCTTTTTGCTAGTTAGCTGTTAATGTAATAACTAGTCGAAAGAGAGAAAAAATGGCTGTAGCCGGTTTGCACAATGTGCCTCCCTTCGGTCCTTTCCCTAACGAATCGCAACATCGGGAATCTGAAAGAAACGGACCGAACACACGGGCATCTTCTCTCTTGAGAATGTGGAGAGAGATCGAGGGAGATGGGACCCCGAGCCCTTCTTACAGCTCTAGTCAAGCTTCAAATCCCGAGTGTGTCTCAGCTGGACAAGAAACTGATACCAACGGGCGTTGTAACATCTCTGAGGATTCTAACAACACTGATGATGATAGGAACAGTGTCGTGTCAGATCGGTCCAGCGATTTGGGGGAAAACGAACGTGGAAGAGTTGGGCGAATCTTTCGAGATTGGAAGAACAGTAATAGTGCCTTAGCTGGGTCGTCTAATGGATCGAACGATTTATCTGGGCCGAGGAGCGATGATGTCAGCGAAACTGATTCGCAGGCCGAGCATGTACGTGATGGATTAGTGATTAATGATCGCCAGGAGAACGTTGTGAGGAGGCCCATTCGAAAGCTGTGTGGTAGGCAAACTCTCGTCGATCTTCTTACGAGGGCGCATTGTGAGAGGAAGGGAGAGCTTCAGCTCTTGTCTGCGCAGAAACCCGTGTCTGAATTCTCTCATCGCAATCGCATTCAGGTTATTGATTCGTAATTATCGGTGCAATATATTCTTTTTCTCATCTTGCTATGAATATATTTCGTTGACCCTTTTTCATACTTGTAAGACTCTATCTGATGTAGGTTCTTATAATTTTCACAGGCTCTACTTCGAGGCAGATTTCTTAGAAGTGAAAGACCGATTGAAGAAGACAAGCGACAATCTTCCGTGGCTGCGAATGAATTGGATTTTTTAAGGCAAAGACAGACGGTTTCAGACCTCAGGTAATGAACGTCGATGAAACTATCTCAGCATATATATCTCTGTTAAATGTACACAATTATATGTTTTTTGTTTCTTTCCTTCGTCTGATTTTGCCTCTACATTTTGGGCTTTGATTGCTTGCATTGATTAAAATGTCTGGCTTGCACTGATGCGATTCTTGGTACAGGGAAGAGTTTCTGTCCAAATTGGACGGAACTGCGTCCTCTTCATCGACACATACAGAGTCTGATTCCTCTTCAAGTCAAGAAAATAACAATGAATCCATATCCGCAAGCATAGAGAGACAGATAGATTCAGAAAATATTACAACTTCTGACTCAATTCAAGTCGGAAGATACATAACTCAAGAAAATGAGCAAGAAGATACTTTTGGTAATACTATGGATCGCCAAGTAGCTGAAATAGAGAATCAAAGTCATCAGAATGTGGACATAGAACTTTTGCCCGGAGAGCTAGCTGATCAAGTGCCTGTAACTGTCGAAAGTGTTTCTTCTAGCAGAGATGAGCAAGTTTCAGACAATGAGGCAAGTGGGCAAGAACGATTCGTTGATAATGTCGAATTAGCTGTTCCTTCTATTGATTCACAAGCGCATCAGCAATACTCTGAAGTGGAGGTTCAAGACAGTTCATGGCAGCTCCCTACTGAATGGGCCACTGATTATAGAAGTGAAGCTGAAGAAGAACGTGACTTTGGCAATCGATTGTTTCAAGAAACATCAGAGACCAATAATTCTGCTGCTCTAAATCATTACAATGATGATGATCGTGTCCAAGAACCGCAAGAAGAAGATTGGCCCAGCCGTGACTTTCAAGAGGCCATCGATAGTTGGCTCCTCGTTCCTCCTTCTAGCGTGTCTGTTGGAAGGTTTCACTACGACTATTTTCCCGACGATGAAAACGCTCAGACCACAGAAATCAGTGAACTTTCGAGCCAGTAATATATAGCCCTCTTTCTCCCTCACTGCATTTATTTAGAACCATTGACATGTGATATAAGTTCTCATATACGAATGTCTATCTTGTTGGTATAATAGGAGAAGGGTTTCGAGCCTCCTTCGAAGCAGCTTTCGCGACAGCTTAGACCAAGTGCTGCAATCCCACGTGGAGAGGCAAGTTCAGTTCGCTTCTACTGATTCTGAAGAAGAGCAACTCAACGCCCATCAAAGCCCAACAAATCAATTCGACGATCCAACTCTAAATAATGCCACAGATTCAAACGAGCCTCTTTGGGACGGCGGAAGCTTACTTCCTCCCGGTTTCAACCATCTCCTGGGAATGGTAAAATCTTCAGATCATTGCTCACCAATCACCATTATCATCTGTTGAAGAAGCTTCGATCAGATATATTTGTATATCCTTTCGTTATTTCTGCAAAGTAGGAATGGGAGGAGGTAATAAGTGAGATGAGAGTCGACATGGCTAGGCTTCAGCAGAGGATGAACACTATGCAGAGCATGCTAGAAGCTTGCGTAGACATGCAGATAGAGCTTCAACGTTGCGTCAGACAAGAACTCTCGGCTGCCCTAAACAGAACAGTTGGAACAGAAGGTAACACACACACACAACACACACACTTACTAGTTTTACGTTCGCTGCTGTATGTCGGGCATCGATAAACATTTGATATATATTTGGCGACGTAGAGGAGGAGATTGGTAATAACGAGTCTCAGTGCTGGGAAGATGTGAGGAGAGGAGTGTGCTGCATTTGTGGTGAGAGCAATATCAACTCATTGCTATATAGGTAACTAACTACTGATCAAAACTATTCCATTAAGTGTCTTGTTTTTTCTGCTGTTATCAAAACTTTGCTGCGTAAGTACAAACATCATATACTGATGTTTGTCTCAACTCAATCTCAAGGTGTGGGCATATGTGCACGTGTGGTGAGTGTGCGCTGGGTTTAGTCCGAGGTGGCGGAAAGTGTCCGATGTGTCGGGCGCCAGTTGTCGAGGCTGTCCGAGCTTATTTTACCCAGTAATAAAATTAATAATAATATTATTAGTATGGGAAAGAATACCACGCGAAAATAATTTATGTGTATAGAGGGAGGAGGTTGCATTGAATAATGGAACCATGGACATTTTTTTTGTCATGTTAGTTTTAATGTTATATCTTTTTGCTTGTTTCACTTTCTTCAGTTACTTCAACTGAAAACCTAGATCTAAACAGTCGTTTCGGTTATTACATGGTCTCTATTTCTATATATTCCCATTTAAATCCCAGCAGGAAAAGTGAAACAAAGAAACAAAACAGAAAAACGAATGTGAAGTATGAAGGTGAGCTCAAGAACAATAAAGCATATCCCCCTTTATCGCTCGGCGATTAGAAAAAAGATGATTTATATAATACATTCGAGAAATGTAATAGTTGTATGGAGTTCGACTCGTCCTTCAACAAAGAAAGCTGAAAAGCATAAAATAGAGACGGTTCAATACTTCAAGGAAATTAATTTATTTTCTTTATGATCAATTACACTGAGCAGTACACCGAAATTTTTGGTTCGATATTTCCAATGAAATAGTAAATTTTCTTCAGATGATCAACTGCACTTGAGTACACCTAATTCTAACAAAATCTGCGTAAAAATTATTAGATTCTCTAATATATGTATGTATTTTTTAAAAAGTACTATATTTTTCTAAATTCATGTGGTGAAAGGAAACAACTTTAAAATGAATAATTTTGATGATAGTAATGATGTTTTTGGAATGTTTTGAATATAGAAACAAAATAATAATTCCCACAGTCGGACGGAAAAAAACAGAGCAACCAACCGTAAACAAACGTAATAGAATCAATTTCCGCAACACAGATAAAAGAAGACCTGAAAGCTTCAACGAACCAAAACCCTACCAACGACCTCTCTCGACGGCTGAAGAAAGCGTAGAATAAGCTGAGAACCGTCGCCGGCTGAGATCTGAGCGATCTATGGCGGACGATTTCCTTAGAAACGGCGACGATCGAAGCGAGGCGAGCGAAGATTTTACTTCGGAAGACGAAGGGACCGAAGACTACAAGCGAGGTGGGTACCATGCGGTGCGTGTGGGCGACGCGTTCAAGCACGGCAGATACGTCGTTCAGAGAAAGCTTGGTTGGGGCCATTTCTCCACTGTTTGGCTAGCTTGGGACACTCAAAAATCTGTAATGAAATCTTCTTCCTACCCTTCTGAACTTCAATTTTTAGAATATAGTTAAGGTGTTAGGCAGGAAAGCATATCTGTATGTGCTTGTATAGAGTTAGTGTTCTATGATTCGTGGATGAGTGAGACCGTTGACTTATGCGCGTGATTATGTTGGTCCTGGGAGAAATGCCTATTTCGTGGAGTGGGGAGGAAATTGTTTGTGTTAATTTAATGGAGATATTTGGGTATAAAATGGTCGATTCGCAATTCAATTGGACCTATTCACAAGTTTGTGATGTTTATATATGTAGTTACAAATTATCCTTGGCTGGAGATATGATGTCATTTAGGATACTTGAGATGAATTTGATGGTTAGTGGTTTCTTTCTTGTTTTCTTTTCCTTGTATGGTGATAGATTTGTGTGGCTTTAAAAGTTCAAAAGAGTGCTCAGCACTACACAGAGGCAGCAATGGATGAAATCACTATCTTAAAGCAGATAGCTGACGGAGACCCTGACGGCAAGAAATGCGTGGTGAAGCTCTTAGATCATTTTAAACACTCCGGGCCAAATGGGCAGCATGTTTGTATGGTTTTCGAGTACTTGGGAGACAATCTTTTGACACTGATCAAGTACTCAGACTACCGAGGGCTACCAATTCACATGGTTAAAGAAATATGCTTCCATATCTTAGTGGGGTTGGATTATTTGCATCGCCAGCTATCAATCATACACACAGATCTAAAGCCAGAAAATGTTCTTCTCTTATCGACGATTGATCCAGCGAAAGACCTGAGAAAGTCAGGCGCACCTCCAATTCTTGCAGCCAGTAAAAGCAAGGCTGTTTCTCAATCAGAGGGTTCGAAAGATGCCAAGAAGACTTCAAATGGCGATCTTACTAAAAACCAGAAGAAGAAATTACGAAAAAAAGCCAACAGAGCATCTTTGAAGCATGCAGGGAAAGAAGAAGGCGAGGCTGAGAATGTGGCAAGCAGTCACGAATCTTCCGAGGACAAGCCCAATGGAGATTCAAGTCATGAGCGAAAAACTGCGTCAGTTGCTGATGCTAAGGGTCACAAGAGAGGCAGTAAAGCGTTGAGACAGAAGCTATTGTCTGAGGTCGGACTGAAGTGCAAGTTGGTCGATTTCGGCAATGCTTGCTGGACTCACAAGCAGTTCACCGGCGACATACAGACGAGGCAGTATAGATGCCCCGAGGTTATCTTGGGCTCTAAATACTCGACGCCAGCAGATATGTGGTCGTTCGCCTGCATCTGCTTCGAATTGGCCACTGGCGATGTGCTCTTCGACCCACACAGCAGCGATAACTACGATCGCGATGAGGTCCCCAAAACCACCTCATCTTTACTCATTATTACGTGCTTTACGATTCTCTCCTCTGATGATTGTTCGTTCTTTACTACTATTTGAAGGATCACTTGGCCCTAATGATGGAACTCCTTGGGCAGATGCCACGTAAGGTGAGACGATATCTTTGCCCGAATCCAATGCATGCGCTAAATTAAGCGTAAATATGTTGATGAATGTCTATTTACTCGCTTTCTTTTCTGCTTCTACAAATCTTTAGGTTGCACTGAGCGGTCGATACTCGCGTGATTATTTCAATAGATTCGGCGACCTAAGGCACATAAGAAAGCTTCGATGTTGGCCCCTAAGCAAGGTTCTTACGGAGAAGTACGGTTTTCACAATCAAGACGCCGATGAGATGTCCGAGTTTCTTATCCAAATACTAGATTTTTTTCCCGAGAAGAGATTAACTGCTGCTCAGTGCCTTGACCACCCGTGGATTTGCGGCGGGCCTACGCAACAGCTTACGCCTTCTTCTTCGTCGTCGACGAAAGCTAAAGAGGACGGTGTTTCTGATATCGAGAGGGGGAGAGATAAACATGGAAGTGTTGGGAGGATGGACATAGTAGCTGTTGATGACAAAGGTTGTACGAATTCTGCAAACGACGACTAAGTTTGAAAGAAAATGGAAGAAGCTGTTTTTTTTGTATAATTTGTTCTTTGTCGAAAGCAGAGAAAAAGTACGCGCGCGCGGCGTGGACGCTCGTTTCATGCGCGTGGCTAACATGTCCTTCTGTGCCAGTAATTTATGGACATTTGGGGTGTGGCGCGGTTTTTAAGAAACTGAATATTTTAATAATATAGCACAGTTTTTTTACGGTTCCGAGGTATCCCTACACAGCCCGACTATGGGCTAATCGCCACACACTCCAGTGGTGGGACTAATCTCCGGGGTCAGATGGATACGTTCCAAACCCACCAACAACGATAGTCATGAGCCTAGGTCCATGGGGACTTTTCAAAGGAACTGTGAGAGGGGAAATTCGATCCCACAACCTCCTAGCCACATGACCTTTGAGTGCTTCACCTTGACCACTAGAGCTAAGCCTCATTGACAATAATATAGTGCAATTAAAAGGTAAAAAAGTGTATATTATTTTGACACGTCTTTTAAGAATATTTAATATTATTATATTGATTGTTTGTGATGCTTTTTTTACTAAATAAGGAAATGTACAAAAGATGTGGGACACTGATTTAGTAAAATGTACCAAAGATAGTGAGACAAAGAGTATTATTATTTTACATCATTCGATTTCCCAAGTTTTGACTTTGTGAGATGTCAGTTGTAACATGCAATGTTCTTATTTTTTTTTTTTGGTAAATTTACTTTCAGTCCATTTGTAAGCTTAAAATTCTTCTTAAATACACTTGAAATTCTGTTCAATGGTAATAAGTAAATTTCTTCCTTTTTTTCAAACTAAAGGCTGTTGTCTCATTCATATAAAATAATAACATTGGCTAAACAACCAAAAGGGTTCCTATGGTGACATCGAGATAAAACCAGTAGGAACAAAGGCTCCCTAGAAGAGCATAACAGAAACAACGAAAATATTTCAAGAATGAGCCTAGGCAGAAAATCGAAACTGACTAGGAACTCTGTTCAGTGCCGATCGACAATTTTCTTCCTGTTCAATACCGATCAACATGTGAAAATGAAATAAATTTACTTCACGGGTTCAGAAAAGCTGACTGATTATTGCATGGAATTACCAAAAAGATTCATTTAGATCAACAAACATAGATTATTCGAAATTATAGAAATTATATTAATTGTTTTCGTGTTATATCAAACACAAGAGCATTATTTATTAACACTATTAATAACAACTTGGTATACAATCCAGTTTTATTGTGAAGAAATGTTATTAATTCCTTTTCTGTTCGGTATTAAACACACAACTTTTGGCAGATGTGTACGATTAAGAAAAAGGAGCATTTTCATTTCAGGCCCTCCCATAACTATCATTTAGGATTCAGGCCATCTTGGCAAAAAATTTAGTTTTAAGGACCCATTTTTGTGCAGTCCCACTTCTTTGCTCTTACATACCAGTATGTTGAAATTCTGTACCACAAAACCATAATTCGGTACCAGTTTATGATCATCTGATACCAGTTTATTTTCTGCAATACCACTTTATTACTTTGACATACCAGTATGTTCAAAGTTTGTAACACAAAACGATTATTTTATACCAGTTCATATATTTTTCGTACCACTTTTTTACAACACACAAAATGAGTCCTTTAACCTAAAAAATTCTCAAACGGGGCCTGAAATCGAAATCAAACCCTTAATGGGGCCTGATTTCGAATTGACCCTAAGAAAAAACAACTCAAGTACTGAAATGAAATATAAACTTCAAAGGGTAATGAAACGGAATTTACCGGGTCTTTTTAGAAAATGGCCTTTGACGCGGTCAAGTTTAAAAAAATAGCACTCTTGACTTTTTTTTTGGTCAATAGCACTCTTTTTAATTAACACTTAATCATCTTTTCGTAATCCCTTATTATTAATAAAAAAAAAGAAAAACAAAAATAAAATACAACGCCTGAAATGAATTAAAAGCTGCACGTCCATTTTGCAGCAGAAAGCATTCATTCCACTCCACCTCACCGAATTATTCTTCTTCTTCGTCCTCGTCCTTAAGAGAAATTCCCCGACCTCATATCGCGCTTCTTCACAGTCGAAGGAAACTGGAAAGTCCTCGGCGAACGAAAGATTCGAACCTCACGCTTCAGTGTAAGTATTTTTCCGGGTCGTATTTTGAATATAACCATCTAAATCTGTAACTCTCAGTCCTAAACCCTTCCAATGGGTTCTCAAAGCTTCGGAAATTCCGGTTTGGAAGGCCGAACATGTTCATTGTTTTTACTTCCAGTTGATCCGGGGACCCTGCTTGAAAGCAGAGCAGGCCACCCGCGCGTTCCGCGCGTTACAACGTGGGACCCCACATTAAAGCAGGAGTCCCGCACATTAGTGCGGCGAGTAAATCACGGGACCCGCACATAAATTCACGGGACCCGCCCATAAATTCACGGGCCCCGCGCATCAGTGCATTGTCCCCGCACATTAGGGCAGGCCCATTAGATCATGGGACCCGCGCATAAATGCAGGGTACCTGCGCGTAAACACAGGGGACCCGCGCATGCTTCATGCAGTAGAGCTTGGGTCCCGTGCACAAGAGCTTGGGTCCCGCGCACTAGAGCTTGGGTCCCGTGTACTAGAGCTTGGTCCCGCGTTATATGTTATGGTTTTGGGAAGCTCTTACGGCGTTTTGCAAGCTATATAAGGCTTGGATTTATCAAACACACAGCATCTAACATTTTTAAAAAATAATCCCAGAAACAAAACAGGAAGAATGGTGACGGACGCCCAAATCGTCGCCCGCCTCCACGAAATCGTCCGTCACTCGGACCCCTGGACTACCACGGCCGCCGCCGTCCGCCGCCGTCTGGAGGCCGACCTCGGTGTCGACCTCTCCCAAAGGAGGGCGTGGATCGTGGCCGAGATCGACAGATTCCTAAACGGCGACGACGATGCTCTCGAGGTCGACGACGACGATGTTATGAGCGAAGTTATCGAAGGACAAGCACCCAAGGCTGTCCGAAACGACGACGACGAGGCTGAGAGCGAAGTGATCCAAGGCCCAGGTTGGATCGAGGTTGTCCGAAACAACGCTGTGCAGAAGGATGTCGACCAAGCTCCGGTTGGTGGAGAAGGGCGAGAAGGGTAGAATAAATTATTTAATAATTTTATCAATCAAGATATGCTATTATTATTGATGTACGTGACCTTGACAATATAATTAATACTGTATTTTAAATTAACTATGTTTTATAATGTAATATTTAGTTCCGTTAAAAAATATAGATAGTGCTATGGTATTTAATTTAATTTAATTAGGTTAGTTATGTAATCAACATAAAGGGGTATTACATTAAAGGGTTTTCAGGTTTAACTGCAAGTAACTGACCCGTGATGGAACAGTAAAAGTTAAAAAGCATTTCAGAACCACCACTTTAACTTTCAATTCACTTCAATCGTTTTCTCCTGCACACAAAACGCCCTGCAAATCGTTTCTCTGCAAGTCCAACTATTCTCTGCAAGTAAAACCCAGTCCTAGAGCGTAAATCGACAATGGCAATCAACGCGAACACCGAGAAGGTATTTTCTCTACTCTGCGTCTTCTTCAATTTAACGCAGCAAACCCTAATTCGGTGCGGACCCATGCTGATAAGCATAGGACCGTGCTTAGAATTGAACTGAACAGGCCCGTTTTCACGGGACCCGCCCATAAAATGATGGCCCCAGCACGGGTCCACTGCGTATAAGCGTGGTACCCTGGTTATAACGAGCGGATTCCCTGGTCGCAGCGCGTGGGTCTCGTGACCTTGCGCCTGTGAAGAACAACACGGGACCCGCGCGCTACGGTCAGGGGACCCGCACGTATAATCAAGGGACCCGCGCTTATATCCAGGGGACCCTTGCCTAGTCCATCATCTTATGGGCGGGTCCCGTGAATATACGCAAAGGTCCCGTGAAAGTAGACACAGATCCCGTGAAGATACGCACAGGTCCCCTGCTCATGCGCAGGGGTCTCAGTCGCATCCGTGCTTGACTGTCAGCATATACGATGCGGTCCCCTGGCCATATGTGCATAAGGGTTTTCAATTTTCAATATTCATATACCAAGTAATTGGCTAAACTGTGTTTTACGTATAAATTAGGTTGTGATGAAGACGCAGTTGGGCACAGAAGTTCCTGATTGTCGTCCTACAGTGACCTCGCTATACGGCGAGGCCAGCCAGCTGATAAGACAGTGCCTTAACGATGAGGAGTTGGCCCTATATTATGCCCACAGTCCGTTCGGCCGCCTTGTCATGGCCGAGCCGGACTTTAACCTCTCGATTCAGTTGCTGTGGTACCTTATCCAAAGGCAGACGGCGCTGCACACCCGCGAAGAGCTGTGGATGGTTGTTTCTCTGGACTTTGTGAACGATTGAGTTTCTCTGTGTTTTCCAACTTTTTGTCAGTGAGACTGATGTGTGATTTGACGTAAAAATAAAAAGAACTGAATTTTAAGTGATTTGAAATCTTTCTAGTTTTCTTCTGTTGTTGAATAAATGTTCTATGTGTTGTTTGTGATCTCTGTTTAATTTTAATTTTAGTTGTTTGATAGAAGTCATCTGCTTTACGTGTGTTTGATATCAATTTAGGGTTTAGAAATTGTGAGAGGTGATTTTGTCAGTGAGAGTGATGTGTGAGTTGACATAAAAATAACGCGAATGGCAGTGATTTGACATAACTTAACTTTTTTCATATTAAGTTTTCCGTGTTATCTATGAACGCTCCCTTAGCGGGTCCCCTGAATACAAGCGCTGGTCCCATGCTTATAACGCACAGGTCCCGTGACCTTTACGAGCGGGTCTTCTGCTTAAATCAAGCGACATTTCGAAGGGACCAGTCGGGCCCCGGCAATGACATGCGGACAATTTTGACGGGACCACGACTGACCCGGACATCTCAGTGTGGGGACTATGCAATCATCGCGGGTCCCCTGTTTTGAAGAGTGGGTCCGCTGTTCAAAAAATGTGGGTCCCCTATGTTCATGTGCGATTTTTGCAATGTTAATTCATGGAAGTAAGCGATTAATTGAGCGTATTTATACTTTGTTTATCGTAGACTACAATATAAAGTCATCATAAAATAGCACAGAACAAAAAAAATGGAGGTAATCAAAAGAATTACGTTCACTTTATAAGATTGTTACAGCCTACATAAATCACAAACATGAGTATGTTTTATCGGTGTGCTCTCTTACTAGATTCACGTCAATGATCGTACGACTCGAAATACATGTTGTAAAATATATTTTCTTTTTTCTAAACGTGGAGTTAGATATTGTTAATCGAGTGGTTATTTAAATTTATTTTTTTTACGCACACTTAATTTTTTATTAATTTTTATCTTACTAACGAATTTAATAATATATTAGATTTTCACAACATTACAAGCAAATCGGGAATAAAATGTCAAGTCATCTGTCCTGTACATACTGTATAGTAACACTGCTCTGACATGTCACTTTTGACGAATAAATAGGGACACTGCTCTGACATGTCAGTTTTGACTATAATTGAGCAATTATTGGTCCCACTCAATAAGCGAACATCACTAACCCTAATGTGCGGGTACCGTGTGGTAATCGGAAGGTCCCTTGCCTTTAAGGTTTGAGTCCCATGCTCGTAACGCGCCCTCCCTGCGCGCAAGACTCATGGGACCCCGCATTACTATCACGGGACCCAAACCTTAATATCATGGGACCTTCACGTTATGGGAACGGGACCCGGCGGGAACCGCAAAGATGCGCCGGGGTCTCATGCGAATCCGTGCGCGCTTCGCTGCATATGCGATGCGGACCCCTGCGCATCTGTGCATAAGGGTTTTTATTTCCATATTCGTACCGTAATTTTCTAAAGGGGGCTACTATTCACACCCCCTCTTGAATAAAAAATACGATTTTAATCTTATAAATAAATATAATTCATATAAAAAAATATAACCCAAACTAACGAATTTTTAATTTTTTATTAATGACTATCTTATTAACGAATTTAATAATATTAGATTTTCGCAGTGGACAATATTATCTT
Source organism: Craterostigma plantagineum (assembly GCA_027422505.1). Classification (NCBI taxonomy): domain Eukaryota; kingdom Viridiplantae; phylum Streptophyta; class Magnoliopsida; order Lamiales; family Linderniaceae; genus Craterostigma; species Craterostigma plantagineum. The sequence continues at coordinate 5,535,028 of JAPQWV010000013.1, read as the reverse complement.
ATTAACGAATTTAATAATATTAGATTTTCGCCGGGGACAAAAAAGTGGAATCGGGAATCAAATGTCAAGTCATCTGTCTCTGATGAACTGTATAATGACACTGCTCTGACATGTCACTTCACCAATAAATGAAGCACTGCTACATGTCACTTTTCATCAATAATTGAACAATTATTGGACCAACTTAGTAAGCGAACGTGACCAACCCTAATAATTTGGGGTACCATGTGCTAATCGGCAGGTCCCCTCCCTTTAACGTTTGGGTCCGATGGGAGTAACGCGCCCCTCCCTGCGCGCAAGGAACATGGGACCAGCGCGATTTTTTCACGGGACCCAAACGTTGAAGACAGGGGACCCGGCGGGAACCACATTCATGCGCAGGGGTCTCATGCGCGTCCGTGCGGGATTCTCTGCATATGCGATGCGGTCCCCTGCGCATTTGTGCATAAGGATTTTCTACTTCCATATTCACGCAAAAGCTCGCCTAACACAACCTTACATAACATAACACAAATGGCGACGTATAAGCCACTCTGAATACGAAAACTACATATTACAACGTTATCTCCTACCAAATTCACCCGTCGAAGGAAACCTATTTTTCTGGGGTCGTCCACGTTGTGAACCAACACGAGGCGGCAACATGTCCATACTACTTTCAATGCGGTCCGTTACCGGGCGTATAGTACCTTCGTATGCCAGTTTCCAGAACTCCAAGGTATAATAATCGTGCACTAATGAATATATCGGCACTTGGGCAGAACCACAAGCTGCAACCGCATGTGGACATGGGATACGATCGATGTCAAACATCATGCACGTGCATGTGCGCAGCCCCAAATCGACCACCTCGTTCACATGCTGCCCGTATACGTTATATGTTAGATGCCCGACTTCCGACACATGAAATTTTTGCGACTCGGTGAAATTCTCTCGTATGATCGACTCTACCTTCGGCGTAAACCTAGTCATGTTCGAGGCGATTGAAGCTTCCGCAGAGCGCCGATGCTTACTGAACCATGATGATGTTAGTCGCTGAATCGAGCCCAACAGTCCAATAATTGGAAGCTCTCTGTCCTTACGTAGAGCTGCATTTATAGACTCCGATCCGTTGGTCGTCATTATGTTGTATCTTGATCTAGGGCAATATGCTCGCGTCCACGTTTCCTTTGGGACTTCGTTAAGATACCTCTGCACGTCCGCATATTTTCCGTCAAGCTGCCTAAAATGACGGTCGGACTCGCTCTTCGTGTAGGCAGTAGCGGCACGCCAAAAGATTGGACAAGCACCTTTCTTCTTCATTCTCGTCTTCATGTTTTGTTGAAGGTGCCACGCACAGAAACCATGAAACGCGTTTGGGAAAATGGCCGGAACTGCATTCTTGATTCCAGGGTTCCGATCGGAAATTATTACGAGATCGTCGCCATCCGCAACAAAACGTCTTAATCTCGAGAGAAACCAAGTCCATGGGTCGGTTCCCTCCGACCCGTCGGCAATACCCCATGCTAAAGGATATTGATGGAAATCGCCGTCTTGCGCAGTGGCAATCATCATGAGTCCCTTATACTTCCCCTTCAAAAAGTGGCGTCGATAGAAACGACTTTCCTCATGAACGTAAAGCCGCTGACGCATGCTCCGTATGCCAAGAACATGTACTTGAACCGATTGTCTTCGTCCATCTCCCAATCAGTGATACTGCCCTCGTTGGCTTGCCTCACCGCATCTAAGTAAGACGGCAGTAAACCGTAGCAAGCGTCCCTGTTACCAACTAGTTCGTCGGTCGCAATTTGTTTTCCTCTCCAAGCCTTGTAGTATGAAACTTCTACTCCCCTGCTCTGCATCATCGACTGTATGGAACTGGGAGCGGGGATGTCTTTAGGAGCCCTGAAATTTTCCAACAACGTGCTCGATACGAGCGACGAACTTCCCTGGCGATGTCTACGGCGTCGATGAGACACGCCGCACGTGTGCGTGTTGACGTACTTTCGGATTGAGAAAAAGGGGGAGTCCTTATCCTGTGCACCTCGTATGCGCCATTCGCAGTTCTCCTTCGCACATTTCACTACGTACAGGGTTTTGTTTGACCTATCCACTTGGAGTTCGAAGCATGCAGCGACAGCGATTTTAGTGATTTCGTCCTTCAATTCTTTCTTGCTACGGAATTCTTGTCCAACATATAGGGTCGAACCATCCGTAAACGAATAGGTACCATTGTCGGATACATCAGTTGCGTCGTCGTGCACATCGACGTCAAAATCGTCATCATGTGCGTCATCATCATCATCATCATCATCATCATGCATTAAGGCACCTTCCTCGTTCTCATTTTCGTCGTCCCGTCCGACTTGCTCGTTCTTATTATCATATCCTTGGCCGCACATTCCGGAGTAATCGCCTACATAGCCACTGCTTTCATTACTTTGGTAAGGAGGGTTGTAAGATGTGCTGGGAAAACCCTCAAATGGTTGGATTTCGGCGTTTGTATCGCAATGCGCTATAAGGCCGACGTCGAAACCAGAGAAATCATTATCATGGGAAAACCCTCAAATGGTTAAAATATTTTCCTCAGTAACAAGTCAAATCACCCATCACGTTTCGTTTCATACAGAGAATCCATTATTCATACAGAGAATCAAATCACCCGCGCATATTGCTGAGTATTTGGTCAAAATAATTTCGTCAGTAACAAGTCAAATCACCCATCACGTACTTTCGTTTCATACAGAGAATCAATTCATTCAATAATATCAAAAACTTTTAGTTCCATAAACCTACAAACTACACCAAGTCCATTAAACCTACAAAGCCACTTACAATTAACACTTCCAAACTACCCCAAACAAATCAATTCGTACAGCTATGCGGGTCACGCAATATCCGTGCAGCCATAGTGGCTCGATACGCTGAAATATCAATCTGCCGTTGATATTCATCAAACTCGGGCGTGTCAACCATAATCGTCTCCACCGTCAACGCCGCATGAACCCCGCAATCCAAGCTGTCAGCCTTCTGCTGGCGATTCATTTTATTATTCAACTTCGGCTTCGTCACGATGTCGAACTTGAAACGCCAATATGCGGAAAGAAACTCCGCCTGCAAAATATAGCAAACACCGAACATGTCACTAAATAAATAAAAATGATAGACAAACGGATTTCAGCTACTTACGAACACTCTCCCGGCGAACTGCACACCATGCGCGCCCAATGAATCGTGAAGGACGAAGGTTTGCGTTGACGCGTCAAAAATAAGCACTGCCCAGTGGGCCCGTGCGCAAACAGGAGAGATGATGTACTTGCATCGTAGCAATTCATCCTCCGTGAGACGCTCCAACCAGCTCCGACTGCTTCTCGACAATCCATTCACGAAGCTCTCCATATCATCCACCCCGACTTTCGCCTTCCTATTCAACTTCTGCGCCTTCCTAAAGTGCTCGTCTTGCACGTAACTTGGAAAGACGAAGACGCGAGGATAATTGGCATTGTCCGCATAGATTCGCCTCAAGCAATCTAGATATGCGTCAAGACAATTGGACTTGAGCATATCATGGAAGAGCAGCATGTAGAAGCCTTGGGCATCCACGTCGCACATGTCAGACGACCAAACGTTATCACTGCATAAAAAGAAAAATTATTACGTGTTTAGGTACGATAACTGAGATTGACATCGAAAGTAAACATTTACCTAAATCTTGCCGCTTGAAGGTACATGTCAATGAGCACGCGATCGTGCTCATGAATCAGCTCACGCCCGGAGAAGTCCCATCGTCCGAGGTACTTCTTGCTCCACTTCTCATTTCTATCTGAGCCAGAATCCTCATCACTTAGATCAACAACATCTACAGGCGCTTTGCCTCTTCTTCGAACTCCTCGGGCACTCGACGAAGCACCAACGTCTCCCGCCTCAACCACCTCCACAGGTGTGGGAAAATCTTCAACAGGTACGATCGCTAAATGATCGTCGTCGCCACGATCGAGGTGGACAGGGGAACACCTAACCTCCACTCCCCGCGTGAGTAGGCCCGTCACACGGTCGAATATGTCGTGTGCCGCCCCAACGTCGAAAACGCTGTCCCTAAAGTACGCCGCCTCCAACTCTTCCGCTGACGGCACTAACAACCCTCGTACAAAATCGCGGTTGACGGCATCTGCGACCGTCCTAAGAGTCGGGCATGCTTTGCGACCCCAATTCTTCGTCGCCCACCTGAGCATGCGTGGCGTGAAATCTTCTTCCTTGCGAACCGCAAACTGGTCTGCAACCCCCGGCATGCACTCGTATGCTAGTATCTGAATACAAATAACGCAAAAAATCTTACAAACGTCCCTCAAAACATGGTATGCAAGAAGCTTAGTTATAATTCACCTGAAGTGGTTGTACGAACCCACTGATCAGCCAGTCCCGTGGCCTCTCCCGTAGATTTACCTTAACACTTCGTATCACCTCACGGAAAGCCACGGTGCCCCAAGGGTACTGGGAGAATGCAAATCGATCTTCGACGAGACTAAGGACCGTCGTACTGACGACGGTGTCCTTCTTCGACGGTCGAGGCATCAACACGGCGGTGGCGAAGTACACGTCCGCCAACTTCAGCTTCTCGAAGTCGACATCGTCCTCGTCGCCAGACAACTCCTCCAACACACGCTTGACGTCCGACATGCGGACTTTTGAGCTGTTGCCAAAATGTCTTGCGGTGAATTGTGAGCCGTCGTTTACCGGCGGTAGCTCGGCTGCGAACTTCAGCCCGGTGATTAGGCAATAATCCGACTTTGAAAATCGGAGTGGTTTTCCGCCAAAAATCATCCACAGCTCTTCCCGGTTGTGCAGCATCGTCTGGTTCTGCATGAGGTACCACACCAACTGTCCCGAGAGGTTAAAATCAGGCTCAGCCATAACAAGGCGGCCGAACGGACTCTCGTTCCTAAAAATCTCCCACTCGTGGTGGTTCAGACACTGTCTTATCAGCTCGCTGGCATCCGCGTATAACGAGCTCATTTTTACACTCAAACGGGGAACTTCGTCCACTGTGTCGAACTGCTTCTGCATCACAACCTAATTTATGCGTAAAACACATTTTAGCTAAATTACGTGGTATGAAATAATTAAAACAGAAAACCCTTATGCATAGATGCGCAGGGGACCGCATCGCATATGCTGAGATTCAAGCACGGACGCGCATGAGACCCCTGCGCATCGGCGGTCCCAGCAAGGGTCCCCTGCGTATAAGCGCGGGTCCCCTGGTCATAGCGCGCGGGTCCCCTGCTTATAACGCGCGGGTCCCCCGAACTTGCGCACGCGCAGTGGCACAGGACCCGCCCGTTAAGGTAAGAGGACCCGTGCGTTTAAGCAGGGGAACCGTGCGTATAAGTGCGGGTCCCCTTCTTATAACGCGCGGGTCCCCCGCTTGCGCACGCGCAGTGGCACAGGACCCGCCCGTTAAGGTAAGAGGACCCGAGCGTTTAAGCAGGGGAACCGTGCGTATAAGAGCGGGTCCCCTGCGTATAAGTGCGGGTCCCCTGGGCATAGCGCGCGGGTCCCCTGCTTATAACGCGCGGGTCCCCCGAACTTGCGCGCGCGTGACCCATGTCCTATGCTTGCAAGCACGGGTCCTATGCTTGCAAGCACGGGTCCTATGCTTGCAAGCACAGGTCCTATGCTACCAAAGCTCTGTCCTATGCTTGCAAGCACGGGTCCGCACCAAATTAGGGTTCGATGGGTCGTTCCCAGATCCCCTCTCGCGTTAAATTGAAGAAGACGAAGAGTAGAACACATACCTCCACGTTCGCGTTGAATGCCATTGTCGAATGAGTCGATTTGCAGAGAAGACGACGATTTGCAGTGCAGGGGCGGGAGAGCACACGCTTGTTCTTTTACTGGAAGTGAAAGTGGAGACGATTTGCAGTGCAGGGGCGGGAGACACGCTTGCTTTTTTTACTGGAAGTGAAAGTGGTTGCTTTTTTTTTAATTTTACCCCACTCTTCTATAACGGGTCTGATGTTTCATATTCGCTACAGTGTAACATGTAAACCCTTTAATTAATTTTATCGTTAAGTGTTGTTGAGGTTGTTGATTGACATTAAATAAGGGTAAAATAGTCTTTAGAGCAGAGTTAGTAAGGGTACAAAGGTAAAGTCCGATTTTGGGTGCTATTTTTTAAAAGATGACCAGCTCAAGGGCTATTTACTTAAAAAATCCGAATTTACCTTTATTTTTTATTGTTAAATAAGTAAAGACGGTACCGGTGGCATGTGCATGGAACAAAGGTGAAATGGATTAAATAAGGGAAATGAACTGGAAATAATTATAAGAAGAATCATAGATAGCTGAAAGTTTTACTCAATTCGCTCGCAATTTCTCTCTGATTTCCTCTCTTGTTCGCCTCATCTACCGCCGATTCTCTTTCATTTCTGCACCTGCGCTAACAATGTCTGCTAGTGGCGTTAGGCTAGATCTGGACGGTAATCCGATTGCGCCGTTAACGATATGCATGATCGGCGCCGGAGGATTCATCGGCTCGCATCTGTGCGAGAAGCTGATGGCGGAGACGCAGCACAAGGTTTTGGCCGTTGATGTATACAGCGACAAGATCAAGCACCTGCTGGAGCCGGCGAATCAGCCGTGGTCCGAGCGTATTCAGTTCCACAAGCTCAACATTAAGAACGACTCGCGTCTCGAAGGACTCATTCGCATGGCAGATCTCGTAATTATCTTCGCTTTCCTTTCGTTTTTGTCTTGAGATAGGAATGAATTTGTCGGTGCTTTGGTTAATTGATGTGCATCAGGTCTGCGTAGTACTGTTTTACTAATTTTCGCCATAAAATTCTTCTTTTAGTTGTCGGCATTAGCATTATTGACAAGCAATTTGTGATTTACAATTGTTTGTTCATCCCCTATATAGTATGATTCACGATTTAGCTGTTTAAGTCGACTATTAATGTTTCTTTAAGTTGCTTCATACTTGAAATCGTGAATTTGTTTTGCCACTTGAAGTATTATAAGTGAACCTAAATTGGAGGTTGATCTCGGATCTGTTGTTGATTTGCTATGCGGCGCTAAGTCTTTCGAAGTCTTCTGCCGTAGTTTCTTTCTTGGTTTCCTTATTTGATAGCCATTATTAGCTATGTTGCACGATGACTGAAAAATCTTCTTTATTGTCCATGATGCAGACTGTAAATCTTGCTGCTATCTGCACTCCAGCAGATTATAATACCCGCCCGCTTGACACCATATACAGCAATTTCATCGATGCTCTCCCTGTGGCAAGTTTCTTTTCCTGTGAATATTTCATGCTTAGTCTTGCTATAGTTTAGTCCACAAAAATTACTGAAGCTGATGTGACAGTTATTGTTTTAGGTAAAGTACTGTTCCGAGAATGGGAAGCGTCTTATTCATTTCTCTACATGTGAAGTCTATGGAAAAACTATCGGTGCATTTTTACCACAAGACAGTCCCCTGCGCCAGGTAAGCTTCAGTTCATTGAATCAAAGTTTGTCATTGATGTCATTGTTTGACATATGTACTGCATTATAAGCAACTGTTTTGCATCAGGACCCCCAATACCACATTCTCAAGGAAGATGCCGCGCCTTGCATTTTTGGCCCCGTTGAGAAGCAGAGGTGGTCCTATGCATGTGCCAAGCAGTTGATCGAAAGGCTTATCTATGGTGAGTGAGCTTGCTGACTTGATTTATGCATCACCATATTCATAAGTGTTAAAGCTTATATTATCTCGTTGTATGTGCTCTGCTGTACAGCTGAAGGTGCTGAGAATGGCCTTGAATTCACAATTGTGAGACCCTTCAATTGGATTGGTCCCAGGATGGATTTTATTCCAGGAATTGATGGTCCAAGCGAGGGCGTTCCAAGAGTCCTTGCCTGCTTTAGCAATGTTAGACCTTTTCTCCAACCCTGAATGAAAATACGGATGTATAATTTACTCATATCCACTCATTTGATATTTCTTCTATGTTTAGAATCTGCTTAGGCGTGAACCCTTGAAGCTCGTTGATGGTGGCGAATCACAGAGGACATTCGTTTACATCAAGGATGCCATTGAAGCTGTTCATTTGATGATTGTATGCCTCTCAAGCACTGCCATTTGGTATTATATTATCTATCTATATGCTTATTACCTGAAGGTGTAATTTTGCTTAGGAAAATCCTGCCCGGGCTAACGGCCAAATATTTAATGTGGGAAACCCCAACAATGAGGTTACAGTTAGGCAGCTCGCAGAAATGATGACCCAGGCAATATACTTCTACTCGTCCGCTCTATTTTGCAAGATTATCTTATTTTTCTCTCTTACAGTTGGACAACTCAGCAGAGACGTTGCTCGCTAACATTTTCACATTTTCTTGGATGTACCGTAGATCTACTCGAAGGTCAGCGGTGAGTCTCCCCTCGACACACCAACCGTCGACGTGAGCTCGAAAGAATTCTATGGCGAGGGCTACGATGATAGTGACAAAAGAATTCCAGACATGACCATAATAAACAGACAATTGGGTATGATATGCAAACTAATCTACCCTCAGACATTCGTTCTGTGTCTCTCTGGTTTTGATTTAATTTTCTCCTTAGGTTGGAATCCGAAAACGTCGCTTTGGGACTTGCTTGAGTCGACTCTTACGTACCAACACAGGACGTACGCCGAAGCTATTAAGAAAGCTACTTCCAAACCTGTGGCAAGTTAGGTATTATCAGCGTATGTTTACTTTACCGTAATGGATATTTCTGCCTCGTTTTTCATAATCTCGAGTGTTACTACTGTAGTGTACTATATTCATTCGGTACGAGTTTTAATATCTCTTACTGGCTATCTATTGCTTGGTACGAAATAGTATTGCCCTCACTCGATTTCTACATACACACAAAACCAATCTCTCTTTACGGCTTCATCATCTTCTTGCAATGCCACCAAAGATGGGAGAGCTCGTAAATATCGATAGCTAGCGAGTTTGACTCTACGAGTTTTTAATAATTTAGTATAGGGTCAACAAAAAATTGTAAATATACAATTAAATTACAATATTTTATATATATATGTAAGATTAATAACTTTAAATTTGTCCTAGTTAAGTAAATCAGGTCGTGGTTCTATTCTCTAGGTGTACCGTGTTATGGTAAGACCATCTCCAACAGTCAACCGCAAATGCATTTTGCAGTATCAATCATGTTTGCAGTAATTGTTCTCTAACAGTCAACTGCAAACGCAAAATAATATTCCTATAATATTCTTTTTCATACCAACTTTTATAACTTTTAATACCACCCCTATATTTAATTACTCTACAAATTAACCACAATATTCTTTTAATTTTGATTTAGAAAATATTTAAGCAAATCAGTATGAGAGAATGACACAAATAGTGTTATTTTGAATAAGGTTGTTACAAAACTAGATAACTTTCTCACCCTATTTAAGTTTGTCTGTAATTAGCTTTTTCACATAGGCAGGGCAACCCCAAACTTGCAAGTGATTCAAGCAGGGCTTCTTACCATTCCAAATTTCGTAAGGTACCCTATCAACAGACTTCGAAGGCGCTCTGTTCAAAACATAAACAACAGTTTGCAAAGCATATCCCCATAACGATATGAGAAGATCTGTATAGCTTAGCATAGATCGAACATAATCTAATAATGTACGATTTCTGCGTTCGACAACACCATTCAGTTGTGGTGTCCCGGGCGGTGTAAACTGCGAAATGGTTCCATTTTCTTTCAAGAAATCATCAAACTCCATACTGATGTACTCGCCGTCTCGATCTGATCGTACGACTTTAATTTGTCTCCAAATTTGATTTTCCACTAATGTCTTGAATTCCTTGAACTTTTCAAGTGTTTCAGACTTGTGCTTCAACAGATACACCAAGCCTTAGCGAGAGTGATCATATGTGAAAGTCACAAAATAGTGGAAATTACCTCGGGCCGCTACACTAAACGGTCCACAAACGTCTGTATGGATCAAATCCAAAAGATTAGTGGCTCTTTGAAAAGTCTCTGTAATGGGAGACTTAGTCATTTTGCCGAGGATACAAGACTCGCACGCTGGATAGGAATCTGATTCTGTCGGTTAATAATGCCGTGTTTTTCCAACTCTTGAATCTTTTGAACTCCGGCATGACCGAGTCTAAGATGCCATAAATACTTTTTGTTTAACTCTAAGTTACGTTTATCGGTAACTACATTCGCATGTTCCTGGACGTAATGTAATATAAACCATTTATTAACGTTGCATTTCGAACGCATTTATTTTCAAAATAAATCTCACAAATATTATTATTGAACCGAAATTCATAACCATTCTTACACAAAACATGAATAGAAATAATATTTTTCAGCCCCTTGGGCAATACAAGTACATCAGATAGATATAATACATGTCCAGAACTTAATACAAGAGTCTTCGATCCAACATGACTAGCAGGTACATTATGTCCGCTACCAACGTTGATCAAGACTTCTCGTTCCGCCAGCTTCCTACTTCGTTTCAGACCCTGATTCAAAATACAAATGTAAGCACTAGCTCCCGAGTCAAGAATCCACGAAGTGGAAATTACAGTAAATGAACAATAAGTTTCCGAAACTTTACCTGATGCACCAGAAGCTCGAAGTTTTGGGTGGTCCCTTGTCCAATGGCCCGGCTCTTGGCCGTGAAGGCACCTATCAATCGCCTTTGGAACTTTAGGCACGTTCATTTTGGCCTTGCCCTTTTTCTTAATCCCTCATTTTGGCTTATTGGGCTTGGGCTTGTTCGACTTAGATCACTTAGACCTTGTAGTCGCAACAAGCGCAACCTCTTTTCCCCTTCCTTTCTTTAGCCCACGCTGAGTCTAAACCAGCGTGTTCATGAGTTCAGGAAGCGAAAATCGCCTATCGCTCAGATTATAGTTTATAATAAACTGAGCAAATGAAGCTGGGAGTGACTGAAGGATCAGGTCATTGTGAAGCTCGTTGTGAATGGGATAACCGAGGGAAACCAGTTCCTCGATGTACCCAATGAGCTTACGCACATGTGCAACGACATTTGCACCCTCAGGCATCTTGGTATGAAAGATGTTGTCAGTAGCACGGTATCGGGACGATCTCAATTGCTCATCGTACAACTCCTTCAGATGAATCAATATCTCGCGCATTTACGTATCCTCACGCTGCAGATCATTATTCATCCCAGCTAACATAAAAGCCTTGGCACGGGCACTATCAGCTATCCATTTGGCATAATATTCCATGTCAGATTGTCCCATTCACAACGAGCTTCAGATTAACATGATCCTTCAGTCACTCCCAGTTTCATTTGCTCAGTTTATTATAAACTATAATCTGAGCGATAGACGATTCTCGCTTCCTGAACTCATGAACATGCTGGTTCAGACTCAGCGTGAGCTAAAGAAATGAAAGGGAAAAGAGGTTGCGCTTGTTGCGACTACAAGGTCTAAGAGATCTAAGTCGAACAAGCCCAAACCCAAGCCCAATAAGCCAAAAGGAGGGATTAAGAAACAGGGCAAGACCAAAATGAACGTGCCTAACGTTCCGAAGGCGACTGATAGGTGCATTCACTGCCAAGAGCTGGGCCATTGAAAAGCGACTGCCCGAAGCTTCGAGCTTCTGGGGCATCAGGTAAAGTTTCAGAAACTTATTGTTCGTTTACTGTAATTTCCACTTCGTGGATTCTTGACTCGGGAGCTAGTGCTCACACTTGTGTTTTGAACCAGGGTCTGAAACGAAGTAGGAAGCTGGCGGAACGAGAGTCTTGATCAACGTTGGTAGCGGACATAATGTACCTGCTAGTCATGTTGGATCAAAGACTCTTGTATTAAGTTCTGGACATGTATTTATCTATCCGATGTATTTGTATTGCCCAAGGGGCTGAAAAATATTATTTCTATTATTGCTTTGAGTAAGAATGGTCATGAATTTCGGTTCAATTATAATATTTGTGAGATTTATTTTGGAAATAAATGCATCGAAAATGCAACGTTAATAAGTAGTTTATATTACGTTAACGTCCAGGAACATGCGAATGTAGTTACCGACAAACGTAACTTAGAGTTAAACAAAAAGTATTTGTGGCTTCTTAGACTCGGTCAAGCCGGAGTTCGAAAGATTCAAGAGTTGGAAAAACATGGCATCATCAAGCTGACTGAATCAGATTCCTATCCAGCGTGCGAGTCTTGTATGCTCGGCAAAGAGCCATTAATCTTTTGGATTTGATCCATACAGACGTTTGTGGACCGTTTAGTGTAGCAGTCGAGGTAATTTCCACTATTTCGTGACTTTCACAGATTATCACTCTCGCTAAGGCTTGATGTATTTGTTGAAGCTCAAATCTGAAACACTTGAAAAGTTCAAGGAATTCAAGACATTAGTAGAAAATCAAACTGGGAGACAAATTAAAGTCGTACGATCAGATCGATGGGGCGAGTATATGAGTCTTGAGTTTGATGATTTCGTGAAAGAAAATGTAATCATTTCGCATTTTACACTGCCCGTGACACCACAACTGAATGGTGTTGCCGAACGCAGAAATCGTACATTATTAGATAAAGTTCGATCTATGCTAAGCTATACAGATCTTCCCATATCGTTATGGGCATATGCTTTGCAAACTGCTGTTTATGTTTTGAACAGAACCCCTTCGAAGTCTGTTGATAGGGTACCTTACGAAATTTGGAATGGTAAGAACCCCAGCTTGAATTACATAAAGGTTTGGGGTTGCCCTGCGTATGTGAAAAAGCTAATTGCAGACAGACTAGAATCTAGGTCTACGAAAGGAGGTTTCGTTGGATAGCCCGATGAAAGCATGTGATATTATTTTTACTTCCTTGATTAGAGGATCGTCGTAGCCGTTCATGCTCACTTTCTCGAGGAAGAGTTCGTTCGAGAAGGTGGAGCTCGCAGAGAAGTAACTCTTGAAGAGTTCGAAACTCCTCATGAGACATCAGTCGTGGGGGTACAGATGAGCAGTCCGAGACGCACCCAGAATTGCGCATGTCGGGTAGAATATCTCGCATGCCTGAGAGATATGGTATGGTACACGTCGAGTACGGGGTGCTGCGACTGAGGGGATCGTTGGTGACGACCCCACTACCTTTGACCAGGCAATGACGATGTCGACTCTAAGAAATGGTTCGAAGCTATGAAAACAGAGATGGACTCGGCACCAACCAAGTCTGGACTCTAGTAGACCTGTCTGAAGGTTTTTGACCTATAGAGTGTAAACGGATCTACAAGAGAAAGATTGGATCTGGTGGGCAGGTTGAAACCTACAAAGCTAGGCTAGTGGCGAACGTGTATAATAAAAAAGAGGACACCGTTTATGAGGAAACTTTTTCACCTGTTGCAATGATTAATTCTATCCGTATTCTGCTTGCTATAACAGCATACTATGATTACGAGATTTGGTAGATGGATGTGAAAACCGCTTTCCTAAATGGATTCCTCCAGGAGGAATATGGAGCAGCCCAAGGGTTTTAAGTGTAATACCCGGGTCCCGTAAGTAAATCGGCCAATAAATTTGCATGCATATTACGTGACTATATGACTGCATAATTTATATTTGTTTATTATATGTTTATGTGGAAAAGTGACTTAATGAGGAATTTCGAAATTATGAAGAATTTCGGAATTTAGAAGAATAATTTTTAAGAGTGGATTTTAATATTTATGGAATAAGGAGCACTAAATTTCGTTAATGGTAATTGGTGAAAATTATGGGATTTATGGGGAAGAATTCCATAATTGGTAATTGGCAATGTGTTGAATATTTTAAACTAAAAGTTTTAGTAGTGGGGTGTCGAACACTTTAGAATTTTAATAATCAATATTATACGTGAGTAAGGGGAGGATTAGGTTAAGATTTTTGTCATTTACTTATCATTACCTCAAGTTGAAGAATTAAAGAAAGAAAACTAAACACTTTATGTTTGAACTATCGAGAGCTTAGGATCAAAAGAGAGCTGAGAATTTGAGCAGTAGAGGTCAAGCTTAAACTGGAAACGGTACAAAATTCTTACTTTAAAGTTTCGTTTTTAAATCAGGATTTAATATGTTTTCAATGAGAATTAGGATCTAGGATAAATACCAAGGAGAATAACGATTGTATGCTAGTTGTTGATTTTAGGGTTTTTCAAATGTAATCCATATTAATATGTTTAAGAAGGTTGCTGGGGTAGGAATCAGAGTTTGAAGAGGAGAATATTTAATCGAATGAGTTAACCTCATGAACTTTTGGGTGATTTAAGTAATTTAATTTGTAGTAAGATGAATAGTTAAAGGTTGAAGCTTTCGATCAATTTTCAGATCATTTGTAGCTTTCGATTTAAAATTTAAGGGTTTATTTGAACTTTCGATCGAAAGGTTTACTATGACATATGAAGTTTCGATCGATTAAATTGTGTGACATCATGTTAGATCGATTATGATTACTAAGAAAAGATACACTTTCGGTCGAAACTGCTTAGAATGAATAGAGTTTCGCTGAGTTTTATAATAAAATAATAATATGTAAGGTTGATTGATTTTGATGAGAGCACTTTCGAGCGAAACCATTGGTGTAAGATGACTATCGATCGAAACTAGGATTGATGTGTATCAATCGGGTGATTACATATTAAATTGATATTCGATCGAAAGTATAAAGCATTTGAGGCAGTTTCGCCGCTACATGTATGCATATGATTTAATATACAAAGAATCGACCGAATGTGGAGAAATGAGGGTGAGTTTCGATCAATTGATTTAGTGAAGAGAGTCACATGTGTTGATCATGACACATTGAAATTGACGTGGATATAAGCAATAATTGAATGAATGATGTGAGCAATTCATGTATAGTCTTCATGTGAGAGTTGGAATATTATAATATAAATTTGATCGAAAGTGGGTATAATTTATATCAAATAGGATGATTTGAGAATTAACCAATCAAATAAGTCAATGGTGGAAAATTTGGTGAAAGTAAAACCTAGTGTATGAAGAATTGATCGAAAGTGAACTTAATTTGTATCAATCGAGCGAATCTTAAATTAATGGAAGTAAATCTTAAAGCATGATCAAGTTGGGTGTTAGGTGTGGTAAATCCAACGGAATTAAGTATTGAGCTTGATAGGATTTGGGTGATTATTGAGATAAATAATGTTAAGTTACGATTAAAATTATGATATTAATAAATATAAGATAGATTACTAGTTGATATTTAAGGTTTTAACAAATTGGTCTACTTGAATAATTATTTTAGACTAGTTATTTAATTTAGAGATGATATTGATATTTAAATATTTTATTCTATAAGGTTAAAAAGGTGAGGAAGTTTCAAAGGCAGTAAGTTACATAAGTTTGGACGACAGGTAAGTGGGAATTTCACCTACAACACATAAATTGATTGATATGTGTATTGCTACGTGACTAATTGCTTCGATGAATACGTGGTATGTGAATTATCTGTTATATTAGATTGTTTGGAATATTTATTGTCGCATTATTTATGTAGCATGATCATCTGCACGCACGAATCATATTGAGTATTTTGAGGAATGAGCGTGCATTATATTACTCGAGTGTAAAGCGAGTTATATGTAATGAAGATGAGAAATAGATGAGAATATAGCTACTTCTACAAAGGCACCATGACGGGGGTAAAACCGTCGAGTATATTTACCTAAATTATTTAGGTATTGGGAAGGCACGTAGTATAACTATAGTGCCAGGAAAGTAATTTGATAGAGGGGCGACCTGGTGAATGATAAGATTGGAGATAAACCCTAATTTTATCCTAGCCAGAGTGGGCCACTATCGTATTTTTATCCGTATAGGATTTGAGCTCATGATATGATGGTGCGGTTAGTAAGTAGCTATGGGCCCTGATGAAAATGAGAAACGAATGAGTATGATGTGAGGATAGTATTAGAAAGCACTGGCGCGGATGCCTTTGCTATTTTGGCACGTGCATACATGCATATTTCCACTTACTGAGCTTTATAGCTCATCCCATGTTTTTATGTGTTGTAGATGCAGCAAACACGGTGTATGAATGCTTAGATAGTAAGGCTGGTCCTTCTGGAACTTCCGGTGACTTTTGAGGGTGGTGTGTACATGGATGCGACCTGTGTGGCGGGTGTTATGTTAATTGCGCTGTGTTTGTAAAATATGTTTGTATTATATGTAAAATATTCGAATAATGTTTGTATTGTAAAATAGCAGTGTATGGTTTGCTATGTAAAAAGAAAAATTCTATCGGTGTTTCATATGTAATATATTTTATATTCTATTTAGTCACGTAAGTTAGCGTAAGAAAATAGTAGTAGATGGCGGGGCGTTACAGGTTGGTATCAGAGCTTCGGTTGCAGTTTCTGTAGACTGTTCATGTACACACACTCAAAAGCGCGGAAGACAGCCTTGCTAGTAAGTTATATGCTATTATGAATTTCTTGCGTTGCATAATTTATTGGCCTTAGGGACTGGTAGGGTAAGAGAGACAACATGGTTAGAACTAGAGGAGAAGGCAGTGGAGGAAACAATCATGAAGGCGAAAATGTAAACCCGACTGACAATCGTGATTCGGCTATCCTTCAGCTCACCGAATTAGTGCGTCAACAGTCTCAGCAGATTCAGGAATTGATCCAACAGCGAAACTCAGAGGGGACAAGGAACAATGGAATTTCTCAGACTGATAGGGTTGAAGCAGTGGGTGAAAGATTTCGCAAACTGAATCCACCGACTTTTGAGGATGCTATTGATCCAACATCTGCTGAAGATTGGCTCAGAACATTAGAGATTATGTTCCAATATAGCAGAATTCCTGAGAATGAGAAAGTTCTGTGTGCTGCATTTCTACTGCGAGGAAGTGCAGGGCATTGGTGGGACACTATTTTGGCGATTGAGGATCCGATCAACATGAGCTGGGAACGTTTCAAGGAACTGTTCCGAAATAAATACTTCACTGCACCTGTGCGAGCCCAACGCCTGAATGAGTTTATAAATCTCAAACAAGGGCCGCTGACTGTGGCGGAATACATCAGAAAATTTGAACAACTGTCAAGGTTTGCGACACATATGGTGAGTACTGATGCTCTGAAGGTCGAACGATTCCTTGAAGGTCTAAAGCCGGAGTTGTATCGTGACGTTAATATGGCCGGACTACAGGAGCTTCATATGCTCAAGTAGCGGAGCGGGCGATGGTGGCAGAACAAGCTGAGACACGAATTATTCGTGCTCAGGAGGCAAAGCGAAAGTTTGTGCAAGGAGCAAAGTGGAGTGGGGGTAATCAGAAACGACAGTTCTTTCCAAAAGGTGGGAAGCCAAATTTTCAGAATAGGCCTGGACCACCTCAGCAACAAAATCCTAATCAATGGAGACCCCCAGTTCCAATGCCAGCTTGCCCAAGATGTGGACGACATCATTCGGGGTATCTGTTTTTCACAGAATGCTATCTGTTACAAATGCGGGAAGACGAGGCATTATGCAAGATCGTGTTCAGAGAAGACACCAGGAAATCAAGCTATGGTTCAAGCGAACCCACCAACTGTGCCAGCACGTGTGTATACATTGACTGCAGAGGAAGCAAAAGCTAATCCATCCGTGATGGCAGGTAATCTACTTATTCACAAACTTCCGACATGCATTTTAGTAGATTCAGGAGCCACGCATTCATTTGTATCCACTAAATATGTGGCGAGACTCGGGATTACACCTACCCTGTCCGATTGTGAATATAATGTAACTGTTCCACACGGAGTTGCGATGCGAACCAATCTGGTTTTACGGAATTCTCCGGTGTTAATTAATGGAAGAGAATTGTACGTTGACTTAATAGTCATTCCGATGAATGACTACGAAGTGATCCTTGGAATGGACTGGCTCTCAAAATATGGAGCTGTCATTGACTGTAATCGCAAGACAGTTACTTTTAATATTGAAGAGAAGGAGCCTTTCATTTTTGTGGGAACAAACAAAGAAAGAAATGTTTCTAGAATTTCAGCGACAAAAGCACAACGTTTGATCAAAGTGGGATGTGAAGCTTATCTAGTCTTCGCAGTGAAATCAGAGGAACGTTCATCTCCGAAATTAGAGGATGTACCAGTGGTACGAGATTTTTCTGATGTGTTTCCTGAAGATTTACCCGGATTACCACCAGACCGGGAAATTGAATTTACGATTGAATTAATACCGGGATCTGCTCCAATCTCTAGAACTCCTTATCGGTTAGCGCCAGCTGAATTAAAAGAGTTAAAAGAACAGCTGGATGATTTATTACAGAAGGGATTTGTCCAACCCAGTTTTTCTCCTTGGGGAGCACCAGTTCTGTTTGTGCGAAAGAAGGATGGGTCGATGCGACTATGTATCGACTACAGAGAGTTGAATAAGATAACAATCAAAAATAAATATCCCCTACCAAGAATAGATGATTTGTTTGATCAACTTCAAGGTGCCACGGTGTTTTCAAAAATAGATCTACGATCGGGGTATCATCAATTGAAGGTTCGAAAAGAAGATATTTCAAAGACGGCGTTCAGGACCAGATATGGACACTATGAATTTTTAGTCATGCCTTTCGGGGTGACTAATGCGCCAGCGGCATTTATGGATCTAATGAATCGGGTGTTCAAACAATTTTTGGACAAGTTTGTCATTGTGTTCATTGATGACATTCTTATTTACTCAAAGACGAAGGAGGAACATGAGCAACATTTGAGGATAGTTCTTGAGATATTACGAGAAAATAAATTATATGCCAAGTTCAAGAAATGTGAATTTTGGTTGAGTCAAGTCGCATTTCTAGGTCATATCGTTTCTGGAGAGGGAATTTCTGTGGATCCTAGCAAAATTGAAGCTATCAACAATTGGCCACAACCAACCAATGTCACTGAAGTACGGAGTTTTCTTGGCTTAGCTGGATATTACAGAAAGTTCATTAAAGATTTCTCAAAGATTGCATCAACATTGACGAAGCTAACAAGAAAGAATGTTCCATTCTATTGGAGTGAGGAGTGTGAGCAAAGTTTTCAAGAATTGAAGAAACGACTCACATCAGCTCCAGTTCTTACCATACCATCTGGGACTGGAGGATTTTCGGTTTACAGCGATGCATCAAGGAATGGTCTGGGATGTGTACTAATGCAACATGGAAATGTGATAGCTTATGCCTCTCGACAATTGAAGGAGTATGAAAAGAATTATCCGACTCATGACTTGGAGCTCGCTGCTGTGGTTTTTGCTCTAAAAATTTGGAGGCATTACTTATATGGGGAACGATGCGAAATTTTCACGGACCACAAGAGTCTGAAGTATTTCTTCACTCAGAAGGAATTAAACATGAGGCAAAGACGGTGGTTGGAACTTGTTAAAGACTATGATTGCGTAATTAGTTATCACCCAGGAAAAGCAAATGTGGTGGCTGATGCATTAAGCCGAAAAGCTGTAAGTGCAGAGTTACAACTATTGGAGGTGGAGGTAGTGCAGTTGGGAGAAGTTGAAGCAAAGTTGGCAGCATTAACTCTACAACCTACGATACTAGAACAAATCAAACGGGTGCAAGAAAATGACGAGCTATATCTAAAAATCAAAGACACACAGACGGAGCAAACTTCAACTGATTTCAAAATTCAAGAAGACGGAAGTCTATATTACAAGAACCGTTTATATGTACCTGATGATGCGGAGATTCGAAGAATCGTGATGGCAGAAGCACATACGACGGCATATTCAGTACATCCAGGAGCTACAAAAATGTATCGAGATCTTCGAATAAATTATTGGTGGCCGGGAATGAAAAGAGACATTGCGGTATTTGTAAGTCAATGTCTAACATGTCAACAAATAAAGGCGGAACATCAAAGACCGGCAGGGACATTACAGCCTTTGCCAATACCCGAGTGGAAGTGGGATCACGTTACAATGGATTTCGTGGTCGGGTTGCCAAAAACTGTAAAAGGTTACGATGCTGTTTGGGTTATAGTCGATCGATTGACTAAGTCTGCTCATTTTCTGCCCATAAGTTCGATGTTTTCCCTGGAGCGATACGCAGAATTATATATACAAGAAATTGTTCGACTCCACGGGATTCCGTTATCAATTATTTCAGATCGAGATTCGCGGTTCTTATCAAACTTTTGGAAGAGTCTGCAGAAAGCAATGGGGACAAAATTGTCTTTTAGTACGGCTTATCATCCTCAGACTGACGGGCAGTCAGAACGAACTATCCAAACTCTAGAAGACATGTTACGAGCATGTGTTTTGGATTTTAAAGGAAGCTGGAGCAAATATTTGCCATTGATTGAGTTTTCTTATAACAATAGTTATCATTCAACTATTGGGATGGCACCTTATGAAGCTTTGTATGGGCGCAAATGCCGATCTCCCATACATTGGGATGAAGTTGGTGAACGTGCGATGTTAGGACCTGACATGGTTCAAGAGATGACTGAGGCAATAGCAAAGATACGAGAAAGAATGCAAACAGCTCTAAGTCGACAAAAGAGTTATGCAGACCAAAGACGTAGACCGTTGGAATTTGAAATAGATGACTGGGTGTTTCTAAAAGTATCTCCGATGAAAGGCGTGAAACGGTTTGGGCGAAAGGGTAAGTTGAGCCCAAGATATATTGGACCTTTTAGAATAATTAAGAGAGTCGGTGAAGTAGCTTACCAACTGGAACTACCAGCCTCATTGGCACAAGTTCATGATGTTTTTCATGTGTCAATCTTGCGAAAATATGTCGCTGACCCAAATCATGTTTTGAGAAATGAATTTCTATACCAACAGCTCAAGCCAGATTTAAGTTATGAAGAGAAGCCAGTGGAGATTTTAATGTATGAAGTGAAGAGACTTCGAAATAAAGAGATTCCGTTGGTAAAAGTGTTATGGCAGAATCAGTCAACTGAAGAAGCTACGTGGGAACGTGAAGATGATATGAGAAGTCGGTACCCAGAATTATTTCAACCAATCTGATTTCGAGGGCGAAATCCTCTTTAAGGGGGGGAGAATGTAATACCCGGGTCCCGTAAGTAAATCGGCCAATAAATTTGCATGCATATTACGTGACTATATGACTGCATAATTTATATTTGTTTATTATATGTTTATGTGGAAAAGTGACTTAATGAGGAATTTCGAAATTATGAAGAATTTCGGAATTTAGAAGAATAATTTTTAAGAGTGGATTTTAATATTTATGGAATAAGGAGCACTAAATTTCGTTAATGGTAATTGGTGAAAATTATGGGATTTATGGGGAAGAATTCCATAATTGGTAATTGGCAATGTGTTGAATATTTTAAACTAAAATTTTAGTAGTGGGGTGTCGAACACTTTAGAATTTTAATAATCAATATTATACGTGAGTAAGGGGAGGATTAGGTTAAGATTTTTGTCATTTACTTATCATTACCTCAAGTTGAAGAATTAAAGAAAGAAAACTAAACACTTTATGTTTGAACTATCGAGAGCTTAGGATCAAAAGAGAGCTGAGAATTTGAGCAGTAGAGGTCAAGCTTATACTGGAAACGGTACAAAATTCTTACTTTAAAGTTTCGTTTTTAAATCAGGATTTAATATGTTTTCAATGAGAATTAGGATCTAGGATAAATACCAAGGAGAATAACGATTGTATGCTAGTTGTTGATTTTAGGGTTTTTCAAATGTAATCCATATTAATATGTTTAAGAAGGTTGCTGGGGTAGGAATCAGAGTTTGAAGAGGAGAATATTTAATCGAATGAGTTAACCTCATGAACTTTTGGGTGATTTAAGTAATTTAATTTGTAGTAAGATGAATAGTTAAAGGTTGAAGCTTTCGATCAATTTTTAGATCATTTGTAGCTTTCGATTTAAAATTTAAGGGTTTATTTGAACTTTCGATCGAAAGGTTTACTATGACATATGAAGTTTCGATCGATTAAATTGTGTGACATCATGTTAGATCGATTATGATTACTAAGAAAAGATACACTTTCGGTCGAAACTGCTTAGAATGAATAGAGTTTCGCTGAGTTTTATAATAAAATAATAATATGTAAGGTTGATTGATTTTGATGAGAGCACTTTCGAGCGAAACCATTGGTGTAAGATGACTATCGATCGAAACTAGGATTGATGTGTATCAATCGGGTGATTACATATTAAATTGATATTCGATCGAAAGTATAAAGCATTTGAGGCAGTTTCGCCGCTACATGTATGCATATGATTTAATATACAAAGAATCGACCGAATGTGGAGAAATGAGGGTGAGTTTCGATCAATTGATTTAGTGAAGAGAGTCACATGTGTTGATCATGACACATTGAAATTGACGTGGATATAAGCAATAATTGAATGAATGATGTGAGCAATTCATGTATAGTCTTCATGTGAGAGTTGGAATATTATAATATAAATTTGATCGAAAGTGGGTATAATTTATATCAAATAGGATGATTTGAGAATTAACCAATCAAATAAGTCAATGGTGGAAAATTTGGTGAAAGTAAAACCTAGTGTATGAAGAATTGATCGAAAGTGAACTTAATTTGTATCAATCGAGCGAATCTTAAATTAATGGAAGTAAATCTTAAAGCATGATCAAGTTGGGTGTTAGGTGTGGTAAATCCAACGGAATTAAGTATTGAGCTTGATAGGATTTGGGTGATTATTGAGATAAATAATGTTAAGTTACGATTAAAATTATGATATTAATAAATATAAGATAGATTACTAGTTGATATTTAAGGTTTTAACAAATTGGTCTACTTGAATAATTATTTTAGACTAGTTATTTAATTTAGAGATGATATTGATATTTAAATATTTTATTCTATAAGGTTAAAAAGGTGAGGAAGTTTCAAAGGCAGTAAGTTACATAAGTTTGGACGACAGGTAAGTGGGAATTTCACCTACAACACATAAATTGATTGATATGTGTATTGCTACGTGACTAATTGCTTCGATGAATACGTGGTATGTGAATTATCTGTTATATTAGATTGTTTGGAATATTTATTGTCGCATTATTTATGTAGCATGATCATCTGCACGCACGAATCATATTGAGTATTTTGAGGAATGAGCGTGCATTATATTACTCGAGTGTAAAGCGAGTTATATGTAATGAAGATGAGAAATAGATGAGAATATAGCTACTTCTACAAAGGCACCATGACGGGGGTAAAACCGTCGAGTATATTTACCTAAATTATTTAGGTATTGGGAAGGCACGTAGTATAACTATAGTGCCAGGAAAGTAATTTGATAGAGGGGCGACCTGGTGAATGATAAGATTGGAGATAAACCCTAATTTTATCCTAGCCAGAGTGGGCCACTATCGTATTTTTATCCGTATAGGATTTGAGCTCATGATATGATGGTGCGGTTAGTAAGTAGCTATGGGCCCTGATGAAAATGAGAAACGAATGAGTATGATGTGAGGATAGTATTAGAAAGCACTGGCGCGGATGCCTTTGCTATTTTGGCACGTGCATACATGCATATTTCCACTTACTGAGCTTTATAGCTCATCCCATGTTTTTATGTGTTGTAGATGCAGCAAACACGGTGTATGAATGCTTAGATAGTAAGGCTGGTCCTTCTGGAACTTCCGGTGACTTTTGAGGGTGGTGTGTACATGGATGCGACCTGTGTGGCGGGTGTTATGTTAATTGCGCTGTGTTTGTAAAATATGTTTGTATTATATGTAAAATATTCGAATAATGTTTGTATTGTAAAATAGCAGTGTATGGTTTGCTATGTAAAAAGAAAAATTCTATCGGTGTTTCATATGTAATATATTTTATATTCTATTTAGTCACGTAAGTTAGCGTCAGAAAATAGTAGTAGATGGCGGGGCGTTACATTAAGATGCTCACAAAGTGTGCAAGATTAATAGTCCATTTATGGACTTAAGCAAGTGTCTAGAAGTTGGAATCTTCGATTTGATGAAGTAGTTAGGAACTACGGATTCTTAAAGAATGAAGATGAGCCTTGCGTTTACAAGAAGGTCAGTGGGAGTAAGTGTCATAGCAGTGACGACGGCCGTGACGCGCAGCCGATGCTGGCCTATTACTTGTCACGGTCGTGAAAGGCCTTGCAAGAGGCCGAACAGACAGTTTTTGGTCAACTTTGATCCAAATCAAATCCAATTTCGGATCTTGTTCTTTTGTTAGACTTGTGGGACAACGTCTAGTCATTAGATGATATAATACAAAGGAAACAAACAAGGTATGAGTCATGTATGACATGATTTAGATTAATTATGATTAAAGTCAATTTCAAAGGCTGAAAGTTGATTTGATCTATGTTACTTTGAGTAATTTCGACCATAACTTGATTCAATACTTTCTCACACTCAACTAAGAGTTTAGAGAGTGGTGAGAGCTCCTTAGGTTGTTCTTAGAGAAAACCGTGTTTGAGTTTGTAGTAAATCAAACGCACCAAAAAAATCTCTATACAAACATTCTTCACTTCCTCTAGCCATCCTTGGGCAGCCCAATGATGGCTAGAGGAAGTGAAGAATGTTTGTATAGAGATGTTTTTAGCGTGTTTGATTTACTACAAAAACTCAAACACACTTAGGGTTTTCTCTAAGAACAAGCTAAGGAGCTCTCACCACTCTCTAAACTCTTAGTTAAGTGTGAGAAAGTATTGAATCAAGTTATTGATGAAATTACTCAAAGTAATATAGATTGAATCAACTTTCAACATTTGAAATTGACTTTAATCATAATTAAGCTAAATCATGTCATACATTACTCATATCTTGTTTGTTTCCTTTGTATTATATCATGACTAGACATTGTCCCACAAGTCTAAAAAAAGAACGAGATCTGAAATTTGATTTGGATCTAATTTGACCAAAAATTGTCGGGTCGCGGCCTCTTGCAAGGCCTTTCACGGCCGTGACAAGTAATAGGCCAGCTTCGGCCGCGCGTAACGGCTGTCGTCACGGCCGTGACTATCGCCCGGATGCCTTCAGTATCACGGCCGCGACACTGTCGGGCAGCCTATGGCTCGCCCACAACCATCCGTCACGGTCACGTGCAAGACACTCACGGCCGTGGCACATTTGACAGCATTGCGGCAGTTTCGTATTTCTCTCTGATCGAGGGTAAACGATGTCCGATTGCCCTAAAATTTTAACCATAGAGATAAGACTCACCAATCTTGATTGTGACCAAAGGGATTCTCAATCCATGGTCTATGTTGTGAGATATGAATTTTTGAAGCTGATTGTCACGGACTTGTAACACGCTTACAATGCTCCGCGCGGCCTTAGCTCCTCAAGTTCGCCCTCCTGCGACTTTAGCTAAGTCAGCCTCTTCGAAAAGTGTCGTAGGATGAGAAATAAGTGAGAGATAACAAAAGTGTCGTAGGATGAGAAATAAGTGAGAGAAATAGCTTTGTATTTCACTTGATGATTTACAAATGAGCCAAACATCCATATATATACAAGCGTCCCTTTAGAATGGACGGATGTGATCATTTTAATCTACCGGCTACTGAAAGAACTTTAGACAATTCTAAGCATATCCAAATATCCTATCTCTAGAGAATTCCATATAATTCTAGGTTTATTACTAGAATATTCAAATGAGATCTAGAAGCTTCAAGGGCCTTCCAGATCGAATAGGAACCTCATGGGCTGCGTTCCTCTTGTGTATGCTTCGGACTCTTCGTGCGGCCCGTGACATTCTCCCCCACCGAATGCGGCGACGTCCCCGTCACGTCGAAGTTGCGAAGTTGCTCTTGGAATTGCCACCAAGTCTTCCTTCGGCTCCCATATGGCTTCGGATGTGGGTAATCCTTTCCAAATTACCAAGTACTGAATACTTGGTGGGACACCACGACGCCTCACCGTTCTCGAATAGATAATCACCTCGATCTCTTTTTCGAATGATTTGGTGACAACGGGAGGTGCTCGTGGTGATTCTCCTCGGCTTGGGTCTTCTATGTCTCAATGAAACGGCTTGAGCATGCTCACATTGAAGACCGGATGAATCTTCAATGAGCTAGGAAGGTCAAGGCAATATGAAACCTTACCTACCTTAGCGATAATCGGGAACGGACCCTCATAGCGCCTAATCAAGCCCTTGTGCATGTTTCGGAACGCCTTGAATTGTTGTGGTAAGAGCTTGACTAATACTTGATCACCAAGGCTAAACTCCATTGGTCGCCTCTTAGCATCGGCCCATTTCTTCATCCGCTTACGGGCCTTCTCTAGGCACGACCGCACCAAGTCGACTTGCTCGTCCCACGACTTGGATAACTTAGATGCCACGACGCTCTTCCCCTCGTTTAGAGCCGGCATCAAGGCGTGCAGAGTAAGGGGTTGTTTCCCTGTTGCGAGCTTGAACGGACTCCGCCCTGTAGACTCGCTCTTCGGTATGTTGTACGAGAATTGCGCCACGTCAAGTAACCACGCCCAATCTCGTTGGTTGGCTCCCACAAAGTGCCGTAAGTAGCACTCCAACAATGCATTCACCCTCTCCGCTTGGGCATCGGTTTGAGGATGGAAGCTGGTAGAAAAACAAAGTTGCGAACCAAAGAATTTGAATACTTCGGTCCACAACTCACCCGTAAAACGAGGGTCTCGGTCGCTTATGATACTCTTTGGTAAGCCCCGATATTTCACAACGTTTTTAACGAACAGTCGCGCGGCCTCCTCCGCGGTGCAATCTCGGGGGCACGGAATGAATGTCCCGTACTTGGAGAATCGGTCCACCACCACCATGATTGATCCAAATCCCTCTGATTTGGGCAAGGCACTGATAAAATCAAGACTTATCGACTCCCATGGTCGTTCGGCAATGGGCAGCGGTTCCAATAAGCCTGCGGGTTGTCGATTCTCCACATTGTCTTGTTGGCACACAAGACAAGTCTGCACGTAAAGCTCCACTGCTTCATTCATTAGCGGCCAAAAGTATGCCGCCTCGAGTAGGGGCAAGGTCCTCATTTGTCCCGGATGTCCCGCCCACCTGGTATCGTGACACTATTTGATTAGGTCCCGACGAAGGCTATCCCACTTTGGCATATAGAGTCGCCTTCCTTTGGTGTAGAGTAGGCCGTTCTCTAGCCAAAATTGTCGTGTGTTTCCATCGCGAGCTAAGTTCACAAGTGCCTTAGCTTCGGGATCGAGATCCAGCCCCTTCTTTTTCCCACTAGATCGCTAGTGGCTAAGGATATGGACGCAAGTTCTGCCTTACGAATTAAGGCATCAACGACAACGTTGGCCTTCCCCGGCTTGTCCTCGAGCTCATAGTCAAATTCCGCAAGGAAGTCTTGCCATCGAGCTTGTTTCGGTGACAACTTCTTTTGAGTTTGGAAGTAGCTAGTTGCCACGTTGTCGGTTTTCACCACAAACTTGGCTCTGAGCAAGTAATGTCTCCACACGCGCAGACAATGGATTATGGCCGTCATCTCCTTTTCTTGTACGGTATAGCGCCCTTCGGTATTATTTAGCTTGCGGCTTTCGTAGGCAATGGGGTGTCTTTCCTGCATAAGGACCCCTCCGATGGCAAAATCCGCGACATTGGTATGTACCTCGAAGGTTTTGTTGAAATCGGGCAAGGCTAGTACATGTTCCTTGCTCAACGCCGTCTTCAACTCCTCGCAAGCCTTTTGGCAACTATCGGACCACACCCACGGCTTTTTCTTCTTGAGAAGGTCCATTAGTGGTGCTGCACTACTAGAGTAGCCACAAAGGAAACGACGATAGTAGTCAACTAGGC
Organism: Craterostigma plantagineum; assembly: GCA_027422505.1. NCBI lineage: Eukaryota > Viridiplantae > Streptophyta > Magnoliopsida > Lamiales > Linderniaceae > Craterostigma > Craterostigma plantagineum. The sequence goes on along the minus strand of JAPQWV010000013.1, from coordinate 5,507,337 downwards.
CAAGGAATGAGCGTAATTCGGGTACCTTGGTCGGGGCCTCCAACTCGATGATTGCCTTGATCTTGGCTTCATCCATCTTGAGTCTCCCATGGCCAATTATGTGGCCAAGGAATTGTATCTCCTCTTGGGCAAATGAGTATTTCTCCCTCTTTACGAATAGCTCATTCTCCCGTAACACTTGGAAGACGATGCGCAAATGGTCTGCGTGATCCTCCAAATTGTCTGAGTACACCACGATGTCATCAAGGTAGACTACCATGAACCGATCCAAGTATGAAAGATCTTGTTCATTAACATGCAAAATGTGGCCGGTGCATTAGTGAGGCCGAAGGGCATCACAAGCCACTCGTATGCTCCGTATCTGGATACGCACGTCGTCTTTGGCTCATCACCCTCTGCTATTCGGACCTGGTAGTAGCCTTTTTGCAGGTCCATCTTCGTGTACACCTTGGCTTTCCCTACCTATATCGAACAAATCTGCAATCAAAGGTATGGGATATTTGTGCTGTACCGTTACCTTATTAAGCGTCCAATAGTCCACGCACATCCTTAAGGAGCCATCGTACTTCTTTTGGAATAGAACTGGTGCGCCGAGTGGTGCCTTGGATGGTCGGATGAATCCCGCCTCCACCAGTTCGTTCAGTTGCTTGCGGAGTTCCTCCAGCTCTGTTGGGCCCATCCGATATGGCGCCATTGGGGGTGGCTTGTCACCTACTTCCAGCTCGATTACATGATCCACCTCCCTTCTAGGTGGAAGCTTCTTGGGTAAGCTTGGAGGCATCACATCCCCGCATTCGTCCAAGACTTGTTGGATGATTGGAGGTACTGCCGCTAGGTCTTCCTTCGGGTTATCCTCCACAGTAGTGGCCAAAAATGTTGGCTCGCCTTTCTTGAGTCCATTGGCCACTTGCATGGCCGACAAATGGCCCCCGTTGCTTGCTTTTGCCTCACTCGTTGCGGGCACAATGAAAGGGGATCCTCATCCATAATACATACGGTAAGGGCACTAAAATTGCACGTACCTGCCGAAAGAATTCCATGCCGAACACCACTCGGAAGTCATCCGTGGGTACCACTGAAAAGTTGGCTTGGCCGGTCCATGTTCCCATAGACACCTTCATGTCCTTGCGACGCCTCCCAAGGGTTTTGATTCGGCATTTACGGTCTTGAGCCACACGTCGCTCTTTATTATGTTTAGGCCCAACCTCTTGGCCTCCTCGTTGGCAATGAAGTTATGCGTTGCTTCGGAATCAATTAATGCCTTTGTTGGTTTCCTGTTGATGATAGCGTCCACGTACATCAACCCTTTATGGTTCCTTGTCGGACTGGGCTTTGCGTTGATGGCATTGAGTAGCTGCAACGATCCGACCTGGCCGTCTCCTTATTGCGTCGGGTACATCTTGGTTTTTGGCCATGGCCACCAAGGCTTTGTACTTGGGACAGTCCACAAATCGGTGTGGTCCTCCGCAACTAAAACATCCTCCCTTTGGTACACCTTGCGGCTTGCTTTTGTCTTGCCAAGCTTTGGAATTTCGACTCGTGGATGCCTCGTGTGTCAGGAACCGAAACCTCATATTATAATTTCATGCATTTACATAAATTCATGCATTTATATAAGTTATTTTAATACAGAGGTATACATAGAATAAGGTATTTAAAGTATTATAGTTCTAGGTTCTCAAAGAGATAAGTAGTGAAGAAGTGGATGTTAAGGAATTAGAATTTTTCTAAGTATGAATTTTTAGGGCTTTCTCAGGTTCTGAGAAACTTTATATGTGTACTAATTAAAACAATTAAATAAACTAAGAAGTTTAACGATATTCTTGAGACTCTTTAAAGTGGAAGAAATATTTAAATAATATTAAAGTATAACTAAAGAAGAGATCATTCAAAACCCTAAGTATGATGTCGAAATTCTTTGAATTAGGGTTTCGAAAATTGGTTCAAAAGGATTTCGAACTTCTCAAACCAAGGCTTCGAAATCTATTCAATGAAGATTTCGAGATTCTTTAACTAAGGATCTTGAGATTTCGTAGTATGGAAATTGCTAGAACCTTAGTTCACGATATGATGCGACTATATAAACAATTCTTAACAAATATCGAAACCTTAGTCATGAAGAAAAGTTAATAAATAAAATAATTCATGTTACATGTAATTAGGATAGATACTAACGAAACCATCGATGTCATTTGGTAAGTATAACACGCAACTTAGTTAAGATAAGAAGAAGAAAGGAAAGCTCATATTATTTAGAAGAACTCGTGAAAATGAATACAGAAGAAACAAGAACCAAACTCTAATCAAGCTAAGGAAGGGTAAGACTTTTATGATTTTCGTATTTTAGTTATAGTCCAAACATGATTTGAGTACTAACCTATATGAAAAGGGTCTGTAGGGTATTACGATTTTTTTTTTATAATTATGATAACATATTTAAGGTGTTAGCACACCTATAATTTCGCAGTTCATGATATGCTTAGATTTAATTTTTGATAGTATATAGATATTTGAAGTATATAAGAAGTTCTTGATCCTTAAGAATATTAGGGTTTAGTATTTTATTTAAGTTGATTATGAAAGGTATGAAAGTGTTTGAGGTATTTAACTAAGATCTTCATATTCTTAAAGATTTATAAAGTTTAATCGAAACCTTCGGAGCTTGAAAGAAAAATTTTGTGTCTTTAAGCTTTCCAGATTTTGATTAATTTTGGAATGGATTTCAAGATGAATTTATGCAATTATAAGATTTCGAAATTCCTTAATTAAGGATTTCCAAATTCTTTAATGTAGAAAACACTTGAATGAGAATGAGAATTTCGAGATGGGTAAGGAAAATATCGGAATGAACTAGACACAAACTTGAGGTAAAATGTCGACAGATATATGATATAGAGATTTACAAAGGATATCGAGTTATGAATTACATAGAATGTCGAGATATTTAACAATTCAGTTAGATAAATATTGAGTTATGATGTCGAATTACGATGTCAGAGACCTAGAAATTCCATTGGATAGAATATTGAAGTAAGATGTCGAGATTTTGATATCTAATTAGATAGAATGGCGAGTATGATGTCGAGTTATTTCGTGATGTCGAATAGGATGTCGAAACTTTGAAATCTAATTGGATGAAATGTCGAATTATGATGTCGAGATCATACATGTCGAAATATATAATATATATATATATCTACATATCCAAACTAAGAAGATCTCGAGTTATGATAATTTAATTAGAAAGATCTCGAGGTTAGGAATTCGGACCACATATCGAAAGGTTTTCAGTAGTTTAAAATGAGATCTCGACATCATTAAGAGATTTAAAGACTTCGATTTCATATGGAAGTTCTCGACAGGTGCAACTAGGATTTCAAAGCTTTAGAAAGCTCTTGCAATTTTGATTGGTTGGCAATAAAAGATGAATACAAGTGGGAATCGAAGAATTATTATTAAAGAGTGACTAATGAGGGTTTTCTTAGGCTTGAAGAAATCGACACATTAATAGTGAAACACTTATATGATATTATATACATATATATAGGTATTAGGGTTTTCTAAATTTGGAGGAACCTTATATATATGTGTTATTTTCACATAAGGTTTTCGGTATGATACGGATTTTTAGAATTTAATAAGTTTCAATATTTTAGGGTTTTCAACATAATAAGAATTAGGGGTTTTCAATGATGTCTCCGGTATAATATAGTTACCAATTTTAATGCAGGTTTCAACATTAATTAAAAATATAACTTCTAAGCCAAGAATTTAATGTATTATAAGTAATGAACAGAAAGGCAAAGGCTACGGATAGAAGCGATCATGCATAATAAAGCATGCATATCACGCACGCATGTCATTGTAGGAATTTTATATTTTATATTTACCAGATAAAATAATTATATAGGTCGAGAGTCGGATAAGGGCAAGGACAAGGTTGAGTAAGCGAACGGGAAAAGCAGACAAAACTTGTGAATATGATTGCGACATGTACCTTATGTGCCTTATGTGCTTACATGTTTTATATAGACTAATTGATTAACACGTGATATATGTGTTATTTATGAATCAACGTGAACAATGTGACCGTAGAGTGCCTTCACATGATTTATGTGGCATATAAGGTAATTTGTATAGTATTGCATACATATAAAATGAAGGGAGAAACCGTTATGACTGCTACGACTACAGATTGTATGATACGGATGCTACGGCATATATCCCTACAAATCGGGGGATTTTACTAGGGGTGTTCATTCGGTAAAAACCGAACCGAACCGAAAATTCGGTTACCGAAAATTTCGGTTTTTCATTTTAAAAACCGAAAACCGAACCGAATTTAATCGGTTCGGTTTCGGTTAAAACCGAATTATTTCGGTTCGGTTTCGGTTAAAAACCGAAAAACCGAAATTAAATTCAGAAAATAAAAAAAAATCCGAAAAATTAATTGCTAGCTGAGCGAGCCATTGGTTTTACATCCACCCATCAAGCAAGACAAGAATCTTGAAAGAGATGAGTTAGAATCTTGAACGAACCTAATCCAGACAAGAATCGAGATGCTTGGACGAATAAGAACAAAATAACCTAATCCAGATAGAGCTTGAGAGCGGAGAGCCTGAGATGGTTTGGAATCGCAGAAGACGAGCGAATAGGGATGAGTTAGGTCAAGGATGAGATGGAATCGATGGCTTTTGCTGTAGTTTGCTGTAGTGTGTAATTTGTGGAGAAGATTAGATTTTGGTTTGGGTTATTCATAATATTGGGCTTGCTGTAGAGGATATTATTAACGTGGGTTGGGCTAGGCCATTGGGTATATTTATAACTGGTATATTAAAATTCGGTTTTCGGTTTTTTTTTTCGGTTAACCGAATTACCGAACCGAAAAAACCGAAAAATTCGGTTTTTCATTTTCAAAAACCGAAAACCGAACCGAATATTTTTTTCGGTTTTCGGTTTGTACCGAACTTTCGGTTTTCGGTTCGGTTCGGTCGGTTAACCGACTTTTGAACACCCCTAGATTTTACAGAGTCCTGTACAGGCAATACGTATCCCTACAAATCGGGGGATTACGACATGGTTACGGAGTCCCATGCATGGGCGCCGACTGGGCGTACAGTACAGTCTAGCTAGTCTATAACGGGAGTATCAAAATAAATGGACATATAGAATGGCATGTGAGCTACGGATCGTGTGAATGACCGTTATATGAATGATGATGTAATTTGAAATGGTATGGTTACGATATTGATGGAAAGGAATGGACTACTGTTTATTTTGTTGTTACTTGTATTAATTAACATGTTGCGATCATACTCTGAATCGGTGTCTTCACAGTTGTTGTAGATAATTAGCAGGCTGCGCAGAAAGCATCTTCATAAGCATGGAATCAAGGTTGGCCGACTACGCTATCCTCCTGCTCCCCTCTGGTTCATCGTTAGCATATAGAATAGAAACGAACTTAGACTGTTGCATTTTGTAACTCATATGATAGGTACATATATGTACATTATTGTGAAAGGGACTAGACCGGATGTACGCGCCTGTTTTGTTAAAGGAAATGGTCATGGGAATCGCGAAAAATTTTATATGAATATTTTATAGCTGCGTAAAAAGGTAATAGGAAACAGGGCGCTACATGTAGTGGTATCAGAGCCTAGGCTTTAGGTTCTGTAGACATTTGCATAGTAGGTACATGTTATGAATTGCCCTTAAACTTTTCTTGCATATATAGGCAAAGGGCAATAGGTGATCCGATACCTATAGAACGGGATGAACCTACTATAGAGGGAGGAGGAAGAACGGCCGTACCTGAATCCCATTCATCGCATACTCTTAGACAGCATAAATCCGAACACCCCCTGACAACTCCCCGAGAACGACGGAAGTTAAGAAAGATGGGTGCTGTGGATTTCATGGGTGCAACAGATCCTGCTGAGGCAGAAACATGGTTAAAAAGGACGGAAAGAGTATTTAATATGATGCAATGTACCCCAGAAGAGAGATTCGACTATGCTGTCTCACTCTTACAGGGACATGCATATGAATGGTGGAAAACAGTCCCAGATAGTATGGTACAGCCCCCAGTGTTGACTTGGGAAGACTTTCTGAGAGAATTTAACGATACATATATGCTCGAGGTCTATAGAGATCAGAAAGAGAAGGAATTTTTAGAACTTAAACAGGGAAACAAGTCCGTGGGCGAGTATGAAGTGATATTTAATCAGTTGTCTCGATACGCTCCACATATGGTTACTATTGAAAGGAATAAGTGCCGAAGGTTTGAAGCTGGACTTCGCTATACGATTAGGAATCGTGTTACGCCCTCAGATATGGAGTCCTATGGAAAATTGAGAGCTGCAGCAATACGGGCGGATAGACTAGAGACTGAATCCAGGAATTCTCAGAGTAATAAAAGAAGGCCGGGTGAAGAATCGTCAAGTGGAAAGACAAAAAGGACATATAGTGTACCTAGACCAATGAGTACACAAAGTAGTTCTGCAAGAGGCAGTACAGGCGGGATGAGACATGTCGGACGAGGAATTTCTCAACCAATACCGGCATGTGAACATTGTGGAAAGAACCATCTGGGCGTCTGTAGATGGCTTACAGGCGAATCTTTCAGATGTGGTCAATCCGGGCATTTAGCTAGAAACTGCCCGACATTACGAGCGAACCTACAGTCGATCAATCAAGAGTTAGTGGAACTTATACAAATCGCGGAAGAGGAAAGGGCCGTGGATCATTTAAAACAAGTTCTGGGAGAGGAGACTCTGGAGGCCAAGCCTATAGGCCGCCAGCACAAGCAAGGATTTTCACTATGACTCGGGACGAGGCTAAAGAGGGATCACACGTAATTACGGCTAAACTATCTATCTGTGATACTGATGCATATGTTTTATTCGATCCAGGTGCCACTCATTCATTCATATCACGAACATTTGCATCATTATTACCTGATAAACCCGAAACCCTAGAAGAGGAATTGTATGTTCGACTTCCAACGGGCGAAATAATACAGTGAATACAGTATACTTAGAATGCAAAATGGTCAGTGAAGGGATAGAGATGCAAGCAACTTTGTTCATTATTCCTTTAATGGATTTTGATATAATCTTAGGCATGGACTGGTTGTCAAGATACCGGGCGAAGCTTGACTGTTTCCAAAAGGAAATCGAATTGACCCCTGTAGATCAGACACATAAAATATTTAAAGGGGAGAAGGGCGTACGAACAGCACATCAGATATCAAGTTTAGAAGCTTCTAAGATGATTAGTAAAGGATGCGAAGGATATACGGCCTATGTTGTAGATGCGCAGTTAAGTGGATTAAAAATCGAAGATATTCTGGTAGTCAGTGAATATCCTGATGTTTTTCCCGAAGAGTTACCGGGGTTACCACCCGATCGAGATATGGAGTTCACTATTGAACTTCAACCAGGCACGGCGCCAATATCTATTCCACCATATCGAATGGCTCCGATCGAATTGAATGAGTTGAAGGTACAATTGAAGGAATTACTCGATAAGGGTTATATACGGCCAAGTGTATCGCCTTGGGGAGCACCCGTTCTTTTCGTCAAAAAGAAGGATGGAACGCTTAGATTGTGTATTGATTACAGACAGTTAAATAAGGTAACGGTGAAAAATAAATATCCGTTGCCTCAGATTGATGATCTATTTGATCAGTTGAAAGGTGCTAGGGTCTTTTCAAAATCGATCTGAGATCAGGATATCATCAATTGAAGATTGCGAATGGTGATATTCCAAAGACGGCCTTTAGAACAAGATATGGACACTATGAATTTCTAGTTATGCCCTTTGGATGGACGAATGCCCCTGCAGTGTTTATGGCATTGATGAATGATGTCTTCCGACCCTACTTAGACCAGTTCGTGATCGTCTTTATTGACGATATATCGATATATTCCAAGTCAAAGGAGGAGCACGAGCAATATTTGAAGATTGTACTCCAAACCCTACGGGAAAAGAAATTGTATGCGAAACTTTCAAAATGCGAGTTTTGGTTAGATCAAATAGTATTTCTGGGGCACGTAGTCTCTGGTAAAGGTATTCAAGTCGATCCCAGTAAAATCGAAGCGGTAATCAAGTGGGAAAGTCCTAAAAACGTAGCAGAGGTTCGTAGTTTTCTGGGATTGGCTGGATATTATCGACGGTTCGTCGAAAATTTCTCACTGATAGCAGCCCCAATGACGAAGTTACTACGTAAAGGAGTTACATTTGAGTGGACTGAGGAATGTCAAAGGAGTTTTGAAGAATTAAAGGAACGACTAACGACAGCCCCTGTACTAACTATTCCATCAGGAACAGATGGTTTTGTAATTTATAGTGATGCGTCCTATCAAGGATTGGGGTGCGTCCTAATGCAACATGGAAAAGTAGTAGCGTATGCATCTCGACAGCTAAAGCCCTACGAAACATCTTACCCAACTCACGACTTAGAGTTAGCGGCCGTGGTATTCGCACTAAAGATATGACGACACTACTTATACGGTACGACATTTCAAATATTTACTGACCATAAAAGTCTGAAATATCTGTTAAGCCAGAAGGAATTGAATATGAGACAGAGGCGGTGGATCGAGCTGTTAAAGGATTATGACTGTACTATAGAGTATCATCCTGGAAAGGCTAACGTCGTTGCTGACGCCCTAAGTCGGAAATCGTATGGTTCCGTCTCTTATTTATCGATTTGCTCTTTCTCAAGTTTGATTGATCTCAGGAAGATGAATACGGAGATGAAAGTAGATGATACTGGTGCTATCTGCGTCTCGATAGTAGTTCGACCTATTATGATAGATCGAATTAGACAAGTACACTTTAAAGACGAAAAACTAGCTAAGATCGCTGATAAAGTGAAACAAGGGTTAGGGAAGTCTTTTGTAATAGGCGATAATGGAACTTTGACGATAAATGACCGCATATGTGTTCCTGATATTGATAATCTTCGACAAGAAATAATGGAAGAGGCACACACTGCTCCTTATGCTATGCATCCAGGCAGTACGAAAATGTATCGGACCCTTAAATCTCACTATTGGTGGCCAAGGATGAAGAAGGATGTGGCCGAGTATGTCCTGAAATGCTTAACGTGTCAGCAAATCAAAGCTGAACACCAAGCACCAGTTGGTAAATTGCACCCTTTACCCATACCTGTTTGAAATGGGAGCGTATAACGATGGATTTTCTTTATGGACTTCCTCCGACTACTAAGAAAAATGACGCCGTTTGGGTAATTGTCGACAGACTTACGAAATCAGTTCACTTCTTACCATTTAGATGGGGTTCTACGTTAGAATACTTGGCAAAAAGATACGTCAACGAAATAGTTCGGTTACACGGGGTACCTATTTCTATCGTATCTGATCGTGATCCCCGATTTACTTCTAGATTTTGGGGCAGTTTACAGGAAGCGCTCGGAACTAAATTACATTTTAGTACGGCGTTTCATCCACAGACCGACGGTCAGTCAGAAAGAACGATACAGACATTGGAAGATATGCTTCGAGCATGTGTAATTGAGTTCAAAGGCTCATGGGATGATTATATAGCGCTAATGGAATTTTCTTATAATAATCAGTACCATTCGAGTATCGGAATGGCACCGTACGAAGCTCTGTATGGCCGGAAATGTCGAAACCCAATTTGTTGGGATATGGAAGGAGAACAAGTATTAGAAGGGTCAGATTTGATTCAGGATACAATGGAAAAGATTAAAGTAGTAAAGAGTCGACTTAAAGCGGCCCAAGATAGACAAAAGAGTTACATAGACCAGCATCGACGAGAAATGGAATATGAAGTTGGGGAGAAAGTATTTTTGCGAGTTTCTCCTTGGAAAGGTGTGTTACGATTTGGAAAGAAAGGGAAGTTAAGTCCGCGTTATATCGGACCGTACGAGATACTTGAAAGAATTGGACCATTAGCATACCGATTAGCACTACCACCTGAACTTTCACAGATACACAATGTGTTCCATGCCAGTATGTTACGGCGATACAGATCAGATCCTACTCATGTTCTGCGTGACGAACCGATAAATATTTCTGAGGATCTTAATTATGTAGAAGAACCGGCAGAAGTACTGGAATATGCTGATAAGCAGTTACGGAATAAAACAATTCCGATGGTAAAGGTGAGATGGAAGAATCATTCAGCTCGTGAAGCTACGTGGGAAACAATAGAAAGTATAAAGACCCAGTACCCATGGTTATTAGCCGAAACAGGTACGAAATTTCGAGGCCGAAATTTTTAAAGGAGGAGAGAATTGTCAGGAACCGAAACCTCATATTATAATTTCATGCATTTACATAAATTCATGCTTTTATATAAGTTATTTTAATACAGAGGTATAGATAGAATAAGGTATTTAAAGTATTATAGTTCTAGGTTCTCAAAGAGATAAGTAGTGAAGAAGTGGATGTTAAGGAATTAGAATTTTTCTAAGTATGAATTTTTAGGGCTTTCTCAGGTTCTGAGAAACTTTATATGTGTACTAATTAAAACAATTAAATAAACTAAGAAGTTTAACGATATTCTTGAGACTCTTTAAAGTGGAAGAAATATTTAAATAATATTAAAGTATAACTAAAGAAGAGATCATTCAAAACCCTAAGTATGATGTCGAAATTCTTTGAATTAGGGTTTCGAAAATTGGTTCAAAAGGATTTCGAACTTCTCAAACCAAGGCTTCGAAATCTATTCAATGAAGATTTCGAGATTCTTTAACTAAGGATCTTGAGATTTCGTAGTATGGAAATTGCTAGAACCTTAGTTCACGATATGATGCGACTATATAAACAATTCTTAACAAATATCGAAACCTTAGTCATGAAGAAAAGTTAATAAATAAAATAATTCATGTTACATGTAATTAGGATAGATACTAACGAAACCATCGATGTCATTTGGTAAGTATAACACGCAACTTAGTTAAGATAAGAAGAAGAAAGGAAAGCTCATATTATTTAGAAGAACTCGTGAAAATGAATACAGAAGAAACAAGAACCAAACTCTAATCAAGCTAAGGAAGGGTAAGACTTTTATGATTTTCGTATTTTAGTTATAGTCCAAACATGATTTGAGTACTAACCTATATGAAAAGGGTCTGTAGGGTATTACGATTTTTTTTTTATAATTATGATAACATATTTAAGGTGTTAGCACACCTATAATTTCGCAGTTCATGATATGCTTAGATTTAATTTTTGATAGTATATAGATATTTGAAGTATATAAGAAGTTCTTGATCCTTAAGAATATTAGGGTTTAGTATTTTATTTAAGTTGATTATGAAAGGTATGAAAGTGTTTGAGGTATTTAACTAAGATCTTCATATTCTTAAAGATTTATAAAGTTTAATCGAAACCTTCGGAGCTTGAAAGAAAAATTTGGTGTCTTTAAGCTTTCCAGATTTTGATTAATTTTGGAATGGATTTCAAGATGAATTTATGCAATTATAAGATTTCGAAATTCCTTAATTAAGGATTTCCAAATTCTTTAATGTAGAAAACACTTGAATGAGAATGAGAATTTCGAGATGGGTAAGGAAAATATCGGAATGAACTAGACACAAACTTGAGGTAAAATGTCGACAGATATATGATATCGAGATTTACAAAGGATATCGAGTTATGAATTACATAGAATGTCGAGATATTTAACAATTCAGTTAGATAAATATTGAGTTATGATGTCGAATTACGATGTCAGAGACCTAGAAATTCCATTGGATAGAATATTGAAGTAAGATGTCGAGATTTTGATATCTAATTAGATAGAATGGCGAGTATGATGTCGAGTTATTTCGTGATGTCGAATAGGATGTCGAAACTTTGAAATCTAATTGGATGAAATGTCGAATTATGATGTCGAGATCATACATGTCGAAATATATAATATATATATATATATCTACATATCCAAACTAAGAAGATCTCGAGTTATGATAATTTAATTAGAAAGATCTCGAGGTTAGGAATTCTGACCACATATCGAAAGGTTTTCAGTAGTTTAAAATGAGATCTCGACATCATTAAGAGATTTAAAGACTTCGATTTCATATGGAAGTTCTCGACAGGTGCAACTAGGATTTCAAAGCTTTAGAAAGCTCTTGCAATTTTGATTGGTTGGCAATAAAAGATGAATACAAGTGGGAATCGAAGAATTATTATTAAAGAGTGACTAATGAGGGTTTTCTTAGGCTTGAAGAAATCGACACATTAATAGTAAAACACTTATATGATATTATATACATATATATAGGTATTAGGGTTTTCTAAATTTGGAGGAACCTTATATATATGTGTTATTTTCACATAAGGTTTTCGGTATGATACGGATTTTAGAATTTAATAAGTTTCAATATTTTAGGGTTTTCAACATAATAAGAATTAGGGTTTTTCAATGATGTCTCCGGTATAATATAGTTACCAATTTTAATGCAGGTTTCAACATTAATTAAAAATATAACTTATAAGCCAAGAATTTAATGTATTATAAGTAATGAACAGAAAGGCAAAGGCTACGGATAGAAGCGATCATGCATAATAAAGCATGCATATCACGCACGCATGTCATTGTAGGAATTTTATATTTATATTTACCAGATAAAATAATTATATAGGTCGAGAGTCGGATAAGGGCAAGGACAAGGTTGAGTAAGCGAACGGGAAAAGCAGACAAAACTTGTGAGTATGATTGCGACATGTACCTTATGTGCCTTATGTGCTTACATGTTTTATATAGACTAATTGATTAACACGTGATATATGTGTTATTTTTGAATCAACGTGAACTATGTGACCGTAGAGTGCCTTCACATGATTTATGTGGCATATAAGGTAATTTGTATAGTATTGCATACATATAAAATGAAGGGAGAAACCGTTATGACTGTTACGACTACAGATGGTATGATACGAATGCTACGGCATATATCCCTACAAATCGGGGGATTTTACAGAGTCCTGTACAGGCAATACGTATCCCTACAAATCGGGGGATTACGACATGGTTACGGAGTCCCATGCATGGGCGCCGACTGGGCGTACAGTACAGTCTAGCTAGTCTATAACGGGAGTATCAAAATAAATGGACATATAGAATGACATGTGAGCTACGGATCGTGTGAATGACCGTTATATGAATGATGATTATGTAATTTGAAATGGTATGGTTACGATATTGATGGAAAGGAATGGACTACTGTTTATTTTATTGTTACTTGTATTAATTAACATGTTGCGATCATACTCTGAATCGGTGTCTTCACAGTTGTTGTAGATAATTAGCAGGCTGCGTAGAAAGCATCTTCATAAGCATGGATTCAAGGTTGGCGGACTACGCTATCCTCCTGCTCCCCTATGGTTCATCGTTAGCATATAGAATAGAAACGAACTTAGACTGTTGCATTTTGTAACTCATATGATAGGTACATATATGTACATTATTGTGAAAGGGACTAGACCGGATGTACGCACCGGGTCTAAGATCTCGAGTTATGATAATTTAATTAGAAAGATCTCGAGGTTAGGAATTCGAACCACATATCGAAAGGTTTTCAGTAGTTTAAAATGAAAATCTCGACATCATTAGGAGATTTAAAGACTTCGATTTCATATGGAAGTTCTCGACAGGTGCAACTAGGATTTCAAAGCTTTAGAAAGCTCTTGCAATTTTGATTGGTTGGCAATAAAAGATGAATACAAGTGGGAATCGAAGAATTATTATTAAAGAGTGACTAATGAGGGTTTTCTTAGGCTTGAAGAAATCGACAAATTAATAGTAAAACACTTATATGATATTATATACATATATATAGGTATTAGGGTTTTCTAAATTTGGAGGAACCTTATATATATGTGTTATTTTCACATAAGGTTTTCGGTATGATACGGATTTTTAGAATTTAATAAGTTTCAATATTTTAGGGTTTTCAACATAATAAGAATTAGGGTTTTTCAATGATATCTCCGGTATAATATAGTTACCAATTTTAATGCAGGTTTCAACATTAATTAAAAATATAACTTCTAAGCCAAGAATTTAATGTATTATAAGTAATGAACAGAAAGGCAAAGGCTACGGATAGAAGCGATCATGCATAATAAAGCATGCATATCACGCACGCATGTCATTGTAGGAATTTTATATTTTATATTTACCAGATAAAATAATTATATAGGTCGAGAGTCGGATAAGGGCAAGGACAAGGTTGAGTAAGCGAACGGGAAAAGCAGACAAAACTTGTGAGTATGATTGCGACATGTACCTTATGTGCCTTATGTGCTTACATGTTTTATATAGACTAATTGATTAACACGTGATATATGTGTTATTTTTGAATCAACGTGAACTATGTGACCGTAGAGTGCCTTCACATGATTTATGTGGCATATAAGGTAATTTGTATAGTATTGCATACATATAAAATGAAGGGAGAAACCGTTATGACTGCTACGACTACAGATGGTATGATACGGATGCTACGGCATATATCCCTACAAATCGGGGGATTTTACAGAGTCCTGTACAGGCAATACGTATCCCTACAAATCGGGGGATTACGACATGGTTACGGAGTCCCATGCATGGGCGCCGACTGGGCGTACAGTACAGTCTAGCTAGTCTATAACGGGAGTATCAAAATAAATGGACATATAGAATGGCATGTGAGCTACGGATCGTGTGAATGACCGTTATATGAATGATGATTATGTAATTTGAAATGGCATGGTTACGATATTGATGGAAAGGAATGGACTACTATTTATTTTATTGTTACTTGTATTAATTAACATATTGCGATCATACTCTGAATCGGTGTCTTCACAGTTGTTGTAGATAATTAGCAGGCTGCGTAGAAAGCATCTTCATAAGCATGGATTCAAGGTTGGCCGACTACGCTCTCCTCCTGCTCCCCTCCGGTTCATCGTTAGCATATAGAATAGAAACGAACTTAGACTGTTGCATTTTGTAACTCATATGATAGGTACATATATGTACATTATTGTGAAAGGGACTAGATCGGATGTACGCACCTGTTTTGTTAAAGGAAATGGTCATGGGAATCGCGAAAAATTTTATATGAATATTTTATAGCTGCGTAAAAAGGTAATAGGAAACAGGGCACTACATGTAGTGGTATCAGAGCCTAGGCTTTAGGTTCTGTAGACATTTGCATAGCAGGTACATGTTATGAATTGCCCTTAAACGTTTCTTGCATATATAGGCAAAGGGCAATAGGTGATCCGATACCTATAGAACGGGATGAACCTACTATAGAGGGAGGAGGAAGAACGGCCATACCTGAATCCCATTCATCGCGTACTCTTAGACAGCATGAATCCGAACACCCCCTGACAACTCCCCGAGAACGACGAAAGTTAAGAAAGATGGGTGCTGTGGATTTCATGGGTGCAACAGATCCTGCTGAGGCAGAAACATGGTTAAAAAGGACGGAAAGAGTATTTAATATGATGCAATGTACCCCAGAAGAGAGATTCGACTATGCTGTCTCACTCTTACAGGGACATGCATATGAATGGTGGGAAACAGTCCCAGATAGTATGGTACAGCCCCCAGTGTTGACTTGGGAAGACTTCCTGAGAGAATTTAACGATACATATATGCTCGAGGTCTATAGAGATCAGAAAGAGAAGGAATTTTTAGAACTTAAACAGGGAAACAAGTCCGTGGGCGAGTATGAAGTGATATTTAATTAGTTGTCTCGATACGCTCCACATATGGTTACTATTGAAAGGAATAAGTGCCGAAGGTTTGAAGCTGGACTTCGCTATACGATTAGGAATCGTGTTACGCCCTCAGATATGGAGTCCTATGGAAAATTGAGAGCTGCAGCAATACGGGCGGATAGACTAGAGACTGAATCCAGGAATTCTCAGAGTAATAAAAGAAGGCCGGGTGAAGAATCGTCAAGTGGAAAGACAAAAAGGACATATAGTGTACCTAGACCAATGAGTACACAAAGTAGTTCTGCAAGAGGCAGTACAGGCGGGATGAGACATGTCGGACGAGGAATTTCTCAACCAATACCGGCATGTGAACATTGTGGAAAGAACCATCTGGGCGTCTGTAGATGGCTTACAGGGGAATCTTTCAGATGTGGTCAATCCGGGCATTTAGCTAGAAACTGCCCGACATTACGAGCGAACCTACAGTCGATCAATCAAGAGTTAGTGGAACTTATACAAATCGCGGAAGAGGAAAGGGCCGTGGATCATTTAAAACAAGTTCTGGGAGAGGAGACTCTGGAGGCCAAGCCTATAGGCCGCCAGCACAAGCAAGGATTTTCACTATGACTCGGGACGAGGCTAAAGAGGGATCACACGTAATTACGGGTAAACTATCTATCTGTGATACTGATGCATATGTTTTATTCGATCCAGGTGCCACTCATTCATTCATATCACGAACATTTGCATCATTATTACCTGATAAACCCGAAACCCTAGAAGAGGAATTGTATGTTCGACTTCCAACGGGCGAAATAATACAGTGAATACAGTATACTTAGAATGCAAAATGGTCAGTGAAGGGATAGAGATGCGAGCAACTTTGTTCATTATTCCTTTAATGGATTTTGATATAATCTTAGGCATGGACTGGTTGTCAAGATACCGGGCGAAGCTTGACTGTTTCAAAAAGGAAATCGAATTGACCCCTGTAGATCAGACACATAAAATATTTAAAGGGGAGAAGGGCGTACGAACGGCACATCAGATATCAAGTTTAGAAGCTTCTAAGATGATTAGTAAAGGATGCGAAGGATATATGGCCTATGTTGTAGATGCGCAGTTAAGTGGATTAAAAATCGAAGATATTCTGGTAGTCAGTGAATATCCTGATGTTTTTCCCAAAGAGTTACCGGGGTTACCACCCGATCGAGATACGGAGTTCACTATTCAACTTCAACCAGGCACGGCGCCAATATCTATTCCACCATATCGAATGGCTCCGATCGAATTGAATGAGTTGAAGGTACAATTGAAGGAATTACTCGATAAGGGTTATATACGGCCAAGTGTATCGCCTTGGGGAGCACCCGTTCTTTTCGTCAAAAAGAAGGATGGAACGCTTAGATTGTGTATTGATTACAGACAGTTAAATAAGGTAACGGTGAAAAATAAATATCCGTTGCCTCGGATTGATGATCTATTTGATCAGTTGAAAGGTGCTAGGGTCTTTTCAAAATCGATCTGAGATCAGGATATCATCAATTGAAGATTGCGAATGGTGATATTCCAAAGACGGCCTTTAGAACAAGATATGGACACTATGAATTTCTAGTTATGCCCTTTGGATTGACGAATGCCCCTGCAGTGTTTATGGCATTGATGAATGATGTCTTCCAACCCTACTTAGACCAGTTCGTGATCGTCTTTATTGACGATATATTGATATATTCCAAGTCAAAGGAGGAGCACGAGCAACATTTGAAGATTGTACTCCAACCCTACGGGAAAAGAAATTGTATGCGAAACTTTCAAAATGCGAGTTTGATCAAATAGTATTTCTGGGGCACGTAGTCTGTGGTAAAGGTATTCAAGTCGATCCCAGTAAAATCGAAGCGGTAATCAAGTGGGAAAGTCCTAAAAACGTAGCAGAGGTTCGTAGTTTTCTGGGATTGGCTGGATATTATCGACGGTTCGTCGAAAATTTCTCACTGATAGCAGCCCCAATGACGAAGTTACTACGTAAAGGAGTTACATTTGAGTGGACTGAGGAATGTCAAAGGAGTTTTGAAGAATTAAAGGAACGACTAACGACAGCCCCTGTACTAACTATTCCATCAGGAACAGATGGTTTTGTAATTTATAGTGATGCGTCCAATCAAGGATTGGGGTGCGTCCTAATGTAACATGGAAAAGTAGTAGCGTATGCATCTCGACAGCTAAAGCCCTACGAAACATCTTACCCAACTCGCGACTTAGAGTTAGCGGCCGTGGTATTCGCACTAAAGATATGGCGACACTACTTATACGGTACGACATTTCAAATATTTACTGACCATAAAAGTCTGAAATATCTGTTAAGCCAGAAGGAATTGAATATGAGACAGAGGCGGTGGATCGAGCTGTTAAAGGATTATGACTGTACTATAGAGTATCATCCTGGAAAGGCTAACGTCGTTGCTGACGCCCTAAGTCGGAAATCATATGGTTCCGTCTCTTATTTATCGATTTGCTCTTTCTCAAGTTTGATTGATCTCAGGAAGATGAATACGGAGATGAAAGTAGATGATACTGGTGCTATCTGCGTCTCGATAGTAGTTCGACCTATTATGATAGATCGAATTAGACAAGTACAGTTTAAAGACGAAAAACTAGCTAAGATCGCTGATAAAGTGAAACAAGGGTTAGGGAAGTCTTTTGTAATAGGCGATAATGGAACTTTGACGATAAATGGCCGCATATGTGTTCCTGATATTGATAATCTTCGACAAGAAATAATGGAAGAGGCACACACTGCTCCTTATGCTATGCATCCAGGCAGTACGAAAATGTATCGGACCCTTAAATCTCACTATTGGTGGCCAAGGATGAAGAAGGATGTGGCCGAGTATGTCCTGAAATGCTTAACGTGTCAGCAAATCAAAGCTGAACACCAAGCACCAGTTGGTAAATTGCACCCTTTACCCATACCTGTTTGGAAATGGGAGCGTATAACGATGGATTTTCTTTATGGACTTCCTCCGACTACTAAGAAAAATGACGCCGTTTGGGTATTTGTCGACAGACTTACGAAATCAGTTCACTTCTTACCATTTAGATGGGGTTCTACGTTAGAATACTTGGCAAAAAGATACGTCAACGAAATAGTTCGGTTACACGGGGTACCTATTTCTATCGTATCTGATCGTGATCCCCGATTTACTTCTAGATTTTGGGGCAGTTTACAGGAAGCGCTCGGAACTAAATTACATTTTAGTACGGCGTTTCATCCACAGACCGACGGTCAGTCAGAAAGAACGATACAGACATTGGAAGATATGCTTCGAGCATGTGTAATTGAGTTCAAAGGCTCATGGGATGATTATATAGCGCTAATGGAATTTTCTTATAATAATCAGTACCATTCGAGTATCGGAATGGCACCGTACGAAGCTCTGTATGGCCGGAAATGTCGAAACCCAATTTGTTGGATATGGAAGGAGAACAAGTATTAGAAGGGTCAGATTTGATTCAGGATACAATGGAAAAGATTAAAGTAGTAAAGAGTCGACTTAAAGCGGCCCAAGATAGACAAAAGAGTTACATAGACCAGCATCGACGAAAATGGAATATGAAGTTGGGGAGAAAGTATTTTTGCGAGTTTCTCCTTGGAAAGGTGTGTTACGATTTGGAAAGAAAGGGAAGTTAAGTCCGCGTTATATCGGACCGTACGAGATACTTGAAAGAATTGGACCATTAGCATACCGATTAGCACTACCACCTGAACTTTCACAGATACACAATGTGTTCCATGCCAGTATGTTACGGCGATACAGATCAGATCCTACTCATGTTCTGCGTGACGAACCGATAAATATTTCTGAGGATCTTAATTATGTAGAAGAACCGGCAGAAGTACTGGAATATGCTGATAAGCAGTTACGGAATAAAACAATTCCGATGGTAAAGGTGAGATGGAAGAATCATTCAGCTCGCGAAGCTACGTGGGAAACAATAGAAAGTATAAAGACCCAGTACCCATGGTTATTAGCCGAAACAGGTACGAAATTTCGAGGCCGAAATTTTTAAAGGAGGAGAGAATTGTCAGGAACCGAAACCTCATATTATAATTTCATGCATTTACATAAATTCATGCTTTTATATAAGTTATTTTAATACAGAGGTATAGATAGAATAAGGTATTTAAAGTATTATAGTTCTAGGTTCCCAAAGAGATAAGTAGTGAAGAAGTGGATGTTAAGGAATTAGAATTTTTCTAAGTATGAATTTTTAGGGTTTTCTCAGGTTCTGAGAAACTTTATATGTGTACTAATTAAAACAATTAAATAAACTAAAAAGTTTAACGATATTCTTGAGACTCTTTAAAGTGGAAGAAATATTTAAATAATAATAAAGTATAACTAAAGAAGAGATCATTCAAAACCCTAAGTATGATGTCTAAATTCTTTGAATTAGGGTTTCGAAAATTGGTTCAAAAGGATTTCGAACTTCTCAAACCAAGGCTTCGAAATCTATTCAATGAAGATTTCGAGATTCTTTAACTAAGGATCTCGAGATTTCGTAGTATGGAAATTGCTAGAACCTTAGTTCACGATATGATGCGACTATATAAACAATTCTTAACAAATATCGAAACCTTAGTCATGAATAAAAGTTAATAAATAAAATAATTCATGTTACATGTAATTAGGATAGATACTAACGAAACCATCGATGTCATTTGGTAAGTATAACACGCAACTTAGTTAAGATAAGAAGAAGAAAGGAAAGCTCATATTATTTAGAAGAACTCGTGAAAATGAATACAGAAGAAACAAGAACCAAACTCTAATCAAGCTAAGGAAGGGTAAGACTTTTATGATTTTCGTATTTTAGTTATAGTCCAAACATGATTTGAGTACTAACCTATATGAAAAGGGTCTGTAGGGTATTACGATTTTTTTTTATAATTATGATAACATATTTAAGGTGTTAGCACACCTATAATTTCGCAGTTCATGATATGCTTAGTTTAATTTTTGATAGTATATAGATATTCGAAGTATATAAGAAGTTCTTGATCCTTAAGAATATTAGGGTTTAGTATTTTATTTAAGTTGATTATGAAAGGTATGGAAGTGTTTGAGGTATTTAACTAAGATCTTCATATTCTTAAAGATTTATAAAGTTTAATCGAAACCTTCGGAGCTTGAAAGAAAAATTTTGTGTCGTTAAGCTTTCCAGATTTTGATTAATTTTGGAATGGATTTCAAGATGAATTTATGCAATTATAAGATTTCGAAATTCCTTAATTAAGGATTTCCAAATTCTTTAATGTAGAAAACACTTGAATGAGAATGAGAATTTCGAGATGGGTAAGGAAAATATCGGAATGAACTAGACACAAACTTGAGGTAAAATGTCGACAGATATATGATATCGAGATTTACAAAGGATATCGAGTTATGAATTACATAGAATGTCGAGATATTTAACAATTCAGTTAGATAAATATTGAGTTATGATGTCGAATTACGATGTCAGAGCCCTAGAAATTCCATTGGATAGAATATTGAAGTAAGATGTCGAGATTTTGATATCTAATTAGATAGAATGGCGAGTATGATGTCGAGTTATTTCGTGATGTCGAATAGGATGTCGAAACTTTGAAATCTAATTGGATGAAATGTCGAATTATGATGTCGAGATCATACATGTCGAAATATATAACATATATATATATATATATATACATATCCAAACTAAGAAGATCTCGAGTTATGATAATTTAATTAGAAAGATCTCGAGGTTAGGAATTTGAACCACATATCGAAAGGTTTTCAGTAGTTTAAATGAAAATGTCAACATCATTAGGAGATTTAAAGACTTCGATTTCATATGGAAGTTCTCGACAGGTGCAACTAGGATTTCAAAGCTTTAGAAAGCTCTTGCAATTTTGATTGGTTGGCAATAAAAGATGAATACAAGTGGGAATCGAAGAATTATTATTAAAGAGTGACTAATGAGGGTTTTCTTAGGCTTGAAGTAATCGACACATTAATAGTAAAACACTTATATGATATTATATACATATATATTGGTATTAGGGTTTTGTAAATTTGGAGGAACCTTATATATATGTGTTATTTTCACATAAGGTTTTCGGTATGATACGAATTTTTAGAATTTAATAAGTTTCAATATTTTAGGGTTTTCAACATAATAAGAATTAGGATTTTTCAATGACATCTCCGGTATAATATAGTTACCAATTTTAATGCAGTTTCAACATTAATTAAAAATATAACTTCTAAGCCAAGAATTTAATGTATTATAAGTAATGAACAGAAAGGCAAAGGCTACGGATAGAAGCGATCATGCATAATAAAGCATGCATATCACGCACGCATGTCATTGTAGAATTTTATATTTTAATCTTACAATTCTAAGCATATCCAAGGAATATCCCATCTCTAGAGAATTCCATATAATTCTAGGTTTATTCCTAGAATATTAAATGAGATCTAGAAGCTTCAAGGGCCTTCCAGATCGAATAGGAATCTCATGGGCCGCGTTCCTCTTGTGCATGTTTCGGACTCTTCGTGCGGCCCGTGTCA
The DNA here is from genome assembly GCA_027422505.1 of Craterostigma plantagineum. Classification (NCBI taxonomy): domain Eukaryota; kingdom Viridiplantae; phylum Streptophyta; class Magnoliopsida; order Lamiales; family Linderniaceae; genus Craterostigma; species Craterostigma plantagineum. Next base: position 5,485,028 of record JAPQWV010000013.1, on the reverse strand, counting down.
TGTTGCTAGTTTGCAGGCGGCTTCACGACCGTGACGAGCATTGCTCGTGTGAACCCTATTTACTCTCCGTCTTCATTTTGGAAATTTACGTCCATGTACAGTTTCTAAAACTTGTATTCATCATTTTAGTAACGTCTCTAAGACTACATCTCATATTAGTTAGGTACTGTCATAGTGATCATTTTTTAAGCCCGACTCTCTTGGTTCGTCTCAATCCGGCGAAATCCAAGAATGCGGTAAGCGCCTAGCCAATCCCACGGTACCGAATAGATCCCGTGTTGAGTACGATCTTCGATCTACGAACCGACTATAGATTATCGTCGTACGTATAAACCCTTCACATATGTCCCGGTCGAGTGAGAGTCATGGATACGTCAAACTCACTAAGACTCGACACTAAGTTTGTGAGACGTATTCTCCCGGTTGGACTAAATACTAAGTGGGTAAAGGGACGGGGTTCCTTGTCTTTTATCAAGCTCGAAACCATTGCAGCTTGAGTGTCGTGTGCGGTTTGTTGAGTTACCGGTGCCAATCATCTCGCTCTTGTCGTAGTTGGTCCGGGTGCGTTAAGACAATAAAGTCAAGCTCATTATTGAAGCGACTTGGGTAGATGTGCGGTTTGTTACGATTTATCGGCGCCAAACATTTCACTCTCGACGTGGATATTACGGGTGACTGCTTAAACGCCGCTCTTCGAAACATATTCACGCCTTATAAAGAGTTACTCGACGGGCGGAAATTTCCAAATGTTAGGACTGAGCCAGACGTTGATAGGTCACACTACGGTTATTTCCCAATTATTCCTGTTATGGTGAGGGTTCCTGATCGGAGATAAAGTTCTTGAGACACTGATGGATGGACTCGTGTGGGACACGAGGTCATCTATGGGTTCGTGTGGGACACGACGCGTCCCAGTAATGGCCCAACAAACTGTTAGGTTGAGGCTCATTTCTGTGGAGTGGGGAAATCAACTCCACCATGAAACCATCAGCGAGGTTTCTGAAATCTCTATCGGGAGAATGGAATTTTGAGAAAAATAGTGGGAGTCAAGCCAAATTATAAAAGTCCTTATTTGTGCTTGTAGAATAATACGTTGACCACTTCAATGCTTTATTTTCTGCAGATTGTTTTCAATCTTGTTTGTATAAAATGGTGTCACCATTCAAAATCGTTTGGAGGGTCCAAACCTTGCGGACTGGGTACGTAACTTGAGGATAGTCCTCACTCTGGAACGCCTACAGTATGTCCTTGAGGGACCCATACCACTCGAACCCCAATGCGAGTGATGCTGACAGGGAATATTATGCCAAATGGAGGGCTGATAGTGCCCGTGTCAAGGCTAATATGTTAACTGGGATGATCTGCAGCGTCAGCATGAGGATATGCAAATGCGCGAGATATTGATTCATCTGAAGGAGTTGTACGGCGAGCAGTCGAGATCGTCTCGATACCGTGCTGCTGACAACCTCTTTCATACCAAGATGCCTGAGGGCGCAGATGTTGCGGCACATGTGCGTAAGCTCATTGGGTATATTGAGGAACTGGGTTCTCTCGGTTGTCCCATTCACAACGAGCTTCAGATTGACCTGATCCTTCAGTCACTCCCAGCTTCATTCGCTCAGTTTATTATAAACTATAATCAGAGCGATAGGTGTAAACTGTGGAATGATTCCATTTTCTTTCAAGAAATCATCAAACTGAAGACTCATATACTCGTCGCCTCGATCTGATCGTACGACTTAATTTGTCTCAGTTTGATTTTCCACTAATGTCTTGAATTCCTTGAACTTTTCAAGTGTTTCGGACTTGAGCTTCAACAGATACACCAAGTCGTAGCGAGAGTGATCATCTGTGAAAGTCACGAAATAGTAGAAATTACCTCGGCTGCTACACTAAACGGTCCACAAATGGATCAAATCTAAAAGATTAATGGCTCTTTGAAATGTAAAGGGAGACTTAGTCATTTTGCCGAGGATACAAGACTCGCACGCGGGATAGGAATATGATTCCGTCGGCTTAATAATGCCATGTTTTTCCAACTCTTGAATGTTTCGAACTCCGGCATGACCGAGTCTAAGATGCCACAAATACTTTTTATTTAACTCTAAATTACGTTTGCCGGTAACTACATTCGCATGTTCCTGGACATTAACGTAATATAAGCCATTTATTAACATTGCATTTTCGACGCATTTATTTCCAAAATAAATCTCACAAATATTATTATTTGAACCGAAATTCATAACCATTCTTACTCAAAGCAGAAATAGAAATAATATTTTTCAGCCCCTTGGGCAATACGAGTACATCAGATAGATATAATACATGTCCGGAACTTAATACAAGTCTTCGATCCAACATGACTAGCAGTCACAGTATGTCCGCTACCAACATTGATCAAGACTTCTCGTTTCGCCAGCTTCTTACTTCGTTCCAGACCCTGGTTCAAAATAGAAATGTGAGCACTAGCTCCCGATTCAAGAATCCACGAAGTGGAAAATACAGTAAATGAACAATAAGTGTTAGGTCCTACGATTAACAACTCTATGATCCTAGGCATGAATTCTAAGTAATTCGATGATAATGATTGACATTAAGATTCGTTTGAAAAACTCAAATGAAGAACAAGAGAGAGAATTCGAGTAGAGTGAGAAAGTTACTGTTGTTTCTCTCTCTAGAAATTGAATTGCAAGCCTTTCGGATCAATTTCCAAAACTTTCTCTATTGATTGCGATTGTTTACAAAGTATTTATACCAAACACACTTAGTATAAATATCTAACTAGTCCTAATCTAAGGACAAATAGAAGAAAAGCCCATAAATACAAGGACAACTAATGAAATCAAGCACAATTAAAATGTATACTCTACAATCTCCCCCTTTGTGCTTGATTGCGTCTCCGCGCTGTTTGTCCTCGTCGGGCGTAGTATGATCTGCACAAGCCCAGCGCATGCTCAAAGTTCCTGAGCGTGTTTCTCAGCTCCAGTCGCTCATTGATTTCTTCTAGTGGTTCCATTAGGAGCGGCTGGTCTCTCACGAACCTGTGAATCCTCTGCATTGTGTCTCTGTTGATTTCTTCCAACCTCTGCTCGATATTCCTCCTGATGACCTTGAGCGTCCCATCGCAAAACTTATGAACCTCAGTCTTCAGCATCAACATATTCTTCTTAGCTATTGGATTGTGGTAGGTGATGCCTAGGACTGAGCTGATGTGCACGTGATTGTTGGGAAGCCCTTCGATCTCAGGTCCTTTGTTGAGCGGAGCGATCATGTTGACCTTCTTCATGTTGCTCTCCAGAGCCATCTGAAGGTCGTGTGCGGCGAAGTACTTAACTTGGCGCATCATAAACCGGTAGAGTCCCTCGAATCCTTCTTTCTTGATGAAGCCTTGAGGACCTTTGTACTTCTCCACGTACAGCTGATAGAGATGGTATACCTTATCAGCAGGGATGTAGGGTAGGTCGCTCTCGCTTAGATCTTCTCGAGTTCTATCTACTCGCTCGATGGTGTAGTGAGGTGTTGGAAGTCCTCATTTTGCACAGTATACGCTGAGTAGTTGGCATATAGGAGAGAGACTCTTATAGTGGCTCTTGACTTGTTCTTTAGTCATCCCTAGCCTTACATCAGGTCCAAGTTTGGTCAGCATCCAAAGGTAGGTCATCCTCTTCTGCTGATCCCAGTGAGAGATCCCTCTCAGCTCGAACTCGTTCGGCTTCTTAACTCTCTCCGGTGACCTCCAGATATTTTAACGAACTTCTTCGAGGAATGGGATTTCTAATTGGATGTTCTCCCACGGCGTGTCGATCCGAACGGTCCCTGGCGTTAGCCTTGTAGAGGGAGCCACTTGTTGCGCGATCAACTCTGGTAGCCTTGGGATGTCTTGTTGGTAGTCTTCACCTTTCTGAAGCTCGTCGTCTTCTATAATCACGAGGTCTATGGAGGCTTGTTGTAGGAAACGTCGAACGTCCTGAAGCCGTTTCTTTGATGCTCCTCGGGCATGGAATAGGTCGTCCACTGTCCTTCGAAGATATACTTGTCTAGAACCTCGTGTGGATTAACGCCATGTCCTGAGGGGCCCGGTTGGTCTGGAGCGGCCGAGGGAGTAGCTTGAGTAGCTGCTAGGGCTACGAGCATTGCGGCACTTGTTTCTTCCCCTCATGAGGGTCCTGATGTCCGTGGCCTCTTCTCCGTGGCCTCTTCTCCCCCTCATGAGGGTCCTGATCGCAGGATCGTCATGTCTGCGTCTGGAGTGGGAGCTTTGGCGTCGACAAGTTGTAGTAGGTGGCTCAGGATGATCCAACAATCGCCTATAAAGAGATTCTTCTTGAGGCGATCGGATGGAGAGGCCGATCAGGCGGGCGAATAGGATGTCGTGGAGCTCGGTTATGGGTATGGTGTATGGGTTTATGAAGATGGATGAATTTTGTAGAGGGTCGGTGGGAGTGTGTTGTGGAGGTGTGAGGTTGGGCTGTGACGAGGTGCCTTCGGAGACAGGTGCTCTCCCGGTGTCTCCGTGGAATGTCTCTATGGCAGTACGAACTCTCTCCATTATTTTGTCTTCAAGCGATTGAACAGCAGCGGAGAGAGTGGCTTGGAATTGCTCGTTCGTCACAAAGGGTATGGAAGCCTCCGTCGATGATGGACCAGGTCGACTGATGTCGCCTGTTGTCAACCCATGAGGAGGTACCGGCTCCTCAGGTTGGCTCACAGTCACTTGAGGTTGTGACTGTATGAGACTTCCACCCAATCCTCGAGTCGAATCTTGAAGATTCTCCTCTAAGGGTATTATGACAGGCTCAGATTGAACCTGTACGTCAGACATTTCGACGTCGAGGTCGGTAGTTATATGCGGATCATCGGCCCCGACCGCTGTTGTGATAGTGGGCTGCGGCTCTAGATTGAGCGATGAAGGGTCCTTAGCCCTAGAAGGTATGACAAGCGGCGCGTCTGACGTGGTGGGGACGACGGTGAAGAGGGACTCGATCTGAAAGCTCAGTCGACGTGGAGTCCATCTTATAAGTTAGATCTCCTCATCAGACTCAGTGTCTGACGTGGAAGCCGTGTGAGGTGTTGGTTCTCGTGCTTCGTCCTCACCAGCGTGTTTCGTCGTCTCAGGTGGTGAGTTGTGCCCTGTTTTCGCCTCGGGCTGTGCCTCCTGAAGTAGAACCTCCTCAATAGGCTCTTGGAGCACGCCTACATTCACGGGCACCTCCATCTGATATTCGTGTTCAAGAGCCTCGAGCGCCATCTCAGTAGCCACGACGTCTATCAGTGTATCATCTACGTTGGGCATTGGCTCTTCGACCAAAGGAGACTCCTGTTGAAGCTCCTGAGCGACAACATCTATCATCGTGTCCTCATGGTTTTGTTGGTGTTGCAGTTGGGGAGGGCTACCTCCAAAATCTGTCGGGGGCCCTCGAATCATCTCCTCGGTGAGGTGATTCTCCCGGCAGTAAGTTCGATATACGTCTCCCTAGGGGTCGACGAGACGTAGCAGCTCAAAAGAAATCGGCATCGACGATTGGTCCAAGTCCGTGAGCCGTGGATTGTGGAAGAATTTGAGCCTTGGTGGTTGATAATTTCCTCCAGGAGGTAGACGAGGGATGGACTCGTGCAACTCCATGAGTTCCCTGATTATCACATTAAACCACCGAGCGTAAGGCACATTCTTCGATCTCTTATTCTCCTTTTGCCTGATCTGGTCTGCAAGATCATTCCAGATCAGCTGCGTGAAATCATAGTTCCTGGAGAATGCGATTCCGTGGAAGATCCTCAGTATGTTGCCATTGCCCTTGTCGAATCCGGCATGCTTGGGCGATAGACATTTGTTCACAATCCCGAACAGTGTCTTCCACGGATGCGGGATACCGCTGCTCTGGACCTGAGCTAGCTTGGTGAGCTGCGGTTGATATCCCATCTGCATGAAGTCATGCACCATTTCTGCGTCTGATGGGAGCGGGTCGTAGTTTGCGCTGTATGGCAAGTCCAGAATCATCCCGAACCGGTTCTTGTCTATATGTATGTGCTGCATCCCAAGTATGGTTGAGAAGGAGAATGGTCCATTATCCACTGCTCCTTGTATACATCCCCACAATTGCTGGAGATAGACCATTGGCACCGATGCGGTGACCGTCAATGCATGCCAGATGGGGTGGCCTTGCAGGATAGATACAATGATCTCGTCTGGACACCGAAAGGTGCTCAGATCGAGCTGGAAATTTGTATCCTGGACCTTCAGGTAAAAATTATGGTCGTATATGTGATTATATCGAGGGTAGCGATCCATCTGAAAAATAAGAGATATAAAAGTTCATTAGTTCATAATTTTGATTTCAGTTGAAAATTGATTTAATTTCATCAAATTGATGAAGTTTGAATTGAAATCGTGTAGTATGCATATGGTATAATTGATTTTGAAAAATGTAATGGCATGTTTGTAATTTCGAATGAAACATATAAGCGTGGAATAAACTTCCAAATTTTTTTAAGTGTTTGATCGTGAAAAATGTCACTGTTCATGCCGAGATAATTTTCGTTCGAAAAATTTGATTTTCAAATTGATTTCCTATGCATTGATTTCAATTGAAATAACTCCGTGTAATTTTGCGATCGAGAAAATTTTATTCGCTAATGTTCGCTACAGTGTAAAAGACTTAGAGAAAAATCTTCTTCTAAGTGTTGAAATTGGAATCGTGAGACTGTAGCCGATCAATTTTATGATCGAGAAAAATTCCGCTTAAATTTACGATCGAGAAATTATTTCTCAGGTAAATTTACTGTCGAAAAATTTTCCTCGATTGAATAAAATTTTTCGATTTGAAATTTGTCGAGCGGTACGTGATTTTCGATCCTAAGTAAAATTTTCGCTGCGATATTTTTCTGTTGAGAAATTAGTCAACAAAAAGACTAAGTCAATTGTCGAGAAATTTTTCGATAAATAAATCCTAAGCGGCGAATTTTACGATCGAAAAAATTAAGCGTTGAAAAATTAATTTTTCGCTGCTCAATTTTTGCGACTGAAATAAAAGGAAATCAAAAATTCTATTTTGCGATAGTAAATTTTACGCTCGATCTAATTTGCATCTAAATTGTCTATTCAGCGCTTAAATTTTTCGCTCGCAGAAAATCCTAATTAGATTTCACGACGGTAAGTGATTTGTTGGTCAAAATCTTCTTTCTTAGCGACTAAGTAAATAAATCTGTTGACTAGAAAAGTTTCTCGCGTGTAAATGATTTTTAGCTTGGTCAAACTTTAAAGGTCTGACCGAAAATGTTCTCGAGAGAAAGTTTTTACGCATGCAAAGTCAAAATTGGTCTCTCTCGAAAAAGATTTTCGCTGAATAATGCTCGAGAAATATTTCTAACTAAATCGTTTCTAGTGTTGACGTTTTTAGCGCTGACTTCGTATTCTGACCAAGAAAAATTCTCGTGCCAAGTTTTTCGATCGAGAAATTAATCTGATTGTAAACCTAGCGAGAAAAATTAGAACGATCGAGAAAAATCACAGAATACGATTAACATAGGTTCAAGCAAAAACAACGAATTAGACAGTGAAATTTTAGGTAATTGCTCGCAATCATTTACTAACTATGCACGAACAAGCAATTAAACACGTTATGAAGCAAAATATGTCGAAATTGATCAAAATCAGAACGTGTTCTTCATGTTCTTCGCAAACAGTAAATCACAGAATCAATTTAATCCTTAAAACGAAGTTCAAACAGCTACAGATCTGATCGCAATCAACATTTAGCACTTAAGCGACCATAGAAACATCAAATTCAAGTCAATTAAGCATAGAATTAAGTTATTGGATCGAAAATAATTTTTCGCGTCAAACTGTTCTTCGATGAACAGTAATCAGAAAAATTTTCAATCCAATTCTAATAATTTTCGATTCAAAACAGAACGAAACTGCTCTGATACCAATTGTTAGGTCCTACGATTACAACTCTATGATCCTAGGCATGAATTCTAAGTAATTCGATGATAATGATTGACATTAAGATTCGATCAAAAAACTCAAATGAAGAACAAGAGAAAATTCGAGTAGAGTGAGAAAGTTGCTATTGTTTCTCTCTCTAGAAATTGAATTGCAAACCTTTCGGATCAATTTCCAAAACTTTCTCTATTGATTGCGATTGTTTACAAAGTATTTATACCAAACACAATTGGTATAAATATCTAACTAGTCCTAATCTAAGGACAAATAGAAGAAAAGCCCCTAAATACAAGGACAACTAATGAAATCAAGCACAATTAAAATGTATACTCTACAATAAGTTTCCGAAACTTTATTTTAAATATTATTATCGCCAGTTTTCACCATAAATCTTTTTAATATTGCTTCTTTTTTACCATAATCATCTCAAATTCGCTACAACATTATCAATAACTACATTTTAACCATAATCTTTTTAATACTTTCATAAACTAAGAAATCTCATATTTCCATGTTAGTAATTCAATACTAATGATTTAATTTCGAAGATATTACTAAGAAAATAACCTCAAATAAAACATAATCCAAATCATTAGTTGGCAATAAGAAATATATTCCATTTTGTATTGTAATAAATTATTTTATTATTATTATTATTATTTGTTGTTGTTGAATTCCTGTTTGCTCTAGTTTCGTTCACGTTTTCAAGCATGTGTTGATCCATATGAATATGTTCGAGATGATTATTGAGATAATGGAGACAACATATTCTTATCAGTTTCAGTGTCCATTAGATGTGTCACGTTGAAAGACTCATTTTCATTTGGTAAATAATCCTTATTTGTGTCCGGAGAGAAAAGGTCGGGCATAAACGATCATGAAGATATCCATGTGAAATGGTTTGAATGTCTCGCAAGAAAAATGCAAGGGAAAACTATGATGAGTTGTAGTAAAACAATTTAGAAAATTTTGTTAAAGAATACTTATTTGAACATCCTATGAACTATTACATTGTTTCTTGAATTTTCTTGTTTGTTATTGCGTTCAATAATATTTTTTAACATATATGATGACTGAATTCCGATGGTAAATGGCGAGAATGTGAAAAATAATGAGTAAACAATATTTTGAGATTAAAATGTTAAGAGCAATTGCTTTACCTATTTCACAATAGAGATCATTGTAATTTAAAATAATTTTGTAACTGAAAATATTATTACTGTAAATTGAAAAGGTTGATTAGTTTTATAATAGGTGTAACAACGCTCACTTTTTATAATAAAAATGTTAGCGGATTTCCACAACGAAAACCGCGGAAGACCCAATTAAATACAATATACAACGAAATAAAAATATCTTATATGCGCACACGGTTCACACACGTGATATTTTACAGTCACACTCAAATCGAGTTTATTGACACACAGAACAAACCGCTCCACAGGTCACATCCATGTACCGCCTTGCCCTCAAAAGACCATGGAGCACCGCCACCAGCCACGTTAGTTTTGACATGTTTCCACGTTAGGCTCGTCAGTACCTACAACACGTAAACTGAACTCCTTGCCCAGTAGATGAAATAATGCATGATGTAATTGTGCACTCAATCCCAAACCCGATATCTCACATGTAATGCACACTCTTTCTTTTCTCACGCTAATCTCCAATTTCACAAATTAGGGCCATAGGTTAGACTCGACACCTCGCATGCCATTCACAATAACGGTAGCCTACTCTGGAAGTTCACGCCAGGTCGCTTCTTCCGTATAATATATATAAGACGGTCGAACCTCGGGAAGTTCACGCCCGGGTAGACAAAGCGTTCGCATCTGTCTAGTTGACAAAACGCTCACACCTGTCTGCCGTTAGGTGCCATATTGAGTACTAAGCCCCGACTCTTCAACGAGTCAACAATCACAAAATCATTACCTACCCCACTTATGAAAGCGTTACCATCTCCAATACGGTACACACGATATCAGTTCATCACCGACCCATACGGTCTGAACTTCTCTCGTTCTAGTATGAAATGCACGTGACAGATAATTGCATGATATACACAATTTATTTAAATTGAATAAAAATATTCACATATTTCACGTAACACATGCAAGCGTGAAAAAAACAAAGGCACACAACACATAAAAGCACATAATAGTTTACGTGTCGTAGGTGAATATTTCACCTACTTGTCGTCCTGAATTTCGTAAACGATAGATCTTTAATACCTTGGACACTTGAATGCAAAACGATAGTTATATCTATACAAAACACTCCTGAACGAACTATAATAAATATAAGTAAAGCCGTTTTGATAATTTTAGGGCTATCTTTTGGTTTCACGGCAAAATCACACGTTTTACGGCAGTTTTGCGACAATTTAGTATTTCTCAGTGATCACAGGGTAAACGATGTCCGATGGACCTGAAATTCTAACCATAGATAGATGACTTAGTCTTGATTCTGTCAAAAGGGATTTTTAATCCAAGGTATAGATTGGAGATATGAATTTTTGAACGTGCTGATATGTTACAGAAAATGTGTCACGGTCGTGACGGATATGCACGAGGCCGTGACGCACATCAGAATGTCATTTCCTTGCCGAAAGTGTCATGGCCGTGAGCGCTAACCAACCTATCTATGAAGGGCCATTCACGGCCGTGAATGAGGGTGCAAGAGGCCGTGAATGCGGGCAGATTCGAATTTTAAGCCCGAACTTGGCAGAAACTTCTTTTATTCAGTACCAACTTCAAAAATTGATAGAAAATCGTAGAAATATCGGATTCACTCGATTCAAGAGGCCACGAAAAACTGAGGAACTTGATTTTCAACCAAATTTCGTGAGAATCAAAGCACCATAACTAAGTCCAAACTGTTAAAAACATAAGCTGCGCAGAGAAATATTTCCGCTAGTTGCAGAAATTTCCAGCTTTGCAGCAGAAGTTCGAAAATTCATAGAAATTCAAAGAAAATTCCAGTTGAGGCGTTTTCAGCGGCTATGGAAAGCCTAAGGTCTTATCTTTCAAAAGAATCAAGTTCCATAAACATCAGAGGACTATAGATAGGTCTAACTATCTAAACACCAAAGCTGCACACGGATCTTATTTAGCAGAAATTTCCAGTTTCGTGCAGTTCATTTAAAAATTCATAGAAAATAGAAAACGACCGATCGGGTCGATTGAAACTGATCTGGAAAGCCCAAGAAGTTAGCTTTCAAGAGAACTAAGTTTCGACAAAATCGGAATACAATAACTAGGTCAAAAACGTGAATTATAGAGGCTGCAAAAAATAAGATTTTCTACGAAACTTACCCGAAAATTAATGATGTGGCCGAAATTTTCCTTCGTTCTTGATCTTGTTAAATTATCACCTTCCCCAAACAAGCTCTTTGTGTTAGGATCGGTTTACGCGTTTAGAGGGGGGGTGAATAAACGCTTGTCTCTTTTTCGGTTTGTGTGTTTAAGGACAGGTACTCAATCAGTGACCAGTCAGTATAAGTGCGGAAAGAAATACTGAGCGGTTGAAACCGATATGTAATGAGTAAGTGTGTGTGTGTGTATGTATGAGACCGGTTTGTTTCTGGAAGTTCGGAGTTAAAATCTCCTACGTCTCCCCTTCTTCCTCGCAAGGAAGGTTCATTAGATCTTCAGTTATACAACCTTGTACAACCTACCCAGCTGAATCACAGCTCAAATCTTGTGAATCCCTAGGCAGTTGTTTACAACAATCCACCTACTTCAACAGCTTTTTACAGTCCGTCGGAAATGATAACTATAAACTAGATCTGAAAATAATTGTCTTTGGACTTCACTCTTGCTTTTGTGCTCTCACCACAGTTCTTGAAACTAGCTCAAACTTCGTCTTTTTGAGGGTGAGATTTCAAAGTCGTAAGATGGTAGAAATTCAGTGAAGTGGGTGATCTTCTTATTTTCTCTCCTTTTATGCTTGAAGTTTAAAATTCAAACCGTTGTGAGATAGGCTCTTCACTCTGATCGGTGCATTAATTGACTTTCCCAAAATGGGTCTGTCCAGTTTCAGCTGCAGTCTATCCTGTCACTTGCTTTATTCCTTATTTGCGTTAGTTGATCTTGTCTATACTCTGGAATCGCAGTATTGCATTGAATGTCTGAAATTTCCTTTTTTGTTTCAGTATGCACTTATCTTAATTGTCCAATCTGTCATTTGTCCGATGTAGCATACTGTCGTGCTTTCCTGAATCCTTTTTCAAGACCGGTATCTTCAATCGGTATTGGTTATAGTCTTTCGTGCTTGCCCAGTCCTGTCACATATATACCGCTTTCACTCCTTAGTATAGACGATGCTTTAGATCTCCGGTTTTCACATTATTAGTCAGTTGCGTCAATTCACCAAAACCATTAATCCGAATGTCTGAATTCGTATTGCTAACACTTTGTATATGTTTTGAGATGGTTGTTAGTGGATACACTAGGTAATGTGGGATGACAAAGAAAATGAGTGTACTTTGATTTATTTTTTTTCATTTTCTTTTTTTTGTCTAATGATGTGGAGATGAGGTGTAAATTGATTCTTGTTGTTGTCTCTTTTACCTAATGATGTGTATAATTTAATATGTGATAACACGTGTGATGATTAAGAGGTGACTAGACTTTTATTTAATAAAGTTTGTCTCTTTGTTCCAATCATTGCTCCCTTGTACGAGTGTTTTGCTTCTTTTTGTCTTTAATTATGAGATGTAAACATTTATTTATTCTTGTATTTAAAACATTGGAGGACCTATCAAAATCATCAACTTGTTGTATAATTAAAGGTTTTGTTATGATGATAAATATCTACCGGAAAATAATCTCATCGACCCGAATATTATAATTCCATCCTTCGAATTTTCCGTAAATATTGCTAAGTAAATAGGTTACACCTATAATTTCTTCGAAAATTCCATACTTAAATTTACGGATGTTACATTCTCCCCCTCCTAAAAGAATTTCGTCCCCGAAATTACGCCGTATGGAATAAATCATGATAACGACTTCATTTCATCTTCTCTTTCCCACGTAGCCTCTACAACTGACTGGTTTCGCCACAACACCTTAACTAACGAAATGTCTTTATTCCGAAGTTGTTTCACCTCTCTCATTAAAATCTCTACCGGTTGTTCTTCATAAGTTAAGTCTGGCTTTAATTGTTGGTAAAGAACTTCATTCTTCAATACATGGCTCGGATCCGCAATATATTTCCTTAATGCCGATACATGATAAACATCGTGAACTTGTGCGAGTGTCACCGGTAGTTCCAACTGGTATGCGACTTCGCCCACTCGTTTGAGTATTCTGAAAGGACCAATAAATATAGGGCTTAATTTGCCCTTCTTCCCGAAACGTTTCACACCCTTCATAGGAGATACTTTTAGGAATACCCAATCGTCTATTGCAAACTCTATTGGCCTTCGTCTATGATCTGCGTAACTTTTCTGACGACTCTGATCCGTCCGCATCTTTCCCGAATTTTAGCTATTGCCTCAGTTATTTCTCGTATCATCTCGGGACCCAATAAGGTTCTTTCGCCCACCTCATCCCAATGAACTGGTGATCGACATTTCCGTCCATATAATGCCTCGTATGGGACCATTCCTATAGTAGCGTGGTAGCTATTGTTGTAGGAAAATTCGACTAACGGTAAGTATTTGCTCCAATTTCCCCTGAAATCTAACACACACGCACGTAGCATATCCTCCAAGGTTTGAATTGTTCTCTCTGACTGCCCATCAGTCTGGGGATGGTATGCGGTATTAAATGATAACTCAGTTCCCGTTGCCTTTTGCAAGCTCCTCCAAAAATTTGACAGGAATCTCGAGTCTCGATCCGAGACGATCGATTTTGGAATCCATGAAGTCGAACTATCTCCTGAATGTACAATTCGGCATAAGGCTCCAAGGAAAATGTCGAACTTATGGGTAGAAAATGGGCTGACTTGGTCAACCTATCAACTATAACCCAGATAGCATCGTGACCTTTCACTGTTTTCGGCAAACCAACGACAAAATCCATGGTGATATGATCCCATTTCCATTCAGGAATTGGCAGGGGTTGCAACATTCCTGCTGGTCTTTGGTGCTCGGCCTTTATGTGTTGACACGTTAGGCATTGACTTATAAACTCTCCAATGTCTTTCTTCATCCCAGGCCACCAGTAATTTATTTGCAAATCTCGGTACATCTTCGTGGCGCCTGGGTGTATCGAGTACTGGGTTGCATGTGCCTCTGTCATTATTGTTCGTCGAAGTTCTTGGTTGTCAGATACATACAACCGATTTTTATATCGAAGACTTCCGTCTTCCTTGATTTCAATGTTGGTCGGCATTGTTTGTTCGTCTTTTATCTTTATGTATAGCTCGTCTTTCTTCTGAGCTAAGATGATACTTTCGAGCAAGGTTGGTTGGAGAGTCAATGCCGTTATTTTCATTTCCACTTCCCCCATCGCAACTACTTCTACTCCAAGCCGGTGAAGTTCTGCATTTACAGTTTTTCTACTTAACGCGTCTGCGACTACATTCGCTTTCCATGGATGATAGTTAATTACACAGTCATAGTCGTTCACGAGTTCTAACCACCGCCTTTGTCTCATGTTTAGCTCCTTCTGAGTTAAGAAGTACTTCAGGCTCTTATGGTCTGTAAAGATTTCGCACCGTTCTTCGTAAAGGTAGTACCGCCATATTTTCAAAGCGAATACCAATGCTGCGAGCTCGAGATCGTGAATTGGGTAATTCTTCTCGTATTCCTTCAATTGTCGGGAGGCGTATGCAATAACCTTCCCATTCTGCATCAGTACGCATCCCAAGTCATTTTTCGAAGCATCACTATATACAGAAAATCCTCCGGTTCCTGAAGGTGTCGTAAGAACTGAGGCTGTAGTTAGTCGCTTCTTAAGTTCTTGGAAACTCTGCTCACAGGCTTCCGTCCATCTGAATGGGACGTTCTTTTTAGTTAAATTTCCGATAATACCCAGCAAGCCCTATGAAGCTACGGATCTCTGTGGGGGTAGTTGGTCGTGGCCAATTACTTATCGCTTCGATCTTACCAGGATCTACAGAAATTCCACTTCCAGAAACGACGTGTCCCAGAAAGTCTACTTGCTCTAGCCAGAACTCGCAATTCTTAAATTTGGCATAAAGTTGTTTTTCTCGTAGAGTTTCTAAGACAATTCGTAGATGGTCCGCATGTTCTTCCTTTGACTTAGAATAAATGAGGATATCATCGATGAAGACGATAACAAAGCGATCCAGAAAATTCTTACAAAATTCATCAAGTCAATAAAGGCTTCCGGTGCATTCGTCAATCCAAAAGGCATGACCAAAAATTCATAATGGCCGTATCTCGTGCGAAATATCGTTTTCGGGACGTCTGATTCCCGAATTTTTAGCTGATGATACCCCGAACGAAGATCAATTTTTGAGAATACATTAGCACCATGAAGTTGGTCGAACATGTCATCTATCCTAGGCAATGGGTACTTGTTCTTAATCGTAATTTTATTCAGCTCCCGATATCGATGCACATCCTCATCGATCCGTATTTCTTTTTCACGAACAATATCGGTGCTCCCCAACCCCAAGGTGAGAAACTAGGCTGAATAAATCCCTTCTGTAACAGCTCCTCAAGTTCTTTTAACTCCTTTAACTCGTTTGGTGCTAATCGATAAGGGGCTTTAGCGATAGGACCTGCTCCTGGCACTAGGTCGATGGTGAACTGTATTTCTCGATCAGGGGGTAACCCCGGGAGATCATCAGGAAATACATCGGTGAACTCATTTACTATTAGAACATCCTTCAATTCTGGCTGAGGGGCTTCCTCCGCCTTTATCGCACATACAAAGAAAGATTCACAACCCGATCTCAAAAGTCGTTGAGCCTTAAGAGCCGAAATTCGAGGAATACAACTTTGGTTCGTTTCACCCGGAAAAATAAATACCTCCTTCTCAGGCAATTGAAATTTCACTAACTTCTTAGCACAGTCAATCACGGCTCTATATTTCGAAAGCCAATCCATCCCAAATATGATGTCATAATCATTCATCGGGATCACAATCAGATCAGCTTCTAAGTATCTACCCTCAATGTTTATAGGACATTTTTGTACTGCCCTGTTGGTTCGAATTGGGTTCCCGTGGGGTATTATCACATCATAACAGTATTCACACTGAGTAGGATAGATTCCTACTCTTTCCACATACTTAGCCGATACAAATGAATGTGTGGCTCCAGAGTCAATGAGAACAGACGTAGGCGCTCGAAAGATATTCAACGTACCCGTCACCACAGCTGGGTTTGCTTCTGCTTCCTCATTCGTCAGGGTGAAAATCCTGGCTGGGACCGATGGAGGTCGAACTGGCTGTTGAGGCGAATTCACGGTTAGGTTCTCCGGACAGCTCCTCGTATAATGACCATTCTTTCCATATCGAAAGCATTGAGGGCCTGGGTTAGAACTGGATCTAAAGCAGACTTCGAAGTGATAACGCCCGCATTGTTGGCATCGAGCGCGTGGTTTGGAGGCCTATGCGATATATTTGTTGGCCCTTGGATCATTGGACGCCAGTTCTGTTGACCCGATCGGTTATTTTGATTATTTTTGCCGGGGCCTTTGCCAAAGAATTGACGCTTGCGATCACCTCCTCCTCCTTGATGATTCTCCTTTCTCCTTTTTGCCTCCTGGGCCTCCACAATCTGTGTCTCAGCCTGCTCCGCAATCATTGCCCGCTCCGCTACTTGTGTAAACTCCAGCTGTCGAACTCCCGTTATACTTAAGTCTCGATAAAGTTCAGGTTTGAGGCCCGTTATGAACCTCGTCACCTTCAACAGATTAGTAGACACCATGTGCGGGCAAAGCGAGACAGCTCCTCAAACTTGCGAATATACTCCGCAACTGACATCCCTCCTTGCTTCAGGTTCATAAATTCGAGCATCCGCCGTTCTTGTTCATGAGCTGGAGAAGTACTTGTTGTGGAACAGCTCCTTGAAGCGCTCCCATGGCATCGTCACTGGGTTCTCTAGTACTTTCACCGTATCCCGCCAAAACCTAGCGTTTCCTGTTAGCATGGAAATAGCACAAAGAACCTTATCCGCCTATGGTACACGGCTATAGATGAACATGTCTGCGATCGTACCTAACCAGTCTACTGCCACTGCAGGATTAGTGGCATCAGCGAGTGTCGGAGGATTCAGTTTTCTGAAACGTTCCCCGATAATTTCGACACGTTCTGGTTGCGTGGAGGAACGATGCTCAAATGAGCTGCGATGTTGTATCAGCTCGCTTATCTGATCCGACTAGTGTTGGATCAGCTCGGTTAAGCACATTATCGTGGGATCACGCTCAGTCGCAGGGGACTCAGGTTCACCTCCACGGCTCGACTCTCACACGTTTTCTCTACGTCCTCGCCTCATTTTCGATTATGATCTATCATCACACATACAACACATTTTAATAACACATAATCAGATAAGTTATCAAAAAAACTTACAGGCGAGGCTGGTTCTCTAGGCTTTTGAGTGGCAGTACATGGACAGTCTTCAGAACCTATAAACCTAACGCTCTGATACCAACTGTAACGACCCGTCCCATACCGGGTGTTACCTGTAACATCCGTCCCTACCGGGACCTGTGGGGTTGGGTCCACCACACTTCGACTGATAGTCTGGCCCCACTGTACCACCATTTAATCTTTCAGTGTGCTTCGTGCACTCGCTCACACGTACCCTGAGAAACTTTCCAGGGGGTCACCCATCCCTAAATTGCCCCAAGTCAAGCACGCTTAACTTCGGAGTTTCTATAGATGGACTCCCGAAAAGGTAGGTCGACCTTGGTGATATGAGTAGTACTATCAATTCTCTTATACGATTCTTAGCCTGACACGCCCATACATTATCAGTCTCAGGATCCCCTCTAATTCGATGTCGGATTGGTTCGTTCATGTACTCCTTCGCCTAGAAGTCTGCCAGGAGCCGCTCCTTGTCCGTGCACCTCTCTGGCACCGGCGATCACTCCCCGCCCTCATTGGCCCCGGGCGTCACAATAGGGGAGAAAGTTATCTTTTGTGTAATGAGTAATAACACTATTCAAAATAACACTATTTGTGTTATTAATTATTATTGGTCAAAACAATATTTAATTATATATTTGTGGTCAAAACAATACAATAAATGTATAAAAATAAATAATGAGATATACAAAAAAATTATTATTAAAATAAGTGTGAAGGTTAAAATAACTATTTATTATGTCAATTTATAATCATAATAATTAGTATACAATTATCAAATTCTTTAATATATTTTTATTTATGTTATAGTTTTTTGATTTAATATTTTAATACAAGTAAAGGGCTTATATGCAATTTTAAAACATCAAACGCATTTTTTTGCGTTCAAACGCATTTTTTGCGTTACGCACGAACGCAGATTGCGTTCGAAACAGTAGAGAGAAAGCAAAAAACGCATTTTGCGTTTGCAGTACTGTTGGAGCTGTTTTACTGCAACTTTGCGTTTGCGTTTGCAATACTGTTGGAGCTGTTTTACTGCATCTTTGCGTTTGCGTTTTGCAGTACTATTGGAGATGCTCTAATATGGTTATCAACGTTGATGTAAGTAACCATACTGAGCTTCTGTTCTGGTTTTGAGCGCTTCATCTTTATTTCCACATTCGTCAAATCCTATCAGTTTCCACCGCGTAATAATTTATAAATGCATCTACTATAAAAAATATTACTTCCTATGTTCATTAATACATGTCGTTTAAGGATATTACATGCATATTAAGAAATAAAGTAAAATCTCCATTATACCGTTAATTAATTATGTTATCTAATTTATTTAACAATTTCTATTAAATATAAGGGGTAAACTTGGAATAATCATATGGTTTATCTTGAATGTAAAACGACACGTACTTAAAAGCAAAAATAAATTCTAAACCGACATATATTAAGGAAAGAAGGAGTAATCAGGGACATTGTTTTCCTTGAGAATTTACTTATATAATCTTATTGTCAAATAAACATCGAAGAACAGGATTGGCTCTGTATTTCTTTTGTTTTTTACGATCATATTGGTAACTAAATAATAATAGACGGACGAAGAAAAGAGAGGCGGATGCATTTGGTTCACAAAACAAAAGCATGTTGTCCACACTCTTTCCTCTCCACAAAACCTTAAGCTTCTCCATCCCCACCACCGCAAGGCCACCTTCATTTTCCTTAGTAGCAGCAGCCTCGAGCGTCCAACAACTCAGTGAGAACCGTCCTCGCGTACAGTCCGATGAGAGCGGCGGCGGCGAGAAGCTCCTCGCCGCCTGGGAAAGCATCGCCCTGCCGCCCGTCCACGTGGCAAAACGCGTCGTGCTCGTGCGGCACGGTCAGAGCACGTGGAATGCAGAGGGTCGAATTCAAGGTTAGCAGCGTCGGAGAGTTAACGTATTGCCTCGACGAACTAATTTAATTTCTCGGTTAAATTTACATGGCGGGAATGCTGCGTTGATCTTCTTACAGGCAGTTCGGACTATTCGGTGCTGACTGAGAAGGGCGTGTCTCAGGCCGAGACTTCGAGGCAGATGCTCCTTGACGATTCCTTTGATATCTGCTTCTCTAGGTATTGGTTGGGCGTTCGATTGATAATCGTCTGTAAAATATCGCTTGCCTTTTGCCAGCTGAAAATCTCGAATTCAATTCACTACATTTCCTCGATTTGTTACTTTGGGAGAAATGCTTCGTGATGGCTGATTGTTTGTCTTGTTTTCTGTAAACAAAAATTTTGCAGTCCACTGATAAGATCTAAGAGAACAGCTGAGATCATCTGGGCCACTCGTAAGGACGAGATCGTAACAGATTCAGACTTGAGAGAAATCGACCTCTACTCATTCCAGGCGAGTTCGATTTAGATTCTTGACTTCAAACGCTAATTTCGACCGAAATTAGAGTTTGAATTTTCGTTTAGGGACTATTGAAAGCCGAGGGAAAATCAAGGTATGGTGCTGCCTATCGTCAGTGGCAAGTAGATGCGGCGAATTTCAACATCGACGGTCATTATCCTGTTAGAGAATTGTGGTCGAGAGCTAGGAGTTGCTGGACTAGGATTCTTAGCCATGAAAGTAGATCGATCTTAGTAGTTGCTCATAATGCTGTGAACCAAGCTCTTGTTGCAACAGCCATCGGTAAAGGCTATGGCTCAACCTCTTTTTGCATTCTAACATTGCTCATTCCTATGTTGTCTTTGCTTTTGCTGATTTGATTCTCTATCCTTTTTGTCCTGAAATATACAAGGACTTGGAACGGAGTACTTCAGGGTCTTACTTCAGAGCAACTGTGGTGTAAGTGTCGTGGACTTCACGCCGAACCCCGACGGGAAATCTCCGCTTATTTGCCTTAACCGTCTTAATCAGGTAATGTTCAAGAACGATTGTGCCTCTATGAATTTTATCCCAAGTAAGTGGCTTTTGTTAGTACGAAAATCAATGCCTCGTTCTTGTAGTAGCAGATTGATGAATCGCCCTCTAAGAACTTCGTAGTAACTGGATTCTTGGACATGAGAACTCTACAATAGCTTTGAAGTGGTTTGAATTTTACAATAATAATTATCAATGATGCAGACGCCGAGTTCGCCTATAGCTTCTGCTGGCTCGGGAGGAAGAAAAACAAGCACGAGGATCATACTCGTGTGCAATGGTGTCTCTTCTCAGACCAATTTGGATCTTTTCTCTGGAGATTCCCCGCTGAACATTCTCGGGACAATACAGGTTTGTTGCAATATACGTAATTTTCTGTGGTTTCCCGCCTTATTTCCCCTTCTCAAACATTGGTTTCTCATGTTATTTTCGTATCTGAAAAAAACAAAAACACAGGCACAGAAGATCGCAGAGCTGCTTCTTGACGTCAAATTAAGCTCTGTAATAAGCAGCAGCGCAGTAGCATCCGTCGAGACCGCAACCACAATCTCGAGGGTAAAATTTCCTTACTTTTTTTTTTCCGGTTAAATTAAGTTAAAAACTCACTTACAAATTCCAATTAAATAGTACTTTAGCATTGTTTGAATTCATTCAATAGGTTCAAGAAGCTGCCGACTGCTTAGGAGCCGATTGTGTCCCCCGCTACGTCGAGCTAAAGCAAACAACAGATTTTGACGTCGGAAACATCCTTAGCCAGACAAAACCGGTAAGTGTCAGATGACCCACTTCGTCTAAAAGTTTAAGCTTGAAGACAATGCATCGTATTATAAACTTTTTTATATATACTTTTCCAATACCCTCCCTTATATCTAGGCCAATTTCTTTATTATTTCTAGGTTTTATACGTGGATTTTACTTATATGGATGGTCGTGAGGAAACCCAAACTCTATACTACGTTGAATAACCACATCACATAAAAGCTTAATTTTGAAGGAATGTATCATATTTTTAATAATTTTACGAGCAGATTTGGTATTTGCTTTTTGGTGAAACGCGTACTTTATCATCTTTCTTACAAAATAGGACCCGAGTAAGACACAAGCCCTCGGTTCGAGTCGGTTGAACTCGTTCGAGGACGATATAAAGACCGAGCTGTGGGCCCGATCTGAGGTTGCATGGAAATACCTCCTGAAAGAACTTTCCAGAGAGTCTCCGGAAGGTTCTGGCGACAAAGTTATAGCTGCGGTGGCAAATCCGTCATTGCACATCGCGACGATGGGGCACTGCCTGAATCTTACGAAGGAATGGGCCGGATCTTTCTACCTCGACCCGGGAAGCATCAGCGTAATAGACTTCCCGGACGGCCCGACGGGTCGGGGCGTGATACGGTGCATCAACTACACCGCCCATTTGGGGCGGTGGTCAATTCCCATCACTCGATCCACCGTTGGCGACGAAGAGTTTTGAATTTGTTTTTTTCCTTTTGTAGATGTGTATATTGTATGTATGTATTTATATGGAGGGTGGTATATAAAATTGAAACCCTAATGTATATCAATATATTGAGTAATGTTATGGTGCTCACCTTGTGTAAGCACCTTCGTGAGCACCAACCACATCAACGCGCCAAATCAGCATACAATGAGATTTTTTATTGATCTATAACCTACACATGAGATTAGTGAACCCGTGCGGGGTTGATTTGACATGTTGACGTGACAGAAAAAAATACTACACAACATGTGCCCACGGATGGTGCTCACGCAAGGTGAGCACCATAACATTTCTGTCAATATAATTGTGGTATTTATATAGGGTTTATTATTACCTAATTTGGATTATAGGTGGTAAACTATGTCGGGTTGGGTCACGTTACTGTTCAAACAGTATACTAAACGGGTTGAGAACTTCAACCATGACCTGAACTGTTTAGATAAGCATGTTGGAATATCGAATCCAAACACGACCGAATTGAAACACGACCTGTTTTAATCCAAATCAAGATTAATGTTATAAAATATTATAATGATTACGTATTTTATTAATTACGATTATAGTAGTATTAGAGAGATAACTAGAGAGATAATAACTTCTTTATTAATACTTTTTCTTACAATTTACACAACCCCAAATCACATATTTATACTACTACAAATTCACTATTACACCTAAAATTTACAACATTTATTATAATTATACACATCATCTATCAATTAATACACATCTAATTTTTACAACATTCAATACAATACCTCCAAATATCAATAATTCAATAACAATACAAAAACATCCACATCTTAATATTATTTCTTAATATTCATAATACTCCCCCTTGGATGTTTTTCAAAGAATATGCCTCGTTAAAACCTTATTAGGAAAAACCCAGTGGGATAAAAACCTAATGAAGGAAAAAGAGTACATCATTCTTTAGATACGCTTTTTAGTTGTTGCCTCATTAAAAACCTTACTAGGAAAACCCAGTGGGAAAAACCATAGTGAAGGAAAAAGAGTGCAACGCGTATTTACTCCCCCTGATGAGAATATCCTTTAAGATCTCTAAGTTTTCGGACTCCAATTGAATATACCAAATTTTCAAAAATTCTTGGAGGAAGTGCCTTAGTAAATAGGTCAGCAAGATTTTCACTTGATCGAACTTGTTGTACATCAATATCACCATTTTTCTGAAGTTCATGCGTAAAGAAAAATTTTGGTGATATGTGTTTTGTTCTATCACCTTTGATGTAACCTTCTTTTAATTGAGCTATACATGCTGTATTATCTTCAAATAATGTTGTAGAAGGTAAATTCTCAATAGATAGTCCACAAGTGTCTTGAATGTGTTGAATAATAGATCTTAACCAAACACATTCTCGACTAGCCTCGTGAATCGCTAATATTTCAGCATGATTTGAAGAAGTAGCAATTAAGGTTTGTTTAACCGATCGCCATGAAATAGCTGTACCTCCATGTGTAAATAAGTAACCTGTTTGCGATCGTCCATTATGCGGATCAGATAGAAATCCCGCATCTGCATATCCAACTAAACTTGATTGTGAATCATTCGAATAAAATAATCCCGCATCCGTAGTTCCTTGAAGATAACGGAATATTTGTTTGATCCCATTCCAATGTCGTCTAGTTGGTGAAGAACTATATCTTGCCAATAAATTTACTGCAAATGCTATATCTGGTCTAGTATGACTTGTAAGATACATTAATGCTCCAATAGCACTAAGATATGGAACTTCAGCACCAAGTATTTCTTCATTATCATCGCATGGTCTGAACGGATCTTTATTCACATCAAGAGATCGTACTATCATTGGGGTAGTTAATGGATGTGCTTTGTCCATATAAAATCTTTTCAAGATCTTCTTTGTATACGTCTCTTGATGGACAAATATGCCATTGCTTAAATATTCAATTTGTAGTCCGAGACAAAATTTCGTTCTTCCGAGATCTTTCATTTCGAATTCTCGTTTCAAACATGTAATAGCTTTAGTTAACTCTTGATGAGTTCCAATAATATTTAAATCATCAACATAAACAGCAATGATGACAAATTCATTTCCACTTCTTCTCATGAAGATACAAGGGCATGTTTGATCATTTTTATACCCCTCTTTTAGTAAATAATCACTTAAACGATTATACCACATGCGCCCTGATTGTTTTAATCCTTAGAGCGATTTATTCAGCTTTATTGAGTACTCATTTCGAGATCCTGAATTTTCAGGCAAACGAAATCCCTCAGGGAGTTTCATGTATATGTCACTATCGAGTGTTCCATACAAGTACGCAGTGACAACATCCATAAGATGCATATCGAGCCTTTCACGTACTGCCAGACTAATTAGATAACGAAAAGTTGTTGCATCCACCACAGGAGAATAAGTCTCTTCATAATCAATGCCAGGTCTTTGTGAGAAGCCTTGAGCAACAAGCCGTGCTTTGTATCTCACAATTTCACCGTTTTCATTTTTCTTTCTAATGAAAACCCATCTATATCCAACTGGCTTTACATTTTCTGGAATACGGACCACGGGTCCGAATACTTTTCGTTTCTCAAGTGATTTTAATTCTGTCTCAATTGCATCTTTCCATTTTGGCCAATCACTTCTTTGTCGACATTCATTTATAGATTTTGGTTCATGATCCTCATTTTCATTAATCTCATGTAGCGCTACATTAAATGAGAAAACATCGTCAACGTTGACTTCACCTCGGTTCCATCTTATTCCATTATGGGCATAATTTATTGAGATCTCTTCATTTTCAATATTTTCACAACTTTCAGGTACCTGATCAGATTTATTTATGCCCATGGACTCTCTTATAGTTGACGTGTCCTCGATTTGACCATCTATTTTATTTGCTCCTTTTCTTTTACGAGGATTCTTGTCTTTGAATCCCGAGGGCCTACCACGTTTCAACTGTGGTTTCGGCTCAATTTTATTATTAGAAATATCAATAGAAGTATCAATTCTGACAGGAGCATTAACAGCTGGTATATGCGATTTAGTCACCTTTTTCTGGTCAGTAAAACTGTCTGGCAATTGATTTGCTAAATTTTGTAAATGAATTATCTTTTGAACTTCAAGTTCACATTCTTTTGTACGAGGATCAAAATGAGCCAATGATAATTCATTCCAACTAATATCTTTAATCAGCTGTTTATTTTCTTTATCTCCCCCTAATGTTGGAAATTTTGATTCATCAAAATGACAGTCGGCAAATCGAGCCGTAAATAAATCTCCTGTCAATGGTTCTAAATATTTCAGTATTGACTTAGATTCAAATCCAACATATATTCCCAATCGTCTTTGAGGTCCCATTTTAGTGCGTTGTGGTGGAGCAATTGGGACATATACTGCACATCCAAAAATTCTCAGATGGGAAATATCTGGTTCCTGACCGAAAACCATTTGTAATGGGGAAACATTATGATAACTTGTGGGTCGAATGCGAATAAGTGATGCTGCATGCAAAATAGCATATCCCCAACATGATAAGGGAAGCTTCGACTTCATTAGTAACGGTCTTGCTATTAATTGTAATCTTTTTATTAATGATTCCGCAAGTCCATTTTGAGTATGCACATGAGCTACGGGATGTTCAACATCAATCCCAATAGACAAACAATATTCATTAAATGCTTTAGAGGTGAATTCACCAGCATTGTCAAGACGTATTTTCTTAATTGGATAATCAGGAAAGTGTGCTCGTAATCGAATTAACTGAGCAAGCAGTCTAGCAAACGCAACATTGCGTGTTGATAATAATGATACATGTGACCATTTAGTTGATGCATCAATTAAAACCATGAAGTATCTAAATGGACCACATGATGGATGAATTGGTCCACAAATATCGCCTTGAATACGTTCTAAAAACGTAATAGATTCATTCTTCAATTTTACCGGTGATGGTCTAACGATTAATTTTCCTTTCGAGCAAGCATCACATGATAACTCATTGGATTGAATAATCTTCTTATTTTTTAAAGTGTGTCCGCATGAGTTCTCAATTATTCTTCGCATCATAGTTGAACCGGGATGGCCTAACCGGTCATGCCACACCACAAATAAATCATTGTTTATAAAATTCGACTCAATCGTATTAATATACGCATAGTATAACCCGGAAGATAATGCGGACAATTTTTCCATAACACATTTTTTATTTAAAATCACATTTGTGATTTGAAGGTATTCATTATCACCTTCTTTTGAAGTCTCAATATGATATCCGTTTTTACGAATGTCTTTAAAACTCAATAAGTTTCTATGAGACTTCGAAGAATATAATGCATTTTCAATATGCAATTTTGTTCCTCCGGATAATAAGATATTTGCTCTTCCAGAGCCTTCAATCAATTTTGTAATACCCGAAATAGTATTAACATTTGCTTCTTGAGTAATCAATCGGATGAAATATTTCTTATCCGTGAGTATTGTGTGAGTTGTTGCGCTGTCCACAAGACATATATCTCCACGTGTGTTCATCCCTCGAGAAAATAATAAAACACATTAATTATTAATTATAAAATTCATGATAATACAGCACACATGCGTACATAATATTCAGGATAATACATAAACAGCACACGTTCATAAAATATCAATACGATACACAATATTAGGTCTTTTATTCATTATGATCGACGAGAAAATTTTCAAGATTCATGTGGGGAATATCGTCGAGGTTGAGATTAGAACCTCCCTCATCTTGGACAAAGTTTGTCTCAACTTTCTTCCCTTTTTCAAGCGATTTTTGATATAGCTCAACAAGATGTTTTGCCACACGACAAGTACGAGCATAATGACCTTTCATACCACAACGAGAACATGGTTCATCGAATCGCCTTTTTGATTGTTCGCCGATTTCCTCTTTGTTTTCATTTTTCCTTTTCTGATGAAAATTATCATAATTACCATAATGCTGTCGGCTACGGCCACGACCTCGGCCACGACCACGACCACCTCCACGACCTCGATTATTATACCTGCCACGACCGCGAAAGCTATTGCCTCGTTCACTTTGATATGTGTTCATATTGACTTCCGGAATGGGAGCAGAGCCCGTTGGTCGTGACTGATGGTTCTTCAATAATAACTCATTATTTTGTTCAGCAACGAGGAGACAAGAAATTAATTCTGAATATTTCTTAAAACACTTTTCACGATATTGTTGTTGTAACAACAAATTCGTTGCATGGAAGGTGGTGAACGTTTTCTCCATCATACTTGCTTCTGTAACTTCCTGTCCACACAATCTTAATTGAGAAGTAATTCTGAACATAGCAGAATTATAATCACTTACAGATTTATAATCTTGGAACCGTAAGTTTGTCCATTCATATTGGACATTTGGTAGGATCACAGTCCTCTGATGGTCGTACCTTTCTTTTAGATTTGTCCACAAAACAAGTGGATCTTTCACAGTGAGATATTCCACCTTTAGACTTTCATGAAGGTGGTGACGGAGAAATATCATGGCCTTGGCCTTGTCTTGGCTCGACGCCGTATTACCAGCTTGTATAGTATTTCCAAGGCCTTTCGATTCAAGGTGGATATCGGCATCCAAAATCCATGACAAATAGTTCTTGCCCGTGATATCCAGAGCAACAATATCAAGCTTTTGAAGATTCGACATTTTACTATCATAAAATAAACAATTGGTTAAGAAAAATAGTTCGAACCGTAAATAAAATTAACCTTATTGTGATAAAGTAAAAAGTTAAAAAAAAAATAAAATGGCATAATATTAAAAGTCAACGGCCCAGCTAGGATTCGAAATCTGGTGCTCACGCCACAAGTTTGTGGGGGTTACCGCGAGAGCTAGCGGGCTTTTTGTGTTGTAAGATATGAAAATAAAATGTTTATATTATACCGTGGCGTGATGACGTCGGCGAAATTCAAATGGTCGGAACACGTGCTCGAGTGATGAAGTCGGCGAACCTCGGTTGGTTAGAGACTCGTGCTGATAACGTGTTATAAAATATTATAATGATTACGTATTTTATTAATTACGATTATAGTAGTATTAGAGAGATAACTAGAGAGATAATAACTTCGTTATTAATACTTTTTCTTACAATTTACACAACCCCAAATCACATATTTATACTACTACAAATTCACTATTACACCTAAAATTTACAACATTTATTATAATTATACACATCATCTATCAATTAATACACATCTAATTTTTACAACATTCAATACAATACCTCCAAATATCAATAATTCAATAACAATACAAAAACATCCACATCTTAATATTATTTCTTAATATTCATAATAATTAAGTATATTTTAGGAACCTATAACGTTTTTAGTGAATTGGGCCGATTGGGTTCAAGTATGGGCTTCAAGTCCACGAACTAACCCATGATTTTCAAATTCATCGGACAACCGCTTGGAGAGATGGTATATTTTCGATTTTCCGAACTCAAACCATATTGCATTTCCTCGGTGACGGTGATCTGAAATCCCATTTATCATCCACTCGACGGACACGACTCAAGCTGCAAGCCTTGCCGTTGAATCTTGGTGACGAATAGTTGAGTTTATCGCTAGCTAGCTGTTACGAAATAAAATCACGAAAAATTAATTACTTGAATAATTTGAGTTTGAGGTTTTTAATGTTTTGTATCTGTGTACCCCCAATTCTAGGGTTGGAATTCCTTATCAATTCAAGCTGCTGCTGAATTGGATTAATAATCTATTCGCTTTGATAGCTAAGGTATCATAGCCCTCTTTGTTGCGATTCTGGGAAATGATTAGGGATGGGATGTTCGAGGAGGATGCTCAACGTCGGTCTCCGTGTCCTCGTCATAGGAGGCGATCTCGAGATCTCGAGTTGTCGAAGAACAGTAACTACACGCCAGAAACTTATCGAGGAGTGGCAGTGGATTATTCACTTGTTGGTGGGAAATCACGTAGGGTGAAGAGAACTGAGCGACGCAGCCGGGATTCTTACACACGTGGGCGGAGAGTATATGATGATTGTGATATAGGGAGAGGACGTGATAGGGATGGATACGTGGTTGACAGTGGAAGATCGACGAGTCCAAGAAGGTATCAGCGTCGTGGAGATTTCGACATGCGTTCACCAAGAGGAGATGCTGATACAGAACGCAGACGTACAGAACGAGATAGTGATAGGTATACACGGAGTAGTCCTATGTTGAATGAGCAAAGGGATGATTTTGATAGGGATGTTTGTATAAGGAGCATTAGGCAGTTGGGTTCTTATGAGGGTGGCAAAGGTGCAATAGGGTTTGATTCTGGCATCTCAAGGAGATCATCATACGAAGAACCTCATCGCAGGGATAGATTGTTGGGCAATTGTTTAGATAGGTACAGGACATATGATCGTGTCAGTGTTGGGGATTATACCAGCAGCAGATACGGTAAGTTCGGTGAGACTAACCTGACTAGGGAAGACGACCATTTGAAGATTAACCGTCACCTTTATTCTAGTCGTGGTGGACAAGTGTTAGGACCTTCCCCGCTGGAGTATGAAATGGGTGGAAGCATACTCGATTCTGAACATGGTGACATTCATATGTCATCTGTGACATCAGCGCACCTCGGTGGTGATCAAGAGGACTTCCACCTCCACGCTGGCTCTCGTCGGGACAAAATAGATGCAACCTATCGCGATAGAGATGGCTACTTCGAAAAGAAGTACGCTGAGTTCTACCTCCAGGACGAGCTTCTGCTTGGGATTGAGAATCGAATGGGAAAAGGAACAGACAACGATGGGAATGTGCGTAGTATTCAGTCTCCTCATGATTATCTCAACGACGATAATAACTACTATATAAGCTCGTCATCTCATCCGAGGTAGGATTTTCCAGGGTACGACTCCTCAGAGTACGGTACAAGTAAAATGCACCGTATGTCTCCAAGGGCAGTCGAAGAAGATTACGGAGAGCACTATTCCCCTAAATCTAATGGTTCGAATCATCTATTCGAAGTGTCCCCTCATAAAAGACATGCCAGGGAGGTATCGAGGAAAATGTTTCCTTATTCAGAAGCACGGTTAACCCCTGAGGAAGTTGGAGCGTATGGTTCTGAAATGCCGTGTGAAAGATATGACAGTATGAGGTACAAACATGACGAGGATAAGACGCCGTGCGAGTGCGTAGGCGGAGGAGGGTATCAGATATCAACAGATGAGAACGGCGTTCGTAAGATTCGTGGAGCGCCGACTGATACGGTAGTTCTGAGGCACTACGGCGATGTGGAGAAGATACGAAGACCAGTTTCCAGCGAAGTTCGTGTATCGCGACGTTTGAAGAAGTGTAAACCTTCTGCGAAGAAGCGATCGTCGGCGACTGCTCCATGGAAGAAACGCAGTCGTCTTCCTTGGCTGGAAAATATGGCCTCTAATTGGAAATCGTATTAGCAGTAGTAGTATCGAGCTCAATCACGAGGGAGGAGGGCTTTTCTCTAAATTTTTTGGTAGATTGAGTTGTTGGATAGAAATTTGACTTTTCCTGCCTAGTGAATACTTTAGCCTTCTGTAATTTTTTTAGACCATCTCTAATGGAACTTGAAAACACAAAAAGATATCCTAAAACCACTCTAATCAAATCCAAAAAACTAATCTCGAAATGGGGTTTACACTTTTTCTCTCCTTCAATAACCACATCTGTGTTTGAATGGGTGAGTTAACGCTTGCAATATTTTAAATCGGTAAGCGAGTATAATTCTGTTGTTTATAGAATTACTTCTACACTGAAATTATGTGGAGAAACTATTACTGATGCAATTATGTTGGAGGAAACGTTCACCACATTTCATCCATCAAATGTTATTCTACAACAACAATATCGAGAGAGAAACTTCGAGAAGTACTCATATCTTATTTCTTGCTTATTATTGGCTGAGCCAAACAATGAGTTGCTGATGAAAAATCATGAATCCTGACCGACTGGTACTGCTGCACTCCCTGAAGCGAATGCAGCCAATATTAATAATGATAATATTCGAGGTAATGGCCGTGGACGTTGTCGTGGAGGACATCGCGGTCGTGGACGTGGACGTGGCCAAGGTCGTGGTCGTGGCCGAAGTTATCATGGTGGCGGTTATCAATATTTTCGTTGTGATTATCATAAATATCGTGGTGGTCATCAGAATATTTCCCAGAAGAAGAAAGTTTATGACAATAAAAATGAAAGGAAGCAAACTGAACAAAAGGGGAATGACGAAAAATGTTATCGATGCGGTGGTCTGGGTCATTGGTCCCGCACTTGCCGTACGCCCCAATACCTTGTTAAACTGTATCAAGAATCAATTGGCAAAGAAAAGAAAGCCGAAAAGAACTTTGTTCAGGGTACAATTGCTTCAACTTCTGATGTTAATGAAGAAGGTGTTAATTTCGATGCCGACGATTTCTGCTCCTCAATGAAGAAATTTAACCTGCTATCATTTTACAAATTAAATGCTTTTTATTATTATGTGCTTTGATGTGTATCGTTTGAAAGTTATCGTTATGTTTGCTATGATTTGGATTATATTAATGTGTTTGTTATGTATCGTTTGTTTTCAATAACATCGTTATGTTTGCTATGATTATTATTTGGATGATATTCCGGTATTTGCTATGCATCGTTTGTTTTCAATAATATGTATTAATGATAATTATATGTCTTGTTTATAAAGGATATTATACGACGGACACGAGCATGTGCAATGGAGAATTATGTCTTGCAGACTGTGCAACGACTAATACAATTCTGAAAAATAAGAAATATTTCGAGCATCTTGATATGAAAGAAACCAGTGTGATTACTATATCGGGTAGCACAAATGTAATGAAGGCTCCGGAAGAGCTAATTTATTATTGCCCAGAGGAACAAGCCTGAGTATTGAAAATGCTTTATATTCCCCTAAGTCTCAAAGAAATTTATTAAGTTTTAAAGCAATTCGAAATAACAGATATCGTGTTGAGACTGCACAAAAGGGAGATATTGAATATCTGCACATTATAAAAGTGATTTCGAATGAAAGAGAATCATAGAAATATTACCGTCTTTTGACTCTGTGCTATACTACACATATTTTAGAACGATTGAATCATATGTTATCCAAAAGTTTAGCAATGACAGTACATTTAATGTTTGGCATGACCGGTTGGGCCATCCCGGTACAATTATGACGCGGAAAATAATTGAAAAATCACGCGGACATTTATTGAGGAACCCGAAGATTCTTCAGTCTAAAGAATTAGCATGTATTGCTTGCTCTAAAGGGAAGTTAATTATTCGACCATCCCAAATGAAAGTAAAGACTGGATCTATTGCATTTTTGGAGCGTATACATGGCGATATTTGTGGACTGATACATCCATCATGTGGACCATTTAAATATTTCATGGTATTAATTGATGCATCAAGTAAATGGTCCCATGTATGTTTATTATCTACGAGAAATGTGGCATTTGCGAGATTACTTGCTCAGCTGATTAGAATAAGAGCACATTTCCCAGATTATCCGATAAAGAAAATACGTCTTGATAATACTGGTGAATTTACTTCCAAGGCATTTAATTATTATTGTATGTCTATCGGTATCGATGTCGAGCATCCCGTGCCACATGTTCATACACAAAACGGTCTTGCAGAATCATTGATTAAACGCCTGCAATTAATTGCAAGGCCATTGTTGATGAAGTCAAAACTTCCATCGTCTTGTTGGGGACATGCTATATTACATGCAGCATCACTAATCCGCATCAGGCCAACAAGTTATCATGACATCTCCCATTACAAATGGTTTATGGTCAGGAACCAGATATTTCTCATTTAAGAATTTTTGGATGTGCAGTATATGTTCCAATTGCACCACCACAACGCATAAAGATGGGACCTCAAAGGAGGTTGGGAATATATGTCGGGTTTGAATCTCCATCAATTGTACTACCTCCGTCCCAAACGGTTATGGACATTTGGGGTATGACACGGTTTTTAAGAAATTGAATATTTTAATAATATAGTACAATTAAAAGGTGAAAAGTGTATATTTTGACACGTCTTTTAAGATTATTTAATAGTATTATATTGATTGTTTGTGGTAGTTTTTTGCTATAAAAGGAAATGTCCAAAATGGTTTGGGACGCCCGATATAGTAAAATGTCCAAAACGGTTTGGGACGGAGGGAGTAAAATATTTAGAACCCTTAACTGGAGATCGATTCACGGCCAGATTTGCCGATTGTCACTTTGATGAAACAAATTTTCCGACATTAGGGGGAGAAAGAAACAGTTGGAAAGAAATATTAGTTGGAATGAATTAGCACTAAATCATTATGATCCTCAAACAAAAGAATGTGAACTAGAAGTTCAAAAGATAATTCATTTACAAAGTTTAGCGAACCAATTGCCAGACAGTTTTGCTGACCCAAAAAGAGTGACAAAATCACATATTCCAGTTGTTAATGCTCCTGCTAAAATTGATGTTCCTGCAGAACAAACAGATAATACGATTGAGCTCAAACCACAACTGAAGCGTGGTAGGCCATCTGGTTCCAAAGATAAAAATCCTCGGAAAATAAAAGGAGCAAATAATAAGAATGGTCCAATCGAGGATTTATCGACTAGAGAAGAGTCGATGTGCATAAATGATGATAAGAATGAAAGTCAGGTACCTGAACAAATTGAAAATAATGATAATGAAGAGATCTCGATCAATTACGCCCAGAATGGAATAAGATGGAACCGAGATAAAGTCAACGTTGACGATAAATTCTCATTTAACGTAGCGCTACAAGAAATGAATGAGATTAATGAGAATGAGAATCATGAACCAATGTCTGTAAAAGAATGCAGCCAAAGAAATGATTGACCAAAATGGAAAGATGCAATCGATGCTGAATTAAAATCACTTGAGAGACAAAAAGTTTTCGGACCTGTAGTCTGTATACTAGAGAATATAAAGCTGATTGGATATAAATGGGTTTTTATCAGAAAGAGAAATGAAAAGGGCGAAATTATGAGATACAAAGCCCGGCTTGTTGCTCAAGGTTTTTCGCAAAGACCTGGTATTGATTATGAAGAGACATATTCTCCGGTGATGGATGCAACAACTTTTCGTTATATAATAAGTCTGGCAATACGTGAAAAACTAGATATGCGTCTAATGGATGTTGTCACTGCCTATTTATATGGCTCACTTGATAGTGACATTTATATGAAGCTTCCTGAGGGATTTCAATTGCCTAAAAATTCAGGGCCCCGTGATAAGTGCTCAATTAAACTGAACAAATCGCTTTATGGTTTAAAGCAATCTGGGAGTATGTGGTATAATCGCCTAAGTGAATATTTATTAAAAGAAGGATACAAAAATGATCAAATTTGCCCTTGTATATTTATGAGAAGATGTAAAAGTGATTTATCATAGCGGTATATGTTGATGAAATCAATATAATTGGAACTTCTGAAGAGTTGTCAATGGCCGTTAATTGTTTGAAAAATGAGTTCGAAATGAAAGATTTTGGAAAGACGAAATTTTGTCTTGGCTTGCAGATTGAATACTTGAAGAATGGAATATTTGTATGTCAAGAGACATATACGACAAAAAGATATTGAAAAGATTTTATATGGATAAAGCTCATCCGTTGGATACTCCGATGATTGTTCGATCTCTAAATGTGAATAAAGATCCGTTCAGACCTCGAGAAAATGATGAAGAATTGCTTGGTCCTGAAGTACCATATCTTAGTGCCATAGGAGCACTAATGTATCTTACGAGTCATACGCGACCTGATATAGCGTTCGCTGTAAATTTGTTGGCGAGATATAGTTCGTCACCAACTCGTAGACATTGGAACAGTTTTAAACGAATTTTTCGATACTTAAAAGGAACAAGTGATTTGGGTTTATTCTGTTCAAATCAGTCCAGGTCAGATCTAATCGGATATGCAGATGCTGGTTTTCTATCCGACCCACATAATGCTCTATCGCAAACGGGTTATCTATTTACATATGGTGAAACTGTTATTTCTTGGCGGTCAGTTAAACAAAGTTTAACCGCCACTTCATTCAATCATGCGGAAATTTTAGCGATTCATGAAGCTAGCAGAGAATGTGTTTGGTTACGATCGATAATTCAGCATATACCACAAACTTGTGGGTTATTATCGGAAAACTTACCTTCGACAATCTTATATGAAGACAGTGCCGCATGTATTGCTCAGTTAAAGGAAGGTTACATCAAAGGCGATAGAACCAAACATATATCGCCTAAATTCTTCTATACGCACGACCTTCAGAAGACCGGCGAAATTGACGTACAACAAGTTCGATCATGTGACAACCTCGCAGATCTATTCACCAAAGCGCTACCTGCAAGATTGTTCGAAAAACTTGTAGATCTAATTGGACTCCGGAGGCTCAAAGATCTTGAATAATGTTTACATCAGGGGGAGACATATACACTGCACTCTTTTTCCCTTCATTAGGTTTTTATCCTACTGGGTTTTTCCTAATAAGGTTTTTAACGAGGCAGTTATGTAATCTGGCAGTGGTTCAAATATATGGACATCCAAGGGGGAGTATTACAAATATTATATATATGTGTGTGTGTGGATGTTCACTAAGGAGGTATGGAAGACCATACACGTAATTAATATTGCAGTTCATGTTTTGCCTATAAATAGGCATGTTCCGTTCATTTGCATAGATGTAAGCTGAAGTGAAATAAAATTCTATCATTGTTATTATCTTTAGTGTATAACAATAAAAAGTTTTTTCAAATTATAAAATTCACTTGCAATATTTTTTTATTTATGTAGATGTAATATAATATTAAATTGTTATTTTTTTGAAGTTATAAATTTGTAGACAATACCGAAAAGTTGTAAAATTAGTTTAAGTACACAATTCAAATATAATCCTTTAAGTTTGAGAATAAATTTAACGATTAGAGATAAATTACTGCATGGTTTGAGAATTCATTTTTCGGTTAGAAATGGTCTTATATGTGCAAATCAATATGCTCACACACCGCGGATTTCATATATATGTCTGGGAAAATAAAAACTGCAACGTAGAGATCAATTGTAAGTTATTGATTCTTCCATGAAAACAAAATTCCAAACACCAAAGGAGCAATAAAATCAAAACCAAGAAAGAGGTCATTTCCCAACACAATAAACAGAAAACAGAACTTAGCAAAACAAAAAGCTGAAGTTTGTGGCGAAACTCCTTAGTCGAAGAGACTGAAGCCCATGTCCTGCAACACAGATCCAAAATCATGGGCGTGAATGAGGATTATATGTATACAAATTCATACAAGACAACTTATTTATCAGAGGGACATCACAAAGAAAGAGAGACAACGAATCAAAACTCACATCATCAGATTCTTCCTTCTCTTCGACTTTCTCCTCCTTCTTGGCCTCGGAGGCCGGTGCGGCACCACCACCACCACCACCAGTGGGGGCGGCCACGGCCACAGCTCCTCCGCCGGCGGGGACTGAGGCGAGTTTTTCCCTCCCAGCGGCAATCAGCTCAGTCACATCTTTGCCTTCAACTTGAGAAAGGAGCAACTTGATTCTCTCATCATCAGCCTCTGCTCCAACTATGTAAGAACAAACAAAAACAAAATTCAATAACTATAGTTCAATGGGAACCAAAGAAACTTCAGTTAACTATTGCTTTCTGTACTTAACATAGATGTTACCATTTTCTGTTATATCCTCAGTTCATTACCTCTACATATATTATCCCAATTACAGTATTTGAAGCTACAGAAAAGACGGAACAAAACTGCTTTAATAGTAATCGATCAAATCTTACAAATTGAATGGGCCACATAGCAACTCAGCTAAAGGAAGCAGAAATACTCTTAAACCTTGGAGAAATTAGAGAATTGAGAACCAACCTGAGCCAAGGATGCTCTTCAAATCGTCGGCGGATGGGGTGGTGTTGCCGCCCAAAACAGCCAAAAGATAAGCCGCAATGACCTTCATCTCTATAACCAAAAACAAATCAAAGTTAAATCATGTTTTGGAGAACATTACACGATGGATTTTAGACGAAAACTTACCCGCTAGGTTTTTCCCTTTCAGCCAAGAAATTGCTTCTGACGCATGAAGTCTGCTGAGTTGGGAATATATAACTAGGGTTTTACGTGATTGCTGATTATTATTTGGGCCCATGGCTGAATCTTTTCATGGACTATGAAATTTACATTTTGGGCTGCGTAACAAAATTACATTGGGACTAAGAGTGGAATTATTTTTTTTTTCACTGCAGAGAAGTATCAGATTGACCAGAAAATTATATTTTTTGAACGTGCATTGATATAAAAAATAGGAGTCTAAATTGCACGCTTAGGTGTGCTACATAATATATAAATCATTTATTAAATATTAAATAACAATTAATAAAAATAGAATGATAAATGTGAATATATAAATGGAATGTGTGGTTTCTTATTTTTTATTAAACGTTAATTATTAATTTAAGAAAAATTCTGATTAGCCGATTGACATACCAAATTGAGCAGTTTTTAACTCCTGCTAAACATTAATATAAGAGTATAGATATATCATTTCTTAATATTTTAATATATGTGTAACTTAAAATGAATGTTTAATTGATAAAATTAGAATTAAAGTATACATAAAAAGGAAAATTGATTTGTAAGAATACATTCATAATGCAAATGAAGGGCAAAATGATAATATCAAAATAAATTAAAAAAATTACAAGGATACAATTGACCCACCAAAAAAACAGTACACCTAAAAACAATTATAAATATTACAAATAACAAAAAACCGATCACCGAAGAAACTCCAAATTAGCCGCCGACGGCGTAAGATCGTACTTTGACAAATAGTCGGGATTATAAAACTTGCTCAAGTGCCTCATACCTCCGTCGCATAATATCGTCACAATCGTGTGCCCCCTTCCCATTTCCCGAGCCACTTTCACCGCTCCCACGCAGTTCATCGCCGAAGAACTCCCAAGAAACAGCCCATCATTTCTCATCAAATACCTACAATGGACTATTATGATGATGATGATGTACAATGTTCAGAAAACAAAAAAAACAGACAAAACGCAAACCTAGACATCTCAACAGCTTCTTTATCAGAGCCACGAAAGGCTCCATCGATGGCCGCCATCTTAA
This sequence comes from Craterostigma plantagineum, assembly GCA_027422505.1. Lineage (NCBI taxonomy): Eukaryota > Viridiplantae > Streptophyta > Magnoliopsida > Lamiales > Linderniaceae > Craterostigma > Craterostigma plantagineum. The sequence goes on along the minus strand of JAPQWV010000013.1, from coordinate 5,447,023 downwards.
ATTCTCAGTAAGCCTATTGATTCCAATCCCTTCAGTGATGGTGTCAAAAGGGTTCTTCAACCTCTTCCCTTCTGCCTCCTCTCTAGTGTACATCACGCCCCTCGTCACCTTGTTGAACAATCCCGAGCCTGGCGGGTCGATCAGAAAGCACTTGATAGACGGTTTCTTCTCCTATTAAAGATGGATTAAAGTACATCAGCGTACGAATGGATGAATACACTGTTCAGATCGCTCGAAGAATGGTGATCATAATGACAGACCTTTAGAAAGCGAGAAACTCCAGCTATGGTTCCTCCAGTGCCAGCAGCTGCGACGAAAGCATCGATTTTACCGCCGACTTGTTCCCATATCTCGGGCCCAGTTTCTTCGTAATGGGCACGAAAATTAGCGAGATTTTCGAACTGATCTGTGAAGAAACCGCCGTGTTCGAATGATCCCTCCGCCGCCGCCCTTCTTCTTGCGATGTTCACAAAGTGATCTCTGTGGGTGATTGAAACGGGCCTAACCCTTTCGACGGTTGCACCGAGAACTTCAAGAATCTGCGACTGCTCTGCAAAACCGAAGGAGTAATCGCCTCTACGAGCAATAACATGAGAAGAAATTCAGAGGCAGAAAAGTGAAGAACGAAGATGTACCTTTTCGATAGCTGCATCGTCTGGGATGACTACGTGGCACTTGCATCCATAGGCAGTAGCCACCGTCGCAAGGCTTATGGCAGTGCTGCCGGCGCTACCTTCGGTGACAACTCCGCCGGGCTCCAAAGATCCGCTTTCAAGAGCCTATGGACGGCAAAGGAAGGTGAAAAACAGTCGATTTTCTGGGATTGAAGAGCTATTTGCGCCTTACTTACCTCTTCGATGATTTTTACGGCAACTCTGTCTTTAACACTCCCTCCAGGGTTTAAGAACTCGGCTTTCCCCAAAATCTGCGGTGCCGCCGAAAAACGATTGAATAAAAAATGATCTGCGAAATTAAAGTTAAAAATTGGCGTACTTCGCAGCCAGTAGCTTCGGAGAGGCTATTGATTCTGATTAGAGGCGTGTTGCCGATGGCGGCGAGGACGCCGTTACGGCGCTTCGCTTTTTTCCCTTTGCTCGATTTTGACGACGTAGAAAGGCGATTGGTTAGTATGATGTAGGAGAGTAAGCCTAGAAGAGAGATCGCAGTCGTAACGGCGGCGGCGGCGGTCCTCGACGGCGGCGCCATCGTGGCTTGGGTTCCAATTTCTTCTCCTCGCCTAGCTGAAGTTGAGTATTTTCAGGTATGAAATGGGCCGCCAAAATGGGATTTTTAGGAATGGTCTTTTTAAAACTAACTTTTGACTTGGTCAACCTTAAAACAAAATAATCTCCTTTATTTCAGCTTTTTAAAAATAGTTTTCAATTTCCTTCTTGATTTCACCTTCAAAAATAGCCTTGGTATTTTCATCATTTTACAGTGTCCACTACTATATAACACAGTCCTCTTGTGGGTCTACTGGGTATGGCCATCCTTATATAAAAATGTGTTGGCGACCGAAAACCTATTAGTTGAACATCTAACTACACGACCATTAGACTACACCCGCTCGCCCACCCCAAAGCACCCCGCATTTTGACATATTGGTTTTGAATTGTCATTTTATGTTTGAAGGCCATTTTTGTGACATTTTATGAAGAACTGATGGGTAACTTTGGGAGGGTCGATTTTCGGTATAAATAAATAACGACAAAGTTCGTTTTTGAAAAATTGCATGCATCTCCACTGCTGGGAAATTTTCGAACAATTTTTGAAATGAAAACTGACACGAGGATTTTACGTGGTTCTTGACCGATTCGATTTGAATTGGCCCTTACATCCACGGGAGAATTCTTCTCTTGTATTGATCGTTAAGAGATTACGCACTCACTCTCTCGATCTTTTTTCTCTTTCTATTACAAGATCAGAATCTATGGAGCATTCTCTCTTTTGTCTCTGGATACAGGATAAGTTTGTCGACCAAATAATGAACTCATTTCTAATAATAAAAAGCCACGTTAAGTGGTAGTCAATCACGTGGGCAGTTCCTTGGCCTGTTTTGTCCACTCAACAACAATGCCAACTTCCATTATTATCTTTGAGTCCATTTTCTTATTGAGTTGTGACTAATCTTTACCTATAAACCCTAAATTTTCTTTATTAAATATAAACTATAAATTTTGCCTTTGCATGAGAAGTTGTCAGGTTACCAACATAGCATTAATAGATACATGTACTCTGTAAGTAATTAACTAAAATTCTTGTAGCAACGCATCTATAAAACATTGAATATGCACGATTTTGTACGATGAGTCCAACCATTGTCCAACACGCAAGCTAAATGTGTAATACCTTAAACTGTAGAGATTCTATAGCTTCAACTTTTGACCTATAGCGTAAGAAATTGTCGATGCGTAATTTTTGGGACTTTAGGATTTTCGATTTCGCTTATGTTTCTTTTCATCATCAAGAATATCTTTTGATCACGGATACATTTCCAATGATTGAGTTATCAGAAATCAAAGCAGATGGTTCGTTCGTTATAGTGTTTCCCTAGAAACGGCGTGTTTCACAAAAGAGAGACAAGAAATAACTTTCAATTACGCTATAATATATTCTTGGGATAATAGGAGGAAATAATGGAGACATATCCTATTACATGACGGATAACTGGTGGAGCTAGGGTTTTCGAGTTCAACAACGTTATAAAAGATAAAAGAAAGGACAAATAGTTCCTAGGATAGAATCCTCAATAGCAAGTTCATGATGTGTGATTAATTCATATCGTGGTTCCCTACTATATGAACGGAAACTTTAAAGATCAGTTTCACATCTTATCTTTGTATGTTCTATTTTCAATGTGCCCTTAGTCTTCTTACATGTGAAATCTGTACCCATAACGTCTTGGTCTGATCTCTAATAATATGTTATTAAATGATCATTTCACTTAAAGAAACACTTTCTATGTCAGTCCCTTTTTTAAAAGATTTATATCAGAAATACGAGCATTGTTATTACATATATTTTTCCTTTTCTTAGCAAGTTTTGGAGAGATGATATAGCTTATGGTGTTATTTTTCATGTCAAACGATCAAGGATGATATATTATAATAGACCCAAGGGAACTAATTACTGTTGGAATTTTATTTAAGTGCAGCAAAGATGATAAGGTAATATCAACGTTAGAATTAACAAATAATGAAACTGCTTCTACATAATATAAAGCTTAGAGTATTAACCGTCAACTAAGCCTAATAACTACTGGTCCTTATCCATCATAAACTGCCACTAACTGCAAATAGTAAACTTCAACACATGGACATCAAACCTAAAACAAATTCTTAACACTCTCCCGTGTTTTAGGTGATGCAAACATCAAACTTCTGAGATTCGTCTGGCGGCCGATAATGATTTCGTAAAAATAGAGACTTGATTTCCATTTCATTTTCTTCACCAGAAGATGAATCAACTCCAGTTTTCTTCACTATAGCACACTGAACATGCCTTTTCTTAGCCTTTCTTGCGTCACAATAATTTTGCATGCGATCTTTGAAGAAACCTTCTGTAGTCGACTTGGACAAACTTTTTTCAAACACATTGCTTAATGCAGCAGACTTATCAGTAGACAGATTTCTCTCTTGCTTGCGAACAAATGAATCCACGTAGATAGAAGAATCAGCTGCTTTGAGAGAAATAATATTTTCTTTGGCCTGAAAAATAATCTGATCCTCTTTCGGATTTAGAACAAAACTTCTTCCCTTCATTTTGACTTTCAATATATCACGAGCGCCTGCATCTCTAATGGTACAATAGCAATCTTCGAAGAGAACGCTGAAGCCTTTCTCCATTAGTTGTCCGATACTCAATAGGTTTTGATCAATATCAGGGACAAATAACACATCGGAAATTAACTTCGTACCTGATCTGGTTGAAATTGCAACGGTTCCTTTTCCGTGAACCGATATATATTTTCCATCGCCAATACGGACTCTTGAAGTGATATTATTGTTCATATCTCGGAATAACGCCTTATCATATGCCATATGGTTTGTACACCCACTGTCGATAAGCCACTCTTCGCATGATTCTATGCCCGAGACACATGTGGCCCTGAAAAGATAATCTTCCTCTTCAAGGTGAACCGGTTGAGTGTCAAAGGGTTTCGCCACTTCATGTTGCTGCTGATTTTTCTTTTTGCAGATAACATGTTCGTGTCCGGTCTGATGACATATGGTGCATTCAGCGTCGGGCCTTCTCCAACATCTAAAGGGTGGATGGCCCATTTTCCCGCAATGTTCGCAGGGAGGATATGATTTTTTTTGGTTTCCATACCTCTGTTTGACATCCTCGGGGTCTGTTGATGGCTTGTTTTCGCCATAATTGTTCTTCTTCCATTTAGCTTTGGATTGTATGTGCTCCCTGGCCGCCAAAAGTCCTTCAATTTGTATATTCTCTCTCATCGATCTTCTCTGTTCTTGTGCTTGCATGGCACTAAGTAATTCGGACAAGGAGAGTTTTGACAGATCTTTGGTATTTTCCAAAGCGATGATGGTTGCTTCATATTTTTCAGGAACTGTAACGAGAATTTTTTCGACAATTCTCGAATCAGTAAATTCAGAACCGTAAAATCTCACCTTATTAGCGATTGACAACAATTTGTCGGAATATTCCTTGATCGTCTGAGAATTCTCCATTCTTTGAAGTTCGAATTCTCTTATAAGATTCAAGATCTGCATTCCTTTGATTCGTTGATCGCCTTCGAATTCACTCTTCAGATAGTCCCATATCTCTTTTGCGGATTTCAGAGACATAATCCGAGTGAAAATGGCGGGTGAAACTGCGGCAAATAAACATGCCTTCGCCTTCGATTTCCTTGTCTTCTTCTCTTTGTGCGCCTTTAGTTGAGCCATCGTGGGATTGTTGGGAAGTTCGGGAACTTCATAATCTGCTTCCACTGCTTCCCAGAGATCGAGAGCCTCCAAATATGTCTCCATGCGTACTGCCCAGTGTTGGTAGTTCACGCCATCGAACACTGCCGGAGCAATCGTCGAGAAATTTGTTTCGGCTTCCATGATCTTCACAAGTCCCTTAAGATGAACCAAGCTCTGATACCACTGTTGGAATTTTATTTAAGTGCAGCAAAGATGATAAGGTAATAGATGAGAGATTTGTAATATCAACGTTAGAATTAACAAATAATGAAACTGCTTCTACATAATATAAAGCTTAGAGTATTAACCGTCAACTAAGCCTAATAACTACTGGTCCTTATCCATCATAAACTGCCACTAACTGCAAATAGTAAACTTCAACACGTGGACATCAAACCTAAAACAAATTCTTAACAATTACGTCGTTCAAGGTAAGAAAAAATTAATTGATGAAGGTGAAAAAAATGGATAGATAATTTTATCTATTTATTTATATTTCATCGAATTCAACAAATAATATCTGACTTCAACAAATTATCTACACGGCTTCATTTCTATTGCTATACTGCTATGGCAGAAACTACTACTAGCTCGAGGCGAAACAACATTATTAAAAATGGCTAATTCAAGTTCAGACCCTATTAATATGTTTGGATTTGGTTTCAGGCCCCACTATAATGGGCTTTAGTATTAAGGGCCGAATTTTCGAAAAATTCAGTGGTCAGGCCCTAAAATGATGCGAAAAGACATATTAACCCTAACATATGCCAAAATTACGCTGGATACCTAAATGATCCGATAACAAGTTTCCAGAATATTATAAAGTTTTGAGCTAAAAAACACTTCCTTTCATTTGGATAACAAACAGTCTTGTATTGAGTACCATATGGTGTCTATTTAGTAACAAATGATGTCGCAGAAGTAACACATCATTCAAAAATAATTCCGCTTCCTGCAACATCATCTGTTAATGTGTTATTGTAGGAAGCGGTATTATTTTTGAATCATGTGTTACTTCTGCGACATCATTTGTTACTAAATAGACACCATATGGTACTCAATACAAGGCTGTTTGTTATCCAAATGAAATGAAGTATTTTGTTTTAGCGCAGAACTGTCATATGGTAATCATTAGCATTTCGATTGCCCGTGATCCTCTTATTTTGACCCTAAGAAGAGTTCAATGAACCCTTCTTGAACCCTCCACCCGACCATCCCCCTGTTTCCCTAGATAGAAAATTCATCATTATAGGGAGCAATGCTCCTATAATAGATTACTAATTTTCAATATGGAAACGTGTAATAAAATCGAAACGCTAATGATTCGATCTTTTATAGAACACTAATGGCCGTCGTGCTGGGTTTAGGGTTAGGATTTACGGTTAGGGTTTAGGGTGTAATAACACATGATGGAAAACAGAGTAACGTATATTGTTTATTTAGTAACAGATACTGTACTTTTAGTACCACTTTAGATAATCTAAGTAACGCTTCGATTTTATGTAGTAAAAGACAGTTCGATGTCAAAAATTATCGAAACAGATATGCTACACAAAATACACATCAATAAAAACAAAACAAAGTGTTAACAATCTACTGTGCTCGATCAGTGTGAAAAATGGAGTTCGATAGTCCGATATAATAAATATGTCTGTTAATAACATTTTACTATCGATAAGTACTGTCTTATGACGTTATAGTAACACTTATGGTTTTTACGGTAACAAAATCAGTATAATTGTGTAACATAAAACTGACGTCAAGTATCCATTCAGAAATCACTTTATTAAGGGTAATTTCGTCAAAATATAGTTTTGGGTCCTTTTCATTTAATTTTTCAACAACAAGGTCCTTTAAACTAAAAAAAACTGACAGGGTCTGATTCCTAATTTTAAAATTCGCTGGGCCTGGCGTAAAATTTCCCCTTATTAAAAAGTACGGAAGGCTATATTATTTTTTTTCAGAGCGGAAGGCTATATTATTGAAAAAATAAAAATAAGTGGGAAGATTCTTATCTCTACTGTGTGTGCATTGATCTTCGATCCCATTCTATTATATTCTGAACAAAGACCGATGGTTAATAACCTCGGACTATTGTACGTCCTTCGTTCTTTGATCGACATGCAACAGTTAAAACTTGACCCTTGATAGTACTTGACGAGAAGCTAAACTTGGCTTTATGCATGTGTACTTTAAAAGCAGCTTGTCATTCAGATTACTCGATGTGATTTTTCTTTTTTACGGCTTTAATTTTGATATATATATATATATAGATTTGCTATGGTGCCCACCTACCGTGAGCAACCACCGTGAGCACCATAGGGAAATCTCTTCATTTCTTCTGTTTTTTCGATTCTCAACGTCGCCAACAACTCCGTAGACCCTCCCATATACATTATTAACCTTAATTGCCTTCTCCAGCACGTTAATTTTTAAGAAAATTCATTATTTATTATTCGCATGTGGACGGCGAGCGATGTGATGATTTTACTAAAACTTAACGTGTTTGAGAAGTCAATTAAGGTTAATAATGTATATGGGAGGGTCTACGGAGTTGTTGGCGACGTTGAAAATCGAAAAAACAGAAGAAATGAAGAGATTTGCCTATGGTGCTCACGGTGGTTGCTCACGGTAGGTAGGCACCATAGCAAATCTCATATATATATATATGTATATATATATATATATATATATATATATGAAACTATAACATCGTTCATATACATAGCGAATCAATCACGCATATAATGTGTATACATCCATGTACAATACATAATGCATCCTTGAAATTAGTTAATCGAGTCTGTATAGTGTAAAATGGCTATTTACAACAAAATTGCGGAAAATTACAGGAATTGACTATATATACAATAAATGGTGTAAACATACTTTGGACATGAATTGCACGAACATTAGAAAACCCTAATAACACGCATGGAATGACTCGTAATAGAGTTGGAGAGGAGACAGACGACCTTATTATTACAACAATACATCAATAAAACACACGATTACAACACTCGATATGCAGCTATAGAACTAAAGCAATCGATTTATTTGAGAGTCACACACAGAGATATTACAATAAACTCATTGAATTAGGTTGATTTTTGAATCCATCGCAGAATATACGTTCATATTCGATTCAGCGCCTTCTAGCAGCTGTTTCTCGCTGGCAATTGAAGAACACGGCGGCGACGGGGAGACCCAATTCGTTCTCCTCGGTGAACTTTCGAGTGTTGAATCGATCCCTTGTAATAGGTAGGCTTGTGATTCCAAGTCTCTTCTTCTGCTTAAAGAGAAGGAATGCAAACCTATGTATGCCTATGTTTGGCCTTGGCATCTCATAGCTTACAATTTCGTTTCCTATATATATATATGCAGTTTTCGAGATTTATTTAACTTTTTTATATGTTATTAAAAGACAAAAAAAATAAAAAGAATGGGAAGGGTTTGCGTACCAAATGAGGTGTTAGTGGTGCCTGGAATGTCTGTGACTATCCTGCGGGTTAATTAAAATTAAGTGGTATGTATGTATATACATATATATAACATCGATTGTTTTATATTATATTGTTAGGAAGGTGTTAAATTCTGTTTCTTTTCCGATTTATTACATTTAGTTCATGAATGTGATACCTATATATGATTACATGCTTCACGTAAAACATCAGATAGGTGCAACACCCGTTATTAGGGCTTCAAATGTTACCTTATCTTTTCATTTTTTCTTACTATTATTATCTTCTTCAAGCGAAGTGATGATCAATATGTAGACATAAACATATAAGAAAATACCAGTGCAAGTGCTCCCTAAGGTATGGATCACTAGGACCTGGGACATCAGGATCTGTCATGACCTGTAATAAAAAAAACATATAGAAGCCATCACTTATGAAAAAAATAATAAAAAGCACAAGAGTGTATATATGTAATATATATATTACCAAGGTAAAGAATGATTTCATGTCACCACCAAGAACATCAACCCTAGGTTTAGAGGCAACTGCTGAAGGAAACAGTTCATGACCGTTGTAAACATGCTTGTTTGAGTTGTAAGTGACCATCATTTTCACCGTTGGTGAGAAATAATCCACAATATCTCCGACAACTCGGCTTATTACAAGAGGGTCGGTTGAAAGAACTTTCGACATTTATTATTATATATGAATTAAGATATATGTCGAGTAGAGGGTGCCTGGGAAATGCCAAGAACTTCCGATCGATGGCTGTTTGCTGTCTGAGTATGGGGTTACAAATCCCATCTACTTATAGTGGAGGATGAGCAGTGGGATTGTAAATTGTTATTTAATGATGAAGATTGTCGAATAAATTTATGTAATAAAAGGTACTATTATTCTCTGGGTACATTATTAAGTATAGACATTAGTATCTGTCTTGCAAAAGACAGAACAATGGTTGCAGTGATTAAGAAAAATAAAAACAAAATTTTAGCAAAAAGGCGAAGGTGATTTGACGTTAATTAGGGCTGTGTTGTTTATAAAAAACGAGTTGAAAAGACAGAAAAAAATAAAGTAAAATATCTAGGTCTTCGTGTAGTTAACTATCAAGAATTAATAATAGTTAAAAAAACATTTAATCAGAAAACGTATTCCCAAAGCCTTTTTTGGATTCTAATTTTACTTACTGTAGAAATGACATATTGTTCATATAGAATATGCTTATAAATCATTAATATTTATATAATCCCAACACCCCCATTAATGCCAATGCGCAATCTTTATTTCTCAAGCCCAACACTTGTTGAAGTTGTCTGCGATATATTTACTTATATGGACAATAATAAAAAAATATGAACTTATGGGTGGTCTGGTTCTAATTATAATGCCATCATATCATTAAGATTTTTTTTCTAAACATTAATTGAATACATTAAATTTAAGACAAGCATGCCCATCGCTCTTACACATACACGAAACAGATAGGTCTTGTGAAGGTAAACCCTCAGACAATAACTGCTGGAGATGTGCTTTTTGCAAAATGAGGTAATGACCTTTGGCATTTTTATGGTATAAAATAAGGTAAGCTTTTGGTAATGTGCATGCAAGTATTTAGAATATTTCTAGAATAGTAACGTAGTTTCCCAATTTTTACCACTTACGGATAGAATATAACTAACGAGTCGATCATTGCATTCATACGTGAGAGGAATCCGACATAATGTAGACATCTAGAATTGGCTTTTCTTTTTTCGAAATATTAGGCAATTTTGCGTGTTGTGACTTGTGAATTGATTTGTCTTTACGATTCCAAATATAATACATGATGTATATTTTCTCATGGTGTTTTTAATATGAAATAGTCACATCCATGAAAAGAAATGATTTTTATTTTTCGCTTCTATATTATTCGCCAGCCATTAACTAAAGTAGCACTAAGTGGCTTATTTACAATAAGCTTTAAATTTATTTTTTAACTAGTATCATAGCTTTTCTCACTTTCACCGTGATTTTTAATTATGCAAAGTTATAGAATAATCGTTTAAGATTTGAATAATTGTCTCGTATAGACCTTGGATTTATATATATCATTCACCCCTCTAAATACGTCGTAACAGTATAGTATAATAAATTAATTTTCGTATAATTCTATTATGTAATCTTAAAGTTCCAAGGAGGTATTATACCACAATTTCATGTTATATATTTTATTTCCACTACATCGCTTCATGTCAATGCCTTATATCTAATGACCTTAGATCTGAATTTTCTTCAAAAATTGTGATCTTAAGTATTTGTATTCACGCCTTATTGGTCCGCGCACTGAAATATATATATATATATATATATATATATTGTTAGGATATGCGGAAATCTTCGATAATTATTTGCCCGAGAAATGACGATAAAATAGAAGAGACGAAAAATAAATTTGGACAGTGAACACGAGATTTACGTGGTTCGGTCAGAATGACCCACGTCCACGGTCCGGGGTAGAAATTCTTTATTATGTGGAGTGATTACAGACACGTACACTGACGTGATACAAAAGCAGCTACAACAATATTAGGAGTAGGCTACACAAGAAAATAATCAGAGGAGAAGATTTGCATTGTGGTGGTGTGTCATTTCCTTCTGCGAATGAGGCTATTTATGAGAATACTTAGGGCTTCTCCACCCGACACGCAAAACCCAAAATGGGTACAATAAAAGGTCCAACCGAACTTGAAATAACAACGCATAATGCGTTGATTGTTTTTTTTTTCTTTTTGAACGCATTTTTGCGTTTCTACTATTCACAAACCAAAAAGTTTGATAGAATTAGATTTTTGACCCATAATGTTACTTAATTAGGTTAAAGTCCTATTTGGTAAATTACATTTTTAACCAAAAATTAATCATTTTCAGTCTTATTATTATGGGTTGTTTTTATTATTATTATCATTACTATTATTATTATTATATTGTTATTATTATTATTGTCCTTATTATACTATTATTGTTGTTTTTATTGTTATTATTATTGTTATGGTTGTTTTTCATAATATTATTATTATTATCAAAGCAATCATTAAATTTATTTAATTTTAATTATGAGTTGTACAATAACACAATTATAAAATTTAAAATATTGTCACTAAAAGAAAACGATAAAATAACATATTAGTACGAAAATAACAATACATTACATGCCGTAGAAAATAACACACACACAGAAAATAATAAACAATACATAAATTATTAAAACAACAACATATATTCAATAGTCAGGCAGACCAACATCACTTCCTCCAATATCATTGAAAATATGGCCAAATGCATCGGGTTGGAACGAATCTTGTTGAGTTTGTTGAGCTCTTTTTTGCAAAATGCATGTCTTTTCAGCTTCAACATATGCTCGAACCTTTGGATCACTTATGGAGCTGACATCTTGAAACAAAATTTTATTTTCTTCCCTCATTTCTTTCAGGGCGTGGGATCTGTTTTGCATTTCTAGTTGGTGTTGTAATTGTTCATTTGTTTTTTTCAACTCATCAAGGAGTTTATTGTTTGCTTCCTGCATAGTGTTAATGATTGATGATGTATCATCATTTATCTTTCTTTTTAGTTTGGCTTTCTTCACCCCAATAGGTCTTTCTGAAGGAGAATCACCAACAAAGTTATCTGAGTCGTCTAAGTTTAGAGAAAATGAAGAAATACCATGAGATTATTGTCCGACAAACTCGGGAGTTGGAGTTTCTGACTCAGAAGAGGGATAATGGCCGGATTGTTTTTTTTTGCTCCTTGTTGCACCATCTTTAAATTTTTCAAACCCTTTCATAATATCCCAAACATGATCGTATTTCCATCCTGATTTGAATTTAGGATCTTGTGCGAACAACACTTTTGCTCGACGCATCTACAAGTTTTTCAAAATAATTACTCAGTTAATAAATATAATAAATTAGATATTAGAAATTCAATAAAATTTTAATGCTCACTGTATCTTCATTCGAAGCACCACTTTGGTGCATCTCATCTACGGCTTTTATGCATGCATGAAGTCTCTTGGCAGCTCTCTCGATTGTTTGGATCCGTGCTTGCATAGATCTCTTGGTACGAACCTCATAATGCTCTGGTTTTTCTTCGTTGAAAGCTTGTTCTATACGAGACCAGAATCGATCAGATGATTGGTACACCCCAACAATAGGGTCTTGAGAAATTTCCATGTAAACCCGGCATAAGAGGATATCTTCATCGTGGTTATAGGATGATGATCGGATCGACATTCTTACACAAAGTTAAATGTAATAGATGTTCTGTTTGATGTTGGGAAGTAGTGAATCCTACTAAAATGCCAAGAGTTCTTTTTATAATGAAACAACATGAAAATAACAACTCACTACAAAGATTCCCACACATCACTATGTTATAGCCCCGAAAGTGACAATACTCTGCAAGGATTCTCACACCTCTCAATCTTATGGCTCGGAAGTGACAACTCTCTGCAAAGGTTCTCACATCATTGAATGATCTACTCGAAAATGACAACTCCCTACAAGGAATCTCACATCTCTCAATCTTATGGCCCCGAAGTGACAACTCTCAGCAAAGATTCTCACACCTTCCAATACTATGGCCCCGAAGTGACAACTCTCTGCAAAGGTTCTCACACCTTCCAATGCTATGGCCCCGAAGTGACAAATCTCTGCAAAGGTTCTCACACCTTCCAATGAAATGGCCCCGAAGTGATCAATCTATGCAAAGATCTCACTTCTTCCAATGCTATGGCTCGAAGTGACAACTCTCTGCAAAGGTTCTCACACCTTCCAATGCTATGGCCCCGAAGTGATCACTCCATGCAAATATGCTCACTTCTTCCAATGCTATGGCCCGCAAGAGACAACTCATTATGATTGTTCTTACACCTTTGAAATACACTACTACAAATACATATAACTTATGCTCATGTGGGAACAATCAATCCATTTAGACACTTAACATAATTTTCTCATCCTACATATACTCTATCACTAATGAATTTCAATTTCGGCAATTCGTCATCTTCCTCTTCTGATGATGATAACATGCAAATTATAAATACTCTTCGTCAAAAACAAGAAGTGATAGGTCGTGTTATCGCTAACAATAACATGATCATTCAACAACTTATCCATCAACAAAACCACCAAGCCCCTCATGGAGGTTCTATTCCTGGGCATATATTTATCAACCGTGATCGAGAGGCTGCCGATCGTAGGTTGTACAATGATTATTTTCAGATAACCCATTGTACAATGAGGTCATGTTTCGTAGACGATATCGAATGTCACGCTCTTTGTTCCTTCGAATTGTCGAGGCAATAAAAATCATGATAACTACTTTCAACAGCGAGCGGATCGTGCCGGAAGACTTGGATTATCTCCAATACAAAAAATGACTGCTGTTTTTCGTATGTTGGCATATGGTGTTCCAGCAGATGCTACGGACGAATATGTTAGAATCGGAGAGTCTACTGCAATTGAAAGCATGAAAAAGTTCTGTCGGGCGGTAGTTGAGGTATTTAGTGAGCGTTATTTGAGGAGGCCTACGTCTAATGATATTTCTAGACTTCTTTATATTGGTAAGCAGCGTGGTTTTCCCGGGATGTTAGGGAGTTTATATTGCATGCACTGGAGGTGGAAAAATTGCCCTACTGCATGGGCCGGGCAATATGCAGGCCGTAGTGGAAAGCCTACCATTATTCTTGAAGCTGTAGCATATTATGATCTTTGGATATGGCATGCTTATTTCGGTTTGCCCGGCTCCAACAATGATATCAACGTACTAGAGTCATCTCATATTTTCTCAGACCTAACTCAAGGTATTGCTCCTTCAGCTCACTGCGTTATTCAAGGAAAAGAATACAATATGGGTTATTATTTAGCTGATAGCATATATCCAAAATGGTCTACAATTGTGCAAACAATTCACGAGCCACGCGGTCCCAAGAAAAAATATTTTGCAATGAAGCAAGAATCTTACAGAAAAGACGTTGAACGTGCATTCGGAGTTCTTCAATCACATTTTTGGCATTGTAGCAGGACCGGTACGTTATTGGAAAAAAGGAAGTACTGCACGATATAATAACTACATGTATTATTTTGCATAACATTATTGTGGAGGATGAACGTGACCTTAGTGCGCCAATTGAAATTGAGATGGAATCGTCGCCGCCGGAGGTCGAACTGGCGATAAATGAAAATACTCGATTTGAAGAATTCATATCTCGTTACAAAAAAATTAGGAATAAAGATGATCACATTGCACTCCGTAATGCATTGATTGATCATTTGTGGGAGGAGTATACAAATGGCGAGACTTGAAATCTATCTCTTTGTTATGTGTACGATTTTACTTATTTGCGTGTATTGTTTTAGCTCGTCTATTGTAATTTTTATTTTCTAATAATTATTTATTTTATCAGCTTTTATGTGTACCTTTTATCAATTATAAAAAAATTATGTAATTTTTCCAATCGAAATAAAATAATATTGTGGTCTAATATGTAATATAGACTAAATATGTGATTAATATAGAAAAGTTGTAAAAGTTGATGTGAAAGGGAATATTCTAAGAATATTCTTTTGAGTTTGAGAATGAGTTTAATGGTTGGAGTTGAATTACTGTTTGATGTGACATTTACTGCAAAATGGGTTTATAAATGGGTTTTTCGGTTGGAGATGATCTTAAGCCTTCGATCTTGCATGTGAATATAAGAAAATCTGTGCGGCTTCTTTCTTTGACAATCTCTTTAGCAGCCACGCACGTGAAGAAATAAATCTTCAAAATGATTTTGCCTTCCTCATTCGTTTAATTTTCCACACCTTTGACTAGGCCACCAAAGTTCATTTTCAACAAATCTCCACCTTGACCTTTGGATTTAAAATTACTCCACCTTGATTAGTAATACCTTTGTCTCCCTCCGACCTTAGCCTTGACGGGCTAGTTCACAATTTTTGAAACACCAATCAAGTCCAAGCAATGCTTGAACGTGGAAATAGGAAGAACCTTCGTAAACATATCTGCAGGATTATCATTTGTGTTAATCTTCTTGATAAACACCTTCTTATCTGCAATGATATCACAAATAAATGATACTTAACATCAATATGTTTAGTCCTTTCGTGATACATATGATCCTTAGTCAAATGAATCGCACTTTGACTACACAGAAAATAGTAATAACTCCCTGATTCTGGGTTAATTCACCGAATAACCCCGTCAACCAGCTTCCTTGATCGCGTCAATAATCGCCATGTATTCTGCTTCAGTAGTAGATAATGCCACTACGTGTTGTAAAATAGCTTTCCAGCTAACTGCACAACCTCCAATAGAAAATACATAACTAGTAAGAGATCGTCGTTTATCGAGATCACCTGCGTAATCTGAATCGATGAAGCCAACGAGACCATCACTGTTTCTGCCAAACTCCAAACAAATGCTCAGAGTACCCTTCAAGTATCTGAGAATCCACTTCACTGCTTGCCAGTGTTCTTTCCCTGGGGTAGCCATATACCTGCTGACAACACTAACAGCCTGTGAAATATCAGGCCGTGTGCATACCATTACATACAATAGCCGACTGCACTCGAGTAAGGAACTCGTGCCATGTATGCTTCTTCCTCATCTGATGATGGTGACTGAGCAGCGCTTAGCCTAAAATGACTAGCAAGAGGAGTGCTGACTGGATTGGCATCACTCATGCCATATCTCTCCAAAACCTTTCTGAGGTAACTTTCCTGAGTCAGGTGTAACTTACCAGCTCCTCTATCACGTCTAATCTCCATACCAAGAATCTTCTTAACTGTTCCCAAATCCTTCATCTCAAATTCACCAGTCAATAAGGCTTTCAACTGGTGAAAATCTGCAAGATTCTTAGCCGTAATGAACATGTCATCAACATATAGTAACAGATAAAAGAACGAGCTGTCATTTAATTTCCGGAAGTAAACACAACTATCATACTTGCTCCTGGAGAAACCATGACCCAACATGAAAGAATCAAACCGTTTATACCACTATCTTGAAGACTGCTTTAATCCATATAAGGAATTCTTCAACAAACAAACTTGGTCTTCTTTCCTTCAACTATCAAGCCTTCAAGTTACTTCATATAAATCTGTTCATCAAAATCGCCATGTAAGAACGCCGTCTTGACGTCAAGCTGTTCTAACTCCAAATCATACAAGGCAACGAATGCAAGTATTACACGAATAGAGCTATGTATAACAACATGTGAGAATATGTCATTAAACTCAACACTTTGTACCTGATTATAGCCTTTCGCGACTAATCGTGCCTTAAACCTTGCATCATCAGAACCAAATAAACCTTCTATCTTCTTGAAGACCCATTTACATCCGACTATTTTCTTTTTCTTCGGCGACAGCACAAGAATCCACGTACTATTCTTGTGCAGAGACTCCATTTCTTCATTCATCGCTACCAATCACTTATCAAAATTTGTATCGCTTATTGCCTCTAAATAAGTAGAAGGTTCGCCGCCTCCACCGGTTTTTTGTGCACTTGATAAAGCGTACGAAACTAAATTCACGTACCGTTGTGGTAGTCGAATCTCCCGTATCTCCCTATATCTGGCTATAGAATATTCATGCTCGGTGTTTTTCATCTTCAACAGGATCTGAATCAGGTTCTGGCTCATCCTCTTGATCTGTTGAACTCGTAGCAGGATCATTTAAAAAAACCTTTGTTGATCTCGAGCTCCACCTCGTTGTGTACACTATCCTTCTTTTCTTGATTAGAAGAATTAGTAGACTTGAAGGATGTGATAGAAGACTCGTCAAATGTAACATATCTGCTAATTATAAATTTGGGTGACTTGGGATCAGGATTATATAGTCTATATCCTTTCACCCCTGAAGCATAACCGAGAAAAATACATTTCTTAACTCGAGGCTCTAACTTTCCCTCATTTACGTGCATATAAGCTGGGCACCCAAATATTCTTAAGTTGGAGTAATCAACAAGAGTACCTGACCATACTTCTTCAGGAGTCTTGAAATTGATCAGTGAACACGGTGAGCAGTTGACAATATAACAAGCTGCGCGATTGCTTCAGCCCAAAAAATCATTTGTTAACCGAGCGTTGGAGATCATACATCGAGCTCTCTCTAAAAGCGTTCGGTTCATGCGCTCGGCAACACCATTTTGTTGATGCGTTATTCGAACAGTGTGATGTCGAGCAATACATTCATTATTGGAAAATTCGTTGAACTCGCTTCTGCAAAATTCTAAGCCATTATCAGTCATCAACCGCTTGATCTGTTTTCCTGTCTGCTTTTCAATCAAAGCTTTCCATTGTTTAATGTTAGGAAAACATCACTTTTCTGCTTAAGAAAATACACTCAGACTTTCCTTGGAAAATCATCAATGAAAGTCAACATGTATTCTGCACCACCTTTGCACGGAACCCGAGAAGGACCTCATACATCAGAATGGATATAGTCCAAAGTACCTTTCGTCCGGTGGACAGCTGGCGAAATGAAACTGACTCGTTTCTGCTTCCAAAAAATACAATGTTCGTAAAAGTCCGTCTTACCAGTACTTTGACTGCATACTAGGCCCCGCTTGCTTAAAATCGTCAAGCCTTTTCTCCCATGTGTTTAAGTCGCATATGCCATAATCTCGTGGTATCAACCTCCGGGGATGTCGAAAATGCAGCGGAACCTATAACAGTAGTTCCCTACAAAATATATAAATTTCCATACCTGCAAGCTTTCATCACGACACAGGCACCTCTCGCAATTTTCAAAACCCCACTTTCACCTGGGAACCTGCACCCTTGAGATTCAAGGGTGCCTAAAGAGATAAGATTTCTCTTCATATCTGGAACGTGTCTGACTTATGTGAGCGTTCGGATGATTCCGTCGAACATCTTGATCTGAACTGTGCCTTTACCAGTAACTTTACATAGAGCATCATTTTCCATTAAGACATATCCACCATCGAATTTTTCATATGTGGAAAAAAAAATCTCGACTCCGACTTATGTGGTAAGAGCAACCCGAATCTAAGATCCACTCATTATCAGACCTAACAATATTTGCAGTTGCTTCAAAAACAGTTCCATCTCTCTCATCAGCAGCTACACTAGCTTCAGCGGGTTTATTATACTGCTGATTATTTTTTCTCCTTATTTTTTAATTTAAATCAGCTTTGATGTGATCCTTTACTTGCAAAAATTACAGACTTTATTTCTGTACATGGATTTCGACCTTTCTTTAGATCTATTACTTTCAGCGTCTCTATATTCTGGTCTTCCCCATGCAAACAGGCCTTCTGCCTGACTACCACTTGTTTCACCCGTAATAATTTGATCTATCTGTTCTTTCGACTGTAACACAGATTTGACACTAGAATATGATATCGTGTGTTTTCCATATATTATAGTGTCACGAAAATGCTTTAAAGACGAGGGAAGGGAACACAACAATATTATTGCCTGATTCTTCGTCCGTCACTTTAGCTTCTACGTTCGCCAAATCAATAATGATAGAATCGATTTATTGAGATGCGAAAGAATAGAAGTACCTTCCGTCATTTCATAATGTAAAGGTTCTACTTTAAATATAGTCGGTTCTCCTTAGTCTTCTTCATGTAGATAGCTTTTAGCCCATCCCACATGCCCATGACCGTCCTCCCCGTGGCAACTTCTTGTAGAACCTCGTAAGAGAGATTTAATATAATAGCCGATCTGGCGTTCTGTCCAGTTCATTAAATGGAGCATCTTTCATTTTCGTCGGTTTCTTCTTTTAGCCTACAAGCGCCACCTCACAACCGTCTTGAATGAGTATGGCCTCCATCTTGAGATTCCACATTGCAAAGTTGACATTTCTGTCGTAACTTTTTAATTGACATTTTTGTTATCGTCACGGTGGCTAAAAAATAAATTGGGTTGGCTCTGATACCAATTTGTTAGGTCAGAATGACTTACGTCCACGGGCCGGAGGATAGAACTTCTTTATTATGTGGAGTGATTACAGACACTTACACTGACGTGATACAAAAGCATCTACAACAATATTAGGAGTAGGCTACACAAGAAATAATCGAGGAGAAGATCTGCGTTGTGGTGGTGTGTCATTTCCTTCTGTAAATATGAGAAAATATGTGCCGCTTCTTTCTCTGACAATCTCTTTAGCAGCCACCCACGTGAAGAAGTAAATGTTCAAAATGAGTTTGCCTTCCTCATTCATTTCCACACCTTTGTCTAGGCCACCAAAGGTCATTTTCAACACATATATGTATATATATATGTAGAGAGAAATTTTATGGTGCTCACCTTATTTGAGCACCTTACGTGGGCACCTGTCGCAGTGGCACTGATTCGTGCCATGTCGACGTGCCACATCGACATAAGATGATATGTGATATTAATTGACACGTTCTAGGTACCATTGGTCGACCACTCGGATGCTAATGTGGCATGTTTATGCACACAAATCAATGCCACATAACATGTGCCACAAAAAGCCGCATGCCACATTAACGTCCGAGGGGTCGACCAGTGGTACCTATAGCGTGTCAATTAATGTCACATCTCATCTTATGTCGATGTGACACGTTGACATGGCACGAATCAGTGCCACAACGACATGTGCCCACGTAATGTATCACATAAGGTGAGCACCATAAAATTCCTCTATATATATTATATATATATATATATATTATTTAGGGAGAGCACCTTAGAGTAATACAATTAATTGGTATGTCAATTACCATAATTACGATTTTACCCTAAATCATCAATTTTTTACATACTTATAAAAAAATAAAAAAATTTAACCTTATAATTTTAACTACAAAAAATAACTTAAGATATAAGTTAGTATTATATAATTATGTAGTCACACACATCAAGTGTGCCAAATATACTTGTACTATTTATTGACTATCTCACATTTACCCTTAAGAGCATCTCCAACCGAACACCAAAATCCATAATTTGAGGTAAATTTACTCCAACCGAACACCAAAACTAAAAGCAAAATGCGTTTCACACACTCTCTCTCCTCAAAAGAACACATCTATGCGTTTGATACAGTTTGCGATTTATATTTGTTAATTGCACTACTTTATTTTTCCATCTTTATCTTATTACCGTGTGTCAGAAGAAAATAGAACCAGATATTAATAAATGATGAAAAGACATCACTGGTGTGAGCTTTGTGACCAATATGCTTCTCTCTCTTCCTCTCACATTGATGCGTGAATAAAATATAAAATATAAGCGATGCGTGTATAATGATATTTTAATATTAATTTTATTAACTTTTTGTATTTAAATATAAAATAATATTTTTAGTCTAATTTGTAAAATTATAATATGTGGGTAAATTTGTAACAATTGGTGTGGAAGTGAATATTACAAAATAGTCTTTTGAGTTTGAGAATGAGTTGAACGGTTGGAGAAGAACTACTGCATTTTGAGTTTGAGTATGCGTTTGAGTTTGAGAATATGTTTCTCGGTTAGGAGTAATAATTATATATATATATATATATATATTCCGAAGTATTAACACCATTTATCGTACCTCTCACTATTAGAAGCAAATTCTTACCCCTCGTAATGTTTAGTAATAATATGTTGTGCTCCATTATTAAGAGCATATTATTTTTTATTATTCGTTTTAGCGCAATCGCGTGATCTTGGACTAGTTCTTGTTAATAGTTCGTTGCTTCCTAGTACCGATTGGGCTTTGAACACCTTCCTTCTTAACAGTTCGTAACCTGGAAAATGTGACTCATCAGTGTTTATTTGGTTTTTATTTCCTCCCTGGTCGGTAAATTGAATGTGAGGCTTTTAATATGATTCATTTAATTGAATATTATTCCCTTTTGTAATATACAGGCTAGTATCAATTATAAGATTGATTTGATGGTTCTAGAGCTGTCAAACGGGCCGGCCCGCCCCTACCCGCCACAACCCTCCATTAAAAGGGGGGGGGGGGGGGGGGCAACCCGCCAACATAACGGGATACTAAACCAGTTGCCCGCCCCGCCCCGAAGTGGGTTGGCGTGTTGGCGGGCCAACCCATTAATTTTTTTAAATTTTGTGTATTGTTTTTGGTAAATAATACTCCCTCTGTTTTAGATTAAATGTCATTGTAGGAATTATTTTTGTTTTAAAATACATGTCGTTTTGCAGTTTTCAATATAGTTTTACAGTTTTCAAGATAAAAAATATTGACTATTTCCAATTTTGCCCCTATCTTAAATGAGATCATATAATTAATTAAGGGTATAATGGGAATTTTATTTTATTTCTTAATTTGTGTCCAATAACCTTAAACGACATGTAATATGAAACAGAGGGAGTACTTTTTATTAATCATGTATGTTGGAATAATTAACGAAAATTTATAAATCATTTATGAATTATATAATTTCGTTACTAAATCAATTAATAATTAATTACTAATGAATGTTTTTTTTATTAAAATTTAGCATAAAAATGTTTATCATATATATACATAATAATAAATAGAAAAGAAAAATATTGGCGGGCCAGCCCGCCCCGACCCGCCTCAACCCGCAACCCAAACGGGCTGGGAATTGGTTGGCCCAACCCACTTATTTTTCGTGGCGGGGCGGGCCAACATGAAGGGCCCGGCCCGTTTTGACAACTCTAGTGGTTGCCTCCCAAATTTTCGGTGAATGTTATTCAATAATAAATTTTAAAATCGACTGATGTATCACTTTAATTGCATCGTCGTTCTCAAAGCTTGGACCATTTACAACTTGTAATCAACTCAACCCTTTTCCCAGTTATCACTGGCTTTGATATTTATTTATTTAACTTTCGGACACGTTTTTGTTTTTACCCAAATGTTTTCGTCGATTACATTATTGCATTGTACGGAAAGGAGAATGGAAAGAAACTAAATAAAAATTTAATTTTAGCTAACTGTGGCTGGGTTATTCTAACATTTACATGCATGCACACACTAAGACGATATTAGACAATTTTAAAAAAAATAATCAGACGACATATAAATAAGCTTAATTAGTGTTAACTGTTAAATAAGTCAAAATAAACCTTTGTACGTCGTCGGTCCCTTCGTCCATCGTGCAGCCAAGATTTTGTCTTTCACGTTCAAGTTGACGATAATAACATGAATCGACGTTGAGGGGGTAATTCGGTAATTTCTCGGGCACTGCTTTAATTTAGGGTTTTCCTTTTTTCCCCACAATAAAGTTTCTAAGTCCAACGTTCCGACTAAGAGTATATATGAGTCCGACATTAACTTCATTTAAGTATATATGAGTCCGATATCAGCAGCTGATCGCTTGATATATCCCCGTAGAACGATCATCTTGAGATATTAGGAGATGGGCTTCATTTAATTTGATTAACAATTTCACAATTTCACGTGAGAAGTGACACGAAAAAGGAAAAAGAAAAATGGAGACTCCGATTAGCAGCTTTTGATGTTATATTTTAAACGATTGCCTGCACTTTTGTAAAGAAGTGTCTTGACAAGTTCTTGATACCAATTTATGAGTTTATGTGCATAGAAGTACAAATTGTCATTAATTAATATTTGTTTTCGGACTTTTTATTTGCCGGCTTCAGTGCACCATCACATTATATGTATCGAATAGAACTCGACTTACCCCTATAATGAATTTAATACCTCCCAAGATACATTACATGAATTAGGAAAGTGAAAAAACATGTCCACAAAAAAATTATCAGCCTCTAAAATAAGAAATATAAGAGTAGAATGAAACTCACCACATAAATGGTATCTTTCTATTATGCAGTACGACTTTATTATATATAGTGCCAATATAATCCTTCATGAAGCTAAATAGATCATAGCATTTAAACAGTCCATTTATTGTCGTATTTGGTATATGCAGTTGCAGGCGTTATATGAGCAACTAATATACATATATATTTATTTATTTCAATAGTCATTTATTCTGCTTCATATGCATCTTCTTCGTTCATAGGCCCTCGAATCTACGACAATTCACCCAAAGGCCAAAGTATAACATACCATCTTCCTATGTAGTATGTACTATATGGATTTCATGGAGACTTGTTCTTCATGGCTCTCTCTCCTACGGTGGTAATATAGAGTAGAGGAAATTGGAAATACATGCAATAATGCACATTCATATATATTTTTCTCTATCTTTCTTCCTTTTTTCCTTTTTTCTTTTCCCAAATCACAGTTACACTATTAATGAATCGGTTTTTTATTTTTTCAAGTGTTGAGTTTGAGCGGAAATTTTTCGGGCCCAACGGAAGGTTAGTTTTGGATTCGCGACAATTTTGTTGGGACAATATAAACCCAAATGACACAGAGCGAAAACACAAGATTTTTACGTGGTTCGGCCAATACCGCCTACCTCCAGGAGAGCACCAACTTTACTCTATTGAGAATATTACACTGTACAAATTAACACTCGTGTTTAAACCCAAACTCGGGACCCCTTACCCATTCGGATAATGTATTTGTACCTACTTCCAACTACCACAGTAAAACTACATTCGCTCTCACCCTTATCCACACGGAGTTGGATAAGTTTTTTCCTCTCTCACTATTCTCTCTCTATCTCTCGTTAATTGGATGATCTCTTACATTGAGCAAGCAAGCCTATTTATAGGCACTGAAGGAGAAAAAAAACGTCATTGGCTCATAAGAAGAAATATTCGAATTGATCTCCTATTGCTTTGTTCACCATGTTGAAAAGTCAACAATTCACCCCCTTTTCAATCCGTGTCTTCTTCATAGAGCACTCCAGCGAGAATGAGAGTAACTCATTCGTAAATACCACGAACGTTTATTGGCCTTCCTTGTACTAGCTACACGTATCTGAATCAAGAATTTCGGTCCTACCCACTTGATTCACCCGCGGCCAATCCTAGTGCAGTTGTCGAATCGATTCTACTTGTCGATTCTGAAGAGGGACTTCGATGCATCCTTCTCCAGTAGGAATTCTCTTCTCACCATCGTCTACATTTCCACCAAGTGCGCACAATTTTCTTGAACTCATCGAAGTCAGAGAATTATGTATGATACTCCCATCCAGACGATACAAACCTTCACGCTCTTCTCCCTTCAATAGGACCTTTTCGCCACGTGTGATTTTACAGACTCCCCCTGCTATGAAACTCCCATAGCCCTTGGATTTTAATTGATTCAAGGATATTAAATTCCTCCACAATTCTGGGATAAGGATCACACCACCCAAAGTTTGCACCGCTCCGTCAACCATTTTGATTTTTAGCGTTCCAACACCTCGGACATCGCGACGTTATCTATCAGCTATGGAGACCGAACCCCTGCATATTTTTCGGAACGTATCAAAATATTTTCAGACATGGTACTTCGACCCCGAATGTAATATCCATTCATCCTGAGAACGTGTGTCATCGTTGGAGACCGTGAGAACGTCTCCAAGATAATCTTCTGCTACTATCATTGTGGAAATTCTCGCCATTCCCGTCCTTCCTCTAAGTCGAACAGTTTCTCTTGATGTGTCCCGGCTCGCCACACTTGCAAGACATAACGCCCTTCTCGCAATTCTTTGATTTGGACCTGCTGCTACTTCCAAATTCCCTGGCGTGGAACCTTCCTCTACGATTCTCCTCTTGTATAACCAACGTCGAATTTTGACTAACCCCATAATTTGATCGTTTCTTCTTTACATGCACCAATAGAGTTGACTGCACATCCACCATCTTCACTGTCTTCTTTCCGTACAAGATGGTTGTAACCAAATTATCATAAGAATCAGGAAGCGAGGTAAGAAATAAAAAGGGCTTTATATTCTTCCTCTAACTTTACATCAACTTTTATAAGTTGATCAACAAGTCCGTTGAATACGTTAATATGATCCATGAGATTTCCACCTTCCTCCATCTTCAGCCAGTACAACTCCAGCTTCAGATTTAACTTTGTGACTAAGTTTTTCCCGAGATGCAGCTCCTTTAACTTCGCCCACAAGTCTGGTGCAAAATCCTCATTAGTAACGTTATTAATAATGTTATCCGCAATGTACAAACGGATTGTGCTGTCACATATTCTAATACCCGAGTCTCGCGAGTAAGTTGGCCAATAAATTTTACATACATATTATATGTTTACGTAACTGCATAGTACGTGTTTATTTAATTATGTGCTATTATCAATTCTAATTTAGTGGAAGTTGAGTTGAGACTTAGAAGGAATTTTAATTACGGTATATAATTTTCGGTAGAAACTAGTTAGAAAGAAATTTTCAACCATATGATGTTTAAAATAATAGAATAAATTGCAAAGGAAATAAGAACAGAATTCGAGATTTAGAAACCTATATATGTGAATTCGAATACTTAGCTATGAGGAAATGTATATAGTATAATAATATTATGAGGATTGATACTTAGGAATGTGATAAGTATGGTTAAAGTTGATATCAACGTCACCTATTCATTCCAACACGCCAAGCATGAGATAAAAGAAAAATAAAAAGTCATTCATATCATTAACTAAGAAGCCCTCGAACGTTAAATAGAGAAGAGGAGAGAATTCAAACAGAACTCACTCGAAAGCTTGGAGTAGGTATAATTCTCTTACCACAATTTTATATTTTCATTTAGTTAATAGCATGCTTTAAGAACTATTAAGCACGGAAATATTATTTGCCTAGACTCTATACAAGTTTTAGTTTTCAAGGGTTTAAACTAGTTGAAGTTCTTGCAATATTTAAAATGTTCTTGAGAAAAACAGGTTTTGATCGAGGGTTTCAAGGAGTTCACGTGTTGAAAGTGTTTATAGCTTCACTAGGGTCGCGAAGTATGGACTTCATGAACCCTAACTCGCGAACCATTAGTGAAATGGACTTCACAAATCCTAAAGATTTCAAGTGAATGAATTCGTGAAATAAGGATGAGAGAAGTTAGACTTCATGAATTAGGGCTCACGAATTGTATAAACTTGGCGAACTAGACTTCATGAATGGAAAGGAGGGTTTAAAACATTTCACGGGTTATAAGTCTCACAAACCCTAGAGATTCGCGAACTTGATAGGAAGCATTAGACTTCGCGAAGTATATGCATGTGGTATTTCATGAATTGAGTGGTCATGAGAGGTTCACGAACACATGAAATTCGCAGGTAAATTGGATTCGTGAAGTGTATGTAGGAGATGATTCGCGAAGTGGGTGGGAGAGATAGAGTCGCGAAGTAGGAGAGAAAGGTTGAACTTGGCGAATTGAAAGGAAATATGTGTATGAGATGAGGACTTCACGAAGCGAGCAAGTCAGGAATTACGATGCAGGTAGTGAGCTTCGCGAACTAGGAAAGACTTCGCGAATCGTGAGATGCTAATGTCATGAATTACGGAAGCTTAGCGAATTGTATGTTAAACCATGGGACTTTACGAATTTAGATCTTCACGGGTTGTAGAGGATTCACAAAGTTATAAGGAGTTAAGGTAGTGCACGGGTCGACTTGACTTAGCAAAATTTTTTAAAACAACTATTTATCTAGTTCCAAACCTAATATTCCAATACTTAGGAAATTCGAGAACTAGACAAATAATTTATATAGTACACTGACATTATAATTTTGTGTTTAAGGTCGAGAATTTTTTGCTGAATCGGTAGCAATTAATTTGCGGACGATAGGTAGTGGGAATTTCAACTACAACACATAAATTATTTGTACGAGCATGAATTACGTGGCTATCAGCTTCTATGATATTACGTGAATTATTAGCTATGGCATGCATTTTTCACTGTTCATGTAAGCATGATCACATGCATGCACGACTTGCATGAGCACTATGAGACGAGAGTATGCATGGCATAAGATCGCCTGAGAGCGATAGATATCTGTCGATATATGCGTCTGATGTAGATTCACATTTGAGTCAGGGCTACTTCTATGGCATCATGACAACCCTGTATGTCGTCGAATGTATGTATGTATTATTTGGGCAGACGCCCTGAATTGCGGTAGGTGCGACCTTGAGGGTGCGACCTGAGGGAAGAAGCGACACTGAGGGTATCTCTGGTTTTGGCGACCTCGGCGTGCGCTACCAGCGTGAGCGTCCGCGGGACAACAAGTATCTCACTGGGCCGAAATAGCAGCCTAGGGGAACGTTATGCATCCTAGTGTTAGCCACTCTATGGGGATTGATGTCACCTTTATCTATGATGAATTTGAGCTCATTATGATGCATAGTAAGTTAACCGAGGGCCCTGAGAGATATGAGATTGAGTTTGATCCTACGAGTGTCGGGATGCATCGGCGCGAATGCCTTTGCGGAATTACACGTTGCACGACATTGCATATTTCCACTTACTGAGCTTTATATCTCACCCCTTACTTCATGTGTTGTAGGTGCGCGCGACCACGGTACATGATCGCTTATGATAGCAAGGCATACTTTTGAAGCTTCCAGCGACTTTTGAGGGTGGTGTGTACATGAATGCGACCTGTGTGGCGGATGATAGAATTTATTTTGCTGCGTTTATGTACCATCCTATGTAATTAGGTTGGGAACGGCATTTTGACATGTACAGGATGATTTTCTTTATATAAAAGGAAAAATTTTACCCACGTTTTTGCGCACTGTTCACTTTACATTGTTATTAGTCACATAAGTTAACATTAGAATGGTCAGTAGATGGCGGGACGCCATAGGTGGTATCAGAGCTTCGGTTGCAGGTTCTGCAGACTGTTCATGTACACACACTCAAAAGTTTAGAAGCGGCCTTGCTAGTAAGTTTCTTATTACTGTGAATTCTTGTTTGTGTTGCATAATTTATTGGTCGGAGGGACTATCAGGGTAGATAAGAATGGGTAGAACAAGAGGCGAGAGTAGTGGGGGTTTCGAACCGAGGTAAGGAATCCGCAACCTCGACAGATAATCGTGACGCTGCTATCCTCCAGCTCACTGAGCTAGTACAACAGCAGTCCGCTCAATTTCAAGAACTAATACAGCTGCGAAACGCTAAAGAACAACAAATAGCAAACTATCTCAGGCGGAACGGATTGAAAGAGTTAGGGAAAGGTTTCGTAAACTCAATCCCAACTTTTGAAGACGCGATTAACCCGACATCAGCCGATGATTGGCTAAGGACCCTTGAAAGTATATTTCAGTACAACCGCATCCCGGAGGAAGAGAAAGTATTATGTGCTGCGTTTCTATTGCGAGGAAGTGCGGGCCACTGGTCGGACACCATCTTAGCCATAGAATACCCGATAACGATGACCTGGGATCGCTTCAAGGAGCCCTTTAGGACCAAGTACTTTACTGCTCCAGTGCGAGCCCAGAGGATTAATGAATTTATCAACCTGCGACAAGGGGTGATGACAGTGGCAGAATATATTAGGAAATTCGAACAGCTGTCCAGGTTTGCAATTCACATGGTGAGCACGGACGCCTTGAAAGTTGAACACTTTCTTGAAGGCCTGAAACAAGAGTTGTACCGCGACGTACACATGGCCGGGCTTCAAGGAGTCACATACGCTCAAGCTGCAGAAAGGGCATTAGTTGCTGAACAGTTTGAGACCCAAATTATTCGAGCTCAAGAAGCGAAGAGAAAGTTCGTGCAAGGGACACGTGGAGTGGAGGAAGCCAAAACCCAATTTTCTTAAAGGGCGCAAAACCCAATTTTCAGAACAAACCCGACTGCCGCAGCAGCCTAATCCAAATCAGGGGAGGCCCCCAACAATGGAACCAATCTGCCCAAGATGTACAGGACGACACCTGGTTTGCTTTTCACAAAATGCCAACAGTCTTAAGTGTGGCAAATCAGGCCATTTGCAAGAGCATGCCCCGAGAGCGCATCTGCGACTCAAGCGATGATACAGGCCAGACCACCAACTATTCCTGCCCGAGTATATACGATAACGTTCGAGGAAGCAGAGACATACTCATCAGTAGTAGCAGGTACCTTATCTATCCACCATATCCCGACATGCATATTAATAGACTCAAGAGACACGCATTCATTTGCATCATCTAAATACATGGCGAGACTCGGGATTACACCTCAACAATCTGACTGTGAGTATAGTGTAACTATTCCGCATGGGGCTTCGATCCCGACTAGGTTAGTTTTACGAGATTGCCCAGTACTAGTCAATGATAGAGAGCTATCCGTAGACCTCATAGTTATCACCATGAACGATTATGAAGTAATCCTAGGAATGGACTAGCTGTCTAAATACGGGGACGTGATTGATTGTAACCACAAGGTAGTCACGTTCAGTACAGAGAGAAGTGAACCCTTTACCTTTAATAGAACGATCAAAAGCAAAGGTATCCCTGAGATTTTGGCATTGAAGGCGCAGCGCTTAATCAAGGCAGGATGTGAAGCTTACCTGTTCTTCGCCGCAACATCAGAAAGACGGTAGTTTCCAAAGTCAGAAGAGGTTTCAGTAGTACAAGAATTTCCCGAGGTTTTCCCGAAAGAATTACCAGGACTCCCTCCTGATCGTGAAATTCAGTCCATGACTGACTTAATATCCGGGGCTGCACCTATTTCAAAGGCTCCTTATCGTTTGGCTCCAACTGAATTGAAAGAACTGATGAAGCAGCTGGATGAGCTACTACAAAAGGGATTCATTCAACCGAGTTTTTCACACTGGGGAGCACCAGTTTTATTGTCAAAAAGAAAGACGGATTGATGCGTCTATGTATCGATTATACGGAGCTGAACAAGATTACAATTAAGAAAAAATATCCTCCACCGAGGATTGACGACCTATTTGATCAGCTACAAGGCGCAACCGTGTTTACAAAGATAGACATGCGATCAGAATATCGAAAGCCGAAGATTCATGAAGAGGATGTTTCGAAGACTGCATTTAGTACCCGATACGGACATTACAAATTTTTAGTCATGCCTTTCGGACTAACTAACGCGCCTGCAACATTTATGGATCTAAACAATGTTTTCAAGCCATTCTTGGACCAGTTCGTCATCGTATTCGTCGATGACATCCTTATCTATTCAAAGACGAGAGAGGAACATGAACATCTAAAAACCGTTCTCGAAATACTACGAGAAAAGTAGTTATATGCCAAGTTCAAGAAATGTGATTTTTGGCTGGATCAAGTCGTATTTATTGGACATATCATTTCAGGAGTAGGAATCTCGGTAGACCCAGCAAGATAGGGGCTATCAATTATTGGCATCAACCGACGAATGTAACAGAAGTACGAAGCTTTTTGGATTGGCAGGGTACTATAGAAAATTCATCAAGGATTTTTTGAAAATTGCCTCAACATTGACGAAGCTGACCAAGAAGAACGCCCTATTTCATTGGAGCGATGAGTGCGAGTAAAGTTTTTAAGAATTGAAGAAGCGACTCATTTCGGCCCCAGTTTTAACAATACCCATAGGGACCAGAGGATTTTTCGTATAGGATGCGTTCTAATGCAGAATGGAACGTGATCGCGTATGCTTCACGACAATTAAAGGAATATTAAAAGAACTACCCGACACATGATCTGGAACTCGCCACAGTTGTCTTTGCTTTGAAGATCTGGAGGCATTACCTATATGGCTAATGATGCGAAATATTACAGGCCACAAGAGCTTGAAGTACTTCTTCACCCAGTCGGAGTTAAATATGAGACAGCGGCGGTGGCTAGAGCTTGTTAAAGATTATGACTGTGTAATCAGTTACCACCCAGGAAAAGCAAACGTAGTTGCGGATGCTTTAAGTCGAAAAGCCGTGAGTGCAGAGATGCAACGACTCGAAGTAGAAATAGTACCAATGGGCGTGGTTGAAGCTCGGCTAGCAGCGTTGACTCTTCAACCTACACAGTTAGAACGAATTCGAAAGGCGCAAGACGAAGACGAATTTACTTGAAAATCAAAGGCGCACAAGCGGAGCAAATGACGTCCGACTTCAGAATGAGAGAAGATGAAAGCTTATGCTTCTCGTTTATATGTTCCCATTGACACGGAGCTTCGGAAGATTATTATGACGGAAGCGCATGCTACAGCTTAGTTCATGACGTCTTTCATGTATCAACTTTGAGAAAATACGTTGCGGATCCCAGCCATGTATTAAACAACGAAGGTTACCATAAGCAAATCAAGCCAGACTTGAGTTATGAGGAAAAAGCCAATAGAGATTGTGATGTACGACGTAAAACGATTGCGGAATAAAGAGATTTCTTAAGTAAAGGTATTATGGCATAATCATTCCACAGAGGAAGTGATAAATGTATTTTCTTACATTTATATTTGTTAGATTTAAGTCGTTTGCATGATAAGTGAAGTCGTTTCGACAATTTTAAGGCTATAATTTGATTCCACAGCCAAAAAGAAACGTTTTTAAAACAAGTTTGCGACAGTTTAGTGTTTCTCAATGATCATGGGG
Source organism: Craterostigma plantagineum (assembly GCA_027422505.1). Lineage (NCBI taxonomy): Eukaryota > Viridiplantae > Streptophyta > Magnoliopsida > Lamiales > Linderniaceae > Craterostigma > Craterostigma plantagineum. The sequence goes on along the minus strand of JAPQWV010000013.1, from coordinate 5,415,244 downwards.
TAAACGATGTCCGATGGACCTGAAATTTTAACCATAGATAAAGGACTCGTTAATCTTGATTCTGACCAAAGGGATCCGAGGTCGATATTGGGAGGTATGAATTTTTGAATGTGCTGCTGTTTTGCAGGAAAACGACTCACGGCCGTGAAGCCCTTGCACGTGGCCGTGAACAGCACCAGAGAGCCATTTTCTAGCCCGATTGTGTTACGGCCGTGAACATTGACCTACCAGGCCATGAAGTGTGCTTCATGGCCGTGAATGTAGGTGCCAGAGGCCGTGAATGAGGGCAGAAAGCCATTTTCTAAGCCCCGAATGATTCACGGCCGTGAATGGTGGCTACCGAAGCCGTGAACACGGGCAGAAACGTTATTTTCTTCAGGCTTTATGTTGTCCGACCGTGAGGATGCATTTACGAGGCCGTGAACGTTTCCATGACCATGTTAAAAGTCAAGGCATATCGAAATATGCCACATTTGTCAAAGGAAAGATCACGCACGGACCAATTCTCTGCATAAGACAATCCATTCAAGTTAATGACAGACATGAAATTAGTTTTTTGGTCTACAATTAAGACTTTGGAGGCTAAAAGATCTTTTAAAATTTCTCTCCTTCGAACTCACGTTGAAGAAAATGCTCAAGAAAGATAATGAAGGAATGAGAAATGAACCTCTACATAAAGAGCAACATAATGAGAAGAAAGGGAGGAAGGTACGTGAAAGATACTCATTAAGCTCATATACATACACATACACGTTGCCTTTCAAAACCCAAGAGCATTTAAGAAATTCGTTGATTAGTTGTTTGCGATCATTATATGGTAAGGCGCAGTTTCGTCAGCTATATAAGTCGTATACATGTAGTAGGAATCTCCACGGTCTAATGATAGCTTTATTTACGTACACTTGATATTTGTTTTGGTCGAGCTAGGGGGATTCGAAGTCTCAGATACGTTTTGTTTCCAAAAGGTTTCTTCTCCGTACTACTTTATTAAGTTGTATTTTCCAAGTATTATTATTTACCATTTCAACAATCAAACATTCGTACTAGGATATTTAAGCGAAAGTTTTTCTAGGGCACATAGTTCTCTTGGGATTCGATACTCAAATATTTGCTACGTCTATGCTATTTCGATAGGTACACTTGCCTGTTGAGCGTATGATAGTTTGTTAGTATTCGTTTTATTTTTATTACTCGATCCGCTCGATCAAGTTTTTGGCGCCGTTACCGGGGAACTATCGATATTAGAAAAATCGTAGTTTATTATTCTAGCTATTTATTATTTAGTATCAAAATCTTCTGTTAATCATATTTCTTTTGGTCTAGGTACGTATACGTTGGTGCATGACCCGAAGGAACCCTGCACGACCAATAGTGGAAGGAGACCCGGAGATCGAAAGGACTTTTCGACGCAACGTGCGAGAAAACGCAAGGCAAGCCGAAATGGCGACTCAAAATAACAATGAAATGCCATTAGCAGTGCAAGAACCACCAATGAGAGAACTTTGGAGAAACAATGCCGTAGGAACGATTAGCTCGGCGATAGTACTTCCTCAGGTGCCGAACAATTTCGAGCTCAAACATCATTGGCTCCAAATGCTTCAGAAGACAAATCAATACGATGGACTCATCGAGGAAGATGCTTATCGCCACATCCGAGACTTCTTATCCGTCGCCGACGCAATACGGATACAAGGCGTTAGCCCGAAGCTATTCGATTCTACCTTTTTCCATTCTCTCTACGCGGCAATGCCAAGGAGTGGTTCAACCTACTTCCCGAACAATCTATTACTACGTGGGACCAGATGCATGCCACCTTCATCAATCATTTCTTTCCACCTTCGAAGGCTCTCAAACTAAAAATGGACCTCACGGCGTTCAATCAAAAAGAGGGCGAGAGCTTGTACGACGTATGGACTAGATTCAAAGCGCTCTTGAACCGATTCCCTCAACACGGGATGACGAAAAGCGAGCAAATTCAGCGGTTCCACGAATCGTTAAACGACCATACCGTACAATTATTGGACAGAGCATGCAACGGAGGACTTTTAATCTCATCGCTACGGAGGGCTGGAATCTTATCGAAGATTATAGCGCAAACAGTTTCCGTCAAGGGAGTTCAAGCAGTAGGGGTAAACCACCGGGAATGTACGACATCGCTGAAACTACCGCATTCAACGCCAAGTTCGACGCTCTCCAACAACAAATGCGGACTTTGATGAATGCGCTCTTGCCTATGAAGCCGTCCGTTAATGCCGTTCAATTACAACCCACACCGAGGACTTCCACAACTATTGCGCCTTCTCATTCATATCCGACGTATACTCCACCATGCACTATATGCGGAGGAAGCCACGACGCAGCTCACTGCCTAGCCACTATTCCAACAGAGCAAGTCGATTACATGGGAAACTACCAAGGTCAGCGAAACTCCGTTCCAAATCGAGTTCATCCGAACCTGGCCTATGGGAATCAACAACAAGCTCCACCAGGATTTTAAAATCAAAGGTCGCATGGATACCATGGTGGGAATTCTGAAGTTGCCCCTGAAGGTCGCGGTGATAAGCTAGAGGGGATGCTCGAGAAGCTAATGGGAAAGCTCGACTCTCGCTTGGACAATCAAGAGGCACAGTTGCAAAACACCGAATCTTCCCTACGAGCCTTGGAGAAACAAGTTGGACAGATTACCGAATCAATCCAACAACGTCCTCCCGGTTCATTGCCGAGCTACACCAAGACCAACCCAAAGAACCACCACGTAAAGGTGGTAACGCTTCGTAACGGGAGAGAGCTCGAGGAAGTGCAGAAATTGAAGAAGAAGAATGTTGTGCCTACGAAAGCAAACATCGAGGCCGACAAAGAAGAGGAGACCGTATCCAAGCCACCTGTCAAGGCCTATCAACCAAAAATTCCATACCCAGCGAGACTTAAAAGGGACATCGTCGACGACCAGTTTTGGTAAATTCCTTGCAATATTTAAACAATTACATATTAATTTACCTCTTGTTGAAGCTCTTCCGCAGATGCCCCATTGGGCAAAATTCTTGAAGGACCTTATCACGAACAAACGCAAGCTTGAAGATGTGTCCACGGTCGAATTACGAGGGGAGTGCTCTGCCATCTTACAAAGCAAAATCCCGAAAAAACTAAAAGACCCAGGGAGTTTCACTATACCTTGTTCAATAGGCGATCTTGTAGTACATAAGGCATTGGCTGACTTAGGTGCAAGTATAAATTTAATGCCTGATTCAATGTTCAAGAAACTCGGCTTAGGAGAACCCAAACCTACTAGGATGAGTATACAATTAACGGATAGATCTGTTAAGTATCCTAGGGGTATTATCGAAGATGTTCTTGTTAAAGTCGACAAATTTATCATTCCTGCAGATTTCGTAATTCTCGACATGGAGGAAGATGAAAATATTCCTCTAATATTAGGAAGGCCATTCCTCGCTACCGGAGGGACCATGGTCGATGTTCGTAACGGGACATTGACATTAACCATAGTTAGTGAGAAAGTGACATTTGATATGGCCGAGTCCATGAACAATGCCGAGAAGTTAGATGATAAGTGTTTTTATATTGACTCATGGAATGAATTCTTATCGTTGCAGGGACTTACCCGATTCCTTCGTCTCGAAGCAAGAAATGGAGGAAAAAGAAGAACTCCAAAAGGAAGAGCTGAACAATGATCTACCCCTCAGCCAAGTAGATATATATGATGATGTCAATGAGGAACAAACGATCGATGTGAAAAAGAGCAGCGAAGAAAATTGCGAGAAAAGCTCGGTCGAAGAACCACCAACGCTCGATCTCAAGCAATTGCCAGATCACTTGGAATACGCCTTCCTCGAGGGAAATGCAAAGCTTCCCGTAATCATTGCATCAAATCTGGAGAAAGAGCAGAAAATTATGCTCTTAGACACACTACGGGAGCACAAGAAGGCGCTCGCATGGAAAATAGCTGATATTCGAGGAATAAGCCCGGCGTTTTGCATGCATAAAGTTCTGATGGAGGACAACTTCAAACCGGTGATACAACACCAGAGGCGTCTGAACCCCAACATGAAGGAGGTAGTTAAGGCGTCTTTACCCAATCTCGGACAGTGCATGGGTGAGTCCAGTTCATGTAGTGCCGAAAAAAGGAGGAATGACGGTTGTACTCAACGAGAAGAACGAACTCATTCTGACGAGGACTGTCACAGGATGGCGCGTTTGCATTGATTATCGCAAATTAAACGACGCAACGCGAAAAGACCATTTCCCTCTTCCTTTTATTGTTTGTCTGGTATTTTATTGTTTTCTCGATGGACTTTCAGGTTATTTGCAGATTCCCATTGCACCCGAGGATCAAGAGAAGACGACGTTCACGTGCCCGTTCGGGACATTCGCCTACCGACGGATGCCTTTGGACTTTGCAATGCTCCGGCCACCTTCCAAAGTTGCATGATGGCTATCTTAGATAAACTAATAGGTAACGGAATGGAGGTATTCATGGATGATTACTCAATTTTTGGTGACTCGTTCGAGGTATGCTTATTTAATTTAGAGAAAGTACTTCAGCGATGTGAGGAAACAAACCTTGTGCTAAATTGGGAGAAATTTCATTTTATGGTAAGAGAGGGTATTGTTTTAGGTCATAAGATATCGTCGAGAGGTATCGAGGTAGATAGAACTATTACCTCCACCTTCGCCGGTAAAGGCAATTAGAAGTTTCCTAGGACATGCGGATTTTTATCATAGATTTTTCAAGGATTTTTCTGAAATTGCTAGGCCTCTAACGCGATTGCTTGAGAAAGACGTGCCTTATGAATTTACACCCGAGTGCATGAATGCTTTTACCATACTTAAGGATAAGCTAATTAATGCTCGTGTTATGGTAGCCCCCGATTGGAGCCTACCATCCGAACTAATGTGCAATGCAAGTGATTTTGCAGTAGGTGCAGTTTTAGGGCAGAGACAAGAAAAATATTTTCAGCCAATACACTATGCGAGCAAAACTCTAAACGAGGCCCAGGCGAATTACACTACCACAGAGAAGGAGTTGCTCGTAGCCGTGTTTGCCGTTGACAAATTCCGTCCATATCTCGTTCTCTCAAAAGTCATCATCTACACAGATCATTCGGCCCTCAAACACCTCTTCGCGAAACCGGATGCAAAACCGAGGCTTATTCGATGGATTCTGTTACTCCAAGAATTCGACGTGGAATTTCGTGACCAAAAAGGTACCGAGAATTGTGCAGCTGATCACTTGTCAAGACTTGAAGACGCAGCCCACGAGGTTACCAACGAGGAAGTCATCCGAGACCACTTTCCCGATGAGCATCTATATGCTATACGTGAGGTATTCGATGAAACCCCATGGTATGCCGATTTTGCTAATTATCTTGTCGCTAGGATCATGCCGAAAGGATACACAAGTCACCAGAGGAAGAAATACTTCCCGGACTTGAAGTATTATTTTTGGGATGATCCATATTTGTTTAGGATTTGCGCGGACAAGATAATCCGACGATGTGTGTCCTTTCCCGAGACGGTTAAAATCTTGAGCCATTGTCATTCCGGGCCATGTGGAGGACATTACGGAGGTAATCGAACTGCACAAAAGGTACTCGAATGTGGTTTTTATTGGCCTACGATTTTTAAAGATGCTCAAAATACGTAGACGAATGTGATAGGTGTCAACGGACAGGTAATATTTCTAAGCGAAATGAGATGCCTCAGAATTTTATTCTTGTGTGTGAAATATTTGACGTCTGTGGCATTGATTTTACGGGTCCGTTTCCTACCTCTTTCAAGAATCGATATATCCTAGTTGCGGTTGATTATGTTTCAAAATGGGTAGAAGCACAAGCGCTACCTACTAATGATGCTAGGGTAGTCGTTAAATTTATGAAATCTTTGCTTTCACGATTTGGTTCACCTCGTTGCATTATTAGCTACGCATTTCTGTAATACTCAATTTGCAAGGACGCTCGAGAAATACGGCGTAAAACATAGTGTTACCACTGCGTACCATCCTCGGGCGAGCGGCCAAGCTGAAGTCGTAAACAGGGAGCTAAAGCGTATACTCGAAAAGACCGTGGAGCATCATAGGCGAGATTGGCCAAACAAATTAAACGACGCCTTGTGGGCGTACCGGACAGCATACAAGACGCCTATCGGATCCACACCCTACAGACTTGTTTACGAAAAATCTTGTCATTTACCCGTCGAGCTAGAACATAAAGCATATTGGGCTCTAAAAAAGCTGAATTTTGATTTGAATCTTGCAGGTGAAAAGCGAAACTTGCAGATCAACGAGCTCGACGAGTGGAGGCAAATGGCTTATGAAAATACCCGCCTCTACGAGGAGCATATGAAGCTTTACCATGATCGTAAAATCATGAAGCGGGAATTCCAAGAGGGCGACCAAGTCTTGCTGTACAATTCGCGCCTTCGACTATTTCCCGGTAAGTTGAAATCGAGGTGGTCTGGCCCATTCAGGGTGACCCGAGTGTTTCCCTACGGGATGGTCGAGATCACACACCCAAAAAATGGACCTTCAAGGTGAACGGGCAGCATCTCAAGCATTACTACGGCGGTGACATCGAAGCACTCGGGACGGAAACGATTCACCTCCTCAAAACCACCCAGAGCTAAAAATCACCGAACAATGTCTAGCTAAAGACATTAAAGAAAGCGCTACTTGGGAGGCACCCCAAACCTATCCTATGTTTTTCCTTTATTTTTTTATGCGCAATGTTTTTTAGTTTTTATGTTTCTGTTTTTCGATGATCGCAGGGAACTCAAAAGCTCAAGGGTGGGGAAGTTTTCTTATCTATTTATTTCCTCTTCCTTGTGTTACATAATTGTTACGTTGAGGAGAACGTAAATCTTAAGTGTGGGGAGGGGAATTTCTGCGAAATTGATGCGAACATCTTATACGTGCATGATTTGATTTTTGGTCTAATTTTCTTTTTAAATTTTCGAAAATTGGCACGAATGTTTTTGAAAAAGTTGTGTTTCTTATCAATCGAAGGGTGATTTCATGTTAGAAATCTTGCGAGTAATTAGGATACATATAAGAGTCGACTTCTTTCTTACATGATGAACTTAGCGATACCTGATAGATTCGTACACATAACCCTATTTTTGTGAGATTTTTGAGCCTACGAGCTTTTTGCTCATTTATTTGGTTGTGTGAATCATGCCTAATTTATTTCTCTTCAGAACTTGCTTGTGTATTACGTTTCGAAAATACTTAAAGTGTGATTGTGTGAAAATGAGGAAGGCATTAGGGATTAAGTCCATAGCCAAAGTATCCAACCACGACTGATCACCGTAGTTATCCACTTTGAGCCTGAGCCTTTTATTTGTGAAAACCGGATTATAATATGCCGACCCTGATTAAGCCTTCAGACATAAACCCATTGGAGTGATAGTAGAAGTGGAGGTTGAATGCCGGACTTAAGAAGCGCAACCCGTACTAAATTTCCGAGCTGATGTCAAAAAGAGAGAGAGAGAAGATAAAGAAAAAAAAAGAAAGAAGAAAAAAAGGAGGAAAAATATTTGACTAAGAACCCTTCCTCCGATAATCTTTCACTATCGGAAGCGTATTATCTATTTCCTAGATCGAGAAGTTGAAAGAAGAAGGGCTTGGTGAAAAGAAAAAAAATTGCAAAAGAACAGAAGTGATGAATAAGAACGGCGGATTTGGCGCATTCGAGATAATGTCATGATTCCAATACGACTACAGCTCATATCATTTTTACGCTTATTTCTTGCATAACTTACATATCTTAGCCATATTATAACCCGGTAAAGACCTTCCGATTCACGCTTGAACATTGAAAGTGGTAGATTTACGAATCATTTGCAAGCTTATGGTAGGGATTAGATTAGTGTATGACCCGAGAGATATCACCGACATCTTAAACCATACACTTAGTGATTTGAGTGAATCTTTGTGAGGTGCGGATCTTGATAGGTATTTCTAAGGAAGCCGTGTGGTTAGTTGTTGATTTCGAATATGCTTTCCGACTTTACTTGCATTATCTCCTACGTGATTTCATTCTTGATCGATACGTTGCATGATTTTATCCTTTTATATGCCATTTGCATTTCTTTGCTTGAGGACAAGCAAACGCTTAAGCGTGGGGATATTTGATAAACTTATTTTCTTACGTTTATATTTGTTAGATTTAAGTCGTTTGCATGATAAGTGAAGTCGTTTCGACAATTTTAAGGCTATAATTTGATTCCACAGCCAAAAGAAACGTTTTTACGACACTTTTGTGACAGTTTAGTATTTCTCAACGATCATGGGGTAAACGATGTCCAATGGACCTGAGATTTTAACCATAGATAGAGGACTCGTTAATCTTTATTCTGACAAAAGGGATTTTCGATATGAGGTCTAGATTGGGAGATATGAATTTTTGAACGTGCTGCTGTTTTGCAGGAAAAGCGTCACGGCCGTGAAGCCCTTGCACGAGGCCTTGAACAGCACCGGAGAGCCATTTTCTAGCCCGATTGTGTCACAGCCGTGAACATTGACCTACCAGGCCGTGAAGGGTGCTTCATGGCCGTGAATGTAGGTGCAAGAGGCCGTGAATGAGGGCAGAAAGCAATTTTCTAAGTCCCGAATGATTCACGGCCGTGAATGGTGGCTACCGAAGCCGTGAACACGGGCAGAAACGTTATTTTCTTCAGGCTTTATGTTGTCCGACCGTGAGGATGCATTTACGAGTCCGTGAACGTTTCCATGACCATGTTAAAAGTCAAGGCAAATCGAAATATGCCACATTTGTCAAAGGAAAGATCACGCACGGACCAATTCTCTGCATAAGACAATCCATTCAAGTTAATGACAGACATGAAATCAGTTTTTTGGGCTGCAATTAAGACTTTGGAGGCTAAAAGATCTTTTAAAATTTCTCTCCTTGGAACTCACGTTGAAGAAAAGGCTCAAGAAAGATAATGAAGGAAGGAGAAATGAACCTCTATATAAAGAGCAACATAATGAGAAGAAAGGGAGGAAGGTACGTGAAAGATACTCATTAAGCTCATATACATACACATACACGTTGCCTTTCAAAACCCAAGAACACTTAAGAAGTTCGCTCACCACGTGTTCAATAGAAGTACTCTGTGAAGAACGGGATTAACTTCGAAGCCAAATTCAGGGAAGCGTTCATGATGTATTCGATGTTAATTACGTGTTTTGTTGTGATCATTATGAGTAGCTAAATATTTTGTATTTGAGATGAGATAAACCCTAGCGCGATCGATCGTATGTTTACGTGTATTTGATGTTTTGCCATTGTTATGACTCGTTTATGAAGCATATGATTTTGATTATGTCTATGTGATTAAAATCATCTAGTTAGCTTGATCATGTCTATGTGTTTAAGTTAACGTAGTCCGGGAAATCGCACGCTACGCTCGAGAGAGGGGCGAACGATTAGACCACTCGTAAACGAGCGGAATTAACTCATCACTAGAGATAGGTTGAACTACCCCGTCGGATTAGAGTCAAATTTAATAGCGGGATTCACCGTGTTTTAATGCAATCTTCGGTTAAGTAGTTAGGGAAGCTTGCCCGGTTATTTAATTCGTTGATTAGTTGTTTGCGATCATTATATGGTAAGACGCAGTTTCGTCAGCTATATAACTCGTATACATGTAGTAGGAATCTCCACGGTCTAACGATAGCTTAATTACGTACACTTGATATTTGTTTTGGTCGAGCTAGGGGGATTCGAAGTCTCAAATACGTTTGTTTCCTAAGGGTTTCTTCTCCGTACTACTCTATTAAGTTGTATTTTCCAAGTATTATTATTTACCATTTCAACAATCAAACATTCGTACTAGGATATTTAAGCGAAAGTTTTTCTAAGGTACACAGTTCTCTTGGAATTCGATACTCGAATATTTGCTACGATGCTATTTCGATAGGTACACTTGCATGTTGAGCTTATGATAGTTTGTTAGTATTCGTTTTATTTTTATTACTCGATCCGTTCGATCAAGTTTTTGGCGCCGTTGCCGGGGAACTATCAAGTTTATCGCGAACCATTAGTGAAATGGACTTCACGAATCCTAAAGATTTCAAGTGAATGAATTCGTGAAGTAAGGATTTGAGACGTTACACTTCACGAATTAGGGGCTTCATGAATATTATAAACTTGGCGAACTAGACTTCACGAATGGAAAGGAGGGTTTAAAACATTTCAGGGGTTGTAAGTCTCACAAACCCAAGAGATTCGCGAACTTGATAGGAAGCATTAGACTTCGCGAAGTATACGCATGTGGTATTTCACGAATTGAGTGGTCATGAAAGGTTCACGAACTCATGAAATTCACAGGTAAATTGGATTTGTGAAGTGTATGTAGGAGATGATTCGCGAAGTGGGTGGGAGAGATAGAGTCGCGAAGTAGGAGAGAAAGGTTGAACTTGGAGAATTAAAAGGAAATATGTGTACGAGATGAGGACTTCACGAAGCAAGCAAGTCAGGAATTACGATGCAGGTAGTGAGCTTCGCGAACTAGGAAAGACTTCGCGAATTGTGAGATGTTAATGTCATGAATTATGGAAGCTTAGCGAATTGTATGTTATACATGAGACTTTACGAATTGAGATCTTCACTGGTTGTGAGAGGATTCACGAAGTTATAAGGAGTTAAGCTAGTGCACGGGTCGACTTGACTAGCAAATTTTTGTAAAACAACAATATATCTAATACAGTTCCAAACCTTATATTCCAATACTTAGAAAATTCGAGAACTAGATAGTCAAATAATTCAGATAGTACACTGACATTATAATTTTCTATTTAAGGTCGAGAATTTTTCGCCGAATCGGTAGCAACTAATTTGCGGACGACTGGTAAGTGTAAATTTCAACTAAAACACATAAATTTATTTGGAGCATGAATTACGTGGCTATCTGCTTCTATGATATTACGTGAATTATTTGCTAACACGATGATATGGCATGTATTTTCGCTGTTCATGTAAGCATGATCACATGCATGCACGACTTGCATGAGCACTATGAGACGGTATGCATGGTATAAGATCGCCTGAGAGCGATAGATATTTGCCGATATAGGCATCTGATGTCGATCATGACGATCAGGTATGTCGTCGAATGTATGTATGTATTATTTGGGCAGACGCCCTGAGTTGCGGTAGGTGCGACCTGGAGGGGCCAACCTGAGGGAAGAAGCGATACCGAGGGTATCTTTGGTGTTGACGACCTCGGCGTGGGCTACCAGCGTGAGCGTCCGCGGGAAGCAAGTACCTCACTGGGTCGAAATGACAGCCTAGGGGAACGTTATTGCATCCTAGTGTTAGCCACCCTATGGTGATTGCTGTCACCTTTGTCTATGATGAATTTGAGCTCATTTATGGTGCATAATAAGTTAGTCGAGGGCCCAGAGAGATATGAGATTGAGTTTGATCCTACGAGAGTCGGGATGCATTGGCGCGGATGCCTTTGCGGAATTATACGTTGCACGACATTGCATATTTCCACTTACTGAGCTTTATAGCTCACCCCTTACTTTATACGTTGTAGGTAAGCGCGACCACGATACGTGATCGCTTATGACGAAGGCATACTTTTGAAGCTTCCAGCAACTTTTGAGGGTGGTGGTACATGAATGCGACCTGTGTGGCGGATGATAGAATTTTTTTTGCTGCGTTTATGTAACCATCCTATGTAATTAGGTCAAGATAGCAAGAGAAATACAGTTCTACGTTACTCAATGATGATCCCCCTACTCTCGTTGAGGTACGAATCAGCTCTTAAGAATTTAGGATATTGTATACTTTTGTTGTAACCTTATTAAGAGTCGTACTGCTATTAGGTATTTTTAATGTTACTCTTGTATGCTTTTGTTGTAACCTTATTCAGAGTTATCGTACTGCTATTAGCTATTTTTTAATGTTACCCATGTATGCTTTTGTTGTAACCTTATTTCAGAGTTATCGTACTGCTATTAAGTATTTTCTAATGTTATTTCTGTATCGTTGGAGCTGTTGCATTAGGTATTTTATTATATTAGTATGTGCTTGCTTTTCATTAGTTTATGATTCTTCAGATATTTGAAACTGTGAATTTGGCTGAATATTTTCCCTTAACGTAGATTCTATTCAAACTAGAGTACAACACTGTTCCAAGCCCCACAGCGCTTTTATGGTTCAAGGTTGGGGCAAATACCATGGTTGTTACTGCCTTAGTTTTGTTCACTACAATAGAAGCTTGGGCATTGCACTGGTGCCTGGGTGTGGAGTGCACACTCCTTTTAGAGTCATTCATGGTGGCCACTTTAGGTATATTAGTTACTTTCGATATGTGTTGATAATGAGTTTTGACTTACTACGTCTGTAATGAATTCTAGATGAATATGTTGCAATTGAGCAGCCTGCCTAAATAGCTGCTTTCGGTGTGGAGCTGATGTAGAAGGGCTGCGGATGTGTCTTCTTACTGGTTATTCAGATTGAACGACGGTTCTTATCCAGGAACCGTCACCCATGCGTTTTCTATGCCCCAAAAATATTTGGGGAAGAAGATATATTTAAGTAAGGAGTATGGGCGACGGTTCTTAACCAAAATTCCGCAACTGTCACCCAAATGAAGATTTAAAAAAAATTAAAAGCCTTAGCGACGGTTTTTGGTATCAACATAGCAACCGTGCCCAAGTTCATATTTTAAAAATAAAATAAAATAGAAAAGTATATAGGCGACGATTTTTAGAGAGGAAACCGTCGCCGGGGGCTTTCGACATTTATCGGTGACGGTTTTCGACTAGAAACCGTCGCCTGTCACAAACAAAAACTAAAAAAATTAAGTGCCACCGCGTCTACTATAGGTGATGGTTCTTCAGAACCATCGCCGAAAGTTCTGTGGCCTATTTATCATTTTTTTCTTGGCTCTGATACCACTTGTTGAGTTTGAGCGGTAATTTTTCGGGCCCAGCGGAAGGTTAATTTTGGACCCGCGACAATTTTGTTACGACAATATAAACCCGCAATGACACCGAGCAAAAACACAAGATCTTTACGTGGTTTGGCCAATACCGCCTACATCCACGGAGAGCACCAGCTTTACTATATTGAAAATATTACACCGTACAAATAAACTCGAGATTAAACCCAAACACGAGGCCCTTTGCCCACTCTGATAATGTATTTGTACTAGTAAAACTACACTCGCTCTCACCCTTATCCACCCATGTTGGATAAGTTTTTTTCTCTCATTATTCTCTCTCTATCTCTCGTTAATTGGGTGCTCTCTTACATTGTGCAAGCAAGCCTATTTATAGGCACTGAAGGAGAAAACAAAACGTCATTGCTTAGTTCATAAGAAGAAATATTCAAATTGATCTCCTATTTAGGGGTGTGCAATGGTTTTAGAAAACCGCCCGAACCGCCCGCACCACACCACACCGCACCGTATAATACAATTAACTACCAAAACCGCGATTTAGTTTTATTTACAAAATCGCACCGTAATAATGGTGCGGTGCAGTACAAACTGCACCGTAATAACCGCACCGCACTGTAATTTTTCTCGTACATTAATCGTATGTGAAATTTATTTTTTAGTTTAATCAGTTTCTTTACTAAGAAGTCTTTTAGTTATATGCTAAGTTCGTTGATTATATGAAAGTTATATCATACTAACATATTAAATTTTGTTTTTTATGTTAAACATGTTTCTATAAGAACAATCGGCGGAACATGTAGGGTTAAGTAGATACGACTCGAACATTTATTAACAAATTGACGTATTATTTATATTTTGAGCTTCCAATCGGACCACAAAGCTAAACCAATATATTAAAATAAAAAAATTGACCCCTAATATAATTAAAGCCTAATATAAGTAAGATAACGATACTAATTTTTTTGGATAATGGTGACACTTCGATATATGAGGCAAATACCTCGACTTGCACCTGGTTTCTGAGGCAAGGCAATGCCTCATCACCTTTAAGCGCCTAACGCTTTTAAAAATTATTTTTTCATTCGATAAAATTAAGTATTTCCTTTGTTCGGTTAAAAACCGCATGACCGCACCAAACCGCTCGAAACCGTACATGTGGTTTTATTTTTCAAAACCGCGGTTTGAGAATTGTTTTTCAAAAAACCGCATATAGTGGTTTGGTGCGGAATTGGCCGAAAACCGCACCACGCACACCCCTACTCCTATTGCTTTGTTCTTATGTTGAAAAGTCAACCTCTAGGAGCACAAACAATTATAACAATAACTCTTCCATAATCGTCGACCAACATCATCATATTTCTTTATTTAACTGCTTAGCCGCCATTATTCCTCCTCCTACGAAGATTGCTAATTTCCATAACGATAATATTAATGGGATGATTAAGACAGGGGCTTTATACCCTTCCGTAGAAGCTTTTGTTTCTCAAGCTTTGAGGGGGTTATACGACTATAATAATGGTGATCATAATTCTAACATCAAAGATAATCTCAACTGCGTAAAGGTGGAAAATGATAAGCCCTAGAAGAAACGGCGGAGGTTGCCTTCGCACAACTACGAACACATTGTCGCCGAGAGAAAGCGCAGGGAATTGCTCGGTCATAAATTCGTCGCACTTTCCACTTTAGTACCTGATCTGAAGAAGGTATATATACATATATATCTTCACATATATATACGTATATAATGACATTAACGTCGTCGTCTTCACATATATATATATTTATATTTGGATAAAGCTTCTGAGTTGGGCGAGACAATAACATAGATGAAGCACCTCTAAAAGGTCAAGAAATTGGAGGCAAAAAATAATAACCAGAGCAGCGCGGAGAACCGTTGTTGACGGTGGTGAAAAAATCAAAGATGGCGACGCCGGAGATAGAAGCAACGGTGTGCGGTGGGCGGGTGGTGCTCAAAATCGGATGCGAGAAGAGGAAGGGCAATTTGGTTCCAGACGACGACCAATTTTGCTGTCTGGACATTCTCAGCACAAACATCAGTACCTCGACTGCTTCAGGCCCAGCCATGAAGGGGGGGAAAGGGGCGTCCGGCCCGGGCCCAATCGTAAAGGGGGAGGGGGAATGTTTATAGTATAGTATTACTACTATGCTACTAGCTAAGTTAATAATTTGGGAAATTCCCAATGGTACCCTCGAGGTTTCTAGTTTTTTCGGTGGTAGCCAAAGGTTTTTTCGATTCCCTCTGGTACCCTCGAGGTTTCGACTTTTTCTCGTTGGTACCCAAAACTGGATTTAAATACTTAAAATAATCAGAAATTCAAAAATAAAATATTTTTTTTAAAAAAAATAGTTTTAATTATAAAAAATAGTATATAGTTGGGAAAAATTATATAAACATTTTTTAAAATATTTTTCGAAATATTTAAAATAATCATAAATTCAGAAATAAAATATTTTTTATTAAAAAAAATAATTTTAATTATAAAAATTAAATATGCAAAAAATCTAAAATTAAATATGCAAAAAATCAAAAAATCAACAGAACAAACACGACTCAAAGAACTCATAAAACAAGAACGAGAAGACAACGAAACACCAAAAAGAAAAGGAGAAAAAAACACCAGCAACTTATAAACTAAATATGCGATGATTCTTCCCCATCCTCACCAAGCGGTGAAGATGGATGGGGGAGATGGGCTTGTTACTTGAATCTAGATCTCCTAGGTAAAGAAATTTCTGAAATGGCCGGTTGGTTCTTTTTTGGGCGCTTGGCTTGGCTAGTTAAAATTAAAATTCAACTATTTTTCGATTGTGTTTTTAGATTTTTTGCATTTTATAATTAATTTTCAATTATTTGCATATTTAAGTTTAGATTTTTGCATATTTAATTTTTTAGTTCATATACTTTTAAAACTAATTTCTTAATAAAAAATATTTTATTTTTAATTTATGATTATTTTAAATATTTCGGAAAATTTTTTAAAAAAATTTAATATAATTTTTCCCAACTATATACTATTTTTTATAATTAAAAATATTTTTTTAATAAAAATATTTTATTTTTGAATTTTTGATTATTTTAAGTATTTAAATCCAGTTTTGATAGCAACGGGAAAAAGTCGAAACCTCGAGGGTACCAGAGGGAATCAAAAAGCACTTTGGGTACCAACGAGAAAACTCGAAACCTCAAGGGTACCTGGGAATTTCCCTAATAATTTTTAGGGGAATTCCGTATGGTGCCCCTGTGATTACGCGTTTTCCAGTTGGTGCCCATAGTTATTTTGGGTTCCGCTAGGTACCCCTGAGATATGCAAATCATAGCCCCGTAACCCTGCGAGACCAAGATCGATATTTTTTAGTGTTTTAAGCTGTTAGATCTGACGGAAATGGCAGAAAAGACTGAAATACCCTTGAAATCCATATTAAACAACTTATCTGTCTTTGAAATCGTCGGCAGAAGTCCGTCGGCAGAAGGGTAGAGGAAATCGTCGCCCACATCGCCGTCTCCGCCGCGGACCCACGACGCGACCATCCTGCGGCGGAGAGAACCCTCGGAATCGGTGGCTGAAGGCGGTGGTAATTTCGCCAACGGCAGCAGAAATGGCTGAGTGGTAATTTCACCTTTGTCCCATCGCGGCGGCGATTGTTGGTATTTCTCCGTCGATGGAAAGCTACCTTTTGTGGGTCATCATCTTCTTGAGATTTCTGATGGTTATTACCGTCGATTTTGCCCGAATTTTTTGGATTTGAGCTAGCTAAGATTCTCCGACCAGCAAATCGCATTGAACGACAACGACGGGGCGGCTCTGCGATTGAATGGAGCTCTGCCCTTAAGTTTTCGAGCTCTCCCTTCATCTGCGCGATTTTCGATTCTGCCTCAGAAGCCTTCATCTCCGATTCTATACGTTCCTCAGAGAAGCTTCTTCTTCGGCGATTTCCTGGAAGGTCTTCTTAGCATTTTCGAGTTCAAAACACAGCAGGTTTCAACGACGGCGCACGAGCCCTAAGATTTGGGGCTAATTTACCCGACGCTATCGCCGAATCTGAGAGGAATATTCGAATCAAAACAGGCGTCAGGGGATCGGTGTGGAGGTCCTTCGTGGCGACCCCGTCGCCGGAAAACGTCGGGTTCGCCGCCGCGATCGCCTCGTCGTCGCGTGAAACCACGCCTCGTTGATTTCAGTGTTTTTTTATTTTTTTATTTTTTTCTTGTAGCGACGGAAATTCCGTCGCAATTTCCGCCGCAATTTGGGGCTTCAGTTGTTTAATATGGATTTCGATGGTGTTTCAGTCTTTTCTGCCATTTCCGTCAGCTCTAACAGCTTAAAACACTAAAAAATATCGATCTTAGTCTCGTAGGGTTACGGGGCTATGATTTGCAATATCTCAGGGGTACCTAGCGGAACCCAAAATAACTATGGGCACCAATCGGAAAACGCGTAACCACAGGGGCACCATACTGAATTCCCCTAATTTTTAAAAGAAAGAGAGCCCATCAATAACTTCCCAGCAATCAACCCAAAATTATCCAAATAGATTGGGCCATAATCTTAATATAGCCCACAATACTCAAACCTTAATCATGCCCTAGTTAAAATTATAAGCCCAAATAATAATTATTAAGAAGGAGTACGTACTATCTTTCCAGCGAGAAACACAAGCTCTCTTCCAACGTTCTTCTTCTTGAGCAACAACTTATTGACTGCAATTTTTTTCACAAATAAGATCTGCGAAATATCAAATCTCGAGTTCAATCTTGTGGCAAAGGTATCAGGTATGTACAATCGCCCTTTTTGTTATTTTGATTAAAGATTTTATTTCTCACTAACCCTTTGCTTATTTATTTTTTGATTTCGTTTTCCTTTACACTTTGCATCTTTGGTGATTGGGAATTACAAAAGCAGCAAATCTAGGCCGAGCCACTGGAATTTTAAATGACCAGGTGTTATTTTTCCTATTCATTTGCGATTGACAGTGTCGACTCCTTTCTTGTTTGTGTGTGATTTTTTAATTAACTGAGCTATGTCGTTTAATTATCATTTCTGGTAGTTAAAAGAGAAAAAGAAAACATCAGCAAGAAAAAGAATCGCAAAAAGGAGCAATTGATAGATTTGTTGTTAAAAGAGTTGAACAATCTAATGTGGATGTTGATCATGACATATTGCGTGAATCATTTAACAATAATGAGAATAGTGAAAACAATGTGGTTGAGAATAGTGTCAGTTTGAATGAGCATGTTAGCAGTGCATCTAATGATGCAAATCTCAAGGCTCAGGAACAACCTAAGACTCATATAGACATATACGATCCTAGAAAATAATCTTGATAATAAATCTAGGGATATTTTAGTTGATAAGGGGCCTACTAGAGATTTGAATCTTGTATTCCCTAAGGATAACCTCTCGATGCATTTTTCATACTCGTATTATTCACGAAATTTAAGTAATGGAGAGACTAGTGATAGAAAATGGTTAGTTTATAGTAAGAATGATGATAAAATTTATTGTTTTTGTTGCAAGTTGTTCAAATCAAATAATAGTAAAAGTTTATTAGCAAGTGAAGGATTTAGAGATTGGAAAGAGATTCTACGACCATGAGAATAGTGTTGAGCATATCATTAACATGAATACGTGGAATGAATTGCGATTGAGGTTAAAAAAACAAACATTTGACAAGGAATTGCAGGAAGAGATTAGAACAGAGAGATAGATGGATACAAGTCTTAGTGAGAATCGTAAAATGTCTTTCTAAAAATCATTTGGCTTTTCAAGGAACTAACGAGATACTTTGTCAAGATAATAACGGTAATTTCCTTGGGATTAATTGAGATGATTGCTGAATTTGATGGTTTTATGCAAGATCATGTTAGGCGCATTCAAAACCATGATATTCATCATCATTATCTTGGCCATATAATTCAAAAGGAGTTGAATTTTCTTTTAGGAGATGCTGTAAGAAGTTCTATTATTAAGATCATTAAAGTGGCAAAATATTTCTCAATAATTCTTGATTGTACCCCAGATTTCAAGCTTCCAATTCATATCTGTAAGGAGATCACTCGGACAACTATGAATTTCTGGTGGGGTGAAAATAAGCACGGCGGACAAAAGATTCATTGGAAATCGTGGCTAGCCCTTACGGACAGCAAGGATACAGGTGGCTTGGGATTCCAGCACATCCAAATTTTCAACGACGCATTATTGGCTAAACAACTTTGGAGAATCATTACCAATCCAAATTCATTAATGGCCAAAGTTCTTAAAGCTAAATACTTTCCAGTAGGGAGTCCTCTTACTGCCCATGTACCTTCTACAGCTTCTTGGCTCTGGAAATGCTGGAGTCGCTCCAGATATGTCTTATCCCAAGGTTGCAAAGAACTCCCCTGTAGTGGACCCACCGGTAGGCTCTCTTGGGCGATGGACAAAAAAGGTATTTTCACAGTTAAATCAGCCTATCTAATGCTGATGGAGTCCACTAATTCAAAGTCAGGTCGGCCCGAATGTAGTGACCATGGCCATAATAAGAAGCTCTTTTGGCAATCAATCTGGAAGCTGAAAGTCAAACACAAGCTTAAACACTTCATGTGGCGCTGCATCCATAATCATCTTCCAACCAAGACTAATTTGAGGAAAAGGGAATTGATGTCGATCCGATCTGTCAGATGTGTGGCGAGGGTGAAGAAACTACTGAACACTTGTTTCTTCGTTGTCCCAAAGCCATACGCACCTGGAAGTTGGCCCCACTTTCTTGGAATCATTCTCAGTCGGCGTTAGGTTCTTTTCAAGACTGGTGGGGTTATATCAGTTCGTGTCCAAAATCTGAAATTTATACTCATAGGATACAACTCTCAGTGTATCTGTTGTGGATGCTATGGAAAACAAGGAATCTGTGGGTGTTCAAGAATGAATGGAGAGATGAAATAGTTACTGTGGATCTTGCATGTGATGAATGGAAAGAGTCTTTGCAGTTTTGATTTGTTTGGCCACGTTGACCTGTCACTTCATTCCTCAATCTAGTAGGGTAAACTTTTACCAGTGCGTGATTTAGGAGCTCGATGGGACTTCTTTTGTCTTAGCCTTCCCAAGATTGGAGATTGGATCTCGATGCTGATTGTGCAATAGAGGTGGCACCTCTCTCTTTTGTCCTTCCCCATTGTTTTGGAGCATATGAAGTCATTTGAGTCATTTCATTTCTTTGTTGATTTTGATGTTCTTTTTGCCTCTTCATTGATTGCTGTCTCCCAAACCCACTGTATCCATTGTAAACAGTTGGGTCCCTTTGGCTATTCAGCCACATGTACATACTCTTTTGACATCTTATACAAAGCTATCGTTTCGAGAAAAAAAAAAGAACAAATGTGTTTAGTAGTTCGATGTGTAAACATGTCAAATAATGAAACAAAAATAGATGAATACTTTTTAGAGTTTTTGAAGGTAGATGTTACTTTCGGATTAGGACTTACTAACGAATTGCTAAATGCGCTAAGATCAGTTGATCAATGTTGAAGATATAAGGGACAAGGTTATGACAATGGTTCTAACATGAAAGGGGAAAATAAAGGGGTGTAAAGCGATTACTTGAAATAAATCTTAGGCATTATATATTCCATGTGCTTGTCATAGTCTTAATCTCACACTTAGTGATATAACACAGTGTTAAAGCTAAATCATTTTTTGGTGTTGTTCAACGAATATATGTATTGTTTTCAATTTCTCCAAAAAGATGGAATATTTTACTTAATAACGTTCCAAGTTTAACTGTGAAATATTTGTGTAATATGCGTTGGGAGAGTAGAATTAAAAGTGTCAAAGCAATTATATTTCAAGCTCCTCAAATAAGGTCTGCTTTATTAGAATTGTGCACATCTTGCGATGATGCCTTATCAACTAGCGAAGCGCAAACTTTGGTGGGTGCACTTGAAAGTTTTGAATTTTTACACGGTATGGTCATTTGGTATGATATCTTATTTACCACTAACATGGTGAGTAAGAAGTTACAATCTAAATCAATGTGCATTGACACTACGTTGGAGCATGTCGAAAATGTGATGACATATTTTAGTAAGTATAGAGAAGAGGGGTTTATTTCCTCTATGAATGTTGCAAAAGATATTGCACTGGAGATGGATATTGAACTTGTCTATCAATCAAAGCATCTATTATTAGGAAAAGACAATTTGATGAAAATGATCATGTTGAAGAAGGCATAGTCCTGAGGAATCCTTTAAAATTGATTATGTTTTTGTTATTATGGCAGTTACTTCTTTGAAGAACATGTTTGAACAATTAACGACATTTGAAAGTACTCTTGGGTTTTTATTTGACTCGAAAAAATTGAGATTATTGAATGGTAATGAACTCAAAGAACGATGCTCTAATTTTCAGAGCACATTTTCTCGTGAGAATTTGTCTGATATTAGCGCAAACGATCTTTTTTCTGAGTTGACAAGCTACTTTGCCGAATCGTTTAATGTCAGCTTTAGAAATTCTTGAGTTTGAGAAAATTGCTGATTGTTATCCAAATGTTTACATTGCTTATCGCATTTTTTGATTGTACCAGTGGCTGTAGCATCAGCGAAAAGGAGTTTTTCCAAGTTGAAATTGCTGAAAACATACTTGAGATCGTCCATGTCACAACAGAGATTGAATGGACTTGTTATCTTATGTATCGAGAGGAATCTGTTGGATACTATTGATATGGATACATTTAACCATGATTTTGCTTCTAATGTTCGCCTTAATATTTTTATGTGATTATTGCGTTATTTTGTGATTTGACATGAATATTGTTTCAGGTTCATGTTCGTTTACCGCAACTAGAATGAAAAGGAAAAAGTCACGCTGTAGGGGTCTTTGCTATTGTATTTCGCCCGGGGCCTACAAATTGTTAGGACCGGCATTGGGCGGCTTTGTCCTCGACGTCACCGTTGTTGCCGAGGAATGTATAGTATTATATGTGTAACGTAATTACAATTATTTGTCGACTACTTAGTGTAATATATATGGAAGTTATGTTATTTAAATATGGTTTGCTATTTATTTGGGATCGGATTATGTTTCGCACTTTTTTATCCATTTTTTGTCCCACATCACATATATTTAACAATTGACATGTTTTAAATTCTTGGGTTCAAAATTTTCTTTTTATTTTTATTTATGTCGTAATTTTATAATTATATATTCTATCATTTCCATTTGATTTATATGATATAGATTAATAAATATATCTAATTTATTCGTTTGTCAAATCGATATCCATATAATTATTTTATATTCAGTATCATTTTATTTTGTAATTTCTAAAATGTGGGATATAATATGGGATATATGTGGGACCGAAGATCCTATCCCCTTTCTCTCTAGCTCTCGGATAGGCTGTAATTTCCCTTTTTCCTATCTCTAGCCTTATGTAGAAAATCAAATATAATAACAATAATAAAAAAAGAAAATAAAAGCTGAAAAGCCATAAAAATAATAATAATAAAAAAAAGAGAGAGAATATCTTTAAACGGGAGGTCAATTGTTCAACTGAACTTGGACTTGACTGCAAATGAATGCCACAACATTCGATTCATTAGCAACCCTACTTGGACCTTTGATTACAAAATTTGTGTGCACACTACACATATGTCATGGAAATTAATCAAATTGGAAATCATGGCTATCCCATCACCAAAGCTTATTGTGTGGGCATGAATGACTATGGTAGTATTTTGTTGAGATACCTAGTAAAGAGCTATAACTAATAAAAAGCTTATCTACTCATTCATATTTTGAAATGTATTATAATAGTTATTGGGCTTAAATTGGGCCTCACTTGAGGATACCGTTTCATGTCAAATGGGCCGAGTCTCACTAATTTCATTTCACACGTCATAGGGTTTTGATGATTGCCTTACGTATTACATTAAGTATTGTATCATACTATAAATTCAAAACTGTAATAGCTTTTAACAGCAATCAATGTTAATGGGACCACACTTGGTGTGTAATGTGTTTATGCACATTGGTCCAAATTGGGAAATTTATTACCGCTAATTGTAATTAAAAAAACGACAGCTTTGTCTTCGCTTTAACTTGTTTGTCTCCTACCTTCCAAACCCTTGTCGATATTAGTAAGAGTTTGACATATGTCTGATTGGACGTCACCAATAATATTAATTTACAAAGAGAGAAGAAAATATAATTAATTTAAGTACGACGTAAGCCAGCACACATATATACGTGTATATATTAAAATTGAAATTCAAATATTTGGCAATCAATTTCCAAAGCTGGAGTCGAGTCAGAATTTTAGACGTGGTCGTCTAAAATCTAAATGTTATATTGTAAATATCAACAATTTAGCTTTTTTCTAACAATATTCTATGGTTAGTGGATAAGTTGGCATATATGACTGGGATGTATAACAATCAAATTAATGTCATACATTATATGCTTCAATCATATAACTAGATTTGGTGGGCAGGTTTCAGAAGTCGGTATAATAATGTATTTATCGTAGGTCACACGGTATTATAATATTTATTGTATGAAACGGATAAGATTGATTATTATTGGTCCAAGAAATCCTTCAAAAAATTGTAAAAATGAGAAAAAATTAGAAAAAGGTTCGAGAAAGAGAAATTGATGGGAAAAGACAAGGGGAGTAGAAAATAGAAAATGTTAAAAAACATATATCAGTAAGTATAGCGTTACGTGTTTACGGTGTAGAGTTATTTGTCTACCTTATAATAGTAAATTTGAAACATTGGGAGACAGCGCATCAAGGATTACTAGATAGTTGGGCACATTCTACACCTGTGCACACAGTTATTTTTTTAAAATTTAACAGTTTTTTTTTACACGTCAAATAAAATAATCAAAATTCGCAAATATAGAGGTAGTAGGGTAGTTTTTTTCGATAGGGTCTTATTCTCTATTAAATAACTGTCAAATTGGCTAGGAATTTTGGTATAATTGATACACCAAATTAGAATAAAAAAAAGCTTTTAAGAGCCCCTGACCATTAATAAATAGTATAGATAAATAAGGGGCCCGTTTAGTTGTCAACATTGGATAAGAGCCCAAAAGTTATATTGGGATTATAAATCGTTGTTTATCCCATGTACACCGTTCAGTCTCTAGTTTGGATAATATTACTATCCTGTTCAGTTTCCAATACACCATCAAAGAATATTTCGCTAAATTACCCTTATACCTCTTGTCCCAATTAAAAACCCCAAACCCTACCCCCAATGTCGAGCCAGGAAGATTGCAGGGCCGAACATCAACGACGACTCCTCGTGGTTATTGAAATCATTTCGAGGTACGATGTCATTGTTCTTCCGATTATATTTCGCTTTCAACAATTTCAAGTTTCTCGGTGAAGTTTATATGGGCATCATCGTTAAACAAGCGTATCTCGATGGCTTGAGTAATCTGTAATTATTACATCATTTTCTATATGCTATTGTTATTGGCTTGTAATTGTTTGCTCCTTGTTAAGCTAAATTGGGGGATTTCTAATTTTTGGCGTTATTTAGTCGGTTGTGGAATATCATTCTCAGCATATTACATTTTCGGGAATCTGATGTTATCGTTTGGTTATTTCTGTTTGAATGTTTCAAAGCTGTTGAATGTCGTCATCCGTTACATGCAGTGTTGATCATTGGGTTATCGTTTGCTTGGTTTGTTGACTATCAACTTATTTCTGTTTGAATGTTCAATATCTATAGTGTTGATTATTGTGGTGACCAGGATGTCATCGGATCATGGCGTCGGGCACGGTCAAATAATGGACCTACGTTATAACGTAGGTAATTGTCACTGTCGTTTTGCAACACAAGCCTCGATTGAAGTGTTTGGTCCGAATAAGTCTACCGCCGGCAAGTTATATACCGTTTGTAGAAACCGTGCTTGCCACTACTGGAAATGGTTAAACCTGCACAGCGTACATACTCGGACTATCATGTGCAAACATCACCTTCCATGGCCGATAACGACAACACTTACAATCACACTGATGAGTTAAGTATTGACGTTAATACGATATATGACGAAGTTAGCAGGGTGAAGCATGAAGTCATGGAAACTAGAAGGGTTGCAAAGGACATTATCGTAGATGTTGGTATTATCAAGGGAACAACTGTGGACGATCGAGGTGAATTGAAAGAGGTGCGTATGAGCATTTTAGGCGTGAAGAAGTTGATTGTAATTTTACTTTTGCTCCAGATATGCATTGTGCTTTTTAAGTAGTTTATTCCTCGTAGCCAAGTTTGCAGATTGTCGAATCCTATCTATTAGTTTTTGACGTATTTGTTTATGTATGATTATCGGAATGTCTATCTGTCTGTAAACGAAGGTTGTTATTTGCACCGTGGTCTTCCTATGTTTGGTATTATTCGCATCTTCAAAGTCTAAACTTGATGCACATGTCCTCATCCGTTCATTAAATTCACAAACAATGGCACACGTAAAAGATATTTTGGGCACATGAATTAAATACTTCCCATGCTTATGTCAATCAAAATTCATTACCAACAAGTCAATAAGGATGCAGAAACACTCGATTATGATGTAGACCCAACAATTTAATTCGCCTAATCATGTCAAAGTGTGTGAACAATTTACTCACTCATTGAATATTATTTTCCCAAACAAGTCTCACGTTGGCTATAAATGGGAACTATACTCATCGATCAACTTAGCAAAGTCAGTATACGAAAATGCATACTCCAGGTAGTAATTACCTTTTAGCATCGTGCTTTTCCTTTTGCCGGTTAGATATGATGTACAACGCAGAGTGCTAATGTAAGTGTTCTACGGTGTTGCAGGTTTCGACATCAGCAAAATAAGGGCTCAATCGGACTATTTATTCAATACGTATTGGCCGCAGATGGTTGACGACTTCATCAACTGTTTACGCGTTGAAAATGACCGTGGCAATTTCAAAGTGGGCCTTATGATCTACTTATCGGTGCCTTGCAAAACACGGTCTTTCAGGAGTTCCACTTAAGCTTCAGGACCGGGAGAATCGAACAACGTATCGACTTGCTTACCAATAGATATCACACTTTCAAGAAAATAGTTGACGATCCCGCTCCGAACTATGACAAAGAAGCGAATGTCATTCATGCACCGCCTGAAAAATGGAATCAATGGATCGAGGTTCGTGTTCAATCACAATTTAGTACATATAAAAATTTATAATTGCCAACAGAATAGTTATACTGCATGTAGGAGGACCCCTTGGCGCAGGCGTACGTTTTCAAGGGTGAAAAATGTTGGGAAAGTATTTCAAAAATATTTAAGTGGCAATTCGTTGATGTGATAGATATTAGTAGTGACACCGATGCTACTAATCACTCGGATGGTAGCTGCGAGGTTACTTCTCCGCCCCCTGGATTCCCCAAGAAGCCGCTGAAGAAAAAAATTGAATTTTGACGTGGATGGTCAGATAATTAACCGCGCGAGCTGTAATAAATAAGTTGGTAACCGTAAACCAATATCGCTGTATGGTATCTAAGTTATGTGTGATGTGATATAATTCGGTTTGGTTATGTTTGGTTAGTGTTAGTGTCTCCTTCAGATATACTGTTATTTCGACTATGTTCGATGTTTATGTGGATTGGTTGTATTTTCAGTCTTCATATGTGAATGAAAAATTTTCATTCGGCTGGGAAAACAGAGCGCTTTGCACAAAGATATAAATATTTGTAGCTGAAATTCAATTATTTTCAAAGTTGTCGACATACAAAACTTACTTGTTACCAAACATACATGTAGCCGCTCAAATACCAATACATGCCAGTACATCCATCCAAAATGTTAAAATACAATAGCTGATGTTACATGTACAACATCTTACAACCAAAATCTGAAAATACCAGTGGTAGAATATTTAGTACACAGAATGACCCACCGTCACATGCAAATCTAACAGAAAACATAGTAGTAAAGTACCAAACAAAAGTTATGTATTTCCACAGCAGCAGACTACCTATCAAAAGCAAAACAGCACTTGTACAATCTTTCAACCACACCCAAAATAACCCTAAACCGTTACCTTTTTCACATGAGGGTACGTAATGTGTTAATTACGTAGCGATATTTCATGTCCGGCGGCAAACTGTCGAATAGTCGAACCTCGTCCGAGTGATTGACGAGGAACTTCGAAATCAAAAGCTTCTGGTCAGGGCTTAGTCCATCCATTATGTCGATTTTTGGTAGATATTATACTTTTTCGGGATTATGTCGCTCTCAACTTCAACAATGGAAACAAACCGTTGAAGAGCAGCATTTGTTTCCGCACAATACTTGCCTATTATGTCGATCAACTCTTTATCAACTTCACTGCTTTTCCGTTTTCGACCACAGCGTTACGTGTTTCCGTTACCTCCTCCACTGGACCTGCTAACTGCGTCGTCAGTTGTCGAACCTTGAGTTAAATCAGTCCCATTTGGAGTAGTATTCTCGTGTTCACCAGCGCTGAATGATAAATCTATCCCATTAAAACCAGAACTGTTTCGTATTACTTCCTCGATGTCCTCCGCACGGTCACCCGTAGCACGGTCTTCCAAATATTTCGGCCCAATCATTATAGTATGCCCAAGATTTGTGGCATATCGACTTAGCAATTGGGTCTTTCTGTTCAACAAAGAGGAAGGTTAAGTATAACAGGTGCTTAACATAACTGAAAAAAAAATAAAAGAGCTTCATACCGTCACATATTCATCCCAACATTGATCCTCAAAAACATCAATCGTCTTCATCGAGTCATTCCACCCAATATCGGTCATACTTAGCATACTAGATAGGTTGTGGTAATATTCTTCCATGTTTGAAGCCGCGAGGTAATGTGCGGCGTCGCGCGAATGTCGGATCCCGGAAATGCGGACATCATGCGTGCTTCTAGGATCTTAAGATACTCGGCCTTGAATCCATTCTCACACCTCCATCCACTCGCCACTATTTCTTTCATTGCGTTTATCAAAGTCATTTCTTCTTGCTGACTCCACCCACGCCTACTGTTTCTCTCCTTAAATGGCGGATTTGGTCTGATGTTTGTATCCGCTGTGAATTCCATGAGATCCTGAAAATGCCTCAAATATGAGAAGTTATTCCACAGTACAAAAACGTGGGAGACAAAATCCACAACACAACGAAAGATATTCAAGTCATTCATTCCCAAATGAAGCACATACAATAATACCAACAATAAATTATATTAGACATTCATTAAAACGGGAGGTGAACACGTTCAATACAATCTATGCAACATTTGTCTGAAGTAGTATAAATGTTAGCAATATACGAATCCACGTTAACAAACCACACCAAAAATGCGCAAGAACCAATTCAAGATCTAGCTCCATTATTTCTCCACTCATTAAAAGATGTCGTCGCTAACATATCTCTTCAACTCCCCATTCAGTCGTTGCATCAAGAGTGCTAATGTTATCCCCATCCTCAGTCTCATCATTGATAAAGTCAATGTTGTCCCTACTAGCATCAACTTGTTGGTCGAAACGGTATTCAGGCATCTCCTTACGAATAAAATTGTGAAGTATGCAACATGCCATCACAATCCTATTCTGTGTTACTATTGCGAAATATGAAGGGATTGGAGTATCGCCCAACGTTTTTTTAATAATCCGAAGCAACGCTCAATCACATTTCTTGCCCTACTATGTATCATGTTGGAGTACTCCTTAAGGCCATATCTCCTAGAAATCGCATCACGCAACACTCATGCATCTGTTTCCGTCTAATGCTCCAAGACACCCCTGCATTAAATTAAATACAATTAAGTTAATTGAGAAAAGTAATGCCAATATGATTGTAGCAGACCACACAGATTCATGGAAATAATTACCTTAAAATGCTTCCATCTATAGTCTGTATTGTCTTCAGATATTGCTTCGGGGGGCACAATGAGTAGGTGATGCAGTTTCAAGACCGCATTCAACACTTCATGAAAGTATTTTGAAATAGTTGCACCTGATTTGCTAAAGCTTCTCTGCAATACCCGATTTTTCATATTATGGGATATGGTCATCAAGAACATGGCAACCTTGTCACTAACTGTTGTAAATCTAGATTGGCTAAGACCGCTAACACTTTCTAAGAGAGATACAATTGTTCCAAATGTTTTTCTATTCATTCTCAAGTGGTTGTGGCACATTACGTCGGATATCGACACTAATTCCCTAAGGTTAGCCATCTGTTGTGGTATCTTTTCCACCAAACTGATGGAAAGTAAGAGGAATAACAATGTGTTTTGCTGAATCAATGTTTGTAAAATTACAAACATTAGGACTTCCCTTCTCATATTAGTATCCATTTTGAAACGGTAATGAAAGTGAAAATTTATTTACGCACGCAACAGGATGTTCCAAA
Organism: Craterostigma plantagineum; assembly: GCA_027422505.1. NCBI lineage: Eukaryota > Viridiplantae > Streptophyta > Magnoliopsida > Lamiales > Linderniaceae > Craterostigma > Craterostigma plantagineum. The sequence continues at coordinate 5,385,914 of JAPQWV010000013.1, read as the reverse complement.
TTGAAGTTATAATGTTAGATAATGCTAATGCAAACATACCCAAAACCAGTTTTGCGTCTTAAAGCTCTCTATGATGCCTTAGCTTTATCAAATATCTGGTTGATAATCAATCCGTTGATACCAAGGGTCAAGATACCCACCCAACTATCATGAACCACACATTCGATCTTATCAAAGTGTAACTATACCACAACCAAAAATTGAGCTTAACCCAAAGATAATTACGTGTTCTACAACCCAAAACGTCCGGCTCAACACAAATCCAACGCAAAATAAGAAAGTACCTCGGATTTGTTGTACGAAATTCTTATTAATTCATCCAGCCCAGATGAGAAACCGTTTATTTATAACCTGACACCGAAGAGGAGGACATATTAGCGAACGAATACAAGGTATAACGCGATAATCTTGAGCAGTGGACAACATCGAAATACTTGGTTTTGCAATGCCAAATCGTCAGAATCTTGTCAATCGAAAGCTTCAGTAATGGGAGGACCTTTGCAGATTAAGAGTTGGGCGTTGAACCGTTGGCGAAATCACTTGAAGGGGAGTCGAGGAGCACTACGCCGGTGCTCGCCTCTGAAATAGCGGGAGATGAAAAATGAAATCTGCAGCAAGCCCTATTTGTTCGAGTTAGGGGTAGTTTCGTCATTTAACTATTTTATCTTGGGTTGGGTTTATTTATCTCGGCCAGCGTCATTGGACAAATTGTATTGGGCGCCTATGATTATTAAAGCGGGCCTTGTTTTTGTCTCGGGCTTTAGCAGATTAAGAAAATTGCAACTGAACAATATTGTATTGGATAATTTGGGCTTTATCTTACTATAACGTGTGAACTAAACGGGCCCAAGGGTAAATAATTGTCCTAATATGTGTCTGGGGATTGAAACTATCTCTTTCGTGTTTTTTGTGATTGAACCTAACTTAATAAAGTATACCGGTTAGACATAGGAGAAACCAAAAACAAACAACAGGTCAACAACGTACCAGAAACGGGATCAAGACTGCATACCGGAACTACATTGAAGACCGGACTGCATGATACCGGACGTGCCACGCTGGACAATTTCAAATATATTCAAGGTGTGGCAATCTGAAGACTTCTGACGAACAATTAATACAAGGCTGCCAGCTAGAGCCAAGTTGTAGTCAAGCCAAGTCGAATAAGGAATAACGCAAAAGGCACCGGACAGACCATTTTGGATTAGGTCAATTAATGCACTGTCCAGTACACACGAGCTATCTCTCAACTGCTTCAACTTGAACCCCAACTATAAATAGGAGGATTGCAAGCTGAAGACAATCACTTCACAACCTAATTCTTTGGCACTAAAAGATTTAGGCGTTGTCATCACTGCACTAGACCGGTTCGGTTAGTGAGTGGTTTTTCTCAAGGGACTGTAAAAAGCTCTTGAAAGACATGGACTGTAAAAAGCTGTCTAGGAGTTTAGTTAGCAAAGTATAACTGTGAGGGTTGTATTATGTGCGTAGCTAAGGAGGTTGTACGGCGAAGGTTGTAAACCGATGCTTCTAGGGATATCTTCCTTGGCGGGAAGAAGGGGAGACTTAGGAGATTTTGCTCCGAACTTTGAGAAACAAATTTGTGTCTTTCGCAAACACACACTCACGTCACATCTCACATCCGGTCTTGGTTCAAAACCGACTGGTTCTCTTCCGCCAAGTCACATAAACGAATGTCGAGCAGGGATCAAACCTTAACCGGTTTAGATCTTAAAAACTATCGAGTGTTTATTCACCCTCCAAACACGTTAACCGATCCTAACACCATCAATATTAATTTACATTTTAAGATGCGTTAAAAGAATTATTTATTAAACCTGTGTAATTAGTAAACAAAGTTGTCACTCGTTTTATATTAATATTCCAATTAATGATTTTGACCGTTCTTTACTTAATCTACACGTCTTGTAATTTCGTCTTCGTTATCTTTGTTGTCAGTCTCTTTGACTTCCCATAGTGGACAAACACGATAATATAAATTAATTTAGTATTTGAACATGGTAATATGAATATGCATGTGTAGACATATCTGATGTTGTACGGAGATTGGTGTAGATTGTATTTCGGTGTAGACAAAGATTTTCATTAATATTTTATTCATGAATTGTATATAATTTCTTTCTTGATAGTTTTTTCTTGTTCTAGTTCGATTGAAATACAGTAGTGACGTTGATGGCTTTTTTTAAGTTATCATGAACACGATTCATGGATTGGGTGTTATTTATGAATTGCTTTTAAGTATAAAGGAAAGAAACAAATTTTAAAAACTTTAAGAAAAGATCGATGTGCTTCGACTATTGGTCTATATCGCAATCAATAATTGAATCACAAAATCGGACAAAATCAGAAAATTCGAAAAAGAAATAACAACATAATATCCGTACATACATAATACATTCAACTATTTATATTTCATAACTAACAACGATATACATCCGCTTTATCAACATCCATCACGAAAAAAAGAAACAAAATAATTAAACATAACCATTAGGCTAAAGCTAGCCGCTTAATCTAACTTCCAAAATTAATTAACTACATATGCTTCGCTAGTAGCAAGATATATTTTGTTCCATACCACTCAAACCATGTAAAAAGAACGGTCAAGCGTGGACGAAGTAATAATCCTTACATAATCATTTACATGTAATGAAACCACATATATATTTATATACCTTAGCTCTATTTCTCAACAAGCCGACGAAGGACTTGTAAAAGGATTGTACAGCTGTGTCTTCAAAGCCAAAGAAGAAAAAGGGCCCTTCACCGCCTCTCCGGCGCCGGCGCCGGCGCCGACGCGCTCGCAGGAGGGACACACGGTGAGGGTCGCCGCCGACGGAAGTTTCATGTAGAGCGGCTGAGATAGTTTTAGGGCTTTGAGCTCATTTACCTCCTTTTGTAGCCTGCGGTTCTCTTCGGTTAGCGTTTCACAGCACTTTTTCAAGAACTCACAGTCGACTTCAGTTTGTTTAAGCTTCGTCCTGTAGGAAAAATAAATCTTTTTTGGTAACTAAATATACAAATATTATTACTTACTTATTATAAGAGGGTAGACGACTAAATATGTACCTTGCTCTTCTGTTTTGGAACCAAACTTCAACCTGTCTTGGCCTAAGTTTCAGCTCACGGGCCAAGTCTTGCTTTTGTTTCTAACAAGAATTTTCAAAATAAATAAATAAATAATCGAAATAAAGCCAAGAAAAAAATTCAAGAAAATAAGATTATAATACTGTAAATAATTTACAGGGTTTAGAGTGCTGTGGTGCTTGAAACTCTCCTCTAAAAGAGCAGACTGAGCCTTTGTGAGCCTAAGCTTCTTACGGCCGTTGGATCCATCGTTGTCATCTTCATCTCCATCGCCGACCATCGGAGAAACCTTCTCTATCTCGAGATCGTCGCCGCCGGCGACGACTTCCCTCTCCCTCTTGACGCTGGCGTTGGAGAGAGACGAAGCTGCGCTCAAGTCGCCGGAGATCTGATCATTGATGACTCTTTTTTTCGAACCGGAGACGTTCTTCTCCCGATGATCGCCGGCGTCGGCGTCGCCGTAGAGGCGCAGAGTGAGGGATGGGTTTCGATTATCGTCACAAAACTGTTTGTTCGACGGCTGTAGAGAGAGACCTAAGCTGAGAACAAGCTCTGTGTTGCTGCTGTAGAGATCATTGAAGCCCATCTATGAATATTCTTCCTTGATTTTTTTTTTAATATTTGTTTTTTTTCTGAGAGAGAATGAATGGATTTTGAGTTTGAGAGGAAAAGAGCGACGGTGGGTGGGTGGTTATATATGGTTGTTTTAGATGATATTATTCAACGGAGGGAATTAATTAAAAAGCAACATGCTTTACAATTTGTCCTAATAATAAATAATGATAGTACTAATAATGATGATTGATGATAATAGTGTTGGAAAGTCACACCCCACTACAACTACAACCCCCCAAATAACGACATGACTTTATTAGGGTATGGTCTTGTATTTATATATAACAAAATGTTTACAATATGAATTTCATAAAAAAGTGATTGAAATTAAGAATTAGTCTTCTTTCCCACAATTAGGACACTAGAATTGACTGTTATAACATTACGACCGACGACGAGGAAAGGAAAAGATTTTCGGAAGCATCGATGGGAAATGTAATAATGTATTTGTTTGACTCTTTATACACATTAAATTAGAATGTAATTATTAGTGAAACAAGCTCTATTTATTACAGAATAACACATTATTTAGACTTTATGTTGGGCTTTAGGGGCAGACTGAGAATTTATTCCCTAACTGCTATTTCGTCCTTGAAAGTTTCGTATAATTAGAAACCAAGTGGAAATAATATAGAATCATTGTGTATTCTTTGCTGTAATAACTATATTTTGATGCATATTTCTGTAACATATTTTCTTATGTATATTTTTTGTTTTCCATGCCGTGTTAGTTAAGTAGGTGAAAAATAGTATAATTTTCATATGATTGACCAAATGGCTTTCAAATTTCAACAGATTCTTAGTTTTTCTTCGTACGGATTCGAAAATATTTAGCAATTCCTTATTTTCAATTCAACGTAGTACATTCCTTTTTTTTCCTGGAAAATCACAACGTAAGTTTGCCATCATTTCCTGGTATAACAAAATTAGCACCTATATAATGTAACTAATGTTAAAATGTAATATGAAGGGTCGGCAAGAAACCAAAATGGGACCCACCTTCGACGATTTGATTACATCGAACATTTGATCTTGGTTGATTAATCCGTAAATACGGTTGACGATGTGATTAAAATGCATAACAATCATAATAATTGTAACAAAAAAAAATAGAATAAATTTTATGACGATTATGATCGGTTCCTGTATTTACGCTCAGCCAGTGATTGTTGCTACCTGCTTTAGTTATTAAGTCCATCACACTATGATTTCTTTTAGTTAACAGTCAAATAGGACATAATATCATTTCGTTCAAACATATGAAATTTATTTAGTCGTCAATATTGATGCGATCATAACTCCATTTCTTGGATAAAAGATAATCATATTTACCAGTTCTAGAACGAAAATGATTTTATATATACACATAATTTCATCGACATCTTTTATATATTTCCTTTTAGATGTGTGTTTTCACCTTTGGGATGGACCTAAAATCATATTTAGAAATTAGATGATTGCATATATAATGAATGATAAATGTGAACTGTCTTTCACCAAAGCAAAATCATTCTCGTTTTGTCCCACGCTCACATCTCATGTATTTACATTCTCTATAAATATGATTCAGTTACACTTGCACACAAACACACACATATATATATATATATATTATATATATATATATATAAGGAAAAAATATAAAAATGGGTCCCTAAGTATGCCAATTTTCGATTTTCGGTCACTATGTTTGCAAATTACAAAACTAGGTCACTAAGGCTCCGTTTGGTTTACGGATTTCGACGTGGAAAAGAAAAGGAAACGTGGAATGGTACGACACATGAAGCGTAATGTACAATGATTTATTGCGCATGACCACACTTTTCTTTTCTTTTCCGCATCGAATTCCGCGGACCAAAAACACCCTAAATATGTATATAGTAACAAAATTGGGTCACTGACCTCTTTTTTCTTATTATATACATACTTAGTGATATAAATTTGTAACTATATACATACTTAGTGACCTACTTTTGTAACTCGTGACACAATTTTGTTACTATATACATACTTAGTGACCTAGTTTTGTAATTAGCAAACATAATGACCCAAAATAAAAAGAAATGGTATACTTAGTGACTCATTTTTATAATTTTGCTATATATAATTTGGATTATTAGACTTTCTGATGGGAGCACCATCCAAATATTCATTTAAAGCTGGAGAAAACTAACGACATTACACCGACCGTATCCAACTTATTTCATTTCTCCATCATAGTATATCTGCGCCAGAGGGCGGAATCAAAAGAAAAGAAAAGATTATTAGAAATAAATAATATAGCACTTATTTTAATATATATAAATATGAAAGAGGTCCCACGAAGAAGCAACTTGCTAGAGAATTTTGCAGGCGCTAGGGGTGTTCGTTCGGTACAAACCGAACCGAACCGAACCGAAATTTCGGTACCGAAATTTCGGTTCCCCCATTTCCAAAACCGAATACCGAACCGAATTTCTCGGTTCGGTATTCGGTTATTACCGAATTTTTTCGGTTAATTCGGCTTTTTACCGAATTAACCGAATTTTCAATAATAAAAAAATGAATTTTAATTATATTTAAATTAATATATATTTTTTAATATATTTTTGTGTTTATAAAAAAAGTAATATTAAATTATATATATTAATTTAAATATATTCGTTTTTTAATATATAATTTAATAAAATATAGTTATATTTTTATTATTAATAAAATATAATATATTTTAACTTTAAAATTTCTATACCGAATTACCGAAAATCCAAAATCTATACCGAACCGAATTACCGAATTTTTTTTTTTAATAACCGAATACCGAACCGAAATTTTCGGTTCGGTTCGGTTTGTACCGAATTTTCGGTTTTTCGGTTATTCGATTCGGTTAACCGAATAACGCACACCCCTATTTGCAGCTATGCTTCTTTAAGCGTGTGATTATAGCTTTGAAGCTTTTCATGCTTCCCCTTTGTGACACAAAGGTTATGGTTAAAATAACACATTTTAATACTTTATAAAAAATATTACAAAAATTAGATAAATATAGTATACAATATCAGTGATGAGTAAGATATTATTTTGCTAGTCATGATTCAAAATTTCTAAATTTTTACTTAAAATATTAAATAAATCATCTTTTATTTTAACCCGACGGAGAATGAAGTTTTTAGCCAAATTAAGTTTCATTATTTGATTAGTTTTTATTTGTCAAATATTAATGAAAATCAAAGTACTACAGTATGGACCTAAATCCAATAAGTGGCAAGCAAATGTACTCAAAAGTATATTATTATTTTTTTCTTTTATTTATTATATCACGAGAAAGAGCAAATTCTAATTCCATAATTGGCAAAACTAATAGCAATCTTACGAGCTATTTCGGGCCCGTATTGATTTGTGAAATCCACGTAGATCTTGCAATGATAAACATAGACGTGACGTAACAAAGCAATAGATGCACCTGAAATTGCAGAATTTATGTCTCATTAGATAGACATGAGATCGTCATTTCATACCCTTTTCTTTTCTTTGACAATGAGTGCTCAAAATAATCGAGCTCGTATGGAATCAATGAGTATGCAAATCATATCTTTCCAAAAGTAATAAAAATTCCTGAGAAGTGTGGCATACTGTCTGAATTTGAGAAAAAAGCTAACTTGTGATATATTACAACATAATGGGATGGCATGGCGCATTAGATGCCTCTATTCTACAATAATTCCCATATTTCCTTGGGAGGAATATGCATATCAAAAGGTAAAGAGATGTGATAATTTCGTTTTTGTCGCCAAAGCGAATACCACACAACGCCACCGAAATTCAGACAGAGTCGAATCTAAACCAATAGCCTCGAAACGTATGTATTGGCACAAGACGAACAAACTTTAAACGGAGTTTAACAAGGCAAAAGATCAGTTGAGATAACTGATAGCAGTATGAGAAGCGATTACATTAACACCATTCCAGTGTTTGTAAAGGCGAAAAGCGAGCCAAGGCAATTTGAGGCCTAAATTGACTAGGCGAGCCTAGGCGAAAAGCAAAACGCCTAGGCGAACGATATTTAAAAAATATTAAATATTTTAGAAATAAATATCTATAAATTCCAGTAGTTTTGTGTGTAAACTAGTATATTTATAATAGCCAAAACTATATAAGATATTATATAATTGAGATTTAACTTTTTGTTATTTAATTTTTATTTAATAAGTTAATTGTTTTACTTAAAAACGTGGCATCAATTTTTTAAAAATATATATAGTTTAAAAATTAACATTTAACCTTTTTGTTTAAATAAAAGCTTAAAATATTAAGTTAAATTGAATTTGGACTCAAGAATAGTAAAATCTACAAAAGGATTTCAAAAGTAATGATATGCCTGTAACAATAGGCCCATTAACAATAAAAAATCAAATTCAATTAAAAATAGATCTTCCTCGTGGATTCACCCTCTCAAACCCTAAATAACAAAATCCAAAAAATGGTCCTTCCTAAGATTACTAGGTCATTTTTTGCGACGCAATTCCTTCTGGAAATCATTCCCGTTCGAGAGTCCACCGAGGCGATCGACTATCGCCTTGGCCTCAGTGATTTAGCTCAGGTGATTTTGGGGTCGACTAGAGGAAGCGGTCGCCTAGGCGCGCCTAGGCGATCGCTTTTCAAACACTGCAGCATTCATACTTCCGAAACTAGCTACCCTCGTCTCTAGGCACACACAAAGATGATGGTTTTCGTATAATGGTATGGATAGAAAGTTATTACGACATACCCGTAAGCATAGGGGGGCAGGCAAGACAACGATATACACCAATTCTTGTCAATCATGCAATGATTAGCCTTATCTCTTCAAGAGGAGGAGAAAAACCCAATCTCATAGTACAATTAACACAAGAAAGCTACAAAAATTAGAAGGAAGAGGATTAAGAATATGAGAGAAGCAAGCATAGCAAGGGTCTACTTTTCAGAGAAAGAGTTCATATTATGAGGAGGTAATGTGCAACACTTAACATTCTAGCATTTGAAAAGCATTAACTTAACGTTCCAAATCCTCGACTAGCAGCATCGATACATCATGAAGATAAAGAACAAAGAGTCAACTAGATGATACTGATTATAATCTTGAGGACAAAGACTGCAACTTTAAATGCAATTTACCCCACAGAAGAGACTGAATTTACAGTATTAACTGACAATTGTACTAATTCAGCATTTTCGAACCCGCGAGAAGATGCTTAGGAGGTTGAACCAGGACTACTAATCACGCCCAGGAAATCATCCTTAATGGTGCCAATGCAGAAGATCTCAGTAGCATCCACGCGCGTCCCAATGATCTTCAACCTTACCTCACTATCCTTCTGAATCTTGACCGAACCATCCGAGGTGGTGTAATTGGGCAAATCGCCGGACTGAAACTCCATATCGTCGGGAATCAAGTGATTCGACACGAATATCTGCACGGGGCCGGCCTCGGCGAAGAAGCCCATCTTATTCACCATCGTGACGACGGCCTCGACGATCTCGCCCTTGAACGGCCGGAAAACGACGCACTGGTACTTGACCGGAAAAGTAACGAAGCCGGTGCCGTCGCGGATCAATCCCTTGCCGACGCTCTCGATTCCAGTAATCGCGACGATGAAGCCGTGCCTGCCGCTGCAAGTGCCTTCGACGTCCTTCATGAGCTTGGCGACGAGCTTGTCTCGGAGATCGCGCCCGAAGTGGCGGGGATGGAGCTGCATATTCCGCTCCAATACTATGTGGAAAAACATCGCCGCTGTTCTACGCCCTTTCTTCGCCGAGTGATCTGACGATCCGCCGAGGTCGATTCGAGGCGAAATGTTGGTTTGTGTTCGTGGATTGGGGAAATACGATTAAATTAGGGTTTCTTGGATGGAATTTGGGCTGCGCAAATTAATTTAGGCCCAATGAAATTTGATGCACTTCAGATAATGGGCCACAAGCCCAACCTTATGTATTTTGTTTTCTTATTTCGATAGGAAAATAAGCTGTAAGTTGCTGTGGTGTAGTGGTTATCACGTCAGTCTTACACACTGAAGGTCTCCAGTTCGATCCTGGGCAGCAACAAATTTTGAATACATTTTTATGTTATCTAATTATTGGGTATGGGCTTTTTATCTTATAAATAATTATTAATGAGTTCAAATACACGTAGCATTTATTTGGGGTATGGCCAACTATCAAAGTGACCGTTTCTATTTCTATACTTGTCACATGTAATGTAACTCTCTTCTATTATAAAATTATAGGTATGGATGGCCATTTCATAGGTATGGTTGAATCAATATTTTATTAAATTAATTTCATTGGTTGAAAGTTGTAAAGTTTGGCATATAAATAGGGCTTCCTATTGGTCATTTGAAGTGACACCAAAACTTATACATTTTTCTCTCTTGATTCATTACGTTGGTATTTTATTATTATATTATTATTTATAACACGTTATCAGCACGAGATTCTATCGACAACGCCGATCCCCGACGACGACGCTAATTTCTGCCGAAGATTTACGGGCATAATTAAGGTATAATAATTTTATTATACAAATTTAATATATATATACAATATACAACAAAATGCCATAATCCGACTGGTTTCGCGGAATACCGTCAAAATCTAATTGATGGGAGGTCCAGATTTCGAATCCCAGCGGTGGCATATTAATTTTTTTTTCTATCCGACTAGCTTGGTTCGGTTTGTCCGACTAGCTTGGTTCGGTTTGTCCGACTAGCTTGGTTCGATTTATACCGCCTATCATGTGATGGTTTGTACCACCTGATATGTGCCGGTTTATACCGCCTATTATGCGCCGGTTTGTACCTCCCGCCAATAACAACGTCTAATTATATATTCGAAATAATTGACTATACCGACTATATTTTTCGAATATTATTTTTATTAAGATTAGTTATGCATGTAATATTTTGTTATATTATCATTTTTGAAATGCTTTTTGTATTTTATAGTATTATGACGAATTTGGCGAGCCTTGAGTTTTGCACTCGATATCACTGGCCGAAATTATCTATCTTGGGCACTAGATGCCGAAATTCATTTGAAAGCAAAAGGTCTAGGTGATACCATCAAATCGACCAATGCGACATCCGAGCAGGACAAGGCGAAGGCAATGATTTTTATTCGCCACCACATTCATGAAAGTCTCAAAATTGAGTACTTAACAGTGAAAGACCCGAAAGATTTGTGGAAAAACTTGGAAGACAGATATAACCACTTAAAGACTGTTATTCTCCCAAATGCAAGGTATGAATGGGTGAATTTACGCTTGCAAGATTTTAAATCGGTAAGCGAATATAATTCTGCTGTTTATAGAATTACTTCTACACTGAAATTTTGTGGAGAAACTATTACCGATGCAATTATGTTGGAGAAAACATACACCACATTTCATCCGTCAAATGTTATTCTACAACAGCAATATCGAGAAAGAAACTTTGAAAAGTACTCAGATCTTATTTCTTGCTTACTGTTGGCTGAGCAAAATAATGAGTTGCTGATGAAAAATCATGAGTCCCGACCGACTGGTGCTGCTGCACTCCCTAAAGCGAATGCAGTCAATGTTAATAATGATAATAGTCGAGGTAATGGTCGTGGACGTGGTCGTGGGGGATATCGCGGCCGTGGACGTGGCCGTGGTCAAGGTCGTGGTCGTGGCCGGAGTTATCATGGTGGTGGTTATCCATATTTCCGTGGTGGTTGTCATAATTATCGTGGTGGTCATCAAAATCTTTCCCAGAAGAAGAAAGTTTATGACGGTAAAAATGAAAAGAAACAAACTGAACAAAAAGGGAATGACGAAAAATGTTATCGTTGCGGTCGTCCGGGCCATTGGTGTCGCACTTGTCGTACGCCCCAATACCTTGTTGAGCTGTATCAAGAATCAATGGGCAAAGGAAAGGAAACTGAAATGAATTTTGTTCAGGGGGCAATTGCTTCAACTTCTGGTGTTAATGAAGAAGGTGTTAATTTCGACGCTGACGATTTTCTGCTCATAAATGAAAAATTTAACATGCTATCATTTTATAAATTAAATGCTTTATTATTGTGTGCTTTGATATGTATCGTTTGAAAGTTATCGTTATGTTTGGATGTTACTCGTGTGTTTGCTATGTATCGTTTATTTTCAATAATATCGTTATGTTTGCTATGATTGTTATTTGGATGCTATTCCTATATTTTCTATGTATTGTTTGTTTTTAATTATATGTATTGATGATAATTCTATGTTTGTTTATAAAGGATATTATATGATGGACACGAGCATGTGCAAAGGAGAATTATGTCTTGCAGACTGTGCAACGACTAATACAATTCTGAAAAATAAGAAATATTTCGAGCATCTTGATATGAAAGAAGCCAGTGTGATTACTATATCGGGTAGCACAAATATAATTGAAGGCTCCGGAAGAGCTAATTTATTATTGCCCAGAGGAACAAGGCTGATTATTGAAAATGCTTTATATTCCCCTAAGTCTCAAAGAAATTTATTAAGCTTTAAAGCAATTCGAAATAACGGATATCATGTTGATACTGCACAAAAGGGAGATATTGAATATCTGCACATTACAAAAGTGACTTCGAATGAAAAGAGAATCATAGAAATATTACCGTCTTTTGACTCTGGGCTATACTATACATATCTTAGAATGATTGAATCATATGCTATCCAAAAGTTTAGCAATGACAGTACATTTAATGTTTGGCATGACCGGTTGGGCCATCCCGGTACAATTATGATGCGAAAAATAATTGAAAATTCACGCGGACATTTGTTCAGGAACCCGAAGATTCTACAGTCTAAAGAATTAGCATGTATTGCTTGCTCTAAAGGGAAGTTAATTATTCGACCATCCCAAATGAAAGTAAAGACTGAATCTATTGCATTTTTGGAGCGTATACATGGCGATATTTGTGGACCGATACATCCATCATGTGGACCATTTAAATATTTCATGGTATTAATTGATGGATCAAGTAAATGGTCCCATGTATGTTTATTATCTACTAGAAACGTGGCATTTGCGAGATTACTTGCTCAGCTAATTAGATTAAGAGCACATTTCCCAGATTATCCGATAAAGAAAATACGCCTTGATAATGCTGGTGAATTTACTTCCAAGGCATTTAATAATTATTGCATGTCTATCGGCATCGATGTCGAGCATCCTGTGCCACATGTCCATACACAAAACGGTCTTGCAGAATCGTTGATTAAACGCCTGCAATTAATTGCAAGGCTATTGTTGATGAAGTCGAAACTTCCATCGTCTTGTTGGGGACATGCTATATTACAAGCAGCAGCACTAATCCGCATCAGGCCAACAATTTATCATGGTATCTCCCCGTTACAAATGGTTTATGGTCAGGAACCAGATATTTCTCATCTAAGAATTTTTGGATGTGCAGTATATGTTCCAATTGCACCACAACAACGCACAAAGATGGGACCTCAAAGAAGGTTGGGAATATATGTCGAATTTGAATCTCCATCAATTATAAAATATTTAGAACCCTTAACTGGAGATCGATTAACGGCTAGATTTGCCGACTGTCACTTTGATGAAACAAATTTTCCGACATTAGGGGTAGAAAAGAAACAGTTGGAAAGAAATATTAGTTGGAATGAATTATCACTAAATCATTATGATCCTCGAACAAAAGAATGTGAACTAGAAGTTCAAAAGATAATTCATTTACAAAGCCTAGCGAACCAATTGCCAGACAGTTTAGCTGACCCAAAAAGGGTGACAAAGTCACATATTCCAGCTGTTAATGCTCCTGCTAAAATTGATGTTCCTGCAGAACAAACAGATAATACGATTGAGCTTAAACCACAACTAAAGCGTGGTAGGCCCTCTGGTTCCAAAGATAAAAATCCTCGGAAAAAGAAAAGGAGCAAATAATAAGAATGGTCCAATCGAGAATTTATCAACTAGAGAAGAGTCGATGGGCATAAATGATTATAAGAATGAAAGTCAGGTACCTGAACAAATCGAAAATAATGATAATTGATAATGAAGAGATCTCGATCAATTATGCCCAGAATGGAATAAGATGGAACCGAGATAAAGTCAACATTGACGATAAATTCTCATTTAATGTAGCGCTACATGAAATGAATGAGATTAATGAGAATGAGGATCATGAACCAAGGTCTGTAAAAGAATGCAGACAAAGAAATGATTGGCCAAAATGGAAAGATGCAATCGATGCTGAATTAAAATCACTTGAGAGACGAAAAGTTTTTGGACCTGTAGTCTGTATACCAGAGAATATAAAGCCGGTTGGATATAAATGGGTTTTTATCAGAAAGAGAAATGAAAAGGGCGAAATTATGAGATACAAAGCCCGACTTGTTGCACAGGGTTTTTCGCAAAGACCTGGTATTGATTATGAGGAGACATACTCTCCTGTGGTGGATGCAACAACTTTTCGTTATATAATAAGTCTGGCAATACGTGAAAAACTCGATATGCGTCTAATGGATGTTGTCACTGCCTATTTATATTGCTCACTTGATAGTGACATTTATATGAAGCTTCCTGAGGGATTTCAATTGCCTGAAAATTCAAGGCCCCGTGATGAGTACTCAATTAAACTGAACAAATCGCTTATGGATTAAAGCAATCTGGGCGTATGTGGTATAATCGCCTAAGTGAATATTTATTAAAAGAGGGGTACAAAAATGATCAAATTTGCCCTTGTATATTTATGAGAAGATGTAGAAATGATTTTGTTATCATAGCAGTATATGTTGATGATATCAATATAATTGGAACTCCTGAAGAGTTGTCAAAGGCCGTTAATTGTTTGAAAAAGGAGTTCGAAATGAAAGATCTTGGGAAGACGAAATTTTGTCTTGGCTTGCAGATCGAATATTTGAAGAATGGAATATTTGTATGTCAAGAAACATATACGAAAAAGGTATTGAGAAGATTTTATATGGATAAAGCGCATCCGTTGGATACTCCGATGATTGTTCGATCTCTAGATGTTAATAAAGACCCGTTCAGACCTCGAGAAATCGATGAAGAGTTGCTTGGTCCTGAAGTACCATACCTTAGTGCCATAGGAGCACTAATGTATCTTACGAGTCATACGCGGCCTGATATAGCGTTCGCTGTAAATTTATTGGCAAGATATAGTTCGTCACCAACTCGTAGACATTGGAACGGGGTTAAACGAATTTTTCGATACCTTAAAGGAACAACTGATTTGGGATTATTCTATTCAAATGAGTCCAGGTCAGATCTAATCGGATATGCAGATGCTGGTTTTCTATCCGACCCACATAATGCTCGATCGCAAACGGGTTATCTATTTACATATTGTGGAACTGCTATTTCTTGGCGGTCAGTTAAACAAAGTTTAACCGCCACTTCATCTAATCATGCGGAAATTTTAGCGATTCACGAAGCGAGCAGAGAATGCTTTTGGTTGCGATCGATAATCCAGCATATACGAAAAACTTGTGGGTTGTTATCAGAAAAGTTACATCCGACGATCTTATATGAAGACAATGCCGCATGTATTGCTCAGTTAAAGGAAGGTTACATCAAAGACGATAGAACCAAACATATATTGCCTAAATTCTTCGATACGCATGATCTTCAGAAGACCGGCGAAATTGACGTACAACAAGTTCGATCAAGTGACAATCTCGCAGATCTATTCACCAAAGCACTACCTCCAAGATTATTCGAAAACTTTGTAGATCTAATTGGACTCCGGAGGCTCATAGATCTTTAGTGATTTTTACATCAGGGGGAGACAATATACGCTGCACTCTTTTTCCCTTCATTAGGTTTTTATCCCATTGGGTTTTTTTCCTAATAAAGTTTTTAATGAGGCAGTTATATAATTAGATTTATGATGGACATCCAAGGGGGAGTATTATAAAATTATAGGTATGGATGCCCATTCATAGGTATGGTTGAATAAATATTTTATTACATTAATTTCATTGGTTGAAAGTTGTAAAGCTTGGCCTATAAATAGGGCTTCCTATTGGTCATTTGAAGTGACACCAAAACTTGTACATTTTTCTCTCTTGATTCATTACGTTGGTATTTTATTATTATATTATTATTTATAACATCTTCTACGTTTTCGTAATTATTATTTATAACATCTTCTACGTTTTCGTAATTATTATTTGTATGACTCGTATTAATTACTGTAAAGAATACCTGTATTATAAAAAAAGGATATAAAGGAGATCGATCAGGTCATTTAATGTCGGCGGGGCAACTTTCCAATTTTTGTCCGAAAAACTGAAATCACTGAGCAATTCGTACTTAGTTCCTCTACGCATACTCAGAGACACACTTCAAGTAAATATTTTTGTAGTATACATTTATTTTATATTTTATTGGAATTAAGTCCGAAATAAAATAAGTGACATCTACACATAAATACCTACTTGATTTTTACAGATAGATATCCATGTCAGAAATTTTTACAAATAGGTACCCGATTTAATGTTTGCCAGTTTCTTCAGTCATGCCGTACCTTCTTGTGTGTATGGCGTACCATAACACATTGATATATGGTACCTGTGTTTATACGGCGTACCATTTTCTCAACGTATGACGTACCGCAATACATTGATTTAGGTACCTAAATGTGTTGTATGACGTACCTGCGGCGGATCGGGTACCTATCTGCAAAAAATTTATTCAACTAACTACCTACATATAAAAAAATCGGAATCTACACTTAAATACCTAATAGAAAACTTAAAGGACACATCAGTCCCTTGTCAGAGATCTTTTTAAGCTAGGTACCCATTTGAATAAAAATTTTACAGATAGGTACCTAATCACCTAAGATTACCAATTTACCCTTTGATTTAACAATTCCATTTCATAATTTTCTCTGCAATTTCGAGCTCCACCACGCCTGAGAAAATTTCAGCTCCATCTCTGCAATTGACGATCACCTTCTGCTCGTGGTGGCACCGGATGACGAGCGACGAGCCTATTCCACATTGGGTTCTCGATTTAGGGTCTCGATTTTGTAATGTAAGCTTTTATTTTGCTTTGGGTGTGATTAATAGATTGCACTCGTGAGGTCAAATTTAACCCAGATCTGGGAGCTGAATGCGATCTAAAAGCTCGATGTAAGGGTGAATGTCGATTCTTAACAGTTATTGAGGCTAATCCATCGGGATTTCAGGTTTCTTTATATAACTGTTATTACGTACCATTTGTTATGTTTATTACGTATCATTTTATGTGTTTATACGGTACCAAGATGTCTGCGTACGCTGTACCATTCTAAATTATACAGGCGTACCATTTATACAAGTTGTCATATTATCTGAAAATATGCCGTCTACAAGTTTGGTTAGTGGCGGGACGTTATTTGCATTGTGTGAGTATAAAAGGGAGTCATTCTTAGTATCGATCATGAAGCGACGACGCACGAGATGAATGCTCAAACTGATGACGGGAATTTTATTCGTGACCCGGGCATTTGTGTTCTTCTTGGTTGCCGAAAGATGCGGAGGCCTTCTCAGGTAGATAAAAGATCCAACAAGTGCAAAAGATGTGGAAATACGGGAATAATCGTCGTACTTGTAGAGAGGTTGTAGGGTCCGTATTTGCCATGTATTTCGTTACTGCTTTTGTTCCAAAACCTCTTTTGTTGCACTTTTGTATGGTAGTGGCACATTCTTTATCCAAATGATGCCAACAATGTACTGCAATATGAAAATAAGGTACTGATATATGCCAACAAGGTACTGTAATATATGCTAATTTGGTACTGTAATATATGACAACAAGGTACTGTAATAAATGCCAATAAGGTACCGTAATATATACCAACAAGGTACTGTAATGTATGACAACAAGGTACTGTAATAAATGCCAATAAGGTACCGTAATATAGGCCAACAAGGTACTGTAATATATGCCAAATGTGTCAATAGGACATGGCTCATTCTTTTTGTCTAAATGATGCCAACAGGCCATTCTTTTGTCCAAATGTGTCAATTGGTAATGACTCATTCTTTTTGAAGAAATGACTCATTCTCGGTACGGTAATACACATATGTTTGGTACCGTAATATATGTAATTTTGTCTGTAATACATGCCAGTTTGGTACCATAAGATATGCAAGTTTGGTACGTTAATATGTGCATGTTTGGTACTGTCATATATGCTAGTTTGGTACCTTACGACATGCATGTTTGGTACCGTAACCTATGCCAGTTTGCTAATGTATGCACATTTCGCACCGCAATACATGTAATTTGGTACTGTAATATATGCCGGTTTGATACCCTAATATATGCAAATTTGGTACGGTAAGATATGCCTGTTTGGTACCGTAACTTATGCCAGTTTGCTAATGTACATTTGGCACCGTAATGTATGTAAATTTGTTACTGTAATATATGCCAGTTTGGTGCCCTAATATATGTAAATTTGGTACGGTAATATATGCCAGTTTGGTACCCTACGACATACATGTTCGGTACTGTAATATGCATATTTGGTACTGTAATATATGCCAATTTGGTACGTTAATATACGCAGCCTTGGTACTGTAATATAGGTAATATAGGTACTCTAAGTGTACGGCATATGGTACTGTATCCTTTCAGAAATAGGTACCGTATAAATTAAAGTAAAACTTTGAATTTAAGACTTGGCTATATTCCGTCACAAACGAAGCATTTCAGCATGTGTTGATGTGGATAGATGATTAGACAATTTCTGACTTTTTTCAGTAATGATTGCACACTTTTCTGATGTTTTTCAGTCATGAGTGGACAGATTTCTGACATTTTCTATGTCATGTTTGGACAGATTCTGACATCCGAGGTTTTAAATAATAAAAGACAGCTCATCTGACATGTCAGTTGGCTTTAATAAAATGTTTCATGTCATATGTAATTTTGGGTACTGCAACCGTGGCTGCTTTGGTACGCTTTAAACAAAACGACAGGTACCCCTACAAAGATAATTAAGGTACGGTGTCCCTTATATATATGATACGTCATACTATGGTTAGTATTTTTCGGGGTCGATCGAATTACGTTTTCATCTCGAACCACCGTAGACCCATAATATATAGTATTAAATACGTTTCAGATCAAATTCGGTGCATTACGCCCCGCACGCATGAATTAAATCTTAGAATACCATGATTCATTATAGTATGAGGATACAAGCAAGAACATCTACAACATAATTTGAATAATGTGGTGAGTGCTACATCTGCGAATTCGATGCATTAGGCTTTCATATTTTTTTTTTTTTCATTCCGATATTGTTAGGTATTGTCAAAATCATGCAGGACAACGCGATTCGATTAGGAATGTATTTATTTTTCGATCGTATAACAAATGGTACGATATACTTTGATATATGGGTACTGTATATGTATAATTCTGGATACGGTAAACCTGCAGGTTATGGTACTATATATGTAAATGATAAGATACCTTCTGTAAAACACAAGGTACCTTTGTGTACAACAGATAAGGTATTTCCTGTGCGATATATAAGGGACGGTATATATTTACGTAATGGTACGGTTAACCTGCATTTACGGTACGCTATATGTACGCGATATGGTACGGTAATATGAAAGACGAGGTACTTTTTATCTTTTGTTTATGGTACGCTATATATTTACATAATGGTACGGTCTAACCTGCATATTCTGGTACTCTGTACGTAAAGGATAAGATACGGTCCTACAATAACATATGGTACTGCATAAATTACAGACAGTCATAGAACAACACAACACAGCACAGCACACACTTGGCAATAACCGTCCATGCACAAAAGAAAAACCAACATATCCTCGGCCTTATCATCACATCATCCTCGCACACATCCATATCCTTAGCCTCAGCCTCTTTATCATCCACTCGTTCAGTATCCTCAGCCTCTACGTCCTTCCTCGCATCCTCGTCCTTCAATCTCAACTCGGCTTCCAACCTCTCCACACGAGCACTCCACTCCAAATGAGATCCGCCAACTCCTCCATCAACCTTAACAACACATAAAAAGTTGGGAATTTTATACCTCCGGAAGCAAATTTATCGGATGCACGAACTTCACTTCCTTCTTTGTTGGGTATATTGGGACGACAGAGGTAATTGCAGCCAATTCAGCCTCCGCATATTACGTCATTGGGAAACCTACTTTCTTCCCAATTGAACATTCGGGGAAACATATACATCTACCGCTTATGCACCAACGAGGGCTATGCTCATACACCCAATCTGAAAGTTCCCAAAGCATTGAATTCATCAATAAACACATAGGCAAAAAAGGTAAACTCATAACGTAACGGAGAGTATTACCATTAGCCCATAGTGCACCCGTTCATCATCAGGCCGGATAATCGAGCAAACGAATGGCTCATCTTAGGCATATCTAAAAAAATTGAAACGGGGACCTTCTTAGAGCTTCTTTATATCTGGGGTCATGCTACCCTTCAAATTGTTTATGGTAGATCGAAACAGCGCAGGATGACACCGGGAAGCCAGCTCAAATCTGTTCCGTGGAGGCATTTCTGCCAAAAAAAAAAACACTGTCAGCAAGTAGTACCGTTTTATTCACACAGGGGTACCAATTTGACCAAAAAGAGGATACCAAATGCAGTGATAATGTAGTACCAAAACAAATTGACCACAGTCGATAAAATCAATGTTAACAAGCAGTACCATTTTACTCACATAAGGGGTACCAATTTGCCTAAACAGAGAGTACCTAATGCAGTGATAATGTAATACCAAAAAAATTGACCCCATTCGACCACTTTTGGCAAGCAGTACCATTTTATTCACACAAGGGGTACCAATATGCCAAAACAGAGGGTACCAAATGCAGTTACAGTGTAGTACCACAACAAATTGACCCCATTCAAAAAAACCAAAATCGACCCATTCCAAAAAAAAACCCCAAATCAAGCAGCCACGACGAAATACACGCACAGAAAAACCCTAATCGACCAACAAATCAATGTCATTCTAAAAACACGCACAAAAAAACCCTAATCGTGACGAAATGCGACCACTTACGATAATACTGTGAATGACTTACCAATCGATTTCAGAAGGGAATACAACGACGAACGAGTGGACAGACGACGTAGAATCTGAAGCCAAAAAAACCCGGGTTGATTTCTGGCAAGCAATCACGCGATTTGGTTTGGGGCTGTGCGATTTTTTCTTTTTTTTTTATGAGCAATTGAACGTGAAATAAGAAACAAGGTAAGAGATGTAAAAAATCAGTTCTAGTAGGGGTAAATCCGTCAGTTAGGTACCTATCAGTAAAATAAAATTCAACTAGGTACCCTAGGTTAAAAATTACACTAACTAGGGACTGATCTGTCTAATTTTTTTTTATGTAGGTATTTAAGTGTTGAATCCCCTAAAAAAATCTAAGAGGGTACTAAATTGTAAGTTTTTTTCCAAATACATATTTATGTGTAAAGAACCCACAAAATAATAAGAAATTCCATATAGTACCCTTGTGGTTACTGCTTGTCCAGGTGGTGCCCAAACTTCTTTTCAGTTACAGTTGTAGCCCTGAGGTATGGTGAAACTTAATTCCGTAACCCTAATGTTATTTTTATGAGCAAATGTCGTTAATTACTAACATAATGTCAGCGATGACCAAAATGCCCTCAAGCCATTCATCTCCATCGTGATTCATGGTTCATCTCTCACCGTCCTCTGCAGTTCTCACCAAAACCCCTCATGGCGCCACCGTCCTCTGCAGTTCTCACGATAACCCAATTCCCGTCCCGTAATTCCTCGTCGTAGCCACCCAATCACCGAAATCCCACTGTCGCGGCTCTTAGTCTGGACCTTTCGACTTAACTCTGTCGATAAATTCGCCGGAAGGCAAGGCATCGCCGCCACCTCCCGATCGTCCTCCTCGTAGGGACACCTCGCAGCAGAGACCCTTTTCCAGAATTGAGGAATTGACTGCGATCGACGAACGAGTCAAAGGCAATCTCCGGTCTCGAGCTTCACCGGAAGGCAAGGCAGCGCCGCCACCTCTCATCCTTCTCCTCGTAGGGATACCTCGCAGCAGAGACCCTTGCCGTAGGTGGTAAAACACCGCACTAACGGTGCACGCCTGAGCTATAATTTATGTGGAGGTTTCTCTTAATGCGATAATCCATTGACGGCTGAATTGCAGAATTTTTGCAGGAAAGACCATCTGTGCCTCCAACCTTGATCTTAAAGGAAGATGACGAAGTCTAGATAAAGGGCATTTTGGTCTTTGCGGATCGATACTCCAAAGGGTTTGAGGGCATTTATGTATTTTCATACTTCAGTTAGCAACTAATGACTGATATTGTCTAATAACTCACGTTTTTTTATTGCACGTACATATTAGGTGGAAGTACGTACATATTAGCTTTTGATATTCGACCCATCTAACATTAAAACGGTATAATATTACACAAGGCCCACAGAAAATCATCGTAAATTCACAAGCTTTATGATATGATTCTTGAATCTTCGACATTTTAGGTGGAAGTTGAAGACCAAAGTGTCCTAACTCCTGCTTAATATTTGTACCACGATCGTATAGTAAATTCTTACCTCTCAATCTGGGCAAGATAAATATCAGTGCAAGAAATTAAAAAAAAAAGTGTATATTTAGATGGAAATAAGATTATCTTTGAAGAGTAGGGTTGACTGTATCAAAGATAAACGGGGTGACTACATTTCTTCTAATACTACTACAGTACAAACACAATTTCTCCTAGAGTAACGAAGATACACTTTTTTCTCGTCTGTATCTACGATCACACGAATCTACATAAATCTGATTAAAAACTCGATCGTTGTGCCTTTTAGCCGGCTCATGTTATTACAATCTGGAATTATTTTCTTGTTTGGTTATAGTAAATGAGCCCCCAAATTGTTCTTGAAGCAGAGATATCGACGCCGAGGTCTCTCTCTCTCTCTCAAAACAAGCAAACAGTGTCCCTGTATGTTTTCGAAAGCGATTAACAAGATCTTGGGGTTCATAATCTTATCACCAAGTTTTTTTTACATTTTCGGATTATCTACAAGTGATACGACTTGGCTTGCACTTTTTGTAGCTTTTTATTTTGTGGCTCTTTTTTGAGGTGATGATGATTCATATGCAAAGAGGACCGTTCCCCCATTTTTTCCTTTCTATTCTTTTCTTTTTCCTTGCGTGTTACTGAAGTGTAAAATATGCCTAGGGGGGAATTAGGCTTTAAAAAATTATGGCTTTTTCTCCTTTGAAAACTACTTTTCTTTAAGAAGATAATGCAGAGCACGTTATTCCCTAGAGAGCAGTAAGATTGTCTATGTTATCTCCCTAACCCTGTTTACGGAATATCGCGTTAATCTCAGAAATCCTTTAAACGATATCACCTAGATATTTGCCAACGTTCCGGGTTTGTCTCACAGAAAAAGTAAAAAGCAAAAAGTAAAGTGAGACGAGACTTTTATACAGGTTATATCCCCAACTGGGGTTTAATCCTGTCCTTGGGGTGTGATCTCCCCAAGAGTTCCAATCAATCACTAGGTATTACCGGTTACACTATGATTGACCCGTTCACAACCAAAGCACTATGGATACTAGACCTCGTTCTAGGCTGACGCACGCCAAGTTTCGATCCACGTCGTTTACCCAGGAAACCTATTCCCCGACTGGATGCAGCTAGCTACCGAAGGGCCACCGAATCCACAAAATTCGTCCCTCCACGTGCGTAAGACTCCACTCGTGCTCCTTTGTGCGCTCAACGTGCCCGCAGACACAACACGTCCGAAGACAAGGGTTTAGGATTTGGAGTTTCTAGGGGTCGCTCAAAAGAGTACAGATTCGCAAATGATAGCTCAAACACAAACTACAAATGAATCGCAAAGTAAGGCTCAGATCGTCTTAGGAATTTGATAGCTTGTGTGTTCGTTGTTGTTCCCTTCGCGTGAAGTGTTTGTCTTCTATATAGGCCACGACTCGTTTCTCCACTTCACAAGGAAAGTTAAGCACGAAAAATATGCTAGAGACAGCTCAATTAACACGTGCATTAACTCAAGAAATCATGCCAAGAATAAACCAATTAAACTCAACGGTCAACATGAATTCTTACCATAAATACCACAGATTTGCTTTCACTCCAGGGTAATCTCATCCGTTAGTCAGCACATTCCATATATAGAATCAATCAGCATATTACACACATAATCAGAATATCTTTTCCATATATAGCTTAATCATATCCGGGTGATCTCAGTGATATTCTTTCCTAAAATAACCCAATCTCGTGTACAGCTCATATATCACTTAACACAATATATCTTCCATATATAGCTTAATCATATCAGCGTGATCTCAGACGATATTCTTTCCTTGTATAACTCAATCATGCGTTCAATCCACATATCACTTATCAGAACATATTTTCCATATATATCACAGTGATATTCCACCAAACGAGAACGTTCAAAACCAGGTGATCACATCAATATTCCAGTTAAGCATAAGATCACTCAAATTCAATTTTCTTAACATTTAAAACATATTCAAGTGCTTAATCGAATATAATCACATACTTAAACATCACATAACATGCATATCGAGTTTTCTAATTTGTACCCCCCAATTTACATAATTACTTGGAATAATCAAAACTCTCATAACTGTTTGGACCAAAAAGGTCTACAGTTACTGATCTTCCATATGAAGGTTGAAAAGGTAGTCTTCTATCTTATATCATACTTCGCTTTGGGTCTGAGAAATTAGAAGGAGAGACAGTTATGTGTAATAGATACGAAGAACAGAGATGCTTTAGATGGTATTTGAAGTTCTGTGTGAAAGATTTTCTGAATTGATCGATTTCTTGAGATCGAAATTTGTAAAGAGAGGGAAAATTGTATTCTGTTATTCTCATTCAACCCAAAAGAGACACTATTACATTGCGCGCTTATTTACAGAGAAACAACGCAACTTAAGGACTACTAATAAAAACGTAAAACCAAAAACAACATTTCAAGCTACGGTGGCTATGGTGGTTGATATTGAAACTGAGTATTCTTCGGCCCCTCCTCAAGATAAGCATGAGTCTGCCAGATGCTCATCTTGGACAGTAAAGATTGAAAAACACCTGAAGACAAGGGCTTAGTGAAAATGTCAGCGAGATTCGGAGCAGAGGAGACATGTCTGGGAAGAAGAAAGCCGTTCTTATATTGATCACGAACAACATGATAATCGATTTCAATATGTTTGGTGCGTTCGGGCAAAACTGGATTTGAGGTGATATGGAGGGCCGTTTTATTGCCACAATGCAACGTAACCGGAGTGCAGACAGGTACCTGAAGACTCGTGATAATGTAAGATAACCAAAGTAACTCCCGGACAGTTGAAGCCATTGATCTATACTCGGACTCGGCAGTGGAACAAGCAACCGTGCTCTTTTTTTTTTTGTCTTCCATGAGATGAGGCTTGGCCATAGAAAGATGCAGTAGCCAGTTAGGGAGCGTCGTGAAGTCTTGCAAGCCCCCCAATCAGCATCACTATAAGCATGTAATATCAAAAATGAAGAACTTGAGTAGAAAAGACCAGTGGTGCGAGTGGCATTTAAGTATCGAAGGATGTGTTGCACTGCCTTCCAATGCGAGACATGAGGATTGTGGACAAACTGTCTCAATTGTTGAACTGTGTGGGTTAGATCAGGCCTTGTGAAATTCAGATATAACAGCCTACCAACCAATCGGCGAAACAAGGAAGGATCATGAAATAGTGGAGTGGAATCACTGGCCTCTAAGGTGAACACAAGACCACTGGGCAGAGGTGTAGCAGCAGGAAGGCTATCAAGCATATGAGCATATGTGAGAATGTCAGTAATCTACTTTTGTGGGTAAGGCAGATCCCTTCCTCAGTTCGAGAAATTTCCATGCCAAGGAAATATTTTGCTGGCCCCAAATCTTTGATGGTGAAGGCTTGGTGAAGAAAATCCTTGACAAGTTGAATTTGTGTGACATCTGAGCCAGTGATTAAGACATCGTCAACATAGACCAAAAGAAATATCTGACAGGATGGAGTTATCAGAGTAAACAAGCAGGGATCATGATGAGACTGTGAAAAACCAAACTGGTGCAGCTTTCCATTGTCTCGACTCTCTCGAGGCATGTTTCAAGCCATAGAGGGATTTCTTCAACTTACATACTTGATGGGGCAGTGCTTTGGTGTAACCATGTGGTGGCCTCATATAAACATCTTCGTCAAGAGATCCATGCAGAAAAGCATTATTAACATCGAGCTGGTGCAATGACCACCCCTTAACAGCTGCAAGAACAAGAATTACCCGGATTGTGACAACCTTTGCAACTGGAGAAAGCACCTCACAGTAGTCTTCTCCTTCCACTTGAGTGAACCCCTTGGCAACTAACCTCGTCTTGTATTTGTTGATGGACCCATCTTCATTGTACTTCACCATATACACCCATTTATAGCCTACAAGCTTTTTGTCTACAGGTAAACAGTTAGTTCCCATGTATCATTAGCTTCAAGGGCAGTAGCTCTTGATGCATAGCTTCAACCCACCTCTCATTAGTCTTGGCCTGATTATAAGACTGAGGCTCATGATGCATGGACAGGTTCATAATGAAATCCTCACGTGTGGAAAAAGAATTATAGGTGGGTAAGAAAGGGTGCTGCTGTGAGAAATTGTTAATTCTGAAAAAAAAAAGTCTTTTAGCCAGGTGGCTCTTGTCTAGTTCTAGAGCTTTGCCTGAGAGGAATATGCAAGTGTGGCTGTATGGGTTCTGAAGTGACAGTAGATGTATTGGTGAGTAAGGTGGGAATAGATTGAGATGTTTGGTCAATAGTGGGAGGGTTGGAAGTCACCATTGTTGAGACCACTGGACTCACCTGGTGCATTGGGATGACTAGAAAAAGGATTAAGGCATCAGTGGACTCAAAAGGATCTCCAACTGTGACAGAGGGTAGTACAAGATCATTATCTGGTGATAAAAAAGGAGGAAACTGGTTTCTAACAGCTTGACAGCTTGAGTAATTATGGTTTTGTGCAGTGAAGGACAGTAGGTTTGTACCCTTTTTTACCTATAGGATATCCCACAAATAACCTTATGACCGAGGATCAAACTTATCCTTTGAGGGTGCATTATTGACTGCAAAAGCAAGGCAGCCAAAGTGTTAGGATATTTAGTAATTGTGTCAATAGTTTAAGTCTTGGGACTATTATTGTGATTCTTCTCTTAACTTGGGCTTTGGACTAGAATGTAATTATTTAATTTTTGGTGTTTTGGGCCTTAATATACCTAGGGTTAATGTGGTATATAAGGTGTTACCAACACCATTTGAAAGCGAATCAAAGATCAAAGGCTTATCCAAATTTTTCACACACTACACACACTCAAAGGTGAGAACACTCCCTTTTCATTCCATTAAAGCCTCTTTGATTCCTTGTTTGGTGCATTCGGGACCAACAAGTGGTATCAGAGCAAACGTGGATCGATCTGCATTGATTTGAATCCAGTTTCGTTCGATTCCAAGAAAGATCAAAGGTGTTTTTTAAAAAAAATAGTTTCGGCATTTCGAGCTTGTTTTGGGGTTTTGATGCTTCGTTCTTGTGTTTAAAACCTTTCCCCAGATCGAGTATATGCCTAAAATGTTGTTAAAACACTTCTGAATCAGTTTTAACGAGTTTTGAGCAAGATTGAAGCAAAAAACTTTTTCAGAAAAGGACATCTCGGCCATTCTCTGTTTTCGGTCGATTTGACCTATTTCTTGTTGTTTTTAGCTCACAAATCGGTCGATTATGTGTTTAGGAAAGAATTTCTGAAGTTTAGGATCAAGTTTGAGCGATTTTGGTTGAGATCTGAGTGAAAACGGACGATTTTCTGGCAAGAAACCGCGTGAAGCAATGGAACAGTACTAACGTGTTCTTGACCGCGAAATTTTGTGCTTGATCGTTCAAGTCCGCGAAATTTCCAAATCCGCGAAACTTTCTAAGTCGGTCAAATCCGCGAAAGTTTCATTTCCACGAATTTAAATCCGAGAATTTTTTTTAAGCCGCGAAAATTTTACGTTCACTGAATTTTTTTGCAACTGCCTACTTTAAGAGTCCGAGAAATTTTAAACCGCGAAACTTTCCCTGATACTGAATTTTTTTTTTCTTTCGCAACTGCCTACCTTAAAAATCCGAGAATTTTTTTTAAGCCGCGAAAATTTTACGTTCACTGAATTTTTTCGCAACTGCCTACTTTAAGAGTCCGAGAAATTTTAAACCGCGAAACTTTCCCTTATACTGAATTTTTTCGCAACTGCCTACCTTAAGAATCCGAGAAATTTTAAAACCGCGAAACTTTTATTTATACCACATTTGCTTTTTCGCAACTACCTATCTTCAAGATCGAGAATTTTAAGCCGCGAAACTTTCACTTATACAACATTTTTTTCGCATCTGTTTACTTTCATAATCCGAGAAATTCCATATCCAAGAAAGCTTAATCCAAGAATTTCTTGTGACCGCGAAAATTTCCTCAACGTGTGAAAGTTTTATAACTTGCGAAAATTCTCTTGCAAAGCTCTAAAATTCTCATCGTGCGAAAGTTTTATATCTTGCGAAAATTCTCTAGCAAAGCTTTAAAATTCTCAACGTGCGAAAGTTTTATAACTTGCGAAAATTCTCTTGCGAAGCTTAAAAAATCTTAACTTGCGAAATTCTTCAACTTGCGAATTTTTCTAACGTGTTAAATTCTTCTAGGGTTAAAATTTTCTCAGGTTGAACCTTACACTTTAGTACTATCACCCTAGGCCACTTTTGTCATAAATTATTTTTCTCACCTCAAATCTCGCATTTAAATCTCTAGAACTTCTCCTAATTTCAAGATTTATTTCTCTTCCCTACATTATCGACCGTCACACACGATCACTTAGTTCAAAGAAATTCTTTAAAGAATTTTTCACAAACTCTACTCGTTAAACTCATCTTTCTTATCATTCGTTACTAACTCTCTCATCTATACAAGATCAAAACCACGGACGATTCGACTGCACCGACCATGTCTACCACGAATGACATCTCCACAGTGGGCTCCGACACCAGGCCTCCGATGCTGCGACAAGGCGACTACAGCATATGGACAAACCGGTTCCTCACGTTCATCAGGAACAAAGGCGCACCACTCTCTCAGTATCTTCTGGACTCCATCTTCAACGGCCCAGCACAGTTCTGGACAATCATCCCTGCACAGCCAAACGCAAACCCCCCCATGGATGAACGCCGCACTCCAAGAGGTCCCATCAATGAGGATGAACTGGCTCGCGAACAAGCCGACGAGACTGCCAAAGGATACCTCTTCCAGGCAATGGGCAACGAAGTCTATGCTCACATCGAGTGCTGCACAACTGCTAAAGAAATATGGGATGAACTTGTAGAAATCATGGCAGGCACAACTGAAAGTGCTCAAGGGAGGAAATCAGCCTGTCTCTCACAATATGAACACTTCCAACCTACGAAGGAGAGGAGCTGCGTGACACGTACCTCAGATACCTGAAGGTCATCAATGACTCAAGAAAGCCAGGATCTCGAGGGACAAATTCGATATCAACAACCGCTTTCTTGGAAGCCTCAAACCACAATGGGGCAATGCAATCGTGATGATGATTCAGAGTAAGGACCTCTCCAACACTTCCATCCATGCTCTTTATGACAGTCTGTCTGCCTATGCTCCATACGTGCAACCTCAGTCCACCAACTCTCGAGTCGACCCACTGGCCCTCCTCTCAAACAAAACCAATGAACGATCTTCCACCACTAAGACCAAACAGAACAAAGGGAAGCTGCCAGCTGTTGTATCTGACACCTCTTCAGGATCCGAAGCTGATACAGAATCAGACGAAGATGTTCGTGATATACGCAAGCAACTGGCAATGCTCACTAAGTTGGTCTCAAAGAAGATCGGGAAAAAATCCTCATCCTCTTCCAATCGCCAAAGAACCTATAGCGGGATCAAAAAGACCACTCCCACAGAGGAAGCCAAGCCAACAAAGAAAGAAGAGGACTCCGCACCTCAAAAGTCCGTGAAGTGCTTTCGGTGTGGAAAAATGGGGCACTTTGCCAAAGAATGCCACGCCCCACGCGTGAAGGACTCCGGCTACTACGATCGTAAGGCCAGAATGACCCGCAAGGTGGAAAGTGGGAAAGCTCTACTCACCGAAGAAGCGGAATGGGTGAATGACACTTCAGAAGACGAGGAGCCTAAGGATGAAGATTGCTGCATGGCAAGGCTGGTCGAACATGACGAGGACGAGGAGATGGGTCACTCCGGTGAAAACACAGCTAATACTCCTACCAACGCTGCATCTGAGGTACGAATCTCACACCTAGATGATGTGTTTACTCACCGACACGCCATTAAGAAACCCACCATAGACGCTAGGGATTATGATGAACTTAAGCTAAAATTTGAAAACAACTATGCCTTACTTAGTCTAAAAGTAGAAGAACTTGCCTGTGCAAACGAACGTCTAAAAGCCTCTGAAGCTTTAGTCAAACGTCTGCAAAGCAAGAACAAACAAAGTGAGACTAAGGTTAAGGAAACAACACTGGCTATTAGTTCATGTGAAACTTCTCGCCTCCTGACGGCCTCCCAATATGAACTACTTACGAAGGAAAGAGTTAGGTTATACCGCAAGGTGAAAATACTTGAAGAGCAACTTCACCTTAGAAACGAAAACTCACGCATCCTATGCCTATTGAACCAACCAGCGGAAACAGAATTCTACGACGCACGGGGGGGAATCGGACTGTCTAGCAATTGCAATCCAACACCGCTAGCAGTTAAAAGATATAACATGTGCAACACTGCATTCTTGCAAACAAGAAATGGTGCTCCTCCGCAGCTTAAGCCATTTGTGAGATCATCCTCCGCTGCCATCTCAGAAGAAACAAGAGAACAGAACATCCATTGGGCAGAAATCGCGTTTGACTACACAGAGTTGAACAATAGAGATAAGACTGAGGTATCCTCACTCTCGGAGGATGTCGAAACCTTACTCCCAAACAAAGAACAGGAAGATGCTTTTCAAGATGTGCTCTCTCGCACTTACATCCCAAAGAAACTACTACTCATAGCAGAACTAGAACGACAACTAGAAGTAGAAAGGAAGGCCTTTGCAAAAGAGCGAGATGAGCTGCTTAGCAAAATCTACACACTAGAAAAATTTCCCAATACGAACTATCCCTCCACATCGAGTCAAGTACCTGATTCTCAAACATGTAAATGTAAGAGGACGGCGAAAATGACTCCTGAAGCTGACATATGTTCTAACACTAACTCTAGTATTCTTATGGATACAGGGAATGTGAGTTCGACGTCTCTGGAAGGCAGCTCCTATCAGACAAAGGCGAACCCACTCTTCGATGACAAGAAGAAAAAACCATCCTATATTCGTCCTTCCTCTCTATGTACTGAATCCCAATATCCTAAGGTCGTAGACAATTATGTTGCCAAAACTTATCTTTCTTTTACCAAACTTATGTCTATGTGCTGCTGCAATGATTTTGTTCTCCCACGATTTCATGAATATGAAACACATGAACACGCAACACTCCGACCTCGCAAGCGAACCTTCTCTACGACGTCTTTGAATTCTCCCATCTCGCCAAAACCCAAGGTCAAGCGAAAACGTCTCTCGTCGTCAAACGCAAATTCACCTACTACTCGCAGGCCAAAAGGCGACCAAAACCGAAGCACGAAAACAACAACCACGTTACCCACGCCAATTCATGTATACGGCGCCATACATGCAAGCACGAATTAGGAAAATATGGGTTAGAAAAACTACAATCCCGCCTAATCAAGCAAACGACAAAGGGAAAGCTAAATTAGAATCAACACAATCTGATTTAGAATCCACATTTCCCATTAAGCGCATAAAAACTTTACTTGTTTCACGAGAATGCCCCGTCAGTAAACGGGGACCCAACATTTGCTAATGATTGCAGGTCTGTCATGTGTGGTATCTAGACTCGGGTTGCTCCACACACATGACGGGGAACAAGGAGCTGTTGAGCAACTTCTCCGAGCGCTATCTCGGAAGGGTCTCCTTCGGAAACAGTCAAATGGCGCCAATTCTCGGAACTGGTGATCTCGTCCATGACAAACTGACGATCAAGGGCATCTCTTACGTTGAGGGTTTGAGCTACAATCTCTTCAGCATTGGTCGTTTCTGCGACAAAGGATACAAGGTTCTCTTCGAATCTGATATCTGCAGCATCATAGATGCCTCGGGACTGCCACTTCTTTCTGGAACGCGCACGTCTCACCTCTACGTACTCAATCTCACGACCTCTCGATCAGTATGCCTTCTCTCTCGGGCTGCACCCAAGTTGAATGATCTATGGCACCGACATCTCTCACATCTCAATTTCAAGACTATCAACAAACTGCGTCAAGATAAACTCGTCAACGGTCTACCCCAACTAACATATCATAAGGAACACCTCTGCTCTGCCTGTGAATTGGGGAAGATGAAGCGATCGTCTCACATATCCAAGGAAACACCGTCCTCGAAGCTAATCCTCGAGCTCTTACATATGGATCTATGTGGCCCAATGCCTACGGCCACTCTCGGAGGAAGACGGTATATTCTTGTGATTGTCGACGATTTTTCACGCTACACGTGGACGAAACTCATTCGTACAAAGGATGAAGTTCCTAATATAATCATCGAGTTTGTTGTTACGTCCCAAACTCTTCATCAACAGAAGGTTAGGATTATCAGAACTGACAACGGAACTGAGTTTAAGAACAAGAAGCTCAGTGATTTCTATGCCACTCAGGGCATCACTCAGCAGTTCTCAGCTGTGAAGACACCGGAACAGAATGGTGTCGTTGAGCGTAAGAACAGGACACTTGTTGAAGCAGCCAGGACTCTTCTCATCCAATCCGGCCTCCCTCACTCTCTTTGGGGCGAAGCCATTCAAACGGTCTGCTACACGCAAAACCGGGCTTCCATCCACAAGAGATTCAACCGCACTACATACGAGATGTTGAACAACCGTCGTATACCCGATATATCTTATCTAAGGGTCTTCGATTGCCGATGTTTTGTTGCCAATGATCGCCAACATCTTGGGAAGCTTGATCCAAAAGCTCTCGAAGGAATCTTTGTTGGATATTCGCTGAACTCGAAGGCATACAGAGTCTATCTTAAAGAGAAACGATCTGTCATTGAGAGCACAAATGTCACATTTGACGAAAGCGAAGGCGACCTCATGGCTTCTGCTCATATCAGACCAGAACCAGGTCTTCTACAGTCATTGACAAGAGGTCAACCTTCAACGGCGGGAACTTCCTCATCTGAGGGCAACACTGGTGAACTGGATCTCGACCTGCTCTTCGAATACTTCTATCCAGTCCCCAAGTCTCCCGTCGCCACCACTCAAACTACCGCTGCACACACTCCACCTCCACCATCAGCTATTGGCGATGATCTCGACCCTCCAAACTTGGATGCGCTCAATCTCAACGAAGACGACATTTTACCCAACCCTGGGAACATTGCTGATCCTGATGCTGAACCTTCTCAGTCTACTACAATCGAGATCTCCTCTTCGGACACCGGACCCCAATCCAATGAATCTCCAACCGATACAAATGTGGCCAGCTCCTCTCAGACCAATGTACCTCTTTGGGCTCGCTCACATCCTACAGATCAGATTATTGGGGATCCCACATCTGGTGTTTCAACACGTTCGGCTACGATGAATGAAAGTCTGTTTGCCTGCTATCTCAGCCAAGTTGAACCATCACGAGTAGCTGAAGCTCTCAACGATCCCGATTGGCTGATTGCAATGCAGGAGGAAATAAATCAGTTTGAACGCTTACAAGTTTGGGAACTCGTACCACGACCACTCAATAGATCCATTATCGGCACAAAATGGATCTTCAAAAACAAAAAGGATGAAGACGGTGTTGTTATTCGCAATAAAGCAAGACTTGTGGCTAAGGGGTACAACCAACAAGAAGGCATCGACTACGATGAAACTTTTGCCCCCGTCGCCAGGATCGAAGCAATACGAATGTTTCTTGCATTTGCTGCTCACAAGAACTTC
Organism: Craterostigma plantagineum; assembly: GCA_027422505.1. Taxonomy (NCBI): domain Eukaryota; kingdom Viridiplantae; phylum Streptophyta; class Magnoliopsida; order Lamiales; family Linderniaceae; genus Craterostigma; species Craterostigma plantagineum. The sequence continues at coordinate 5,352,073 of JAPQWV010000013.1, read as the reverse complement.
AAAGTCTACCAAATGGACGTGAAGACTGCATTTCTGAATGGATTTCTCAAAGAAGAAGTGTACGTCGATCAACCCGAAGGGTTCTTGAGCGAAGAGTTTCCTCATCACGTCTATCGACTCTACAAGGCTCTCTACGGACTAAAACAGGCTCCCCGAGCTTGGTATGACGTCCTTTCCGATTTCCTTGTCCAGTCTGGATTCAAGAAGGGATCTCTGGATACAACCCTCTTCACCAAGCGGAGTGGCCCGGACATAATGATTGTACAAATTTATGTCGATGACATCATTTTCGGATCGACTAAACCACAACTGTGTGAAGAGTTCGCAGAATTGATGAAAGAGAAATTCGAAATGAGTATGATGGGTGAGCTGAACTTCTTTCTTGGTCTTCAAGTAAAGCAACTTCCCAACGGAATCTTCATCAATCAGTCCAAATACATCCATGACATCCTCGAGAAATATGGAATGAAGGATGCCAAGACTGCTGCTACACCTATGTCACCCTCTGGCCGACCCGACGCGGACCCATCTGGTGTTCCCGTTGACCAAACTGTCTATCGAGGGATAATAGGTTCTCTTTTGTATCTAACTGCTAGTCGACCGGATATCGTTCTCTCGACAGGAATCTGCGCTCGTTTCCAGGCTACACCTAAGGAATCCCACCTCACTGCTGTCAAAAGGATTCTCCGCTATCTCAAAGGAACACCCAATCTGGGTTTGTGGTACCCCACTCGATCGGAATTCAAGCTGGTTGGATTCTCTGACTCGGATTACGCTGGATGCAAGATGGATCGGAAAAGCACCTCTGGAGCTGCACACTTCTTGGGCGGTAAACTCGTAAGTTGGTCGTCTCGAAAACAAAACTGTGTCTCAACTTCGTCAACGGAGGCAGAGTATGTCGCCGCTGCTAGTTGTTGTTCACAGCTTTTGTGGATGAGAACCCAACTACGAGATTTTAATATTCATGTCGATAAAATTCCCATTTATTGTGACTCAAAGAGTGCGATAGCGATGACGAGTAATCCGGTACATCACTCGAGAACAAAACACATAGACATTCGTCACCACTTCATCAAAGAACATGTCGAACAAGGGACGATTGAATTGCACTACGTCACAACCGAAGATCAACTGGCCGACATTTTTACAAAACCGTTGGATGTCAAACGATTCCAACACCTTGTGACTATGTTGGGCATGTTGAATCTTCCGTTGTGATCAATCGACCCCTACATGAACTTTGATAAAGCGTACATAATTCCTTTTCACTTCACTCCATTTTCTGTGTCTCCTTGATTATGTCTTTTGAGGGGGAGTTTTCGATTAAGGGGGAGCGTCTGATTTTTCCATTATGTAAAAAGGGATTTTTAGATTAAGGGGGAGTTTCTGATTTTACCTATATAAAAGTTTTTCTTTGGGTTGAAATTTTAAAGTTTGGTCAAATTGAGTCAAAATTGGACTGATTAAAATGTTTTGGGTTGAATTGTAAAATTTCTGGTCAAACAGGGTCAAAATTGGACCAATTGAGTCTCAATTGAACCCAATTTTGACCAAGCCCGCGAAAGTCATATCTGGACCCAGCTTTGACCAAGCCCATTAATTTCGGCCCAGTTTCACAAATTCGCATGAACAGTAACTAAAACCCCTAAAACCCCAAAACCCTAACGTTTTTCACTATCCTAAAATCCCCGAGAAAAATTCAAAACTTTCGCAACCTCTCTCTCAAAATTTCGCAACTTCCCATATCGCGTCGTCGTCAAAATCTGCTTTCAAAATCCGTCTCTTGCTACCTCCATTGTCGCAAATCAGCTTCTCGGTATGAATACACCTCAGATAAATCAATTTCCAGTCATTTTAAGCTGTTTTGCCCCGTTTCTATTAAATCTGTTAGGTTAAAATGAGTTTTTCGCGGCCTCTGAATCGAACTCCTGATATGATTTTTATGTTAATACCCCCAAATCTGCGTTACCCATTCAATTACGAGTCGATTAAGCCCAGATTATAGCATTTTGGTTGAGATTTGCGTAGGTCCAAGGCTAAAATTATTTCGTCGTTTCGCATGCTTTCGCAATGTGTTCTTCACCGCGAAAAAAATTCTCAGAAAAATTGCTTTAAAACGTTAACTTTCGCTGCTACAGTGAGGACAATTCCGCGAAAATTTTCTCCGAGAAATTTCTTACGATTGAAAGTTTCGCGACTACAGTGAGTGATATTCCGCGAAAGTTTTATCCGAGAAATTTCCAAGCGCTAAAATTTTCGCTGCTACAGTGACCAAGGAAATGTGAAACTTTCAGTATGTTGTTCGCTGTTACAGTATGTGAAGTCCCGCGAAAGTTTATCTGAGAAATTTACTTTTATTCACGTCAAAACTTTCTCTGCTACAGTGAGTGTCACCCCGCGAAATTCTAAAAACACATCACTTCATATTACATATTTTCGCATCATCAATATTTCGCAACTTTAGTGAACAAAAATTTTCGCAGTCCACAAAGTCCCTCCGCGAAACTTTCACATCACCTGCAAAAATTTCTCATGACGTGCCAATGTGATATAACTTGCGAAATTTTCCATCACTTGCGAAAATTTTACTCTGACTGCAAAACTTTCTCACGATTATGTCTATGTGTAATTACTTGCGAAAGTTTCCTAATACATGCGAAAATTTTCCATAACATGCGAAATTTTCAACAACATGCGAAAATATACTCAATCTGCGAAACTTTCATATAACTTGCGAAATTTTCAATCATATGCGAATTTTTTTTTTTTTTCATTACATGCAAAAAATTTGGACAACTTGCACGATTTCTTAACTTGCGAAATTTTACTCACTGTGCGAAAATTTCCCATGACATGTCCATGTGCAATCACTTGCGAAATTTCTCCAATGCATGCGAAAACTGTCCTATCTGCGAAATTTACCTAATATGCGAAAATCTTCCACTACTTTGCATGCGAAATTTTACACAAAAATGCGAAAGTTTTCTTGACATATCTACGTTTTTATACTTCGCGAATTCAATACTTAGTCCGTTCTAATCGTATAACAATTACTGTCAAGTACAGATATGACTGAAAAAGATCAAAGCACGATTGAAGCTCTTGAGACGGCTGCACTCCAACGGGACATTGCTCGCATCGAACTCAACACACGACTCTATGTTCCACCACCCGAGCAGATCTTCCCACTGAGTCAATGGGCGGCCCTGATTCCCAACAACTTCATGGTGGACCTGCAGAGCTTTCGGTTCGATGCCCCCGTCATCGTAGAAATCCTCAAAGGGCACCCACTTCGCCACGCCTTCACACATGGCGAGCCAGAAGCACAGGTGTACCTTCAACAATTCTGGCATACACTGCAGATTGCGGGACCACTTCATCTTGCCAAAAACATATCCGCCCAAATCGATCAAGAAACGGTGGTCCTCAATCGCAAAATAGTGCAAGAAGTGCTTCAACTCCCCGTCTACTCACCCTATGACCAACTACCGACGCACGATCAACTCATTGAAGACATTGATCGACTGGGCTATCAACCAGATACCAAGAAGAAGAAGGGCCCACTTGTCCTCAGTGAAGTCACCACCCGCAACCTACCTCAACCTTGGCGAACTCTGTACCTGCTGGTGAACAAGTGCTTGTTAGGAAAGCATGCCGGTCAGGACCGCGGAAATCTTCAGATCCTCACCATCCTAACCTGCATCGCCCACAACTGGAAGTATAACTACGCGGACATCATCTGGATGGATCTCGTCGCGATGATCCAACGTCGCGACCGGGAAGTCGCAAAGGGAGTCACTAACCGCTTCATCCCTTACATGCGGTGGCTCCCAGCCTTCATCAGATACTTCCGCATCCACTCCACCAGCATTCGCATGCGGTCGACAGCCGAACATTTTGCCATCTCAACAGTCGAGAAGTTCGCCAAGAAAAACACCCCGGCGAAGGATCGAAACGCAATGATAATTCCGGACGAAGTTCTCGCCTACGCCGACCAGACAAATCAACACCTCCGCGAATATCGCATATCAACCGCCTCTTTCCGAGAAAGCCCCAGACCACTATCCACTGTCCCTACGGAGCAGATCAACCCCACTGCTCCCAACCCCGGGACTAGCCAAAACCCCACCACCACCTCCCAAAAGTCCTCGAGTCGCGCCGCATCCTCTTCCACACGCGCTCCGAAAAAACGGTCGCGAGAGGATGACGTAAGCCGCCCACGGAGCGCCGATCGAAACAAAAGCACGATCGACCTCCTCCGCCACAGATAAGCCGAGCCGAACCAATAGGTACAGGAGGTGATGTGTTCACCTCCCGAGTAGAAGTCGTGGCATCTGGCTCAACCACGCAAACTACCCCACCAACCCACTTATCTTCCTCTCTACAGGAAGATATTTCATTCCACGAGGAGCCACGTATACCATCGACATCCCACTTGGAGATAGTCGATGTTGAAACAAGCAGTCCCTCGCCTCAGACTGCATCCTCTTCAAGCACCTCGAGTCTAGTGCCCTCACTCCCCATAATTTCATCCGTTTCTAAGACACATACACCTTCCACCGCACCACAGAGTCTTCGTGACTCTGTCAGAACGCTCGGTGATGTCTCTGTGACTGAGAGCGGAAGACCTAGCACGGCCAACATCACAACAACCGTGAGCCTAGGCCGTCATACGATTGAGTCTGTCTCATCGGTGATGCCAACGGGAAGTCTGAGTGGCCCCGTCTTTTCCCGACCTGTGCAAACGGGCGGCCGATCGGCGATCTTCTCCGATTCGGTGACAGTTGGACATCTTCGTGATTCCAACTTGTTAGATTTACCCCGATTCATCACCGAGACCGCGCTAGAGTCACGTCTTCAAGAGTTTGCAAAGACTCTTGAGGCGTCGATTCTCGACAAAGTTTACGCGCGTCTCGATGCGTCCACCGCCGACAAAGGAAAAGGGGTGGCCCCGGAGACGCCACCACCGACTCAAGATGTGGACGCTGAAGCCATTCTCTCTGCCATTTCCGCGAAGGAGCTCTTCTACCTCCTACGAGCAAGATTCGAGTCGATGACGGAACTCGACGACGAGGAACGGCAGATGAAGAGAATGATGACTCAGCCCTTGACTTGCCGCGCTCAGGGCGAGTCCAGCGGGATCAGGCGCGACGATCAAGACGATGATCAAGATCGCCGCGAGGGGAGAATAGGCCGCAAGCCTCACAAACTCAAGGGCCCATACAATCGACGCCGCCCTCCTCCTCTGCACCTGAAACAACTCCCGCCGTAACAGAAACCTCACACCCCACTAGCCATAAAACCCATCTCATTTACCCTGAGCCACTAGCCAAATCACCCTCACCACCATCCACCACCGTCTCCGAAACTCTAATTGTCACATCGACATTAGAGACCACCTCTATACCTTCTCCACCCACCATTTCAGAACCTCTGACTGTCACATCGACGTTAGAGGTCACCACCACATCTACACCACCCGACACACAAATCATCCTCGCCAAAACCATCACCTCAACCGAACCGCCAGAATCTCCACCAATTCCATCCCCACAATCCACAAACTCCTCCGACGCTACACCCTCGCCACCACATAGCCATACCCCTCTCAACATCGATTCCAACCCAGCTTCCGAGGATGTCTACTGCACACAGAACGAGATCGAAGCCTACATCTTCAACGATGAATGGCTATACACGCCCGCCGATGCAGTAGCAGCTAGGAAGTTGGTGGAAAATGCTCGACGTCTGCTCATGGAGGCCTCGCTAACGCTGATCAACACCGCAGACGACGAGAACGGAGAGGAATACGACGCTGAACCGGCCGAGCTCGAGGACATCCTGCAATTCCAAGCGCAGCAAACTGAGGCCCCTGCTGCTCAAACGGATGTACCCACGGTGGATATACCGGAAGCACCGTGGGAAAACAAAAAGATCACCGCACCGTTCCAAGAAGAGATCAGGAAGAGGATCTGGCGACGCAAGGAGCAGATCATCACCACCTTCGACGAGTATGAGCTGATGAACATCCAAAGTTGGAGCGAGAGAAAGAAGCAACTCTATCGATGGAGCCTTCTGTGCCACAAAAGCTCAAATAGGACGCTATCCGATGAGGAAAACATCGCTCAGGAAATGAGTCGGGCCCCCATCTGCAAAGTCACTGACCTTCGCCAAGAGTCCAAAGGACCTGTTCATTACCCAATATTCACGGTAATGAGGCAGGATGAGAGCTACTGTGAAGTCAGTGAGGCGGACTTCAAGTTTCTGCGCCTGGGCGACCTGTACAGCATGCTGGAATCCATGAAGCAGTTCAGACTCGTCCTCAGAAGTTCTGGACATCTCGTACGTGCTGAACCGGTCACCATGGGATATGTGGCTATCAAACGCCACATGCTCCGACAGGTCAGATTCTTCGCCACCCACGATCTGCAGATGGCGGTGGAGCACAATCTAAAGAAGGTGAATCTGACTCGCCCATCTTTCAAGAACGCGGACGACTACCGAGAAGGCGATGTGATCGACGGAGACGATCCGGCGGTCGCCTACTCGAACTATAAGAGAAAGATGAGGATGCTGCGCTGCTCTGAAGTGGCAAAGTTCTCGGATGGAACGCTCACCATCATCCAAGACAAACTAATGAAGATCTGCCGCATACTTTCAGAAGAAGATCCTCTATGCCGATCCAAGTTCGCGAAGCTCATTGACGCTATAGCTAATCGATTGGTACTTCGAAGGAACCTCCGCACCTTCGAGTTCAAGCTAGGGCTTCGCGACACACTCACACGCTAATCCACCACCAACGCCCAAGATCCAAGACTCCCAACAATTGACACAAAGGGGGAGATTGTTAGGATATTTAGTAATTGTGTCAATAGTTTAAGTCTTGGGACTATTATTGTGATTCTTCTCTTAACTTGGGCTTTGGACTAGAATGTAATTATTTAATTTTTGGTGTTTGGGCCTTAATATACCTAGGGTTAATGTGGTATATAAGGTGTTACCAACACCATTTGAAAGCGAATCAAAGATCAAAGGCTTATCCAAATTTTTCACACACTACACACACTCAAAGGTGAGAACACTCCCTTTTCATTCCATTAAAGCCTCTTTGATTCCTTGTTTGGTGCATTCGGGACCAACACAAAGGTTCTGAAATATGAATAATCTGGCAGCTTATTGGTTAGAATCTCAAGTGGAGTTTTCCAGTCAAGAACTTCTGAGGGCAGTCTATTTATGATGTGGACTGATGTAACAACAACTTTTCCCCCAAAAAAACTTGGGCAGTTTTGATTGAAACAAGAGGGCTCGGGCAACCTGAAGAATGCGCTTGTATATTCTCTTCGCCACTCCATTTTGCTGTGGAGTGTATGGACATGATGTTTGATGCACAATACCATGATAAACAAAGAAGTTTTGACAGACTGAACCAAGAAACTCACTCCCATTGTCAGTCCTAATGATCTTGACATGGGCAATATACTGTGTTTGAATATAACTGATGAAGTGTTTGATCATATCAGGGAATGAGACTTGTATCTGAGTAGGAAAATCCCGGTGAATCGACTGTGGTCATCAACTATGGTTAGAAAATAGTGACTTCCATTGAGTGTGGGTTGCTTATATAGACCCCATATATCCATATGTAGCATATCCAAAAGGGCTAAGGTCTTTATATGACTGATAGGAAAATGAATTTTCTGCTGTTTTACAAGAGGACAGACATGACAATCTGTGATAAAAGAAATTTATATCGTCTTTTGTACCTCGTAAAAGCATATTAATGGTTGGTATTTATCTAAATTTCCTTGAATATCATAAATTTACGTTTATATTTCATTTTCGACAGATATTTGGAGAAAATAACTACAACCGACGGACTTGAAAAGAATCGAGGATCTTCGAGACCAGTATCGGCCCAAAAAAACCAATTGGGCCAAGATAAAAATCAGCCCAAGAAAAGCCCAAGTCCAATTGTTTCAAAAAGAAAAATACAAATACACCCACATGATCGATCACGTAGCACACAAAAGAAGAATAATGAAAAGAGACAAGGAGATCTACGATGGAGACTTGCAAAAAAAAAGAAATCGCCTCACACAGCTCAAGAAAGAAAATCACAACAAAATCTTACGCATGCTTGAGCAGCTATGAAGATTTCAATCTATCATATCATCTATAAATAGTGGAAGCATGAGAGTAGAAAAGGGAGGAGGAGAAAGCCATATACACGACGTAAAGAGCAAAGCGAGAAGGCTGTGTAAATTTCAGCGAGCAAGGTAGCGAGCAACGAAGGAGGGCTGCTGTATTGCGGCGGGGCTGATATGAGGAGTCGCAGCGAGCGGGATAAGCAAACACAGTAGCAAACGAGCTGAGGCACACGTCGCCCACTAGCTGTTCGACGATATTCCTCAACGAAAGAAGGCGAAATTCAGGGAAGAAAATATGCTTTTCTCTTTGTTATTTACGCTTTCCGTCGTGCTAGTATTTAATAAGAGTAGCTAAACCTCGTAGTATTTGAGATGAGATGAACGCTAGCGATATCGTACGTGTGTTTAACGTAATGATGTTTTGCTATTATTATGACTCGGTTACGATTTATGCTATCGTTTTGATTATGTCTATGTGGTTGAAATAGTTGTTGGGAAATCGTACGCTATGCTCGAGGGAGGGGCGAACGATTAGACCACTCGTAAACGAGTGGAATAACTCATCGCTAGAGATAGGTTGAACTATCCCGCTGGATTAGAGTCAAATCTAATAGCGGGATTCATCGTGTTTTATTATGCGGTCTGCGATTAAGCAGTTAGGGAAGCTTGTCCAGCTATTTAAAACGTAGATTAGTTGTTGCGAGTAGGGTTGCAAACGAATCGAATCGAGTCGAATACTCGAATATTTAATTGAATCATAATCGATTCTTATTCGAATTTGAATATTTTCTCGAATATTCGAATCGAATATCGAATATTTGTATTCAAAATCATCTTTGATATTTTAATTAATAAAATGTAAACAATATTATATTTAAAATATATATTGAATAATAATAAATTGCATTTTAACATATATTGAATTATAACATATTATTTTTAAATTTTAGCGAGTTATCATATATTATATGTGAATATATATTAATTATACTATATTTTATTTTATATTATTCGAATCGAATAATTCGATTAATTTTCGAATCGAATATTGTGATTTTATATTCGTATTCGTATATTTCTCGAATCAAAAATAATATTCTTATTCGGATTCGTATTCTAAATATTCGAATTCGAATCTTAGAATTTCGAATCAAATCGCGGATCGAACAAAAAAGTTCGACTCGTTTGCAACCCTAGTTGCGAGTCAAAGCGAGTAAGTGCAATTTCGCCCCAATCGTAGAAACTCGTATACATATCATAGGAATCCTCACGATCTAATAATTAGCTAAATATATTACTTATTTGTCGTTCAATCGAGCTAGGGGGATCGAAGTCTCAAATACGTCTTCGTTCGTAAGCTCGTTCGTAAGCTCGTTCGTTTTTATATTTTTATTAAACTGTTTATTTTAAGTGTTTGTCGTTATTTAAATTTTCAAACATCAGAAATTTCTACTAGAATATTTAAACGTGAATTTTTCGAATTATAGTTCCCTTGGGATTCGATACTCGAGTACTTGCTACGTCTATACTATTTTCGATAGGTACACTTGCTTGTTGAGCGTAGCATAATTCGTAGATATTCGTTTTATTTATTACTCGATCCGCTCGATCAAGTTTTTGGCGCCGTTGCCAGGGAACTACTGATATTTGGAAAATTTTTGTTTATTATCCTAACTCTATTATTATTATTACTACTATTACTATTATTATTATTTTTATTTCTACGCTTATTATTATTTTTTACTTATTTTTTCCGCTATTTTTCATTATTTTAATTAGTATTATTTGCTGTTATATTTTTTATTAAATATTTTTTTGCTTAATCGGATTTCTTTTTGCCTAGGTATCTTTATTAATATTTTTATTATTATTTCTTCAAACTATCTATGTTATTTTTATCACATCATTATTACAAAAAAAAATTATTATAGTGATTATTATTTTCTTTATTATTAGCATCGCTTGCTTTTATTTTAGTATTATTGTTTTTATTTTTTTTGCAATATATTTATTGGTTTTTATTTCTAAATCTCTTATTGTTATTGTTATTGTTATTTTGTTTGTCTAGGTACGTGAACGTTTGTGCATGACCCGGAGAAACCATTCGCTACCATTAGTTGAAGGAGACCCGGAGATCGAAAGAACGTTCCAACATAACCTACGAGAAAACGTAAGGCGAGTCGAAATGGCAACTCAAAATCGTGACAAGATGCCTCGAGAAGCTAGAGAACCTCCAATGAGAGAGCTGTGGAGAAACAACGCTGTAAGGTCGGTCGGCTCAGCGATAGTCCTTCCTCAAGTCCCGAACAACTTTGAGCTGAAACATCATTGGCTTCAAATGCTTCAGACGGCAGCTCAATATGATGGACTCTCCAAGGAAGACGCTTACCGACACATCCGAGACTTCCTGTCCGTCACCAACACAATACGAGTACACGGAGTAAGCCCTGAAACGATCCGGCTCTACTTATTTCCGTTCTCCCTAAGAGGTAATGCCAAGGAGTGGTATAATCTACTACCCGAACGATCCATCACCACTTGGGACGAGATGCACGCCACTTTCATCACGCATTTCTTTCCACCGTCAAAGGTGCTGAAACTAAAAATGGATCTTACGGCATTCAAGCAAAAGGAGGGCGAGAATTTATACGACGTATGGACACGTTTCAAGACGCTTCTGAATCGCTTCCCACAACATGGTATGACGAAGATCGAATTGATACAGCGGTTCCATGTCGTTGAATGATATTACCGTGCAACTACTTGGCGGGGCATGCAATGGAGGCTTATGCAATTTAAACGCAACGGAAGGCTGGAATCTAATCGAAGAATATAGTGCAAATAGTTTCCGGCGCGGGAGTTCCAGCAATAGAGGCAAACCACCGGGGATGTACGATGTCGATAATGCAACTGCGATAAATGCCAAGTTCGACACACTCAAACAACAAATCGCTGCTAACAACCTCCAAATGCAAACGTTGATGAATACACTATTACCACGCTAACAACGAAGCCGGTTGTTAATGCTGTGCAGGTACAATCAGTCCCGAGGACTCCCGCAGCTGCTCCGCCTCCTCATGCATACCCAAATTATAATCCGCCATGCGCTACATGCGGCGAAAGTCATGATGCAACCCGTTGTCCATCCACTATTCCGATAGAGCAAGTCGACTACATGGGTAACTGCCAAGGCCAACGAAGCTACATCCCGAACCGAGTTCATCCGAACTTGGCCTACGGTAATCAACAACAAGCTCCGCCAGGATTTCAAAACCAAAGAATGCAAGGATACCATAACGCGAATGCTGAACCCACCTCGTATAGTCGCATAGACAAGCTCGAGGAGATGCTCGAAAAGCTAGTGGGAAAGCTCGACTCTCGCCTGGATAGTCGAGAAGCGCGGTTGCAAAGTACCGAGTCTTCCCTGCGGGCCTCAGAGAAGCAAGTAGGCCAGATTGCTGAATCAATCCAACAACGTCCTTCCGGTTCGTTGCCAAGTTACACCGAGACCAATCCAAAGGACCATCATGTGAAGGCAGTGACACTTCGCAACGGGAGAGAACTCGAGGAAGTACAGAAACCGGAAAAGAACGTTGAGCCCAAGGAAGCAAGCGGCGGGACCAACACGGAGGAAGAAGGTGTACCTAAGCCACCCGTCAAGACGTATCAACCAAAGATACCACCCAGCGAGGCTTAAAAGGGACATCGTGGACGACCAATTTGGTAAATTTCTTTCAATTTTTAAACAATTACATATTAATTTACCTCTTGCGCAGATGCCCCGCTGGGCAAAGTTTTTGAAGGATCTTATCACGAACAAGAGCAAGCTTGAAGACGTTTCCACCATTGAGTTGCGAGGAGAGTGCTCTGTCATTCTACAAAACAAGTTACCGAAAAGTTTAAGGACCCAAGGAGTTTTACTATACCATGTTTAATAGGCGATTTAGTCGTAAGTAAGGCATTGGCCGATTTAGGAGCTATTATTAATTTGATGCCTTATTCTATGTTTAAACGACTTGGTTTAGGAGAGCCCAAACCCACTAGAATGAGTTTACAATTAGCGGATAGATCTGTTAAGTATCATAGGGGTATCATCGAAGATGTGCTGGTTAAGGTCGATAAATTTATAATTCCTGCAGACTTTGTTATTCTCGATATGGAGGAGGATGAAAATATTCCTCTAATATTGGGTAGTCCATTCCTCGCTACTGGTGGAACCATGGTCGATGTTCATAACGGAACATTGACGTTAACTATAGATGGCAAAAAAGTCACATTCGATATGACCGAATCCATGAAAAATTCCGAGAAACTAGACGATAAATGCTTTTACATTGATGCATGGGATGAATTCTTATCATTGCAGGGACATTCACAACCAGAATCATTCAGAAAAGCTGAAGATGGGGAGGTTATTGATGAGCCAAGGCATGAACAATCTTTTGAGGTTCACCAAATAGACGCAGACGAAGATGGGGCGGAACCTACGATCGAGGTGCACCCGAGCAAAGAAGAAGAAAAAGAAAAATGTTCAATTGAAGATCAACCAAAGCTCGAACTCAAACTATTACCCGACCACTTGGAGTATGCGTTTCTCGAGGAAAACTCGAAGCTCCCCGTAATCATAGCATCAAATTTGGAGAAGGAACAGAAAATCATGCTCCTAGACCTGTTACGTGAGCATAAGAAGGTGCTCGCATGGAAGATATCAGATATTCGAGGAATCAGCCCGACCTTCTTCATGCATAGGATCCTGATGGAAGAAGAGTTCAAGCCTGTGGTGCAACATAAAGGCGTCTAAACCTGAACATGAAGGAGGTAGTAAAAGCTGAGGTAATAAAGCTACTTGATGCGAGAGTCATATACCCATTCTCAGACAGCGCATGGGTGAGCCCAGTTTAAGTGGTGCTGAAGAAGTGAGGAACGACGGTGGTATCCAACGAGAAAAACGAACTCATTCCAACGAGGACCGTTACAGGGTGGCGAGTGCGCATTGATTACCGGAAATTAAACGATGCAACGCGAAAAGATCACTTTCATTTACCGTTCAGTGATCAAATGCTTGAGCGTTTATCCGGTCATGAATTTTATTGTTTTCTTGATGGTCTTTCAGGTTACTTGCAGATCCCGATCGCACCAGAAGATCAAGAGAAAATGACTTTTACGTGCCCATTCGGAACCTTTGCATATTGGCGGATGCCTTTCGGACTGTGTAATGCCCCGGCTACCTTCCAAAGGTGCATGATGGCCATTTTCGACAAATTAATCGGTAAAGGAATTGAGGTATTCATGGATGACTTCTCGATTTTTGGTATCTCATTTGAAGTATGACTTTCCAATATTAAGGCGGTACTTAAACGATGCGAGGAAACGAACCTTGTGCTAAACTGGGAAAATCTCATTTTATGGTTAGGGAAGGTATCGTTTTAGGTCATAAGATATCGGCTAGAGGAATCGAGGTGGATAGAGCAAAAATAGAAACTATTGAACGTTTACCTCCACCCTTGTCGGTAAAAGCAATTAGAAGTTTCTTTGGACATGTTGGTTTTTATCGTAGATTTATTAAGGATTTTTCCAAAATTGCTAGACCTTTAACTCGCTTGCTAGAAAAAGATGTACCTTACGAGTTTACGACCGACTGTATGAATGCTTTTATTATGCTACAGGATAAGCTTATTAATGCTCCTGTCATGGTAGCCCTGGATTGGAGGCTACCATTCGAACTAATGTGCGATTCCAGTGATTTTGCAGTAGGTGCAGTTTTGGGACAGTGACGGGAAAATATTTCTAGCCGATACACTATGCAAGCAAGACTTTAAATGAGCGCAATCGAATTATACTACGACCGAGAAGGAATTGCTTGCAGTTGTGTTTGCAATCGACAAGTTCCGTCAATATCTTATCCTGTCGATGGTCATCATCTACACGGATCATTCAGCCATTAAGCATCTCTTTGCGAAACTGGATGCAAAGCCAAGGCTGGTCCGATGGATTCTATTACTCCAAGAGTCCGACGTGGAGTTTCGCGACCAAAAGGGAACGGAGAATCTTGCCGCAGACCACTTGTGGAGACTAGAAGAGACACCCTGCATGGTTACAAAAGAGGAGACGAACCAAGACTACTTTCTCGATGAACGCCTTTACGCTATACATGAGGTACCTGATGAACTTCCATGGTATGCCGATATTGCTAACTATCTTGGAGCTAGGATCTTACCAAGGGGATACACGAGTCATCAGAGGAAGAAATTCTTCTCGGACTTGAAGTATTACTTTTGGGATGATCCTTATCTATTTAGGATTTGTGCGGATAACATAATTAGGCGATGCGTAACCTTCCCCGAAATAATCGATATCTTGGGACATTGCCACACGGGACCGTGCGGAGGCCATTATAGAGGCAACCGAACCGCACAAAAGGTACTAGAATGTGGATTACTAGCACACAATTTTCAAGGACGCGCAAAGGTATGTAGAAATGTGCGATAGGTGCCAAAGGACAGGTAATATCTCTAAGCGCAATGAAATGCCTTAGAATTTCATTCTTGTATGTGAAATATTTGACGTATGGGGCATTGATTTTATGGGTCCATTTTTTCTACATCTTTCAACCGATATATCCTAGTTGCGGTTGATTATCAAAATGGGTAGAAGCGCAAGTGCTACCTACTAATGATGCTAGGGTAGTCGTTTAATTTTTGAAATCTTTATTTTCACGATTTGGTTCACCTCGTTGCATTATTAGCGATAAAGGTACGCATTTCTGTAACACTCAATTTGCAAGGACGCTCCAAAAATACGGCGTGAAACATAGTGTTACTACTGCATACCATCTTCAAGCGAGCGGCCAAGCGGAAGTCGTAAACAGGGAGCTGAAGCGTATGCTAGAGAAGACAGTGGAACACCACAGGCGGGATTGACCGAACAAGCTGTACGATGCTTTATGGGCATACCGGACAGCATATAAGACGCCTATTGGATCAACGCCATGTAGACTTGTTTACGGGAAATCTTGTCATTTACCCCTCGAGCTAGAACACAAAGCGTATTGGGATCTAAAAAGGCTGAATTTTGATTTGAATCTTGCAAGGGAAAAACGAAAGTTGCAGATCAACGAGCTCGACGAGTGGAGGCAAATGGCGTATGAGAATACCTGCCTCTACAAGGAGCGTACAAAGCAATATCATTATCGAAAAATCATGAAGCGGGAATTCCAAGAAGGCGAGCAAGTCTTGCTGTACAATTCGCGGCTGCGATTATTCTCGGAAAAGCTGAAATCGAGGTGGTCTGGCCCATTCACGGTGACTCGAGTATTCCCTTATGGGACAATCGAGAAAACACATCCAGAGAAAGGGACCTTCAAGGTGAACGGGCAGCGTCTCAAGCATTACATTGGTGGTGACATCGAGCGCTCGGGAAGGAAACGATTCACCTCCTCAACACCAACCAACGCTAAAAATCACCGAACTATGTCTAGCTAAAAGACATTAAAGAAAACGCTACTTGGAGGACACCCCAAGCCTATCCTATGTTTTTCTTTATTTATATGCGCATTTTTAGTTTTTATGATTTTATTTTTCATCGATCGCAGAGAATTCAAAATCTCAAGTGTGGGGAGGAGCCATACAAAGCACGCATATCCGGACTATCCAGGGAAGTTCGCTTATCTTTTTACTTCCTCTTCCGTATGTTACATTATTTTTATGTTGAGGACAACATAAATCTTAAGTGTGGGGAGGGGGATTTCTGTGAAATTTAGGCGAACATGTTATATCTTTATATTTGGTATAATTTTTTTGGCATAAAATTTTTTTTTTTACGAAAATTATGTTTCGTATCATGAGGGTTGACTGTATGTTAGAATTGTGTGAGTAATTTGGATACATATGCGTAGTCTACTTCTTTCTTACATGATTAACGTGGCGATACCTGAGAAATTCGTACACAGGACCCTATTTTTGTGAGATTTTTGAGCCTACGAGCTTTTTGCTCATTTCTTTGGTTGTGTGAATCGTGCTTATTTTATTTCTCTTCTGAGCTTGCTTGTGTTTTGCGTTTTGAAACTACTTAAAGTGTGATTGCGTGAAAATGAGGAAGGCATTAGGAATTTAGTCCATAGACAAAGTATCCAACCACGACTGACCCCCGTAGTTAGCCACTTTGAGCCTGGGCCTTTTATTTGAGGAAACCGGATTATAAATTGCCGACCTGATTAAGCCTTCAGAAATAAATCCATCGGAGCGATAGTAGAAGTGGAGGTTGAATGTCAGACTCAAGAAGCGCAACCCGTGCTAAATTTCCGAGCTGAGCATTGAAAAAAAAAGAGCGAGAAGAACGAAAAAAAGAAGAAAAAAAAGAACGAAAAAAAAGAGAGAGAGAAAAAAGATATATGTTGATTAAGAATCCTTCCTCCGATAATCTTTCACTCTCAAAAGCGTATTATCTATTTCCTAGATCGAGAAGTTGAAAGAAGAAGGGCTTGGTGAATAAATAACGATGAATGCAAAAGAACGGAAGTGATGAAAAAGGGGCGAATCTTGGCGAGTTCGAGATGATGGCATTATTCCGACACGACTACAGCTCACATCCTTTATACGGTCATTCCTTACATTTCTTACATATCTCAGCCATTTATAACCCGGTAAAGACCTTCCGATCACACTTGATCATTGAAGGTGGTAGATTTACGAATTGCTTGCAAGCTTATGGTAGAGATTAGAATAATGCATGACCCGAGAGACTTCACCGATTATTTACCCCAAACACTTAGTGATTTGAGTGAACCCTTGCGAGGTACGAATTTTGATAGCGTTGCTAAGGAAATCGTGTGGTTAATCGTTTGACTTACGTATGCTTTCCAACTTTACTTACATTATCTCCTACGTGATTCCGTTCTTGATTGGTATGTTGCATGATTTTATCCTTTTGTATGCCTTTTTATTTTTATTTGCTTGAGGGCAAGCAAACGCTTAAGTGTGGGGAGATTTGATAAAAGAAATTTATATCGTATTTTGTACCTCGTAAAAGCATATTAATGGTTGGTATTTACCTAAATTTCCTTGAATATCATAAATTTACGTTTATATTTCATTTTCGACAGATATTGAAGAAAATAACTGCAACCGACGGACTTGAAAAGAATCGAGGATCTTCGAGACCAATATTGGCCCAAAAAACAATTGGACCCAAGAATAAAAATCAGCCCAAGAAAAGCCCAAGCCCAATTGTTTCAAAAAAAGACAAATACACCCACATGATCGATCACGTAGCACACAAAAGAAGAAAAATAATGAAAAGAGACAAGGAGATCTACGATGGAGACTTGCAAGAAAAAAGAAATCGCCTCACACGGCTCAAGAAAGAAAAATCACAACAAAATCTTACGCATGCTTGAGCAGCTATGAAGATTTCAATCTCTCATATCATCTATAAATAGAGGAAGCATGAGAGTAGAAAAGGGAGGAGGAGAAAGCCATATACACGACGTAAAGAGCAAAGCGCGAAGGCTGTGTAAATTTCAGCGAGCAAGTTAGCGAGGAATGAAGGAGGGCTGCTGTACTGCGACGGGGCTGATCTGAGGAGTTGTAGCGAGCGGGATAAGCAAACACGGTAGCAAACGAGCTGAGGCACACATCGCCCACTAGCTGTTCGACGATATTCCTCAACGAAAGAAGGTAAAATTCAGGGAAGAAAATATGCTTTTCTCTTTGTTATTTACGTTTTCCGTCGTGCTAGTACTTAATATGAGTAGCTAAACCTCGTAGTATTTGAGATGAGATGAACCCTAGTGATATTGTACGTGTGTTTACGTAATGATGTTTTGTTATTATTATGACTCGGTTACGATTATGCTATTGTTTTGATTATGTCTATGTGGTTGAAATAACTATTGGAAAATCGTACGCTACGCTCGAGGGAAGGTCGAACGGTTAGACCACTCGTAGACGAGCGGAATAAACTCATTACAAGAGATATGTTGAACTATCCCGCCGGATTATAGTCAATCCAATAGCGGGATTCATCGTGTTTTATTATGCGGTCTGCGATTAAGTGGTTAGGGAAGCTTGCCCAGCTATTTAAAACGTAGATTAGTTGTTGCGACTCAAAGCGAGTAAGCGCAATTTCGCCCAATCGTAGAAATTCGTATACATATCATAGGAATCCCCACGGTCTAATAATTGGCTAAATATATTACTTATTTGTCGTTCGGTCGAGCTAGGGGGATTCGAAGTCTCAAATACGTCTTCGTTCATAAGGTCGTCCGTTTTTTATTAAAGTGTTTATTTTATATGTTTATCGTTATTTAAATTTTCAAACATCAATCTGTGATGGTTTTGTCACAGTTATTGTTTGTAATAGCAGTCGGTAAATGTTTCATGTCATGAATGGAGGGATGTCCCAACCTTAAATGCCACTTATTGGCAGGTACACCATAAAAAACATGCTCAGCAGCAGCACTAAAACAAGAGCTAGCTCTATAATGTAGAGATAAGGGGCATATTTATCTTGAGATTGTTGGATGACTTTATTAGTGAAGGAGCTTGTCAATAGCATAGAGGTACTTTTAGGATGGTGCCAGCTGCAAGTACTTGATTACTCTGCGACTCAATCAATAGACAGAAGTCAGTATAGAACTTGAGGTAATTGGACGGTCTTTTGTGAATTTTCTAACTGAAAGAAGATTATACTTGAACTGGGAAGATGCAAACAGTGAGTTAGCATCAAATTTTTGGGTAAAAGGACATCTCCTGTGTAGGTGACATGTTTGATGGATCCATCTGGGAGACACACAAGAGTAAAGAGGGTCACTGGTTTTGGTTCAATGAGTAGGTTGAAGGTTTTGCACATGTGAGCAGTGGCTCCCGTATCCACGAACCAAGAGTTCTCAATCAAAGAATCAAGTATGCCAATATTATAAGAGGGAAGGATGGAGCTACCTGCAAAGTCTTCAAGGTGGGCAAAGTTCACCAGATTTGTATTTGCCTCGTCAGCTCCCTTACCTTTCATTAGCTTTGCCACCTCATCTGCACCATGCTCAGCATCATCGATTGCAGAGATTGCAAGTTCCATCCTCGTGTTTTCCAATTTATGGTACAGTTTCAGTGACTGAATTCGCCTTGAAAGTTTGCTGATTCCATATGTTAAATCCATTATTATGGACATTTTTCTTTGAAAAGTTTGGGTCCCACTCAGGAAACCCAATCAGTTTGAAAAAGTCCTCCTTTGTATGTCCATTCTTCCTGCAGTAATTACAGAATAGGCTGCTCTTGTCAGGTTTCATCATTCCCCTGTTGTTAATATTCAGCCTTGCAACCGTCTTAGTTCCATAGTTCTTCCCAAAACTCTGGTTTTTTAACTAGCATAGCCGAATTCTCTCCAAGAATGTTCACATTGAAACTTCCTTATTTTTCTCAGCTTTTGTAATCATTGCATATACTTTGTTCACTGGAGGCAATTTTTCCAGGAACAACAATTGATTACGTTGAGATTCAAATGCCTCACTTAGTCCCATTAAAAATTGCATGGATTTATCTACCATCTCTCTCTAATCAATCTTGCTCCTAGTCACTCCCTGAGCCTCAATTGCAGGTCGCAGCTGCTCCAGGTTATCCCAAAGGTTCCTAAGTTTGTTGTAGTATTCAACAACAGTCATAGTCCCCTGCTTAAGTAAAGCTATCCCACGTTTGATTTCAAATACCAGTGATAAATTCGATGTTCCATATCTTTCTTCGATTTCATTCCAAAGCTCTTCTGCACCGTGTATGAACATGAAGATGTTCACAATCTCCTTGGAAATTGAGCTCTTAATCCATCCAGTAACCAAACTGTTCACTTTTCTCCACCTTCGATAATCCGGTGAATCCACAGCAGGCTCTTGTAGGTTCCATCAACAAAACCAAGTTTCATCTTGGCTTCAAGAGCATCCATCATGGATCTCCTCCAAACAGGAAATTGTTCAAAGTTAAAGGAGCTGAGACAATCATCATACTAGGATTATCTGAACCGTGCAGCTGATAACCTTCCTCGATTTCAGCAGCATTTCGACCGACGTCACCAGTAGCATTAGCTTGATTAGCCATTGCAATCAATTCTGATATTAGTTGAAATCAAGATAGGCGAGCGAACTCTTGAATCCGATCAATTTTCCTGCTCTGATACCTTGAAGATTTTCTGAATTGATCAATTTCTTGAGATCGAAATTTGAAAAAGAGGGAAAATTGTATTATGTTATTCTCATTCAACCAAAACGAGACATTGTTATTGCGCGCTTATATGCAGAGAAAATATAAAAAACGCAACTTAACTTAATGACTACTAATAAAACCGTAAAACCAAAAACAACAACTTTTCAAGCTACGGTGGCTATGGTGGTTGATATTGAAACTGAGTATTCTTCACTGTGCCTCCATTGTTGCAGAGGTGTAACCTTTCTCTTTCTCTTCTCTTCTCCAATTCTGACAGAATCAGGAAATATAAGTTAGAATGCCGAAGATATAGCTAATTGGTTTAAGGTTACTTACAATTCTGTGCCTTTGCTACTTATGTTCACTGTAATAATAGTTATCCGGGGCGATTCGATGGTCTAGTCCTCTGGTCCACGCGAATCAATCAGATGGTCCCTGTTGTAGGTCACGGGAGAAACGTGTCAGGTCCTAGAGAGACAATGGGAACGGGATTTTGGGAGCGAGCTTTGTAAGAGCGGGACCCGGCTCGAGTGATTGTACCAACTTGCCATAAATGCTTTGTCCCGCTTGGGTTATTTATAGGCAAAATCTCAGGCCCGTAAATGGGCTGTTGGGCTTCATTATTAGGAGTTATTGTCTTGGGCTATTATTTGGCTTATAAAAATAAGTTAAGATGTGGGCTTATCCATCACTAGTCCCCTATATTTCTGGGCTATCCCTAATTTTTAAGTTGCATCATAAGTGAACCCACTTATTTATGGGCCTTCACTCTTAAGGGCTTTAGTCCATTAGGTTATTATAAATAGGACTAGTCTTTTCTTTTTTGACATCCGCTGCCCTGCCTCATTTACGGCTCCTCATGTGGCAGGCAGACTGCATTCTCACACTGCACAATCTGCTCTATCGCCGGACTGTTCGAAATCATCGGACTGCTAGACCACGTTCTTAGCCGCGGCGACGTCGATTGCTGCCTCATCGACAACTCTTCCCTCTAGTAAGCACCCTCCCTCCGACTTCACTGTATAATGCATGGTTCTCCATCACGGTTGTCTCAGCCGTATCGACCGCTCCGTACGGGATGGATAAGCCCACATCTTAACTTATTTTATAGGCCCAATAATAACCCAAGACAATAACTCCTAATAACGAAGCCCAACAACCCATTTACGGGCCGGGATTTTGCCTATAAATAACCGAAGTGGGACAAGCATTTATGGCAAGTTGGTACAATCACTCGAGCTGGGTCCCGCTCTTATAAAGCTCACTCTCGAAATCCCGTTCCCATTTCTAGGACGTGACATGTTTCTCCCGTGACCTACAACAGGGACCATCTGGTTGATTCGGGTGGACCGGAGGACTAGACCATCGTATTGCCCAGGCTCAGTCTTTGATGTGGGCTTACCCATCAAATAGGAACATCATTTGAGAGAATTACACAAATAATGTTATTTTGAGAACGGAATTACAAAACTAGTTGAGTTTTTAAACCTATTACAAAACTAATCAATTTTTTTTAATTCTAACTATTTTATTTTTATTTTAACCACAAAATACTTAAAATTATAAATTTTCACTATTTTTATCTTCAAATATCACAACACTTGTTAATAATAAAAATTTTACCCCAACTTTTAACTCAAATATATTAAGAATATATTACTTAAAAAAGTAATCAAAAGAAAATAAAATTACTTGGGCCGTCGGGCCTGTCCGGCCCGTAGCCCGCCAAACGCGCGGGTAAGCCCACCATCTGGCAGGCCTAGAAATTGAAGGCCCTGCCCCGCCCAAATAAAAAATAAATTCAAAAAAAGAGAAAAATTTCAACAAAAGAAATAAAAGAACAATAAAAATTATATATTCAAACTCAAAATTAATTCTAATTAAATCTAATCTTTTAATAATAATTTATTATATTATTAAACTTGAGTAAATTAAAAATCGGAGCTAATACTAACATATCTATATAATATATTTACATATCAATATTTAATAAAAAACAAAATCACATTGAGCCGGCCAGGAATTATAATATGATATTTTTTATTAAATATTAATATAATTATATATGTATGTTAGTATTTTTTGGCTCCGATTTTTAATTTACTCAAGTTTAAAAATATAAATTAACTATTATTACAATATTAGATTTATTTAGAACTAATTTCGAGCTTAAATATTTAAATTTTTCATTTTTTAGTTTCTCATTTTTTTGTAATTTTTTTTTTTAATTTGGGCGGGGTGGGGCCTTCAATTTCTAAGCCTTCCATACGGTCATGCCAAATAATTTTATTTTTCTTTTGATTATTTTTTTAAGTAATATATTTTTTATATATTTGAGTTAAAAGTTGGGGTAAAATTTTAATTATTAACAAGTGTTAGTGATATTTGAAAATAGCAATAGTGAAAATTTATAATTTTAAATATTTTCGTGGTTAAAATGAAAATAAAAATCGTTAGAATTTAAAAAGTTGATTAGTTTTGTAATAAGTTTAAAAACTCAACTAGTTTTGTAATTTCATTCTCAAAATAACATCGCGATTCCTCAACATCACTTCGCTTAAATCTATACATTCTTGAATTGTACCCTTCCTTATAGCAGTCTGATACAAGATTTTTGTATCGAAATTTACAGAAGCATTCGTAATCAGCTGAAGGAAATAAATAAATATAAGAGCATCTGATCATAGGAATGAAAGTGAGAAAAAACCAAATGGATTTTTGAATCCCTTTCTGGGCAGCTGCGATGAGGATTACTCAGACAAGAAAGTGCTTGAAAAAGAGGACGTAGTAAAGGAGATCTGCGTTGATGTTTTTGTGAAGAATGGTTATTACAACAAGGCAATAACCAATAATCCATTCCTCGAACCAAAGGAAGAAACCAAAGAAGATTCAAGCGATGCTACTGTTATAATAACATCTGAGGTCTTCGAAGAAGCTATAATTGAATATGAGGAAGGAAATAGTACAGATTCAGACAAAGGTTCATATCGGATAGGGGTGACCTCCAGCTCAGCATTCCTCTCGACTCGAACACCTGGAGATAGCGACTTTTAGGACATATGGCCAGGTGGGTAGGATATCTGGGGACCTGCGACCTTGTACGGAACAAGTAAGGTGGGTCCTGACAGCAAAGCAACTTGAGCGGGAAACATTGGATAGGGTCGACCAGGAAACACGTGGCATTCTAGGAGTGGTTGACATTATGAACAGAGAGGGGGCGCGCCAGTCTGACAATAGTACGACTGCAGGTGCTGTCTCTCCTAGGTTGTACCAGACGTCGCTATCAAGTGGTCCCAGAGAAGTGCCAGCTAGGAAAATAGAGGGAAAACGAGTATATGGGAACAGACCGAGATGAGATTCAAGACAGACTCAATACAACACACAAAACACTTAGAAAATATCCTGTATTCATCTTCTTCACTCTGGTTTTCGCCATTAATGCACTGTAACGAGCGAGGTGAGCTTGAGTGTGTATTTCCCGACTGTGACTAGTGAATACTATTTCCGGCGGCCCGTGGACGTAGGACATCTGTCCGAACCACGTAAAATCTGTGTCTCTTTCATCTTCTTTCTTTCTCAACACCAAAATACGTCCTCTAAAACGCACCAAGAACACAAGGCCCAGTCCGTTTCACCCATCACCATTTTTCCCGGACCAAATATTGTTGATCGGGGTCAAACCCGCATCAAATGGCGCCGTCTGTGGAAAGATGGCCTGAGGTGTGAGTTCGCTGGGTGGAAATAGCAAGGAAGGCAGGCTGTTTCTGTGTCGGTTCGAGGATAAGGGAAGGAAGGCAAACTGAGCTTGCGACTGTGTGAAGGTGCGACGTGGAAGAGATAGCAGAAGATTACTATCGCTCGGAAAGCAGTAAATCTTAAGGATAGATAGGAGTTGGTAAGAATGGAAGAACAACCACCATTGATGCAAAACCTACAGGGACGATTCGAGGAAGTCGCGGGGAACGCGGAGAAAGGCCCTATGCCAGATCTGACGTTAGCCTCGCCGATTGAGACCACAGTGGTTACGCCGGCACCCACCTTTGCAGGACCGTCGGGAGCGGTCCCGCCTCAAACTCCCATAACCATGACGATAGAACAGCTAGACTTGCTGGTGAGAAACGCGGTGGATGCTGCTGTGACTGCCAAGAAGGCAAGGAACAAAGGTAAGCGGAAGCAGTCCTTCTCTGTTCAGGGAAAAACTTCGGACGGACACGTCTCAGAGTGGACGGAAACCGTAGGAGAGAACGCGGTGACCGGGGAAGAGACCTTACGTCCCCTGCCCGAAACGGGCCCGCCGGGGAGAGAAGTTGCTCAGGATGGAGGGAAGGATGAACCTCCTACAAAAGTTCATGAGGGGCCAGGGAACCCCAGGAATGTCGCACCTCCAGCGACCATAGCCAGCGGATTCAGAATGGAAGGAGAAAGGGAAACCAAGGAACAAGAAGTGGAGGTGAGGAGCTATGGCACACGCGGTAGAGAGGGAGTTATCAGTTCGCAGGGACAAGAGCTCAGAAGGCAGGTGTCGGACCTCAGGAACGTAATAGACGAGATGCGAAATAAGACAACTAGGCCACATCTCCGAGGGTTGCACCAGGCCGGCACGCCCTTCGCCAAAGAGTTATTGGAGGGGAAGTGGCGTTCAACTTTAAACAGTTGCCGTATGAGTACGATGGTACCACTGACCCGGAGGAGCACGTGCTGCGTTGCAAGAACACCATTCTTTTGCATAACTTTTCGGAGGGAGTAAAGTGTAGGGTTTTCCTGACGACCCTGGTGAGAGCGGCCCAACAGTGGTTCAGTCAGCTAGAGGCAGAGGTCATCCACTCGTTTGAGGAATTCCAGGAAATGTTCATCAACCAGTTTGCTAGCGCTCGGAGGCCCCCCAAATCTGATATGTCCTTGTTCCAAGTCAAGCAGCGTGTGGAAGAAAGCCTCCGATCTTACATCCGAAGATTCAACGTGGCAGTCTTGGAGGTACCCTCCGCCACTACTTCTGTTAAAATTAATGCTCTGGTTCATGGTTTGCAGGTTAGCGACTTCTTCGCGTCGCTCTCCTAAAAGCCTCCGCAAACGTTCGAGGAACTGTTGGGTCGAGCCGACAAGTACATAAATTTGGAGGAAAACAAGCTAGCAAAGGTTCGAGAAGCAACGCCTAGGGCACCCCCGAGGAAGGGAGTACCTGACCAGGGGCGGAGCAGAGAGGGTGTCAGGACAGCTCGTCCCCAGGTAGTGAGGGGACCCATGCAAGGTAGAGGGGGTAGGTTTCCTCCTAAGTATTAGAGTTACACTCCTCTGCGAACGAGCTTGTAGGAGGTGTTGGCGGTAGCATCAAAACACTCGGAAATCAGGTACCCTCGGGTCAACTCGCGTGGACCCCCGAGACCGCCAGCAGGACCCTTCTGTCGATTCCATAACGATTACGGGCATCATACCGACGCCTGTACGCACCTGAAGAATGAAATAGAAAGATTGATAAGGGCAGGACATCTGAAGGAATTTGTATACCGAAACCGGGTACCTAACCACCCGGCGCAGGCTAGGGAGAAGGAAGATCCAGGACAGGATAAAGGAAAACAACCGATGCCAGATCCAAACAGGCCTGGGCCCAGCCAACCAAGGGCTCACATCCTCATCATAGTTGGAGGCCCAGATGGGGGAGACTCACATAAAGCTCGAAATTTGTATGCTCGGATGAGAGGAAAGGCAAAGGCCCTTACTAGAAATAGCCTAGTGGGCCAGATGGAAACGGGGAACATACAGTTCAGAGCGCATGATGAAGTCGACGTCGAACGACCCCATAATGACGCGCTTGTGATCACCACGGACGTGGCAGAATATAACGTGTCGCGGGTGTTTATAGACGAAGGCAGTTCAGTAGATATCATGTTCCTAGACTGCTTCAAGCAGATGAATTTAGGAGCGGACCTGAAGCCATCACCACTTCCTTATATGGATTCGGTGGAGCTGGTATACAGCCCCTAGGCCAAGTTACGCTCCCAGTAGGGCTAGGTAAAGACCCTACGCGGGTGGTACGGATGGTCAATTTCCTGGTTGTGGACGCGGTTTCATCGTACAATATCATATTGGGACGTCCAGCTATCAACGGATTCAGGGCGGTGCCTTCGACGTACCACTTGAAGATCAAATTTCCGGTAGGTGACCAGGTGGGGGAGGTATCGGGAGATCAGGTCAATTCTCGTCGTTGCTACGCTAACGAAGTCAAAGTGGTGACGGGAGGAAAGGAAAGGAGCGGAGTCGAGGTCAGACAAGCCAAACGTACGAAACTAGAGGAGGAAGACGGGAAGCCCACGAAGCTGCAGCCTCAGCCCGATGAGGAACTAATGACAGTGGAGCTTTACTCAGGCAAAGAAGGT
The DNA here is from genome assembly GCA_027422505.1 of Craterostigma plantagineum. Lineage (NCBI taxonomy): Eukaryota > Viridiplantae > Streptophyta > Magnoliopsida > Lamiales > Linderniaceae > Craterostigma > Craterostigma plantagineum. Next base: position 5,325,367 of record JAPQWV010000013.1, on the reverse strand, counting down.
TTCACCACCCAAATAGGGACAAAGATGGGCGAGGGGACATCAACGCAGTTGGTTGAGTGTTTGAGAAGGAATGCCGACCTCTTCGCCTTCTCGCCGGCAGATATGACCCGGGGTAGATCCGAAGATAGCCATGCATCACCTGAACATAATCCCAGGGAGCCATCCTGTGAAGCAGAGGCTCCGACAGTTTGGAGCCGAGAGGGACCAAGGCATCAAGGCTGAAGTGGGAAAGCTGCTCAAGGCAGGACATATTAAGGAGGTACAATTTCCCACTTGGCTGGCCAACATTGTCATGGTGAAGAAAGGAAACGGCTCCTGGAGAATGTGCGTGGATTTTCGAGATCTCAACAAGGCTTGCCCCAAAGATCATTATCCTCTGCCAAGGATAGACCAGTTAGTGGACTCCACGTCTGGATGTGAGATGCTGGGTATGATGGACGCCAATCAAGGATACCATCAGATCAAGCTGAACCCGGACGATGTGGACAAGGTCTGCTTTGTGACAGCAGGTGGCACGTACGGCTACATCAGGATGCCCTTTGGGCTCAAGAACGCAGGAGCCACCTATCAACGGATGGTCGACACAGTGTTTAAGAAGCAGCTGGGGCGTAACATGGAGGTGTATGTGGACGACATGCTGGTTAAATCGACGTGAACTAAGATCATGTTGCCGACCTAGAGGAAGCCTTCCAGACCATCCGGACAAGTGGTATGAAACTGAACCCTGAGAAGTGCACCTTCGGAGTACAATCAGGAAAGTTCTTGGGGTATATGGTGACGAAGAGGGGAATCGAGGTGAACCCAACAAAGTGAAGGCCATATTGGAAATGCAGCCACCCCGGAACGTCAAGGAGGTCCAACGATTGACGGGCAGGTTGGCGGCATTGAGCAGATTCATCGCCAAGTCCGCGGATAGGAGCCTACCCTTCTTTAAGATACTCCGGAAGGGATGCCGATTTGAGTGGACGAAAGAATGCCAGTCGGCATTCGAAGGGCTAAGAGATTACTTACATAATATGCCATTACTAACCAAGCCATTACCTGGCGATGAGCTAATCTTATTTTTCCACAGGGGAGCACGCTGTGAGTTCGGTTCTCCTAAAAGAGGAGGGCGACACCCAGAAGCCGGTATACTTCGTGAGTAAGACAATGCACGGAGCCGAAAGTAGGTACCCCGAAATTGAGAAGGCAGCCTTGGTGGTGATGGTGTCGGTACGGAGGCTACGCCCTTACTTCTTATCTCACAAAATACGGGTACGCACCAATTTACTTTTAAAACAAACCCTGAGTAGACCGGATCTTTCCGGGAGGATGGTCAAGTGGGCAGTTGAGTTAGGCGAGTACGACGTAGAGTTCGAAAGAAAACCTGCCATTAAGGGGCAGGCCCTGTCGGATTTCCTGTTGGAATCTACTCGAGGAGATGCGTCACCCATCTGGAAAGCTTATGTCGATGGCTCGTCAACAGCAACTGGAGCTGGGGCAGGAGTCCTCATTATTACACCAGAAGGGGACGAATTGCAGTTCGCTGTAACATTCAACTTTCCGGCGTCCAATAACGAAGCTGAATACGAGGCCCTAGTAAAAGGGATGGAAATCCTCGACAGCTTAGGAGCCACAAGGGTGGTCATATACTCGGACTCCCAGCTCGTGGCCCAACAAGTCCAAGGGAATTATTAGGAGGGGAGGTCGGTATTGGAAGAGGTACATGAGGGGTGTGCTGGAGATCACGCCGGATACAAAGCAGTCGCTCGGAGAGTGGTCAGGGCGGGATACTTCTGGCCAACACTGTTGAGAGATGCCAAGGAGTCAGACGTTGCGAGAGCTGCCAGAAGCATGGTCCGAAGATTCACGTACCAGCGGAGGCGCTGAGAGTAATGCATTCCTCGTGCCCCTTCGATAAGTGGGGAATAGACATAGTCGGACCTATGCCCGTTGCCAAGGCCCAGAAGAAGTTCATCTTAGTGGCCGTCGATTACTTCAGCAAATGGGTTGAGGTGAAGGCAGTATCGAAAATCGATGAGACTAACATAATAGATTTCTTGTGGCATCACATCTGTTGCAGGTTCGGAGCCCCCAGGATCCTCATCTCTGACAATGGCACGCAGTTCTGTGGAGCCAGGGTTCGCGAATTTTGTGCAGGGATGAAAATACAACAGAGATTCGTCTCTGTGGGGCACCCGCAGGCTAATGGACAGGTAGAGGTCACCAATCGTACAATCCTACGGGGTATAAAAGCCAGATTGGTGCAAGAGGGCGGCAGATGGTTGGAATCCCTGGACCCCGTGCTATGGGCATATCGCGTCACCCCGCGGGAGGCCACGGACGAAACGCCTTTCCAGCTGGTCTATGGATCCGCCGCCCTGATACCTGTTGAGGTAGGGATGGAGACGCATAGGGTCATCCACTACGAGGAAGAGCAGAATGCACAACTCAGAAGATAGGACCTGGACCTAGTAGGAGAAATCAGGGAGCTGGCCTTGATAAGAATGGAAAAGTACAAGCATCGGGTGAAGGCAGCCTATGATCGCAAGATAAGGACCCGGCAATTCCAAGTGGGAGACCTGGTCTTGAGAAGAGCAGATGTACTCAAACCACTGAGGAAGATGGACTCGACATGGGAGGGCCCTTACAAGGTGGCCCGTATTTTGGGGGGAGGAGCCTACCAGCTAAGGGATGAAGATGGGCGCGAAGTACCCCGGCCCTGGAACATCTCGAAGCTGAAAAAGTATTATGCTTAGTAGGATTGGAAAGTTGTACATAAATCAAACGGGGAGATGTACTCTTTTTCCTTCGCCAAGGTTTTATCCCAAGGGGGTTTTACTTGGCAAGGTTTTAACGAGGCATCACCTTCTGAATGAAAAAAAGAAGTTTTCTTCGAAATTCATGTCTAGCTCCCCCCGTAGGATCGGTAATTGCGATTTTCAGGAGGGCTGTGCCACGCACGCCCCGCGCACATTGCGCTTAAAATTCCAGACTCTAGGTCATCCTGGATTAAAGTCTGATGAACCTAGACTGGGTTATATTCAGGAGGGCTGTGCCACGCACGCCCCGCGCAGATTGCGCTTAAAATTCCAGACTCCAGGTCATCCTGCATTAAAGTCTGATGAACCTAGATTGGGTTATATTCAGGAGGGCTGTGCCATGCACGCCCCGCGCAGATTGCGCTTAAAAATTCCAGACTCCAGGTCATCCTGGATTAAAGTCTGATGAACCTAGATTGAGTTATATTCAGGAGGGCTGTGCCACGCACGCCCCGCGCACATTGCGCTTAAAATTCCAGACTCTAGGTCATCCTGGATTAAAGTCTGATGAACCTAGACTGGGTTATATTCAGGAGGGCTGTGCCACGCACGCCCCGCGCAGATTGCGCTTAAAATTCCAGACTCCAGGTCATCCTGCATTAAAGTCTGATGAACCTAGATTGGGTTATATTCAGGAGGGCTGTGCCATGCACGCCCCGCGCAGATTGCGCTTAAAAATTCCAGACTCCAGGTCATCCTGGATTAAAGTCTGATGAACCTAGATTGAGTTATATTCAGGAGGGCTGTGCCACGCACGCCCCGCGCACATTGCGCTTAAAATTCCAGACTCTAGGTCATCCTGGATTAAAGTCTGATGAACCTAGACTGGGTTATATTCAGGAGGGCTGTGCCATGCACGCCCCGCGCAGATTGCGCTTAAAATTCCAGACTCCAGGTCAT